>OX940956.1:34705872-39578372 GCA_954870475.1 Euphrasia confusa | reverse complement strand
TGAGCTGGAAATGAGAAACGAGACAAGCTCGTTATTGTCACACGGTGACTTGTCTGTGAGAAACGAGGGAATACATTCGCGTAAGATTCTTTGCGACTCTGCTGGAGGAAGTCTTACGGAAAGGTCGAAGTGCATTGTTTAGAAGACCGGAATATCCCATGCAGTGGGATTCGTTAGTCGTGGAGGTAACTATGAGTATGTTGGAGGTTATCTGAAAAGTTCGTCGGGGATAGACGATGGGCATGCGAATGCTGGTGATGATCATCCAGTGAAAGTTGGCCATTTCACGAGCGATTCGGGGAGGCGACATCTGGGAGCTTGGAAGAGCTTGGTTTCGATGTTGCAGTTTCGGAGATCCGAAGGTGAATTGCAAGGTGAGGAGAAGGTTAACAGGGATGGCAAGGTGAAAAAGGCCTGGAGGAACTTGAGAAGTCGTGATGCGTTGAAGTCGGTGAAGACTTCGGCTGGGCGATGTTGGTAAGGACCGAGGACGCCGCTGCAGTGGGAGGTGATCGATGATCGGGATAGGCCCCCGAGTGAAAATAGAACATAGGGGTCGTGAATTAACTTCAAGTGAGAGATTGTTGGGAGTGAACGTTTATTCACGCCGGAGAAGACAATCGGAGCTAGCCGGAGAAGAAGACAGACGAGGAAGACGACGGAGCGGAGCCGGCTGGTTTTCTGGCCTGGTGTCGGCCGACACCTTGCCTTGTCGGTCGACATGCTTTGATCGATGCTCGATCTATCACAAAACAAGTCGCGGATCAGGCCGCGCCCTTGGCCGCAGCACGGGATGAGTGTTGGCCAACAAGCGGGGGCTTTTAGAGCCCGTACGCGTTTTTCTTCTCTGTTAAGTTTCCTACCCCTATTTAAATAGCCATACTCCTGTATTTAGGGTTAGAGAGCATCAACACACCAAAAACACGCTAGGATTGATAGAATATTTGAGAGCGTGGGTATACTGAGGTACGAGACGTATTTGTAAACTCCCCGAAGTCAATTATTGAGTATTCTAGTGAAAGATCTGCAGCGGCGAGAGTAGACGTAACCTTATTGGATGAACCACTATAAATCTGTGTCTTTTATTTCTTTCATTTTATTTCTCGTGTTTGTTCGTTTCGTCTCTTGCAGCTACGAAGTTAGGCGAAAATCCTAACACGCGACACCCGCCACACAGTATTTGTAGCGCGATTTTACTACACCATGGGTCTATTCCAGCATGCAACATTATATATGCAGTAACAAAAATTAACAAGAAAACAAATGATTCTTGTTTTGTTTTATTTATCCATTTTACCATTAGGCTCTGGTCAAAAAAGTCGTAGTTTTTTATCAAGTTCCTGTGATACGTTAAGGTCAATCTGGTTTTTTTCACCAACCATGGCATTGTGTACGGTTCCCTGTCGAGGAATAAGTACTACTGAGATTTGATAGAGTGAATGCTGATCACTACAAAAAAGCGGGAGAACACCGACTGCAAAAACAGTCGGTTTTACAGTTGGTATACCAATACCGACTGTAATATCGACTGTTTTGAGCAGTCAAAAAAGGCCTTGTCGGTAAATAGAACACCGACAGTTTTGATGTACAAATGGTATAACAGCCGACTGTAGACCGACCGCATGTGTAGTCAGTAGGACCGAACTGATTCTCAAACAGTCGGAGAATACCGGGTGCGAGTGACTGTTTTAGCAGTCGGTAACACTGACTGCTAATACAGTCGGTGAATACCGGGTGCGAGTGACTGTTATAGCAGTCGGTAACACTGACTGCTAATACAGTCGGTGATGTACGCTAAGATTACCGACTGTTCTTACAGTCATATCGATATGTCCCACCAATTTGGTCTTCGCGCGTGAGTGACTCCAGGAGAACCTCTAGTACACTTTCTTTATGAACGCGTTTTTCGCATTTATATTCCTGAAAACAGTTTGATGAGTAAGAGTTGAAAGCATTTGAATGTAGAAGTTAGATGCGAAACAATTACAAGCACTTCCAACGTACTGAAGCAGCAAATTCGCCGCTAAAAGCTCTGTACTCCAGTCCCGAATTTTGCATCAGCAGAAATAGAGAACGCGTCATGTTATCGAAACTGCTTTGTCTTTGGATCCGTTCCAAAAAACCTGTGGACGATGACCTGATTCCAGAACACGTCACATAAGCCACCGTTACCTAAAGGAAACAAATGCATATCGTGCTGTTACAAACCTCAGCATTCTGATCAGCTCGTTAAACAAGTCCAGACCGATAGAGGTCGACTGTCTTTCGTCGCTCCTCAAAAGATCAACAAACGGAGCGATTAGCACAAGTTCGCATACATGTTTCCTGCACTTCCTGTCGAACCTCATGCACTCGACAAGTACAGCCGCCAACAAAACATACTCGTCGAGATTATCATCTCTCGGCACTTTCACGAGTCCCGAAAGTACCCTCGGTGAGATAATCGACGCCAAGTCCGCGCCGTTCTGTTTTTTGACAATCGTGTTTTATTTGGTTGGGAAGACATCTTCCACAGAAGACCTATAGTGTGAACTACAATCGAATATCCCAAATTGTATTGGTAGTCATAGGGGAAATGTCTGAACGTCAACAATTTTAATAAAAAAATTGCAAAAAACACAATTACGTTAACAAACCAAATTCATGGATAAATCCTTGAACGTCAACAATTTTAATAAAAAAATTGCAAAAAACACAATTACGTTAACAAACCAAATTCATGGATAAAGCCTACAACAGATAAAGGTTTTTTTTTTATGTACTAAGTACATAAATTAGTAGCAAAGCATATAAACGAGAATATTGTTGAGCGGTGACTCGAATCCAATCGAAATAAAAGATTCGAGAGTCAAAACGGATAGACGAAATGAGCCGAGCACGCGACCGAAAGAGGTAAAGCCGTTGTCGAGAATTAACGTAAGCTGGACCATATTCCTTGAATTAGTACACTGTACGCATTCAGTTTGAATTGGGAAATGGGCCGAGGCCCATTAGGAATATGGGCGGGCCAGGCTTGCATGTGAAGTTGTTTTGGTTGCTGTGTTCGGCCGAATTGGAATACGTCGGTTCGATTTATCTTGGAGTCAAGATATTAGTATTCTTTTATTTAGGAAATATAATTATATTGGAGATATAATTATATTATTTGGGTGGTAAGAGAATTTGAGTTTTATTTGGAATAGGAATAAAAGTGTTTTATTCATAATCCTATTGTTACTTATTTTATGGGTTTGATATACCTATAAATAGGGATCTTCATGTTTGATCATTAGTAACTTGATTAATGTTATTGAGAGCATTAATTTGAGAGATCGATATTATTGAGAATATCGTGAGACACGGTGTTATTGAGAACATCGTTTTGTGAGAGCGTTTCTATTGAGAGAGAGTTTCGTGGAATAGATCTATTGAAAGATCTATATTTGTAACCCCGTTGATTCGATTATAGTGATATTTTTCTCCTCCTCCCGTGGTTTTTCCCTATTTTAGGTTTTCACGTAAATTCGTGTTCTATCTTTTATATCGTTTTCTTTTTACCATCAATTTAATATTTCAAGCTATTTTGTGTGGAGTAATTTTGGGAGCCGAAATTACATCAAGTGGTATCAGAGCCTAAGGTCGCGACTTGGGATTCCTGTGGAGCTTGAGAATATTTTTCGAAGATGGCGATGAAGTACGATATTCCGATGTTGGATAAGAACACTCGGTTCTCGACGTGGCGATTCAAGATGGAGGCGATCTTGGCGCAGTTGGATCTAGACGAAACTTTGTTGGGGCTCGATAAGATTTCAAGCACGTTGAAGACGGAGGAGAAAGAGAAGAAGGATCGAAAGGCAAGGCGGTTATTGGGCTACATCTCTCTACCTCTATATTGGAAGAGGTTAGGTGTGACTATTCGGGTTCGGGTATTCGGGTTTATACCGAAATACCCGCACCCGTTAGGGTTTTTAGGTACCCGTACCCAATAAATTTGGGTAAAGGGTAAGGTTATGAAATTTATTTTAAAAAATATTGGATATTAGGGTACCCGATTACCCGTTCGGGTATACCTGAAATACCCGATTAATTATTTAAATTAAAATAATAAATATATTGATATATTAATTAAAAATCTAAAACATTATATATATAATAAATGACATATTTTTATTATTTTTAATTATAATTTTTGTTTTTTATTGTAATTTTAAACTTTAATTGATAATTTTTTATTGTTAGTTGATGAAAATAAATCATTGAATTTGAATATTATTATTGATTTTTTGTAAATTAAAAATTTAGGGTAATTTTGGGTACCCGATTACTGTACCCGTTTACCCGGCCCGGGTATTGGGTACCCGATTTACTAAAGAGGGTTGGGTTATGGGATGAATTTTTTTAATTATTAGGGTACGGGTACCCGAAAAATTCGGGTGCGGGTACCTGTCCGTACCGGATAGTCACCCCTAGAAGAGGTGATGCATGAGAAGACGGCGGCGGACAAGATGCCCAAAGGAGGTAATTTTGCAAGATCACTTATCTGCTTTTAATGAGACGGTCTCGGATCTCGAGAATTTGGGGATAAAGTACGATAGTGAAGACTTGGTGTTGTGGTTATTGTGTTCCTTGTCTCCTTCTCATGCAAATTTTAGGGATACGCTGCTCTACAGTCGAGAAACCCTTACTAGGTAGGAAGCAGTGGATGTGTTGCATTCTAAAGAGAGGATGAAATTTCTCGTTGATGGAAGGTCTGATGCAATAGGTGAAGGCCTTAACGCCCAAGGTGGGGCGAGCGGAAGGTCTAAGGGATATTCTCGGTCGAAGGGAGAACGAGAATGTTATTATTGCAAGAAGAAGGGTCATATCGTGAAAGATTGTCCAAGATTGAAGGATAAGAATCGCGAGGACGATTCTGTTAATCAGAGCAGGAAACCGGATGTCGGTTTTTTTGGAAGAAAGTTACAATGATGGAGAACTTCTTCTGGCGTCTGATTTGGGATCACGAGCGTGCGATGAGTGGATTTTGGATTCCGGATGCTCATATCATATGTGTCCCTTTAAGGGTTGGTTTGATACATATGATGTCGTGGCCAGTTCTGGGACCGTGGCTATGGGGAATGGCGCACCGTGTGAGATACTTGGCATTGAGAGGATCCAGGTCAAGATGTTCGACGGAGTGATTCGAACACTTGACAATGTAAGGCACGTTCCTGACTTGAGGGTGAGTCTTATTTCTCTCAGTGCCCTTGATGAGAAGGGTTATCACTACTCCGCTGGAGGTGGAGTTCTAGAGGTGAGCAGACGTGCTCGTATAGTGATAAGAGGAGAGAAAAAGACCGGAGGACTTTATGTCCTAGAAGGATCTACGATTACTCGGAGCGATGTAGTCGTACCCGTTGGTTCAAGCTGTCTTGCGGAAGCTGAGCATGCGATGCTTGCTAAGGCTAAATCGATGACTTTCGTGATGGGTGGAGCGGGCACTCATATTAGTAAAAATGAGGAGGTTCGTTTTCGCGACTCGAGGGAGTCGAATGGTTTAGCTTTGTGTTGCGGGGATGCCGGTAGTGCACGCAAGAGGTACAAAGCAATTTGGGTGAGAAAATCACATTTGGGGACTAAGTTTCGACGAGGGTCGGATTTAGTCAGTTTTAGTTATTGAGGAGCCCGAGGGGGCCGGTGGAGGAGAAGGTGGAGATCACTATAATCGACATGTAAAGTCAAGGTGATTTTTTGTTTTGGGGTTGTATGAGATTCTCGTTAAGTTGGAGATTTGTTGAGTGGTGATTCAAATCCAATCGAAATAAAAGAAACCAGAGTCAAAACGGATAGACGAAATGAGCCGAGCACGCGACCGAAAGAGGTAAAGCCGTTGTCGAGAATTAACGTAAGCTGGACCATATTCCTTGAATTAGTACACTGTACGCATTCAGTTTGAATTGGGAAATGGGCCGAGGCCCATTAGGAATATGGGCGGGCCAGGCTTGCATGTGAAATTGTTTTGATTGCTGTGTTCGGCCGAATTGGAATGCGTCGGTTCGATTTATCTTGGAGTCAAGGTATTGGTATTTTTTTATGGGAAAAATGGCAATAAGGCCAATTTTCAACATTTTTTGGCCAATAAGGCCAATTTCTAATTTTCGTGTCAATTAGGCCATTTTGTTCCAATTAGGCCAAAAAATGTATTTTGGCGGACGAAACTACCCTCCCCTCAATTTTTCCTACGCTACCCCACTTCACCCCCACCCCACTGCCCAATCCACTGAGTCGTCCGGATCGACCTCTACCGCCGGCGCCGGACCAGACACCATCCGCCTTCATCTCCGGTCGATCTCCTCCATCCGAGCCCGCCACACTCCGACAGAGCACCATCGCCTCCGCGGGATCCATCGTCGTTGTCCGATCCGGCGACGGGCGCTCAGAGGTCCCGCTGCACTCCGCCATTGATGCTTTTCTTCAACCCACCGCACCGAAGGCTGAACTCAAGCCACTACTTCTGAAGCGATGAATCCCTAAATCGGGATGTGATTTGGGGAAGAAGATGAAGCAGCGGTCGAGTTCGGAGAAATTTCGCCATAGGTGGAAGCGGAAGTCGCTCGCGCTGCTTCTGCTCGTGTCGTGCCTCGCGACCTTCGTGATGATGGAGTCGCAGCGCGCCAGAATCCAAATGCTGAAATTGGTGTCGCCGCCTCCGCGAACCCCCAAAATCGCGTTCCTCTTCATCACTCGCAATCGGATTCCGCTCGACGCCGTTTGGGACGCTTTTTTTCGGGTAATTCGCTGGTTTGCTTCATCAACGTTTCTGGAAATGATTACAATTTTGTTAATTTTTGCGATGTATCAAATTGTATGTTCATGGTTTATAACTGTTATTTCATCATGGATCAACATTTTGAATGTTTGTAGGATTGTGATGGGGAGGATACATTTTCTATCTACGTCCACTCGAGGCCTGGGTTCGTGTTGACCACGGCAACCACGAGATCAACATTCTTCTTGGATCGACAAATCAATAATAGCGTGCAGGTTCTATTCGGCTTTTCTTTTTGTTTGTTTAAAAATCCGATGGCTGGTTATTCTTGTTAATCGAATTACCATTAAGTAATCTTCATCTCCATGGATTTTTGTTTTGGTAATAGTTTGTTTCATTATTAGTTTAATCATCTTAGAGTATTATGATAGATGAACCTTGGTGGCTATTGTTGTTGACGAATTTCTGACCTTGATCAAATATTCAGCAGTCGAGGCTATTGAAATCGATATTGAAGTATGTTATGTAAGTGTAGATATATAATCCAGGTTAGGTAAATTCTGTTTCAGAGGTTCTAAACGTATTATTCAAAAAGTTTTTTCTAGTACTGCGTGGAGGTCGAGGCCTGGAAGCTTATTAGAAAAGAGAAGGTGTCATTTTATCTTCAATGTTCTATTTCTCATGGACAGTGTCCAAAGAAGATTTAGTTACTTTGTCTTTGAGAAAATTTTCAAGCAAGGGACCCATCGTTTTCATTCTTGAATCTTGATTATGCGTATCTTTTAGACTTTGTATGCACATGTAGATAACATCAATTCCATGTTTAATTTATAGATCACACCTCACTGGAGTTCTAGCCTGGTTATTGCATAGGCATGGTAGTTGTGCATTGATGGTTTAATTATTTGCATAATTTTTCTTCGATAGTTGCCTTAGCGAAAATTTCGAAAAGAGCACGAAAGGTGTTTGATGATATTGCGAAAAGAAAGTATTTTTTGTTTTTGTTTTTTTTTTTTTTAAATTTTGTTGTGCGATGAATTGATGATTTTCGATGACAGGAGTGGATGATCATGGATTCGACGATTCCTCGTTTAGTCGTTTAAGAGGATGGTGGACGAGAGTGACCTGAGGGTGTACCTGGAGAAGTCGGACAAGACGTACCTCATCATTTTTAATTTCACGTGTGAATCGCTCATTCTTTCAGCTCCAAGGAATTCCCCTATTGGCATGTTCAATTTTTTTTTTGGATACTTATTTAATTTTCAGTGTTTTTTTATGACGTTCAGTGTTTTTTTATGACATTCAGTGTTTTTATAATACTCAGTGTATTTTTATGCGACGTTCAGTGTTTTTTAATGATATTCAGTGTTAAAATATGACATTCAGTGTTAAAATATGACATTCAGTGTGTTCAGTGTTAAAATATGACATTCAGTGTGTTAAAATATGACATTCAGTATGTTCAGTGTTAAAATATGACATTCAGTGTTAAAATATGTCATTCAGTGTTAAAATATGACATTCAGTATGTTCAGTGTTAAAATATGACATTCAGTGTTAAAATAAGTCATTCAGTGTGTTCAGTGTTAAAATATGTCATTCAGTGTTAAAATATGACATTCAGTATGTTCAGTGTTAAAATATGTGATTCAGTGTTAAAATATGGCATTCAGTATGTTCAGTGTTAAAATAGGACATTCAGTATGTATGTTCAGTGTTAAAATAGGACATTCAGTATGTTTAGTGTTAAAATATGTCATTCAGTGTTAAAATATGTCATTCAGTATGTTCAGTGTTAAAAATATGTCATTCAGTGTTAAAATATGACATTCAGTGTGTTCAGTGTTAAAATAGGTCATTCAGTGTTAAAATGTTAAAATAGGTCATTCAGTGTTAAAATATGAAATTCAGTGGGTTAATCCATACTTCGACCATTTCTAACATATTTAACAAAATGGATCACATGACAATTTCAATTACAAAACAAATATAATCCAAAAAATGATTCATTCGAAACAAATAATCAAGATCATAATTAATATTATGTGTACAATAAAACTTCGAAACAATATAATCAAGATCATAATTAATATTATGTGTACAATAAAACTTCATTGGCATCGATCTCAGCTTCCTCCAGCTGCTTCAATCCGTGTTCCTTGGTCCTTACAGCAACTTCTATGTTCTTTCCTACACTCTCCACAACCTTCAAAATCTAATTGCTAGAAATGCAAGTCCGAGATTGCTAGTTGCATATTCTAATTGTCTGATCATCACTGGCACTCACAATTCGGATACTCATGATGGAACTGAACAGTCCGAATATAGTCGAGATGTCCAAGGAGTGTGAATAGGCACCTGTGCAATTTGCAATTCCAAACCTTGATTTTGTAATCATCACCTGCAACATTAGTGTTGACAATATAAGAACATCCCCTATCCTAAAGTAACAAGTACACAATTCACCCGAATACTAGCCACGACCACATGGTTCCCATCCAATAAAATATTCACTGAGTATTTATTTATTTCATGTACTTCTGGAGAAATTTCCTATGGAAATCACTTCTGATGGTGTCGTTGATGAAGCGCTTAGGAGTTTTCGTTTTCCCGCAAGCTTGGTTCTTGAAAACCACATCATCATCCCACCTGATGAAAAATCATGACCAAAACGATCAAACAAATTACAAAATATCATGACCCAAGAGAGGCCACAAGGAGAATGATGATATTTATAGTTGTTACCTTCTCTTCACACTAAGCTGAATTAGTTTTCCACTACATCAACCCCATATACGCAATAGTGAACGAAAGACACAAAACAAATGGAATTTAATTTTGAAACCAAATAACCTGAATCCTCTGTGTCTTGAATCCCGACTATATGGGGCATCACAATATGAATAGCGCTGGGTACGCATCTTCGTCTAACATTTCTATCTACAAGAAAGAAATCACACACAGGTGCACAATAATTACTTGAATATATAATCTCTTAAATTATGTAAGGCTTCTGCTGTAGAAGCTTGATGATGGAATGAACAAAACAAATATTGTTGCTAAAGAAATAGATTTGAACAATGATATCCGAGAGCTCGACATTGTCTTAGGGCGGGAACTCGGTGCTCCCACACTTCTCCCCAGCTCAATACCTTGTCGAGTAAACATCCGACTATTCCCAAGCTACTCGGGCTCGAGGGGTCTATTCCGAGAATATTACGACCGGCTTCGGTTAGAGTCGAGGGCGAAGAGTGAACCTTGGCCCCCCAAGTCTGCATCGTCATCTTACGGTACGACTTCTGGTCGTAAGAAGCACGCACTTGCCACACCTTCAGGCGAAAAAACCAAAGGGACATTTTATCATACACATAAACTGCATAAAAAGTTAACTAAAAAAAACATGATAAAAGAAGGTGAGAGGATTATGCATACCTCGCAATTGAGGCCGAATAAGCTGCACGCAAAAGCCATCGCGAATGCTTCATTGACAATTGTTGTATCATGAAATCGAACGATCGGGCGCCCGGGTTAGGGATCCGAGGCGGAGAGAATCGGGCAGCGGGCTTCGGCGGCGTCGACCCCGTCTTCTCCCTCTGCTCCGCGATGTACACGTCCATGGCCTTGTCCACGCCGCCGCAGTCCACCCAGGCGTTGTAGAACCGGACGTCATCCGCCGGCGAGGTGAGGAGGAGGTGTTTGAGAATGCCGAAAACCAGCGGCAGCTTGAACTCGGGGAGGCTTCGTCGGCGGCGACATGGTGGTGGTGGCTTGAAGTCGGAGATCCGGTGCGGCGGCGCCGATCGATTCGGTGAGGCGGGAGAGGAGATCGATCGCGATCTCAGTTGGGCAGTGGTGATTCTGATTTGTGAGAACAAAATTTGGGAAGAAAGGGTAGCAGCGTCTTTACACATTTTAGGCGGCCTAATTGACACGCGTAATTTCTCGAAAGCCTTATTGCCGAAAAAATGTTGAAAATTAGCCTTATTGCCATTTTTCCCTTGTATAATTGTAAATAATGTAAAAACGTATTCCTTCTTTATTTTTATATATGTCTTATATATATGTAGTTTTACCTTCTCCACGAAATTAAGAATAATTTTTTTTGACTACTTTAACTTTAATTATACTTAAATTAATGCTGATATTCATACTAGAACGACAAATAATGTGAATGGGCGGAGTATGACGTGAAAGAATAATTGAGAATTTAAAAAACCACAACATGCGATTAAATATGTTTATTATATATAATTAAATTAATATAATGTAGTACGATATAATTATAACTAATTGGATTTTTAATTGCAAATAAGTTCTTATTAATATAAGGGTAAGTGCCTTTATGTATAAATATAAAAGTATTAATACCTTATCTTAGAAAAATATAAGAAATACAGTACAAATCCTTAAATTAAAGATAAAAAAAGAATGGAAGTTTCTTTTAATAACAAAAGTTAAGGGACCCTTATCCCTTAAATTACCAATTTAAATTTAGTAAATAATTTTCATACATATCATGAAATTAATTAATCAATTAAATGCTAATTAATTTTTAGTTATTAATTAATTTTAAAAATTAAAAATATAATATAAGAAATAACTAAATTTTAAATAATTTAAATTTAATAATAAAATAATTAAATATATAATTACTAAACAAATTATTTAACATGAAAATAATTAATTAATTAATTACAAAATAATTAAAATTTCATATTAATTAGTTTGAATTAATTAATTAAATATAAAAACTATTTAACTAACAAAAAAGATAACATGAAAATAATTAAAAAAATATTAAATAAATTACATTTGTTTTTAATCATTTTGTAGTTTTATTTTATTTTATTTACTCATTAAATTTAAATAAATTTATTTTAAATTATTAAATAAATAAATACTGTGTAATACTGTACTTGAAATTGAACAATGAATATGAATTAGAAAATTTTAGTCATTATATAGTCTTTAGTTTAAGTGGTTTGATGTACAGTTTCCTTTTGATAGTAGTAGGTTCGGATCGGAAATCTTAGGAGGGTGTATTCAATCAAGACTCTATAGAATTTTTATGGACTTTTAAAGTCTACGGGTATTCAATCCGGATTTTTAAAAGTCCATTAAAATCTTGAGGTATTCAATACGGATTTTAAAAAGTCTTTAAAAATCTACCGGTATTCAAAAGTTAATGGATTTTAAAAGTCAATGGATTTTAATTGATTTCATGTCTAAAATACAAAAGAATTCCATCATTTGAAATCTCTCCTAAATACGTGAGATTTCTATAGACTTCTATTTTAATTGATTAATTTATTATTAAAAATAATAAAACATAAAAATATATATAAAAACATAGTAGAATTAATAATAAAATTAGAAAATATGAAAAAAATAAAAATAAAAATAAAATAAAATTTTCAAAAAATAATATTATAATAAAATTAATATTAAAATTATTAAAAATCTTTTTCCAATTTTTGTCTCGATTAGTTCACGAGATTGAATGACCAATTCTCCTCCGGACCCTCGATTGATTGTTTTCCAAAAATGTTGAGCCGGGTATATAAGCCATGTATCCGGGAGGAACTAAAAAAAAAATGCTTCGGTTTTTCACTCTCTTTTGGTCATGCAGCTATTTCAAAATAATCCGATTCGTGCGGATTCAAATTAATAAATTTGTATTTAGTAAAAAATTATAAAAATAATTAAATTTATTTATCAAGTTATTTTAAAAAATATAACTATTTTTTAATTATATATTTTACTAGTTTAAAAATTGTAAAAATCCATTTAAATTAATAAAAAAATATTAAAAAAATAATTCACAAAATTAAAATTTACATAAATGTATAAAAGAAAGTCTATCAGACTCTATGAAAATCCATATATAAAGTCATTCAAACTCTGCATAGACTCTGTGGATTTTCCAAATCAACGAAACTCCATTGACTTTTTAAAGTCTAAAAAAATCCAATAAAATCCTAATTGAATACACCCCTCTTAATATGCACCTATCTTGCTTGGAATATGTCAACTTATTAATTTTATTTTTAATATATTAATTTACTAAATTCTTTTTTCTCTCTCTTCACTACGCAAGATATGTGCATATTAAGACTTTCCGGGATGAGAGCAGTTCTGGTGATATTATCTCAATAAATCTATTCGGTAACAAATTTATGCCTGCGAATATCCACAATGATTGCTTTGGCAAATGGCCAAACCCATTAAGGAATTGGGAATTCATAGCGGAGCAGCAGAGAAATTAGAAAGGAGGGTCCAAATTTTTTTTAATAACTACAATAGAGTTTATTGCTACAAAAGTATACAATAATCTCGTCATTATAATATTTATGGATTTAAATGAGGCAAGTCCATTTTCGAGTTTCATATTCTGAAAATGTTGGATAATAAATTCATTATCAATACTTCTGAAGACGTGTTTCTCGATATAACAAACCAAACAATTGGTTTGATTTATATCAACACTCGAAGATTCAACAATCCTCTCAACAGTAAAATATTCAACATTCAGAGATTCGGTAAAAATAATATACTCAAGTCCGACAATTTTTTATTTCGAATAACAAACTTATCCATGAATATGTCATAAAAATTCAAATATCATGAGACTATAGCTAGCATTAAAAAAACATAACCCAT
Source organism: Euphrasia confusa (assembly GCA_954870475.1). Taxonomy (NCBI): domain Eukaryota; kingdom Viridiplantae; phylum Streptophyta; class Magnoliopsida; order Lamiales; family Orobanchaceae; genus Euphrasia; species Euphrasia confusa. The sequence continues at coordinate 39,564,985 of OX940956.1, read as the reverse complement.
AAAATTTAATAAGAACTCAATACCTCTATCGTCTAACCAACAACAAAAATAACAATTAAATCAAAACAAATCACAACCCTAAATCAATTTAATCATTCAAAATCGAACTAATTTTTCAGAGTTTCATTAAATTAAACAACAATTGAATCGAACCAAAATCGAACCTAGTAAGAGAGAAATTAGGGTTTCATTGAATGAGATGATGAGGACGATGAACGTTAGTGAAAGAAAAAAAAAACTTTTCAATACATTTGTATTATTTAGTTTTATTTTTATTAAAGTAAATTGAGTATATTTTTTTATTTAGGTAAATAATTGTATTTTATATTTATTAATTTACTTTTTTATTTTATTCTAATTAAATTTTTTAATTTTTTTTTTTAAATTATTGGCAAAAGGGGGTCCACTGACCCCCTTGACCCCCCTTTGTCTCCGCCACTGGAGCTCACTAGGGGTGGTATTGAGCCATCCTACCCACAGGGGCCTATGTCTCGGTTTACAAAAGCTCGGGATCGACTCGGCTCATTTAATAAACAAGTCAGACTCAATCTTTTTTAAAAGTTCTTTTATATAAATAGGTCGAGTTTGAGCTTTCTTTTAAGCCTTTTAAGTCTAGCAAGCTGTCCTATTTAATTAATATATATATATATATATATATATATATATATATATATATATATATATTATTTATAAAGTACTTCATATATAAATATTTAATAAGCTTATAAATTATAATACATAAATATATTAATAAGGTATTTATCTAAATTAATGAAAAAATATAATCCATTTAGTTGTAATTTTTTGAGTAATTATTAATATATCATAGTTAAAAAAAGTATAATTGAAAAGTGAAATAAATATATATATTATTTATAAAGTACTTCATATATAAATATTTAATAAGCTTATAAATTATAATACATAAATATATTAATAAGGTATTTATCTAAATTAATGAAAAAATATAATCCATTTAGTTGTAATTTTTTGAGTAATTATTAATATATCATAGTTAAAAAAAGTATAATTGAAAAGTGAAATAGATTATTTTATATTGATCGTAGAATATTTTGATTTTTTTTATTTATGAGAGGTTGTTCACTTATTTTATTATTATTAATTACTTAAAATTAAAAATAACTTTATGAAATGAAATAAATATGAACAAATTTAATTAAAATATTTTTCATTGAATTTTTTACTAATCGTTGAATCTGAGTTGAAGTTCAAATTTATTTAAAAAGGCTTATAAAAGGCTTTTCAGGTCGGGCATATTTATTTGAAAGGCTCAGGCCGAGCCTTTAAAAAAAGCCTATAACAAGTAACAGGTCAGGCTCAAGCCTAAAAATTTCACACCAAACACAGGCCTATTTAAGTAAAGTTCGACTCGGTTCGACTCCTTTCCACTCTAGAGCTCATGTACGTGGTAAAGTTCAGGCGGCATTGAAAATTCCATTTTATTATATATTACTTATGTCTCATTTGAATAGTAATACTTATTTTGTTATTTTGAAGAAAGTGTAACTATTGGATTAAGACATTTTCTTATATACTATTTATGTCTCATTTTAATAGTAATACTTCATTTGTTATTTTGAAGAAATAAATCTATTTGATTAATAGATTTATGCGCAGCAGCATTATGAATATCATTTTGCATTAAGACAGCATCGTTTTGAGAGAAAGTTTATATAGAGCAAATTACACTTTTATATTCCCCTTGATTGACATTTTTTTTTGTCTAAGTTTTGAGTTCGAATTTGAGACCTTAAGTTTTCAATTCAGCTGCTCAACCAATTGAGCTAACAACCCTTAACACTTGATTGACAATTAAGAAGACAATATGATGACATAAGACGTACTTAAAAAAGTAAAAAATTGATCTTTTTTTCTTGTTTGCGTATTAAAAAGAGAATGCAGTCACATGCGATAGGTAATTTGTTTTTTAATATTCTCTTTCATATAAGTAGTCATATTTCTTTGAATTAGAAAATTTTAAAAAATGTTTATTTTTTTAATTTTGATTAATACTCCGTAGTTAAGAGATACTAATTTTTTTTGTTTATATTAAAAAGGTAAAATAATTGAAAAATAATATAATTAGATTAAAAACTAAAAGATTTTTTTTATCTTAATAAATTAAGAAAAATATTAAATTTTGATTTTTGTTATTAAAAAGTAAAGTGTATTATTTTCATGTTAAAGAAGATGAAAGAAACACGATTAGATTAAAAATTGAAATTAAAAAAAAAATGTTGAATTTAAAATCTTTTATTAATGACATCTCGTTTGACACACATTATAAAAAAAATGTATTTATCAAAATATACTTGATCAACATCTCAATGGAATTTTTATTACTTTTATATTTTATGGTGATATTAACTTAGTATTTTTCAAGCCCACAAACTTTTGTACATAGTCTCGATATAAGTGTCACAATGCATGGTTATTTAATTATCTTTAGATTTTGTGTGTGTGCTACTAATTTAGGGAATAATAACATCAAAACAAAACACCAAACAAAACACCGTGAAAAGAAAAAAAGTAATGAAGCTGAATCAAGATTAACCAATAAAACACTTATCGGTCAAATTGAGGTAATTAATTAAGTTCTTTCTCATTCTCCATCACGATTCATGTGTTTCTGGAATCTGGACGAACATCGTGACAAGCTCGTGATCGAACTCCTAATCCATCACACTTCAATGACGAAGGGAGTCAGGAGAGATCGAGGGGGACCGAGGGGCGAGGGACATCCGATTTGTATAGTTATTTTTGCAGACGTTTATATAAAATCGGGTGCGTACGTAAAGTAAAATTTTAAGTGCAAATAAATTCACCGTTTTACACTTATTTAAATCAACAGAGAAATACATTACAACATAAGGTTTTGATATAGTTACGGTGTTAAAACACGTCGTAAATATTCCATGTACTTGTATGCACTTATTTAAATCAAACCTTCATTTTTATTATATTGATTTTGACGAGATCAAAAATCAATTACCAATACCGGGACTGTGTCCTGGAGCTGTGGGTCTGAAAGTTTTGATTCCTCCGAGGGTTGTCGAGTTCATTACCGACCCCGTCGGGTGGGAACTCAGTATATCTTCTTTCGCGTTAACATGACTATTTTTATTCGCTTTCACTTTCTCCTGAGTTTGCGATGTCGAAGGAAAATCTCCTTTTCTATCACCGGTGGAAAATGCTTCGGCCTCTTGAGCAGATTCGAAGGGTTTAACTCGTCTTCCATCGGAGTTTTGAACTTTCAGACTGAGAAAAAGTAGCACAAAGAAAATAAAAACAAGAGAGTCTTGGAGCATTGATTTGGCCATTGAAACAGTTAAAGAAATGATTTAAGGGGCTAATATATGTTATTTGAAATGTGTTTTTCAACTTATAAATTGCATGCATATTTATAGTAGTAGTACTAGTAAATTATACTAATATATGGTCACTGCAATATCTCATACTATATACACCAACTACTAACTTCAACTATAAAATCATTGAAAGTTCTATTAACCAAAAAGATAAAGTGACATTAATATTTTTTCTATGATTAGTGCACCGTACAAAGAGCAAAAATGTAGATTTGTTGTTTCTACTACAGTAAATTTGTCTGGTTTACTCTATTTAAAAATAGTACTCTCACAATTCCATAATTGTTTGCACAATTTTTCTTTTTTGCTATCTCACAATTGTTTGCACACTTTATAATAAAAAGTTTTTATTTAATTTTATACTTACAATATACACATTTATTTACATTTATACAACTATTTTTTTTAACTAACTTTATTATTTAATTACAAATCAATACTCATTATACTTTTACTTTATATTATTTCAAAAAATAAATCTTAAACTACATGAAAATATTTCAAAAAATAAATCTTAAACTACATGAAAATTTCCCTTGGCAAACATCGTAGTAGGAAGTACATATTCACAATATTCAAATAAAAATAAAATTATTCTTATTTTTTTACTTTAATTTCACTCTTTATTTTTTAATAAAAAAATTCAAAATTTTACATATTTCTTAATCTATATATGGTCAGAAAATATGACTACCTATTTAATTGAAATGAAGACAGTTATAGCCTAAATGTGATTTAAAAGGCCATATGAGAAGGGAGGTTATCCTCGTGACAAATGTCAAGCTTTTGATCATTAAAAAATATTTTTTCTTTATCTTTTCACATTTGTATATTAAAAATACAATGAAATCACATGTGACGTTCATTTGTTTAAATAATGTAGTAAAAAATACTATGAGTACTAATTAATTGATGGTATTTTTATTTTATTTTATTGTAATATTGATTAATTTAGAAATATTTTTCAAGCACACAAAATTTGAACATAAGTACATACAAATTGATATTTGCTTATTACATGTAGGGATCGGATTTATGGAGATGTCAAGGAAAAATTGTAAACGAGGCTCGTGTTCAACACAATCTCCTTAAAATAAAAATCGACCTCTACCGATTGTTTGTTTTCCAGGATACAACGTTTTCACGCAACTACATTGCACGTCGAACCGAGATGTTGCCCGAAATATTTCACCGGAGGGCCAAAGAAAGTTAAAAGAAAATCGAAGAAAAGAAGCAAATGTGCTGAAGTGGTTGTCGTCTTTTTCCTCATACATGAAGCTCGTATTTATAAACCAAGAAAGGGAGCTTATTGGTAGCTTATCGGTTCATACATTGAACTTGGACAATTTGACTGTAACGGTCGAGCCATTATGGCTCAGCATTAAGGCCTCCTTAATGCCCATTTTGAATTTCAAAATTATAATCAATAAAATGATTTTTTTTTATTTACTTAATAAATAAATAAAATCAATCAACTTAACTGTTACAAAGTTAAGAATCGAAAAAAGTTTTTGCAAAAACTAGCTCGCTCGACCACCCTCAATTAAATCGAACCAACATTCGTGGTCGAGCCATTATGGCTCAGCATTAAGGCCTCCTTAATGCCCATTTTGAATTTCAAAATTATAAACAATAAAATGACTTTATTTTATTTACTTAATAAATAAATAAAATCAATCAACTTAATTGTTACAAAGTTAAGAATCGAAAAAAAAAAAATTTGCAAAAACTAGCTCGCTCAACCGCCCTCAATTATATCGAACCAACATTCGTGTACGCAGGTCGCGCTCGCACACAAGTTCGGGGTTGTAGAAGGCGTAGAAATAAGTTCACAAAGTCATTCACAAGCCACTAAAGTGTAAACACAACATATGTCCATTTGACTTTACATAGTTTTCCAATGTGGGATAGCATCTCACTTTGTAATTTTCTTTTCCTTTTCCTCAATAATTTTTATTATATTCAAATTAATTTCTCAGTCATTTCAACTCCGGTTTGAGCAAACGAGATATCGACTCGAAGCTCTCTTCGAGCTCTATATTTTCCAACATTACATACATATATGAGACAATTTATAACCTACAACTAGTGAAGGAATTACTTAAACGACATAAGCAATTCGATAAAAATAAATTAGAAGACTTACTTGTCTTCGATGCGGAAACGTAAATCGAACGGATCAAATCCTCTTGTTGTGTGTTGCTTCTCGTGCTACGCAGCTAGGGGTGGATTAACGAGTTGCTCGGATCGTTAAGCTCGTGATCGTTAAGCTCGTGATCATTAAGCTCGTTATAACTAAGCTCGTTAATTTTAACGAGTTCAAACTCTTGATCGACTCGGTTCGTTAAATACTCGTTTAGCTCGTGAGTGTTCACGAGCTGCTCGTTAAATTCATACGTAGGCATGTAGCTAATCATGTCAGCAAGGAAGTAGCATAAATAGGAGCTCATAATCACGTTTTAACAACTCAAATACAATAAGTCAAGAACTCAAAGACCCAACTCATGGGCTGGGCCCAGTGGCGGAGCCAGAAAAAATTGGTAGTGGGGGCTGAAATTATTTTTATATACTATATGTATATATACACACATTCCAGTAGGGGCTAAGCTTAAGTAAAATATATTTTTTCAAAAAAAATTACAAAAAATGTAAAAGAATTTTTTTTTCAGGGGGGGCTTAAGCCCACCCTAGCTTCTAAGTAGATCCGCCCCTGGCTGGGCCCCTATATGTTGAGTGGGATGGGTGAGTTGACCCTTGACATTCATGGGCTGAGCCTCTATACGTTTTAACGAGCTTACCGAGCATGCTCGCGAGGCTCGTGTACTCGTTCGTTAAGCTCGTTATTATTAACGAGCTGAAACAGCTGTTCGGCTCGGTTCGTTAACTTACGAGCTCGAGTTGAAACGAGTCGAGTAGCCGAGCGCTCATTAAGCTCGCGAGCAACGAGCATTTCGTCCAGCCCTATACGCAGCGTCTACAACACTCTCCGGATTGGAGTATTGAATTGTACTTCACGATCTAAGAACCACAATGTATTGTTCTGATGTTTATTTCTATGTGTTTTGTTTTCTTTGTTCTGCATTTTCTTTTGTTCTACATTTTCTTTGTGTCAGAAATTCTTACAAGTTAGAGCATCTCCAACCGATACCAAAAACTTATTTTGGAGTAGGGGAGATGCTCCAACCAATACCAAAACATAAACCTATTATTGGTTTATAGGTGGGACCCACACAAAAAATACTTATATTTACGTTTACCATAAACTCAAACCAAAAACTATTTTTTATTTATAAAATGATTATTTTTTTTATAAATTAATAAAAATAACTTATCAATTATTTTTTAGTATCTTATTTAATATATTTTGTAATGTAATTTTTTTAATAATCATATTATTAATAATTAAAATAAATTTTAATAAAAATATTTTTAATAATGAAATAAAAATACATATCACAATATGAAATACAATTAAATAATTAAATTATATAATTAACATTAAAAATAAAATAATAATAAACAAGATATTTAAAAAAATGCTACCAATTACAAAAACAAAAATAATTAATAATTAGTTTTTTTTTGTGTTTTAATGTAATTTTTTTAATAATTAAATAATATTTTATTTAGTATTATTTATATTTATTATGTTTGAAAATTTAAATTGAAAATAATATTAATTATATTTTTTAATTTAAAAAATTATAAGATAAAATTGTAAATTTGTAAAGATGTTGATTATTTATATAAATAGTATAAATAATTATATAAGAAGAATATTTAAAAAAAATTATTTTAAGTTAGAGTATTAGTTTCTCGGTTGGAGTCAAATTATTGTAAACGCAAACTTAAACTAATTTTGAGTTCGGTTGGAGTCAAATTACTGTAAACTTAAAATAAAACTTATTTTTGAGTTTGAGTTTTTGTGTTCGGTTGGAGATGGCCTTAAGCAATGTAAACTTTACCTTGTATAATTTATTAAATATAAAATTATACAATAACTGCACAAATAACTGCAAGGGAGTTTTTGAATATATATTTATAATATATATATAATATTACAAAAATAATATATATATATTATAAAATGAATTAAAATATTTTTTATTTTAATTCTTTAACGAGTTGGACAGGTGACCCTAATTCTAACAACTAGATGTACAAAGTATGGTAGTACAATGTATTGTACATCTATTACATACATATATGAGACAATTTATAACCTACACTAGATGTACAAAGTATGGTAGTACAATGTATTGTACATCTAATTACTCGGTATAAGTACTCGTTAAATCTTGTTAATAGTAAATAAAAAAACACATAAATATACAAAAATATAAATTTAAAACGCGTATTTAATTTCTATTTAATAAAAAAAATTATTTTATATTAATATTATTAATATTTATTATAAAATTAAATATACGTGTAATAAAAAATCTTTAAATCAAATCTTTATCATCTTACTTCACATCTAAAATTTGCAACAATCTCATTTACAATAAATTAAGCAAAAAAACATCTAAATTTTGCAACAATCTCATTTACAATAAATTAAGCAAAAAACATATTACGCAAAATAAATAAATTGAATAAATAAATTAATTTTTATATTAAGCAAAAAAAATATAAAGAAAAAAATAAAGGAGAAAAATAAGGGAGAGAAATACTCAAAGAAAGTTAAATACATATATAAATTTAAATTTAAATTTATATATTAATCATATATCATACTTTGTACACCTAGTATAGGTTATAAATTGCAGATTTTCAGGCCAAATTAAAATTTATAAAGTACCTCTCTTGCACGGTATAAGTACTCCATTCACGATCTTTAATTATCTTAATTAATTCTCAGTAAAAAAACTTTTGGAATAATAACATCAACTGAAAAGAAAAAAACATTGGAGTTCAAAGACTATGAGGAGGTTCTCAAACTATGAACTATGCTGGCCCTTCAGTGCCATATATAATAAAGGGAGACTATATACGTTCTTAGTGAATATTTAAAAAAAGATGCTTTGGGCTCGTAAATAGTAGCTACTAGCTAGTTTGTTTGTATAGTTAACACTTTTTTTAGAGAGAAAAATATTGTAAGAGTTCACTAGAAAGCGTGGTTGTATACTTTGAGTTAGACAGCTTAGGAGGAATTCGTTAGAAGCAGTTCAAGGTCTGCCTTTATAGTCTACTAGTACGAAGCCCCCGTTAGGATTGCTTTATAATAGCTAAATTTGGTTTTTTGTCGTGTGATCTTTTTACAAAAATTCGTTAAATTGTACGAAGCACCGGTTTGTAATGTTCAAACCTTCAAACCGCCGCGATTATAAAAGGAGATTAATTTATTACAAATCTCTCAATTGTGTTGAAGTGTCTTTACAGTACTATTACACTTCACAGTGCTATACGTATTACTACAGTACTCCCGTGTGGTTACTTGACAACAACACTATATTTTCTTGTTCCACTACAAAGCCAAGGGAATACTAGTACGGCTACCACACAATTTTGTATATATATGTGACATGTTTCATGTTTCTTTAGCTATCTTTAGATTTTGCGTGTGGGTACTAATTTAAGGAATAATATTAATAACATCAAAACAAAACTGAAAAGAAAAAAATTGTGAGTACTAATTTAAGGAATAATATTAATAACATCAAAACAAAACTGAAAAGAAAAAAATTGTTGAACTGAATCAAGATTAACCAAGAAATCATTTCTCAGTCAAAATGAGGTTATTAAATATTAGAAAATTTTGAAGTTGGCCCACATATATGGTAATTTTGTAAGTTAGAGGTAAGTCATTATAAGATATAAAGTCATCAATACCTATATCATACTCCCGGGAGTACAATTAAAATCGTACTCCCACCCTTGAAAATATAAAAACCCAATAAAATCATCATTTAATAATTAACAAATCTTCATTTCAAAAAACAATTATTATATTTCTTAAATTAGTATATTAATGAATATATTAACCTACACAATGAATATTTATCAATAAATACATGAAGATATAATAGTGAGTGTAATCGTACTCCTAGGAACAATGTATAAATTGCCTAAAGTCATGGGTTGAATGATACCCCTAACAAGTTCTTATTTCACACGATTATTTATACAAATCATGTGTGATTTTTCAACTAAAATAAATGATCTTTCATTTTTTAAATACATTCAAATTTTAATATTTATTAATTTCAACAGCTCCTCCCTAAACTTGAATGCTCGTAAAATTTGATGCACTTGTTCGAGATTTTGTTTATCTTCCAGAATGGATCAATCTCATCCTTTGCCACATAAAGAAACAAAGCTCTTCCATCGGCTTGTTAACTTTATGACTGTTTATTGAAACTAGTACTACTTTCCGTGCGATGTACGTGATTTATTTGTTTGAAATAATCTAAAATTTTATTTAATCTCTAATGTATTTCGTCAAATATTTATTAATGGACTAACACATTATTTTATTTAATAATTGAACTCTCACTTAATTTGTAAACTCTTACTAATCTCATTATTAACCGTTATCTCAATTATGAAATTTCTATTATTTTCAAAGATTACGCATGTTTGATGTAATTTATAGTATGTAAGCTTATTTGGGAATAGCCGAGTGGTAAGGTATGTGGTGATGTTGGTGTAATATCTCAAATATGACAAATTTTCATTTAAATATTATGAAGTTAGTCCTAGGATGAGAACTATTGACTCTCTCTCACATGTGTCTGCTACTCGAGCACATCCCCTGATTTACATCATACCCGATTGATGAGCTTTTGATCTGGTGGGAGAGGAGTTTCTTGTCTCTGCATTCCGTTTTTCGTCTCTGCATTTCTCGAGTTTCATCCAACAAATACCTAAAATCAGTGGAGGAAAATCAAAATAAATGGAAAATAAAAATTATAAAGCTGCAAAATAAATAAAAATATAAAAATATTGAATTTACTTGGTGAACATTAAGGGGATGAGATGACACAAACGCAATTATATTAATATAATGTTCGTTAACTTGCAAAACAAAATTTACAAAACTGAATTAAGGATAACCTAAAAATATTTAAAAAAAAATCTAGTAGAACATAATTAATACCTCACAAATTGATTATGTAATATGCGAAAAAATCATAATTAATACATAAAATTTAAAAAATCGAGAAACAAAATGAATAAATAGAAGGACATATACATGTAAATCGATTCAATTTTCAAAAAAATAAAAAAGAACAATTTTCAGAAAAATAAAAAAGAACATATGATCTTGAAAACCAGTTTCCCCAAACCAAAATGTGACATTCATCGCTCTTGTCTTCATCGACCTCCGCAACCCAATATCACTTCGGTTTTAGTCCAGAACACGCTGAATCAAAAGCCCGCCTCGACCACAACTCGAGAATCCGAACTAACAGAGTACACCTCCACCCGGCTAACTTCCGTCAGCTCCCCTTCTTCCTCAAACGCCACACAAATTAAACAATCCTCACCACCTTGAAATCGTCGCCTAGCGATACGATCGTGTGGGGGAGAAATACCCTTTGAAGGGGCTGAGGCTTAATCAGCTGCATCGCGGGGTTCCACACTACAATCACCTGGTCCACTTCCAGTGAAAGGAACTGGAAAACCAAGCAGATCAATCCGTTTTGGCAACCGACGGATTCGACACTGCAATTTTCGAAATACCGGCCGCCGATCGAGTTGAGTTTCATCTCGTCAGAATCGGTGTCGAGGAGAGGCAGACTCTCGGGTGATAATTGCTGCATGACCTATACCAGGTGTTGTGGGTCTAAAACCGTTGGTATATACTTTTGTTCGTTTCTTTATTATTGATCATAAAATGATCAGCTTCAAATGCTTTCACTTGCCTTCCTTCGGAGTTTTCAACATTTATGGAAAGAAGAAGTATAACAAAGAAAATTATTAATTTAGCCATCGATCAAGATGATGAAGATGGTTATATTTCGGTTTTCTCTCACTCTAATTTAGATTTGTGGATTCATCTTTAGTAAATTGCATCGGTAATTTATAAAGCGGATTTAAACTCTATGCTATATATCAATATATATCGTATAATAAAAGATCTCATTATATATAGGTTAATATCATTACAAGTTTGATTAACAAAAGAAATGACGTCTCGGGTGAACCCTGGTCTTCCAAAGGAAAATAGCAAGCCTAAACCACTAGACTACACAAGCTGATTGAATGGTTTAGTTATATTAGTGTATATATAAACTATAAGTTGTAGTATAAATTGTGAATTACATAATTAATTAACAATTATCATATAAATAAAAAAATAATTATTTAAACATAAATAATAATAGTAGATAGCAATCATCTAATAAATTATTTGGCTTGATTACCATAAAAAAATATAATTCATTTAATTTAATATATATCAATATATTAAATAATTAAGCATACTATTATTTATTTTGATGTGTCACTTAATATGTACTTCCTCCTTTTCATAGCAATGGTCACATGTGCTTTGTTATTTACAAAGAAAATGTGACATTTAACTTGAATACAATAGTATACCTTTTAAAATAAATATATTTTTTAATTTAAAAATAATTTTTTACTTTTTAATTTTTAGTAGTAAAAATTTATTTTTATGTAAGTTCTAAATATATTTGTACTTTTTAATTTTTTGTAGTAAAAATGTATTTTTATGTAAAAGGATAAAAATACATGTCTTACCACTTACTATGCTCTTTAGAGTTGAATTTGCATTTCTCCAATGACAAGAGGCATTGTAAAATGTTTTATTCCCTCTCGTTCACAAAAGATACAATACTTTTATGAGCACGAAAATTAAAAAAATGTTAATTTTTGATTTTTCATTAAAAAATAAAGAGTAAAAATATATTTTTAATTTAAAAAATAAAGTAATTGTTAGTAGAGTTTAAAAAAGTAGGTAAATAAAGTAGGGGTAAAATATTATTTTAAAGTGAAAAATTATATATATATATATATATATATATATATTTTTTTTTTGTATATTAGCTATTGTGGGACATTACAACTTTTGTGAGAGGAAGAGAATAAATTTTTTAATTTCTTTTCTTCAGGAATTAATTAATTGAAAACTCTTTGGATGATTTTGTTTTTGAATTCAATTAGAATGTGCATGCATAGAGACTTAATTTTGTATTCTTAATCGTGAGAAACAAAAGCACATGTAAATGTTACTCGATCCTTGGTACGAGTACATTTTTTTAATGATTGAACAATATTTATCCGTTTAATTTAAAATAAAATAACTTATAAGGAACTAGACCTAATCTATGGACGAAACATATTGAACAGTTCTATTATTATTATTATTGTTATTATTTTATCTCTGATTTGGTGAATGCTAATGAAACTATGCTCGGTCGAATGATTATTATTATTATTATTCTAATGTGACATTATTATTGTTTATTCATTCATTTTACACATACATACACACCTTACATTTTGTTGAACGAAACTTATAAGACATGATACGTACACGTACATGCTCAAAATCTAAAACAACTAACAAAAACCGTACGTGTCACATGACATTCGGTTCGATATGCATAATATAAGGTTTTGCAAAAATTACGAAGTGTATAATTAACTTCGTAAATAATTTGCTTTATTTATATAAACCTTTCTTTATTGATTTGGAGATCGATCGATCAAAATCAATTCCCCCTTTTGGAGGCTGACGTTTGGAGTGACCTATACCGGGACTATTTCCGGGTCTTGTGGGTCTGAAATCATTGGTACTTTTCATTTTTTTTATAATTGATAATACCATGATCCGCTTTGAACCCTTTCACTTGCATTCCTTCCGAGTCTTGAACTTTCAGACAAAGAAGAATAAGTACAACAAAGAAAATACACGTAACTGCACTTTGAAATATTATTTTCGCCATTAAACGAGAAGGAGAAGAAGAAGATATATTTGAGTTGATTTCTCTCTCACTCTTATTTAGATTTGTGGATTCATCTTAGTAAATAGCATGGGTAACTTAAAGTTTGATTTATAGTAACGAAATAGATGACAGTCACGGACGTCCTCACTACTCACTATTCAGAATATAGTTTTGGATTTGCTTTTTCAAGAAATTTTTTTTTTTTTTGGAAGTGTGACAACTATCGTATGACACTAAGAAAAAATGTTGCAACTAATATGAAACGAAGAAAGTACAATTCATTTAAACTTACAAAAAAAAAAAAAAATATATATATATATATATATATATATATATATATATATATTAAAAACAAGAAAAATAAACCTGACGAAAGTTTAAGAAAGATATCAACTCTTCTTCACTTTTGACAAAAAATACCACAAACAAAATTGTTGTAAAGGAATACGAAGATTAAATTTTGATTTTTATTTTAATAACAGGCAATAGCTATTTTAGATGTTTACAAACATTAGTATTTTCATGTCATTAGTTTGTTTTAGTTTTCTACCGCTACTGTATTTGATAACAAAATCTATTTCATCCTGATATTGAGAATATTGTTTTTAGATTAATGATATTATAATATATTTTCTTTACAATTGTAGTAACTCCTTGCAATCTTTATCTATGTTCAAATGAGTGAATGAATAATTATTATTTTTGATAATAAAACAGCAAAGCATTTTTATTTCAATTAGACAGTTTGGCCGAGTGGTCTAAGGCGCCAGATTTAGGCTCTGGTCCGAAAGGGCGTGGGTTCAAATCCCACAGCTGTCAAATTCAATAATTTTTTTTCCTCCGACCCTGCACTGTAATCTATTCGTGTGAATTCCTCTCAACGATTTTCCTTTGGGTTTTTTCACCGTGCAATTTACCTCACATACAAATCACCGTGCAATCTTTTACTGTTAGTTTCCCGGCGATGTCTTGCTTGACCTCTCCAAAATGGCTAATCAAACCATCAAAAACAGGTTTATTTTTCCTCTGCTAGTGTTTTAGGCTTTTTCTTGCTAGTGTTTTAGGCTTTATTTTTTTTTTTTTAAATTAGGGTTTATGTTTTTTTTTTTTTAAATTGGGGTTTATGTTTTATGCATATTTGATCGATTATTCACATAATATAGAAATAAAATCAAGGTACAGTTTCTACATAGAGGGGGGCTGATGGTAATTGTCTAATTGATAATTTTCGCAGGACGGTGATGTGATTTCTGTGATGAAAGCTTGGAAGCTGAAGTTCTCAAAACCAAATAAGTATTGGGTAGAAAGCTCCCATAAACGGGTGAGTCGATTTTGATTCGACGAGGAATTTTAAATTTTTAGTTTCATTCTCTGCCTAGTTAGAACAAAATTTCCACTGTCAATGAAATTTACAGTTATTACCTACGGCTGGGGATAATGTACTCGGCATCGTGGTTGATGCCAGAGCAGATGTAAGTACTCTCGGTTATGCAATGATGTCTTGTAAAGACGATTCTGTTTTATAGAGAGATCTTTTCCATTACTTTTGAGACATAATTTCAAGTAGTTGAGATATTTTGATTGTGCATCTATGGACTATGATCACCTTGTACTCTGAGTTCATAACTTATAATAGGTTGAATACATTTTTCGTTCAATCACATCCTTTGGGGCTATGTATTTTTTCTGTAGTTAATCGAAACAAAGCTGGTATGCTTTAACATAAATTTCGCTTTTTATTTTGTTGCTAACATCTGCGATATTACGTGTAAAAGAGTTTTCTTGTGGATATAAAGGGTCCCACATTAGCATTTTGGTGCTTGCTTTTGAAGGTGGAACCAGGAGAAACATTCCAAAGTTTGAGGTAAGCATCTGTCTTTTTCAAAGCTTTTGCTTTTGATCACATCATACGATTCTGTGAATGCGAGGAAAGAGTAATTCAACCAACGAAAGAAGGTGCATTTGAAGAATTGTTTCCGGAAAAAAAAAATCTTGTTGAGGCTTTAATATATATCAGAATATCTTTTCCTCTACAGCCAGTAGGAAGGCAGCAGATTACGGTCCCCTTAAATATGGGTTCATGTTTGAGTCGTCGACTGCATTATCAAGAATGTGGATATCATTCATTGTTGAAATATTAATATTTTATTCATTTATTTATTATATGCCTTGGGTTTCAAAAACATAATCCAAATTGTTTTTTAGGTTGCTTGTCCAGTTCTTGAGAGCTCTGGAAAAAAGATTGCTTTTGAGATTGCAATTGGTCTAAATGGCCGTGTTTGGGTATGATTTCATGGTTATCGTATGTGGCTATGTTTATGTGTTCATAATTAATTACAAAAAACAGCCTCCCAGGATTTAGGCATTTATCCTGATTACAAAAACAAATCCAGGGAAATTAGACATTTAGTCCACTCCCATAAGATTATTCACTTCAAACTCCAACAAAAGATATACCTTTGTGAATAGAATTATTTTCTCCCCTAATTATAAACCATAATTACTGACCATAATATTCTTAATCTGCTACTGATCAAACTTAATTATCATCTTTGATTTATTTAATTCACCTGATAATGCAAGGAGGAAGTGCCCATTGGATAATTTGAAGCCCACCTCTTCAAGGACTATTTCTCCTACAACGTGAAATTTGGACTTGTTTATCAAGTAAACACCCCTCTTTTACAAATTGCACACAAGAAGGGCTATTTATCAAGTAAACACACCTCAATGGCTTCTTTTATGTTTTTGTAGGATTTGAAGGGGTATATGTGTTGAAATTATGAATGTAGTAAACTTGAATGTAGGTTCTTAGAGGAATATGAAAGGTTATGTATCTTGAAACCGAAAGGTTATGTATCTAGATATTGAAAGGTTATGTACTATAGTTGAAGATTCACACACGACATTATAAATAGTCGTGTGGAATAAGAACTCAATAGGGGTGTCATTCGACACATGAATAATATCTTATAATGGCTTACCCCTCTCTTCAAGAACTACCATATGGATCACCCTAAAAATTCTAACAATATGTACTTCTTTAGTTTTGAAAAGATAATGTTTTGTGGAATGAGGCTAAATCTTCAATTTTTATTTTTTTTTGGTAATTATGTCGTGTTTTATAAGTTGATTTTGATGATCATCCCCCTCCCTATAAAGTTTTGCTATTTGAGGCCTTTGTCTAACTAATCCGGTTGAAGTTGGAACTTCTTTAGGTGAATGCTACACGTCATGCAATTATTGTTCTTGTTGCAAACACAATCTTAAAAATCGATTCTTTGAGTCCAGTGCAGCAGAAATTTAAGGCTGAAAGCCTGCTAGAGAGTTATGTAAGTTATTTTTCTGCTCCTGGTTCAAGGATTTATAACTATTACTTTTGAATTTAGTGTGCTTTCGAGCTAACTGTTATCTCCGCATATATATCCTTATTTTCCCAGGTTCAGAACATCCCAAGACAAGCCGTGCCTAACCCATTCATATATTCACTCATTTCCTGTGAGAAGATCTAAACGTAAATGTAGTCACCAAATCTAGAATGCGAAGACGCAAATTAGTCGACTTATTTTTTCTCAATCTTTTGAATTTTGTTTTCGGTTCAGGTAGTTGAGGGGCAGTTTCGTATTTTTACATTTTTATGTTTTAATTGCCTAATTTTAAAGTTAGATTGCAAATGACCAAAAGCAGGAGAAATAAATATTTTTTTTATTTTAAAATATAATTTTTTTTTTATTTTATCTACATATTTTTTAATTTTTTTCACAACTATGTAATTAATTTTCATCTTAAAAATAAATTTATACTCATTATTTTTTTATTAAAAGTAAATAAAATAATATTTTTATTAATCTCACAAAATTCTTTCAACTCTTTCATGATAAAAATAATATTTTATTATTGACTCTTATTGCATTTTTTTCTACATGAGATTCCATTTAACATTTTTTTCAATAATATTTATTAAGATATGTTTATTTGCAATCATACTCTAAAGTCTAAAGTTATCTTACACTTACTTATTCTTCTTTGTCTGAAAGTTCAAAACTCGGAAGGAAGGCAAGTGAAAGGGTTCGAAGTGGATCATGTTATTATCAATGATACAAAAATGAACAAAAGTACTAACGATTTCAGACCCACAAAACCCGGACATGGTCCCGGTATAGGTCACTCAAAAAGTAGGCATCCAAAAGGGAGCAAAGGCCGCGCTGCAAAGCAAGGCTGGGGGAATTGATTTTCATCGATCGATCTCCAAATCAATAAAGAAATTAAGGTTTATATAAATAAAGCAAAATATTATTTTTTTTGCACAACCTAGCTTATATTATGCGTATATCATGTCTTATAAGTTTCGTTCAAGAAAATGTAAGGTATATAAAGTATGTGTTTGCATGTAATAAAATGAATGAATTATGTCACATTAATTTATCTTCACGCTATATACCAATGTATAAAGTATTTATGAGGTAATTATCAAGTTGATTTTAAACACGGAGCTCGGGAATTCAGTGAGTATCATATTATTAACGGAGAAAAAGGCGAGCTGTTCGGCAGTGTGCTTTTTCAAACGGGGATAAGCGAAGAAACCGACTATGCTCACATGCGTCTGGACGTATATTGATTTGATCTGGACAAGTACAGGGACGATATGCAGAACAAGGGATCAGATATATGCACGTCTTGAAACCTCAATAATCAAGACTTTCAAATTCGTCCTAATTTTCTGCTGCACTGGACTCAAAGACTTGGTTTTCAGGATTGTGTTTGCAACAAGAACAATAATTGTATGACGTGTAGCATTCACCTAAGGAAGTTCCAATTTCAAACAGTTTAGTTAGACAAGGACCTCAAATAGTAAAACATTATAGGGAGGGAGGATGATAATCAAAATCAACGTATAAAACACGACATAATTACCAAAAAAAAAAAATTAACGATTTAGAGCTACATTCCACAAAACATTATCTTTTCAACCATTAAACAAGCCCTTGAGGTGTGTTTAATTTATAAATAGCCCTTCTTGTGTGCAGTTTGTAAAACAGAATTTGGTATGTTGTGAAATGAATTAATTTTTCAGGTTCTTTGTAAAATGTCCAAATATCACGAACACTTCCTCCTTGCATTATCAGGTGAATTAAATAAATAAATCAAAGATGATAATTAAGTTTGATCAATAGCAGATATTAAGGGTATTATGGTCAGTAACTTATTAGTTTGTTGAATACTTGAATCGGTTCGAACCCAAGACAATTAGTTGACCCAGAAGCTATTGAAAGTATCTACGAAATGGATCACCAGCTTCCAGTCCAGTCCTCCCTGATTATTTTGTCATTCCACTTAATCTAGCACCACTTATAAATTATCATGGAAATCAAACAATCCCATTAAACAACAAACTTACAAACTTGATGATTACAAACATAGAAAAGGCAATCAAAATCATAATATTGACAAACAAAATGTAAGCTCATGCAGTAACTGATCACAAAGAAGATTCAGATGAACAAAACACGCATGAAAAAAAGAAGAAAAACACAACACACATTGAAAAGAAAAAAAAAATCAGGCTGCGGGCCAAACAGTGAAGCTTCATTCAGTGTCTTGGGGAATATTAGGTAACAATGGGTAACAACATTCAGAGATCAAGTCAAAGCATCGGTATCCGTCTAGTACGAATTTGAAAGTCTTGATTATCGAGGCTTCAAGACGTGCATCTGCTCCCTTGTTCTGCATATCATCCCTGTACTTGACCAGATCAAACCTGTATACGTCCAGAAGCATGTGAGCATAGTCGTTCTTTTTTCTTATCCCCGTATGAAAAATCACACTGCCGAACAAATCGCCTTTTTCTCCTTTAATAATATGATACTCACTGAATTTCCGAGATCTGAGTTTAAAATCAGTGTGAAAAGATGTTTGGGGCAATCGAGAGGCTCTTTTCCAATCGAACACATTGACGTTTTTCTCCTTAATATTATAAGCATTATAACCAGCAATGCAGAGGTTGTGATCCCAGATGACAAAGTAATGGCTGGCAAAAGGAAAAGATGTCTAGGTTGAAAATCCCAAATCCAGCGATGTGGATTTGGAACACGGAATCGGTGATAAAGGTAAACGACTCGATCCTAAACCTAAACTTGTGGGCGAAGTAACCATTATCAGGATTGGGGCTCAAGAAGTGAATTGGGGACGGGAGAGTCTTCCCCTTGGATTTGGAAGGAGGAGGATAATACAACTCAAAATCATTGATTGACTTAGGGTCCCAATATTTGAGTACTCTGGAGAAGGCGAGAATTCCTTCAGAATCAGGGGTAGGGATGGTTACAGTACAGAATTTGGAGAAGAGCATATCGGGTAAGGGATTGATCAGAGATTTATCCAACACGAGATTTTCTGATTTGGATTGGAGGTGATCGACGGCGTCGGTTAGGTTAACGGAATAGACAGACTTACCTTCACGGGGACCTTTCTGAAACATATACAGGAATGAACCTAAGACGCAGAAAGAGTAGTTCTCTTGATTCAGGTGATTGCGATCGAGAAGAAAAGTCGGAGCCGTAGAGACGTAACCGCCGCCGCCGACATCGACTGGTGATGCGAGATCTACAATCAATACAGCATAATAATCGCCCTTAGTAGTCGACAAGGAGGAAACGGTACAGACCTTGCCTGACGGCGACGGAGACGATTTATTCAGATCGACAATCGCAGATTCCATTGCTTGGCGGCTATTAAAACTCAAACCTAACCTGGAAAAAAATACCTTTGTGAATAAAATTATTTTCTCACCTGATTATAAAACCCTAATACCCTTAATCTGCTACTGATCAAATTTAATTATCATCTTTGATTTATTTAATTCACCTCATAATTAATGCAAATAGAAAGTGTCCATTAAGCCCACGTCTTCAAGGTCTATTTCTCCTATAATTTGAAATTTGGACTTTTTACAAATAACCTGAAAATTTATTCATCTCACAATATAACAAATTCTGTTTTACAAAATCGCACACAAGAATTGGAAGGGCTATTTATCAAGTAAAGCACACCTCAAGGGCTTGTTTCATGTTTGTTGTATTTGAATGGGTAGTTGTAGTTTTGAAAAGATACTGTAATGTTTTGTGGAATGTGACTAAATCGTTAAGTTTTTTTTGGTATTTCTGTCGCGTTTTATACGTTGAATTTGATGATCATCCCCCTATAAAGTTTTACTATTTGAGGTCTTTGTCTAACTTATCTGGTTGAAATTGGAATTTCTTTATGTGAATGTTACACGTCCTGCAATTATTGTTCTTGTTGCAAACACAACCCTGAAAACCGAGTCTTTGAGTCCAGTGCAGCAGAAAATTAAGGCTGAAAGCCTGGTTATTTATATAAACCTTTTCTTTATTGATTTGGAGAGATCAATAT
This sequence comes from Euphrasia confusa, assembly GCA_954870475.1. Classification (NCBI taxonomy): domain Eukaryota; kingdom Viridiplantae; phylum Streptophyta; class Magnoliopsida; order Lamiales; family Orobanchaceae; genus Euphrasia; species Euphrasia confusa. The sequence continues at coordinate 39,544,272 of OX940956.1, read as the reverse complement.
CAATGACCTCGGCCTTGCTTTGCAACACGGCCTTTGTTCCCATTTGGAGGCAGACTCTCGGGGTGACCATGCCGAATGACCTATACGTACCAGGACTATGTCTCAGGGTGTTGTGTGTCTGAAATTGTCGTACGTACTTTTGTTCATTCCTTTATTATATTGATCATAAAATGATCCGCGCTTCAAAAGCTTTCACTTGCCTTCCTTTGGAGTTTTGAACATTAATCATGCAAAGAAAATTGATAACAAAGAAGAAAAAGTATAACAAAGAAAATACACCCAAAAGCGCTCTAGAACATTGATTTTGCCATCTTTCGAGATGATGAAGATGGTTATATTTTGGTTGATTTCTCTCTCACACTTATTTTGATTTGTGGATTATCTATAGTGGGAATACCACTTTTCATTCACAAATATAAAACATCTACTCTTTTTAACCCCACATATAAAACTACACCCATTCTACACAAAATGAAAAGGAAAAGTCCTATATACCCTTACTTTTCTTTTCTCTCTTTTATTCTCTCTTTTAATACAAAATACATTTTAAAAAAAACAAAAAGAATTTATAAGTGGGGCCCACTCCTAACAAAATTCAGATTTTTTGAGGTTGGTGGGGTGTAAATGCATGCATGAATGCTCTCCTCTACCACCTCTAACCTCATAACTCAAAACTCAAACCCATTTCAAAAAAAAAAATGCTCTCATTTCTCTCTAAATAAAAGAAAGGTCGGTCGGAATCTACGTGAAAAGAGCTGCTTTCGACAGAAAAAAGGTACGTTGCTCGCGACCTTGCCCCCGTCGTTTTTTTTTTTTTATTTTTCGGACTGTTTTTTTGGCCCTCGGTCGACGCCCTCGGTCGAAAATGTGACCGAGGGGACGACCGAGGGCGACTGGGTTCTTGAGCCCTCGGTCGAGAATTTTGGCCGAGGGCCCTCGGTCACCCGGCCAAGTGACCGGATAACTTGGCCCTCGGTGACCGGGTAGCTCGGCCAAGTGACCGAGCAATTTTTGCCCTCGGTCACCGATCGGCCAAGTGCACTTGGTCAAATTTTGACCAAGTGCAGAATTTTTTTTTTTTTTTTTTGCCCTCGGTGACCGGATAGCTCGGCCAAGTGACCGAGCAATTCTCGGCCCTCGGTCACCGAGCGGCCAAGTGCACTTGGTCAAAATGTTGACCAAGTGCAGAAATTTTATTTATTTATTTTTTTTAAATTGAATTGTCTATTAATTAATGGTTTGTTTGGATGTATATTTTGGATTTTCTAATTGAATTCAATTGTTATTTGTAATTGTGATGGATATTTTGGATTTTCTAATTGAATTCATTTGTTATTTGTAATTGTAGATGTCGAATCAACGAATCACGGTACGTTACGGTGGTCGTTGGGATCGAGAGGGCTACGTTGACGGAGTAGACATGTGCCTCTTCTTTCGTAGGGAAGAAATTACACTCGACACTCTCGTGAGCCGGATTCGTGCGGTTTTGCGCCCTCCGCCCAATGTCGAGTATTTGTTGTATTGTTATACCCGAGGCTATGACATGAGGAGCGTGCGAGCTCCTATGCTATGCGACGAGGATGTGTCCCGCATGTTAGACGAGCAAAGGGCTGAGTGCTTTGTGTTCGTCGTCGAAGTAGAGGGACAACAAGCTGCGCCGGAGGTGAATATCGGAGAAGAAAATCGTGATCGGGGCGCACCGTCAGAGAACGAGAACGAGAACGTGGAGGTACACACTTCCGAGGACGAGGAAGAGGCCCGTCAGTCCGATCTCTTGGATTCTTTGACCACGGAGTGGACCGAGTGGATCAGGCAGCCGGGCGTGGTTAAAAAGATTATGTCGCGCCGTAATATGTCCTCGAGTTCTACTGCGGGAGGCGGCGAGCAAGCCGAAGCTTTTCAGAATGCACGGAATAATCCACTGCGCAATTGGATCATTCCACTGCCGACGTTTGACCCCGCTGTTCCGTTGCGTTCTGTCGAATCCCAACCGATTTATGGTCAGATGGTAGTCGGTGCCACGTTCCGAAAGAAACAGGATCTGAAAGTGATGGTGGGGATGTATCACATGGAGAATAACGTAGAGTGCAAAACTGCTCGCTCGAGCACTGATCGGGTGACGTACGTTTGCAAGCTGGGGCGTGAGAAATGCCCGTTCAAATTGTGTTCCACGGGTTCCGATAACACCTTTTGGAGGATTACGAGGCTGAACTTGAATCACGAGTGCCGTAACAATTTGGGGCGGACTGCGGATCGACAGGTGTCGAGCAGGGTTGCGGCTACTTTCTTTGCACGCCAGTTAGTCGGGAATCGGGAACTGGTTCCGAAAGATATGGTTGATGATTTGAGGAGATTGTACGGAGTTCACATCAACTACAACTTCGCCCTGCGGACGAGGAATCTGGCGCTTGAAATAGCGTACGGCGACTATCATGGATCGTATCAGAGGCTCCCGTCATATTTGTACATGCTGAAAGAACGTAATCCCGGGACTATGTATGATATTCAGACGACCAGTGATGGCGTGTTTTGCCACATGTTTGTTGCGCTCGGGCAGTGCATTCGTGCATTTGAGCAGGGCACTCTGAGGCCGGTGATAGTAGTCGACGCCACCCATTTGAAAGGGAGAAACACTGGTGTGTTGTTTGTCGCAGTCACGAAAGACGGGAATGAGAATATTTTCCCGCTTGCGTTTGGTATCGGTCCGATAGAGAATGACGAGGAGTGGACGTGGTTTCTCAAGAACCTCAGAGATTGCTACGATACAGACGACGAGGATCTCCTCATTGTGTCCGACCAGCATAAGAGCATCGCGAATGCTATTCGGAGTGTCTATCCCCACGCGACCCGTGCGTTGTGCTATCACCACCTCTCGAAGAATCTAGCACGGTACGGCCAGAAGGTGGTCGAAGCTGTATACTGTGCTGCCTATAGTTATCAGGTGGATGAGTTTGAAAGACATTTTGCGAATGTGGAGACTCTTAGTAGAGAGGGTGCTTATACGCGCCTTATTGATATCGGGGTTGAGCACTGGGCGAGGTCACATTGTGCCGCACGACGATACGGTTTCATGACATCGAATGCGGCCGAAGTCTTCAACGCTGCTATCAAATGGCCACGGAGATTACCAGTCTGTGCGATGCTCGAGGCGATTCGTGCGATGATTGAGAGATGGTTCGACGAGAAACGAAGGATAGTTAACGAGAGACAGAATGAGCAGCATGAGCTGACCGAGGAGGCATTGGCCAAGTTGTCTAATCAGGATATGTTGAGCCGTTATTTCATCGTTCGGGAGGTCAATGCGAATGCCCGGTACAGAGTTCAGGAGGATGACAAGTCTTATCTTGTGGATATCGCGAATCGCACGTGTGAATGTCGGGAGTTCGACTTAGACTTAATACCGTGTCGTCATGCTGTGGCCGCTATTAGGTATGATATCATTTTACCTTTAAATTTAATTTTAAACTGTCGATTCCACTAACTTGTTTGTTGTTTTTATGTAGACGAGCAGGATTTTCATCGTACGATTTCGTGAGCCCCTATTTCAAGATGAGCAGCCATGTCGAGATGTACGCGACGCCTATTGTGCCGTTGCCACATTATGATGATTGGGTGGTCCCGCCGGATGTGGCATCGTACGTAGTTCTTCCTCCAGTAGTGGTTAGCCAGGCTGGACGTCCGAGGACGACTCGTGCTCGTTCCGCTGTTGAGAGCTCTGCACGACGTGATCCGGTTTGTTCCCCCATAAGTAACATTGTACGTATGTCGTGGCATAGACCTAATATCGTGTCGTCGTGTGCAGGTGTGTTCGAGATGCAAGGGCGTAGGTCACAGCAGACGCGTGTGCACTGTTTTTATTCCCCCTGAGAGTGTTGATTTGAATGGTCCTCCACAAGAAACGGGAACGGAAGAGTCGAGCCGGAGAAGGCAAAAGAAGAAGTGCAGCATCTGCAAAACCGAGGGTCACACGAGAAGAAAATGTCCCGTGAGTACGGAGTGAGACGTTGATATGATGGTTTTAGTTTTTATTGGTGCTCGTGAATTATTTAAGACTTGTATTGTTTTATTATCGTCGACTCTCGTGTGATTTGGTGTTATTTGGATTGATTTGGTGTTTGTGTTTGTGTTTGAGATTGATTTGCAGGTTTAGCTTTGATATTAACTAAATAAATCCCGTCAAAATTTTTAAAAAATAAAGTGTGATTTGGTGTTATTTGGATTGATTTGGCGTTTGTGTTTGTGTTTGAGATTGATTTGCAGGTTTAGCTTTGATATTAACTAAATAAATCCCGTCAAATTTTTTTAAAAATAAAGTGTGATTTGGTGTTATTTGGAAAACATAATTAATATGATTTGTAAAACAAAAATTAATATTATTTTTTAAATCAAATCTAACAAATATATAACTTTATAAAAAAATCATAATATATTTTATAAAACATAATTAACTTAAGTATATAAATAATCTAATTAAACTAAGTATATAATTAAATTACTTAAATTAAGTATATAATTAAATTTGGTGTTATTTGGGTTGATTCGGTGTTATTTCGGTTGATTCGGTGTTATTTTCGGTTGATTCGGTGTTATTTCGGTTGATTCGGTGTTATTTGGGTTGATTCGGTGTTATTTCGGGTGATTCGGTGTTGTTTGGATTGATTTTGGTGAAAAATTGGAAAAAACAGGCTGCACTTGGTCATGCACTTGGTCACTGCACTTGGTGGCTGCACTCAGTCAAAGTGACCAAGTGCACTCAGTCAAAGTGACCAAGTGCACTTGGTCGCCGGTTAACTAACCGAGTGTTACTCGGCACTTGGTCATTTTGACTGAGTGCACTTGGTGGTGACTGAGTGCAGAGACCACCAAGTGCACCACCAAGTGCACCACCAAGTGCCCCACCAAGTGCACTAGAATAATTTTTTTTTAAATTAATTTTAGGCCAATAAAGTGTTGTTATGTTGTTATGTTGACATTAAAGATCATTTTGGAGCCTATAAACATCAAATAAAAATGAAAACAAAGCCGAATTAGTAGTATTAAGATGAAATGTAGAAGTTTGACTATTTTTTGAACTAACTAGTAATATTGTTACAAAGTTATCTACATACTTACCAAATTGTTCATGATCCGCATGCGTAATCACTTAATTCACCAATTTCAAAGGTTAATCATGTTTTTTGAATTATTTTGACTATGAAATTGATGTTTCATGTAACATAACAACTTTACAATTGAAAAAAATGCATTAAAATCAATTAAAATGTAATTATGTTCTAAGGCACTTGGTGGGGCACTTGGTGGGGTACTTGGTGGCCTGTGCACTTGGTCACCACCAAGTGCACTTGGTCACAGTGACCAAGTGCATCGACCAAGTGCCGAATTAAAAAATATTTTTATTTTTTCCAGCCACCAAGTGCACTTGGTGGCGCCACCAAGTGCAGCCACCAAGTGCAAAATTAAATTAATTTAATTAATTTAATTCTATACTTAATTTAATTATAAAAATTAATTTAATTATATACTTTATTTTTTATAATTAAATTAAGCATAGAATTAAATTAAGTATATAATTAATTTAATTTTATACTTAATTTAATTATATACTTAATAAAATATTTTTTTAATAAAGTTATATATAAAATATTTTGTTTTATAAATTTTTTTTTTATAAATACTCTCATTTATTTAGACTTAATTTAAAAAATAATATTTATTTTTGTTTTAAAAATAATTTTAAAAAATAGGGTAATATATTATAAATAATTTTAAAAAATTTTGACAGGATTTATTTAGTTGATATCAAACCAAACCTGCAAATCAATCTCAATACCAAACACATAAGATCAAACCAAACAAACACACCTACAAATCAATCTAAATACACACATACAAATCTACACACATACAAATCAACACACCTACGACTCAAAAGTACGACTCAAACCAAAGATCTTCCGAGCAACATATCTACGATACTTGAGCAAGTACTCATTGTCGACCGGTACTTTCACGTGAGTGAACGACTTGTTGATGAGACGATCGAGATACATGCACACATACGGGCCACAACTGGAGTTGTCGTACTGGGTAAATTGTGTCTTCGGGACGACGATCCTAAGAGCAGTTCTCTTGTGGGCTTTTCTGAAAAAGTTTGTGTCTGCATCCCAATATCCCGCTGCGACCAATAGCCGAGGCAACAAGTGGTGCAACGGTCGCAGCATCGGTTCCCGAATATCGAGTGGCACACGGAAAGTGAAAGAGTCGTACAGAGATACACTCCAGTTGGCCAGATCGATACGCACCGCGACCCAATGAGCGCCAGTATTGACAACCGTTATTACCTAAGAAAATACAAAAAAAAAAACAAAACGTTATTGATAAATAAAGGAACGTTATTAAATTGGATAATTAAATAATATTAACTCGATAAATAATATTACCTCAGTAGCGTGAAACCAACTCGTGTATTCCTCGTCTCCTCTGACCATCTTCAACAAATGCTCCGGCACTTTCCAGTTCTTATATCTCTCTTCGAAGTTTGTTGTATTGGAAAATGACTTGTTCGACTTCACCTTCCGCCACTCATATGCCAATTTGTTCTGTTAAAAATATTAAACATTAGAAAAATGAGAAAAGTGAGATAAATAGTGGATTTGATATGATAATTGAAACTTACGAAGAACTCGGTATTCAAGAGTATAGTCGTCTTTGGAGATATTCCTTCTCGTACACCCTTCATCAGTTTCAACTTCTCCTGCAAGTATCGAATGTACAGATCGATCTCCTGAAAAATAAACATACCACAACTGAGCACCAATAAATAAATACTATGAATTTGAAAGTAAAATTAAAAATTAACTTACCACGTCTGTGTACCAATAACCGATATCCTCAATAGTGTCGAAATATTTCTGCGTAAAATGGCCATCATTCAACCGGATGCTCTTGTGCTGCCCTGCTTGTCGGAACACCGAAAACCAGCCTCTAATCTTCCGTTCACCGGCCGGGGTGAAATGCGTGACGTACGGGCTCCGAAGAGCTGCCGAGGGCTTTCTCACACGGGGTCCGATGCTACTCTCGGCGACCTCCTCCTCGGGCTCCGCTGCGGCATCATCGATGCCGAGTTCTTTATCTTCATCGCTGAACGTCCCCTCATAACAGTGTGCATCTGCCCCGGGAGATGTCTGCGTGAACAAATCTGGTTCCTGCCCGAAATAACTCTCCGCATCGAAGACAACTCGCGACATATCACCGGCAGGAACATCCGGGGGGATATAAGGCTGTGTATCACGGGCAGGAGCCTCCGTCGGTGTGAAGAGACTCCCGAACTCTAGCAAGCCCATCTTCGGAGGAGAACCATAAGTCGGGTCAACTATGGGCTGCATCGGAGTGCGGAAACTGTCGATATCTCCACACGATGCTCTAGCTGGAAAGGTCTCCTCCTCCTCCTCCCGGTGCGACGCAGAAGGCTCTGCATATGAATGACGCCCTGGTACAGACCCGGATCGATGAGACGCAGCACGTCCGGACCCGGAGTGATGAGAAGGAACACGTCCTGAACCCGAATGATGAGACGCAGCACGTCCGGATCCAGAGTGATGAGATGCCGAAGGCTCAACGGGATCGGAAGGACAAGGGCGACTCTTCGAGAATCGTCTGTGACCGAAAAACCCCCGAATCTGCTCCATCAGACTGTCGTTGCCCTCTTTCTGTGTCCTCCTGACACTCTCCAGGAGTCTATCGTTGCTCTCCTGATGTGTCCTCGTGATCCGGGCAGTCAGTCGAGCCATAAATCCCGTGTCGGACTCGTCGTTCAGGATCTTCTGGAACCGTCGATCAATCTGTCGATCGGTACTGTCATCAGACCCCTCAGGAGCAGGAGAGCCCTCTCGTCGGGGTCGCTGAGAGGGACGACGCTCTGCCGATGAATTTGGTGTGATGGCATCACGACCCCGTCTACTACGCCCAGAGTCACCCGTCATCTTGTCGACGGCCTTGGACACGCGTCCGACCACGCGTTCCATCAAGTTCTTCTTCTTCGGTGCCTTTGCCTCGTCTGCGGGCAATCCAAGTCTAGGAGGAGGATGGTACGTGACCTCTTCTGCTCTGTCACGCACGAAAATAAAATGCTGAGCAACCGCCTCCTCCTCCGTCGGCTCTAGATACCGGTGAACCTCAAGCTGAAAATAAATAAATTATATAGAGTTAATTAATTTAATTATTTGATATAACCATTAAATGAACATTAAAACAAGTTTACCTCTGGGTCCTCGTAGAAATGAGAAAAATCGACGTGAGTAGTAATCGAGTTCCACCCCAGTAGCCGAGGAATCGTCGGACGGTCGGCTCTATGCGCGCACACCCTCCCGAGACTAGGTATAGCCTCGTACGACCATAGCTGATAGGTCCAGATGGGTCCGTAAATGTGGTATGCCGGCTTCAGTACTTGACCGGGATGCATGGCAGCTATGGAGAGGTAGTAGGACATGATCTGAAATGTGTGGGAGCCCCAAGGAAACGTCTCCCATCCCTCCTCGTCCTCTACCAAAGTCCAAACCCAATCCTCGGTCAGGATATCGCCTCGGCATAGGAGCATCAAGTAATATATCAGCACATTCGCAGCCTTCAGGTAGTCGGCCGGGTCTGACCCCAAGTCCATAGACTTGAATCTCTTGAAAAGCTCGTTCACTCTTATTTTTTGACCGAATCCGAAGTGCCTAAGAAAGAAAGAGCCGGGAGGAATAATGTGCTGGGCCGAAGTATCAAAGCTGTGATTCCCAAAACGAAGCCCGGTCACCAAGGAATACTCCTGTGCTCTAAAGCAAATGATCTTGCCCCCGAGCGAAAACCAATGCTCGAACGGAGGTATCGTCGGACCCACGATCTCCCGAGCTAACAAGTGGTGCATGGCCGCGTTCGATCGACCGTCTCTTTGAAGGTGCACCAACCTTCCAAAACACGAACGACGGAGTTTCCGGTGAGCCTCGTGCGTATCGTCAACGGCTCTTAACACCTTTTTTATGTGCTTCAACACGGGGAACCGGTCGTACAAATTCAATTCTTTTGTCGTGTAAATGAATTGTGGCCTCCTCCATTGGAACCCATCCTGCAAAAAAAACACAAATAATTAACCACATAAACATTTATACTGTAAATATAAAAAAGAAAAAAAAAAAAAAAAAAATTTCTGCCCTCGGTCGAGCACTCGGTCGATCGACTGAGTGCCCGGGTGACCGAGGGCCGAGTGACCGGGTAGTGCCCTCGCTCGGTCACTTGCTCGGTCCCCCAAGTGCCCTCGGCCGGTCATCTTCTTCCCCGCGGCCGAGGGGTCGACCGAGGGGGTCGACCGAGGGCCGAAGATCCGGAAATTTTCCGGCGATTTCTGGCCCATTCAACACCCAATTTCTACTCTAAACACTTCAACGAACTCATAGGATAGCAATTTAAGCATGAAATTGAAGACATTATTGAAAAAAATGGAAATTCGAAACCTAGGTTTTCGAAAACTTACCGGAGCTTGGAGCGGCCATTGTTGCTCCTCTTCGTGCACGGCTTCCTCCTCGACATTGTGCTCATCTTCGTGCTCGTTTTCCGACATTTGGGCGGCCGGAATTCTTGAAAATCGGCGGCGGTTGTTTTGGGTGTGGGGGACCGACGGGAGAAGAAGAAAAGGGGGGGGGGACCGTTTGTTTTTTTTGTCTTTTTTTACTTTTTTTATTTGTTTTGTTCTTTTATTAATTATTTTGTTGTGTTTTGAAAAAGGTGAGGGTAAATGTGTATTTTCCTTTACAAAATGTATAGAATGGGTGTAGTTTTAAAAGTGGGGTTAAAATGAGTAGAGTTTTTATATTTTTTACCAATTAAAATTTTCTCTCTTATCTATATAGTAAAGTAGCAAGTGTGACACGGTTTGCACCCTAAAAATTGATAAGTATATAGAACATATACATTGGGTATATATATATTGTGAAGATAAATTTGACATTATTATGAATGTTTATTCATTCATTTTATTACATGCATACACACATATCTTACATGATAAGGTACATGCTCAAAATCTAAAACAACTAACAAAAACCGTATGTACGTTCACATGACATTCGGTTCGATATGCATAATATAAGGTTTTGCAAAAAAATAAATATTTTGCTTTATTTATATAAACCCTTCTTTATTGATTTGGAGATCGATCGATCAATAAACATTTCTTTGGAGGCTGACTTTTGGGTGCCAAGTAGTGACCTAGCTAGCTATACCAGGACTACTTTGGCCGGGTGTTGTGGGTCTGAAATCGTTGGTACTTTTGTTCATTTTTGTATCAATATTGATAAAAACATGTTCCGCTTCGAACCCTTTCACTTGCCTTCCTTCGGAGTCTTGAACTTTTAGACAAAGAAGAATAAGCACAACAAAGAAAATACTCGAAAAAGCGCTTTGAAATATATATCAATTTCGCCATTGAACGCCAGAAGAGAATAAGAAGAAGAAGATTATATATTTTGGTTGATCTTTTCTCTCCCTTATTTGGATTTTGTGGATAGTAATTAATTGCATGGGCAATTTATAAAGCGGATTCGAAATCTATGCTATACAATATCATATAACAAAAGATCGATCTCATAATATATACGTTAATATCATTGCAAGTTTGATTAACAAAAGAAATTACTTCAGGGGTGACTCCGGGTGATGCCATCACTATTCAGAATTTTAAGATTTGGATTTGCTTTTTTCCTATGATGAAGAAGGTTTGTTAAAATGTGTTTAATTTAATTTTTGTTTTCATGAATTGAATACTATTTGGATGAGAAGTTTGTTTTCAAATTCTTAGAGCATCTCCAACCGATACCAAAAACTTATTTTGGAGTAGGGGAGATGCTCCAACCGATACCAAAATATAAACTTATTATTGGTTTATATGTGGGACCCACAAAAAAAATACTTATATTTACGGTTTACCGTAAACTCAAACCAAAAACTATTTTTTATTTATAAAATGATTATTTTTTTTACAAATTAATAAAAATAACTTATCAATTATTTTTTAGTATCTTATTTAATATCTTTTGTAATGTAATTTTTTTAATAATCATATCATTAATAATTAAAATAAATTTTAATAAAAATATTTTTAATAATAAAATAAAAATACATATCACAATATGAAATACAATTAAATAATTAAATTATATAATTAACATTAAAAATAAAATAATAATAAACAAGATATTTAAAAAAATGCTACCAATTACAAAAACAAAAATAATTAATAATTAGTTTTTTGTGTGTTTTAATGTAATTTTTTTAATAATTAAATAATATTTTATTTAGTATTATTTATATTTATTATGTTTGAAAAGAAAATAAAATTAATTATATTTTTAATTTAAAAAATTATGAGATAAAATTGTAAATTTGTAAAGATATTGATTATTTATATAAATAGTATAAATAATTATATAAGAAGAATATTTAAAAAAAATTATTTTAAGTTAGAGTATTAGTTTCTCGGTTGGAGTCAAATTACTGTAAACGTAAACTTAAACTAATTTTGAGTTCGGTTGGAGTCAAATTACTGTAAACTTAAAATAAAACTTATTTTTGAGTTTGAGTTTTTGTGTTCGGTTGGAGATGGCCTTAGGATATATGGCTAAAGGTATAATTTTGTAATTCTTATAAATCGGGAGAAACGTACAAAAGCACATAAATAAACGAAATTCTACAATTTTATTATTATCAATTTATGCACTAATAAATAAAAATTATTGCGAACCTAACGATTGATATACTATAATTTAAGATCGTGTAATTCCATAAATATATATGTTGTAAACTTGTAATCCAATATTTTGCAATATTAATCATATGGAGTAGTACAGTAGTTGTATACGGAGTAAGTGTTTTTATTTTGGTGCAAATTTAAAGTTGACGATTAAATCAATTAATACAAAAAGTAAACATATAACAAGAAGACAGTTTGGCCGAGTGGTCTAAGGCGCCAGATTTAGGCTCTGGTCCGAAAGGGCGTGGGTTCAAATCCCACAGCTGTCAATATTTTTGTTGTTATCTTTCTAGGTTTTTTTTTTTTTTAATCTTTTTAGTTTATTGTGCTGTGGCATAGTATGATGCAAATTTAATCGGTTATTATCCCTAATTTAGAAATAAAATCAGGTTACATTTTCTCCATGGGGGATGATGGTAATTCATAATCTTCGCAGGACGGTGATGTGGTTTCTGTTATGAAATCTGGGAAGCTGGAGTTCTCAAAACCAATTAAGTATTGGGTAGATAGTTCCCATAAACGGGTGAGTCAATTTTGATTCGACTAGAAATGTTTTGTTTTTAGTTACATTCTCTGCCTAGTTATAATGGAAAGATTGATTGAATTGTAATGCTAGTCATTTTGTTCTTACAGTATGTACCTACGGCTGGGGATGATGTAATTGGAACAGTGGTTGATTGCAGAGCAGATGTAAGTACTCTCGGTTATGCATTGATGCCTGCTTTGTAAAGACGATTCGTTTTATAGAGGGATTTTTTCCATTACTCTGAGACATAACTTCAAGAGATCAAGAACTATTACTTCTTGGTACAATGGGCAATTTGAATCATACATCTATGGACTATGATCACCTTGTCTTTTGAGTTCATAACTTATAATCTGTTGTATATATTTTTTTGTCCAATCACATCCTTTGGAACTATGTAGTTAATAAAAACAAAGCTCTTCCGCTTTAAGATAAATTTTGCTTCTGTAGGTTGCTAACATCTGCAATAAGCTCTTTTTGCGAGGCTTAGCCCCTCACAGCCTAGTTCCTTACTGATGAGTTAAATCTTACTTAAGTTTTAAAAAAGAAGACTGAAAGTCCAATGGGAATGCAAGTTAGCAACAGGAAATTGCGCTAGATCGACAGGAATTTTTAGTGTAGTTTTATAAAATGCTCAGCATGTTTTACTTTATTTGCAAAACTACAATTTTAAAATGTGTTTTGCATAAACTTCTATTATGCTCTCTGTTATGCTGGTCTGAATTTCTTGGTCATTGATGTTTATTTGCTGAAACTTTGCTAATCGTTTTCAGATGGCCACTTTGCTTTATTTCGTGTTGTCAAAGCAAATACTGACATGAACCCTGAGCTGTCTTGCATGGATGGTCAGTCTATATTGATGTCTAATTTTCTAAATTTTAAATATATTATGTGGTACATGCGTCTTGTTGAGGCTTTAATATATATCAGAATATCTTTTCCTCTATACAGCCAGTGGGAAGATGGGTTCATGTTTGAGTCGTCGACTGGATTATCAAGAATGTAGGATATCATACATTGTTGAAATATTAATATTTTATTCATTTATTTATTATATGCCTTGGGTTTCAAAAACATAATCCAAATTGTTTTCTAGGTTGCTTGTCCAGTTCTTGAGAGCTTTGGGAAAGAGATTGTTTTCGAGATTGCAGTTGGTCCAAATGGCAGTGTTTGGGTATGATTTCATGGTTGTCCTATGTGGCTATGTTTATGTGTTCATAGTTAATTACAAAAAACAGCCTCCCAGGATTTAGGCATTTAGCCTGATTACAAAAACAAACCAAGGGAAAATAGACATTTAGTACACTCTCCCGTAAGATTATTCGCTTCAAACTCCGACAAAAGATATACCTTTTGTGAATAGAATTATTTTCTCTCCTGATTATAAAACCCTAAATTATTGACTAAAATACCCCTTAATCTGCTTCTGATCATACTCATTTATCATCTTTGATCTATTTAATTCACCTGATAATGCAAGGAGGAAGTGTCTATTGGATAATTTGAAGCCCACCATTTCAAGGACTATTTCTCCTACAAAACGTAAAATTTGGACTTTTACAAAATTACAAATTCTCTTTTAGAAATTGCTCACAAGAAGTGCTATTTATCAAGTTAACACACCTCAAGGGCTTGTTTCATGTTTGTAGTGTTTTAAGGGGTATTTGTAATTTTGAAAAGATAATGTTTTGTGGAATGAGGCTAAATCTTTTTTTTTTTTTTGGTAATTATGTCGTGTTTTATAAGTTGATTTTGATGATCATCCCTCCTATAAAGTTTTACTATTTGAGGTATTTGTCTAACTAATTTGGTTGAAATTGGAATTTCTTTACGTGAATGCTACACGTCCTGCAATTATTGTTCTTGTTGCAAACACAATCCTGAAAGCCGAGTCTTTGAATCCAGTGCAGCAGAAAAGCCTGCTTCGGAGATTACAATGAATGATGAAAGGAACTTTTTGGTGGAGTATGTCTTAATCGACATTACTGTATGTAAGTTATTTTCCTGATCCTGGTACAAGTATTTATATCTATTAGTTTTGAATCTAGTGTGCTTTCGAGCTAACCGTTTTCTCCGCATATCCATATTTTCCCCAAGTTCAGAGCATCCCAAGACCAAGCAGTGCCTAACCCATTCATATATTTTCACCCATTTCCTTTTAGCAGATCTAAACGTAAATGTATTCGTCAAATCTAGAATGTGAAGACGCAAATTAGTTTTGCCTTATTCTTTCTCAATGTTTTGAATTTTGTTTTCGGTTCAGATGAGTTACAATGAATGATGAAAGCAGTTTCCAAGCTTTTGTACGTGGGTCAACCTTAAAAGAAATTCAGATGAGTACAATGGGTGAAACAGTGATGATGCAAATGTAGACAATTCAGAGTCAAACGATGAGGCATCGAGGTTTTATAATTTAGTGAACGATGCGGGGGTTTCGATATATCCGAAGAATACTAATTACTAAGTATATAAAGTTGTCGTTTATTACTAAATTTTAATTAGCACTTTGATTTTATGAGTTGTTGAGTCTTATTGGAGACGTGTTGCGTGAAGAATACAAACTACCGTCAAACTATTACGATATCAAAAATTGAAGGAAAAGTTGAATCTAGGATATCAAAAAATTTACGGTTCCAATAATGATTGCATGTTGTTTTTAACGGTGATGAGATTAATCGTCAAGAGTCTAAAGTTTGTGGTACGAGTTGATATAAAGAGGTGAGGCGCCGGAATTCAGAAACCAGAGCATTCCCCGAAAGTTTCTTAGATGTTTTTAATTCACAATAAGTGGATGATGGCGATGAAGAAGAGGAAGATGATGAATAAAACGTTGATGAAAAGGAGGAAGCTCTTGGTGGCTTTGAGGGGGTGTTGATTGAAATTGTTTAATATTTGTCGTTTTTTAACATGTTGGATTTTTTGCCTTTGCATTTTATCCAATTGAACTGATATGCATTTGTCGTTTTTTGACATGTTGAATATTTGATGGGTTTTTGAATTGACGTATTTTTAATGTGGAATATTTGTCGGGTTTTTTTTATCATTGCGTGTATAATTTGCAATTAAAAATTTATACTTCACATTTTTTTATAATAGATATTCCACGATAACATTTACATTCCAAAAAATGAAATAAATTATTTTATTTTTTCACTTTAAAATACTACTATAATTTTACTTTATTCTAAAATATTTTTTTAATTTTACTCCTACTCAATTTACTTTTTAATTTAAAAATACATTTATACCTTTTTTTTTTAATCAAAAAATTAAAAATTAATATTTATTTTTAATTTTTTATGTCCAAAAAAGTATCCCTATTATTATAAGACGGACATAGTATATTTTCTAAAATGATAATTAATATAACATCTAATTTTCAACATTATAATTGAGCTATTATACAATAACCTCTTTCATATTCCACTGAATACATATATATACAATTAATATTATTGAGTCTAAAAATAATTGATGCACTTTCTGTTTTAAAAGACTCACAATAGATACACAAAAAATATCTAATTCTTTTACATTAAAATATAATTTAACTCATACTTAAATTAATTTATTTTTTAATTTTATTCACAAGTATTTTATTTTTAACTTAAAAATATAATTTTTTTTCATTGTTTTTTTTAATCAAAAGTCAAAATGTAAAAAAATTAACAATTATTTTTTTGTTATTTTCCAATCATATTTATTTAATGTTATTTACATATAGTTAAAACATGTATGCACTAGCAATTTTAATTGAATTATAAAAGAGGTCTATATTGTGAAAAATAACGTATTTACAAACAAAAACACTCAAATTGAAATGTTTTATATGTAAACCTAAACTTTTTTACGCGTTCAAACCAATTTAAATCTCTTATGCATAACCTCCCTTCTTTCCCCCTTATTATAAACCTCATTCTAAACCTCTCGAATTTTTAAGTTATTATACACATATGTAATTTATTAACTACTCCAAATTTTGTTTATATTCTTCGTGCATCTTCTTCTCCAATCACATAGCTATAGATTTTAGTTATTGTAATTAGTTTCATTAATTCTTCAATTTATTATATTATTTTTGCATTTATCTTGATTAAATGTACATGTACGCGAGATGGAGCGTGATATTGAAGAACATGAAGCTCTATTAGTATTATATTTGTTGAAAAACCTATTTAGATTCTTGCGATTCATATCAATCACAAACCTACTTAGTAAAAATAATCCAGTGCCCTTATGGAGCTTAATTGTTAGTTCTATGACGAAGCACCAAAACTTATGTAAGTAAGAACTACGAAAAAAAATACTTTTGGAGTACTTAAATCAGTAGAAACGCATTTGAGTTTCACCTTCTACCTATATCGATTAACAAGAGCATGAAAACAAAAACACATACAAAATATGTGAACATTGTGTTAGAATTGTTGAGAGCAATTGATATGCACCGGCATAATCTGTTGTTGAGAGCAACTGATATGCACCGGCAGAATTTATCTGACTGATATGCACCGCCAGAACCTAGGTGGATTCTTCAACAAATATATAATGTTGTTTTGAGGAATAATAGCTTTTTAGTAACATCAAGTTCCATAATTCTTTGACCTATTTATTTGCCACATTTTAATGAAAATCATATTCTTAGTTTAATTATATCTATGGATTATTTGACACATTTTAATGAAAATCATATTCTTAGTTTAATTATATTTATGGATTGAGCTTACAATATTTTTGTTTACTTTTATTAAATTTACTTTCATAAAAATTAAATATACTATTATCTTCCATAATACATCCTATATATCAAGAAAAATCTCAAATTAAAAATAAATGTTCATGTTCTAATAACTCAAAGACAATGTTTTCGCTTTGTGAGACTTTTGTTTATGCTTATATTGTAACCAAATTAATATTAGTTTAATTATATCAATGGATTGAGCTTACAATATTTTTGTTTAATTTTATTAAATTTACTTTCATAAAAATTAAATATACTATTATCTTCCATAATACATCATATATATATCAAGAAAAATCTCAAATTAAAAAAAAAAATGTCAATGTTCTAAGAACTCAAAGACAATGCTTTCAATGGTATTGTTTTTAAGTAATTAGTAATTTAGTATTATATGTAAAAAAACATTGATTTAAAAAAATGACATTCAAATTATTCATAATGCATAATAGTAACGCATTTAAATTAACTTTGTACAAGATTGAATTATAAACATAGTAATATTTTATATATTCTTCACATTTATTGAACGAAATTTCATTGTAAAATGTCAAAAATAATAATAATTTATTTTTTTCACAAAATTAAAACCATAAACATATTAAATTCATATTAAATCTTAAAACATACCCATATAGTATAATAGAATTGATAGTACTTATCAATTATCAAATTGAAAAAAAAAAACGGGTAGTAAAATTATATATTTTTTATTTAATAGTGTATAATAAAATTAAAAGTTATTTTTTATTCTCATTATATTATAATAGTAAAATTTAAATATAGTATTTAAATATAAAAAAATATCACAATTTAGTTATACTTCAAACCACATATTAAGAAATACGTTTTTTTAAAATTAAAATAGGAATAATTTATATTTGTTTTTGTAAAAATAATTTTATGTATGCACATATAATTTCACTACAGATGTAGTTTTGTAATAGATCTAAAAGTATATGATCCAAATTTAAAATTAAACTACAAAAATCACTTTAATGTTTTGTTAAATTAAAAAAAAAATATCACTAAATAGTACTAATACCATCAAAATTATATTTATTTTACATAACAAAAGTTTTTTTTACAATAGATTCAATATGTGAATTGAATTGGAAAAATTACATTTTTATTCTTAATTTGTTAATTTTTAACAGAAATTTTGTAATTAAGCAATTATTAATACAATTCATTTTAATTAATTAATTAAATTAATTTTATTAAAAATTGCTTAATTTTGCTAATTGTTTAATGTAATTTATTTAATTAATTATTTACTTAGTAAGTGCAAAAATTTTAAATTAATTTTTATAAAATGATTCATTAAATTATTATTTTTATTTAATTAATATATTAATTATTTCTTACCTGATAAATTTTATTAATTTTACAGTAGCCTTTTTCGATTTTTTAATCACCAAGATTAATGAATTCAGTGTAAACACGAAATAACCTATATACAAAAATGATAAATTCCCATAGGTTGAGTTTATTTATACTTTCATAATTACTAAGTACACCACTACGATTAATTTACCTTTTCAAATTTATTAACTTGATAAGTTCACCCCATTCTCAATACCAATATTACCCTTATTTAATTATATACAAAATTCTCGATTTTTGTGGGGATGTGTTCGTCAGTTCGTCTCTTTCCTTGTGTACCGAAATAGGCAGCTTCAATTCATTGAGACCCGCCCTCCTTTTCATTGTTCGATTCTGGGATGAGATTTTCTAGTAAAAAAGCTGAAGCATCAGGTGGGTCAACATCTAAAAGAGCTACAAATAAAAGGCAAAACGGATGAACAGACAATTATATGCAAATTCGGTTCAATTCTCGTTTTGAAAAATAAGTTAATCAAGGAATTATGCATCTCGATTTTATTTCACATTGTAGGTTCTTAAATTTTCACATATTTTTTTTGGGTGATTTAATTTGAATGCTTGATTTTTTAATTAAAAAAAAAGGATGATGACTGCATTTTCGATCAAGAACCTATATCATAGGAGTAGCAATCTTCCTATCAAGATGATGACTGGGTATTTAGACCTTTTTATTAGTTTTCCTAAAAAGGTACTTTAGTAATTTATAATACTATTAAAAATTATAAAAAATAAAGGAGATGAGTTTAGTAATATTGAAGGCATAAATAAACTCACTCATTCCCGTAATATCTAAATTTCACATTTTGTATCAAATATAAAAATTTATAGTCACTCAATTGGTAATAGAACATTCACACACGTGTATAAAATAAATAAATATATTAATCAGCTGTATGAATTGGGCAGTGGTTGGTTGCTTTGGGATGTGCAAAAAAAATGCAGAGAACCAAAATCCAAAACCAATAGCTTCCTATCTTCTTCCAATATTTTCGTCGCCGCCGATTTCACCAAGCTTTTCAATCGCTGTAGGGAGAGGTTAAGCTGAAGATCTGGTATGGCAACTCCGCCCGACGCGCCGCCAAGTTCCGCCGGCGATAACCCTCCAAATCCAGGTTTATTTATCTTTTTACTCGTGAGGGATTCATGGAGATTTTTGAGACTTGAATGACCGAATTTCTGATTATTCGATAAGTTCTTCGTTTTGGTGGGTTATCAATTTTTCACTAAATTACTCCATTTATATAATTAGAACTTCATCAAGTTTCCATCTTGTTCCTTTCTGGGCTAGGTTCAGTAAATTGCATTTTATTCCCTATTATTTTTTAGGATTGACACTTTCAATCCTTTTCAACCGTAGCAATTGAAGTCCCGTAACTTTATTTTCATTATGAAATACAGCTTCACAGGTTGTACAACCTGTTGGCGGGGATGGCAGTGATACGAAGCCAGATGGTTCTCCCACTTCTGTATTTGTGAACTCAGAACCGATTCGGGAAGATCAAGTACAGAATGCGATTAAGTTTCTTTCACACCCAAAGGTCAGGGGATCTCCTGTCATGTACAGAAGGTCCTTTCTCGAGAGGAAGGGTCTCACGAAAGAGGAGATAGATGAAGCCTTCCGACGTGTTCCGGTAAGTCGTCTCCAATGGGTTCAAATAATTTGTCGAAAAGAATTTCGTTAATTAAACACAAATCGTATTGGTTTAAAACATTATAGGACCCTTCCCCAGCTGTTGCAACCACACAGCCAGTTGTCCACAATCAAGGTAATGATTTAGCATATATGTTTTCCTTTGCTTTTATTTCAAAGTGCAAACTGAAGACTACTTTTCTGTTTTATACAATATTTGTGAAGACGGACAGATAAAATCTACACCTAATGCTCAACAGCAACCTTCAGCACAAATACTGCAGCCTACACCAGCTGGATATTCGAAAATAGGGATAATCTCTCGGTTCCATTGGTATCATGCTATTTTGGCTGTAGGGATCCTTGCTGTATCTGGGGCTGGAACAGCTGTGCTTTTCAAGGTATATTTTGAATTATAGGAATCTCTAATACTAACATTAAAACCCTAAAAATTTTCATTATCTATAAATAGCCGTTGAATACTTATATATGTGTGTATTATTGGACAAGTTGGTTTGATATTCCTAATTTAACATACATTTTGCGGCATCCTTGCCAGAAATCAGTCGTCCCCAGACTGAAGTCTTGGATACGTAAGGTTGTATCAGAAGAAGATGAAGAGAGTCATAAGAAGGAAAAGAGTGCAAAACCAACTGTAGCAGAAGAAGCCGCAACTGCTGCTAAATCTGCCGCAGCCGCAGCAGCTGATGTGGCCCGAGTAAGCCAGGAGATTTTGTTGTCAAAAAATGAAGGTAGATTTTTAATGGTCCGAACCTATATTATACAGTATAATTTAGTGCAAGTATATTTCCTTTTGTGATGGTTTTCAGTGGTGCTCATTGTTGGGGTATTTCTGTTCTTTTTCAGAGAAGAGATGCTTTGAGGAGCTTATTAATATGTTAAGTGTGCAAGCACATGAGATGAAATCGATGAGCAATACCATACAGAAAATCGAAGCTGGTAAGAAATTCCTCAGAAGTTTCTGATTGAACAGGCCCTTGGAATCATTTTTTAAGTACTTAGTGTACAATGTAATTAGTTGTTCACTATCACGAACATTATGGAACAGCGTTGTTTCTTGAGGTTCCTTCATATTGCTATGAAAAAAAAGGAGTGTGAAAGTATGAGATAAACAACTATCTTATTATTAAGTACTGCCTACGGAGCAGATAGCTTTAAGGAGCTTAAGCCTTCATTGATTTAGATTGTGACATGATATTCATATTGTTTGTCCTGATATATACAGTTCAACTCTGCGCTGTAGTTATTAACCCTAGTAAATCATTTAAGGCGTTCACCTTATTCAATTTTTTTTTTTTTGCACCTTGAATTTTTCTCAGACTGAATATCTCAACCTTGTGTGATGATATTGTTGTTACTGCCAATATCAGGTCAAATTATAAATGGGAGAACTACTCTGGAGGAACAAGTCAACCAAAGGGTTTCAGTAGCCAGTTCACGGGTGAGCTATTTAATATTGGTTGTCAGGTTTTCTATGGTGTTATGTTAATCTCCCACTATTATGTGTTGATTCTCATGTTTTGTCGAATTTTCAGCAACCTTATGTCAATGGCAAGGCAGATGTTGATTCATTTTCAGGTTTGTTCATTCATCAATTGGTGATTTTTCTATAATTATTTTCATTTATTTATATCTAAAATATTTTGATGAACGGGGTGTTCTATGCAGTGAGATCTATATCGCCACCTGCATCAGTGGAACCTTCTGCTGCTCCTCACCCTAAGTCGTACATGGATGTATTTCTCTCGCTCTTAGTTTAACTCACTAATGCTTTCTGATAAAGAAGACTTTTGTTTTGTAAACTCAATCTTGCTTCATTGCTTTGTTGCCCGTAGAACATGCTCAGATCAATACTTCGGGGTCTGATGCTGCTATATGCAAAATTTTCCTTTTAATGTTGCTGACTAGTGAAATTTTATGCTCATAGTCGGATCCTTTTTTTGTTTTTGTTGTTCGAGTAGTACCCCTTGAGCTATACAGCCTACAAGCTCATGGTATACTCTGTTATATATATTTGTACTTGTTCAAGTGCCTGATGGTCCAAGCAAAGCTTATGCTTCCACATTAGAAGAGCAGGAAATTTATTAGAATAATTTTTTCTGCATAAATCATTGGTAATGAGTCAGTTTATACTTGGGGAAAAATATTTCTTTCTTTCGTGCCTAATAAGCTTTAAAGGGGCGTGTATGTTGGTCACTTAAAAAATATAGTACAGAAGTGAATAAATCTTTTGTTTACTTTGGTTTATCTTTTGCAGATTATGGCTATGATACAAAGAGGGGAAAAACCATCCAACATAAGGGTTAGTGTATTCCCATGAATGCTTTACACACACACACACACACACACACACACACGCACACACACATATTTACACACATACATGCATGCATAAGCTGACCATAAGCCTAAAGCTCTTGTAAGTTAAAATTTCATTCTTACTTTCTTTCTCAAAGCAATCATTTATAAATTAATACACAGCCAAAGAACAGAAACAAGAAAACAAAGAACACAAAACTGGCTCCCTCCCATACTAGCTTTCACCGCCCCATCACCACCGTTTTACCCGCCTTCAAAGAACCATCGCCGCCAACAACCACAAGTAGAACAGAGATGGCTTGCCATGTCAAAATAGAGGGGGATAGGTATAGACAAAAGGAAGGAGGTGATGGAATTTTTCGTTTTGGTTAAGGAAAAAATTATTTGAGGCCTTTGTTTTCAAACTCTTGGATAAGTTATGATTCTTTTTAATTTATTTTATAAATCTAGGGATGGGCTCAAATGTTTAATTAAGAGCAGTTTGGTCATTTTACCCTAACCAAAAAATCTAACCACTTACACATTAACACACAAGTATTTCTAATTATTCTCTTTAATTTATTAAAATTGCTACTAAAATTTGGTCTAATATAAGTTGTCACTTACACATTAACACACAAGTATTTCTAATTATTCTCTTTAATTTATTAAAATTGCTACTAAAATTTGGTCTAAAATAAGTTGTTACGTAACATTTTCTTTTTGATAATAAATGTCTAAACTTATCATGTTTTCTATATTCTATCTCAGAACCTTTGAATCATTACGCCACAATTTTCATTTTTTTTTTATTAAAACATGGTTTCTGCTTATATTGTGTACCAGACAGGTAAGTTGCATATTTTTTCCCTTATAGTGTGTTTAATTGTAGTCATTTAATTGTTGAGGTAGAATTGGAAAAGTATGGAGGTTTGAGTATTCTTTTTGGCAATAAATTTAAGGTTTTATTAACAGTTGCACCGCACTCCAATCTCAAATGAAGTATTTCATGGAATTGTGATCGGACAATAAATACTGACAGCTTTTGAAGAGTTTAATATCAGAAGTGATTTAGTGTGTATACCACATAAAATTAGAAATTAGTGTATTCCCTTTATGTTAGCTATTTAAGAATTGTTTGGCCAGAGGTGTAATAATTGTGCAGAAAAAGGCACCTATTGAGCTTTTGATACTTTTATAATATCAGATATATTTGGAAGCTTTATCCTCTCTTTTCTTGTTCTCTTTGTATCAGGAGATCAATGATGCACCACCAAACCCCAATCAACTGGTATCAAACCCGCGTTTAGCACCAAGGCCAAAGGTTTATGTTCGAAATTCATCTTGTCTTGTATTTGCACCTCTAATTTCTCTATATATTGCTCTGAGCTAATATGTCTATTATTATGATGTCTTCTCTTTGTGTTTGTCTTAAATGTGATCATCTTATTTAAAAGCCTAGTGCATCACATGAAATTGTTTTTTTGCATCGACTGGCAACAGATCTGTTGTGGTAACTTCTTTAGTCTCGTTGTTACACCCTATCAATGAATTATTAACACAGCTGATTTTTTCACAAACAGCCATGGGAATCTAATACCCAAAACACCTCTTCCAACACTTTCCCAACTCAAGAGACCTCAAATTACGGAGAATACCAACAGCCGAATGAAGACGAATCGCTTCCCTGGTGGCAACAAAAAAAGGTCAGGATCACGGAAATCGAAACCAGTGACAACGAACTGAAATCCGGATCTCCAAATGTTTTGGCTAACGAACGTCCGCCACAGAAGCAGTGGGTGCCACCTCAGCCTCCGCCCGTTGTGATGCCTGAAGCAGCTGCTGCCATACGTCAACCTAAGAAGCCCGCTTCGATTTTGAACGATGACCAGTTACTGGCCCAATCCACAGAGGTAACAGATGAATTACAGAGGATCACTAAGATCTCAGAATCGGGTGGGCCCATGGATGCCAATGGCGAGACTTCTGGGCTTCAGTCGGATGAAATTCCGAAGGAAGACAATGGATCGTACTTGGAGGCATAAGGGAGTGGATTAGTTGTACGGGCCTGCTATGTGATTCTTACACTTATACTGTTTTATGTTTTAACATGGAACGATAATAAAAATAACTTTGTGATCCTGTGCCGACTAGAACTTATATTGTGGTGTTCCATTAAAGTTGCATAATTCCACTGTAATGTTCGTCTCTTATCATTGATCACACTCTGAAGTCTGAATTGATATCATATTACTATAGATAATAGATGTGTTTCTATTTCTTCCAGGCATATTTTGGTAACAAAGCTAAATCTCAGGGATAGTTTTTGTATAGTCTTTTGTGAAGTGTCTTTTCGGAATGGGGAAGTTAGGACTAGGGCTAAAAACGAACCGGACAGCTAGCGAACCCTCGCGAGCTTCTTGACTCGACGCTTGGCTCGAGTTCGGTCGAGCTCGAGTCGAGCATTATTCTATTTGAGTCAAGCTCGAGCTCCAATCTTGAAGAATCGAGCGGTATAAATTTTTAATTAAATATTTTTAATATGTGTATATATATCGAATCGAGTCGATCTTTTCGAGCAATACGAGTTGAGTCACTCGAACAAGCTGAAGTTGAACTAATCGAACGAGCAAAAGTCGAGCGGCTCAATCGAGTCGAGCTCAAGCATGAAAAAAAATTCGCGAGCCGAGCTCGAGCTCGAACCTGCTATTTTTCTTCCGAGTCGGCTCAATAAATTCAAAGCTCGACTCGGCTCGGCTCGTTTCCAGCCCTAGTTAGGACATGACGGTTTTGTTTGTTTGCTGCATTGTTTATATGAGAATTTTTGATGTTTGAGATTAGGTAAAGGGCTCGTGCACCTTGCTTCTCATTAAATATTACACTGCATAGTTCATAGTACTAATACTACTATATAGTTTTGCAGGATTTACCTTTTTTTTCAAATTAGGACCCCACATTCATGGGTTAATTGCGAAAAGGCCCTTGAGATTTTGCCTAATTAATAACACAAAACCAACTTTTTATTACTAATCAAATCAAATCATGATTCGATTTTCACATATTAATTCTAGCCAAGTACTAAGAAAAAAAATAACAAAATTGGTTAATTAGGTTTCAACTTTTAGATTATTTTCAAAAAATATTTCAAAGGGCATTTTGATTGAAGAAAATAATGAATAGAAGAAAAAAAAAACATATAGAATACACCCACGCAGTCCACGAGATCTGCTTCCTTTGTCTTCTTACTCTCAACCCTTATTTTCTATAGTAATTAATTAATAAAAAAGAAGAAAAAATTCAACTCTAACCAAGTGATTTTAGTACTTTCTCCAAATTTAAAAAATAGGCCACTTAAGTCCATTTCTTTTATACTAGTATTCATTTGATTGAAAAGATAGTAGAAATTCTGACTAGTATTACTTTTCGTTCGTAAAGGTGTAAGTTAGTCAATTAACGCGTTTTTGTTAGGTTGATCATTTTCAATATAGTGTATATTCATTTGATTGGTATTCATCGGAAATATAGCCATGTTATCTAATTTGATTCATTTTTTAAGTTTTTCAACTTATTATCGATTTCTTCATTTTATTTTTTGTTTTCAATTTTTCTACACTAAGCAACTATTCATATTCTAGAAATTTCTGTGTAAATAGCTTAGTTTTAGTTATCATCAAAACATATTATCCTTCGTCAATGTAGGTATAATATCTGAAAATTTATGCTTGATTAATATTCATGCTTATAGATCTTAGTATGTGAGGGTGTGAGGGTAGCATATTGTATTGTATCCCTATAATACTGTTGTTAGGATTTATATAATCCAACAAGGGTTAAAGGAAAGAAAAAGATAAACGTAAAGAACTTGTGGTATTAGAACAAATAAGCGTGATTTAAAATATACAAGAGAGAGGCTTTATATAGCCAAAACAAAAGGTAAACCCTAATCCTATAAACAAAAGGTAAACCCTAATAATCCTATAAATATAATAACTAATATAAAAATATACTAACACCCCCCTCAAACTCACGATGGTACAGCAAGGAGCATCGAGAGTTTGTCAATGAAAAATCTATGACGGCTGACAGAATGAGACTTCGTGAAGCAGTCAGCCAACTGTAAGGACGACGGAGTAAACGGTAGAGAAATGGTTCCGTGATCCAAATGATGCCGAGTGAAATGACAATCAATCTCAATGTGTTTGGTGCGCTCATGAAACACCGTGTTGTGAGCAATCTGAATGGCACTCTTATTATCGCAGTACATAGGTGTGGGGTCAGTAAGAGTGACTCCCATGTTAGCCAATAACCAGCGCAACCATATAATCTCAGCCGTAGTGGAAGCCATAGCACGATACTCTGCCTCGGTGGATGAACGGGAAACTACAGCTTGCTTCTTACTTCTCCAAGAAATAAGAGAATCACCAAGAAAAATACAAAACCCAGTAGTGGACTTCCGAGAAGTCGAATCACCAGCCCAATCGGCATCAGAAAAGGCACGAAGCTCCAATGAAGAAGTGGATGGAAACAAAAGACTCTGATAAAGAGATCCCCGTAGGTAACGTAAAATACGCACAACAGCAGCCCAATGTACAGTCGTGGGTGCTGAAACAAACTGACTAACAATGTGAACAGCATAGGCAATATCAGGACGAGTGATCGTCAAATAAACAAGACTACCAACAATGGACCTATACAGAGTGGGATCTTGTAGAGGAGTGCCATCATCTAGAGTATACTTTGCGTTCAGCTCAAGAGGAGTGTCAGTGGTGCGAGTGTCAGTGAGTCGTGCACGGTGAAGAATATCAGCAGCATACTTGGACTGAGAGAGGAGGTAACCTCGAGGAGAGGAGGCAACTTCAATTCCCAGAAAGTATCGTAAAGGGCCCAAATCTTTCATCTCAAAACAACGGGACAAGGTTTCTTTCAAACCCATAATACCATCAACATCATCACCCGTAATAATCATATCATCAACATATAACAGAAGGAGAACACGGCCGGCAGAAGTCGATCGAACAAATAAAGCCGAGTCATAAGGGCTAGAGACAAAACCAAGGGAAATCACAACTCGAGAAAATCTATCATACCAAGCACGAGGTGCTTGTTTAAGGCCATACAACGCCTTCTTAAGGCGACAAACCTGTCCT
Organism: Euphrasia confusa; assembly: GCA_954870475.1. Lineage (NCBI taxonomy): Eukaryota > Viridiplantae > Streptophyta > Magnoliopsida > Lamiales > Orobanchaceae > Euphrasia > Euphrasia confusa. The sequence continues at coordinate 39,516,744 of OX940956.1, read as the reverse complement.
GGAGCATGAGAGACGCCTGGTGGGGGAACCAAATACACTTCTTCCTTCAATTCTCCATTCAAAAAAGCATTTTTAACATCCATCTGAGATATGTGCCACTGTTGAACAGAAGCAACAGCAATGAGGACACGAACTGAAGTCATCTTGGCTACCGGAGCAAAAGTCTCCTCATAATCTAAACCATACTCTTGAGCAAACCCCTTAGCAACTAAGCGGGCCTTGTATCGCTCAATAGAACCATCAGACTTCGTCTTAACTTTGTACACCCATCTAGAACCAATAGCCTTTTTACCTGCAGGAAGATCAACAAGGTCCCAAGTACCAGTCTTGTCTAAGGCAGACAGTTCCTCAGCCATAGCATTTTGCCAATCACGAGATCGGACAACCTCCTTATAGGAGGAAGGCTCAGAGATTGGATCAATAGAAACAAGAAATGACGCAAAGGACTTAGAATAACAAGAGTATGCAAAATCAGGTAATTGAGTAGACTTACGTATGCGTACTGGATAGCGTGGCGCAGCAAGATCCGTAGTCACAAGCGGTGATTGGGTAGCCGTGTCAGGGGTCGGAGAATCGTCAACAATAGGTGCAGTAGGAAGTGAAGAGTCAGAAGAGAAGGGATCAATGTGAATAAGATCAGATTTAGTCAAGTTGTGTGTGCTGGAGGGAATGGTAAAGAAGGGGATATGCTCAAGGAAGGAGACATGGCGAGACACATAAAATTTTCTAGAGGAGGGATCATAACAACGATAACCTTTTTGACCTATAACATACCCAAGAAAAACACATATATCAACCCGAGAGGAAAGTTTGGACAGTTCAACATGTGGACGAAGAACAAAGCAAGTGGAACCGAAGACTCTTAAGACAGAATAATTTGGTGTTTGGCCAAATAACTGCTCATAAGGAGAAGTGCCAGAGTTATGAGCAGTCGGAATACGATTAATAATGTAAGTGGAGGTAAGGACAGCTTCTCCCCAAAACTCATTTGGAACACTAGCGGATAACAACATAGACCTGGCAGTTTCAACAATATGTCGGTGTTTTCTCTCAGCAACACCATTCTGCTGAGGGGTATCAGTGCACGAGGACTGATGCACAGTACCTTCAGACAAAAAAAGATCAGAAAGGGTTCCACTAGTGTATTCCCCACCCAAATCAGAACGAAAACACTTAACAACAGCGGAGTGTTGGGTTTTAACGTAGGCTTGAAAATCTGTATAAATCTTAGTGAACTCAGAACGATTTTTCATCAAAAACACCCAAACATAACGAGTATAGTCATCAATAAAGGACACATAATATCTAGACCCCCCTTTAGTAGGAATAGGAGCGGGTCCCCAAACATCAGAGTGGACTAAATCAAAAGGTGCACAAGATTTTGATGAACTATTATGAAAAGGCAAAGCAGAAAATTTCCCAAGTTTACATCCACGACAATCAGAAATATCATGAGATTTTAAATCACCCAAAACGCCAGTACTACACAAAAATTTTAAACGAGAGTGTGAAACATGACCAAGTCTAGAGTGCCATAAAAAATACTTAGAGGATGACTTGGTTAAATGAAAGGAAGATAAATCAACAGAGGTGGCAGCTGCATAGCCAGGAGTGCGCAGCTCATCTAAAACATAGAGACCCCCCTGTCTACGGCCTGTCCCAATCAGCCTCTTGGAGTCGGGATCCTGCACAGAACAAGAAGTGGAAGAAAAATGAACAGAATATCCAGAATCACATAATTGACCAACAGATGCAAGACTTAGAGTAAGCTTAGGTATACAATAGACATTTGAGAGAGACACGTGAGGAGTGTTAATAGTGCCAACGCCAACTAATGGTAATGATGAACCATCAGCAGTAACAACAGTAGGGGAACAAGACTCAGAAGACAAGGATGTGAACTTAGATGGATCAGGAGACATATGAAACGAAGCCCCCGAGTCCAAGACCCAAAGGGATGATGATATACCTGAGGGATTTGATGAAGGCAAACCTGATGGAGTACGAGTAGTCATGGCAAAATGCTGAGGCGGGGGGACTGTCTGACCTGAGGCCGAAGACTGAGTAGCAAGGAATCGTTGAAACTGTTCTGCAACAGCATCCATAGAAGTATTTTGAGAAGAAGCCACATCCAAATCACCCGCAGATGCAGCTGCAGCCATATAAGATGACCCACTACGGGTTTGTCCGGTACCCGATGTGCGTTGCTGTCCACCACTTTTCTGTTGCTGAGACTTATCACCAGACGAGTTCTTCAGGGCTAATACAGGACACTGGTTTATCCAATGTCCAGGCGTCTTGCAATAACGACATTCAACTTTTTTAGCAGTATTTGGTCGAGACTGTTGAGATGGTGCTGCCAAAACGGATGCAGAAGGGGCGTTTGGAACCTTTTGCGTTTTCAGACGAGTTTCTTCAGCTAGCAACTCGTGAACCACTGAATCGACAGAGGGCAAAGGATTACGATGCATAATCGAAGCACGACAGTGCTCGTATTCCGGGCGAAGCGAGTGCAGAAGCTGAACAAGACGCGATTCCTCCCGATGAATAAGATAAGGTCCAAAGGCTTTTAATTCAGCAGACTCTGTCATAGCCAACTGATCCCAAAGAGCAGTGATTTCAGCATAAAATTCCTGGATGGTGCGATCATTCTGTGACAGAACACGAATTTCCCCTTCTAACTGAAAGCGAACAGATATATTGGTGCGCATAAATAGCCTTTCCAAGTAGTCCCAGACCTCCTTAGCAGTTTCATATTTAGCCAATTGCACACCAATCTTAACATCGACAGAATTATTGATCCAAGTAATAATTTTGGAATTGGCACAATCCCACTTATCAAGCAAATCATCATAATTATCAGTACCTGTTTTGGGAGCTTGAGCAACGCCAGAAACATATTTCCACATCTCTTTACCGCGAAGAAAATTTTTCATAACGTAGCTCCAATACGAATAGTTTTTGCCATCCAAACGAACACCAATTGACTGCAACGAGTTTTCACTAGGAGCCATTGGAAAACAAGCGAAAGCGAAAACGCCAACAACAGAAACGATCAGAAAAAAAAAATTAAACGATTGCTGGCTCTGATACCATGTCAAATTCCAAATGGGGGTGTTCAAGTGCGGTCCCACGCCTAGCGCACACACGAGAGCGGGAGCTTGAATATGCACTAGAGAGCCTCAATCTATCTCAAAACCATATGGTACTAAGTAGGAGAAATCCCTAGGCTTATATCATAGACTCCCCTCTCACAATTATTCGATGTGGGACAACTCACAAGTGGCCTTCAACACACCCCCTCCACTTGTGAGTCCTAGTCAAAGGGTGGTTATAACCACTCACAAACAGGATCGAGCTCCCGCTCTGATACCATGTTAGGATTTATATAATCCAACAAGGGTTAAAGAAAAGGAAAAGATAAACGTAAAGAGGTATTAGAACAAATAAGCGTGATTTAAAATATACAAGAGAGAGGCTTTATATAGCCAAAACAAAAGGTAAACCCTAATCCTATAAACAAAAGGTAAACCCTAATAATCCTATAAATATAATAATTAATATAAAAATATACTAACAACCGTAACTGATTGAAAGCAATAGCCCTTCAGGTATTGGATTTAATTGAATTCATAATTTACAATCCTCCCATAAAAATTGCCAACTGATGCTGCTAACTAATTAAAGCCTAAAATTAATGTATGTATTTAATATAGTTTATTAATTTTCTTAATATGTACTAATGGTCTAAGAAAAATAAAATTTTAAATAGAAAAAAAAGTATAGTACTCCATGTGACTCAAACTTGTAATACTTTTTTTTAGTACAAAGATCAAGAAAATTGTTGTTTTTTTTCAACTCACATGTAATACTTTTTTGGTACTTTTAATGTTTAAGGTTTCTTAATTGTTATTATTAGAAAAAATACCTATTCTTTTTATTTTTATATTATAGTGTTTTATATTTTTCATATTCTTTCGTTAAAGAGTCTTTATTATTTTATATTTATATATTAGGGCAACATTAAAATTTTAGGATTACTAAACTACCCTTTTATATTATTGCTTATTATTTGATGTACGAAACTGGTATTAATTATATCACATAATAATAATTAATTAATTTACAAAAATTATTCAACGTAATTGCTGTTTATATTCTTCTTTGTCTACATTATTATAGTGAATTGTTATTACCTAAAGATTTTGGATATTGGATATGTATTATAGTGAATTGTTATTACCTGAAGATTTTGGATATTAAAAATTAAATTATTAATTATTATTTGAATTGTTAAGGGTGTTTTTTTTTATTTATCAATTATTATGAGACGACCTTCAAACAGAAAAGAATTGCAAATTTTATGTGAGGGTTTTACGTGAGGGGTGAGTAATTAATATGATTATTATTGCCACAGGAGCATAGTCGAGTGGTAAGACTTGTGATAATTTGAGTGTAATTTCTCGGCGACGCAAAGTTCGAATATCGGGTGGGACAAATTTTCATTTAAATTTTATGAAAGTTTGTCCTGGAATTCCACCTTCTCTCGCACAAGTGTCTGCTACTCGGGCACATTCCTCGATTTACATCCTACCCCGATCGAAGGACCTCTGATCGGATGGGATGGAGTATTTCATCTTTTCTCCTTATAAAAAAAATAAAAATTAATATGATTATTGAGAATTTTGAATTGAAAATTACTACTCCATCTATTTCATAAAAAAATTATTTTCTAATTTACTATAATTGTAATTTACAAAGAAAATTGATCATTTTTTATGGAATAGATCAACAATTGTTAATAATTTATAATTTGTGTTTTATGACAAGATATTTTTTTACAAAAGTGGGTGATTAATATTATTATTATTGGAGTATTACATAAAAGAAAATCAGATTCTTTTATTTTTAATCTCTAATTAAATAAAAGAAAATTCCGATTGTTAGGTATGTACTTTGTTGTCATTTTCAACTTAAATCTTAACTCCCCAAATTTCTTTACGGGCTTGAAAATATCTATACATATATAATTTCAGGATCCACTAATGCCACGTGGACCAATCACAAACCAATAATAATATTGTATTCACACTATAAATTATAAATAAAAAATTATTAATTCTAAATAATAATATTATTAACCATATTTAAATTATATATAAATTTTAAATAGTAATTTGAAATTATATATTTTTAGTAATAATAATTAATCATCATCTTAAATATATATACATTTCTATTTCTCTTCTCAAAATTAAGTTTTATTCCATTAATATTAATTTAATTCCAATTAATCATATTTCATAAAAAATCAGATCTCCTCCTATTCCCTAATCCACATTAGTTAAAAAAAATTAATCAAACTTTGTAGGTATATTATTTTCTTTGTTGTAATTGGCTTCGTATGTTCTTTTTTATTTTTCTGAAAATTAAATCGATTTACATGTATAAGTTCTTCTATTTATTCATTTTGTTTTTTGATTTTTAAAATTTTATGTATTAATTATGATTTTTTCGCATATTACATAATCAAATTGTCAAGTATTAATTATGTTCAACTAGATTTTTTTAAATATTTTTAGGTTATCCTTAATTCAGTTTTGTAAATTTTGTTTTGCAAGTTAACGAACATTATATTAATATAATTGCGTTTGTGTCATCTCATCCCTTCACCAAGTAAATTCAATATTTTTATATTTTTATTTATTTTGAAGCTTTATCATTTTTATTTTTCATTTATTTTGATTTTCCTCCACTGGTTTTAGGTATTTGTTGGATGAAACTCGAGAAATGCAGAGACGAGAAACGGAATGCAGAGACAAGAAACTCCTCTCCCACAAGATCAAAAGCTCCTCAATCGGGTATGATGTAAATCAGGGGATGTGCTCGAGTAGCAGACACATGTGGGAGATAGCCAATAGTTCTCATCCTATGACTAACTTCATAATATTTAAATGAAAATTTGTCATATCTGACATATTACACCAACATCACCACATACCTTACCACTCGGCTATTCCCCAATAAGCTTACATACTATAAATTACATCAAACAGGCGTAATCTTTGAAAATAATAGAAATTTGACATAACGGTTAATAATGAAATTAATACGAGTTTACAAATTTAAGTGAGAGTTCAATTATTAAATAAAATAATTTGTTAGTCCATTAATAAATATTTCACGAAATACATTAAAGATTAAATAAAATTTTAGATTATTTCAAACAAATAAACCAAATAAACCACGTGCATCGCACGGGAAGTAGTACTAGTACACACAAAAGAAAAGGAAAAAACAAAGCATCTCTTCATACATTTTCACAGTTTTCTTGATAAGCTATGGCTTTGAATTTGCTTTCTCCAACTGAAATCAAGACTCTTTCTTTCTCCGACTCATCCAAATCTTAGTACAACCTTAATATTCTCAGGTCTCAAGGTATTATCACAAGTTCTTTCTGGGTTTCTCAAAAGCTCTGTTTTTTCATTCTTATTTCTTCATGTAAATTGTGATTTGATAAGTTGTGTTTTGGATAAGAAGTGGTGGGCCGTTCTTGATTTTATAAATCATCTCTTCAAACAATGAAAGTTAGTTTTTTTTTTTTATTTTGTTTTTCCTCCTTTTCTTCGGTTCAATTTCAGCTCCCAATTTTTCAAAATTTTGATTGGTTCAATCTTGTTGACGCTGAGAGTTTGTCGGTGCATTTTGATTTTTAATCCCGCCAATGGCTTTGTTTTGTTTTTTCTCTTCCCCAATAATTTTCACTGATTATCCATCCTCCCATGTTTCAATGTCTTGATTTGAGATGCTGTTTCTTTTATTTATTTAAAGATTCTGTTGTTTTATTTATTTATTTACAGGTGGGTTTTCTTTGAAGAGGAAGGTAAATAGATGCACGGCTTCCAAGAAGATCCAATGTTCGGCATACCCACCTCCTCCGGCTTGGCCAGGGAGAGCTGTTGCAGAGACCAGTCGCAAAAGTTGGGACGGACCCAAGCCCATCTCGATCGTTGGATCAACCGGCTCCATCGGAACTCAGGTGAAATGTATGAGTCATGATATGCTTATTTTATGTTTTTTTTGCACGCTAAACATGCCTGTTTTAAAATATGAACTTTAAAGCACCGAAAAGTAATATTTTTATCATTGGGATCTTATCAAGTTACGTGTGATCTATTTCCGATTTCTTTTGTTTCTTATAAGTTAAGGTTCTTCCTTTGCAGACATTGGATATAGTTGCTGAAAACCCGGATAAGTTTAAAGTTGTAGCACTTGCAGCTGGTTCAAACGTGACTCTACTTGCTGATCAGGTTATTGCTGAAGTCTTGGATACGTAAGGTTGTATCAGAAGAAGATGAAGAGGGTCTAAAGAAGGAAAAGAGTGCAAAACCAACTGTAGCAGAAGAAGCCGCCACTGATGCTAAATCTGCTGCAGCCGCAGCAGCTGATGTGGCCCGAGTAAGCCAGGAGATTTTGTTGTCAAAAAATGAAGGTAGATCTTTAATGGCCCGAACCTATATTATACCGTGTATAATTTAGTGCAAGTATATTTCCTTTTGTGATGGTTTTCAGTGGTACTCATTGTTGGGGCATTTCTGTTCTTTTTCAGAGAAGAGATGCTTTGAGGAGCTTATTAATATGTTAAGTGTGCAAGCACATGAGATGAAATCGATGAGCAATACCATACAGAAAATCGAAGCTGGTAAGAAATTCCTCTAAAATTTCTGATTGAACTGGCCTTGAAATCATTTTTTATTTGCTTAGTGTACAATGTAATTAGTTGTTCACTATCACAAACATTATGGAACAACGTTGTTTCTTGAGGTTCCTTCATATTTCTATGAAAAAAAAGGAGTGTCAAAGTATGAGATAAACAACTATCTTATTAATTAGTACAACCTACAGAGCAGATTGTTGTAAGGAGCTTTAGCCTTTATTGATTTAGATTGTGATATGATATTCATAGTCTGTCCTGATGTATACAGAGCAGATTGTTTGATGATATTGTTGTTACTGCCAATATCAGGTCAAATTATAAATGGGAGAACTACTCTGGAGGAACTAGTCAACCAAAGTGTCTCAGTAGTCAGTTCACGGGTGAGCTATTTAATATTGGTTGTCCGGTTTCTATGGTGTAATTTTAAGCTTCCACTATTATGTGTTGATTGTCATGTTTTGTTGATTTTTCAGCAACCTTATGCCAATGGCAAGGCAGATGTTGATTCATTTTCAGGTTTATTCATTCATCAATTGGTGATTTTCTATCATTATTTTCATTTATTTATATCTAAAATATTTTGATCAAAGGGGTGTTCTATGCAGTGAGATCTATGTCGCCACCTGCATCAGTGGAACCTTCTGCTGCTCCTCCCCCTTAGTCGTACATGGATGTATGTCTCTCGCTCTTAGTTTAACTCACTAATGCTTTCTGATAAAGAAGACTTTTGTTTTGTAAACGTAATCTTGCTTCATTGTTTTGTTGCCCGTAGAACACGCTCAGATCAATACAAATTTCCCTTTTTAACGTTTCTAACTAGTGAAATTTTATGTTCATAGTCAGATCCTTTTTTTGTTTTTGTTGTTGGAGTAGTACCCCTTGAGCTACATCCTACAAGCTCATGGTATACTGTTTATATATATTTGTAATTTTTCAAGTGCCTGATGGTCCAATCAAAGCTTATGCTTTCACATTAGAAGAGCAGGGCATTTATTAGAATAATTATTTCTGCATAAATTATTGGTAATGAGTCAGTTTATACTCGGGAATATTTTTTTGGGCTAGATTCAGTAAATTGCATTTTTAGTCCCTTAAATCTTTAGGATTGACTGTAAATCCTTTTCAACCGTAGCAATTGAAGTCCCATAACTTTATTTTCATTATGAAATACAGTTTCACAGGTTTATTTATCTTTTTACTCGTGAGGGATTTATGGGGATTTTACAGGTTTATCTCTGTTCTTTTTCAGAGAAGAGATGCTTTGAGGAGCTTGTTAATATGTTAAGTGAGCAATACCATATAGAAAATCGAAGCTGGTAAGAAATTCCTCAAAAATTTCTGATTGAACTGACCCTTGTAATCATTTTTTTATTCACTTAGTGTACAATGTAATTAGTTTACTATCACCATCATTGTGAGTTTCTTGAGGTTCCTTCATATTGCTATGAAAAAATGTAGCCAAGTATTTATTGATTTAGATTCTGACATAATATTCATATTTTCTTTCCTGATACATACAGTTCAACTTTGTGCTTTAGTTGTTAAACCAAGTGAATCAATTCATACATACGCCTTATTCATATTTATTTTTTGCACCATGGATTTTTTTTATACTGAATATATCAATATCAGGTCAAATTATAAATAGGAGAACTACTCTGGAGGAACAGGACTACCAAGTACCAAAGGGTTTCAGTAGTCAGTACACAGGTAAGCTATTTATATTGATTGTCCGGTTCCTATGGTGATATGTTAAGATCCCACTGTTATGTGTTGATTCTCGTGTTTTGTCAAGTTTTCAGCAACCTTATGCCAATGGAAAGACATACTTTGATTCATTTTCAGGTTTATACATTCATCAATCATTACCATTTATTTATTTCTAAAATATTTTGATCCCTTGGGGTGTTCTGTGTAGTGATATCCATGTTGCCACCTCACCCTAAGTTGTACATGGATGTATTTCTCTCACTCCAAGTTAGCTTAAGAAGACTCAACCTTACTTCTTGCTTTGTTGCCTGTAAAACATGCTCAGAACAATATTCCTTGGTCTGTTGCTGCTATTCGAAATTACTGACTTTTGAAATTTAATGCTCATGGTTGGATCCTTTATTTTTTGGAGTAGTAACACTTGAGCTACAGCCTACAAGCTCATGGTATAGTCAAACTGTGTATATATATTCGTACTTGTTGAAGTGTCTGATGGTCCAGGCAAAGTAAATTCTTCCACATTAGAAACGCGGGCAATTATTAGAATAATCTGCTCTGCATATTGGTAATGAGTCGGTATTGGTAATGAGTCGGTTAATACTTGGAAAAAATCCTTTTTTGTTCGTTCGTGTCTAATAAGCTCTAAAAGGGCAAGTGAGTATATTAGAGAAGTGAATAAATATTTTGATACTCTTATAATATCAGTGATATTTGGAAGCTTTATCCTCTCTTTCCTTGTTTCTTTTATTTATTTAAGATTCTGCTGTTTTATTTATTTATTTACGGGTCGGTTTTCTTTGAAGAGGAAGGTAAATGGATGCACGGCTTCCAAGAAGATCCAATGTTCGACATACCCACCTCCTTGGCTTGGCCGGGCCAAGCTGTTGCAGAGTCCAGTCATAAAAGTTGGGACGGACCCAAGCCCATTTCGATTGTTGGATCCACCAGCTCCATTGGAACTCAGGTGAAATGTATGAGTCACGATATGCTTATGACATAGAAATTAATAATTTAACATGCATGTTTTAAAATATGACCTTTCAAGCACCTAAAAGTAATATTTTTCTCCTTTTGGGATCTTATCAAGTTAAGTTTGATCTATTTCCGATTTCTTTGGTTTCTTATAAGTTACGTTTTTCTTTTGCAGACATTGGATATAGTTGCTGAAAACCCGGATAAGTTTAAAGTATTAGCACTTGCAGCTGGTTCAAACGTGACTACTTGCTGATCAGGTTATTGATTAATTGATAATTGGGGACAACATTTTTTTCTTCTTCTGTGAAATGGGGCTAATGAAATAGTTTGACTATTTATGCATCGTGTGGAGAAGAAAACATTAAGACGCGTATTTAAAAGGAATGATGTCTTAGAAGCTTTATATTTCTTCTTGTTTGAAATCGTCTGCGTTCTGATTTCTATCAACTTATGTAATAAAGGGAGTTTTACACAATCTCTAAATAGCTTCACTCAATCATGCAGGTGAGGAGGTTTAAACCTCAACTAGTTTCTGTTAGAAATGAGTTGTTAATTGAAGAGCTTAAAGAGGCTCTGGCTGATGTTGAACACAAGCCCGAAACCATTCCCGGAGAGCAGGGAATCACCGAGGCTAGCTTTTCACATGTTCAATACACACACTTGTATATCTAAAAATCTACTGGAGTGTGTGTTCTCGATCTCCTTGTTAATGATATTTTTATTTCCAGGTTTCCCGACACCCAGATGATGTTACTGTGGTCACGAGAATCGTTGGGTGTGCAGGTTTAAAGGTAAAAAAAATGTAACAGTTTTGTGTAATAAAACATTTTTAAAATATGATAGTAAAAAAATGCTAGTGTTGGAGCTATATCATCTATCAGAGGCTCATGATTTTCAGCTTGATATTTATATCAGAGATTTGCAGCTCAAATTAGAATTTGCACGTCTTTGCTTTTCATACACAAAATATACGAGGAAATCGCAATATAAATCCGTGGAGTCTTATTATCGTTTTTATTTTCAGCCTACAGTGGCAGCCATTGAAGCTGGAAAAGACATAGATTTGGCCAATAAAGAGACACTAATTGCCTGAGGACCTTTCGTCCTTCCTCTTGCACGCAAGCGTTATGTTAAGATTATTCCTATAGAATTCTGAACATTCTGCTATATTTCAGGTATGCTTAATTAATAATTAAACCCCGTGATATTTAGCAGGAATATTAGATACTAACAAATATATGTCATGTAATTTTTTGTCTCATCGTTGTATAATAATGCTATTATGAAGTGCTGGGAATGATTTATTTGTTTATTTTTGGTAGCGTATACAAGGTTTGCCAGAAGGTGCTCTTAGGCGTATAATTTTGACTGCGTCAGGTGGTGCTTTCAGGTGAAGTGACTTTTTACTCAGCAACTAGTAAGGATTCTATTGATTGCCGAATATACGTTTCCATGCGATAATTTTAGTAAAAAATCTTTTTAGTTGTGGTTCAGGTTTTTCTTATATATGGTTCAAGTATGCTAAATCAATGCGTGTAAACTGGTAATACTGTAGACACTTGCCAGTAGAAAAATTAAAAGACGTGAAAGTTGCAGATGCCTTAAAGCATGCTAACTGGAATATGGGAAAAAGATTACATTCGACTCCGCCACACTCGTTAACAAGGTCATTTTTCACTCCTCTGACTATCTTTTTGGCGCCGAATATGATGATTTTGAGATCGTTATGCATCCTCAATCCATCATACATTCAATGATTGAGACACAGGTAAGTAAGCTATCTGAATTCTTTAAACTGATATTTAAAGGGTAGATGACAAAAAAAATCTTACTTATGAAATTACAAGAAGCAACCTCAGATTTGTTCTTACATTTATCTCAATGGGTTATTACGGTTAACCCTATAATTTGAACAACAGATCCAACTTCGATTTTATTTATTTATTTATTGTAATTTTCAAAGTTTTCTTTGTCATTATATCAAACATTGAGGATACTTTTTGTAAGTATCTATATTCAAAATCAGTAGGTACAAAAACGCACTTGAGGTTTAGTGTAATTACGAAAAAAAGGCATCTATCTTATGAAATTACAAATACCCCCTTGAGATTTGTTCTATTGTACAAATAACACCCTCAAGATGATACATACATATATATATATATATATATATATATATATATATATATATATATATTGTTATGTAAATACAGAAAATGAAGGCTTGTTTGTAGAACCTTAATGATGCATTTGTAATTTTGAGTTATAACATGACTATTTTGTAATTAGGCTTAACTTCAGGGTTATTTTAGTAAATTACCCTATTCCAAATATAAATCAAACAATATGTACCTCTTTGTTTATTACTACAGTCTACAGGACTCGTCCATTCTTGCTCAGTTGTTACGATACTGATATGACTTTACTTACTCAGTTGTTAAAAATCCATTTTTACGCGCTTTAGTAGTCTTGAACAATTTGATTTTTGAATGGTTCAGGCTTGGTTATCTCATGTTCAAGGCTCCTGACGATGTGAAATATCCATCAATGGATTTAGCTTATGCTGCAGGAAAAGCCGGTGGGACCATGACTGGGGTTCCTAGCGCAGTTAACGTGAAAGCTGTGGAAATGTTTATCAATGAGCAGTAAGTACTTTTCATGGGTAACCTAATCATTCCTGGTTATACATTTATTGTTCTGAAATTTATCAAGTGATGATTACAAAAACCATGGAAATGTTTATCAATGAGCAGTAAGTACTTTTCATGGGTAGCCTAATCATTCCTGGTTATACATTTATTGTTCTGAAATTTATCAAGTGATGATTACAAAAACCATCCCGGGTAATCGCAAAAAGATGCAGATAATTGTAAAAATTACAAAAAAACACCAATGACTATGAGATACAGTATATTATTTTGTTTTGCATTTTTCCGAATTTGAATCCTCTCCTCACGGATTTGCTCCTAATATCTCCTAATGACTTATCTTAACGGTTTGTTTATACATGGCCATGATCTTTCTAAAATCAATTAAAAAGATATAGTCTCTCCTTTAAAAAACATATTTCTATCAAACTCCACCACTATTTTTTTAATTAATTAAAATAAATATAAACCTCTTCTTTATAGTAAATGATTTTTGTTTCTACTTTTTGAATACACGAATGTTTTAGAAAAATTATAAAGAAAAATTATAAAGAAAACGCTTATATTTAGTTTAATTAATTAGAAAAATAGTGGTGGAGTTTGATAGGAATATATTTTGTTAAAGGAGAGATTATATCTTTTTGAATAGTCGAATGTTTTAAAAAAATCAACAATTTCACTCAACTTTTAAAAAATTAGTTACAATTCGGTGAGATTCATATTTTATAATACAGGAATGTGCTAATTAATCAACAATTTCAAGAGAAACAATAACCATATTTTTTGTGAAAATTCATAATGGGCTTTTATCATACACTTCGTGTGCATGTTGGTAACAACAATTGTAGAGAATTGTAACAACAATTCCAAATATATTGGTAGATGAAAGCGTGACTTTGCAATTGTAGATTTGTAAAAATAAATAAAATATATATTTTAAAAAGAAAACGAAGCACAATAAAAGAGACTAAGGATGTATTTTTAAAATATATATTGTATTTTTAATTGATTTAAAAAGATATTTATGTATATAAAATAAACGGTTAAGATGAAGTTAGGAGATATTAGGAAAAAAAGTCATTAGGAGAGAATCCCAATTCCCCATTTACCCCTGCCTACCCAATCCAAAACTTTAGGTTATCAGTCGCCCCTACATGCGTAGCAAATCATCCAATGTCGAATCCCGATCACGTCGTTAACCCCGCCGGAGCCGCCGAAGATGTCGTCGTTAACCCCGCCGGAGCCGCCGAAGATGTCGCTGACGTAGCTAATCCAGCAGCTGATGTCGCCGATAATCCAGCCGCCGATAAACCAGCCGCTGTCATCGTCTTTAATCAAAATCTCTCGGTTTCGAGAGAGGTTAGATTTCTTTTTGCATTTTTTCTTCTTATGTACATCAAATTTCGAGAGAGGTTAGATTTCTTTTTGCATGTACATGATCTCCAGTATCTGTTTTATATGGATGGACCTCCCCAAATTTCAGTTCATAGAATTTCTTTGTGTATATTTAAATCATGAATTGAATGGACAGCCTAGTTTCATTTTTCATTTTCAATTAGTTTGTGTTTCATGTACATGGATTTTGATTGTGTTTACTTAATTTCAATTAGCTTGTGTTTCAAATCATGAATTAAATGTGCAGGTCTGTACCAAAATTCCGTATCGTGTTAAACACGAAGCTATTGGAGAGACTGGACATGGGACTATGGGGCTCGATGTGACAACACCTATTTCAGCTACCTACCCGCCTAAAAAGAAAAGAAGAAAAACACTGGAAGATCCAGCATCGATCGTAGTGAAAAATTATCTGCCATGTTTGTTCTTGGATGAAGTTACAAACACGTATGTGTGTAAGGACTTTGATAAGACCCTCGTGGAGTACTTAAACGAGAAGATGTCAGCCGGTTCAAAAATGCTTCATACTTTTCATCTCCCAACTACTTCAAACGACGAGAGCGTGTACAATGAAACACACATAAAGCATGTGGACAATGCTATATTGGAGCTGTTGAGAGCCGCCGTCGACTTCGTGTTCGACATGCACCGGCAGAATCTCTCCGGCTATTTCGACATGAGAAATGTTGTTCTGAGGAATGACTTATTTATGTTTACGAATATCAAGTTCCATAAACTTACAGATGGTGATGTAACGGAGGATGAGACCAAGCAATCATTGTTGAGAAGGGAAACGGATTGGGGCTGTGTAGGAACACTTGCAACGGCTGTACTTGCTAAGTTTGATATAGTGGAGATTCCTAATGGTGAGAAGGAAGAGGAAATTCCCAAGGTGTTAAAAGATTTCATAACAAAGTGCAAAGTGCGAATCCCCAAGTAAGTTATTTTTAGTACTGACCGACTTCTTCGTTTTTTTTTCAGCATGTGACTATGCTTTTATTTTATTCTTGTAGGATTGATGAAGAAAAGTACTTTAGGACTCACCTAGCTCTGATGACGAGCTCGGAAAAGATTTGCTATATGCAAAATCTAATGAATCGCTTGCCCAGCCTACCCAAGGATGATTTAGATGTGTTCAATGCAATTCTGGGCTCGATGGACAGCAATGTTGGATGGACATCCAGGTTTAAGGACGACAAAGAAACTAAGATTTATGGAGCGATGACTGACTGCTACCACAACGTGGGTGATGAAGAGGATGATGATGAGGAAAAGGTAAAAAAGAAGAAGGAAGTGAAGCCATACTATGATGAAGACCGACTGGGGGAGTTCAATGCAAGAGACGTAAACAAAAGCCTGTTGAGGTTTGTTCGGAACTGCTCAACTCATATGCTGAAGCATATTAGACGCGTAAGTATTTTAAATTCCTCATTTTATTTTATTTTATTTTATAAATCTAATATATTTATTGACTTATTTTGTTGCAGTTGATGCATAAACGTGATGTAAAAAATGATGATCGAGAGATTCCATTGCAATCCTTGGACTTATTCATTTCTCACATGTTCGAAAAGCAGTTACTGGAAATACACAGGCTCTTGTTCCAGAAAAAGATACTCTTCTACTTTGTCTCTGATTAAAGTAAGGCTTTTGTTTATACTTGGTATCTACTGATGTCTGATTCAATTCAGATTTTTGTTCATTCACCCACGCGCCTCCACACGTGTGATTTTCTCTTGTAGAGGTAGAGCAATTTTAATTTAATTTGTGTGTTTTTTGCTGTGTTCTTTTGACAGATTTCGATTGCAGAATTTCAAGTGTGTTTCTGACTGAGGGTTTCGTAGTATTCCGTATTCTGCAGGTAATTGTTGTTTAAAAACTGTTTTCGATCCCTCCGTTTTTTAATCCGTTGCATTTTAGAAGATAATTCATCATGGTCTACCTATTTGTTATATTCAATGGATCGTTTGCAATACAATGAAAAATTGCAGTATGTTTATTTCATAAACTGTAGTATAAGAACAACATTGAACACCATTATATTCGGCTTTATAATGACATACGGACGGAGGGAGAATGCATGCATTGAAAAAGCTCGATCGAACAAAAACCATGCATGTTAACAAGGAACAGGATAGAAATTATATACGATTTAAGAGCATGTAGATATTGAAATATTTGATATGATCAAAACCCCAAATTATGTGAGAGTGATTTACAAATATGCTTTTATGTTTTCATAGCTTGTAAATACTAATTATAACTTGTTGTCTCTTTTTTAAGTTTCAAGTATTTTCTCCTACATTCTCAGAGATTATTCCTGCATATATTTCCTGATAAAAATGTTCCCAACTTAAACGAGATCTCAAAACTCATTAATTTTTTTTTTCTGTCTTTCAATTTCAGGTATTCTACTCGAAGATCGATCTAGCTGTTTGCATGCAATTTGATAAACAAGGTTTCATGGTTATTTTCAATGGCGTTTGTGCATTTACTAGAACGAGAACTTATTACCTTTTGGTGATGTTGTTAGGTTCATTTGCAGTGTAAAGATATATCCAATGCCAAAGATTTGTGTGTTTGCTAAGGATTTTGACATTATAGTTCTGTGGCATATTATAGTGATAAATGATTTCTAAGGATATTCGACTCTTCTGGTTTGTCGATTTCCTTGAAATATCAGTTTTTCTTGGCCAAAGTTGTCTTCTGTCTGTCTGACTGTCGTCTTTTATTGTCCCTCACTACTAAATAGGACAGCCATGCTACACCCCCATATATCCCATGTACTTGTGCATGCAATATCTTAAAAAGTCTAGCACATACTGTACATTCACCGATTCTTGAGAGTTGAGAATGTTGAACTGTCAACACACACTGCACACACACAAACATCTATGCATAAAAGCACAGGTTATGAAGATAGGAAAACAAAGACCATGCATATATGATATATGTTCTGCCTTGATGATCGAAATTAAAATAACTTAGAATGCGGTTTATCTTCTCGCCGTGTAGCCATTGTGTGTGTTGGGAGGGCTGGGCACAATGAATTAGAAATGTGGTTTTAGGTATTAAAAAAACTAGATAATATGCGAGATTTAGGGTCGGTCACCCCGAAATTAGTTCAATATTGAGATTATATACTAACGTTAGCATATAAGTAATTACTTAAAAACCAGATAATACGTGATACCCTTTTTCTAATATTGCCTCTAAGCCTCGGTATAACAGTTAAGCCCGTTTACTCTTGAACTGATGAAGTCTTAAACCTCCCGACCGAATCACAATAATTAAGACAAAATACGACAAGAGTACTCTGCATTTGAGGTGTTGCACGTAGCTAGGCTTCTTCTCACTACTTCTTTCACTGTCACCTCGGATTCTTTCTCTATCTCAGACCACTAGTACCCAACCCCTGCCCTCAGCTCGATTGATCAAGCTCCGACCTATTGATTTTTTAAAAACGTGTTTTCCTCAGATCGAACAAATTAACCTGGGACAACTGCTGGCCTTCTCATCCCCCCATTTTTGTTTGGTTGCAGAATATGCATGTAATGTTGTGTTGATGGCCAGGATATTTATTTCTAAGTTGATTCTTTGACTTGCAAATTTTAACATTAAATTCTTGATGTGGATAAGGAAAAGATGGTATCTTACTCCCCAAGCTATCATTGTTTTATTTATTTATTTTATTAGGGTTTTTAGTACTATTTATATTCTGTTCTTAACATTATGTTACTCAGTTGATTATTGATATGAAATAAAGTTTCGTCCTCTTTTGAGGTTTTTATCATGTTTCGGTATTCTTCGGAATCAACGAAAGTTTGATGTATTAATTCTCGGGTATTCATAGAATCAAGGATGGATACAGTAAGGGCTCTCTGGGGGCTTCAGCCCCCAGAGGAATTTTATTTTTGTGTTTTTTATTATTAAATTTTATAAATAATTAATTTAAATTAATGAAAAATCATGATCAGCCCCCAAGCCGTGCCTGATAAAACACCAACTTCGAGATTATGTAGGGGCTGAAAACACAAAATTCGAAATTGTTATTAATTAATACTTTAATAAGGCTCGAAACACATGATAATTAATTAATACTTTAATAAGGCTCAAAACACATGATACTACTAATTATTATGCTGTAAATTTATTAAAATAAATTAATTTGTATTAATCTTTCAACATTTTTATATTAGATTTAATAAATTCTAACCTCATGACTTTTTACCGGTATTAATTAATTATTCTAATATATATCTATACTCCATATATATATGGTAATTTTAAATAAAAGGACTTTAAATTTATTAAATTAAATTTATGAAATTAATTTTATTTTATTTTTTTGCATTGGCAGGTTTTACGTATATTTAAAAATTATTTAGCAGTAGTTTTTGAAATTAGTTTGGACTATAATACTTTTTTTTTTAATTTTTATACTACATGCCTAATTTTTTTATAAAATTGCGTGGGGGAATAATTATATTTCTGCGATAATTCATATAAAACTTCCATAAATCTGTATTTTAAATTAGTTTAATATATAAGTTCATACCTCCATGAATCTATATTTTAAATTAATTTAATAATTTTTTTTTTATCAAAATTGCAATAGTGTGTGAATGATTATATTTCTACAACTGCGATAATTCATAGAAAACCTCCATCAATTTGTATTTTAAATTAGTTTAATATAAAAGTTCATACCTCCATTAATTTGTATTTTAAATTAATTTAATATATAAATAATATAATATAACTATAAAAGGTAAAAATGGCAAGAAACACTTAATTTTGAAGTACGAAAAGTAATGAAGTTGAATATAATATTTGTATTATATTTGCCCCCTATAAAAAATTACCCATATATATATATATATATATATATATATTGTCTATGTGTTGTCTTTTAAATATTAAAATATTTAATAAAAATAGCTAAATTTTAGTAATTATTAATACTGTATACTAAAAGATTCTATATGTACTATATAGTTTAAATAAAAATTTATACATTAAATATATAGAAAATATAAAATTTACACCGTATTAGAAAAAATGATATTAATATTTATATATTTTTATATTATAGTAAAAATACTATATTTTGTAAAGAAATTTTGCATAATTTTTTTTTCTAATTTTAAACTCATTTTTTTCTTTTTATAAAAATAATCCACGTCTTAAAATATATATATATATATATATATATAAACGACGAGATATCCTGCCTGTAGAGACTATTCGGGCTTTCCCTACCTGTCACACTAACGGACCCTTTGTACAGCTTAAGAGTCACCGACCCAGAAGTAGCTCCTTCATGAAAGCATCCATCGACTCACGAACCATCGGCCCGCATACACCAACTCGGCGTACTTTAAGGCAAGAGAGTCTTTCACCTGCATGGTTTCACGGTCAAGTGTCAGACATGGTTGAGAACCGGCTCGTCTCGTAGACCCCACAGCTTTTCATGTCGACGAGCCGGTTCTCAACCATGTCTATACGGCCGATCCCATGCTTCCCGCCAATTTCATTTAGCTCGGCGAGTAGAGATGCGGGAGAGAGTTCTTTCCCGTTGACCGAGACAGGGAGGCCCTCGACTATACCGATTTTCAAATACATGCACTTGTCGATAGGAGTAAAGGATAAGGCTATGTGATTTCTCAGTGTAAAATTGATATTAAAAAAAAAAAAAAAACTCAGGTTCGTTGGGAGCATCTTTAGGGTCGACACTCATCATGTACATGTCCTCCTTTGGTTCATTTGCTGGGTCCTCCAAGATATCACCCTTTAGTATCAAATGGAAGCAAGAGGGAAGCTCTCATATTGCATCAACTGCATTTAATCTTTTCTTTGTTTAATTATCTAGGTGGATTGTAGTGTGCTTACGACTTTTGAATTAACCATTATCTCCGCATGTCTTTATTTTTCTCAGGTTCAGAGCATCACATGACCAAGCAGTGCTTAATCCATTCTTATATTTTTACTGGTTTCCTTTTAGCAGATTTAAACGTAAATGTAATTGCCAAATCTAGAATGTCGTGACTTAATTTTTTTCAAAGTCTTTTGAATTGAGTGTGTGGATTCTTATATTCGGTTGAATGGAGAATAGTCGATTTGCAATAACCGTGCATGATTTGTTGGGAGAGACGAGTGTTGGTTTATGGTCTTAAGTGTTTCATTGCTTTGTTGCTGGTGGAACATGCTCAGATCAATATGATATATATTGTGAAATTAAGTAACTGTGAACTTATTATTGTTTATTCATTTATTTTATTACCAACGCATACATTGGTATATATTGTGTAGAATAAACATACACATTTCTTGAACGAAACTTATAAGACCGTATGTGTCGCACATTCGGTTTGATATGCACAATATAAGGTTTTGCAAAAATTATGAAGTGCTTAGCTAACTTCGTAAGTATATAAACCTTTCTTTATTGATCAAGATCAATGCTCTCGGCCTTGGTTTGCAGGTGTTGTGGGTCTGATATCGTTGGTACTCGTGTTCATTTTATTTTTTTACCATTGGTAATGAAATGATCCGCTTCGAACCCTTTCACTTGCCTTCCTTCGGAGTCTTGAACTTTTTGACAAAGAAGAATGAGTACAACAAAGAAAATACACCTAAAAGCGCTTTGAAATACTATTAATTTTGCCATTGAACTAGAAGAGGAGGAAGATATATATATTGGTTGATTTCTCTCTTAGATTTGTAGTTTCATTTAGTAAATTGCATGGGTAATCTATAAGTGGATTTAAAACCTATTCTATAATATGTACTGTTGATGTGTAATAAAAGATCTCATAATATGTACTGTTGATGTGTTGCAGCTAAAGAAGTAGAGTTTGGCAAGATGAATTACAAGCTGCACAACATGTTTTAAATTGCAGGGGTTACTTTGCAATTAATAAAGTCTTAAAGGACCTAGTTGAATTTTTTTTTTTTTGTATAAATAGACTTTGCGCACTCTTTGTTTTTCAAGTTGTGAAATAATAATAAAATTTCTCTCGCTAAGTTTTTCCCCAATTTCTCTATACTGCATTTTTGAGCTTTCATCAGTTTATTCATGGAGGTGTAACTCAACTTCTACATATACATTAATAACATTTCAAGTTGGAATGGATTTTGCTTTTTTCCTACGTTAACGAGGTTATTCTTGTTTATTTACATATAGCATTTAGGTATTTTTGCAATTTGCTATTGAATTCGCTAGTTCGAAATTACGAGTTAGGAGTAGAAAATCGATTAATTAATCTTGGGGCACAACTCAAAAATCTTACTGAGTAGAATTCACTTGTATGAACTTTATAATAAAATTCAAAAATCTAGGAGAAAATTGTACAATTGAATGTAATAAATGAAATTGGCCTATTTTAGTTAAAAAGTATACTCCGTATATGTTTAGAATAGATTGTAGAGGTACGTCAAGTAAAAAATTATTTTTTTATAAGTAGGTGTAAAATAGGGTGTACTTTGAGTAAATTTGATTAGAATATATGAATTATATGATTACACATTCTAATAAATATTCTTAATAAATGTTCAAATGGAATCTCTTTTTCAGTTTCGACAAAAAAAACTCTAATAAAATTGTTGTAACAAATACGAATTTTTTTCAAAAATAACATGCAATATAGCTATTTTCGGTGTTTACAAACATTATTATTTTCATGTCACTATTTTGTTTTAGTCTTGTACTATAGTATTTGATAACAAAATCTATTTCATCGTGATATTGAGAATTGTGTTTTAGATTAATGATATCATATATTTTCTTTACGATTGTAACTCTTTGCTATCTTATCATATATTTGATCAGATTAAGTCCTCCTAGCCGTGCGATGCACGTGTATTTAATTAACTTTTTATTACTCGGAGTAGTGCTCTGCTTAATATTAGATGTAGACATCGATACTGGACAATTAAATACTAAGTGAATAATCTAATTGAAATAGTATAATAAAGAAAATTACATTTATATTACAAATTCTTGATTACTTATTTATAGATTACATTTGTTCTATTCTTAAGCCTATTAGCGAAAATAGCCTACGAACCCCGAACTTGTGTGCGAGCGCGACCTGCGTACACGAATGTCGCTTCGATTTGGGGGCAGTCGACCAAGCTACTTTTTGCGATTTTTCTTTTCCGAACCGTTACAAAGTAACGGTTATTTGACTCATAAATAATTGTGATTTTATTTAATAAATAAATAAAATGAAAATTATATTCTGATTATATTTTTGAATTTCAAATGGCCATTAAGGAGTCCTTACTACAGAGCCATAATGGCTTGACCGTTACAGTCAACAATGTCCAGGTTCATGCATGAACTCTCAGCAACCCTATGTGCTCGGCTATATAATTCATGTCTGAAAGAAAAAGACACCAAAACCACTCCAGCAATCTGCTACTTTCTTATCCTTTTCTTTCCTATTCTCTTTGGCCCTCCGGTGAAGTCTTTCAGGCAACTCTCGGTTCGACGTGCAACGTAGTTGCTTGAGACGTTGTATCCTGGGAAATAAACGATCGGTAGAGGTCGAATTTTGTTTTAAGGAGATTGTGTCTAACACAAGCCTCGTCTTTCTCTGTTTTTAGCCATCTCCATAAAACCGATCCCTACAGTCTTAAAACAAAAATCTCTACGAGATGGCTGCTTCTGACTCTCCCATCATCACCGAGAAAGCAACTGACTCCACTGCTCAGAAGGAGACGATCCCTATCACTCCTAACCCTACTGGACCTTCTATGACTGTGCCTCCTTCGGGACCTGGTGGTGGTGCGCCACACCAGATGGCTTTTCCGGTCGTGAATTATCACGATAAACCGGAGAAGTTCAACGGATTGAACTTCAAGCGTTGGCAACAGAAGATGTTGTTCTATTTGACAACATTGAATCTGGCGAGGTTCTTGAAAGAAGATCCTCCTCGCCTACCGGAAGATCCGGACGTGCAAGCGGTAAGCGCGCTTGATGCATGGAAGCATTGCGACTTCTTGTGCAGGAACTATTTGATGAATAGTCTTACAGATGACTTGTACAATGTGTACATTAGAGTCAAATCTGCTAAAGAGTTGTGGGAGACTCTGGATAAGAAATACAAAACCGAGGATGCCGGTGCCAAGAAATTCATTGTTGGAAAATTTCTTGATTTTAAAATGGTTGATACTAAATCTGTGATTTCTCAAGTGCAGGAGTTTCAAGTCATTATTCATTGTTGGAGTAGTATACTTAATGTCTAGATTTGAGTATTCTGAACTCCTTGTACACTTTCATTTACCTATTAATAATGAACATTCATTTGCTTTTAATTATTGTTAATTAAATATATGCAAATTATAGTTCTGGATTTTATACGTTGTAGTTAGTATGGTGTGCGACGTCACACAGAAGATCATACTATCGGTTACTTGTATTTAATCGAACAGATGCTCACGACCTAGATGGACACGGACCAATCCATCGGTATAGTCGTTGTGTGAGAGAGAGAATAATTTGTCTTAATTATTTTATCACACTTGTGCACTTGGTGTATTGAGCGGATCGCATGAGACTTATCAATTAGGTTTGCTCGGTGATAATTGATTTAAGACTCAGTGTATTTTATTCTTAATCCCCGATACAATTGCGGGTGTGTATATTTAATATAAGTGACTTTGATTTTCCAAAGGAATTGACCGGTTTAATTATTGGGTCAATTACCGGTTAAGTTGGGTCACTATGTTTTATATATGACATGCCGTGAATTCTTGACGGGACATTGTATCCCGGAAGGGTTGATAATATCCCCGAGATGAGCTCATAAGGATTTATTATGTAAACCTCGCGAGTGGATTTATTCCGCATAATAAATAAGGTTGAGTGGTACTAGTCTCAGATAAAAGAGATGAATAAATTTATTAAGCAATAAATAAATTTTATTCATGGATATTTATATCTTAAATACACGGAATAAATAATACTACCGGAGAAATATTATTTGGATATAATATGGTTTAATATTGGGAGTGCAATTAATTTATATAGTGGAAAATAAATTAATTAATATTGATAAGGATTAATAGACTTGGGTTCGGGCTCAATTTAATCTTCAATATTGGAAGCCCAATATTCCACCTCCTTTAGATCCCCTACGTAGCCTATAAAAGCACTACATGACCTTCATAAATCATAAGACAAGAATATCAATACTTGATAGTTCTAGAGAGTTGAAGGAGATCCATAGGAGTTCGATAGATCGTCGCCCACCCGACGTTCGAACAGAGTGCAAGGAATACGTGGGAAGATTCAAAGGTCATCTTGATTTCGTTTCTCCGAACAACGAATCGAAGGTATAATATCTAAACACCCTTGATATTATTTGATTTGGATTTATCGTGAAATACCGTAGAACGCAAGATCCGAAGTTCGAACCCGGAGTAGACGAACGATCGCGCGGTGGTGGCGAAGCCATCGGACCACGCGGACCGCCCTGCTAGGGTTTGAGGGCACCGGGAGGATCGACCCTCGGCTCGGCCGAGGGCACGCGATCGATCACGATGATCGATCGCAGGGTACGGGTTGGTGTCGTGCCCGACCCCACCGTGAAGGTGGGGCTCCTCCAGACGGCGGCGAGTCGCCGGACTCGCCGCGGGGGACTGCTGGGCAGTCCCGGCCGATCGCCGTGAGCGATCGGCGTTCGATTGTGCGAACCCCGCGACGCGCCGAAACCGGGAGAAACGGGTCACAAATTCTGCCAAGAATTTAGACCTTTCGGCGGGCGCCGATTGGCCTCTGGCGATCGCAGAACAATTTTGGCGGGCGTCGTTTTGTGTTTGGCGGTCGCCAATCCAATGTCGGCCGACATTGGATTACACTGGTTTTGGTGTCGGACGACATAGCGGGGGCTTTACGCAGGAGCGGGTTTTTTCTCCCCAATTGTTTTTCTTTCCTTATATATATGAACCCTATGCGTGTTTAATAGGGTTAACACCTCCAGAAAGTATAGAGTCGAATTTATAGCTTTACAAATGTGTAATCGAGTTCTATAATCGATCTAGTGAATTATTGCAGCGGCAAGAAGTGGACGTAGCCCTCGTTAACGGGTGAACCACTATAATTCTTCGTGTTCTTTAATTTCCGTATTTTTCGTTCTTATTTGTTCGTATTGCTTTTCAGGCGGGGATTTTGGACGCGAATTTCCCAACACGGCCATCATTTTCATCGCGGATATTTTGCAACCTCGCGTTCTTGGTTAAGCGCAAAAATTTGCTGTTTATTCATATATTAGACGAATTAATAGTGGCGTGAACTATATCATACCTCGTACATTTAGGGATCAAATTTGAAGAAAATCTCCTCCTGAAAATATATTACTCTGTGAAAATTATAAAAGTTATTTCTAATAAAATTAAATTGCTGAATAATTATATTTGTTTGTATTTAAAAAGTATCATCTAAATATAATTGATTTATTAATTTATTTGTCTTCATAATGATATAGAAAATCAAAAAAATGATATATACATCAAAATTCAATACAAAAAATCACCATTTATTTTTTATTTTAAATATAAAATTCATGCGAATTATAAAAAAATGAATCGTTGTATATAAAGAAAATAAAATTAAAACATAATTTAAGAGTTTTTTTTTTAAATAATTGCAAACTTTTCATAATCTCTAGAAACATATAATCTTGTAAATTATAAATGTGGAATTGTATAATTAATAAAATTAGATTTTTCAATAAATTTGTTTTTATTTTATCTATCTAATTTCTTAATTTATTTTATTAATTTTTATAATGATAAAAAAAATAAAAAAAAATAAAATTTGAAGTTTTTTTCAATTATAATTATCACTTTTTGATTGATCTTTTAAATATATAATTATTAATTTTTATATTAATATTAAATTATTAATTATTAAAAAAATGATTTATTTAATAATTTGAATTTTTCAAATCAATTTGAGTTTAATAAATGTAAATTATATAAAATCAAATATAAATATTATTATTAATTACTATTTAATATTTAAATAATAAATTGATTAAGATTAAATATTAATAAATATTAGCGGTAGGTGTGAACAAAATTTTTAATGTGATTATTATTTTTTAATAAGTGTGAACACAAATAAATCAAATTACACATATGTTATATATTATAAGTTACAATATAAATAAAATTAGAATAAAATTAAATAGAAATATTATAAATTTATAAAAATAATAATTGTGAGTTAAATAAAATATTATAAATTATACTAAATTACATTATATCATAAAAATCATAAAATAAAAGATAAATAAATTATTAACGCAAAATACTTTAAACTTATGAAAAGCTTGATTCCATTTAAAATTTTTTCAATCCAATGTTTCAACTTCATAGAGCTGTGATTGTTTGCTGAGTCTTTTACTTATAAATAAACCTAAAAAAATGTAAGAAATACAAAAAACCATGCAAAAAAATAAATTATTAAAAAGAGTACAAAATATAAAAACCCGAAAAAAAAATACAAAAATCATTACCATATAATACAATTATAATCAACAAACAATAATATTAAAACTAAAATTTGAATTAGTAAGAAATACTTACATTTGCAAAAAATAAAAATATTAATGATTAAACAATAATATTAAAACTAAAACTGAAATTAATAAAAAATACTTAAATAAGGCTGCAAAAAATAAAAATATTAATAATTAAACGATAATATTAAAATTAAAATTGAATTAGTAAAATATATTACATTTGAATGCTACAAAAAATAAAAATATTAATTATCAAACAATAATATTTAAACTAAAATCAAATTAGTAAAAGAAAATAAAAAATAAAAAAATAGAATAGTGAGAGCACAAAAAAAATACAAAAATCATTACCATACAATACAATTATAATCAACAAATAATAATATCAAAACTGAAATTCGAATTAGTAAAAAATATTTTGCAAAAAATAAAAATATTAATAATTAAACAATAATATTAAAACTAAAATTCAAATTAGTAAAAATTACTTACATTAAAGGGTGCAAAAAATAAAAATAATAATGATTAAGATAATATTAAAATTAAAATTCCAATTAGTAAAAGATACTTACATTTGAATGGTAAAAAACAAAAACATTAATTATCAAATAATAATATTTAAATTAAAATCGAATTAGTAAAAAAATGTTTGTAAGGCAAAAAAATACCAAAAAGACAATAGCTCTGAAAAAATAGTGAGGATTAACAAATAAAAAAATAGAATAGTGAGAGAGAGTGAGTGAAGAATGATATTCTTTATATAGACACGTATTTGAATTTTTCATGATTATAGTAATATAAATAGTGGATAATATCAAATTTACCTTAAATTCCGATATTATTGTTTATATAATATAAATTAATTAATTAATCTGTTAATAGAAATATAGTAATTAAATAATCTGTTAAATATATTAATTAATTTTATTACTATAAATAAATAAATAAATAAATAGTAGTATAATAGAATAAACGTAATTAAATGAGATAAATAAAGAATAAAGGTGATATTTTGAATATTTCAAGACAATATTTACAATTAAGGAGATTATAAAAGTAAATTATATTATAAAAAAATGATAATTAATTAAAAATAATTACCTAATTAATTACCTGTGTGAATACAAATTTAATTTAACGATCCTTGTTTATTAATAGATGTGAACACAACAAAATTTAACGGGTAAAAATATGCTATATAGGACAATTGATAGTTGAATTATATATTATAAGGATGGAGTCTTTTAGAATGAATAAAAAATTATCAATAATTGCTAGTTGAATTATATATTATAAAGATTGAATTATCAACCAAACTGTACTACTTATAATAACATAATAAAGCATTTTAATAACAATTAGACAGTTTGGTTGAGGCTGCATTTCTATTTTATCTTATCAGATTTAAATTTCGTATTTTCTTTTTATATTTTCTACTAAAAAGTGCTACTCCCTACACGACTTTTTCTTTTTTTTTTTTTTTTGACTACACAGTGTTAGTGTTACATAACACGATTTCTACCCTTTTTTTTTTTGACTACACAGTGTTAGTGTTACATAACACGATTTCTACCCTCGCGCATTTCTTGTATCTTCTCAAACTCTTACCACTGTAAATTCCTACACTGTAATCTACTCGTCCCATGGAATCGAAACCCTAAACCATTAGCACTGTGATTTCCTCTCAACAGTTTTCCATTGGTTTTTTCACCGACCATTTACCTCACATACAAATCACTGTTATAATCTGTTACCGGTAGATTCCCGGCGATGTCGTGCTCGACCTCTCCAAAATGGCTAATCAAACCATCAAGCTCGGCGGGGCCTTCGTCAGGTTTATTTGTCCTCTTCTTGGGTTTTAGGGTTTATATTTTATTTTATTTTAAAAATTATGCTATGGCTTATGATGCATATTTGATCAATTATTCGCCCTAATATAGAAATAAAATTAGGTCGCAGTTTCTCCATGGAGGGGGCTGATGGTAATTGATAATTTCCGCAGGATGGTGATGTGATTTCTGTTATGGAAGCTGATGGTAATTTCTCCATGGAGGGGGCTGATGGTAATTGATAATTTCCGCAGGATGGTGATGTGATTTCTGTGATGGAAGCTGGGAAGCTGAAGTTCTCAAAACCAAGTAAGTATTGGGTAGAAAAGTTCCCATAAAAGGGTGAGTCGATTTTGATTCGACGAGGAATGTTTTATTTTTAGTTTCATTCTCTGCCTAGTTAGAACAAAATTTCCACCGTCATTGTTAAATAATGAAATAATGTTTTGGTGGAATTATTCTACCTACATCATCATGTTTTCGATGGAATCATCGGTTGAGTTGTAATGATAGTCATTATTTTTTACAGTGTGTAACTACGGCTGGGGATGATTCAACCAACGAAAGAAGGTGCATTTCAAGATTTGTCATTATTTTTTACAGTGTGTAACCGAGAGTTGTAACCGAGAGTTCTTACATCTGCTCTGTGCATCATACGATTCTGTGAATGTGAGGAAAGAGTAATTCAACCAACGAAAGAAGGTAACTGATCATGAGTGAATTGAACATAAATTATTGATATAAAATAAAAGCTCCCGATTATGAGTGAATTGAACATAAATTATTGGTTGCAGTAACTGATCACAAAGAAGATTCAGTTGAACAAAACACACATGAAAAAAAAAGAAAAACACAACACACATTGAAAAGCACTGAAGCTTCATTCAGTGTCTTGGGGAATATTAGGTAACAATGGGTAACAACATTCAGAGATCAAGTCAAAGCATCGGTATCCGTCTAGTACGAATTTGAAAGTCTTGATTATCGAGGCTTCAAGACGTGCATCTGCTCCCTTGTTCTGCATATCATCCCTGTACTTGTCCAGATCAAACCTGTATACGTCCAGAAGCATGTGAGCATAGTCGTTTTTTTTTCTTATCCCCGTATGAAAAACCACACTGCCGAACAACTCGCCTTTTTCTCCTTTAACAATATGATACTCACTGAATTGCCGAGATCCGTGTTTAAAATCAGTGTGAAAAGAAGTTTGTGGCAATCGAGAGGCTCTTTGCCGATCGAACACATTGAGGTTTTCCTCCTTAATATTATAAGCATTATAACCAGCAATGCAGAGGTTGTGATCTCGGATGACAAAATAATGGCTAATAAAAGGAATAGAAATGGAGCCAAAAAAAGAATCGATTTTCTGCCAAATGGGGTTGTCGGCGTCTATGTCTAGGTTGAAAATCCCAAATCCAGCTATGTGGATTTGGAACACGGAATCGCTGATAAAGGTAAACGACTCGATCCTAAACTTATGGGCGAAGTGACCATTATTAGGATTGGGGCTCAAGAAGTGAATTGGTGACGGGAGACTCTTCCCCTTGGATTTGGAAGGAGGAGGATGGTATAACTCAAAATCGATGATTGACTTGGAGTCCCTATAGTTGAGTACTCTGGAGAAGGCGAGAATTCTTTTAGAATCAGGGGTAGGGATGGTTACAGTATGAAATTTGGGGCAGAGCATATCGGGTAAGGGATGGATCAGAGATTTATCCAACACGAGATTTTCTGATTTGGATTGGAGGTGATCGACGGCGTCGGTTAGGTTAACGGAATAGACAGACTTACCTTCACGGGGACCTTTCTGAAACATATACAGGAATGAACCTAAGACGCAGAAAGAGTAGTTCTCTTGATTCAGGTGATTGCGATCGAGAAGAAAAGTCGGAGCCGTAGAGACGTAACCGCCGCCGCCGACATCGACTGGTGATGCGAGATCTACAATCAATACAGCATAATAATCGCCCTTAGTAGTCGACAAGGAGGAAACGGTACAGACCTTTCCTGACGGAGACGGAGACGATTTATTCAGATCGACAATCGCAGATTCCATTGCTTGGCGGCTATTAAAACTCAAACCTAACCTAGGAAAAAACTATAAAAATAATGCACATATATATACATATATACCTATACCTTATATAAAAAGAAAAGATGTAATTTTGCTATGAAGGAGACATATATACCTATACCTTATATAAAAAGAAAAGATGTAATTTTGGTAAGAGACGTACTCTCTTTGTCCTAGAGCTATAGGCAAAATTGCAACGTTGATTTTTTTTGTCCATCCAAATAAACCAGCAAAAATTATGAAAAAATAACTATAATATAATTTAACTATTGAATTTTATTTTAATTATTTTTTCATAATTTTTGTATAATGTTTATCATATAAATTGGACAAACTAAAAAAGTCAACATTGACCACTTATGCTTATAGTCAGAGGGAGTACAATTTACTTACAATAAATCTCAATTCATCTTCTCCACACTCACGATTCTAATTGTAAACTCATGATTATATCTTCTTGTATTTTTGGATAAATATTGTATGTTAATATATTTATTGTTATGTTAATTTAATTTTTATAATAATTATTTTTTGAAATAAAGATTTCTTATTATTAAATGATAATTTTTATATTTTAAAGGATAAACGCAATACTTATATCGTACTCTCAGGAATATGATATCGAGCCAATATAGTATTGAAGAATATACACTCGTTATAAATGTTTAGTTATATAAATTCTTTAAACGTTCGAAGTTTCTATTATAAATGTTTAGTTGTCTAACTATCGTTCGAGTTTTTAAGTGAAGCGATTTAACCAAACTTCTCAATCGCTGTAGGGAGAGGGAGGTTCAGCTGAAGATCTAGTATGGCAACTCCGCCCACCGCGCCGTAAGTCCCGTCGGTGATAACCCCCAAAATCCAGGTTTATTTATCTTTTTACTTGTGAGGGATTTATGGAGATCTTTGAGACTTGAATAAACGAATTTCTGATTATTTGATAAGTTCTTAGTTTTGGTGGGTTATCAATTTTTCACTAAATTACTCCACATTTATATAATTAGAACTTCGTCAAGTTTCCATCTTCTTCCTTTCTGGGCTTAGATTCAGTAAATTGCATTTTAGTCCCTTAAATTCTATAGGATAGACACTTTCAATCCTTTTCATATGTAGCAATTGAAGTCATGTAACTTTATTTTCATTATGAAATACAGCTTCACAGGTTGCACAACCTGTTACCCGGGATGATACGAAACCAGAGGGTTCTCCCACTTCTGTATTCGTGAACTCGGAACCGATTGGGAAGATCAAGTACAGAATGCGATTAAGTTTCTTTCACACCCAAAGGTCAGGGGATCTCCTGTCATGCAGCAGCTGATGTGGCCCGAGAAAGCCAGGAGATTTTGGTGACAAAAAATGAAGGTAGATCTTTAATGGCCCGAACCTATATTATACAGTACTATAATTTAGTGCAAGTATATTTCCTTTTGTGATGGTTTTCAGTGGTGCTCATTGTTGGGGTATTTCTGTACTTTTTCAGAAAATAGATGCTTTGAGGAGCTTATTAATATGTTAAGTGTGCAAGCACATGAGATGAAATCGATGAGCAATACCATACAGAAAATCGAAGCTGGTAAGAAATTCCTCTAGAACTTCTGATTGAACTGGCCTTGAAATCATTTTTTATTTACTTAGGGTACAATGTAATTAGTTGTTCACTATCACAAACATTATGGAACAACGTTGTTTCTTGAGGTTCCTTCATATTTCTATGAAAAAAAAGGAGTGTCAAAGTATGAGATAAACAACTATCTTATTAATTAGTACAACCTACAGAGCAGATTGCTGTAAGGAGCTTTAGCCTTTATTGATTTAGATTGTGATATGATATTCATAGTCTGTCCTTATGTATACAGAGCAGATTGTTTGATGATATTGTTGTTACTGCCAATATCAGGTCAAATTATAAATGGGAGAACTACTCTGGAGGAACAAGTCAACCAAAGGGTCTCAGTAGCCAGTTCACGGGTTAGCTATTTAATATTGGTTGTCCGGTTTCTATGGTGTTATTTTAAGCTCCCACTATTATGTGTTGATTCTCATGTTTTGTCGATTTTTCAGCAACCTTATGCCAATGGCAAGGCAGATGTTGATTCATTTTCAGGTTTATTCATTCATCAATTGGTGATTTTCTATCATTATTTTCTTTATTGATAATAAATGTCTAAACTTTTCATGTTTTCTATATTCTATCTCAGAACCTTTGAAACATTGCGCCACAATTTTCATTTTTTTTTATTAAAACATGGTTTCTGGGTGGTTTTCTCTACCAAACTGCTTATATTGTGTACCAGACAGGTAAGTTTCATATTTTTTTCCTTATAGTGTGTTTAATTGTAGCCATTTAATTGTTGAGGTAGAATTGGAGAAGTATGGAGGTTAGAGTATTCTTTTTGGCAATAAATATAAGGTTTTATTAACAGTTGCACCCCACTCCAATCTCAAATGAAGTATTTCATGGAATTGTGATCGGACAATAAATACTGATAGCTTTTGAAGAGTTTAATATCAGAAGTGATTTAGTGTGTATGCCACATAAAATTAGATATATGTGTATTCCCTCTGTTTTAGCTATTTAAGAATTGTTTGATCAGAGGGGTAATAATTGTGCAGAAAAAGGCACCTTTTGAGCTTTTGATACTTTTATAATATCAGAGATATTTGGAAGCTTTATCCTCTCTTTTCTTGTTCTCTTTGTATCAGGAGATCAATGATGCACCACCAAACCCCAATCAACTGGTATCAAACCCGCGTTTAGCACCAAGGCCAAAGGTTTATGTTCGAAATTCATCTTGTCTTGTATTTGCACCTCTAATTTCTCTATATATTGCTCTGAGCTAATATGTCTATTATTATGATGTCTTCTCTTTGTGTTTGTC
Source organism: Euphrasia confusa (assembly GCA_954870475.1). NCBI lineage: Eukaryota > Viridiplantae > Streptophyta > Magnoliopsida > Lamiales > Orobanchaceae > Euphrasia > Euphrasia confusa. The sequence goes on along the minus strand of OX940956.1, from coordinate 39,482,984 downwards.
TTAAATGTGATCATCTTATTTAAAAGCCTAGTGCATCACATGAAATTGTTTTTTTGCATCGACTGGCAACAGATCTGTTGTGGTAACTTCTTTAGTCTCGTTGTTACACCCTATCAATGAATTATTAACACAGCTGATTTTTTCACAAACAGCCATGGGAATCTAATCAAACCCAAAACACCTCTTCCAACACTTTCCCAACTCAAGAGACCTCAAATTACGGAGAATACCAACAGCCGAATGAAGACGAATCGCTTCCCTGGTGGCAACAAAAAAAGGTCAGGATCACGGAAATCGAAACCAGTGACAACGAACTGAAATCCGGATCTCCAAATGTTTTGGCTAACGAACGTCCGCCACAGAAGCAGTGGGTGCCACCTCAGCCTCCGCCCGTTGTGATGCCTGAAGCAGCTGCTGCCATACGTCAACCTAAGAAGCCCGCTTCGATTTTGAACGATGACCAGTTACTGGCCCAATCCACAGAGGTAACAGATGAATTACAGAGGATCACTAAGATCTCAGAATCGGGTGGGCCCATGGATGCCAATGGCGAGACTTCTGGGCTTCAGTCGGATGAAATTCCGAAGGAAGACAATGGATCGTACTTGGAGGCATAAGGGAGTGGATTAGTTGTACGGGCCTGCTATGTGATTCTTACACTTATACTGTTTTATGTTTTAACATGGAACGATAATAAAAATAACTTTGTGATCCTGTGCCGACTAGAACTTATATTGTGGTGTTCCATTAAAGTTGCATAATTCCACTGTAATGTTCGTCTCTTATCATTGATCACACTCTGAAGTCTGAATTGATATCATATTACTATAGATAATAGATGTGTTTCTATTTCTTCCAGGCATATTTTGGTAACAAAGCTAAATCTCAGGGATAGTTTTTGTATAGTCTTTTGTGAAGTGTCTTTTCGGAATGGGGAAGTTAGAACTAGGGCTAAAAACGAACTGAGCAGCTAGCGAACGCTCGCGAGCTTCTTGTGTCAACGCTTGGCTCGAGTTCGGTCGACCTCGAGTCGAGCATTATTCTATTCGAGTCAAGCTCGAGCTCCAATCTTGAAGAATTGAGCGGTGCGCGAGCCGTTCGTATATATAAATTTTTAATTAAATATTCTTAATACGTGTATATATATATCGAATCGAGTCTATCTTTTCGAGCAATTCGAGTCGAACTCGAGCAATACGAGCAGAGTCATTCGAACAAGCTGGAGTTGAACTAATCGAGGAGCAAAAATCGAGCGGCTTGATCGAGTCGAGCTCGAGCATAAAAAAAAAACCGCGAGCCGAGATCGAGCTCAAGCCTGCTATTTTTTTTTTTCGAGCCGGCTCCGTAAGCTCAAAGTTCGACTCGGCTCGGGTTGTTTCCAAACCTAGTTAGGACATGACGGTTTTGTTTGTTTGCTGCATTGTTTATATGAGAAATTTTGATGTTTGAGATTAGGTAAAGGGCTCGTGCACCTTGCTTCTCATTAAATATTACACTGCATAGTGCATAGTACTAATACTACTATATACTGTATAGTTTTGCAGCATTTACCCTTTTTTCAAATTAGGACCCCACATTCATGGGTTAATTGCCAAAAGGCCCTTGAGATTTTGCCTAATTAATATACACAAAACCAACTTTTTATTACTAATCAAATCAAAACATTATTCGATTTTCACATATTAATTCTAGCCAAGTACTAAGAAAAAAAACAAATTTGGTTAATTAGGTTTCAACTTTTAGAGTATTTTCAGAAAATATTTCAAAGGGCATTTTGATTGAAGAAAATAATGAATAGAAGGAAAAAAAAACATATAGAATACACCCACGCAGTCCACGAGATCTGCTTCCTTTGTCTTCTTACTCTCAACACTTATTTTCTATAGTGATTTTAGTACTTTCTCCAAATTTAAAAAATAGGCCACTTAAGTCCATTTCTTTTATATCATTTGATTGAAAAGATAGTAGAAATTCTGACTAGTAATTTTCGTTCGTAAATGTGTAAGTTAGTCAATTAACGCGTTTTTGTTAGGTTCATTTTCAATATACTGTATATTCATTTGATTGGTATTCTTCGAAAATATAGCCATGTTATCTAACTTGATTCATTTTTTAAGTTTTTCAACTTATTATCGATTTCTTCATTTTATTTTTTGTTTTCAATTTTTCTTCACTAAGCAACTATTCATATTCTAGAAATATCTGTGTAAATAGCTTAGTTTTAGTTATCATCCAAATATATTATCCTTCGTCAATGTAGGTTTAATATCTTAAAATTTATGCTTGATTAATATTCATGCTTATAGATCTTAGTATGTGAGGGTGTGAGCTAGGTAGCATATTGTATTGTATCCCTATAATATACTGTAAGTATGTAAACTGATTGAAAGGGTTAATTGAATTCATAATTTACAATCCTCCCATACAAATTGCCAACTACTGCTGCTAATTGAAAGCCTAAAATTAATGTATGTATTTAATATAGTTTATTAATTTTCTTAATATGTATGGTCTTTAGAAAGAAAAATAAAATTTTAAATAGAAAAAAAAGTACATTACTCTCTCTTACTCATAAAACATGCAATACTTTTTGTAGTACAAAGATTAAAAAAAAAAATTAAGAAAAATGTTGTTTTTTTAACATTTTGATCAAAAATTAAATGCTTTAATGTGTTTTTAAATTGGAAAGTAAATAATTGTGAGTGTAGTTTAAAAAGTAAGTAAATAAAATATGAATTTAAAATGAAAAAAATAAAAATATTTATTTATTTTTTTGGTATATCAACTATTATGAGACCTTTCAAAAAGGAAAATATTACAACTTTTACGTGAGGAGTGAGTAATTGATATGATTATTGAGAATTTTGGATTGAAAATTACTACTCCATCTGTTTCATAAAAAAAATTATTTTCTTTGTAATTTACTATAATTGTAATTTACAAAGAAAGTTGATCATTTTTTTTATGAAATAAAGAGAATAGTATTGTTAATTAATAATTTATAATTTGTGTTTTATGTCAAGATATTTTCTTACAAAAGTGGGTGATTAATATTATTATTATTGGAGTATTACATAAAAGAAAATCAGATTATTTTATTTTTAATCTGTAAATACAGTAAAGTAAAAGAAAATTCGGATTGTTAGGTACTTCGGTGTCATTTTCAACTTAAATCTTAACTCCCCAAATTTCTTTATAAGACATAGGCAGACACCTAAACACACACAGTTGGCTTTACGGGCTTGAAAAATAGTACACACAAGAAAAGGAAAAAACAAAGCATTTTCATATATTTGCACAGTTTTCTTGATAAGCTATGGCTTTGAATTTGCTTTCTCCAACTGAAATCAGGACTCTTTCTTTCTCGGACTCATCCAAATCGAAGTACAACCTTAATATTCTCAGGTTTCAAGGTATTATCACAAGTTCTTTCTGAGTTTCTCAATAGCTCTGTTTTTTCTTGCTTATTTCTTCATGTAAATTGTGAATTGATACGTTGTGTTTTGGATAATAAGTGGTGGGCCGTTCTTGATTTTATAAATCATCTCTTCAAACAATTAAAGTTTTTTTTAATTTTGTTTTTCCTCCTTTTCTTCGGTTCAATTTCAGCTCCCATTTTTTCAAAAATTTGATTTGTTGAATCTTGTTGATGCTGAGAGTTTGTCGGTGCATTTTGATTTTTAATCCCGCCAATGGCTTTGTTTTGTTTTTTCTCTTCCCCAATAATTTTCACTGATTATCCATCCTCCCATGTTTCAATGTCTTGATTTGAGATGCTGTTTCTTTTATTTATTTAAAGATTCTGTTGTTTTATTTATTTATTTACAGGTGGGTTTTCTTTGAAGAGGAAGGTAAATAGATGCACGGCTTCCAAGAAGATCCAATGTTCGGCATACCCACCTCCTCCGGCTTGGCCAGGGAGAGCTGTTGCAGAGACCAGTCGCAAAAGTTGGGACGGACCCAAGCCCATCTCGATCGTTGGATCAACCGGCTCCATCGGAACTCAGGTGAAATGTATGAGTCATGATATGCTTATTTTATGTTTTTTTTGCACGCTAAACATGCCTGTTTTAAAATATGAACTTTAAAGCACCGAAAAGTAATATTTTTATCATTGGGATCTTATCAAGTTACGTGTGATCTATTTCCGATTTCTTTTGTTTCTTATAAGTTAAGGTTCTTCCTTTGCAGACATTGGATATAGTTGCTGAAAACCCGGATAAGTTTAAAGTTGTAGCACTTGCAGCTGGTTCAAACGTGACTCTACTTGCTGATCAGGTTATTAATCAATTCATAACTAGAGACCGGTTTTTCTTCTGTGAAATGGGGCTAATGAAATAGCTTGACTGTCATATTTATGCATCGTGTGGAGAAGAGAACATTTAAGACGTGATTTTTAGTGTTGATCAGAATTTAAAGGAGTGATGCCTAAGAAGCTTTATGTTACTTTTTGTTTGAAATCGCCTGCTTCTGATTTCTATCAACTTTTGTTAAAAAAAGGGAGTTTTACACACAATTTCTAAATAGTTACACTCAACTATTTGTGCAGGTGAGGAGGTTTAAACCTCAACTAGTTTCTGTTAGACATGAGTCGTTAATTGAAGAGCTTAAAGAGGCTCTGGCTGATGCTGAACACAAGCCTGAAATCATTCCCGGAGAGCAGGGAATCATCGAGGTTAGCTTTTCACATGTTCAACACACACACACACACACACACACACACACACACTTGTATATCTAAAAATCTAGTGGAGTATATGTTTTCTCAATCTCCTTGTTAATGATATTTTTATTTCCAGGTTGCCCGACACCCAGATGCTGTTACTGTGGTCACCGGAATCGTCGGGTGTGCAGGTTTGAAGGTAAAATGTAACATTTTTTTATGTAATAAAACATTTAGTAAACAATGCTAGTATATGAGCTATTTCAACGATCAGATGCTCGTGATCTCAACTTGATATTTATATCAGAGATTTGCGGCTTGAATGAGAATTTGCACGTCTTCGCTTTCTAACCGCAAAATATACAAGGAAATCGCAATATAAATCTGTGGAGTCTTACTATCTATTTTTATTTTTCAGCCTACAGTGGCCGCCATTGAAGCTGGAAAAGACATAGCTTTGGCCAATAAAGAGACACTAATTGCCGGAGGACCTTTCGTTCTTCCGCTTGCACGCAAGCATAAAGTTAAGATTCTTCCTGCAGATTCCGAACATTCTGCTATATTTCAGGTATGCTTAGTTAATAATCAAACCACATAATATTTAGCAGGAATATTAAATACTATGTCATGGTTTTTTTTTTCTCATCGTCGTATAATGCTATTTTGAAGTGCTGGGAATGTTCCTTTTTTTGGTAGTGTATACAAGGTTTGCCTGAAGGTGCTCTTAGGCGTATCATTTTGACTGCGTCAGGTGGTGCTTTCAGGTGAAGTGACTTTTGTACTTAGCAACTAGTAAGGATTTTATCGATTGCCGAATATAATTTTAATTATATCGCTTGCACGCGATAATTTTAGCAAAAAGTATTTTTTAGTCGTGGTTCAGTTTTTTCTTATAAATGGTTCAAGTATGCTAAATCAAGCGTGTAAAACTGGTAATGCTGCATACGATAGGGACTTGCCGGTAGAAAAATTAAAAGACGTGAAAGTGGCAGATGCCTTGAAGCATCCTAACTGGAACATGGGAAAAAAGATTACGGTCGACTCCGCCACACTCTTTAACAAGGTCATTTTTGAATCGTCTTTGTTCTATATTTTTATCTGATGCCCTAATGTTCTTTTGTTTACAAAAATACTTCATTTTTGTCTTGACAGGGTTTAGAGGTTATAGAGGCTCACTATCTTTTTGGCGCCGAGTATGATGATATCGACATCGTTATTCATCCTCAATCCATCATACATTCAATGATTGAGACACAGGTAACTAAAAATCTATGCTTATTATTATGATAGACTGATAGTTATCTAAATTTTTAGACTGAAAATCTTACTTTTCAAAATTACAAGCACCATGAGATTTTATGGTCTTACATTTATCTCATAAAGATATTACAGTTAGCCCTATAATTTGAACACGGGATCCAACTTTGAAGGTTTTTTTTTTGTAATTTTCGAAGATAGTTTTGTTTTTGTTATTTTAGTGTAATTACGAAAAAAGGTAGATATCTTATGAAATTACAAATACCCCCCTTGAGAATTGTTCTATTTAGAAATAACACACTCGAGATGATATATATTTTTAAGTAAATACAAACATGAAGGCTTGTTTGTAGAACCTTAAGGATGAATTTGTAATTTTGAGATATAACATGATTATTTTGCAATTAAGCATAACTTCAGGGTTATTTTTGTAAATTGGCATATTCAAAATATAAATCAAACATGTACCTCTTTTGTTTATTGTCACAGGACTCGTCCATTCTTGCTCAATTGGGTTGGCCCGATATGCGTTTGCCTATTCTATACACCCTGTCATGGCCAGAAAGAGTTTACTGCTCCGAAATTACCTGGCCACGCCTTGATCTTTGCAAGTAATTACCGCGATCGTAAATATAGTTTTACAATACTGATACAACTTTACTTACTCAGCTGTTAAAAATCGATTTTTACGCGCTTCAGTATTCTTGAACAATTTGTTTTTTGAATGGTTCAGGCTCGGTTCTCTGACTTTCAAGGCTCCTGACAATGTGAAATATCCATCAATGGACTTAGCTTATGCTGCGGGACGAGCCGGTGGGACCATGACTGGGGTTCTTAGTGCAGCTAACGAGAAAGCTGTGGAAATGTTTATCAATGAGCAGTAAGTACTTTTCATCCTTGATCTTCATTCCTAGTTGGTTTTACAAATTTTGTTCGAAATTTATTAAGTGATAATTACAAAAGGTACCCCTGAAGTTTGGGATAATCGCAAAAAGATCCATATAATTTTAAAAATTACAAAAAAACACAAATGAGATATGATTCTGTCTTGCATTTAAACCCTGCTGTTAATTAACCTGACTAGTTTGTTGATATAAATATTTTATAATTACACCCCTCGATTTTCCAAGTATTATCAATACCCGGCTGTTAGTTAACCTACTATTATCCGATTATACTTGTATTTAATTGTATGTCGTAGAATTACGGCTTATGACTCGTCTCTCATGTTGCAGAATCGGTTACCTCGACATATTTAGAGTCGTGGAGTTAACATGTGATAAGCACCGATCAGAGTTGGTGACTTCGCCCTCCCTTGAGGAAATCGTCCACTATGACTTGTGGGCACGTGATTATGCTGCTAGTTTGGAGCCGGTGGCTGATCTGACTCCGGCACTTGTATGATTGAAGACTGCGTGTCGACGGGGCTGGTGAAATTAGGATTATATAGTAGCTCTTATAGGTCATAAAGTCTCATGATCATTTAGAGTGTTACAATAGTCCGCTCACTAAATGTGAAATGGGGTTTGTGGAAGGTACTTCGAGGGCAAAAATAACAGAATATTGAGAACAAATGATTTGTTTTTAATGATTTTTTAGGGTAATGAATTCTTTGCAAATGAAATATTATAATATACCCAAATTTAATTGCAAACCTAACACAGAATATTTCGAATAAATAATTTTTTTTTTAATATTTTTTTAGGGTAATGAATTCTTAGCAAATGAAATATAATAATATACATTCAAAAGAAAAAACATAAAATTCTTTTTTAGAAAGCAAAAAAAACTTTACTGTTTGTAATAACTTAAACTAAATATTCCCCTTTTTCCCATAATACCTAAAATAAAATAATAAGACTTTATGATAATTTTATTTAATAATAAAGAATATGAAAATAATTTCTTGTTTTCAATAATATATTTATCACATAAAATAATAACATTAATATAATAGCTTTATAATATTTTAAAATTATATTTTAATTTTGGGAAAAATGGCAATAAGGCCATTTTTCAGCATTTTTTCGGCAATAAGGCTTTCGAGAAATTACGCGTGTCAATTAGGCCGCCTAAAATGTGCAAAGACGTCGTTGCCCTCGCATATATACACATTTGAACAAACGGGTTCCTCATTTATTTCTTTTCCCCGCACCGAAGTCACGAAACCCACACCTCCTCTCCCTTTCTCTCGCTCCCGCTACAACACACAGAATACCAAGCTTTCGAAACCACCACCAACAACACGAAATCCTCTATCACTTTTCCTTCTCATCTCAAGCTAGCTTTTCGATTTTCATATGGCTCCGTCGAAGAAAACCGCCGCCGCGAAGAAAACCGTCGGGAAGAAATCGACTCCAACCGCCGCTGCTGCTTCCGACAACACTGAACGGAGGCTTGTTCAGTACACTCCGTCGAGTGAAGAGCAGGAGAGCCCTCAGCCTGCCGCCGGCGAGAAGAAGGAGAGGAAGTAAGTGTTTTCGAACCCTAATTCGATTTTCACTTTCAATCTGTTAATTTCCATTTGCATGAATGAATGTCTAGTGTTTTTTTTATGTGTTTTGATGGAGGTTCGGTGTGATTATGTGTTGAACAGCTTGATTGTGTGTGTTGGTGGCTGTTCAGTGTCTTTATGTCCTGTTCAGTGTTGTATATGCCTGTTCAGTGTCTCTGCATGCCACCCAGTGCCATTGCATGGCCACTCAGCGTTGATTGTGTGTTTTTGGTGGCTGTTCAGTGTTAATATGTTCTGTTCAGTGTTGTACATGTCACTTAAGTGCCTCTGCATGCCACTCAGTGCCATTGCATGGCCACTCAGTTTTGATTGTGTGTTGTTGGTGTATGTTCAGTGTTAAAATGTTCTGTTCAGTGTTGTATATGCCTGTTCAGTGCCTCTTCATGCCATTCCAGTGCCTCTGCATGCCACAGTGTAATCAGTCCTTTTATGTGCCATTCAGTGCTTTGTGTGTGCATTCAGTGTACTCACATCAGTGTGTGTTTTGGTTTTCCAGGTATTATGAGCAGATGAGGTCTAACTTGCTCACCATCATCAGGACTTTTGATGATATCAAGGGCAGTATGAAAGTGAGCCACGATAACTATTTGGCGAAGACCCCGTTCTACCATCTGTTCAAGAGCATCAAGGATGAGAGGTTGAACATCTTCAACACCCGAAAAGAGCGACCTAAGAAGAAGAGGATTCCGTCCAGGGGTGAGCACATCCCGAGAGCCATGAAGTGTGGGAGGTGCGAACGTGTCGGCAATCACAACAAGAAAACGTGCACGGAGCCTATACAGTAGTTAGTTAGTAGGAGATGCACCCTCCTAGTAGGCCTTTTCTTATTGGGTTTTTTTGTTGTTTTTGACATGTTTCTGTGATCAGTGACACTGAGTGGGGTGAAAAGACACTGACTGTCAGTGACAGACACTGGTTGGCTCATAAACACCCTGACTGTCATTTATTAAAAAAAAACACAGAATTTTAACATTATGTGATTTTGCTTTTGCTCAGTTTATGCTATTATAGTGTTTTTAATTGTTCTTGTGTTGTAATTTTTGCATTTGGTTGTTTTTTATTGTTGCAATTCAAGAAGTTTTCAACTGCTGACACTGAGTGGGCAAGATTAACACTGATGACAATGAAATACAGAATAAACACTGCTAACACTGAGTAGGCAATATTAACACTGAGTAGATGACAATTACATAGAAATATGAACAAAAAACATTTTTTTTTTACAGAAACTAAACCCAAAACACAATCACAATCATGTTCATACATTTACAGAGAAAAAAAAAATACTTCTTGTTTTTTTCAACCAGAACTAAACAAACAACCCACAGGCCAAGAAGCGCACTACTTTTCCTTCATGGTCAGGATGGTTCGTATCACGCGAGCCTTGAATAATTGGAACTCTTCCGTCCGGAATGGACTCTTTCTTAAGAATTTTCTCCATGTGTAGTAGCATACGTACAAAGCACATTCATTCCTGGACACACACATAGGCGCAGAGGAGTTAAAGGGAAAAGAAAAAAAAAAACTCTGACACTGAATGCATAAATATAACACTGAGTGCATAAAATGAAACACAGAAACACTGAATGAGTTAATTATGCACTCAACTACTTACAGAGATGGGGCTTGCTGTGGGAGAGGCTTCACGGCTTCGATTTCATGTATCGGGAAACCAGACTTCCCCGCTTTCTCAAGCCTTTGGTCCACGTTGGTTTCTACCTTTTCCTTCCGAAACGTACGAAACAAACAGTTTATCAGTTATCATTAAAAAGGGAACATTTTTAAATATCGACTAAAAAACAGTACACGTACCAATTTCGCTGCATTCGCCATGTAATGGTCCTTCGATTTCGACCCCCTGGGTTGAATCGAGTTGTAGAATCGCCATTTCCGTTGGACGAAGTCGCAGACGAGCAGCGTCCAATGGTTTGGAGCTGCATTCTTTCTCAACCCAGGTGACACCATCGGGACATTATAATCCCTTCTCGCACGCACGGAATCATTTCTGTGATTTTTTCATACAATTTCTCGTGGTCAAGAGTTCCCAAGACAATGGAGGGTCTGCGAGAAAAAAAAAACAGAGTATAAGACAATGAACATGACACGAAAGACATTGACTAACACATAAAAACACTAACTGAACATGATAAGCACTGATCAACCATCATTAACACTGAACAGCCCTAACAGCACTGATCAACCATCATTAACACAAATACACTGAACATATACACACTGAGTAGCACATTAAAACACTGAACAACACACACAAACACTGAATCAACCATCAATAACACTGAACAACACATACAAACACTGAGTAGCACATTAAAACACTGAACAGAAGATATAAACACTGATCAACCATGAATAACACTGAACAGCACATACAAACACTGACAACCCCTAACACACTGTATAACCACTAAAAACACTGAGTAGCACTGAATGCAACGAAAAAACACTAACATGTATATTAAAATCCGCACACAGTGCGTGCATGCTGAATCACACATTTAAGCACTGATTGGGTACGTGGATTCGAAATCACGTACCTGGATTCGAAATCGCCGGCAAGGAAGGCGGCGGCGTATCTAACATTTGAACTGTGCCAGAAACGGCGGCGGCGGCGATGAAATCGATCGATCGATCGTTGCCGATGGAGACGGACTGCATGAAATCGATTCTCCTTAGCGGCGGAGAATTCAAGGTGCTCACCGGTGGCGACCTTCCCCCTCTCCTTAGCTTGAACGCGGCGGCGACGGCGATGAATTCCCTCGGCTCGGAATTGAATTTCAGCGGCATCGGAGGTGTGAGAGAGAGAGAGAGAGAGAGAGAGAGAGAGCAGAATGTTTTGGGAATTGAATGTGTCGTGAATGAATTTCCCCTCGGCTCGATTGTGAAGTTAATATGGAAGGGTAATTTCGTCTTTCCGGATACATTTTTTTGGCCTAATCGGAACATTTTGGCCTAATTGACACGAAAATTGGAGATTGGCCTTATTGCCGAAAAAATGCTGAAAATTGGCCTTATTGCCATTTTTCCCATTAATTTTTTCGGTTTTAATATTAGTTATTCTTGTAATTTATTACTTACTCGTATTAAATAAATATTAATAAATTGTATAATTAAATACTTTATTTAAAAAAAATTGCTCTACATGAAATTTGTGAAAAAATAGTATTTAATTTAATTTGTCAGAACTAAAATTTAATGTAAAATTATTTTTATATTTAATTTGGTAAAAAATAAATATATTATCAAATACTCCCTTTTATAATTATAAACATGGAGTATAATTTATGTTTAGAAATTGTGTTTGAAAACAAAAAAAGTGAAGTAATAGTTGGAGAGATACACTGTTTTCACGCACCCATTCTCCCCAAAAAGAGATACACAGTGTTATACATGGAATTGAATATATTAAAAGATCAATGTGAAATTTTACATGAGATAAAAAAATTTACTAAAGATAGATCAAATAATTTCGAGAGATTTTGTATATAGAGTAATTTTTTAAGTTCCATTAGAATTAAATAATTCAAATTTTCCTAATTATAAATAAGAGTAGTTTACCAAATTAATCTTATATTAATAATAAATATAGGAAGTAACTAGCTTAATAATTTATTTTTTTATTATTATAATAACATGGAAGTTACTACCTAAAAATTAATTAAAGTAAAATATCAAAACACTTAATTAAAATTTTTATTTTATAAGGTACAAAAATCTAAATACATACGTTAACATACTCTTTTTTCAAAATAACTATATTTTTATAGATGTTTTCAAGTTTTAATTAGTTTTAATAATAATTTACTTTATTCAAAAAGAAATAAATATATATGTAATTTTTTTTATAATTTTTAACTTTATATTATTTATAATAATAATTTAATTTATTAAAAGTGAAATCAATGACCATGGAATTTTAAATAGTCAAAGTATTTATATTTTTAGAAGAGAATTCAACAAAATCTATAGACTATAGAATTTTAAAATTTATAAACTTTTGAATAACTATATATTTTTAAAGACTTTTTAAAATCTATATAATGTACCTTGTGATTTTTATGGACTTTTAAAAATCTGAATTAATACCCAAACTTAAGTCGCTGGAAATCCTCAAAGTGATTGTCAGGTGTGTCTCACGTGCACAATTTCAGGCGATTATTGAATTTTTCGGTGAAAATTGGATCAAATTGAATCGATTTGAAGATTTAGTGGATGAAATTGAAAAAACGTAACTTTGTGGTACCTAAAAGAAAAAGGTTCATCTTTATGGGATTAAATTGATAATTTTCTCTTTAATATTTATATAATATATATATATAGAGAGAGATAAAAAAAATTTTGGTCCCATAAATGTAGCATTTTTTCGATTTCGTCCCACATACATTCGCTTTTTCAATTTAGCCCCAAATATATCGAATTTGGTTTCAATTTAGTCCTTTTTGTACGAAAATTTAAAATTTCGTCAAAATGTATCCATAGATGCTGACTCAGCGCCACGTGTCAGCATCCCATTGGTCAACGAATTTTTTCTTTTCTTTTTTAAAAAGTCGTTGACCAATGGGATGCTGACACGTAGCGCTGAGTCAGCATTCATGGGCACTTCGTACAAAAAGGACTAAATTGAAACCAAATTCGACATATTTGGGGCTAAATTGAAAAAGCGAATGTACGTGGGACTAAATAAAAAAAAGGCTACATTTATGAGACTAAAAAATTTTTTATCTCTATATATATAGCAGAAACCAATAATTTTGTGACACGTTTTATTAGAATATGGTTTTTCAGCTTAACTTTTTAATTTATATTTTTGTGTCATTTTTCTTGGTTTCGTTGTGTGTGAATTGTGTCGGTTCTAGTCGATTTTGTGTGTCTTCCTCATGATTTGGGGTAGGTTTGATATTTTGTAGAGTGTGTAGGTGTATAAACATGTTCGATGCGAAAATAAGCAAAAACGAGTTGAAAAACGGTAAAAGTGATTTGACCGACAAACTATCGACATTGCGCTACAAATTTGGCTACCTCGTTTCTCCCAACTCCGATCACCAACAAACATGATCCATATGTTGTCGGAAAGCTATTGAAATCGTCTACACTGCCCTACCAGTTTCTTGTCATGGTTGCTCGTCATATGGCCGTAATTCACGAGTTTTCATCCCAGTACGCAGCTGCCGCGGAGGGTTTGTGCATCGAACTTGAAGAGCTTGGGTCTCCTAACTTCGACCACCTACAGAGACGATATATACCGCCCGCTCGCGACCATGACCAGCCGCTCGCTCGCGCAGCAAGCGCCCCGCCTCCCCTCTTAGCCGCTTCTCTGAAGTTGCTACCAGGCGGCCGCTTCCCCAGCAGGCGACCGCCTGGTGATCAGGCGCCCGCCCGACGGGATGCCCAACCTTTGACCCGCGTTTTGACCCTCGATTCTGAGACTACATATTGGGTTTTTAACCTAGGTTTTAGAACACACTTTTTACTATTGTTCTCTACACGTTTTGGAGAGCTCGTAGACTTGAGATTCTAGGTTAAAAAACATCGTTTTTCCTCGCTTTTGGATTGGTTATTTTGATCGGTTCTTGCTCCGGTCTTTATTTTCTTGAACAAGTAACTTAGTAAGGTCATCTCCAACCGAGAAATCAAAACATAAACTCAAAATAGGTTTAAGTTTAAGTTTACAGTAATTTAACTCCAACCGAACTCAAAATAAGTTTAAGTTTACGTTTAAAGTAATTTGACTCCAACCGAGATACTAATACTCTAACCTAAAATAATATTTTTTAAATATTCTTCTTATATAATAATTTATATACTATTTATATAATTATTTATACTATCTTTACAAATTTACAATTTTAACTCATAATTTTTTACATTAAAAAATATAATTAATATTATTTTCAATTTAAATTTTCAAACATAATAATTATAAATAATACTAAATAAAATATTAATTAGTTATTAAAAATTTACATTAAAACACACGAAAAACTAATAATTAATTATTTTGGTTTTTGTAATTGGTAGTATTTTTTAAGTATCTCGTTTATTATTATTTTATTTTGAATGTTAATTATATAATTTAATTATTTAATTATATTTCATATTGTGATATGTATTTTTATTTCATTATTAAAAATATTTTTATTAAAATTTATTTTAATTATTAATGATATTATTATTGAAAAAATTATATTACAAAAAATATTAAATAAAGATACTAAAAAATAATTGATAAATCATTTTTATTAATTTGTAAAAAAAATAATCATTTTATAAATAGCAAATAATTTTTTGTTTGAGTTTACGGTAAACGTAAATATAAGTATTTTTTGTGTGGGTCCCACTTATAAACCAATAATAGGTTTATGTTTTGGTATCGGTTCAATCATCTCTCCTATTCCAAAATAGGTTTTTGGTATCGATTGGAGATGCTCCAAGTTTTTCCTTTTCATCTTGTTATCGTTTGTTTCTATTGCTTTGTCTCTTTCTTTCGATTGCTTGTTTAATTTATTTGTCTTAATTATGAGTTTATCCAACGTCAATTATTTCGCATCTATAATTATGAGTAGGTAATTATTCAACTAGAGCTAGGGGGATTCGAACATGAATTAGGGGTAGACATTTACGAGTTCAATTAAACTTGTTCGATTAATGGCTAATGAGGTTTTAAAACCCTTGTATGAGGCTTAGGAGCAATTACAAGATTTAGGTTAATCGAACTCACTAAAATCAACTGGAGACGGACATTTTAGCTATTATTTGTTTCTCGCGAATTGAAAACCCGAAATTCATGCTTGATGAACCCGAAGCTCTAGTCTCTCTCTTTATTAATTAAACCTTGGTGGTTACTTTTTTTAATTTATTTTAGTATTTTATTTCTTAGTTAATTTAGTTCAAAAACAAAAACAAAAACCAATTTGAGCTAGGATTATGTTATTTCTTTTCTATTTATCCGTTGCAAACAAATAAATATTTTTACCTCCGATAGTAATGTTCCTCGAGAGATCGACTCGGGCAAGTTACTTTAGCAATTAGTTCGAATAATTTTTATTTGATTTTCGCCGTACTAAAACGACTTATCACTTTTAATAAATTTTGAATAAATATATTTTTTAACATTTATTTAAAATGTTGAATAGCTATATTTAAAAATGACTAATTTTTTCACAAACTAAAAAATTAAAAAAAGAATAAAGAATAAATTGTACGCTTGAGTAGGGGTGGGAATGAGCCAGACTAACTGACAGGGGCATATTGCTCGACCTACAAAAGCTCAGGCTCAGCTCGGCTCGTTTAATAAAAAAATTTATACCGTCCAATACGTATGATAAACGATATACAAAAATTATGAAAAAATAACTAAAATAAAATTTAATGTAATTGCTCCTAAGCCTCATACAAGGGTTTTAAAATCTCATTAGCCATTAATCGAACAAGTTTAATTGAACTCACTAAAATCAACTGGAGACGGACATTTTAGCTATTATTTGTTTCTCGCGAATTGAAAACCCGAAATTCATGCTTGATGAACTCGAAGCTCTCGTCTCTCTCTTTATTAATTAAACCTTGGTGGTTACTTTTTAATTTATTTTAGTATTTTATTTCTTAGTTAATTTAGTTTAAAAACAAAAACAAAAACCAATTTGAGCATTATACTATTTCTTTTCTATTTATCCGCTTGCAAACAAATAAATATTTTTATCGTCGATAGTAGTGTTTCTCGAGAGATCGACTCGGGAAAGTTACTTTGGCAATTAGTTCGAATAATTTTTATTTTATTTTCGCCGTACTAAAACGACTCATCACTTTTGATAAATTTTGAATAAATATATTTTTTAACATTTATTTAAAATGTTGAATAGCTATATTTAAAAAGTTAAATAACTATATTTTTTATTTAAAATATTCATCTAGAGTGGAAAAATATCGTTTTAAGTAATTGCGATTTTGCTCCACACATTGTGATTTTGTTCATTTCTCTACTATTATTATTTTAATTATTTATGTGATTCATTCTTAATATAATTTAATCTCTATCCATATTTGTTATTTTTCACGTATTTATATAAAAGTAAATTATATATAATATGAATTAGAAACTCAGTATTTATATAAAAGTAAATTATACATGAATTAGAAATTCAGGCTTCGATCCTTAACTAATATATTTTGATGATGGCAGCCTTAATTTTTTCATATCAAATTTATAACTCGGCCATTACGATAAATGGAATTACTTTCAAGATTATCGATGCTTAAACTCTGAATATTAAGGTTCAACATCTCGTACCTGCGAATGGTCCTCCGCGTAGTCCAACACTGAATCGACTTTGTAATATAAGTCGTGGTGGTTCGTGCAGAAGTCGCTCACATCGAAGACGATGTTTGGGCGAGTGAGCCACACGCTGAGCAGGAGAAAAGAGTTGTTTGTGCAACTTCTTTTGTGGTGAGGAAAGACTGTAACAGTTGGATTAGGGTTCCGGTAACTCAAACTCGTGGTCCGCCATCGTCGGAAACTTAAAACCCATAATCAATTACTAAGTATAAAGTGAATCTCAAATTCTCCCTAAAAAATTGCTATAAAAGTAACAATTGCTATAAAAGTATGCTATAAAAGTATTATATGTTTGCTAGGAGACACATTAAATCAAATTATGTTGACCAAAATATACTTTTTGCAATATCCTATAAAAGTAAATTATATATTAGCAAATAAAAATAATTATAAAATAAATTATATTCAATATTTATATAAAAGTTATATATAGAGAAAAAAATAACAATTTTGTGACACATTTTATTAGAGTATGGTTTTTTGCTCCACACGATTTATTTAAAATGTTGAATAGCTATATTTTTTATTTAAAATATTCATTTAGAGTGGGAAAATATATTTTTATATAATTGTGATTTTGTTCATTTCTCTTAAATTATTATTTTAATTATTTTTTGATTATTTCTGTGCTCCATACTTCTTATAATTTAATCTCTATTCATATTTATTATTTTTGTACTCACGAGTATTTATATAAAAGTAAATTATATATTAATTATAAACCCAGGCTTCAAGTTTTGATGATGAGAGCCTGAATTTTTTCAGATATTCAACAATTTTTTTCTTTTTATAGATCAAAGTGATAAAAACGTGAGTTTTTTGCTAAATTATTATTAAATGTTTTTTTCTGCAATGAGCTTGAGCCAATAGATCAGACCTTTTGACCCTTTTAGATCAAAACAAGTTTATATCAAAACAAGTTTTCTTCTAATTATTATTATACTAGGTTTTGTGTTTTTGCAACGGGCTTCGGTGCTTGGGCCAATGTTTGCAAGTCCTTTGGCCCATACCTTTTGGCTCGGTTATTATTATTATTATTATTATTATTATTATTATTATGGATTTTCATAAATTTATTGTTCTTTTTTATGTTAATATCATAATATTCGAGCAGCGGGATTTTGGATATGAAGAGATTTTGTATGTGCACTCCTCCTCATCCCCTGCCGGTGGGTGAAACTGTGTTGTCCACTTCATCGGTCGGTTTGTGTGTTATTTCATTGCTCGTTTATGTATTTACGAATGCTTACATTCATTTGCGATTATATTTTTATTGAAATAATAATAATTTCGCTGAACTTTTGGATATGTTTGAATTCAAGTTGCTCATTGATTGTTGAATCAATATTGTACACCGATCTGTAATTTCAATCGTAAAAGGGCTACTCTGACATTTGTTATTATTTTAGCTGAAATGTGGCTATATTGCTTGAAGCATACAAAAATTGTAGTTTAGTTTATCTGTTACTTTCGAGGTTAGAATTAAAAACCTTGTTGAAATCATATGTATGTTACATGACACTTTTTGTGGAGGTATTGGAAATTTTTTCATAGGTTAGTTTCATTCATCTTACGTGTAGGAATATATTCAGCCTTTCTGGGTGAATTTTCAACAAACGAAGCTCTATTATTATTATTTTTATTATTATTAAAGTTGCATTTTATTGCATTTGTTTATTAAAATTTGTCTGACCTTGGTTTTTGTTCATTATGAAACTTGCTGACTTATATGGCTCGTTTTCATTATGTAATAATTTTATTTATTGTTTTTTTTTCACACAAATGTCTCTTGTCACTTGTTATATTTTTGGTATCCTTAATCCAAGGAATATAATTAATTTGGTCTCTGGCAACATTTTCGATCACCGGACAACATATTCAATCCCCGAACACATATTCGATCTCCAAAACTCTTTTACAAAATAAATCATTTTTTAATCATTTGAATAAGTATTTGAGGCATTTTATGAATTATATATATATATATATATATATATATATATATATATATATATATTCAACATTTTTTTTTTGTATTTTGAATATTTTATTTTAAATTTTATAATTTTTTATACTTAATATATATTTTCAAATTAAATACTAAATATTGAACTTATTTTCAATATATTTTAAATTAATATATTTTAAAATCTATTATTTATAATTAAAAATATTTTAAAAAATTATAAATAACTTAAATTTCCCCATAAAAGAATATTAACTCCATTCTTATTTAATATACACATTTTTATAGACATAAAGATTAAAAAATATTATTTTTTAATTTTTTTAATTAACACCTAAAATTTATTTTTTAAATATGGGTGAAAAAATTATATCTAAAATTGTAATTTTGAAAGTAAAAAAAGTAAATTAATTTTTTGTTATTGTGACAGTGTAAAAATAGCCCCCCTAACAAGTTCATTTGGATTGAGTATTGTATTTCTTATGTTTCGATTTTCTGGACCGAAGTATTTTCTTCTTCTGAAATTTTCTTGACTAAGGAATAATATTATTGTTGTTTCCCTTTTTTCCATAAATAAATTGCTCACTGAAAACAGAATTACTGTTATTCTGTTAGACATAATTTGCAGAAAAAATAAAAAAGATGTGATCAAAAGTAGTAAATGAGTGCACTACATATGGCCATGTGAAAACTCACTAGAATATAATCTAGCTCTGTACTTATACTGTACTTGTTCCACAAAATGCTACTGCTACACAACAGCCAGATTCAAACACAACCCTTTTAGAAATACCCAAAAGACTCTCAATCGCGTTATAGCCTGTGACAAAATCTGATTGAAAGTGTGATATCACTTGATTGAACTTCAATCAACTATTTGGGAACAAAGAGAGATTCATATTGAGGCCAAACCCAGAAGCTTTATTCAGCGTTTCTTGAATAGGCAGCAATGGGAAACAAACAGACAGGGTCACATCACAACAATTGAAGTTCTCAATTCCTCATGAAAGTCATGGTCAGTATTACACATAAATAATGTAGCATAAATTTTTCACTAAGATAATACTTTTTTTTAAGTATAGTACTCCGTCCGGCTCTGGTCCCTCACCACCCTGATCGGGGAAGCTTTATTTAGTGTCTTCTTGATTAAATACCAATGGGTAACAAACAGATGGGGAAGAAAATATCGCATTTGGATGCTTCCAGTTCCAGGACGAACTTGAAGGACTTGATTATGCTTGTTTCGAGAAGCGCATCTGCTCCCACAATATTCCGCTGCTTATCGTTCATGTACCTGTCGAGATCAAAGCTGCAGACATCAAGGCGCATTTGATCATACTTTCTGCGTTTGTTGATCCCCATTTATAAACGCACAACACCAAACAACTTGCCACCTTCCTCTTCAGTGTAAATAATATGGTGATCATCGAACATGCCATGATCAGATTCAACATATTTGGCAAAAAATGACTTGAGATATTGGAAGCACTTGTTCCACTTAAACACATCACTGTTTTCAGACGAGATATCAAAAGCGCCGAAACTAAAGATGCACAGCTTCTCGCTCTCGACAACAAAGAAACGTTTGCTATAAGGAATGTGAATGGAGCCAGCAAAAGAATCCTGTTTCCTCCAACCGATGGGGTCATCCTCATCTAGGTCTAGAGTGAAAATCCCTAATTTGTCGGTTCGGATGAGGAAAATAGAATCCGTGATGAAGGCAAACGAATGGATAACAAAATGAGTCGACGGGACACCATTGAGCTGCAGGAAGTCCCTTCCATGGGTTCTTCTTCTTATTCTCGGCGGGATCGTACAACTCAAAATCAATTGGGTCGGGATCATGAGAAGAAGAAGGATTCTTATAGTGAAACATAGTTTAGAATACGAGAATTCTTTTGGCATCAGGAGTCGGGGTAGCCTTGAGGCAGACTTTGATACACAACATATCAGGTAAGGGGTGTAGCTCAGTTTTGTTGTCCAACATGACGGGTTTGGATTTGGATTTGGGTTGATAATTGTCGAGGGTGATTAGGCGAGAACCTAAATTATAGGTATAATTGTATAAACTGGTTCGGTAACCTGCTCGCGAATAAAAATGATGCTCGTACTCGGCTTGTTTAAGATAACGAGTTGCTCGAGCTCGAATTAGGCCTTGCTCGGCTCGATGCTCGACTCGAGCAGCCCATGAGCCCTGTGTTCGTTTGCAGCCCCTACTAGACGAATGAACGCCATCTCTAGTAGAAGATCTAATATTTAAAATAAATCGAATGATTCCTGATATCCAAGAATTGTATAATTGAGAAAAAATATTGTGATGATCACAAAAACTAACATGTATTTTTAGTAATAAAACCCACTATTTTTTTAGTAAAGAACCCAAAGTAACGGTAAAAAATGATGTGATCAAAAGTATTAAATGAGTGCACCACATATGGCCATGTTAAAACACTTGTCCAGTTATACATATTTCAATCACACGGATGGATGGGATGAAACTCACTAGAATCTAGCTCTGTACTTATATTGTGCAGATCATCATACTATACTACGTGTTGTACTTGTTCCACAAAATGCAGCCAGATCAAACACGCGTTATAGCCTGTGACACAATCTGATTGAAAGTGGGATATCATTTGATTGAACGTCAACCTACTATTTGGGAACTATACCCAGAAGCTTTATTCAGCGTTTCTTGAATAGGCAGCAATGGGAAACAAGCAGACCGGGTCAAAGTGATGGCATATGCCTCCGTCGAAGACGAATCTCAAGGACTTAATTAAGGTTGTTTCAAGTTGTGCGCCTGCACCCTCAGTCTTCTTCTTCTTCTTATCTTCCCTGTATTTGTCAAGATTAAAACAGAGGACTTCCAGGCGCATGTACGCATATTCGGTGCTCTCTTGTATCCCGGTTACTAAACGAACAGTGCCGAACAACTTGCCACTTTCCTCTTCTTCTTCCCCTTGTGTGTAAATAATATGATGGTCATAGCCAATATCAGTGATCCCTGGAAAACCATCTGTTTGAAGCAATTCGGGAAACCAAAAAGCCTTTTCCGGACAAAACAAATCAACGCCTTGAGACGAAACATCATAAGCAGCGAAACCATCAATGCAGAGTTTGTCATCCTCTATCAGAAAGAAACGTATGTCGAATGGTCTGCCGAAAGGAAAATAAATGGAGCCACCATAAGTATGCATCATCTGCCAACAACCACTGGGGTCATCTATGTCGAGAGTGAACATCCCAAAGCAGTCGGTTTGGATGAGGAAAACAGAATCCTTGATGAACGAAAACGATTCCACAAAAAAATCAAGAGCGGGGTAACCCTCCAAGAGCAAGTATTGCTGAAGCGACGGGAGTTCCTGGCAAGGTTTCGTCCTCTGATTGTAAGTAGGATGATAGTACAACTCAAAATCGATCGGAGGGGGGCGGGGAAATCTAGACCGAGTCAAATCATAAAAGAAAAATCTAGTTGAGAAGACAATAATTCTTTTACCATCAGGGGTAGGGGTGGACTGGATAAGGTTTTTGCAACTGATCATTTCACCCAAGGGGATTAGCATACTTTTATCCAACACCTGATTTAAGCTGATTTTCGATTGATCGGTGATGAGGTGCGGGTATAGATCATAGGTATACGCTGATTTGCCTCCATCCTCAAACATGTACAGGCGCGACTGTAAAACGCAGAAATTATAGATGTCACCACGCTCAGGCAACTCAGAGCGGTCGATAAGGAGCGTCGGAGCGGTGGAGATGAAACCACCACCATCGCCGTCATCTGATGATGCAAGATCTACAATAAATACAGCATAATGGGGATGATAAGTATTGTAATAGAAAACGATACAGACTTTACCCAAGGGTAATGGGGATGAATATTTATTCCGATCGAGAAGAGGATTCATGCCTGAAAAACTCAGATCAACTCTAACCCTAACCCTAACCCTAACCCTAACCCTAACAATTTTCAGTTTCGACTTAAGAATAAACTCCGTGTCGGTTTTCCATCGTATAAACTCGAGAAGCCCATGAGCCCCTAATTTATTATTTCTCTCGGCCGAAACCAAAACTCATTCGCCAAAAATTAATTAGGGAATTAGAACTTGTTCTTTTGGATTTAATTTCAGTCCAGTTCAGTTCAGATCGCTTCAGTTCAGTTCGTTTCAAAATAAATTAAAATAAAATAAACAAAAAATAATTTGAACCTATAATTTTAAATATACAATATAGTTAATGTCACAATATTATTAATATTTTAAAAATAACATTTAATAATTTATAAATATTATTATTATTTTTATTAAAAAACCAGTTCAGTTCAATTCAGATCGCTTCAGTTCAGTTCAGTTCAGCTGGTTTCAGTCCAAAAGAACAGGTCCTTACTACTATTTACTTGGACCAATGCTGAAGAAAACCGAATCAATCCATTCGGTCTTTGACTTGGTCAACACCCAATTGACATGCACGTGAAGCGGCAATTTATACCGTGTTCCTAAGAATAAGATTCTAATAGTACACTCATGTTATATATTCATGCATTATTTGATAAATATTCTTAGTTATGCTAAAATATTCATTGATATGCTAATTTAATGTTTATAATAATTGTTTTATGAAATGAAGATTTCTTAATTATTAAATGATGATTTTTATATTTTAGAGGGTGAAAACACTATTTATATTGTGCTCCCGGATATGATATAGGTATTGGAAACTAATGAATTGAATTTTATTTAATTTCGTTTCATTTCCTTTTAACTCTCTTCACATCCCAACAATTTGATTGAACATCAATCCACTATTTGGGAACAAAGAGAAATTCATATTCTGACCAAACCCAGAAGCTTTATTCAGTGTTTCTTGAATAGGCAGCAATGGAAACAAACAGACAGGGTGGTCAAAGTGATGGCATTTGTCTCCGTGGAAGACGAATTTCAAGGACTTGATTAAGGTTGTTACAGACCAAACCGTGCGCCTGCAGCCTCAGTCTTCTTCTTATCTTCCCTGTATTTGTCAAGATTAAAGCAGCAGACGTCCAGGCGCATATTCGGTGCACTCTTGTATCTCACAAAACCTAGCTAAAATGAATTATTTTGTACAAATTTCAATTTTAATGCATAATTTTTTTTTTTAGAATGAGTGAAAAACACAAAATAAAAAGGCCAAGTGTCAAGAGATAGATCAAAAAACTAACATTACTTGAGACTTAGTGACGCAAACGAGTCGAGCATTAACCTTATCGATCATGCTCAGTAAAAATTTAAACGAATTGAGATTTTCGAGCTCGACTCGTTACGAAAAGTGACTGCTCGCAAGCAGCATATCGAGCGGCTCGCGAGCACCTTGATAATTAATTAATTTTTATATTAGTTTTTTAATTAATAAAATATTATTTCAATTAAAATATAAATATAAATATAAATATACAATAATTTATGGAGTGGCTCGCAAGCTGTTTGTTAAACCGGTCGACGAGATGCTCGTGAGTAAAAATTGCCGGTCGGTAACCTGCTCGCGAATCAAAATGATGCTCGTACTCAGCTTGTTTAAGATAGGAAGTTGCTCGAGCTCGGATTAGGCCTTGCTCGGCTCGATGCTTGACTCGAGCAGCCCATGAGCCCTGTGCTCGTTTGCAGCCCCTACTAGACGAATGAACGCCATTTCTAGTAGAAGATCTAATATTTAAAATAAATGGAATGATTCCTGATATCTAAGAATAGAATAATTGAGAAAAAAATATTGTGATGAACCAATAATCACAAAAACTAACATGTACTGTATTTTAGTAATAAAATACACTATTTTTTTAGTAAAGAACCCAAGTAACGAAAAAAAAAAAGATGTGATCAAAAGTATTAAATGAGTGCACCACATATGGCCAAAACACTTGTCCACTTAATACGTATTTCATGAAACTCACTAGAATCTAGCTCTGTACTTATATTGTGCAGATCATCATACTATACTAGGTGTTATACTTGTTCCACAAAATGCAGCCAGATCAAACACGCGTTATAGCCTGTGACACAATCTGATTGAAAGTGGGATACCAATACCATTTGATTGAACGTCAACCCACTATACCCAGAAGCTTTATTCAGTGTTTCTTGAATAGGCAGCAATGGGAAACAAACAGACAGGGTCAAAGTGATGGCATTTGTCTCCGTCGAAGACAAATTTCAAGTACTTGATTAAGGTTGTTTCAAGTCGTGCGCCTTCACCCTCAGTCTTCTTCTTCTTCTTATCTTCCCTGTATTTGTCAAGATTAAAACAGAGGACTTCCAGGCGCATGTACGCATATTCAGTGCTCTCTTGTATCCCGGTTACTAAACGCACACTGCCGAACAACTTGCCACTTTCCTCTTCTTCTTCCCCCTGTGTGTAAATAATATGATGTTCAAAACCAACATCAGTGATCCCTGGAAAACCATCAGTACGAAGCAATTTAGGAAACCAAAAGGCATTTTCCGGATAAAACAAATCAACCCCTTCAGACGAAATATCATAAGCAGCGAAAGCATCAATGCAGAGTTTGTCATCCTCGATCAGGAAGAAACGTCTGTCGAATGGTCTGCCGAAAGGAAAATAAAAGGAGCCAGCATAAGTAGTCATCCTCTTCCAACCACCACTGGGGTCATCTATGTCGAGTGTGAGAATCCCAAAGCAGTCGGTTTGGATGACGAAAACAGAATCTTTGATGAACGAAAACGATTCGACAAAAAAATCAAGAGGGGGGCAACCCTCCAAGTGCAAGTATCGCTGAAGTGAAGGGAGTTCCTGGCAAGGTTTCGTCATCTTGTTTTGATTGTAAGTAGGATCATAGTACAACTCAAAATCGATCGGAGCGGGGCGGGGACAATTAGACCGAGTCAATTTATTAAAGAAAAACCTAGTTGAGAACACAATAATTCTTTTACCATCAGGGCTAGGGGTGGACTGGATAAGGTTTTTGCAACTGATCATTTCACCCAAGGGGATTAGCATACTTTTATCCAACACCTGATTTAAGCTGATTTTCGATCGATCGTCTTCTTCGGTGATAAGGTGCGGGTATAGATCATAGGTATACACTGATTTACCTCTTTCCTCAAACAAGTACAGGCGCGACTGTAAAACGCAGAAATTATAGATGCCACAAGGCTTAGGCATATTATAGCGGTCGATAAGGAGCGTCGGAGCGGTAGAGAAGAAACCACCACCATCGCCATCTGATGATGCAAGATCTATAATAGATACAGCATAATAAGTTTTGTAATAGAAAACGATACAGATTTTACCCAAGGGTAATGGGGATGATTTATTCCGATCGAGAAGAGGATTCATGGCTGAAAAACTCAGATCGGAGGAAGCAACTCTAACCCTAACCCTAACCCTAACCCTAACTCTAACCCTAACAATTTTCAATTTCGACTTAAAAATAAACTCCGTGTCGGTTTCCCACCGTATAAACTCGAGAAGCCCATGAGCCCCTAATTAATTATTTCTCACAAAACCTAAAATGAATTATTTTGTACAAATTTCAATTTTAATGCATAAAATAATTTTATTTTTTCTATAATGAAGAATAAGTGAAAAACACAAAGTAAAAGGCCAATTGTCAAGTGATTGATCAAAAACTAACATACCTATACTTGAGACTTAACAAGTCGAGCATTAACCTTATCGAGCAAGCAGCATATCGGGCTGCTCGCAAGCACCTCGATAATTAATTAATTTTTATATTAGTTTTCCCACCGTATAAACTCGAGAAGCCCATGAGCCCCTAATTAATTATTTCTCACAAAACCTAAAATGAATTATTTTGTACAAATTTCAAATTTAAAGCATAAAATAATTTTGTTTTAAAATAAGTGAAAAACACAAAATAAAAAGGCAAGTGTCAAGATATCGATCAAAAACTAACATATACTTGAGACTTATATAGTGACGCAAACGAGTCGAGCAGTGTCAAGAGATTGATCAAAAACTAACATATACTTGAGACTTAGTGACGCAAACGAGTCGAGCATTAACCTTGTCGATCATGCTCCGTAAAAATTTAAATGAGCCGGAGATTTTCGAACTCGAGCTCGACTCGTTACAAAAGGTGACTGCTCGCAAGCACAGCATATCGAGCGGCTCATGAGCACCTCGATAATTAATTTATTTTTTTTATTAGGATTTTAAATTAATTAAATATTATTTTAATTAAAATTTATATATAAATATACAATAAGTTAACCCGGTCGACGAGATGCTCGCGAGTAAAAATGCCGCTCAGTAACCTGCTCGCGATAAAAAATGATGATCGTACTCGGCTTGTTTAAGATAACGAGTTGCTCGAGCTTGGATTAGGCCTTGCTCGGCTCGATGCTCGATTCGAGAAGCCCATGAGCCCCTCTGCTCGTTTGCAGCTCTACATGAGACGAAAGAACGCCATTTCTAGTAGAAGATCTAATATTTAAAATAAATCAAATGATTCCTGATATTCAAGAATAGAATAATTGAGAAAAAAATATTGTGATGATCACAAAACTATCATGTATTTTTAGTAATAAAACCCAAACGAACTGAAGAAATATAAACAAAAATACCCTTCACAGTTTGATTCAGTATTAAATTTGAATTCCATTTTTTTTTTTTTTTTTGAAGGGAATCAAACTTCAAGGGTAGGCCAAACCCAGAAGATTTATTCAGTGTTTCTTGAATAGGCAGCAATGGGAAACAAGCAGAGAGGGTTGAAGATACCGCATAGGACAAATTTCAAGGACTTGATTAAGGTTGTTTCAAGTCGTGCGCCTGCACCCTCAGTCTTCTTCAATTCTTCTTGTGTGTAAACAATATGATGGTCATAGCCATTATCATCGTTCACTGGAAAACCATATCTGTGTAAACCAATTTGGGAAACCAAAAGGCCTTCTCCGGATTAAAGGCATCAACGCCTTGATACGAAATATCATAAGAGTAAGCAACTCTAACCCTAAGAATTGGGAAATTTTGAGGCGTTTTTATAAAATTTGATTTAAGAATTTGTAGTAAAACTTACTACAGTAAAACTACACATCACACCTCATAAAATTCACTTTCATATAATGTAGGGTTTAGATTTTTTTTAATTAAAGCAGTAATATATTTTAATAAAAGCAATTATATATTGGGATCTTTTGGAAAATACACCTATCCAAATAAGTTCTCATCTTTTTTACACCTCCTTATAAAAATAAGCTTTTGTAATTATAAAAATAATACATTTTGAATAGACTAAGGGGGCGTATTCAACTGAGATTTTGATGGATTTTTTAAAACTTTTAAAAGTCCGTGGATTTGTATGGATTTTCTAAATCCACGGAGTCTACGTAGAGTTTGACTGACTTTTTTCCATTGATTTTGATGGATTTTTATAAACTTCAAATATAATTTTTTAAATTGTTTTACTTGAATTTTTATAAACTTTTATATATAAAAAAATCTTAATTATTTTAAAAAATCTAAATTGTTCAAAAATAAATAAATATTAATATATATCAAAAAATACATTTGTTCAAAAATAAATAAATATTATTATTTATCAAAAAATGCATTTGTTCAAAATAAATAAATATTATTATTTATCATTATTATTTTATCTTCATTTATATTATTGTAATGCATGAGCCTCATTTCCCACATAGCATTAGCAATACTCGATTTTCAATCTCCATGAATGTGTATTCGATTAGGATTTTTTTATAAGATTTTTTTATTTTGAAAATCTATAGATTTTATGGAGAGCTTGACCGATTTTATTATTGATTTTATATTGATTTTCATAGATTTTAAAGAATTGTAAAATATATATGATTTACGTAAACTTTCATAAATATCAACTATATCCAAATGTATATGAACATACTTTTATATAAAAAAAAATTTAAAAAACAAAAAAATATTTATTATTCTAATTATTCTAATTTTTATTTTCATCACAAAGTAATTTATTATTAATATCATGTATAAATATTATTTTTAACGAAAATATGATAAGATCAATTTTCTCAAATAAAAATTTGAATAGAGTGATTTGTGTAACTATTGTCAAATGACTAACAATTGTTTTATTTTTATTTTTTGTATTTGAGTTTTCGTGTCGTAAAAAAGTCCATTGAAATCTCTCATAATTATGAGAGATTTCGAAAAGTCAAATTTAGTTATATTTTGTAAAGAGAATCCATCAAAATCCATAAACTTTTAAAATCTATTATAATCTATGGACTTTTGAATACCTACAGATTTTTAAAGACTTTTTACAATCCTAATTGAATACCTTCAGATTTTAATGGACTTTTAAAAATCCGGATTGAATACACCTAGACTTTAAAAGTCCATTAAAATCATATAGACTCTTAATTGAATACATCCCCCTAAATTATGATAATTTATGTTAATTAAACAACTCCATGTAAAAAAATATGATAATTCACATAATTATGAATTATTAAAATTTTCAATTTTATAAAATTACTTTAAAAAAGTTCTTATAAAATTATCATATGAATTTTTATTTTTCTATTTTTATTGACTTTTTGCTCTAATTATGGATTACTACTCAACTTTGACTCTACTTTAAAAATTAGTACTATGATCTATCATTAAAATTATAAACATGTCTTAAGATTAAATCGAGTGATTTGTGATGTGGATGTAATTATTCAGCCACTCATATTCATCCCACAATTTTTCGTTGTTATTTTTTCTTTTTTTATTAAAACTCAAATTTATTTTTGTAATAAATTTCTGTCAAATAGTAGAATTTTGAACATTAATTGTATCAGCCTATATTATACTTACTTTAGTGTTTTGTCTTACTTGATATTTATTCAATTAAGCAATGTCACACAAATATAAAAATATTAAATGTATCTTGTTTTTTAATGTCATATTTTCGTGACACTTACTCAATCGAACTAATTTCATACAAGACAAAACGCTAGAAGGAACTATAAAGTACACTTTAAATACGACCAACGTTCGAAATTCCACTAAAAGTCTATAAATATGACAAAATTTGTTTTCATAAACTTAAATGACTATATGTGAAATCGGAATATTTTAAATGACGATTTGTGATATTAGTACTATAATTTATTTTACCTTGGACTATTAGAGAGAAAATTATTAATTTTGTAGCATAAACAAGGTCAATTTGATATCTCTTTATTTTGAGTTTTCAATTTGTTCAAACAAAACTAAAAATCGAGTGAATTAAATCATTTTTTTGCGGAAAAATTCGAAAGTAGTCGAAAAGTAACCACACGAGGGCACGTGATTCTGAATTTCGGGCTTTTCAATAATTTTTATCCACGTGTCAATTTGCCATTAATAAGTTGTTTTCATTAAAATAAAAAAATTAAAAAAATAATATTTTAATATGCATGAGAGAGCATAGCTAAACGTATCAATTCTTACGTTCTCATCAAATTTTAGAATAAAATATTATGTTTTATTGTTCATATATATATATATATATATATATATATATATATATATATATATATATATATATATATATATATATATATATATATGAAAAGCAGTGGACTCTTTTCATATTTTATTTATTTATTTATTTTCATATATATTATGTTTTATTGTTCATATATATATATATATGAAAAGCAGACTCTTTTCATATTTTCATATATATATATATATATATATATATATGAAAAGGACTCTTTTCATATTTTATTTATTTATAAATGTAATAATTTTTATATTATTCAATTCATATTTTGTTATAATTACATTTAATGATTATTTTAATATTTAATCTAATTGTAATAAATTAAATTAATATTTAATTTCCAAATTATAATTATTAAATTTATATTTAATTTTAAAAATGTTTGTATATATATTTGTCTATAATTCTTTTAAAAATAAATATAAAAAATTAAAATTTTAAAATAAAATTAAGTTGAAATATAAAATATTTTAATACGTACTATTTAATAATTGTATTTTTTAAATTAAATATCATATAATTAAATACATCAAAAATAATCATTCCATTATAATTAAAAAAATATGAATTTACTTAATTATAATTAAAAATTATGAATTGACTATAATAAATGAGTGGTTATGTTAAATGATAAGAAGGGTAAGTTGTATATCATATATAAAAGATACGTAGGGAAAAGATTAGATTTTTTTTAGTATATTAGTTATACCATTTTGAACAATTAATTTTTTTTGTTAGGAACTTATAAATGGTTTATATTATTTTATTATTTAATGAGATATTAATAAAAAAATATTAATATAGTTTTAAAACGGGTTAAAAAACTCGTTAGATATTAGTTACTCCGTCGAATATAAATTAGAATCGAGTTATTGATGATCCGGGTCTCCAATCTGATACGAATCAGAAAATTTTCATTCTAAACAAAGTACGAAGCGATTTTGATCCGCTCCACACCCGCTCCGTTTAAAAACACTTTTATTTAAACCAAAATTTGGGAAAGAAAATGCAACTTTTAAAATGAAAGTTTGCTTAACGATTTGTCTACCTTGCCGTCAATTTGAACCGATGGAATCATATGAAATTTTATGTCCTAGGAACAAGGTTAAAGCTATTGATTTTTGTATTTCTAATGATTTTCCAGATTTTTTCATGGATCTTTATTTGATGGCTAGTTTTGTCGTTGAAGATGGTGAAGGTGGTTCTAATGTGGGTGGAGGTTGTTTGATTTGATTCTGCAGGCTAGGTAGATGTCGTCAAAGCGGAAGCTTTACATTTGGAACTTAGGTCTATTCTAGAAAAAGTTCACAAAATGAAGTCAGTTGTTGTGCGATCGTCTTAGAGATTGGAAATCACTTCCTAGGTCTGCTCGTCTTGATATTGATATGTGTTATGATCCGTATCATTATATGAAAACCATAAGGAAACTCGAAGCTCATGCGTTTCTATGCGATGCACAGGTAAAGATATCCAGGTAAAGATGTCCAGGAAAGAGAGGTATTTGCTAAACTCTTTTTTGGGATTCAATGATGATAAAATCGATTTTTGGAATTCAATGATGATAAAATCGAAGTCCAGGAAAGAGAGGTATTTGCTAAACTCTTTTTTGGGATTCAATGATGATAAAATCGATTTTTGGAATTCAATGATGATAAAGTCGAAGGGATGGATCTATCCATATCGTAATTCTTAACTGGTTTGTTTATGGATTTGTATCTCAGCGTGTCTTAAAATGAAGATGTTCACGGGTTTGAGAGATGTTTTAGATATGAAAAAAAATTTGTATAAAGTGTAAGCTGTTTATTAGGACTTATATTATTAACAACTTGGTTGGACGGCGATTATTTTTTTATGATTGAGAATCTGTTTTGCTCTGTGAATGAATTCCGTATATTGTACATGATATGTTGGCCAAATCATTTGCTCGGTTTGGCCAATGGATGCAAGAAGAATTTGTAATGAGTTCATGGTCTGGTTAAAAGAATGTCATAGTATTCTAAGTCTAACCCCAAATAAGATTGTTTTCAGGGTTAAATGCAAATAAAATATTCCATAACACCTTGGTTTCGATTGCAATATAAGCTTAATTTTTTAAAATTAATATGCAAATTAAACTCACATTTTTTTGTTTCATTCAAAACAAATCAAACATTTTAGTTTTCAAAACAAATCATATACTTTTATTCATTTTGCCAAAATAAATCAAAACATTTTAAAATTTGCAAAAGTAATATATTAATTAGAGTATTACTTTTCACGAGCAAATTCTTATTCAATTAAATTTTCATCTCTCTTAAAAAAATTTGCAAAAAATGGAAGCTTTCCAAAATCATAAAAAAATAATCAATATTGTACATGATAAAAAAAAACAAAATAAATAAATAAATGCATAAGACGAGACCAACAAAATGCTTGTTGTTAAAACTTTTACAAATAATTTTTTACTGTTTACTGTAATATTTATATTCTCAAAAGTTTAAATTATTTAGGAAGAAATTAGGAAAACTAAATAATTAAAATGCAATAAGTATCCTAAATCGCACTTTACCAGATTTTTTGAACTCCAACACAATTAATATTAAAGTGATAAAAAACTGTAGTTCTTAATATTCTATTTTCTTTGATTAAATAAAAACTAAAAAGTGATCTCACAATTTAAACTTTTAAAAAATATGGTGGTAGACTGATAGGGGAACAATCCTTTAAATAATTTTTTTTATTTTGTAGGGTGAATATTAATTAGTTAAAAGAATTATGATTTTTTGTTTTAAAAGTTATATAGTTTTAGCCTTAATAGGTCATCGAGACACCAAAACTTATTAAACTCAAAATAAATTTAATTTTAAGTTTACATTAATTTTAGATTGGGAAAAAAATATCGAAATATCGAACTTATCAAACCGAAAAATGCCGGAAAATATCGAATTTTTTATATTGAAAATTTTGATACGATATCAATATGAAAATTTTAATATTTCGGTATTTCGGTATAAACCGATATACCGATAATAGTCGGTATAGTTCGATATTTCGGTATGCAAAAAAATCGGTATGATTCGGTATATCGATATTCTCGGTATAATTCGATAATAAAAATTTCGATATGGTTCGATATATCGATATTTTCGGTATACCGAAAGTTCGGTACGATATCGATATGAATTTTTATTTAATTTCATGTTTAGTTAGTTAATTATGTATAAAATAATTTATTTTAAAAATATTTAATAAAAATAACAGACATAATATAAACCGTGTCGAATGAGGTGAATCTGGCATCTCTTCCTTCAATCCCGGTGATGAAGAAGCACACTAGCTTAACGTAAGCCTTTCAGTCTATGAGTTTGTGTTCGTATTGGGGTTTCAAGGACAGCGACCAGCTCAGCTCCGGTGGGTTCGTTCAAGTGTTTTTATGGTTCATATAGAAATATTGGAGATGAGAGAAAGATTGCAGAAATACGATCCATTTTTGAGAGAATTGGGAGAGGTAATCCTTCGAAAAACACATATAGGATTTATACTCCTCCCTTTAATTTTAATTTATTTTTAAAGTAAAATAAAATAAAAAATCAGAAAAAAAGTTTTAAAAATTACCTATTAACCTAATAAGTTTTAAAAATTGCAAATCAATCCTTGCAATCTTTAAAACCCTATCCCCCAAATTCGATGCTCATCTTTTTTTTTTCTCTCTCGCTCTTTTACAGAAACGCACAAACTCAATGGGAAGAAAAAACGAAATTCGGCCGACGCAAAAAAAAAAAAAAAAACTTCGTCAATGTCGAACGCCTCCTCGTCCTCAGCTACTGGAAGGGTCTCGAAAAGGGCTCGTCGGCCGTTTTTTCTCTCCCCGTAACCTTAAATCGCCAAAAAAAAAAAAGACACTAAATCGACGATTTTCCACCAACAATTCGACCTAAACAAGTTTGTATTCACTTCTACTGTTCTACATGACTTGTGTGTGTGTTGATTTCAATATCATACTTGAATTTTGCGTTTTAAAAGGATTCTGAATCACAAAAATTCGCTGGAAATCGCGATAGTTGCAGACGGGTTGTGGGCGCTGGCTAGTAGCCTGCGCCCTGCACCCATTACGAAGCAGACATTGGGCTGCTCCCTTCTGGGCGCCGGGCGCAGGTCACTACCAGAGCCCAGCGCCCAACCGAGATCATCACAAAGCCGGAGCCCAGCGCCCTTCACAGATTATATTGGACGTCGTTTTCATAATTTGTCGACTAATCAGTGGATAATTAAAGTGATCATTTGAACCGTTGGATGATCTTAAAATGTAGGTTTACATGTCCTGTCCAATTTTCGTGAAAAAATAATGTCCGGAAGTGCTCGATCCGATAATGTCGCAAAATTTGGCAAAATCGCGAAATTAGCGGATCGAGCACTTCCAGACATTATTTTTTTCACGAAATTGGATGGGACACGTAAAATAACATTTTGGTTTGAGTCATTATTAGTTTGATTTTGAGAAACAGTTTTTTTGTGTGGGTCTCACTCTCAAACCAATAAAAGGATTATGTTTTGGTATAAGTTGAAAGCTTGAAGTATCTTTCTTACTCTAAAATGAGTTTTTGATATCGGATGACGGATGCTATTAGCCAAGGTAAATATGTAAATGGATGTGATGATTTATTTTATAAAAATAAAAAAGTTATTAATTAATTTGTATTGAACAAACAAGTGATGTTTTATTTTTAAAAAGTTGTTTATTTGCATTTAAAAGTCAATCAAAAGTCATGTGGAAGGAGAAGAGACGGTGGGGAGAAAGCCGAGACCTGAGAAAATTTACGTATCCTGCGGGGAGCAAACAAACAATATCATGCGGGGAGCAAACAAACAATATCATGCAGGGTAAACGTATAGAACACACAGTCGCCAAGGGCGGATCTAGAAAAAAAAAATTGGGAGTGCAGGGTAAACGTATAGAACACACAGTCGCCAAGGGCGGATCTAGAAAAAAAAAAATTGGGAGGGCTAAAATGAATAAAAGGATTACAAGAGATTTGAACTCTTGACCTCATGCCTAGTGAGATTATTTTAGGGAGGGCTAACCAGCTGAACTACCACATAATCTTATAAAAGTTCTTCATAAAATAATATTTCAGGGCGGGCTAGAGCCCCCCCTAGCCCTAATGAAGATCCGCCCTTGTTTCTAACGGTGAATCCCGGCGGCACAACACTAACTACAACACCCACAGTCGAATTATCTCTCTCGATCGTCGACTTGCATTGTTGCGTTGGCAAACCAACAAGCTCATGCCATTCCTGTTTGTATGTTCTTGGACCTTGGCACACGGCAGAACCATGAATCCCATCCCTTTTTTTTTAAATTAAAATAAAATGATTGTAAATAAAATTAAAAAGTAAGTGAATAAATTATAAGTAAAATTGTATTTTAAATTAAAAAAGTTACTATAATATTTATGATCTCTGTCCCATTTTAATAGCTTTGTTATTTGTGAAGGAAGTGTGACTATTGTGTTGGAACAGAGGTAGTATTTTAATTTTGTCACCCCAGGTTTGGGGGCTTTTACACTTTACAACCTAACCGATTTTTTTTTACAGTTCAGTACCTCATAAATTAGGCTTTTACAATTTGCCGTTCAGTACCTCATAAATGAGGCTTTTACAATTTCCAACATGCTGGTAGCCGGGTCGGAATATTTTAAAGAATATTTCGTATGATTGAGATTCACGCTCCGGTAAAGCGTTTGCGATTAAATTTAACATTTGAGTTGTAGGGTCTTCTTATACTTACACATAACATTAATTAAAAAATAAATTAATAGTAAATGATTTCTGTCCGATTATTACAATCGATTCTCAATTCATTGATACCCAATTCAAAGAACCCTACACTGAGAATCTTCAATCCTCAAAATCTCGAAGCTAATTATCAAGAACCCTAATTTATCAATCCTCAATTCTCAAAAACCCT
Organism: Euphrasia confusa; assembly: GCA_954870475.1. Taxonomy (NCBI): domain Eukaryota; kingdom Viridiplantae; phylum Streptophyta; class Magnoliopsida; order Lamiales; family Orobanchaceae; genus Euphrasia; species Euphrasia confusa. Next base: position 39,446,801 of record OX940956.1, on the reverse strand, counting down.
AACCCAAATACCCTATCTGAATACCCTCAAATTCTCTTACAGCGGAGTAGCGAAATGCGTTGGAAATTGCGTCCCGATTCTGCACATCCGCCGATTATTGAGCCTCTGAATCATGACTAATTCAGCTTGAGAGTGCATCACTGCTGCCTTCTCGCATCGGCAAAATTCGTTCATCTTCTTTCTTGCTTCTGTGGGTTGAGTCGCGTAGAGAGAAATTAGGATTATGCATATTGTGTATTTGTAAACATAATTTCACGTTTTTTTTAAATAAAAAATAAATGCTTATATTTGAGTGAGAGGTAAAACTGTAATCAACATTTGATTTGGTTTGAAATTTATCAAAAGCCTTTCAAAACGGAATATTCCTTGGAATATTCTGATTCAGCTACAGTAAGTTGTAAATTGTAAAAGCCTCATTTCTGAGGTACTGAATGAACAGTAAAAAAATCAAGTTAGCCCAAACCTGGGTGCAAAGTGTAATTAGCCATTTTTTATATTAATATTTTATAAAAATAAAATTTTTGTATAAAGATTTGTTTGGTTATTTTTTTTTTAAAAATATAAAACTTAAAAATAAACTTTTAGCTTATAATTTGTTAAAAAAAAAAAGCAAAGAAAAAATATTTTTTAAAACCACTTATAAGCTTTTGTAATTTAAACACTAAAAAAAGACCAAAATATCCCTAAAATTATTACTTTTTATATATATACAAAAATTCCAAATTTACTATTTTGTTTATTTAATTTTTTTTTTTTCACTATTAAGATTTATTTTTTGATAATTTTATTTATATAAAATTTTAAATTGTCTAACAAATTAACATTTTATTAGTTTACCTATCTATTTTATCCCACTTATAAAACAATTTAAAACATAGGAGTAATATTTTATGAACTCTTTTTAAAAAGTTTCCAAACTAAACTTATAATATCTTATGAACTCTATTTAATAATGTAATCCAAACAGAGTGTAACTCCTTAAAAATTTTAAAAATAAAAATTGCGTTATTGACTCTAAAAAAGATATTTACTTATTTAGTACTGTATTATCTCTCCTATCTCTCAAACCCACCCACCAACGTGAACTCGGTTCAGTAAGCAATAATTTGAATTTCAAATTTCGACAATTTCTGCCGACAAAAAACATAAATGCTCACCACCAAGACGGGGAAGAACAACTAGCGACGATCCAACCTCTAGAACCTTAGTGACTAAATGAGTAACTACTTGAGTAACGTAGTTACTCCCTACTCGATGATGTACTCAGCTAATATTTTTATCAAATGTCCGCCCCACTGGACAACAAACTTAGAGTACAAATTCCACCAAACTTTTTAAGCATTATGTACATAACAGAAATCTCGTCGGATCAAGCCATCTGCAATAGGCAGTCTAATATTGACGAGCCAATTTCTGAGCAGTTCCATCTTGAAACACACCTTCCAGCAGCTCAAGCTTCTTGTAATGCGCTTTCAACGTTTCATTTTGTTGGTTCCCCAGCTTTTCTTCCTCTTCCCGTTGATACTGCATTCACAAAATACAACCATTTTTAATGTTTGTTTAAACCCAACTCATCCCTCCAAAAGAAAAAAACTAACAAGTCAAAACAAAAAAAAAACAAAAATTACCTTGAGAACCAGTGATGCCTCTGCCTCTTGTTTTCTCACCAGATGCTTCATTTTCTTGGCCACCTCAAACTCGGGCTCTTCTGGGCTCACCCAACGGCACACTATCCTCCGTGCAGGCTTCCTAGGACGATCTTCAAACATCTCAGCTGTAGCTGGGCGTGATCTGACGGGCCTTGGCTTGCCCAATACCATGAAAGGGAATTGTTTCATCTGGGATATAATCCCTTGGGCCTGCTTTGGGGTTTTCATTTCCACTAAAGCAGACACTGGCATATTGTTCGGTTCTAAAAGGTTTGGGATGAACCGGATACTAGCCACATTACCGAACTGCCCGAAGGCAGCCTCCATGACCTTTTCGGTAACTTTGGGCGACAGATTGTCAACATAGATAGTTCTTTTGACTTTCTCAAGAAAAGCCTCATATTTGGCTTCGGCTGAGGTGGTGGCCATAGGTGGCATACTGAATTCAAAAACTACAAATCACAGAAAAAGCTCAAAAAGGTATAAGAACACATAGTAATTTTTTTCTGTCATCGATACACTTTGTACATTACTGCGATTTTGATTGAATATGTACTCTGTGTTGGTTATTGTAAGCTGAGGTTAGTGGAGGAAACGAGCCTAGTAGAGAGAATTCGGATTAACGGTCACGAATCAACTGAAATCTAAAAATGCTCGATCGAGGCCCAGCACTATGATGCTCGAGCTCGACTAGTTTAACACGTAGTATGTATTATGTTATTTTGTTCTAAATATTATTTGAACTAAAGCAATTCTACACACCATAATATGAAAGCCTTCGGAATCATTTCTACGGTAGCAAGTAACAGATCGGCACATTCAGCTAGCAAAAACACCATATCCAGTATCTTGAACTAAAATGAAACAGAAACCCCTACGAAAATCCGTACAGGTAGCAGTAGCACATCAAGTATAAATATTTGCGAGAGGAAATGAAAAAAACTAACCAAAGCTTCGATTCGCGGTCAGTCTGGGAAAGAGGAAAAATATCCACAGTACACTCGTCGCCGGTGAAAGATTTTCCGGGAACTCGACAAGAGGTGGAGGTGGCAGCTGCGACAGTTCGACGAGAGGCGGTGGGCTTGTGGCGATAGAAAATCCGTATAGGATTCGGGTTAGGGCACAGAAATAGGATTTGGGATTTTAAAAAGGGTTGTAAATGGGAAAAGCTGGTTCGCGCCTCTCATGGATTTTTTTATATACTGTGATTACAAGTGATGAATGAATGAAAATGAACTTTATACATAGTATGAATCATAATTGAGACAATAATTAAGCTTTAGCATTTTAGTGGAGTATTTGTTTAGGTGTTCCAAATAATCTTAAATAGGCTATCCAGATTTGATAAAAAATAGTACTGCATGTGAAAGATACATGAAAAAAAATGGTGTCAAGTAAATTATTTTGATTAAATTTGTTATACGCTAAGACTTGAAACTAATATTATGTTTGAAATATTTATAAATTATTATACAGTATTCGAAATAATTTATTTATGCATAAAAATTATTTTTAAAATATAATATTAATTAATGAAATATAAGTATGAATACATAAAACGTGACATCCTCGATTAATCATTTTAAGGGCTACTTAATATTTCCTTATAATTAATGTACTAAATCTAAAATTAATTTTTTTAATAATGACTAATTTATATATTGAATTTTTTGTTTAATTAATTTAGGGCAATTAATTACCCTAAATTTATTTATATAGCATGAAAAAGAAAAAAAAAAGGAGCAAAGAAGGAAACGCAACGCACTCGTACTCGCTCGCATTCTCTATCGGCCTCCCCTATTAACGGACGCCCGCCCTTCTCCTTTTCTTCTTATTCATTCATTTTCTGTTCTATGCTAATTTGGGTTCTCATTTCTCTGTACTAGAAACCTATAAATTGAAGACGAGTAAAGGTCAGTTTTTCTCTTTCTTTTTTTCGTTTTGAGTTTTCGAAGTCCCCAATTATAGCTTCTCGTGCCCTCACCTCAGTTCATGTTTGAATTTCCAATTGAAGTAGGTTAATAATTATTGTATGGTTTTTTCTTGATTGTTGAGACAAATGGGTTTTTCTTGTTTATATTATATAGTGTAGATTAAGCGAATTTACAATTGAATTATGCGCCTTTCTTATGATACGCAGTAGTTCATTCGTGTGTAAACAATTTTTTTTGCTTCAGCTTCTGGTATTAACATTTCTCTGCACAAGTTGCGTAAATTTATGCGTTGTATAATGCTCGAATTGGGGTTGGACTTGGACTTTTGTTTGTGATTTTACGCTACGAATAGTGCATTAGCTTTTACTATTTTGCTTTTGTAGTCTTGGTTCTCCTTTTGCTATTGAAGATGATGCTAATGCCTGATAGTGAATATATAAGATAATTAACATCGTTTTTTTATGGGTGAAATGTCTTTCCACAGGTCTACACTTTTCAGCTAACAAGTCTCAATGTATGCACAGAGAATAAAGCATAAAAATCTGAGATGGAACTATTTGTTTCGACACAGTAAATATTTCGGTAGTTACAACTCCCGCGATTACTCTCTTAGACAGCAATGCTTGAGCCCTGTATCAGGAATCAATAGTTTGAATCTTAGATTTCTGTCAAGCTCCTCAACATTCTCTGGCCTAGCTTCCGAGAGAAGGAGCCTAAGATTGCAATGGAGAAATATCCCGGCAAGATTTTATAGCTCTGAAGGTGATGGAAAGAATGCAAGTGAGGATAATCGGGTTCCTAACAAAATAGTGTCAGAATGTGAAAAGTCTCGCAAGGAAAATACTGCCGTCTGTGCCAGCGGTGCTCATGCTCGGCTTGGGGAGCAAGACCAACGGGAGTGGCTCGTGAATGAAACAATTGCTATTGAGAATAAAAAAAAGGAGTCCCCCTTTATAACCCGACGAGAAAGATTTAGAAACGAGTTCTTGCGAAGGATTGTTCCGTGGGAGAAAATAACAGTCTCTTGGGATACTTTTCCTTATTATCTTGAGTATGTTATATCCTTAACCTTTTTCTGTATAATGCTTGTCTTTGCGTGTGGGTTTTACTTTGACTGAGAATCATTATAATTGCAGTGAACACACTAAAAACCTCCTGGTGGAATGTACAGCCTCACATTTAAATCATAAGAAGTTTACTACAGATTATGGAGGACGGTTGACTTCTTCAAGTGGGAGAATCATGCTTCAGAGCATTCCAGGTCAGTTTTTTTCATGGACCCTACTCTGATTTTCCCTTTCTAGAATATATTTTTGCTATAATTTCATTAACTGAAGTTCTTGGTTTGAAGGAACGGAGCTATACCGGGAAAGATTGGTTCGGTCCCTTGCTCGGGATTTTAAAGTTCCACTGATGGTGCTTGATGGCAGTATTTTAGCTCCATATGTACGTTTGAAATAATTATAATTAAAGCTTTTATATCTACATACTTTTTTTTAAAATCAAAGGTTTTGCTTCCCTATAATATTTTGTGTAAATTCTTCCCATGATATCCAAACCTTTCTTTTATGTATGCCTGTTGAGTTTTTTTCCCTCCTCTTTGTGTTCCTCTTGTTTTAGTTTTACTAGCGAGTAAGAATGGTCCAGATAATTATACCTTTTCCTCATTATCTTACGAGAAACTCTTTTTGTGCCCAAACATGGTTGATTTGTCAGGATTTTGTTGAAGATGAAAGTGAATCAGATGAGGAAAATTCTGAAGGTTCATCGGATTCTGAAATTGAGGATGAAAATGACGCAAGTAATGAAAAAGATTATACCAGCAGTGCTGATGCAAAAACTGACGGGAGTGATGATGAAGTCGATCTGAATGCCTCCGAAGAAGCTTTGAGAAAGCTATTACCATGCAACATTGAAGAATTTGAAAAGGTGATAATTTTTTTAAATGGTGAAAGTGTTACTGATCTTGGCCTATTATGAAACGATAAAGGGGATTTAGTTCAAATTACATGCATATAAAGACCTTATCTGTTCCCTATTTCCCTTTTCTTATCAATTTCATTCTCATGTTTCTAGATAAGAATTGAAGAGAATCTATTTAGTTACCTGAAATTGCTGGAACTAAGTTATTAAGCCGACAAGATATTTCTGATGAATTTTAGGTGTATGGAAAGTACTATAATAAGCTATGTCAGTTTTAATGAATTGCAATGCTGTTTGACAGAGTGTTTCAGGAGACACTGAAAGCTCATCAACATCTTCAAAACCAGAGTCATCTGATAAAGCTGACTATCCACTAAAGAAAGGTAACAATGGTTGCTGAAAATGTTTTTTTTTTTTTAAAGAAACTGTGCAAGATTACAATCCCTTTTATGATCTGTTTGTACTACCAATTACCAAGACTAGTTATTATGGTCTCTTGTTGTCTTAAATGAATAAAATTAGCTGATGTTTCTAGTTTAAATTATATCCCTTCATAAGTAAATTCACTTGACTTGGTTAGGCTCAGTCATTTGGAATGTTGAAATGCAATTTCTGTTACAGTTATATATTCTTATGTGAGTAGGTAAAATATCAACCATTCAATTCTTATTCAGTTAATGTATCATACATATTTATATGTTACAGGGGATCGAGTGAAGTACTCTGGTCCTCCTGTTTGCATTGAAGCGAATAACAGGTAACTGTCTTTACATGACATTCTTACTCAAAATATTATTTTGGGATTTTATTTTTTGGAAATATTTGACCACAAAGTAGACTTTATATTGTCTGCAATTGTTATGTATGCTTTTGACTCTTGATGTGGATTTCCTTTCTGTATCTTTTGGTTGTCTTAAAGGTTAAAGATTTATTTATCTTTTGTCTTGTTAACTTTATGTTTGTTTGTTTTGTGTATTACATTATATGCTACTTCACATTATCCTTTAGAAAATCCACTATTTGATTAGCATTATCACAATTACTTTAGTTTGCCTTGATCTCATCGAGTCATCGATTTATGCAACGGGCGATTTTCTGATATGAACATTGAATGCTGTTGTTTTTATTTGTTGTATTCCTATACTGTTAGTCGCTTCCTTATGTTTTTTCTATCGATTATTCCATCCTTCTATTGCTTGGGATGGAGAAAATACATTTGAGTGATTAAGCCACTGAAGTTACAAGAATAGTTTAGATTCAAATATTTTAACATGAGAATCCAGAATCATACTTCACCAAAATTCAAGATCCTAATGACCATCTCTGGTAAATAATTTGACTATTTGATGGATAAACCCCTTTAATTACCCAGTAGAAGTATGCTTCCTCTTGATTCCCATCTAAAGTAATAATGAAAACAACTTAATAAAACTGATCGTCCGATGTTATGATTTGGACAAAGAAAAAACTGTGTTTTCTTTCTCTGAAAAGGTAGAGAAGTAACTATGCTAGATCTTTTCATATAAAGTTTCACTGTCCTTCTGAATCTCTCTTTTAGGAAGATATCGAAGTTATAACTTTTATACCTAGTCAAATAGTTCAATTGTTTGTAGATCAAGTCATTTAGGCCTGCATGCCGAGTAATAAAAAATGATATGTTGGCATTTTTTTTCTTTTAAACTTTGGGTATGTATTGTGACACTAGGCTTTTGCCACACCATGCACATTTCCTGCATTGAATATCTTCTTTTTTTCTTTTTCTCCATCCCAAGCAATATTACGATCCAGATTCAAACTGGACATAGGAAATTTAGCAATTCCAATTTTGATTCACTAATTATTTCTTCTCGCCTTTTGTGGGTGTGGGTGGGCCCTGGGAACACTCATTTATATTCAAAAGTCCTTCAGAAGATTGACCATTATCTTTGAACTTTTGTCTACACCTGATCATTGACATATACTATATTCATCACAGGATTGTATTGGGGCAGATACCAACACCTGATGGTCCAAAGAATGCTTATACTCTTATTCGTGGCAGGTGGGTTGGTAAGTTGTTTGAGGCATGTGTCAAAGATCATATTTCACTTCATGTGCTTGGAATTATAGTAATCTTGTTCTTTTATTAAATATTATGCTAAGTTGAATATCTAGAGAACATATAATTAACAATAATGATACTACTTCGCACATGAACTGTACCTTTTATGGGTATTTTACTCAACGTTGGCTATTGAATTGTACTTTTATGTTCTTCATATTTAATGCACTAGCTAATATGTTCTAGACTCGTTTAGTGCTTGAATCTTCTTTTACCTGACGAACTGATTAAGATTAAATTTTACTATATTTTTTCAGGACATTGTCTAGTGGGCAAAGAGGAGAAGTCTATGAAGTGAATGGAGACCAAGTGGCTGTTATTTTTGATATTAGCGGCAATGCAGTGGAAGGAAAGGATGGGAAAAGTGTAGAGCCTGCTTCAAAACCTTCAATTTGTTGGCTCAATGGTACATTATACTTGTAAAATACTGAAATTATAACAAGAATCTGGATGCGTTTTGTGTTTTCGATAGTTAATTTTAGTCTGTTATCTAGTTGAATCTATTTGTCGGGCATGATAAGTTTATACTCTAACTGGTCATATCTCAACTTCTATTTGTTACATGAACTATATAGTACAGTTCTGTCACGATTGTAATTGATGGGGAATTTATGGAAACCTATTAGTTCTGATGCTTTGTAAAATTTAACATACATAGCTAGTTTCGCCGTGGGTTGTTTGTTAATCTGTTGGGAAAAAGATGCATACCTTTTGTTTGATAGCCACCTTGGGAGTTGGGAGTGTTATGATTACAATATTTCTATAAGATGAATGGTGAGAAGAATATACTTATTTTGTTTGTTACATTCTTCTGTATGACTGTATCATTTGGTATATTTGCATGGACCTTATTAGGCATGTCCGTTATTTCCTGAGAAAAGATATTCCTTGGCTTTAACTCTTGTGGTGACCTGTTACTGATCCTTTTTCGAAAAATGGAACATATGTAGACTTCCTATATTTCTGTAGAAAATAACATAAGCTTGTGTTCAAGTGGTATTGCCAAACCTTTTACAAAGGTGTTGACAAGAGGTCGAAACATGTGCCTCTAAATTTGTTTGAGATTTGTCCCCTTTAATCCAGTCACTTGGCCCAACTTATATACTAAAAATGAAGGCTGTTGCATATTCTTTAAAACAATAATTATCATGATCTATCCTACCTTTTTCTGTATTTTGCAGTGAAGCATATAGAGCATGATCTTGATGCTCAAACTCACGACTGCTATGTTGCAATGGAAGTGCTCTGTGAGGTTGTCTTAGGATGAGTGCATGAAATGACTGTATTCATGTAAATTCTCACATGTTATATTCTGATAGTTTACATTTTTCCCATGATGATTGCAGATCTTGAAGTCTCAACAACCACTCGTGGTCTATTTCCCAGACTCTTCTCTATGTTTTTTTAGGGCAGTTTCTAAGGAAAATCGGAAGGAGTTTATCCACAAGATTGAAAAGATGTTTGACGGATTATTAGGGCCAGTAGTTTTGATTTGTGGGCAGAATAAAGTGGAAAGCGGGTCAAAAGAAAAGGAGAAAACTGTAAGTTTAAGTTTTCCAGAAATTTACCAATCTAATATGTAACCATAAAAAGAATGTATTGATATAGCTTCTTTTCATGCTATCAACAGGGGCTGATTGTCCATGTATAACTTTTTCTTTTGTTTTTTTAACAGACAATGATACTTCCGAATTTGAGCCGTCTTGCTAAGCTGGTAATGATCTTGTGCTCTAAAACTCTGTCGTCTAATTCAAATGAATCCACTTTTAAATATTTTTACTGTCATATTCTAGACTTCTAGTCTGTTAATGCCATTTTCTTGTCCCCTGTAGAATAAAACTTATGTTGTATATCATGTGAATGGTTCTGAAAAGATTCTGCAATTTCCAGAAATTGTTAAGCTAACATCGTTTTCCGTGTCTCGTATGATGCAAAAGGTCATTTTAATGCCTCGTTACTACATCTATCGAATTAAATATAGGACAAACATAAACCATCATATAAAATTGAGCATTTTCACCTTGCATATTTTTCGTGAATAAAACTTGTAGCCATTCATCAAAATATATCTAGATTTAAGTTCAAAGGAAATTGGTGTGAAACTTGCCCATTCTTTTACCTTAAGCCTATTATTTCATCATTTGTAAGAGCTTTGCTTGAAATGGGGGATGATATGCTATCTAGATGACAAACCTTGATTTGCAGTCTGATCACGTGTGTGGTCATTGTATATCTTTATCCCCACTGAGTCGCATTATGTCTTGCTTCAGCTTAGGACTATGACAATCTCGACATAATGTTTTTTTTTCAGCCTCTTTCTTTGAAGAGTATTACAGAGGGATTAAAACCCTCCAAAAGATCAGAAGAGGATGAAATATATAAGCTATTCAATAATGTGATGTCTATATATCCCCCAAAGGTAATTTTATTTTTTGCGCACCTGATATTGTAGGAATTTACTTCACGCTGAGGTTTATTTGCTTTTTGATGTGGAATCTATGACCTTATATACTCGAGGATGATTTCAGGAGGAAGATTCCTTGAGTATATTTAATAAGCAGATTGAAGAAGACAGAAGAATAGTGATATCCCGAAGCAATCTAAGCGAAATTCACAAGGTACATTGATTTATCTTTAAAAAAAATGATCTCTCTGGGTGTGTGTTATAAAGGGGCTTAGAATATCTACTTTTCATTTCAGGTTCTTGAGGAACATGGCTTTTCTTGCACGGACATGTTGCATGTAAACACTGATGATGTGATATTGACAAAAGAGAGTAAGAACATTCATTTCCACAGCCATATATATATATAAACACAGCAAGCACATCAAGCATTTGATCAAATTAATTTTGTAGAAGTTAAGAATGCTTATGAAAAAAATAGATAAAAACTTTTTTACGTTTCAAAATGGATGAATCAGTATTGTTAGCACGCAAAATTCATGAAAAGTGAGAAAACAATGGAAACGCAATCTCTACGTAAATTCAAGAGATACAAAATGTCACAGTATAAGATCGACCAGAATAGTCTATTTTAATAAAAATATGTTTGATAATGATTAATGAAAAATAGAGAATTGTATCCTTAACAGGCCACTTGGTTATAATTAAATGTTAGTTGCATTAATACTGATACCAATACAAATATACCACTAACGAGAATTCGACATTGGTGTATGACATTGAGATCAAACTGGTATGTGATGACTGATGATTTATTTTATTTCACCCATTTCCAATTATGTTTGCTCTAAATTTCGCAACAAGCCTCAATAAAAATGTTGCATAAATTAATACAATTTCTATATCAAGTACTGATGGAAAATATTCACATTTCAAACATTCCAACTTATTCTTCACGATTCTTATGACCATTTGTAATACCATTTTTGCTGATTGCAGAAGCAGAAATGGTTGTTGGCTGGGCCAAAAATCATTACCTTTCCTCTTGCCTTCTTCCTTCTGTTAAGGGGGATCGGTTACAGCTGCCTCGTGAAAGGTAAATTATATGTGTGCTTATTTTCAGAATAACCTTTTATCTACCCTGATCTGATTGGCTGTCAATCATCATGTGTAGCCTTGAACTCGCTCTTCTGAGGTTTAAGGAACAAGAAACAGCATCCAAGAAGCCTTCACATAAGCTAAAGGTTATTTATTTAGACACTTTTCTTCTTTCATATGACGGAAAACTTTGTTTCCATCTTTTATGATTATATAGGGATATTTACAAAAATATAGCCATGTTATTAAAAGCTTAATTACAGAAAAAAAACCATTTATCTTTCAAATTACAGATAGCCCCCTGGCCCCTTATATTTATTTTCTCCCTACAAAAATGTCTCCTCAAGAGGAGACAACACGGAACTATTTGTATTATTAGCTCTTGTATTAAAGGAAAAACTCATTGCAGAGTCTTGCTAAAGACGAGTACGAGACCAACTTTGTATCAGCCGTAGTTCCTCCTGGTGAGATTGGCGTCAAATTTGATGACGTTGGTGCCCTTGAAGATGTGAAAAAAACTCTGAATGAGCTCGTGATTCTCCCAATGCGGAGGCCTGAGCTCTTCTCTCGTGGAAATTTGCTGCGGGTAACTAATCTTTTGCACATTGCATGCAGATCTCTCCGTTTTATCATTTCTCTGAAAATCATTAACATGCTTTTTCACTCGTTAGCCTTGCAAGGGAATATTACTTTTTGGTCCCCCTGGAACTGGAAAAACGCTTCTTGCAAAGGCGCTTGCAACAGAAGCTGGGGCTAATTTCATCAGCATTACTGGGTCAACACTTACATCTAAGGTATACATGAATTTAATGTCCTTTGTACATTTGTAATACTTTGACGTAATATTTTCTGATTTGGAGTATGCCTGCTCCTAAAGACTAGCTCATTAATAGGGATGTCAAACCAGCCAGCCCTGTCCCGAGAAAAAGTAGTGTCAGAACTAAAGATTTCCAACCATAAAAAATCTGGTCTGATTCGGCCCAGGCCAAATAGCCCATCAGAGTGGACTTCTATTGACATCTTTAGTCATTGATAAAGTCGTGTGAGCATAATGCGTAGTGCTTCTACCTTAAATAAAATCAAGTTTTGACTGATGTTAGGAGGTTTTAGCAAGGAGCCTTCTAAGCACTGCACTGAATCACTGATCCTATTATTTGCCAAATTCACCTAGATCAATATTTATCAATTTTATTTTGGGCCTTCGAATATAATATATTTACGCAATTTGCCAACTCTATTGTGAGAGAATAAAAACAAAGGATTAGCTATATATAAAGGTTCATACTTTTGGATTGCTCATGGAGTGAACAGTAAGGATCAATCTTGTCGTGTTCTTATAATTTGCAAATTGTAATTCTTTATTAGAAGGTTCACCAATATCATGTTTTAGTTTATAACATTTTTTTTTCTTTCAGGCTTCTACCATTCAATTTTAGTTTGAAATATAACATCTTTTGTGCTTGGTTCTTATGCAGTGGTTTGGGGACGCTGAAAAACTCACTAGAGCACTCTTCTCATTTGCTAGCAAGCTAGCTCCCGTAATTATTTTTGTGGATGAGGTGAGACCTACCTGACTACCTCCTCCGTTGTTTGTGCCTTGGGATGGTCCATATGCTTAAAGTCATAGTAATTCCAAATCCCGAAAAAAATTTGTTTATTTATTAATTATTTACTTAATGTAAATAGGTTGACAGCTTGCTCGGTGCCCGTGGTGGTTCTTCCGAGCATGAGGCAACACGAAGAATGCGTAATGAGTTTATGGCGGCTTGGGATGGGTTGAGGTCAAAAGATAGCCAGCGGATTCTTATACTTGGTGCTACAAATAGGCCTTTTGACCTTGATGATGCTGTCATTAGGCGTTTACCGAGAAGGTAAGCTTTTTTTTTTCCCAAAAACGAACAGTTACACATGTACTCACAAATTCCACCAATCAGTCTCACATATTCACAGTTAGGAATATCATTCATATTTAAGGGGTATTATTTAATTCCTCAAATAAACGTTAAGAAAGTACAACAAATTAGAATAATGAGCTGCAACTCTGAGAAAATATGTACTGTTGATGTTAGGATTTACGTGGACCTACCAGATGCTGAAAACCGTCTGAAAATACTCAAGATTATCCTAGATCGAGAAAATCTGGAATCTGCTTTCCCTTTTGAACAACTTGCAAATGCCACTGATGGTTATTCAGGGAGCGATCTAAAGGTAACGGGTATTAATATTTAATAGTCATACATGGAAATAGTAGAACGATTTCTACGCACATTTATTTGATTTATTTTATATTCTTTTATCGTTGCAGAACCTTTGTATTGCTTCAGCTTATAGACCTGTCCAAGAATTGCTTGAAGAAGAAACCAAGGTAAAAACTACAAAAATCTGCTGGTTGATATTTTTCACTGTGCTATTTTACTTGCAACATAAATTTACCATGTCTCGCTTCCTTGAAGCTAATTCAAACTATTTGTAGAACTGCATTGTCTTATGTCCTAACAATTAATAAAAATTTATATGAGAAAAATATAACTTCATTATCTTAGGTGTTCTGAGGCTTAGAAAAATAAAGAGATTATTCCGGTTAGAGGTCGTTAAGCTCCTCATCCCCAAACACACCCATAATGTTTCTAGTTTCTTTAAGGACATCATATTCATAATCGATATTGCATAAAGTACTTTTTTCTTTCCGAAATTTGACACTATCTTCCTTATTTGAATCTGTGATTGTATTTTAAAGGGCGAAAGATTTGACGGGGTACCAATTTTAAGACCACTCAAGTTGGACGATTTTATCCTTTCCAAAACTAAGGTAAGTTCAAGCAGTCCATCCATATTTATTCTCTTAATGGAAGCTTCTTCCATGATCTGGAAGAGACCCATATGTGATTCCCATGTGTTTTTGTTCTTAAAGTTTTCCATGATCCGCCATATAATTGATTTCCTGTTATCGTTTTTAGGTGGGACCCTCAGTTGCGTACGATGCAGGTAGTATGAATGAGTTGAGGAAATGGAACGACCAATACGGTGAAGGGGGGAGTAGGAGAAAATCTCCGTTCGGGTTTTGATGTTACGTGGGGTGGACGAAGCACACAAGGAATTGGCTATAAGTTGTCATTGTATTTTTACTAGACTCCCTGTAATTTAATTTTATTGTTTTTATGTTAGATAGTGATCTTAACAAATCAAAGAAGCATGAATTAAATTAATTGATCCTACATATAAAATGTGTTTGAAAGAAATTGGTTATCCATCACATAGAGTGATGCTTGTAGTATTCTTGTTCCTATATGGCACCATTTATGGAGAATTGATTTTCGATCTTCGTCTCCTCGATTTAAGCTGATAAACTCCTCGAGATGAGAATCGAAAAAAATGTACACGATTATTGTCCTCCTACGCCTGAATATTTGCAGGTTTAATCTCGGCGAGTACAAGGATGATAAGCAAAATGTGGGAGCGTATACACGGCTCGACAAGGCACCACCGGAAGACCACAAATGACTTTCCGGAAATTACAAAATTGCCCCAAAAGTTTCCGAAATTACAAATCCGCCCAATCAATTCACTACCCTTGAGATCTCGCCCAAAATGGAAATTTTAGCACATCGCGGATTTTCTTCTTCCTCCCTCAAGAACTCGAATTTGAATGGCAGCTTCTCTTAAAAGAGGCAAGTTATTACTACCCCTCCTGTTGATTTTTTCCTTACTTGTTTCAGATTCGTCGATTTTTTTCCCGCGTTTTTCTCGCCCTGTTCATGCGTCAGAACCAGACCCGTCTCCGAATTCGAACTCGGTGATCGGGAAAGGCTCCGAAAACGAAGAACCCTCATATCAGGAAAATCATCTCGACAAGAACCCGTATGCCGCCCTATTGAAAAAGCAGCAACTTCATTTGGATAAGATTCAAGAATTAGTCCAGAGCCTCACCCAACTCGTTTCTAGGTTAGAATCGCAGTGCCCCTCAAAAGGGGAGATTTCGCCTTCACCGGAGGAATCAAAACATCCCGAAAAAGCAGGGGAAGAAGTTAATTTATCTAGTAAAAATGAGATCTTTACCGCAAAAAAAGGGTTGAAGGAAGGGGAAAGGGGCAAAAGTAAGCACACCACATTGTGGCCGGAAAATTTCCATCTGGTCGCCGGAGTCAAATTGAAGTCGAACCCATCTTGTATCAATATATTGCCTTACAGGGATCCGGAAGGTTCGAGCAAATACTTCGCCGTCGGGGCCAAAAACGGGAAATTGCTCGTGTTCTCGAAGAGCGGGGCTGTCTCCTTGGAGATCGACTCCGACCCGTCTTCCCCCGTGACAGCTGTCATCTCCTCCCTCTCGGTTTTCAAGAACGAGACCTTAATCGCGACTGGCCACGAGAATGGTGTCATTCTGATCAACCGCGTCTGGGAAGGGCCGACTGGTGGACTCCTTGTGGAGAGGCTCGGGAAGTTCGAGAAGCCCAACGGGCCCCGTATCGAAACGCTGGAGGCCCACCAAGTCGGCCGGAGGCGATACATTCTGGCTACGGATGGAGTTGGGAAGATCGTAGTTTTGAGCGAGGACGGGTCGTTTCACGGGTCAGCGAATCCATCGAGAAAGCCGATCGCTTTCTTGAAGCAACGTCTCTTGTTTTTCACTGAGAATGGAGCTGGCTCGTTGGATTTGAGGACCATGAGACTGAAAGAGACCGAGTGCGAGGGCTTGAACGATTCTCTCGTGAGGAGTTACGTTTTCGACGCTGTTGACCGGTCAAAGGCGTACGGGCTCACGACCGAGGGCGATTTGGTCCACGCGATGTTGTTGGGGGACTCGAGGAACTTCAAGTGTCGGGTTAGGTTTAAACGGAGGTTGGATTTGGATTTGGATTCGGATTCGAATCGGCCAGTGGTGGCTGTGCAGTCGATTAGAGGCTATTTGCTGATCGCTAACGAGGAGAAGGTTTTCGTGTACAATGTTTCGAGTCAGCATTACGTTCGGGCTTCGGGCCTGAGGCTTCTGTTCTCAGCCGGGCTCGATGAGCTCGATCCGAACGAGGAGGGGAGATTGTTTGCGCCTTTGATTGCTAGCGATCACGAGAGGATTTTGTTGGTTAGTCTCGGAAATGGGTTTGTGGGGATGTACCGTTCGGGCCTTCCGGTTTTCGAGAACTCGTTCAAGAGCATCATGTGGTCGAGCCCGGTTCTGTTTTTCGTCATCTTCATCTTTGGAGCATGGCATTTCTTTGCACACAAGAAGGAAGCCCTCACCTCGTGGGGCCCGGACGAGAGGCCCGTTTTAAGAAATTCGGATCAGAGCGGGTTGAGGTATGTCTCTCCGCCTAGGACCGGCCCGGTCGAGGCCCGGTTTAGGCCGGAGTTGAGGTATAGGGGGGCACAGGGAGAAGGTGTTGCTAGGAGGGAAACTCTGTTTGTGAATGGTCAACCTGAGGATGATATCCGTTGACTTTTCTGGTTTTTTTTTTCTTACCGCGTGAAGTAATAAATGTGTTTTACTGTTACCTAGTAACTTTGGAAAATATGAAGTGGGCCGATGCTTAATTCGGCTTCGGGACTGAAGGCTTCATTGGGCCTGTTGCTTCAACATAAGAGCATCTTCAATGCACCAAACCCACTTTTAACTTTTTATGGGTGTCAAGGGTTGTTAGCTCAGTTGGTTGAGCGCTCGAATTGAAGATCAAAGATCCTAGTTCGAACCCAAAACATTGTAATTGACCTATACCAAAAAAAAAAAAAAACTTTTTATGGGTCCGTTTATTGTCACATCATATGAAAGTGGGCAAATGAAAAAAGTAGGCAATTCACTCCAATGCAAAAGCCCACTTCTCATTTTTAAATTCCAACTTTATTAATTAAATACTACTACTAACACATACAAAAAGTAAATAAAAAATTAATTGTGGCCCACATGTCAGAAATGGGCATGACCAAAACAGTGGGTATGCTCACTATTTTCATATCTGCTCCAATGCAAAAAAAATGAATTTTGAGTACCCAAATCCATTTTACTTGGCCCAATGCACCCAATTGGGCTGCATTGGAGATGCTCTAAGAGTATCTCCAATGCACAAAGCCCACTTTTAACTTTTTGTGGGCCCATTTTTTGCCACATCATGTTAAAGTGGGCAAAGGAGAAAAGTGGGCAATTCACTCCAATGCAAAAGCCCACTTCTCATTTTTAAATTACAATTTTATTAATTAAATACAACTACTAAAAGTCTACAACATACAAAAAGTAAAACAAAAAATTTAATTGTGGCCCACATGTCAGAAATGGGCATGGCCAAGACAGTGAGCATGCCCATTATTTTCATGTTTGCTCCAATGCAAGAAAAAACATTTTTGGATGCCCAAGTCCATTTTACGTGGGCCAATGCACCCAAATGGGCTGCATTGGAGATGCTCTAATGCCCGAGCAATGATTGATAGTGATAACTAATTACTATGAATTTTAGTGAGGTTTCGAATTACAAATCAAATTTATGAGCTGGAATTCTAATCAATTACTGAATTACACATTATATACAATTCTAAATTTCTAATTGATCGAGTACGGACGGGTTTCGTGTAATGGCTCGACTGTGTTTGACGAACATGGTTTACATGTTCGAAATAGTAGTCAATCGGAACACGATAATATGCAAGATATAGGGTGGGGCAAGATGTACGTTGTTTTGTACTTGAAATTATAAGATGAGATTAATTAACGAATTGAGTCAAGAATTAATCAATTCACACACATCATTTTCAGTCGTTAGAAATTATGTGGTTGAAAATCAGACAATAAGCGACCAAAATTTTATATCAGAACATGTTAAAATTGAGCAATGTCGATTGTCGGGTGTGCATCATCAAATGGGTCCATTTGAATTTATTTAATTCTTTTCTTTTTAAAAAAATATAATAATAATAATAGTAATTAATTAATTAATCAATTAATTGGATGAACGTATGTTGACTACTATACTCTTTCTTTCTCAGGTAAGTTGCACTATTTTCTGTTTTTGTAAAATACAAATTAAGTGGTGCAATCTTTTTGAAACGGAAGAAGTAGATCCACGAGTAGCTAGTACGTGTTTTTTATTTATTAAATTTATCTTAATTTATCTGAACACGAATTCAATATGATATGTACATATTTAACGAACATGGAGGGCGTATGAGGTAAAGGTTAAGTGTGGACAAGAGGATTGTATTCACCGACCCTCTTAGATCCGTCAAAGGTACATTCGTATATATATTGTTTTTAGTTGAATTATTTATAGTATATAATATAATGTCTGTTTTGTTTTGTTTTTTTTGTTCTTCACATTCAACTCGCGCATGTCACTACCAACTCTCTGTCTCGAATCCACGCTCCACTTACGACAATTCATGTTTTATTGTAAAATCTAGTTGGTCGTCAAAATAATCATAACTACAATCAAACTAATTAAGATTTACAACGTCTCTAATCAACAGTGATATAAATTATTAAGAGTACGTACCACTCATACATTTCTATCAAACCACATAATGTTAATAGTATGATCAAATTAAACTATTATTATTATGATATAGTCGTAGAAAAACAATATATATAATCCCAATAATTAAAGATTTCAAACTTATATTGATATTACTGTCAACTAAGAAACTTCAAGCGATCGAAATTGTGATGAATTCTACCGCCGCGCCATGATAATTAATTACCAAGTTGATTATAATAGCTACTCATAAACTAATTAATCACTTTCTAAAAAGATTTTAGAATTCTTCCAAAATCAATCAAATAGTAGTACTTACAGTACTAATTAGTTAGTCTCTTTGGTGATTACAAAGCTAGGTAACATGTTCAATTTTTTCATGAGATTTTTCTTTTTGTCATGCACGTACTTTTAGGCCATGTTATTTGACCTTTACTTTTGTGCTCAACAAAGAAAAAAACACAATTATTTCAAAATAATAAAATGGGTCGTACGTCATTATCTGCTTAATCAGCACATTAATCTTTTCAATTATATTAATCAAACCAAACTAAATTAGGTTAATTAGCCGATTGTTTAATGATAGTTACACATTGGCGTTCACATGCAACAACAGAAAAAGTGTGAGACACCAATTAATTAATCATACGATTAATCCTAATACAGGAGTAATGAGTTGTATGTAATTAATTCATTTTGTGTAGGTATAACATTGTCATTGTTTAACCTAATTTACACTATCACTCGTTAAATCATCGCCCAAACCAAAATCGAAAGACAGGTTTTTGTTTAGCTAGGATCTCAAGATTTTATGATCGATTACTCTTTCCTTTTATGTTTCTTGCCTTTCATTTAATTAAGATTTTGAATATCTTTATATCTCATCATTATAAAGGCAATTACTGACTTTAGAGTATGACTAACAAAATCTATATCTATATACTACATATTCCTTAAAAATTATTGTTTTAAGATAAATCTTTTTTTTTTTTTATCATAGAGTAAGGAACAATATAATTAAGCTTCTTGATGTTAGTGCAGATCTTCTTTTCCTTTTTTCTTGCAAGAACAATCTTGTATGAGAAGAAAGGTATCATGATTTATTTTTAAATTTTATTTTCAAAAAGAAATTATTGAAAAAATAATAACAAAAAAATGATCTTTTTATTTTGTTGTTATTTACGTCATATGAAAAAGAAACAAAAAGAGGCTATCAACTTAAAGAAGCATTTTTTTTCTGGCATATATAGCTTCATTTTAATCAAGACCAAATAAATTCACTTATTTAATTAGGAAAAAAATTATTCTAAGAATAGAACTATTTGAATGATAAAAAATTATATATAAAAGAAAGTAATAGTTCATACATAGTCAACATAAAAAATCATCTTTTCATCGATAATTAATTTGAACTAATATTCCAATTTTCATAGAAATTTTGATTTTCTTTTACCCTTTGAATGAAAAAAAAATTGAAGTCCAAACCTTTTAATTTTGTAGAATTTATTTTAGTTTCAAATGGAATAAATAAACCAACAAATGAATAAAATATGTCACTCGATAATCATTTCAATAAGGCCAAAAAATGAGGGAGTGCGAGACACGTGGCAGAGAAGAGAATTTAATCCTTTGCGTGCGAAGGGAGTCCTTGTGGGTCCCACCCGTTTGTTTATATACTTCTCGCTCTCCCCCAAAAATTCTTGTGTGCCGTATTCTCTGACCCCCACAATCCATTTCAAATCAACGGCTCAGATTTTCAACACTCCATGTGTTCATCTTTAACCGTCCGATGATCCACCGATATGGGTCCCACTGGTCACAGTCCAATTAGCACTAAAAATTTAGTTACAATAAAATCTTCCCTCTCTTTCTCGTTTAAACATTCAACAATGTACTTAAAAAAAATATTTAGTCACCCATTTTTTTTAGTAATATAGTATATTATAAAATGTTGTGAAATAAATGTAAAATCAACCCTATGGTTAAAAAAAAAACAAATTTAACTTTACTATAATGAATCAAAAAAAAAAATTAAAAGGTGAGATTATTTTATTTTACGATCTGGATTGTTGATCGCAGTCAAAAAAATTAAAATCATGATTAAAATTTGAAGAGTAAGTGAGGGGGGTACAAGTGAGTCCCACCACAACACACTTTTTCTTCCTTCATAAACACAAGAATGTTCCCCCAATCCATCCATCACCATTCTCTCCTTGCTCATTCATCTTCCTCCAATTCTTGAGTGGGAAAATCAAGAAAATTCAATTCATTTTCCTCACACTTGTTTCAAATATTAAATTTGATTTATAACTCAAAGAGATCATCATGAGCATTACTTCTCTCCAAGCTTGCATGGACTCCTCAAATTGGTTGCAGGTAAAAATATATAATAATAATAAAAATAATTTGTGTGCATCATCACTTTCTAAAGTAGCTTCCATACATGATACATTTTCCACATATAGACAAACCAACCCCTTTCAACAAAATTTCATGCTTCTTTTTTCACACACTAAATGTGAAATCAACATCATCATATTATGAATCAAACACTAACATTCTTCTTGTTGATCTCAAACAGGGTGGTGCGATTTCCGACGACAACACCGGGCTACTAATCGACTCATCGTCCCCAATCACAACTCCGACCGGCGACGACTTCCTCCCATGCAGTGGGCCCCTCGTCCAAAGACGGCTAAGGCCAAACCACGAGCAACCCCTCAAATGCCCGAGGTGCGAATCCACACACACCAAATTCTGTTACTACAACAACTACAACCTCACTCAGCCTAGGTACTTCTGTAAGACCTGCCGTCGCTACTGGACCAAGGGCGGGACCCTCCGCAACATCCCTGTCGGAGGCGGATGCCGCAAGAACAAGAAAGTCTCCTCCAACTCCAAGAAACAGTCGACTCCTTCATCATCGTCCGATCATCAGAACATCAATCTCCACCGTCCATTCCAGAGTCAAACCGCCACAGATCTTCATCTAGCTTTTCCCGAGCAGCTCCGTTTCTCTTCCATCCATGGAGCGGGATCTTTTAACCCCGCCAACACGGGCTTCTTGTTCGAGAACATGATCATGAACCCGGTTGAGTGCATGGGCATGGAAACACCTATTCACGATAATTTCCATGGAAATGGTTATAATAATAATAATAATATCGATCATCATCCCTTTGGCTCGTCTTCTTTTGAGCATGGGAATGGTGATACGGGTGGTGGGGCCCATCATATTCTTGAGAGTTACCAGAGATTGATGCTGCCTTATGATGATGAGAGCAATCATTACCGTTATCATCATCTGGATCAGAATCAGGAGGTTGATGATGATGTGAAGCCGAATGCCAAGATTTTGTCGCTCGAGTGGCACGATTGTAATTCTGATGCTGGGAGCAAGGACCCGTTCAGGTACAATCTTGGCGGGCTAGGGTCGTGGACCGGGTTGATGAGCGGATACGGATCCTCTGCCACTAACCCATTAGTTTGATTCATTGATTATAATGTTTCAGTGTGTGTTCTTAGGTTTTGCAATTTGCAACATGTTGCCTGAAATGAGTGAGTTTAATATTGAGAAAATTATTATTATTATTATTATTACTTAAAAAACGACACAAGCGATAACGGCTAGTACTAGTAAGAATTATTCTCAGGACGATGAATTTAATAATGTAAAAGAATATTCAATCGAGTAACTGATCACTACCTGTGTACTAGTCGAGCTCATGATGAGGTGCAGGCGAAGGTAAAGCCTGGTGAAACGGGTTGGAGTCTTCATTGCTAGCTTTATTACTTACATCAAGAGAAGCAATGGGTTAGTGAAAAGAAACGACAATATCATAAACGAAAATTTTCAATGGAAGTCGAGAACTCTTGCATTATCCCATAAAATTGCATCGTCACAGTTAATCAAACTAAAATACTAATAAGAAGAGCGACAAAACTAGCTCCTAAACCGATCCACAACTTCTGAATTGTTTTTTCCATCGTAGCGACTTTCTTGTTCGTCTCTTTCAATTCTGCGACGTTCGAATTGATAGTTTTTAAGAGCCCCGGTATAGTTTGAGTACAATTTTTAATGGAAGGTGGGTCAGTCCAGCTATATTGACCACAACCTCCAAGCTTCTGCAACAAATAAGAAACACGAGGAAAACAGAATGAAGAAAACGAAATTGATTAAATTTATTAAATACAAGAGACTTTTGCATATCATGAATCTCCTTCCGGATACAAAGAAGTAATTCAAAGCACCTTTTGGGCTCCAATCATTTCCTCCCATTGTACGGATTTTAATATCCTACTCAATTCATTCATGAAAAATACGAACTACAAAGAAACAAACCTAGATGAAGAAGCTATAAAGTAGTTGTGAACCAGATATGATAGTTGGATACTGTATATACAATATAACACTACCTTTTTATTTAGATCGCCTAAAGGCAAGCCGTGGACATCGCCTACAGTATAAGGTGCGTCATTCAGCTCATGCCCTTCATAGCTCGTAAACGCACCAATAGCTCCTAGAAACCCTTCGTGGCTCAAAAACATGGCTTGCACTTGTCCCTTCGACCTATTAAATCCGTAAGTTAAAAACCGAGCCACGCATAATTTGTTACAAAAAATAAGAAGTTGAGTTAAGATTTACCAGAAGTTAACGGCAAATGAGATGGTGTCCATAGTGTACGCGTGGCCTCGGATGAAATACCCTCCAAAGAATATACGCTTAATTTTAAACAGCTTTGCGTTTAAGTAAGATATCTGCACGACACGAGGAAATAACATGGGGGTGCGCTTAATTCCAAACAACACGTACGGAAATCATACGTTTTGCGACCCAACTTACCTGACCGATATTATAAGAAATCATTCTCAAGAGAGACAGAGATAAATCTTCGGGTACGTAGTCTTTAGGGTCATTGTTTCCCGCTGCAATCTTGGCAAAACTAGAAGCTATAGTCCACGGAGGGAGACCTAACTGTGTCGTAATTAAAATTGTTAAACGTGTAAATAGAAATAAACGAGTAAACAAATGAGTTTGTGTACAACAGTGACCTTGTTGTCGTAATTTCCTCCATAAATATCCCCAACCAGCATGTCGATGGTTCTGTTGTCACCTCGTTGGCTCAGCTCCAATTGATCGTCAAAACTATTTAATATTTATTCAAGAAAACAGGAAAGTTCTAATCATTCAACCGCAAAGAAGAAGGTTTCAGAATAGAAAAGTCAGGCATTAGATCAAGGAAACCACCTTTTGAGATTGGTCAACAACTTCCCAAGACCCCAATATGTGCCCCCGCCGAGACATGTTCCACTCACTCGCTCAAATACTCCTTCTCCATCGACCTTCATACCCGGTAAAGTCGATTTGATCATTAATAGAGTAATAGGAAAAGAGAAATAGGCAAAAATAAGACCACCTTTATTATACTGACGCCAGATCCTATATTAACGAGGAGATACGGGTACAAGTCATTGGAGTCGATTTGCACAAACTCTTTCTTACCCTCCATGTGCGTAAAAGCTTCATGTCTAATTGCCTGCAAAAACAACAAAAATATATAAGCAGCACAAATTAAACGTTTTCTTTAACACGTCGAAAGAATTAACAAACGCACCTTTAGCAGAAAATTTGCACCGGCCACAAGGCAATTCATTTCACCCTGTTTATCTATTGTAACCCCAAGTCTTTCTTTGAAAAGATCAGAATATTTGTGGGCCCCACCGCCTGTTGCCTTCGCACAAACGTCGCCCAAGTTAATACCCGTAGAAAGCATTACACGTAATAAACCTTCCTCGTAGGAGTAAGTTTACAGCATGAACTTGCTCAGCAAAAAATAAATAAATCCTTATAAAGAATACCTTGATCACGGGATTCTTCCAATGGGGTGAATACATCCCTGTTGAAGAATGAAGATTTAATCATTCAAAGCCACTTATCAGAAATCAAAATTGAAAGAAGAAAAAAAAGTATCATCCGACAAAACGTGAACAAAATGAAATGAAGCCTCCCACCACGAAGTGGGTAGCTCCATATGCCCCCGCAGTGAAGCCGATTGGAGTTGATGAAATCCAAGCACTCGTTAATTTTACTCGTCTCGAATTTTACGAAATGAAGCCTACCGCCACGAATCGAGTAGCTCCATGTATTTGGGTCGGTGAAATCTAGTCCTGAATCGGTGGTCTTCCTCTTCTCGTCTCTTGAGAAATAGATCAGTTTAATTAATGATCCTGCCGAGGCAAAGATAGAAACTTGATAACCAAAAATTGAAATTAAAAGGCCACAAAAACTCAAACTTCACAAGCTTCCAAGATGTTACAAATGACAAATAATGTATAGACAAAAACATATATACACAAACACATGATTATATATTCGAGTGACGGGTAAAACAGACAAGATAACTAAATGCACTATAATTGATAAAACCATACGGCAAAATTCATCGATATCCGATAACATTACGGCGGTGCTACACAATCTAAGAGACTAAAACTTACCCTGTTTTCTCACAATAATCACATATTCACATAAACCTATTTTTTAATTAATTTTTAATCGTTTTCCAACTAAAAAAAAAGGCAGGGGCTTTACCTCCAATATCCAAAGCCAGATGAGAAACATAACCGGACAAAATCGTGGGATTTTCGTCCTCGGAATTGCCTTGAATGGCGGTCCCACTGAGGTCCAACAGCGGCCGAGAAGACGGTCGGCGGATGGAATTGCTGGCGGACACAGTACGAGGATTGCCGCCGCCGTTCCGGGTATTGGGTTCTTGGTGGTCCTCTGTTGAGCCATCCATTTGTGCAACAATAATAACTCACTGCAACTGATAAACATGAGTTATTTATAGGCATCTGTTTGGTAGGTTTAATCCTAATAGGATTCTCGAGGATGAACATAAAATATTCGAATTTTGGATTGCATTAAGCTTCGGAAAAACATGGGTTTGGAATTTGGATATTACTAATTCTAGTACTATAAATACCATATGCCCAAAATTATTTGTTTAATTTTCATTTTTCAAAGGGTTTTAGACTAAACCCAATTTTTTTTCATGAAATCTCTTTTGTTTCATATATTGGATTTATGTTTTGGTGGAGGTAGAAACTAGAAATCGTGATATATTTTTTTATTGTAAATAAAAAAAAAATCCAAATATTTTTAATTTTATAACCAAACAAGTTTCTTGCACTAGCAACATAACATAGTCCAGCATTTGACCAGAGGGGCAAGAAAAAAAGATCCCAAAACCACAATATACATTCACAAGTAATACTAATCCTTGGAATATTACATCACACCTCGTGCGCGAACCAGTGTGCATATTCTTCAAACACGGCCGTTATTCTTACAGGATTAATCGTGACACAGAAAACCCAACATAAAATCTCCATATTAGATCCTTAAACACCAGCAGCTTTCTCCATAGGTAGAGCATCATTTGGCTTTGAACGCTTCTTCTCGTAATCTTTCACAGCTGCTTTTATTGCATCCTCAGCAAGCATGCTGCAATGCAGTTTCACGGGTGGAAGAGAAAGATGTTTTGCAATTTCCCTGCATATCCCAAGTTCCAATATAAGTGAACAACAAATATGACACAAGAAACCGCTGAAACTATGAAAAAACATACCAATGTAAGAATATACGACAAATAGAATTTGTTTTCAACTCATAAAAAATGTAACTTGCTCTTCATGACTCGTGCGTGCTCCAATATAATACGGATTTCTAAAGACTATCCATATGTGACGAACAATTCTAACATAAAATGCCTCTAATGGACCTATAAAATATTAAAATTCATTTATATTTTTAGAATAATACCAATCTTATAACTAGTCCCAACTCCCAAGTGCATACAAGTCTAACTAACACTACTGTCATTTATCATCACAATTTTCAAACAGATGTCATCTTCCGACACATACTAGTCTACACATCATGGTTGCTCTCGCTACTTCTTGTGCTTTAATATGAAAAAGGACATCGGCTGACATAACTCAAGTAAGAAAAAATGTAGTAGGATGGAATGAACAAAGTAGAAATTCAACAGAGAAAGGGACAACATTATCATAGGCCACAATAAAATAAAATAAAATAAACAAATGCGATTACCAAGAGAATCCGTTCTACAAAGGATGAAAAGACATGGCCTAAAAAGTATTACACCTTTAGAAGCAGGAACGGAGAATTTTATGTTGATACTTAATTCAATTTCAGCGTAGAAGCTGAAATGATAGTAACTATTTACATTGAAGAGGCAAGATCGCTGTGTTTGAAAAAAAAAAAAAGTACTCCGTACATAACATAGAATAAAATAGAACTCCCTCCGTCCCAGTAATACCGTCATAGGTATCCCGGAATGGATATTTATAAAAAAATTACTATGTTGATAAAAAATAAGGGCAAAATTATTTTTTGAAGTGAGAAAGTAAAAGTAGATGTTAGTATAGTTACAAACTTAGATTAAAAGCAAAATAAAATAAAATTGCCATTTAAGGTAAAAAGGTCAGTGTAATTATCTTTTAAGCGCATGAAAATACTTGTGGAACAACTCAAAAAAAAAAATGTACGAAAATATCTATGGTACTTATGACACAAATGTTAAATACAACGTGGTCTTGAATTTATACATAATAGTGTTGGAAAATAAAAAATAAATTTAGAAGAAATAATAATACTACAGAGTACAGACATTAAATAAAGCATGGTCTTGAGCTTAACAATGGAGGACACATAAACTAAGAGGGCAATCGGAAACATAAATAGTGCTTTTCTATCTTAAGAGATAAATATTACAGTTACCTATACAGACATAAAATGTATCAGGTAATGAGTTCGACTTACGTATTCTTGATTGACAGGACTTCCTCCATTTGCTTACCTTTCACCCATTCAGTGGCTGAAAAATAGAAAACACTTGTATTAGCAAAAACACTTATTCACAGGCAACGGAGTGACAGGCACACATCAAGGGGGGACAATAAACACACACACACATATTATATACAGATGATGACGACAATAATCACCATATCGTCACCTAAACGAAAGAATCAACTAGTAAAACCAGTGTGAAACTGTGAATAGAACCTTTGGTAAAGATTAGAGAAACCTTGAAAAAAATGGATCCAGTACAAAATCAAGGCAGCCTAACGGATAATTGTTTATGTGCAAGATTAATCCTTCATCGATAAGCAACAAATCCAATCAACTAATACTATATATTGTAGATGTTACTTGTCCTAGATAAAATCATAAAATCACATCCTATATCCAGCTCCCAAATCACCTCACAACCAAATTAAACCAGAACACGGATAACTCGAAGAACTTAACATTAAACAACCTGTTATTGCCAATCGCAATACACTAATTCAAGCATTAATATAATGAATAACAATAATCCAATTTCCATTAATCTCGCAAACCTACCAACGGAGGAGGAGGCAATAGCAGAACCGCATCCGAAGGTCTTGAAACAAGCATCGACAATTTTGCCGGTCTCCTCGTCGACCTTAATCTGCAACTTCATCACGTCTCCGCAAGCCGGGGCTCCGACGAGACCCGTCCCGACAGTAGGGTCGTTCTTGTCGAATGACCCGACGTTCCTCGGGTTGTCGTAGTGATCTACCACCCTCTCGTGGTACATCCTCAGCGCCGGCGACGCAGGGGACCGCAGCCCATGTCCGATAATCCTTCTGGTTACGTGCCTCAACATTTTTTTTTTTTTGGGGATAAGATTGAAACGAGATTGGGTCTGTTCTGTTGCTAGGGTTTGTGGAAACTGTCAAATTGGTGGGAAATAGGCGGGTTATGGATATTTGACCCGGTGTTGGGAATCGGGCTCGATTTTAAATCTTATCGTCAAATTATTATTTTTATTTTTATTTTAATCTAAGGAAAACAAAGGGCTTGGGTACTTTTTCGGTTGGGGTGGACAGATTACGTGTTTTTTCGAGTTGGGCTAACAATGGGCTTCTGGGTAACGATCCAGCTGATTAATTGAAAATAAAATAGTATTACATAAAAATATTTTTTTATTACAAATAATGCATATTGGGTAGTTTTTGTAACATCAATACAAAACTCAAGGGGTGGTTATTACATTTTTAGAGTTTTTACTCCCTCTATTTTGACAATATTTGAACACTTGATTGGCAGAAATCAAAAAAATGTTTTTCTGATGCTGGTAAAAAAAGAATTGATTGTAATTTTGTTTTTAAAAATAAAAACATGTAAAAATATTGTGAGTTACAAAAGTAGAAAAATAAATAAATAAGTAAGAGTACGGTTGTATTATAAAGTGGAAAAAAAGTATAATTATTTTTATTTTAAAATGTAAAAAATACATATGACAACTTTGTTGATAGCTGAAAAGTCGTGCTCTCCAATAACCAACTAAAATATGAAGGTTTGTGGATTGAGTGGTGAACAAAGTAATTGAGCTCTCCAAGAATTTTTGGGGGAATGTGTAGATATCCCTAAATGGAAAATTACATCATCTATTTATAGAAAATACAAATTAGGGTTTCCTAAGTTGGCTAATGGGCCAAGCCCATCAAATAAATCCGCCATTAAGCCCACCCCCTCTCCCGGCCCAAACACAACGAGCTCGCTCCTCGGCGGTCCGACCTCGAGAGGAACGGAATTCCTCCTCGGTCTATGATCGGACGATTCGCCGCTTCGCGACATTTCCCAAGGGTTTCGCTATGTTCGTCCTGCTCGGGTATTTTCCGTGGGTGAGCTGAGTACTATCTTTCTGGTCGCTTGCCCAAAAGGGGGTCTCTCATGCTCGGATAATCGTTGAATTTATTCTGCATAACAAATGCCCCCCGAGATCGTCCTGTTCGGTAGAAAAGGTCGGTCTCGGAATGCAGATGGTCATTGATGAATCCGAGCAAAATTTATTGTCTCGACGGTTACGCCGATTCATTAAATGGCGGACGACGGTTATTGCCACGTGTCAATTTCTGAGAGGTTTCTGACTGACGTGACGCTTCGATTCCTGTCAGGCGTCCTTTCAAATTCAAAATTTGAAATTTGCCGCTTCTTCTCCTTATAAATACCTCGCGAAATTCTTCATTTGTCACTTTTTGCTTCCAAGCTATAGACATCCGGACACTCTGACTTTCTTGCTCGGTCATCACGAAAAGTGCTCGGCTTCACCCTTGATCACGTAGGTTCCTCTTCTCCATCCTTTTACGGCTATTTGCGGGCTTATTATAGTAGTTTTCAGATATTACTTTCTTATTAGCATCTTAAAACGAGTGAGAATGAGCGATCACGATAGTTCTGCTACGCTTTCCGACATCCTTGCTTCTGGTGAATCGTCGGATTCTGGGACTTCCGCCTCTTCTTCTTCCGGGGATGACCCGATTCCCACGATTGGCTTTTCTGACGAGGAGAAACTGGAGCTGTTCGCTGGTGGGGTTACGGACTGTTATCGCCGGTTTATCGATATGATGGGCGAAATCCGGGGTCCCCTTCCCCCCTTTATATATACTCATTATCTCCACGAGAATCCTTACGTCTTTGTGGAGCGCACGAGATTCGGGGCGCGC
Source organism: Euphrasia confusa (assembly GCA_954870475.1). Lineage (NCBI taxonomy): Eukaryota > Viridiplantae > Streptophyta > Magnoliopsida > Lamiales > Orobanchaceae > Euphrasia > Euphrasia confusa. The sequence goes on along the minus strand of OX940956.1, from coordinate 39,416,673 downwards.
CCCAGGCCTGATCAGGCAGGCATGTACGCGAGCAATCGCAGCTCGATTGTCCTGGAGGACAAACTGCAAGACAAGCGGGCGACCTGGGGGATCCCCTCGGATGTCCACATTTATTGTCCCACACCCGACGAGCGGGCGAATTGTCCTCCGCCGGGCATGGTTGCTGTGACCAGCTCGATGATGGATGCGGGTCTCCGATTTCCCCTCCATGACTCTATAGCCGCTATTTTGCAAGCGTGGGGTATCGCACCCATGCAATTGCATGCTAACTCTTGGTCGTTGCTCATAAGCCTGAATGTTTTATTCGGCCATTATGGCCTCTATCGCCATCTTTCGGTTTCCGAGATTTCTTTTCTCCTTATCATCAACCATTTCCGAGGTGGGGACCATTATCTGCGCGCCCCGAACAAGCTTCTCGAGAAGCTTCCCAGCAAAGTGACGGCCTGGTGGGCTGATTGGTTTTACGTGGATGGTGCCTGGGGATCTGAGGCATACCCTATCCCGACCTCCTTCGCCTCCCAATATCATCGTCAGTCTTTTTCTTCCTAGTCTATCCTTTTTTCTTTTGAAACTCTTTATTTTGATCTGACCTTATCCTGTTCGGACATTCTCTATTCGGTAGGTCCTCCTGTTCCGTCTGTCTCCGGACTCAACTGGGACTTTGCTGCAGTTTATGAACGTGTTCGTTCTCTCCCCGAAGATCAGCGGCTTATTGAGAACGTGTTTACCCGTGCTCGTGTTCGATCTTCTCGTTTTATTACCATTCCCCGTAATGCTCGGGGTCGATATCCTCGTGAGTGTGTTGATTCGCGTCTCTTTACCTTGCTCGTTATACTTAATATTTTCTTCTTTTCTCAGTGGTTAGATTTCCTACTTTTCCTGAACCTCCGCCCGAGATGGCCGGTAATAATGCTCGCGCTCATCTAGCTGCTATTGCCGACCGCGCGCGCCGAACTGCTGAGGCCGCCGCTGCTGCCGCCGCCGCCAATCAACCTGCTGTGCCTCCTCAACCTGCTCAACCAACCCGATCAGGTCATTCCGAGGCCACCTCGGTTCCCCCTGCGACGGGAACGGGTCTTGCTCCCCCACTCTCGGGACCTGTTACAGAAACCGTGGGTCCTTCGACCACCCGGGCTCCGAAGCGTCGCCGGGGCAAGGAGCCGATGCCGGACGTTCCTGAGAGCCATCCTTATAGCAACGTGGCTTCAGTCGATGAGGAAGCCCTTGCTCGGTAAGCCTTTGTTGTCTTTTCGCCACTTGCCTCTTATCCTCTAACTTAATTTCTTTCCTTAGTTTGGGCGGTCATCGGGCGAGCACGGCTACTAGCCTTGCCCAATTTTTGGCTGCTCGTCCTCACGACTTTTCTACTTTACCCCCTTTGATGAGGGAGGCGATGGAGTGCATTCCCCGGGCCTGGACCATTCCCGCCGAACTCGCCGCTCAAAAGCCTGATCATGCTGAGCAGATGGCCATCATAATGGCCTCCAGAGTGCTTATGCTCCTGGTTACTTTGAGCAAATCTCGGGATCATTCTGTTCAACCCGAGACTCCTACCTCGGCCCCCACTTCGGGGGCCCTAACTGATAAATTGGCCGAGCAGGAACTCGAGATTGCCAGCCTCCGATCCTTAGTGGATCAATATCAGGAAGCCGAGGTGGCGTTGCGCTCTAAAGTGAGCGAGGCGGAGTCGAGCGCGGAGGGGGCGAGTAGGGAAAGGGACGCTTGTCAGGAGGAGTTGAATAAATTGAAAGCGGTGGCGGCTTCCGAGCACGACCAGCTGGAGGAGATGACGGAGAGGGTGCGACTGGCCGAGGAAAACCAGAACAACCTGGATCTCCTGATCGGGAGGTTGAACCAAAGGACCGAGGCCTTGGAGAAGGAAAAAAGGGACAGGGCCGCGGATCCCCAGCAGGACCTCGATCAGCATAGCGATTATTCTTATTTCCTGAGCCATTTTGATTGTATCCGGCGTCATGCTCGTGCCGGCCTGCCTTATGACTTGCTCCTGGACGATCTTCGCGTCCGTCGCCTCCAGTCTAACTTGGACTCCACCTTCCTTTTGCCCGTTATGGATTTGGTGGAGGTGCACGGCATCGACCTGTCTTGGTGGCCCGACCAGGGTCAGCTCGTAGCGGCGGAAGAGGAGGCGGGAGTCGTGGACCCGATCAATATTGAATGAAGACGTTTCTGTTAATTTTCTTTATTTCGTTAATGTTTAAGTTTTTCAAAACAATATCGTTTTATTCCGAACATCTTGTATTTGAATATTTATTTGTTTGAACTTATGACAATGTATGTGTGTGTTAGCGTTTTTTAGCTGCATTTCTTTCTCGAAGAGACACTTGTGTTAATGTTTATTTTCCCTCGTTTTATGACCGCGTACTCACTTGATTTGGGATTTGTGGTTTCGTTCAGCCGACCATGGTTCGTCTCGTCGTTCGCGATCAATACTGTTACGTTGACCAAGTGTTCAACGGAAGGTGGCATGGTCGCCGATTCCCCTTGCCAGCTGCTTTCCGGCGGGCCGCCAGGTCGCCTCTTGTTCATTTCGTTGCTGTTCGGGACTCCCGGGGGAATCCTTGGTCGTTTGCTCTTGCACGTCATCGGAGGCAGCTCGCTCTAGGGGGCCCTGCGTGGGAGCGTTTTGTTCGCGAGAAAGGGCTTTGCCAGGGCTTGATCATCCGACTCCTCTGGATCGAGGATGAGGGCTTTTCCATCCGGGTGTACGACGAGAGGGGCTTTCTCCTAGTTGCCTGATCCTCTCCATCTCGCTCCTATTTTCTCGTATTTTTAGTTTCTCGTATCTTTAGTTTCTGTTATCGGTACTTTTAATGGGCATTAAACACTGTTATAGTGTAATGATCCTCGCGGGATCAGGATGCTCGACTAAAAATTATGTTTGTGACTTTTATTGTTCTTGTGCTTTTCGTTTATTTTCTCGGAAGATAAATTGTCGATTCAGAATGGTCGTTTTTCGTTATGATCTTACATGCTCGCTCTGACTAGCCGCGAGCGGGGTTTGACTGGTTCCTCGCCCGCTCTTCTCTCCAATGCGCGATTTTGCCTCGATTTTTGGGCGGACTGATCTGTTCGCCCAAAATGCCCCAGTCACGTTCGGAGATCGCGTCGTGTTTCCTGGATCATTTCTCCTCGGCCATGGGGGTTTCCGGATTGCGCTCGACCACTCCGAGCTTTGGGAGAATCGGATTTTCTTTGGGTTCTGTTCCTTGTCAGCCCCGTACTTTTCTGTCGTTTTCTCCCTCCCTGTTTGGATGTGACCTCTCATGCCCAGCTCTGCTTGTTTTGTCCTTTCTTTGGCGCGCCTTTTCATGCAGAGGTCTCGTTTATAGACCCCGCGCCTTAGCTTTAGTACTGTTTTTCTTTCTTACATTTCCTTTCCCTTTGTTTGTCATTCTTCCCATGGTGCACATCCAGGTGAACCCCAACGGGTCCAAGTGGTTCGAGCTTCCGTTCACCGATCGACGCTACCGGATAAGGCTGCCTTTGCCTGTTGAATTCACTGCCGACCTGGATCATGAATCGGCGCTCCCCCGCTTCCTTCCATTGGTAGACTTGAATGGCGATCGGTGGGTTATGTACGTTTCTCGCCGCCGTGGGCAATACCGGTTCGAGGGCCCGATGTGGAGAGGCTTCGTTCGTCAGTTCGATCCTCAGCCGTCGAATTTCATTCGCATTCGTTATGACGCCGACCGCGGGTGGGCCGTCGCGTTGTTCGATGCTGATAACCAGCTCGTGACCCTCCCCGTGCAATTCAGGCGCCCGAGGCCTTAATGTGTTTGCCTCTTTCCTTTCGCTTATCTCGCTCGGGATTTTCGGCAGGGGATCTTCTCCTCGCCGAAAATGCCCCAGTTCTTGTTCGGACATGGCTTATTATGTGTAATAAAGTATCCCCCTTGTGGTTTATGTAATAAGAATAGTTTTTATCTGTTTTTGGGCGGGATGTTCGTCCGCCCAAAAATGCCCCAGTGTGCTCGTTTAATTTTTGTTCTTGTTTAACTCTGTTTTTCTGCATCAGGCTCTGGGGGAGCCGAGCTCTACCCCTTAAGATTAATTTCTTTGAAACTCTCCCGGACTCGAGGGACGCCTGGTCCATGCTCGGTCGGGCTCTGGGGGAGCCGAGCTCTACCCCTTAAGATTAATTTCTTTGAAACTCTCCCGGACTCGAGGGACACCTGGTCCAGGCTCGGTCGGGCTCTGGGGGAGCCGAACTCTACCCCTTAAGATTAATTTCTTTGAAACTCTCCCGGACTCGAGGGACACCTGGTCCAGGCTCGGTCGGGCTCTGGGGGAGCCGAGCTCTACCCCTTAAGATTAATTGAGACTACGAAAGATTCCGAAATTTCATTTTTATTAATCACAAGGGAAAACGAAAACTCACGGTACAATGCCAGAAGCTTACTGGTAGTATTTCCTGAGGTGCACAGCATTCCAGAAATACTGATCGGCCACCCCGTTCAGATGTTCCAGTTCGTACGAGCCATTTTGTAAAACCTTCCTTATTCGAAGCGGCCCTTCCCAGGAGGGCCCTAATGCTCCGGGGTTAGCTCCCAGGATTTCCTTCAGCACCAGGTCCCCCTGCTTGAATTTTCTCACCTTGACCTTCGAATTGAAATACTTTTCGGCCCTCTGTTTGGCCGCCGCGTTTCGGTATATCGAGTTTATTCTCCTCTCTTCTAATAAATCCAGCTCGATTCGCATCATCTGATCGTTTTGATCCGTCAGCTCCTGCGACGTCCTGTGGGTCGGCACCTCTACCTCGGAAGGGATGACCGCCTCGTGTCCGAAAGCGAGGGCGAATGGTGTTTCTCCTGTGGCCACTTTGCTCGTTGTTCGGTAGGCCCACAACACATCGGGCAGTTCGGCCGCCCATCTTCCCAGCCTCTCTTCAATCCTGGCCTTCAGTGTGTGCTTCAGGATTTTATTCACCGCCTCCACCTGTCCGTTAGTCTGGGGGTGGTACGGCGTGGAGAACACCTTCCTTATCTTCCATTTATCGAAGAACTTCATGATTTCTAGCCCCTCGAACTGTTTCCCGTTATCCGACGAGATGGTGTGAGGTAAACCGAATCGGCATATGATGTTTTTCCATAGGAAACGGATGATTTGAGGCTGGTCGATCTTATTCAGTGGTTCGGCTTCTGCCCATTTGGAGAAATAATCCACGGCCACCATCGCATACTTGACCCCTCCTGGCCCTGTCGGCAAAGGCCCGATCAAATCAATTCCCCAGGTCGCGAATGGCCAAGGGCTGTATATAGAGTTCAAGTACTCGGGCTGGACTCTTGTGATCGGTGCAGTTATCTGGCATCGATGGCATCTTTTCGCGTACTCAATCGCGTCTCGCCTCAAGGTCGGCCAATAGTAACCTTGTCTGATGGTTTTGTGTGCCAGAGATTGCCCGCCGGCATGATTTCCGCACACCCCATTATGAATTTCTCCGAACACCCTCCTTCCGTCCGCAGGGGTTATGCACCGTAGCAGTGGCATAGACAAGCTTCTCCGATACAGCATACCCCCGATCAGTGTGTACCTCGATGCGCGTATTCGGAGCTGCCGAGCATCCACCTTATCCTCGGGTACTTCGCCCGTCTGTAGATAATTCAGGATTGGTTTCATCCAGTCTTCCCCCCGATCGATCAGTTCGACCCTGTTGATCTCGGCCCTATCCAAGGCCGACCGAACCTGACTTAAGAGGATCACGTTGGACAGGTCGGCCGTTCCTTCTGACGAAGCTAACTTGGACAAAGCATCCGCCTGTGTGTTCAGCTCCCGGGGGATCTGCTCGATCTCGACCCGGGGGAACTTGTTTATCATCTCCATCACATGTTCGTAGTATTGCTCCATCCTGGTGCTCCTGGTCTCGTACTTCCCTTTGATTTGGTTCACCACTAGGAGGGAGTCAGTGAAAATCTTCAGTTGTTCGGCCCCAACGGCCAAAGAGAGCTCTAGCCCTGCTATCAATGCCTCATATTCAGCCTCGTTGTTGGTGGCATCGAACTCGAAACTAATCGCATGTGCGAAAGATTGACTCCCGGGTCCGACCAAGACTATTCCAGCCCCAGCGCGGGAGCTTGTAGACGACCCGTCGACGTACAACTTCCACGGTGGGACAGGGAGCGAGGAGTCAATCCGCGGGAAGGTAAGTTCCACGATGAAATCGGCCAAGGCCTGACCTTTGATCGCCGTCCTCGGCGCATAGGTGATGTCATACTGGCCTACCTCCAAACTCCACTTCAGTAAGCGGCCCGTGGTGTCCGGCCGTTGCAGCACTTGTCTTAAAGGCATGGTGGTCAGCACCTCGATGGGGTGGTCGAAGAAATAAGATCTCAGTTTTCGGACGCTCATTACTAGGGCATACGCCAATTTCTCCAATGGTGTGTATCTTGACTCGGCGTCCTGTAGGGTCTGACTAACATAATAAATGGGCTTGTGAAGTTTACCTTCTGCTCGTACCAGGACCGAGCTAACGGCGTGTTCCGACGCAGCTAGGTAAAGGTATAACTTTTCTCCTCGGACTGGCTTTGAGAGGATCTGCGGATCCTGCAGGTGTAGCTTCAACTTGTCAAAAGCCTCTTGGCTGTCTTTTTTCCACTTAAACTTCTGATTCTTTATGGCCTGAAAGAAAGGTCGGCTCTTATCCCCCAGTCGTGGTATGAACCTGCTGAGCGCGGCCAAGCAACCAGTCAGACGCTGAACGTCCTTCAAACACCGGGGTTCCTTCAGGTCGACTATGGCTTGTATCTTACTCGGGTTCGCCTCGATTCCTCGGGTGCTTACGATGTGGCCCAAGAATTTAGTTTCGAACACTCCGAAGTGGCATTTCTTCGGGTTCAGCTTCATGTTATACTTCCTCAAAATCTCACACGTGGTTTCCACGTCCTTCACGTGATCCCCCAACACCTTACTCTTGATGATGAGGTCGTCCACATATACTTCCATGGTCTCTCCGATTTGATCGGAGAACATTTTGTTCACTAGTCGCTGATATGTGGCCCCTGCATTTTTTAAACCGAACGGCATCCGCTTCCAGCTCAATACTGCCTTCTCCGTGTAGAACGAGGTGTGTTCGATATCCTCGGGGGCCATTGGGATTTGATGATAGCCGGCATAGCAGTCGCACTTGGAAAGTACCGCGTAGCCTGACGTGTTATCGACGAGGTGATCAATGTGTGGCATGGGAAAATGATCTTTCGGACACGCTCGATTGAGGTCGGTGAAGTCCACGCACAATCTCCACGCATTGCCTGTCTTCTTCACGAGCACCGAATTGGATAACCACTGAGGTTCTCCTCGTGCTTCCACCACCAAGTCGTTGTCAATCAGTTTCTTCACTTCTATGGCCAGTGCTTCATATTTCTCCGGACCCATCCTGCGGCGCTTCTGCGCCACAGGATTTTTCATCGGATCGATCTTCAAGTGATGACACGCATGCCTCGGGTCAATTCCCGTCATGTCTTTGTGTGACCAGGCGAACACATCCATGTTTCTTCGCAAGCATGCGACCAGCTCTTGTTTGATGTCTTCGGGTAGCCTTGCTCCGACAAAAACTACCGTCTCCGGCCTATTCGGGTCCAAACATACTCTCTCCAGGTCGTCAACCGCCGAGCATGAGGAGGGTCCTCGCGGGTCCACAATCTCTTCATTACCTTCGCCGATGCGAGGTTCTATGTCCTCTTCGGCCTTCTGGTCACTCCCTATCTCTGCGATCATGGGACCTGTTCGACCGTATTCTCCTTCTTCCCATAGAGCAGCCAGATAATCACTGTCTTCGATCTCCATGTCCCCCGCGGGATCAATCTCTCGGACCTCGACCTTCCCTTCCTCGGTGATCTTCCTCGTTACTCTAGTTTGGGGATCGTTCTTATTCCTAACAGCACAATTCGCCGCTTTTTCGGCCGGACACGCATCATAATCGAAACACTTCTTAGCCATATATTGGTCTCCCCTCACGGTCCCAACAGATCCGTTCAGGGTTGGAAACTTAATACAATAATAATGGGACGAGGCCACAGCCTCGAATGCCTCCAGAAATGGTCTACCTAAAAAAGCATTATAAATGTTCTCGATGTCGACCACGACGAACTCAGTGGTTCGAGTCATCCGAACAGCAGCGTCTTGGTGATCCATGAGCTCTACAGCCAGCTTGATCTTCCCATAGGGCTTCACCTCCACGTCGCCGAAACCCCTCAGCGATCCTTCATAAGACTTGAGGTATCCCGACATATTTCCCAATTGATCAAAAGTCCTTTTGAACAGAATGTTGCAGTGGGCTCCATTGTCGATCAAGATGCGGGCTACCTCGACCCCCTGGATTCTAGCCAAGATGACCAGCGATTCGACCTTCGGGTACCTGACCCCGACCCGGTCCTGATCGGTGAATTGTATGACGACGCCCTTTGCGATGCTTGGTTCCTTCAAGGGAATTACGGCGTTGATGCTTTCCCATGCTCGCAGCTCGTCCTTCCTCTGTCTCTTCGATTTCTGGGTCCCAGGGGTTACACCTCCAATCATGTTAATCCTCCCCCCTTCTCTCATCGGGGGTATATCCCTGTTTCCTCTCACTTCGACCGGCGGAGGGGGTGGGGGCTGTTCGATCTGCAACCTCTGCGGTTCCTGCAATCTCTGATTGTTCGGAACGTATGGGCGGTTATGATGGCCATCCCTCCTTCGACCCCTTCCCCTCCCCGGTCTCCTTAGTAGCTGTTCGAGCCTCCCTTCTCTGAACAGTTGTCTCAATTGGTCGAGCAGCTGCCTGCACTCGTCAGTCGGATGCCCGATGTCTTCATGGAATTCACACCACTTATTAGGGTTCCTCCTCTCGGGTGGCCCGACTAGTGGTGGTGGCGGCATCAGGGCGAACACATTATTATCCCGGAAGATCTCCAGAATCTTTCCCGCCGTTCTTCCATGGAACACCCCGTTCTCCCCCGGCTCGACTGGTTGATCTCTCCTCGGTCCATTGAAATTCCTGGGGCCCGAGTTCTTCTTAACCCAATCCTTCTTCTCGAAATTGGGCTTTTCCTTCTTGACTTGGCCACCAACTTCTTTTAGCCTCTGCTCGTAGATGCGCTGTTGCATGACCTCCTCGCCCGCGCGCCGGCGAAATTCAGCATAAGTCCTGGGGTATTCCCGCATCATAGGCTTGAATAGCTCCGAACTGGGCTTCAGGCCCCCGACCACGGCGTGCACGAGCACATCATCGCTGATAGGTTCTCCTTGAGACACTATTTTCTCCACTCGATCCAGATACTGCTCATCCGTCTCTTCGTTTCCTTGCTTGATCCCCATAAGCCTTTGCCTGCTTTCCGGGCGATGAATCTTCGCGGCGAAATAGGTAACGAATAAATCTCCCAACTCCTCGAAGCTGTTAACAGATCGGCTGGGGAGGCTACACTATGGGAAAATGTCTCATAAACACCGGGCATTGACCGGTGTTAAAAAAAAATTTGTCTGGTGTTATTGTGCGTGGTGTTAAAGATCAACTATGTTTTAACACCAGTCAATGACCGGTGTTAAAAATAATTTATAACACCGGGTTTTGTGATTTGCACGGTGTCTATATTATTAAAGACACCGAGCAGTTTCATTGAAACTAGAAAATTCAACCGATGTGAAAAGTAATAACACCGGTTTTTTTTCATATATGACCGGTGTCTTTGATAATAATTAAAATAAAAAAAATATAATTTTATAAATTTCCAATAATTAAAATTATATTAAATTCCTGATATCCAAATACAATATTCAAAATACTCAAGTCTCCAAATCCTTACAATTGTAAAACAACAATATTCCATAAACTTAGAGCATCATCAACCTTTTGTTCTTTTTCTCCTGAGCACTCTTTTCCTTGCTTCCTGAGCACTCTTTTCCTTGCTTTAAGTTCATCTTTGAAATCCCAGGCAGAGGAAGACTTCATTATATGCTTTATAGACTTGAGCCAAGCGATCATGAAAATTGTAAAAAAAGTACCATCTCAATAAATAAGCAGGTTTATCCATCTCAAGCCAAAACTTCAAAATGAATACAAAGGAAGTATATGTGGGTAGACACCCATCAAAACCAAGAAACAAATACAGTCATGAATTACAAAGTAAATGAAGAATCAGAAGAAATAGAACAAAACCATCTCCATTAAAGAAATCAATTTGAACAGCTTTAAGAATAGGATAATTGTGAAATTATAGAGAAGTATTTTTAATGGAGCTCTTGTAGCAAACAGATAATCTTCCTTGTTGCACTGTGCTTATGTATTTGTCACTTAAACCCGAATTCTTTACAGTAAAATACTTCCTATATTCAGCTCTTTATAGTCAAAAATGTAACTACGCATAAGAAATTCAGCAGACGTGGTGCTTTTGTAAGGAATTTTAAGGGAGATGTGGCGCTCTCTTTTCAAAAAACCATCTTTCAATATAAGTATAGATAATTTGTATGCAAAAACCATAAATTTATAAAAGGCATTGTAATAAATACCTGCATTAATAGATTAGGGAGAGCCCAAATGCTGCAATCCGGCAGACTGGAGCCACCGGGCGAAGGCAGCATCGCCCGCGTCTCCACCCGACCCGCTGGGCCAGCACTCTGATGCATCTGGCCACCTACGTGGCACATCGATCTGTTCTGAGGAGCCAACTTACAAGACCTACTTTTTACACACAGAAAAAGAAAGAAAAACAAAATCAACAGAGATTGATAACCTCAAAATCCACGCAATTTCATAACATAAAAAATGCAATCAAATAATCAAAAACTCAATAAAATCCCTCAAATTATAGATTGATAACCTCAAAATTCACGAATCCACACAATTTCATAACATAAAAAATGCAATCAAATAATAAAAACTCAATCAAATCCCTCAAATTATAACACCGTCGATCCCAGACTCATCCCCAAAAAAACGAAATCCAATCATAAACAGCATGAATATATCATAGGGGTTGAACAATAAACCCAATCGACGCATTCCGTACCTGAATCGAAATCAATTGAACATGAAATGCAGACATATCTGAGAATGATCGCGGACGATAAAACCTAAAACAACTCTGGAAAAAAATCCCCACAGTTTTTTGTTGAGATTGCTTGAGAGAGTGGAATGGGAGGGTCAGAGCGAGAACAAAAGCGAGGAGAGAAGAAAGAAAACGAAAAGAAAAACTCACCTGAGAAATCGGGAAGAGGGATCTGAGGAATCGCATACCGACAAAACCCTATTTTCAGCGAGAATAATAGAGAAGAACGAAAAAATAAATCAGAAATAAATATAAGTAAGAAGACGAAGAAGGCGAGTACTGATTTTGATTTGCTTCTTTGGGCTTTACGCTTTACCGGCAATAGCAGGAAGAAGATGAAGAAGAGATTGTAGATCGGTTTTTTTTTCTTAAAGATAATGTAGGACTTTAAATTAGATTACTAATTTACTAAGTGTTAAAGATAATGTAGGACTTAATAAATTAGATTACTAATTTACTATATACTTGCATACATAAGTGAACGTGGCTCTCTCCTACAAAAATACTAGTATATAGTTTCTATACAGGTATAGACATAAGAAAAATTTATTAGTTTTTTTAACATCGGTCCTAGCTAATAGGACTGGTGTTAAAAACACTTATAATTTTATTAAAAATAGTGAAATACTATTAACACCGGTCCAACGAAAAAACGGTGTTATAAATGAAAATTGAAATTGGAAATGAAACATTTAACACCAGTTTGTACAAAATCCGGCGTTAAAAATAGTTTAACCTCCTATTTTTTTTCGACCGGTGTTATAAACATTTTTAACACCGTTCTCAAAGGCGCCCGGTGTCTATGAACTGGTGTTTATGAGACATTTTCCCATAGTGCTAGTATACCATTTATGTGTCGTATCTCCCAAAGTGAGCGGGAAGAGTCGGCATTTGGTTGCATCGCTAGCTCCCCGCCCGATCATGTATATGTTATATTTGCTCAAATGGACCTCCGGATCCGCCTTTCCATCATAGATCATATTCATCATCGGCGCGATGTCCACTTGGGTCCTCGCACCTGCGAGCCGGCGGGATAGTGGATCAGTCAAGATCGTCTTCCGAGGCCCCTCGCCTTTCTGCAAAGCGATCTGCCTCTCCATTTCTTCCAACCTTTTAATCACATCTTCGTCGGGGCGACCGCGGGGTTGCCTCCTCGCCTTCCGGCCTCGTCGAACGGCCCGAGGCGGAGTTCTGACGTCCCTCTGGTCATCCCACTCTTCATAAACCTCATATGGTTCCTGCGATTCGCTGGAATCGCCATCATACTCCTCTTGTCGAATCAATCCCAACCCGCGACCTTTCTTGCGAGGGCGTACAGGGGAAATTGCCCGAGCTTCCACCTCCTCCTCGAATTCTTCTTCTTGAAAGTCTCCATCTAGGTTTCTCACTATGGGTCCTTGGGCCGGATTCTTGTTCGCCCTCTCCATGCGAGCTGACCTCTCCTGCAGCAGCCGTATGGTTCTCTTGATGTCCTCCGGGGTTTGGAGGCATTCGAGGTTCAGGTCGGGTAGGCTCTCAACAGCTCGCCGGCTTCTGAGGGCTTCCCTCTTCTTCTCCTGAAGGACTCTCTGCTCTTCCCTGATCTCTCGCTGCTCAGCTCTCAACATTTCAATGTGGTCGAGCTGCTCTCTCTCAATCTGGGATATCTCTGCCCCCCCCAGTCCGGACATCATTTGGCTCCTCGGGACCCTTTCCTTTCTCTGCCGAGGTCAAGCCCGAGACCCCGGTCGTGGTCAGGAGACCCGTTGTGGTGTTCGAATAACTCATGCCTAAGTTCGTTCCAATTCACTCAACGCCCGAGGATTCCCCCTCCTTCTAGCGCCAATTGTTGATAGCTGAAAAGTCGTGCTCTCCAATAACCAACTAAAATATGAAGGTTTGGGGATTGAGTGGTGAACAAAGTAATTGAGCTCTCCAAGAATTTTTGGGGGAATGTGTAGATATCCCTAAATGGAAAATTACATCATCTATTTATAGAAAATACAAATTAGGGTTTCCTAAGTTGGCTAATGGGCCAAGCCCATCAAATAAATCCGCCATTAAGCCCACCCCCTCTCCCGGCCCAAACACAACGAGCTCGCTCCTCGGCGGTCCGACCTCGAGAGGAACGGAGTTCCTCCTCGGTCTATGATCGGACGATTCGCCGCTTCGCGTCATTTCCCAAGGGTTTCGCTATGTTCGTCCTGCTCGGGTATTTTCCGTGGGTGAGCTGAGTACTATCTTTCTGGTCGCTTGCCCAAAAGGGGGTCTCTCATGCTCGGATAATCGTTGAATTTATTCTGCATAACAAACTTAAAATAAAAAAATGTCAAAATATATTTGAAACGAAGAGAATAAACATACTCTTTATTTCTATTTTAAGTATGGAAATAACCAAAAACCAACTTGCGTTTTTTATTCTCTTTAAATTATATGGTTTGGTCACAAATTAAACTTTATGGTAATTGTTTTATTTAAAGTTTTCAAGAAGATAAATTTTGTGATAAGGAAGACAACAACATCGCATGTAGGGGATGATATTAAATCCGTGCAATTAAATTGACATCACATCTCAGGCACGATACCAAAAGTATGAAAAAATAAAGTGTTCCTTTTTGTGATATTTTACTCTAAATTAATACTTGTACCTAATTTTAGACACAATTCAAATGCATATAAACATCATCAAACAAAACCAGAAGATCATAAAATAAAAATTGTCCCACGACTCTCCGTTATGGAGCGATGACGTAATAGTAAGATTTTTTGCGAGGTGGAACTCGAATCCTGAATAAAAACTTCCATGCATGTAGATCTCTTTGTGTGAGATCGAGCCACGTTAATCTGATTGTTTTTATGTTTTGATTATTAACTTAAGTTTGTACATTGTTGTGATTTTGATTTGAAATTATAGAAAAACAACAATGCTTTAAATTGTCAACAAAAATGCCAAAAATCAATTATTAAAAATTAACTACGTATTGGTTAGGAGGCCATTCTTCAAAATGAACTAAAGTCAAAAGTCAAGCATTTGCATATATCAACGAAACCAACATTTCATATTGTTCCATCAATTGATTATTGAAACTATAATATTTTTATTTAGAGACATTAATAAACCTCAAAGTCTCAAAATCGGACGTGACATTATTTGCTTCACTAAGCAAAGCGTGACAAATATGATTTGTATCGATCTCAAGTTTGACTATACTAATTAACAACTCAAATCAAATTTCATTTCTAATCAACATGACTGTCTTTTTAGAACTAAGGAGACTTCAGAAGTAAGTTTAAATGAGTATCTACCCGTTTACTAGAAATTAAGTCAATTGTACTGTCAGGAGTTGATGAGTCTCTTGAATTCAAACAAATAATACAAATACATTTGATTCAAAAGCACTAGTAATATATAAAGAATCAATATTTAATGAGTATTCAATATATTAATCAAACATCCAATTAAGTGACGTTTAAGATATAGAAGTCAGATACTAGTTATTTGTATTAATTGATTTATTTTTATAGACAATCACAATTTAATTAGTATAGTACGTAGTTTTTCATCTCAAACTTATCATCATGCGTGAGAATTAAAAAAATATCGATTTATAATTATTTTTCTTATCAAAATTAAAAAGCGCCCATTTTTTTACAATAATAATGAGTAGTTGTAAATTAAATTTTAAAAAAAGTTAGTACAAATTTTAAAAGAAAATTATTATTTGCAACTAAAAAGTAAAGATAGTAATTTCCTTTTATGTGTATTTACAACATTGATTGAATAATTATTAATTAATATAGAAAATTGGTTATGCATTTAAGGAAAACATAAAATATATTTTGGAAAAAAAATTAGGCTCTATACATCACATTCACGATTTTCACTTGCTTTAAATAATCAATTAATAATTAATAATTAAAATTTAAAAAAAATTAAAAAAAACACAAAAGGCACCCCATCTCATCCGTAATTACGATTCAACCATCTTCTTCATCAACAGTCGCTCTCTGCAAATTATTTTTTCTTAATTTCCTGAATCACACACACACACACTATATATAACCAATTTTTTCATCGTCAATTATCATTTTGTTTGTTTGCATGCTTTGCGAAGCAGAGAAAAAAAGGGAGGAGGGCTTTATTTACTCACCGCACCACTATCTTTTTTGTTTGTTTGTTTGTTTCTCTCTCTGAAAAAAGTTCTGTTTTCCAAACGGGCCCTTATCAAATAAATAATGCGAGTGCGTAAAAACGGTTAAAGTTTAAATCTTTGTGATCTTTTTTATAATTCTACAAATGGGGTCTCGTTAAATGTAGTTTTTTCTTTCCATTGTCTCTTGAGTTTGAGGAATTAGAGTAATTTGATTTATAGTTAATGAGGAGAAAAAAAGATTATTTTCAGTGTAGGAAAGGTGTTTGATACAATGGCTCTGTGTCTGTGCTAGTTTGAGTTTCTCCAATCATCAGCAATGGATTCCACGTGATTTCGAATATATTGTTGGTTATATTGTCTTAGTTTTATCTGTAAGATTATATGCAAGCCTAGTTATAAACTTATAGTGAATTAGTGATACTGGCCTCTCGAGGCCCTTTGAAATTCGCGTGCGGCTTCATCGAGTGATTTCGGATATTATCATGGAGGAAACTTTCATTCCCTTCCGTGGGATTAAAAACGACCTCAAAGGAAGACTCTCATGCTACAAACAAGACTGGAGTGGTGGGTTAAGCGCAGGTATCAGGTTCGTACGTGTACTCTCTTCACGCCTCAAACGAAAAAAAAAAAAAAACCCCGATATACGATGACATCACTATTTATCATCAAGAACACTGTTTGATTCATATTGTATATTTGTATTGTTCATTTGTGTTTTGTTTTCAGGATTTTGGCTCCAACAACATACATATTTTTCGCATCAGCTATTCCTGTTATATCTTTCGGGGAGCAACTGGAAAGAAACACCGGTATTTTTATTTAACTAATTAAAATTTTAGCTACTTCAAACTTACTATTTAGTATAATGAGTACTTTCTCCAGATGGAACTATAACGGCAGTGCAAACACTTGCATCGACTGCACTATGTGGCGTGATCCACTCGATCATAGGCGGTCAACCACTGCTCATACTCGGTGTAGCTGAGCCCACCGTCATAATGTACACCTTCATGTTCGATTTTGTCAAAGACCGAAAGGATTTGGGCCAGAAGCTGTTCTTAGCTTGGGCAGGATGGTAAAATTGTATTACGAAATTCAAATTCTCCGGGACATTCTTATTAGGCATTTAACACTGTTGGTGTGTGTGTTTATATATTAGGGTCTGTGTGTGGACAGCACTTTTGCTTTTCTTGCTGGCTGTGTTGGGTGCATGCTCGATTATCAATCGGTTTACGCGCTTAGCTGGCGAACTGTTCGGCCTTTTGATTGCGATGCTATTCATGCAGCAGGCAATTCGAGTGAGTCTTCATATATATATATATATATATTCTCTTTTATATATAAAAACTTTTCCATATGTTATACTATTTCTTTTGTAGGGAGTTGTGGAAGAATTCGGCATTCCCTCGAGAGTAAACATAGACGAACCTGCATTCTCACCTTCATGGCGATTCGGTAATGGAATGTTCGCACTGGTTCTATCCTTTGGCCTTCTCCTAACTGCTATGAGGAGTCGGAAAGCTCGTTCCTGGCAATACGGGGCAGGTGTTTCTCGTTTCAACTGCATGAAAAATGAAATTTATATTACATATTACGTGTGTCGAGTTTGCTGACTTCGCCTTGTAATGTAAAAAGGATGGCTCCGAGGATTAGTAGCGGACTACGGGGTCCCTCTGATGGTGCTCGTGTGGACTGCCGTGTCTTATATACCCGTTAACAAAGTTCCACCTGGAATACCCAGACGGCTTCTTAGCCCGAACCCGTGGTCGGCTGGTGCATACTCGAACTGGACAGTCGTTAAGGATATGACGAAAGTGCCCCTGCTATATATTTTCGGGGCTTTTATTCCAGCCACGATGATCGCCGTGCTCTACTATTTCGATCACAGTGTCGCGTCTCAGCTTGCTCAGCAAAAGGAGTTCAATCTGAAGAAGCCTTCGTCTTATCACTACGACCTTCTTCTCTTGGGATTTCTGGTAAGCAAAAGATTCAGATTCCGATTCTATACGTATTATTGATTCGTATTCATTCCAATCACTAGGTCCTGCTCTGTGGTCTTCTCGGCATTCCTCCTTCCAACGGAGTTATTCCGCAGTCCCCTATGCACACGAAAAGTCTGGCCACCTTAAAACATCAGGTAATAAAAATATCCAACTACACACACTGAAAAATTAGGTGATAGTATTAATCTTGTTCTTTCTTATTCAGCTTATGAGGAATACGCTCGTAACAGCCGCTCGAGCTAGCATTCGAAAAAACGCCAATTTATCGGAGCTGTACAAGAGCATGCAAGAGGCGTACACTGAAATGCAGACTCCACTCGTTCATCAAGCTCCGTCTTCACTGGTAATCCTCGATTCGAGAGTGGTCGTGTTCTTTTAATGTCTCGATTACGAAAAAAAAAACTTCTGCTTTCAGCAGGGACTAAAGGAGCTGAAGGAATCCACAGTCGAAAGAGCCGCCAGTGGAGGCAACATGGATGCCATTTTCGACATCGATAAGGACATTGACGACCTTTTACCCGTCGAGGTGAAAGAGCAGAGGCTCAGCAATGTGCTCCAGTCGGTTATGGTTGCCAGCTGTGTTGCAGCTATGCCCCTTTTGAAAAAGATCCCGACTTCAGTTCTGTGGGGGTATTTCGCGTTCATGGCGATCGAAAGCTTGCCTGGAAACCAGTTCTGGGAGCGAATACTACTGCTTTTTACTGCTCCTAGTCGAAGATACATGTAAGTGCATGCATTTTCTTTGTCTCGTCTCGATTTATTTCTCTTTACGACTTTATAAGCCGATGCAGGGTTCTAAAAGAGCATCACGCGACGTTTGTGGAGACGGTGCCTTTCAAAACAATCGCGCTCTTCACGTTGTTTCAGGCGTTTTACTTGCTTCTGTGCTTTGGCATAACGTGGATTCCAATAGCCGGTCTCCTTTTTCCTCTGTTGATCATGATCCTCGTCCCTGTGAGACAGTATCTGCTTCCTAAGTTCTTCAAGGGGGCCCACTTGCAAGAGATGGATGCTGCAGAGTTCGAAGAAGCCGCCCCCGCTATAAGCTACAACTTATCCTTTGAGGTAACGTTTTTTTGTTAGTCGTTCGGGGGAAAGTGAAACAAAAATGAAAGTTGATGGTGTAAACTGATAAGAACCCTTTAGTTCAGGGGGCATAATGCAATATACCCTTAAAATTATTCACTTTTAGGTGTGACAAACACTCCTCTTGAATCTTGATGGTGCAATTTGTAATTTTGAATGTAGTTGGGGTGTTTTTGTAATAAGACTAAATTAACATCAGGGCCCAGGGGTAGAATTTGTAATTAAACCTAAAAGATGGAGTAACTTGTTTTAACCATTTTAAGTTTATAACTGTACATATGTATGCAGGATGAAGGTAATCAGACACATGCCACCAATCTTGATAGTGGCGAAGTACTAGACGAAATCATCACTAGAAGTCGTGGCGAAATACGACATGCTCGTAGCTCCGTTCAGTCTCCACAGGATGACATGAAACCTGTTTACAGCCCACAGATCTCTCAGACGACTAAATAAGAACAGGCCTAAGTCCAAGATAGAGCGGTTAAGGGCTGGAAATGAAGCAAAGCCTGAGTCTGAGTTTATCTACACTCGGTGAAACAAGTCGGTGATTCATTTAATGGTTGGTGTAAGAGAGGTCTTATGCCTAGTTTAACCTTTTATATTTTTACAGTTACTTGGTGTATAACTATAGCAACATTGTGTTATTCACATGAAGTATTCCTTTGGGGGTGTAGCATAATAGATAAAATGTGCATTTTCGATTGATAATATTTTCCAAAATACACATTTAATTTGGTGTTGCGAAATATTGAGAATAATCATAAGAACAATGGATCGATTGCTGAGAGGGAATCGCAGAATGAAAACTATAGTTTGAAATTTCGACAGATGGATGGAAATAAATCACACCATCAAGAGGTTGCACCTGGATCACTGATCACACCCAGGAAGTCGTCTTTTATGGTGCCAATGCAGAACTGCAAAACAAAGCAATCGTATATCAACCACAACGAAACATCACAGCAATCGTAAAATACATCTATTGAAGAACACTTTCACAGGATAGAACACTCTTTCTACGGAATATCTTACCATAAAGCTAATCAACTGCATAATGTGTTAAAAGACTTGAAAACAGAAAACCACCAGAGTAACTCATGACAAGTAGTATTGGATTGGCGAGCCAATAATATGTAAATGAATATTGAGAATCACTTAGACTGTACGTAAAAACAGATTACGTACAATTTCTGTAGCATCAACTCGCGTTCCGATAATTTTCAGTCTCACTTCACTGTCTTTCTGAATCTTGACCTGTTATATGATTAGCAAAAAAAAAAAAAAAAAACTCATGTGCTTCTCCTATCAAATTACACATATTACATATACAGCCATCATAACAAAGAGAAAGTCGAAGTAGGCACATACAGATCCATCCGAAGTCGTGTAGTTAGGCACATCTCCAGTTTGAAACTCCATATCATCAGGAATCAACTGCAGATAATCCAAAATAGTTTGTATTAAAATGTTGTCAGACATTTCAGCCTAATAAATTTGCAACAAATAAAGCCACTAACATGATTAGAAACGAAAATTTGGACCGGTCCTGCCTCAGCGAAAAATCCCATCTGCGACAAATGAAAGCACAATGTGTAAATCACCAAAAGATACACGTAAACAGAAGCAAACAATTAAGGAAAAACTCCTGACCTTGTTAACCATAGTAACAACAGCTTCCAGAATCTCTCCCTTAAACGGTCGAAATACAACACACTGATACTTAATCGGAAAGGTAACAAATCCCGTCCCATCGCGAATCATCCCTTTCCCGACATTTTCAATGCCAGTAATTGCCACAATGAACCCATGCCGACCACTGCAAAAACCAAAGGGATGTAAACCACGCAGCTATATTTTATTAATAGAATACAGAAACTTAGAATAGGCGTTGGGAACTTAATAACCTGCACGTGCCTTCGACATCTTTCATGAGCTTGGCCACGAGCTTATCCCGAAGATCGCGACCAAAATGACGGGGATGCAGCTGCATGTTTCTCTCCAATACTATGTGAAAAAACATCCTTCTTTTCACTTATTTCAACTTCTGAGCACACTTTGTTTTCTTATTTTTTAAGTGTGATCCTGAAAATTGGGATGTCAACTCATAGATCAATCAGATCATATTCTACAAATCCAAAAATACCAAAAAAATACGATCAATCAGATCATATTCTAGGAAATGTAGTAAACAGAATTTCTTTGAAACGCTTAATTATAGATGGGTGATGACGCAAGAACAAGTAAAGACAGTGCCGTCATCACTGCAAGCAAGTGAAGACGGGACAAATCGAAATATATAATATGCAGAAGAAAAAAATCCCTTCGTTGCCATTAATTTTCCCAATAAAAAACAGAGGAAATCGCACAGAATCGGAAACTGACCGTTAATCCAGCTCGCAGATGCCGAGAGAGAAACTGGGCGATCCTCTTTTCGATGATTTTTGACAGAAAAATAAATAATACCCAAATTAAAAAAAAAAAAAAAGAAGCTTTCTTTTTGTGGTTGGAGCCGACCGGCAAGACCACCTAATTACTGGGCCGACCGGTTTTTTTATTTTAAATTTGTTTTCTTGAGTTTAATTCAATTATTAATACATTATTACTACTACTGATTAATTTCTTCATCACACCTCACCGGTGCAAAGGTAGCGAAAAAGAAAAGGCGATGAGGCCTCAAATAGTGTTATTTGGTGATTCACTTACACAGCGATCATTTGAATCGGGAGGTTGGGGCGCTGCTGTTGCTGATAGATACTCAAGAAAGGTTTCATTTTTTATTTTATTTTTCAATTTTGTGTATGGGTTTTGATCTGGGAATGCTTGGTTCCATGTTTTGTTGCAGGTTGATGTAGTGCTCCGAGGGTATGGTGGGTACAACACCAGGTGGGCCCTGTTCTTGTTGCATCACATTTTCCCTATGGTAAATAATTCGTTCTTGGAAAAGGCTTTGGATTGATTGTTTGATTATTGTCGTTTCTGTTTTTGTTTTGTTTCTGTAAATTTGTTTGGGAGTGTAGATTGGCTGTTTTGCATGGATCGGGTTATTGTTTGGTTTTTCGAGATCGAATAGCTTAGATGCACTGAGATTTGTGTTGTGTTCAGTTTTTCAGTGAAGCCTTAAAATTGGACCTAAAAACAAAAAAATTGCATTTTCGATCCTGAACTCAAATATACTTTGTTTAAGGCTTTTGCACAACTAGATGAAGAATCAAGGTTTTGGTACCCTGGACTCCTCTGGTAGTAAATATTTGTTGTTTTGGTTCTTGCATAAGAGTCGAAGAATCAAGGTACTAATGTACTATGTTACCCTTATGAAATTACTTTAGGAGTATTATTGGGGAGTGCATTCAATCACTTGAAAGAAAATGATTTTCGTTTGCAGTGTTTTTGTATAATTTAGTGAGAATCTAAAAGCAGGGAAATCGGTGCTTTACATTTCCAATTATGCTTCTGGTCCGACTTTTACATGTAAAATACTAGCACTTTTAGCCTCCACTTTACAAACAACGCAAACATATGATTCTCAACTATATTTCTCATTCCTAGCGTTTATCTAATTTTCGATTCTTGTTTGATTTCTGAAGTAACCAAGGATTTGTTTTCTTTATTGTTATTATATATACTTATATTTTTATTATAGGTATCTGATGTGCCTCCTAGTGCTGTTACTATATTTTTTGGGGCTAATGATGCGGCGCTTTTGAGCGGGACCGGAAAAAAGCAGCACGTGCCTAAGGAAGAATACAAGGAAAACTTGAGAAAAATGGTTCACCATATTAAGGTTTTTATTACACAAATTTTACAGTACTTTGCTATAATATCATATGTGCTCAGTGCATTATGCCTTAGGACTTAGGAGGTTGTTGCTTCCATTTCACGTTTGAACTTTGAATCATCTGCTCTGCAACTTAAGTCGTTTTGCTCTTTTTTTTTTCTTCATAATACTAAAGGATTTTTTAAAAAAGTTAACTGATTTAAGTTTGCAGTATTTTCCATATATATATTCTATTACAACATTCTAATTAGTTTTAGAAAACAATTACAGAATTCATCCCCAAAGACACTTGTTGTGTTTATAACTCCACCTCCCGTTGATGAGCAAGGCCGTCGAGAATTCGCAAGGTAGTGGTGATATTATTATTTTTGTGCGTATTTATCTTGTGCCATACACTTTATTTTTGCGATTATTTACTTGAACAGGTCTCTATATGGAAATAACGCCTCACAAGTGGATGATAGAACAAACGAAGTGACAGGAGGATATGCCGAGGAGTGTGTTAATCTAGCCAACGAGCTCGGTCTTCCTTCGGTCAATCTGTGGTCCAAGATGCAAGAAACCCACGGTTGGCAGAAAAAGTTCTTAAGGTTTGTCAAAATCCAAGACATCTAGGGGTATTAGTAATTTTAGTAGATAAGTGGGGGGGTTTCGTAATTAAATAAACTCACATGGTTAAGGATAATTACATATAACTAGAGACAATTAGGGATGCTATAGGGAGTGTTTTATGTAATTATTCCAAAGGATGATTTACACTCTTGTGTTTCGATTTAATTTTTTCGTTTACAGGGATGGATTGCACTTGACACCCGAAGGAAATGCAGTTGTTTTCCGAGAAGTTGTCAAGATATTTGACGAGGCTGGCTTTTCAGATCTGCCGTACGATTTCCCCCGACATTCGGAAATCAACGGAGAAAATCCTGGGGAAGCCTTCTTGCAACAGTGCCCTGCTGTGTAATATACATAGTTCATGTGGCTAAATTCGAGTTTTCATGTTTAATGGGACCTGAATTTCCGTTTTGGCCCCTCACATTTATACTAAGATCATGTTGTTAGGTTATTATTGTTGTTGAAATGGTTACAAGAAGTTAATTTGGCTTTTCAGTGTTTGCATTTTTTGCAAGAGTTGGTACACTCATTTTCGCCTCATCGAGTCGAACAATTTTTCTTCTTATAATCGGTTTTCACCTTTGTTCACTGTGTGTTGTATGAAACATCAGGCACGGGACCTGAATTTCCGTTTTGGCCCCTCACATTTATACTAAGATCATGTTGGTAGGTTATTATTGTTGTTGAAATGGTTACAAGTTATTTTGGCTTTTCAGTGTTTGCATTTTTTGCAAGACTTGGTACACTCATTTTCGCCTCATCGAGTCGAGCAATTTTTCTTCTTATAATCGGTTTTCACCTTTGTTCACTGTGTATTGTATGAAACATCAGGCACACATGATCGAATCTTGAAAAGAACAAGTTTTTACGACACTAAAAACGAGTCCCATAATGAACGCCTCGAGTGACCTGGGTACATATTTCATTCCATGTACACATGAACACTCGCGGTCTTCATTACCCGACAAATGGGGCAAACAGCAACAAACTCTTCACAATCAGCACACAGACTCAAGTGCCGACAAGGCAATATCAAGACGGACACTCTTTTCGTACTGCAAGCTCGGCATTTTATAAAACCATTTCCAAGCGCTGGGTTTCTCAGATTGTTCGAACAAGAAATTTCACCATTGACTTCGCTGCTGTCTCCAGAGCCCTCACAAGCATGGGCCGTGTTTTTCTGAAGCAGCTGCTGAATATTGGTCTGTAAGACGTTCACAACTGACTCGTTGTACTTTGCTCTGTAGTGCCAGGACTGAGATTCCGTAGCGGCTTGATTGATCTTTTCCCCTAGCTCCTTGTTTTTACGGTTGAGGTCTTCGATTTGGAGCTCCTTCTCGCGTAGTTTAAGGTTGACTTTCTTTTCTAAGGCGGACAGCAAAGAAGCTGTCTGCCGCTGATGTATTTCTCTCACGCCCTTCAAGATATTCTCTTCCTATCGACAAAAATAGAATAAACCATTTGCTCTGAAAACAGAACTTTTTTTCTTATTGGAAGCACTCAAAACACTTCTCTATACCTGGAGTTTAATGTACCGTCCCAAATCTTCTGTTTGTCGATCCATCTCCATTTTGACTGTGTTACCGAGGGAAAGCATAACAGGAGTATTGTGTTTCATATTCTCACAGAAGGTGACTGAGGAATTACGCTCTTCTTCCTCGAGAGAGAGTTTGAGCCCGGTCGACACAGTGTTGGGATTCAAAGCAGGCCCCGCCCAGCTTGTTTTTACCGGAACTGCAGAATTCCAAATGAAATAAATATGAAACAAGAAACCAATCCTAAGCAAGAAAACAGATGGACCCGCGATCTAATTTTCAGAAAGTAGGTCCTTTAGCTGTTCATTCGATCGAATGCTGACTTGCAGCCTGATAATAACAAGAAACAAGAACCATATTTCTAACACAAACCTAACACTCACCATGCCCAAATAACTGGAATTGAGATTGAGGCATTGCATTGTTTTCATATGGGACCCGATTTTCCTCCGTGGAAATAGGGATAATCGTGTTTCTATTCTTTCCTCCTGTCATCTTCCTGCAAGTCATATATTCCATTTGATCAGGATCATACAATTTACAATGTGTACAAAATAAGTGCTAAAGAACCCATATATAAAGATGAAGTTTTTAGCAGGGAAAATAAAATTCAAGAAACACAATCAAAGATACCAAATCCTAATTCAATTGAACCCCACTATACTTGAAGTGATTACAGACCATTAATCATAAATCATTAATAAAAATAAAATAAAATAAACATGGGCCTATAAAATTGACCTATTTCAAGAACCCAAAAAGGAAATATGCAGAAACAAAGATCAGCATTCCTTAAAAACATCAAACAGGCAAAAAAGGGGAATCACAAAAATCACATGAGTAAACAACAACACAAATAATACAGACAACAAGAGCATAGCTAGGAAACTCACTTAGTATTTGGATTGCTTGTAAATTATAATCCCTTTTTTTTACAAATAAAAAACCCAACTTTATTTCCTCAAACTTTCTTCATGAGAAAAACAAAAACAAATTAATGTACAGAGTAAATGAGAAGAATAATGGGTGCCATTAAAATGATAGTAGGTGGTGGAGGTGTTATTTGTTGTTTCTTGGGAAAAAAAGAAAATGGAAGAGGGATTCATTTTTGTTGGTAATGCTGATTTCATTAATTTGTAAGGGAGTACTTCCGGTCGTTCAAGAATAAGATTGTGTTTTTTTTTTCTTTTCAATAACATTATTATTACCAATTCATGCCTTTTACTTTTATACAGAGTACTTTTCTTTTTGAAATGTCTGGTTATAAAAACTCATTAGTGATACTCATCCATCCTATTTTACATTTTTTTAAGTGCTTCTTAAAATATCTTACTATATTTTCTACTCTATCTGTTACTCGTACTAATTCTCACATTTTATTTATAAATTACAAAAAAATAAAGTGTAACAAATAGTACAGACAAATGAAGTATTTTTTTATTATTTAAATAATTATTTTACAAAATAAACTATAAAAATTCACTACATATGTATATATATAGTATTATTTTTGAATTATACCTTGAAAAAGGTGGAGGTAGTACTATTTTTTGATTTCTTATTTCTTTGGCTAATTGACTTTTCACTGTTTTACCATATCATTAAGTACTAGTTTTTTTACAAAAGTAATATTTGAACAATTCTTTTTCTATTTTATGATACTTTCGAATCATACCTCAATCTTGTTGGTCAGTCGGCCAGGCACACATGCTTTTCAGATGAACAGTTTTTTAGATAAAAAGGTAAAAACAAAACTGCCCTTAAACTATTTAATATGATGTATTTTACTGAGTTTAGATAAAAATAAAAATAAAAAGAAGCTTAAACATCATAATTGTTGAGAAATTCACTAAATTTTTTTGATCTTTTTGACGATAAATTATACGAAGATCGAACCTCTAAATATGATTCAATTTCTTACATATTAACTTTAGTCAAATTATCTATGTTAAATTTTTATTTATTTGTAGCGTTTGATTGATGAGCGTGTTGAATTGCAGGTTTGCTGGCTCATGCATCATGCATGCTATACTAATTATCTAACGTGACCAACTTCTTTTGTTTGAATATGTTATCATCCTTTTATTGCTTATATATATGTACACAGAAGATAACAAAAAACAACAACCAATTGATCGACTCATCGAAAGGAATCATATTTTTCTCCGGGTACGTGTGTATACGCATATATTTTTCGAGCCTTTGTCATTAATATATAATATATGTAAATAATTGCACACGCATACCAAATAAAAGTTTGCAAAAATGTGAAAATATTAATTAGTATTAATTTTTACTGTTTTACTTTATGATCATCATTAATTAATTAATAATTGATCTCAAACTTTTTTTGATTGTGTGTGCATATTTCAAAGACTATGCTTTATCATTCTTTACACCAAGTATATATATATAAAGACGAAAATTTAAACTACTATGTATGTGATTCCTTTTAATTACAGCTGCACTTTATTCCTCAATTCAAACCAAAACGAATATATATATGGTAGCTAAGTACATGCAATTTATGCAGGATAAAAGTAGTAAAAAACATGTGGAAGCTCATGCTCAAAGCACACCTTCTTTTCTCTCTCTCTCACACACACAAACACACAATTTTTGTTTTTAAAAATGTTTTTCCTATGAAGCAAAGCATCTCTATTGGTTTCTCCTCTACGGTTTCCACCCTTGCTTTTCCTACAATTCTTAGTATTTTATTTGACCTATTAATATATATTTGTCTGAAAATATATACTATATCTTGCCTTTAGTACTTCCTCAATATGTCTTAAATTCTTGAACCCAACATAACATTCATTGGAGGAATATAATCACATTCTTTTTTGATTTTGCAGAATTTCATCATATCCCAAATCTTTCGACATTCGTTTCGTGTCTTCCGTTATGAGTTTCTTAACATTCATAACGGGGTCCACTAGATCGTGGCGGCCGGCCATGACTGTGGACACGACCACCTCGTCTTACTGGCTGAATTGGAGGGTTTTGCTCTGCTCAGTTTGGATTTTGATGTCGATGGTTTTCGCCTCCATTTTCATCTCCAAGCACGAGTGCCGTCGAAGGAGCTCGATTTCGAGCCCGGAAAGTCGAGAGTCGAATATTCCGGGAGTGTTGTACGAGGACGAAGTTTGGAGGCCTTGCCTGAAAAGCATTCACCCCGCCTGGCTTCTCGGCTACCGGCTCTTCGCGTTCGTCGTGCTTTCGCTGATGCTTATACTCAATGTTGTGGTTGATGGTGGGAGCATTTTTTACTTCTACACTCAGTAAGATTTTCTGTCCGATTTTTTCGAATTTATCGATAAATTTTGGAAGTTACGAAAACTGCCCCTGAGGTTTGAGTAATTGCGGAAAAGACCCGGAAGTTTTAAAAATCGTAGAAACCGCCCTCGAGGTTTGATTGTGTTTTTTATGAAACAAATGCTCATTTTTAACTTCTACACTCAGTAAGATTCTTTTGACTTTTCGAATTTATCGATACATTTTGGAATTACTACAACTGCCCCTGAGGTTTGAAGTAATTGCAGAAAAGACCCGGGAGGTTTTAAAAATTGCAGAAATCGCCCTCGAGGTTTGATTGTGTTTCTGAAACAGATGCTCATTTTTGTTTTTCATAATGTTTCTGTAAACAGGTGGACTTTTACGCTGATTACCTTTTACTTCGCGGTACGTACACTTCGTTATATGGAAACAAATAGGGGCTATTTTGCAATTCTGAGAAGAGTTATAATTTTTGATTTTGTCATTTATTTTTTATAGCTTGGATCCTTGTTGTCCATGCGTGGATGCTTCCGGTATAATCAAAGCGAAGCGGATAATCATCTCGACACCTCCTATGGACCCTCGGCGAGTAATGATAATGTGTTGAATGCTGCCACCAAAGGCATGGTCCACAATCCAGAAAATCTTGTTCGCGAAGAAGCTGGATTTTTGGCCTATACCTTTCAAATCATTTTCCAGGTACATATGTCGAAGAACACGTTGTATTATATTTTTTATCGATTATGTTTTTAACAGTTTTTTTTTCGTGTCTTTGGTTTTTCGAAGATGAACGCTGGAGCTGTGATACTGACAGACACGGTCTTTTGGTTCATACTCGTTCCGTTTCTTGTCATTAAAGCTTACAATTTGAATTTTGTAAGTATTCCATGTTTTGAACTTTTCACCTAACATTTCACAAATCACAATTTCGATTTCTCAACTTTCACAGATATTGCAAGTAGCTAGATGTGAACAGTTTTATAATATTTAGAAAATTTGAGGGGTGTAATTATAAAATGTGAAATTAATACTTGTCAAATTTACTTTTCTTTTATAATTGCCACAAACCTCAGGGGTAGCTTTGTAATTATCATATTTCCCCTCGTGGTTTTGCTCGTTGTGTTTCTTCTGTATCTCTGATCAATGTGTGTTAAATCTATTGCAGTTGATTATAAACATGCACTCAATCAATGCTGTTTTTCTGCTTGGAGAAACCGCTTTGAACTCCTTGGTAAGCTGGAAGCACCTGCTCCTGCATCATGATAATTATGAATACAACCCTCATATTTTAGCTTAATTACTAAAAATGCCCAGCATGCAATTATGAAAGAAAACTGGGTTCTTTTCGTAATTAGGCTGAATGTCAGAGGTAGTCTGAGTAATATCAATAAGCATATGAATATATGATCCTTTTTTTTAATGACTTGTGGAATCTATTGCAGAGGTTTCCATGGTTTCGAATAGGCTACTTTTTTCTCTGGACTTCCGTTTATGTACTCTTCCAATGGATAGTACATGCTTGCGTCTCTATGTGGTAATTAAATTCTCTTTTTTCTTCTTACGGAAAAGAGTAATGTAGTTTCTAGTCCCCTTTAGTACATCAACATCGTTTTTTCTTCTGAACAGGTGGCCATACCCGTTTCTTGATTTATCATCTTCGTATGCTCCATTATGGTAAGCACATCCTCACTCTCAATCTCATTCGATTTAAGTTATTATCGTCTTAAATTTGGAATCTGTAGGTATTCAACGGTGGCGCTGATGCACATACCATGCTACGGCATATTTTTACTGATAATGAGGGCAAAGCATTTTTTGCTGTCGAAGTGGTTTCCTCAGTCATATAGGCCTGCACAGTAATTGCTCGAGGGAAGACTACAATAAGTTTTTCCGTGCGTTTAAAGGCAAAAGCACACCCTTCTTCTCTGATTTGGTTCGACTTTCGTATAGGAAACTAGTGAAGGGTAGCTGTAACTATACATAGATCTCAAAGAAAAATCATTTTTTTTAATTGTGTTTGTGTCATAGTTTTTAAATGCCTGTGCTGCTTTTGCTTAACTGATGTTCTTCTTTCTTTGCTTAATCGATCGTTTTGAGGGTCAATATCGTCAACAAACCAGTTTCCAGTTTTGAGTATGGTATCCAAACCAGACGATCATTACCTGTATAAATGCATACAATTACAAACTTCATTATACAATGTGCAAATGAAAAATCATGAAATCACACCTACTCCAAAATTGCATTACAAAGAATACACTCAGATGCAAGAATAAGAAGTATCAAAAAGCAATCCACACTATAAGAATGAGGACCCAAATTGAGATTCAATCGGAAAGATTCACAGGGACGTGTTCGGAAATGAGCCCATCAAAATAACATTGTCAACACCTTTCGGCTCTTGTTTTCTGAGAATTTGAGACCTTCTCGGGGTTACTATTGAGAACAAGTCAGCAAGAAGGCCAGTACTGGGCTCTGCCTTTTTAGGCGTTAAATTCATATTGCTATTCACACTACGATCACCCTCATTGGAGCTTTGCCTCATCACGTCGTGCTTAAAACGAGCACCACAAGAACAACTAGCTAGTTTCTTGAAGCAATTCTCGTGGAAAACCACTTTGCAGGATCTACATTTTTCAACCTCTCCTTCCTGTTGATTTTCATAGGGTCAGCATATACTATGTGTGATTAATAGTTGATTTGCACTGTGTAGAGCAATATTTACATGATCACACAACATATTACGTATGGACTTCAATTGAGTTTCTGGACACATTTATTTCGTTTTCTTTTCTGCTTCTCTTTTTTGGATGTCCTTCTTTGGTGTTCTTTTTCTTTAAAAAACTAGGGTTAATTATGAAAATGTACCCTCTAGATTTTTTTGTCTTACACAAGAAAAACCTCAAAGTTTTTTTTTTGCTATTTAGCTTATTTTTAAGGTGGTCAAACCTACAGCATCGAGGGTACTTGAAGTAAATACCCCTAAATCAGAAAATGAAATAATTAAGTTTTTAACACTCGCCTGGAAAGGGAAAATGAGAGATAGTGGATTGTTACAGTCTTGTCGAGCACTGCAGGGAATACCAACATCATAGCAAACAAGGCACTGCTCGGTGATATGTTCCTGAATTTTCCGAGACACAGTTTCAACCATCACTGGTAATGCTGTAATGAGAAAATATAAGAGATTATGATGTATTAAAACAAAGAAATTCTCTTTAGCTATTCTTAATAAAACTGGTTGCCAATCTAAAGTAAGTGACTAAGTGTAATACTGAACAAAAGCATACAGAGAAAAAATGTTCAAGAGTAATTCTTGAGATCATCAGAGTGCAAAAATTAATGTCTCCCAGAAAAGAAAAAAACACCATTGGAACAGGTTATAAAATCCACTTATAGAATATAAAAAAATAGAATCTTAATTCCCACACATTTTCTGTTTTCAGAAAGGCAAAATTCGCACTGTCAATGTTTCCCTTGCTAAAAATGTTTTTACTTCTCCAGACTCCAAATTTATCACGAAAGCCATTTCTGCATTCTGAAGACAGTGTATATGATTTCATTTACTCATACAGTATATCTGTTATAATAGTATAATACTATAAGATAGTAAAATAAAAGAGGAAAAATGAAAAACTCAAAAGATAATTTACGCTTCACCACCTTGCACAATAAACTTTAGCTCAAACTTTAGTATAATTTACGGATACTCGGTGCATTTTTAAGAACTCACAAATTAGAAAATGAAAGTATATGCTTACAAAATCTTCACCTGAAAACACACCCTTGGAGAGAGAGATTAGGTCTTTCAGAGCGAAAAAATCATTGCTCTCCAGAAGATAGCTTCGGGACCCGAGACCTTTATAGATGGATCTACGATATGGGCAACGAACATAAGGTAACATCGCTCTTATTCTACTTCGGATATTCGCCACATGCTGCAATGTCGGGACTTTCGAAAATAGGAAAGGATTAACAGCACTTACACAAAGCATTGGCTGTAAGAAAAGAGACAAAATTAGAGGAATAAACCAGGTAAGAGAGGTAGTCAAAGTGGGAAAATAGTTTAAAACAAATTTGGGTTGATTAGAAAAGTTTTCCAGAATTTTACCCTATAATTACAAAAAAGGGGAGATAACTTACAAAATTACAAAAATACATAAGAAATTTCATTTTGTCTTGCATACTATATTATACCCTCTTCATAAGCCCCAAATAAAAATTGACATACTTTCAGTGAAAAACGTTATTCAGTGTACCACTGTACCCAACAAAATTATCAGATTCAAACTCCAAGAAAATAAATTATTTGGTAAATAATCATTTTTTTCTGCAGCAGATTATTAGTACAACCTAACTTTCTCACAAAAATACCACTAAGCCTCACCTGGTTATGCTCAATAATAGTCTAATTCATTAAAACACCCCCTGATTATGCAAGGGTAACAATGCCTATTGGGTAATTTAACCCTTAATTATTAATTTTCTTAGGAGTACTATCCTACAAAATATGAATTTTGTGCTTTCTGGTTTATACCAAGAACCCCTTAATTTTACCATTGAATCAAACCTCTTTTTTTGGCAATTTTAAAATTGGTTATTCACTTATTTGTAATTATACAAAACCTCAAGGGCGCTTTTTGTAAATTGTAATCATCCTGACAGAATTCTTTAATAAGAAGTACTTAAATTGTTAAAACTTCTTGATTTTTTATTCAAACAAATGATTACAATTACCTGGTCATGGATGGAATCTAAAAACGATTTCGTCATCTGGGACACAGGATACTGAGTAAAATCCCAACAATGCAGAACTTTAGCAGGCAACACAGCAGTATCATTATTATGGCACGACGTGCAAAATAATTGGCCACTATACTCACAAAGACGAGGTTTACCCCATCCTAGCGCCTGCACCCATTCTTGAACCCTAGTTCTTCCATCGTCAAAGTTCCTACGACAACCCGCACATCTATAATGTTGTCCATCTAGCAACTGTTTTACTGACTGCAAAGGACGGATTTCAACAACAAGTGAAATAGTCTTTCCCAACGCAGAACTATTCTCCACCCTAGTACTTCTGTTATCAGATACACTTGTATTGGGAGAATCAGGCATGGTTTCCGAAGGAGAAAGGAAAGTAATAAGGG
Source organism: Euphrasia confusa (assembly GCA_954870475.1). Lineage (NCBI taxonomy): Eukaryota > Viridiplantae > Streptophyta > Magnoliopsida > Lamiales > Orobanchaceae > Euphrasia > Euphrasia confusa. The sequence continues at coordinate 39,384,064 of OX940956.1, read as the reverse complement.
AATTAAGGGAGCTGGATGAGAACTTAGGCTGGATAACGGAATTTAAACACTCCTGAATAAGTTTCCTTCTATAAGCAACAACATTTGGAGAAGCATTACCAAAAAGCTTTCTGGATTCTCTCTCAACAGAAGTCCACGGTGAGGGTAGGGCCCAGCCATGGTCGTCAAATTGTTTCTTTAAACGATGGTACAGTGTACTGAAATCACGATAACGACGCTCAACTTCCCAATGACCTTCCCCACTATACACTTTTATCCTATACACCATGTATGTTTGTACACCTACAAGACGTTCGCTAAATGAGACATCTCCTTTTCTTTGAGACGCACCAACTACCTCGACTTTGTCGATTTTAAGAGGTTGGTGAATTGAACTGTAATAAGCATTATCTGTGCTGGATGTGGAAGCAGTAGAACCGCCATCTCTTGAGGGATGAGAAAAATGAGATTGGTATATTCTAGTATCACGGATGAACCTACAAGAAGAGGGCTCGCCTGAGTCAAGTAGTATATCTTCCATGTCGTTAACAATTTCTTCATCGTAGAAATCATTTAGCTCGAAATCCCTTTTCTGCAAGACATTATTAACAACTGGTTTGAAAAAAAAACACGAAAAAGGGAATAATCATCCACCAAAAGTGTACAAAAGAAAGTACCTTAACAGGCACAAAATGATCTTCAATTTGATCACATGAAATAGAATAATTCTTCTCGGTTGTGGCACTTTTAGTAGTATCAGAAAATGAAGGCGAAGCAAATAAACTGTTGTCGTCATCAAATAATTTGGTCTGCATACTTCTGTTATCTTTCCCTTGCACAAGATGGTGGATATTGATCCTTGATTCCGAAAGAGAATCCAAACATAAGCGTTTTTCATCCACATTCTTATTGTGTAATACATTATCATGACGAATGGCCACAACCTCACTGGTAGCCGTGTCTTCATCTTTCACTTCAGACTCACTCTCACCAATTTCCAACTTCTCTGTTGCCAGGATTTCGTTTTCCAGAGGATCCTTATTCATTTGAAATAAATCGAAACCAGAAGCATTACCAAGATAACCAACCAATTCATCCATATCATCGACTTCTTTACTTGATGCAGCTACTCCTTTTGCATCAAGTTTAACAGCAGTGGTTGACTTTAAGGGTAAGGTGTTCACCTTCTTCTCATCTAATATACCACCATTCTCAACCAGCTCTCCTTCGATTTTCGTATTTTGATATGTAACATGATTACTACCCGTAAAACATAAAGAACCAATATCAGTTTCTGCACCCATTGAATCAAACGCATTTTCCCGAGTTTCTTGAACAAAATCATCCCAATCATCAGAACCAAATGCCACTGCCGAATTCATAACCAGCGGATTTTCTTTCCTCTTATTTTCTCCTCCACGAAACTGTAAACTCTTCCCAAAATACAAATTAATCTTCTCCTCATCATCGCTGCCAAACATCGAATCCTCACCCTCCGAATGCTCGTCTGAAACCCTAACACTGTCCTCACTATTCACCTCATTTTCATTCACAGTGAAACCTTCAGTTTTCCCATTCGAATTCGACATCTCATGCTCAGATTCTCGAAAACCCAACGATGCCCTCCCCGCCCCTAAATTCCTAAAATCGGCGTTTTCACCACCGAGCTTGAAGCTCTTCAACGACCCTAAATCGAAATCCTGATACGAGCCGCCGCGAAAGCTAGGGGTGCCCATTGCTGAGCTGGCACTGCAGTACCTGTCGAACTCCGATTCGCCTCCACAGGAAGAGTAGTGAGACAGATCATCTCCACCGTCGGATTCTCGATCCCACGAAGAGGATGGCTTCTCCTCCTCGGCCCTCTCTCCGTTTAGCATCTCGTAAGTGTCCACCGAACTGATAACTGAGAAATCGATTGCGAATTACAGTCGAAGCATCCGGCGAATTCAGCAATAAAAATCTATGAGACGGCTGAGGAAAGATCGAAGGAGGGTGATTCGATATGAGAGAGGGCCAGATCTTGGATTGGATAATTGCCTCAGCAGGAATTTGCGAAAGGAGAGTGTTTTACTGTATAAACATCAAAGGAGAATTTGCAAAACTACCACTTGTTATTTTTATTTTATTTCAAAACGAAAATAAAATAAATAATACTAATGATATTTATATAAGATGCATTATTTTATTTATTTTTCTTATTAATTTTGTAAATCTCAAAATAAAATTATATATTTTGATATTTTTTTGTTTGGACATGACAATATTTAAAATTTTCTTATCAAATAATTTCAATTGCACAAATTGAATACTACTATAAATTATTGAATTTTTTCATTTGAGAGATTCACACTGTATATGCAAGAGGGGAGATCTTGAGTACTGGCTTCATTCATCCAACGGTGTCGAAAGCCGTTGAAAGCATCAGCCACCACAAGGCGAGGATTCAAGCAGCAAGAGAAGTTCTCATTGTGAAAAATGGCTTCTTCCGAGTTAAAAGCATTAGCTGCCATAGGTGCAGGCTGTCTTGCTCAGTATTGGAGTTCATATGTAGACTGTTCTGGGTCGGAAACTTGTCTTCGTTTGTGCTGTACTGGCGAGTATTGGAGTTCATGTGTGTGGACAGTATGACTAAGTCTTGATTCTTATTGCAAGTTTTTTACTTTAGACCTCTAAAGAAAATAAAGTGTATCCAAAACAACATCAAGAGAAGCAAGTTTCTATCACCTATTCAATTCCCCTTCGGGCTACTAATCTATCCAACGAGTTTTACACAGGGCAGCCCCTATTGGCATTGGATCAAATCTTTGAGATAAGTATGGATTTGTTCAATCTACCCCTTAGAATGTAGTGATTAACAATAGCAAACTATGAACATATGCACCTTAACGACATTCACACATCGTCTGTCAAGTTGAATCATATGCTTTAAAGAAACACAACATCGTTAGATATATCAGAACTGGTACTCGTGAAAGTATGAACACCAAGACTAACAATATTACCAGGAATGTGAGGCCACAAATGAAAAGCAGATGAATCCGAACCACTTAACATTAAGAGAACAATGCAAAGCATAAAAATATCAATAACCATAGTAATTCATATAAATTATCTCAAGGTTTAACATTTGTTAATCATGTCATCATCTCAAAACAATCAGTTTCAAATTTCAATACCATACTTTAAATCTTGTCCTCAGAATTGTGTATAAACCTCAACAAAAATTCTTATAACGATCGAGAAAGTACCCAACACATATCAAAAAGCAACTTCCAATCATCCATTCTCCATTCATTTTACCTAAGAGGATTGCCCACCAGGCGTAGCCTTCGAGCTCCGGAACCCCTTCTTCAACTCAGTCATTCTCTTCTGACACTCCGGCTTTGTTTTCCCAGGCACAGAGGCTGCAACCTTCTCCCACCTCATTCCCACATCCTTCGGAAATGCCTTCAACGCATTGAGCAATGCTAAATCCTCCGCAGCACTCCATTCACTCCCATTCTGATCCGAGACTTCACTCCGACCGTTAACTCCATCTTCTCCCTCGTCGGGAACAGCTCGTTTATCGACAGGCTTACGAGCTTTCAGAAACTTTTCGAAAGAATTCTGATCACCACCTTTCCTCAGTCCCATTCCTTTAGCCTTTGCTATTATAGTCTCCACCTTGTGCTTCTTCCCCTTGAACCCCTCAGCTATGGCTTCCCACCGGCCGGGCATGCCCACAGGGTGCTTAGACAACAATTTCCTCAATAATTCCTCATCAATTTCACTCCAATCGGATTGTTCCCCCTCGTCCTCGTCCTCCGATTTCTTTCCATTCGAAACCCTAGTAGATCGATCGGGCTGACCGTTTCCTGTGAAATCGACACCGGATCCGTCATCGATCGCCGTCGATTTCTGCAAATGCGAATCCGGTGTTTTCCTTAGGGATCTGGTCGATTTCCTGTTGAATTTCTCATTCGTTTCGGTGGAGATCTCGGGGGGCTCCTTCAATGGCGGGCCGAGGCCGACGCGGATATCGCCGGCGGTGAGCTTGGGAGGGGCGAAGGGGCCGATGAGAAGGGAGAGCGCGATCCACAAGAGGATGGATTGGTAAGGCTCGACATTGAAGTAGAGGAACAAGAGAGTGAAAGTCGCGAGGGAGAAGGAGAGAGAAATGAAAAGGGTTGGCTTGTGGAGAGAAGCGAAGAAGGAGGCGAAAGAAGACGGAGAATGGTCGAGGGAATCGCCGCGATCGGATTGGGGCAATTGCCTCGATTGTAGAAGGAATCTTGGCTTGCTCTCGTACTCATCCAAGAACTCCATTTTTCTCTCTTCGAGCCTTTCTCTCTCTCTCTCTCTCCAGGTACGCCTCGCGGAGACGATGACGATTATAGGTTTAAGAAATTAAATTCGGCTGTTAGGGTTAAATTCCCATTTCAACCCCGAGAATGTTACGGGAAGTGACAATTTTAATGCGTTCTGACGATTTTGCCCTCGGTTGAAATAGTTGACAATTTGTGTGCTAAACGACATGAATCGCGGAGTAGGGGTTGATGATCACTTGATCCTAAAGGGACAAAGGAGGGAGGTAGTAGTATCATTTAAAATCACTAATACACTATACTCTATATTATTTGTAGTAAAAATATCATTCATTAATTATTTTAAATTTTAAATCAAATATAAATTAATTAATATTTTTTCTTGTTTGAGTAGATAAATTAAAAAAAAATAGAAAATAAAAGTGTAATATTTTTTAAGAGGGAAAAAAGCTCAAACTTCCAAACTTTTAAGAGTTGAAATTTAGTAATTTTTTTTAGTAAATAATCAATTTACCTTAATTTACTATATAAATAAATAAATAATAATTTCCAAAAAAAAATATGATAATATAAATAAGAGTCCTGTGGATTTTCAAACACTTTTATAAGAAGTGTGAGTATTTTAACACACCCCAAAAAATTGTGAGTATTTTAAACAATTTCTACTTGAAATGTCTAACTTACCCTCAACTTTTAAATAAACAAAACAAAAGAATTAAAATACAAGAAAAAGACAAAAAGTGCATTAAAAAAATCGGTCCCCACTCCTCTTTTTTTTTTTTTCTCTCGACGGTCCCCCCCAAACACCATAACCGCGGCCGAAATCGAGAATCAAAGAAGAAGAAATCCGGCCAACAATTCCGACGACTCACAATGGCTGACAACAATGAACAACATGGCGAGCAACAATGGCCGATTCAAGCCCCGGTAAGTGGCCGAACCCTAGCTTTTTGAATTTCGAAAATTTGATTTTTTTTCGATAATGTGTTCAATTGGATGTGTTAATTGCTAGGATTTGAGTGTATTTGAGTTCCTTATTGCGTTTTAGTTGATTTAGAATCGAAATTCAGTGTTAAATTGCTCTTGAAAAATCTGAAAATTCTGGGTTTGGGTCGCTGTTCCTGGCAACACGGTGGCGCTACACGGTGGTGATTTTCCCGGTCACCGTGTTGCTTGCCTACCGTGTTACCGGACAGTGACCCAGAAAATCTAGGTCTTTTATCCGGTAACACGGTGGTCTTTTATCCGGTAACACGGTCCCGGTTATCCGGTAACACGGTGATCGTGTTACCGGACATAATGAATTTTTTAATTTTTTTTTTTTTGAATTTTGAGTTTTCTTATTTAATTGAATGTCATATTTACTTATTTTAACTTCATTTTTGCAGGAGGGCTTCCATTGGAAGAGGCTAGAGTTCATACACAAGTCGAAGACCCTCAATTTGTACGATCGGTACGAATTGCTAAAGGAAATTAAAGACACGCTGGCGTTCGTCGACCCTACCGAAGCAACTTTACAGACATTTAAGAAAAGTTGTTTCGGTTATTTGCTCTATATTAAGAGGGACGGAAGGTCCAATATGGCGATGCAGCACCTTCTAGCTCGGGAGATCGTGAGTCCGACGATACCTCCATTCGAGCATTGGTTTTTCGTCGGGGGCCAGACTATTCGCTTTCGAGCACAGGAGTATGCCCTGATTACCGGACTTCGATTTGGTGGTCACGCATTTGATCCTTCGGCCACCACGCACACGGTTTCTGAGGACTCTGTTTACTACAGACACTTCAGACAGACGACGATCCTTAAAGATCTTCGTACGAAATTCACCTCTCTGAGTATGGGTCAGGACCCGGCCGACTACTTGAAGGTGGCCAACTTGTTGATGTACTATGTTTTCTTGCTGGGCCGAGACGATGCCAAGATCGACACTTGGGCTTGGGCTTTTGTGGAGGACGTTGCCGGATGGGATTCGTTTCCCTGGGGATCCTACTCCTGGCAGATCATGTCGCACTACATCTCCATAGCTGCGACGATGCCCGGTCAGGTTAACTCGAGGGGATACCATGTTTACGGCCCAATTTGGGCCTTTCAGCTATGGTCGTACGAGGCTATACCGAGCCTGGGCAGTGTCTGCGGAGTGCGAGACGAGAAAACAAGGAGGCCTCGGTTTTTGAACTGGAGATCGGTTGGATGCACCCTCGATTTCACTCATTTCTTCGAGGACGATGAGGTAAATTTTGTGAAATTAATGTTTTAAATTATTTATTTCCTTTAATTAATGCTTAATAAATTAATTTTCATTTGTTTTCAGCTTGTGGTCCTCTCGACTCTAGAGCCGACACGCAGGGAGGCGAGGAGTGAGTACTACACTTCGTTCCTTAACAGAGGAGCAGACGAAGTGAGGTACGTTGCTCCTGCTAGGATTGGACATGCTCCGAGAGTAGCACAGGCTGCAGAACCGGTGACGAAGAAGAAGAAGAGCTTGATAGAGCGCGTGGCCGGACGCGTGTCCAAGGCAATGGACAAGATTACGGGCGATGTCCCTCAGACTAGTCGACGCACGCGTGACGACAGGACACCCGATTCATCTGCCGAGCGGCATGCATCTCAGCGTGCATCTCATCGAGCCCGACGAGAGCCCTCTCCTGCAGCTGAGGCACATGAGGCACCTGAGGCACCTGAGGCTTCAGATGACAGTACCGATCGACGCATTGATCGACGGCTCCACAAGATCCTCAACGATGAGTCTGAGACTGTATTTATGGGCCGATTGACTGCCCGGATGAGGAGGATACAGAAGGAGGGCAACGACAGTCTGATGGAGCAGTTTCGGGGGTTTTTCGGTCGCAGGCGATACTCTCGGAGTCGCCCTTGTCCTTCTGATGCATCTCAGGGCGGTTTTCCGGCTGCTCGGCATTCTATCAGCGCGCCTCCTCGCTATCAGGACTCGGAGCCTGAAGAGTTGGTTGATGTTGATATCAGGGTTTCGTCTGGGGACAGGCGACACAGTTTTGCTGGTTATCGCAGGTCGCCACTTGACGAGCCGACCCATGCCGAGTCTTTCCATGCCGAGTCGACCCACGTCGAGCAGCAGCCTCAGGTCGAGCAGCAGCCCCTGTACGAGCAGCAGCCCCAGTACGAGCAGACGACCGTTGGCGATAGCTATCGCACACCGGCACAGACTCAGGCTGTCTGGGCAGATAGCGGTCATTCTTCGCCACCGAGGGCGCTGCGTGATTTTGAGGGTGTCTTCGGTGCCTTCCCAGCGATTCCCACCCACGGCATCTTCACTCCGACTACTGCTTATCGGCCAGAGTATGATCCTGGTTTTATTGTACCGAGGGGGGCTGATATACCGCAGGAGATCGTTGATGCAGAGACTTTTTTTCCGGCTGCGTCGCAAGTCGAGTTGTTCAAGATTACATCTCCCGTGGAAAATGAACACGTAAAAGAGATTGCATTGTCGGAAGAGGAGAAAGAACTTGGGGATGATGAGGAGGAGGAGGATGATGTCGCCGAGAGTAGTCTCGGACCCCGTGTGAGGAGGCCCTCGGCAGCTCTTCGGAGCCCGTACGTCGCGCAGTTCGCTCGGAGAGGCAGCGAGAAGGTTAGGGCGCTCTATTCGATGTTCCGTCGTGAGGGGCATGGAATGAGTGTTTATATCCCTTTCAACGAAGTGTATCTGGACCAGAAGTACTTCGAGCGGATTGAGTCACTACATCATTGGTACGCGGACATGGTAAGTTAATTTGTAGTTAAACTTTGAAATTTATAATGTTTATTAAATTGTGCTTAACTGTGATATGTATATTTTTCAGGAGATTGACATGTACATTACGTACCTGCGCGACAAGATAAAGTCCGGCAAGGGTTTAAAAGATGAAGTCACTCCAAGGAAGACTATACTCTTGTGTACCGAGTTCTTCGTAAGATCCAATCATCCTATCAAATACAAGTTTTTTTTTAATTATTTTCCTAATACTAATCGTTTAAATTTATTTTAAATTAACAGGGCGCTATGAAGACCCAGTACGCTAGGATTGCGATCCCACGTGCACATGCAAGGAGAACGAACTTGGAGAAGAAATATGAGACCTGGGCACCGCCGGACTTCATGCTGAAATACATCACGGGAGACGGTAGGCACGAGAGTTGGGAACACGCACGAGAGGTAATTTAAAGAACCGTACATTTTTTTTTTAAATTCAATTTAATATTTTAATTTAATTGTAAATAACGTTTTATTTTATTTTTATTTTTGTAGGTGATAACGGTCTGTAATACCGGGGACCATTGGGTCGTGATAAAGATTGACCTGAATCTCTGGACTATACAGTTGTACGACTCGTTGTGGTGGCGTTGTCCGGAACTAACTGCCAAGTCTAATGTACTAATGCCGGTGTTGGAGTTGTTGCCTCGTCTTTTGGTAGCTGCAGGATTTTGGGAGGGTCCAAACTTGTTTCATCGAACCCACAAGAAGACTTCTATGCAGGTCGAAGCCCCGTTGGAGCAGTTTATGCAAGTCGACAACAACAACTGCGGCCCGTACGTGTGCATGTACTTGGATCGTCTCGTGAACAAGCACCTCAATCACCGGGGTAAAGAAATCGACGACGGGTACTTGATGAAGTATCGTCGATATGTAGCTCGAAAAATTTTCAGTTTGAGTCATCGAGACCAGTGATTTGTATTTTGGATGATTTTAGACTTTTTCGTGTGCATGTGTTTGGATTGATTGGTATGTGTGTTGAGATTGATTTGCAGGTTTAGCTTTGATATTAACTAAATAAATCCCGTCAAAATTTTTTAAAATTATTTATAATATATTAACTTATTAATTTAATAAAATTTGTAAAAAAATAAACTATTTTATGTGTGTTTTGATTGATTTTGGTGAAATAAATGTGTTTTGAGTGATTTTGGTGAAATAGGTGTATGTTTCGATTGAATTAAGTGAAAAGCGGCTGAAAAAACGGGTCTGCCTACTGCTACACGGTGGTACCGGTAACACGGTCATGTGTATCGGTAACACGGTCACGGTAAGACTGACCGTGTAGTCAAGAACTATCTGGTAAGTTTCTGGGCAATTAGCCGGTAACACGGTGTTACCCGGTTACACGGTGGGCTACACGGTTGTGACCGTGTAGTTTGATGAAAATTTTGGTTTTTCATTGATTTTAAGGCATTTTTGGATTGTTAACTTGTTCTTGTAGTATAAAACATCATTTTAATAATCAAAGTGATTCAAAAACATGATCAACTATTGAATTTGAAGAATTAAGTGATTACGCATGAACAACTAATTACCTATGTAGATAAGATTGTGACAATATTAGTAGAATGTTCGAAAAACGGTCAACATTCTAAGCATCTCATCTTTGTAGTCCTATATTGGTTGTTTTATGATGTTTATTGGATGTATCTAGTGTTTTAAATGATGTTTCATGCTGAACATAACAACAAAAACGCTCGAGAAATGCTTCAAATTCATAAAAAATCAAATCTTTTCTACGCTACACGGTGGGCAACACGGTGGGCTACACGGCAGAGGGTCCTACACGGTAGAAGGTAATTGCTCGGTTTTTTGAAAAAAAAATTCTCGGTAACACGGCCTTATCCGGTAACACGGCTGACCGGGTAAGCCGTAACCTTTTTTAAACCTTTTTTAAAAAATAAAAAAAATAAAATAAAATAAAATACCGGTAACACGGTTATCCGGTATCAGCCGTGTTACCGGGTAAAAAAATAAAATAAAAAGGGCTCCTAAGAATCAATCCCCTGACCTGTTGCTTTCAAGTTCATTTTTCAAATGGGGCATACCAATTGAACTAGACCTCTACACTGAAATTATTTAGCAAAATTTTATATATTTACCTTACGAATAACTTATAAAATCGACCCGCCTTCCTCCGAAAACCTATTTCCAACCTGTTTTTTCACATATTTCACATTTACAAGATAAACAAACTCCAAAAACAAGCACAATAATCTAAAACAAGCACAATAATCTAAAACAAGCACAAAAACTTAAAACACACCAAATATCCAAAATCCGACGAGAATAGACGAAAATAAAACAACCCAAGTCTCAAATATTTCTAAAACATCGATAAATCAACCAAACCCAATTTAGATCTCTGCCTCCGTGCTCATTGGACATTTTGTTCTCGTGTGTCCCTCGGTTCTGCAGATGCTGCACTTCTTCTTCTGTCTTGTTCGGCTCGACTCTTCTGCAGGGACATTTAAATCAACAGCCCCCCCAGGTGGGATAAAGACCGTGCACTTCCGTCTGTTGTGACCCACGCCCTGACATCTCGAACACACCTGCACACGACGACACAATATTAGAGGTTTAAATCACGGCATACGTACGACGTTCCTTCTGGGTGAACAAACCTGATCACGTCGTGCAGAGCTCTCAACTGCGGAACGAGCACGACGCATCCTCGGACGTCCAGCCTGGCTAACCGCTACTGGAGGATAAACTACGTACGATGCTACATCCGGCGGGACCACCCAATCATCATAATGTGGCACCGGCACAATAGGCGTCGCATACATCTCGACATGGCTGCTCGTCTTGAAATAGGGGCTCACGAAATCGTACGATGAAAATCTGGCTCGTCTACATAATAACAACAAACAAGTTAGTGGAATGAGCAGGATGGTAAAATTAATTTCAAAGGCAAAATGATATCATACCTCAAAGCGGCACAAGCATGACGACACGGTATTAGGTCCAAGTCGAACTCCCGACAATCACACGTGCGATTCGGGATATCCACAAGATAAGATCTGTCATCCTCCTCAACTCTGTATAGGGTATTCGCACTGACCTCCCGAACGGTAAAATAACGGCTCAACATATCTTGATTAGACAACTTGAGGAGTGCCTCCTCGGTCAGCTCATGGACATTCTGTCTCTCGTTAGCTTTCCTTCGTTTCTCGTCAAACCATCTCTCAATCATCGCACGAATGGCCTCGAGCATCGCACAGACAGGTAATCGCAGTGGCCATTTGATATCAGCGTTGAATACTTCGGCCGCATTCGATGTCATGAAACCGTATCGTCGTGCAGCACAATGTGACCTCGCCCAGTGCTCAACCCCGATATCAGTAAGGCGCCTATAAGCACCCTCTCTACTAAGAGTCTCCACATTCGCAAAATGCCTTTCAAACTCATCCACCCGATAACTATAGGCAGCACAGTATACAACTTCAACCACCTTCTGGCCGTACCGTGCTAGATTCTTCGAGAGGTGGTGATAGCACAACGTACGGGTCGCGTGGGGATAGACACTCCGAATAGCATTTGCGATGCTCTTATGCTGGTCAGACACAATGAGGAAATCCTCGTCGTCTGTATCGTAGCATTGCCTGAGGTTGTGTAGAAACCACAACCACTCCTCGTCATTCTCTATCGGACCGATACCAAATGCAAGCGGAAAAATATTCTCATTCCCGTCTTTTGTGACGGCAACAAACATCACACCTGTGTTTTTCCCTTTCAAATGGGTGGCGTCGACTACTATCACAGGTCTCAGAGTGCGCTGCTGAAATGCACTAATGCACTGCCCAAGTGCAACAAACATGTGGCAAAACACGCCATCGCTGGTCGTCTGCATATCATATCGAGTCCCGAGATTGCATTCTTTCAGCATGTACAGATATGACGGGAGCCTCTGATACGATTCATGATAGTTCTCGTATGCTATCTCAAGCGCCAGGTTCCTCGTCCGTAGGGCGAAGCTGTAGTCGATGTGAACTCCGTACAATCTCCTCAAATCCTCAACCATATCTTTCGGCTTTAGTTCCCGATTGCCGACTAACTGGCGTGCAAAGAAAGTAGCTGCCACCTTGCTAGACACCTGTCGATCAGCAGTCCGCCCCAAATTGTTTTGACACTCGTGGTTCAAGTTCAGCTTCGTAATCTTCCAAAAGGTGTCATCGGAACCCGTGGAACACAATTTGAACGGGCATTTTTCACTCCCCTGCTTGCACTCGTACGTCACCCGAATAGAGCAAGACCGAGCAGTTTTGCACTCCACCCCATTCTCCAAGTGATACATCCCCACCGACACCTTCAAATCCGATTTCTTTCGGAACGTGGCACCGACTACCATCTGACCATAAATCGGTCGGGGTTCGACGGAACGCAACGGAACAGCGGGGTCAAAGCTCGGCAGTGGAATGATCCAATTGCGCAGCGGATGATTCTGTGCATTCTGAGCGCCTTCAGTTTGCTCGCCTCCGCCCGCATTAGAACTCGAGGACATATTACGGCGTGACATAATATTTCTAACCACGCCCGGCTGTCTAATCCATTCGGTCCACTCCGTGGTCAGCGAAGCCAAGAGATCGGTGTGACGGGCTTCTTCTTCGTCCTCGGAAGTCTCGACTGCCTCGTGGTCTGGCGGTACACCTTGATCCCGATTTTCTGCCCCAATATTCACCTCCGGCGCAGCTTGTTGTGCCTCTGTTTCGACGACGAACACAAAGCACTCGTGTATTTGCTCTTCTAACATACGGGATACATCTTCGTCGCGAATCAAAGGAGCCCGCACGCTTCTCGCGTCAATGCCTCGTGTGAAGAAAGACAACATGTACTCGATATTGGGCGGAGGGCGCAAAGCGGTACGAATCCGGCTCACAAGAGTGTCGAGCGTAATTTCATCCCTATTAAAGAAGAGGCACATATCTACTCCATCGACGTAGCCCGCTCGATCCCAACGACCACCGTACCGTACCGTGATTCGTCGATCCGACATCTACGATAAATAAACACGATTGAATTAAGTTAGGGAACCCAAAATATCCATCCAAACGTGTAAAAACAATCCATGATTCGAAAATTAAAAAAAAAAAAAAACTAGTCACTGTACACGGTCACTACACGGTCACCCGACCGTGTAGTGTGTCACCGTGTTACCGAGACACACTTCTCGGAACACGGTGACCGGGATTACCGTGTAGTGCCCTACTGTGTTACCGGGCAGTGACCGGATAATCTTCATAGCTACACGGTGGCTACACGGTCGAAGCTGCCCACCGTGTAGCCACCGTGTAGCTATGAACTCGAACAGAAAATCGAAAAAAAAAAACAGAAACGGCGATTTTCGACGTACCTTTCGGCCGGCGAACCCAGCTCTTCCAACGTAGATTCGGACGGAGCTTTCTTGTAGAAGTGTATTTGTAGAGAGAATAAGAGAGATTGGATGTGTTTTTGTGTTTCGAAAAAAATTGTTGTGTGTGAGAGTTTAGGGTTTGATATGCATGATTAATGCATGGAGTTACACATTCAACAACCAAATTTCCGATTTTGGTAATATGTGGGCCCCACGATTTTTTATTTATGTTTTGAAATTGTTTTTGTATTTTTAATTGAATTATTTGAGTGGAAATAAAAAGTAAGGGTATTGAAGGTATTTCAAGTGTAGTTTGTATAGAATACTCATGTTTCTTTGGGAGGTGTCAAAATTCTCATATTTGTTAAAATTGTGCATGAAAAATGAAAAGTCACATTTCCACTATAAATAATGTAATTTATAAACTTTTTATGATAAACAATTATTTTTATTTTAGTAATAAGGACTAAATAAAATTACAATTGTAAGAAATTGATACTAGTAAAATTAGTAAATTACTACTCCTATTTCAGCCCTAGTTACCAATTATTGTCATCCTGATTCCTGATCCAACTCTGTCTCACATCAGTGTCTCTTCCCCGCTAATTTCACGTTTATCGAATTTTGCATGATTCAATTCCTCCTGTAAACTTTGCTGCCAAAAAAACGTCAGACGACTCGGACCTAATCCGCCGTCAATCTTTACTGCCAAAAAAATGTATGTTTTGCATCAGAACCCAGTTTCTCTTTCTTCACCTCTGTTTCAGGGTTTATCAATCGATCATCGCCGTGTTTTTCCGAGAGGTAATGCCACTAGCATTACCAGCTCTCTTTGCGATCATCGCCGTATCAAATGTTCGGCCGTTTCGTCTCCGAGTTCGTACGGCCATACTTCATCATCCCCTGTATCTTCTTGTAGCCAGGTAAAAAGATGAAATTTTGGGTATGAAAAAGTGTTTTAATTTTGTGGGCTTGAATATTTTTCTTGTATTTTTATTATTATTTAAATTTTGAAAAAATAAAGAAAAATTATTATATGGGTTGTAGTTGATTGAGACTTTGATAAGAGGGGTTGATTTAACTGAGGCTGAAGCTGAGGCCTCTCTTGATTTCTTGTTGGACGGAGCCGACGAGGCTTTGATTAGCGCTTTTTTGGTGCTTTTGAGAGCCAAAGGAGAAACTTATGAAGAGGTAAGTGAATGATCAAATGCCATGTTTTTATGTTGTTGTTTTGGTGTTTTTACCAAAATCCTTTCTTAAAAGGAGTGTTTTGTTTTAGTACCATGAAATGATCGTACTATTTGAAATAGAATCGAGTGATTTCGATAATTTCTGACCACAAAACTGTTAAATAGATAGTTGGGCTAGCCAGGGCAATGGTAAAGCATTGCCGGAAAGTGGAAGGTCTGAGTGACGCAGTCGACATTGTTGGGACAGGTGGTGATGGAGCGAACACTGTGAATATATCTACAGGAGCTTCGATACTTGCTGCAGCGTGTGGCGCGAAAGTTGCAAAGGTTTTTTTTGTTGTTTTTTTTTCAGATTTTTTTAAAGTGGATGTTTGGAATTGACCATTGTATCACAGCAAGGTAACCGGTCTAGTTCATCTGCTTGTGGTAGTGCCGATGTACTTGAAGAATTGGGGGTTGCTATTAGCTTGGAACCGGAGGTAACTGAGCATATAATTTTGCTTCTTATTACCTCATTAACTTACTAATATCATGCAATTGGAAATCACATTGTGTCATAGATAGGGGTATTAGGTTGTAAGCCTTAATATCCGAGCAACGTGTAAAAAGTCGTGGGCGCCACTAATTTATTTTTGTCATATTCGTAAATTTTATTAGGAGATTTCTGGATGATAATTATTATCACAGACATCAAGCATATATTCAGAAATTTAAAAGCTTATCTAAGCATATTTTCAGGTTCTATTTATGTATTGCACCTATTAATCGTGTTCAGGGAGTTGCGAGATGTGTGGCTGAAGTAGGCATTGGATTTATGATGGCTCCAGTTTATCACCCGGCCATGCAAATCGTGAGACCTGTCCGGAAAAAGCTTAAAGTAAAGACTGTATTCAATATATTGGGCCCCATGTTGAATCCTGCAAGAGTTCCTTTTGCTGTTGTTGGGGTGTACGAAGAGGAATTGGTGAGTACATTTGCAAGTTGTTGTCGTGTCGCAATAATTTATTTAAGCAAATTGAAGTTGGCTATAGAATACCTTCATCATTATTTTATTTTATTTTTTAACATTTTTTTCTTAATGTACTCATTGCCAGGTGCATAAAATGGCAAAATCACTTCAAAGGTTTGGCATGAAAAGAGCATTAATTGTTCACTCTGAGGGACTGGATGAGATGAGTCCCCTAGGTAAGATCAATATGCATTTTTAAAATAATAAATGGAACATTATATAGATTTATGAGCTCCATTTGCAATGATCCTCAATGACATGTTATTTATATCTTATGCTCTTCACCTTACATAAATTAACCTGAAGTTTTCTGAAAACATACAACAGGGCCTGGATTAGTCCTTGACGTCAGTCCAGATAAGATAGAAAAGTTCTCATTCGATCCATGTAAGATTCTTTACATTTTTGTAAATCTAAATTCAATCATTTTTTTTTTCTATCTATTTCTCGGTTGCTGCTTACTGCTTTCAACCGGTTGCCACACCTGTAATTGTTCGTCTGGAGTTTAAAATTTAGTAAAAGTGGGTAGGTTTAATTTATGCCTTGCACACAGCTTTGAGCTTAACATGCCAATATGTATTGGGCAATTTATTAGTGGACTTTGGAATCCCTCGGTGCACTCTGGATGACTTGCGAGGTGGAGGTCCAGATTACAATGCTGAAGTGCTTAAACGGGTGCTTTCAGGAGAAAAGGGATCTATTGCTGATGCCTTGGTATTTTTTTCATTCTCTTGGTGCATAATTCTGTGCAAAACTTATTCAAATCGGTTAGTAAGATCACTGAAGAGGCAAATGGTCATTAATACATTATATAAACTACATTAGAGGTCTAGTCTAATAACCGGAAAAAATAAAGACAAAAGCTCGACTATCTTTGAAAATTATAAATGCACACCCTTGATAATTATTTTTACTTCACTAACTAAAATGTCAGGATTAGATCAAATTGTTCTCCCCACCGAAGAATGCAATCGTGTAAACACTGTAACATTGATACTCGATTGTTTGTAATAGAAAATAAAGCGTGCTCGTCTTTAATTTTCCACCCTTATTCTGTATTATACAGCAAAAAACAAAAAGAACAAAAGAACTGCACTATCAAGATGAGTAGGGCATCTGTTTAAAGGGGTCATTAGTAACTTTGAATGATAAACTGGACATTTTTGTAATTAGGATAACTTTTGGGGCAACTTTATAATATAGAGTTTCTGTATGGATGCATTTTTATAGGTACTAAACGCAGCAGCAGCTCTCTTGGTCAGCGGGCAAGTGAACACTCTGGCCGAAGGAGTGCGTCTTGCTCGTGAAACACATCAATCGGGGAAGGCTCTCAAGACGCTTGATATGTGGATCCATACATCTAACGTAAGATAGGATGTAATGAATAGATATAATTTTTTCTTTAAAAAATATACAGAACTAAATATATTCTACAAATGCTGATAGCTACTGTTTATTTACCTCTATCAGAAGCTGAAAGCAACAGCAAATAGTGGTACACCCATCCTTGCATGAACACTAACGGAAAAGTAACGTTAACTGTTGTACAAATTTACAGTGTAATTTTGACATTCCATTTAAGAATAAAATTTCTTTCTTGGTCATGTGATCAATACAATTTTACAGTGTAATTTTGACATTCCATTTAAGAATAAAGACTTCTTTCTTGGTCATTTGATCAATACAAATTTACAGTGTAATTTTGACATTCCATTTAAGAATAAAGACTTCTTTCTTGGTCATGTGATATGTGATGCAGAGTCAGCCGTATTTTTATTATTTTTCTCATTTTTTTTACTGAGCTACAGTTTGATCTCGAGTAATATTTTCGCTCGAAGAATAGAAAAGTTAAAAACATAAGTATATAATTATATTTGTTGTAACTTGCAACCAAAGGTAGTAAATTATTTGTCAATAATAGTAGTATTACATATGATTGTGTGAATGCAATCGATCACAATGCCATCAGAAATACGAGCAAATAACAGACATTTTTTTACATAAAACAAATATTGTGCTATAATTATTTTTTCAGATACATAGAGCTCATAATTTTATTTATTTATTTATTCTTTACATAATAAAAGTTGTAGTAAAGCTTATTTTCTTCCACTGCTCGAAAATTTAGTGGCCTTTTTTCGGAACAGCACCAGCTTCAGCAAGCAATGGAACAAGTGCGCCCTGTTGATGTTTAGCGGCTACAACTGCAAGCACAAGCAAATCGAAGTTGAAATCTACATTTGAAAAGAAAACTAAATTTGTTCTTGTTTAGAATGATTAAATAGGATATTGACGAAATCACCCTTAAAGTTTGAGTAAATACAAACAAAGCTCAATTATTTCTAAAAAATTTAAATAAAAAATCTCAGGTATCACAAGCAGAGTGTAGAGCTTTGCTATTTTTACATAATTTTTGAGTAAATGCAAAGAGAGTTCAATTATCCTTCATGTCCCCGAAGTTTTCTCCGTAAAATATTAACCCCTGAATTCTGCAATATTCACATTTTGACACCTAGGAATCTTTAAAATACTGGAAAAAGTGAATAACACATATTTTAAGGGATGAAGTGACATAAACAAAAAGGCAGTTAGCAAAAAAAAAACAGTTTAGGAGGATTAGTGCAATTAACCCTTCACAATTCTGGTTAAAATCTGCAATAAGACTGAATCTTGAGGGTATTTTTGCAATTAACTAGTTGCGTAAAAGGGAAAACAAACTTACCATCTGAGCCACCTATGTGTTTGCCGTTGATGAACACGTTTGGGACGGTCCTCTGTCCAGTCCACTCTAAAAGAGCTTCCTGGATATCATCACCATCACCTTCAAGAAAAACAAATAGCAACAAAAGCTCGTAAGCTTCAACGAACAACAACAATTAAATAGTTAAATTTATCGTTCTAAAAAAAACTCACTTTCCTCATCAAGCTCGATAACTTTGAAATTTGCTTGTAACTGGGACAACAGCTGTTTCACCTTAGTGCAATACCCACAATATGTTTTACTGCACATATGAACGCATCTTATATAAGTGAAGGCTCCCGTTTAGGTCGAGGGAGTGTTTGGAAAAGGGAATTCTCAGCTTCTAGACGGAACATGTTTGTTTCGTGAGGATCACTCTTTTCTCAGGGTTTAAAATGAATTTAAGATCATTACAAGCTAAGTACGAAAACAAGAACAGGAAAATTAAAAACTTGACTACACACAAGCCAAGGATGTTGTTGATTTTTAAGAGTCCCAATATGAATCACTACGAGGTAATAAAAAAAGATCAAGATTTTAAGGAAGCCCTTGCGATTTTCGTGCAATAATTCTACGAGCATTGAAAATTTGAAAGTCAGCAACAGATTGCATATTTACACCAGGAACCCTGAATTATGCTGAAACATCATCATACTTCATTCGTTTATCCCCGCTCTTAAATAATCCGATTTTTACAGAGCAACATAAATAATCCTCTTTGGATAGAAATAAATAAGCACATGTATCCTATTGAACACAAGCACCCCTATTCTATTTCAAATTTCCAACAACCATAAATACTAAAAAATAAAATCTTTTAGAACTAATCCCTCTACCCAGATAAATATATGGATGAAAAAATATCAAGAATCACTGAAAAAAAAGAGAGTAAAAGGGTTCAACCTCGAACCGTAGTAAAAAATCAAGAATCAAGAATCACAGAGAAAAAAGAAGGGGGTCGACCTGAAAACCACAACAGGGTTAGAGGAAACAATCTGCTTGGCCTTGGCAAGCGCCATTTCTATATCTTCTCTTTTCTTGGTTGAACTTAGAAGTGATCCCATTTATTTTCCTCTGTTTTTCGTCCTTTTTTATGAGATGAATACAAAATGTAACAGGTGGCCTGTTTATAAAAATCGGAACAATATGGTCATATGGCTTAAACAAAAATAAAAAAATAAAAAATATATATTACTGTAATTTTTGACTTAGCAATAAAAAATTAAAAAATGTCTTTTAAAACAAAAAAAAAGTAAAAATAATTATTTTATTTTATGGAGTGTGGCATTGATATACAATGAATAGAAGTAAAAATTTAAAAGTAAAATTGTTACTTAAAATGAAAAAAGAAAGAGTGAAACTATTTTGGAAATCAAGTGAGAAAAATAATAATCATGTTCTTTTAACTTAATTTTAGTTCGATTAAATTCAGTTAAAATTAAGTTCAGTTCAAAATTCATTTCGATTAAGTTTATTACAAAATATAAAATAAATAATAATTAAAATAAATAAACTCATTAGAATATTATTCCTAATTTTTTAAAAATATTCAACATTATATATAAATTATTATTATTATTTTTATAAAAAAATAGTTCAACTTTATTCTTTCCATTCCAAAAGAACAGTTTAGACCAGTTAAGTTTAGTTTATATCACTTCAACTTTATTTGGTCCAAAAAACAAAGTTAAATAGATATATTATTATGTGAAGAAAGTAGTAAGAAGTATGATGTCATGAAGAAGGTGCTCAACTTCGTTTATTTAGGAAGCATCATTATGTTCTCATCTGTACAAAATAAACTGATGTGTGAACCAAGTCTTTAAGGTTCTTGCTGCAACCTTCACTTCTTTTGTGTTTGAATAGAAAATCTCACGTAGACTCTTTCATCAGTTTCATGCTTTGCAATTTGCAAATAAATTAATTACTACTGGTATTAGATAATTTATATTGCTATGTAGTTGTGCCATGCGTATAACGGTGTAACAATATAACCTCTTACTGTATAAGTTTGAATGTTACCCTTCATCTTAGTCTCATAATTAGTCTCTGGTCACTAAATATGTAGGGCAACGATAATTCACAAAGATTTTTTTGACATGTAGTTTAATAAAATTAGAATTTTGATTTTTTTAGTGAGTAAAATAAAAGTTAAAGTTGATACTTCAATTTTATGGTGATGACCTCAAAGTTTTTGGAAGTAAAAGAATAAAATAGTGGTATGAAGCATAATATACATAAATAAGTGTATAAAGTGAAGGCGTAGACCGTAGAGTGTTAAAGAAGTTATTCTTTTATTATGATTTGCAAATTACTGTAGGCAGAATTTTAAGAAGAAAAAAAAGCATTTTTGCACCACATGTTATTTGGCAAAAACAACATTGTATTCTTAAAGGAAGTTATTCTTCTTGTTTTATCAGTGAATCATGTCGAAATCCAATGCCGTATAATTCTTTTTAACAACCATTAAAATCACTTTGATATAAAGTACACAGTTCAAGAACCAATGTATATTCCTACATTTTCAGTTCTAATGGATTTTGAACATGTAAAGGAAGACGTGGAAGAATGAAAGGATGAAAAAAGCCAAAATTTCTAACATAAAAGCATAGAGTGAACGGATTTTTACATCATTTTTACCAAAAATGGTTCCTCTCCATCGTTTCTACATAGCAGACTTTGAGCAAAAGATCCAATCACACAGTAAATGATATGCTCTTCTGAATCCCAAGGTTATGTGGCTTGATTTCCCACGACGTAACCTCGTCTGCTTCCTCTGGGAGGATGAAAGGCAAAGATATCTCACGGATCATGAGGTCACCACAAAATGGGCATTCGCTGGCTATGGCATCATCCAACTGGGATCGTATCTGTGCAGATAATATCACATGAGAAGTAATTCTATAGTTTATCTAAAATTTGAAAGCACCCATGAAGAAACCGCAAACTGGTCTTTCATGCAAACACACTCGTACGATCATGTAAGAGGACCCCTTGAGGGTTACTTACAAAAGGTACCCCTGAAGTTTGGTACTTTGGTCTAATAATTTTTTTTTATCTTGCCTTGCAAATAGTCCCCTTTTACCTCCTTTTCAGGATGCATTTTTGGAACACAAAAAACAATGCCTAGGGGCTATTTGTAATTTAGAAAGATAACTGGCCTTTTTTTTTGTAACCAAACTAAACCTCAAGGGTAGTTTCTGTAATTATCCAAATTTTCTAATTTGCAGTGCAAATATATGATCATTATCCTTAAGATTTAGAAAAATTCAGAACAGAGAACCATTTGGTTTCTCATTTGCAAACTTAGGTTAAAAGAATGACAAGTTAATAATGCAACTAACTAATAAACAAATTCATTATTCTTAAATTTCTTAGCCTCAGGGGCTCATGGTGAAAATATGTCTTTAGCATTTGAAAAATGTAATTCCCACCTTTTCCCCAGGAGTCATGCTCGTTATCGGTTCCTCCTCAGTTATGCCTCCATTCATTTCCTTTCTAGGTTCATTACCTAGTAAAGTCAGCTGCTTTTGCAAGTCCAATATATATCCAGCCTGAGAATTAGAAAAGAGAAACCCCAGATTCAGTACACTAAACAAAACTTCACTACATTCTAATTGGCAAGTAAAACAATACAGAAAAGGCAATTAACTCCGCTAGAGGCAAGAGCAGACAAAACCAAAAAAAAAGGAGTAGAGTGTATATTCTTGAACTTACTTGAGCTTCAGTAGTGCATCTAGTCACATGTGCAATTAGACAGTGATTGTGAAAGGAATGTCCACATGGAAAGACGTAGAAAGGAGCCATAGATCCAACTGACGTATATACCCTAGCCATCCGGTAATCGTCACCTACATTTAATATTTTCCTCTGGCAAACCTGTTAATACCAAGTGAGGATGAGCATTTCTAAACATGGAGGCCACATCATATTCAAAAAGACAAAAACACAAGAAAGTAGATGAGAAATTGAAGCTAGGCAATGAAGAGTCGCTTCCAGCATCGATTTTCATGGAAGACTAGCAAGAGTAAAACCGAGATATTTTGAACATTAAACTCCTGTTTACAGCTAGAGCTGAAAAATGGGCTTGGTTGAATGGGATGTAGGGACTGCGTTAGGTTCATTCAGCCATGGTCAACTGGACTGAACAACCGGGCTGGGATAAAATTCCCAACTCTATTTACAGCCATCTAGTTTAAGCAAAAAGAAATTGAATTGAGCCAACAAACATCACGAGATCATTACCCCACATTCCTCATCCCGTTTAATGACGGCATATCTTTGTGCAAGAGCACTGATATCATTCCTTATGTTGTCTGCGCCATGTGTAGCATCATTCATCTCCTGTTTAAGCTTTTCAATTTGATCATTGTAGTCCTCCAGAGATGAGCAGATTGCTTCCTAAATTTAAAAAAAAAATACAAGTATTAAGTTGTGACTGGACTAGAGTAGCAAGAGCAAGATAATATATTTACCTTGAAATCATCAATCAATGCGAAATCCGGGAAAAATGGCAAGATGTCTTCAATTTTCAGAAGTCCATCGGTTTCCTTGAGAAATGCAATAGCCTTTCGGATGTTCTCTCTTTTTGTTCCCTTCTCCTGTTCAATGACATGCTTTGCAACCATAAGCCAAAGCTTCTTCCTCAAGTCTTCATCCTCTTCAACCTTATCAGCTTCAGCCATAGCAAGCTCTGGATCAACCTATTAATGAAATGGAACTTCAAAGTGGGATGAATTGTGAACAGATAAATGCCTCAATTTGATTATTACAACTGGAGTTCAAGTTCAACTCTGTACTTTTTCAGTGAACATAGTATATGATGCCAGCACTTTAATTTCTAATGTTTGAGTTAAGACGAGTGAATTTTATAAGAATATTTTTTATAGTAAGATTAATATTAACTAAAATTTTAACTTACATGATGATATGATATAATCATTTTTTTATTTAAGGATTTAAATCAAGACCTTATATAATATGATACAAATAATGATTTTAAAGATAACAAGAAATGATTCTTGGTGAATCAGTCCAATAAAAAATAAATGGTCTTAACTCTTAAGTCCAATAAGGTTAATGAATAATAAATTTAGTAATGATACTTGAGTCCTATTAGGAAATATATGAGCAAAAATATACTAATCATAATAATAATGAAATTATAAATAGTTATAACTATTGTACACAAATGTATTTTCTATAGGCAAGAGTACTTGATGTCAGATTAAGCCACTATGCATTAGATAATTTGGATGTAGCCTAAATTTAACTATAATTTTAGTATTGCAAACTTTTTCTAGTGTTTCTTCAACATTCTTTTAGTGATTTTCTTTTTACTTATTTTTTTTACGATTTTTGGTTTTGTTTTCTTTTGGGGTGAGTGGATGTTTTGGATTATAAGTTCTTTCCCATGTGTTTTTAGATTAGTTTTTGGGTGGTTTGGAGTATATATTTTTTAATTTAGATTTGTTGATTTGTGCTTCTAGGATTTGATTATCATAAAATAGTATCAGTGACAAAAACTATTGGCAAAAAAGTAAAAAAGTAATACCTGAAGAGCAAGAGCAACTGCTTCTTCATGCATAGACATCATACTGTATATGTGGACACAGGCTCGCATTCGTTTTTGCTTGAGACAAAGACGCAAGGCATATTTGGGGTCATAGAAAAATTCAGGGCCATTTAACTGCCCTTTCCCGGACTTACACTGAAGAAAACGCAAAAGAGTACTCTCGTCCTCCTGAATCCAATACCAAGGGACACTAGTTAGAATCACGGAAAATATCAAACCTTGCTCGACACATCATTTATGGAAAATAAACTCCAGGGTCATAGTTTATTACCAATGCACATGAACTGTAGTTTTACAGACTGCCTTGTTCTGAAATATTTTTTGACCCAGTACAGATGGTTGTAAAGGTAAAATATATGTATACATATATTGAGATGATTTATATGAACATTGATAAACTTGGATATCTCTTTACCATGAGCTTATTTGAGAAATGAAACTTAGATAAACTGTTTTATAACAAGTAAACGCAATATGAACACCTATTTTTTATGGGAAAGTGTACATGTCCACAGTATTTACAATTACTCGAGACAGTTAGAGTTGCCACGCAGAGAGAGAGAGACTCGATCTAAGATAAAATTCTGCAGAAATATAACCCCCATATATTTCCAGTTTTCACATATTCTACACAACCAAAAGTAGAATAAAAGGACAAAAATGGAACTGATTAATACATTATACATTTACTCAAATATATTGAAGACACCAAAAAGCAACCCAACCTGCTTGGCATACAAAGAGAGCAATAAATTGTGTACACCAGGATCCTCATTCTGCAAACGATGAACACAATATTCCAGATATTTTATCACTTCATGAGTTTCATTTCTGCATGCAACAAGACAATTATACATTAGGGAAAAATATTTTTAACTAAATGGCCAGAAAAAACAATGATTTTCATCATAAGATTCATAACAACCGAATATGAATTTCATGTTTCCTATAAAAGACTAATAATTTATGAATCCTAACTTATGATATAGGAAACTTCCTCATTACAATAGAATTATTAAATTGAGCTTCAGCAGTAAGCAACTTAATCATCACAAAATCAATCTTTCTCGGAAGATTTGGCCTTAATCAAAACACTGAATTTATTACATTTGAAGTTATCAAGTCATATAACGAATATCACTGTGTAAGTTTTATTGTATTGTTCACAGTTTCATTCTGACCTTATATAATACTAGTCGGTGAATAAACAACAATAGCAAATTTATGATCTTATTGAAGTAAGAATCTGTGAGAGTACAAGAAATGGGGTATTGGGGTCAAACAGTCGGTAAGAACTAGTACTACAATTTTATCAAGGAAGTAATAGTTTTAAGTTGTAACATAATTAGTGTGCCCAATCTCTATTAAAAAATGACGAGGCATCTAGAAACTCTCAAAGAGAAAAATACAACAAAGAAAACGAAAACAAGCATCATAAGCTCATAACTAAAAATAGAAATACATATTACTTAGCATGTGGTTCGCTGGAATAACGCATCATTGCAGGAATGAGCTTTCTTGGGTTCAGGTCTTTTGTGGTCATCCATGATTCAACGGTTTCATATGCATCAAGCATGATAAGATCTGGTGCAAACTTGTACTGCATTATAAGAGAAATTTCAATAATAAACAATATGAGATAAACCGCAGCACACTTGATCAGCTTGAACAAGATATGAAGAGTAACTGAGTAAGGTAACAAATTACAGTAATGCACACCAATAATGGTGAAGTATAAAAACGCTTTACTCTATAAGTTCATACCTGAAGTTCTGTAGGAACATTGGGTTTCTGAAGAACTCGCAGTGCTTTCTTTGCTTCACCAAGCTACAAAAAAATGGTTCTTAGAATTTTAAAATGTGACATTAACAATGCTTGAAATTTGTATTCCACTGACATCACTAGCGATCAATAAGAAAGTCAGGCTCAGATACTTTCTCCACATAAGCATAATAACACCTCTTTAAGACCATAGCCGCATTGGCGACCAGACATACCATTTTAATGTAGTTAATATTTATGATGAAAAAGTCAGGTTCACATATCATAAAAGTTATATCAGCTACTTTAACTTGGAACCCGAGCTTTGGTCAGCCATGTCGAATTTACATAGGATTTCTATTTTCACTTTGGTTGAATTGCTACATTAAATGTAAAGTTTCAAATTTGAACATATCAAGATATGACTTTCATGCGCTAACAGAAATATATTGCTGAAATCACTAGTAGAAACAGATAGCAAGATAGCAGCACCTGTTGCTGGTACAATTACATTACCTGGTGACACTGTATTTTTTTTCCCTAGAAAGCACTTGATAAAAAATTGAATACTTAACAGCTCAAGAAAAGGAACAAACTCGAATACTGACTGATTAAAACAGGCTTGCGTACAGAAGCGCTCCAACTTACAATGAAGAACAGCATGAAGGTATGTAATAAATATTGAACTAAAACATAATTACATGTCTATGCTACGTATCAGAATGAAAAGGAGCTCAAATTTTATGGTAATCCTGCATAGAAGGTGCAAAGGGAGAATGGATAATCAAGAACTAAGGGGATATAAGAACTCAAACAGCCATAAAGCTACAACTGCATTGGTATTGAAAATGTAGCAAATGAAAGACACCTGAATATAATGATGCACCACGATCTCATGTTGCTCCTTAAGACCAGCAAAAAATACCAATTCATCAACTCTACCATAGCTGCAAGATTTCACGATAGGTATGAATCAAGCAGAGATTTCTGATAACAATTTATTCAAAATAGGTTTCACATTTTTCTAATTTAACTGAAGACAAAAGACACTAGAATTCAAGGACAGAAACTTAACAAATATAAACTGTATGGAAGTTGTAGATACTACAGGAATTCCCGTTATTGACTAAACATTAGGAAATATTTGAAGTTCAATAGCTTAAAATCTAAAAGAAATCAACGTTGAGCTAAAAATAAAAGATAAAAAACTAACTAAAAGATAAAGCACCTTTCTAGAAGTTTCATAGTGGTAGCCTCATCCAGTACATCTTTGCTGTCACTCAAGAAGGCACGGAATTCTGTTATTATTGATTGATATTCTGTACTCAAGGTATCAGCCTCAGCATCATCTTCCAAAAGTAGCCGGTTAATCTGATATTTCCACGAATGAAGAACTAATTAATGAACTCTCACGCACCAAATCTGGTGTTAAAGTTTGGAATATGTATTGCATGGTAAACTTTTTGAGAAAAGCCTAGCACTACAAGGACCATTTTTCATGTTATTAGGCTGATATATACAATGAAAGAGCTAAAGATGGAATCAGCATCCTTGTAAAGTATTATGGAGAAACCTTCTAAGGAGTCCTCAGACAAACTATTTGCATTATTAATAAACATGGTTGACAAGAAACTTTTGGAATGACCACCTTTGTATGCACTATGCAGGCATTAGAAGAGATCAAACAAATTTATGTGAAAAATGAAAGAACGATAAATGTGCTGGAAATTCAAAATCAAGTCGGACAGTACATAAATGGCCACAGCAATAATCTGAAATTTTGCACTTTGCAACCAAACAGAATTCCACACCTAGCAATCAAACAAACTAGCCTTATAGAAGTTTAAGAGCATCAAAAAAGAGAAAAATAAACTAATTTATCCAGGGAGAGATGTATATGCCAGACAAACCTTATCTAAATATAATTCAGTTGCCCATGTGGATATCATTGTGATTTGACACTTGTCATCCTTTGCAAAATTATCAAGCTTCCGCAACAAAAAGGTCCTTAAAGCGTCCTGCAAAGAGTAGAACAAGAATGCTATCTATTACATCAAGCAGGAAATAATTCTGATAATTTCCATGAATATGTGAATGAAAACTATTTTTACCTGTTCGCCAATGCCAATAAACTTCAAAGTGATCTCTTCAAACGACAATGCAAAATTAATCTGCAGCAGCAGAGTGCAGCTTGTGAAGTTACAATAATGTTCCATGTGCAAAACAATTAGTTATAAATGACCAAATTGGTAGACTCCCTCTTAAATGCAGCAGACCTATATCATTAAGCCCAGAATATTAAATAGCAAGAGTACCTAGAAGCAGAAAAAAATAACATTGCATGATTCAGGGGACAAAGGGAAATTACCTTCGCATAAAAGGAAGATGCTCTAAGAAAATCCTTATCATTAAAAGCAGCTTCAGCCTGTATCACAATTAAAATTTCACTATTTCAGTCATAAAAGCTACCATAATATGCAAGGTGCAACATTTTTTTTTTGGAAGTTAATTTATGAAAAAGATGAACGAGAAAAATCCAACATATCATTTTTAGTATAACAACCAGACCTGAACCAGATAAACTTGATCTCTTTGGAGGGCATCACGACAATTCGCCAATGCTGCAGCATATTCCTGTAATTCTAAATACACTTTCCACATGTCACGACCTTCGTCGTTCACAGATACCTATTTAAAAAAAATCAGATAAAAAAATTAGAAGGTTGAAGTGTGATTGGTGCATAATAATCAATGTCAAAGTGTGTGTTGCCAAATAATCACCTGAAAGATGGAATTCTGGTCATATGCATAAAAAAGACCAGCAGATGCATCGCTACATAAACCTAGAACCCCCCTTGAAACTGCATCAGGTGTTTGATCGAAATGAAGCTCCTCGACAATCTGCTGGCTAATCCTATTTACAACCTTCCAAATAATTTAAAGAAGAAAATAATATTAATCTATTTAGACAGTAAAACGGACGCATTAAGATGTAGGGGGGAAATCAAATAAACAAATGATACAAATGAAGAGACAAAAAACAAGAATATAAATTTAACTACTCCAAAACCTAATAAAAGGTACTAAGATGAAAAAGGACAATTCCTGGCAATGAGATAATTAGCTTGGAATTTTTAGGGTTAAACTCATCACTCATCAGGATATATTAAGAAAAGTACTCTCAGCTCTTCCAAGTTCCAAGACACAAGAACATACGTAATCCTTACTGAATCTCCACATATATTTAATAGGTTAACTTAAGAAGCTAATTAATTTGTTGATTAGCAACTGAAGGAAATTACACATCATCCTATTGATAAATATTCCGTCGTAATAGACCTGGAATCCACTTTGGGTTATGATATGATATTTTTCACTAACCTATAATTTTTTTATTAAAACACATTATGTAATGCACAATCCTATGTGTATCACTTTAATTTTAGGAAGTTGCTTAAGCCTCCAAAATCTTTAGCAAGGTAATATAATAGAAGATTGATATTTTGCGCGTAAACCAAGAAAAATAATCTGAAAGGTAGATCAATATTAATTTTTTTTAGCTGGATAAGTGGATATACAAAGAACCTGCTGGTAAAATGGAGTTTCTTACTTTTAATCCTTCAATCTATAGGAGATGATGTGTTCCTAAATTATATATTGTGAGAGCTAAAAAGAATGAAAGGCGACAGAGGAAAAGCTGGTTAATCACCTTGTGTCCTTGTCCCTTGTTCCCAAAAAATGATGTTTCAGTAGTCAGAGAGTATCATAAGAAAATTTTAATAATCTGTTCCCACGTTTGTATATTTTATGTCCCCAATCATTCATAGAATCACAGTGCTATCAAATCAAAGTAATAATGGCTTCATGAACATCATTAAAGAAGAGTTACTGCGGAGGTACCTTAACCTTGTTTCCGACCAGAAGAAGAAAATGGAATTCAGACACTGCCAGGGAGCTAGGTTTGACAAGTACGCTTTCACCTAGTTTCGAATAATCCAAGAGAGCCTTATTCTCCACAAAGTTCTCATCTCCATTTGATGAACTGAAAACAAAGTTCCCAAAATGTCAACAAATATAGGAACTTCAAAGCTCACACATATTAAATCGGTTATACCATGTAGACTTTACAAATACAATTTTCTACCTTCGTTGAGATCCGAAATGTAGGCCACCGTGATAGATTCCTGCTCCAGATAGCCATGCAAAATGTATCGCTCTTCTCTGCTGGATGAAAAAATGCAGCTCACTGCAAAAATGGCAAATTAAATTCACCTTCCTTTCTATTTATTGGTGATGATAGAGTCAGAGAGTGTAAATGAATAAAATCTAAATAATTGGTGCTTAATCATTGGTATTTTGAATTTGAATGATTGATTCCCTAAATAACTATTTTGTTTCTTGCTGCCTTTCTTTCTTATTACTTATACTAGAAATATTTTAATGTATAGTATATGATTCTCAGTAGAAGACGCATGCAGAGATTTATTATTTTGTAAGTAACTTATGCTCTTGGGCAAGTTATATTCTTGCTGGAGAAGTTTTAACACTCCTTTTCCTTTATTTAGCTTAGGCTAATGAGGCTACAACTAATATCACAAACTCCTCTTCCCTGCTTTAATCAGAAAATCAATAACAATTTGAAGTGTTTCCATTTTTCCATTCACTTGCCTGTTTGGAATTTCACCAGGAAGTTCCATGAAGTGAACTGCACGTTCGGCATAGCTTGCAAAAACGGACTACAGAAAGGACATAAGCATAAAATCATGCGATTATAATAGGATCTCCTAACCTCATAAATATAAAAAATAAAAAATAGATATCCAAGATAAATAAAAGACTGCAAGTTATACTGAGCGAAAAAATAATTACAAGAAGATAACCCAAATGAATTCTAGAAAGCAATTCTACGGGGAAAGTATTTATTTACTCAAGGGAATTTGGATCGATTATTGAAAAAATGCGAAATTGATCCAGAATTCCAAACATGAGATAAGAACAAAATTTAATTACAGTTCTAACATCAGAATGAACCAAATATTTGAAATGGATAAGAGAAAAGTCGATTCCAACTTACTTCCAAAGATCCTATTCCTGTGAAAGAATAAAGTCGGGTGGGAGTAACCGCCATCACATAATATCTAGTTCCGTTATTTGTGCCAGTTGTTTCCAGCTGAACAAAATATATGTAAGATTTAAACAGTTCAGGACATGGCATATTAGGACGATTCAACAACTCGCAACAAAGGAAATTTCCTACATCAAAACGAAAAAATATACTATTTAAGAAAGCAAAAAAAAAACATATTTCAAAGAAGCTGCTGATCTCCCGAATGACAACACATGCATCTGCATTGCATCAAAAGAAAGAGCCAGTGCAGAACAAAGAGAAAGAACACAAAAACAGAAACAGACAATTTAAAATGTTTATTTTTTTTGTTTGTTTCTTTCACCTTGTGTCCTAACTCCTTAAGCAAACAAAACATTAAAATATTTGCACACTGTTCTAAGAGTTTCTCACTCTTATTTCTGTCTTGGTCCATCCATCCATCATTAACTATCATGGAGTTGAAACTTGCGTATTCCATCTATAAACTTTAGCATTAATTTCAAAAGGACCAACTGATTTACACGTAACAGTAATTTTTCGCACACCAACGAAGATTTTAATAGTACAGGCTCTCAAGAACTAGATTATTACTCATAAGTAAGTAGCCTATGATGCTTAAGACAGTTTAGGCATATTAAACAGTAATAGAAAATTGATAGAAGAAAGATACAGTAATTTAGAAGGGCCCAACCTGCAACCCTGTGAAAGCTTCAGGAAGTTCATTGAGTTCAAATAAAAATTTGATGTACTTTTCCTTCTTATCCTTCTCATCTACAGCAACTTCATGAAGTTGGCCATTGTCTGTACCAAGTATAATTTCTCTGGTGGATGCTGTGTAAAAGCAGGAATCAAATACATCAAACCTCCAGAGGTAGATCCAACAAGCAAAATATATATTTTTAAGAAGGCGAGACTCATTACATTACCTTCTGTAATGTGTTGCTTATTCCAAGCAACAGTATTCACAATTAGGCCTTTCAATTTTCCCAAAATGCGAGGCTTAACCCACTTTGCATGTGTATAGAAGGTATCCGAAGTTCCACCACCAACTACAGTAGCGATACAATGACTCCCACCAGGATCAACAAAAACCCTGTGGATTGACTGCTCCCCGGGTCTCCCAGCAGAGAGATCGATATCTACTCAATCCAAAATATATAAATAAAAATTTATTTTAAAATTCATATAACTAAATTTAGCCTAAAACCAATTTCTCGGCCCAACAAGAGTTTAGCTTAAATGAATACAAAAATTATTACTAATAAAAATCAGCTCCAAAGAACATAATTTTTTTACAGACTCTTGTACAAACTCACTGGTCATAAATCTCTTTCAAGTATACAGCTGCATATTCTAAAGAACAACTGCTTCAACATTCTGTATGAGTATTGTCTTAGAGGCCATACAACAACCCGAATCTCGATGATGAAGAAAACAGAAAAAATACAGACTCACAACTAAAAAATCACATTCAAATACTGCTGCATATTCTAAATAACAACTGCTTCAAAATTCTGGATAAGTAGTGATTTAAATCCAAACAACAAACCAAAAGCTCGATGATGGACAATCCACTGCATATGTAACGGAAAGTCGCAAACACCTAACTTCTCGTCACTTATTACATCATAAGTTTAAGCTGAATCCATTAGAACTACTAGCGTAAAATCATGTTTTTCCAGCCAATTAAATATTCACATTATCATTTCTAATAAAATATCCAAAACAACAACGCCTCCTAAAACCCTTCTGCCAAGTCCTAATTAAACGGTGTTGGCAACCCTTTTTCTTATAAGCAAAGCAATTAGTGAAGAAGCATTTAAATAAACAAAAAAACACGATCGGAAACCAGTACCGAATGAATCGCCGACGCCGAAATCGTGGCGAATGATCCAGCCTTTGCTGGTACCCAGCACAATGACGTCATTGCCGGCGGTCATACAAGTTATCACCCCACGTCCCTTGGCGGCGTGCCTCTCCAGCAGGTCCACCGAGAACACCTGCCTCCTCGGCTCCATTCCTTTTCACTCAAATTCCAAAGTTGTTCGATGGCGAAAAAAGGTTCGGGTCGGGTCGGATTCAGATAAATTTCAGGAATCCGGGTCACTAGAGCTATCGTTCGGGTAAATAAACAGATTTATGAGATGGCCTGGCCGGGTTGGTCGCCGGCGGTGAGAAGTGCAGCAACTGACGTGATTATGATTTATGAGTAGGTTATGTTCTCTTTCCTTGCACGAAGAACACCGTCAAAGCGCAAGGCATATCCCCGTTCGGCCCGGCCCATAATCAATTAGTATATTAAATATTTTTAGGAGTATCCTATTTAATTATTTATTAAGAAAACCTTCAACAAAATTGTTACATACAGTAGAAACTCCATACAGTCATATCGTTGGGACCGAAAAAAAATATTACTATAGAGAGTTATTCTTATATAGGGTTTTACAAAATAAAAATAATTTTTTTTATAAAAAAATAATATAAATATAAAAATAAAATATATTTTATTTATCTATCTTCAAGTTCATATAACCAATTTAATAGTGTTTGACTATGAATATTTGATCATAAATATGTAAAAATTGTGTTTAACATATATATTGGATAAAATACTAATAAATCTAAGGACTATAAATCTTGATCATATAATATATGTTATTGATTTTAATAAACATTGTATGTCATTTTAAACATATTATTGATTTTGATAAATAAAAATATTATTAATAAATATTTTTATTATATATTAATCATTTATTCTTATATAGAGGTATAAATCCTTAAGGCGGGACTTGAAAAATGTATGACTTATGACAATGTGGAGTTTATTCCTATTTATAACTGGTCCCAAGTCGGAACCTCGATTTTTTATTAGAGTTTATTCCTATATAGAGTATTACTATATAGAGTTTTTACTGTAGTAGGAGTACAAAATTGTATCCTGTCAATTAAGCTTAAGAAAACCTTCAACAAAATTGTTACATAGTATTTAATTGGTATGAGCATATTTAAATTTTTTTTAACATTGTAGGTCCTTAAAATTACCTCACATTTTTTTATTCGAATTTCATTTGAAAAGACGAATTCAAATGTAAACTAAGATGAGAGAATTCTTATGTAAATAAATCTCGATTTGTGTTTTTTTAAATTAAATATTTCGAACAAAAATTTGACGTTAGATTTAAAATTTTATCTTCTTTTGTTGTGGTCTCTGTTGTTGTTGTGAATTTGATTTTTGACATGTTAGTTGATTAAAAAAATTACATGTTAATTTAGTGTATATGAAAAAATAAAACACAAGTAGTAATTTTGATAAAGTATAAAATAAAAACGATAAAGAAGTATGATTTGAGAATAAATATACCATATAATCTATCATACACGTATGTGTACGATACCTTGTACACCAAAATTGAAGTTAAATATAAAAGATATTCAATTTAAAAATAAATAATCATTATTGAACAATTAAAAATCATCATTTTTAAAATTATTATTGAGTAAAAATATAAATTATCATTTAATAAGATATTTATTATAAATAAAAGAAATTTTCATGAAAATTATACTTATAATAAATACTATATGTACAATAATACTCCGTACTCTACGTTGCACGATAGAAATGCCTATAATACAAGTGTGTTAAAGTAAAAAAAAAGTATATTTTCAATTTTGATTTGTGTAAATTATAAAGAAAGTCGTGCAAAATCTCAAATGAGAGTAAATAAGATCACTAACTATATTAGAGCAATTCCAATCGATACCAAAAATCTATTTTGGAGTAGGGGAGATGCTCCAAACGATACCAAAACATAAACCTATTATAGGTTTTAAGGTGAGACTCACAGAAAAAATACTTAGATTTACGTTTACCTTAAACTTAAACAAAAAACTTTATTATTTATAAAATAATCCTTTTTATATAAATTAGTAAAAATAGTATATCTACATTTTTTAGTTTTTTATTTAATATTTTTTATAATGTAAATTTTTTTAATAATCATATA
Organism: Euphrasia confusa; assembly: GCA_954870475.1. Lineage (NCBI taxonomy): Eukaryota > Viridiplantae > Streptophyta > Magnoliopsida > Lamiales > Orobanchaceae > Euphrasia > Euphrasia confusa. The sequence continues at coordinate 39,349,263 of OX940956.1, read as the reverse complement.
ATTAATAATTAAAATATTTTTTAATAAAAATATTTTTAATAATGAAAATAAATTAAATATTACAATATAAAATATAATTAAATATTAAATTATTTAATTGAAGTTAAAAATAAAATAACGATATTACAATATTTTTTTTATTATGTTTTAAATTTTAAATTAAAAATAATGACTATTAAATTTTGTTAATGTCAAAAATTACGAGTTTAAATTATAAATTTGTAAAGATATTGTTTATTTATAAAAAGTTGTATAAAAAGAATATTTTGAAAATATTTTTTTAAGTTTGAGTAAACTTAAAATAAAATTTATTTTTGACTTTTTTGTGTTCACTTGGTTAGTATAAATATTCGAAATTCAGTATCCTTTCCGTACGAATAAATTATTGGCTATAAATATCTGATAACATGTGTTTAATTAATGTTCACCTAACACTCAAAATTTGAAGATTTGAGGGTGAATTATATTTACAAATTACAGAGCCAGTAAAAAATGAACGTGATGGAGCAAGGAGTCCAAGCTTAGTCTTTTTCGGTCATCGTTCCAGGTAGAGTCTCTGCTGCCCGCATTTCCCTTTCCACGCGTTTATCTTCTTCGTCCTCGATCTGTACAGTACCACCAACTTTTCCATGCATAAAATAGTCGAACACTGTAGCACGAAAACCTAGAAATCATCGGTCGCCTTTCTTAAATCAGCTGCATAAATCATCGTCAACCTCCTCATCGAAAGATTGATGTGAGTTTTGAGGCACTGGTGGTGACGATGGCCTGGGCTTTTACAGCTGTAGATTTTTATTATGTTTTTTTCCTTGCAAAATCGAACCAGTTAAAACCCTATAAAAACACGGAGGCGTAAATAATCTACCTGATTGAAGTAGTTTTCTTCAGAAATCGTGAGTTTTGCTGGGACCTATGTGGTGATGACAAAATGGGTATAGGTTTCCTGTTTGGGCGGGTGGGATTTGGAGACCAATAAATGGGTCTGCATTTATGGACCCGTGTCGTCTGTTGGGAACCCATGTAATTTAATCAAAAGGATTTGTTAAAAAACGTGTGCTCTTGAATTCTTGTATGAGAACATTGTTCTGTTTAACAATGGGTAATTAATTTTGTTTGGGTTGTATTATGTAGATTGATTTTTCTAATTGTTGTCGTCCCCTTTTACTTCGTATGGGTAAACATCTAATGTCTGGCCATAATAAATAAAAGTGGTGGGTCAGGTATAGTTTTTTGGGTGGGAAAGGTATGGCCGAATGGGTACTCAAGGGTTAAGTGGGTTGGGTCAGGTATAGATTTTAGGCACCGTCTGTTTCTGGGCAATCAACCAGCTTTGACTGGCATTCTAAGGACTGAAGTTGAGTGATAGTATATGGAGTGAGGGTAGAATGATAGAGGTTGCTTTTTTTTTTTTCTCCCAAGCTACAGAAATCGAGTCTAAATATTAACTCTTGTCCGGTGGATAATTAAGAGAAGCAGCTAAGTTACCTGGCATGAAACTATGTGCACTAATTTTGGTTCCTAGACTATCCTTGGTGGTCTATTGGCTTCATGTTGTGTGTGGAATCGTGTCTCTAACTTGTCTTTTGGGGTTTATCTGGTTTTATTATGTGGGAACTTAAGGATTTATGCAAGATCTTCTGTGAACTTAGGAAAAGAACAAAAAATTATATAGATGTGGAGCAATATATTATTAACTTGTTTATTTTCCAGTTCTTAGACGAGGTGCAAAATATATACTATGTTTTATTGATATTGCTCTTTCCTTTAATTGACTAATCTTTACCATCCTGGCCCCAATATGAATCTTTATCTTTCGGTTAAACTTTATCGACCACTTGACATATTAAATCCTGTTTAATGGTTTTCATTGTTTCCATTTGAAATCAATCAAATCTATTCTTGCTATATTTGGTAATAAATTGGGTATGTTTTATTTTTATCAGTTCCTAAGATGACTTCGGCTTACTTACCTACAAAACACAGTCTTGGAGAGTTTAGTTCGAATGCTGCTATGTTGGAGCAAGATTTCGGCGGGAGATTTTTGCAGCAAAATGAGCACACCATATTTGGTTTAACCACTAATGAAGAATCCTATGCCCCTATTACAATTCACGAGACTGAAAAAAGTATAAGGTCGACCATTTCTAAAGCTCCAAATAGTGGTGGTAGAGTCTCGGATCAAGGACAGTCACCTATTGACGACTCACACTTTTGCTCCATGTCATCACTATCTCCAGACCCCATTTGTCGTCAGTTCTGGAAAGCTGGAAATTATGATTGGAGTCCTCATTCAAAGCTTACACGTCAAAGTGTGTTTTTTCTCTTTGATAATTAAAGTTTTCTCAGTGACATCTCGCATCTTTTATTATATGTCCTGGTCCTGTTTGATTGGCAGATGGCACAAGTTCTCTTCGTATCCATCCCAAATTTCTTCATTCTAATGCTACTACACATAAATGGATCTTTGGTGGTACGTATTTTCCTCACACGCACGTATATATATATATATATATATATATATATATATATATATTATATGACCTTGAGTACTGCTACTGCCGCTTATCCCTCTTTTATGTGTTTCGTGTTTGCAGCTATAGCAGAACTGCTTGATAATTCTGTTGATGAGGTATTCTTTTGGGAAGTTTAAATATTACCTTGTTCTTTTTCTCTTAAATTTTGTATGTAAGTTAGTATTTGTTGTGGAGTTTATTAATTATCTAGAAGCCAATATAGTACATCCTTTTGTTCTTCATTTTTTCTGTGTAAGAATGTGAACAATGTCTTTGAGATTTAAAATCCTGTTTGTTTATGTCCCTATGCTGATTCATTTTGATTTTATCGTTGGTAATCCCATGCCTATTTTTTGGTAGGTAAGAAATGGGGCAACTTTTTCCAGTATTGATAAAATCTCAAACCCGAGGGATGGAACTCCAGCTTTGTTAATTCAAGGTATTCATTCTTTCAAATTCCCAGGATCCTGTTGCTTGATAATATTGAAATATACATAATTGTCATTGTTTATTTTATTTTTTATCAGATGATGGTGGTGGAATGGACCCTGAGGCAATGAGACGTTGCCTTAGTTTTGGATTTTCAGAGAAGTCACAAAATGCTATTGGAAAGTGTGAGTATGAAAATGAAATATATATATATATATATATATATATAGTATCAGCTTGCACAGTATGATGTTTAGCATTTTGTAGATGGAAATGGGTTCAAGGCAAGTTCTATGAGAATCGGGGCTGATGTTGTTGTCTTCAGCCGCTGCAAAACTGCCAGGTTCCACTTTTTTCTTCAAACCTTTTTCATGCCTTTCTTTTTATGAAGTAGAGTTTACATATATCACTAGTCTCTGAAGTCGTTGTTGTTGGTTAACTGTGTAAAATGCGACAAGGGTATATGTTGGTTATATAATTATAGTCAAGCCTTTCTGCCTTAGCTATTCTTAAATCTTATTTAAAAATGGTTAGAAAATCAAACCTCCCATGGCATGTCAAGTTTCCTTTATTGGCGGACTTTAGATGACTTTTACAATTTTCCACTATAAAATGGCATTATTGTTCGTTTGGAACTGTATAATTATTTGTTTTAGTATCAATCTGTAAATTTAGGCGAAAAGTAATCTTTAGAAACTTGATTTAGTTTTCTCTCTCCCTACACAATCTCAACTATTGAATTTCTTGTCTTTTTATTTATAATTCTCCCCTCTTCTTAATCTTTGTCTTTCTTTGACCAGGAGATTGACCCAAAGTGTGGGTATGCTATCTTATTCATTTTTACTCCGAACAAGTCAAGATAAAATAGTGGTTCCAATGGTGAGATTTGCATATATGTGTGCACGTGTTTCTCTTTTCCCGTCTTATTTGTTTAACTTCTCTATTTCTGTTCTGTGCTCACTATTAGTCAGTAAGCAAAAGATCAATTGTCATCATGGTGCCTTCACATGTGTTTTCTTTGAATTTTTTGTTCTAATTTGATTTAGATAAGTTAAATTACTAATTTTTGTATTTCACTTTATTCACCTGTGTTTTAGTGAGCAGATAATTAATCCAAAATAAATGTATAGGGAACAACGTGTCCATATTGTAAACTAGCTTACAAGTAAAACAGATCCAATCTAATTTTTTTCCTAACACTAATAAAAACTAAAGAAATCACCATTAATAATCATTGTTCTTCTGAAACCTTAAAACCAGTATAGTTTGTTGGGATTTTATAGTCTCAATTCTCAGATGTTACTCTTTGCAGTTAATGTTATTATATCATCTAAAGAAACATTAACTAATGTTGGTGGAGATGCATGTGCAAGGTCTATCCCATGCATTTAAGTCCTCAAATATCTATTTAGCCTCAATTTCTTACATAGCATTATATGTGCATGTAAAACAATCTCTGATATTTTTTGCTATTTCTCGAATTGTAATATGTACAATACTTGCATTAATGCTCAAGGATCTGATTGATGACTACATGCAGGTTGATTATCAGTTCGACACTCATAGTGGTGCATGGACTGCATTACAGAAAGAACGTGTTAAGAATAATCTTTCTATCTTGTTGCAGTGGTCTCCAGTTTCCACAGAAGCTGAACTTCTGAAACAAGTATATTTTTCTCGAAATTAGTTTTTTCCTCGCCTAAACCAATTCCACTTAACCCTTTTTATACGGAATAAACAATCCTCACCACTCCATCATATGCGCTATAATTAATTCAGAAGCTCACACATTTTATTTCGTGCAACATGTCATCTTTTAATAAGTACTGAAAACCATTTTTTGAATTGCTATGCTTCAGTGTGATGACATTGGCCATCATGGTACCAGGATAATTGTCTATAATTTATGGCATGATAATGAAGGGAAACTGGAGCTTGATTTTGATTCAGATCCTGAGGTTTGTGCTGACTACTGAATAGAACAATCAATTTCTGGCCCTGCCCAGTTTAGTCTCTGGGTCAGAGTTTCTTAAACCCCAAAACAATTGATCTTTTTCAGCTCAGGGCATTTTCGTTTTATTTTTCATGTCCTCGTAAGGAGCTTGCAAATGATTTCCAGAAAACTTGATTCGGGCTGGCCATTTTCATAGCTCTACTGGCTAAACAACTGTGCCGCTGGGATTTTTTTGCTGCAATAACTTATCCTCCACCCCCAAAACATAGTTTTGACATCAGCCTCATTCAATTTGTTGGTCTCAGGATATATGTATATCTGGTACGAACACTGAAAAAGTTGATCCTCGCTCAGAAGCAACTAATCAGCATCTTGCCCACCGTCTGCACTATTCTCTTCGGGTATGTGTGTGATTTATTTGCATTCTCTAAGTCAATACTTCACTATACTAATAATTGCTCTTCTCATTATACAGGCATATTTATCTATTTTATACCTACTAGTTCCCGAGAACTTCCGCATATTGTTGCGTGGGCGGGCTGTTGAATTTCATAACATTGCAAGTGATCTCAAATATCCACAATTCATAGTGTACAGACCTCACAAAACGGTAGGGTGTTTGTGAATTGAAACAGAGCTGGAGATATTTGTACTTATACTGAACATCATGGGTAATTTTATAATGAACCCAATATTTTAAGAATACTTCTGAGTGGATCGGCATATAAATAAATGCCCAAATATAAGTAATTTGATTTATGCTGACTTCACAAGGTGTATATTGGGGAAACTGTGATTTGTACGTCGTAGTTCTTTTTATTAAATAAATATTTTCCTTCATAACAAAATTGTTATACACTGCTATGTCAAGATGAAGGTATGAGTTAGTCCATTTGCATCATTCTCATAGTTGATTTCCTCTGGGGGTGGTGAGCTTATTGTGGACCAGTTTTTGGGATCATAACTATCTTTGCTTTCTTGATCTCAGGGTTCAGTCCTCACAACAATTGGGTTTTTGAAGGAAGCTCCAGCAGTGAATATACATGGTTTTAATATCTACCACAAGAATAGATTGATACTGGTTACTGCTTTTACTTAATTTTCACACTTTTCATATTTTTTGTTTGAAGTGTTTATTTCTTCCATTCATGTTCAAGAGTGAAGCTCTTGCCTCTTGTACTTCTTCCCTAATTTCTAGTGAAAACTAGCCTTTTTTGGTGGAAACCTTCGTCAGTGTTTTGTAATTCTTACATGGTTGAATACTAGTAGTATTGTATATGGATTTGATTTATCTAGTTAAGTTGTTACTAAAAACTGGGGCAAGAAATTGATTCTGGTCACATGACCTAAAATGGAGAAAAATAAACCAACGCATAAAAAATGACATGTTACCTTGCTTAATGTAATATTTATCTATCTCTCTCTCTCTCTTCCTATGCAGCCATTTTGGCACGTTTTAACCTATAGTAGTAACAGAGGCAAAGGGGTTGTGGGTAAGCCCACTGTATTTTTCTGTCCTTTTTTATTTTAAAATTCTTCTTGCTTCAGTCTGCTGATAATGTCATGCATGGCAGGCATTTTAGAAGCAGATTTTATTGAGCCAACCCACAACAAACAGGACTTTGAGAAAACCCAAGTTTTCCAAAAGCTTGAAGCCCGACTTAAAGCAATGACACTAGAATACTGGTTAGTGATTTATTTGAATAAGATAACAATAGATGGAATAATAAGCAAGGAACTATATATACATACACATATATGGTTTTAGTATGCTCAATTAATGTTGTTAAAGTTTTGCAGGTCTTATTATAGTGGACTCATTGGTTGTTATCAACGTCGAAAACCTCGAGCAATCAAAATACCTCATGCTGCTTCCGATTCTGAACTAGGGCATGGTAAATATGCACCAGTTATGCTGGACAAGATCTCGGGTACTTTGGGGGAAAAATCATCTTCTGCAGCTGGAGGTAGTCAAAATGAAGTAGGTGGCTCATTGGATCATGTGGCAGCAATATCCGAATTGCCTGTATCGTCCACTCACCAAAATACACAGGGTAAGAAGTCAAACGAATTGTTGATGTCTCTTTTCTCAGATAAACGTATCTGGGTTTCCTTTGTTGATAACCCAAACCCCAGGCAGATCTTTTAGTTATCGCATAAAATTTATGTAATGAGGTGAGCCTTGTAAGGAATGATATGCATTATTTGAACCGTTTGCACCTAAATTGAACAGAAGGGACTCTCAAAAGGAAAGGCAAAGGGCATGATGATAATGCAGAGCTTGAGAGTGTCAAGAGAACAAGAGTTGAAGGGCCTATTACATTAGACCGTGATAGTGATGAAGATGCTCAGGTTATTTTAAGAATATACAGTTACCTCTTGTTTATTCTGTGGCAACAATCACCTAAATTTTAATGTAGTAGTTTTCTTAGAAATTTTAAACAAGGTTTTAATTTACCATAAAGTGAAGAGAGAAAAAGGTCTAAAAACGGAAATATAAGTGATTCTGTGTCTCCGGAATTGGTGCTTTTTTATTGTAATCTGAAAGCCTTTTTTTTTCTATTTTTATTTCTTCTACCAAAATCCGATTCAGAATAGGGTATCCTCTCCCTTTTACGGAAGCATGTGTTTGTTTTAGTCAAGGTAATAAACTATCTACATCTCACAAGGGTAATAATATTAGATCTTAAGAAGACTTTTCATTAGCAGGACGAGATGTATATCTCTGATCCTGTCGAAAAGTGTGATAAGCAACCAATTGTGATTTGTTAACTGCATTTTTTCCAGATTCATCATAAATTATTGCCGATAATTATTTTGAGTACAATTTTATTGATTCAATTTTTTGTCTCATGTAAAAACCTTTTGCTTGGTGATTTATTGCCGATAATTAATTCTTTTGTGTAGCTTGTTGATGATCCTGCAAAAGAGTTAGACGATGAAAAAATTACTGAGCTAATTCAAGAACATCGAAATCTCCTTGCTCAGTAAGTATTTTGTCATATCCTATTGTAAGCCAGACATTCAACCATTATGATAAAAAAAAAAACAGCTTGAATATGTAAGGGGGTATTTGTATTTTTTAAAAGATGTGTGGATTAAAAACTAATTAGACCAAACAATAGAGGTTGTTTCTGTACTCATCTTTTCTTTGCGATGAATGCTTAACATTCACACAGGGGCTTATATCTGCACATATTTTTCTATGCATTAGGTGCCAGGAGTATGAGAAGATTGATGAAGAACTCGATCTCAAGGTACCTGAAATCACATTTTTACTGCTTGGATTATCGTTTCTCTCACATGTAAAAATGATGTCTGGGGCTTGTTATTATGTAGATAACACGACTTACGAAAGAAGTGCAAGAAGAACAAAGTGAGTGTGATCGCATGCTGCTAGAATCAAGTTTATGGGAGGGGCTTTCGAAGGCATATAGAGACATTGCAGCTGTCTAATCGTTCTGTTGTGTATTGAACAAAATATGACGATTATAATTTGTTTTTATGGAAGTTTATTTAAGAATCCATTCGTCGTCTAATTGATTATGGACAAGCAATACTGGAATTCCTCCGCCTAATTGATTATGGGCGAAAAATAAACTAAACCATTGTAGCTTTCACAAGATCCCCAATGAATTCATAACTAAGAGCAGAGAATGTCAAATTGAACAAAACATTTTTACAAGGCATTCAAAGTCATAGGTAATTGGGGGATAAGGAAGGACACATACATTCTAGCAAAACATCATCAGTTAGAACAAAACACAAATGAAAACAGATAGCCACAAAGCCAACAAGCATTATTTGGTGCCTTGGTGAATAGGTGACAAACAAAGAGGCATGAAGAAGTAGCATTGTTCTCCGTCAATGATGAATTTGAAGGATTTGCATATGCTCGTTTCAAGACGCGCATCTGGTCCAACAGTCTTCTTATCGATCCTGTACTTGTCGAGATCAAAGCTGCATATGTCCAGAATCATGTGAGCATAGTTACTGTATTTTTGTATCCCCAGTTGTAAGCTTGCAATGCCGAACAACTCGCCATGTTTATCGTAAACAGTATGCATATCACTCCAAGGCTGATCTTCGTGTTCAAAGCCACTGCCAAAAGACGATTCGGGAAAGGAATGGAACCTGCTGGGATCACGCATAACATTGTATCCATTTGAAACATCAAAAGCCCCGGAAGGAGTGATCAACAGCCTGTCCTTCTCGATCCCGAATACACGGCCATAGGAATGAAATTTCTTATTGGAGTCGCCGCATTTCTGCCAAACAGGGTCGGGCATATCTATGTCGAGCGTGAAAACCCCGAATTTGATATGGATTAGGAAAGTGGAACTGTCGATAAACCTATGAAAAAGGATGAAAAAGTCAGCAGAAGGGGCATCAATCTTCTTCAGGTATTCGTGCAGGGAAGGGAGTTTCTTCCACAGACTCTTCTTCTTCTTACTCCTCGCCTTCTTCTGAAGAGGATGGAACAACTCGAAATCGATAAATTCAGGATGCATATCAGCAGGATGATAGAAAAATTGAGTCGAGAAGGCGAGGATTCTTTTACCATCAGGGGTGGGGATGGCCTGAGGAAGGTATTTAGAAGATGACATTTCAGACACCATCTTCACATTACGAGTAGTACCGGGTTCGAATCGATCTCTTTCGTCCTGCAGGTGCGGTGATAGATCATAGGAATACACTGATTTCCAACGGAAATATTCATCACCACGAGCACTCTGAAACAGGTACATGGTCGAATCGAAGATGCAGACGGCACAGAAAGTACCAATGTTGGGATCAAGATCGAGAAAAAATGTGGGAGCAGTACGGATGAAATCACCACCACCACCATCATCATCATCAATAGCAGGTAATGGAGATGCGAGATCTACGATGAAAATAGCATAAACATCCTCTCTCTCCGAACCCTCGAATGTGGAAACGATACATAGTTTACCTGAGGGCGAGGTTCCTGAATAATATGATTTGTTAGGATCGATAATTGCAGATTCTGAAAAGGGAAAATCCATTGCTGAGAATCGAGATCAACCCTAACCCTAATTTTGTCGCTCTGAATATTGTGTTTCTCTAAAGGGGTATGTGTATTTTTTTTAAAGATGTGTGGATTAAAACCTAATCAGACTAAACTTTAGGGGTTGTTGATGTACTCATCTTTTTTCTTAGCGCTGAATGCTTAGGATTAGGAGTATGAGAAGATTGATGAAGAACTCGATCTCAAGGGTACCTGGAATCACATTTTTACTGCTTGGATTTTCGTGCCTCTCACTTGTAAAAATGTATGTCTGGGGCTTGTTTATTATGCAGATAACACAACTGAGGGAGTGCCTGCTAGAATCATATATATCTTCTTCTGATGACAACGGTCAAAACTCTACATGAAACGTGAATTTCGACAGTTGTAGAACTTGCTTCAATCATGAAGTTGTCACCATTTGGAGTTGCTTTGCTTGATAGTGAAACAACACAAAATTGATCTATACTTATGTGTTGCTTTGCTCAAGTCCTTGACACACATTTCCGTCACGTGATCAATTACTTTGAATCTCGAACAGGTGACTTCTAGAATCAAGCTCAGAACAAAACAAACATGGAGGCCACATGATTTTACATATACAAACAGAAAATGCCACCAAAGTAAACATCACACGTGATTATAAGCATACAACATCATAATAGATTTAATAAATGTAAAATCTTAATAACAATATTCGATTAACATCAAAGTTGAACAAAACAGAGAAATGTGATTCAGATAAACACCGAACAAACAACTGTCATTTTCTGTTAACTCAAATAGGCGACAAACAGAGAATGTCAGTGTCGTACAACTCATCTCCATCCACGACGAATTTGAATGATTTGATCAATCTGCTCTCAAGACGCGCGTCTGCTCCCAAGTTCCTCTCATCATTCCTATACTTATCGAGATCAAATCCGCACACATCCAGAATCATGTAAGCAATGTTGGTTTCGTGCAGCGCCATTTGCGCCTGCACAACTCCAAACACATTCCCCTGCCTATCGTAAATACTGCACATTTCAAACGAAGGAGATTCCGAGTATTCAAAACCAGTCCCAAAAGACGACCGATCTGGAAACTCAGAGGCCTTGAAAGGATCAAACATATCACCGAGCCCATTCGAAACATCATACGCTCCCTCGTCAGTTAGCCACATCTTCCCACCCTCGATGGCATCGAAGAAATCGAAACTAACGGAGTCAGAATATTTCTTCCAAACCGGCACAGGCACATCCACGTCGATCGCGAAGATCCCGCATTTGATTTGGATCAGAAACACAGAATTCGTGACGAACGCATACAAGAGGACGAAGAACTGAGCAAAGGGGGCATCAATCTTGTTCAAGTAGTCTTGCAAAGAAGGGAGCTTCTTCCACGGTTTGTTCTTCCTCTTCGTGGTGTAGAGCTCGAACTCGATGTCGGAATTGTCGATAGGATTGCAGTAAGGACGGAGGGAGGAAACATAGCGCACACCAGGACGGAGATCGAAAAGAATCGTCGGAGCGAAAGGGACGAAACTATCATTGTCATTGACTCATTATTGACTAATGGAAACGATGCATACCTTACCTGATGAGAGTGATGATGATTTACTCGACTCCACAGTTTCTGAAGATGATCGTCATGACGAGAGAACTCATAGTGTTATTGAATACACCAATTTTTTATAGCTACATTATACACTACTGCTGCTATTATAAATTGAGAAAATTATCATCTTAGTCTAATAAATATGGACTTTTTTCTTTTTGGTACCAAATTTTCAATTTCATAAACAATTTCTTCAAATCGATTCAATTTAGTTCAATTTCTGCCGAAAAATTCAAAATTGACCTGAAATCGAAATGTGGTAAGTCATTTTCTGTGCCCTCCAATAGTATACAAACAGATAATGTGAAAGGAGTAACACTCAACTCCGTCGACGACCAACTTGAAGGATTTGACCAAGCTGCTTTCGAGACGAGCGTCTGCTCCCACAGTCTTCGTATCATCCCTGTACTTGTCGAGATCAAATCCGCACAAGTCCAGAATCACATGAGCCCGGTATGTGCGTTTCTGTATCGCCAGCTACACCTGCGCAAACCCAAACAGATTTCCCCTCCAATCGCAAACAGTACGCATAAGAAACGAAGCACGCTCCAAGAATTCAAAACGAGCCGGGAAAGACTACAGAAACGGAAAGTCAGAGACCTTGCAGGGATCAAACAAATGACCAACTCCATTCGCGATATCATACGGGCCTTCACTCGTGTCCACCATCGAGCACATCGAAGAAATCGCCGCCATGAAGGGGGTCTCGGTATCTCTGCCAAACCGGCTCGGGCACATCTATGTCGATCGCAAAGATTTTCTTCTTGAGCTGGATTGCAAACAGAGAATTCGTGATGAACGCAAACGAATGGACGGAGAATGTATCAGCTTGGGCATTGATCTTCTTCAAGTAGGCTTGCAGAGAAGGGAGTTTCTTCCAGGGTTTGTTCTTCCGCTTTGTGATGTTCTGGTTGGCAGGATGGGTGTAGATCTCGAATTCGATGTATAGGGGATCGGGATCTTCGAAAGGATCGCTGTAAATACGATAATTCTGTTACCATCAGGCGTGGGGATGGAATTAGGGTAGATTTTGGGGGAAAGCATTTTGGGAAGGGGGCGTAGGTTAGTTTTATCGAGATTTACTGTGGATGTGGTGGTATTACTTAGGCTCGGACTCAGGTGCGGTGATAGATCGTAGGTATACACCGATTGGCCGCGGCGGGGAAAGGCGTTCTGTGGAGGAAGAGAATACTGAATAAAGTAGAGACTCGATTTTAAGAGGCCGCATTGTCCATCAATGACGAATTTGAAGTAGTTGAATGTGGTTGTTTCGAGTCGCGCATCTCCTCCAACAGTCTTCTTATCATTAATCCTGTACTTGTCAAGATCATACAGCAAGTGCATTCTCTTATTCATGTGGCTTGTAACTTGCCATGTTAATTATATTTATCGTCCTGTATGCATATCATGATCACTCCTGAGGGTGATGATGATTTACTCGACTCCACAATTTCTGAAGATGTATGATCCTGACGACGGTTGAGAACCCATAGTTAAACATGTAGACCATATGAATGTGCTGAACCTCACGGCTGATTTCACATTATCAATAAATGTAAAATCTTAATAACATTATTCAATTAAAAGTTGATAGAAATGTGATTCAGACGAAGAGTCATTTTCTGTATACTAGAAGTAGGTGACAAACAGAGAATGTCAAAGAAGTAGCACTCGTTTCCGTCCATGACGAACTTGAACGATTTGATTGACTCATCTGAATCCTGCATAAACGAGTCTTGACACGGGTCGCGGGCTGACCCGCCGAACCAGGTTAGATTTTATAAAATGTTTCGAAAAAAACAAAATAGCGAATACAGCGATATGATCAGTCTCTAGGGTTAGGTTTAGCGCGCCTCTTTCCTCCGATCTGCACTTGTCATGAGTTCTCCGCCGCAGCACTCAGAATTATCTTCTGGAATATTACTGGACTCGAGTTCATCATCATCATCACCCTCATTATCAGGTAAAGTATGTATCGTTTCCAGTTTCCGGATGGAGAAGTTTTATTACGCCGTTTTCATTTTAGATCTGGAAAATTCTCCAATAGTTGTTAATGATGATGGTTTCGTCCCTTCCGCTCCGACGATTCTTTTCGATCTCGATTATCCTAATTCGTTCTATACTGTATGCGTCTTTAATTCGAGCCTCTACTTTTTTGAGTGTGCTCTTCCTCCAAAGAACGGCCAATCAGTGTATACCTATGATCTATCACAGCACCTGAGTCCGAGTCTAAGTAGTACCACCACATCCACATTGAAGATGGATAGATCTGACCTACGCCCCCTTCCTAAATTGCTGTCCCCTAAAGCCAATCCCAAGGCAATCCCCACCCCTGATGGTAACAGAATTCTCGTATTCACCTCTCATATTCACTCCGATCGTTACGAAGATCCCGATCCTCTCGACATCGAATTCGAGCTGTACAACATTAACAATCCTGAGAAGAAGCTCCCTTCTCTGCAAGCCTACTTGAAGAAGATCGATGCCCCCATTGGTCAACTCTACGCCCTTTCGTATGCGTTCATCACAACTACGCTGTTTGCCATCCAACTCAAAATTGGGATCTTCGCAATCGACATAGATAAGCCCGAGCCCGTTTGGAAGAAATACCGCGACCCCATTTGTCGTGACGAATTCTTCGATGTGCTCGAGGGTGGCCAGCTGTGGCTTATGCGTGGAGGCGCATATGATATCACAAATGGAGTCTGTGATTTGTATGATCCCTGCAAGGCATCTGTCTTTCCGTTTCCGACGGAATTCCCCATTCGTTTTAAAATCTGGGATCGTGCTAGGCTTTGTATGTGTACTACTTGCGATAGGTGGGGAAATCTGAATGGCTTTTTGCAGCTACAACTGGCGATACAGAAACGCACCTACCGTGCTCACATGATTCTGGATGTGTGCACCTTCGATCTCGAAAAGTACAGGGGTGATCATAAGAATGCCAACGCAGATGCGCTTCTTGAAAGCAAATTAATCAAATCCTTCAAATTCATCATCGACGGATACGAGTGCTACGACTTTGACACTTTCTGTTTGTCACTATACAGGAATTGACATTTCTTTGTTTGGAGGCTACTTGAATCACATTTCTCTGTTTTGTTCAACTTTGATGTTAATCGAATATTGTTATTGAGATTTTCCTGTTATTAATAATCCACGTTTTGTCCTATGATGTTGAATACTTATGATCATGTGTGATGTTTACGTTGGTAGCATTGTCTGCCTTTTAATGTAAAAAAATGTCTGGTCTCCATGTTTTTTTTTCTATTGTTGATTATTGAATCACCCGTGAGGTTCAGCACATTAATATGGTCCATTGCTCCCTTTAGTAATTTTATTAAAGTTGAAATTATTTACTCAGCTCTTTTCAATGAGTGAGAGGTTCCAAAACTGAGAGGTTCAAAATAATATTTGTTGTCTTATTTGTTAAGTAAAATATAAAAGCAAGGTAGTAAATATGTACTACCTCTTTCTCACGGCAATGGTAACAAAGGAGTATACTTCTTTCACAAATAACAAAGGAAGTATGACCATTAATATGGGACAGAAGTAGTAGTTGAATAAGAAAAGTAGGAATATGACTTTTCAACAAACCTATTTTCTTTGACACACCTAATAAAAACATTTCAAAATTATACGGAGTATACTTTTGCAAAGGAAATGTACTTTTATTTTCATTCAATTAATAAAATAAAAAACATATAAAAAATCTTCAAAAAAATAAAAAATAATAATGGTTAGCATCTTACCCACCAAAAATCAGATTTTTTTTGGTTGATGGGGAGTACTTGCAAGCATGAATGCATATCTCCTACCTAAAAAATGATGAATGTTATATGCACATCGAATGGTGACCGTTTGATTTTCATTTTTTTTTAACTTTTTTATTATTTAATTAAAAACACTTTTTAAAAAATATTAATTAAAATTTATTTTCACGAACGTAAATATTTTTACATTTTTGAAATCTACAAAATACGCACGTAATATAAAAATCAATTTTAAATATTAATTATCAATTTTAAATATTAATTAAGTCATGCGTTTTTATTTATCCGTACACATAATTAAATTCGTCCCAAATTTTAAAAGATACTTCATTTTTTAGTTTGCAAAATAAATTTAAACAATTAATTAAGTTATGCGTTTTTATTTATCCGTACACATAATTAAATTCATCCCAAATTTTAAAAGATACTTCATTTTTTAGTTTGCAAAATAAATTTAAATAAATACGACGAAACTTCTAAATTATATAATTGCGATAAAAAATTATAAAAAATATTGAAACAAGAAATAGAGTATTTTTAAAATTCGATACAAGTTTAATTGCGTCTACCAGTAAGTATAAAGTATGAATATTTAAAATTGATATTTATATTAAATACACATTTTGTAAGTTTTTTTCGTAAAAATGAATTTTAATTAATGTTTTTGAATTTTTTTATTTATTATAATTGTTTATCGAATATTTTAAAATATAATAATAAGTATTTTATAGAATTATTCATTTATGTTTTAATATTTTTATGATTTTTTATCGTAATTTTATACTTTAGAAGTGTCGTAGTATTTGTTTATATTTATTACGCAATTTTCAGAAAGTAAATAAAGTATATTTTATGTTTTAATATTTTTATGATTTTTTATCGCAATTTTATACGTGTCGTAGTATTTGTTTATATTTATTACGCAATTTTCAGAAAATAAAAAATAAAGTATATTTTCAAATTCGGACGAATTTATTTGTGTGTACGAGTAAGTAGAAAGCATGACTTAATTGATATTTAAAATTAATTTTTATATTACGTACGTATTTTGTAGATTTCAAAAATGTAAAAATATTGACTTTCGGTGCAAATGAATTTTAATTAATATTTTCAAAAATATGTTTTTAATTAAATAATAAAAAAAAAAAAAAATTAAAAATCAAACGGTCACGTCTGTCGGACTGTGCATATAGCATTACTCCTAAAAAATGAGCTTATAAAATCACCTACCGATAAACACACACTTTGATGAACGCAAACGAAAGGACTTGCGTTTCTTGTTGACAGGGGAGTAATCTGAATCCTGCATAAATGAGACTTGACACGGGTCGCGGGCTGACCCGCCGAACCGGGTTAGATTTTATAAAATGTTTCGAAAAAAACAAAATGGCGAATGCAGCGATATGATCAGTCTCTAGGGTTAGGTTTAGCGCGCCTCTTTCCTCCGATCTGCACTTGTCATGAGTTCTCCGCCGCAGAACTCAGAATCATCTTCTGTAATATTACTGGACTCGAGTTCATTATCAGGTAAAGTATGTATCGTTTCCAGTTTCCAGATGGAGAAGTTTTATTACGCTGTTTTCATCGTAGATCTGGAAATCTCTCCATTACTCGATAACGATGATGATGGTTTCGTCCCTTCCGCTCCGAGGATTCTTTTCGATCTCGATTATGCTAATTCGTTCTATACTGTATGCGTCTTAAAATCGAGTCTCTACTTTTTTGAGGCTTCTCTTCCTCCAGAGTACGGCCAATCAGTTTATACCTATGATCTATCACCGCACCTAAGTCTGAATCAAAGTAATACTACATCCACATTGAAGCTGGATAAAACAAACCTACGCCCCCTTCCTAAAATGCTGTCCCCTAAAATCAATCCCAAGGCAATTCCCACCCCTGATGGTAACAGAATTCTCGTATTCACCTCTCATATTCACTCCGATCCTTACCAAGATCCCGATCCTCTCGACATCGAATTCGAGCTCTACAACATTAACAATCCTGAGAAGAAGCTCCCTTCTCTTCAAGTCTACTTGAAGAAGATCGATGCCCCCATTGGTCAACTCTACGCCCTTTCGTATGCGTTCATCACAACTACGCTTTTTGCCATCCAACTCAAAATTGGGATCTTCGCAATCGACATAGATAAGCCCGAGCCCGTTTGGAAGAAATACCGCGACCCCATTTGTGGTGACGGATTCTTCGATGTGCTCGAGGGTGGCCAGCTGTGGCTCAAGCGTGGAGGGGCATATGATATCACGAATGGAGTCTGTGATTTGTATGATCCCTGCAAGGCATCTGTCTTTCCGTTTCCGACGGAATTCCCCATTCGTTTTAAAATCTGGGATCGTGCTAGGCTTTGTATGTGTACTACTTGCGATAGGTGGGGAAATCTGAATGGCTTTTTGCAGCTACAACTGGCGATACAGAAACGCACCTACCGTGCTCACATGATTCTGGATGTGTGCACCTTCGATCTCGAAAAGTACAGGGGTGATCATAAGAATGCCAACGCAGATGCGCTTCTTGAAAGCAAATTAATCAAATCCTTCAAATTCATCATCGACGGATACGAGTGCTACAACTTTGACACTTTCTGTTTGTCACCTATTCCACTACACAGAAATTGACATTTCTTTGTTCGGAGGCTACTTGAATCACATTTCTCTGTTTTGTTCAACTTTGATGTTAATAATGCATGTTTTGTCCTATGATGTTGAATGCTTATGATCATGTGTGTGATGTTTACGTTGGTAGCATTGTCTGCCTTTTAATGTAAAAAATTGTCTGGTCCCTATCATGCCTTTAAAAATGTTGGCAAAATACATTTTTTACTAAAAAAAACTCTTATCAAAGTTGTGATGGATTTTTTTTATCTTTGTTTTTAAATTAATTTTAATATTAAATAAGTCCAAGATAATAAGTGAAATAATAAAAAAATGCATATTTACTATAAATAAAGAATAATTTATTCAAATTATTAAACATTTGGGTTGGAAATTATTGGGTTGACTATTTAGCCACCAAACGAAATGGATGTGAATGTAACTTTTACTCAGTTTGATATCAGAAGGACATATTGTAGTAAAAAAAAAAAATGGACTATTTAGCCAGCAAACGAAGAAGCATTATTTGGTGCCTTGTTGAATAGGTGACAAACCAAACGGCCAGAAGTGGCCGCATTCTTCTCCATCAATGAAGAATCTGAAGGACTTGAATATGGTCGTTTAGAGAACCGCATCTCCTCCGACAATCTTCTGATCGATCATGCACTTGTCGAGATAAAATCTGCATACGTCCAGAATCATGTGAGCAAAGTGAGTGTGGTATTCTATCGTGGTTTCTAAATTGACAACGCCGAACAACTCGCCATGTTCATCGTAAACAGTCTGCATACCACTCCAATGCCCATCACGTTTAAAACCATTGCCAAAAGACGATATGGGAAAGGAATCGAAATTCCTGGGATCAAACATGGCATAGTATCCCTTCGATGAAACATCGTAAGCTCCGGAATTAGCTAGTGAGCCACATATTCCCACTCTCAGTCCCAAAGACAGGGCCATAGGAATGAACATGATTATTGGGGGGGGGGGGGGGTGCGACAGCGTTTCTGCCAGACAGGATCGGGGGTTTCTAGATCGAGCGTGAAGAGCCCAAATTTGATATGGATTAGGAAAGTTGAACTCGTGATAAACCCATACGAAATGATGTCAAAGCAAGCGGCAGAGGCACCAATCGACTTCAAGTATTGTTGCAGCGAAGGGAGTTTCTTCCAGAGACTCCTCCTCTTTCTCGTCTTCTTCTGAAGAGGATTGAACAACTCGAAATCGATGAATTCGGGAGATGATAGAAATTTTCAGTTGAGAAGACGAGAATTGATTTACCATCAGGGGTGGGGATGGCCTTGGGTAAGTATTTGTGAGACGATATCATAATCATTTTATTTGGTGTATGTATCAATCATATACTGTATTGCTTTAGTTTATAAAATATTACTAATATTTACAAAGATGATCTCACTTGATCAATTTCATCTTTCTGTTCTGTCATGCAAAATACCAATTCGCCGGAATTTCTTTCTTCATATTTTTTTTTAAACCAGGCAAGATAAGTAGGATAAACAAGTACTATAGAAAACAACCGGTCCATATATAAATTACTCCACGTCTCAAATTGTATTAGAATACAGTTTATAATTGCCACAACATATGTAAAATTAATGAGCAATTCGATCGTAATCACTGAATCCTGACTAAACGAGTCTGACCCGCCGAACCGGGTTAGACTTTATAAAATGTTTCGAAAAAAACTAAAAGACGAATGCAGCGATCAGACTCTAGGGTTAGGTTTAGCGCGCCTCTTTCCTCGATCCGATCTGCAATTGTCATGAGTTCTCCGCCGCAGCACTCAGAATCATCTTCTGGAATATTACTGGACTCGAGTTCATCACCCTCATTATCAGGTAAAGTATGTATCGTTTCCAGTTTCGAGATGGAGAAGTTTTATTACGCCGTTTTCATTTTAGATCTGGAAAATTCTCCAATAGTTGTTAATGATGATGGTTTCGTCCCTTCCGCTCCGACGATTCTTTTCGATCTCGATTATCCTAATTCGTTCTATACTGTATGCGTCTTTAATTCGAGTCTCTACTTTTTTGAGGCTTCTCTTCCTCCAAAGAACGGCCAATCAGTGTATACCTATGATCTATCACAGCACCTGAGTCCGAGTCTAAGTAGTACCACCACATTCACATTGAAGATGGATAAATCTCACCTACGCCCCCTTCCTAAAATGATGTCCCCTAAAGCCAATCCCAAGGCAATTCCCACCCCTGATGGTAACAGAATTCTCGTATTCACCTCTCATATTCACTCCGATCGTTCCCAAGATCCCGATCCTCTCGACATCGAATTCGAGCTCTACAACAACAACAATCCTGAGAAGAAGCTCCCTTCTCTGCAAGCCTACTTGAAGAAGATTGATGCCCCCATTGGTCAACTCTGCGTCCTTTCGTTTGCGTTCATCACAACTACGCTGTTTGCCATCCAACTCAAAATTGGGATCTTCGCAATCGACATAGATAAGCCCGAGCCCGTTTGGAAGAAATACCGCGACCCCATTTGTCGTGATGAATTCTTCGATGTGCTCGAGGGTGGCCAGCTGTGGCTTATGCGTGGAGGCGCATATGATATCACAAATGGAGTCGGTGATTTGTATGATCCCTGCAAGGCCTCTGTCTTTCCGTTTCCGTCGGATTTCCCCATTCGTTTTAAAATCTGGGATTGTGCTTCGCTTTTTATGTGTACTACTTGCGATAGGTGGGGAAATCTGAATGGCTTTTTGCAGCTACAACTGGCGATACAGAAACGCACCTACCGTGCTCACATGATTCTGGACGTGTGTGGATTTGATCTCGAAAAGTACAGGGATGATACGAAGAATGTGGGACCAGACGCTCTTCTTGAAAGCAGCTTGATCAAATCCTTCAAATTCATCATCGACGGATACGAGTGCTACGACTTTGACCCTTTCTGTGTTTGTCAGCTATAATGGAATAGTACACAGGAATTGACATTTCTCTGTTCGGAGACTACTTGAATCACATTTCTCTGTTTTGTCCTATGATTCTTTATGTAAAAATTTTAAATAAAAATAAAAATATTAAAAAATGTTGTATTTTTTTAAATTTTATTTTTATTTATTTATGATTTTTTAGTCAAAATATATTTTTTACTAAAAAAAACCTTATATATTTTAAACATTAAAATAATAAAATTCAGGTAAAGTGCAATTTTTATCAAAATTTTGAAATATTAAAGTTTTTTTACCTTTGTTATACATATTTATTATAAATAAACTTAAATAATCCATAAAATTATTCAAATTATTAAACACATTGGTCGGAAATTATTAAAATTATTAAACATGCGTGACTTTTAATATGGATGTGAATGTGACCTTTTAGCCAGCAAACGAAGAAGCATTCATTATTTGGTGCCTTGTTGAATAGGTGACAAACCAAAAGGCCAGAAGTGGCCGCATTCTTCTCCATCAATGACAAATCTGAAGGACTTGAATACGGTTGTTTCGAGAACCGCATCTCCTCCGACAATCTTCTTATCGATCCTGTACTTGTCGAGATCAAATTTGCATACGTCCAGAATCATGTGAGCAAAGTGAGTGTGGTATTCTATCGTGGTTTCCAAATTGACAACGCCGAACAACTCGCCACGTTCATCGCAAACGGTATGCATATCACTCCAACTCACATCTCCACGTTTAAAACCATTGCCAAAAGACGATATGGGAAAGGAATCGAAATTCCTGGGATCACTCATACCATCGTATCCATTCGATGAAACATCATAAGCTCCAGAAGTAGTGAGCCACAGAGTCCCACTCTCAGTCCCAAAGACAGGGCCTTCGGAATACACACGATTTCTGGGACGACAGCGTTTCTGCCAAACAGGGTCGGGCGTATCTATGTCGATCGTGAAAACCCCGAATTTGATATGGATTAGGAAAGTGGAACTGGTGATAAACCCATACGAATCGATGTTGATGACAGCATCGGATTCAGAGGCGCCAATCGACTTCAAGTATTGTTGCAGCGAAGGGAGTTTCTTCCAGAGACTCCTCCTCTTTCTCGTCTTCTTCTGAAGAGGATGGAACAACTCAAAATCGATGAATTCGGGATGCGAAATTTCAGTTGAGAAGACGAGAATTGATTTGCCATCCGGGGTGGGGATGGCCTTGGGTAAGTATTTGGGAGAAGACATTTCGGATGCGAGGCGGAGCATATCTTTACCCACCACATTCACATTACGAGTAGTCGTACTGGATTCGACTAGACGGAGGTGTGGTGATAGATCGTAGGCGTAGACTGATTTCTGACGGAAACAGTTTTCAAAACCTATACATCTCTGGAACAGGTACAGAGTCGAATTGAGGACGCAGGCGGTAGAGATAGAAGTGGGCTCCAGACCGGAGTCGAGAAAAAATGTGGGAACGGTAGGGATGAAACCACCACCATCAATAACAGGTGGTAATGGAGATGCGAGATCTACGATGAAAATAGCAAAAACATTTTCTCTCTCCGAACTCGCGTAACTGGTAACGACGCATAGTTTACCTGAGGGTGAAGGTGGTGAGTACGATTTGTTTGGATTGATGATTGTAGATTCGGAGGACGGAAAATCCATGGCTGAACCCTAACCCTAATTTTCAACTCATACCAAGTCGCTCTTCAATTTCACAAATTCATCTTCATCGATCATTTCAATTCCAAACCACGGGTCGGGAGGTATTATTCAATTAAAAATATTCAATCTAAATTTTAAAATATTTATAAAAAAATTGATGTATTCAAACTAAAAATTTATAAAATAAAATTGAGTTATTCAATTCGATTTTAAAAAATCTTAATTTTTTTTCGATTTTAATACTTTTATTTTGAGTGTTTTTTTTTTAATCATCATCAATTGAGCACCATAATTTGTAGTTGTTCGTCCGCTCGATTGGGATCAAACATATCATCTTGGTATGTTATTTACTGACTGACTACTCAAATAGGTGACAAACAAATAGCGAAAAAGGAGTCACATTCGTATCCATCCATGACGAACTTGAACGTTTTGATCAACTTGGTCTCGAGAATCGCGTCTGGTCCCACGTTCTTCTTATCGTTCCTGTACTTGTTGAGATCAAAGCTGCACACCTCCAGAATCATGTGAGCACGGTAGATGCGTTTGTTTATGGCCAGACTAGACTTCAAAAAACCAATGGCATTTCCCTGTCCATCGTAAACAGTCTTCAAACCATAAGAAATGCGATCTCTATATTTAAAACCAGTGCCAAAAGACGGCATATGGGGAAAGTCAGAGAGCTTGGAGTGATCAAACATCTCATCGACCCCATTCGAAATATCATACGCGCCGTCATAAGTCAGATACAGCGCGCCATCCTCGATCACATCAAAGAAAAGGACAGTATCGCAAAGGCAGTCGGAAAACTTGTTCCAAACTGGGACGGGCTCATCAACGTCGAGCGTGAAGATCCCGATTTGGATTTGGATGACGAACACGGAGTTCGAGATGAACGCCCACGAATCAACGTCGAGCCGAGCAGATTTGGCATCAATCTCCATCAAGCACTTCTTCAGAGAAGGAAGCTCCTTCCACTCACGATTATTCAAGGTGTAGAGCTCAAAGTCGACATGGTCAATAAAAGGATCGAAGTTAATTTGAGACGAGAACACGAGAATTCGATTGCCGTCGGGGGTAGGGATGGCGTAGGGAAACATTTTGGTGTGGAACATGTTCGGAAGGGGGCAGAGCATAGTTTTATCCACCACAGGAATTGGGGATCTAGATTTAGTAGTACTAATTTGACTCAGATCATAGGTATACACTGAGCGGCCTGAATAAGGGGGGATGGCACAGGCAGGAAGATATTCCTCAAAAAAGTAGAGACTCGATTTTATGAGGGAGGAAACATAGTGCACACCAGGACCCAGATCGAAAAGAATCGTCGGAGCGGAAGGGACGAAGCCCTGGTCATCGTCATCATTGACTGATGGAGAGTTTTCCAGATCTATGATGAATACAGCGTAATAAAACTTGTTCGTCCAGAAAGTGGAAACGATGCATACTTTACCTGATGACGGTGATGATGATGATGATTTACTCGACTCCACAGTTTCTAAAGATGATCCTGACGGCGGATAACTCATAGTCTAATGAATACACCAATTTTGTAAAGACACTAAAACTTTTATAATTAATAATCAGATAAATGAATAAGCTTTTTAATAATATAATATAAGTATTATGTCATCATAATTCAAAATTTTGAATTAATAATTTGTAAATACTAAATAGTTCAAAAGATAATTACATAATTGTTATAAATTATTGACTTAGAGTTTGGATCATAGATGATGAGTACGTAATTCTTCGATAAATATTTGGATCATAGATGATGAGTAGAGTTTGGATCATAAATGATTAGTAGAACTTCGATAAATATTTGATGAAGACTTTGGTTGAACTTTAGGGCATGTGCGTGAATTTGAGAAAGATTACTTAGATTAGACAAGGAGTGAACATATGGAGGAGAATAAAATAGTTCATCCGTCCATTAATAGATTTCATACTTTTCTGAATACAGAATTTAAGAAAATTGTTATTTTTTATTGGTTAAAATATATTTTAAAAGTAAAAATTAAGTAGTTGTAGTAAAGTTTAAAAAGTAGGTGGAGTAAATTATAATAAAATTATATATTAAAATAAAAAAATAGAATAATTATTTCATTTTTTTGAGGTATGTCAACTATTGTTATGCTCACAAAATTTTGGGCGTGTGCATATGTGATCTCGACAAGTACAGGATTGATAAGAAGATTGTTGGAGGAGATGCGCGTCTCGAAACGAGCATTTTCAAGTCCTTCAAATTCGTTATTGATGGAGAAAAGTGCGGCGACTTCATGCCTTTTGGTTTGTCATCTATTTAACAAAGCACCAAATAATGCTTGTTCGTTTAATTTGGGGTTTTTTATATGATAAGGTACTTAGGTACTACTTTATCCATGCATAAATATACATGAAAAAAAAAAAAAAAAAAAAAAAACTCGATCCCGAGGCTGGCCCTAGCTTCAATTTTGCACTGAATATTAAGCCGTCAATTAACAACTTTTCAGTTTTTTTGTCGCACCAGAGACTCGTTAGGCTACGTTTATCAGCGACCACCCCAACCACCCACTTTTTTCAATATTTAATTATTATTTTTTTCAATTCTCTCTCTTTCTTATCATCAACCCAACCACTTTTTATTTTCTAAGTTTATTAATGAACACCCAACCAACTACTTTTTTTATATATTTTTTAATAATAATATAATTATTTTTATTTTTTAGTTTTATATATTTTCCAACATAAAAAAGAAAAAATTAAGTTTATCACTTTAATTCTAAGATAATTGGTGTGTAGATTTATGTCAATATTGATACTTATTTATAGAATTTGTAAAAAATTTTAACTCTTTTAAAAAAATTGATTTTTTGTGGGTAAATTATAGTCAATTTTTTTTTTGCAAAACTATATCAATATTGATGTTTATTTGTAGAGCGTAAACAATTATGAATTTTGATATTTTTTTATTTTTTTTAAATATAATTTAAAAAAGATATACTAATTTAATTAAAAAAAATAAGAACCAATAGGGTTGTGACATTTGTCACAACCCCATTGGATGCAAATAATAAAATGGAGGAGACCTTGTGGGCGGTTTACATGCCAAAATCGACCGGAGGGCAAAGAGAGAGAGAGCCCATATCCCATTTTTTATTTTTTTTTATTTTTTTATTTATCTAGGTGGCGCCCTTGTGGGCGCCGATAAACCTAGCCTTATAGGAGTACTTAGAATTTCTTGGTGTCAAATAAAAAAGTTAAAAGATAAAATCTAAATAAATTATATTTAAATATTAAGAAAATCAAATAATAATATATTCAAATTTTATAAAATTACAATAATATTTATAATTGTACAACTATATATCTCCGTTCAAAAATAAATTCATACTTTTGTATTTACGGAGTTTAAGAAAATTATTATTTTTTTATTTTTTAATTAAAAGGAAAAGAGTAAAAATGTAATTTTTTAAAATGAAAAGTAAATTAATTCTAAGTAAAGTTTAAAATGTAAATGCAGAAAGAAGAACATGCCATCGTATCCAAATTCCATTCGATCTAAATTTGTAAAATTGTTTAAATTTTTTGATGTATTTAAATTAAAATTTTATAAAAAAAAATATTACAATTTAAAAAAGTCTTATTTTTTTTTTAATTTCAATACTTTAATTTTGGGTTTCTTAACAAAGATCAACCATATTTGAATGTGCAATTTGTAAAAAATGGAAAAACTTATGAAGGGCATATATTGTAATCAAACTAAACCTCAAGTGCAATTTATGTAATCAGCCCCCAAAACAAAATAATCATACGACACTTGATATTGAAGAGCATAGAACGCCAAAGTAAACGGCACACATAGGTAGCGAGGAACAAACGCAACATTTTTAATAGCATAAACTCATTAGAACAATCCAGTAACATCAAAATAGCCGAGCCGGGTTGTTACCTGAGAAACTATTATTGGTCAAGTCTAAAAGGATACTATTCAAAGGATAATTTGAATCTAGTAACATCAAAATAGAACAAAACATAAGTGATAAAAAGTTTAAGATAGCTTATTTGGTGCCTTGTGGAATACGTGAAATACAGAGAATGTAAAAGGAGTGACAGTAGTGTTCCTTCATGATGAACTTGAAGGTTTTGATCAACCTGCTTTCAAGAAGAGCGTCTGCTCCAGCAGTCTTCTGATAAGTCATGTTCCTGTACTTGTCAAGATCAAAGCTGATTACATCCAGAATCATGTGAGCGCACGCTTTGCGGTAGCTTATCCCCAGTTGTAACTTCACTATGCCAAAAACATTTCCCTGACTATCAGGAATAGTACACATATCAAAGGAACGGGGTTCTCTAAATTTAAAACGATCGCCAAAAGACGACATAGCTCGAATCGGAGAGACCTTGATGAGATCAAACATATCACCAACTCCATTTGAAAAATGATATGCGCCACAATCAGTGATCCACAGCGTGCCATCCTCGATTACATCGTACATACCATCACAATTAATGCGGTCGGAGCGTTTCTTCCAAACAGGGTTGGGCATATCTATGTCGATTGTGAAAACCCCCAATTTGATGTGGATGAGGAAAACAGAATTCGAGATAAACGCAAAGGAATGGATGCGGAATATATCAGGTTTGGCACCCATCTGCTTCAAGTAGTCTCTCAGCGAAGGGAGCTCCTTCCGGGGAGTAGGAAGGTACAACTCAAACTCGGAATCGAGAGGATCGACACTAATAGGATCGTACTCAATATGAGACGAGAACACTAGAATCCCCTTACCATCAGGGGTAGGGGTGGCAGAAGTGCGGAGTTTGAGCCGCAGCATTTCAAGTGCTGGTTCTAGCTTAGTTTTATCCACAATCACTGTGGAATTGGGTTTTTCGAGATGTGATGATAGATCATAGGTATACACTGATTGCCCTCGACGATGGGGAAAGAACGGACTACTGTCCTCAAAGAGGTAGAGAGTCGAATCTAAGACGCAGAAAGCATATTGATCAGAATCTCCCATAGAGGTGCGATCGATGAGGATCGTCGGAGCGGAAGGGATGAAACCGAGATCGACATCAGCAGCCGGAGATTCGAGATCTACTATGAATACAGCGTAATAAGACCCATTTGAATCGAAGGTGGAAACGATACATAATTTACCTGAGGGCGAGGGCGATGATTGTTTATTCGACTCCAGAAATATTTCAGATGGAGAACTCATGATATGTAGGGCGAGAGGGTGATATGTTTCTCTTTCAAAAACTCTTTATTTTTATCCTAAGACCCTAAATTTGTACTGTGAAAATAATAAAATCTTGGAGTTTAGTATCAGCAGTGATTCACTAAAATTAAAATTTGAGTGTGTTAAATCTATAAAAAAATTGAGTGTGTTAAATTATCCAATCTTTCTTCACACCAATAAATAAATAAAAATAATGAGAAAATTACCAAATTAGTCTTGTTTTCTTTTTGGTACTACAAAATCATAATTTTTCAAATTAATTCAGTAAAGCTTCAAATCAAGTCGATTTCATCCAATTTCGCCTGAAAATTTAAAATCCCCCAGAATTTATGCGCGTGAGTCGCACACGCCATTTGAATTAGAGATTCACGGTAACCTAATTCACGTGGGACAGTTGGTTGGCTGAATTTGATAAAAAAAAACAAAAAAAATCCACATATTGGATATTAGATAAATAAAAAAACAAAAAAAAAAAAAGATTAAAAATTCATTTGGGAATTTAGTGTAATCTGAATGATTTAGGGGTGAAATGAAATGTGGATTTTTTTAATCAAATTCAGCCAATCAATTGTTGTCACGTGAATTAGGTCGCCGGGAATCTCTAATTCAAATGGTGCGTGCGACTCACGCACAGAAATTTCGACGGGTTTTGAAATTTAAGCGAAATTTGGATGAAATTGATTTGATTTGAAGTTTTACTAAATTAATTTGAAAAAATGTGACTTTGTGGTACAAAAAAGAAAACAACCCATCTTTATGGGACTAAATTGATAATTTTCTCTAAAAATAATAGTCACACTAACAAAATAAAAATAATAGGAGTAATATTTTTAGTCTTTAAAATACAAATATATTCTTAAATTTTCAGATTCTTTTTTCTTTTACACAATCATCATTACTTTTTCAAGTTAAAATTCAATTTACTCTTACTAATATACTCCATATATATATTTTTTTTAATTCAGCAATACACACTGTATTTGGCAATTGGCATGCTCCACGAGCAATAGGCACATTTTTATTGCTCCTCAATAGAAGAGAATAATAAACGAGTTCTACAAGTTAATTAATGTTGACCAGTCTTTGGCATGCACGTTTTCAAGTAGTTTATAATTAGGGTTTTATCTATGCATTTAATAATTTTTATATAAGTGCACACACAATCACACACATCGACGTACCAACGTGTATTGTGTATGCATCAACGGTTAAGATGTAACCAAGAGTAATACACCAGGTGTATCATCTAATAGACCGTATAATTAGTCTAAAATTGGACTCCTATATAGAAATCAAAATAAATTGAAAGAATAATAACAATTTGATGTAATCAAATAATTAATGATCATTGAATGTAATAAAAAAAAATATTGGTACGTTGACATAATGACATGTAAAATTGTGATGAAATGTAGATACACGAGAATGTTGTAATCAAGCTAAATAAACCTGAAGCGCAATTTTTATAATCAGGCCCAAAACAAAACAATCAAACCACACTTCATAGTTAAGAGCAGAGAACGCCAAAGGAAACCGCCGTGATATTTTTTCCCCGCCGTTAAATTTAACGTAAACGGTTTAGAGCAATCCAACAACATCGAAACAGCCGCCTGATTATTTGGTGCCTCTTGTAGAATATGTGCAACACAGAGACTGAAAAAAGAGTGACACTTGTATCCGTCCATGACGAACTTGAAGGATTTGATCAAGCTGCTTTCGATACGTGCATCTGCTCCCACCTTCTTCTTATCATTCCTAAACCTGTCGAGATCAAAGCTGAATACATCCAGAATCATTTGAGCACATACAGGCTGTGTTTGCTTATCCCCAGCTGTGAGTTCACTATCCCAAAAACATTTCCCCGCCTATCGTAAATAGTATGCAGACCAAACAGAACTGGCTTTCTAGAACAAAACATAAGTGATAAAAAGTTTAAGATAGCTTATTTGGTGCCTTGTGGAATATGTGAAATACAGCGAATGTAAAAGGAGTGACAGGTGTGTTCCTTCATTATGAACTTGAAGGTTTTGATCAACCTGCTTTCAAGAAGAGCGCCTGCTCCAGCAGTCTTCTGATCAGTCATGTTCCTGTACTTGTCAAGATCAAAGCTGATTACATCCAGAATCATGTAAGCACACAGGTTGCGTTCGTTTATCCCCAGTTGTAACTTCACTATGCCAAAAACATTTTCCTGACTATCATGAATAGTACACATACGAAGCGAAAGGGGTTCTTTAAATTTAAAACGATCGCCAAAAGACGACATAGCTTGAATCGGAGAGACCTTGATGAGATCAAACATATCACCAACTCCATTTGAAAAATGATATGCGCCACGATCAGTGACCCACAGCGTGTCATCCTTGATCTCGATTACATCGTACATACCAGCACAATTAATGCGGTCGGAGCGTTTCTTCCAAACAGGGTCGGGCATATCTATGTCGATTGTGAAAACCCCGAATTTGATGTGGATGAGGAAAACAGAATTCGAGATAAACGCAAAGAAACAGATGCCGAATATATCAGATTTGACACCGATCTGCTTCAAGTAGTCTTTCAGCGAAGGGAGCTCCTTCTGGAGAGTAGGATGGTACAACTCAAACTCGGAATCAAGAGGATCGACACTAGGATCGTACTCAATATCAGACGATAATAATAGAATCCCCTTACCATCAGGGGTAGGGGTGGCACAAGTGCGGACTTTGAACCGCAGCATTTCAGGTCTTGGTTTTAGCTTAGTCTTATCCACAATCACTGTGGAATTGGGTTTTTTGAGGTGTGATGATAGATCATAGGTATACACTGATTTCCCTCGACGATGGGGAAAGGCCGGACTACAACTTTCAAAGAGGTAGAGAGTCGAATCTAAGACGCAGAAAGCATATTGATCAGAATCGCCCATAGAGGTGCGATCGATGAGGATCGTCGGAGCGGAAGGGATGAAACCGAGATCGACATCAGCAGCGCCGACTGCTGCCGGAGATTCGAGATCTACTATGAATACAGCGTAATAAGACCCATTTGAATCGAAGGTGGAAACGATACATAATTTACCTGAGGGCGAGGGCGAGGGCGAGGGCGATGATTGTTTATTCGACTCCAGAAATATTGCAGATGGAGAACTCATGATATGTAGGGCGAGGGTGATGATTCTCTTTCAAAAACTCCTGATCTAAGACCCTAAATTTGTACTGTGAAAATAATAAAATCTTGGAGTGCGTTAAATTATGTACTCCAATATTCACTAAAATTAAAATTATATTATATAAAAAAATACGGTCCAAACCGGTCTAAATCTGGATCGGACCGGAATTTATTGATCCGTTCCGGACTGAATTAATACCGGTCCGATCTCCATCCTCAAAATTTAAGGGTTCCGGTCCTGATCCGGTCCGGTTTAGGACCGGTACACACCCCTAGTTAAATTATACTGCAATCTTTTTTAATAAGGGTAATATTTTTATTCTTAAAATATAATTATATTCTTAAATTTTTAGTTTTTTTTTTCTTTTACACAATTATCTTTACTTTTTTACAAAACTAATATTTTTTTTAATTCATCAATACACACTTATAAGTACTCCATCCTAGTGATATAAACTAATCGAACTTTTTTGACTCGATTTATGATTCGATTCGACTTTTGATTATTATTATTCGAAAAAAACGAAATATGAATACGAATACAATTTTTTTTTACGTATTCCGTTCGAATATTTACGAATATCAATAGTGTATTATTAACTTCGAATATTATACTTATAGTTCGATTCGAATATTTACGAATATCAATAGTGTATTATAAACTTCAAATATTATACTTATAGTTCGATTCGAAATACATATATAATATTTAATAAATATTTTTTATTTTTTATTTTTTTATTTTTTAATACACAATAATACATAATATAACGATATACAATATATATTTTGACATTTTGTTTTTTCAATTAATTATCTTTTGTTTATTATAATTGAATTTTTTTTAACATTTTTATAATAAAATGACATAATATATTTTGTTTATTTTATATTTTAGTTAAGTTTTGGATTTTTTAACATATATTCATTCTCTTCCAAATGGTCACGTTTTTTTACAACTTACAAATGAAATGTGACTATTATTTTGAGTGGGAGAAAATATTCGAATATTCGACAAATAGAAATACGAATACAAATCAAAATTTAATATTCAAACGAATACGTACGAATACGAATTGAATAGCCAGATATTCGATTCGATTAGTTTACATCCTAATGGACATAATACTATTCGCCATGCTCCAGCCTCCATGACCAATAGGCATAGTTTTATTGCTCGTGACCAGGCAGTCTTTGGCATGTACGTTTTCAAGTAGTGTATAATTAGTCTAAAATTATATTTAGAAATCAAAATAAATTGAAAGAATAATAACAATTTGATGTAATCAAATAATTTATGATCATTGAATTTAATAAAAAAATATAGTGGTTGATACACGAGTAAAATTGTGATGAAATGTAGATACACGAGAATGATAACTTTTTTGAATCCCAATGTGCAATTCTTAAAAATAAAGAAACTTACAAAAGCCATATATTGTAATCAAGCTAAACCTCAAGTGCAATTTTTATAATCAGTCCCAAAAACAAAACAATAAAACCACACTTCATAGTTAAGAGCAGAGAACGCCAAGGGAAACCGCCGTGATATTTTTTCGCCGCCGTTGTTAAATTAAACGTAGACGGGTTAGAGCAATCCAACAACATCGAAACAGCCGCCTGATTATTCGGTGCCTCTTGTTGAATATGTGCAACACAGAGAGTGTAAAAGGAATGACACTCGTATCCCTCCAAGACGAACTTGAAGGATTTGATCAACTTGCTTTCGAGACGAGCATCTGCTCCCACCTTCTTCTTATCAATCCTAAACCTGTCGAGATCAAAGCTGCATACATCCAGAACCATGTGAGCAGACAGGCTGTGTTCGCTTATCCCCAGTTGCAACTTCACTATCCCAAAAACATTTCCCTGCCTATCGTAAATAGTATGCAAACCACACGGACCTGACTTTTCAAATCTAACGCCAAAAGACGACTCAGATGGAAAGCAAGAGGCCTTGCCTCGACTAATGATCCACAGCGTGCCACCTTCGATCACATCGTATATACCAGTATGAATTGAGTCGGAGTATTTCTCCCAAGCCGGGTGGGGCGTATCTACGTCGATTGTGAAAACCCCAAATTTGATTTGGATGAGGAAAACGGATCTCGAGATGAAGGCAAACGAGTAAATGCCGAATTGAGCAGGTTTGGCCCCAATCTTCTTCAAGTAGTGTTTTAGAGAAGGGAGTTCCTTCTTCAGAGGAAGGTACAACTCAAACTCGGAATCTTCTAGAGGAAGGTGCAACTGAAAATCATAGTCAATTCGAGACGAGAACACTAGGATTCCATTACCATCAGGGGTAGGGATGGCGGAAGTGCAGTCTTTGGACCGCAGGAGTTCTGGTGCTGGGCAGAGCATAGTTTGTTGGAACTTATCAGAGTTTAATCGTACAGTAAAATAAGTGGTTTTTAATATTGGACATTTGTCTTAATGACGTGCCAAAATTAAAACTTTATTTTATGTTTATTTATTTATTTTGATTAAATATTCTGATAATATTATGCCGTTAGCGCGAGAGGTTACAACTTTTAGATGAGTTCTCTTTTGAATGAACTCATGCAACGTTCATAACGTTTAGAAAATTGTAACTGCTCTTGTTTTATAGCCTATAATCTTAGGAGATTGCTGCGCAAGCCTCTATCAAAACAAGTTAGTTTTATATATATATAAATATATTTGCGTAAGAATCATTAAATATATCTATCAAAACAAGTTAGTTTTATATATATATAAATATATTTGCTGTGTTATATTTTCTGTGTTTTATGTTTTATGTGTTATTCTTCAATAAATTATATTGATTATTGTCAAACTAAAATAAAAGTTCTAACATAGTTTTATCCACAATCGATGTGGTATTGGGTTTTTCGAGGTGTGATGATAGATCGTAGGTATACACTGATTTTCCTCGATGGGGACGACCCGGAAAGCATTTATCGAAGATGTAGATAGTCGAATGTAGGACGCAAAAACCGTATAAATTAGAATCACCCATAGAGGTGCGATGGATAAGGATCGTCGGAGCGGAAGGGACGAAACCACTATCGGCGGCTGCCGGAGATTCGAGATCTACTATGAATAGAGCATAATAAGATCGCTCCGACGAGAAATTGGAAACGATACATAATTTACCTGAGGGCGACGGCGATGATCCTGACCATGGAGAACTCATATCTACTAACTAACGTTAATAACTCATATCTCAAAATTCTATCTTCTTCTCTTTAAAAAACTCCTAAGACTATCCACTACGGCAACCAGGTACACCTGGTTGCCTCTTAAAATAATAATATAATATTATAAACTCAATTAAAAGAAAATGTAAAATCTAAATTATGATGCGCCCAGCTTCAAAAATCGACCGCCCAAGTTAGCTAGGTTGCATGCCACATGGCATCTTCTTATTGTTAAATATAATGTTGATTTACATCTTATTTTAAAATATTAATAACTTTTTATATATTTAATAAAATAAAATGAAAAATATATCAAAATTTATATTTTTTTATTCTCTATAAATAGAGACCAATCTTGACATAGTTTAATAAAAAAAATATTAATGCTTTTTTCTAGTTTTTTTAAAAAAATTGTAAATTAGTAAGTTTGTTCCTAAATAATTTAATTTTATATTAAATTAATGTTTTTAATTGTTTAAAAAATATTATTAAAATTTATATTTTATTGTAATATTAGAAAAAATATATTTCAAATTAATTTATTTTTATAAATAATACAATAATTAATTAATTATATAAATGAAATAAAACATATTTATTAATTGAGAAAATTAATAATATATAAATTATTTTATTATTAGGTAGGTTGGGTTTGAAAGTGGTTGTTGATAAATGATGAAAAATAAAATGAAATGGTTGGGTGGTTGATTGTATAGGTGGCAGAGAGAGAAATTAATATATAATTAGAGGGTTGGGTTGAGGGTGGTTGCTACAGTGGATGGTCTAAAACCCTAATTTTGTATCGTGAAAATAATAAAATATTGGAGTTTAGTCCAAATGAAGTAAAACCCTAAAACCCTAATTTTGGTATATTTGTACATCTCAAAATGAATTAATTATAATAATTTTTTCACTTCAAAATACAATTATACTCTTTACTTTTCTTCAATAAATAATTTTACTTATTTTTTCAATTTAAAATACAATTATACTAACACTTTTCATTTTTTTACTTTTTACATAAACTATTATTATTTTTTCACCTTTAAGAGCAACTAGAAACAAAAAAAAAAACATGTTTTTTAATAACTTAATTATCACCCTCAATTAACACCCTCTTTTCAGCATAAGCCTCAGTAAAATGTAGAATGTTAATCAGTCGCATAAGCATAAGCCTCAGGCTGTCAACTATTTTCTCTTTCTTCACTATCACTCTATTCTATACCCCATCATATTATTTATTTATATTTATTAATTTTTTATATATAACTATTATAATAAAAATTATTACATAAATAATTTATCAAACATGAAAATTAAATAAATTTGACAAAAAATAATTTTGGAAAATATATAATATTTTAATAGAATAAATAATATTATTTATTTAATATGAAACACAAAAAAGTGAAAAATTAGAGTAAAAATTGTAAATTTTGTTTTATTGTCCAAATAAAACAAACCTACACTATATTTATAGAGAATAAATAATAAAAAATAATGGTGAAAAATATTAATTATAAAAACACATGTCATTGTTTAATTGACCCAATTTCTATTTATTTAATTAAACAAAGAATGAGTGGGGGCCGTTGAGGGTGTCAAATTTGACACTTTTGACGTAGACGTCCCGAATTTGACACCTTCTGGTGGATGACTTGATACACATTTGACACCCGAATTGATCCCTATTGTAGATAGTCTTAAAGAGCAATAATCTAAGTAACATCAAAACAGAGGCGATTATTCAGTGCCTTGTTGAATATGTGCCAAACACATAATGAAAAAGTTGTAACACGCGTGTCCCTCCATGATGAACTTGAAGGATTTGATCAAGCTGCTCTTAAGATGTGCGTCTGCTCCCACGTTCTTCTTATCATTCCTGTACTTTTCGAGATCAAACCTGCACACGTCCAGAATCATGTGAGCACGGTTTGTGTGTTTTTGTATCACCTGTTGTACCCGCACAATGCCAAACACGTTTCTCTGCCTATCGTAGATAGTATGCACACCAAACGAAGTCCCTTGTTCGTATTTAAAATCAGCTTCAAACGAAGACGGGCCTGCAATGTGAGAGGTCTTTCTGATATCAAACTTATCACCGAGCCCGTTGGAAATATCATACGCTCCGCGATCAGTGAGCCACAGCTTGCCATCCTCAATCACATCGTATATACCAGAACAAATAGGGTCGCAGTATTTCTCCCAAGCCGGGTCGGGCTTATCTATGTCGATTGTGAAAACCCCGAATTTGATCTGGATGAGGAAAACAGAATTCGAGATGAAGGCAAATTTATAGATGCCTAATTGAGCAGGTTTAGCACCAAAATTCTTCAAGTAGTCTTTCAGCGAAGGGAGCTTTTTCTGGAGAGGATGGTACAGCTCAAACTCGGAATCGAGAGGATCGACACTAAACAGATTGTAACTAATTTTAGACGAGAACACTAGAATTCTCTTACCATCAGGGGTAAGGGTGGCAGAAGTGCTGTCTTTGGGCGCAAGCATTTCAGGTGCTGGGCGTAACAGAGTTTTATCCATGGCGACTGTAATGTCGGGTTTTTCGAGGTGAGATGATAGATCATAGGTATACACTGATTTCCCTAGAAAGGGATAGCTCCTACGAATTTTCTCGAAAAGGTATAGAGTAGATCCTAAGACGCAGAAACAGTAAAACTTAGCCTCACCCATAGAGGTGCAATCGATAAGAATCGTCGGAGCTAAAGGGATGAAACCACGATCGAGATCGGCAGCTGGAGATTCGAGATCTACTATGAATACAGCATAATCAGACTCCTCCGTCGTGAAATGGGAAATGATACATAATTTACCTGAGGGCGAGGGTGATGATTTATTCGACTCATCCAGAAGTACTATTGCAGATTCTGAAGAAGATGATCCTGACGAGGGAAAACTCATGATAGCTAAGAGTTTAACCCTTGCGGCTGTTTTGAAGAACCCTTTCGGATTTCCCTTTTATTGAAAGGGTGGTGCACACTAAAGCCCTAAAATAACATTTGAGTTTTTTAGATTAAAAAAAAAAAAAAATTGGAATTGTGCTTGAGATTTATATATCGGAAGTGGGAACCTCTTCTCCAAAAACCCATTCATCGTCTTCTACCTTGCTGTGCTCAAACCCATTTCCAAAATCGGATACCGCCCCTTTTCTCAGGTCCCGCCACATCCTCACCATCACACACACCAGACACAAGCAAATCAAACTCGTGGTGAACGCAATCGCCACTATAATCTCGGTCGCCCGAGATTCAGAAACAGACTTCCTCGCGTGCCCTAATTCTCTCGACCCGTCATCACAGGGCACCAATGGCCGCCCGCACAATCCGTCGTTGCCCTGAAAAGAATCAACCGGAAACGCCGAAAATGTCGACGGAATTTGGCCCCGGAGATGGTTGCTCGAGATGTTGAGCTTACGGAGGCTGGACAATCGCCCGAGCGACCCTGGGATCTCTCCGTGCAATTGATTGTGGGCGAGGTTTAATCGTTCCAGCTTCACGAGACCCCCGATGGAGGATGGGATTTCGCCGGATAAATTGTTGAAACTCAGATCTAAAAAGACTTGCAATTCGCTGAGCTCGCCTAACCCAGATGGGACCGGGCCGGTTAGACTGTTTTCCGAAAGCCTGAGATCGAAAAGCTTTCTGCACCGTTGGATTGTGTGAGGGATTGTGCCGGAGAGATTGTTTTTCTGAAGGTTTAAGAGGTTTAAGTTGTTTAGGTTGCCGATGGCCCGTGGGATGAGGCCCGAAAACATATTGCTGTGTAAGGAAAGCTTGATCATCCCTGAGCAGTTTCCGATTTCAGCAGGTATTTTCTTCCTGAAG
Source organism: Euphrasia confusa (assembly GCA_954870475.1). Classification (NCBI taxonomy): domain Eukaryota; kingdom Viridiplantae; phylum Streptophyta; class Magnoliopsida; order Lamiales; family Orobanchaceae; genus Euphrasia; species Euphrasia confusa. The sequence continues at coordinate 39,311,371 of OX940956.1, read as the reverse complement.
GCGTTCGACGAAAGGTCTAGCTCGCCTAGCGCCTGCATTTTCCCCAACCATTTTGGGATCTTCCCAGTGAGTCTATTGTTGCTCAGCAGAAGGTGTTGGAGATTTGTCAGGCCTGAAAGGTTGGTATATTTCAGACGGCCCGTAAGGCTGTTGTACGATAAATCAAGGAGCTGAATTTCCTTTAGTTTGCTAAACTCGGAAGGAATATTCCCAGTGAGGGCGTTGTGGGCAAGGCGTAGTCGAGTCAGGTTTTGCGAAAGGGCTATCCGAGCCGGGATCGTACCTGAGAAACTATTATTGGTTAAGTCTAAAACGGTTAGGTATTTCGAGCCAGTCAAAGGATAAATTCCACCACTAAACCGGTTGAGCGATAAATTGACAATGCTAAGGTTCCTGAGACGGAAGAGGGATTCCGGGATTGTACCGATTAAAGAATTGTTGTAAAGAGATAAGAGTGTAAGCCCGGAAAGAAATCCGATTGTCGGTGGAATCTGGCCCGACAGCTTGTTTTCAGACAGTGCAAGCATTTGGAGCTGCCTGCAGTTGCCTAGGCTTGCTGGGATTGGGCCCGATAGCTCATTTACCCTCAGCGAAAGAAGGACAAGATTTCTGAGATTTCCAATCTCCTGAGGAATTAAGCCAGAGAATTGGTTTATGGAGAGATCAACTTCTTGCAAGCTGAAGCAGTTTGTTAACTCCCTTGGAATATTTCCCGACATTCGGTTGTTGTAGATGTATAAACTGTTCAACTGTTGCAGCTTTCCAATTTCTACTGGGATCTTTCCACTGATCATATTGTCATGGAGATATAAGCTCCTCAGGTTGCTCAGTTTTCCGATTTCGGAAGGTATGTTATCTGTCAAGCTGTTGTCCATTAGCCAAAGATCTGTCACGCTTTCCAGCCTGTCTATGTCCGTTGGTAAGACTCCGCCAATTTTGTTACCTATGACATCCCGATTTTCATTAGCATAACCTTTAAATAAACTGTGAAGCCTAGGATTCTGATGCATTTAAAATTTTGACTTCAAGTCTGTGTAGCCGATTTTCAAGTTTGAAGTAATTAAAGAAGTGAGAAAAATAACCAAAAAAAAAAATCTTGAGATATCTGATTCTACCTTCCCTCATTCACAGGGGTAAAGTTTCAAAGTCCTCCTTGAATTATGTCTGAATCAAACCTCGTGGGGGTTTCAGTGATTTTACGAAGAAAGAAAAAAATTGCACAGTATATTATATATAACCTCCAAATATCAGGGGTAACTTTTGGAACCATCCCCAATAAATCAATAATACTGTACTAAGTATTCAAAATAATTTAATGGGCAGGTGTTACATTACCAGAGAGGTCTAATATCTGGAGTGACGGGCAGTTTAATATCTCCAGTGGAAAACCTCCAGCTAGACCGATTCGACCCAGAAAAAGGCTGCTCAAGCTTGAGTTCCTGATGCAAAGATCTCCTGGGAGCCCACCTGTGAAAAAGTTATCAGCCAAGTCTAAAACTTGAAGACTCGTCAGGTTGGAGTTGGAAAGGCTAATGGGCCCGAACAGATTGTTTCCTGATAAGTCCAACATCTCCAGATGAGCCAAATTGTTCAGTTCGAAAGGAACTTGGCCGCTCAATCGGTTTCCTTCCAAGTTCAAATACTCCAAATTCGACAATTGGCCCAAGTCGACAGGGATTGATCCAGAGAGGCTGTTGTTGGCCAAATTCAAGATTTGAAGTGATATCAGACCACTTATTGAACCTGGGATTTTTCCTCCAATCATGTTATTTGATGCTGCAAATATTTGAAGTTCTGTGCACCCACCAATCTCTTTTGGAATAGACCCACCGATATTATTCTCAGTCAAACCCAAGATATTCAAATTCTTCAAGTTCCCAATCTCTTTTGGTATACTCCCGTCGAACTGACAGCTAGCAAGGCCCAAGACAGTCAACTCTGTCAGATTTCCGATAGCAGGTAAAATTTCGCCCGTCAGCAAATTATTTCCGATTCTGAGTATTTGCAAACTCTTCAAAAGGCCAATCCCTGCCGGGATTGTGCCTGAAATTGAATTTGAGAAAATCTGGAGCACCTTCAGATTTTGGAGTTTCCCGATACCGAGTGGGATGAGGCCTGATAGGCCATTTTGAGATAAATCGATAATTTCAAGAAATGTGAGCCTCGAGACCGCTGCAGAGATAGCGCCGGATAAACCAGAACCGGACAGATTAAGGGACAGAGCGTGTTTTCTGTCGCGTGTGCATACGATTCCATTCCAAGTGCACATGCTTGTTTCTTGAATCCAGTTTTTAAGAACCCCGAACGGGTCGTTAAGTTTGTATTTTATTTGCAAGAGCCAATAGGAATCAGAGTGGTTTCGACTTCCAAAGCTGTGGTTGAATGAATATATGAGCATCGAAAAGAAAAGAATGAGATGACAAAAGTGAAGAGACCCCATTTTACTTGTGACAGTAAATGATTTTGAGTGAAGTTATTTTTTGGGCTACATTTGAGACTTCACAAAAGAACAAAGGGGAAGAGTAATGTTTTTCTTAAGTATTGCAACTACATGGTTGAGTTATTACATTTTTTATTAGAAATCTTAGTCTGAATAATCATTTCTTTGTTTCTTCATAACTGTTCTCATACATGAGATAGCAGAAAATGCAATACACTTTTCTGAGTCAGTTCAAAGGCAATCATAGAAGCATGCAGCAATATGGTCTGCTTGATTTTAGATTATTACTTCCATGTTTTTCAATTTATTTCGATTCTTACTTTTTTTTTAATACACGGACTTAATAAAGTTAAAAGTTGTTGATTAAACTACTCAAATCACATATTATTTTCTAGATTATTTGACCCTTAGGTTTATATAATATATATAATAAATATGATTTTAATATATTTATCATTATGTGCAGTTGTATATATTGTTTGAATTTATTTTTCTTATTGATATAATTATACTTCTTTGCGCATGATATATTTGAACCCTTTGGTTTGAGTAGTATATACTCCATAAAGTCTTTCTAAATACTACTATGATCAAACTAAACATATCAGTCATAATCCATGAGTTGCCAATAGACTCTCATGCGCACGAAAATACATGATCTACTATGATCAAACTAAACATATCAGTCACAATCCATGGGTTGCCAATAGACTCTCATGCGCACGAAAATACATGATATAATTAACATACCTGAATCTAATTAGTGATTACATGAACATATAAACTGTTAGAGCATGATATAATTAACAAACCTGAATCCGATTAGTGATTACATGAACATATAAACTGTTAGAGATGCGCAGCGAGTCGAGGATGAATACCATAATATATGGCTCGCAAAATCGTTGGAGTTTTTAAAACGACTTGACAATTTTTTAATTTTTATAATTATTTTAATATAACGAACAAAAATAATCAAGAATGTGCCAGGGAAAACCACCTGTAATATAATTGATATAATAGAGTATAAACATCAACAGCCCTAAAGATTTCAAACCAGTCTAGGTTAAGAACCCAGTTCAAAAAGGGGCTCCAAATCATGCCTCTCTAAATATTTCAATCTAATCAACCGAAAAAATGGGCTATACTTTCATGCCATTGGGAGACTGCATGCTTATATCAGATTCGCTCTCTTCAAAAATCTGATTATTCTGTTGTAATAGGGCCAAATTGACTCGATAAAATCTAGGTACCTCTCGTACAACATTCCTAGCCAATCCTTCATTTTACTCCTGGCGGCCTCCTTATAGTCCATATTCTTAATATCCACCAGTGGTTGCCAGATGTATATTCCAATGGCCTCTTTTAGCTTCCCACGGAAAATGTACTCGTGCACCAGCAAGGCATAGGAGGGTAGGTTCCTGATTACTTTGACTGTCTGCTTGAAGGTGAATATGTAGAGGCCGCATATTGCACGGAACATCTTTACGTAAAGGGCCATAATAAGTGGTCCAAGAATCCACAAGGGGGTTAATTCTTTTGATACTTCTGAGCCGCATACGATGTTAACTCCAAGGTACAGTGGGGCACTGGAAAGAAACATAGTAAGTTATCAACAATCAGTAGACAGTAAATTTGAATATGAAAAAAGATTAACCTTTAGCCTGAAAGTAATTGTTGAAAAGGGGTTGAAGCCATTATTGAAAAAGGGTTGAAAGTTTAATTGTAAAACAAGAAATGGGCGGAAGTTTTTTATAAATAACAAAAGTGGAGTATTTATTTGCAAACAAAAAAGTGAGTCAAAGTGACTATCAGAAACTATTTTTGAAACAAATTGGAAGGTAAGTACTTAATTGCAAGTAAAATGATAAGATTGGGTACTTGTCGGTAATTAAATATAGATTTAATGTTATTAAAAAGGAAGAAATTTACAGGACTATAGATATTGAGTGCTAAAACTTTTTAATGAAGCCAATTCACATTAAGGAGCATATAAGAACAAAGTACTGTAACAAGAACACAAAATTAAAACCAAAACATGAACTATGTTGCACTTTTCAATATTAGAGGTCGATCACACCCACATTTCTTCTCTCAATTAAGATTATCTTGTGGGGAAAATTATAAAAAGTAATGGGCTAGCTGTAATAATTCTCTAAATGTGAACGAGTTATTGAATGTTTTATTTTATTTTAATAAGGGTAGATGTAAGACAAACTAAAACCCCATGGGATCTTTTGAAATTCATACTCTATAAAACATTAGTTTTTTCTTAATTTGAGAGAGAGAGAGAGAGCTTAAGCATATTTCTTACAAAATTAGCAAGGGTGTCTTTATCGTTGCATCTAAACCCCAAAAGTAGCACCAAGCCGTCTTCAGAACTTCGCCCCGTCCCGAATTTTGCGATGTGTTTTGAACTTCTGATGTTTTTTCTGCGGGGGAAGGTTCTTCCAAAGCTCCATCCCCTGCTTGTGGTTGTGATGGTGTACGAAGTAACATCAACCATTTCTTGAATAAATTTTGTATTGCCAATGACCTGGTTGTCCTGTCATCTTCTACTGTGTAAGGAGCTGGGACAACATTCTGCACCACCGAAGATTCTTCATTCTCATGTTGCAAATAAGAAACTTTAACGGGGCTCTTTAAGGACTTTGAGCCATTTGCTCTGCTAGCCGAATCATCATGTCGATTGTTACCTTTGAAAGCTGATATTTTGAATATTTTTTTCGGTCCAAGAGAAGCTCCTACACTGCAGGCAAGATATTGATAAACTTCATAAACAAAAAGCATCTGATATGATTAGCCGATGAAGGACAAACACAAGAGATCTAATATGCCCCATGCCAACACAACCCCGCCCTTAGAATCAGAATTCATGCAACATTCGATTAGCTATCATCAAAAGAACACTAGTCTGCCATTAGAACTCGATGCTTTACAGAACATAAAAATGATTGTGAACATGAAATTTTCAGCCATATGTAGAATTTTATGAAAATAAATGAGAAGGGCATGATAGTTGCAAGCTCGTTCTTATAGATTTTGTGCTATTCCTCATGGACACTTTAATTCATTAATCAAATACTCAAGAAAACATAAATAAAACGGAAACGAAACCATTGCACAGAAGCACATCAGTAAGACAGTAACAAACATTTTCTAGCTCGCAATGAAGTTGAGGAATCAGATAAATATTAAAGAATGAATTCAACTTCATACACAAGTAACACAACAAACTAATCTAGTCATCTTAAAGGTACTCTACTAAAGAAAACTGCAAGAGGAAGTAATAAATAGTCCACACTCATTTCAATTTGAGATACATTTTACATCATATTTATGAACACTATTAACTAGGTTTACACGTAAAAACTCTAACCTCGAATGAGGTCTGCATCTCAAAGATATTTTTGAGATTAGTATGTCTTTTCTCCCAACTGGATGGGATGTAGGAAAATTTTGATTTACCTTCCAACCTCTGCTCCGTGAGGGAGGCACGGAGAGGAAAGTGCTACAAGAACCCTGGAGAAAGTCAACCAGAAAATTTAATAACTATAAAAAAGAAATTTGATGAAACAGATGAATAAAAAGCAAATAAAGAAATTTGATGTAGAGGAATACGATGCAACAGTTTTCACTTCTACATGAGTCCGATTTTAATGAGATCACATCATCCCCTAAATAGGTGGTACATATCTCATGAACCAAAAGCATATAATTCCAAGCATTAATTACAAAATTCACATTGAAACTAGTTGGGAAAGTCACAAATCATGTCCACTAAAAAAACTAAGATGAACTGGCCTCTGCATAAATTGTACTCTAAATACTTTAAAATATCTTTTCAGCAACTCTGAATATAAGTGTCTGTTGAGTTAAACCCCATTAAACATACAAACTGCTGAGGTTTGAGAGACGCGATTCGGGTACAGGTTAGCAAACATTAAATATACAAACCAAAACAGGAACATTATAGTTAATGATCAAAATATTCATGAGTTTTCCATGAACAATAATGAAAACTAAAGAACTACACTTTAAAACCATGACTATTGAGGGATAAAGTACTAAACAATATCCCGGTTCAAACCATTAGGGTTTGTGCAATATTGTACGGAGCAGTTCTGTATCTTGATAGGTCAAAAGTGGATATGATTTATGTCAATTAATTTCTCGAACCTAAAATAACACATTTTTGCCACTTGGCATCAAGAGATCAGGATTGAGGCTTCAACCTAGCTTTTACGAATCACGACGTCACAATCCATTTTTTATACCTACCGAATTATGCATCAATAAATCGTTTCAATACTAAATCATCCCATCATTCGCAAACATTTCCTTATGAGGTCACCAGGTCGGTATTTTAAGCATTCAAAAACACAGATATGGCCAATAATTGTTACCTGGAGCTGATAAGTCGTCAACATTGCCATTCTCTAAAACATACGAGCACAAGAATTTCCCACTGAATTCATATTTGAGACCCCTGAAAAAATCCAATTATATTCAGCTCGGGTGATTTCGATTATCCAATTCACATGATCCAAGCATAATGCAGAAAGCTAAAAATTGCAAACCCACTTTACTCCTACACCCACATACTGTACTCCCAACTCCCTAAAAGGCAACCCAATTGTTTCAAAGCAAAAACAAAATTTACCCAAAAAGAAAACTCAGTGGAAACGCTCAACAAACGGAGCGAATAGGGAAAACTCCGCCCAATGGATCACGGCAATGAAATCACATTAAATAAAAAATTAAATTTCAATTTTCCAAAATTCAATCAAATCCCCGAACATCTTTATTCAAACGCGCATGAAACTCATCGCAGGTATATACCAATATATGTATATGTATACAATATATACACATGTGCAAATTTACTTAGAGAGAGATAGAGAGAGGCGCGAATAGCTTACGATTAAATTCGATGCGTTGCGATGAATTGAAGGATATGAATTTTGAGTGGCAAATTCTTTCCAGCTGAATGTTTTTTTCGTTTCAGATAGAGAGGATGGAAATTTGGATAGAGGAAAGAGAAGGGCCGAGGACCAAATTGTGAAATTAGGGTTTTTATGGGGGTCTTTTGAATTCACCTTCGATGCTTCATTCAATTTAGAAATTAACGAGGAATAAATAATTTTATTTTATTGTAATTTTATTTAGTCGGTACTCGTACTTATCCGGAATTTCTGAAGTACATCGGTACTCATACTCGTTTATTTAGATTCAATGCCTCGTCTTATTATTATAATTTTAAATTTAAATTTAATTCAATACTCCTAGAAATTAAAGTACAATCTAATCAGATTTTTTTTTTTTAAGGTATGACATTGTAAAATTGAGATCGAGGCTTAAATTTTTTTGACTTCTTTTTTTAACAATGTGTTGTGTATACATATAGTATAAATAAAAGTAATACTCATACTATATACTAAATTTTATGAAAAAAAAGGCATTTGGTAGTGTAGGATGAGGATTTCATTTTCCACCATCCATCAAAGATAATAAAAAGCAACCTTTTGATCATATTGATCTCTCTCTTCTTTCATTCAGAAATCCATTAGCTGAAAATGGCACTCGGAATGTGGGCTTCTTCTACAGCTAATGCTTTGAAGCTCTCTGCAGCTTCAAGATCGACTTTTGTTTCCCCGGCTCTTACACTCTCCAAACGCTTCTCGACTGGTAATATATAAAAATGATCTTTAATTTTTTGTGCGGTGGGGATTTTAATTCTTGATTTTTTTATATATTTTTATTTATTTTGCAGTTTTGGATGGTTTCAAATATGCTTCTTCGCATGAATGGGTGAAGCATGATGGCCCTGTGGCTACCATCGGAATCACAGACCATGCACAAGTTAGTTTACTCTCTCTGTGTGTACGTAGTTTTAATCATCCCAAATCAAAAGAATAACCGAAGAGTTCGATTGAGAGTTCATAAATATAATTTACTACTAAAATGTCATATGAAATTAATGTGTGTGTTACTATGAATGGATAATACAATGTTTTTGCAAGAAAAGTGTGTGATATTAATTTGGGTATAAAATTCAGCATCAATCTTATGGATAATTACAAAGTCCCCCACAAGCTATTGGGGCTAATTTCAAAGAAACCCAAAGGTCTCATTTTGTAAATGATTAAAAGACATCAGGGCTTGATTTTGTATGTGATAATTTTTTAACTTTTAGTCCCAAGAGTTTGAGATTTTTCATATTAAGTTTCACGAAACGAATTTTTTCGCTCGACAGGATGTTAATATACTTTTAGGATAAAAATGCGAAGTATTTTATCCCTAGTGTAACTTATATTGCACATCATGGGATCAAAATGAATCAGGACCACCTAGGAGAAGTAGTGTTTGTGGAGTTGCCGGAGGCCGGAAAATCAGTGTCACAAGCCAACAGTTTCGGAGCAGTCGAGAGTGTAAAGGCTACCAGCGACATCAACTCTCCCATCTCCGGCGAGGTCGTGGAAGTCAACACCAAGCTATCCGACTCTCCCGGATTGGTAATCAAACAAATAACCAACACCTCAGGGGTGTATTTGTAATTTGTGTTTCTTCTGTATGAATGCTATAAATATTTTTGTTTTGCAATGTTGGAATGAAGATAAATTCAAGCCCATATGAAGATGGATGGATGATTAAGGTGAAGCCCAGCAATCCTTCGGAACTCGAATCCTTAATGGGAGCGAAAGAGTACACCAAATTCTGCGAAGATGAAGATGCTTCTCATTGATAAATATGCATGTATCTGCAAACCTTTTTTTTTTGTTCAAACAGTCTCGTTGTTCATGAATGGGAGATCATGTATTGACGATTGACGCGTATTTTACCCGATGATTATCACTTGACTAGCTAGTCGAAATCCACAATTGTGTTCTCTCTTTTTTCTCGATTTTACTGTCAATTATATAACGAGATTTTAAATATACGAAAATTTTATATCACAACCTAATCAAAATTTTGATGCATCTCATTGTTCAATGTTCATGATATATATTTCAAATATAAAGAATACTCCAGGAGTATAAAATTTTAAAAAACCGTATCAGATTAACTCGGGTGGACTCGGACCGATGTGGCCAGACCCGTATTTTGCGACTCGTTCCGTATTAATTAACCCGAAATTGACTCGGTAACTAACTACACAGTCGAAAGCTCGACGGTGATTTTTAACTACAACCGTAATCGGAGACTCTGTAATCAACTCACGACTCCGAGATCTGCAAATATCTATCTCATCGGCTTGGTTCCAAAAAGGTTCGTCTGCATTTCTTTTACGAATTGATTCGAAATCTGAAAGTGGATCGAGTTCAGTTGCGTCCGGAGTGAGTTAGTTTTATTCTCAGTGTCTGATGAAAATCAAACAAGGAATTTTAGAAAATCTGATGATGCATTTGTGATTAGGTTAAACTAATTGAAGCTCTGGTTATGGAGCCAGAAACCCCTTCGAAATCGAAGCTTCAATTTGGGGGTTTTTCGTACAAATCGAGATTCCGAAAGCTTGCCACAGTCTCCATTTTTATAATCTTGATTTTAGGAATAGTTTGTGGGGTCCTCATTTTACAGGAACGCATATGGATGCCGGAGAAGGCGAGCACGTTTTTTACAGTTGTTTTAGACTGTGGAAGTACGGGATCAAGAGTAAATGTTTTCGAATGGAGGATTGGAAACAAAACTAAAGCTCGTGAGGATTTACCCGATTTACTCCGTATTTACCCGGATTATGTGAATAAGAGCAATGGCTGCCAGTACCACTGTATGCAAACAGAACCGGGCTTGCATAATTTCGTGAATGATGAGTTAGGTGTGAGGGCGTCGTTAGAGCCATTGATTAGGTATGCAGAAACACGGGTCCCTTTGGATAGGCGTTCTGAGACGCCTATATTCGTTTTGGCTACAGCTGGAATGAGATGGTTAGATGCCAAAGATGCTGGCAAAATTTTGAAGAATGTAGGAAATGTCGTGCAAGAGCATGGGTTTATGCATCGGAAAATCTGGATTAGGGTTTTGAGTGGGAAAGAAGAAGCTTATTATGGTTGGGTTGCACTAAATTATAAGATGGGGATTTTTCGGAGTATGTCTAGAATTTCCACGTTGGGGCTTCTTGATTTAGGAGGCTCGTCTTTGCAGGTCGTGGCTGAGGTGGATATTCCAAATGAAGATGAGCATGCTTCTTTAAAATCAAAGATCGGGCCATTTGAACACGATATAGTAGCGTATTCTTTACCGGCGTTTGGTTTGAATAAAGCTTTTGATCGTACGGTCGTAATGCTGAGTCATACTCAGGCAGTTAGAGAAAATTCTGAAGGTGTGCGTGAAGTCAGACATCCGTGTCTTGGTTCAGGGTATTTACAGAATTACACGTGCCGAAGTTGCTTTGCTTTAGAATCTCATAGTCCAGGAAATCTGAGTAATTCTGTGTTCCTTGTCGGGGAACCAAATTGGGAGATGTGTGAAATGGTTTCAAGGGCAGCTGCCATCAATTCAAGTGGTTTAGAGTTTTCACAACAATCTTTTCCTCGTTCGAACTGCATGGGCTTGTTTTCTTACGGAGGTCAGTTGATGTTATCTTGGGAATACAATCTATTTGGAAGTTATTTATGCAATTGAATGTGAATATTGGCATATTTAGAAGTTCATTTTCAATTGTTAGTCAGTCCAAATTAAAGATAAGGGTAAAAAAATACCCTTGTGTAGTCAGTTGAGGATTAAGTGACATTTGAGAAAGAAAATTTAGGGTTCAAGTATAATCAGGTAAGAACATATAATTACCAATGAATTTAGTTTGTCACTTTATTGGTGTTTAGAGTTGAATAAAGTTATGGGAATGGACTAAACGGAAATTATCCATAAATATAACATTATGGCTTAAGCTAATGATGAGTGGTTAGGTGCTGGGATATTCCTAATATTTCTTCACATTTGCGTCAGTCTAAAACTAAAGGAGAATAACACGTGTTATTGAGCATTGTTTCGGGAGAATAAAAGGCTCAGGCACACTCTGACTACGAGTTTCAAGGAATGCCCATCATGGAAAACGAGATTTCTGATATTTCGCATTTCTGTGTCAGCGGTGCTTAATATTAGTCGTGGAAATTGAGGTTTCTGGCATTTCTTATTTATGTGTCAATGATGCGTGATATTTAGTCATTTCCAAAACAATACAAAGGATGGTGCAAATTACTAAGTACTATGGTGGATGGTTGGCTTAGTGTGGTTTTTGTAATTTACCCTTTTCCATGATATTGTTCAATTTTTCTTATGCAGGCAATACAAATCTCAACTTAACGAAAAACTTACATGCTGTCTCGAGATATCATGCACTATCCGGGTTTTTTGCTGTCTCCCGTGCACTAAATTTGAGCCGAGGGGCAAATCTGAGTACGCTGTGGGAGAAGGGGCAACATTTATGTTCAAGACCAAAGTCTGATCAAGAAAGCATCAACGGGCACAATTGTTTTCGGGTACCCTATTTAACATCGCTCATAGAAAATGCTCTCTGTCTTGGTGGTACAGAAGTCATCTTCGGGCCTGGTGATGTTTCTTGGACACTAGGTGCTTCACTAATCGAGGGAGACTTTTTGTGGGTTCGTGCTGGAAAATTTCAAAATCGCTTTTTCACTCTGAAAGGCAATATGATTATACCTTCCCCATTGCTCACATTTGTTTTGCTTTTATCCCTTTTGCTCATTGTTTATTGCTGTCAAATTAAGTTTCCCATGCCAGGGAGGAAAATCAGTAGGACATCATTGCCTTCTTTTTTAGGTCCCAAACTTCAGCATAATTAATCATTGGTTGCATTGATTTATTGAATTTCCAAGAATTATAATGAATTTTCTATCTTATGTGTAACACAATCCTTTAGACCATGTTTATCCACAATCTAACACACCCCAACTTTTTAATAAATTATTCATTTCACTCTCCTCCACATCATCTGTTTCAACTTTTTAATTTTTCATCATTTATCTACCACCTATTTTAATTTTTTATTTTTTATTATTAATAAATAATTACATAATATTTATTAAATTTATATTTAATATAAATTAAAAAATATATGAAATATTAAAATACTTCCATTAATAATTTTAAAATGAAAAAAAAACATAAAATAGTATAAAGTACATTTTAGATTTTAATAAATTACAATAAAACACTATTTTAAAAATTATATAATTATATAATAAATGAAAATATATGAATATTGGTCTCTATTTGAAAAGAATAAAAAAATAAAAATTTTGATATAACTATATTTATATATAATTATATATAATATTAGATATATAGTAAAATGTATATAAAGATATAAAGGTAAAACAAAATAAATAAAGTACCAATTAAATAATTACATGTGGCAAGAAAAAGAATAAATTAAGTAACGTCCTAAGGGCATTCCCAACACTATGGAGGTAAAGTGGGAGGCAATAGCAAATTTTGCCACAAAATTTGCCTCCCATCCCATTTTCACTTCAACCACATCCATCAAATTTTACCTCCAAAGGAATATTCTTTTAAAATCTTCTTAATTTAATGTTTATTTATATAAAAATAATATATAATTAAAATTTTAATTTAAAATTATTTTTTAAATAATATAAAAATTAAACAAAATAAAAATGTAATACATTAATAAAATAATTAATACATAAAAACTAAATATTTTATAAAAATTATCGCAATAACAACAATAACATAATTATGAATTAGAAAAATCTTCCCAAAAGATGTTCAATCAAAGCATTTCGAAGTTCGAAATGAGCATTTGAATTCCTAATTTGTTTATGTCGATTCAAAAAAGATTCAAATGTCGCAGTTGCATTAATGTTCAATTTCTATTTTATTTGCTTATTTTATTTTGTATTGTAATATGTAATTTGTATTAAAATTAGTAGTATTAATGTAATTTGTATTATTTTATTTCAATTTGTATGTTTTATTAAAAATTATGTCAAATAATATTATTATATTATAAATATTATTTTTTCAAATTTTTTTATCAAAATATAAAAATTATAAATTAAAATCAACAAATACTATTATATTTATATTTATATAACTATTAATTGGAAAAAAAATAATAATAAAATAATATTTGCCACATGAATAGTGTGGAGACAAATTTGCCTCCTACTATTCATGGTGGCAAAATACCTCCCACTTTGCCTCCACCATTGGAGACAATGGAGAGTGAAAAAGGAATGGAAGAGACAAATTTTGTCATTGCCTCCCCCATTGGGAATGGTCTAAGGGCGTGAGAGAGTCCGGGTTACACAAGAGCGTCCATTTTCTTTTCTTTTTTATTTATTTTTTATGTTCTATAATGACGTGGAGGGCGTCATGATCTTACAATTACAAATCACAAGTGTGGAAGAACTTCAAATAAATGTTGGTTTTCTATATCAATATCAATGTTATAATCAATGATTTTTTTTTTTTCAAAATTGGATGAAGATATGCTCTTGGAGAGTGTGATTCTCATTTGATACACACCACCATGAAGGGCATAATGTCTCGACATATTCGTAAACTGCTTGAATCTTGTCCTTGAACGAGAAGCTATGATGTCTCCTCTTCCCATTTGAAAATCAAAATTCGAAAATAGTTTTTAAACGGCAGTAACTCCAGTAACTCAATAGCGAATAAATCACATATCAAAGGGTAAAAGTATAAAACGATTGATAAGTAAGTTCAATTGGACTTACTTATAGATAACCTGTTCTTTTGAACTTAATTTCAGTTTAGTTCAGATCGATAAGTCCAATTCAGTTCAGATCGCTTCAAAATAAATTAAAATAAAATAAATAAAAAATAATTTCATATATAATTTTAAATATATAATGTAATTACTGTTATAATATTATTAATATTTTTAAAAAAATATTTAAAATTTTATATAAATTATTATTATTTTTATAAAAAATCAATTCAGTTTCGCTTAAGTTCAGTTCAATTCAGTTTAGATCGCTTAAGTTCAAAGCATCTCCAACCGATACCAAAAACTTATTTTGAAGTAGGGAAAATGCTCCAACCGATACCAAAACATAAACCTATTATTGGTTTATAGGTGAGACCCACACAAAAAATACTTATATTTACGTTTACCGTAAACTCAAAACAAAAACTTTTTTTTATTTATAAAATGATTATTTTTTTTACAAATTAATAAAAATAACTTATCAATTATTTTTTAGTATCTTATTTAATATCTTTTGTAATTTAATTTTTTTAATAATCATATCATTAATAATTAAAATAAATTTTAATAAAAATATTTTTAATAATGAAATAAGAATACATATCACAATATGAAATACAATTAAATAATTAAATTATATAATTAAAATTAAAAATAAAATAATAATAAACAAGATATTTAAAAAAAATGTTACAAATTACAAAAACAAAAATAATTAATAATTAGTTTTTTGTGTGTTTTAATGTAATTTTTTAATAATTAAATAATATTTTATTTAGTACATTATTTATATTTATTATGTTTGAAAATTTAAATTGAAAATAATATTAATTATATATTTTAATTTAAAAAATTATTAGATAAAATTGTAAATTTGTAAAAATGTTGATTATTTATATAAATAGTATAAATAATTATATAAGAAGAATATTTAAAAAAATTATTTTTAGTTAGAGTCGGTTGGAGTCAAATTACGGTAAACTTAAAATAAAACTTATTTTTGAGTTTGAGTTTTTGTGTTCGGTTGGAGATGGCCTCAGTGTTCAGTTCAGCCGGTTTCAGTCCAAAAGAACACGTAAGTTGTTCCCAAAACATAAAAATTTAAACATTTACTTGCCAATTGCAGAAGCGCCCTCTGAATAGTTACTAATTATCCTTTTGCCCCGTATGTTTCTTGAAATTAAAAACCGAGTCGTCTTTTTAAATTGAGATTCAAAAATCAAAACACTGAAAATTAGGAACGGCGGCTAAATCACTTTCTCTCTTGCGAATCAAAATCCTCCTTTTTTTCACACAGTGATTTGTGTTTTTTCACACAGACGAAGAAGATGCAGAGCTCCTCTGGGGATAGGAGTGTGCGAGCGCAAATGGCGGAGAGGCGTTTAGCATGCGAACGGGAAATCCCGATTCAGCAGCAGAGAATCGATTCCCTGCTCACCTTTTCTAGGGCTCGCTTCGATTCTGCAAAGTCCGAAGCCCAACTGACGATTCAGCTTCAAGGTAATCCCTCTGACCTTTTTGTTTTTATGAATTTACGTCGATAAAAAAAATAGGGTTTTGTTAGTGTGATAGTGTCTATTCATCTAGTACTTAAGCAGAAGTGGAAAGATGTGATTTTGCTAGGTTATGAAGTACTGGGTCGTGGGTATTAATGGATCTCGTTATCTATCCCTTTGGCAGAGAAATTGGGAAATCTTAAAGGAGAACTTAGAGTAGCTGAGGATGCTCTTGTGAAGGCTCTTTCTGGTATGCTATCCTTTTCTCACTCGTTTTTTTTTTTTTTTTTTTTGCATTTGTAAGCAATGAGTTGGATACCTTTCTATCTAATGATATATTGATATTGAAAAGTACCTCTGATGTAAAAGAGAATATGGCCTTCAGTGAATAGTATATCGTTTACTGCTATGTTATGCCTGCTTCTCTTTTGAAGTCACTTTGTAATCAATAAAATGAGAGAAAGATAGAGATATAACCAAATTTTTGCAGTACATCAGAGAAAACAATCAATCACAACTCACTTTTGTCTAATAGAAAATAGGTGGACAAGTTCTACGCACCATATTCCAAACATTCATAGTCTATGCATAAGTGGGATCTTATTAAATTTCCTTGTTTGTAGTGAAGACTCGGAAAGAAGCAAAACGGATGGCAATGATGGATTCTATATCTGCTATGAAAGCTAGAGGTGGGGAATTAAAAGTGCTTGTAGAAGATCAGAGAAAAAGAAAAGATGAATATGCTGCTACATTATCTCAACATTTTGAAGGTGAATAAATTTTCAAATATTCGTGTTGCAATATTTTAATTCTGAAATTTTGATGCTCAAGAATTGGGCCCTCAATTAAAATTTACTTTTCCAGCTGGATTCTCATGAATAATTGTCTACTCTTGTGATAATAATAAAAACTTCCATATTTTTTTGACGTTTGATAGATGATAAAGGTTTCTCCACTTCCGTTGTCTTGTTGAGCATTCAAGTGAAAATACTCAAAAAATATAAGTGTTGAAATCAGTGAAGTTTCGTTTACCGTTTTAGTCTTTGATTAGAACACAATGTCTTCCCCATATTATGTCTGTATTTTACATATTGAAGGAAAAAAAGAGTCTGAATGCCTTAATTTTTTTCTGCTGTTACATTGATAAATGATAACCATCTCTATTCCGTTTTCATCTCTTGATTGTAAATAACACATTTATTTGAGCTGATTTCTTTCATGATTTCCTTTTGGATACCAGCTTTAATGGCCTACAAAGGTAAGTGTACTCAGAACAGAGAACACAGTGAACAAACAGAGGAGGCTATTTCATGGTATAAAAGGGTCCTCGGTTTCCGTATTGAATGTGGTCATGGTACTTAAATTCATATGATCTGATGAAAAGTTTTTAACTAATCATTTTTAATTACAGATGATATTTCTTATGCTCTCTCCTCTGTTGTGAAGGTGTGAAATTTGTATTCAGTAATATCAATCGAGAGAACCCGAGTGAAGAGTACTCCTTTATTGTTCTTCATGAGAATGACATCTATACTTGTAAGCAATATGTATTTGATTGGTTATTTATTCTGCTAAGGGATGATTACAAAAATTATCCTTGGGGATAAGCCTAATTAAGAAAAAACTCAAAATTAAAATTTGAAAACTACAAAAACCAGCCTTGAGATTTATACATGTCTTGCAATTTGCTTTAAAACATTTTTTTCAATTGCACCCCTCAACTTTTCTAAATGTTTCAAATAATCCTTGGATATACCTGGGGGTTAGTTTTTCTAATTATCCCTTCCATCAATGAAGTCTTATTGTAGTAACATATCTGTCTGGATACACTTCAGTGCTGAATTGTGATCCACATCTGAGCGAGACAAAAGAGCTGGTCAACGAGCTAAACAACACCAATGGATTATTCAAATTTGTTCGAAAAATGAGAGAGAAATTTCAAGAAGCTGCAGCACGTGGTACAATCTTTTTTTCTTGTGTGTCTCCCGTGTTTAGCATTGATATTCATAAAAAAAAATTAATAAGACTCTGCATATGCCCTTACGGCCTGACAATCCTATAAAAGGAATCAGGGATAAGTACTATAAAAACTGAGGATTGATCTAATTACAATAAAACAACTGCTCGCTTTAAAACTACTAAAGTAACCCTAATGTTTAATTCACTGTCAAAAATAAGGGATTACCTGTGGCTGTAATATTTTTATAAATGTGAATCTTAGAGGTTATTTCTGTAATGTTGAAAATAAACTTTTTGTGTAATTAGGTCAAACTTCAAGAAAATTTTGATTATTAACCCAAATAAATATGTTTTCCCCCCTTCTAAGATCTTTCTGATGTCTTATATAAACTATCTAGACGGTTCTCTGCATCGCTCATCTCTTGATCAAGAATACTCGATAATTTCCAATTCTGCCCCAGAGGCTTCAGTTTCAACTGATCACAGTTATGAAACACCACGCAAGGGAAAGGGACTTCAATCTAATAGTATTTCAAGAAAAGTTGGCAAAGGACAGAAAATTCACTCTCCCCATTCTTCTAATCTTCGCCGTTCAGGACGCTTAAAGGTGAGTTATATAAACATACTTAGGAAATGAATAATGAAAAAAATGATAAGTACTGTATATTTTATACTAATAATAGTAGTACGTATAATTTATATCTGAAGTATCATGACTTGATTTCTTAATAACCTCAGAGTCAGGACATATAAAACATGAATAAACTCTTTGCTGAGGTAGGATTTTGTACCTTTTATGATTCACAGTTACAGTATTTGAGTTGTTAAAATTAAATTGGCAATTAATCCCATAGCTATAATGTAATGTACTATTAGCAATTTTATTCCTTAAAGTTTGAATCCTATGCAAAATTTTGGTCTTATAAGTTCCGAAGTTGGTGTAATTTGATACTGAATAACTGTTCAAATACTTCATTTACACTTCTGAAGCCTGAAAGAACTGTTTTGAGTCTTGACTGAGGGGAAATCTAGTCTCAGACTGAGATTGCCATACATGTTGCGATTGCTGGACTAAAACTGCCAGTCCCTAATGAATTTCTGGGCTGGAATTGCAATTTTGCCTAACTTCCAAGTCGCAAATTAGCAACCCCATACATGTTACAGATATCTCTGTGGCCTTACGTGCATATTTCGATTCTAAGTGTTGTGTTGGATATTTGCAGGGCAAGAACTGAAGATCTCAATCACATTTACTAGATGTGCTCGGTATATCATCAGTTTGTATAAGCATTTGGGGCAGTCAAGCTCGTTTAGGAAGGAAGGCCTTATTATCGTTTAGGAAAGGCCTTATTAGTGTGCTAATGTGTTAACTTCTGTTCGAGTTTTGGACTATTTAAGCCCCCTATCACAATGTAATTATGTCAAATTTCTCATTTATTTTTTTTGGAAATATTGATGTGTCATATTTAATAAACATATTCTGATTATTCACATGCCTAATAACTAACAACTAGCTATAGTTTCTAATTTTGCATCTGAGCCCTCCACATTCAGATGGAATCGCCTGCGTATGAAAGCATGCGTTTGCTTCCATAGCTTCCTAGCTTCAAAGTCGTCGTTTGCCAAAGGTGAGCACTGAGTATCGTTACAGTCTGCAAAGTATTTTCCGCTTATGTCGGCAGTGTGTGGGCTCAGTGCAACATAACATGTTGTCGCCGCTCCCTGCCGATACCCTAATCAGGTTATTGAGAAATAAAACAAGTAGGATCTTGGACTAAAAGCTTGAGACAAACCTGTGAAGTTGACTTCAACAATTTGGATGCCATAAAATAAAAAGAATCTGCAAACAAAATTTAAACAATAATGATAGTAATAATACATGCATGCATGCCTGTAATAAAGCCTTTGTAATCTCTGATAATCCCTGTCTTCACTATTCCTGGATGCACAGCATTGATAGTTACATTTGCTTTTCTTGCCTGAAAATTTTAAGTGATTCTAATGTAAGGTCTGACAGATAAATTGGCAAAATTTTCGTGTTGTACCTTGAGCTGTCGTGCTAGTTCCTTGGCGTGCAATATGTTGGCTACTTTCGACTGAGCGTATGCTCGGGTGCCGTTGTAGCTGCACATACGCACTCGCAATGATCAAGGTTTGTTTACAAAATGTTAATACTTAACGTACTAACATCGGCAAAGCATATGGAGTAGTACAGTAGTAAAAAAAAAATACATACATGAGTATATGAAGAGGCAATCCTAAAGATAAGAAGTGAGAACAAAATGTGTGGATGGAATGAAAAGAGCTCAAATCAATCTCCAATAGGAAAATCTCAGCTTCTGGGCTCTCTCTTTCTATACTCTGTTTCACTCTTATAGCCTTGATCAAATCCCTTGCCGGGATCACCTTTGGCAGCACTCGCGCCGTCTCCGCTCCGATGTCGCCCCTGTTTTAATTTATTTTATTTTATTTTATATATAATTAGGCAAACAAAATTAACAATTCAACGTCATCAATCTTAATTATATATTAATTTATGTACCGGTGACTATGGCCGTGAGCCGAGTTGGTAATAGAACGCAAGCAATCTCGAGCAACTTGTTCTGCAGTTGTTCGAGAACCGTAGCCGCTCGGACCGGCGGATCCGGCCAAGTACTTGAAGGCGGCCCTCATCACGGTTCTAAGAACGGTTATCAACTGCTAGTGTACGTGACACACTCTCACTCCATGCACTCTCTAATGATTTTTTATTTACGCGTAAACGTCGTGTCTGACACACACGCACGCACGAATGAATTATTTTTTATTTTTTTATTTACCGAAATTATTTTGTAGATGGCAATTATAATAAAGTTTTTTATTATTATTATTATTAATGATTTTGTATAATGGTGTTTTGCCCTAACTTGCACGTGATTTATTTGTTTGAAATAATCTAAAATTTTATTTAATCTCCAACGTACAGTATTTGGACCAAAAAATTATTAATGGACTAACAAATTATTTTATTTAATAATCGAACTCTCACTTAAATTTGTAAATTGATATTAATCTCATTATTAACCGTTATCTCAATTATGAAAATTTTATTATTTTCAAAGACTACGCATGTTTGATATAATTTATAATATGTAAGCTTTTTGTAGCATAGGGTGATGTTGGTGTAATTCTCCGACGACGCAGAGTTCGAATCTCGGATATGACAAATTTTCATTGAAATATTATGAAGTTAGTCCTTGGATGAGACCTATTGTCTCTCTCTCACATGTGTCTGCTACTCGGGCGCATCCTTCGATTTACATCCTACTCGATCGAGGAGTCTCTGATCTGGTGGAAGAGGAGTTTCTCGTCTCATCCTACCCGATCTCTCTCCCACATGTGTCTGCTACTCGGACGCATCCCTCGATTTACATCCTACCCGATCGAGGAGCCTCTGATCTGGTGGAAGAGTAGTTCCTCGTCTCATCATACCCGATCTCTCTCCCACATATGTCTGCTACTTGGGCGCATCCCTCGATTTACATCCTACCCGATCGAGAAGCCTATGATCTGGTGGAAGAGGAGTTTCTCGTCTCATCCTACCCGATCGAGGAGCCTCTGATCTGGTGGAAGAGGAGTTTCTCGTCTCTGCATTCCTCTAGTGTCAAACTCATCCAACAAATACCTAAAACCGCTAGGAAAAAATCCAAATAAATGGAAAATAAAAATTATAAAGTTGAAAAATAAATATAAATATAAAAAAATTGAATTTAATTAGTGAACATGAAGGAAATGAGATGAGGAAATGCAATTATATTAATATAACGTATGTTAACCTGCAAAATTTAACAATAACTGAATTAATGATAAACTAAAAATAAAATATAAAAATCTAGTCGAACATAATAAATAACTCGACAATTTGATACTGTAATCTGCGAAAAAATTATAATTAATACATAAAATTAAAAAAATCGAGGAAAAAAATGAATGAATAGAAGAACGTATATATGTAAATCGATTAATGTTCAGAAAAATAAAAAAGGACCTAGGAATAGGAAGAGATTGATTTTTATAAGATGTGATTAATTGAAATTAAATTAATATTAATGGAATAAAAAAGAATTTTGAGAAAAGAAATAAAAATTTAATTAGGGAATATGAATGAATTGATTTTTATGAGATATGATTAATTGAAATTAAATTAATATTAATGGAATAAAAAAGAATTTTGAGAAAAGAAATAAAAATTTATATATTTATTACCAAAAATATATAATTTTAAATTACTATTTAAAATTTATATATAATAATTTAAATATACTTAATAATATTACTATTTATAATTTATATTATTTTTATTTATAATTTATAGTGTGAACACAATATTATTATTGCTTTCCTATTGGTCCATGACATTAGTGGATCCTGAAATTATATATGTATAGATAATTGATGTCTCCCCGTGTTTGGCTTTCTAATTTACTTCAAAAAAAAAAATAATGTACACTTTTATTTTTATCGAATGAAAAAAAAAATTGAAAGAAAATGTAATATTTTACTCTTTCAAATTCATAATAACATCATCACCTTTTTTTAAATGAACATTTCACAATAATAGGAACATTTCAAATATATATATATTTTTTTATTTTGTCACTTTAAAATATAATTTTACCTCTACTTTATCCAACTATTTTTTCAACTCCACTCACAACTATTTTAATTTTAAACTTAAAATACATTTATCACCTTCACTTTTTTGTAAAAAAAATATATTTTTGTTAATTTACATACTCAGAAAAAGGGTCCTGTATTTATTATTTATAAATAGAAATGAATACTTAGTTCAAATTTGAACCTACAACATAAAAAAGTGTTGTGAATTTAGTGACATGTTGATGAAATGTGTGCAGTGATTGGGGAACTAATGGGTCCAATGTGCATTACATTTTGTTGGAGTGGTCAACCTAAAAAAGGTAAATTTACTTTTTCAACTCTTCAAAATTTTAAATTTTCTTTCTCTAGTTGTTTGATTTTTTAAGGGATAAAGGTAGTTTAGGGATTGAGGGGCGTCCAGTGCACTTTTGCACCGGACAATAGGAAGTGCAATCTTACACCATACACGTGTACAATAAATAATCTAACGTTAAATAAATGATATGTTTTTGTGTTTTAATTTGTTTTTTTACGCTATTATTTTATTTATTCATGATATGTTTTTGTGTTTTAATTTGTTTTATTTACGCTATTGTTTTATTTATTTTTAATATTTATATAAAATATGAAATAATACAAGATATATATTACCAAATAATAATATAATTAAATTCAAATACTCAATCTGAATAATATAATTAAATATATTATAATAATTATAAATAATATTTTAAATTTGAAGGTTCAACCTATAAAAAATTATATATAATTTTAAATTTAATTTAGATTTAGTGTTTGAATTTAATTATATAATTATTTTGTATATATTTTGTATGATTTTAGATTTTTTATAAATATTATAAAAATAAATAAGACAATACAAATTGCGTAAACAAAACAAATTAAAACAATAAGATACTATTATTATAAATAGCGTAAAAAAACAAATTAAAACAACAAAACATATCATTTATTTACGTTAGATTATTTATTGTACACGTGTATGGTGCAAGATTGCACTTGCTATTGTCCGGTGCAAAAGTGCACTGGACGCCCCCTCAATCCGTAGTTTAGTAGCAGAACTTAAGTCACTTTTGTACTTTGATTACTAAACTTGCATGTTGTACACCCGATGAGCTGAATTTTAATAAAATTACACTTTAATTTAAAAATGGGTTTTTCCGACAACACGTGAGATGAACGTGAGCATTTATTTTTTTTAATCAGCTGACAGAAGGTATTTTTGATATTTCCCCAATCAATAAATGAAAAAAAATGTTAAATAAAAAATCGCGTCTCCCACAACTCATCTTCTTCGCTCTTAGGGCAACCCTAATGGTTGTGAAATGGCAAGGGCCATTGCCATTTTTTGGCAAAAAGCTAAAAAAATCAACCCCAATGGTTGAAATGGCCCTTGCCAAAAAATGGCTCTTGCCAAATATCCATGTATATTTGAGCAAAAATACATGGAAAAATGGCACTTGCCATTTGTGCCATGTCATCACCACCTCTCATCTCAACCACTCAAAATTCAACAACATATTTTTTTATTATAAAGTTGATATTATCACTAGGGGTGGGCACTTCGTTCCAAAATTCCGATTCCTTCCCGATCCCATCCCGAAAACTAGCGTGATGGGACGAGATGGATTTTAAAAATGACAATCCCGTCCCGTCTCGTTTCAAATTTTTTACAATGGGACGGGACGGGACCGCGACGATCCCGTTTAATCCCGTCTCGTCCCGTTTATTTTTTAATATCAATAATATTTTTATTTTTTCACACATATTAATAAAAATATCAACATATTAATCATAGTTTCAATTAAACTTATTATATCTTTACAATATAACAACATTTCAAAATAATTTAATTTTTATTTATATATTTTTCTTGAAAAATATTAATATTTCTACTTTTAAATTTTAAATAATTAAAATATTATTTAAATTGAATAAAAATTAGTATTATTTAATTTATTTAATAATTTATTTTTAAAATTAAAATTTTAAATCAATTCAATAATTATTATTATTAAAATTTATTTAATAATTTATTTTTCTTAAACAATTTAATGTGATTGTTGTAGAGTTGATTGAGTTGTTGAATTTAATATTAAGATATAGGTAGATTGGTAGTGTAGGTGATCAATTCAATAAATTATTTTAAATTTTAATATTGTATATATAATTTATAGAAAAAAATTATATTAAAAAAATATCAAAAAGTCAAAAATATATTTTTTTTAAAATAAAAATGGCTCTAGCCATTTTTATACCATTGGGGTACATTTTACAAATGGCAAATGGCAAGAGCCATTTTTTGGCCAAAATGGCAATTGGCAAGAGCCATTTTGGCCAAACCATTGGGGTTGCTCTTACAATTTCAATTTCGGAAAAAAAATCGTCTTCTTCACTTCACAATTTCAATTTCAGAAAAAAAATCGCGTCTCCACACGACCAATACTCCATCAGGCCCGTACCTCCTTGATCAGCCCCACTTTCGCATCTGCTCGCGAGGATTCATGCTCGGCCCTTGATGGACCACGGTGGCGTCGCCGGAGATAGACCAGTACATCTGCGGCTGACTCGGGTCCAATTGGCGGAAGGCTCCAATTTTTGGGGTTAGCCGTTCCTAAAAATGTACCTGATTGAGCGGCTAGCATTGGACGGCGGTCGGAGATAATTTTTGGGGTTCAATAAATTTGGTTTTAGGAACGGATCGAGAAACCCCAAAAAAAACATACAGTTTTAGAAAATCAAAAAAATATTATCAATTTATGGTTAAAAATTACAAAAAAAAAAAACCAAAAAATTATCAGGTTCGAAATCTTCTGTTCGAAATCAAAATCCCGTTTCTCTCTTTAATATATTATTTGTGGATATTTGTTCTTCCTGAAAATCGAAATCAAAATTAGGGTTCGAAATCAAACACCCGTTTTTTTCTCTCTAATATATAATATTATATAATTAATAATTTAATGGTTTCTTTCTCTTTAATATATAATATTATATAGTTAATAATTTAATGAAAAAATGACAGGTTATTAATGTAATTTTCCTCATCTATCTACTGAAATCGCGACACATGACAATGATAATCACGTGCATCTCACGTGTCGCCGGAAAACCCTTATTTTTAAATTAAAGTGCAATTTCATTAAAATTCAACTACTTAGGTGTACAAAATGCAAGTTGAGTAACAAAAGTACAAAAGTGACATAAGTTTAGCTACTAAACTACCATTATCCATTTTTTTAATTTGTAAAAGAAGTGTGATCATGTATTTGAAATATAAGCATTTATTCTCACGTTTTTATCTTAATACTCATTTTCTATTTGTAAGAAAAAATACAAAACAAAAATATTATAATTTATATTCGCATTTTTATTCATAAAAAAATTATTTCAAATTATAAATAGTATTAAAAGAACACACACACACACACACACACACATATATATATATATATATATATATATATATATATATATATATATATATATATATATATTTGAAAGTCCTCACATGCAAGTTCATTTTTGTGCTCTTACTCAAGCAAAGATATTGGCGATTTATGTTATACGAAATTACGAATATTTCTATTTTTTCGATTACATCTTATATTTTTTTAATTAGTTGATCAATTGATGATAATAATTTTGTAATAATTTTTTTATAATATAAATACGACAGATAGAATGCGATAAAATATTTAAAATAATTTTAAAAATTAAATTGTAAATCATTTATTTTCACATTTGAGATAAGATAATGAGATTTTCATTTCACATTTTGAAGTGGAATGTTCAAGAATTACATTTTCAACTTATTATAATCAATATCTTTAGAATATATAGAATAATTAAGTTTCAATAAGAATCATTGACAATTCTAATGAATTAAATGAAAATGATTTGCTCTTATGCCAAATAATATTTTACTAGATTGTACGCCACATAAATTGCCCAATGTGGTTTGTAAAATTGCTGGTTAGATGGTTTGTAGAATTGTACCAATGTGTTTTTAATGTAAGTACTTTCTTTCTCTCCATGGTCTGCAAATTACTTTTATAAATTACGATTAATATGAAAGTATTAATTAAACACTTCAAAAAGTTTGTTTTAATGTTTAATTGCAATTGATTAGTGCCAAAATGCTAACTGAGATGATGCAATTGATTTGTCCACAATTCTAATTAATTGAATTCTAATTAATTGATTTGTCCACAATTCTAATTTCCCCACAAAATATGTTTTTTTGAGCAAATCTACATTTTCTATGAATTACTTTTAGGGTAAAATCATACAATAAATTTATTACTAAAACTAATATACACAATGTTCGGCTGCCGCTCCACATTGTGTACTTATTGCTTGATTTATAAAACTTTTTTATAAAAAAGTTTTATAATAAAATATAAAAATGCTAGATTAAATATAATCATCAATGTTATCAATGTTTTTTTATGCTCTAAATTAAACATAATCATAAATGATTTTTTTCTTTTTTCTTACAATTAAAATAGATATTACCTGTAAGCCACCGTTTACTTATCGTCTCGACCCTTACTTAGAAATGTCTTTACTATACGAAATTAAAAAAATTGTAACACTCCACCTTTATTTTATTTTCTTAAACACGCCGGCTAACTTTAGTAACAATCGTCTTTATTTTCTCTTATTTTTATTATAGTGGTCTTTGTTTTCTTTCTTATTTTCATTATACTGCAATAGCAAAACGGGTGCACCCCGGCTAACTTCCATTTCCAGAAGCAATGCAGGTGTTCGTTTTATTGAAGAATTTTATGTTTCTACAAATATTTAGCTTTTGATTTAAGATAGAGTTATGTTTAATGAATTAGAGTTTATGGAAGCAACCCGTATTTTCTCGCTTATTGTAACATCAATCAAGCATAACCTACAATGTCATTATCAACTTTGTATTTTCGTATTTTACTTTCGTAGAAGTTCTTTATTACTGAAGTGACTTATCGACGGAGAAAATTATTCTTTTGGTATAGGGAATACAAAGTTTGTCATTTACCATCTAGCGGCCAATGAAACATTTTCTGACTTCGAGTGCGGATTGTCCATCGCACACCACATGCTTCTGCCGAAGTACTTTTAACAACGGTCTTTGGTTTATACTACGTTTGATAGTACGTTGTCCGAGTTGATACTGAAGGATAAAGAGATTTCACCAAGAAAAAGGACTATGTTGCCCGGACAATGTACATCGTGTTGAGCCTGTGGAGCGTCCTTAAATGATAATAAGAGTAGAGTATTATTATTAGTGTCTTACAACATAATTAGCGAAAATATAGAGTATTATTATAATATTGTCTTAGACTTATTTGACACATAAATAACAAATATTTTCTTTTCCATCCAACCAAGTTAAGAAATCCATCAATATAAAAAAATGAATCCAACTTCATACACAAAAATCAAAACTAGTCATCCAATGTCTGATTTCAATTTAGATAAATTTTACATTTTACTTAGGGTAAATATTAGTACACATTGATTTCAATTTAGATACAAGTTTACATTATACTTAAGGTAAATGTTAAAATATAAAAATATTTAGAAAAAAGGGTATTTTAATTTATAAATTTACATTTTAATTTTCATAAATTAAATTTTCTAATTAAGGATAGTTTTTTATAATCGTTTTTATTAATAAAGGTATTATTAATTTTATTATTATTAAAAAAAGCACAATTAATTACTTTAATATCCTTATAATAACTACCCACCATGTATAAATAATAAGAGTAATTTTGGAACATTACTCAAATTTATAATTAAGAAAAACTAATATCCTAAATTACATACTAACTTTTAAAATCACCCTTTTATGAAAATCACCCTAAAATATACACTATAGTAGATAAAAAAATAACATTTTTACACTATCCCTTTTAAAATCCCATTTTAAAGAAATAACATTTTTACACTATCACTTTTAAAATCCCATTTTTTATACTAAATTACATATATATATTGACACAAAAAGACAAAATTTTACTTCATTTTGTTGCCTGTTCTTTTGGACTTAATTTCAGTTTAGTTCAAATCGCTTAAGTTCAGTTCAGTTCAGATTAAATCGCTTCAAAATAAATTAAAATAAAATAAATAAAAAATAATTTCAATCTATAATTTTAAATATACAATCTAATTACTGTCATAATATTATTAATATTTTTAAAAAAATATTTAAAATTTTATATAAATTATTATTATTTTTATAAAAAAAATCAATTCAGTTCAGTTCAGATCGCTTAAGTTCAGTTCAGTTCAGTTCAGCCGGTTTCAGTCCAAAAAGAACAGGTCCATGTATATCGTGGAGGATGAGGTGAAATGTATTGTTTGTGTGGGTGTGGGTGAGTAAAGAGGGGTATAATGTTTTATACTTGCGTCGTGTGTTAGTGGAATATGGGTCGAATGTGTAGGTTTTACGTATATGTGTGGTCTCGTGGAGAGAGAGAGAGGGAGGGGTTCGAATGGTTGGAAGAGACCGGGAGTGGGGGGCGAATAGGTGGATCGAATGTAATTTCTGTTTATTTTGGAATTTGTTTGATAGTCAAATGTAATGATCAAATTACGTTAAAAATCGATTAGAGAATCAAATCAAATTGAGAATTGAATCATAAGATTGAATCAAATTTAGGTGGAATTAGAAGATCTAATTTAGAGATTGAATTTATTGATTGTTGAATTAAAAATTTAAATTAAATTAAAGTTTGATTAAAATAAAAATTGAACTACAAATATATTTTTACTTGTTCGCATCATTGCTCGATTATTAATAACTAAAAAGTAAATTAATACTTTGATCATCCAAGCTTTTTTTGTAAATATTCAAATAAAATTCGAGAATTTTTTGTCTGATGCATTTGTAAATCAATTTCTAATTCAACTTTTAATCTAATCAAATTAAATTGAGAATTGAATCATAAGATCGAATCAAAATTAGGTGGAGTTAGAAGATCAAATTAAATTAATAATTAAATTAGAGATCGAAATTTGGGATTGAATTTATTAATCGTTGAATTAAAAATTCAAATTAAATTAAAGTTTAATTAAAAAAAATCGAACTACAAATACGTAGTAGTAGTAGTATATATTTACTTGTTCGCATCATTGCTCGATTATTAATAACTAAAGAGTAAATTAATACATTGATCATCCAAGATTTTTGGTAAATATTTAAATATAACTAAAGAGTAAATTAATACATTGACCATCCAAGATTTTTTGTAAATATTCAAATAAAATACGAGAAATTTTTTGTTTGATGCACTTGTAAATCAATTTTTAATTCAACTTTCATTCTAATCAAATTAAATTGAGAATTGAATCATAAGAGATCAAATAAAATTTAGGTGGAATTAAAAGATCAAATTAAATTAATGATCAAATTAGAGATTGAATTTATTGATCGTTGAATTAAAAATTTAAATTAAATTAAAGTTTAATTAAAAAGAAAATAACTACAAATACGTAGTATATTTTCACGTATGTTTTTACTTGTTAGCATCATTGTTCGATTATTAATAATTAAAGAGTAAATTAATACTTTGACCATCCAAGATTTTTTTTAAAATAATCAAATAAAATACGATAAATTTTTGTTTGATGCATTTGTAAATCAATTTCTATTTCTATTTAATTATTTATTTATTTTCTTTTGCAAAATAAATTAAAATTAGAAACTGCTCCAAGTCAACTGCCACTCTCGGGCCAGAACTCGGAGCTGTTCCCCTGCGATTCTCCCCACATTATCACTCATACATCTGGTTTGCGAAACTAGGGCTACAGATTCTCGTCCCCAATTCAACATCAAATTCCGATGGCGTCACGTGACCATCTCGACGACGTGAGTTCCTATACTCCGACCGATTTCTGTGATTGCAACTAATCGGTTTTCGCGTTCATTTTTATTTAATTATTTAATTTATGTTTCTGCGAAATCTTAAAATTAATCTTAGGAAGATGATTTTGGAGGCGATTTTGCCGGAGGGAATGCCGGGAGACGATCAGGTTCATCGAAATAATCAATTCAATTGAGTTAAATTATGTCGGTAGCTATATTTTGTTGTGTATTTTTCCTGTTGTTGAGAATGCGGTCTTGATTACTATAGGCAATAAGAGAAGCTTTGGGGATCTCGATGACGACGAAGACGATATCTTCGGTTCCAGAAAGGTTTTACTCAAATTTCTCATGACCTATATCAGTTTTTTTCACTTAACTTATAATTGTAGAATATTATGTGCTGCAAAATTAGCCCATAATCGTGTTGATCACAATTCACAAGGAAATAAAACGGGGCATTATCGAATGTTTGGGTTTTTGATTCGATAATTTGTCCGTGCTTATTTTTTCCTTATAAGATTCATATTATTATGCCCCTTGATGCATAAGGTTGCTCGAAAAGTAGAGGAAACTGCACCTGGGGTGGCAACTGGGATGATTTTATCTCTTCGTGAAAGGTATTGTTTGATACTTACTGATGATATAATGCCAAAATCTAAGGTTACTTTTTGGTTTAGTTTTTTTTTCTCATCGTCTGTTTTTTCTTTAAACTGTTATAAACACCGATTTCTCAATTTATCCATGGTGGAATTTTATCCTCGAGGATAAAAGGGCAACCCATTTTAATGTTTTTCTTTTTCTGAGCTAGAATTAGAAAAGTAATTGGCTTGTTTCTTTGCTTTCTTTTGTAGTCTCAAGAATTGTCAAGATGAACTGTCAAGATGCCAGGTATATAAATTGTACTGTAAAATTTCCAGTCTCACTATTTTTTCTCAAATTTTATTTTTGTATACCTGTAGTTTTCCATCCATTTGCCACTAAAATCGATTACTTTTTTTTGCATCTCCATCTCTCAGTAAGAAATGATGTTTAGCCAAAAAAGCAAAAACCAAGAGTTATGTGTGTGTGTGTGTGTGTGTGTATATATATATATATTAATTTAAAATTTTGGTTTGTACACTGTAGAGTAAACTTGAAGATGCCAAGTCTGAGATTCAGAAGTGGCGTTCTGCTTTTCAGGATGAATCCTTCACACCCCAAGGCGCAACTCCTGGTTCGTTTCTTGTGTGTGTGTGTTATTCCATTTTCCCATCTATTATTTGGTGTATAATTTGTAAAACATTTCAACACTTATTGTTATTGGATTATTTATACTCCGACTTGTTTTGAGATTAACTTATTTCCCTGGTAGAACCAAAGTTTGTGGTCAACTACCTTCAGACACTGAGATCCTCTGATGAGTCTCTGAGAGAACAAGTACGTTTGAAATATGAAATCCTTAAGATCAAACGTAAAATTTCACGTGATGATCTATTCTACTGTGTTATTTTATTTATTTATTTATGGTATCAGCTCGAGAAAGCAAAGAAAAAAGAAGCTGCATTCATTGTGACGTTTGCTAAAAGGGAGCAGGAGATAGCTGAGTTGAAGGTTAGAAATTATTAGTGGTCATTTCCCTTTGCGGTTTATCCTTATCCTTATCCTTATTCTCCCTCACTCCCTCCTTATTTTGATACAGTCTGCTCTTCGGGATTTGAGAACTCAGTTAAAACCAGCATCAATGCAGGTAAATCAAGACTTCCATTAATTATTATTATTATTATTGGTGTTGTTTGCCAATAATTTCATCACTAATGTATTTACTTCAATTGGATTATTTTGTATTCTCGTTTGTTGTTAAAGTGTTCCAACTTAATCAGGCTAGAAGATTATTGCTAGACCCTGCTATCCATGAAGAGTTTACAAGATTAAAGGTGCTTCTTTCCAGTTCTCCTTATAGTTGATTATAACTGATTTCTCTTCATAATAGATATATAGACATAATGTCTTTTACTTGATGGAACCGTATTGTTGTGTACTTCCATTGTTCAGTATGCACTGTTGTTTTACTGATCCGATGCTTGACTAAATTAAACACATATATTGCAGAATTTAGTGGAAGAGAAGGATAAGAAGGTTAAAGAGTTGCAAGATAATATAGCAGCCGTCAGTTTCACCCCACAGAGTAAAATGGGGAAGATGTTAATGGCAAAATGCAGGACTCTGCAGGAAGAGAACGAGGAGATTGGTAACCAAGCTAACGAAGGAAAGGTATTGCAGTATTGGATTTCTATACATATCTAATCTGATGGGAATCTTTCCATTTTTATTTGTTTAGTTATTTTTAATGGCAATGGTAATAAAAAAAAACAACTATAATAATAACTATTAATTCTATTTATTTTTTCGAATGTGGATTCTAATATTCATTATTAATATGTTTTAAGTTTTTTCTCCTGATAGATGCATGAGCTGGCGATGAAACTTTCTGTACAAAAATCCCAAAATGCCGAACT
Organism: Euphrasia confusa; assembly: GCA_954870475.1. NCBI lineage: Eukaryota > Viridiplantae > Streptophyta > Magnoliopsida > Lamiales > Orobanchaceae > Euphrasia > Euphrasia confusa. The sequence continues at coordinate 39,278,748 of OX940956.1, read as the reverse complement.
CAGAAGTCAATGTGAAGGTTAGTTTTTGTGCATTTTTTAATGGATTTATAGCGCTGTGTGATGCCTGAGACTTCTGTTTACTGAAAGTATAGCTGGTTGTATGTAAACTGTTCCCAATTTATGTGTAATAATTCAGAAAAGATGATATTTGTTTAGAGTTTTTCGTGTAATCATTGTCCAATGAAAAGGGTATGCAGTATGTTAAGATATATTATTACTAGGTTATGAATTTATGGCATTACCTACTGTTTTATGTAGGAATATGCAAGCACATGGAGACACTGACGGGTGATGTTGATCGATCCAATGAGTTGGTATTTCACTCTTCGTTATGTTGATCTATACTTCTACTAACATTTTTAGGGATCGTTAGAAAAGGCACCCTTTAGGTTTGACCTATATATGAATAATTCATCCGAAAATTATTTTTTTTATGTTCTCGTGTATTAACTTGATTTGAAAACTGTTGTAGGTGGTCATCTTGCAAGAGAAGCTAGAAGAAAAAGACGACGAAATCCGAAGGCTAAAACATGAGCTGCAAAGCAATTATACTAATGGCAATGAAGCGGAAGAAGAGCTCGCAGCTGCTGCAGCGACTGATGTGAATGCCCATGGCAGTGATGAAGTGATGACTCCTATTGAAGAACAAGTTCAAAATGAAAACTAATTGTGATAACTGGTGTTAGAACCCCTTTTCATTTTAGTTTTAATTTTTCCCTGTTGTTGGGAATATATAGCTTCGCACAAAAATGGTTCACATCACAAAGTCACAATAAATAAAACACATCAAATATCTTCAAATTACAAAAGTTACCCCGGAGGTTTACCCTAATTACAAAGAAGACTCGGTCCAATTTAGGTATTCAAGAAAGCAAAACTGCAATTGAAGCTTATCATCAAACACCTAAGATGCAATTCGATCTGCTTTTTCATAAGGTTCCCACATATCAACATACAACTTCAACGGCTCTGTCAGCGCCTTCTTCCACTCACCGGATTCCGGCAGCTCCCCCGTCATAGCCACAGAGCTATCATCCTCCCGATCTTCGATGCTCAGCACATGAACCTCTCCCGGAAAAACCTTTTCCATAGCCTCCAACGTCTCCTCCATTATCACGCTCCCGTCTTTCCTCGAGTCCTCCGGCTCCACGCAGCTCCCGCCGACGTTCACCATCACCCTCCCGCCTTTCCTCAAGCTCCCTTTCAATCTCTTCCACGTGGCTGGATCCTGGAGTTCGGGGATCACGCGCCCCTTTCCGAACAGGTCCACGATGATCCCTGCGAACCCTTCGTTCACGCGCGCGTGCAGGGCATCGCCCGTGTGGATGAAGAGCCTCCCCTCGTGTTTCTTCTCGAGCCTCTCGAGCCCGAAGTACTCCCTGGCGACGGAGATGACGGAGGGGTCGAGCTCCCAGCCGTGGATGACGGTGTCGGGGTGGAGCTCCAGGATGATTCGGGCGGCCGACCCGGCTCCGAACCCGAGGATCGCGACGGGCCCGGGCGGGATGACCGGAGGCAGCGTGGCGAAGACGTCGTAGTAGGCGTCGGTGAGGGTTTTGAATTGGTGGGAGATGCTGTGGATGTTGCCGGGGGCGTCGAGGAGGAGGAGCCTGTATCCGGCGAGTGGGTGGTCGGCGGCTCTGGAGACCTGGAGGACGCGGATGTAGTTGTGGAGGGATTTGAATTTGGCTAGGGTTTTGACGTGTTTGATTGGGATGCCGCCGTAGTCGTCGGTTAGGGTTGTGTGGGGCTGGGATAGGTGAGAAATGAGGCGGTTCGGGCGGCGGAGATTGAGGGCGAGAGAACGGCGGGCGGCGGCGATGGCGGGTCGGAGAGAGTGCGGAGGAGGAAAGAATGGGTGCAATTGGGGAATGATTTTTGATGCGCCTAATTTCATAGCTGATATACTTTTAGTCGGCGCTACTGTCACCAACATCTTCACCCTCCGCCGGCCGTTTCTTCTTATGGAGTGGACTTTTTTATTTATTACTCCCAACAGTTTTGTTAGATTTTATTTTCTACAGTAAACAGTATTTTACAAAATAAAATCACGTTTTAAAATGTACTCCGTATGAGATGAAAAATCCATCTTTTAATGTACTTGTACATGTGTTGTTTGAGGCCACTCTTTAATCAATTAATCAGAACAATTCAATTTCATGTATGTTTGGACGAATCAATATGAATTATTTTTCTGCCATGTGTGAAACTAAAAACAAATTTTAAGTACATGAAAATGAAGAAATACTGTAATTAAATTGATTCCATGCCCATAAACAATTTATTTTCTTAGAAATCTAGAACTTTGAGTTTGGTATAGATATTTGAGAAGGAAAGTGAAGCTGAGAAAAATATTTTTTGAATGAAGTTCTCTATGAAATTGCTTCTAATTAACAAACTAAGCATAAGAATGAAGAACAAGACAGTGGTTGAAATTATCACTTCGGGAGTTTACGTTTTTGCTGCACAGCAAGACACAGTAACCTAACAAGTGTTTAATTTGTTTGTGAAATCATGATCACTTGAAACAGAATTCATAGGGGAAGTTGACATTTGCAAACACTAAATTGTGATTCGTTTTTTCGGCTACCCGAATTCACGCTTTGCCATCACGACAACGTAAGCAAGACACAAGATAATAGTGCAGAAGTTGACGAGCCATCGTAGATGGGTTTTAGCCCATTACCGTTCTTTTCATTCTCTGTACAAACCTATGTTTAGTAAGTTCAGTAAGAAGTCTTCACCAAAAGAGTCTGATTAAACTTTCTAGACGTGTAAGCTGGGGAGGACTGATATTTCTGTACTACTATGTATCCAACACCAGAAGCAGAAATCTTGTGCGCCTGTCATATTTTCCTCTAACACCTGCACCGAATAATAAAGCCATTTGACTCGTAAGAGGACATTTATCATAGGAGCTTACATCAATACTCATTTATGAGTTCAGATAAAGATGTCCACAACAGAAAATTGCAAAACTAGATAAAAAAATAGATTAACTTGGTAATTACAAAACTTATCCTTGATATTTTAACTAATTATGTAACAAACCCAACTAACCTTTAAAATCTCAAAACAAACTGTGGATTTTATTTATCCTTATATTTACCCCTGCCCCTTCATGAGCAAAAAAACATTAATAAAAACATTATGGTTAGGCCCTTAATTTTTTATCTTAACACTGAATCAAACCTTAGGGGTGGTGTCTTTTTGTATTTTTGAAAACTAGTTGTGCTTCTTGTAATTACAAAAACTAGTTGAGACCTTTTGTAACCATCCCTTACACAGAGGATGATTATCACCAGGAACTCAGGAAGCAGAGAATTTACATAACATTATTGACACTGACAACTACAGAACTACACAAGTGCTTAAGGAAAAGAAGCATGCATTGGAAACATCTTGCAAATAATAATACGAAAAATAAAATTGAAAAAAATGCATAAGCCATCCAAGATTATCATATCAAAATCAAGTACAACCAGAATTAAATAAAGATGTTCCCTAAAATGTTTTCTTAATCTTTTTGGGAAGCAAATATATTGATCAAGAGAAATAGCTCATCTGATTTACATGTAGTAGTATGTAGTAACCTCAAACCTTACCTCGGATTTCATACTCAGATCCAGATGCTCTTAATAGTCATCACTACTATACTCAGGATCAGACTCGATGCTCCATATCGGGGATGGAATTCTAACCTTCAGATCGGGTTTCCTCTGGCAGTGGAAGCACATATTAGAATATATCCATGCATGAAAAAACTACACATAAACTGACAAGCTGAATAATAATGTTTGCCTTAAATATCTTACTTCCACAGGAAATTCTGTAACTGGTGGCATTGTTTGGAACGGAACACTAGGGACTGGTTCCAGATTTTCAATCTGATCAAGCAGCTTATTTCTGTAATTACAATTAATAACAAAAGACATTTTAAATATAACTTGCAAAAGTTGTTGTATTAATAAACTACCTTTAATATGCAATATAAAAATTTTGGAGAAAAAAACAAAGATTACCGGATACTCTCCAGATCTCTCTTTTCATTCAGATCAAAACTTTTACATATGTCCGTATGAAGAGTAAAATCAGGGCCAAAATACTCCATGTAATCATTTTGGGGCAAGTTGTTATCTGGTTCCACATCAACAGCAACAGCAGTCTACGAGAGCAGAAAAATGTCAGTGAATAAGAACAAAGAGTATTTGCAAAAAATGCCCCATGAGGTTTAACCTGATTATAGAAAACCCCAACAGTCTTGCAAAATCATAAATACTCTTTTAAAGGGTCGCAAACACCCATTCAACACGACCCTTAAGAGTACATTATTAGTAAAAGAGAAACAAATATTGAGAAGTTACAACTGGAAATTTCTAGATTAGGCTAAAACTGAAGAGTAGTGTTTGCAATTAACCCAAAGTCCAATGAAAATGGAAAATCACATGCATGATGCATCCAGAAGATACTAGTCAACACGGCAACGGGGAATTGTAAAAGAGAACCAAATACACCACCACAACCCAATTTTTAAAAGAACCAAAAACTAAATGCTCAGTATTTGTAATTCTGGATGTATCTACCCATCTATTTATCTATATATGACTGCGATTTTCTATAATTAGACTAATATTTAAGGGTAATGGATGTGATAAACCAAAAAAATGAACCACAAACACACCCACAGCCCACCTCATAACACCAGCATCGGGCAACATTCTTAAGCGTATAGCCTCCTCCACCTAGAACCATAAGGGGAACATTAAACGATCTCAGGAAACGAAGGCAGTCAGCATGCCCTTGCACAGACAGATTAAAGGAACCCAACCGATCGCCAGCCATTGAATCAGCCCCGCACTGAAGGACAACAGCCTCCGGTTGATAGACATCCATGACTTTCTGGATGATTGGACGGAATATGCTCCTGAGGCTATTGTCTGTCAATCCATCAGATAACGGGACATTAAGAGAGTAGTACTTCCCTGACTCCACCCCTATGTCCTCAATGTGCCCGGTTCCAGGGAAAAAATTGCCGAACTTATGAAATGAGACTGTCATGACTCGGTTAGTGGTATAAAAGGCCTCCTCTACACCATCCCCGTGGTGAATATCAATGTCAATGTAGAGCACACGCTGCCAGTGAGATACACAAGATGCACAAAAAAGAGAACTCAGAATTGGAAAAGCTTAAAGAAACAAAACAAGTCTTCTAAACTTTAAACACATTCATAGGCAGTATTAAACTATTGATACAGATTGTTCGACACACGTTTTCAATCGGAAAAAATCTGAGTACACTACTGATCAGTCTGAGGAGAAACCATATCGAAATAGAAGATAACAAAAGAGGGAGCAACTGTGAGCCGTTGTCCAAACAATTAACCATTACATGCAATCTAATAGAATAAACTTAGCAGAAAATGGATAATATTCATATCTACGAGGCATTGCATTCGGTTCGCATGTAACTAACTCATCAATTACAATTTCAGTTGAAAATAAATCTGTGAGGGAGAAGTAAAAATTTGTTAAACCAGTAACCTAACAAAATCGATGAAACCGCGTTCTAAATCGATTCATCCTAAAAAAATTGGTATATGAAAATATAGGTCGCACGAACAAACATGAAATTAATCACTACATGTTCAATTGATTTCAATGCATGACGATGAGTAAAATCACAAACGACGGAGAATAATGGTTCGATTTTGAATCAATTACCCTGTGAACTTTGAGCAGCTCGAGAATCCCCAGGACGATGTCGTTGATGTAGCAAAATCCTGACGCCTCGCCCTTCTTCGCGTGATGCAATCCCCCCGCCCAATTAATGGCGATATCAGCGTCCTTATTGTTGAGCTTCACGGCGGCGCCAATTGATCCACCGGCGGAGGCCTGGCAGAATCCGAACATTCCGTCGAAAACAGGGCAATCCGCGCCAATATTGAATTGCTTGAGTTGAGGTGCGTGATTCTCGTCGCGCATCGTTTCGGGGGAAACTGTCGACAGGAAGTCCAGGTACTCCGCCGTGTGAAATTGCCCCATGTCCTCCGCCGTGGCGGGGATAGGGCAGCATATTTCCATGCGCCGGTGGAGAGAGTAGCTTTCGATGAGTTTGTGCGTCATGCGGATGCGATGAGGCTTCATCGGGTGACGGTAACCGAAGTAGTAATCGCCGATGGTAGGCTCGTAGAAGTAACTCACGCGCCGCTTACGCGCGTCGGAACAGGAGGAGGCGGTGAGCGACGCGCCCTCTCCAGATTCCATACCTCGTGTTTTCTGTGGTGCTAACTGAATAATGGGCGGGAAAATGAGTAATCCAAAAAAAGAGGAAATCGAATGGAAATTGTAGTGTGAAATGTTGGGGCATCGGGGTATATATAGATCGCTACTTACTCGTTTTCCATCCGATTTTTAACATCCAAAACCGCAAATCCACGTGACCAATGCCCACTGGAAAAGTTGCAAAATGGATTTTGTTTTCTGTGAATCAAAAATTAAAATTCCTAAAAGAGTACTCCGTACTCGCTTCCAAAGTTGAGTTTGAGATAAAAGTGATGTGTCACTTATTTGGGACGAAAAAAGTTTACTAAATTTTTCAGATTGTGTCGAAAAGCAATAATGTCACAACCATTTAAAGTATTTCAGAGCTTTTCGACTAGGTGTGCAATTTTGATCATGTATATCCTATATTCATCTCTTCAAAGCGAAATTTGGCCTATTTTTGCAGCCAAAATTTGTGAAGTGTTTTTCTTAGGAATCGTATTTTTCGCAAACACCACTAAAATTTATACTTCGAAATTCAGTTTTTCACAAAATTTCATCAACATCCTACATCGACAACTCTTCATTCATCGATCAAAATTTCGTCGACATAGAGGTGTCATTGGGCCTTTTTCACATATATAGCCCAACTAAGTATAAAAGCCCAATCTCTCAAGGTAGTCAAATTAGAGAGTGTAGTACATCAACATAATTGCAAGTATAGTATTGTCCATTGTCATGCTTAAGTAGTGACATAATTACATGTATTTAATTACCATTATTAATATCCACACACACACACTATTATTTATCCTTTACATAGAGATATCTTACAATCCAATCCAGCCCAATGCAAAAAGCAGCACCAGAATTTGCTTAGAAGTTGCTTCACCTTCCTCCCCCTCTCTTATATCTTTTCCATATATCTCATATGACTTCATTCCTAAGTATGGTTTTCAGTTAAACTTAAACCCTCCTTTTAATACCACCCGAGATTTCATGAATCATTATCTCCGATATACAGTATATATATGTACGTAGTTAGTTAGTTCGTGTCACTTTGAATTGAAGACCTCGTGGGTCGCTTGTTCTGTTATACGTGTTTTTCGGTTCATGACGAGTACACTGCATTGTGTATTGTAGTGCAACGTCATTGTTAGTGTAAAAAAAGATAAAATCAATCACGCGTACATCATGGGGCGGAATTTGTGCAGTACGAAGCAGAAGCTGAGGAAAGGCCTGTGGTCTCCGGAAGAAGACGAGAAGCTCTACAACTACATTGCGAGATACGGTGTCGGTTGTTGGAGCTCCGTCCCTAAGTTAGCAGGTTCTTTCCTTTCTCGACTTTTCGGTTAATTACAAAAACTACCCTGCTTTGTTCTGTTTACTCAACAAGTGACATCATTTTTTGTAATTTTTAAAAATAATTGGGTCTTTTTTGTAATAGATGAAAACCTCGTGGGTGATTATGTAATTAATTGTTTTTGTAGGGCTGCAGAGATGTGGAAAGAGCTGTAGGCTGAGGTGGATTAATTACTTGAGGCCTGATCTCAAGAGGGGAATGTTTTCACAAGAGGAAGAGGATTTGATTATGAGTCTGCATCAAGCTCTTGGCAACAGGTTTTAATTAATTACAAAGTGACCCCAAAATTTTTTAAGCTTATTCCTATATAAATTACAATTGGCCCCTGGAGGGGTGAATTGTAATTAAATAAAAATGAGATGAAAAAAATGGCAGGTGGGCTCAAATTGCAGCACAGCTGCCTGGGAGAACAGACAATGAGATCAAGAACTTTTGGAACTCGAGCCTCAAGAAGAAGCTCGTGAAGCTGGGGATCGATCCGAACACTCACAAGCCCGTCGTGAGCAAAATCGAAACGAAGGATGATCGGAGAGATGATTACGCGGATCAGCTGCAGATGTCGCAGTCGAGAATCGAGCATGCGGCTTTCAACTTGGCCTCGGGAAAATTCTATAATTACGATGTCGACCCTCTCGTCTTCCTACCGGAATTCCAGGGGGGAAGTCTCGACCACGACCACGATCAATATCATTATTATAATTACTATCCCCAACAGCAGAGGCCTGATTATGGAACGAGCCAAGTGGGGCCCAGTTTTGTCGACCCCGCATGCGGGTTGAGCACGATGGTGGCGGGTATGACGACACACTTTGATGTTGTTGAGAATGAGGGTTCGTCGAGCGCGTTTTGTTGGGATGATAATCGTGATCAGAAGAGTGGTTCGGGAGATTTTGGTGCCTATGTAGAGATGGGTGCAGGCGATCAGAATTTGGATGTGTTTCATCAAATGTAATTTGGTGTTTTTTTCTTAATTTTTAATTTATTTTACCTATATGCATATATTACACACTCACACACTACAAAAATATCGGATACATAGTTTTTTAAAATTTCTTTGTGTTGTTTAATTGTTTGGGTTGGGAAATAATGTTTGATGGATTTTGTTTGTGTTGTGATCCAAATTATTTGCATGAGAAGAAAATAATATATAATTCCAACAGCTTTTGGTGTATAGTTACTTGTCCTCTAATCTTATCCCCTATCTCTCATGCATGCAACAATGCCAAGAATGAAAATTGATTCGAAAATCGTATTTTGGTGTCATTCGCAAGAAAACAAACGAAGAAAAAAGCGATTCTCAACTTCAGATCTATCTTTCCGGCAACAAGCTAGTTTATCAGTGTGACAGTACGTGTGTTAAAATGTGCAAGCATGTCCATCCAAAGTTTAATATAATATATGGAGTGATTTCTTATAGAGAGAGTAAACATTAATGTATTATTCATCAAATTTAGTGATCATCACGTTACAAGAATATTGAGACCTTCAATTAATTATTAATATCTAAATTACAAGTACTTATAAGAGAGAATTTTACTAATTTCTCTCCATTAACAAAGTTATATGGTTAAAACATATATATAATTATATTTTTAAAATTTCACAACAAAAAAACAGACAAATCACAAGTTTTGAGTGAATACCATTACTACTATTAAATGTAATTTAATAAACCATATATAATGTCCGTTTTCCAAAATACTTCTTAAAAAAATCTTAACTCAACCTTTCAATTTTTTTTAAACAAACTTAACTTACAAGTTCTTTCCAAAAAATTAGAGCCATATCATTTGTCAAAAAAATGTCTACACACTCCTAGCTATATTAATGCTATAGGCATGTATATCACTCAAGAATTGTATTAAATCCACGTGTTAATTTATTTACTTGTTTATTTATTGCAAAATGTGATGATACAGTATTATTAAAAAGCTTAGCTACTCGGCTACTCCTCAATCAATTTTTCTTAAGATCAATTAATGATAGCAATCATAATTCATATTTCAATGACTCATTCACGATGCCATGTAAATGCATCATTACTAATCAAATTATGGAGCTTCAATAGTGTACCTTCATTCCTTTCCTTTCTTTACTATGGATTACTTTTAGTTCGTATGTTTGTGCAAGCACTGAAGCACACAAACATACAAATTGAACTACACAACTTATATTATTGTGTGTCGATTATATTGTGCAGTACCATTAGGTCGAACAAGTCCTTTTAAACTAGACATCGAGCCGCTTGTGAACCCTATGGTACTGTTTTATTCATATTGTTAATTTGTTCCATTACGGTTTTACTGCAATGTAGGAATTAGGTCTGAGATACTAAAACTAGAGTTATAATATTTTTTTATTGATAATCATATAAAATAAATAGATAGACGTTATTTTAGCCATTTGCATCAAGCTCAAACTTCCATCACGTGTGTGTGCCGAGATTTGCGACATGCAAATAATACATTGGTCACCATTGAAGCATCCAACGAGTACACAAGAAGTATAGGATGAATATGTAAATGAGGTACATTTTTTCGAATCTTAAAATACAACTATCCTTTTGAAGTTACCTCCTCCGTTTCCTTTTTGGGCTGACTACTACGTCTTCAATTTCCAAAAGCTGTTGTCACCATCATTGTCCAACTTTTGTGTTAGTTAACCATGGTTAATTCATTGCCTTTTATTCGCAACAATGTGGGCCCTACGTAGGGACAAAAATGGGCCTGCCCATTTGTCAAAGTAATTAACTCCGGTGTAATTGAAGCCCACAAGAGTAGAAACCCAACTAGAAGGAACACGAATAGGAGTAATGGACATGGACCAAATCGAGAAGGAAAGAGCCCTCGCAACCGATTTTTTGATGAGTTCTCATGATTTATAATGGGACCGATGGTCCACAAGAGAAAGACCGCACACCTAGTGTTTGACTAAAGGGAGGGTGTACGAGTTCGTTTCTTCGACTCCGAATTTATAAGTTCGTATAATGCATTTTTAGTATTGAAAATACGTCACTTTTGGTAAGTGTCAGAAATTTAAATTTTAAATAAAAAAATATACGTAGTCGTAGTGAGAATGAATCTAGGGCCTAAAGTTTTGAATCTTGATGGGCAGGGATGGGTTCTTATACTCATCTCAGGCCCAATATTATAATAGAGTGGCCCAGGCCGGAAATGGCTACATCGGCCCACACATAAGGTGTCTCTTGTCACTGTGATATACACTGCAATTTTAAGAAAATTGCAGAATAGTTTTTGAATTATAACCTCTTGAGAAGCATTTTGAACCAAACCATACCACACAACAAGGAATGAGAAAAATAAGACCAGAGATTTGAAGTTCGGAAATGAGGCCGGCAAAGAAGACCGTGAGTTTAACATATAGCGTGCCCAAACTCGAAACAAAGTAGTCACATAGAGAGATCAACCAAACAAATATTCAAGTCCATCGGGAAACAAAATGAAGAAAAGTTGAAACCAGTTTTGTTTTTATGTACAGGCACCGCCAGATACAGTGTATACTGGACAAAATAGCAAAGGCTTATTTAGTATACCTTTCAGAGCTTTGCTATTAGGCCAGACGAGCTCGGCTTGGGTACCAACCCATTCTCTTTCACATCACTCTCTTTTGCGTCCATATCGCTGGTGCTGGGTGGAACATCAATGGCAGGAGAACAATTGAAGAACCCGTGCGGCTGCACCATACAAGAAACAATCTGATTGATCACAACTTGTATTGAAAATAAATAGAAGTGAATAGTATGTTGTCTTATTTGTTGCGTTGGTTGCAATTTAGGTGAAAATAATAGTAGTATAAAGACAGATCATAATGTACATAAACTAAGAGGGCAAAAATAATGATTTATGTTTTTGTTTCTTTAATCTAGGAGAAAAATTACAAGAATTCAGCATGATAAAAATTAGAAAGGCTTGGACAATCAGAAAGGTTACCTGAAGCAAAAACCCAATGTGTTCCACGGGCATAACAGGCCAGTCTTCCAGTCTAGGAACATGTGTAATGCCAAAAACATACCTATGTGAATAAAAATATGTGTGAAAATAATCCAGAAAGATTCAATATTTCATAGCAATACTTGGTTCAATAAGGTAAATATCAGAATGGAAGGACAGATAATCCTAAATAACCATGAATGCAAATGTCAATAACAAGCTCAAGAACTGGAAATAACAAGAGAGCATAAATGTATACTTTGACTGCAGTCACAGAAAAAAGTTTAGTGGAAGTGTTCTACAATTTTAAACGAAAAATGTAACATGAGAATATTTTTTTGCATATTTTGCAGCTAATTGCACATTTCTCACATTTCAGGAGGGCAAAATATAGCTTGGTGCAGAATTCATTGCATCGCTATATGGCCTACATACTTACATAGTAAATGCCTGGCCGTGTGCACATCAATATAAGAGCTCACATATGAAAAGAAGAAATACATATTTCCGAAGAGCAACTCGAGAAACTAACCAGAGAACTATATCAGTTTCTTCCAGAGGGCGGTTTTTCTTCACCCAAGAAACCAAACCTTCCCCAGCACGGGGATTTTGATTGGGGAATTCTCCCCCAGGGAAATCCTCCCCTCGTGCATATTGTGTAACCCACAGATTATGCTTCAGAAATGCAGCCCTTCTCAAGAATTTAGCCTCAGGACCTGCCATTGGCAAACAATTAGAACCAGGAACCAATTTGTAGCCCGTCAGTTGTCCACTCCGGTTTACGGTTCTAGTGTTCCTTATCTGCAAAAATTAAGCAAGGAATATACACAATAAGATGTTAAAAGAAAAACTCTTTCTCCCATGAGAAGAACAAGAAACAATGCAAACATTAAACATAATTTTCAACTACCGCGGTTGACGGTGAAGTTTAATGTTTTTTTTCTAAAATAAATTAAAAACTGGAAGGGTAATGATGCTTACAACCCAATGACGGGCTGATAATGGATCACAATCACGCATGGCTTCTAATTCAGATTTAAGTAAAGTTTCCTCAGCATAGAATGCATTATTGTGGACATTGTCCTTTCCAGGTTCTTCAATTCTGACATTGACTTCAACAACCTACATATAATGTGTATCGTAGAAGGAAAAAAAATTACTGTCAACATGATAGTGCATGTAAGGTGAAGTTATGTTATTACAGGATATATATACTAACAGAAATATTGCAAACTCATTATCACATACCTGATTGTGCATTTCTCCAGGTTTACAGTCAACTGACATATCCATTCGAGCAACAAAAAAATGCTGATGAACGGGAGCATATAGTCCGGGAGCAATTGATGTACCATATTTCCTAGATTCACCAGGTTGCAGAGCCCCCAAACTAAGAATCCCAGTAAGTTTAACTTCTGCCTCAATTTTTCCATCCTGCACCAAACAACCGACAATCTTAAAAGTGCAAGTTTATAAAACAAACATTTTGGTCGAGTAACTGTAATTTCCCCTTAGCCTTCTAGGATTAACGGGGTCTGAGAAAAGAAGTAGGAATGTAGTATAGTAGAAACAAACACTCAAATGTTTATACTATATTTGAATGGAAGCTTTTACACTTTCATATAGAAGTCTGTCACTATCTTTATCTTATTTCCTTGTCTATTTGACAGTGTTAGATATTTCCAACTAAATTATACTGATGCTCATTTGACTTGCCTGATAAAAATGCCAGTAGAAGCCATATTCGTAATTAGCCACAGTGCAGATAAAAGAAACGGTGAGACGTCTTGATCTCCGAACTTCGGCAAGGCCAGTTCTCCAATCTTGATGCTTCCATAGGATTCCATGATCTTCTTCATGCATGCACACACAGTTTTCAATTGTTTCAACGCCTCCAGTGAAGTTTGTAAAATGAGCATCGAAGTACTTTATATATCCCAGGCAGTCACATCCCTGACATGGAAAGTGAGTTAGAGTGCCATTTCACATTGATAGATAGAAGTTCAATAAATATAAAAAATTAAGACTATCAAGGGTAAATGAGTGATACCTTCTTAAGAGAATGAGCATTCTTCCCCAGACCGTCTTCCCCTGCATCAAATGCATTTTTCCTGTAATGAGGATCATTAGGATCCCCATAAGGTACAACCATCTCCACAAAACTCAACCTATGAGCTATTGGTCTCCTACCCCGACTGCCGTCAACATAAGCAACGGAATGAATGACCAAACCCTCCCTTGGAGTGAAACCAATGCGAAAGTTCCACTGCATCAACATTTTTTCACCATAGAAAAAAAATAAAATACTAATGAAGATATTAATAAAATGGGTGAGAATTTTTTTGAGAAAAAGAATACCTTCTGCCACTCAACATAATTTCCATTGACTCGGAAGCTTGGACCTTCAGGCTGCAAAATTTGAAGGGGTTTCACATCACTTCTATCTACCCCGCCCCTTGTCTCGCCAGGAGTATAATTCCTAAGCGGGTCTGCTGGAGGCAAGGGAACAAGCTTACGATCTTCAAACTCAATTACCACCATATTCTGCATATCAACAAGCACGTGAATTCCTTCAACCGGCCTTGCATAACCATTTTCCAGTGGGCAGTCGCTCTCTGTCCGGCAAAATATAAGAGGTTTTGCAAGTCTACGACTAGGCGCATCTGCCTCACTATGGTAACCAACACACCTGCAGTGGAGTATAAAACCAACAAAAACATTAAACAAATCATTTATTAAAAAGGGTGAAGTCCCAAGCACATTATTTTCATAATTTTTTATACGGACCAGGGATCAACCATGACTAAATCCATGTCATCAATACCCCTCTTCTTCATTGCCTCTATAAATGGAGGGTAATCTTTGACAACAGCTTCACATTCAGCATATTCTGTAGCATCCTACCATTGGGAAAAAATAAAGCAATTAGGCCATTTAAATCATGTTCTATAATGTGTCAAAGACAAAAAAAATCAGTAATATGATCCATTCAGCCAAACCGCATGGATTCAAGAGTTAGTAGACAAAAAAGTATACACACATAAGAATCAAGCAATATACCAAGCTATCAGACTAATGAACCTCTAAATCACGATTATAGGATAATACGAGGTTTTGACTTCTAACACATTAATGATCACTATTTGAAAGGTAGTGGAAATGATCCAAACCAAGTCTGGTAAAAATAGTCCATTAATAAAATTACGAAAAAGTCAAAACCATATATATACCACAATCAAGGTGGAGAAAAATATGTTAACAGATACCAACTTTCTTCTTTACATGCGCGAATTACAAAACTAGGTTGAATTACAAAACTACCATAGAGGTTTAGCTTAACTTCAATGGAAAAAAATAAGTTTAAAATTTACATTTATGTTTGGAAAGGTCCCCTCAATATTATTCATATTTTACAAAATGCACCTTTAGAAGGGGTTATCTGTAAAACAATTACAACCCTTAAGTGTGATTTTTAAAGATAAAAAGAAATTTTGGCGCTTAGGCAAAATCTAAAGATAGTTTTTTAATTTCAGATATTAGACGTCTAACACGCTTATGATTTGTAAGACTAAAACCGGCAGCCAACGAAAACATTTTTCATGAATATAGATACCATGTTCGGTAGGAAAGTAAAAAAAATGAACTAATTAAAAATGAAGTGTATAGTCAAAATACCATTGGTGGCTGAACATCAGGAACAATCTTAGAGGAAATGACTTTTCCTCGATGATGTCCACTACGAGTTGTTGCATGTACTTCAGTCAACTCAACAATCCACAGACTCGTCTCATTGGACTTCTTATTATAGACAATTAATCTGGCTCTCCTCGGTGGGAGCTTGCTAGGAATTGCAGGTCCTCCTTTGGTTCTAAGCAACAATGACGGTTGGAAAGGGGGAAAGAAATAAGCATCAGCCAGTGCCACTATATTTTTATCTGGTTCCAACAGAACAACTTCAATAAATCTCATGCCATCTCTAACCTGTAAAACATAAGGAAAAGTGACGAGGCAAAAAATATAACGACATATTCGTAACTTTATATAATAATTCCGCGCGCATCATATCAATTATCAGTTATAGTGTACCTCAGGGGTGGCTCCAGCTGCTCTAACAGTCCCAACAGCCACAGAGATTTCAGTAGCAGATAAAGGATCCAAAGGATGTTTCGTTTGAGCCCTTGTCATGACCTGGATCCCTAAATAAGCAAGGAATGAAATAAAAATGAAATCTGCTGCACGTCTGAAATTTTTAACAACTTGATGAAGTTTTAACAGTCACCAATCTATTACTCTGTATTTTTTATAACAAGGTTGACCATTCATTTTTCTATCCTGGTTTTACCAAATAATTGAAAGAAATCATTAGAAAATGCAAAATGGTGAGAGCCATAAGAATTTAATGTTTAATTAATTTAATTGGCGTCCGGAGAGGAAGACTAAGACATAAAATCGAAACCAATAATCAAAAACAGAGAATGCGAAAACGAACACACAATCTGCAAAACAGAAAGAGAGACTGCCAAAGGCTCATCAAACGGATAAATAGCTCCAACTCCACCTTTTGATTTCAAGAGCAAGAACAATAAACTCAAGATTTTGATGAATTCACATCACATGCATTGTATGACAGCAAAGACGCCTTAGGGAAATTCACAGTACATCAACAATAAAAGAATTAATGTATATTATCATCATTATGATCGATCACATTAGGGAAATGAGCAAGGGAGATGAAATACCTTTAGTTGTTGCACCAGAAGAAATAGCGGCAGCCTTCTTGATCTGCAGATCCTCCACGGCTGCGGAAGATACTTTCCAATCAGCAGCAGCGGGAGTGGCCGACGCAGCCTCCCGGCGGACTACGGCGGTCGAATCTCCGACGCCGGCAGAGGGAGCGGCGCAACAAGCAGCCTTCTTCGTAGCAGGAAGCGTCGCCTTTTTCTGAGTTGTGGCCATTGTAACTGGTTCGCAAGCTCACCGAATCCACCGCAATGCGTGTCGCAATCTACTGACATACAGCAAAAGCACTCGAACTCCTTCACTCCTCCTCCGCCGCCGCCACCGCCACCACAATATCCAAATACACAGATTCGAGTGGATTCTCCGACTTAAGAAAAACCGTGAAATCGATGGTAGAAGCTAGGTTTTCGCTCCGATCAAAACTGGCCTGTATATATCAGTATTTATTTATATAAATGCAGAGATAGAGAGAGAAAGTATCGGGGAAAGTGAGATTTACGTGAGGAGGGCTTTATAAAAGTGAAATTTCGTAAATAATTTATTTGAAATTACGTTTTTGCCATTTTCGATAGGATGCCTCTTGAGATAAGTGCGGAAAGGGGCGAGTGATAGGAGCATTAGCTGTTGAAGACTTTGCATAAAAAAGTCCCAACAAATTTTAAAATTAACACACTAATTGAAATTTTAGTTAAAAAAAATTATGATTTGATATTACTTCTATCTCGTTTTATTATTCGCTAATCTTTTGTAATTTATAATGAATTATTGAATAAATAATAAAATCCTAAGATTTTTTGAAAATTTAATACTACCTCTATCCCATTTTTATAGTCACACTTCTTTTGTTATTTGTGAAAAAAATGTGATTATTATCTTGAGATAGAAGTAGTACGTTGAAGAATAAAGTTAAAACTCAAGTTTTCATTTTTCATTCAATATCAGCTATCGGAGAAGATCGTTATGTTATTCTAGAGTAATTTTTATCCGTTGAGAGACGATCCTTCCATTCTAGACCATCAAATTACTAATGTCGACTTTTATACATGCTCAACGAGATAGTCTTGCCATCAATCTTCCTCTACATTTAAACAAAAGGGTACGTAATTGTAATCGAAGTTGACACTAGTGAGTAATTAGAGAATAGCTCGAGGCACCAAACAACTTAGAACTCTCTAAAGACTCAACAAAATAGCCTAGAAAAATAATGCCTCCTCACATGATTCAAAATTAAATACAATGATAAATGTAAATTCATTTAGAAATAATTAAATTTTCATTTAACAATATTAGTATAAATTTTCTTTAAGTCTACATAAATTTAGTAGATTAAGATCCATATAATATTTTTATTTTTTATTTACTTTTCAAAGTTATTTTCAATTACTTTAACTTTTAATTTTAAAATACTATATTCCTCTTATTTTTTATAAACTTAATTAAAATAATATTTTATTTTATTTAATCTTCATGCACTAATAAATCAATAAATATTTAATGGACGGAGTAATTCCTTTATTGATTTGCAATAAATCTTCTAAGGTTAGCTTTTCTTGATTTGATATAAATCTTTTCTCACTAAAAGTGATGACATCGTTGTACACCACCAATTAATGATTAAATAAAAATAAATTTGTCAAGATTAATAATTTTTTTTATAATATATATGTTGTTAAGCTAAGCTGTCTCCAAGTCACTAAGTATTTGTTAATGACAAAGGAGATAAGAATGTAGCTATAATTAAGACCTTAATCAAGGTACAAAATGGGCTTAAAAACAATCATATAATACATATATATAGAATCTGGTAATTTACTTCCATTAATTAATCACAACAACTTGCGAGTACTAAATGAGGATGTTGTTGTGTACTCGTGTTAAAATTTATTATGAAACAAAAAAACAGCAAAAGATTCCGTGATGTGGTTGCATGGCCACCCATTTTTGATTCCAACAACAATAATTGAGCAATCCTTTCCCAAACCAAAATACTGCCAACCATAAAAGTACAACAAGTACCTTCTCCATGTGAGGGTTTTTAAGGACTTTGAATATATCACAAGTTTGAACAAAGGGAAACTTTGAATAATAATTGGACAGGTTTGTGGGATTGGAGAACTAAGGAATCACCTAGAGTGAGTTTGTGAGCGAGACGTTTGTAAGAGACCGGTGATTCATTTTGTGTGAATCTGAAGTAGTTTGCAAAAAATAATGATTGGAACGTTGTATTAGACCGTGTGACGAATAATATAATAACAACACTAACATAATTTCATAGTTTTGAATTATAATAAAAACATATCAATAAAATAATGAGCAATGACTTGTAAATTTCATAGCTAGCACAATGAGTAATTAATTTGACTCTAGATGACATCAAGGAGTCTAGATAAGTAGATAAATCATTTGACATAAATGTGTTTGTTCTATAGGCTATTGACTATACATGACTATAGAATAGTCAAACAAAACAACTACTAAAAAGTGAGAAACAATCTTTGTGACAATTTACCAACTCATATTTATAACTATCAATCGTTTTCGAATTATTGTGTTTTATAGTATTTTTTATCACTCTCAACTTTATTTAGTGCATTCTCATTTCATATGAATTCATAGAAGTTCAACTTCTGACGATCTTCTCTCGGCCTAAAGGAAGAATGAAGAATGAAGTCGAATAAGCCCTATTATACAGATTTTGTAACATGTTGAAGAACTTTGTGGACAAAGTAACATAGTCCATTTATTTATTATGTATAGGTGGACAAACTTGAGGATTAAATGGCATAGACATATTGATGAGATTTGTGTTTTTGAGTGAACCCAACAAGGCAACAAACATATACTGTACACTGAAGACAAAGTTGATGAATTAGGTAGTTGTTTTTAAATTGATTTTATAGACAATGACAATGACAATTATAATTTCATTCTTAGCTGTAAATCACTAGTGCCAGAATTTGTCACCAAGTTATATTTCTTGTGTCTCAACTATTTATCCATTGTTCATTTGTAATTCATTTGTACAGTAATTTACAAAGATTCAATGCATAAATAGTTAAGACGGGAGAATAAAAATTAATTGTGATTCTAAATGAAAAGAAAAAAGATAATTCAAGCCTCACGTTTAGTCCGACTCTCAAATTAAGTTAGATCAATCTAGCTTGAAACACGTCAACGAAGGATAAGATCACTCGTAATCCTAAATCAAGTAAGATCAATGGGAACATGTCACCTCAAACATCATTAATGCGTCTGCATATATTAAACATCGAACTAATCTTGTTCACTCAACCACAGGTTTGTTTGGATCGGAGCAACTCAAACATCATTCTTATGCCTAACTCACAAGGGATGAATCTGGTTTTGTTTAGACTATTCCTTACTACTTAGGTGGTCACAAACTATCCCCAGTCAACATCTCTCCACTACAAAGTTGGAAAGACATCAATATAAGAGGAACATCAGAAGTTGCATAAATGTCCATTAAGTGACATATCATTGTTTTTATGGTTATTTTAACTTGATGGGTCTTTTGTTTTTTATATTTTAAATGCACCTTGTGATATAGATGGTGGATGTCCAATCAACCATCCTACTGGCTATCAAAACAAACAAACAAATCTATTTGCTTTTTCAGAACCAAATTAGATTTAGCTAACCAAATAAATAAAACAATCCACCACTACTGGGCTTTAGATGGTGGTTCACGTTACCATCCTTAACCCCAGGCCCATTCATAGTTGCCAACAATGTATTACGGGCCTTTACAAATTCAACAATTTATGGGCCGGGGTGGGTTCACTTACAGCCTATCATCAACAAAAAGGTTTTATCCACAATCACCCCTTATCTAATGGTTTGATATATCACTCCTGGAGTAGCATCTACCACACCAAAAAAATACATCCAAGTTTGGATGAACATGATCAATCCTTAATTCTAGGTTGACCATGGAGAATTGATCCTGGCTAAAAGGTAATAAAAAAATACATGAAGTTTGGATGAACATGATCAATCCTTAATTCAAGGTTGACCATGGAGAATTGATCCTGGCTAAAAGGTTAACCAGGATGGGTATATCAAAATGGCAACACCCGCAGTAAGCTTTAAATGCAAAGGGAACCGCATCAATCATCGTGCTTGCAAATACATCTTAACCTCACCAATAGTAAGATGTTTCTAACCAATGCTTCAACCAAATATGGTCACTTTTTTGCAAAGCCAAACCAAACAAAACTAACAACAGGTACACACTATACTATCAAAGACACTAAAATACACTAAAATACTTCCAAATGTTTGCTTCAACATTTTATTTATTCCAAAAACATCGTATAATACAAATTAAAAAAAAACTTCAAAAGCAAGGTTGAAATTGAAGTTACACAAGGGCACACCCCAATCTAGTCAAACCTCCAATATTTTACTCATGGTTGCTATAACAATTCTAATCATCTCGCAAGAAATAACATACACTATCAAAGCTTGCTAAATCTAATACAGTATATACTTCCAAACCTTCCAAACAAAAGTTCTCGACATACGGATGACTACTGAAAACAAAATTAAGACAACATTAAGAGAAAAACTCGAAGAAATCCTCAAATGGGATAGTTATGCCTTGTGGGCAGAAGGACATTACTATACCTAACCAGTCAAAAAGTGTTCACTGATCACAAATATGTTTTGTGAAATAAACTACTCCAATCTATCACACTATCTTACAGAATTAACAACACATTACCATTGATGACAAAACCAACATAATACCAAATGAACCTTTTACAGAATGAGAAACAAACGAGCAAAGAATATACGACATAAGATAGATAACAACACAAAATAATCAACGAGAAAAACACATGGATTTAATAAAAACAGGTTCATTGTAACAAAACACATTCATAAAATAGATCCGAAAATATCTCAAGGAGCTAGATCCAGCAATTTCACAGTCACCAAATAGCAAAATTGAAAACGGTACTTGAAATAAAAAAACCTAATTAGGCAGTGAGCACAACGGCACCACCGGCTTCCTTGATCTTCTTCTCGGCGGTCTTCGAGATGAGCTTCGCCTTCACCACCACGGGCTTGTCGGCCGGCAGCAATCCCTTCCCGAGAACCTTGAAGTAGCCGAACTGAGTCACGTCGATCAACGGCGCGTTGTCCTTGGTGGCCTTGTCCTTCACCTCCTGGGGCACCAACGACCAGAGAGTGTCGATGTTGACCGTCGGGTTGTGGAATTTGTTCCTCAGCCTGTGGAAATAGCGCATACCGACTTTCCCGAAGTAACCGGGATGGTACTTGTCGAACAAGATCCGGTGGTGGTGCATGCCTCCGGCGTTACCGCGACCTCCGGGATGCTTGCGATGCTTGCCGATACGTCCATGGCCGGCACTGACGTGGCCGCGCTTCTTCCGGTTCTTCTTGAATCGGGTCGTCATTGGAGATGGGACGATGGAATTTGGGGCAAGGCGGTGGAGACGAAAATGAGGGTTAGGGTTTTGATGAATTTATATAGGGAGAGGGTGAGATGTTAGGGTTTGAGTGAGAAATGGAGGATATGTGGCCCTTCATACTTTTGGGCCGGCCCAGAATTGTAATAGCCCCCAAAAATAAGGTCAGAGACTATTTAACACAATCAATTTTATATTTAGATTAATTAGAAACAATAATATTTATTTCAGTATTTCTTGATTATTATTTATGTTGACATTGATTTTATTTTTATTTTTTGATAAATAAATTAAAACATGTAATGATTTACTTACAACATTGATTCATGTAAATTAGAATTTTCCAATAGATAATGAAGATTGCAATTATTGTAAATTTTGATATCAAACTTTGATTCACTTAAATTATGAGCACTTAAAAAAATTCCAGGTCCATAACATACACACATTTATCTTTTTCAAATTACCCAAACAGGTTCATCGTTGCACCACACAATAAAACTGCATTTAAAATTTCTCGAACTAGTTTGCATCGGGTTTGCCTGAGAAGCACACGCACTCGAAGAAATTCTTATCAGATTGTCTATCAGCTTGTGATGGGCGATATTCCGTCTTTTTGCCATCACATACCACAACAACCTCGCAACATTCTGGTGCATACCTTCTAACATATTCTCCTTTTCCAAATCCTTTTCTCGATAACCTAAAACGTGAAACAATTTTTTATCATATGAAATGGATATGTACATACTGCCGAAACAGATTGATATACGTGATTTTTACAGTACCTTGCCAAGGGCGATTGCTTAGTCCCCATGACAAGATTAGATATATTAGCAACGACAATGAGTTCCAAAATGGCCTTAGTTGATGAATTGCTCTCAACTAGCATTGTGTCCACCATTACCTGCACAAGAAACCCGAGAAAAAAAAAAACAATCCATTACTAACTTACACACCAAGGATACTTGATCCCTTAACCTCCTACAACAAAAGTACACGACCACTAGATCTCGACTGAAGGTTAAACCATCATCATAGTTTTTAGTTTATACATACCTTGGACTCATTGCAAAGTTGGATGTATTTTTCTAACAAGTGTTTTCTCCTGTTGTATTCTTCCTTTATATAAAACTGCATCTGTTCTTTGCTCAGCTGGCTTCTCGATAGCTTCCCAACTGTCGCCCGAATTTCATGTTAAGTGAGGAGATTATTAATGAAGATTTATAACATATAAGTAGTTAAAATGAAAATGGGTTGTTTGACAGAGATTACAAGTTTCTTAAAACATCAGGGCTTAAAAAATAATTTTGGATTAACAATTTCAAGTGGGCATTTAACCAGTATATTGAACACATACTATAAAAAAAGAAGTACAAAAACTGCTAAAAACACAATCATCGACTTGAAAAACATCGCACAGTTTTCTTTCTTTTTTATTTCCGATGCTATCATCATACGACAAGTTGACAACAACAAAAATACCACATAAAACAATGTAGGAACCGCACCTGGTGTAGAGATATAAGTGATTCGAGGGAAAACATGCACAAGAAATAATCGACCTCCGGGGGCCACAACATGATCGAGTGCCCATTTGACGACATGCAGGTCGTTTTTACCGACGGCCACATAAACATCACTACTAGCCCCAACTACATCTCTGCTTCCATCTATGCTCTTGTTGCTTTCCTCTCCAATCTCCACAATTTCCGGCGACGCTTCTGTGAAATTACGGTATTGCCCTTCTTCTATATCCTCTGGATTCTCCCCTTCCATATCCCTTGATCAGATGAAGATATTATTCATACACAACAGGAAAGGAACAAATCATTTCATAAAAAAATAGAGGATTAATGAAAAAGGTAAATGTAAAGTTGGAATCTATTTGTCTTGATCAATATATGTAGTCTTTTTTGGATATGTCACAACATGTTTTTTCTAGACTTTGTGCTCTACTTTTTGTCCAATGGTCAATTTCTGGTACCACTAATCAGCATTCAAATTTGACTTAGCATGCAATATAAAGATAGCATAAAGATTATTTTTACTTTCATGATTTTCCACAAATGGAAATGTGTGTTGGTTTATCACTCTTTCCAGTTACGACACTTAGTTGGAATTTATCATATATATCAGAACTTAAAACAATGCAATAAGGATAATTGACTGGTGGTTATCAGAAGTAGCTTAACTATTATTCAAAAGTTATGCATAAAAAATAAAAAATAAAAGCAATAGAGGACCAAATACTAAAGGCCAAAACACTTTAATTAAATGTGTGATGCTTACTTTGGTGGGCCTAGCTAAGTGACTGTATATCAGACTAACAGTATTGGCTATGCTATGAAGAAATTATTTCTTTACCTAGTTACAGGAAATGCCTATATATCATTCAAAAATTACAAATATGACCTTCAAGTATTACTATTACAAACACTCCCTGGGGTTCTGAATGTTCTTAACAAATAGCCACTAATGAGGGTGCAATTTGTAAATAGAGACAAATACCAGGTATCTGAATTCTCAAGAAGAATGTGAGGTGATAAACAACATTATAATGAGATTTTGCAACATCTTCAAGAGCTTTATGGACAAAGTCACAGAGTCCATGTATTATGTAGTTCAAAGTCATGATTTGAAATAAATCGCAACGAAAAATTACGCTTGAACTATTCGTCCTACAGAAGCCAAAACTTGTGCATATCTCTACTACACAGTCACGCGCAAAAAATACTAGTTCAACAAATTATGTACTCAAGTTGCCAAATCACATACAAAATCGCAAATATGAATCACTAGCAAAGATAAAACAAGTAGGGATAAGTAAAAATATTCACACCTTCTCCTTTTGCAATAACACCTTCTATTGTTCATCCCCATCTCCACCTTTATCCCATTCCGACAACATCTCCTTAGGCTCCATCTCCGACTGCTCCCCCAACAACACCGCCGTCACCTCCCTCATACTTGGCCTCCGGGCAGGGTCCGGGTGGCAACAACTCAGCCCAAGCTTCAGAACTGCTTCCATCTCTTCCACCTCACACTCGCCTTTTATCCTCCTATCTGCCACCTCCCACAATCTTCCTTCCACGTACTTCTCCTTCACCCAGTCCATCAACACCTCCTCTTCCTCCCTCTCCACCCCGATTTCCAGCGGCCTCCGGCCACACGCCACTTCCAGAACCATCACTCCGAAGCTATAAACGTCGCTAGCCGCAGTAGGGGCAGCCATCGTGACCACCTCAGGGGCCAAATACCCCAAAGTCCCCACGACCCGAGTCGTGTTTGGAGCCTCACCGTGCGTATGCAATTTCGCGAGGCCGAAATCACCCAATCTACCCCTCATGTCGCCATCCAACAAGACATTGCTCGACTTGATATCTCTATGGACGACCACTTGGTCCCAACCATGGTGTAGATAATTCAAACCCTCCGCCACATCTGCTAAGACCCTTTTTCGCCCTTCCCAATTCATGAGAGACTTTGGGTTTTCGAAAATCCAACGGTTAAGACTACCATTGGGCATGTACTCATAGACTAGCAACAACTCGTTACCCTTTCTGCACCACCCGCGCAGTTGGACTAGATTCTTGTGCTGCAATCTACCCATGCTGGAAATTTCGGCCATGAATTCTCTCAAGCCTTGTTTGGAACCGTGGTTAACGCATTTCACGGCGACCTCTAAATTATTCGGTAACGTGCCTTTGAAGACTTGACCGAACCCACCAGACCCCAAAACCTCATCGTTCGAGAACCCCTTTGTGGCCAAGTGAAGCTCCTCATAGGAATACCTGTGGGGCCAATATTCCATCTCCCATTCCTCAATATCATCTACTTCTTCGGTTTTGTTTCGTTTTCTCCACCAAAACAAATACACCAAACATGCCACGAGGGTAAAGGCCAACACACAACCGACAGATATACCAGCAATCACACCTGGGGATAAGGGGGCCGGGCCCTGGTTTGCCAGCCTGAAAACGGGCAAGCCCGTGGTGTTGACATCCCTAGCAAGCCCGACATCACTGAAGCTCCAGGCCAGCACTCTTTGGGCCTCGACCCACTGGGTTTTCGAGGCCGAGAAACCGATGAACATCTCCGAGTCGAAGTAGTTCGGGATCGCAGGGTCCCTGTACGACAGCATGGTCCTCGCAGGCCGGTTCATTCCGGCGGGGGCGATGGTGATGTTGATTTCGTTTTCCGGGCCGTTGAATTCGACCCAGGCATGGATGTTCTGCCCGTTTCTCATGTCGAGAGGGACGAATGTGAAATTCGAACCGGCGTAGTAACCGGCGGTCTGCGTGGTGGTGGATAAGATGCTGTTGAGATTGATACCGACGTGATTTCCGTCCGGGTCGTTGAACTCCGTGTTGCGGCCCGTGTCGAATTCGATCGCCAGGAGCGGGCCGACGGACGACGCGGCGGAGAAAATCCCGAAGTACTGGCTCGCGAGGGCGTTGGGAGGGGAGGTCGAGTTGGAGATGACGAACGCGAGCCCGAAGCCCGGGCTGGTGGCGATCTCGGGAAGGATCGAGAACACGAACTGGGTCGAAAACGACGTCGTTACGTTGGTGGAATTGGGCGAGGGTTTGAAGGGTATTCTGGACGGGTAAAAGGCGCGGCCGAGTGAGAACTGGTTCGAGTCGTTGGTGAGGCGGATCACCGGCGGCTCGATGCGGGCGTCGTTGGTGAGGGTGATGTTGGAGGTGCCGGCGCTGGCGGCGAAGGAGTTGTAGAGGAAGTCGAGAGCTGAAGAGGGTAGTGTTAACTGCAGGAAAAAGAGAAACAGTATCGGAGGAAACATTTTTTCAGTGATTTCGAAATCTCAACTGCCCTATTTTATAGCTCCGACGCCGGCTGATTTCGTAGTTCATTTGATATCTGATGTTGTTGACAGTTCACACCTTCACGTCTGAACAAGATAAAAAATGGAGATATTTTGATTTTTCCACAATTTTGACTTTTGGGACCAAAAATGTGTTCTAACTTCAAAGTTGGCTCAATTGAAATTGTTTACAACTTGAGAGGGTGAAATTGCAATTTTTAATAATTATTGGTCTCGTTACAATAATCATAATTCAATTAATTTTATTTCAATTTCAAAATCTTTAAAAAAATACTTATATAAATAAAATAAAAAACAATTGAGATGAATGTACAGTAGGAGTATAATTCATTCTATTATATTGTTAATAATGTTTAATAATAATATATAAACGTATAAAAATTATTTTTATTATAAAAAAAAAAACAAATCAATTGAAACTCATTCCAAAAGGAAATTTATTGCAATTTTATAAAAATGTTTGATACAACAACTATAATTGACATTCATACACTAAAATGTTTCACATTATTTTTTTCTCTTAATGATGAAAGTTAAAAACCTTAAAATCAATATGGGGTTTATAAATTCCATCTTCTATAATATCGGCGGCGGCGCAAAATCTTCGATGTTATAATGTTATTAAATGAAAGCTGCAAGAGAATCATTGTATCGATTCGCTTAACTCAACCAGTTTCTTGCTCAAAGTCGTCACCTTCAGACTCTTCTGCTTGGTCTACATCATCGTCATCCACATCATTGTCGAGTTCTTCTTTCTCGTTCTCAACTATGGTCTTCCCAATAATGATCAAGTTGGTATTCCCCTTCCTGATTTCACTGCACTGCAACGAAGAAAAAACAAATTTACAGCATCACACAAATAAAGTAAATTTTGAAAAGAAAAAACAATAATTTATGAACAAGAAAACGAAAATACGAAGTAAATGTGGTTAAACCGTTAAAGCAAGATACTCGTTAAGCATCAAAACAAAGTTGGTCGCCTTCTATTCAAGGTTAATCACAGAAAGCACACCCGGGATCAGCCCTATTTACGAAAAAACCGATATTTCATTTTGACTTACATTTGCCCTCGTCTTAGCAGACAAATAATTCAAATGATTTCGAAACAAAATCAAACCTCAAGTGCATTTTTGTAATTTCAAACATTATATTCACCCCTTTCGACATAATTTAAGATGATATCTCAGTAGTTTCAGGTGGATAACAAAAGGCTAATAGCGTGAATACTTCGATTTCACAAGATATCATATATTTGATCACTTTGAACCCTAATATGACATACTTTCCAATGAAAACAATTTATGCAAGTCTCAGCTTCCATTGCCTTATAAGCAAAAAAACAAATATATCGAACTGATTTCAAAATAACTTCACACCGGGGGTATTTTACTATATTTCCAATTCCAGACCTTACATTTAACTACGATAAACCTCAGTAGCTCAAGGTGGATAAAACAAGGCAAACACACATGTCAATTCTTTAATTCACAACATACTTGCCATTACATAGATAAATCGCTTCTAGCGAGTAAGGCGTCGAATGAAAACAATTAATGCAAGTCTCAGTTTCATTTTCCTTAATAGGCGGAGATATATAAAAAGGAACAAAAATCGATAGGCTAGCTAGATGCGGGGTTTCAGCGAATCTCGTTTTTCTTCGCCTCATTTACTCAATAGCACAATCTTTGTTTTTGTCGTCTGTGCCACTATTTTTCTTTCTCCAAATCCAAATAACCTTGAGACTAAATTCCCCTAGGCATTAAGCATAAACCTTTAAAGGAAGTGAACCATCTACCCCCAGCAGGCCAGCAAATATAAATAAATAAATAAACCTAATTTTTTAACATGAATTAACTTTTAGATTATCTTACAATAACTAATACGTATGTATCATCAAGATTAATCCACTCATTAAAAAAATTGCTAATCAATATAACACACAATTAAAAAAAAAAAAACGATTTTTATTCAAAACAAAATCAAGGGCAAAATAATCACAATCAGGAATCGACGAATTGTATATAATTTTTTAAATAAAAAATTAAAGAGTGAGGTCGTTGAAAGATTTTGGGGATAAAAGACCTTCTCTTCGTACTCGGATTCTTCCATGGCGAGGAGGAGCTCGTCGTTTTGGGGCTGCGGCCACTGGGCCGGAAGCAAATACGACGTCGGAATGACCCGGTTCGACCATGGGTACTGGGTCATGAACGCCGGGTACTGCATGTTCGCTGTGAGTTTCTTGAATTTGATTTTCTCCGATCGGTTTCTCTTTCGTTTTCAAATTTCGGAACGGTGAAGTGAAGTACATGCGGAAAGTGTTTTGTAATGGGCCCAAAATTGATGGCATTATATGGGCCTTTGGGCCTTTAATTAATTATTGTGCTATTCCCAGGTCATATTTAAAATAATAATAATAATAATCACGCACGTGAAAACTCTCGGAAGAAAATATGGTACCATGTGTATTGTGAGTTGTACGCAGCATTAATTAACTTGGACTGTTTTTCAACCCAATAGTACTATTAATAGCTACGATAGTTGTCATCAATTGCTACAAAAGTCTACATGTACATGCATTATTCATAAGTGCTAATACGGGCTTCAGGACCACCTCATAAAATAAATAAGTTTTGAGGCCCCGTCCATAAAAGTAGAAGTTTTATAGGCAATTATAGACATTTGACACGTGAAAAGTCTATAATACCCTTACTTGTAATAAATAAACTTTGTGCTTCACCATGTCACAGTGACATACCACCGTGCCACATTGTACTCCACCGTGTGTCACCGTGACACAGTGTACTTCACCATGTCACAGTGTACGTCACCGTGTGTCACCGTGACACAGTGAAATGTCACCGTAACACAGTGAAATGTCACCGTAACACAATGTACTTTCACCGTGTGTCACCGTGACACAATAAAATGTCACCGTGACACAGTGAAATGTCACTGTGACACAGTGTACTTCACCGTGTCACAGTGTACTTTCACCGTGTGTCACCGTGACACAGTGAAATGTCACCGTGACACAGTGAAATGTCACCGTGACAGTGTACTTCACCGTGCAACATTGTACCCCACCGTGACACCATGTACTTTCACCGTGTGTCACCGTGACACAGTGAAAATACACCGTGACACAGTGTAATTCACCGTGTCACAGTGACCATACATAGCGAAAACTCACCGTAATATTTAAATGTGTGTGCGCGTGAATTTCAATTGCCAAAAATAGAGTAAAGTGCCTTTGTTTTTTAATATTCTTTTTCATGTAATGAATTGTACTATTGTGTCATAAGGGTATAATTGTCCATTGCCTATAAAACTTATATTCTTATGGACGAGGCTTTAGAACTTATATACTCTTATGCTTTGGTCTTAAAATGCCTCCACCCCTTATCCATAATCTATTATCCATTCGTCCAATTTCAAGATAATTTTTGTAAACTACTAAAATATACTTTTCGGCACAGAGTTTAAGAAAATTTTTATTTTAATTTTTTAATTAAAAAGTAAAAAATAAAAATATATATTTAAAAGTGAAAAGTAAAGTAGTTGTGAGTAAAGGTTAAAAAGTAAGTGAGGTAAAATAGAATAAAATTGTATATTAAAATGAAAAAGTTAAAATAATTATTTTCTTTTTTGAGTGTACCAACTATTGTTGAACACCTTTAAAAAAAAGTATATCAAATGTCTTTGGAGCGAAGGAGTACTATAAATACTATTAAACACTATGTATATAAACCATACCAACACATGCAACACTCGTGTATTGAAATATAACCCCTCTTTCAAACTAATGATCAAATTTAGTTTACAAATTACAAAAAAATTATAACCATTAATATAATAAAAAATAAGTATATTTTTTTCCTTTTTAACTTAACATCAAGGCCATGTATACAAAATTTAATTTCAATTCTATTAAATTTATTTAAAAAAAACAATTAAAATGAATAATTTTGTATAACTGATGCTATAATATTATTAATAGCACTTCATGTGATTTAATTAAAATGTATATTTTTTAGGTAATTTTAAATAAATAGGACTCTTAATTTATTAAATTAATTATAACTCTCAATCTTTTTTTTTATTAATTTTCAGGGGCTTTTGATTTTTAATTTTTCTATTACTTCCATGTTTTATTATTTTCACGTGATTGTGTCAGTTTTAGAACGATTATGTTTTTATTTTCAATTAATTGTGTGAGTTTTAGAACCCTTAATTTTAATGTAGAAAAAAATATGGGAAATGAATATAATATCTGTTTTCAATTTGCCCATAAAAAAATTACCCCTATTTTTTAAGTTGAAAATGTAAAGTAATTACAAAAAATATAATTAAGTAAATTAAAAGGTAATTTTAAAATTGGGAAAAATGGCATTTAGGCCATTTTTCAGCATTTTTTGACCAATAAGGCCAATTTGTAATTTTGGTGTCAATTAGGCCATTTTGTGTCAATTAGGCCAAAAAAATGTATATGGAAGGACGAAATTACCCTTCCATATTACCTTTCACAAATCGAGCTGGGGGAAAAAAAAATCGGGGCACATTCAATTCTCCTCTCTCTCTCTCTCTCTCTCAGCTCCGCCGCCGCTGTTGCTATTCACAATCGAGCCGAAGGATTTCATCTCCGTCGCCGCCGCGTTCAAGCCAAGGAGAGGGGGAAGGTCGCCGCCGGTTAGCAGCTCCAATTCTCAGCCGCGATTCCATGCAGTCCGTCTCCCTTGGCATCGATCGATCGATCGATTTCATCGCCGCCGCCGCCGTTCCTGTCTCAGTTCAGATGTCAGAGGCGCCGCCGCCCTCCTTGCCGTCGATTTCGAATCCAGGTACGCGATTTCGAATCCACGTACCCGTTCAGTGCTTAAAAGCTTCATTCAGCATGCATGCACAGTGTGTGTGTCGATTGATTCAGTGTGCGTTGTTCATGCATTCAGTGTTGATTGTTTTTTGTTATGCATGTTCAGTGTTTTTTCGTTGCATTCAGTGTCAAATCACCATGCACTCAGTGTTCAGTGTGCATGCATTCAGCGTTCCTGCACTGAGCTTGCCATTCAGTGCTAAATTGGATCATTCAGTGTATAATTCACCATGCACTCAGTGTTCCTGCACTGAGCTTGCCATTCAGTGCTAAATTGGCTCAGTCAGTGTCTAATTCCTGTAACACATTGTGTGGATTGACTGAGCTAGTTTTCAGTCAGTGTCTAATTGCTTGATTCAGTGTGCATTGAGCCGGACTAATTGCTCTTCCACACTGTAGACACCTGTTGCACACTGAATCCATATTCAAGCATGTGGATTCAGTGTTTATTTGCTTCATTCAGTGTCAGAATGAGTAACAGCTTGTTTGTTTCCCCTAGGATACTATGGTACCTGTTATTATCTCGTTGGAAATGCAATGTGTTACAGGAATCAGTGTTTGTTGACTTTGTTTCCTTTGAGGCATTGACCTGTCTCCCTTTCAATAAATGCCTGCCATGTTAGTTGAGGGTTGAGGCATTTACTGCCTTGTTAGTGTGGTGATTACGGTTATAAAAACCTCGTCATTTCTCTGGTTTCCTCATCTCATTTCTGTTCGATCGGGGGGAGCAGCCAGCAACGATGCCGAGGCGAAGGGGAACACTCGATCGAGAGCCAGGACCGACACCAAGCGAGGCAGAATTTATGAATAACAGTCCTCCCTCGTCGCCCGAACAAAGATTCAATGACGGGCTAATCCGTCGGGGGCCACCGATGATGCCTAGGCGACCAGGCACACTGGATCGGGAGCCAGGGCAGACGGCAAGAAGTCGGGGGGTTGAATCTTGGAATGGTTCTCACTGGACCGAGCAAAGATTCAATGGCCGTTGGCATAAAGAAAAGTTTCCCCTCCCGGCTGTCTTTGTTCGTCCGATCAAGGACGAAATGGGGAATTTCATCGTTCTGACGGACTCCCTGGACCAGAAATGGCACGTTCCTCTCACCACTCATCGGAATCAAACTGCCATCCACGGATTCAACTGGGAACGCCTCGTTCGAGAGTTTGGAGTGCAGGAAGGCTGGAACATCCGGATTACCTGGACCGAAGGAAGAAGATTCTCGGTTGGCGTATTCGATCAAAATGGCCAGTCGATGGTGCGCCCGGTCAGGGACCCCCCTCGTCGTGACCCAAGACTTCCTCCGTCTCATTATTATTGTTGTTAAATTTTGTTTTTTGTCGTTTTTTCTGTTTCCTGTGATTTTGACGACGACTTGTCTTCGTTGTACTGCTCGTGATTGAATTACTTGCTGCTTGCTTAATAAGACTCTTTGAGTTTAAAAAAAAAAAAAACACACAACACTGTCTAGTCTGACTTTGACACTGAACATGCCTCAAAAGCACTGTTCCTTTGACTGTGATTCATTTAACACTGAACAGGTCTTAAAAACACTGTCTAGTCTGAGGCAACACACACTGAACCACACAATCAAACAAACACTGAGCACACTTTTATGGCACTGAACACACTCCAATAGCACTGAACAGCACTGAACACACTTTAATAGCACTGAACACCGTTTTTTAGCACTGAACAGACAGGGACACACATTGAATCACACTGTTTGAAATGTTCAGTGTTTTCGTTTCACGCATTCCTTAAAAAAATCGTGCGCTGACTTTGAGTCGTTATTTTTTTGTGTTTTTTTTTTCCAGCAGCAGGGGCCGATGTTTTCGCATTCTGTGCATTCGGCGGTGAGAATTTGGTGTCCAGAATCGATTCCTCCCGTGCTGCCGCCCTTCACCAGCTGAAGGAAACAGTCGAGCTTCAGTGGCCTGAGCTCCGAGACGTCGCGTACGGCATGCATTACTCTGTACCCGATTTCCCAAACTGTGTGCTCTCAACCGATGCGGACATGTCGAACATGGTATCCCTAGCTGCGCTTCACAAGCTGCCTCGGGTGAGCATCGACATTTCCGTCGCGACTGAAGACCGCACCTCTAGTTCTGTGTTCTCGACGGTGTCCAACAGCAGCGCTGTCAGTGCGACTGGAGCAGAAAACAACGAGGGATTCGAAGCAGAGGATATGTTCCGCCTGTTTGGTCCGTCGAGTTCTAAAGTGCTGTTGACCGATGGCTGGGACAAAGAGATTTCTGGTGTCGGTCAGATGTTCCAAGGAGGCGCCCCGGACTTTCGAAACGCGCTCTGTAAGGTGGCAGTCGGAGTGGGATTCGATTTCGAGTACGTGAAGAACAGACCCGAAAAGGTTTCTGCCGTGTGCTCGAAGAAAAGCAGCACGGGATGCAACTGGTCCGTGTGCGCCGTGATGGATCGAAGCAACGGCTTCTTCTACGTCAAGCAGCTGAGTAACGAGCACAGCTGCGGCGCGTGCTTTCGATCCCTGAAGCACAGGCGCGTCTGCTCGGACCTGGTTTCCAGTTTGATAGTCGAGGAGGTACGGAAAAGCACGCTGACTCGTCCGGTCCAAGTCGTGAGAAACTTCCAGCATCACTATGGCCTGGAGATCTCGCCTGGCCTCGCTCTGGATGCGCTCGAGAAGGCCAGGAAGCTGATTCACGGCGACGATAAAGATTCCTTTGCCGCACTGACCAAGCACCTGCAGGCAATATCGGACTCCAACCCTGGGTCGCACCTGCTGCTCGAATTCAACGAGGCGTCCAGGAAGTTTCGCAGGGTCTTCATCTCGATGAAGGCTTGCATCGACGGGATGAACCACTGTCGCCCTTTGCTGTTTCTGGACGGCACGTTCCTGAAGGGGAGGTTCAAGGGCCATTTGCTCGCTGCTACGGGCAAGGACGGCGACGGAGGTATGTGGAACACTGACGGTTTGAAATGCACACTGAATCCAACTTTTTAACACTGAATGGTCTGAAATGCACACTGAAACTGACCCCTGTTGCTTCCAGCACTGAATATGTATTTTCAACACTGAATGGGTGCTATTCACACTGACTGAAGTGTTTTTTTTTTTTTTGTTCGTGTCTCGTGAATGCAGGGTTGTACCCGCTGGCTTACGCCGTTGTCGATTCCGAGAACTATGCTAACTGGAAGTGGTTTCTGGACAACCTGAAGCACATCCTGCCTACTTCTCGCACCGTTACGTTCGTGTCGGACAGGAATCTCGGCCTGCTCGAGGCGATGAGCAGGGTGTTCCCAGGGTCCCCGCACGGCTACTGCATCAATCACTTGAAGCTGAACCTGAAAGACAAATTCAGAGGCAGATGGGCGACCAAGATGTTACGAAAAGGCGTGGTGTGGAGTTTCCTGAAATGCGCGTACGCAACCACCGTCGAAGCCTACCAACTAAGCATGGACGAGCTGTTGAAAGAGGGAGGCCAGACAGCGAAAGTGTTTTTCGAGAACATGGATCCAAAGAATTGGGCCAACGTGTACTTCTCGGGGAAGAGGTACGGCGAGATGTCGTCCAACGCCGCGGAGTCGTTCAACAAATGGATCATGGAAGCCCGGCATCTTCCGATCACGGCGTTGGTCAACACAATCAGGCTGAAGCTGATGACCTTTTTCCACGGTATGATGAGGGTTTATCAATCTCAAACACTGATTGCACTCTTTTAACACTGTTGGCCTTGTTCAAGCACTGACTGGCCTTGTTTAACACTGAATCAGACAGGGGGGCCAGGAGCAGGAAGTGGACTACGGCTTTCTGCCCGTCCGTTGAGAAGAAGCTGGGTGAAGCCATCAACGAAGGCAGGAAATGGGTGGTTGTGGGGTCGTCCGAAACGGTTTTCGAAGTGCAGTGCGTTCCGTCCGTCGTGGTCAATATCGCTGATCAGACGTGCACCTGCTGCCAGTGGCAGATTACAGGGGTTCCGTGTTCCCACGCAGCTGCGTGCATTCTGCGGTCCGGGAAGCCGATGGCCTCGTTCGTGGACAAGTTTTACCACGCAGAGAGCTACGCAAGGTCTTATGCCGATCCGCTTCAGCCGGTTTCCATGTTTGATCAACCTTCGAACGTGCCAGAGAACGTCATGATCGAGCCGCCAACATCGAAGAGGCCCCCTGGAAGACCTAAGAAGAAGAGGATTCCGTCCAGGGGTGAGCACATCCCGAGAGCCATGAAGTGCGGGAGGTGCGGACGTGTCGGCAATCACAACAAGAAAACGTGCACGGAGCCTGTACCCTAGTTAGTTAGTTAGTAGGCTTTTTTTCTTATTTTGGATCTTCGTTGTGTTTTTTCGACATGATTTCTGTGATTAGTGACACTGAATGGGGTGAAAAAACACTGACTGTCAGTGACAGGCACTGTTTGGCTCATAAACACACTGACTGACTGTCATCTCAAAAAAACACGGGATTTTAACATTATGTGATTTGTTTCTTGTTTAGTTATGGTCTTGGAGTGTGTTTAATTTGTTCTTGTATCTTGTAATTTTTGCATTTGCTTGTTTTTCAATGTTTCAATTCAATAAGCCTTAGTTGCTGACACTGAGTGGACAAGATTAACACTGATGGCACTGAATTGGAAGAATAAACACTGCCAACACTGAACAGACAGAATTAACACTGAATAACAAGCAATATCATCACAACTGTGTTCAACTAAAAACTGCCCAGAAATATGAACAAAAAACACAATTTTTTGTTTTTACAGAAACTAAACCCAAACACAATCATGTTCGTACATTTACAGAAAAAACACTTCATGGTTTTTTTTTTTCAAACAGAACTAAACAGAAAACGCGCACAGCCCCAAAGGTCACTACTTCTCCTTCATGGTCAGGATGGTTTGTATCACGTGACCCTTGAATTCTTGGAACTCTTCCGTCCTGACCTTCTCCGGAATGGGCTCTTTCTTCAGAATCTTCTCCATGTAGTAGCATACGTACAAGGCACATTCATTCCTGGACAGTGACAGACGTGGAGGAGTCAGAGAAAAAAAAAAAAAAGAAACACTGACACTGAATGCACAAATATAACACTGAACAGGCATAAAAATGAATCTTTCAGAAAACACAACACTGAGATACTTACAGAGTTGGGGCTTGCTGTGGGAGAGGCTTCACGACCTCGATTCCAAGTATCGGGAAACCACACTTCCCCGCTTTCTCCAGCATTTGTCCCACGTTGGTCTCCACCTTTTCTTTCTGAAACGTACGAAACAATACAGTTTGTCAGTTATCGTTAGAAAGGGAACTGTTTTTAAAAATCGACTAAAATACAGTAGACGTACCAATTCCGCTGCATTCGCCATGTAATGGTCCTTCGATTTCGACCCCCTGGGTTGAATCGAGTTGTAGAATAGCCATTTCTCTTTGACGAAGTCGCAGACGAGCAGCGTAAAATGGTTGGGAGTTGCAGTCTTTTTCATCCCAGGAGACAAAATCGGGAACATTATAATCCCTTCTCGCACGCACGGGATCATATCTGTGATTGTTTGGTACATTTTCTGGTTGTCATGACGTCCCGTGACGATGGAAGTCTGCGAGAAAGAAAAAAAAAAACAGAGTTTTTATTAAGAAAGGATGAACTCAATGAGCACTGAACAGGGCATTATAACACTGAACATCACATATTAACACTGAATGTTGATGATAAACACTGATCAACCTTCAATAACACTGAACAGAAAACACACACACTGAGCAGCTCATTAGAAACACTGAGCAGCATACATAAGCACTGATCAACAGCAATGACACTGAACAGCACATAAAAACACTGAACAGACACCAACACACTGTACAACCACTAAAAACACTGAATGCAAATGCAGGAAAGACTCACCCAACAGTGCGAGGGGAGTATCAGAGCCTCCAGCTTCTTGTTGTGGTCTCGATGCAGCGACTCAGCAAAGGCGTCGACCACATGATTGCTGATGAAGGTGCACTTCATCATGTCGGTAATGTCACCCACCGTCACGACTGTGTTTATACGGGGA
Organism: Euphrasia confusa; assembly: GCA_954870475.1. Lineage (NCBI taxonomy): Eukaryota > Viridiplantae > Streptophyta > Magnoliopsida > Lamiales > Orobanchaceae > Euphrasia > Euphrasia confusa. The sequence continues at coordinate 39,241,245 of OX940956.1, read as the reverse complement.
AAGAACTTCATCGTCCACCTGATTGTCAAAAAAAAAGGGAAAAAAATAAAAAAAAAAACACATTCATAGCGCACAAAAAAAAAACGAAAGAAAGAAAGAAAGAAGGGAAAGACAGAATGTGAAAGAAGGAAAATAAAAGAAGCTTCACTCACGTTTTCGGGTCGCTGTTGTGGAGGATGATTTTGTCGAGGATTTCCGGCTCCAATTCCAACCCGCAGTTCACATCAAATTTCTTGTTCACGCTCATCAAGAAGTTGAGATGATCCTCATTGTAATCACTGCGGATCGGTTTCTGGCTCGCCTCCTGCACCACCTTCTTACCCTTCTTGATCGCCTTCTTCTTTGCGGCAGGGGCAGGGGGATCGTACTGAAAATCGTCGTCGTCGCCGTTGGCCGGCTTCCTTTTCCTGCCCTTGACCCGTCGCACCATCGACCTGGTCTTCGCCTTGCTCGAAGGCTCTATCTTTTCAGCTTCCGGTCTCAACGGGCTCCCTTCTTCTTCATCGTCCTTGTTGCGGTCAATCTCGTAGACGCACAACTCCGCCTGGAGACTCAAGACTTCATCTTCCCGTTCCTTGACAATTTTCTGCAGAGCCTCGATCTGGGATCTGTGGACAAGTTCTTGCGCTTTCATGTCCGCCTCCAGAGACTCGAGCTGGACTTTTTCGTAGACGTTCATGACCGACGACATCTGAAGGTCAGCCAACGCATTCTTCAAAACATCCACTTCGTCCTCGAGCTCTTTCACTCTAGCCCTCAGAAGCCGCACTTCCTCCTCCTCCTCACCGGAGCTTCGAGCCTCTCCCGCCTCGGTCACCGGATTATTCTGATCGTTCGCCTTCTTGATCAATTCTTCCTCGAGCTCTTTCACTCGGGCCCTCAGATTTTTCAGCTCCTCCTCCTCCTCGGAGCTCCTCCTCTTCAGACGCTGGTTTTCGCCTTCCAGCTCGACGTTAGCACTTGTCGCTTCGTTCAGCCGAGAAGTCGTGCTATCGAGCTTGGATTGGAGATCCCTCACAGCGCTGGAGAGATCTTGATTCTCCGACAGGAGGTTGTTGAGCAACCTCTCGGCTTCAGCAGCAGAAACAGCGGGGCGTTCCTCATCGGGCTGCTGCTGTTCGGAAGGCCCACCCTCGTCCTCCGGCTCCGGGACTATGCAGGCCATCTCCTGATGCCGCCCGGAAGAACTGTCGTCGTCGTCGTCGTCGTCTTCCCCCCCATCTGACGACTGCTCGTCTCCAGAAGGCCCGCCCCCGGGGCCTTTTCTTTTTTGTTCCTCTTCCTCCTCAGGGCTCGACGAATCAGAGCCCGGATGCTCGTCATCGTCATCATCATCGTCATCAGACCGCCCTTCGTCCTCGCTCTCCGCCGCACGCGGAGTGTTCACGATTGCTTTGTAGGAAAGGTAGCCCTTGTACGCGTGGATCTCCGCCACCGTCTTTCCGTGTTTCAGAAGACGAGCATCCACCTGTCAGACACGGACATCACGCGTTAGAACTCAAAAAAACATCATCACCCCCTCAAGTGAGTGACACTGAACAGCATTAATAAGCACTGAACATCGCAGTTATCCTACTTTGACACTGAACAGCATAAAAAAGCACTGAACCAGAACATCATTCACACTGTCCACCCACAGGCACTGTGTGCATGAATATCACACTGAACAACAAGCAATAAACACTGAACCTCAATATTTCACACTGAACCTCAATATTTCACACTGAACAGCAAGCAATAAACACTGAACCTCAATAAACACTGTCGACGGACACTGAATCATAAAACAAAAACAGAATTAAAAGAAGAAGCAGAAGAAAGAGAGAAGATATTTACCGCCTCGTCCGCGAGACCCGCCAGGGTCTCCTTGGTCACATTCGAAAGGTCATTGAGATGCCAGTTCAGGACCCGGGGGAGGTGCTCGTTCTCCAGCCTTTTTGCCAGCTTTGTGTGCTCACAAAGCCAGAACTGCACAAAAACCAAACAAAAAAACCCGAGGTAAATATCAAGGAATGAAAAAATAAAAAAGACGGCAAGACGATTGTGAAGAACAGCAAGTAGAAGCACATACCAGAAGCAGTATCGTGCAGCCTTGTGTATTCTGCGGGTTGCCCCTGTTCGCAGCTGCCGAGTCGCAAAGGGCCTTGAGAATCGCCTCGCCCCAGTTGTAGCTCTGCATCGACTCCAGATCCACAACATAATCCAACCACTTCCATTGGATCGTGACGGAGGAAGTGGAGAAGAAGACAGTGCCGATCACTATCAAAGAGAGGAGCCGAGCTACATCAGCAAGAGCCTGAGGCTTGCGACTCCGACGCTTCACCAAAATATCGAGCTTTTCATTCAGCAGCTTCGGGTTCAGCGTCTTCTCCCCCGGGAACATCCTCTCCCTGAATCTTTTGTTATCGCACTTGGACCTCGAACTGATATCGAGCTTCCTACTCCCGCCTACGATTCCAAATATAAGATCGACATCCTCGGGAGTGATCCTGACATCTTTGCTGCCGAGCTTAATAGTACGAGCGCCGGCATCCATCTGCTCCAGCACGGCAGCTATCGCAGCGTCGCTCTTTCGGGTGTGGAGGATGGTCAGCCTCTGATCCTTAATGCTCTTGAAGAGATGGTAGAAGGGGGTCATCTTCAGATACTCGTCGTGCCCCGGCTTCAGCTTGTCCTTGATCTCATCAATCGTCCGGATGATGGTCAGCAAGTTGGACCTCATCTGTTTATAGGACCTGGAACGAACACCAAAAAAACACACACCGATGTGAGTACAAAGCAATGAACAGGGCATATACAACACTGAACAGGCATATACAACACTGAGTGGCCATGTAATTGCACTGAGTGGCACTGAAGAGGCACTGAACAGGCATGATGAGGCACTGAACAGAACATTTTAACACTGAACATACACCCAACACACACAATCAACACTGAGTGGCACACACAGGGCACTGGGTGGCATGCAGAGACACTGAGCAGGCATAATTTCACACTGAGCAGGACAATTTAACACTGAACAGAACAATTTAACACTGAACGGCCACCAACACACACAATCAACACTGAGTGGCCATGAAATTGCACTGGGTGGCATAAACAAACACTGAGCAGGCATAAACAAACACTGAACAGGAAAATTTAACACTGAACAGAACATATTAACACTGAACGGCCACCAACACACACAATCAACACTGATGAACACATAATCACACCGAACCTCCATCAAAACACACAAAATTCATTCATGCAATGGAAATTAACAGATTGAAATTGAAAATCGGTTGAATTAGGGTTAGAAATACTTACTTCCTCTCCTTCTTCTCGCCGGCGGCAGGCTGAGGGATAGGGCTCGCCTGCTCTTCACTCGACGGAGTGTACTGAACAAGCCTCCGTTCAGTGTTTTCTGAAGCAGCAGCGGCGGTTGGAGTCGATTTCTTCCCGGCGGTTTTCTTCGCGGCGGCGGTTTTCTTCGACGGCGCCATCTGATAATAATCGAACTGAGCAAGCAGAGAGATGAGAGGATTTCGCGGTGGTGGTTACGAAGCTTGGTTTCGGTTTTTTTCTGTGAGTTTTCGAGCGGGAGCCGAGAGAGAAAAGAGAGAAAGTAATGGAGGGAGGTGTGGGTTTCGTGTGTGTGGGAGTTCGTGTGTGCGGGAAATAATGAAATTAATGCTGAAACGGTTTGTTCAAATGTGTATATATGCGAGGGCAACGACGTCTTTGCACATTTTAGGCGGCCTAATCGGCACGCGTAATTTCTCGAAAGCCTTATTGCCGAAAAAATGCTGAAAAATGGCCTAAATGCCATTTTTCCCTTTAAAATTTTATTTTAAAGTAAAAAATATTTATTTAAATGTTATATTCTATTTAAAAAATACTAAATAGAGTAAGTATATTTTACATCATGATAAATTTGATATATATGGATAGGTTCGGTTTTTTCGCACCTCTACCGCCACCGCCCACTTCCAAGTTCCAAGAAAACCTTCTTTCTTTTAACCCTTCCTCTTTTTTCTGGGTTCGTCGTGTCGCTTTTAGCATACACCCACGTTACTTCATGGCTTCATCCACACCCCACTCACGCTTTCCAATAAAACCGCCGCCTGCGCTCCATCAACATCTCGACCCACATTCCAATTTCAGGAAAATTCCTGCCAGATTGAAGAACGCTTGCTAAGTGTTTGTAGAAAGTCCTACAAGAAAAAATAAAATGAGACTGTACGTTTATCTACTGGAGGGCAGGGGATGGGCAGCGAGGGATTCTTACGTGAAGCTGCAAGTCGGGAAGTACAAGTCCAAGAGCAGGGTCCTGAAGAACACGGACAACCCTCTCTGGAACGAGGAGTTCTTTTTCAGGGTGCATGATTTGGAGGAGGAGCTCGTGGTGTCCGTGTACAGGCACGATGAACACGAGCAGCACGGGTTTTTCAATGGATCCTCAGGGGGGCTGGTGGGTCGGGTCAAGATTCCGGTTTGGAGTGTCGTGGCAGAGGAGGGTCAGAGCCTGCCACCGACTTGGTTTACCGTAGAGAGACCTAAGAATATGAAACCAAGCGATAAGGATTCTGGTTAGTTTTTCTTGATTGTTAGTTTTCTTAATTTTGATAAATTCATGGTTGAAAATTGTTGTCTTATTGATAATTGTTGCGTCTTATTGAATGAAATATAGAAGTTTTAAGAAAAGGATACATTAAGGATATTATTTGAGTTTGAGGATGAGTTTATTTGTTGGAGTTGAATTACCGGCATTTCGGGTACAGATTTAAGGCGGTCTTATTTGAAATCCAGGTGCTAAGATGTGTTGCCTTTTGTTTTGAGCTTGTTAACTAGAACGGTCACCGGGTGGGGGTTGAAATCTACTGTACTTGACTGTAATGAATAAATTTGAAGAAGAAAAAGAGATTGCTTTTCTGTGAAAGAGTTCATTTTTTTTTTAATAATGAGTTTGTATTTTTAAGTTGAAATTTCCTTTAGGAATCTAAATATGTTGCTAAATATATTTGATGCCTTCAAATAGCAGGTAAATATAGAACAATGGTCATATATAGACATCAATTCCATGATTGAGTTGTATTTTGTTGAGCTGAAAATAGCTTATCTAAAATTTGGTGTTAAAGGCTAGGTAGTGCACGGAAACTGTGATTCATATTTACCCGTTCATTAATGATTGAACTTTTATTTACAATTTATCCAAATAAATTTTGTTTCCTTTGTTTGTTTTATAATTATAATATTGTCTAAGTTGATGAGTCTAGTCTGGATTACTAGTTCTCCTATCCTGCAAATGTAGGTAAACTTCTTCTTGCCCTGTCCTTGCATGGAAGGGATTCTTACTCCTCACCGGCAGAGGGCAAACTCGCTTCATCCCGTGACCCATATGCTCTCGATACGCCATCCAGAAAGAGCCACGAAGGCAAACACCTGATGAAGTCACTGGCGACCCGTTTGGACAAATTCCTGAACAAGAAAGACGAGACATCATGGAACAATGACGATTCATCCGAATCATCCACATCATCAGATTGCGAAGATTCCCAGGTGGACCCTCCTCCTAGCACGACCTTCGAAGAAGCGATTGAACTGCTTTTGCAATCAAAAAACGAACAAAACAGAGACACTCCTGATAATCTCCCAGGTGGTATTCTATTAGATCAAACTTATGAGGTGTCTCCAAGGGATCTTAATAAGGTTCTTTTTGAGCCGAACTCTGAGTTCAGGAGATGCTTAGCAGAATTGCAAGGTACAACAGATATTCAAGAAAGCCCTTGGAAATGGGAGTCGTGTTTGAAAAGAGTTGTGATATATACTAAAGCAGCAACAAAACTAATTAAGGCAGTTAGAGCCACAGAAGAGCAAACGTATGTCAAAGCCAATATTAATGAATTTGCCGTGTTTGCTAACGTGAGCACTCCGGATGTTCCATATGGAAACACTTTTAAGGTCGAATTACTCTATAAGATGATAACTTCAGATCAATCGGGTACTCGTCTCGTAATATCTTTTTCTATTAACTTTACTCAAAGCACCATTATGAAAGGGATGATTGAAAATGGAGCTAGGCAAGGATTGAAGGAGAGCTTTGATCAGTTTAGCAGCTTACTGTCCCAAAAGTTCAAAGTGGTTACAAGTTCGGATTTGTCGGATAAGGATCATGTTTTAGCTACTATGCAGACCGAGCACCAGTCGGGTTTCGAATTAGCTGTTAAGTACTTTTGGAATTTTACGGTGGTGTCAACTGTTTTTATGCTGGTGTATGTTGTTTTTCACATTTTCCTATGTGGGCCACAAAAGATGCAAGGTTTAGAATTCGAGGGGCTTGATTTACCCGACAGTTTTGGCGAGTTTATCGTGTGTGGTATTTTGGCTCTTCAGTTGGAGAGAGTTTATTTCATGGTTTCACACTTTGTGGAAGCTCGACTGCGAAGAGGTTCTATGATGTACTAAAATTTTGTGTATAGTCTGCGTAGGTGTTGTGCTCTCATGGCTTACTAAATTTTATGATATTTTGATAGGAAGTGATCACGGTGTTAAAGCACAAGGCGATGGGTGGGTTCTAACGGTAGCTTTGATAAAGGGGGAAAACTTACCTTCGATGAATTCGATAGAGATCCCTGATCCTTATGTCGTGTTTACTTGCAACGGCAAGACAAGAACTAGTTCGGTTAAGCTCCGAACTCTTGATCCTCAATGGAATGGTACATTGTCATATTTTTGTTGTATTTCCTATTATGCTTATAGTTATATCTCCCTCCATCCCTTAGAAATGGTCACACTCCCTTAGTAATTAGAAATGGTCACACTCCCTTTGTAAATTACAAAGGGAGTGTGGCCATTTCTAAGGGACGAAGGGAGTATATGTTTATTTATTTTATTCAACTTTCAGTTCTTGCAAACATCCACATCTGATTCTCAACTACTTGTCGCTTTTTGTCTAAACCATTTTTGGTCCAAAGTCCAAACACTCCTTATATCTGATAGGATACTCTTCTGCAAAACTTATACAGAGATACTCGAGTTTGACGCTGTTGAAGAGCCCCCTTCCGTGTTGGACTTGGAAGTCTTTGACTTTGATGGACCATTTGACCAAGCCTCCTCCCTTGGACATGCTGAGATCAATTTTCTGAAGCACACAGCTTCAGAACTTGCTGATCTGTGGGTTCCTCTGGACGGTAAATTTGCTCAGTCTTCTCAGTCGAAACTGCACTTGAGAATTTTCTTGGACAACAATAATGGGGTTGGAACAATTAGAGATTATCTATCGAATTTGGAGAAGGAAGTTGGAAAGAAGGTAAGAAATCATGCCTTGTAGAAAATTAAACGCTTTGTAGTTAGCTATCTTCAAGTTCCCATATTGGTTTGTTGTGCAGTTGAGCCTGAGGTCACCTCACAGGAACTCGACCTTCCAGAAGACTTTTGGATTGCCTCCGGAAGAATTTCTCATTAGCGATTTCTCATGCTCGCTGAAAAGAAAGATGCCATTACAGGTAATAAACAATCTTTGTTAATAAGTCTCGTCTCCTTTGCTTTTGTTAGGGATAAGGATAATTATGAAAACTACCACTTACCTTTTGCCCCAACAGTTGGTTGACCTGACCAGATGTGATCTGCTAAAATCATCAAATGGTTTTACAATTATATTCCACAAGCTTAGTATACAGTACAAATATCCCAAACTTTTCGTCTTGCTACATGTGATACTTAGAAAAGTTGAGTATGTAAAATATTGAATGTTTGTAAATTTGGGGCTTATTCTGATATTTTGAAAGTTATTGCAATTTGCAACAGTTCTACTACTAATGAAAATATGAAATGCAAGACAGAAGGATTTTTATTTTTATTAATGGATCCTTTCTCATTATTTGAAATTTAGTTTCCTTCATTTGATTTGTACACCACCATCTCAATTCTTTTCAGGGCCGTCTTTTTCTTTCTGCCAGAATTGTTGGATTTTATGCGAATTTGTTCGGACACAAGACCAGATTCTTCTTCCTCTGGGAGGACATTGAAGATGTTCAGGTGCTTCCACCGTCCCTTGCAGCAGTTGGAAGTCCATCACTAGAAATAATTTTGCACGAGGGTCGGGGCCTTGATGCTAGGCATGGAGCCAAGGTTCTAGATGAGCGTGGACGGCTGCATTTTCACTTCCATTCTTTTGTTTCATTTAATGATGCTAGCAGGTATTTCTGCTTTTGTATTTATAGGGTTAATTACATCAGATTAAAACACCATCACACTTTGGTTCAATCACAAAAAAGCCCAAAAAAGAAATTTCAAAAATATCAACTTTGATTTTTTTTATTAATTTCAAAATCAGGACAATTATGGCCTTGTGGAGGACAAGAACACTGGAACCAGATGAGAAAGCCGAAATCGGGGATGAGCAGCTGGATGATGATGATGGGAAGCCTATCGTAATTGAAGACACGGAATCTTATTTGGTTGTTGAAGATCCAAAGATGACCAAGGCTTATACAGTGGAACTGCCCCTGAATGTAAGTCATGACTCGTTATTAAATTTGTATGTATTTGGAAATAACTTATGTTAATTACCAAAGGACCCTTGAAGTTTACGTAAGTTTACAAATCAATCTGCAATTTTGTTTATAGTTTACGTAAGGTGGTGTATTCTGATTGCAAAGCCCTACAATACTCTCCCTTTTCTAGGTCTCTTATAATTACTGCTCTAATTTTCCACAGCTCAAATTGTTGATGAAAATGTTTGACGGAGGAGAGTTGGAACTGAAAGTGATGGGCAAGTCCGGTTGCCTCAACTATGCTACAACTGCATGGGAACACGTGACTACCTCAGATGCACAAGAAAGACGCATTTCTTACAAATTTAGCCGAAGAATCTCAATCTTCGGAGGCGAAGTAACCTGCACGCAACAAAAATCTCCAATACCGAATAACGGCGGGTGGGTCGTGAATGAGATTATGACCCTTCACAATGTCCCATTTGGTGATCACTTCCGAGTAAGTATATATTATACGCTTGGGGGTTAATTACAATAAACATTGGACATCTTTCCAAATTGCCAGGGCTAATTACCAGAAGTACCATCGGGGTCTGACCTCATTACAAAACACCACAAAAACTTTCAGAATTACAAATTTAGCAAATCGCGCCTTATGATTTTATTTCATGATGATGCAGGTCCGGTTTAGATACCAGATTGAAAGACCTTCGTCTGCACAAAATTCTTGCAAGTTCGATGTTTACATAGGGGTGATGTGGCTGAGAAGTACCAAGTTCGAGTCCAGAATAACGAAAAACATTATTGGGAAGTTTACAAATCGGTTAGAGGAAATACTACAGTTGGTTGAAAGAGAGATTTTGCTGACAACCCAATAATTTACTATAGATTAATTTTCATGTAAAGTTCAGATTACTATTAGTAACTAGAATGTGAGTCATTTATTTTCCCATATGTAACACTGCCACAGGGTAAATATTTGATTTTAGAATATGATGATTATAGAAATTTTCATATAATTTCCATATTTTACAAATTACAATTGTACCTTTTTTTTTTTTGACAATCCTAGTACTTTGTAGTATTAAAATTACACCCCAATAAATAAAACTATTATTTCTCATGCATTTTTATTTTTTAACTTTATATACACCATATTTGGTTTTTTAATTAAAAAATATTCTTACCTTAATTTTTTTAGTTTTCTTGTTTGAATTAATATTACTACTCCACCTAAAAATTTGTTAAAAATGTTTAATCTAATAAAAGTAATATTACTATTATTACAAGTCTCGAGGGCATATTAGTCATTCTACAAGACAGACGAAAATACTGTAAATAAATATGGTGACTAATCTCGCACACTCTTGATGAGACAGAAAAACATTGATTTTCATTTTCCCAAAACAGAGACCGGAAAGCAACGAACCAATGGATCCAAATCCGACGAAATTCCCGATCCTTTCCTACGTCATGACCAAATTCCCGTCCTTCAAGCGCACCTTCTCCTCCTCCTCCGACAACGACGTCGAGAACCCGCCGGTATCACCGTCGAAGCCCCAGCCCCAGGAGCCTTACTTCGAGCTCACCGAGCGCATGCCGCACCTCAAAAATCCCAAGCTCCTCAAAGACATGCGCCGCGCCGTGGGCGACGTCGCCCAGACCCGATCCACACTCCGAGCCCTAGGAACCCGACCCGACCACGAGACGGTCGACAAGGCCCGCCTGATGCTGTCCGAGATCGACTCCCTTTCGTCCAAGGACTCCGATGCAATGCAGGAGGAGTATAAGAAGTACAAATCGGTGATCGAGATGGAAGAGATGCACGATGCGTACGAGAAGACGTTGAGGGACGCCGAGAAGAGACTGGAGAAGATTTACGAGGCAGCGCTGGCCGGGAATGATGCGATTGACGAGGAAGGGGGGGCCGAGGGCGGAGATTTGGGGAAAGATGAGACTGATGAGGAGGTGGTGGCGATTCTGAAGGAGGTGGAAGCAGGGAAGAAGGTGATCGAGAAGATCGATTTATCAGAGAGGAAGCTGAGGAGTTTTCCGGAGGCGTTCGGGAGGGTGAAGTCGTTGATCGTGCTGAATCTCTCCAACAATCAGCTTGTGGTTAGTTTTCATGGATATGATATTTTCTTATGTGCTTGAATTTCTGTGATTTAGATTTGGTTGTTTATTTAGTTGTTAGCTAGACTGTGGTTATGGCTTAGGTAGGCAAGAGGGCGACCAAATACGAATAACAATCTATCATTCATATAAACAAATTTGGAAAGAATTGAAAAATAGATTTATAGACAAAGTATTGTAGTAGGACATTTGGTTTATTTAATGTTTTTTGGTAAAATTATCATTTACTTTGATTGGATACATTAGGGAAACGTGTAGTGCAGTCGGCTTTTTTTGTTCGTACAGTTCTGTGAAATTTGTGAAATGTTAACTTTGTAGTTTCATTAAACACCTTCCGAAGACGATATTCTTTTCGATTCTCTGATATGTTGTTACAGAGTGTGCTAACTGTGTTTTCTGCTTGTGTGCTCTGTAAAGCAGCACAATTTTTGCTGTATTAGTGCTTGAGATCAAGGAATTGTGTCATTGGCAATAGAATACACTGCGTTATACAATGAATGCCATGATCTAAAATGGCTCGGCAAATCACCCTTGTGAATTTTCTCTAGTTGAAAGATGATTTGAAAAGCTGTTTGAAATTAGAGAATAAGGGAGTCGTTGTTTGAGTATTCATTTTGCTTCTTTCTATTTTTTGAGAAAATAGTTCTCGTATGATTTTTTTCCCCTTATTATTATAATTATGTTGTTTTGCTATACAGCCTATACTGTTATTATTTTTCCAGAATTTGTGAAAGAATTCTGCAGCGATAAGATATAAGACGAAAATATAATGGTGATAAAAAAAAAACAAGACAGGGGAATAGTGTATCTGTGATATGGTTGTGTAGTAATGAGAGTTTGTGAATTTTCAACATTCCAAATATGACTACAAGTGTATCTTTTTTTTTTTTTTGATATAATGTTAATGATGATTGAAAAAGTAGGAGTGGGTAGTTGTTTTTTTACCTAAAAATAATGCAGGTAAACACAAGATAGAGTTTTTAAAAATATTTTTTACAGCCACTCACTCTCATCCTAAGATTTGAGTTTTCTTTCTGTTCCCAACAGGTGATTCCTGATTCCATTGCTGGATTAGAAAATCTTGAGGAGCTCAATCTTTCATCTAATCTTTTAGAATCACTGCCTGATTCCATTGGCCTGCTGTTAAAGCTTAAAATCTTGGATGTTTCCCGTAACAAGCTCAGTGCCCTGCCCGACAGTATTTCTAAATGCAGGTAATAAGTCATTCTCCTACCATGATGAGAAAAAATGTCCACAATATATTTTACGAATATTTTCGGCTCAAGTCCAATCATGCATGACTAATGTGTAATGACTCCTCAAACTCCAGCAATTTTATTCAAGTAATCATTTTTCTCACCTAGTTATGCTTCAAGCCTCAGTATATAAGGGTGGTTTTATCTTATATCTTTAATTTGATTTTTCATACAATGCTCATTTTATTTTTCCTTTGCCAAAACTCCCCTGTATTTTAATGAAATTCCCTTCCCTCCAGGATGTTGGTAGAATTGGATGCGGGTTTCAACAAACTGACCTATCTCCCAACAAACATCGGGTTCGAACTCAAGAACCTCAAAAAACTTTCGATGAACCTAAACAAGATCCGCTCATTACCCACATCCGTCTGCGAAATGAAATCCCTACGCTTCCTGGATATGCATTTCAACGAGCTTCGTTCTCTCCCTCGCTCGATTGGGAAACTAACGAATCTCGAGACCCTCAACCTCAGCAGCAACTTCAACGACCTAACCGAACTCCCTGATACTATCTCCGACCTTATTAACCTAAAAGAGCTTGATCTAAGCAACAACCAGATCCACGCACTGCCCAACACCTTTGGTCGACTCTTGAACCTGACTAAGCTCAACGTGGAGCAGAACCCACTTGTGGTCCCTCCGAAGGAAGTCGTGGCCAGGGGAGTTGATGCTGTTAAGGCTTACATGGTTAAAAGATGGGCCGAGCTGCTCAGAGAGGAAGAGGAGAAGAGCCTGCGCGAGGCAGCCCAAGAGGAGACACAGGCTGGTTTGTTGAACCGAAGCACTTCTTGGTTGAGCAATGTTGTGTCGGAGTACTTGGTGAGTCCGGGAAAATCGGAGAGCGAGTCTTACCTGAACCAGCAGCTGTGATTTCATTTGTTCCTGGGATAATAAGGTTTGCATTTCTTTCCAAAAATAAAAAATAAAAAATCACTTTTATCTTTCAGAATTACAAATTATACCCACCCTCAAAGGAGGAGTTTTCGAAAAATCGAACACCAGTGATTTATATTTAACTTTCCGTTGTTGCCGATGGCTTCTAGTGTGAGTGTCCACTGACCATAGTCATCTGGGTTTGATCTTCTTGGAAACGAATAAACGTAGCAAGAATCTTTGCCAAACCCCCCTCCCATTCTTTTTGTTTTGTTGGGCTTTGTAATTAGATTTTGTTTAGTTTAATAATGTCTTTTCAGGGGACTGAGCTCCCTGGTGTTGTTGGTTGTAAACTCAAACTATAGCACAAAGAAATAAAAAATCCATTTGTTGGAATTTTTGATCGATAGGAATTACAACTGTGATTTGAATCGAATGAATCAAGATGTGTATTAATTCATTCAATGACATACAAGCGCGCATAGTATTAAAAAACATCCGCAAGTGATAAATAAGCCTGCTCCAGCGTTTTGAAAATACCTATCGTTTCGATCCAAACTTGTTTTCCTTTTTATTTCTTCTTTTAATGCAGTGTTGTTCTTCACCAAGACCCTGAGGACACTGTGGCGCTGCTCGACCGCGCAAAGAAGATCAGAAGCGCTGTCCAAGCTCACCATGTCACCTTCTTTGTCGACGTAAGTAAGACTTAGGCTTATGTGGTCGTCTAGCCGGAAAAGGGAGACGATCTTTCCTTTCACTTCCTGCATAGCTCGGTCCAGCTCCTTACGCCGGACTACAACTTTAAAAACTTTCATCTCATCTTTATAGTTAGCCTACAATCATTTAGTTAATCAATATATATATAAATTTGAATAAACAAATAATATAAAATACCTTGATAACCAGAGAAACAGGCTCCATGTTTGTTAAATTTATGATTGAACTTGAGTGTAGATCTGTATATATATAAATAAATATAGATTACTTACGACTCAAGAAAGAGTTTTATGAAAACAGAATTAATCGTACCCTAAATTTACTAAACTCATCTTATAACTTCTTGCGACGTACGAAACAATTATATATGAATCTATACGTCCTCTTCTGAAGTTTAAACATTAATTAATTATATATGGATCTCGTTTCTCTGGTTATCAAGGTACTTCATTATTTTTCTTAATATTAATTAATTAAGTAAGATCGATGATGTTTATGTATGGTTGGATGTTATGTTTAGGTCAAGTATGGGAATCAGGCGAGTCGACGCTTTCGACTACTAATCAAGTACGAGAAAGTGGAGCACGCTATGCAGGAATTGAAAGACAAGATCGTCTCCCTTTTCGAAATGACGGCGGATGAGGCAGAGGACTTGAGTCTTACTTACGTGGACACAGATGGTGACGTGGTTGGCCTGGTCAACGCCGACGATCTCCTGGACGCGGTCGAGCAAGGGCTCAACCCTCTCAGGGTTACTGTCGAGCATCCTCATTCGACTTCCGAGTCAGAAGGGGACGGCCGTAAGAATGTTCAAGTACCGGAAACTCAAATCGACTATGAGTTTTACTTTGTGTTTGGTGGAGTAATGATTCCAGCTTATGCATTCTGTTTCACATTGGCCTACAAGATCCTCACAGCATGATCAAAATATTATTTAATTTTATATATATTTATTTATTGATTGTACTACTATTTGAATTTTATTTGTCAAGACAAAACAATAATATTGTAGTTTGCACCAGGTAGTTTCTGGTTTGACTACACTGTGAGACTGTGATCAAGTTTTACATGCGTGGTTTTTAATTCTTACTAAGTAAATCAGACTTGTGAATTGGAAATTTTGAGTTTACTGTCTTCATGAGAAAGTTGATACAATAAAGATCATATCATGACATCCTTGTTGAATTAATTATCAGAATGACCTTCTCCCTTGACATACATATGCTTGTGCTGTTGTGCACCTGCTTTGAGGATTTCTAAATCATTATAATCATCTTCTTGTTTCTGAGTTACCCTTATATAGTTATACGTAGTCATCTTTAATTCTTTAATAATAATATAATTATATTTAAATTAATCTAGAAAAAGAAAAAATATATATACTCTTTCGTTCGCCACTAATATTTTTATACTTTTTTCTAAGTTTAATCATATTGTACAAATAAAAAATACTCATAAAAAAAGTGCATATTGAATAAAAAAAAGTGTGCATATATAATATATTGAACAAAAAATTGTAATCCGTATTTTAAATCGAAAAAACAATCTTATTTTTGTTGGGAGGTACCTATAGAGTACTAATATTACGGGACGCCCGAATGTACATATGGGAATGGGAGTAGTGAAATTTAGTTTACTAAATAAATTCGCGCTCAATATTTCAAAAAAATCCCAACTTTCATTCACCTAGGGTTTGTAAAATCAAATCCTGTACTCTCAAAATCAGTGGTTCTCTGTGATGTCTGCCGCCGAAATGAGTGTTCCGATGGACATTTCCGGCCCTAATCCCACCGAATGCAATCATGTACCGGAGCAAGACGCTGTCAGTTTTCAGCCACCAGCTCTGCCGTCTCCTCCTCCACCGCCTCCTCCTCCTCTTCTCTCACCACCGCCTCCGCCTCTTCTCAGTGAAGATAAAATCATTGTGTCAGGTAAGCACGCACATTACGCTTGCATTATGCATATGTGAGCACACAGTACCTTGTTCTGATTTTGGTTTATACGCCGGCGATTTATAAATATACCCTTCTCCGGGAAGATTTAACTTAGTCCCGAATTCGAATAAGAATACGTTTTTTTCTAAACAAAATTGATCTTGAATTGTTCTAACAGTTGAAGTTTTACTGAAACCCTCGAGCACCGCACGGCCTAACGATGTTTGCCTAGCTGTCGAAAGGTAAAATTACAATCAGTTTTTGTATATGTTTGTTTTCTTATTGTAAGAGTATGTGCAATGCATTTGTGCTTCTATTTTTTCCCACCGTAGAATGCTGGAACAGAGAAGCATGAGCTATGAGGATGGTCCAATCTCTGTTCCAATCGATGATATTTTTCTCGTGGATAATGTTCAACGTATATGCATATGCGATTCAGGTAGTCTGTGAATTCTGCTTCTACACTCTGTTTCATTCAATGAACATTTCTGTCGGCATTTTCTTGTTATTTCCATCTTTTTATTCAAGTAATTGTATCCAATATGATTTTATTTCTTTTGCTGATTTATAGATGTGTGGGTGGAAAACCATGATATTCTCTTATTCTGGCAAGTCAAACCTGTTGTGCATGTTTTCCAGGTTAGTTTCTTCGTTCACAGTGCTTATCCTTTTCTCCTCGTATTTTATTTTGTACGTGTATGCGCTATTTAGCTTACTAATCGGACTTTGTATTGCTAAACAATTAAACATTGCACTTTGCATTTGATGTGTGTTTTAACAGCTCAGCGAGGAAGGGCCGTGTGAGGATATAAGCAATGATGGTCAACTTGCTAGCTTCAATGAATGGATTCTTCCAGCAAAGGAGTTTGATGGGATGTGGGAAAGGTTTGTTTAACGATATTCAACTTTTAACTTCGATGAAATAGTAAATTTAAAGTTCGTTTTTCTTCTGCAGCTTAATTTATGATTCTGGTCTCAAGCAGAAGTTACTGCGATATGCAGCAAGTGCTTTGCTATTCACTGAAAAGTGTGTTAATCCTTTCCTTGTTTCATGGAATCGGTAAGATTTCTGGTTCCTACCTAGTGTGATGTGTCACATTGAAAGGCAGAATTGAGTTTAGGTTTCAAGCCTCAACATTTATTTCTTCAATTATTATTTTATTATTAAAATATATTCTCAATAATATCATGATCCAATCGTTATATCACTCATGTTGTAATCAGTGAGTACTGAGTACCAAAAAAATCCCAATGACATCCCGATTAATATATGAATGGTCGTGCAGTATCATTCTTCTTCATGGACCACCAGGCACAGGCAAGACCTCCTTGTGCAAAGCACTGGCACAAAAACTCTCAATACGTTTTAGCTCAAGGTTATTATAGTAATTGTTTTTGTGGGTCCCCATATTTGTGGGTTTTCATTTGCACGACATATTTTCCGTTTTGACTAATATTGTTCTCAAATCAGATACCTACAGTGCCAGTTGATTGAGGTTAATGCACATTCCTTGTTCAGTAAATGGTTTTCTGAAAGTGGCAAGCTGGTAAGTCCCATCTGTATCTCATTTATATTTCAATATATTTCTACCCATACATCAACAGTGCCAATATATTTTACTCATACAGCATCTACAGTTTTAACTTAAAAATATTTGATAGAGATGGATGAAAAAAGTATCTTCTTTAATATGTTAGTATAATTTTAGTATAAATAGTTTTGACCTAAATAAATTTGAGACCAACATCAATATATGACCATGTGAATATAAAAAAAAAAGTACTAGACTAGCTTTTACCACAGGATGTATTGTACCAACAGTAATGTTGTGTATCTCTTATTTTTATTGATTGAACATCAACATCGCACATTTTTTCGAATGACTTAAACCGCGTTTCTAGTTAGATAGTATTATTATTTAATATATTTAACTAATATAAGCCAAATCTAGCTCTTGCATTTGCATATGCTTTAGTCTACAAATGAAACATATTATATTATTATGGTTGCCTCCAGTTCATCAGTGTATTGTTATTTTCTATGAGTACTTCATCTTCTCAGTTTGTTAGTTTGGGCATGCATTATTTGCTACAAAAATGATTTTGGTTGGCATGAACTTTTAAATTCAGGTTGCAAAGCTTTTCTCCAAAATACAAGAAATGGTAGAGGACGAAAACAATCTGGTATTTGTCTTGATTGGTGAGAATTTTAATGCTGGGTTGTCAATTTACCTTGGTCTACTTAGCTTTTACTATGTGTAATGCTTCCTCAAACAAATTTTGTAGATGAAGTTGAAAGCCTTGCCGCTGCCAGGAAGGCTGCTTTATCTGGGTCTGAGCCTTCGGATTCTATAAGAGTATTTTTCTTGATCTAAATAGGCATACTTTGTGGTTGGGTTACTTGAGTACACCTGCTTTATCGGCTGAAAAAAATAAAATGTGCTCTCCCAGGTTGTCAATGCTCTTCTGACCCAGATGGACAAGCTGAAAGCCTCACCGAATGTAATAGTTCTAACTACATCAAATATAACTGCAGCTATTGGTAAGATACGGGTTTTTAATATTTCACCTAATGTAAACATCCCAAAAAGGAATGGGCGATTAAGGTCACATCCCCAAACTATGGATTAAAAAGATTTTGTTTTACAAAACAAGAGTTTAGATGTTTGAGTTTGTACTCTAAATGCCATAAAAATAAAATGTTTGGTTGCAGATATAGCATTTGTCGATAGAGCCGACATAAAGGCCTATGTGGGTCCTCCAACTCTGCAAGCACGTTATGAAATTCTAAGATCTTGTTTGGTAGAGCTTATAAGGACGGGAATACTATCTAATTCTGAGTTTCAGGTATATGTTTCAATGCTTGTGCTTGCTTAGGCTGTTAAAAAGACAGTAGCTGTAAATGAATTTATTCTTCTTGGTAACCGCCAAGCTGCTAAGAGTGAAGCTTTTAGTTTTGCTAATTTGCGGCTTATCTGGATTTCATGTAGGGTGTTAATCACCTCCTTCTTCCAAGTTTCACGAGTCTTAAAGAACAACTGAGTACACCTGTAGTCCCTGAGGCTGCATTACAGTTTAATATCTGTAAACAATTGCTTGAAGCTGCAGAATCTTGTGAGGTAATTTCAAATAGTACTTTCTTCAGGTTTCTGTCATTTTTTTAATGTATTCCACATAGACAGAGTTCGCGGTAACTTCTACTTGTATAAGTGATTAAAATTAGTAGAAGCTAAACTCAATTTCTTTATTATTATTATTATTATTATTATTATTATTATTATTATTATTATTATTATTATTATTATTATTATTATTATTATTATTATTATTATTATTGTTATTATTATTATTATTATTATTATTATTATTATTATTATTATTATTATTATTATTATTATTATTATTATGTAATAGTTTTAAAATCGCGTCTGTCTGTAAAAGTCAAACTAGAAGCATAATTGTAGTTTACCACTGACCATGCTTTTAACTTTGATGTATTTTTTATTCTTTAGTGAATGCAAACACTCTTTAGTGCATCCATATAGGACTTATTATTCGTCTGAATTCAGTGATTTTAGATGATTTTCGAAGTATATTTACTACTATCATACTTGAACATTTGCTGAATTTTGCTTTCATTTTTCTATCCAGGGATTAAGCGGACGAGCGCTCAGAAAGCTTCCGTTTTTGACACATGCAGCCCTTGCAAATCCTTTTGGTTGTGAACCTGGAAAGTTCTTGCTTAAGATGGTCGAAACTGCCAAAAGAGAATGTTCCCAGATAGTGGATTGACATTCAATCAAATGATCCCACTTTCAATCAGATTTTTTCACAGGCTATAAGGGATATAAGGCGATTGAGTCTTTTGGGGATTTCTAAAAGGCTTGTATGATCTGGCTGTTATGTAGCAGACTAGCAGTAGCATTTTGTGGCACGAGTACAAGATACGTAGTATAGTATGAATGTATGATGATCTTCATAATATAAATAGAGAGCGAGATTCGAGTGAGTTTCATCCCATCCAACGATGTGATTGAAATATGTAGAACTGGGCAAGTGGTTTGATATGGTCATAAAAGTGGTGTACTCCTTTAGCACTTTTGAGCACATCTTTGACAGGGGTCGCTTTGTGCCGATTTCATGGAGAAAAACGCAAGCATATGCGGTATGAAAATGCTTCTCACATACCTTTTTATTTTTTTTCTACAAAGTATGCCTAACAGAGTAAAAGTAATAGTTTAACATTCAGTTTTCAGGGTGAAATTTATAAATGGAAACAAATGTAGTAATAATTGTTACAGTATTAACTTAAAAGGTGAAAATAGTTTTAAAAAAAATCAACAGGTCTTTTCTCAAATAGTTGAAAACCCAATAAAAAAATCCAAAAACTCGGCTCAGCGTGTTGAGATCGGTTCCAAGCCAGACCTCCACTCTAGAAATATCTTGCTCGATTAGAACTGAAAAACTCGAGTTTTGGATCATACAATATTTTTTATATAACCATTTTTTAATTGGACGCTAGTTGTTCGTTATTTATATATTTATCACTATCTAATTGTATATTCAATGTTCATGAGATTTATATACAAAATTGATGTATTGAATTTGATTTCATGAATCGTTTACCAAATCTTCTACTAATTCTATTTCATAGAAATATGCACCACTTCTATGTAATATTTCTCTATCACAGACGAAGTTTACTTCAACTTCTTTCGGAATTTGCACAAAAGCTTTACACAAGAAGAAACGCCACCATAAGCTTTTCTCTTTTAGCTTTTTCTATCTTTTGTTTTGCATTTTCTTCCCTTTGTGTATAATTGCATAAAAGATATAGGCCCACGTAATTGATTTTCTATATTTAAATTTGTCACTATCCAATCAATATATAGTTGGTCCGAACGTTTGTTAATTGCTAATTTGCTATTGTCTATTTGTCTTCGTTAGGTGTCCGAACCCACAACTTTTATGATCATTACAAATTACCCCCACCATTTTTATTAGGTATACCACACACTTAATATACTGAATATAACATTATTATTAGGTGTTTGCTTTTATTTCTTTTTACACATTTTTATTAGGCCTCTTTTTTTTTTAAGTATATGCATTCATGATCTAAACCATTGCTTTTGCAAACTCAATTCTTTTGTGGTTTTGTGACATTTTGAATCATGGATGTATGTTTTCCACGTCATGAATGCACTAATACCGTATACTATTGTACATAGATATTTTGAATGAGCGTTCGAGTCGTGTGTTCTATCATCAAAAGGGAATTTGTATTTACTGACTCGATAAATTTTTGAGAATCCGCTCCATTGTCAATTGTATCTTAAAAAATAATGATATGTTTGAATGACTGACATATACACATTGAACGAAAATGTTATCGGAAGATCCTTTGTATCTGGTCAAATCGACATTTACTTGATTTATACCAAGATTCATGGATAGTTTAGAAATCAATCCGATTCAAAATAGAGTATGCATTCTCACCATGCTCCACTTTAAAGAAAAGAAATACTCTACACACATAATTAATTTAATTACTAAATAAATAAATAAATCGAATTGTGACTTTTGAAGAAAATAAGAAAATAGTACTCTAAGAAAATAAGAAAATTTTATTCGAATCAATAATTTACTTGCACTATTGACACATGTCATAATTCCATTAACTGTCTTTTTGTCAATTTTTCAGACCACTTATATAATTATATATACTCCATATGATAAGCCTCTCTCTTCTTGAGTTTCTTTTCTTCTTTTTTCCAAGAAAATTCAGACAAACAATATTAATAATTTGTTTTTCCAAGAAATTGAGGTTAGAACAAAAATGGATTTGGATTTCTGGGCTGCAAGAGTTCATAGGAAAACCCCTTCTGTTCAAGCTGCTAGGCTTACCAATTCTGGTAATTTTTTATTCAATTTTAATTTTATGAAATATGTTCTTTTTTGTTTGTTTGAGTGACTGTTAAAAATGTAATCTTTAAGGCAGATATGATTTTTGTTATCAAAAGTATAATCTTATGTGGATTTTGTGTTGAGATTGAGTGAGCCCTTTTCAGTGTTCTTTTGTTTGGCTTAAATCATGATTTTGGTTTTCACGAATAATATATATATATATATATATATATATATATATATATATATATATATATATACTGTGTATATAGGTAATCACTTACTAATAGAAGATGAAGAGAGTGATGATGTGGGAGCTTGGTTTCCTTGCCCTTTTTGCTATGTCGAAATCGAGCTTCCGTTGCTCTGTGTCCATCTGCAAGAAGAGCACTGCTTCGACTTGAGAAATGCGGTAATGTTCCGGTTAGAACAGTCTTTCGTGTGTTTGGTCATGCTAGACTGAAAAGAAAATGATACAATACGAAATGATCTCTAATACAAGAAATAACGGTGTGATCTTTTATAGTGGAGTACATTATTTCTTGAATCGTTTAAAGATTCATGTAAACAGGAAAGTTCTTTGGTAAATAGTTCTCCTCACCTGACTATGCAGGGGCATCGTTGTCCAAACGAGGATTTGTTTACCAAAATCTCTAAATAAAGTACATTTTTAATGAAAAATATATAACGGAATGTGTATTTACAGGTTTGTCCGATATGCGCAGCGAACTTAGGCAAAGATCCACTCAGTCATTTCACAATGCAGCATTCACATTCAGTTAAGGTGCGTCGTTTATCCACGTGACGGAAATTTAAACGAGATACGAGCAATGATTAAGAGGGCCGATTTATTTTTTCAGCGGAGAAAAAAGTCGCAGAAGTCTGGCTTCTGGAATACTGTACCTGGGAATAAGGTCAAAGACTTGAGGGAATTAAGTTCCTTTCTTGGTGCTAATCGGTTAGCTGGTCCAGGTAGTGGAGACGTACCTCCTCACGATCCTCTGCTTTCCCCATTTCTGTGTAACACGCCTCCTCCTAAAGACAGTGGGGAACACGTAACTTCATGCATTGTAGCAACTACTGGTTATGACGAACGGTAAATTTTTTTAAATTCCGAATCTTGGAAGTTCTGATATACAGAGTAGAAGTGTTTTTTAACTTCATGCCTTGTGTTATGTTTGTTGCAGCAGTAAACCTTATTCTCCAGATGAAGCTCAAGGACCGGACCATGAGGAAAGAATGCAACGAGCTGGGTTCGTTCAAGATCTACTCCTGTCGACTATTTTTTAATTCTCATCGATGCATCTCAGTCAGTATGAAAAAGTGATCAAAAGGAATGAGTTTTCGATGCTTTGGGTACAACTTTTAATTTGTAATTTTTTTTTTTTTTGGTTAACGGTCAATTTCATATAAAAAGAAAAAATAAAAAAGTGTGGAGATACAGTACAGCGCATAGGAATAAGCCTATCGCATCAACGAGCTAGCAAGCTAGCTCTAAGAATCCCCAACAAGAAAAATAAATTAACGACACTTTTGTAATTTGATGTATGGTTTTATGAACTTAAGATGGCTAATATATTAGTAATTGATATCCAAAGAAAGAAAATTTCCCATTAAATCATCAAAAATAATATCCATATGCATAAAAAAATAACTTCTTTTTCACTCGATAATCGATTGAATAACACCGGCACCCACAGTCTTCCCGCCTTCCCTAATCGCGAACCTCATCCCCTGCTCGCAAGCAATCGGCATGATGAGCTCGACCTCCATCTTCACACGGTCCCCCGGCATCACCATCTTCGATTCTTCGTCATTATCGTTCATGATCAAATTCACCTTTCCAGTCACATCTGTAGTCCTCATGTAAAACTGAGGCCTATACCCTGCGAAAAACGGAGAATGCCTCCCGCCTTCTTCCTTTTTCAAAACATAAACAATCGCCATAAACCTTTTATGAGGCGTGATAGTCCCGGGCTTAGCCAAAACCATCCCCCTCTGAATATCGATTTTCTGAACACCTCTCAACAACAAACCCACGTTATCTCCGGCCATGGCCTCGTCTAGAGTCTTCTGGAACATCTCGACACCTGTCACTGTCGTGTTTCTAGTGTCTCTTAACCCGACTAGGTCGACAGTTTCCCCAACCCTAACAGTCCCTCTCTCGACTCTTCCGGTGGCAACTGTGCCTCTACCGGTGATGGAGAAGACATCCTCCACTGCCATTAGGAAGGGTAAATCGACCTGCCTCTGAGGGATAGGAATGTAATTATCCACCTCGTCCATTAATCGATAGATTTTATCGACCCATTCGTTTTCCCCCCTTTTGATCTTAGGGTTTGCCATTAGAGCTTCTAGGGCGAGCAAGGCGGAGCCGGAGACGATAGGGATATCATCGCCGGGAAATTCGTAAGAGGTTAAGAGATCTCGCACCTCCAGATCGACCAATTCGAGCAATTCCTCGTCGTCGACTTGGTCCTGTTTGTTGAGGAAGACGACCATGTTCGGGACGCCGACTTGCTTGGCGAGGAGGATGTGTTCCTTGGTTTGCGGCATGGGGCCGTCGGCGCCGGAGACGACGAGAATCGCGCCGTCCATCTGGGCCGCGCCGGTGATCATGTTTTTCACGTAGTCGGCGTGGCCGGGGCAGTCGACGTGGGCGTAGTGGCGGTTCTCGGTTTCGTACTCGACGGTGGCGGTGTTGATGGTGATGCCGCGGGCGCGCTCCTCCGGGGCGGCGTCGATCTCGTCGTACTTTTTGGGGGCGGAGTTGCCGAGGGAGGCCAGGGCCATGGTGAGGGCGGCGGTTAGGGTTGTCTTTCCGTGGTCGACGTGGCCGATGGTGCCGATGTTGACGTGGGGCTTCTTGCGCTCGAACTTGCCGCGGGCGGCGCTGATGGAGAAGCGGCGGCGGATGGGGGTGGCGGGGCGGAGGAAGAGGGTGGCGGAGGATTGAGTGAGGCAAAAGGAGGAGGATAGGATGACTTTTGAGGGTTTCGAAGGAGTTGAATTCGTGAGGGAGGGGATGGTGGAGAGGTGTGTTAGATTCGAAACGGCGGCGACGGCGGCGGCGGCAGCCATAGGGAGGAAGGGTGGGTCAGAGAAAGGGAGTGACAAATTTGGACGGAGGAAATGATGCAATTTGGGTATAGGGTTTTGTGCTACGTGTGATTAGGGTTTACTATTGCAATTTTGCAAATTTGAAGTCCATTTCTGCTAAAAATAAAATTTAAATAATTAGTTAAATTCAAGCTCTTTTTTTATACTATACTCCAATTGATCATCACCCCATTTGTTTTTAGCTTTGCAAACATGTACCTATGTGAGGAGTGGTCTAATTATCTAAATACAGAAACGAGGGGGTTATTTGTAATTTCAAAAGATAACTGGGTATTTGCATAATTTTCCATTAAATATTATATGAAAAATTGCAAAAGAGCAAAACTCACAATAACTAAGTGCTGCTGTCTCAACTAGACAAAACATTGTTTAGATGTGCACCAAAACCATAACTCTGTAGTCTGTACATGTATGCTTTGAATAAAATCAAAGGAACCTATTGACTACCGAAAAATGTGATAAACGAGATCTGCATATTCGCAAGGATCATGACAGCAAGTTTTATCTTACTGTAAGGCTGCATATATATACAGTTTGACGCTGCCCCGTCATCTCTTAAAATCATTGTGAAAGATCATTGACCCTGTTGATGAGGTATCTAAAAACGGGTACATGTACACTTGTTTTAAAACCGGATCTTGAACTCACAGGTTTTCCATGTTAGCATCGAGAGTTTTCTTATCATTTCGGAATATCTTCAAACCTTCAGGATAAGGATATGGTGAACATGCAGTTAATTATTACACAGAAAATAAAAGGGATTTATCACAAAAACTACCCATAACGTTTTAGACAAATTACCAAAAACTGTAATCATATTCATACCCTCTTGAAGTGATACAAATATACCCGTTAGGGGATTGTATTTTTAAGGGTGCGGTAGTGAAAGAGAAACGACTATAAAGATGTTATATGTGATTAAAAAGATAAGTAAGCTTTTGTTGTCTTACTTTTTCATAAATTACCCTTGCAAAGAAAAAAGGCGAATTAGAGAAGTACTTGCACCTTCGGGGAAGATTGGTCTGAAGTTTCATTTGTAAAATGCTCCACCTCGTAAAGGAACTTATGTTCAGAAATCTTCTGGTTACAAATGGTAACAACTCTTCGACGAGTTTCACTGGGCACTTCCTTCAAGATATCCAATATAGCTATTTCATGCTTCTTCCTAAGTTCATCTATCTCCTGCAACTGCTCGTCCAACACATTCTCGACTTTCTCAACAATGCTCCTGATGCCATCCAAATCCGTTTCATCCGCCATTACATTTCCTTCCAAATCCAGTGCCCCAGGCGATTGCACATTTTCATCAGACCAGTTGTCACCGGAAGTTAAAGACTCGACCAGCAAAAGATTCGACGGTCCAGATCGTAACGGCGAGCCTTCCCTGCTGTCCTTGGGTGAGTCTGACCAATATTTTCGGCCCGACGGTAGCTTTTCAAGAATAGACGGACCAGCAGATTTAGGAGAATCATTGGCTACGACTGTGGCGTTGGCTGTGGGTGAAGAAGCATCATCACCTTGATGAACTCCGAAACTGATGCTGTTGTCTGAGGGGTCTCGTGGGGCCCAATCGGGATTGTGGCATCGAATTTCAGAGTCGATCATTGCAGCTATAACAGAGACGTCGTGATCTGTCAAATATAGTTCCTCAACCATTTCTCTAGCGACGTCAGTCGAGGTATCCTCCTCGATATCGAACGGGAAGTGGATGTTCCGAACGTGGCCTGAACTAATAAAAGTAAGATTGATTATACTGATAGCAGGGAGATTTTTTTTTCTGGATTAGAACAAGAACTGGAAACAGAAAAAGGAATGATTACAGATAATAAAAAGAAAGCTCGTAAGTTAGATAAATATATAAATAACTTGGATTTGTTTATGTTTTAAAAATTAGGGGGAACAAGTATATTTCTTGAATCCAAGGGAGTTCAGTAGAAAAAGAAATTGATTATGAAGGGGGATATGCACTATCGAATCAAACGTAAAGTTATATTTATTGTAATTTAAAAAATATTGGGTTTGTAAACACGTCAAACTTCACATGGTATTTATAATTGTCCCAAACAGAAAGTTGAAATAAGAACCTGATGAATCTGCTATACGGAGTTTCAAGAATATCGTATTGTGATCTCTCCTTTGCCCCTCCACCATGAAGTCTCGACTTCCCTCAAGCCCAATGCCATAAGGTGTATTCATTGTGTCAAACTGGTTTTCATTATCATCTGCATATTTCGCAGTGTGTCAGCTAAAAGAAAAGGGCAATCCTACGCCACATGAAAAAAAAAAGATATCTTGGGAAGTGCACCTGCATTGGAGGAATGAGGATGTATACTCCCAGAATCTTCATCTGATTTAAGAAATGGGTCCATCAATAGATCTTTGGCTGGTAATCGAGCATTGGCATTTGTTATGCATTTCTCTATGAATGCGCGGACCTCAGGATCCTTCACTTTTCCTAATGATGCAGGCTTGACACCCTTCAAGCCGAAAAGGAAAAAACAAAAAATAAATAAATAAGTATCTACACTAGAAACAAAGTGAAAGTCAAGATAATCATCAGTTAGGTCTCCGCGATATACAGGTGAAAACTGGTAATGTAATTATTAAAGTAGAAATAATGAATTCTTCTATTTTGTAGATTAACGGTCAAATTTGTTACGAGAAACAGATGGAGAAGGTAATCCAGCTTAATATAAATACGAATAATAAAGAAAGAAGTCGGATACAAAAATCAATAATAACTTACTGCTGTCACTTTCTTATATATCTGAGCAGCGTTGGCACATTCGACATAAGGATACTCAAGTGTCACTAACTCCAGCAAGCACATACCAAATGCATAAATATCTACGAGCTCGTTATATTCCTCCTCATAAAGCTCCGGGGCCATAAATTCAGGTGTGCCTAGCAATCGCCAAATCACATTACACGACCATCGAAATTTTCAGTAATCTTAACGAGTGCCCATAAAACCAAACCTTACCTATGACACTGTGAGCCGACCGAGCCTGCTGAAGAATAGCAGCAAGTCCCAGATCACCGATCTTGACCTCCCCTTGGTTCCCATTAACAAAGATATTATCACACTTTAAGTCACGATGAATAACCGGTGGATCATGGCTGTGAAGATACAAAAGCCCCTCTAGGATTTGCCTCGACCATTTCTTTAAAGCCCTCACATCAACATGCTTATGTTTTCTCCGGTACCTATGAAGCATATACATTAAACAACTCGAGCTCGCATTTCACCAAAAAGTAAAATAAATCATAGCTTTCATGACATTTTCACATACTGTCTCAGATTCCCAGATGTGAAGATTTCCGTGATGAAGTTGATGTTCTCATTCTTCGTATCGACCCATGAGTTGTAAAATTTGATGATATTTTTGTGCTTGAGGGTTTTGAGCAAGTGCACTTCGGAATACAGCCGCTCCAAATCCACCGCGTTCCTCAAGAGATCCGCGACTTTGACCTGATTCCAAGCCACCTCAATTCCTTCCAGCTCGTCAAACGCTCTATATCTAAATTCCCAGCATTGAAAATTAAGAAATTCACAAGCTCAAACTAACTCTATATCCACACAAAATGAAGCGACAAAGAAGAATCAAAGGATACACTTTCTTGAAAGCTCCTCTGCCTAGCACCTCCTTATACTGCCAAAAGAAGAACACCGGAAAGAGTAAATAAACCTCGTAAACCGGAAAATCGAGCAATATCGCAAACGTAAGCATCAATCATATAAGACTAATTACAACAAAGCTATAAAAACTCATGTAGTTGATAAACGTGTAGAATAATCCACAGTACTGACCCGTCCATAGCGGCCGGAAGGATCGACCTCAACAAACTCCTGTTCGGCGTCGGGATCCTCCAGCTCCGGCGCCGATTCAAGTGGCATGTTTTCTCACTAAATTAAATAATCAAACCCAGAGATTCGAAAAGGAAAAAAAAAAGTACTAAGATTCAGATCCAGAAATCGATCACCCACATAGCCATATCGAATTCCACGAATTCCTTGGTCAATCCGACATTCGAATCGAATAAAATTAACACATTCATCAGTGGAAAATCAGATAGTAAATTAATGCTACATATTATCGTATCAAGGTTGAAACATGAACATCAATTCGCGATGTCTGAAACTGTACACTGATTGTTCATAAGTTCGTATGCTGCAGAATAAATAAAAAATGGATTTTGGATCAGAGGAATTAATTTCTTTTAAAAATGAATTTTATATTGCTTTATTTTTTGATTAATTTAATTGTGATGTTATTTTATTGTCTTAAAATAGTATAGTAATCACATTTTTTTTAATTCTTTTTTAAACATTTTTAAAATTGTGCTGTACAGTGTACATAAACATTTTTTAAGAGTAAGAGAATAAAATAATTTTATAATTAATTTTGTTTTGATATAACATCAAAGTATTTTTAATGAACTTTAACTTTTAATTATTTTCGTATTTCATTACATGACATGTGACTATATGAGATATGAGATCCTATGAGGACGCCTGTACACGGCCCTCTTCTGGTTCTACCTTTACCCTCTTTGTTTTTATCACCCAGTGCTACTGCTACCTATTCGAGAACACAGGGAACAAATATACGAGAACACACCGAACAAAGCTTCAAAGGTTGGCCATTCATATTTCTTTCTTCACTCATTTCTAACACACAGAACAAAGCTTCAAAGGTTGGCCATTCATATTTCTTTCTTCACTCGTTTCTTTGTGACCGAGTGACGAGCTGTGCATTGCTTATACTATCTTGTACGAATAAAACAATGTATTCGACTGGAGATTCAGAAATATTTTGTAGTTTCCAACGAGATAACATTTTTTTCTTATTTCTTGAGCGATTTTTACAAAACCTTTCTGTCATGTAAAACGACAATTCAAAACTTGGGTAGAATCGAGTAAATTTCAGAGCATCTATTATTCTTCGCAAAAGGAAAACAGAAGAAATGGTTCCAATAAGAAGGAGATTAGATTGTATTGCACTTGTGTAAGAAAGAGAGTCGTCTCCCCCATCACCATGTAGACTGACCTTCCCAATCCACTATAAAAGCGGAGGGAAGTTATTGCTTCTTAAGCGCGTTCATTTTGTCTCTGAGATAGTAAAGCTTGGCCCTCCTCACTTTCTTCTTGTCCAACACTTTTATCTCCTTGATGTTTGGAGAATACCTGTCATTAATCCCCCAAGCCACGCTCATTAAAAAAATAAGCATATATAGCAACAGACTTAACAAGGGAATGTTTGCAAATATCGACTTCTGGTTCAACTTTATTTCATTAAGAATTAAAAGGTGTTGCTGAATTCTAAATATTAGGAAAGTGCTTTCATTTTTTTTGTAAGTAAAAAGAGGTATGGCTATCGATATCCCAACAAAGCTATACTAATAGTGAGCACTGAACAAAGAATCGTGTAAGGTACTCACAGCAAGAGGAGATTTTCTATGCCAACTCCTGCTACAAGCCTTCTTATCCTGATTGTGGTATTTAAACCAGCATTTCTCCTAGCTATAACAATTCCTTTTATAGTCGTAACACGTCTCTTGTTTTCTGGAACTTCCTGTCATAACAAAAAGCCACGCGTGTCAAATCAAACAAGTAAGAAGACTTGAATCACATTATTGTTAGGATTGGCAAAATAACTTTCTCGAAAAAAAAAACAGTTTACCTACCATTTTCAACTGGACTATATAACCGGGCTTTATTTCGGGTATTTCTCGGTTTGCTTTTACCTCCTCAACTGCTTC
Source organism: Euphrasia confusa (assembly GCA_954870475.1). Taxonomy (NCBI): domain Eukaryota; kingdom Viridiplantae; phylum Streptophyta; class Magnoliopsida; order Lamiales; family Orobanchaceae; genus Euphrasia; species Euphrasia confusa. The sequence continues at coordinate 39,211,059 of OX940956.1, read as the reverse complement.
TTTATCGACTATCTGGCATTTTTGCAAGAAGGAAATGTGTGTAAAACCCAATAACTAATGAAATGGAGTAAAACAAATGGCAAGAGTGAAGAGAGACAAATTTTGTGCCTGCATGATGTGTCTAGCTGTTTTATCGAGCCTCTTGAATTTGATACGTTGAGGCACTTCAGAAGAGGAAGCAGAAACATCATGAGATGTAGGTCCCGATGTTGTGATATTCCTAGATGGCAAAATTGATGCTAAAGAAGCCGATTGACTCAAGCCCGAACGTAGACCTCCATAAGATGTCAATGCTGAAGCTACTATACCGGGACTTTTCAAAGATGCTGATGAGCCAATTTTTGTGCCGAAATTTTCGTACTGAAGAGAAGGAAATTTGTTTTCGTCACACAAAAAAAAAGGAAGAATGAAGAGCAATATGGATATCCAAACAATAAAAATAATCATTTTGCCTCACTTGATCATACTTAAATCTATATTTCTAAACTAACATAACCATTAATTGTCACCTGATTTACATTCGTAATTACCATCTGATTATATATATAATCATTACCTGATTGTGCAAGGGCAATTCTGATCTGAATTATAAAAAAAAATCCTATTATCGATATATGACTAGATATTAAGTGACAAGTGATACTTGGATTGTTAAGTTTCTCATAATCAGTGTATGGGACAAACCATAAGTTCTAGGTTTCAGTAAATCCATACTTTATTCATTCCCAACATGATTTTTGAAATAAGAAGAATTCAGCATCGGTTTTTACTACATAACTTATCTGTAAGTTGTTTAGAATGTATATGAACTGCTACTTTAGCCAAAATGAATAACCAAGCAATATCAATTTCAGAAAACAAAGATACACAAACTCGAGTACTCGTTGAAATCATTCAATAAAGAGTTCCGGAAACAAATAACCAAATCGAGATTTGACATTTATCCAACACCCCAAACCAGTAGGGTCAGGCAAGATCATCCGAAACCCCATTTATCGTCACTAATCATGGTTCACCTTCCTTATAAATCACATTCTCAGGATCATCATATCACCATAAGAACAAAAATTACAAATGCGCGCACACACAAAAAGAAGCTGCTTTCACCAATCAACACACACACACAAAGGGTACCAGAATCAAAACATACCATGAAAATTGATGCGGAGCCATAACTAGAATGCTGAGAGTTGAGTCCCGAAGATTGATTCGTCGAGCATCCCAAAATTCTCGAATCGAAAAACGAAATAGTTTTCGCATCAGCATTTCTCAGATTGTTCACCGCTCGGTTCGTAATTAAACGAAGTTTACCGTACAGCGATTGCATTTCTCTTCTCGAAATCAGTACCTGGAGAACACGAGAAATTACCGAAGATTGGAAAGCAAACCCTAGTCTGAAAAATCGCAGTGCGAATGGGGTTTTTGGGTTTCAGAATGTAGATGGACATTTTGATCCTTCGGGTTTCTTTATTTCTCATCAATGCCACTGGCTACTCGGTGTCTTAGCAAATCGACGGTGCGGATTGCCTATATAAAATTCACCCTAAAATTACTATTTATAATGAATAATTATATAATTTTACTCCAGATTTAACTATGATCATTTTCAAATTAGGAAATTTGAACATGATTTTTAAGTCATTTTAATGACAAATATTGGAAAAAATTATGATAGCATAAATTATACTATGTGGTTATAAATTTGATTTGAATAAAGTCATTGTTTAAAAGTTTGCCATTTAAAGTATTATAAACTCTTGTCTTTCTTCGAATTGAATTTGATATGTTAAATCATATCAATTTTGAAAATGATTGTGGGCTGATTGAGAATCAATCTTAGGCTAAATCACCCTAAACACGTAAATATTCGGATAAGAGTTTGTAACAAATTAACTAGACTTCAAAAGGATATGGGTCAAACTATACTGTAGAAATTGTAGTATTTGGTTGTCGGTTTGTTGAGGTCAATAACATTCCTTGAATCCATTTCCTTTTTGTGCAAATTAAAACCATGGAATAATACTAAGGAATATATAAAGGGGGCAGCCTAGGAGAAAAGCATGCATCTTGGTGATTACATTAACACATACACATTCATTGAATGTTGATTAATTATATTGGGTGGATTAACGTCCAACTTTCAGATTGGTGTAATGAACCTAAACTAAACACTCTCTTGAACTGAAAACTGGTCCAGCTATTTGGGTACACTGTGCCTTAAAAAGTGGGTGTGAACTAATTTCATTATTATTAATATTGTTATTTAAGTGAATTATGTGTGATAATCGGGTCCACGTACGCAACACAAAGACAACTTTTCTGGTAATCCAATGAATTTGAAATTAAGAGCATCAATCACTCATATAAAGTCTCAACAATTACACATGAATATGTTCATCAATGTCTGTCACCTAATAACGTTTAAAGTATAGTAGGGATTCATAAGCACCACGTAAATAAATCAACACTTCATTTTACCGTTCTCTTTATTTCAAATTTAGGAAAATAAAAAAGTAGATATATAGAGTGAAAATTTCTATCCTCACATTGTAAAATGATAAAAAAAAAAGTGATTTTATTAATTAAAAAAAGTCTACTTAATCTTTGTTTTTTGAATTATTGAACTGAATTGAATGTATTACGAATTGATTTTTTTAAAATTAATAATAATTTTATGTATTAGTAGTATTAATTTTTTTAAAATTATAACTAATGTTCTAACCAATGTTAGATGATTAACCTAAAATTATTGATTTTAATTATTTTTTATTTTACATTTTGAAAAAGAATAGACCTTAATATATACTTATGTCAATGTGTTAATTGTGACACTTCATTTGTAGTTAAAAAATGATCATTAAAAAATATGACCATTAAAAAATGATGAGGGGTGTGGATAAATGGTCACATGTATAACAATTGTGTGTTTTTTGTGCTCACATATAAAAGTGTGAGTTTTTTACACCAATTGTCTTTGAAGTACCTAATATACCCTTCAAAATAAAGAAGAAGACAAAATAATTAAAAATAGAATCATAAATCGGTCCCCCCCTTTCTTCTCCTCTCTCCACAGCCGCGAAACCCTTTTTTTTTTTTTTTCTGCAATTTCGACCAATTCACCGGAGCAAGCGAACGGAATGTCGTCGTCGACTGAATCAGAACATGAGGAGCACGAACTCGAACATGAAGAGGAGGAAGAACCGCGGCTTCAACCTCCGGTAATTCCCGAAACCCTTTTTTTTCGATTTTTTTTCTCGAAATTTCGAGCAATGTGATGGATTATATGGTGCTTTAGATGCTTGGTTGAGTTGTTTATTGATTTAGAACTGTAATGTGACCATAATTGTTCTGAAAATGTGATTTTTCCGATTCGGTTCATGGTTACTCGAATCGAGTAACCCTGTTTTAAAACACCTGCGTTCGAGTAACCCCAGGTTACTCGAATGGTTACTTGAATTCGAGTAGTCCGCTACTCCAAAGGTTACTCGAAAGGCGTTCGAGTAGTGGTATTCCAGTAAGGCATTCGAGTAACCTGTTCCAGTAACGCCATTCGAGTAGTCAGCTCTTGATTACTCGAATGAGGTTACTCGACCGTCTGTACTCGATCGAGTAACACGATCGAGTAACAGAGTTTTTTTTTTTTTTTCGTTTTAATTCTGTTAATTTATATGGCTTCTTTCTCCATTTGTACAGGCTGGTTTCCGATGGAGGAGACCCGATTTCATCGATGAGGCCAAAGCATTAAATTGCTACGATCGACGCGGCGTATTACAAACCGTACAAAAGGTTCTGCGTACGATCGGTGGAGACGAGGGCCTTGAGGAGTACAAGCAAACCTGTGTTTTCAGTCAGTTCTTTCCGATTCCCAATGTGGGCCGATCCAACAAGCCTATGCACAAGCTGCTATCGAGAGAGATAGTCAGTGAGAGGAGGATACCTTCCATGGAGCACTGGTTTGCTGTCGGAGATCGTATTGTTCGGTTCCGAGCCCAAGAATATGCTCTGATCACCGGCCTGAACTTTGGGACCAGTACATTCAATCCCTCGGACACATGTCATATCGCTCCCCGTACAGGCATCCACTTTAGGTTCTTCCGTGGCAGAGTTGTGAAAGTGGACACAGTACTCGATTCGTTTGAGAAGTTTCGTCTGGGCACCGATCTGTACGATTATTTCAAGGCTGCCAACATACTGATATTCTACTACATTTTGGTTGGTCGAGAGAAGTTAGATGTCGAGGATTGGGTTTGGAAACTAGTGGAGGATTCTGATGGTTGGGAGTGGTTTCCTTGGGGTTCGTATACGTTCCAGAACTTCTCGCACTACATCAGGACAGCTGGGATGGCACCTGATCAGGTTCATCAAAAGGCTTATCACTTTTACGGTCCAGTTTGGGCCTTCCAGTGTTGGACCTGCGAGGCCTTTCCCGATTTAGGGAGAATCTGCGGTACTCGGAGCCAGGAGACGCGAATGCCCCGATTTTTGAATTGGACGCCGAGGAAGACCAACTTTGATTTCACGCATTACTTTGAGGATGAGCAGGTAGGGGTGGGAACGAGCCGAGCCGAGCCGGGCTTTGGTGAAATAGGCCTGGGCCTGATGTTGAATTTTTAGGCTCAAGCCTGGCCTTTCACCTGATATAGGCTTTTTTAAGAGTCTCGGCCTGAGCCTTTTTAGTAAATAGGCCTGACCTGAAAGCCTTTTATAAGCCTTTTTAAAATCATTTTGAACTTCAACTCGGTTTAACGAATAATTTAAGATTTTAATTTAAAATATTTTGATTAAATTTAAATATATTTAATAAATATTATAAAATTGTTTCTAAACAATTAATAGTAAAAAATATAAGTAAGCAACATTACCTAAATAATTCAAAAAAAAATCTCTAATCAATTTAAAATAATCAAATTTCACATTTCAATTATAATTATTTTCTTTTAACACTTTATTAATATATATGCATCATAATTTATACACATATTAAATATATATATATATATATATATATATATATATATATATATATATATATATATATATATATAAATAGGCCGGCCTGTTAGGCTTAAAAGGCTTAGAAATAAGCTCAAGCCTGGCCTATATATATAAACGAGCTTTTAAAAAAGCTTGAGCCTGACTCGTTTATTAAACGAGCCGAGCCGAGCCGAGCTTTTGTAGGCCGAGCCATAGGCCCCTGTCGGGTAGCCTGGCTCATTCCCACCCCTATGAGCAGGTAACCGTCAATCTATTTCGTTTTAATTTTGAATTGATAATTTTATCGAATATCTAATAAATATTTTTTTGTAATTGTTTTCTTTTAGCTTGTAGTGCACGAGACCCTCACACCGACACCGGAGGAGGAGGAGATGTTGTATTACAGGACCTTGGATGGGGCCGGTGAGCAGTATGACGTCCCGTACCAGTCTCCCGTCCGTCTAGCCCGCGCGGCGCCGGCACGAGCACCGGCACCGAAGAAGAAGATTGAGAAGAAGAAGAAGAAGAAGTTGGTGGACCGCGTGGCCGAAAGCGTGGCCAAGACATTCAAGAAGGCGGCAGGTGTCCGCACGCGTGACGATGTCACGCCCAGCTCTTCAGCCGAGAGACGTACATCTCGGAGACCTCGACATGCTTCTCCTCCTCCTCGACATGCTTCTCCTCCTGCTCGAGGTGCTTCTCCTCCTGCTCGAGGTGCTACTTCTCCTGGTCGACATGCCACTCCTCCTGAGTCTCGAGCTGCACATGCATCTGAGAGAGTGGTGGACGATGATCCACCTATTTATCGTCGGAGTGACTTCGAGAGGATCTTGTTTGACACATCCGAGAAGGGATTCACGACTCACATCGTGAGGCATGTCACGGAGAGCGTCACGGAGAACTTGTTCTCTAAAATGAAGGCCTTCTTCGGCTTCAGTCGACACTCTCAGCCACGGCCTTATCCCTCGAGGCCAGTGTACGAAGAGCCTTCCTCGCCCCCTCGGAGTTCACCTCCTCGTCATTCCTACCACTGCGAGGACATTCAGGAGACTTCTTCGCGCAGAGCACCAGCTCGATTCTCGACGTCGGCGATGCCTGACCCTCGGTATTCATATGCAGACGCTGAGGCATGGATGCGTTACTGCAGGCAGCCCCCGGTGCCTCCTGTATTTCCATTTGACACGTGGTTCCAGGGTTACCAGATGCCTCCACCGGCCTATGGATTCCAGGGCCCCCAGAGGCCTCCACCGGCCTATCCATTTGAGTCCTCGAGTTACCACACGCCTCCGTCGATTGTTCCTTTTGATCTAGGGATGTCCAGCACGCCGAGACCAGCTGTTGTGGTCGATGTCGAGAGCTATCCTGAGAGGAACTTTGACATCTTCTCAGAGCCAGCTGCTTATGTCGAGAGCTATCCTGATGTGTCCTTGTGCTTCAGTGATGAGGATGGCGACGTTGACGATGATGACGAGCAGGATGACGGGGAGAGCAGCCTCGGACCTCGTGTTGTTGTGCCTTCCAAGTACTTGCGTAGCCCTTTCATCCAAGAATTTAGTAAGGATCGCAGTGTAAGAAGCGCGCGGTTGTACAAGGTGTACAGACAGTCGGGGCCCGATTCCTGCGTGAGGGTGAAGTGCTGTGATGATTTGATCCTTGATCAGAAATTCTTCGACGATGTCGAAAGTCCCTCCGTTTGGTTCACGTCTCAGGTAATATTATAAATTTTAACTTTATTAATTTATGTTTAAATCTTAACAACGTGTTAATTATTCAGGTACTCGACTTGTATGTTGCTTTCCTGAGACAAAAACTCAAAAACAAAGAAGGGGTGAAGTCGCGCGTGCATGACTTTACGCACCAGATCTTCGGTCCCGACTTCTTTGTAAGTGAATTTTTTTTATATATGTTTGTTATATTTTATATTTTTATTATAATTTTACTGACATAATTTATGTCATTTCCAAAGCAAACTATGTGCCGTGAATACGGGAAACTGAAGCATACAGGGAAGTCGGATAATTTCGAGCAGAGATACAAGAATTGGATCCCACCTCTGGATCTGAGAAAAATTGTATCGGGTCCGGGTGGTGGTCAACATAGTTGGTACAATATCCATAAGGTATGTTAAATGAATTTTAATAAACTTCGGTTTCTCTGATTTCTTATATTTTCATTGTTTGTATGTAAGGTGGCCTTGATTTGCAACTTGGATAACATTCACTGGATCGTGGCGGTCATTGTTTTCGACACCTGGACTGTCGAAGTGTATGATTCCTTGTTGCATACTCTCCCGAATCCCAATATCAGGGTTAAAGAGCTGAAGCCTATCACAGATTTGTTGCCTCGATTGTTGAAAAGCGCAAACTGGTGGGAGCAACATTCGTACATGTATGATTCAATCATTTAATTCATTTCGTTGTGTAGTTTTATCTTTTTTCTTATATGATATTGACGTGTGCTTTCAATGTTTTATTTTTCAGGGAGCGTAAGACGTGTGCTTTCAAGGTTGAGCTAATGCCCATGGACCAACAAATATTGCAAGACGACGGGAGCTCGTGTGGGCCGATCTGTTGCATGTACCTGGATCGCTTAGTCAACAAGAAATTGACTCACGAGAATAAGACTATTGACATTGGTTACATCACAAAGTACCGAGCATATGTTGCTAGGATGATATTTTGGTTAGCTCGGGAAGGGGTAACGAATGAAGAGTATAGATGATATGCTAGGATGATATGTTGCTAGGATGATATTCTCGACACTTTAGAGATTTGTTTAGTATTGTTTGGTATTTATTTTGGATTAGAGTGTTTCAAACTTGCAGGAATGGATTGTAATTTTTTTAAAAAAAGGTGTTTTCAAACTGCTCAGCCATTACTCGATCGTTGTTCGATCGAGTAACCATCGAGTAACCAAAAAAGGGTCCATCGAGTAGTGGCTGGAATCTGCAAAATAATAAAAAAAAAGGTTACTCGAAAGATGAACTTTTCGAGTAGTCAGGATCGTGTAATGTTGAATCTCCCTGACTACTCGATGGCATGTTACTCGAAGGCCATCGGGTAACCTTCGAGTAGTGGTGTAAAAATCATTATTTTTAGCCTTTTTTTACATAATTTAGATGTTATTTTCACTAATAAGTTCAATTAAGAGACTTAAAACATTCATAAAACATGTTAGATGATCAATCGAAGCGTTTAGGGTGATAATAAGTGAAATGGTGAACATTAGTCATACTATTCTAAATATCTTAGGAAAGTTTTCAACAAACAAACTCTAATATTGTTCAATGTTGACATGCTATTGATTAAAACTCCAAAATTGAACATCAAACATGTTTAATGAATGTTTTTTATCATTAAAATGATGTTACATACGAAAAAACACCCTTAGAAATCGAAGAATGGCCTTAAAATTGAAAAAATTGTGTCCTGTTCTTCACTACTCGATGGGACCTCCATAGTTACTCGATGGAACCCTATTCTACTCGATCGTAACCCTAATCTACTCGATGGCCACTACTGGAATGGCACTACTCGATGGCCACTACTGGAATAGCACTATTCGATGGTCACTACTGGAATAGCACTACTCGATGGACACTACTGGAATGGCACTATTCGATGTTCATTACTGGAATGGCACTACTCGATGGACACTACTGGAATAGCACTATTCGATGGTCACTACTGGAATAGCACTACTCGATGGACACTACTGGAATGGCACTATTCGATGTCCACTACTGGAATGGCACTACTCGATGGACACTACTGGAATGGCACTATTCGATGTCCATTACTGGAATGGCACTACTCGATGGACACTACTGGAATAGCACTACTCGATGGATACTACTGGAATGACACTATTCGATGTCCATTACTGGAATGGCACTACTCGACCGCCACTACTGGAATGGAACTACTCGATGGCCACTACTGGAATGGCACTACTCGATCGAGCAGTGAATTGTAATGTGGCGAACCTGTTTTTTTACATACCTGACCTGCATATGTCATAGTAATTATCCAAAACACTGCAAATATCCATAAACAAGATCATAAATCAATCCCTAGTCATACGATGTATCGAGAAACACGATAACAAATCAACCAAACACAAGAAGAGCCCTCAATCCACACGCATCGGACATTTTGTTTTTGTGTGGCCCTCGGTTCTGCAAATGCTGCACTTTTTCTTCTGCCTTCTTCGACCCGATTCTTGCGTTCCTGAGGCTTCCGGAGGGACATTCAGATCAACGCCAGCAGGAGGGATGTAAGCCTTGCAGTTGCGTATGTTATGTCCTACGCCCTTACATTTCGTACACACCTGCACACAAAGACGCGGTATTAGGTCTTTACTCAAACTAATGACGACACAATATTAGGTACGAAGAACAAACCTGAACACGACGAGCAGACCCAGATCCCTCAACTGCAGAACGAACCCGACTCATCCGCGGACGTCCAGCCTGACTAACCACTTCCGGTGGAAGACACACGTACGAAGCTACTTCTGGAGGGACAACCCAATCATCAACGTGTGGTACTGGCACAATAGGAGTCGCATACATCTCTCTCAAGCTGCTTTGCTTGAAATAGGGGCCGACGAAATCGTACAATGAAAATCTAGCCCGTCTACACAAAGTATGATCAGGTTAGTGGCATTAATTAATTGAATGTTTAAAATTAAAAAAGAAGATGTAAGGAAACCGATACCATACCGTATAGCGGCAGCAGCATGACGACACGGAATAAGGTCTAAGTCGAACTCCCGACAGTCACACGTGCGTCTCGAGATATCTACGAGATAGGACCTGCCGTTTTCCTCAACTCTGAACACGGTCCCCGCACTGACCTCCCGAACAGGAAAATGATGACTCAACTGATTCTGATTAGACACCTTTGCGAATGCCTCTTCGGTCAGCTCATCCTCTCTCTCATTAGCCTTCTTTCGTTTCTCGTCAAACCATCTCTCAATCATCGCACGAATCGACTCGAGCATAGCACAAACAGGCAATCGTCGTGGCCATTTGATAGCAGCGTTGAAGACTTCGGCCGCATTCGATGTCATGAAACCATATCGTCGTGCAGCACATTTCGACCTTGCCCAGGTCTCAACACCGAGTCCAACGAGGCGCCTATAAGCACCGTCTCCACTGGCTTTCTCCAAATCAGATAAATACTTTTCAAACTCATCCTCTCGATAACAGTAGGCAGCTTTGTGTACAATTGTGACCACATGAGAGCGGTACATTGCTAGATTCTTCTCGAGGTGGTGACAGCACAACGCACGGGTTGCGTGGGGATAGGCACTCCGAATGGCATTCGCGATGCTCTTGTGCTGGTCGGACACAATGAGCAGATCGTCTCCATCGTAGCAAAGCCTGAGGTTCTCTAGAAACCACGTCCACTCCAGGTCATTCTCAATCGGACCTATACCAAAGGCAAGCGGGAAAATCTGCTCGTTTCCATCCTTCGTGACGGCAACAAATAACACACCACTGTTTTTCCCCTTCAAATGAGTGGCGTCGACTACTATGATGGGACGCAGAGTGCGCTGCTGAAATGCACTAATGCACTGCCCAAGTGCAACAAACATGTGACAGAACACGCCCTCACTGGTCGTCTGAATCTCATACCGAGTCCCTGGATTGCATTCTTTCAGCACGTGCAGATATGACGGGAGCATCTGATATGAATCCTGATAGTTGCCGTACCTCATTTCAACGGCCAGGTTCCTCGTCCGCAGGGCGAAGCTGTAATCGATCACTACTCTGTACAATCTCCTCAGATCAAAAATCATCGTCTTTGGCTTCAATGTGATCTCATCGTCGACTAGCTGACGTGCAAAGTAAGTAGCGGCAACCTTGCTCGACACGTGACGATCGGCAGTCCGACTCAAATCATTGACACACTCGTGATTCAAGTTCAGCCTCGTAATCTTCCAGAGTGTTTCGTCATTCCCAGTAGCACACAATTTGAACGGGCACTTCTCAGAACCTTGCTTGCAGACGAACGCTACCCGTTCAGTGGTCGAGCGTTTAGTGGCACACTCCACCATATGCTCCATGTGATACATCCCCACCGCTATCTTCAGATCCGATTTCGTTCGGAATGTCGAGCCGACTGCAATGTGACCATACACCAGTTCGGGAGGCTCGACCGATCGCAATGGAACCGCGGGGTCAAACTCCGGCAGTGGAATGATCCAGTTGCGCAGTGGATTATTCTGAGCATTCTGAGCTGCTTCGGGATGCTCGCCGGCTCCCACACTAGAACTCGAGGACAGATTACGGCGTGACAGAATATTTGTGATGACCCGCGGCTGTCTAATCCATTCTGTCCATTCAGTGGTCAACGACTGCAACAGATCGGTCTGACGAGCTTCTTCGTCGTCCTCGGAATTCTCAGCATGCCTCTCGCCCTCGGTCGGTACATCCGGATCAACTTCTGGAATATTCACCTCGGGGGCATTTGGTTGTGCCTCCTCTAGCATCTCGGTGACGAAAATGAAACAATCGTCCTTTTGCTCGTCTAGCATGCGGGATACATCGTCGTCGCTAAGCAAAGGACACCGCACGCTCCTAAAATCATTGCCTCGTGTTAATATGAACAACATGTACTCAATATTCGGCGGAGGGCGCAAAACGGCACGAATCTGGCTCACAAGACCATTGAGGGTAAGTTGATCCCTCCTGAAGAAAAGGCACATATCTATCCCGTCGACGTAGACCGCTCGTTCCCAACGACCACCGTAACGTATCGTGATTCGTTGATTCGACATCTACAATTACAAAAAACATTATTGAATTAGGTTAACTATTGCAACATATCCACATATATCGACGAAACAAACCAATAATTACGAAAAAAATGGTTTTTTTGCAAAAAAAAGGCCCTGTTACTCGAAAGGGCAGATCCATCGAGTAACAGGACCATCGAGTACAGAGGATCGAGTAACCCTTCTCTACTCGAAAGTGTGTTAAAAGAAAACCTTTCGAGTAGAGAGGATCGAGTAACCCTTCTCTAATCGAGTAACCCTTCTCTACTGGAATAAGGTTACTCGAATCACTACTCGAATGGGTTCGGGTAATCATATTCCAGTAATGAAGCTTTCGAGTAACGAAGGTTCTTCATAAATTCTTAGTTACTCGATGGACTACTCGATCGTATGGGCCATCGAGTAACCCATCGAGTAACAGACGAAGAAAATTAAAAACGCAAAAACGGGAACGCGCACCTCTCGTTTTCGCTCGTTTAGCCACGCGTATATTCGACCGGCGTTTTCCAGAATCTAACGGTGCAACATGGTAGAGGTTTTTGTGTGGATTGGAGAGAATTTTTGAATTTTTTTTTTGTTTGGATGGGTAGGTTTTGAGATGAATATTGATATGAATGCACAATTAAACCTACACCAAACTCTCAACACAATCAAAAATCTGATTTCGTGGGCCCCACAAGCTATTTTGTTTTTTTTATTTGATTTGAGATATTGTTTTTGTTTATTTTAGATTTTTTGAAATAGTAAGGGTATAAGAGAGATTTTAATTGCAATTGGTGTAAAAAACTCACACTTTTATAAGTGGGGACTTTAAACTCATGTACATATCAAATGTGACTAAAAAGTCACGTTCCCTCAAAAATGATTGAAGGAGTATCTTACAGTATGTGTCATAGATTGTAGGTATGACGATCTACCTCCTACATGCGCGCCGAGCACAAGAGAGAAAGACGTGCTTTTTTACTTTTTACTGTCCTTTTTTCACTATTCACTTTGATGCGTTGTAACGTAAATACTTGCTTTCCAGTTTCCATGAGTCAAACAATACCACGATTCTGAGCAAAGTCACGTTTCACTTTTCATTTACACAGACACTATAGTTTTTTACCCTCCAGTCCTAGAAACGATGATACTTGTAAAGCTGGTCTTGTCAAAAAAGGGTATGAATATTGACCCCGAATAAATTAAAGTTTTTTTCTGGTACAAATAGTACAGACTTTAGCACATATAATTAACACTATTAAATCTTTCTCACATAATAAATCGTTAATATCAAACTATTTTTCTTATCTCTAATTGATTTTATGAAATATACTCCCTATAGTATATGATAAAACACCTTCTCTCACTCAACCCAAAATATATTGTCATTTTTTTTCTCCCAGCTCCTAAAATTGCTTACATTGGCCCTACTACCTAGTCGAATATTTATGAAAAACAATTTAAAAAAAGTCTAATAAAGCCAGGTCAGACAGCGTCAGAGATAATACCCATTGATTGCATCTTGATTCTTCACTGCCAGTACATACATACATATATATATATATACACTTCAATTTGATAATATATAGCAATTCAATTGGTTAATTACATAATAATAATAATAATAATAATAATAAAAAAAAAAATAAAAATGCGAGAGCAATTAGGCATTCCTAGTTGTTTCTCGTCCGGCGAGAAACTGACCGACGACCCAACGAGATCCGGCCGCAACGTCTTCGTCTCCGTCTACCGCACGAAGCGCCGCCGCCTGATCACCGTGACCTGGTGCAAGAACCTCCTCCTCCACGGGCTCTCCGTCTCCGTCGACGACCACACGACCTGCAACGTGGAGCTGAAGCCATGGCACTTCTGGAAAAAACAGGGCTCAAAGCGCTTCGTCCCCTCCGACCCGCGGCTCGAGGTCTTCTGGGACCTCCGGCTCGCCAAGTTCAACGGCGAGGCCGAGCCGGCCTCCGACTACTACGTCGCCGTCGTCAGCGACGGCGAGGTCGTGCTCCTCCTCGGGGATCTGAGAAACGAGGCGTACAGGAAAACGGGCTGCCCGCCGGCGCTGATCGACCCGGTCCTGGTTTCCCGGAAGGAGCACATATTCGGGAAGAGGCGGTTCGGGACGGCGGCGAGGTTCCACGACAAGGGCGGGTTGCACGAGATCTCGATCGAGTGCTGCGGGAACGGGTCGGGCGCCGACGACCCGGAGATGGAGATCCGGATCGACGGGCATCTCGTGGTCCACGTGAGGCACCTGCAGTGGAAGTTCAGGGGGAACGAGTCGGTTCGGGTCAGCAAAGGCCGGATCATCGAGCTCTATTACGACGTCCACGACTGGCTCTTTTGTCCCGGCTTGAGCCACGCGCTATTCATTTTCAAGCCCACGAGTAGCCCGAGCCCGGTCGACGACGACGGCCCGAGTTTTTGTCTTTTCTTGTACGCGTGGAAAGTCGAATGATTCGGAAAAAACCGAAAAATTAATTCGACAAATTAAGTCCAATAAGAATTAATTATTGGATAAATGAAATGACAAATTAAAATGTGTATTGGGCAATTTTTGGAACAAGGAAGAAGGAAGGCAAAAGCACATGCATGGACACATGGTGGAGTGTGGCCCACTGTGAGGGTTTCGAAATTTTAGTTTACAGCTGGTTTTGTATTGCAAATTGGGGCATGATTGAAGATGACAGATTGGAATATTATTGGATGTATAATTATATAGTATATCCAATTTTATTTTATATTTTAGTTGTATTCTTCAAAAACTAGTATTTTACCAAAAAGAAAATATATTTCATAAATAAATAAAAATTAATTTTCAAAAATATATCACTAAATTATTTTATTTTATTTTAGCAATTAGAACTAAAATGACATGTCAAAAATTAAGAATGACAGAATTAAGAATTCAATTTTTTTTGTAAATTACACTCTAAAATATTAATAAATTCTAAAATATTTAATTTTACTGGTAGCACATCGCGTCTTGAATATTCCACGTAGACAAATAATGTGTGCGTCTCGTCCGATTCATTTAAGTCACATTCGAAACCAACATTCCATCAACACACATCTCCTTCGTACGTATATGTCCCGACAATGAAGCTCGAATGCTCGAAAACATTCTAAAATTACAATGACATAAACGAGTGATATGCATTCACCCACAATTATTTCTATAAAAAGGCATGAATTAACCACCAAAATTTCAACAAGGCAACAAATAACACACAAAGATCTAGGCAAGTCACAGTGAATATTCATTGTTCCATATTTTTATTATTTCATTGTGTTCCGCCTTTAATCTTTACTATATATCCACCATGGACATGAGAAAGATGGCATGCGTCGCACTTATCGTCGCTGCTTCCGTGAGCGCTGTGGCGGCTATCGGCGAGGCACCGGCCCCGTCTCCGTCGAGCGATGCTAATGTTGCCTTGCCCGCCATTGGATCCTTGGTTGGAGCTTCTATCGCATCATTATTAGCATTTTACAATCACTAAGTCAACTTGTGTTGGATATATAGAAAATTAATTCATATTATCAAAGGGAAGTTCAATTTATACTTTGTAATGTAATTTCCAATGGAATAAACGATTATTATTTATTTATCATACAATGTCTATGAATTTTAGCATGTTAAGGTAGTTATTAGTGTATTAATTATCAACACTTTACCTTTATCAAAAAAAAAAAAAAAAGTTGGAACAAAAAAATAAACCATCTTTTCTAAGAAGTACTTTCTCCAACCCTAACAAATGGTCATATTTTGTCAACTTGACCATTTTGTGACCATCAAATACATATGATAAATAATCTATAAAAATTATAAAAAAAAATAACTAAAATAAAGTTTATTTTTTAGATTACACTCTATTTAATTAATAATAACATTCAAATCGACAACATATAATAATAATAATAATAATAATAATAATAATAATAATAATAATAATAATAATAATAATAATAATAAATAAATAAATAAATATTTTATTAAATTAATAATAATAGTTTTTAATTGACACATCTAATATTAATAGTAATTTTTTAATTGAATTGATATGTATTGAAGTTAATTGAAATTGAATTCAAAAGAACATATATTAAATTGAATTGAATTTATTTATTAAATAAAAGATTACTCTATATTTTAATATCAAATAATTTTTTTGAGTTTAGACAAACATCTCATTTAAGAAAATATAGTAGTATATATACAGTAAAACCTCTATAAATTAATAGTCTTGGACCATGAAATTTTATTAATTTAAAGAGTTTATTAATTTATCGAGTGTATTTTTTTCATTTTAAAGACCAAGTCGGGACCGAAAGATTCTATTAATTTAAAGAGGTTATTAATGTATCGAGTATTAATTTATAGAGTCATGTACATTAAATTTTAGTTGATATGTATCATTAATGATAGATATTTGTTTTAATTTGTTTTTTTTTCAAATCTATTAATTTAAGAATCAAGTGTTTAATAAAATATTAATGACATATTATTTTGGATTGAAAGCTAAAATTAACTCAAAGAATTTGGATTGAACTGAGCTAAATCAATTTAAAATTAACTTGATTGAATTTTTTTATAAATATAATACTAATAATTTTTATAAATTGTTAAGTAATTTTTTTAGCATTAACTATATTGTATATTTGAAATTATTAATTTAAATTATTTTATATTTATTTTGAAACGAATTTAATGAAGATAAACTGAAACAATATGATCTTCAACTGAACTAATACGATTTTGAACTTAATTGATTTGAATTAAATTGAATTGAAATAGACTGAAATTAAATTTAAAAGAACAACTTCTAACTTTATCCATAAATATTTTTGGAATAGAAATACTATTTTGAATCTATAAAAATATATAATAACATAAATTTAAATGTATAAATAAATAAATAGTACTAACTCTATCTCTTAAAACAGTTCATTTAATAGTAATACCGTAATTGTTATATATAGGAGCATAACATTCCATCATTAATTAACTCGTGGTTTTCTAATTATTTGTCCCGATATTGAAGCTCCTATGCCAAAAACCTTTCTAATAATAGAACGACAAAAAACGGTATTTTCACTCGCTCGAAATTATTTCTATAAGAAGGAATTCAAGCTCCATCAAATTTCAACAAGACAACAAATAACACACGAGGCAAGGCAAGGCGCGGTGATTTCTTAGCTATAGCTCCAACATATCTCTATTGAATTTCATCGAGTCTCGACCTTGATTCTATAACATCAAATCCATCGATCATGGACATGAGGAAGATCACTTGTGCCGCACTTATTGTCGTCGCCTCCGTGAGCGCTGTGGCGGCTAATAGTGAGGCACCGGCACCAGCACCCTCTCCATCGAGCGATGCCTTTGTTGCCTTGCCCGCCATTGGATCTTTGGTTGGAGCTTCTATCGTATCGTTCTTTGCTCTTTACATGCACTAATTAAGTCCATGTGTTGTAGGAGTATATGAAAGAAATGCTAATTATTTATATTGTTATTGAGGGAAGTTCAGTTTAATTTACCTTGTAATACACCAATGGATGGAATAAATTAAGGATTATTTATTATATCATGTATTTTTCTATAATTTTCTATCTGTTCAAATTATTTATGTATTTTTCTTTTATAAAAAAAAATCAGTCCATAAATAATTGGAAGAGAAGAGTATAATTTTTTAAATTATTGAAGTTTATTCCATCAAAACTCAATTTTTACTGAACAAAAATTATAATTATTAAAATGTACTCTGTACTTCTATTTCATACAAGACTACTCACATTTTTTTTTTGTAAATTATAAAAAATTTGATATTTTGTAAATTACATATAAAAGATAAAACTAATTAGAATTTGTTATATTAAACTTAATTTCAGTTTATTTCAATTTGGTTAAGATAGTTTCAGTTCACTCTCATTGTTCATTTCAGCTTGATTAAATTTGTTTTAAAATAAATTAAAATAAAATAAATAAAAAATAATTTAAATTAATAATTTCATGTAATACAATCTAATTAATAATAGAATATTTTTTTTTAAAAATAATTAACAATTATTATTTTTTATAAAAAAATCAATTTAGTTTAATTCACTTCAATCCATTCCGTTTACTTCAATCCATCAATTCAGTTAACGTCAATTTATCAGTCCAAAAGAATTGTGATTAAATGTAAATATATAATACTGTAAAATTATAAGCAAAATATATTATAATTTTTTTTGCAATAACTTGTTTATATGTATAATGTATTACTTTTATTTGTTTGGTGGTCCTTCCAAAATTTCTTACTTTTTATTTTAGATTATTTAAATAATTATGTACAAATAAAATGGTTGTACAAAATTCATTAGATACAATATTTTGAAGAGGAGGGACGTATTGACATTGATAATTAATTGATAAGGTTATCTAATATATAAACAAAATCAATTTCTTTCACAAAATACATCGAGAGGAGAGAATCATATTTATCTCAGTCAGAAATATTAAAAACATATTCATGATTTGTATTTAGTAAATTATCGCCTGAAATGAAGGGAATGATTTCATGATTCTTACCCATGATTTTTTTTGTGGGAATACCACTTTTCATTCACAAATATAAAACATCTACTCTTTTTAACCCCACATATAAAACTACACCCATTCTACACAAAATGAAAAGGAAAAGTCCTATATACCCTTACTTTTCTTTTCTCTCTTTTAATAACAAAAAATCAATTAAAATACATTTTAAAAAAACCAAAAAGAATTTCTGTGGGCCCACCTTTACACAAATCAGATTTTTTAAGGTTGGTGGGGGTGTAAATGCATGCATGAATGCATATCCCCTCTACCACCTCAAACCCTCCATAACTCAAACCAAACCCATTTCAAAAAAAAAAAATGCTCTCATTTCTCTCTAAATAAAAGCAAGCTCGGTCGGAATCTACGTGAAAAGAGCTGCTTTCGACGGGGAAAAGGTACGTTGCACGCAAGGGTTCCTCGTTTTTTTTTTTTTTTTTTTCCGGTCTGATTTTTTTCGCCCTCGGTCGAAGCCCTCGGTCGAAAATATGACCGAGGGGACGACCGAGGGCGACTGGGTTCTTGAGCCCTCGGTCGAGAATTTTGGCCGAGGGCCCTCGGTCACCCGGCCAAGTGACCGGATAACTTGGCCCTCGGTGACCGGGTAGCTCGGCCAAGTGACCGAGCAATTTTTGCCCTCGGTCACCGATCGGCCAAGTGCACTTGGTCAAATTTTGACCAAGTGCAGAATTTTTTTTTTTTTTTTTTTGCCCTCGGTGACCGGATAGCTCGGCCAAGTGACCGAGCAATTCTCGGCCCTCTGTCACCGAGCGGCCAAGTGCACTTGGTCAAAATGTTGACCAAGTGCAGAAAATTTTTTTTTTTTTTTTTTTTAAATTGAATTGTCTATTAATTAATGGCTTGTTTGGATGTATATTTTGGATTTTCTAATTGAATTCAATTGTTATTTGTAATTGTGATAGATATTTTGGATTTTCTAATTGAATTCATTTGTTATTTGTAATTGTAGATGTCGAATCTGATAGAGTAGGTGACCAACAAGCCAACCTGTGGCTGTGGTCGAACCTAATTTATTATTTAATTAATAAATATTATCAATTTATTTCAAAATTATGAAAGATTATTAATTATGATTAATTAAGGCATATGCTATATCTACTCCCCATGTTGAATCATAGATATAGTCCTGTACAGTTACACATGTTGTATGAATTCGGTTTTGTGGAAATCGAGAGATAATTC
The DNA here is from genome assembly GCA_954870475.1 of Euphrasia confusa. Lineage (NCBI taxonomy): Eukaryota > Viridiplantae > Streptophyta > Magnoliopsida > Lamiales > Orobanchaceae > Euphrasia > Euphrasia confusa. The sequence goes on along the minus strand of OX940956.1, from coordinate 39,191,528 downwards.
TGTTAAAGCAACGTAACTGGTCAAACTTAGTTCCTAGTCGATGGGTTACGCCAATAACAAGGATACCCGGCCTTTCCCCCTTGAGACTAGCACTTAGTGTATGTGGGCTAATCTCGAGCCTCGGTGTTGGGACATCGACATACATGAGTGGGTGCTCACTGTTGATGAGTTCACTGAACCCCCTCTCCCTGGAATCTCTAAGTGGTTATCACTGATCGAGTAGAGAATTCCATAATATAGTTGTACACAATTAATCCTTAAGACCCAGACATCACCGTGACTTCATCAGAGGACTAGCTGTATCGTAACGTGCTTCCGATTCCCTGGAAAGGGAGTAAGTCGAAAAAGGAGGCAATGTTCGTGCAGTTCGAAATCTGATGTGAAGTCTGTGCATGGTAGTAGGGGATCTGATCGCTTGATATAGATCATGGATGTCCTATGTGGTTCGTAGTCCCGGAATCTCTGGCCAGAGTTGAATAGTGAGGTGATTAGAGAAATGTGTTTCTCTAGATCAATCACGACTGGATTATACGAAGCCTAGAACGTTCGCAAAGTTATCAAACACAACAAGAGATCTCGATTGACCAATATCTCTAGTTTGATAAGGACATATGAATCGGAGGGATCGTACTGTACGCTAACTATATTACAAGGTTCTTGCAGGCACTTCATTTGTATCTAGGGAATTAGTGAAGCGTGGTTGCTAGACGCTCGTCACTGATTCGTTGGGCACCGAATTGTTCGGAGATTAAATAATATGATTATTAATCTGAAACTCTCGGGAGTAGTTGATATAAGAACAATATGTTGTTCGAATCACAATGTGTTGTGAGCCCACGGCTAGTTATACACCTGAACCATTGAGGGTCACATTCTCGTGTAAACCAATCCTTGAATACGATCATGTATTAATTAACTGTTAATTAAGTACATATAGTCGGAGGTCAATATGATTGAATCCGAGATTCATAATTGTGATTATGAGTTGGAAATATTAATGAGCTAAAGAAAACGGACACGATGGTGTACACTTTCTATTTTGGGAAATTTCCCGATTTAGCAGTACTCCTGAAATGGGCTTTCCGATTTTGTGAAATTGGAAATTTTTATTATTATCTCATATCGATGAGAAAATTAAAACGAGAAAGAAAATATAATCGTTATATTTTTCGGAGATCGAATTGATTGTCAATTTGGGAGAAACGTAATGACGGCTAATGAATTGGGCCGGCTAGGGTTAATGGATCCGATCCATTAGGGTTTAAGCCCAAGAAGCTCTTTTCTTCACCTATAAAAGGAGCTCCATAGGCATAAACTCAAACACACCAAAACCTAGAGAGCTCTAGCCTAGCCTCTCCTCTCTCCCTCTCCCTCTCTCGTCCGCCGCCCCAGCGCCGCCTCCCTCGGAGGACCGCCGCCCGGAGCCGCCGCCCGCCGCCGCCCAGCGCCGCCGCCGGCAGCCGCCTGCCTCGCCGGAATCCGATTCCGGCGCCGGTTTTCTGGCCCGTTTTTCCCGTCGTATTCTCCCTCTCGTATTTCTAGTGCAATACGCGAGTGGGATTACCTATACGAGGTGAAACCTGATTTGACGAGAGACGCCGGAGGTTTGAACGAGCAACGCCCGAGCACGACGAGCCAAGCCCGCTCGCGCCCGAGCGCCGCCGCCGCGACCAGCCGAGAGCCGCCCCGGCTCTCCCCGTGATCAGCCCGCACGCCCCGCGTGCATCCCCGCGTCGCATCCGCGCGACTTCCGACGAACTTAGCTTCGTCCGACGAATCTCTAAGGTACTCACGATTAAACTTGGATTTAATTGTTTGCGTTAATTGTTTGCGCTAAAGTACTGGGATTATAATTGACAAATAAAATTAATAGAGATTAATTTAATTGTTAATTAAAATCAATTTGATTTGAATTATATAATTGTGATTATGTTAATTGTCAAATTGACGCAATTAATTATGTGTGCATGTTTGCGTAATTAATTAGTAGTGTAATTATTTTATATGATAAATATAATTGCGCTACAAGTAATTAATTTATTTGATAAATTTAATTGCGCTAGATTTAATTTATGTAGTATGGGATGCATGAATTAAATGTTTAATTATTTGATAATTAAATTATATGGTGGATTATTTATTTAATAGATTTGAATTAAATCAATTAATGCATGTAATATTGAAAATAGGATTTTCAATAAAATAAAATAAAATAAAAATTTTTGTTTTCCGCTGCGTATACATGCACGATCCCCAACAGTGGTATCAGAGCGTAGGTTCTGAAATTGATTAATTGTCTATGAATATAATCACCTTCAAGCATGCTGTTTGTTGAATTGATTGATTTAATGTTATTTGATTGGGACTTAGTTGTTTCTATTAAGATATTTATCTTTATCTAATAGTTCAAACAATGCCTAATTTGTTGTTAAGTAACAATTCAACGTCAAACGTGAATTCACCTCGGGGAGTGATTCATCTAGACTTGTTTTTGTTAAAACAAATTAGAGATCTTCGAGTCATATGATGACATAAAATCGATGATCTGCTCGGCTCCCCCATTTATGGGAGATAGGGTCGTTTGCATGATGAATCGCTGGTTAGAAGCTTCGAGTCTTCACTTACGAGACATCACGTTTGAATATTGGGATATCAATAAATTGAAATAGAAAAGAAGTATCAATATTTAATTTAGTGAAATTATTTATTGACCAATTAAATAATTGATTTAAATATTCGATCAACAAGGTGATAGATTAATTATTTGATTTAATTGTTAAATCAAGTTAATTAATAGAGCACCAATTTAATTTACATACCTCGCTTTAATTGTGATTAAATGCTATGTGAATTATATGACTTTTGTGAGATATATATATTGTGATATATATTATGATCGTATGTGCTCCATTAGGATGGCCTATAGAGAACATAGTTGTTAGGAATCAACAATCGATCGCTCACTCAATCTGATGAGATAAATAATCCTGTAGTCCTCCATTCTCTCCCGAGAATGTATATCAAGCCATAAAGAAGAACCGATGTGTCGTTCTTTCTTCTTTCCTTCTGCCGACGGTAAATCATGAGAAAGCCACTTGCAAGTAGTATGGTATGCCGTGTTAGCGGGGAGTACTGCTTGTAAGTCAAGCTGTGATTTACCGACATATGATGGAGACGTGTTGGCCACGATTCCTTTTAGACTTGTGCAGTCGGATAGATTAACTATGGGCTGTGCACGTTTATTGGAATCCAACTTTCACTTCTCATATCGGTGGGTCGGTCTTGACACATGGTTGACTTTGAAGGGTACGATTAACGTAGTTCATTGTCATGGTGAGGAAAAGCTAACTTTAGGATCACATAGAGATGTGATTGAAAAATAGTTTTCTACCATTGGGTAAACATGACTGGGCTAGATTAACTACGAGTTATGGTTTACGCCTTTGGACCTAAAGCCCATCTAAGGAAAATTGGATTTTCCCGTCTGTTCACTAGAGGATAGTGGAATTCGAAAAATTTAGTGGAAGGCAATTAAAAATTCTTTAAAGTCCTTACAAATTTAATTGCAATCATAATTCGAACTATCACTAATTAATCTTCTTAAAATTTTCTCAGTAATCATGTCTAAGAATCCCCTAGCGTCGATCCTCGACCAAAACAAACTCACTGGCCCAAACTATCTTGATTGGCTACGCAATCTCAAACTTGTGCTGCAACTTGATCACCTTACTTATGTCTTGGATGATAAGTTTGACTTTGACCCAGACCTCGATCATACTGACGAGGAGAAGAAAGACATGGAGATATGGAAAGAGGACAATATTACTGTCCGATGCTATATGATAGCTGCGATGTCTCCTGAGCTTGCTAGGAAATATGAATCATATGAATGGGCTCATGATATCAAGATTCATCTTGATGGCCTGTACAGTGAGAATATTAGGACCGCGAGATTCACTGCTACGAAGGAGCTGACCACTATGAAACTGCGCGAAGGGGCTTCGGTCCACGAGCATGGTATCAAAATGATCGGTCTCATTGAGAAGTTAGTGAATTTCAAGGTCGTCCTACCTGAAGAGCTCTCGGTGGATTTGATCCTCCTGTCTCTCCCAAGTTCGTATGAACCGTTCATAGTGAACTTCAACATGAACAAACTAGCACCACCTCTCGAGGAGCTGCTTAACATGTTGGTCAGTTTTGAAACGACTATCAAAAAGGAGAAATCTGTTCTCATTGCTTCGACTTCTGAGAGGAAGCGTTCCTATCCGAAGAAAAGGAAAGAAAATGTTTCTTCCTCAAGCAAGATGGTCTATAAAAGGAAGAAAGGTGGATCTAAGGACAAAGTCGTCAAATCTGTTGATGACGTTTGTCACCATTGTGGAAAGAAAGGCCATTGGCGCCGTAACTGCAAGGAGTACCTTGACCAGAAACGTTCTGGGAATGGTACGTTTTACATAGAAGTAAATTTATCCTTAAATTCTTCTTCATGGGTATTGGATACCGGTTGTGGCTCACATCTCTGTAATGATTTGCAGCTCATGACAAGAAGTAAGAAGCTCAAGGAAGGTGAGACCTTCTTGAGGATGGGAAACGGAGCAAGAGTTGCTGCTGAAGCCATCGGGACTATTTACTTAGATGTTTCTGATTCTCGTTTTAAATTAGTTTTGAACAATTGTCTTTACGTTCCATCACTTATTCGGAACCTTATTTCTATTCCTGTTTTGGATAATGAAGGTTATTCTTTTGTTTTTGGAAATTCGATTTGCCTTATACAAAAGGACGATAAAGTGATATGTAAGGGACGTCTGTCAAACAATTTATATGAACTTAACTTAAACGAGATCCCTGTTAATGTGCTAACAGCAAAACGAAAAGAAATTAGTCTTAACCCCGCACAACTTTGGCATGCCCGACTAGGACATGTTTCCCTGAGACGATTGAATGAGTTCCTAAAGGAAGGGCTGTTCACACTTGATGATGTGAAATCGCTCCAAGCTTGTGAAGCTTGCCTAAAAGGGAAAATGACCAAGTCTCCCTACAAAGGGACAATGGCACGTGCTGAAGGTCTACTGGATCTGATCCATACTGACGTGTGTGGTCCACTAAGTGTTAGTGCGAGGGGTGGATTCAACTACTTCGTAACCTTTACCGATGATTATTCAAGGTATGGTTACGTGTACTTAATGAAGCACAAATCGGAGACTTTTGAAAAGTTCAAAGACCTCCGAAATGAAGTAGAGAATCAACTTGGGCTTCGTATTAAGCAACTACGATCCGATCGTGGTGGCGAATACTTAAGCGCTGAGTTTATAGACTATCTAAAAGAGAATGGGATTCTCTCTCAGTGGACTCCTCCTGGAACACCCCAGTTGAACGGAGTGTCCGAGCGTCGTAACCGAACCCTGTTGGACATGGTTCGATCTATGATGAGTGTCACTGAGTTACCGGCGTACTTGTGGGGTCACACACTCTTGACAGCCGCCTATTTGCTAAATAGACTTAACACTAAAGCAGTTAAATCCACACCTTATGAACTTTGGCATTCCCGACAGCCCACGTTCAAACATATAAAGATATGGGGTTGCCCCGCTTACGTGAAGCGGCTAGTGGGAGATAAGTTGGATAGTAAATCCGACTTATGCTACTTTGTGGGATATCCCGTGGATTCCATGGGATATGAATTCTACTATGTTTCTGAGGCAAAAGTGTTTGTCTCGAGAAATGCTGTGTTCCTTGAGAAGGAATTCCTAGCGGATGGAAAAGGCAGCATAGTAGATCTCGAAGAGGTTCGAGATGACGACCCACAAACTGAAGTTCATGCACCAGTCCCTGAACCAGAGCCAATTCAACAAACCACTGATACACCTCCACGACCGACAGTCCGTAAATCCGAAAGAGTTCGGAGGTTGCCTGATCGGTTGTTCCTCGTTGATAGTGATCACGAAATCATTGATGATGGATCTGATCCTAGAACCTTCAATGAAGCCGTATTGGATACGGACAAGGGACATTGGCTTACTGCCATGAAATCCGAAATGGACTCCATGTATTCCAACAACGTATGGACGTTGGTAGACCCACCTAAAGGAATCGTTCCAATAGGCTGCAAGTGGATCTATAAAAGGAAAGTTGGAGCTGATGGAAAGGTTGCGACCTTTAAAGCTAGGTTGGTGGCAAAAGGATATACTCAAAAGCAAGGTGTTGACTATGAGGAAACCTTTTCACCAGTCGCGATGCTTAAATCCATTAGGATTTTGCTGGCCATCTCTGCGTGGTACGACTACGAGATATGGCAAATGGATGTGAAGACCGCGTTTCTCAATGGTGACATTGAGGAGGAAATTTATATGGCGCAGCCGGAAGGCTTCATATCTCCTGGAGAAGAGCAAAAAGTTTGCCGACTCCAGCGATCCATTTATGGATTGAAACAAGCATCCCGAAGTTGGAACAAACGTTTTGACAACACAATCAAAGAGTTTGATTTTGTCAAGAACCCGGAGGAACCTTGTATATACAAGAAGGTTAGTGGGAGCGCCGTGACGTTTTTAGTGCTATACGTTGATGACATACTACTCATTGGGAATGATGTAGGTATGCTGCAGGCAACGAAAGCATGGTTGTCCACACGTTTCTCGATGAAGGATTTGGGCGAGGCATCTTACGTATTGGGAATACGAATCTATAGAGATAGATCTAGAAAGATGATCGGCCTATCACAATCCTTGTACATAGAAACCATTTTAAAACGGTTTAACATGGAAAACTCCAAGAGGGGGTATTTGCCAATGTGTCATGGAATTCGTCTCTCAAAAACCATGTGTCCAGCAACGGAACTGGAAATCGAGCGGATGAATCGAACACCATACGCATCCGCTATTGGAAGCGTGATGTATGGCATGCTATGTACTAGACCTGATATTGCTCATGCTGTGGGTATCACGAGCAAGTATCAGTCTAATCCTGGACCGGCTCATTGGAAAGCCGTGAAGGACATTCTTAAGTATTTACGAAATACCAAAGAGATGTTCTTAGTCTATGGAGGTCACGATTTGAAAATAGAGGCGTTTACGGACTCTAGTTTTCAATCTGACGTGGACGACTCTAAGTCGATATCGGGATTCATATTCAAGCTGAACGGAGGTGCCGTCTGTTGGAAAAGTTCCAAGCAGAAAACCACGGCTGATTCCACCACCGAAGCTGAATATGTTGCGGCAAGTGAAGCTGCAAAAGAGGCTGTTTGGATACGGAACTTCATCCAAGAGTTGGGAGTCGTTCCGAGCGCAAGTGATCCAGTAACGTTGTACTGTGATAACACGGGGGCCGTAGCACAAGCTAAGGAACCGAGATCTCATCAGAAATCCAAACATGTACTGAGGAAATATCATCTGATCCGCGAGATCGTTGAGAGAGGTGACGTCTTGGTCGAAAGAGTCACTTCGGGAGATAATATAGCTGATCCCTTTACCAAGCCTTTGTCTAGATCAGTCCACGAGAAACATCGAGAGTCGATGGGACTTAGATACGAGAGCAGTTGGCTTTAGGTCAAGTGGGAGATTGATAGAGTAGGTGACCAACAAGCCAACCTGTGGCTGTGGTCGAACCTAATTTATTATTTAATTAATAAATATTATCAATTTATTTCAAAATTATGAAAGATTATTAATTATGATTAATTAAGGCATATGCTATATCTACTCCCCATGTTGAATCATAGATATAGTCCTGTACAGTTACACATGTTGTATGAATTCGGTTTTGTGGAAATCGAGAGATAATTCTGTTAAAGCAACGTAACTGGTCAAACTTAGTTCCTAGTCGATGGGTTACGCCAATAACAAGGATACCCGGCCTTTCCCCCTTGAGACTAGCACTTAGTGTATGTGGGCTAATCTCGAGCCTCGGTGTTGGGACATCGACATACATGAGTGGGTGCTCACTGTTGATGAGTTCACTGAACCCCCTCTCCCTGGAATCTCTAAGTGGTTATCACTGATCGAGTAGAGAATTCCATAATATAGTTGTACACAATTAATCCTTAAGACCCAGACATCACCGTGACTTCATCAGAGGACTAGCTGTATCGTAACGTGCTTCCGATTCCCTGGAAAGGGAGTAAGTCGAAAAAGGAGGCAATGTTCGTGCAGTTCGAAATCTGATGTGAAGTCTGTGCATGGTAGTAGGGGATCTGATCGCTTGATATAGATCATGGATGTCCTATGTGGTTCGTAGTCCCGGAATCTCTGGCCAGAGTTGAATAGTGAGGTGATTAGAGAAATGTGTTTCTCTAGATCAATCACGACTGGATTATACGAAGCCTAGAACGTTCGCAAAGTTATCAAACACAACAAGAGATCTCGATTGACCAATATCTCTAGTTTGATAAGGACATATGAATCGGAGGGATCGTACTGTACGCTAACTATATTACAAGGTTCTTGCAGGCACTTCATTTGTATCTAGGGAATTAGTGAAGCGTGGTTGCTAGACGCTCGTCACTGATTCGTTGGGCACCGAATTGTTCGGAGATTAAATAATATGATTATTAATCTGAAACTCTCGGGAGTAGTTGATATAAGAACAATATGTTGTTCGAATCACAATGTGTTGTGAGCCCACGGCTAGTTATACACCTGAACCATTGAGGGTCACATTCTCGTGTAAACCAATCCTTGAATACGATCATGTATTAATTAACTGTTAATTAAGTACATATAGTCGGAGGTCAATATGATTGAATCCGAGATTCATAATTGTGATTATGAGTTGGAAATATTAATGAGCTAAAGAAAACGGACACGATGGTGTACACTTTCTATTTTGGGAAATTTCCCGATTTAGCAGTACCCCTGAAATGGGCTTTCCGATTTTGTGAAATTGGAAATTTTTATTATTATCTCATATCGATGAGAAAATTAAAACGAGAAAGAAAATATAATCGTTATATTTTTCGGAGATCGAATTGATTGTCAATTTGGGAGAAACGTAATGACGGCTAATGAATTGGGCCGGCTAGGGTTAATGGATCCGATCCATTAGGGTTTAAGCCCAAGAAGCTCTTTTCTTCACCTATAAAAGGAGCTCCATAGGCATAAACTCAAACACACCAAAACCTAGAGAGCTCTAGCCTAGCCTCTCCTCTCTCCCTCTCCCTCTCTCGTCCGCCGCCCCAGCGCCGCCTCCCTCGGAGGACCGCCGCCCGGAGCCGCCGCCCGCCGCCGCCCAGCGCCGCCGCCGGCAGCCGCCTGCCTCGCCGGAATCCGATTCCGGCGCCGGTTTTCTGGCCCGTTTTTCCCGTCGTATTCTCCCTCTCGTATTTCTAGTGCAATACGCGAGTGGGATTACCTATACGAGGTGAAACCTGATTTGACGAGAGACGCCGGAGGTTTGAACGAGCAACGCCCGAGCACGACGAGCCAAGCCCGCTCGCGCCCGAGCGCCGCCGCCGCGACCAGCCGAGAGCCGCCCCGGCTCTCCCCGTGATCAGCCCGCACGCCCCGCGTGCATCCCCGCGTCGCATCCGCGCGACTTCCGACGAACTTAGCTTCGTCCGACGAATCTCTAAGGTACTCACGATTAAACTTGGATTTAATTGTTTGCGTTAATTGTTTGCGCTAAAGTACTGGGATTATAATTGACAAATAAAATTAATAGAGATTAATTTAATTGTTAATTAAAATCAATTTGATTTGAATTATATAATTGTGATTATGTTAATTGTCAAATTGACGCAATTAATTATGTGTGCATGTTTGCGTAATTAATTAGTAGTGTAATTATTTTATATGATAAATATAATTGCGCTACAAGTAATTAATTTATTTGATAAATTTAATTGCGCTAGATTTAATTTATGTAGTATGGGATGCATGAATTAAATGTTTAATTATTTGATAATTAAATTATATGGTGGATTATTTATTTAATAGATTTGAATTAAATCAATTAATGCATGTAATATTGAAAATAGGATTTTCAATAAAATAAAATAAAATAAAAATTTTTGTTTTCCGCTGCGTATACATGCACGATCCCCAACAGAATCAACGAATCACGGTACGTTACGGTGGTCGTTGGGATCGAGAGGGCTACGTTGACGGAGTAGACATGTGCCTCTTCTTTCGTAGGGAAGAAATTACACTCGACACTCTCGTGAGCCGGATTCGTGCGGTTTTGCGCCCTCCGCCCAATGTCGAGTATTTGTTGTATTGTTATACCCGAGGCTATGACATGAGGAGCGTGCGAGCTCCTATGCTATGCGACGAGGATGTGTCCCGCATGTTAGACGAGCAAAGGGCTGAGTGCTTTGTGTTCGTCGTCGAAGTAGAGGGACAACAAGCTGCGCCGGAGGTGAATATCGGAGAAGAAAATCGTGATCAGGGCGCACCGTCAGAGAACGAGAAAGAGAACGAGAACGAGGAGGTACACACTTCCGAGGACGAGGAAGAGGCCCGTCAGTCCGATCTCTTGGATTCTTTGACCACGGAGTGGACCGAGTGGATCAGGCAGCCGGGCGTGGTTAAAAAGATTATGTCGCGCCGTAATATGTCCTCGAGTTCTACTGCGGGAGGCGGCGAGCAAGCCGAAGCTTTTCAGAATGCACAGAATAATCCACTGCGCAATTGGATCATTCCACTGCCGACGTTTGACCCCGCTGTTCCGTTGCGTTCTGTCGAATCCCAACCGATTTATGGTCAGATGGTAGTCGGTGCCACGTTCCGAAAGAAACAGGATCTGAAGGTGATGGTGGGGATGTATCACATGGAGAATAACGTGGAGTGCAAAACTGCTCGCTCGGGCACTGATCGGGTGACGTACGTTTGCAAGCTGGGGCGTGAGAAATGCCCGTTCAAATTGTGTTCCACGGGTTCCGATAACACCTTTTGGAGGATTACGAGGTTGAACTTGAATCACGAGTGCCGTAACAATTTGGGGCGGACTGCGGATCGACAGGTGTCGAGCAGGGTTGCGGCTACTTTCTTTGCACGCCAGTTAGTCGGGAATCGGGAACTGGTTCCGAAAGATATGGTTGATGATTTGAGGAGATTGTACGGAGTTCACATCAACTACAACTTTGCCCTGCGGACGAGGAATCTGGCGCTTGAAATAGCGTACGGCGACTATCATGGATCGTATCAGAGGCTCCCGTCATATTTGTACATGCTGAAAGAACGTAATCCCGGGACTATGTATGATATTCAGACGACCAGTGATGGCGTGTTTTGCCACATGTTTGTTGCGCTCGGGCAGTGCATTCGTGCATTTGAGCAGGGCACTCTGAGGCCGGTGATAGTAGTCGACGCCACCCATTTGAAAGGGAGAAACACTGGTGTGTTGTTTGTCGCAGTCACGAAAGACGGGAATGAGAATATTTTCCCGCTTGCGTTTGGTATCGGTCCGATAGAGAATGACGAGGAGTGGACGTGGTTTCTCAAGAACCTCAGAGATTGCTACGATACAGACGACGAGGATCTCCTCATTGTGTCCGACCAGCATAAGAGCATCGCGAATGCTATTCGGAGTGTCTATCCCCACGCGACCCGTGCGTTGTGCTATCACCACCTCTCGAAGAATCTAGCACGGTACGGCCAGAAGGTGGTCGAAGCTGTATACTGTGCTGCCTATAGTTATCGGGTGGATGAGTTTGAAAGGCATTTTGCGAATGTGGAGACTCTTAGTAGAGAGGGTGCTTATACGCGCCTTATTGATATCGGGGTTGAGCACTGGGCGAGGTCACATTGTGCCGCACGACGATACGGTTTCATGACATCGAATGCGGCCGAAGTCTTCAACGCTGCTATCAAATGGCCACGGAGATTACCAGTCTGTGCGATGCTCGAGGCGATTCGTGCGATGATTGAGAGATGGTTCGACGAGAAACGAAGGATAGTTAACGAGAGACAGAATGAGCAGCATGAGCTGACCGAGGAGGCATTGGCCAAGTTGTCTAATCAGGATATGTTGAGCCGTTATTTCATCGTTCGGGAGGTCAATGCGAATGCCCGGTACAGAGTTCAGGAGGATGACAAGTCTTATCTTGTGGATATCGCGAATCGCACGTGTGAATGTCGGGAGTTCGACTTAGACTTAATACCGTGTCGTCATGCTGTGGCCGCTATTAGGTATGATATCATTTTACCTTTAAATTTAATTTTAAACTGTCGATTCCACTAACTTGTTTGTTGTTTTTATGTAGACGAGCAGGATTTTCATCGTACGATTTCGTGAGCCCCTATTTCAAGATGAGCAGCCATGTCGAGATGTACGCGACGCCTATTGTGCCGTTGCCACATTATGATGATTGGGTGGTCCCGCCGGATGTGGCATCGTACGTAGTTCTTCCTCCAGTAGTGGTTAGCCAGGCTGGACGTCCGAGGACGACTCGTGCTCGTTCCGCTGTTGAGAGCTTTGCACGACGTGATCCGGTTTGTTCCCCCATAAGTAACATTGTACGTATGTCGTGGCATAGACCTAATATCGTGTCGTCGTGTGCAGGTGTGTTCGAGATGCAAGGGCGTAGGTCACAGCAGACGCGTGTGCACTGTTTTTATTCCCCCTGAGAGTGTTGATTTGAATGGTCCTCCACAAGAAACGGGAACGGAAGAGTCGAGCCGGAGAAGGCAAAAGAAGAAGTGCAGCATCTGCAAAACCGAGGGTCACACGAGAAGAAAATGTCCCGTGAGTACGGAGTGAGACGTTGATATGATGGTTTTAGTTTTTATTGGTGCTCGTGAATTATTTAAGACTTGTATTGTTTTATTATCGTCGACTCTCGTGTGATTTGGTGTTATTTGGATTGATTTGGTGTTTGTGTTTGTGTTTGAGATTGATTTGCAGGTTTAGCTTTGATATTAACTAAATAAATCCCGTCAAAATTTTTAAAAAATAAAGTGTGATTTGGTGTTATTTGGATTGATTTGGCGTTTGTGTTTGTGTTTGAGATTGATTTGCAGGTTTAGCTTTGATATTAACTAAATAAATCCCGTCAAAATTTTTTAAAATTATTTATAATATATTAACCAATTTAGCTTAATATGATTTGTAAAACAAAAATTAATATTATTTTTTAAATCAAATCTAACAAATATATAACTTTATAAAAAAATAATAATATATTTTATAAAACATAATTAACTTAAGTATATAAATAATCTAATTAAACTAAGTATATAATTAAATTACTTAAATTAAGTATATAATTAAATTTGGTGTTATTTGGGTTGATTCGGTGTTATTTCGGTTGATTCGGTGTTATTTTCGGTTGATTCGGTGTTATTTCGGTTGATTCGGTGTTATTTCGGGTGATTCGGTGTTGTTTGGATTGATTTTGGTGAAAATTTGGAAAAAACAGGCTGCACTTGGTCATGCACTTGGTCACTGCACTTGGTGGCTGCACTCAGTCAAAGTGACCAAGTGCACTCAGTCAAAGTGACCAAGTGCACTTGGTCGCCGGTTAACTAACCGAGTGTTACTCGGCACTTGGTCATTTTGACTGAGTGCACTTGGTGGTGACTGAGTGCAGAGACCACCAAGTGCACCACCAAGTGCACCACCAAGTGCCCCACCAAGTGCACTAGAATAATTTTTTTTTTAATTAATTTTAGGCCAATAAAGTGTTGTTATGTTGTTATGTTGACATTAAAGATCATTTTGGAGCCTATAAACATCAAATAAAAATGAAAACAAAGCCGAATTAGTAGTATTAAGATGAAACGTAGAAGTTTGACTATTTTTTGAACTAACTAGTAATATTGTTACAAAGTTATCTACATACTTACCAAATTGTTCATGATCCGCATGCGTAATCACCTAATTCACCAATTTCAAAGGTTAATCATGTTTTTTGAATTATTTTGACTATGAAATTGATGTTTCATGTAACATAACAACTTTACAATTGGAAAAAATGCATTAAAATCAATTAAAATGTAATTATGTTCTAAGGCACTTGGTGGGGCACTTGGTGGGGTACTTGGTGGCCTGTGCACTTGGTCACCACCAAGTGCACTTGGTCACAGTGACCAAATGCATCGACCAAGTGCCGAATTAAAAAATATTTTTATTTTTTCCAGCCACCAAGTGCACTTGGTGGCGCCACCAAGTGCAGCCACCAAGTGCAAAATTAAATTAATTTAATTAATTTAATTCTATACTTAATTTAATTATAAAAATTAATTTAATTAATTTAATTCTATACTTAATTTAAAAAATAATATTTATTTTTGTTTTAAAAATAATTTTAAAAAATAGGGTAATATATTATAAATAATTTTAAAAAATTTTGACAGGATTTATTTAGTTGATATCAAACCAAACCTGCAAATCAATCTCAATAACAAACACATAAGATCAAACCAAACAAACACACCTACAAATCAATCCAAATACACACATACAAATCTACACACATACAAATCAACACACCTACGACTCAAAAGTACGACTCAAACCAAAGATCTTCCGAGCAACATATCTACGATACTTGAGCAAGTACTCATTGTCGACCGGTACTTTCACGTGAGTGAACGACTTGTTGATGAGACGATCGAGATACATGCACACATACGGGCCACAACTGGAGTTGTCGTACTGGGTAAATTGTGTCTTCGGGACGACGATCCTAAGAGCAGTTCTCTTGTGGGCTTTTCTGAAAAAGTTTGTGTCTGCATCCCAATATCCCGCTGCGACCAATAGCCGAGGCAACAAGTGGTGCAACGGTCGCAGCATCGGTTCCCGAATATCGAGTGGCACACGGAAAGTGAAAGAGTCGTACAGAGATACACTCCAGTTGGCCAGATCGATACGCACCGCGACCCAATGAGCGCCAGTATTGACAACCGTTATTACCTAAGAAAATACAAAAAACAAAACAAAACGTTATTGATAAATAAAGGAACGTTATTAAATTGGATAATTAAATAATATTAACTCGATAAATAATATTACCTCAGTAGCGTGAAACCAACTCGTGTATTCCTCGTCTCCTCTGACCATCTTCAACAAATGCTCCGGCACTTTCCAGTTCTTATATCTCTCTTCGAAGTTTGTTGTATTGGAAAATGACTTGTTCGACTTCACCTTCCGCCACTCATATGCCAATTTGTTCTGTTAAAAATATTAAACATTAGAAAAATGAGAAAAGTGAGATAAATAGTGGATTTGATATGATAATTGAAACTTACGAAGAACTCGGTATTCAAGAGTATAGTCGTCTTTGGAGATATTCCTTCTCGTACACCCTTCATCAGTTTCAACTTCTCCTGCAAGTATCGAATGTACAGATCGATCTCCTGAAAAATAAACATACCACAACTGAGCACCAATAAATAAATACTATGAATTTGAAAGTAAAATTAAAAATTAACTTACCACGTCTGTGTACCAATAACCGATATCCTCAATAGTGTCGAAATATTTCTGCGTAAAATGGCCATCATTCAACCGGATGCTCTTGTGCTGCCCTGCTTGTCGGAACACCGAAAACCAGCCTCTAATCTTCCGTTCACCGGCCGGGGTGAAATGCGTGACGTACGGGCTCCGAAGAGCTGCCGAGGGCTTTCTCACACGGGGTCCGATGCTACTCTCGGCGACCTCCTCCTCGGGCTCCGCTGCGGCATCATCGATGCCGAGTTCTTTATCTTCATCGCTGAACGTCCCCTCATAACAGTGTGCATCTGCCCCGGGAGATGTCTGCGTGAACAAATCTGGTTCCTGCCCGAAATAACTCTCCGCATCGAAGACAACTCGCGACATATCACCGGCAGGAACATCCGGGGGGATATAAGGCTGTGTATCACGGGCAGGAATCGGCGGGAAGGACGTGAAATCAGTAGGAGCCTCCGTCGGTGTGAAGAGACTCCCGAACTCTAGCAAGCCCATCTTCGGAGGAGAACCATAAGTCGGGTCAACTATGGGCTGCATCGGAGTGCGGTAACTGTCGATATCTCCACACGATGCTCTAGCTGGAAAGGTCTCCTCCTCCTCCTCCCGGTGCGACGCAGAAGGCTCTGCATATGAATGACGCCCTGGTACAGACCCGGATCGATGAGACGCAGCACGTCCGGACCCGGAGTGATGAGAAGGAACACGTCCTGAACCCGAATGATGAGACGCAGCATGTCCGGATCCAGAGTGATGAGATGCAGAAGGCTCAACGGGATCGGAAGGACAAGGGCGACTCTTCGAGAATCGTCTGCGACCGAAAAACCCCCGAATGTGCTCCATCAGACTGTCGTGGCTCTCTTTCTGTGTCCTCCTGACACTCTCCAGGAGTCTATCGTTGCTCTCCTGATGTGTCCTCGTGATCCGAGCAGTCAGTCGAGCCATAAATCCCGTGTCGGACTCGTCGTTCAGGATCTTCTGGAACCGTCGATCAATCCGTCGATCGGTACTGTCATCGGACCCCTCAGGAGCAGGAGAGCCCTCTCGTCGAGGTCGCTGAGATGGACGACGCTCTGCCGATGAATTAGGTGTGATGGCATCACGACCCCGTCTACTAGGCCCAGAGTCACCCGTCATCTTGTCGACGGCCTTGGACACGCGTCCGACCACGCGTTCCATCAAGTTCTTCTTCTTCTTCTTTGCCGGTGCCAGTGCCTCGTCTGCAGGCAATCCAAGTCTAGGAGGAGGATGGTACGTGACCTCTTCTGCTCTGTCACGCACGAAAATAAAATGCGGAGCAACCGCCTCCTCCTCCGTCGGCTCTAGATACCGGTGAACTTCAAGCTGAAAAGAAATCAAAATTATATAGAGTTAATTAATTTAATTATTTGATATAACCATTAATTGAACATTAAAACAAGCTTACCTCCGGGTCGTCGAAGAAATCAGAAAAATCGACGTGGGACGTAATCGAGTGCCACCCCAGTAGCCGAGGAATCCTCGGACGGTCGTCTCTGTGCGCGCACGCCCTCCCGAGACTAGGTATAGCCTCGTACGACCATAGCTGATAGGTCCAAATGGGGCCGTAAACGTGGTAGGCCGGCTTCAGTACCTGACCGGGATGCATGGCAGCTATGCTGAGGTAGTAGGACATGATCTGAAATGTGTGGGAGCCCCAGGGAAACGTCTCCCATCCCTCCTCGTCCTCTACCAAAGTCCAAACCCAATCCTCGATTTGGATATCGCCTCGGCATAGGAGCATCATGTAATACATCAGCACCTTGGCGGCCTTCAAGTAGTCGGCCGGGTCTGACCCCAAGTCCCTACCAGTGAATCTCTTGGAAAGCTCTCGGGCTGTAATTTTTCGCCCGAATCCGAAGTGCCTATGAAAGAAAGAGCCGGGAGGAATAATGTGCTGGGCCGAAGTATCAAAGGCGTGGTTCCCAAAACGAAGCCCGGTCACCAAGGCGTACTCCTGTGCTCGGAAGCAAATGATGTTGCCCCCGACCGAAAACCAATGCTCGAACGGAGGTATCGTCGGACCCACGATCTCCCGAGCTAACAAGTGGTGCATGGCCGCGTTCGATCGCCCGTCTCTTTTAAGGTACATCAACCTTCCAAAACACGAACCACGGAATGCCCGGTGAGCCTCGTGCGTATCGTCAACGGCTCTCAAAATCCCTTTTATGCTCTTCAAAACGGGGAACCGGTCGTACAAATTTAATTCTTTCGACGTGTGAATAAATTGTGGCCTCCTCCACCGGAACCCATCCTGCAAAAAAAACACAATTAATTAATAAACATAACATTGTAAATATCAAAAAAAAAAAAAAAAAAAATATTTTCTGCCCTCGGTCGAGCACTCGGTCGATCGACTGAGTGCCCGGGTGACCGAGGGCCGAGTGACCGGGTAGTGCCCTCGCTCGGTCACTCGCTCGGTCACTCGCCCGGTCACTTGGCCGGGCACTTGCTCGGTCACCAAGTGCCCTCGGCCGAGCTTCTTCTTCCCCGCGGCCGAGGGGTCGACCGAGGGGTCGGCCGAGGGCCATAGATCCAGTTTTTTTTACGCGATTTCAGGCCAATTAAACACATAATTTAGACTCTAAACACATCAAAGAACTCATATACACTCAAAGGAAACCAATTCATGCATTAAATCGAACACATTATTGAAACAAAAAAAAAAATCCAAATTGAAAACCTAACTTACCGGAGCTTGGAGCGGCAATTGTTGGTCTTCTTCGTGCTCGTCGGCTTCGTGCTCGTCTTGGTGCTCATTTTCCGACATCGGGGCGGCCGGAATTCTTGAAAATCGGCGGCGGTAGCTTTGGGTGTGTGGGGACCGACGGGATTCGGTTTGTGGGGGGGGACCGATTTTTCTTTTCTTTGTTTTGTCTTTTAGTTTATTTTTTTAATTGTTTTGTTATGTTTTGAAAAAGGGGAGGGTAAATGTGTATTTTCCTTTATAAAATGTATAGATTGGGTGTAGTTTTAAAAGAGGGGTTAAAATGAGTAGAGTTTTTATATTTCTAACCAAAAATATTTTTCTCTCATTTTTTTTTTTTAATTAGTTGTCCCTATGTTGAAGCTCCAATGACCAATAGCATTCTAATAATAGAATGACAAAATAAATTAATGATATATATTCACTCGTAATTTCTATAAAAAGGCACTCATTCACCATCAAATAACAACAAGGCAAAACCAAGTAAAGACGAACAAGAAGCAAAAGGCACGGTGAATCTTTCGATCCAAAAATATTTATTCGATTTCATCGTGTATATATAGTTGCTTTTGAATATCTACCATATACCAATATTAATTCATCATGGACGCGAGGAAAATCACATGTGTCGCAGTTATTGCCGCCGCCTCCATGAGCGTCGTGGCGGCCAATATCGGTACTGAGGCACCAGCACCCTCTCCTTCAAGCGATGCCATGCTTGCTTTGCCCGCCATTGGATCTTTCGTCGGAGCTTCTATCATATCTTTCTTTGCCCTTTACATATACTAATTGCTCAATGTGTCTTTTTGGTTAAGAAAGAATGATGAAAACTTGTATATCCTTATCAAGGGAAGTTCAGTTTTCCAATGGAATAAAGAATTACACTATTATTATACATCGTCTACCCGAATGTTAGCATGTGTTTACATTGTTCCTAAGTATCAACAACTCAAAAATCGATTCAATTGAGTCAAGTATACTGAGGACCTATTCTATTAGATTTAATTATAGTTAATTTCAATTCAGATAGATCTGAATATTTAGTTCAAACTCATTAAGGTTAAAATATTATTAATATTTTTTAAAAATATTTAATAATTTATAAAAATTATTATTATTTTATAAAAAAAAGATAAATTAAACAAAATACACTTCACTTCAGATCCATTCAATTAAGTTTAGATTCAATCCAATTTTTCAATAAGTTCAGCCAGTTCATTCAATCCAATTCAGCCCGATCCATTCAGTTCACTTTAGATTCAATCAATACAAGCCAGTTTAGATTCATTTCAGATCTATTCACTTTCATTTCAACCTGTTTCAATCCAAAATAACATGTCCTAAAATTGATTATACCTAATTCTAGTTGAAAAGACAGAGAATTCTGATACCACAAACAAGATCGAGTAGAACAAAACACTAAGAAAATCAGCTTAGTTAACGGAATATCATTTCTTGGCTCGCGATTCTACCCACGCCATTAAGCACCAATCGATCTTCGAAAAGATCGATACACCCGAAAGCATCTGTCCCGGGAGGACACTCCAATGCCGCCTCAAGAACCCTATGGTGCACGCCCCTCGAGTCCACACAGTAACCACCCATGTGCTCGTGCCCACCCAAACAAACCTTCACGCAGTCGTACCTATGTATAACCTCCATCACCTCTCCAGAATTCCACAAGAACGCCTCGTCGGAAGAGGCCTCTCGAACCAACGGCAAATGGCAGCACACGATCACTCTCTGGTTCGACTTCTCCGACTCATCGAGAACCCGGTCCAGCCATTCCATCTGCTCCAAACCCACTCCTCCATTGAACATGAGATACCTCCTCTCGGGCCCAATCAGCCCTTCCGGGCTGTTCTTTTCCGAATTCGGGTTCTTCTCGTTCAGAATGCCGATCGCCTCGATCGAGTTCGGGTGGTCTTTCGGCCATCCGATGGCCGAAACGTCGTACCCATCGAGGACCACGAATCGGAAATCAGGGACTGGCGAAAAGTCGTAGTAGGCCCGGCCCTCTCCGGGCCCGGTGATGCTCAGCAAAGGTAGTAGCTTTTCGCGGGGGAGATTGTAGAGGCAGTGGTTGCCGATCATGTGGTAAACGGGCCCACCGAAAGAGGAGAATTCGTCGAGGACTTTTGTGATGGCGGTTAGGGATTCTTGCTTCGGGCAGTAGCCGTCGATTGTGTCGCCCAGATTGAGGGCGAAGCTGAGTTTCTTTTTGTTCCAGTCGAGGACGGCTCTCTGGAGGACGAGGAGGCTGTGGCGGTAGTAACGAGGGACGCCGAGGAAGGAGCGGCCGTCGGGAATGTCGGCGTACTGGACGTCTGTGATTACTCCGAAAGAAACGAGAGGACGCTTCGGTGGTGGGGTTAGGATCCCCTTTTCGAAACCCATTCACCAGAAAATGAATGAATACACACTGAAACAGAAACAGAGCAATTGAAAAAAACACAAACCCTAATGAATTAGATGATTCGAATAGCTGAATTAAGATTGGGGAAAAGCTACGGAGCAACACGAAATTTAAATTACAGAAATTGAAAAGAAAAAACGAATTTATGCGCGTTTGATATAGATCATGATAATAATAATAAAAAAACTAATTCGAGCGAAATTCGGGGAAGAAGTTTGTGAGAGAATGAAATTCTGTACCGTTTTACGAAGAAACCTCAAGCTCGAATGGTGGTGGTTATCGCGACGAAGAAATGATGTCGAAGAAGAAGGTAACTATAAAACGACAATGGTAGTTGCCGTTCCGGGGATGTAACTCGACACTCGCATCGCACGTTCCACAATAGTATAATCATAATAAATGTATTTTTTTTAATTTTTAAAAATTAAAAATAATAATTATAATACGTAGTATAAAGTAAAAATAAAAAATTAAATTAAAAAAATAAGTAAAATAGTGAAAATATAATTATAGTTGTAATTGTTTTCTATCAGATGAACAAGTGTAATTATAATTTTTTTTTTCTTTTTTGAATTGTTAATCTACAGTGAACCAAAAATAGCTCATTCATCCAAATAATTGATTATATTTGAAGTCGCAACACAATTAAACAACAAACAATCCTCGTGTTTCACAAGTTCTTTGTAAATTTACAAAGAACCTAACAAACACTTACGGAACTGACTGAATATATCTTTCATCGTGTTCCTATAGATAAACCAAATCAAAAATTGGAAAAAACAACTATGTAGGTCAAGTTCAGCTTGAAAAAATGGAAAACACAAACTTTATGTGGCTAGCTCAAGTTGAGAATATATAAACATAAAAATCGTATACTCGGACGAAAATCCATTCCCAGGATGACCATTTTTCCACGCACATGCCATTCAGGGTTTCATTCGACGTATTCAAAACTCCTTGTATAAAAACGAGCAGCTTATTCCCTCAGTAACATTGGGTCAGCTGCCACTTTTTCTCCAGTTAGCTGCAGTCGTAGTTTATCTACCATTACCACCAGTTTGGAGTATCTGTTGGATCAACTTCTCTGGTAATTTCTTTGTAGCCTATGAAAACCACAAATCAAGCGAGGACAAAATTAATCACTCAAAGGAGAAAAGGCAAAACTAGTCAATTACTGTATATGTTTCTGTAGAGTTGTTGCAAAAGTTACATGACTATTTAAAGATCAACTTGGCAATTTCCCCTGCCCAAAAACTTGTGTATTTTTATGCAACACGAGAAATTAAGATGCTTACCTGAAAATGTCTCATATGTAGAATTGGCTCGCAACCAACATCCGCTATTAGTTTTCCATTTGGGGTCCGCATACTGAACCGGGCAGCTTCATAAGCCGAGAGATTAACTTTGTCATGGGGCAAGCTGCGGCAAATTTGAAGGAGCGATCCAAGAGAGTTCATCTGTCAAATCAAAGAGGAAAATGAAATTAAATCTTTTTTTTATAAAGTGGTCCAAGGAATAATTACAAAATAGAGCACTTGATTGATATATTTTTTTGTAATTATTCCAAATTCATATAACATAAAATATCACCATCTGAAAGCTTGTTACGTTTACAGGATGTGGATTAAGCTAACCTTCATATAAGGACAAGACGCACAGCCTCCATGAAGGGAGCAACCCTCTCCACTAGCAACTCCAGGTATTACCTTGAGCTCTGAGAAATCATCCCCTGCTTCGCCTGATGACGAGCTAGGGTTTCTGCTTATCGATTCCGATGAGACAGGAAATACTATCTCCACACTAACTCTAGCTCCCTTGTGGGCCTCTACAGAACACAATAATCCCCTCACAGCAGAGACAATTGAAGTCAACATTCCCGATTCGGTTCCCAAAACAAACTGGAGATGATCCTCAGTGTTTCTATCCAGAGCCTCCCGCACCCTCTCCTTGATGAAGTCTAGTATGCCTTGAGTGGACCCCACCACTCCCATTCCCCTACGCTTTGCTTCCATTGCTAAGGAGAACATCTCACCGGGGACCTCAAAGTGGGCAGTTATAAAAGCGTCACAATACATTTCATTTATTTTGTTGACAACTTCGTGACCGAAGAGATGGTGAACGATGCATGTTCCATCCTGGCAAAGAAAAATATTTAGGAGAAAACTACAAATGAAGGATTAATTAACAAAACAAAACCACTTGAGGTTGGATTTACCGATTTAGCTGATACTTTATAAAAATAAACTACAATTTTCCAAAATTACATATACCCCTTAAAAATCGATTATAGTTTTAAAAAAATTGCACTCTCATGAGGGGTTTATTTGTTAGGAAATATAAACTTCAAGTGTGTGTTTGAAGTGACTTGAGATGGTATTTCAGGGATTGTGTACAAAAAATACCCCAAAATGTTTGGGTAACGGCAAAACGAAAGTTTAAATAATACAATCTATTCAAAATACTACAAATATTAGTAGGGCATTTGTAATATTAAGAACAATTGAGGGATGTAATGTAAAATGCAAGAACAAAATTACAAGAGGGATTTAAAATTTAAATAATTGTAAGAGTATTTGAAGATGTTAATTGTCAGCAAATTCCATCAACTCAGGAAACACAACAGGTACAAAATGTAAGGTTGGTTTATCGTTAAGGGTGATTTTGTAACTTTTGAATTAGCTGGGATATTTTGTGATTTCACCAAAACCCAAGATAGTTTTGCTAATGATCCTAACTTGTAATTTTGAAAGGTAGTTGAGTATTTTTGTAATCAGATCAAAATGTTGCTGGGCAGAAGCAGGAGAATTAGTTTTCGTTCCTACAATTCTTTGGTTAGGGAAAAGGTTGAGAACAACATACAGTTACCAGTTTAAACAAACCAACGGACTTATCAATTATAATTTCTTCATACAGTAATATGATTTTTACCTGGAAATAACGAAGGCGTGGTATCAAAGATTTTATGGAGTTTCTGTCATGCTTTGGGTGTACACTTGCTATTTCTTCATCAGTCATCACACTCATCTGCCGGAACAACTCCATAATATTTGCTCCCATGTAGGTATCAGGACCATACCATACATTCAAATTAGGAACTTCTGCAAATGCCTGCAAGATACAAGATGCAGCTTATTAAAAATAAAAGAAACTGAGAAGTATTACAAAAAGTACCCCTAAGCCACGATATAAGTTTAAAAAAAAACTTCAGATTTAAAAAAATAAGATATGGGTCAACACGAAATAAGAGATGATTAGAATGAAAAAAAAAAAACACAGTAGCTTTCAAAATCACTATAAAATACCCTTGATGTTTGACCAGGTATTAAAATTAGGGTTCGGTTTAGGCTCAACCTCAAAATCCATATAAACACCATCTACTTCATCTGATTCATCAAGTTTTTCATCAAATTCGTAGGCCGTCTGGACCTGAATAGACAACCTCATCCGCTTGGCTCTGCCTGATGGAGGCCTAGAGCCTAAAATTGAGGCAGTCAAGTTCCGCCTAGGGCCTAACCAGGGATTTTTTAGTGTAGTGGTTATATGTCGAGCGTTTTTTAAAATGTCTTTTTATTCTCGTAAGACGTAAATTAGCTGGGTAATTATCCCATCAATTAATGCTTACTGTGAGTAAGAGTAAAAACCAACCTGTAAAATGGTTTGGACAACGTTGGAAGATGTACATGTTATTGTCGGGACAATTTCATGAGTAAAAGCTTTGGTCTCCAAGGAGGTGTTAATGTACACGACATGTAAAGACGGGGAAGAAATGGAACTTGCAGCGGAAAGGTAATCGATATACCCAGGGCTCGCTGCAGCATCAGCCAAGGAGCATCCAATTTGTTCAGTTGACATCCTGTATACACCTACCTGAACAACATTCAATTTTTTTTTAAAAAGAGTCATAAATAATAGGGTCAATTACAAAAAAAAACACAATAATAAGTCAAACTAAAAACAATTCCAGCTATATTTGAAAGATACAAATATTGCCCTGGATTTTTTTCTATATTAGAGATTGCACTCTCAGTTTCAAAATATTACAACTAGTGGGAAGAAATGTTGAGGTTATTATTTTGAGAAGTTAAGAGATGTGGGTGTTCGCTTCGTATAGCTCGACCAAAGGGTGCCCTTGTAGTTTACCGATGAGCCGCTTTTCCCACCAGGGGAGATAAAAAGACTGGCCATGGGCCCTTACGAATGAAAATGGAGTTGCTAAGTTTGCCCGCTATATCCAACGCAAAAAGTTCCACCGAAAGAGGCTCCTCAGAAGGGAAATTGGACACTATCTAATAGTAAGAAGTATAAAAAAATAAATTCTTTTTATATACATTTGAAGCACTGTTGGTCATATTTCTCTTTATCGAGAAATCGAAGATGCCATACAGGGGTTTTACCAGGCCTGTTCGTATGGTACCTAACTAGGCTAAGGAATTGTACGATACCATAAAGTATTCATGATATCAGCAAATTCCGTCTAGTCAACAAACGGTTGCGCAAAAATGTAATACGAAATAAAACATCAAAGGTTGTTTTTGAATTTCCAAACTTTGGCGGGGTTATGTAACTACCACAAAACCTATAGGATTTAAATATTTATCCCTAAAAGATGTGAAAAAATGTTACAAGTGCAGGTCGTAATGTATGATCAGCACAGACCATTCACAATTTTGACCAGTAAACTATTACCAATTAAAAAATGTAGAATAAAATAAAGTGCAAGGTCCAGTACCTCAGGAAATCCGGCCTGGTCAAGGATAGCGCGCACATTTTCAGACATAAAGTCAACACCAAGAACAGTGATGAATTTGCATCCGCCTTTTGCCATATTGACAGCAGAATCTGCCATTACTAAGGAATCAGATATATGGATATGAGGCCAGAGTTTCTGGGCAGCAGTTAAAACGCCTTGAACCTCAGGGTCCATGTAAAAATGTGCAACCACACCAATTCTCTTCTCCTCTAGCAAATTTACCAGCTCTTGAATTTTTACCTTATCGGGAAGAAGAAATCTAGCCTGCAAGGCAAAAAGAAAATAAACTTGGTGGCATTCTTGAAAGAACAGAGACAAACTACGATGATATTCTTCACGTTTACATGTTTTCAGACTAAATAAAATATCCTGTTACAAAAGCTTGAAAACCCTCCATCTATGGACACAACATAATAAAATTAAATGCATGCTTAGAGACGAAAACAAAAATCAAATGAGATCATCTAATTGTGCACTGAACAGGGGAACCAATCCCTTACCGAAGGAGATGTTTCTTACAGGATAGGCATATTAGTAAATATATTTAAAATATAGAAAATAAAATCCCCTTCAAAATCTCAGACTCCACTTTCCCAAATTCATCACTCAAAATCTCTGCTTCAGTTCAATATAAGTCCTTTCACTCCTCAATAATTACCAAAGCTGTTAGAAAAACAATTCTTGATAAGCAACATTTCTTGTAATTTGAATCCGTTTAAATTATGCATCGATTACTATATTACTTATTAAGGAAGCCCCCAGTGCATCAACCTAATTCAGCTTATTTAGGATAACGGCCAGAAGCAGAGGAGAACAGCAAACAAAAAATGGTTATTAAAAATTACGTCTTTTTCTTCTTCTGAACACTGTACCAATAGACAACTTGCTGATTAGACAATTCTTTCCACAATCTTCTACCAAATAATGACATTCACATCATTCAAAGTATGTGTGCTCAATGAAAAATGTTTCGATTCTTACAGAAAATATAAGGCAGAGTGAAATACAGTTGTTAGTTAATCTTCTTAGGTAATAAATAAACAATCTTTATCTTTCTTAAACTCCAGCTATCACCATAACAATCGTGATCTTAACACAGCAGCCACCTATGTCAATAATTCAAAACCGCACCCCACATATCACTAGAACTTAAAAAAGAAAAAAAAAAAGCATTTGAACGATTAAGAAGAATTTCCACCTGTGCTTCTGCATAACTTCCTCTAGCCTCTACACCGTCAGCGCTTATAATCAACGACGGGAAGAGCTCCCCAGGTGGCAGCCCTTCACGCTGGGCCACCAAAGCCTTTGTTCTCTTCTGCATACTCATTAGCACATTATGCCAAGTATTGGACCTACTACTCGAATAACCATTCAACCCGGCAACGCTCAAATAACCCAAATCATCCGTATTCACGGCCAGAACCTCCTCAGGGGTGGCCCCATCGAGCACCCAAACCAAGCACGCACAAAACCCTCTGGTAATCTCCGAGTCACTGTCGGCCCAGAACCTCAGTCTGTTATCTTCGTCTAATTCCACGTGGATCCACACCTGGGCAGTGCACCCGGGCACGCGGCTGCCGGTGGTTTTAAGCGAGTCTTCGAATTGGGGCAAGAGTTCCGCGTAGTGAAGGAGCTTTTTCACGCGGTCGATCGGATCGATTAACGCTTGGAACTCTTGAATTAAAAGCTGCAGCTTCGATTTGGCGGCGGAGGAGGCGGTGAGGTTGTCTCTATCGGAGGTGTCGATGTGGGGGGTGGAGGTGACGGCCGAGCACGAGAGAGGCGTTCTGTAAACGGGTTTAAGAGAGTTTAGATTCGGGTTCCGGGATTGAAGGCTTCTCGCGATCGGCGGCGCGGCGGGTTTAGGGCTGGAGACATGGTGGATGAATTTAGGGTTTGGGGAACTGCAGAGGAAAGACGAAGAGACGACTGTCATGAGAAGCTTCGCGGAGTCCATGTGTGTTCAAGGTGTTTGAGTAAATGCGTCTTCAGATAGAAAAGAGGAGATTGAAGGTGGCGATGGAAAAAAAATTACGGATAAAAAAATGGAGGAGAAAATGGAGTGCCTTTCGATGGAATTCACGGTGGACGAGACTCAACCTAATCACGCGCCAAACAAGGCAATAAAAGAATCGCAATATTGCAATTGGGTGCTCTAATTTCTAGATATTACAATTTTAGTCCCAATTGGGTGCTCTAATTTCTAGATATTACTTACAATTTTAGTCCTAATTTTATGATGCATTAACAATTGTGGTCATATTTAATTATAAATATGATGATTTCGATCCCACGATTATAAACAATTTGACCTTGAGCATTTCTAAACATTTTATAACAATTTAATCTTGTAATTTTGACCTTGATGAATAGATCTGAAAGGTGCCGTTTTTTAAATTGAATATTCTCCTTATATAGTTATATGTCTTTACATTATTTATGATTTTTAAATTGAATATTCTCTTTATATAGTTATATGCCTTTACATTATTTATGATTTTTTTTTATGAGGAAAAACGAGAAACTCCACCCCACCCGATCGGAGGTTCCTCGATCGGGTAGGATGTAAATCGAAGAATGTGCCCGAATAGCAGATACCTGTGCGAGTGAGCCAACAGGTCGAATCCCAGGACAAACCTTCATAATATTTCAATAAAAATTTGTCCCACCCAAGATTTGAACCCTGCATCGCCGGGGAATTACACCCACATCATCACAGGCCTTACCACTCGGCTATGCTCCTTGGGACTACACTAAATTGTAAGGACTTAGAAAGTGAATCATGTTTGGTTTGTTATAGTTTTAGGATTTGAATATTCTCCTTATATAGTTATATGTCTTTACATTATTTATGATTGTTTTGTTAAATTACAAGGACTTAGAAAGTGAATCAACTATTGAATTTTATTTTTTATTTTAGTTATTTTTTATAATTTTTGTATATTATTTATTATATGTATTGGACGGACAAAAAAAGTCAATGTTAACCACTTATGTCCATTAGTCCGGGACAAATGAGTATGTATAGAGAAAATTGAACATGACTTAAAAAAAGAAAGATTTTTTGTGTGTTTTACAAAGGGTAAGTAATAAAGTAGTTAGTTGAAAAAGTAATGGTAAAAAAAAATGTTTATTGAAAAGATAAAATTGTAAAAATACATTTTATTTATAGAACATACAATACATTTGTTTTAAGAATATATATATATATATATATATATATATATATATATATATATATATATATATATATATATATATATATATATTATTTTAAAAGATGAAAAGAGTAACATTTAATCTTTGCATTAATGTTGTTTAGCTTCTATAAGACCATGTTTATCGGGAGGGCGTCACGCCCTCCACCTCATTAAAAAAACAAGATAAAAAAAAAAAATTGAACGTCCCATCACAACCGGGTCTCTCTCACGCCTTTGGGGCGTCACATAATTTATTAATTTCTTTGCCAAATGTAATTATATGATTGAAACTTCATTTAATTTGTTTAACTTATATATATGTTGGAAAAAATATATATATTTATATATTTAACATATTATGTCAATTACGAGTAAGTAACCCGATGGTTATTTGCTTCGATAGTGGGTGGGGGTGACTACACGAGTTCAAACCCTCGCAAGACCATAATATGTATATTAATAAAGGCTTTGGGGCTTGTCCCTTAAAAAAATATTTTATTTTTTATTTTTCAAATTCAGATTTTGAATTTTGTAACTGCATATATTAATAAGGGCTTTGGGGCTTTTCCCTTATAATATTTTATTTTTTATTTTTCAAATTTAGATTTTGAATTTTGTAACTGCTTTTCCCTTAAAATATTTTATTTTTTATTTTTCAAATTCAGATTTTGAATTTTGTAACTGCTGCAATTATTTTCTAAATCAAAACGTTTTTTTTCATTATTGCAGCAATTAGTTTTGAAAACGTTTTTCAAAAAACACCTCTATAAAACCTGGTTTTCAGTATTCAACAAATACTTACTTACAACTTGAAAAAGAAAAAGATACTTGAGCATAAAGATTTGTGTGATTCAATCGATCTAAGTGCTAAGTTCGATTGAGAAAGATGTTGTTTTATCCTGGGGACGACGCTGCTATCTTCTGCAAGCACAATTGAGCAGAGCCGCGAAACGTCTTAAAGAAAGCGACCTAGTCCGCGACTCAGCCTTGTTTCGATTTTATTGTGTTACTATTTTTTCTGATTTTGCAGGTACTATTTCAACAATATACTTATATACTATAATAGAATATATTTGATATTATATATAATTATATATAAAAATAATTAAAATAAAATTTTTATTTTTTTATTCCCTACAAATAGAGATCAATATTCATATATTTTCATATATTATATTATTGTGTAATTTTTGAAATAATGTTTAATTGTAATTTATTAAAAATTAAAATGAACTACTTTTTAGTATTTTTTATTATTTTTTTCATTTTAAAATTATTAATTGAAGCATTTTGATAATTTAATATATTTTTTAATTTATAATACATATAAATTTAATAAACAAATATTATGTAATTATTTAATAATAATAATAAAAGAAAAATTGAAATAGGTTGTAGGTTGTGAATAAATGATTAAAAATTAAAAGGTTGAATAAAGTAATAAATTGATGATGTGAAAGAGAGTGAAATGAATAATTTATTAAAAAGTTGGGTCGTAGGGGTTATTGATAAACATGGTCTAAATAAGGTTGTAGTCGGAGGTTGTTTCTTGTATTCCTCACACATAAAAAACACTAATATGATAGCTCTTGTAGAATTGACCATAATCTCTATCTTTTCCTACATCATGTTCATCTTCTTTGTGCCCAAATGGTTGCGCAACTCCCTTTTTCCGTCGTCCCAGAAAAAGGTGGCTCCATCCAGGGGCGGACCCAGCTGACCAGTTCAGGGGGGGCATTTTTCCTTTAAAATTTTACTCTAACCTATTATTTTTCCTAAATCATACTCTTAGTTTCTTGTTCAAGAAAATTTTATTACAATGAAAAAATATATTAAGAAAATTATTAATTTTTATTTTTAAAATTAAAAAATATAAAATATATTTTTAAGTTATAAATAAATTAGATGTGAGAAAAATTTAAATATTGTTTATAAAGTAGTTATAAAATTTTATTTTAAAGTTTAAAAATTAAAATATTTATTTTATTTTTGGGATTTTTTTTAAATATCTATTAATTATTATTTAAATTTTAGATCACTATTTAATTAAGCTCAAATCATTATAGTTCAAATTCACTTCCTCTTATTCATTTTCAATTTAAATTAAATGTAAGTTTTCCAAAATTTCCCTTAATATTAATTTAAACTATTTAAATGTTAAATAGTATAATATTTTGATTTAAAATTTTAAAGTAATTAATGAAAAGTAAAATTGAAAATTAATATTTTTATTAATATGTGTGTACAAGCTTAAGATGATATATATTTTGAATATGAGATTCAAAGTACTATTAATTTATCACAATTTAAATAAATTATAAAATTTTATTCACTTGTATCTTAAACGAAATTAATTATTTCTCATTTTATTTAATTTAATGCCCATATATACGTGTTAGTATGTACTTATATAAATATGTGTAATAGGGCCGCATGTATTTATGTATGTATCAATATTTGCTTTCATATTTAATTGCGGCTCATCCAACATGTTTATTTAAATCTCAGTGTGGGCCAACTTGGCCTCAATGTAATACATACCGATATATATATATATACTACTTTATACATATTCAGTGACATTCTTTGAAATTTCAAGGGGGGGGCGAAGGTCCACTCTCGCCTATGAGTGGGTCCGCCCCTGCCTCCATTCCCGAGCAGGGGCGGACCCAGCTTAGGCCCAACGTGGCCTTGACCCCCCTTAGTTTTCTACTTCAAATTGCAATTCCTCCCACTTTTAAGGTTTTGTATTGGTTTGTTGGTTGAAATCACAATAATTTATGTTTTAATTTTTCCATTGGAGAAACGTTTAGACAATCATTTATGAATTTTTATTACACACGAGTTCATACTAATATTACACTTGAAATCATTGATAACTAATTAACTATATAGTAGTATAATTAATAAGAAGTGGCCGGGGTAACGGTGACAAGAAGAGGAAGCTTTTTCCCCACCGCGATTCCAATGGATTCACTCATGTCCAAATCCTCTGATCCATTATTCGGTGGCAATTCAAAGTTGAAAGTGTGCACCAATTTGGCTAGTGCGGGCTCCACAACAGCCAACCCGAACGCAATTCCCGGACAGCCTCTTCGCCCGGCCCCAAACGGGATCAACTCAAAATGCATCCCCTTGAAGTCAACGCTCGACTCCAAGAACCTGCCCGGCCGAAACTCTTCCGGCTCGTCCCACGAAGAAGGGTCCCTTCCAATGGCCCACGCGTTTATCAAAACTTGTGTGCCAGCAGATATTTCGTAGCCCATAACTCTCGTGTCTTCCATCGACTCGCGAGGGAGAAGCAATGGAATCGGTGGGTGTAGCCTTAGGGTTTCCTTTCAAATACGCCATTTTCTCTACGTCGACTATTTGTGATCTTACTTCAGTCTCCAAGATTCTCATTGTACTCGGTTTTTTTATAAGCTCCGATAAGCCCCACTCTAGCGTCGTAGACGAGGTGTCGGTTCCGGCAACAAACATGTCGAGGATCAGAGCTTTGATTGTGTCGTCTTCCACGCTCTCAATATTCTCTCTCTGAAAATCGAGCAATATGTCTACAAAATCCATCTCATCATCATTACGCTTTCTTCCAATATCTTTGTGTTCTTGAATCACATTCTCCAAAAACGCGTCAAACTGCTTAGCAACGCTCTCGACTCGAGCATCCAAACCGTTGACACGATCGATTATGCTTCCCAACCACGGAAAATAATCCCTCAAACTCGTAGCTCCCCCAACCTCATTCAGATCTCTTATTAACTTCTTGAAATTTTGATTTTCTCCATACTTCCTCCCAAAGGCCACCCTGCACAAGATGTTATTCGTGAGCGAAAACAACACATCGTGCATGTCCACAACTCCCGACGACGACGACAGCTGGATTTTCTCAATCATAGCCAACATTTCTTCTTCTCGGACACGACCGTAGGAGCCTACTTTTTTGTTGCTCAGAAGGTGCAAAACGGTTATACTTCTCACCTGCAACGGTATGTATATATATATATATATATATATATATATATATATATATATATATATATATATTGTACCAAAAATACGAATTGAAATTCAAGTCCAAAAGAAATGAATCGAAATTAAATAGAGTAAGATCGGAATAAGCGAAACGCATGAAGACAAGAATTTTAAAGAGAAGCAATTAAGAAGCCACCTAACCCTCACCCGCTATTCAATCTATAGATTTATTTTTTTCCTTATCAAATACTACGAAGTACTCCAGTATTAAGCTTTTATTAAATTACATATTGAATATTTGAATGGTCTTCGAATATTTAAAAAATATTAAAGAGAAATTGTTTTGATTATATTTTTTTTCTAAATTCTTTTTACACTTTCTATTTAATATTTAAGTGTTGATAAAGATAATATTAATTAAAAATAAAAACTTGAAAAAATTTGATAGAGCCTAACATTTTTTGGGCACTAGTACTACTACTTAAATCTTTTATAAAATTAATCTTTGGCCACTAGTACTACTACTTAAATCTTTTATGAAATTAATCATTTTTCTCACGCACGTACCCGTCTCCAGTATTCTCCGTAAGCAGCCATCGCGACATTCCTTGAACCGTAATTTAGCTTACTCAGGATACTTAATTTTGGTCTGCTTGCAAAAACAGAATCCTGGTTTTTCATGATCTCTTTCGCCGCTTCCGCTGACGAGGCAACGAGCACCGGCACGCGGCCGAAGTGAAGTAATATCAGTGGGCCGTAAATATTTGATAGAGCTCGAAGGGAGTGGTGAGGGAGTGTTCCGAGCTGGTGGAGGTTTCCGATTATCGGAAGCTTCCTCGGGGATGGAGGAACGTTTTTCTTGGACGGGGATAGCCATTTGTACACAAGAAATAATATGAACAAGGTGAAGAAAATGAGAGAGAGGGACAATTCATGTGCAAGAGCAATCATATTATGTTAGAAATAAGTAGTGCAACTTATTTCCAATTGAGTGAGTAGTAATACTAATAAACTCTTGGATGTATTTGATGGCCCAAAATAATACATTATTCAAGATAACTTTGTTTAGTCAATTTTTTATATGTGGTCCTTATTAATGATATTGACTTGTTTGATACATTATTAGATTCTCAAGATTGTATTTCAATTAACTCCATTATTGCACGCACCGATGAAATGACGAGAATGCCCTCTTTCTTATATGTAATTTTACTTTCTTCTGTTTTTTCATTGAAAAAATCCTGATAGGTTATTTTTCTACTTTTTCAATACGAACAAAAAATTAATCTAAAATTTTAATAAAATTTTGTTGCAAGCAAGAAAAAAATAAGATTTTTTTGTAATTTAATTTTTTCAAGGACACAAATTTTATGAGCGAGAAAACCACACAAACAAATACCCAAAATAATTAATAATAATTGCAAAAGAAAGATGAGAAATTCCCATAAATAACAGGCAAATACACCCTAGCTACTCTCAATTTTTATCACAACCAAGTAAAACTTATTTCTTGCATATATGATTTTGAAGAAGTAAAACTTGTGTGATAAATTAATAAATTGCCACCGGATTTGATTTGTTCGATTTGTTCTAAATTGCCACCGGATTTGATTTTTGTATGCATTTGAACGGTTCTCAATTTGTCATTCAACTAAACGTGCAATATATATATATATAGATAAGTTTTGAAAAATCTTGTGGATAAAATAGCAACTCCTTATTAGTCGTCCAATCATAGAGTGTGACTTCTGCATGGGACCAAAATTGTGTTTGGTATTTATAACACAGATATATATACATATATTTCAGCCTCTTGAACACTTACTTAATTTCAGAAGATATGGTTGCTCTCCAACACATGGCCATTATCCCTCTCTTCTTCTTCTTCTTCTTCTTCTTCTTCTTCTTCTTCTTCTTCTTCTTCTTCGTCCTAATAGTCATTCTTCACAAATGGCTCTCCCGCCGCAAAAACGCGCCACCGTCTCCACCTAAGCTCCCGATAATCGGAAACCTCCACCAGCTCGGCCCGTCCCCTCACCGCTCCCTCCGGGCCCTATCCAATCTCCACGGCCCGAATTTGATGCTACTCCGCCTCGGTCGGGTCCCGGTTCTCGTCGCCTCGTCAGCAAAAGCCGCCCGAGAGATCACGAAAAACCAGGACGTCATATTCTCAAACCGGCCCAAATTAAGCATCCCGGATCGACTAATTTACGGTTCCCGAGACGTGGCTTTCGCCCCTTACGGAGAATACTGGAGACAGGTGAGGAGCATAAGCGTGGTCCACCTGTTGAGCAACACGAGAGTCAACTCGTACGGTCGAGGAAGAGACTTCGGCTATGGTCGAGAGGATCGAGCGGAGGTCGGAGGGGTTCGTTGTTGGGAGTTACGGCTTTCGGAGATTACGTCCCGTGGTTCGGTTGGATAATCGACCGTGTTAACGGGTTGGATGCGAGGGTAGAGAGCGTTGCCTTGCGGTTCGACGAGTTTTTGGAGAATGTGATTCGGGAGCACAAGAGGGTTGTCGTCGAGGATAAAGATTGTCGGGAGTTCGATTTTGTAGACATATTGCTCGAGTATCAGAGGGAGAACGCGAGCGTGTCCCCTGTTGAAGACGACACGATCAAAGCTCTCGTCCTGGTAAGAATATCATAAAAACATAGTTCGATTCCAAATTTAGTCCTTTAAGTTTATAAAAAAAATTAAATCTCTCTTATTTTACGATTTGTTAGTGGAACTTTGATGGGTGGTCGTGTTAGTGTATGTACTTGATATATAGTTCACTCTAGAGTAAGCAATCTTTCGTAAGTTTCAGAAACAACTGACTTGCGAAATTCTACTAAAAATCGTCAAATATGATGAAATTTAATTTAGTTATGTTACATGAGGTTTTGTGATATTATCTGAGATTAATTAGTATAACTTCATCCAAATATATATATATATATATATATGATCAAGCTAGCTTGATGACAATCGACAGGAAATGTTTGCTGCGGGAACCGACACCACAGCCTCGGTTCTAGAGTGGGCCGTGACGGAGCTTATAAAGAATCCAAGGAGCATGAGACTCTTGCAGAACGAAGTGAGACTAGTAGCCGGAAAAGGACAAGAGTTAGAAGACAAGGGTGATATGGAGAAAATGTTGTATCTTAAAGCAGTGATCAAGGAGACACTTAGGCTACATTCACCGGTTCCCTTACTCATCCCTCGCGAATCGACTCGAGACACAAAGGTGTTGGGCTACGACATATCTTCCGGCACACGGGTTTTGATAAACGCGTGGGCCAAAGGTAGGGACCCTGCCTTGTGGGACCACCCGGAAGAATTTCTCCCCGAGAGGTTCTTGGACTCTAACGTTGACTTCAAGGGGCAGCATTTTGAGTTGATCCCGTTTGGCGCCGGGCGGAGAGGCTGCCCGGGAATTGCACTCGCGACGGCTGTTGTTGAACTTGCGCTTGCTAAATTGGTGCACAAGTTCGACTTGGCATTGCCCAACGGAGAAAGGGAGGAAGATATGGACATGAGCGAAACGAGGGGAGTAACCGTGCATAAGAAGCTTCCTCTTCTCGTCGTCGCCACTTCGTATACTTGTTAATTATGCTATCATGTATAAGACATGAAATCATATTATGGTTTATTACCATTGAAATCGTTTATTAAACACTGATCCAGAAAGAGATTTTTAAGTAGCAGTGGTGTCGACGGTTGCTAGAAGAGGAATAATATATTACTCTTTCTGTCTTAAAAGTCAATAATAATAAACTGGATTCATTGTTCTTTTGATATTCTGTTTATGCATGGAATTATTTGTTAATTCATGTACCTATAATCTAGGTTCATTTTGGTTATCCTATTTATAGTCTGGAGTCTTTCATTTCAACATAGGAGTTTGTATAAGATTTACAAGAACAAATACAAAAGAGTTCAAGAGTAAATTTATAGAATTTTTTTACATATGGTCCGGAAGACAAATTCTATAAATAGTCATTTATCTTTAAAATTTATTAAAATTAGTCTTTTGACCTGCTATAATAAGTTACCTGAAAATAAAAATTATAATTGAACTCCATGAGGTTCGAACTAAGGTCTATTAAAATCTGAAATAAAAAATTTGTCATCGTATCAAACAATTGAATTGAAACAAAAAAAAATGTTAAATGATAATATATTGTAAATATTTATTTGATAAAGAAATAAAATAACTTAAATTTAATATTTAATCACAATAATAATTCATTAAAAAATAAAAATAAAATCAATTAATTAATTTATAATTATAACTTTAAAATTAAGCAAATATCAATTAATTTAAATTTCATTATAAATTTGATTAAAAAATATAATAAAATTAATAAATTATAGAGTAAATTTAAATTTAATAATTCATTAGTTTACAATTATTAAATAATTAAATAATTAATCGTAAAAAAAATTATTAATCAAAAAAGATAATAATAGAAATTAAAAAATAAAAATATTTAAATAGAAAATAATTCAAATTTAATAATTTAGTATTTTAAATTTATTAATTAATAATTAATAATTAGTTATTTACATTTAATACCCAAAATTATAACAATTATTTTTATTTTTAATATAATATTAAATTAATTTGTTACAGTATTTATTTAATATTTTTTAATTTATTTTCAAAATAATTTCTGTTTAATTTTAAATTTAATACTTCCTCCAATCTTTTTTATTTGTGGTTCTAACTTTTTTTGTTTTGTACAATTTGATTGTCGTTTTAAGTTTTTCTCTCTTATATAACCCCTACATTAAATTCATCATTAATTAATTAAATTCAAAACAATTATAAAATTTTAAATATTTACGATTTAGTGTTCTACTATATTTTATTTTTTCTTTTGTATACTTTAAAATTTTACAAATCTTGAAATTGTGAAGAATAAAAAGATAAAATCAATAAAATATTTTTTTATATGTTGTGAAAAATTTTACGCAATTCAGGGGATGTATTCAACTGGGATTTTGATGGATTTTTTTGAACTTTTAAAAGTCCGTGGATTTTTATAAATTTTCTTCTTTTGTATACTTTGAAATTTTACAAATCTTGAAATTGTGAAGAATAAAAAGATAAAATCAATAAAATATTTTTTTTATATGTTGTGAAAAAATTTATGCAATTCAAGGGGATGTATTCAATGAGATTTTGATGGATTTTTTTGAACTTTTAAAAGTCCATGAATTAGGAGAGTATATTCAATAAGGATTTTATAATTTTTTTTTAATTTTGAAAATTTATAGATTTTATGGAAAAATTAACCGATTTTATTATTGATTTTATATTGATTTTCATAGATTTTAAAGAATTGTAAATTTATATGAACTACTTTTATATAAAAAAAATTATTTAAAAAAAAAAACAAAAAAACAAATTATTATTCTAATTATTATAATTTTTTTTCATCACAAAATAATTTATTATTAATATCATGTATAAATAATTATTTTTAACGAAAATATAATAAGATAAATTTTCTCAAATAAAAATGTTAATAGAGTGATTAGTGTAACTAACTAACAATTGTTTTATTTTTATTTTTCGTATTTGAGTTTTCATATTTTTTAAGACTTTTTAAAATTCTTATTGAATACTTCCGGATTTTAATGGACTTTTAAAAATCCGGATTGAATACACTTGGACTTTAAAAGTCCATTAAAATCCTATAGACTCTTAATTGAATATATCCCTCAGTTTTGATATGGTTTAGTGTCCAACTCTATTTTATTATTTATTTTTTATATTTTGAAATTTTACAAATTTTCAAATTGTAAAGAATAAAAATTTAAAATCAATAAAATATTTACTTTATATGTTCACGCTCAGATAAAAATACTTATATATTTTACTTATATATTTTAATGGAGATATGGTTTAGTGTCCAACTCTATTTTATTATTTATTTTTTATATTTTGAAATTTTAAAAATCTTCAAATTGTAAAGAATAAAAATTTATTATGTTCACGCTCAGATAAAAATACTTATATATTGAAATTTTACAAATCTTGAAATTGTGAAGAATAAGAATATAAAATCAATAAAATATTTTTTTTATATGTTATGAGTAAATTATATATTGAAATTTTACAAATCTTGAAATTGTGAAGAATAAAAAGATAAAATAAATAAAATATTTTTTTTCCATGAAAATTGGACCAGTAACACTTTAAAATACTTTGTTAATGTATTAAGATTGTCCAACTTATATGTGAGCTCAAGGTTCGATATTCAATCGATGTGGGATATCTTAAATGTGCACTACATCATCACCAACGCATTCGGTGATTTTGGAACACGCATTTCGATGTTGATAGGCGTGGTGGCCGGCCCATACCGTATGACACACTGAGCAACAAATGTGACGACTAGACTAGTACGTAATTCTCGATGTCTTTACCGGCCATCGGAAGGGACCCTTCGTTGTGGGCCCACCCGGAAGAGTTTAGGCCCGAGAGGTGTTGTGTATTTTTTATATGTATAGGAGACAGAAATTGAAAAGCCTTGAGACGTGTTGATCACTATCCGAAAAACAATATTTCCACTATGTAGAAATTTGTTTACAGGATACAACAATGCACAAAATTCTTCTTGAGAAACTTATTGGAAATTCTTTTTATGTGTTGGTCTATTTCGGTACTCTTTTTTGTACTGTATTTTGTGTTCTGTATATTACTTTCTCTTAGCGCTAACCAAACATATATTTATACCATAAAATAGACTGTTCAAGACGAACACATTGTTTCGAATTATACGTAGGGACATATTGTTTCATATTATATACAACGTTTGCGTTAACTTTTTATTATACGCAACGTTTAACTTTTTAATTTATTAAACTTTATATGAATAATAAATTAATCTTATCTGATTTAATTTATATCAAACTGATGTAATTAATTATTTACGTAAAATATTATATCTATTTAAAATAAATATAATTTATTTTATTTACGTAATCAAACTGATATAATTAATTATTTACGTAAAATATTATATCTATTTAAAATAAATATAATTTATTTTATTTACGTAAAATAACAGATACAAATTACTAACAATCCCCCACTAATTTGTATATTCTCCACTTTAAACATATTATGAATACATGAAGGTATCTTTCGATTTGGACCTTCAATTAGTGTATATACTTTAAAGTTTAACGAAATTATAGGTATCTTTAAGATTGAACCTTAATCTCTTAAGTGTTAAACCGAAAATATAACACACATAATATATTTATTATTATATTTCTCAAAAGATTTTAACTAACCTTAGCACTATTATATATGACCATGTGCTAATCCTGTCATTTTAGTAAACATTAATAGAATATCACAAATTCTAACCACTTCTATGTTTACTTAGGTAAAGTCTTTAATTTGTCCCAATTGCTTTAGACTTTAAGACTTTATTAAGAACAATATGTTCATCCTATCCTACTGGCAATTGTCACCACTAGTTATAATTGTATTGTTTTGAAATACACTAGTGCTATCAAGCACATTACTATGACTTGTTATTAGAACTTTATCATTAGTTGTTATTAATTCAAAGTTGGGTTCCCATATCATAGGTGCTTATTTTTTTTTTAATTCCAATAATTTTGGTCGAATTACTCACTAATTGCTTTAATGAGATGATATGCGTAGATCTTATATAAATAATTGTAATTACACTTTTGTAATTAAATCTCTTACACATTAGTCTTTTAAACCAATATTTTTATTATATATGTTGCTATATGCTCTTTTAATTACACACTTTGTAATTAAATTTCTTACAAATTAGTGTTTTAAACCAATATGTTTATTATATATATATATATATATATATATATATATATATATATATATATATATATATATATATATATATATATATATATATATATATATATATATATATATATATATATACTCTTGACATTGTAGCGCAACTGTTACGGTATAAATAAATAGCAGGGTTGTGGCCACAACTCTATACTTTGTTTCTTTTATTGCTCACGCAAGGCTATAAACATTTTATTGTGCAATATACTATGCACGTTTGTTCCTTATATTGAGAATATTCATTAAGTAGATTTTCTCTCATTAGTACTGGAAATACAACTTGTATTACAATAACTTTATTGCACATTTAGAAAGTTATTATCATCTTATAGTCTATCTGAGATAACCAAGATTCATTGGGATTTCTATCCAATGATCTGTATATGCTAATATTTTGAACATTTTCTCTAAGTAGCTTCTACTAGAAAATTATTTAATTTACCGAAATAAAAACAAGACCAAATCCTTTTCTTTTCTTACTTCGTGAATTTACACTTATCTTTTCTTCCCTGTCTTTTATCATATTTGATAGGCTCTTACATATTTTATAAGAATCTATTTTTTTTCACTTAAATGGATTTTGTATTCCACTATTATAATAGATTGTAAGTCAACAATCTCCATGCTTCAGAATTTTGAGCATTACCAACAAAACACTTTTAATGTTTCATGGTCCTAACTTGGAATTATTAGGAAAAATAATCTTATAATAAGATACATAACTTATCAATGAGAAAAGAGAGTAGGAGAAACATTATTTTAACTTGTCACCTTATATAGTTTGTGCTGTTGGGATATGTCCTTCGATCCTACGTGTGCAATCGATAAAGTCATAAGGTCGTCTATGGATGTTAAATGATTATTTGATAATATTAATTGTTGGGAACAATATAATATTGATCAATTAAATCATACCTACAGGGTCACACATGAACTCGAAGATAATGTACGATGCTTGATATATATATTGATTTAGAATCAATATTTACGTGGAATTAATATACATGCATTGGATGCATGGCTTGCATGGATGCATGTCACATAGTGTGACATGGCATGCCACACAAGCAAGTGGGACCACATACAATGCATAGTGGCATGTGTATGTGGCATGACCTTTCACCTCCTTTGTAACCTCTTTTGTGTGTTAATGGTGCATCTTTATGCACATTAAGATGGAGGTTACATAGAGGAGTAAAGGGATGAATAATGGTGTTTTTTATATAGATGAAAATCAGATTTTCATCACACCTAATCAACACCCACGAAATTCACAAGAGAAAGAGAGAAAATAGATTGTTCTTGGAGAATCAACTCGATCAAGCAAGCAAGTTATCATCCGGGTTCGTGTGCAACACGTAGAGGCCGGGCCATTTGTGCGGCTTCAACATCCGGGCGATCCAAAGGCGTGACAAGGTCATTCCAAAGGTGAACATTTAGAGGCTGATCCATTTGAGGTGGTTCAATCGACTCAACACCACCTCAACGACATCAACGAATCACTTCGTCACCAAAAGTAAGATCTCGTTGATATCTCTCTCTATATATATATTGGATGTATATATATATAAATATATGTGTGTCTATACATATTTGTGTGCACTAAGATCATAGCATAGTAGATCTATTGCTTTACACGCTTCCGCACACACGGTATATCGATCGGATCGGTATATCGGTACCTACAATTGGTATCAGAGCCTAGGGCTCGTGCACACTTTTGTGTTGGACACGAAGGTTAAATCAACATAATTGGATTATTTGTTTAATTGTGATTGTGTGATTAGATGTAAGGCTGGCCACCGTTAGTGGTCAGGTGAATGATTTCGTCGTTTTTTACGTTTCGATTGGCCGTAGTATTTGAGGGCTGCGTCCCTTGGAATCATTTGTAATAGATAGGTTTTTCTATTATATTTGTATTGTACTACTTGTAAGCGATGGACTTGATCCATGGTTCGATGGAGGATCTCGGCTCTCCGGCGAAAATGAGAAGAAACGAAGCGAAACGAAGCAAAACGAAGCAAACCGGCCTGCTGGAGCTAAACGGCGGTCGCCGTTTGAGCTCCGGCGGGCGCCGTTTTGATTCGGCGGGCGCCGTTTTGGAAACGGCGACCGCCGAATGGTCTGATTCTTGGCAGATTTTTTCCGTGCCCTTTCGGCGGGCGCCGTTTTGGAAATGGCGACCGCCGGTGGTGTTCGGCGACCGCTGATTGTAAAACGGCGGGCGCCGTTCGTGGTTTTTTGGGTACGGAATAGATTTGACCAAAATCGGAGGGCACGGAACTGAAATGGCGGGCGAGGAGCAGTCCAGAAGATGTTCAAGGCTTTTGTTGTTACTTTAATTCTTTTCTTTTGAGAGTTGTGAGGTTCTAGGGGCCTTTCGATTTCGTATTTATTTGCTTTGCTAGTTATAGGTTGTTTTATGTTATAAATGTTCAACTTACATATAAACAAACCTATGCATGCAAGTTCCCAAAATAATGAGTATAATGTCTTGTCCAAAACATCACACCCATAAAGCCCTCGATCATAAGTTGGTAGGTCCGCCTCAGCGGGGTACTACTTGTTATCTTGGAATAAGTGGGAGTAAGGGTTAGACCCTTACAAGTGAGTTTGGTTTTCTCATCGATAGATCCACTGCAGGCGTGGCTATCGAGACATGAGAT
Organism: Euphrasia confusa; assembly: GCA_954870475.1. Taxonomy (NCBI): domain Eukaryota; kingdom Viridiplantae; phylum Streptophyta; class Magnoliopsida; order Lamiales; family Orobanchaceae; genus Euphrasia; species Euphrasia confusa. The sequence continues at coordinate 39,148,566 of OX940956.1, read as the reverse complement.
GAGAATGGGACTCTCATCGACCGAGAGTGACATTGGATGTCATTGACATGGGATGTCTACCTATCTTGGAATTCTTAAGTGCGGACTCAGTCGGCTTAAGGATTCGCAAGATAAGGGTCTTGGGATCGTTTTGTTCTAATTTATTAAAATGTCAAAAACCAATGCCTAATCTGTTTTTCAAAGACTAAGTTCAACTCGACTCATTCTCACCCCGGGGAGTGGAATGGAGCCAAAGCGCTTGCTTATGTCGATGACACAGATTAGAGACATTCGAGCCATTGGATGGCGTGAATTGATTGTCTGGTTGGCTCCCTCATTTTAATGAGAGATAGGGCTTCAATTGCATGATAAGATCGCTGGTTAGAAAACCTCAAAGTTTTCACTTAAGATTTATCACGGTTTTGATATTAAGATAATTGGGAACGACGATATTGGATATCGAATGAACAAAATGAAACAAATAAAGTAGTTATGCGAGACAACCTTATTTGTTTAAACGCTTTGTGGATGTTTACTTACTTAATTTATCTTACTTCTGTAGTTTAATATGTCTGTATCAACTCAATTCAAGTTCAGCTCTATCTTGGATAGAGAAAAGTTGAACAACACCAATTTCCTTGATTGGCAACGTAACTTGAGGATAGTCCTCAAATACGAAGAAAAGGAAAGTGTGTTGGACAAACCCCTTCCCGTGCTTCCCGCTGATGGGGGCACGGATGCCCAAAAGGCATCATATGCCCTTGCTAAGAAAGCCTCGAATGAGGTGACATGTTTGATGTTGGCATCCATGGTACCCGAGTTGCAAAAACAATTCGAGTTCATGGAAGCCTATGACATCATAGAAGAGCTCAAGAGCATGTTCGGGGAACAGGCTAGGATTGAGCGCTTCGGTGTCACCCGGGCTATAGCAACAGCTAGGCTGGAAAAGGGTAAACCCGTGGGACCGCATGTGCAGCAAATGATTGGATTATTTGCTTCAAATGCTCGCCTCGGTTTTGCATATGATGACGAGTTGGCTACCGATTTCATTCTTCATTCTCTTCATGATGGATATGACGCCTTTAGGCTGAATTTCCACATGAATGGACTGAAGAAATCGCTTCATGAGCTCCATGGGATGCTTAAGGCTGCTGAGCCGGCGATTAAGAAGGACCCTAGGAGGGAAGTTCTTATGATTCGGGAAGGAGGTACCAAAAAGTTCAAGGGGATTAAGAAACCGGAAGTGAAAGGCAAAGGGAAAGGAAAAGTTGTGGCAACTCCTTCCAAAAGGTTCTTGAAAGCTTCTAAGGTTCCTGGGGAATCTGAGTGTTTCTACTGCAAACGTGTTGGACACTACAAGCGGGATTGCCCCAAGTTCCAGGAGGATGTAAAGAACGGTGTCGTTCCTTCATCTTCAGGTATTTATGTCATAGACATAAACTTTACAAATTCTTCTTCTTGGGTATTGGATACCGGATGCGGTGCTCACATTGTTTCACATGTGCAGGGACTGCAAAGAAGTAGAAGTTTGGTAAAGGGAGATGTCGATCTGCGGGTTGGAAATGGAGCGAGGGTCGCTGCATTAGCCGTAGGATCTTATGATTTGTGTCTGCCTTCGGGCCTTGTTTTAGTATTGAATAATGTTTATTTTGTTCCAAGTATTACAAAGAACATCATTTCTATTTCAGTATTGGATACTGAAGGATTTTCCTTCACTGTAATAAATGGTTTATTTACTATTTCAAAAAGTGGAGTGTTCTATGGTTCGGCACGATTAGAACATGGATTATATATACTTCAACTTGACAATCATATATATAACATTGATACCAAAAAGGCCAAATCGAATGAATTCAATGAAACATACCTTTGGCATTGTCGATTAGGCCACGTCAACATTAAACGTGTAGAGAAACTTCTTAAAGAAGGCATTCTCAAATCTTTTGACTTGGAGTCATTTGATACATGTGAAGGATGTTTGATGGGCAAAATGACAAAGTCACCTTTTCTGGGAAAAGGAGAACGTGCAAATGATCTATTGGGTTTAATCCATACTGATGTATGTGGTCCAATGAGCTCACAAGCACGTGGAGGTTATTTCTACTTCATAACTTTTACCGATGACTTAAGTAGATATGGTTATGTCTATTTAATGAGGCATAAGTCGGAAGCCTTTGAAAAGTTCAAAGAATTCCAAAATGAAGTTGAGAATCAACTTGGTAAGAAGATAAAAGCCATTCGATCGGATCGAGGTGGTGAATATCTTAGCCAAGAATTCGATGATCATCTTATGAGTTGTGGTATTTTATATCAACTCACTCCACCTGGAACACCCCAGTTGAATGGTGTTTCCGAAAGGAGGAATAGAACCTTATTGGATATGGTTCGATCGATGATGAGCCTTAGTGAACTACCGAAATCTTTTTGGGGACACACACTTTTAACAGCAGCCTAACACTGAATAGGACACCGTCAAAAGCTGTTGATAAGACACCATACGAGTTATGGAAAGGGAAGGTCCCTAACTTGTCTTATATCAATATTTGGGGATGTGAAGCTTATGTGAAGATAAATATCTCTACAAAGCTTGAACCCAAATCGGATAAATGTTTCTTTGTGGGTTATCCAAAAGAAACACGAGGGTACCACTTTTACAACCAATCTGAGAACAAAGTTTTTGTTGCTCGAGATGGTGTATTTCTTGAAAAGGAATATCTTTCCAAGAAAGTAAGTGGGAGCTCAGTTGAATTGAACGAAGTTCAAGAAAACTTGAACGAGGTTCAAGAAGATCAAACTGAGATGGACACTCAAGACCAAGTCGAGAGTACTCCAGTGGTTTTGGAAACCACACCTAACCCTCGAAGGTCCGGAAGGATTAGATCTCAACCTGACAGATACCTAGGTATTCTGACAAACGAGAGCTATGAAGTCATGCTTTTAGAAAGCAATGAACCTTCGACATATATCCAAGCTATGACGAGTCCAGATGCCGAGAAATGGCAGGGTGCCATGAAATCCAAAATGGAATCAATGTCTGAAAATCAAGTTTGGAACTTGGTCGATTTGCCTAAAGGGGCTAGGCCCATTGGATGCAAATGGATTTACAAAATAAAAACAGACATGAATGGAAAACCTAGTGTTTTCAAAGCAAGGTTGGTAGCAAAAGGATATAAACAAATTCACGGGGTGGATTATGATGAAACCTTTTCACCAGTTGCTATGATTAAATCCATTCGGATTCTCTTAGCCATTGCTGCTCATTATGATTATGAGATATGGCAAATGGACGTTAAAACCGCCTTCTTGAATGGGATTCTAGTAGAGGAAGTGTTTATGACACAACCAGAGGGTTTTATCGATCCTAATCAGGCTGAGAGAGTATGCAAGCTTAATAGATCCATTTATGGATTAAAGCAAGCATCTCGGAGCTGGAATCTTCGGTTCGATGAATCCATACAAGAGTTTGGATTTCAAAAGAACATGGAAGACTCTTGTGTTTACAAGAAAGTCAGTGGGAGTTACGTTGTATTCATTGTGTTGTATGTCGATGACATACTCCTCATTGGAAACAATATTCCTATGCTTAACTCTGTTAAAGAATGGCTGGGAAGATGGTTTTCAATGAAGGATCTTGGAGAAGCACAGTACATATTGGGCATCAAGATCTGTAGGAACAGATCACAAAGGATGCTTGGACTTAGTCAAGCAACCTATATTGATAAGGTGCTTGACAGGTTCAGAATGAAAGACGCCAAGAAGGGTCTCATTCCAATGACTCATGGCACATCTCTGAGCAAGAGGCAGTGCCCTTCGGGACCTGATGAGCAAATGAGGATGGCAAATATTCCTTATGCTTCGGCAATAGGGTCTATTATGTACGCCATGATATGTACACGACCGGATGTATCGTATGCTTTGAGCATGACGAGTCGGTTTCAAGGAAATCCAGGTGAGGCGCATTGGACTGCGGCCAAGAATATTCTTAAGTACCTTAGAAGGACTAAAGATTATTTTCTTGTCTTTGGAGGACAAGAAGAGTTGGTTATGACAGGCTATACGGATGCAAGCTTCCAAACAGACAGAGATGATCTCCGGTCTCAGTCCGGTTTTGTCTTTTGTCTGAATGGAGGTGCGGTGAGCTGGTAGAGTTCCAAGCAACCCACCGTAGCTGATTCTACTACAGAGGCTGAGTACATTGCTGCATCTGAAGCAGCAAAGGAGGCCGTTTGGATAAGAAAGTTCTTAGATGAGCTTGGTGTCGTACCTAGTTCGGCCCATCCGATATCTCTCTATTGTGATAATAGTGGAGCTATCGCGCAAGCCAAGGAGCCTAGGGAGCACCACAAATCCAAACATGTGCTCAGGAAGTTCCACATTCTCAGGGAGATAGTTAGTCGTGGAGACATCGAGATAAATAAAGTTGCAACTGATGATAATGTTGCAGACCCGTTAACTAAACCACTCCAGCAGTCAAAGCATGATGCTCATACGACTGCAATAGGGATACGATATCTTAGAGATGGATTGTGATTCCTATTATTGTGTTGTCTACTTTTGGAGTTTATGTAAACATTCACGTATCTTTTATGATATTCAATAATTTCTTCATATAATTGTGGTTTAAATTGTATGAATTGTCCAAATGATTAAATTATATTAATTGGGTTATGAGGTCGATTACCACATAATGAAGTCCCAATTGTTGAACTAATATAATTAAGTCATAAATTGTTCCTAGTTCATATCATCGAGTATGGACAAACTGACGATACAAAGAACTAGATTGTAATGTGTACTATAGCGCCGCTTCATGGGCTAGTGATGTGGGACATCAAGTACAATTACATAGATATTAGCTGGGAGCTAATGATCGAACAGACCCGACTGAAATAGTATTTAAGATTTCGAGTCATAATACTATTTCATTGACAGTCGAGCAATTTCCTCTGACCTGAGTAGTCCAGAGTGATTCCATTGTGAAATGGTGTACTTTGATACAAGTAAACGCCTTTCGTAAAAGGAGGTTATAAAACTTGTTATTGGGTATATCAGGAAGCAAGTGGGAGAGCTTGGATTGACAAGATGCGATTGTCCTCCATTTTATAATGGGATACATGTCTTACCGGCCACTTGGAGAGTCGAGACTGTGGAAAATACGTGGCCACGTCCAGATTCGTATCATAGTGATAAATCTGGTTTTACAGTCTGTCTCAAAGTCCAAGAAAGGTTTGAACCGATTGAGGATGACTCGAGTCTTGCCTCAAGTTCAAATTTAGACATAAAGAGACAACAGGAAATTGGCAGCACACTGGCTCTGAAGGCCAAGTGGGAGATTGTTGGGATATGTCCTTCGATCCTACGTGTGCAATCGATAAAGTCATAAGGTCGTCTATGGATGTTAAATGATTATTTGATAATATTAATTGTTGGGAACAATATAATATTGATCAATTAAATCATACCTACAGGGTCACACATGAACTCGAAGATAATGTACGATGCTTGATATATATATTGATTTAGAATCAATATTTACGTGGAATTAATATACATGCATGGGATGCATGGCTTGCATGGATGCATGTCACATAGTGTGACATGGCATGCCACACAAGCAAGTGGGACCACATACAATGCATAGTGGCATGTGTATGTGGCATGACCTTTCACCTCCTTTGTAACCTCTTTTGTGTGTTAATGGTGCATCTTTATGCACATTAAGATGGAGGTTACATAGAGGAGTAAAGGGATGAATAATGGTGTTTTTTATATAGATGAAAATCAGATTTTCATCACACCTAATCAACACCCACGAAATTCACAAGAGAAAGAGAGAAAATAGATTGTTCTTGGAGAATCAACTCGATCAAGCAAGCAAGTCATCATCCGGGTTCGTGTGCAACACGTAGAGGCCGGGCCATTTGTGCGGCTTCAACATCCGGGCGATCCAAAGGCGTGACAAGGTCATTCCAAAGGTGAACATTTAGAGGCTGATCCATTTGAGGTGGTTCAATCGACTCAACACCACCTCAACGACATCAACGAATCACTTCGTCACCAAAAGTAAGATCTCGTTGATATCTCTCTATATATATATATTGGATGTATATATATATAAATATATGTGTGTCTATACATATTTGTGTGCACTAAGATCATAGCATAGTAGATCTATTGCTTTACACGCTTCCGCACACACGGTATATCGATCGGATCGGTATATCGGTACCTACATGTGCCATATGGAATCCTTCTCCTTGAATTGCATCTTCTTGTTGATTTCTGGAATTGCACCTCTTGATGAATTCTTCCGTCTCCATTATAGAGATATTGTTTTTCGATTGTTGTGTATTTTTTATATGTATAGGAGACAGAAATTGAAAAGCCTTGAGGCGTGTTGATCACTGTAAATGTTTGTTTTGTCAACAACATATGATTTTCGTTGCTTGATTGGATTTCAGGTGAGTGTGTGAATGGACAAGTGAAGTTCATATATTGCGAACGAAGTCGCAAAATTCACCATCATCATCATGTGCGACTGGAGTCGCAAATCTCGCCATCTTCATGATGTGCGACTGGAGTCGCAAATTCTCAATCCATCATCATGTGCGACTGGAGTCGCAAAACTCCTCTCCTCCATCATTTGCGACTGGAGTCGCAATTTGTGCACCTCCAGAAATTGCGAATGGAGTCGCAAGTGCTCACCTCCGGAAAAATGCGACTTGAGTCGCAATTTCTCATTTGCGACTAGAGTCGCAATTCTTGCTTCTTCATACTTTGCGAATAGAGTCGCAAGTATTGCCTCTCCATCTTTTGCGAATGGGTTCGCAATTCCTGTGTCCCTTAACTCTTGCGACTTGAGTCGCATTTCATGTCTCTTCAACATTTGCGAACGGAGTCGCAACTCTTACCATTCTCCGTCTTTGCAATGTGGATTTGCTTTTTACTACTTCAACTATATCGACGACAATGAAGATGATGAAATACAAAGTGATCAACGACGAGTGTTCATCACGATGAAGTTGAAAATGAAGTATTGAGATCGACGAAGTCAAGATGTGTTGAAGTCTGAAGTTAGAAGAATTGAAGATTCAAAGATTCAAGAATCAAAGATTCAAGATTCCAAGATTCAAGAATCGAAGATTCCAAAAGTGATGTCACCCATGGAATTGTTGCATCATCCAAGCATGTGACCAGTGAGATTGCTCCACATTAGCACTCCACATGTGCGGGCTACCTATATATACCCATGGACTTCAATGGCATCACTTGACGATTTTGAGAGAACGAAATCCGATATCCGAGTATCAACGTTCGTTGTTTACGGCTTATAGCTTTAAGAGTTTTTGGTAGTTGTTTTGTGCTGTGCACCGATAGTAGAGTTATGCGATTTAGCTCTAGGTGATATAGTACTAGATCATTAGTTCGTTGGAGTGCTGCGTCACTTGGGATACGACTCTTGATCATTCCGTCTACCTTTCTCCACAAGTGTAATAGTTAGTTTTGTTTATCAATGAAATGAAACTATTATACAACCTTGTCTTCACTACTTAACTACTTTGAGTTCGATCATATACACATTACTTTGAGTGTGTGTTAACGGAGTGTGGTTGAGCGAACGAAGACTGTTTTAAGACCGACTTCACGAAAAGTTGGCATCTTATGTCGAGGACGTAATTTCAATTGGTATCAGAGAGGGACGTCATACGTATAAGACGTGATCCGTTACTTGACTTCATAATTCCGCTACAATGGAGTCGTCCATGTTCGTCCAGAAACCGATTATGCTAACTCATCAGAACTACTCAAACTGGAAGGCCAAAGTATCTGCTAGAATTAAAGGTTTTGACTCTAGATCTTGGATGGCAGTGTTAGAAGGATGGGAACGCCCATATACTGAAGATGCCGATGACGTAAGAATTCCGAAACCGGAACGTAGTTGGACGAGAGAGGAACATGACTTGTCCACGGCTAACAGCAAAGCTCTACTTCTTATCTGTGAATGGCTGGACCTCAGTATGTATCAGCTGGTCAAAAATTGCACATCTGCCAGAGATGCTTGGGAAACTTTACAAAGAACTTGTGAAGGAAGTCATGCAGTTAAGCGATCCAAAATCCGAACTATCACTGCTCAATTCCATCAACTCAGGATGAGGGAAGATGAAGATATCAATGACTACTTGGACAAGATCATGAGATATGTGAATGAGACTTTTGAACTCGGGGAAATCTTTCCAGCCCCCATGGTCTATGAGAAGGTCTTATCCAGTGTTAGCACTAGGTTCGAAAGCAAGGTGCTGACTATCGAAGCTCGCAACGACGAGAATCAAAACTGGGATTACGCAGACTTGATGGCTGATTTGAGAAATTATGACTTGACTCTAAAAGTTCGAAGCAACCCAGATATGTCACTTGTCTACGAACCGATGACTGCTCTCTAGATTTCTGAGAAAGGAAAGAGTTCAAGAAGCTCGAACTCTCGAAAAACTCATGTGAAAAATGAGAAAACTGAAAGTAGTTTTTCTGCTGACTTGTGCGAATCTCATGATGAGGAAGCTGAGGATATTGAGAGACTAATGAACTCTAATAATCCGGACAAACTGGTTGCACTGACTGAGATAGTCACCTATCTCGTGAAACAAGAATTTAAGAGAAAGAACCGTGCCCGAAATTTTCGAAAATTTCAGAAAAGTTCTAACTCATACCCAAATACTCCTGACAACCGAAATCAGGGATCGTCGTCGGACAAAAAGTTTAAAGGGATCAAGCTCTCACCATACTCCTCTACTAGCAAGGATGTCTCCAAGATGCAATGCTATGAGTGTAAGGGATATGGACACGTTAAAAATGAATGTCCTAATTTACATCGTAAGAAGAAGCTACCAGTTAGCTATGTTGTGATTGACGATGAGGATGTCATTTCTGAGAACGACGAGTCTGAGAACAATGAGTCTGATGACGATGAGGACAACGCTCTTGTTGTCACTTTTTGTGAAGACTTTGAATTAGCGAATCTCGAAGTTGAAAACTTTGAACTTGACATTTTTCTGAAGGACACTGCTACTGCAGACAACATTTTCCGTGTGGCATCGACAAATCGAAATTTTTGTGATAATAACATTTTCTCGGATGATGAATCTGAATCTGAGACCGAAAGGGAAGAGATGACACCTGATGTCAATCAAAGTGTAATTGAGTCTGCTGAACTGATTGATCTGAAAGAGAGTTATTCTAAACTCGAAAAATTGTGTGACACAGCTATCACTGAGAATAGCACACTTGAAGTGTCACTGAAATTCATAAAAGAATCTCTTGATGAACTATCTGAAGAGAAACGAAAAATGTATGATGAGGCTGTTGTGTTGAGAACCTCGGTGGAGAAGACTGAGGACGAGAAGAAAAAGTTGAACAACTCTCTGACAATTCTTAAAGTCAAATTTGATGATCTTTTCGAAGACTAGCATAAGTACTTCAAGGAAGTTGTCGAACTAAGAGAAGTGTGTGAGAAGTTGAGTTCCGAAAACTCAAAACTGAAGACCTCACTGAAAAAGGAGTCAACTGAAGTTAAGAAACTGCAGACTCTATTCAAGAACTCGGATGCTGAGAATGATGAACTAAAGTCTTCACTAATGAAAGTTCAAACTGACCTTGCCATGACTGACAAGGAACGATACGTGTTGAAAGAAAAACTTCATATGACTGATGAGCTGTTAAGGAAAATGAACACGAACTCTTCCGTGTTTGACAATGCTGCTTCATATATGAATCCTAATCGTTACGGTCTTGGATTTCAAAAAGTTTTTGAGTCTATTTACTCGACACCTGAAAAGAAGAAAGATGTGAGTTTTGTTAAGGCGTCGGATGATCTGTCTGAGGATAAAAGCAAGGATGAAGCTGAATCATCCAAACGGAAGGAGATTGCTGAAGGGAAGAAGATTGCTAAGTCCACAGAAACTAAAACTCAAAAGTCGATCTCGACTTCAAATTCTGAATCTCAGACATATCAATTCCCGAAGAATATTGTCAAACATCCTCTTGGTATTCTACCATATGAGAAGACGTTGCTGAAGAAGTTAGAAAAATCTCAGAACGTGAAACAAAATGGACAATCATCTCGATCTAAAATTGTTTCGGTCAAAACGTCTATGAAGGTTGAACCTCGTCAAAGGAGAAAGTATGTATGTCACTACTGTGACCAACCTGGACACATTCGACCATTTTGTTATAAGATGAAGGATGACATGAACAGAGAGCTGATGACTATGAAGAAAAAGGCCGAGAGTGCTAAGGAAATGAAGAAATCTATTTCTCCAAATCCGAAAACTAAGCAAATTCTGAAAACTGTGACTGAGAGAAATGTCCAAATGAATGGCAAGAAGAAATGGGTGCCTAAGTCTCAAAAGAGTAAAGTTGAACTGAACTCTAAAAACAGTAGTTGGCAACCAAGAGAACTGATTTTCTGCCATGTTGCACTTAATGCGTCTGAAGCTGGAAACAAAGGCATTTGGTACTTTGACAGTGGCTGCTCCCGACATATGACCGGCACTAAGAAATTCTTGAAAGAATATGAGCCGATGACCGGTTCCCCCGTGGTGTTTGGAGGGGGAGCAAAAGGTGTTGTCAAGGGAAAGGGGACGCTACAAATCAAAGGATTGCCTCCGATCAGAAATGTTGTCCATGTCAAGGGACTTGTTGCTAATCTTATCTCTATCAGTCAGCTGTGTGATGAAGGATTCAATGTTAGCTTTGATAAAGAATCATGCAGAGTTTTTGATGTTGAAGGGAAGTGTATCATGGAAGGTCCACGTGCTAAAAACAATTGCTATACAACTGAGTATAGTTGCTTCTCCATGACCGTTCCTGATGAAGTAGACTTGTGGCACCAACGACTTGGCCACACTAGCACTCGAAATCTGAGCAAACTGGTTAAGGGGGAGATAGTTCGAGAATTCTCTCAACTCCCCAAAATTGAGAAACGAGTGTGTGGTGACTGTCAGAAGGGTAAGCTGACAAGAACTCCTCATCCAGCACTTCCTACGCTCATGAGTACTTCAGCTCCATTCGAACTTCTACATATGGACTTGATGGGTCCTATGGAAGTCAAAAGTCTTGCTAAGAAAGAATATGTATTGGTTGTTGTTGATGATTTTTCTCGATACACTTGGACGAGATTTCTGGCAACCAAAGATGAATCTTTCAATGCCTTTAAGGGTATTGTAAAATGGATACGAACTAATCATGAAGCTAAGGTCAAAAGGATCAGGAGTGATCATGGCACTGAATTTGAAAATGCTAGCTTCAATGAATTTTGTATGTTGAAAGGAATTCATCATGAATACTCAGCCCCAAAAACTCCTCAACAAAATGGGATTGCCGAACGTAAAAATCGAACACTGCAAGAGATGGCGCGGGTGATGTTAATCTCGAAAAATCTTGCCCGAACTTTTTGGGCAGAAGCCGTCTCTACAGCTGGCTACATTTTGAATAGAATAAGTATTCGATCTGGTACTACTGCTACTGCCTATGAACTTGTAAATGGCAAGAAACCTTCAGTGGCACACTTTCGTGTCTTTGGCTGTACTTGCTATATTTTGAAGGATCGTGATCCTCTAAAGAAATTTGAAGCCAAAGTTGATCGTGGAATTTTCGTTGGCTATAGCCAAAACAGTCATGCCTACCGTGCGTACAATCTACGAACTAGGAAAGTCATAGAAACTGTGAACATCAACTTTGATGAACAAGACTTTCTAGGAAAAGATGCAGAAGCTGATTGGGTTAAGGAAGGAATTCTTGAAGTTCGAACTTTTCCTTCAACACCCACGACTGAGACCTATGATAACGCTACTCCAAATACTTCACCTGAAGTTGGAGAAACTAGTCATCAGCACAATGACACTTTATCATCTGATGAGGAAGAAAGTGAAGAAGTGGATAACCCAGCTGATGCACCTAGAGAGGGATCTCGTATTGTGCAGAAGAGACATCCTCCAACTCAGATGATTGGAAACATGAACGAGCGAACTACCCGCTCGAAGAAACAAATTCCTTCTCCCGACGAACTCTATAACATCTGCACTTCTGATGTGTGCCATGAAATCGGAGTCTCTTGCTTCCTATCTGAAACCGAACCCAAAAACTATAAGGAAGCTATGAAGGATGACTTCTGGATAATGGCTATGCAAGAAGAACTTAATGAGTTCACTAGAAACAATGTTTGGTCTTTGGTTCCCCGTACTTCGAACATCAATGTTGTTGGGACCAAATGGATCTTTAAGAACAAAACGGATGAGCATAACCAAGTTGTTCGAAATAAAGCTCGTCTCGTTGCGCAAGGCTATGCCCAAGTAGAAGGGATAGATTTTGATGAAACTTTTGCTCCAGTTGCTCGCATTGAGTCTATTCGTCTTCTGATTGCTATTGCATGCCATCTCGGCATCAAACTTAGACAAATGGATGTCAAAGCTGCATTCCTAAATGGAGTACTAGAAGAAGAAGTGTATGTTGCTCAACCGAAAGGCTTCGAGGACCCAAAGAAGCCGAATCATGTTTACAAGCTTCACAAAGCTTTATACGGGTTGAAGCAAGCACCGAGGGCGTGGTATGGGTGTCTGACAGACTACCTTCTAAAGTTTGGATTTGTTCGTGGCTCAGTCGACAAGACCCTATTCTTGAAACGTGATGGCAAACATATGATGGTTGCTCAGATTTACGCTGACGACATTGTATTTGGTGCTAAGTGCCCCAAGCTCGTGAAAGCTTTCACGGACTCTATGTCTTCAACATTTCAGATGAGTCTTGAAGGAGAGCTACACCAATTTTTGGGTCTTCAGATATCTCAACGATCGAATGGGATCTTCGTCTCACAAAGCAAATATGCGAAAAATATGGTTGAGAAGTTTGAGATGCACCATGCTAAGCCCGCCAACACTCCCGTGGCGACAACTGATCGGTTATCTATGTCGACTAAGAGTCGAAGTGTTGATCAAACACTCTATCGCTCTATGATTGGGAGTTTACTTTATTTAACTGCTACTCGCCCTGATATAATGTTTAGTGTTTGTATGTGTGCCAGGTACCAAGCTGATCCTAAGGAGGACCATCTACGAGCTGTGAAACGGATACTCCGCTACATCTCTGGAACTTCTGACCTCGGTCTTTGGTATGCGTGTGACACTACAGCAAATCTTGTCGGTTTCTCCGATGCGGATTGGGCGAGTGACAATGATGAACGAAAGAGCACCTCTGGATGCTGCTGCTTCCTTGGCAATAACATAGTGTCATGGCATAGTCGGAAGCAAAATTGCATCGCTCTATCGACAGCTGAGTCTGAGTATGTTGCAGCCCGGAGTTGCTGCACTCAATTGCTTTGGCTAAAGCAGATGTTGGATGATTATCTTATCGAGAGTGCTCCCTTAGTGTTGTACTGTGATAACCAAAGTGCTATCAAAATCAGCGAAAATCCTGTTCTGCATTCACGCACTAAACACATCGACATTCGACATCATTTCATTAGAGATTTGGTTGATCGTGATATAGTCAGTCTACAGCATATTTCAACAGAAAAACAACTCGCTGACATCTTCACCAAACCTCTTGACTTTGAGAGATTTAAAAAATTAAGAAATTCTCTCTGCATGTGTTCTCTCTAAGAGTCAACGAAAATTTTGAAGTCTGAAAGATTGTTTTCTTTACTTCTGAATACGCACTTTGGATCGTCGTGGATTAATCTAATAAGATGAACATGGATCGAGGCCGCTTTAGTCTTCGGACCCAAGTGCATTTATTCCTCTGAGCGTAAACATGTGAACTTGGCATATAACTCCCATAAGCTCATTTGCATTGATCTATAATACCGAGTAACGGAGGACGCCGGATCACTTTGTCCGCCGGCTCCCCTCTTCGAAAGGTAGCACATAGACGCTATAATTTAAGATGCTCAACCATCACACTTCGGAGATGCAGGATGAACCTTGCTCCCCTCTGACTGCTGTAATGAGCATCTGTTGCATTTCATTTTAAAAGCTAAAACTCGTCTGGAGGACGCAGGTCGAACCTTGCTGCCCTCTGATTGTAGTAACGCTTAGTCCCAAGTGGAGTGCCTTAAGAGTTCACCTTACACTCACGAATTATAATCTCTTGTGCGGTGTTTAACTCACCATATATGTTCCGATGAAACACGATTGCATTCTTGTGATTGCGACGAAGGACAAGTTAAACTTATTTCAATATACTTCAGTCCGTTTCACCGGTTTTTAATTCGAGAGCTATTTCATGTACCTCAAAGTTATTATTCACCTTGTGTGATATTTTTGTCTTGGAGATTGATGGAAAGTGAATTTTTTTTTGGGAAAATATTTGCTCTTCACTGCCTGGTATCACCGATTGAATCTCCACTAAAATGTTTTTGAATGTTTGCAGTGTGTTGAACGCTTGAATACTAACTCGGGATGTGTTGTTTTGATAAATATTCTTATCGTTCATGTTCAGCATCACGTGGAGTTCATTCCCTAAGGCAAAATTTGAGTGTAGCAGCTTCAAGTGCATAACTCCTCATGCAAGATTGGTCGTGAAAGATGGCATGCAATCCGGCACACACTTCACCTCATGTGACGTCGATCACTTTCAGCTGTTGCGAATCCAGTCACACGTCCTGCGACTCCGTTCGCAAATGAGGAGGAAGCAAGTTTTTGCGACGCCAGTCGCACGCGACACAAGTCGCGTAATCAACTTCACTGCGCTACACCTCGCCTCACCTCTGCTGTTCAACACAATTGAAGCAATACTTTTCATATCCATCAACCCTGCCTTACAACGATGAACTCCTTGTTATCGTCCCTCGTTACTGAAAATCCATGAAATTTTGAAAATTTTGAAATTTTTGAATTTTTTTTTTTACTTAGAAAATTTATCAAGATTTTCGGTTTATTTTACATTTTTTTATATTATTTTTTTATTATTTTTTTTATCCTTTTTTGTACTGATGGGCCTATTTTGTACTGTTTATTGGGCTTTTTCGCAGGTCTTTTGTTCCAAGAAGAGCATGCCCAAATTTTTCCTATAAATAGGACCTCAAAATCATGGATTAGGGTTACATGCATTTGATATTCTCTAAGTCTTATACACTTGTACCTCCATCGAAATTCTGAGTTTTCAGTTTCCTCTCTTCACGCAACCGGCGTTCGACGACTGTTGGGTTCGATTCTTAGGATTCTTAGATTCTCACTCTTCATCTCACTCCTGTTATCGCTATGTCTTCATCCACTGGAAATCTTTTCGATGATCTTGATAAGGAAGTGTTAGAGTCTCTTCGCGATACTTGGAAGCAGGCTCTTTCACCTGAATCGAAGAAGAAGGCACTTCACGCCTTACAGAAACATATGGATAAGATGGATCGTCGCTCTGGCAAATCCATCTCTGACTCTCCTACGGTTGATCTTACTAAGACAGCCAAGCCTGCACACTCTGTGTCTCATGGTGGAGGCAAGAATGTTAAGGACCCTAAATCTGGTTTTCTGCGTTCCTTCAAAGGAACTGTGTCTCGCAAGGAGTATGAACGTATGATCGCTGACGGCGAGATGACTGCTGATGGCAAGAAAATCGACAAACTTCCCTCCACTGTTGAAACGGTTAAACCTTCTCTTGGTGCTGCTGAACCAAAGAAGTCTAAACCCTCTCTCTCTAGCGACACCACTAAGTCTACACAACGAGCACCTGGCTCCAGTGATAGAGGAAAACATGTTGTTCCTGGTTCTTTTATCCCACCAATCGTGCCACACTCTTCAGGCTCAACAGGAGCCACTGCTGATCAGTTCTACGTGATGAAGGTTGAGGACTGTGGTCCTCCCTACAAACCGGATTTCTTTACTGAGAAGGCGGAACGTCGTCTTACTTTGATTGATAACTTACCCATTCTTGAGGATCGTCAGGTCCGAGTTGCTGACTATGAGAAGTATGGCCTCTCGAAGTTTTTCACTGATATGCACATTCTTGAGTCTGTGACTCAAACCTACAGATTCTCTCTGCCTATCATTCAAAAGTTTTACGCAAATTTGACCCCTGAGTTCGCTGATCCGTCACACAAGATGTGTGGACGTTTTTTGTTTCGTGAAAAACTCTACACCTTCCGCCCTCTGAACATTAACAATTTCTTGAAAAGGTTAGAGATTGAGGGATCTTGGAAGTCTCCCACTACTGATGACAGAACGAATGCTCTAAAGATTGGATCTTTCTTAACCAAAGGCAAGGCTAGAACACCTCTTCCTACTCCGAACAAACTTTCTGCCTTCTATGGTGCTTTGCATAGACTCGGCATGACAAATTGGGCTGCACACCCTGATGAGAACTATCTCTCTCCAAAACTCATGCATATTCTGTTTCGCCTTGGCTGTGGCGAACAAGTTGATCTTGGTGAGATCATATTTGCTGATATCTGCAGAGTGGCTAAGGCTTCGAATGACGTTCTTCGCCAGCAGCCTGACCTTGAGGAAGTAAGGAGAATTCATCTCACTCACCCATGCTTGATCTATGGGATGATGATTGACCAAAAATTCATTCCCATGATGGAGACCGAGAGAAAGGTTAAGAAAAATTCTCACATCAACATCACTCCAACCTTCCTGAAGAATAGAGTGAATGATCTCCCATGGACTACGTATACTAAGCGTGAGGATGTTCCTGATCCTGTCTCCCCGCCCTTGTCCCCGAAGTCGTCGAAGAAAAGGGCACCTGCTCTCAAGCTTGAACATCCGAGTGTCAAGCGCATGAATACTGCACCTACTCCTCAACCGAGAGTAGTTCCTCAAAAATATGGTCCCAAGTCTGGCTTGCCTCCACACAAGAATCCATTTCATCCGATGAATAACTTTCGAGCTGTTGTTCCCTCTGCTATTGTTTATCGCTGCTTCACAACAACGAGAAACTTAGAGCGTAAGCAGGCTGCTCATGCCATTTCTTACAATGAGATGATCGATGCTCAGATCGAACAGAAGGAGGCTATTGATGCTCTTCACCAGATAACCCAACAAGGGGGAGGTTTGGGTGGGTCTAGTGCTGGCTCATCTGTGAAGAGTCTGAGTAACACATTTTTGTTTGAACTCATCAAGGATGGGATCAAGGAAGCTCTTGCTGAGTTAGCTAAGTCGAAAGCTGTGGACACTGATGATGAGGGTGTTCGAGAGATGCTGGCTGGGGAAGTGTATGAGTTGCTGAGAAAAGGCAAAAGTAAAGTTGTTGAAGAACCAAAGGTTGAGAAAAGGAAAGTTGTTGAAGAACTGAAGGATGAGAAGAAGGTTGGGAGTTCCACACATCCAGAGGCATCACCTGCGATGCCGTCTGACGGTTTGAAAGATGTTGAAGAAGATGTTGAGATTGAAGATCTTGATGATGATGATGATGAAAGAATCAAGATCGGTGAAGACGAATTTGGGGAATATGAGATTTATGGTCATCAAGACCATACCACTGACACTGATGATGATGCTGTAGAAGATGATGAAGGTGATGCAAAGACAGATGATGAAGCCAAGTCTGGTGACACTTCGCCACCGACTACTCCTATGCGCTCACCCACTCCTGCGGACTCACCAAAGGGTTCTGAGTTTGCATCTCAGTGATGCTGATGTTTTTGTTTTGAAACTTGAACTATTTATCTGTTTTGCTTTATTCTCTTCCTGCATGCATAAGACTTGATAATTTTCCATCATGCATGTTTTTCATATCTCGTTTGATGAACTCGGTTATTGATGTTTTTGAATGTTTATTCTATTGACTAAGTTTTTGGTTTTTCATTTCTTATCTCTATTGGTGGTTGAATGATTGTTTACTTTTTCATTTTTACTTAGTCTATTTTTTTATATATGTTGTGTTGAGGGGGAGTTTGTATGATTCTTTTTTTTAACTCTAATTCATATGAGTTGTGCCAAAAAGGGGGAGATTGTAAATGTTTGTTTTGTCAACAACATATGATTTTCGTTGCTTGATTGGATTTCAGGTGAGTGTGTGAATGGACAAGTGAAGTTCATATATTGCGAACGAAGTCGCAAAATTCACCATCATCATCATGTGCGACTGGAGTCGCAAATCTCGCCATCTTCATGATGTGCGACTGGAGTCGCAAATTCTCAATCCATCATCATGTGCGACTGGAGTCGCAAAACTCCTCTCCTCCATCATTTGCGACTGGAGTCGCAATTTGTGCACCTCCAGAAATTGCGAATGGAGTCGCAAGTGCTCACCTCCGGAAAAATGCGACTTGAGTCGCAATTTCTCATTTGCGACTAGAGTCGCAATTCTTGCTTCTTCATACTTTGCGAATAGAGTCGCAAGTATTGCCTCTCCATCTTTTGCGAATGGGTTCGCAATTCCTGTGTCCCTTAACTCTTGCGACTTGAGTCGCATTTCATGTCTCTTCAACATTTGCGAACGGAGTCGCAAATCTTACCATTCTCCGTCTTTGCAATGTGGATTTGCTTTTTACTACTTCAACTATATCGACGACAATGAAGACGATGAAATACGAAGTGATCAACGACGAGTGTTCATCACGATGAAGTTGAAAATGAAGTATTGAGATCGACGAAGTCAAGATGTGTTGAAGTCTGAAGTTAGAAGAATTGAAGATTCAAAGATTCAAAGATTCAAGAATCAGAGATTCAAGATTCCAAGATTCAAGAATCGAAGATTCCAAAAGTGATGTCACCCATGGAATTGTTGCATCATCCAAGCATGTGACCAGTGAGATTGCTCCACATCAGCACTCCACATGTGCGGGCTACCTATATATACCCATGGACTTCAATGGCATCACTTGACGATTTTGAGAGAACGAAATCCGATATCCGAGTATCAACGTTCGTTGTTTACGGCTTATAGCTTTAAGAGTTTTTGGTAGTTGTTTTGTGTTGTGCACCGATAGTAGAGTTATGCGATTTAGCTCTAGGTGATATAGTACTAGATCATTAGTTCGTTGGAGTGCTGTGTCACTTGGGATACGACTCTTGATCATTCCGTCTACCTTTCTCCACAAGTGTAATAGTTAGTTTTGTTTATCAATGAAATGAAACTATTATACAACCTTGTCTTCACTACTTAACTACTTTGAGTTCGATCATATACACATTACTTTGAGTGTGTGTTAACGGAGTGTGGTTGAGCGAACGAAGACTGTTTTAAGACCGACTTCACGAAAAGTTGGTATCTTACGTCGAGGACGTAATTTCAATCACTATCCGAAAAACAATATTTCCACTATGTAGAAATTTGTTTACAGGATACAGCAAGGCACAAAATTCTTCTTGAGAAACTTATTGGAGATTCTTTTTATGTGTTGGTCTATTTCGGTACTCTTTTTTGTACTGTATTTTGTGTTCTGTATATTACTTTCTCTTAGCGCTAACCAAACATATATTTATACCAGAATATAGACTGTTCAAGACGAACACATTGTTTCGAATTATACGTAGGACATATTGTTTCATATTATATACAACGTTTGCGTTAACTTTTTATTATACGCAACGTTTAACTTTTTAATTTATTAAACTTTATCTGAATAATAAATTAATCTTATCTGTTTTAATTTATATCAAACTGATATAATTAATTTGTTTACGTAAAATATTATATCTATTTTAAACAGATATAATTTATTTTATTTACGTAAAATAACAGATACAAATTACTAACAAGAGGTTCTTGGAGTCGAGTTTGGACTTCAAGGGCTGCATTTTGATCCACTAAAAAGAGTCGATTTTAATTTAATTTTTTAAATCACAAAAATGTAGTTAATTTAATTAAATTTGATCGAAAACTTCAATTTTTGTCGAAAAAAGACACGTAGACTTATTTTCGGTAAATTTTGCTGACTAGGCGCCACGTAGATCTGTCATGTGAGCATCAACTCGATCGATTGGGTCCACTAAAAAAAGTAGATTTTAGTTTAGTCCCATAAATCACAATACTATTGTCAATTTAGTCTAATTTGATTGTAAAAATTATTTTTTCACTGTGAAAAATATATTGTATATAAAGATGATCGAACTTGTTATTTTCTCTCAAATGAAATCAAATATTGTTAGAACTTATTAGAAAATTTATGTATTTAGAACTTATAGCACATAAATTACTATTTTCAATAAATATTTTATAATTTTTTTATTAATAAATTGAAATTAATTATTAATAATTAGTAATTATAACTAGTTCTTTATGAATAACTAATTCCTTATTAATTATAATTAGTAATTTTTTTATTAATTTATAATTAAAATTTATTAATTATTAATAATTGATTTTAAATTTATTTAAAAAATTAATAAAAATTAATAAAACACTTAATTGAAAAATGTATTTTATTGAATATAAATTTTGAATAAACAAAATTTTCAATAACTCATAATAATAATAATTACTTAATAAAAAAATATTTTATTTTTAAATTCAAAATATTATTTTTAAAAAATTATATTTAAATGTAACTAAAATAAATACTATATAATGACAATATTATCTCCATTGTGAGTCAGCCATTTAATTGGACTCATCTCTTTTAAAAGAAAAAAATCGGTTAAATTCTCACTGTCAGGTAGACCTATAAATGGGGCGGATCCGGAGCGGATCAGTGTCGATTCGTACCCGTTTAATATATTAAATTTTAAATCCGTACCCGCTCCGTGACCCGCCGGATCATCGAAAACTCAATCCAAATCCGTATCCGACGGATCAACGGGTATCCAACGGGTTTTTTCGACCCGTTCTAAAATTGAAAAAAAAAGACATTCCTAACTCTTAGTCTCTTTACTTATCGGATGAGGAGATTGAATGGAAAAATATTTGTTCTTTCTTTACCTTATATGAGAGTGATATGGTGTGAGTCGTGTTGGTATCGATAATTATTAGCCTTAATAAAAATTGGGAAAACAAACGTCCTCTTAATTGTTTGAGTTATAAAAATATAATTAATTTATTAATATATAAATATATATATATATATATATATATATATATATATATATATATATATATATATATTAATTATTTAGAGGGTCGGGTCATTAACGGATCGGGTCGGCCTTGATCCGTATCCGATCCGTTTATGAAACGGGTAAACGGGTCGGGTCGTAAAACGGGTAAACGGGTCAAATATTGCGATCCTTATCCGTTAAAAGGTCACGGATCTGGAGCGGATCTGAATAAAATTCGCTCCATTTACAGGTCTACTGTCAGGAACTGTAAAAAAAGGACGGAGTACACAATATATATATATATATATATATATATATATATATATATATATATATATATATATATATATATATATATATATATATTCAGTTTTCAGTGAAATTTTTGAATTTTAGTTTCAAATCTGATTAAATCGACTTTATTTTGTGATTTAAGGGACTAAATTAAAATCGGCTTTTTTAGTGGACCAAATCGGCCAATGTTATGCTCACGTGGCAGATTCATGTGGCAATTGGTCAACAAAATTCACCGAAAATAAGTCTCCGTTTTTTTTTTCGGCAAAAAATTGAAATTTTCGTTCAAATTGAACTAAATTAACTAAAATTTTGTGATTTAAAGAAATGAATTGAAACTAACCTATTTTAGTGGAGCAACTTGACTTCAAACCCTTGAACATTTTAAAGGACCACCAAAAATTTCTTTATTCTTAATTATATGAAATACTATACTATGTATATAATTATACACTTCATATTTATTTCCGATCTTAACATGAGTAATGACCGAATTAGGGTTAGGCGCAGCCGCGCCGCACATCCCATCCCGTAATAAAAGGGTTAATTAAAACGTGAAACTATTGCCAACCTACAAGTTTAGGAATTGAGGGGACGTTAAACTAGACAATAAGCAGTGTAATCCTCTACCATATATATATATATATATATATATATATATATATATATATATATATATATATATATATATATATATATATATATATATATATATATATATATATATATATATATATATATATATATATATATATATATATATATATATATATATATATATATCCAATAATCTAACTTGGATGGTGAATTGCATAATACTTAGTTTATTTGTTGCGAATACAATATTTGATTTGTATTGTTTTATTTATTTTAATTTTTGTATTTAAATATAAATCATACAAAATATATACTTTAAAAATTATATAATTATTTTTTGGCCAAAAAGTACTAAAAGGAACAAAATTTTGAGCTATAGGGAACAAAATTGAAAATGTACAACTATATGAGACCAAATCGAAAATGTCCAATTTTATGGGACCAAAAAAATAAAATTCTCCCTATTAAAATTAGATTTAATCTTAGGGAGATTTTGGATATAGTGTAGTTTTTTAAGTTTCATTAAAATTAAGGGGTAATCATTTTTCCTAATTATAAATCAATAGTTAATTAATTAATTAATTTTTTTGAAACGTAAAATTACGATTAATGCAACTTTTTAAAGAAAGTTGACTCCAATACTTAGCTCTAGCTTCTTCAAATATTTTTTCGGGAGTTGTTTCAAGGCCTTCAAAGAGACGAAGATTTCTTGCTTTCTAAATGAATCAAAGCACACAAGACCAAATACACACAAAAAATTTCGTCGAATGTTTTTTCCTCCAAACTCCCAAGTGTTGCAAAAAGTGAGCCGCAAACCTATTTATTAATTAATTATAAATTAAAGATAATTTAATCTTATATTTAATTAACCCTACTAGGATTGAAAATTAATACTCTGAGCAATAGATAAATGCTTCCTCCGGTCCCAAACTAATAGTTAGTCACAATTAACCATTAACATAATAACTTTTTTTTTTTAAAACATTTAATCTTTGCATTAGTGTTTTAGTGTTGTTTACCTTCTATAAATAAGGCTGTAGTTGGAGGTTGTTTCTTGTATTCCTCCCACAAATAAAAAAAATGATAGCTCTTGCACAATTGTTCATAATCTCAATCTTTTCCTTCCTCGTGTTCGTATTTTTTGTGCATAAATGGTTATCCGGCAACATATTTCCGTCGACCCAGAAAAACGCGCCTCCATCCCCGAGGAAGCTTCCGATAATCGGAAACCTCCACCAGCTCGGGGCGATCCCTCATCGCTCCCTCCGGGATTTATCAAAACATTACGGCCCACTGATGTTACTTCACTATGGCAAGGTGCCGGTCCTAGTTGCCTCGTCAGCGGAAGCCGCCAAGGAGATCTTGAAAAACCAGGATGCTAGTTTTGCAAACAGGGCAAAACTTAGTGTCACGAATAAGCTAACGTATGGTTCCAGGGATGTGGCGGTTGCTGCTTACGGAGATTACTGGAGACAGGTGAGACGCATAATTAATTAATCTATTATATTTATCGGAGAATATACTCAACTTCTCTATAATAGTTTGAGCTTTTACATGATGTGACTTCTAACATAGTATTAGAGCGTTAATTAACCTAACGTCAAATTAAATCTACTTGTTGAGTCTCCCCATAGATGTTAAAATCACTAATATAAATGTCAAGCTGCTTAATTTTTAATTGTTTGTTGCAGGTGAGACGTATAACCGTGTTGCACCTATTGAGCAGCAAAAAGGTACGCTCCTTTGGTCGTGTAAGAGAAGAAGAAACGTCAGCTACGGTTGAGAAAATCAAGCAGTTGGGACTGTCGTCCTCGTCGGTTGTGGACTTGCATGGTGCGTTGTTTTCGATGGTGAACGGCATCGTGTTCAGGGTGGCCTTAGGGAAGAAGTTCGGAGAAAATAAAAAGAATCAAAAGTTATTGAGAGATGCCGTGGATATGGCGGGGGCTACATGTTTCCAGGACCACTTTTCATGGTTGGGTCTGATAATCGACCGTGCTAACAAATTGGACGAGAAAGTGGATCGTGTTATCAAACGAATGGACATGTTCTTGGAGAGTGTGATCAAAGAACACAGAGGTCGTGAGAGAAAGGTTGGCGATGGAGAGGGGGAGATGGATTTAGTAGACGTATTGCTCGAATTGCAGAGAGAGAGTGAAACGAGCGATTCCCCCGTTGAAGACGACACAATCAAAGCTATGATCCTCGACATGTTTGTTGCAGGAACCGACACCTCGTCTACGACTCTAGAGTGGAGCTTATCCGAGCTTATGAGAAACCCTAGGGCAATGAGAATCTTGGAGAGTGAAGTGAGACGAGTAGTCGGGACGAAGAAGGAGATATCCGAAGACGAGGACATAGAGAAAATGCCGTATCTAAAAGCGGTGATCAAGGAAACCCTAAGGCTACACCCACCGGTTCCATTGCTTATCGCTCGCGAGTCGACTGAAGAGACGAGGGTTATGGGGTATGACATACCCGCTGGCACTCAAGTTTCGGTCAACGTGTGGGCCATTGGAAGAGACCCATCCTTGTGGGACCAACCGGAAGAGTTTAGGCCGGAGAGGTTCTTGGACTCGAGCGTTGACTTCAAGGGGATGCATTTTGAGTTCATACCGTTTGGGGCCGGGCGGAGAGGCTGCCCGGGAATGGCTTTCGGAATGGCGGTTGTCGAGCTTGGGCTTGCCAAATTGATTCAGAATTTCAACTTCGCCGCGTTGCCTAATTTTGACATGAGTGAAACCGTGGCGATCACCGTCTGGAAAAAGGATCCTCTTCTTGCCACCGTCACCCCCGCCTATTAATAATTATGTTTCAAGTATAGTAATGTGCATGCATGCATGCATGCATGTGTAATAACTAATAAATGTGTACGTGTAATAAACACTTCTACTTAATGATACTCCTATATAAGAGTTTTTATTTGTACTATACATCTTCCTCCTTAGATCCATCTTGTTTCGTCCATGGACTTATTGAGACTTGTTTCGGACCCATCCAAGGCCGGCCCTGGGCATAGGCCCAGGGTGCAACCGCCTAGAGCCCTCATTTTTTAGGGGCCTATTCTTAAAAATAAAATAAAATATATATATATATATACATATATTAAGAAGAATAATATAGAGTGCCGTGTATGTATGATACTTCACTTTTAATTTTAACCGTTGATTTTAATCTAAAATATAGATCATTGGATGTAATTAAAGAGCACTTTATTAATGTGTGGATATAAGCAGAGTTTAGACCGTTTCTTTATTTTCATCTTTTGTTTTTAGTTTAGATTTAACGCAATTATAATTGAAATTTTTAATTAACTTAATTTTATTTTTACATTTTTTCTTTAATATTTTTAGATGATTTTCTATTATATTAATTACAATATTATAAAATTTTAATAAGTTAAAAAATTAATTTATTGCATTTTACATAATAAATAAATAAAATTATATATAAATATAAATGTGATAAAGTAATATATAACATGATTTTTTTTACAAACTTGTTATTTTATTTTTATTGTATTTTTTTAAAATTCCACATTTAAATTTCAATTAGATAATTTTATTTTATTAAAGAGGTCACCACTTATATTAACCGGTGACATCGTATGTATTAAGTGCATTCTTTATAATTAATGTTTCAATTTTTTATTGGTTAAAAATTGGGAGTAGTAATCGTATTCATTAAGTGCATTCATTATAATTAATGTCTCAATTTTTTATTGGTTAAAAAATACAGGTATCGTAGCTTTAAAATAGTAAAATTATTATACATTTTTAACAACAAAAATATTAAAAAATTCAATCTAATTTATTTATTTTTTAACAAAAATCTTTTAAGAAATCTCGAATTTTATTTAGTAAAAAAGAAAAATCTCATTTACATTA
Source organism: Euphrasia confusa (assembly GCA_954870475.1). Taxonomy (NCBI): domain Eukaryota; kingdom Viridiplantae; phylum Streptophyta; class Magnoliopsida; order Lamiales; family Orobanchaceae; genus Euphrasia; species Euphrasia confusa. Next base: position 39,122,849 of record OX940956.1, on the reverse strand, counting down.
ATTATTTTTGTTATATTATACGTAGTAATTTAAAAAAAATAGAACACTGTTATTGAACAAAAATTGAGAATTAATTATTGAATTTTTGATTTTTTTTTCTATTATTTTAAAATTTTGATAACTTTTATTAATATGCAAGAAAAAATTTAGATAAATAATATTTTTATTATTTAATATGGGGCCCATTTATAATATAGGGTGATTTTGGATAAAAGGTAATTTTTTATGTTTGTTTATAATTAAATGGACAATCTTTTCCTAATTATAAATAAAAGGAATTTAATTAATAAAATACATTTAAGAAAAAAAAACAAATAACATGTGGCGGAAAACAAATAACATGACGGTTAATAAATACAGTTAATTCCTTTGTTTATAATTATAAACATATCAATACTTTAATTAATAAAAAATGAAAAATGAATCAACACTAAATTTTAAAATATATTTTATGAGATATTAGATGTAATTTAATAAACCATAATACCCTTTATTCAAAATAGTTCTATAATATATTGCTTAGGGGCCCCCTAAACTCAGGAACGGGCCTGGACCCATCGTGTTAGTGGTTAAATTCATCTTTCACCGAGCCACTCTGCCACGCACTTATTAGTCGCTGTTTTTTTTTTTTCATTTTTTAAAAGAAAATTTAGTAATTGTTTTAAAGATATGGAGTACACACAATTATTTCTCTTGGGATATGATAATTCAGATATACTTTCAATCTCTCATACTTTAAGGACTTAATTTTGGGAATTTAGTAATTTAGTTTTAGACTTTTTAACTAGATTGACTATCATCAAGTAGATATTAAAGACCTGTTCTTTTAGACTTAATTTCAATCCAATTCAGTTCAGTTCAGACCGCTTCAATTCAGTTCAGATCACTCGTTTCAAAATAAATTAAAATAAAATAAATTAAAAATAATTTTCAGTTCAGTTCAGTTCAGATCGCTTAAGATCAGTTCACTTCAGATCGCTTAAGTTCAGTTCAGTTCAGTTCAGCCGGTTTCAGTCCAAAAGAACAGGTCATAAATACAAAAGTATGCAAATGAATAAGACTAGTGTTGATTTTCATGAACTTGAAGATTTAATTTAGATGGGGAGGAATTGAGTTATGTTAGAGGTTGTGTGATATTATCTCCTTAAGAGTCGCATCTCTTAATAAAAATATTAATTAAGTTTGCTAATAAATTATACCTAACAATGTCAAGACAATAATAAACACAAAATATAGGAAGGACCGAGAACCCTAAAGAAGATTAGGATGGCCTAGGGTGGGTATTTGGTCCATTACTATTTGGTGTCCAAATTTAACCGATGAGACGAGATTAATATTTTAAATGAATTAATATTATTAAAAGAAATAATATAAAAAATAGAACTGTTAAAGTTGAATTAATCAAGGGTTGTTAGCTCATTTGATTGAGCTCTCGAATTGAAGATCAAAGATCATAGGTTCAAAGATCATAGGTTCAGCTCCAACATATTGTAATTGACTTATACCAAAAAAAAGTTAGATTAATAACACTTTAAAAGAGATATTGTTAAGTTGATAAAATTTTCTCAAAAGATGTGGATTCTTAACAAGAACACGAAATTACGTAAAATTTAACTCAAAATAAGTATAAATAAATGCCAAAAAAGAAAATATTACTATAATCGAATCATTGGGTTACAAATATAGATCTTAATTTCAATAATTAATTGAATCAGCGAGATTAAAAATATAAAATTTTCAATAGATTTATCTTAAAAATCTCTATATTATTAAAGTTCTCTAAAAACACGATGCTCTCAATATTTCTCAATAACACTTATTGTACTGATAATAATTATGGAAATCACTATAAATATGTATAGCAACCCATAAAATACATAACAATAAAAATAAGAATAAAATTATTTTATTTATATTCCAAATAAAATTCAAAATTTGGACCAAAAACATCTGTGCACACAACCAATTAATTAATGATCGGGTCCTTTAATTCAATTCCAAAGTCCACCGGCGTGCAGTAATCACCCCGCTTACACTATTTCGGTCACATGTTCGGTTCGTTTCGTACACCCGTTTTACTGTTGGTTTTATTTTAGGGTCATTTTTTAAAAAGGGTAATTTTTAATAATGGTTTATAATTCAATGATTTAGTTTTTCCTAATTATAAATTTAAGTAAAATTTCAAAAATACCCTTTAATTATTTAAACATAGGGGTGGTTATTTATTAACCGTCAAGGGTATAATAGTAATTATTTTACTCTTTTTTATAATTATAAAATTAATAATACCCTACATAATATAAAAAACAAAAAAACAATATCCTTAATTATAAACTAAATTTTATATGGTTTAACAAGTAATTTAATAAATCAAAATACCCCTTTTCATAAATACTTCTTTATTTTATTGGATTAGATTCGAATCACCTCTCAACAAGTACATATTTTTTTGGACGGTTGAGAAAATGAATTATCATTTTTTTTGTTTTTTTATTCTTTTAATATCCTTCATGGCATACAAGTGATTTTTTTTTTGTTTTTTAAACAACGTCGGCCAATTACATTCTGACACATGAATTACTTCGCCATAAATTTCTAAATTGATTGTCACGTGCGTCTCATTTGCACAAATTCAAGTGATTTTTGAATTTTCCGGCAAAAATCAAATGAAATTTAATCGATTTGAAGTTTTAATATGATGAAATTGAAAAAGTGTGACTTTGTAATAAAAAAAGCTTATTTGTATGGGACTAAAATAGTAATTTTTTATATTAATTTTTGTAATTTACAAAAAAACGATAGTATATACATAATATTGGGAGTATATAATGTTTAAATTAAATACAAATAAAATTTGCATAGTAATTTATAAATGTCTTGAATTTTAAAATATTTTATTTGTTTTATATAAAATAATAAACAATATAAAATAATAAATTATATAAACTTTAGTAGAAAAACACAATTTAAAAAATACTATCACTTTAGTCATAAATTTAAAAATAACAAAAATAATACTCACTCTGTCCCAGAGTTATAGGAACAGGTGATCAACGTTGACTTTTTTTGTTCGTTGAATACATATGATAAACATATACAAAAATTACGAAAAAATAACTAAAATAAATTTAACGAAAAAAGTCAACGTTGACCAACTTTGCTTATAGCTCTGGCTTTTTAAACTCATAATTTTTATAAAAAAACAATTAATTGTTAATTTATTTAAATTTAAATAAATAAAAAATTCATTAATAGTGTTTTAGTAAAAAATCAAATTATATACAAATTTGTGTTCTATTATTCTTAGTTCTTAATTTGAGTTAAAAACCAACACATTTTTTTTTAAATTTTATCCTTACAATATATTTTTCTTTACTGTTGTTTACCATTAAACTACGTCTAGCACTTGCTAAATTGGTGCACAAGTTCGACTTGGCATTGCCCAACGGAGAAAGGGAGGAAAACATGGACATGAGCGAAACGAGGGGAGTAACCCTGCATAAGAAGCTTCCTCTTCTTGTGGTCGCCACTCCATATACTAGTAGTTGTGAAGTGTTTTAGTTTATTAGTTATATATGCTATCATGACATGAAACGAAAAATAATCACAATAATCCCAACTCAATTATGTCAAAAACAAACTCTTAATTAGTTTTGAAAGAAACTTAAAATCTTATTGGATTTCATGCACATTACATTATAGTAGTAATTTATTACACTTGGAATCATTTAGTAGTATTAAGTAGCGGCGGAGACGGTCACAAGAAGAGGTACACTTTTCCAGACCCCAATTCCGATGGATTCGCTCATGTCCAAATCCTCTGATCCATTCGGCAATGCAAAGTTGAAATTCTGCATTAGTTTGGCTAGTGCAAGCTCAACAACAGCCACTCCAAACGCCATTCCCGGGCAGCCTCTCCGCCCGGACCCAAACGGGATCAACTCAAAATGCATCCCCTTGAAGTCCACGCTCGAGTCCAAGAACCTCTCGGGCCTAAACTCTTCTGGGTGGTCCCACAAGGAAGGGTCCCTACCAATGGCCCACGCGTTTATCAAAACTTGTGTGCCCGCGGATATGTCATACCCCATAACTCTCGTGTCTTCCATCGACTCGCGAGGGATAAGCAATGGAGCCGGCGGATGTAGCCTTAGGGTTTCCTTGATCACTGCTCTTAAATACGGCATTTTCTCTATGTCCTCGTCTTCGGATATCTCTCTCTTGCTCCCGACTACTCGTCTCACTTCATTCTCCAAGATTCTCATTGTCCTTGGATTCTTGATAAGTTCCGATAAGCCCCACTCTAGTGTCATAGACGAGGTGTCGGTTCCGGCAACAAACATGTCGAGGATGAGAGCTTTGATGGTGTCGTCTTCGACAGGGGAAACGCTCGCATTCTCTTTTTGATACTTGAGCAACGTGTCGACCAAATCCATCTCTCCGTCGCCAACGTTGACCTTTCTCTCGTCTCTGTGTTCTTTGATCACGCTCTCCAAAAACACATCAAACCGTTTAACAACGCTCTCGACTCGAGCATCCAAACCGTTGACACGATCAAGTATCCAACCAAACCATGGAATGTAATCCCTCAAACATGTAGCACCTATGATTTCCATGAAATCTCCCACTAACTTATTGAACTTTTCATCTTCTTCGTACTTCTTCCCTAAGGCCACCCTGCACACGATGTCGTTCGACAGCGTAAACAACAAACCATGCAAGTTCACAACCGCCGCCGACGACATCCTGATTTTCTCAACCATAGCCGACGTTTCTTCTTCTCGGACACGACTGTAAGACCGTACCTTTTTGTTGCTCAAAAGGTGCAGCACCGTTATACTTCTCACCTGCTCAAAATTTTTTTAATTTATTTTGAAACGAATGTAATTGCAAGTTTCAATTAAAACGATCTGAACTGAATTTAACTAAATGAAAATGAATTGAAATAAAGTCCAAAATAACAACTACAAAAATTAGAAAAATAATTAATTATTTCATTCTTTAAGGAGTGAATATAAAAATATTGTTCTGACCTGTCTCCAGTATTCTCCATAAGGAGTAAAGCCCAGACCCCTAGATCCATAACTTAACTTACTCGGGATACTTAGGTTAGGCCTGTTTGCAAAAATAGCATCCTGGTTTCTCATGATTTCCTTTGCGGCTTCCGCAGACGAGGCAACTAGGACCGGCGCACGGCCAAAGTGAAGTAACATCAGCGGGCCATAATGTTTCGATAAATCCCGGAGGGTGCGGGGAGGAGATTTTCCGAGCTGGTGGAGGTTTCCGATTATAGGGAGCTTTCTCGGGGACCGAGGCACGTTTCTCTGGGTCGGAAAAAGTGTGCCGGATAACCATTTCTGCACTAAAAATATGAACAAGACCAACGAAAAGAGAGAGATAGACAATTGTGTAAGAGAAATAATCATTTTTGTTTTTAATTTTATTTTCAGAATACAAGAAACCAACTCTAACTGCAGCCTTATTTATAGAATTAAGGCAAATATTTTAATTTAGCTCAATAGACATAAAAAGTCACGAACCAAATTAAATACTGTACTCTTTTTTTTTTTTTTTTTTTGTTTATGTGAATAAATTGAGAATGAGTTATTGATGTGGGACTAACTAACTAATAAATTGATAATGAGTTATTGTGTAAATTTCAACAATTTAATTTAGTGGTTAGATCAATCTTTCACCGGACTAACTAACTAATAAATTGATAATGAGTTATTGTAAATTTCAACAATTTTAGTGGTTAGATCAATCTTTCACCGAGGCACTCGCTTGTTCTTTGTTTTTTTTTTCTTCATTTTTTAAAGAAATTTAGTATTTTTTTAAAGATATATACAACAATTATTTCTCTAGTACTCCCAATTTCTCATACTTTAAAGACTTAATTTTGGGAATTTAGTTTTAGGGAATGTATTCAATTAAGAGTGTATAGAATTTTAATGGACTTTTAAAGTCTAGATGTATTCAATCCGAATTTTTAAAAGTCCATTAAAATCCGGAGTTATTCAATTAGATTTTAAAAAGTTTTAAAATAATATGTAGGTATTCAAAAGTCTATTGATTATAATGGATTTTAAAAATTTACGGATTTTGATTGATTCTCTTTACAAAATATAACTAAATTTGCTTTTTCGAAATCTCTCATAATTATGAGAGATTTGGATGGAATTCTTTACAACACGAAAACTTAAATACCAAAAATAAAAATAAAACAATTGTTATTCATTTAACAAGAGTTACACAAATTAATCTATTAAAATTTGTATTTGAGAAAATTAATCTTATATATCATATTTTCGTTAAAAATAATTATTTATATATGATATTAATAATAAATTATTTTGTGATAAAAATAAAAATTACAATAATTAGAATAATAATTTATTTTTTAAAAAAATGTTTTTTTTATATAAAAGTATCTTCATATACATTTGGATATAGTTGATATTTACGAAAGTTTACGTAAATCATATATATTTTACGATTCTTTAAAATTTATGAAAATCAATAATAAAATTTATCAAACTCTCCATAAAATCTATAGATTTTCAAAATAAAAAAAATCTTATAAAATCCTAATTCATGGAGATTGGAGAGCAAGTATTGTTAATGCTACGTGAGAAATGAGGCTTATGCATTACAATAATGTAAATGAAGATGAGAATAATAATATTTATTTATTTTTGAACAAATACATTTTTTTGATTAATAAAAATATTTATTTATTTTTGAACAATTTGGATTTTTTTTAATAATTAATATTTTTTATACATAAAAGTTTATAAAAATTCAAGTAAAACAATTAAAAAAATTATATTGAAGTTTATTAAAATTCATCAAAATCAATGGAAAAAATCAGTCAAACTCTAGGTAAACTCCATGAATTTAGAAAATCCATAAAAATCCACATACTTTTAAAAGTCCAAAAAATCCATCAAAATTTCAGTTAAATACACCCCACAGACCTTTTAACTAAATTGACTATCACTTAGATATTACATACAACAAACAATATGCAAATTAATTTAGTGTTGATTTTCATGAACTTGAAGAATTAGATGGGAGGAATTGAGTTATGTTAGGTTGTGATATTATTTCCTTTTACTTTATTTAAACTAGGGTACTAGTGGAGTTCTGGAGTATCCACATTACCTATTTCTCAACTAGGGAAGGGCCATCAATGGGTGGTTAAGACTTAAGCGTCGCACATCTCTTAATAAAATGTTAATTAAGTTTGCTAATAAATTAAACCTAACAATATCCAATGTTAATACTACAATAATAAACACAAAAAATAGCAGGGACCGAGAACCCTAAAGAAGAATAGGATGGCCTAAGCCCTAGGGGTGGGTATTTGACTATTTGGTACTTAGACCGAAAATCCTAAAGTGAATTATTGTAAACGTTAACGATCGTAGTGAATTTTTCTTTCTTCTGGTGGTTATTTTCGTATTTTAGGTTTCCACGTAAATTGTGTGTTCGTTTTTTCGTATATTTTTTATCCGTCATCTCATTCATCACATAATATACGATCGTATTAAAATTAAATTTAATTTTATCTTGAATTTCATGAATTTCACATTCATACAAATGATACAATGGTATTGCTAATAGATAGAATAAACACATTTACATTGAGCAATTTTGTCATGATTTTCCTTGTGTGCAAAAAATCACAAATTTTCATTTAAATTTAACTTCACACGGTATTATTAATTAAAATAATTTATTATTAATAACAAAATATTAATTATGATTAAGATAAAGTTTATTTTACCATAAAAATGTTTTTTATAATCATATTTCAAATTTTGATTTATTGCCATAAAAACATTTATCTACTCATCAATGTAATTATTTTTCATAATTATTAGACTAAAAATTATTATACTACTATATTCTTAATAATATTTATGTTCTCTGTTTCAATACTTATTTCATATAATATACAATTTGAAAATAAAATTTAATCATTTCTCAATTTTTTATATATTTTAAATAGTTTATACTTTAAATTTAACACGATAAATTTTTAACAATATTATTAAAAAAAATTAAAATATGTTAAGTATATTTAAAATTACATGAACAGTGTTAAAAAACTTAATTTAAAACCCTTTAAAATATTTTAACCTATAGTAAATGGGAAAATATCACATATAGTCATGTTCAGAAGTTAAATTCAATAAGTATTCATTTATCTTTAAATATTACTCCCTCCTCCCGCGAATGTTTGCCAACCTGGTCAATTGTTCTTTTGTTTGACCTGATAAAAAAGTATATAAAAATTATAAAAAATACTAAAATAAAATTTATATGATAAATTATAAAAGAATATGATAAATTTTATTTTGGTATTTTTTTATAATTTTTATATATTTTTTATCATAAGTAATCGACAGTCAAACAAGAGAACAAATGACCAGGTTAGCAAACATTCGCGGGACGGAGGGAGTATTAAAAATAGTCATTTGACCTGCTAAGTAATGACGTGGCACATGAGTAAACTTATTAAACCGATCATTTTTGTTAAATAATTTAAATAAATAAAATGTTAAACAAGGAATCGAACCTTAAATAAATAAAATGTTAAACAAGGAATCGAACCTGTGCATGAGTAGACTTATTAAACTTGTTATTTTTTTAAAATAATTTAAATAAATAAAATGTTAAACAAAGAATCTAACCTTTGAGCTATTCAAAATTAGTTACTCATAAACCCACTGCACCATGAACACCAAATATTAAAATTTTGAACCATTAAAATATTTGTACTAATAATTAATTATACTAATATTAAATAAATAAATAAATCATAAAATTTTAAAAAAAATACTTAAATAAATAAATATTATAGTATTAAATAAAATAATATAAATTTTAAATTAAATACATAAATAAAATAAATTATTAAATTTTAAATTAAACATAGAAATCATTTTATAAATAAATTAAATATTAAATAAAATAACAAATTATTTTAATATTATATTAAAAATAAAAAATAATTGTTATAATTTTGGATATTAAATTTAAATAATTAATAAATTTAAAATACTGATTTATTAAATTTGAATTATTTTATATTTAAATATTTTTATTTTTTAATTTCTATTATTATGTTTTTTTATTAATAATTTTTTTACCATTCATTATTTAATAATTGTGAACTAATGAATTATTAAAGTTAAATTTAATCTATAATTTATTAATTTTTATTATATTTTTTAATCAAATTTATTATGAAATTTAAATTAATTGATATTTACTTAATTTTAAAGTTATAATTATAAATTAATTAATTAATTTTTTAAATATTTTTAATGAAATATTATTGGGATTAAATATTATATGTAAGTTATTTTTTTTTATCAAATAAATATTTACCGTATATTATAATTTAACATTTTTTTTGATTTAATTCAATTATTTGGTATGATGGTAAATTTTTGGTTTCAAATTTTAATATTCCCAAGTTCGAACCTCATGAAGTTTAATTTTAATTTATGTTTTTACATTAACGTATTACAGCAGGTCAAAGGACCAACAGTGATAAATTTAGAACATCATTTTGAGACTGATGTGAGAGTCTGAATCCAGCTGTGGAGTGTAGGATTTGGATTTGAAGTTAGTCCATAAATCTGTTTCTGGTCAATTATGAACTGAAATTTGATTTTGGTGTTTTTGGTATGATCTGCAGTGTTATTGTGTTTTAGAGATTGCTAGGAGTTGATTTGTTGTGTAAGGTGGAGATTTGTTGAAATGTACACGAAAAATCATTTCCGGAAGCAAAATTGACAAAATGCACTGCAGGGGCAAAATTGTAATTTTGCTCAGAATTCAAATTTCGCGTATGATGAAACGACGTCGTTTCATGATGAACTGGCTGCGGGTGCAGCGGTCTAGGGCGATCGATTTGTTACTGAATTCTTAACCAAATCACATGATTCTTGAGGCGTCGTGACCCTTGCCAGCTCATCTATAAGACGCACATGGAATTGAGTGGATTGATCGCACGGTCGCGATTTGCGAGTCTGTTACAGACATGTGGTTTAGATTACCATTTTGATTTTGTGCATTTGTGATTTAGCATATAACCACTCGTGTTTGTGATCGATATGCAAGTAGTAAGCTAGAGTGAACATTTTTGTACTCTTGTTTTGCTTCGTATAATCCCAGAACCACTCTCCCCACTCCACCGTGCACGTAGATATCAGTTATTAACTGATGTCTAATGTTTTCCCGACTGATGTGTAGCGAGGAGATGTCTATAGTAAGCCTACTATAGACATCGGTTTATACCCGATGTCTGTATCATTAATAGATATCAGTTAGTAAAAATCCGACCGATGTAGTTTAATATAAACACATCTGTCAATACTCGATACAGAATCCAGCGAAAATAGCCGATATCTAAAGTTCCGTTTTAATATCACTTAAAGTCTTAAAATTGATTTCCTTAAACACTTTAATATCACCTAGAGTCTTAAAACTGATTTCTATTATATACATAAAACATTATAATATTTTCAATAGCCGATGTCGTATATATCTTAATACACCTGCTTTGTTCGATAAGAACGATATCTTTAACACAAAAATTGCAGAAAATATAATATTAAAAACATTAAATATCCATTATATTCAATATTCAAAATTCCACAATTATCTTTCCAAAATGTCGAACATCTACGACAATGCGTCTAAAATAAAATAAATGTTCCAACATGGAGTTTCATTTTTCTTCATTTTGTTCCATTATGTCACGATGATCCATGCACACCATGCTCCAACACAACAACACAGCAAAGACCTGAAAAAAAAATCGAATTATCATTTCATTTCACATCTAACTCAACACATGCAACCTTAAACTGTAAATATATATACAATCAAGCAGACCACATAAGAAAGCTCTTGAATCCCAAAACATATCTCAGACAACAAAACATCAGCAAGTACATTAAGAGATATATAAATTCCAAATATATTCTAACAATCTGAAAGCACATTTATATTCTTTGAAAACACAAACATTGATTTCGTATGAACACCGGTACAATGATATGAACACTGATTCGATACACTGATTTCGTATGAACACTGATTTGATACAAGTCGCAAGTTATAATCCATCAATTTGAAAGCACATATATATTCCTTGAAAACAAAAACACCATAGCAACACAACATCACAAACACATATTCGATACAAGTCACAAGTTCATATCCATCTATGTATCTTAAAGCACATATTCCTTGAAAACACGAACACAAAACTTATAACAGTATTGTGGTTGGATTGTGTTGGGAAATTACCTACAGTTTGTCCAACTAACTCTTGCATCTTCAATACTATCGTGCCCATTTCCGGAACCCTGTATCTCTCGGGATAGAAATCGACTTGTCAATATGCGTAATGTCGTCTTATAAGACCTACCACCAGGGTTCTTATACAAGACCTACCATCAGAAGAAAATCGTCCTGACCACAAAAGTAAAAAACACAATAATATATATATATATATATATATATATATATATATATATATATATATATATATATATATATATATATATATATATATATATATATATATATATATATATATATATATACTAACCCTGCACATCTTCAAGCGTTGTGGTGACCGGTTCCAACATCCAATATGTAATCCCACTGTACCTGCATCATCACAAGCTACATAAGCATGTAATCCCACGATTGGCCGTGATCTCCGGTTGCGGAACCTGAGGCAGCGGCGGCAGCGGATGCCCGAGTAGAGAAGCCCCTGGAGGACAGCGTCGGAGAAAGGGGTCGAAAATCGGAGGGAGAAGCGGTGGCGGCTAGAGGTCGGAGGCGGAAGATGAAAGAAGGCTTTGGGATTAGAGCGGAAGAGGAGGAGGAGGAGGCCGTGGTGTAGGAGTGGGAGAGGACGGGAGAAAGATTTTGGTTTCGAGAGAGAGGAAATCGAGAGCGCTTTACTAGTAAATTCAGATTTGTACAGATTTTAGATTTTTAGAATGAATATTTAGGGTGAGTGAATACTTATTAGTATTTTTTGAATTCTTTTATAAAAACTTTTAATATCTGTTCTATCTTAAGAAATGATGTTTAAAAAAATTGTCAATTTCAAAACTACACTTTTATCATCAGCTGGACAAATAATTGATGTTAATAAGTCTTGACATATCAATATTCCTTTGACTGATGTTAGTAATACCAAACACATCTGTTGCATAATTGAGTGACGTTAAAAAGGTGATGTCTATTTGCCAGATTCTAGTAGTAGTAGTGTCGTCTTCCCGACGATCGAAGCACGTAAAATCCTTGTGTTTATTTCGATTTTGCAGCGTGAGTGTGTTCTATATACTTGATTCGAACTTCGTGAGTGGTGATCAGAGTTGAGTTTTGAAGCTCGCGTTCGAGTTTTGGTGTTTTGTGTTCGATTGTTCGATTTGAGCTTGAGTTCGATTCTCGTCGGAGCTCATAATTGTTTTCGGCTTGATTCTCAACAAAACCGAATAATATATCAGAATAGAAAATTGGAAAGAGTCGGGTCCTATAAATCAAGTACGCCACCTTAATTTACGATGATCAGTGATCACATCATCAAGACAATTAATTAACACATTGGTTAAATGTGCGAGGGAAATGATTTCCAAGCGTGAGATGTAACACTCACAAGTGGATCGACTTCTCGGTTGAATTTTCTCATGCACGAGTTTTGAATGATCGTTTATTTATTTTCTTGTTTAGAGATTTCAATTTTTAATTTTGATTAAAGTTTACGCTTGCAAATGATTGAAAAAGAAAAGGGGCAGTCTTGGTAATATGAAAGGGGTCTACTAATCATATAGTACATTATTTTAGAGGTTAAACTAATCTTAGGGGATGTATTCAATTAAGAGTCTATAAGATTTTAATTGACTTTTAAAGTCTAGGTGTTTCAATCCGAATTTTTAAAAGTCCATTAAAATCCGGAGGTATTCAATTAGGATTTTAAAAAGTCTTTAAAAATCTGTATGTATTCAAAAGTCCATAGATTATAATGAATTTTAAAAGTTTATGGATTTTGATGGATTCTCTTTACAAAATATAACTAAATTTGACTTTTCGAAATCTCTTATAATTATGAGACCCTCCCAATTCCCTCCTTTTTGAGACGCTTCGTGAGAGAAACAAAGAGATCGATCTATTGAGGGCGTGGGTTCATCAGCTCCGACAAAAATTGGAGTACGGTCGAGGACAAACGACGAGACGCGGCGGCCTTCGTCTCCGGCAGAGGTGAGGCTCGATTTCGGCATCTACACAGCGGGTCGGCGTCTCGACGACGATAGGGTTCCGCCTCCGGCCTCTGCGACGAACGGCGTCAATCGGGGTTGGTGTCCGGTGTTGCGGCGTGGATCGGAAAGGTCAGGGCTTGACTCGGCTTGGATCGAACGGATCCGGCAACTGTGGGGGCTTGGCGTCGGAGCTCCGGTGGTTTGGCTGGTCTGGAGTCGGCGGCAGCGGCGCCGGAAGGTGCTCGGCAAAGGGCTTGAAGAGGGCTTCGTTCGGGTCAGCTTCGAGGCTATGAAACGGGCTGAAACGGGCCTGAATTAGGGGTTGAACGGGCTGCTTTGGGTCGAGATTTGGGGGAGAGCTTTGGATTTCTACCCCTATAAATATTAAGTAAGGGTTAAATACCCCTTACAAAATAAAAATCGGATCTCTACCCCTCCCCTTTTAAAATTAAATGTAAAAGAAATGTAAATAAAAATATTTACACATTAACCCCTAAAAATATTTACACAATAACCCCACTTTCATTTCTTCTTCTTCCCCATTTTTGCTCTTCCGTAACCCTAAATCGCCCAAAAAAAATGGCTCCGAAATCGACGATTTTCCACCAACAATTCGACGTAAAAAGGTTAGCATTCACTTCTACATGACTTGTGTGTGTGTTGTTGTCAATATCGAGCTTGAATTTTGCGATTTGAGTGCTTTTCGAAACCAAAAAATTCTGGAAAATCGCTCTTGAATCGCAGGCGGGCGTAGGGCGCAGGCCACTGCCTACGCCCTACGCCCAGTGTGAAGTATGCTGAAGGCTGCAACAAGTTGGGCGTAGGGCGCAGGCCACTGCCTACGCCCTACGCCCATCTGGAAGTAGCTCACTGCCTACTTCCAGATGGGCGTAGGGCGTAGGCAGTGGCCTGCGCCCTACGCCCAACTTGTTACAGCCTTCAGCATACTTCCAGATGGGCGTAGGGCGTAGGCAATGGCCTGCGCCCTACGCCCTTACCAGTCCAGTTTTGAATTCTGATTCTTCCCGTTTTATTGTAATTACAGGCATGGATAATATATCAATCATCATACATTTTAGTGGAGAGTGGCAGCTCGTGGAGGAATATTGGAGATGGATAATGAGCGATTTGAAGCACTCGAAAACAATATTGATTGATAGGAGCATTTCGTTTAATGCACTTGTTGAGAAAGTGTGTGGAAAAATCGGCATCGATCAATCATGTAATGAAGTTGCGATATCTCGATTCCCAAAGGAAAAGTCTCCTCCGATATATATTAATGATGAAGAAAGTTGGGCCACGACTGTATGGATTCATAGAAAACAAGATGAAATGGAGTTGTTTGTGACCTACAGTCCTTCTGTACCGAGAAGTCCAGCCCGTGAAAGTCCTGCACGTCAAAGTCAAAGTCCTGCACGTCAAAGTCCAATTCGGCCAGAAAAACTTCCAACTCGAAGAACTTCAGGTGAAACATCACAATATTACAGTCAAGTAATAGTTCCATCTACTTATGATCAGTCTGTATCTATTTGGAATAGCATTGATTTATGCAATACTTCGTATGGTGGTGTTTCTGGTGATTATGATGGTGGTGTGGGTGGTGATTATTATGATGGTTTTGATGGTGTCGAGGTCGATGCTAACGACGATGATGTTGTTGTTGTTGATGACGATGATAATAACAATGGTGGAGGTGGTGACGACGGTTATAATGAGGGCGGTAGTTCTTATTATAATAATCCTGTTGTGGACGATGTTGTTGTTCCTGCTTTCATACTTTGTGATCGAGACGGGGGTGGCCGGTTTGATGGTTCCGATTTGGTAGTTGGTCATACCTTCAAGAACAAAGACGATTTCAACTACGTTGTCGCTCGGGTAGCATTGCAGGGCAAGTTTGAATTTGTTGTGGCCAAATCTGATCACAATCGAAAGGTGGTGAAATGTGTTGAAAAAAATTGCAAATGGAAAATTCGTGCAACAAGGAAGAAGACGACCGAAGAGTTTGTGATTAAAACCTACACCAACATCCACACTTGTTCTTTGATTGATAGAAGCGGTGTGCACAGGCAGGCCTCTAGCAGTCTTATCGGCAATCGACTCCAGGACCAGTTCTTGAACGCAAAGAAACCTATAACACCAGCTGCAATTCAGCAGTTCATGCGTACTGAGGAAAATATTACTGTCAGTTACGACAAAGCATGGAGAGGGCGGCAGAGATGCCTGGAAAATGTTCGCGGATCCTATGAAGATAATTTCTCGAAGCTTCCTTCGTATTGTTACATGCTTGAACAAAGGAATCCAGGTATGTTCACCCGTATTCAGACAGATGCCAACAATGAATTTAAGTACTTCTTCATGGCTATCGGAGCGTGTATTCGGGGATTTCAGTACATGAAGGACGTTATCGTCATTGATGCATCCTTCATGACCAATAGATACAAGGGAACGCTTCTTATTGCTTCTGCTACTGACAGTGAGCATCACAGTTACCCACTTGCTTGGGGTGTGGGTGATGCAGAGGACACCAGTTGCTGGATTTGGTTCCTTCAGTGCTTGCAGTTTTTGATTCCAGATAGATCTGATCTGGTAATCGTGTCTGACAGAGGTCGGCCAATAATAAATGCGGTAGCTGCTGTTTACCCTAAGGCAGAACATGGACACTGCTATTGGCACATCATGCAAAACATCAAGTCCAAGTACAGCAGGAGAAACGACTTGGTTGGTCATTTTAAGAATGCTGCGTGCTCGTACACTGTACCCGAGTTCAATCGACACTTTTCAGAGCTTAGAGCAGAGAGCGAGAAATGTGCAAATTGGCTAGAAGATATCACGTTTGAGAAATGGTCAAGAGTCCACCACCGTGTGAATAGATACGAGGTGATGACGTCTAACCCAGTGGAAGTGATAAATGCCGTGATGAAAGACGCTAAAGACTATCCCATATGTTCCTTGATCAAGTTTATCGTGGATAAGATGGTTGAATGGTTTTGCAGACATCGTGAAGAAGCTCGTGCATTCACCGGTGTATTGACACCGAGAAGGGAAACAACATTGCGTGAGCGTTATGACCGTGCTCCTAAATGGGTTACCAGAAAAATAAGTACTTAGATGTACGCTGTGGAGTCGACTAGATGGTGTGGGGTTGTGTATTTGGAGGCAATGACGTGTGAATGTGGTGTGTTTCAAATTGACATGATGCCGTGTGAGCATGCCATTGCCGCAGTGTGTGCCAAGGACCCGAGTCGGGCAGGACAATATGCTTATGATATGACTTCTCTTTATTTCACCCATGAGTATATGATGCAAGCATATAAGGAGAACATTATACCTGTTCCTTCAGAAGATCAATGGACGGAGATTCCCGAATATGTCCAAAACATGATAGTGTTGCCCCCACAGGTGAAACGAACTCCAGGACGGCCGAGAACGGACCGCTACACGAGTCGAATTGAGAGGTTTTCGAAGAAAACATATCGATGTGGGAAATGTCAAGGAGAGGGTCACAATGCACAGACTTGTCCGATTCCACCAGAGTAAACACTGTTGAACGTTTATGTAGTTGTGTGTGTTTTTTCATATATTTTTGTGTAATTTGACTTGTGAAATATTTACTATGCAGGTTGTGATGTCAAGAGGAGGAAGTTGTAGATGCCCGGGTGTAGCGAAGAAGAGGGCATGACTAGAACTCTTTGATTTTTTACAATTATTTTGTGTTTTGAGACAATTTTGCAACAAACTTTGTGTTGTAATGAATCTTTTATGTTAGAAGTGTTTAATTGTGCAACAAACTGTTAGAATTGCTTAAATGTGGTGTAAATGTGTTTTGGACAGGTTGGAATCACAAAAAACGGGGAAATCCATGAAAAATTCCATGAAAAATCGATCCTCGGGTTGATCCTCGGGTTCCACAGAAAATTCTGTTCTGTGGTGGGCGTAGGGCGTAGGCAATGGCCTACGCCCTACGCCCTCTCTGTCGCAGGCCAAAGCCTTCTTCTTGATGGGCGTAGGGCGTAGGCCATTGCCTACGCCCTACGCCCTACCTGCCCTACGCCAACTGCCATGCACTTGATGGGCGTAGGGCGTAGGCCATTGCCTACGCCCTACGCCCAACCTGCCCTACGCCCGCTGCCTTACACTAGACTGACGCAGGGCGTAGGCCACTACCCTACGCCCTGCGCCCATTCTGACGTACCTCCACCTGCGCCCTACGCCTTCACAGTTTGGATTTCACACGGTTTTGGCAATTTATCGACTTACCCGTGGATAATTAATGTAATTTGTACCGTTGGATGATCTTAAAATGTAGTTTTGCGTGTCCCGACCAATTTTCGTTGAAAAATAATGTCGGGAAGTGCTCGATCGGCTAATGTCGAGAATTTGTCAATTTTTGCGACATTAGCGGATCGAGCACTTCCCGACATTATTTTTTCACGAAAATTGGAAGGGACACGTAAAACTACATTTTAAGATCATCCAACGGTTCAGATCGCCTTAATTATCCACGAATAGAAGTATTTAGTGTTTTCATCACATATTACTTCTAAGTTACTTCTAAGTTTAACTTTAAATGTTATAGTTTGAGTTGAAGTTAAGTAGCTTCAAGGTATGACCAAAAAATAAAATGTAATTTCGTTATTTTGAACCGTTGGATGATCTTAAAATGTAGTTTTACGTGTCCCTTCCAATTTTTGTGAAAAAATAATGTCGGGAAGTGCTCGATCCGCTAATGTCGCAAAAATCGACAAATTCTCAACATTAGCCGATCGAGCACTTCCCGACATTATTTTTCCACGAAAATTGGTTGGGACACGCAAAACTACATTTTAAGATCATCCAACGGTACAAATTACATTAATTATCCACGGGTAAGTCGATAAATTGCCAAAACCGCGTGAAATCCAAACTGTGAAGGCGTAGGGCGCAGGTGGGGGTACGTCAGAATGGGCGTAGGGCGTAGGGTAGTGGCCTACGCCCTGCGTCAATCTAGTGGGGGTAGCGGGCGTAGGGCAGGTTGGGCGTAGGGCGTAGGCCACTGCCTGCGCCCTACGCCCATCAAAAGCAGGTTGTGGCTTGCGACAGAGCGGGCGTAGGGCGCAGGCAATGGCCTACGCCCTACGCCCACCACAATCCAGAATTTTTCATGGATTTCCCCGTTTTTTGTGATTCCATCCTGTCCAAAACATATTTACACCACATTCAAACAATTCTAATATTTACAATTCAATACAACACAAATACAAAGTCTAAAATCATCCAAAATACAAATCAGACTCGATGACTCATACTGAAGATTTTTCGAGCTACATATCGGCGATACTTCATCAAGTACCCGTCGTCGATTTCTTTACCCCGGTGATTGAGGTACTTGTTGACTAGACGATCTAGATACATGCACACGTACGGGCCGCAGTTGTTGTTGTCGACTTGGACAAACTGCTCCAACGGGGCTTCGACCTGCATAGAAGTTTTCTTGTGGGTTCGATGTAACAAGTTTGTACCCTCCCAAAATCCTGCAGCTACCAAGAGACGAGGCAACAACTCCAACACCGGAGATAGTACACGAGACTTGGCTTCTACTTCCGGACAACGCCACCACAACGAGTCGTACAACTGTATAGTCCAGAGGTTCAGGTCAATCCGTATCACGACCCAATGTTGCCCGGTATTACAGACCGTTATCACCTAAAAAAATAAAAAATAAAATAAAACGTTATTTACAATTAAATTAAAATATTAAATTGAATTAAAAAAATAAAAATGTACGGTTCTTTAAATTACCTCTCGTGCGTGTTCCCAACTCTCGTGCCTATCGTCCCCCGTGATGTATTTCAGCATGAAGTCCGGCGGTGCCCAGGACTCATATTTCCTCTCCATGTTCGTTCTCCTTGCATGTGCTCTCGGGATCGCAATCTCAGCGTACTGGGTCCTCATAGCGTTCTGTTAATTAAAAATAAATTTAAACGATTAGAATTAGGAAAATGATAAAAAAAACTTGTATTTGATAGGATGATTGGATCTTACGAAGAACTCGGTACACAAGAGTATAGTCTTCTTTGGAGTGACTTCATCATTTTTTACGGCATTGTTCTCCTTTATCTTGTCCCGCAGGTACGTAATGTACATGTCAATCTCCTGAAGAATATACATATCACAGTTAAGCACAATTTAATAAACATTATAAATTTAAAAGTTTAACTACAAATTAACTTACCATGTCCGAGTACCAATAATGTAGTGACTCAATCCGCTCGAAGTAGGCCTGGTCCAGAGTAAGTCCGTTGAAAGGGATATAGACACTCATTCCATGCCCGTGACGACGGAAGGTCGAATAGAGCCCCCTAACCTTCTTGCTGCCTCTCCGTGCGAACTGCTGGACGTACGGGCTCCGAAGAGCTCCGAGACTACTCTCGACGACATCACCCTCCTCCTCATCATCCCCAAGTTCTTTTTCCTCTTCCGACAATGCAATCTCATTTTCGTGTTCATTTTCCACGGGAGATGTCATCTTGAACAACTGGACCTGCGTCCCAGTCGGAAAAAAAGTCTCTACATCAACGATCTCCTGCGGTATATCAGCCCCAATCGGTACAGTAAAACCAGGATCATACTCTGGCCGATCAGCAGTAGTCGGAGGGAAGATGCCGTGGGTGGGAATCGCAGGGAAGGGACCGAAGACACCCTGAAAATCACGCAGCGCCCTCGGTGGCGAAGAATGACCGCTATCTCCCCAGACAGCATGAGTCTGTGCCGGTGTGCGATAGCTATCGCCAACGGTCGTCTCCTCGAAATGGGGCTGCTCGACCTGAGGCTGCTCGAAATGGCGCGAGAGTGGCACAGGAGTAGTATAATACTCGATCATCGCTTGCGGTTGTGGTTGTGGACTATCCCAAGTTGGAGCAGAGTAATACTCCATTGGAGGAAACTAAACAAAAAAATAATTTAGGTCGACACATAAAAAAGAACAAACAAAGAAAGAAGTAATCAAATTTTTTCAAAATATATTAATAGTAATATAATTTTTAAAATCATGTTTTTGAAAAATACAAAAAAAAAAAAATACAAACAAAAAGACAGCTACTGAACCTCCTCATCTGCCCTATCTCCTAGGTTGCAACGGTTAAGGGCCGCTTGAAGAGCGTCGATCCGACTACAAACCTCAGCAATCATCTCTCCCTGCTTTCCCTGCTCCACCCCGTACTTGTCCACCCGTTCAAGTAACTCTCTAACCAGCTTTTTCTGCTCCGTCAGCTCTGCTAGCATAGCCGTCTCACGCTGGTCTCGCAGCCTCTCACGCTCGTCTCGCTGCGTCTCACGCTCGTCTCGCAGCCTCTCACGCTCCCTCATCTCCTCGTCTCGCCGCCTGTCGGCTGTCCTCTCGTCCCTATGCATCTGCAGAAAATCGGAAAACCAACCCGGCTGTCCTCCGGATGGCTGAGTCTGAGAAGAAGACGGACCGACATGGTCAAAGACTGTCTCAGGAAAAGCTGAGTATGTCATCTGGGGTGGAGGTGGGGGTGTCCTCTGTCGTGGAGCTCGAGCTGGAGCAATGAACTTCACGTAGTCAGTGCAGAAGATGTCGTCGTCGTTGAGTCGTAGAGCGTCTGCTTCGAGACCATAATAGTTCCGCTGGAACCAGCACAGGGTCCCGTAAAAAGCTGGAGACATCAACTCCTCAACGTCCGGCTTCAAGTGCGGATACACAACCTGCATGTTTGTTTTTGAAATTTTATAAGTCTGGATAATTTAAATAAATTGAATTCACGCAATAAACTTGTTCAAACATTTACCTGCACACTGCTAACAAAGAAGTTCTTCATATCATCGCCCTGCGGTGCGTTGTTACTCAGAGAATATCGGAGCATCCTGGGGTACGAATGAATGTAGTCTCTCCTGGGGGATGCGTTCAGTTTTACAACCGCACCCTCGAAAGCCTCCATCATATAGAACTAAAACCAAAAGAAGAGTATATATTATTAAACACTACAAAAACTATTCAATTATCAACAAACTAGTTATAAACATACCGCAAAAAAATGGATGAATCCATATGCATTCCATGAGCGCGTCCCTGGCCCGTCGATTGCACCGATTTGCTCGAAGCAATCATCGACGATAGCCTTCCACACCCTCCGTCCCCATGGATACTTCTGGCAAACATCGAGGTTACTGCAAAGCTGTAATAAATACAAAAATTAAAAAATTAGAAATAAATTTCAATACACAATAAAAAAAAATTAATTCGCGTATTACCTCGAAGTACTCATCGGGGATATGTGATTGTCTGTTAGGTATGTCTAACAGAGTCTGTATCAACCAAACAAAGGTTAGGTTGATTACATCCGGGTGCCTCTCTGGACGCCTTTTGGCCAACAGCGATTCGATTTTCTTAATCAGCTCATCCGTCGTCACCTGTTTCTTGGCCAGGTCATGAGCCGGGAATGCTCTTTCCTTCAGGTCCGCATCATCACCGTCCACGTCATCCTGGGAGCGGGAGTCAGAAAAGTGCAACCCTGTAATCAAGCTGAACTCCACCGGGCTCAGACGAGCTACCATGTTGTTCGTCACGAACAACCGGAATCGCTTCTTCTTCGGGTCTGGCCACACGCAGACTCGAGCCATCAACTGATGGATGGCCGCATTGGGCACTACACCTTGCCCGTCCAAGAGTAAGAAATTACCCAGCTGAGGGTAATCGGTCACGACGTTCGGGAAGGCGGCCAGCAGAGGTCCCGCTATACTGGGGATTTTCGTGTAGCTGTGGCGCGTCGTTAACTTCCCCTTCATCACCACGTCCCCGTATTTGCGCTGGGGTAGCTCACCGATGTCCGAAGCCGGAACAGGGCGATACTCATCCTGAAAAACACAGTACAAAAAAACCATTTAAAAAACTCAAAACTGGTCTGCCTTGGGCGTAGGGCGTAGGCTTCAGCCTGCGTCCAAAAAAAAATTGACGCAGGGCGTAAGCTGAAGCCTACGCCCTACGCCCACATTCGCAGAAAAATTATTTGACGCAGGCTTCAGCCTGCGTCCAAAAAAAAATTGACGCAGGGCGTAAGCTGAAGCCTACGCCCTACGCCCAAAAATTTTTTGACGTAGGCTTCAGCCTACGCCCTACGCCCAAAAACATTTTGACGCAGGCAACAGCCTGCGTCCTACACCCAAGAACACAGAAAACCAGATTTTTCATATGCACAAAAAACTCAAATTCACAGAAATCGTGAGAGAATGCATATGCCAAATTAAAGAGAGGTACCTGATAATTCTCCTCAGCCTGTGTTTGGGACAATCCAAGGAGCGGTTCGCGGTCGTGCGCCGCCTTTCTTCTCGGCTCAGCCTGCCCGCTACCGGCCGACGGGGCAGGGGACTGGGACGGCCGACGAGCCCTTTTGGAGCCCCTTCCAGTTGATGAGGATGCGTCGTGAGACATTGTCAAGGTCGCCGGAATGAAGCTCGCCGGTTCTGCATTTTGATTTTTGATTTCAAACCTTGAAATCGAACTGAGAGAGAGAGAGGGGCGAGGCGGGATGAGTACTTACCTGATCAGAGAGGGTCGGGGTGCTCTTGCCGGAGTTCGTCTCTTCTTCCCGTCGGTTGGAGTTCGTTTCTTCGCCGGAGTTCGTTCGTCTTTGCGGTTTCTGTGATAGAGAAAAGAGGGGCAGCGGGTTTGGGAGAGGAGGGAATTGGGGTAGGGTTTGTGTTTTAATTTTTGAAGGACTCAATTGCAATTTTGATAACTCTATAGGCTAATTGGTAATTCTGAAAAATGTATATATGATTTTTGATTTATTTTTATTATATTTAAATTAAAAAATAAATAGAAAATAAGGGGAGGGGCATTTTTCTGAAATGCAATTTTCAGAGGGTCACCCCTCCCAATTCTCTCGATTTGGGGGCTGGTTTTGGGTTTAGATTTAGGTTTTTATTTGGGGTGGGAATTCATGGTGTATGTATGTATATGTATGAGTGTACGTGTGTGTGTTTGTGTGAAGAAAAAGAAGACATGGAGAGAGGGAGATGGAGAGGGGGAGAAGATGGATACGGGATACCTTCTGTGAAAATTTGGTGAGATGTGAGTGAGAGTGTTGTGAGGTGTGTTATGAAAAGGGTTTACTTTTTCTTATTTTTGGCATGAATTCAAACATTGTTTTTGTGTATGGAAGTGAAAGAAAGTATTTTTGTGTCTTGTTTGTTTTGTTGCTGCAGGAGGGTGAGGAGGGGTTTCTGAGATGTGTAAGAAGGTCAACTAGAAGGAGCATGGTTGTGAGATGTGGTGGTAGGAACAAAGACAAAAATATGTAGATTACTATTAATTCTTATCAATTGTATAAACAAAGCATTTCTTATGGTTTTGTTTTTATTTCATTTTTATTTAGCTTTAACTTAAAAAGATTAACAATTTATTTTTATTTGTTAAGATCAATACTTATATTATATTATTAGAGTATTAAATTTATTTAAATAATTTCAAATGGGTAATAATAATATTATTAGAGAGTGGTTGTTATTTAATTAATTATGATTAGTGAAGTTTTTAAAACGAGCTTAGGGGATTAGTAACTACCAATAGTAAAACCGAGACTCGGGTGCTACAGCAGGTGGCGAGCTCGAGCCCGGTCGATCGCATCGGAGCTGGTTGCGGGGGTGTGGTGGTGCGTCGGATCACTGGGAGAGGACGGGAAGTTCGCCTTCGTGTTTTAGCGGAGGGAGAGAGTGAGGAATCATGTGGGAGAGAAACGAGGGACATGCTAAGATGGGTATAAATTGAAGGGTAACGAGTCTTTACACATTTTAAGCGGTCTAAATGGAAAGTGTAATTTCTCGAAATCTTTATTGGTAAAAAATGTTGAAAAAAAGCCTAATCGGTATTTTTCTCTAATTTTTTATTCTCTCTCGCAGAGGTTTAATTTTTTAAATCCATCTTCCGCCTCAGAGATCTATGAATTCGGGGATGAGAACCACGGGCATAAATTATTTCTTTTCAATATTTACAACCATTCTTCTCCGTCATAGCGCGTGCACGACCATCAAACCCAAGCTATTTCTTTCTCTCGTCTCCAAGCTTTCACACTGTCTCGCCGCCGCTGATATTGAAAGATTGCTCGGAAGAAATTAATCGATCTAAATTTGATTACACAAAACCTAGGTAATTTTCTTAAATTCATTAATTTGGTAAAAAATAAATTTCTGAAAACCCTACTTCCTGTAAATGTGATTTGATCCATCAATTTGATTTAGTTCAGTAATTTTGAAGTTTGAGTTTAGCATTTTTGAGATTTTTCCCTTCTAATTCCCTCGTTCGTCCCGTTTTTTCGATTCTAAGTAACTCAACAATTAATTTTTCTATTTGAATTTGTAGGTAATTGGAGTGAGATACAAACTCCTCTGGACTAGACCCTTAGCAGCACATCGTGGTAACATTTTGTATATTTGTTTTCTCTTTTATTGTTTTTTGATTCGTACATAGTGTATTGTCGATTGTGATCATTTGTTCACCTCAATAAAATTTATACGAGAGACCAAATATAGATGATGAATATGAAATTTTAATTACTTGACATTTAAATTTGAATTATTTTCAAATTTTGCTGTCTAGAACGAAATAAAAAATGAGGCAACTTTTTATGTGACCAATTAATTTTTTTTCCATTAGTTACACAATTACATTTACTATATACAGGGCAAGAATATTCTAAAATGCCAGTTTTCCATTAGTTACAAAATTACATTTACTATATACAGGGCAAGAATATTCTAAAATGGCAGCCCATATAATAGCATATTTGTAACAGTGAATGATAATTAGGTAATGTTTTGTAATTAAGATAAACCAAAACAACCCAAAGAACAATTCAAAAGTACACGGCAAACATGATCATAAACATAGAGAAGGAATTCGAAATCACAGGTAATGAATTGGGGAAAACATAATGTATGCTAATTAGAACAATCTAGTTGCAATACCTGATCACAAAAAAGATTCAGAAGAACAAAACACACTTAAAAAAAAAAGGAAGAACAAAACACTCATGAAAAAAACAAACAGGGTGCGGCCAAACGCTGAAGTTTCAGAAGGTGTCTTTTTGAATAGGTCCCATGGGTGACAAACAAAGAGGGAAGAAGTGATTGCACTTGTATCCGTCCAGGACAAATTTGAAAGTCTTGATTATAGAGCTTATTTCAGGACGTGCATCTGCTTCCACAAGCTTATCGTCCCTGTACTTGTCCAGATCAAACCCGCATACGTCGAGATGGATGTGAGCGTACTGGGTGTCTTCGCTTAACGCTGTTTGTAAACACACAATGCCGAACAACTTGTGTGCTATTTTTCCTCCTTCCTCCTCTTGGTAAATAATATGATTCAAAGCAAGAGGCCGAGATCTGTGTTTGAAATCATCAGCAAAGGAAGATCTGGGAATTCTTCCAAAGCTGGCTTTGGACCAATCGAACAAATAGGGGTTATCATGCATAGTAGTATTATAAATATTGTTGTTCTTAACAATGCAAAGCTTGTGATCCTCGATCACAAAGAAACGGCCCTCAAAAGGAATACTCTTGTAGTCATCAGAATAATCTACTATTTTCCAACCGGGCCCATCGAGCTCCTCATCAATGTCGAGGGTGAAAATCCCTAAGCGGGTTTCGATGAGGAAAACAGAATCGGTGATAAACCCAAACCAATCGATATTAAAACTGCGAGGGGTAAAACGATTGGCCAGCAAGAAGTCTTGTATTGGAGGAAGCTTTTCCCATTTGTCCTTGGAAGGATTGTACAACTCGAAATCGATTGGGTTGGGGTCGTCGTAATGAGACCAAGGACCAAAACAAATTCTCCGAGAGAAGACCAGAATTCTTTTAGCGTCGGGGGTAGGGATGGCCACAGTATGGTTTTTGGGGCAGAGCATATCGGGTAAGCCACGGACCATAGATTTATCCAACACCTTAGTACTACTGGATTCGGATTGGGATTGATCGGCGTCGTCGATTAGGTGTGGGTATAGATCAACGGTGTACGCTGAACTACCTTCACGGGGACCGGGATCAGCAGGAAGTCCATTCTCAAACATATACAGGGACGAATCTAAGACGCAGAAAGCATGGGACTTGTCACTCAGGTGGCTGCGATCGAGAATAAGAGTTGGAGCCGTAAGGATGTAACCACCAAATCCGCCGCCATCAACAACTAATGGAGATGATGATGATGATGATGATGACGACGAGGATGATGCGAGATCTACAATCAATATAGCATAATATTCGCCCTCCCAAGCAAAGAGAGAGGTAACGATACAGACTTTACCTGATGGTGACCGTGGCGGTGACGGTGACTGTGGCGGAGATGATTTATTCTGATAGCGGACTGCACCTGGAAGAGAATCCATGGCGGCGGCGGTTCAGATAGGAGGAAACCCTAACGGATCGGATTTGTGAAGAATTACGCCTATTTTTACTGGCATGTAGTACTTTATAAATAATGAGACCCTATACTTTTACCCACTCTTTATAGCCGGATGGGATCTTGCTCCAGGCCCATATTAATAGTCCAGCCCAATTTCATTTTTGCTTATGTCACAATTCAATAATTTTTGGTAAAAATACTAATTAAGCTTTTTTTTTTTTTTTCGGACGAGCTCCAATTTATTTACTAATTATGCCTTTTTGTTCCAATTAAGCCAAAAAATATACCTGGAAGGACGAAAATACCCTTCCACCTATTTTCACACCGAACATTACTATAACTAGTGCAGTACTCGTGTGATGTCCGTGATCTTACGTTGCGCTTGATCTTGCAGTGTGCCTTTGATCTTGCGGTGCCCGTGATTTTACGTACATAGCTCTCTACAATATCGTTTAAAATAATTTATTTTCGTTTAAAACATAAATTACAATATTTTTTCGTTTAAAACATAAATTACAATAGTACAGTATATGTTTGAACTTCATTTATATTCTCTAAATGAAACATTAAAAGGCAAAATTCTAAACTTTTATTACAAATTTTGAAAGACCTCCTTAAAAATCACATTATTTGTTTTGTTTGTAAGTTTTCCATTTTCGTCACAACACAAAAATTTTAACCCACTTCTATTCGTCACCCTTGAAACACCAACGTACAGTTGCCCATGAGTGAAAACCGGTTTCTTCAAAAACACACCAACATCAGTCAACAATTGACCTTGGCTTTTATTGATCGTCATTGCATACGATATCATCAACGGGAATTGTCTTCGTTGAAATCTAAATGGAATCCTCGAATCAGAAGGACTAAGCGTAATTCTGGGAATATACACAATTTCATTCGCGTTTTTGCCTCCCAAGACTCGTGCCTTAATAACATAAGTCCCAAGTTTGGTTACCACTAACTGAGTTCCATTACAGAGTCCTGCCGAGTGATCCATGTTTCGTATCAACATCACCGAAACTCCAACTTACACAAAGTAATAAACAGTCCACATCAATAACTAAACATCATGTTCATATGCATCAAGCATAAACAATCAATTAAATAATCTACATTTTCATTTTATGAAGAAAATATCATTTAATATAAACATTAAGTAGCATAACATCCATTTATATTTTATTTTATGAACAAACATAAAAACTTTACAAATAAGATAGAAATAACCTTTAACTTCAACTGATGATTCGGCAACCCTAATCATTTGATGGTATTCAAGAATTCAGCGGAGTGCATGTTTGCAAACATATTCTCTGCATCCTCAGACTTTTCAATCGAATCAGCACTAAGATATATTCTTTCATCCGTAGAGTGCATCGAAACCATAAAATCGTTAATAGAATCAACTTTTTCCAAAGTCGGGGCCGAAATGGCCCTACCTTGTAAGAATTGCACATCTCCAATATGATTTGAGAAATCCGGATAAATTGCATGAACCATTGAACCGATGAAATCATCGGAAGAGGTTATGAGAAGGTCATCGGGAATTTCTAGACCGCAACCCCATCATTGCCGTCTCCTATAGTTCCATCGTCAATCGAAGACATCCAATTAGAGAATTCTCTTAAAGTAATTAAATCATTTTCGTCCACAAAATTCTGCAATCTCATATTAGTCGTCAACCTCAAGACTTTGCATTCTCTCCAAATGTTGGAGGAATTAATTGTCGCATGAACAATATCCTGTCTCGTACCTTTAGCAATTACCGGAAAAATTTGACGAAAATCCCCACCAAATACAATAACCTTTCCCCCAAAGGGCTTTTCATCAGCTCGCGGATCAGAACTTCGCATAATATCACGCATTGTTCGATCAAGTGCTTCAAAACAATGCCTACAAAATTATATAAAGTCAACTTCAGTTAGTTAATTTTCAGCAAAAGAAAATAGAAACAATGTGAAATATTAAATTTGAGAATGAGAGGCGTTTTATTACCTATGCGTCATGGGAGCTTCGTCCTATATAATCATTTTAGCTAGCTGAATCAACTCTGCGAGTTCGATTCTCTTGTTTATATTGCAGACTGACTCATCAGTTAAGTTCAAATGAATTGCAAATTTTGAATGAGCTGTCCTGCCTCCGGGTAACAGAAGAGAAGCTATTCCACTAGAAGCAACATTCAACACAATATGTCCCATTGAACGAACAGCGGCAGAGAGAGTGTTCCAAACAAATGTCTTACCGGTTCCTCCATAACTATATAGAAAGAAAACTTGTCCTTTGTTTTCGTGCAAAGCAAACATTATCGATTCATATGCTTGGCTCTGATCCTGATTGAGCATTCCGACCAGCCTGAAGTGCTCTTCTGTAAGTTTTTTTCGATCGTAATTCATCTCTTCCGCTATAAGGAGATTTCTATCGATAGCTTCATCGTGCTGCGAATACGGCATCTTGGGATAATCTAAAAGAATTTTACCTTTTCTTTGCATTACATCTTCAATTTCCCTCAAGCACAAATTTTTAATTTGATCGTCGCTGAGAATCAAATCTGTAAAAAAAGAGAAGAAATAAAAACTCATATTAAGGACTCTTAGACCCGGTGTATAGTGCATTTATGTCGTCGACACGGGAACAAACTGTAAAGAATGAATTGAAGATGTTAATAATTATATCAGGAAGTTCCAAACGAATACGATATTGATTTAAGATGTCTGATGCGAGGAGATGGCTGCAACTTTCCCAAAGAATCTTTTGCCGACTGACGGAATCAGAAGTTATCAAATTCACAAATAAAGATCGAAGCATTGTTTCTGAACCCCAAACTGCAGCTTCTTCCATGGCTTTAACAAATTCCTTATCGTCATCAATCAAACCACGGGCGAAACAGGTTTCTCTAAAGGTTTCATATCGTATCCCGTTATAACAATAAATATCATCATACGATTCACAACCTTTCACAACATTCAGCAGAAGTCGCATATAATACACCTCCCCACTGCCTGGATGTACATAGTTCAATCTCCCGAGAGCAATTCCTCTCTTCCTTGGCCGCCAAGCACTTTCCTTCTCATCCAAACGAATTTCATAGGAAACTCATCGTAAGTTATCACTTTGGCTCGTTGAAATTTCTTGTTTGCAATCATCCAGGCTGTAAACGTAGTCTCTTTACCCGCGGCTCTGGACACAACATTCGTAACAGACGATCCTTCCTTAAATACAACAATCTGCTCGTCAGGCAGATGAAACTTCAATCTCACAATGTTAGTCTGGTTGAATGAATTTCATATCCATATAACCGGCACACCGCTTCCGACGCAGATACGTATCTGCAATCTAAATATTGCTTTATTTCATCAACAATTTTATTTCCAGCAACGTCATTTGTGAGACTGATAAAAAACGGCAGTTGCTCGATCGTGTCCTTTGTGAACGTATTTGAACGAATATTTAATAGACCGCAAACGATTGCACAACTCCACGTTAATATGCGCTCTATATTTTTTCAGGAGATAAGGGTTATGGGGAACAACAGACCTGCAAAAAAATGTGAACCCAAAGATATTATTAGAAGATGAATTCTATACAATGGCATTCCGGACGAAGTGTTCAAAAATGAATTTTATTTTTTATTATCTATGCATAAATAAAACGAAACATCCTAAAAGCATACCTATTGTCAAGTTCAATTCCTCTCTTTAATATCTCCTGCCATCATCCCTTCTTTTGTAAACGACAAAGCCATCATTATCTACCGTTGTGCGATAAACGTATTTCTTCGGGAATTTTTTTGTACATCGACATCCATCCATGCACGGTGATTTTTTATTTGCTAGGTCACACGGACCATGAATCATGAACTCACTGACCGCGTCATGATATTCCCGATCTTCCTTGCAATCAGGAATCTCCGCAGATATAATACCGTCGATGACATCTGCACTTGCTGTCTGGGGGAAATTTTTTATGAACAGTAGAATATGAGCATGCGGCATTCCACGCTTCTGAAACTCGATAGTATAAACAACTGAAAAGAAGAGTTAAACACAATGAGAATATAAAGCATTAAACTAATTAAATAAAAAAAATTGAAAATTAAAAATAGATAAAGGATGCACTAACTCGCAGATTACTCCCCAAACAGCTTTTCGTGACGAATATCTCTCAACATATTGTCTAACTTAGTGTGGAACATTCGAGAAAGAATATCCGGTCAATCATTTACAGTCAATCCTCTTTCTTTAACATACCTATCTATTTCATCCCACTTCGGATTACACGTGAAAGTAATAAACAAATTTGGATATCCTACCCACCTACATATAGCCATTGCGTCATGATAATTCTGTATCATGTATCGGGCACCGCCAAGGAAAGAAAAAGGCAAAATAATCCTTTTACCAGTATCTGCCAGGTTAGTTTCTCCACTACTTAATGCTTCGCCCAACGCAGCGTAAGAGTCACATCTGAAATCCTGCTGATGATTTTTCATGTAAGTAATTTTGTACGACTCAACCATCGTATAAGCGTCAACCAAGAATTGTTGAAATAAACGTCGTCCAAAAAGAATATAGGAGATTCAGTATCCCTCTCCTGCAGCATGTAAGAGAAGTACTATTTCATTGAAACCTTTCTTTTTCTAACTTCTTTGCTCCTAGTCGTTTTACAATGAGGAACGTTATCTCTAAATCCGTCTTCTCCGAAAAAAATATAGCAAGGGATACTGGAGCGGCAGATACGACACATAGGGCTGGAAACGAACCTCGAGTCAAAGCTCGACTCGAGTTCGGTCAAACTCGAGCTCGAGTCGAGCTCGAGCTGAGCATTATTCTATTCGAGTCGAGCTCGAGCCCCAATCATGAAGAATCGACGCTCGTATATAAAAATATTTAATTAAATATTTTAATATGTGTATATATATCGAGTCGAGTCGATCTTTTCGAGCAGTTCGAGTCGAGCCGAACTCGAGCAATACGAGCAGAGTCACTCGAAAAAGCTGGTGTTGAACTAATCGAGCGAGCAAAAGTCGAGCGAATCGATCGAGCCGAGCTCGAGCTGCTCGATCGAGCCGAGCTCGAGCATGGAAAAAAATTCGCGAGCCGAGCTCGAGCACCCTCCCGAGCAGCTCGTCGAGCTCGAGCTCGAGCCTGCTAATTTTTTTCCCGAGCCGGCTCGATAAGCTCAAAGCTCGACTCGGCTCGGCTCGTTTCTAGCCCTGTCGACACATGAAACTCATTTTGTAACAACCCAAAATTTTATTTAGTAGAACCTTGAATTCACCTAAATAAATTTACTAATTTTTAAACTAATTTAATAAATTAAACCTTTAAAATAAAATATATTTTAATTAAAAATTAAATTTGATAAATAATAATAATTATATAATTAATATTTTGATTCAACCCAATATAATTAATATAATTTAAAATTTAATTATTAAAAGATGTCTTAACACAACACTTGCACCGTATATACATATATCAATCTACCCTTATATCAGCCAAATATGTCCCCAATTCAGTTCGTAAAACCCTGCCCATGACCACCAGCAGCCTTATTTCATAGCCATAAAACTCGTCTTTAAGATCTTAGTCCGAGAACACCGACCTCCTTCCCGTAAAACTATCGTTCTATGTCGATGTTGCCAAAAACCTAATAGATCTCGAAGCCCTGCTACGTAGCAGACTCGAACCACCATGGGACCTCAGAAGTTCAAGCTATGTTAACCCCCACTGCAGCCTACTTACCTTCATGACTTTGCCGAGGCAGATTACCGCTAAGACCATCCGATTTTCCAAGCTGCTACCACCAAGGGCCTGTTCGTGTACCTCCTCGTGTCGCTGCTAGCCGACCTCCAACCAAAAACTCTGCCCTCGTCGAGTAACGACCTTCGAGATAAGAAGCAAATTCAGTGGTGACCCCATCTCTTTCTTTCATGGTCGACGAAGGAAGATATCGCCTTTTGTTAAAGAAGAAGAGGAGAATGATTTGGAAATTAAAGCAAGACTTTCTGTTCTCAAATTCTAATTACTCCTCACGGCTGAATCCATTAACTAAGGAAAAATTTCAAACAAGACCCTGGACTTTAAGGTAACTATGGGTCACTCCTTTATTAAATCCTAAAAATATTATTTAATCCACCTGAAATCTTGATATCATTAATTCAGCCCCAGAACTTTAAAGAATTGCTAGTTCAGTCCTTAAGGTCATAGACGCGCTTTGGATTTTCAAGTTCACGTCCCAGCTCATCGAGGTAGGTGTCATGTTGTCGATTTTCCTCTTCTATTACTTGTTTCACTATGTGTGTCTCTATGTGTGCATTTATGTGAATTTATTAAAAATATATTTTCCGTTGTAACCGTAGACCGGGGAAAAGGGTCGAAGGGGACCAACGCAATAGTTGGCGCAACTCGCAATATCCAGATTATTAAATGGATCTCATGTTTACTAAAATTACAATATTTTCATGTTATCCAGATTATTAAATGAATCTCATGTTTTATTATCGTAATATCCAGATTATTAAATGGATATTATGATTTATTAAAATTACAATATTTTCATGTTTTGTTTCATTTAGTTATACATGTATTTGATTCCGGTATTGGATGAGGTAATGACCCTATTGAGCGCTTTGAGCTCACCCTTTCGACAACAACTATTTTTAGGTACACACGAGGATGCCGAACGAGAGATGTGATCAAGGATGGGAGGAATAAAGTAAACTAAATAAAGTTTCATCATGCTTTATTTGTTATTTGCAATTTATATCATGACATTGAACGTTCAAATTTATCTACTGACCTTTCCTTTACTCCTTATATAATTATGTCAAATATTATTTTTAAAAAAGCCTAAGTTTGATTAGTGCATGTATTGTTGTTGTATGATATTTGATAACATGCTCATATGTAAGTATATATATATGCGAGTGTGTATTATCTAAGAATTGCAACTACTGTAATATTTATGTACATATTATTATATATGTAGTGCTCTATGTGTATATATATTTAAATACTTATACATGGTATATATATATATTGTTGATTAAGTATATGAATATCATATTTATGTATTGGGTAGTAAGTTTATTTTGTTGACATTACGAAAACAAGTTTATCAAATAAAATTTTGTGACACCCGCACTTTATTAATTGTTATTTTCAAAATTAACACCTTCCGCTCTTTTAAAAAAAATTGGGTCGTTACACATTTATGCGCTGTAAAGTCTTTTATCGAGTTTCAATAATAATATCCATGTGATCTTTTAGGTTATCAACATCTCCAACAATTAAGGCTGCCACCTTCGAAACAGATGGCAAATTGTATCGTTGGCCATCAGAACTCCTTCGGCAAATCAACCTCAGTTTAATCTCATCTTCAGTCCCCAA
Organism: Euphrasia confusa; assembly: GCA_954870475.1. Classification (NCBI taxonomy): domain Eukaryota; kingdom Viridiplantae; phylum Streptophyta; class Magnoliopsida; order Lamiales; family Orobanchaceae; genus Euphrasia; species Euphrasia confusa. The sequence continues at coordinate 39,088,764 of OX940956.1, read as the reverse complement.
ATTTTCAGTATGTTCACGTATCATTTCACCGGCAAAGAGAAACCAAAGAACCAAAATATTATTCTCATTCAGTACGCTCTTGAGAAGGGCGACGATCTCAGAATGAAACTCGGCCTCTTGAAGCTTAGTTTGATCGTCTGCAGCGTTACTGTTAAACAGCCAATGCAATATTAATTAAATTTATCAGAATTTAAATAAAAAAATTAAAACTGTAAACCCGATGCAAATAATTGAATACCATAAATTAATCAAAACATCTAACCTTATGGAATTAATCCTGTTTACTACTTCATTTTCAGTGTCGTAAATGTACAGTTAAACAAACATAGCTCTGTCGCTTCAGGTTGGGATTAAACTACCAATCAAATGATAATTATCGACATTTAATCTGAAAATAGGAGTTGCCCTTCCGTTGTTAAATGACTAGTCGATCTTCCCTCCCATTGAAGTGAAAGAAAAGATCATATTGTACATTTGCATTCCCTTTTGAAATTTCTTACTCATCGGGCCATTTCCGTACAATAAATCTTTATACTTTTGTGGAGGGTCCATGATGGCTGGTAACTTAATTTTACCTGAGTACGAAAAACAGTTTTTTAACTATGTTAATATATAAATAAAACAAATTATCTACAAAAAAAATATCATTATGAATACACAAATGACATAAAATATAATAACAAATACTGACCATGAACGCAACACAAATTATACTTTGGAAGTCCTGATAAATTTTTGGCCTTTTCTATTTCTCATCTCTCCAGAATTTAGCGCTACAATGACTATATTTCCAAACAGGATCGTCAATGTCGTGATAACCTTAAAAAAATGAAAATTTTAAATTTTTTATTAATTCATGCTTATTAAAAAGTAAATTAAAAATAATGCATGCTGCTGAAAAAAAATTAACCTGGATATTTTGTATTCTCCTTAGCAAGTCCTTGATTATTCGCTGTGCAAGCACTTGGCTGGCCAGTTTTCTTTTTCCTTTCGCTTTGGAGCTCCGATTGTTCTGGTTTTCTTTTTCCTTTCGCTTTGGAGCTCCGATTGTTCTATTTACTGCTGAAGGGACTACATTATTGTGAATTTGAGCATTTGAAGTTGATCCTTCGCATGTCGCCATACCACTATTTATCAAAACAGAACTTTGACCACTCTCGACAATAGGAGATTTATTAGTAGATCCGCCTAAACAAATCATAAACTGTTATCAGTCATGTATTCTTCAATAATAATATAAAGGTTAAAAATTGTGAAATAGTTCGGCATACTACATTGGACTTGTACGCCATCGAATTCTTTACCCAAATTGACAATCTTGATCCGTCGTATATTCTGATCGGCAGTAACATTCACGGTAGATGACTCTAAAATAAAACCATCTGATTGTAGATATATAATAAAAAGATAAAAAGATTTAACGAAACACGTTGATCGTATAAAAATATAAATTGTAAAATAAAATGTATTTATTGTTTATTAACAACGTTGCTTGAAAATAATAAGATTACCGAAAGAGTTCGTGGTAGACGGAGCTTTCTTCTTATTTTCCGCTCGGTTGGAAATATTGTTTTTCCCTATAAGAATTAGTGAGAAATTATTATCGACTTTTCAAAATATACAATTCTCAAACACAGTGGAATGATACAGAAGAACTTTTGTTGAAAATTCGTAACTCGCTTTCTCACATGATTTTTTTTCCTCTTGGTTGACATTGATCTCAAGAACTTGACATATACTCCTATATATTACTGTTAAATAATAAATAGAGAGTAAATAATCATTAATCAGGTTGTATATAAATTGATCTCTTTATGTATACTACATGACAAAATATGAAAATAAATAAATTCATAATAAGAAATATTTAGAATCAATTAGGGTTCTTCCCCAGCACGTGATGCTTTGGTGTCGTGTTCTTGACAGCACACGGTGCTTTGGTGTCGTTTTCTTGACCAGCACCTGATGCCCTTGCCAACATTTACAATTCATTCATCATATATATAATGCCTAAGAAAAATATTTAAAGGTTATAAATATTAATAATTATTAGGAAGAATATAAATAAAAACATAACTTGTGAAAAAGATATTCTATTTGGGTGTGGTATTCACCTTACCTCCGGGAGGGGATAAACCATACAATGCTCATGGAGTTGATTATTTTATAGAATTTCTATTTAATATATATTTGATATTATATATTATATTATTTATTATATATATTTCATTTTCTTCTTAATATTGAGTGCAATGGTTGTTAATGAAGTAATCCTTGAGATTTGGCTACCAAAACTTTTTCTAAATAGATTTGGAACAGTAAAACCAACAGACACCAATTCCAAAAGAAACAAGTGTATAATGTAAACTACAGTGTAAGTTAAGGTGATAAATAAACGTCACACGTCAACCTATATATAACTGGAAACATGAGACATTTTATCAAAACTTGAAATGACATATAGTAGCTTGTGCTAACGTATGATGCCCAACTAACAAAAAAACAAAACTCCTAAAAAGTCAGGTTGTCTCAATTATCCCCTGAAAGTTACTAAATTAACCAACATTGCCCATTTAACATCACAACCTAATATGGCGTCCTAATGCTCAGCTGCATGTCTGTAGTTTGTTCTCGATAGTGATATTGTCATGATTTTTAGAGCCACACACGTACGATGACTGTTCATAGCCAAGCAATACACATGGTCGTGCAATTGAGCAATTATGCCTTGAACACTCATTTTTCTGTCTATACCCAAACGAAATACATGAGTTTAGTTATATCTTTTTCAGTGAAAATCGCAAATGGAAAAATACACAACATTTTCTTGATGCCATATGACTGTTTATGGACAAGAAATATCTTCAGAAAATGGTCCACATATTAAACCTATGTCGTAGTTGCAAAATCAAAGACTTGAAAAATAAAATGACTAGGCAATGGAGATGAGACAACAAGACCAATACTTTCCAGAAAGTGAAAACATAGTTCTTGGTGATTATTAAACCATCAAACCCAATTATTCATATTCAACCTCGGTTGAAAAAAATGAAGTTCAACTGGCCATTCAAAAAACACAGAAGTAATTATTGGGATACAAGTGGCAAATGTGTGTGATAAACTTCATACTAAATAACTTCTTTGCAAGAATATTCTAAAATGCCAGTTTTCCATTAGTTACACAATTACATTTACTATATACAGGGCAAGAATATTCTAAAATGGCAGCCCATATAATAGCATATTTGTAACAGTGAATGATAATTAGGTAATGTTTTGTAATTAAGATAAACCAAAACAACACAAAGAACAATTCAAAAGTACACGGCAAACATGATCATAAACATAGAGAAGGAATTCGAAATCACAGGTAATGAATTGGGGAAAACATAATGTATGCTAATTAGAAAAATCTAGTTGCAATACCTGATCACAAAAAAGATTCAGAAGAACAAAACACACTTAAAAAAAAAGGAAGAACAAAACACTCATGAAAAAAACAAACAGGGTGCGGCCAAACGCTGAAGTTTCAGAAGGTGTCTTTTTGAATAGGTCCCATGGGTGACAAACAAAGAGGGAAGAAGTGATTGCACTTGTATCCGTCCAGGACAAATTTGAAAGTCTTGATTATAGAGCTTATTTCAGGACGTGCATCTGCTTCCACAAGCTTATCGTCCCTGTACTTGTCCAGATCAAACCCGCATACGTCGAGATGGATGTGAGCGTACTGGGTGTCTTCGCTTAACGCTGTTTGTAAACACACAATGCCGAACAACTTGTGTGCTATTTTTCCTCCTTCCTCCTCTTGGTAAATAATATGATTCAAAGCAAGAGGCCGAGATCTGTGTTTGAAATCATCAGCAAAGGAAGATCTGGGAATTCTTCCAAAGCTGGCTTTGGACCAATCGAACAAATAGGGGTTATCATGCATAGTAGTATTATAAATATTGTTGTTCTTAACAATGCAAAGCTTGTGATCCTCGATCACAAAGAAACGGCCCTCAAAAGGAATACTCTTGTAGTCATCAGAATAATCTACTATTTTCCAACCGGGCCCATCGAGCTCCTCATCAATGTTGAGGGTGAAAATCCCTAAGCGGGTTTCGATGAGGAAAACAGAATCGGTGATAAACCCAAACCAATCGATATTAAAACTGCGAGGGGTAAAACGATTGGCCAGCAAGAAGTCTTGTATTGGAGGAAGCTTTTCCCATTTGTCCTTGGAAGGATTGTACAACTCGAAATCGATTGGGTTGGGGTCGTCGTAATGAGACCAAGGACCAAAACAAATTCTCCGAGAGAAGACCAGAATTCTTTTAGCGTCGGGGGTAGGGATGGCCACAGTATGGTTTTTGGGGCAGAGCATATCGGGTAAGCCACGGACCATAGATTTATCCAACACCTTAGTACTACTGGATTCGGATTGGGATTGATCGGCGTCGTCGATTAGGTGTGGGTATAGATCAACGGTGTACGCTGAACTACCTTCACGGGGACCGGGATCAGCAGGAAGTCCATTCTCAAACATATACAGGGACGAATCTAAGACGCAGAAAGCATGGGACTTGTCACTCAAGTGGCTGCGATCGAGAATAAGAGTTGGAGCCGTAGGGATGTAACCACCAAATCCGCCGCCATCAACAACTAATGGAGATGATGATGATGATGATGATGATGATGACGACGAGGATGATGCGAGATCTACAATCAATATAGCATAATATTCGCCCTCCCAAGCAAAGAGAGAGGTAACGATACAGACTTTACCTGATGGTGACCGTGGCGGTGACGGTGACTGTGGCGGAGATGATTTATTCTGATAGCGGACTGCACCTGGAAGAGAATCCATGGCGGCGGCGGTTCAGATCGGAGGAAACCCTAACGGATCGGATTTGTGAAGAATTACGCCTATTTTTACTGGCATGTAGTACTTTATAAATAACTAGATCCTTCTTCCCGTGCGCACGGAGAGTATTTTATTGTATATGTTAAAATAATTGTATAAAAATTTATATTTATATTCATAAGTTTGAAAAAAAAACAATTTAGATGTTTTGACAATGTTTTATTGATTTAGGATTTTCAAAATAGACACAATATAACTAACAAACCTAGATAAAAATATGTTTTTTTTATTTATGTTCAATCCAAATTTCTGAAACCTCCTTGTACACAACATATTTAGTCTTATTAGTCAAGTTACCGTTCTCATCACATATTAAGAAGCACAACATTTTTAGTCTTATTAGTCAAGTTACTGTTCCAATTGTTGCAATCTGATCAAAAAGCTTTCAGAAGGACCATGCTAATTTAAAATGAATATATGCAAACATTTCTGTTCCAATTGTTGCAATCTGATCAAAAAGCTTTCAGAAGGACCGTGCTAATTTAAAATGAATATATGCAAACATTTCAGATAACAAGACATATGCAGTATGCTTTCAAGAAAACAGGGTAAATAAACAGTTTAAGAAAAAAAAATATATGTATTTGTGTTTAAGAAAATAGAATAAATCTATCTCTTTGAAAATGAAAATCGGAAACTTTGGGAATCTGAGATACATAGCAACTTACGAATTTGGGATAAGTTTTTGGATGAGAATTATTCTGCAAAGATAACAGGGGAAATGGACCGAGTAATAAGACATTGGGATATGATGAGGGATAATAATTTGAACTATAGAGAAACTTACGAATTTGGAGCACGAAGAGGGATGAGAATTACTCTGCAAAAAATAGGCCACAAACAACGATTTATCAAATTGATAAATTCTGATACTGCAAAAATATAAATGATCAATATAAGCAGTATAAATATATCAGGGGGAATGGACCGAATAATACGAATTTAGGATATGATGAGGGATAAGAATCTGAACTACAGAGAAACTTACGAATTTGGAGCACGAAGAGAGATGACAATTACACTGCAAAAAATAGATCACAAACAATGATTTATCAAATTGATAAATTATGATATTGCAAAAATATAAAGGATGAATATAATCAGTGTAAAGATAACAGGGATAATGGACCTGGTAATAAGAATATCAACTACTGAGAATTGAATGAATTTGGGTCACGAAGATGGATGAGAATTACACTGCAAAAAATGGACCTGGTAATAAATATATCAGGGGGAATGGACCGAATAATACGAATTTAGGATATGATGAGGGATAAGAATCTGAACTACAGAGAAACTTACGAATTTGGAGCACGAAGAGGGATGACAATTACACTGCAAAAAATAGATCACAAACAATGATTTATCAAATTGATAAATTATGATATTGCAAAAATATAAAGGATGAATATAATCAGTGTAAAGATAACAGGGATAATGGACCTGGTAATAAGAATATGAACTACTGAGAATTGAATGAATTTGGGTCACGAAGATGGATGAGAATTACACTGCAAAAAATAGGCCACAAACAACGATTTATAACATTGATGAATTCTGATACTGCAAAATTATAAATGAGTAATAAAATCAGTGCCAAGATAACTGGGGGGAAGACAAATTTGGCATATGATAAGGGATAAGAATCTGATCTACAGAGAAACTTACGAATTTGGGGCACGATGAGGGATGATAATTATCCTTCAAAAAATAGGTCACAAACAACTATTTATCAAATTGATGAATTCTGATACCGCAAAAATATAAATGATCAATATAAGCAGTATAAATATATCAGGGGGAATGGACCGAATAATACGAATTTGGGATATGATGAGGGATAAGAATCTGAACTACAGAGAAACTTACGAATTTGGAGCACGAAGAGGGATGACAATTACACTGCAAAAAATAGATCACAAACAATGAATTATCAAATTGATAAATAATGATATTGCAAAAATATAATCAGTGTAAAGATAACAGGGATAATGGACCTGGTAATAAGAATATGAACTACAGAGAATTGAATGAATTTGGGTCACGAAGATGGATGAGAATTACACTGCAAAAAATAGGCCACAAACAACGATTTATAATATTGATGGATTCTGATACTTCAAAATTATAAAGGAGTATTAAGATCAGTACCAAGATAACTGGGGGGAAGACAAATTTGGTATATGATGAGGGATAAGAATCTGATCTACAGAGAAACTTACGAATTTGGGAAACTTACGAATTTGGGGCACGATGAGGGATGAGAATTATCCTTCAAAAAATAGGCCAGAATAAACGATTTATCAATTTGATGATTTCTGATACTACAAAATTATAAAGGAGCAATAAGATCTGTTCCAAGATAACTGCGGGTATGGACTGAGAAAGAAGATTAGAGAAAAATACACGAAACCGTATAGAAAACTGAAAGAAATAGAAACCTAGGGATTTGGAAGAAGAGAATCGATTTTCTGAGATTATTGAATTTCAGAAACTGCAAAAAAAATATATCAGTATAATTATACAAACCCTAAAAACTTGAAAATCTAACCGAGAAAAATGAAATGAGAATAAATGAGAATGAAAAGATGAAGAAGCGAAAAATAATGTACTAAATTAGTAATTGAAATAGTTGATCGAAATTAAATGATATAGAAGATTGAGGATGGGTAAATTGAGCATTCCTATTGGTAAATAGAAATCTAAATGACAAAATTGAAGGTTTTCATTAGCTATTGGAATACAATAGACAAATAAAATTAAATGATAAAAAATTGAGGATGGATAAATTGAGTATTTCTCTATTGTTATTGCTCGAGTGAAGTATACACTGGAAGTTCTAAAACCAATATATAATTTAAGTGAAAATTCAAGAATGCGACTAAAATTGAATGTCTAGAAATTATTCACATTATTGTAGATGACAGGTATATTTAACATTATGCTATTCACAAAGCATACCTGAAAAAAAAAACATGTAACAACTTTCTTTAAATGAACAGAATTATCAAGAAAATGTGTTTGTAGACTCATGGGAGTACCACTCAAAGCTTCGCCAGGATTTATTTTAATCTTAATTTTATTGTATATGTTAAAATAATTGTATAAAGATTTATTTTTATATTCATAAATTTTAAAAAAACAATTTAGATATTTTGACAATGATTTATTGATTTTGGATTGTTAAAAAATTAACAATGTTATAAACACAATATAACTAACACACCTAGATAAAGATAATTTTTTTATTTATGTTCAATCCAAATTTTTGAATAATTATTTTGTTTGTGTTTCTATTATCTGTCTACTCAATTTCTCAATATTTTTATTGATCTCTTAAAATATACAATGTGATTTATATATACAATAGTGAATTTATTATTTAATTAATAAAATTGAATTGGTAAATAATTATATTTTCAATATATGATTTTTATTGATCATAATTATAATAATCAATTATGAAATGTGAATCAACATAAGATCTATAAAATATAGTATTATTATATTATAAATAAATTAGATTTAATATTGTAAATAACTAAATTGGAAAATAAATCAATAGAGTAGTCGAATACGAACAACTTTTTATATATCCGAATATTTGAAAAACCTAAAGTTTAATTTAAATTTTTGAAAATACATAGTAGAAATTCAACTAATGTGTATCTCTAATCTAAATATTTAGTCAATCAATTAATTAAAAAAAACAATATATATGGAAAACTAATTGATTATCAATATATTTAAAAATAATTTAAAATGTTTACTAAAATTAATGAATATTTGATTAAAAATAATATTGATTTTATTAATATACTAAAATTAAGGATCCAATTTAATTTATAAAATAATTCTTGAATGGTACTATAATGCTACTATAATTGTGGTATAATTAATATTATAGAAAATTTGAATAATTGCTATTTTTATTTATGTATTGAATATCTTCCATCTGACTGTGTTTATTAATTTATTTTTATTTTAATAAATAAAAATAATTTAAAAAAATGATTTGAAAGTTTTTTTGAATAATAATTTATTTCTTAAGCATATAACATTTTAAATAATAAATGTAAAATTGTTGAATAGTTAATTAAATTAAATTTTTTAGCATTATTTTATTTTATTTAAAATATCACAATTCTCAATTTGTTTTAATAAGTTTTATAATATACAAAACATTAAAAAAATTGTAGTATTTTTTAATCATAATTATCATTTTGATTGGAATATTTACTAAATATATAATCTGTGTGAATCTTTATATTAACATTATGTAATAATATTCTGAATTATTGATATTTTTAATTTTGTAATTCAAATATTTTTCATCTCACTTTGTTTTATTAATTTATTTTTATTTTAAAAAATAAACAAAATAAAATAAAAGATGATTGGAAGTTTTTTTAATGATAATTTACAATAATTTAATTAGTCTTCTTAATAGGGAATTGTCAACTTGAAAGCGAAATGACAATCTTGAATTAGAGGGAGAAATGGTCCGTTGTTTTAGACTTATACTCAGTTTCAGTCTTCTTATAAATTTAGACTTAAAGTAATAGTTCGTTGTTTTAGACTTATACTCAGTCTTCTTAATTAGTCTTCTTATACAGTTAGACTTTAACTGTATAGATAGTTGACTATAAATTAATAAAACAAATTTGTATTCATCATATATTGACTATAAATTATAATTGTCGAATACCAATATCGTCGGCATTATGAAATTTCTAATTACTTTCTTGTGATTGAAATTTCAAAAATGGACTAATGACATACGGTGAAGGTGAGAGTAAAGCTGAATGACTCCTGCTTCTATGCGCATGGTTGTGATATCTATTAATCGAACCGGAGATATAGTTAGATATCAGAAAAAATAAGTAGTAATTGGAACTAAAGTTTTTGATACGACAACCCACTTTAGTACCTTTGTATTTAGAAGATCCACCTAATATTACTTATAAATAGTGAATATGTTTTTTTTACAAAAATAAATGGACTACATAATCCGACGGTATAATCGATATATCGTAATTCGTAACATAAATAATCTACTTATCTCTCATCCTCAATTTTTTAATAACAATATTTTATTAATTTATTTAAATTTATAATGATATACAAATTTAAAAAAAAAGTTTGAAGTGTATTCTAATAATATTTTTTCAATGTAACATAAATGTAAAAGATGTCATCATGCATGAAATTAATAGGGCCAAGAAAAAATTAATGTTTTGAAATTATTTTGAACAATAATTTACATTAATTTTAGATAAGAAATACTGACTTTAAATTGTTTAGATAAATATACTAAATTAATTAATAAATTAAATGTTTGACTATATATATTAAGTGTTTTAAATTTTTTTTATGGTATTCTCTATTCTATACTATGGTATTATGTGTTTTAATTTTTTATGGTGTTCTCTATTCAACAATTTCCAACTATAAAGAATAATCTTCTCCTGAAAATAAAAGAAAAAAATCTTGATTTGATTTGTCGTGGTTTAGTTGCAAACATAGTATATATTTTATTGACATTATTTTTCAAGTCTATTATCATTTAATATTTATTGAGATTTATTTAAATACGTACATTAGTAGCATCATCGTCTATAAATTGTACAAAGTATAAAAAATATTAAAGTACAAACTCAAAGAGTAACATTACATGTATAAAAAAAAACAATTGATGTAACTCCAATTGTCATTTTGAGCCACTTTAGACAACTGGCAATACTTGGTAGATAAGATAATTCGGCGTGGCTTAAATACTGACTACTTGACACATCATGCATCTGTTAAAACGATACGAACCATTTGTTAGATAATTGATCAACTCGAAAATTGCATCTCAAACACGGATACCAGAATGATTATTAACTGAAATGATTTGCATCCTAAATTTAGAGCCGCAAGGCTATCATCACCGATACCGTAACATCCTCCAAGACTTTAATATTCAAGCTGCTGAAACAGTAAGACTTACTATAAGCAATTGTCGGTAAACCGCATCAAGAAAAATACAACCGACAATATCAACACGAATTCTAACAAAATCTAAAATTTGAAACAAAATCGCAGTATTACCGACTCGAAAGAGAGGTCTAAACTCCGAAAATCCCTACACTTCACGACGATCAACCAAAACCTGCACAAAAATACAGTAATCAATTTAAATTAAGAACTCAGATTTAAACACAATGGAAAACTAAATTAGGGAGAATCAATTTAAAAAACAATAACCTACAATTAGAAAGTCTGGAATGAGATTTAAACACAGGAGATAATTGAATTGAGCCAAGTTGATTTTAAAACAACTGGATAATTGTACAAAGTCAGTAATCGATTTAAATTAAGAACTCAATTTTAAGAGCAGAAGCAACAAAATGCATATCTGAACCTGCACAGAAAAAAATCGCAAAATATATTGCAATTTATATTGCGCAAGGTCATTAATCATTTTTGTAACAAAAAAACTCATATTTAAGAACTGAAAGTTACAATACATACCTCAAGCATACTACTACCAACAACACAAATGGATTACATATATACATACAGTATATGTTTTGCCATTTATAAGGTGGCTTAAGAAGTAGTTGCTCCCATGATTATTGGTAATAATTTCATCATCTTTTTCTCAAATTCCCAAATCATTTTCACATAATTTTATTTGTAAATTTAGCTGATAAATAAGCTGAGTAAAAAAATACCTGGTACTTGGATACAAAAAATCCATACCGCACCAAAGATTGATCTGAAGTCAAAGTTGTATCAGTGAAAAACAAATACATTAATACAAAATAGATAGAGTGTTGACTTACAATGAGGGAGTAAAATATCTCTACCAAACATAGATATAAAATCAAATAATAAATATTATTTATGTTCACCTCAAATACATTAATACAAAATAGATAGAGTGTTGACTTACAATGAGGGAGTAAAATATCTCTACCGAACATAGATATAAAAACAAATAATAAATATTATTTATGTTCACCTCAAATTTCTGAAAACCTCCTTATAATACACAACATTTGTAGTCTTATTCCTCAGATTATCATTCTCATCATTAATAAATATATTATTAAAAAAGAAGTTTTCTTGAAATATATAATTTTGAATTATAGCATTTTGATTGAATAATAATAATATTTATTTATTTATTTATTAATTTCTATATTTAAGTTGATAATAGAGATATATTATTGATGAATAATGAAATATAAGGAATTTACTATAATTATTAAATGAAATTAAATATGATAAATCTCAATTTTATAATTTTGAATAAATTGAAAAAAAAATCAATAATAATTTAAAATGTTTTCAATATTCTCTTTAATTGTATTCTTATTTAATTATATAGAAAATCAAAAAAATATTAATTGAAATTATTTTTCTTCTCGTGCAAACTATAATTCGAAACTCGAAGTAAATTGTAATACGAATCAATATTTATTAAAATGAAAGGAGTACGACCTTGGTCCACAAATAGTCACTCAACACATAATCCAATAAAATGTGTAATGTCAAAACTTAAAGCAGCTTATCAGAAAAATATATAATTAAAGTCGAAAATGTGTAATGTGGAAGCTTAAAGCAGATTATCAGTTATTAAATTTCAACAATACTATTAAGAAATCTTTGTATTATAAAAAGAATGTGTAGGTGAGAGAATTGGTACATATATTCAAAAATTGTTATTAATATATAAAAAATATTTTTAATCTTATATAATAGTATTCTTCTTTAGTTATAATTTAAATAATTGACTCTAAAGCGTAGAATTATTATTATTCTCATTCAAGCCCATTCCGTTAGCATAAAAATATTCGGAGTTCAAACTAAGGCAGGTCCTTTCTATCATTTTTCATGTTTGTTGTGAATTAACTGGATATTGCATCCCATGTACTGTATCTTTTTTATTCCATAAAAAGATTTATGTTTCTTATATACTCCGTATTAAAAAATCTAAAAGCTCAATTCTTTACTCAAATATCTGTTTGCAACTTTCACCATAGGTATGTATTCTATTACTCATTGTTTCTTTTAGACAGAATGAACCAATTCTTAGCAACAGTACCTCAATGAAGTTTAGCAAGTTCAGAAATTTGATTATTTCAACTGGAAATATGATACTCTTTAGAGAACAAAATTTAAGAGACGAATCACATACCGGATCGACAGTGTTTGCTTTCTAAAATTACTTTTGTCTAAATTCCTCAATCTAGATGTCAGGAACCCGTTTTTCTCCCTCATCAACACTTCCATTGCAGCTCCTTCGCATGGCTCACACCATTCAAGTTCAGGAACTTCTGCACCTAGCCTGATCACACTGGTTTAGAAACAATAAAATCACAGATTATCGTATCTATACAAATCAGGGCGAAGAAATCTCACCTCACAGCTTTTGCAATTATGTTATCCCAATCAATAATAGTACCAGTAGAGGTTGACGTCCATTTCTGGCAAGGGACGTGAACCGTGAGACAACTGCATACAAAAAACTCGATTTTTTAGTTCACTTTATGTGTTCAAAACTCACAAAATATAACCTTGAGATTTGATTCTGTTGAATAAATTTAGGGATAGTTACAAAAAAATGTGGTATTTACAAAAAGAAGCCAGATATCTTTAAAATCTAAAGATGAAGTTCTGTTGAATTTAAGGGATAATTCATGATTCCTACAAATGTGGATGATTTTGTTAAAATCTAAAAATGTGGTTTCTACAAATCTAAAGGGGGTGTTTGAAAATGTTTTTGCCTAATAAAGCAGTAAAGTGTGAATCATGATCGACTCTCAAGGATCTTTCCGTAATTCTCACAAAATGCGTATATGTTTCAGAATAAGACTGAGAGAAGCTATATATATACCTGTGCGAACGACTACTTCGGTCATTCATGAGGGTAGAACCAACTGTACGGTTTTTATGACCAAGGTTCATCAAATTGATGACATCAGATGTTGATGTCACAGGGACAAGATTTGCATTCGGCACATTAATACCATTTGAGGTATTGTTACGAATTTCCAACGTATGTAGGAGTTAAGGAGACAAAAAAGGAAATAAGAAATGAGCTAATCAGCTATGAGCTAAGTCAATAACACAATACGTAAAGTTTGATTAAAGGATATCTTTTATTGCCACCATCTGTGCATAGTAGATCTCTAACTTGCTCATTGTAGATTTCCATCATCTGAACAGAGATATCATAAGCAAAAATATCTTTCCTCTCTTCAGAGATTTGGAACAAATCACCCAAAGCCCTGTAGTTCACGCAGAGGGTTTCAGGTGTAAGTACCTTTGGCCCTGTCTGTATATAAAACAGGATATACATTTCAATAAACAAAACTTAAAAGCAACAAAAAAAATATTATTGCATGCTAATGTAATCAATGAATATATATCTTTTTACCATCGTAAAAGTTTTCCCCGATCCAGTTTGACCATAAGCAAATATGCATACGTTAAAACCATCAAGGACGGACCTAATCAATGGTTGAGTGTCTGCGTACACTTCTTCTGCAAAAAGCAAGAAAGTAAAATTGAAGATGAAATCATTTTTTTAAAATAAATAGATGGTTTTAACGTTTAATAATTAAGAACTTTTGTTAGTTACCTTGGGTTGATAACGGACTGAAGCACCTGCTGAAAGTGAAGGACTTTATCGCTTTTCCGACTTTTGCGGGAGTTATTATTGAGATTGAACCTTCAGTTACATCTTCTACAACACATGACCCAATTGCCTGCCCCGGAAGAAAAGGACGCACACGGCAGTATACCTTTATACTTCCTATTTAGATTTAGGAGTAAAATTCGTTATCAAAATACTTATAAGACATACAGTAAGTACTTAAGCCAGTAAGAGTATTTTTATACCTTTGAGGTCCCTAGAAGGACGAAAATACCCTTCCACCTATTTTCACACTGAACACACCCAAACCCAAACTCAAACCCTCCCCCGCTGCCTCAACCCCCACCGCCATCATCACCGCCCCCCACACCCCGACCCTGTCCTTCGAAAGGCGGCGACGACCTCTCGACAGAGCTCCACGAGCCGTCGACGTCATCGCATCCCGATGATGATGCCGCCCTGCGAACACAACAACAACCAAGACGACGACGACTACCGACGTAATAAGCCGGAGGAATCGGGCAGCGAGGAGGAACCCGCGGAGATCCCCAAGGAGCCGATGTCATCGTCGACCTTGGGTAGCTTCCTCTGCAGCATAAATTTGATGGTGGTGACGAAGATAACGGCGAGGGACGGGAAGCCCAGGTGGATATCCCCGATTCTGAACGACGGTCATATGGATCGGTTCTTCTTCTCCTCAGGGTCTCCGTCAAGGCCAGCAACGAGTACGCCAAGAAGGTCCAAGAAGTCGTGAATCAATTCTACTTCGATCGGATTTCACTATGCGGATCTCGAAATGAGAGGCAATGGCTATGTCTTTCAGTGCCCTCCGACAGGTGTCGACGTTGTGAAACCCTAACAGCTCGGATTTTGTGAAGAATTACGCCTATTTTTACTGGCCTGTGGTACTTTATAAATAATGAGGGGGCGGAGGCATTTAAAGGCCAAAGCATAAGAGTATACAAGTTCTGAAGCCCCGTCCATAAAAATGTAAGTTAAGTAGGCAAATTTGAATGAAAAGACTTAAGTGCCCTCAAAAGTTATCTTTTCTCACAAAAAACAAATCGAATATTACAAAATAACAAAAAGAATATCAGAAAAATAAAGTTGCCCCACAAAATCAATTTTCGACGTTTGAAATTCACACGCACGACGAGCGCCGCCACGGTGAAACACCAGCCCCGACCGTTATCGTATCAACTATTCAACTCCGTCTCCGACGATCATCATTATGGCAAGCAGTGACAACATGGACAACCCAGACAATCGCGCTGAACCTCCGGTAAGTCCATAACCCTAGCTTTCGAACTTCCGATTATTCGAGCTTTGATGTTTGTAAATCATTCGATTGTAATTTGATATTGGTATATCCTTTCAAGATAGGGTTTTTGTTTCCGACATTTTAAAATGGTTAATGGTTTATTGCTCTCTGCAATTTTTTCGCATGCGTTTGTGTGTCAGTTCTAGTAGACGACGGTTCAACCGTGAGTTTTATCACCGTGTATTATCACGGTAGAGTTTAAGACGGTGATATATCTCACGGGTGACATACACCGTGTCTACTTACGGTCTTGTCGATTTACGACTATGATTCATCTAACGGTGTACATTTACCGTGTGTACTTACGGTCTTGTACGAGCACGATCCACGACAGTGTTTTATTTCACGGTGTATGTGTACTTACGGTCTTGTACGATCACGGTCCACGACAGTGTTTTATTTCACGGTGTATGTGTACATACGGTCTTGTACGAGGTCGGTCCACGAGGACCACGACAGTGTTTTATTTCACGGTGTATGTGTACATACGGTCTTGTACGAGCACGATCCACGACAGTGTTTTATTTCACGGTGTATGTGTACTTACGGTCTTGTACGAGCACGATCCACGACAGCGTTTTATTTCATGGTGTACAAACACCGTGTATAAAGTAAACCGTGGAAAAACATATTCACCATATGTTCAAGGTCGTGTGTAATGTTCACCGTGGAAGAACACAGCTTTGTATGTTCACGGTGAATTTACACCTTGATATTCTATGGTTTTTTTTCTTACGGTGTAATTTCACCGTGTCGTTATATTTCTCATTTTTTATTCTTTAATTCTTATTTATTTATTTCATATTTCAGTCTGGATTTGAATGGAAGAGACCAACCAATCTGCAGTCGGTCACTTTAAGTCTCAGTTTGTATACTCGCTACGAAATTCCGGAACTGATCACGGAGACAATAAAAGATATCGGGGGTGATGCCGTCGCAGTTCGTGATTTTTTTGCGCTGCCTTACATGAGAAGTGTTCTGGGAATAAGATTTACTGCCAAATCAAGCACTAATTTTTTGCACCACCTCATATGTCGAGAGTTGTCAGGTCCGTCAATACCGGAGAAGGAGCATTGGTTCTACGTCGGTGGTAAGACTGCGAAACTCACACCCGCCGCTTATGCCATTGTAACGGGACTGAATTTCGGCATCTACGATGAATTTGACATCCATGCCACACCCAGTCTGCTCCAGGTAGCTTAAATAAGCGGCTATTCGGTGGGAAGCGTGTAAGAAGCAATGATCTACGCAAGTTATTTGTGGCCAAACAACTCTTCGATGGCGAACAACCTGCCTCGTTGGAGGATTACATTAAAGTCGCCAATCTCATCGTCTACTATTCCTTCTTTCTTTGTCGATCCCCTGAAATGTATGTCGAGAACTGGGCATGGGCATTAGTGGATGAGCCGGAAAAGTGGCAGAGTTTTCCATGGGGCGCTTATTCCTACCAGGCTCTGAGCTACTACCTCGAAACAACAGCGATGGACCCTGAATTAGCAGAAAAAACTTCGTACCACCTCTATGGCCCCAGTTGGGCTTTTATAATTTGGATGTTCGAGTCCGTTCCGAATATCGGTCAGTTATGTGGTCAACGTGATCCGAATATGAAAGTGCCACGTTGTTTGATGTGGAGTACATCTACAACAAAGACTGATTGCGATGATCTTTTCTTCCAAGGAGAGGTACGTAACCATCTACTCCTACTTATATTTTGCTAGTAATAGTATTTGTTTCACGCGGTGGAATATTAATACTCTGTGTTGATAAGTTTCAGATTGAAGTTGTTCATGAAACCTTGATTCCTACTGATGAAGAGAAAAATGAGCCGTGTTACCTTTCTGTACATGACAGACCATTTCATGTTGAGTACAATCGCCCAGTACGCAATGGTGGTAATCCAATCATAGCCAAACAAAATCCGGAGAAGAAAATTACACAAACCAAAAAGCCTTGTTCGAAAAAGCGTGCTGCAACCACGGATATTGAAATGCCCGTTTCTAGATCACGCAGACGACGTGCTTCTGAGCAGAGTACTCCTGGTCCAAGTGGGCATGTGTGTTGTAGGCCTGTGTGCTGTCGGCGTACACTTTGTTGCCCACATGAAGATGCTTCTGATGAAGACAGACGACTGACTGGGCTTTTGAGGGCCAAATTGAGAGCCGATCATGAACGGATTTTGTCTGATGAAGGATTGATTGCAGATTTTGCTGGATATATCTTTGAGCGGATTAAAGGCATCACTCCACAACAACTTCATGAGAGAGCGTCTCTGCATGAGTCGCCGGGAGATCTGCGCCGACCTGTATCGCCGATCACATCAGACAATAATACAGCGAGTGAGGCTACCGGAGAAGCCGACGTCCAAAATCAGACAGTTGCTGCCGGAGAAGTCGAAAACAACCACGTTCAACCGGAGCAAGATCCTGTTTCTGATTACGTGGAAGTCGTCCAACCCACTAGACCAAACATTGTCGCTGATGAAGCCAACGACCAAAGATTCACAGTCCCTGTTTCTGATACCGTCGAAGTCGACCAACCCATTGATCCCAACGACTTAGTGATGTCTATTGTTGGACAACTTTCAGCAGATGAAGCCAGTGTCCTAGAACCGACACTCCCTGCCGGAGAAGTCGAAGAAAACATTGAGCTATCGCCAACAGTTGATACCGGGATGGTAGCTGATGTGGCCAGTGTCGTAGCCTCGACAACCGCTGTGGCTGATCACTTGGCGGCGGTTGATCTCGACAGTTCATCAAACGCAGCTGATCCCACCGATCAGCTCACAGTGAATCCCACAGATGCGTGCGAAAATGTTGGTAGGCCAATTATTTCTCCCCGTAGGCTGAGAACTCGTAAGCCTGAAGCGGCGAAAAATGCTCCCCAAACTCACGGTAAGACACCACTTTCTCCCAGTGAAGGACTTGAAGCTGTTGTAAAAGCATATCGGTCGTTTCTGAGACAATCCAAATGGACCAAATCTTCTGTCGATTGTGTACATTTCCGTGGCACGCAAATTACCGTGAAACGGAAAACGTTTCTTGACATTGAAAACGTGAACTGGGACTTCGACGGGGAGGTAACCATTGTAAATTTAAAGGTGTATAGTAGTATAATTCAGAAATAAAGTTTATATACTTACCAACTAGTCTTTTTATATCAGGTGATGACTACCTTCTGCAGTTACATGGAGTTAAAAATGGAAAAGGAAAAGTGGCCTCAGGAATCCTTCATAATTTTACCCCCAAACTATTTTGTAAGTTTTCACAAACTCCGTGGTATGAACTCAATAAAATCTAGCTCACTTATGAGTTATGACCTTATATATTTTCGTTGCACGTCTTCAGATGACCTTCAAACATGCTTACAACTCATTGAACAATCCAAATGGGGAACTCCCAGGCAGTTTAAGAGACGATTTCGAATGGTTCAGATATTCCCACGTAAGTACTACAATCATATACCCTAAATCACAAACTCTTAACACTAATTAAGCACTCATGATATCGTTTACTTATTTTATGTGAAGGCCGTCATGGTTTGTCATCTTCCGGGACATTGGGTCGTAGTTCGAATTTGTTTTGTTGATTGGACTGTCGAGCTGTATGACTCGTTAGCTCATAACTATGAGCCTGGTGTGAACCCTCGCGCCCCTGAGTTCGAGTGTTTGTTGAAGGTCTTACCTCGAATGTTGGAGGAAACAGGTTACTGGGAAAGAAAAAGATTACCTGTGAAAACAAAAGACTTCAAGCTCAAGGTCATGCCAGCCGAAGACCAATTTGCCCAAGATGACAACCACTCTTGCGGTCCTTTCTGCACAATGTATTTGGAACGACTGCTCACCGACCCATCATTGTATCGTAATGCGGACGACATCGATATCAAAGCTGTCAGAAAAAACATAGCACTGAAGATATTTTGGATGTCCTGCAAAGACATTGAACTCCCTTTTTGATTAAGGGATGGATAACAGTTGGTTTCGTTTTGGTTTGCAAGAGAGTAAACTTTTCATATACTGTATGCCGTTGTATGTATAACTGTGTGTTTATCACCGTGTGGTTGATCAGCGCCGTGTGCAAAACTATCAATGACTGTATCTAAAAAAAAACTGTTGATCACCGTGTGCACTTACGGTCTTGTATCAGCACGGTATACCAATGCCCCGTGGCACGGTTTTACAATATACCGTGATATACCAACGGCGACGGTTATTTTATTTGAATTTTAAGACGTCTTCACTCTCACACGGTGATCTCACGAGACGTCACCGTGATACAACACCGTGTGGTTATCAAATTCATTCTAAAAATATTTGAAATTAAATATTAGTGGTGTCAGTTATCGGGACAACTTTTGCAGGCGGGTATTCATCTTTTATTCTTTTATTTAAAATTAAAATTAAAACATCGGAAAATAAATGAGAGGGGGAAGCCGTTTTACGCACGGCTCAGTAAAACGTATATTGTGCACGGTCATTTAGTTTCACGGTTGTATACGCACGGTGATACATGGTCATCAATACATCTTCACCGTGGCTTGTTCAACCCGAAAAAAACGATTGACAATCGTTTGTATACACTTTTAAGGCGTCGTTAGCATCTACGGGTTCATATTTCAGGCATTGAGACGTACGGTATTTGAAATTAAAGACGTACGATGTGATCTGTATTAATGCATGTCTCAAATTCAAGAGATGTTTAGTTAAAACTTAAAATTGGTAACAATCTGGAGTAGTCTCAAGTGTGATCATATTGCACATGGTATGTCAAATTTAATCGTTTGATGGACTATTGTGGATTTTTTAGGTTAAATATAATCATTTCCATAGGAAATTAACATTGCTTAGGCATTTAGCCAAAAAGATTATTGCGATTGTGCAAGAATCACACGAAAACGTGAGTGTTCATGCTCATACGGTGACCTCACGAGACGTCACCGTGATACAACACCGTGTGGTTATCAAATCAATTTTAAACATTTTTGAAATTGAACGTTCTTTTTAAACATCGTTCTTTTTTTAGATGGCGTATTTTCGTATTGGAGCGGGATAACCGATGCACGCGAAATATTAGTGGTGTCAGTTATCAGGACAGCTTTTGCAGGCGGGTATAGTCATCCTTTATTCTTTTATTTAAAATTCGAGTTAAAACACCGGAAAATAAATGAGAGGATGGAAGCCGTTTCGCACGGTCATTTAGTTTCACGGTTGTATCTGCACGGCGTTACGTTGGTCATCAATACATCTACACCGTGGCTTGTTCAAACCGCAAAAAAACGATGGTCAATCGTTTGTATACACTTTTAAGGCGTCGTTACCATCAACGGGGTCATGTTTCAGGCTAGGAGACGTATGGTATTTGAAATTGAAGACGTACGATGCGATTTGCAGTAGTGCATGTCTCAAATTCAAGAGATGTGTAGTTCATTGGTAACAATTTACTCTCAAGTGTGATCATATTGCACATGGTATGTCAAATTTAATCGTTTGATGGATTATTGTGGAATTTTTTAGGTTCAATATAATCAATTCCATAGGAAAGTAACTTTGCTTAAGCATTTTGCCAAAAAAATTATCGCGATTGTGCAAGAATCACGTGAAAACGTCATTGTTCATACTTACACGGTAATGTCGTGAGACCTCACCGTGAGTCAGTACCGTGCGACGGTCAAATCAATGTATGTATGTAAACAGATACTTACGTGGCAGGGTTTTGTCAGTGAACAGACTAGCTTTTGAAGCCGCAGGTTTATTCAACCTTTTTATTCATCTTTTAATATTTAATAAATTAAATTACCGGGATTCCCAAAAACCAAAAAAAAAAAAAAAAAAGAGAGGACGGTTGCCTTTTGCCACGGTTCAATCACACGACCTTTGGCGCACGGTAATATCTTCAAACGCTAAAGTCACACGGTTACTAGTGCACGGTGGGAGAAGGTCGAAATATATTAACAAAGAAAAACAAGCACTAGTACAGTATAATAACGTAGACTACGTAGTGTAGCAAAAATAAAAACATAGTACTATTCATAAACAAAACGCAGAAAGAAACATTCTTTGCATTCATGGTTCATCATCCTCGCCATCTGCGTCATCGCCTTCATCAGTCGTTTCGTCCTTATCGTCTGCTTCATCGTCCATATCGTCCTCATCGTCCGAGAGCTCCACCACTTCCACCACCTTCTCAAACAGGATCTCTTCTACAACCTTAGATATGTTCGGCAGAAGGGGGTCTCCAGGGGCATTAGGATCGGAAAAGTTCCGAATCTCGAGACCATCTTTATTGTATACATTGACAAAGAAAGGACCCAATTTCTTGGCGTAGTGAAAAACCAAAAAATAACCAAATTTAAGATGATGAGCCGTGCAGAAATCGGCCCAGCCACGATGAAAGCACACGTAACCGTTGACCCAAGAGATTTCCACGGACCACGGGGCACGAGCGATTACAAATGAGGCGAGTGTCTCACAATCTCCAAGCAAAGTAGCCCTGCCTGCCAGATACTCATGTTCATGAGCAAAATCAGAAGGTAAACGACAAACTTCGCGGAAATCAACGGTGTTCAGAACTTTGAAGAATCTACAAATCGGGATTGGGGTGGCCATTGAATATGAAATTTGATTTTATAAAAATTAGGGTTTTCAGCGTGTTACGGTGCTTATGTATACACGCCAAAAGTGGGTAGTTGAGGGGTTAATAAACTAATAAAGGTTTCACAATACACCGTGAGATACCAACGGCAACGGTGGGTAAGGGTTTTTATCAAGGGTTATCAGTGTCACATAGACCGTCACAGTAACCGTTACACGGTGAGGAAATCCACTGTAATAAACCCACGGCGCAATGTGTTTAATGGGGGTGGTTGGGAATTGAGTGATTTCGTGAAACGATTTAAATCCGGCGATGATGTGAGAACAGATACTCATCAATTCCCTGAATTGAATGGTCATATCATATCATATCTGGACCATCAATGAGCAAACAGTAGTTGGAAGTTGGGTTGGGTCGTGGGAGGAGGATCAGAAGAGACACACATCATAAATTCTTTGAATTTCACGGTCATATCTAATTAATGGATATCGTGGTGGATGGGGGGTTAAGTTTTCTATGTCATATATGAACATACCACGGCTTACGCACCGTGGGATACCAACGATGACGGAGGATTAGGTTTTTTTTAATGTCACCTATAACATGTACGTACACGGCGTTAGACTGCACCGTGCTAACATCACGACGACCCATTCAGAGTTGTAGTCACGTTACCAAAGTCACAGTGACCGCGACACGGTGATTTAATCTACCGTGAAATACCCACGGAGGCACAGTTCTAGGTTTTTATTTACATAATAAATTAATTAATTGCAATGTGTTTAATGGGCGTAGTTTAGAGGTCAGTCGTTTCGTGAGTCGATTGAAAGTAGGCGGGGGGATCACTTTATTAGGTCAGAAAATTGAGCCTATAAATACGAACGAAAAAACCTTTTATTTTTTCTATACCCAATTTTTTCTCATGTTTTCTGCGTTTTTTTTTTCTTATGGAGCGGTTTTTACCAAACATCTTTCAAATTCATAGCTGCAGTCCGGTAACGAGATACTCGAGTTTCCAAAAGAAAACCTTCTTTTTCCTAGATCATCAATGACGAGGTACTCGAGTTTCCAAAACATCTCGAGTATCTTTGTTAGAAACAGGCTATGATTCAGGAAAAAGAAACAGAAGGTTTTGAATTTCATCTCATCACTCATCTCACTATCGAGGATCCAGAGATTATATTCTGAGACGGGTGTGATGTCTTTTTTTTTTCTTTGTTCATCCATGTATGGTTCTGGGTTTAGGGTTTTGATCCATCAATTGTAATTCTCAATAGGGTTTTGATCCATCAATTGTAATAAGACTACTTTTGTTAAGTATAAATTGTTTAATAATTTTTCATTTTGGTTTCCCATTATTAATATTGTAATGAACAAACTTCGACTGTATTTTCATTTATTTCGCGGTGTATTCTAAAACGTGGAACTCACGTCGACACTGTTCTGTGTTTTATATCTCATTTATGAGCCTTCCACGGTGTTATAATCCACCGTGCTCAAACCACAGCGACACATTATGTTAAGGGTTTTACACCTAATACCGTAGCACGGTGTCACAATCCAACGAGGAAACCCCGCGGCGACGCTGTTCTATTGGTTTAATTTCTCATTTATGAGCCTTCCACGGTGTTACAATCCACCGTGTTCCAACCACGACGATACATTAGGTTTTAGGGTTTTCTACATACCTAATACCGTTGCACGGTGTTACAATCCACCGAGGGAACCCACGGCGACGCTGTTCTATTGGTTTTTTATTTCTCATTTATGAGCCTTCCACGGTGTTACAATCCACCGTGTTCCAACCACGGCTATACATTAGGTTTTAGGGTTTTCTACCTACCTAATACCGTTGCACGGTGTTACAATCCACCGAGGGAATCCACGGCGACACAGTTCTAGGGTTTTATTTATTTTCTTAATTAATTAATCGCAATGTGTTTAATGGGCGTGGTTGGGAGTTGAGTCGTTTAGTGCAACGATTGAAATCCGGCGGTGGGATGACTCAGAACAGAGACGCATCGATTCCCTGAATTGAGTGGTCATATCATATTAATGGATTTGGAGCGTTGGATGGGGTGATTTTATAATAATTTTATTAATACGAGTAATTAATAAGCATCGTGGACAGTTGAATCGTTTCGTGGAACGATTGAAACCCTGGTTGTTGGATGACATAAAATTAGATCAGAATATAAGCCTATAAATACGAACGAAAGAAATCTATTTTTCTATACCCATTAATACTCCATTTTTCTGTTTTGTTCTTGTTATTCATGGAGCAGTTATCACCACTCTTTTTCGAATTTCACAGTTGCATTACTTTATCGAGATACTCGAGTTTCCAAAAGAAAACCATCTTCTTATCTTTCATGACCGACCTCCATCTTCTTGACTCTCGTCAGACTGCAACTTGATGGGGATAGATCGGGATCTCTTCCGATCCGGTTATGTCTTCCGAGCTTCCCATTATTCATGTACAGGGTCAAGCGGCTTTTCAAGATGTATCTACTTTTCAATAGATAGTGTTCAGGGTTTTGATCCATCAATTTTTCACAATAGGTTTTAGGGTTTTGAACCATCAATCAATTGTTTACTGTACTTTTTCCTTAAATGTATCATTAAAAGATTTTAATATCACCGTCATTTATTAATCTTGCTAAAACATTCACTCGGTTACTCATTAATATAGAAACCCTAAATCTATCAGTATACGTATTAATTATTAAGAGACGGCCGTAGTTGCCAGACGCGTTGGCGCTCCGCCTGGATTTCATTAATTAAAATTAAAATTAAAATTACAATTTACTATTTATTTTACCGTGTACTATTACCGTGTTGAATACGGGTGTGTGTAACCGTGCATCGGTATAAGATTATATGATATAGCATCTTGAATAATTGCACGATGTATATTAATTCACGGTGTAATATTATTTCACGGTGTAATTATTAGATCACCGTGAAATACCCAAGACGACACTGTTTTATGTAATTGCAATATCTTTTTCATACGACGGTGTTACAATCCACCGTGATCTAACCACGACGACACATTAGGTTTTAGGGTTTTCTATCGAATACAGTTGCACGGTGTAACAATCAACCGTGGTAACCGCACGGCGACACAGGTCTAGGGTTTTGTTTATTTTCTTAATTAATTAATCGCAACGTGTTTAATGGGTGTGGTTGGGAGTTGATGAGTCGTTTCGTGCAACGATTGAAATTCGGCGGTGGGATGACTCAGAACAGAGATGCATCAATTCCCTGAATTGAATGGTCATATCAAATTAATGGATAGCGTGTTTAATGGGGCGATTTTCTATAAATTTTAATTTTATTAATACTAGTAATTAATAAGAGTGTAGATGGCATTTGAATCGTTTCGCGGAACGATTGAAATCCTGGTGGTTGGATGACTTAAATTAGATCAGAATATTAAGCCTATAAATACGAACGAAAGAACTCTATTTTTCTATACCCATTAATAATCCATTTTTCTGTTTTGTTCTGGTTTTTTCATGGAGCAGTACTTATCACCTCACTTTTTCGATTTTCATAGTTTCATTACTGTATCGAGATACTCGAGTTTCCAAAAATAAAAGCAATATTCCCCTGAATTATCTTCCACCAGAGATGATTCGGGGTTTCGGGTGGAATGATACGGGAGCACATGAGTTCCTTATCTCCGTCGAAATCACCAGTTTCGGGGTTTCGGGTGGAATGATACGCGAACACATGAGTTCCTTATCTCCGTCGAAATCACCAGTTAGGTCTTCCATCGCCGTTTCACTTCTGGTTGAGGCTCAAAAATCAGTGCTGCTGACCAAATGTCGAAAGAGGAGATTCTCTGTGTGCTTTGTTATTCTTTTTGTTTGCTCATCTTTTGTTGTATTACGCTGACCGATGGTGTTTAGGGTTTAGAGTTTTGATCCATCAATTGTTCTCAAGTTTTAGGGTTTAGAGTTTTGATTCATCAATTGTTCTAAATTATAAGATTTAAATTTATTTTAAATTTGTCCAATTTCATATTCTCAATCAAAATTATCACAGTCGCTTTTAATTATCGTATACGATGCCACGGCGCCCATTTATCGTCGCTAGTCACACGGCGTATGACTGTCGTGGATGGTCTCACGACGTATGATTATCGTTGATGGTCTAACGGAGTTGACTTATCGTGTATGCATCACGCTGTCCATTTATCGTGATTTGTCTCACGACGTGCGACTATCGTGGATGAGCTCACGGTGTGCAATTATCTTATATGTTTTCACGGTGTCGATTTACTGTGGATAGTCACACTGTCTCTATTTATCGTGGATGTCCTCACGGTGTCCATTTATCGTGGATGTTCTCACGGTGTTCATTTATCGTAGATGGTCACACGGTCTCTCTTTATCGTGGATGAAGTGTTCGATTATCGTGGATGTCCTCACGGTGTCCATTTATCGTGGATGGTCTCACGGTGTCCAATTATCGTGGATGGTCTCACGGTGTCTTTTCATCGTGGATGAACTCACGGTGTCTTTTCATCGTGGATGAACTCACGGCGTACGATAATCGTGAATGAAGTCACGGTGTCTTATTATCGTGCATAGTCTAACGGCGTACTTTAACCGTGGATGGTCTGAAATTGTATTGGAGTTTTATTATTAATTTTTAAAACAGAAATTCTATTTAAATTACATATTCAATTTATATTCATTTCTTAAACAGCGAGGGCAGTGTAGACTTTTCCAAGCCAATTGCCTAATAAACTTCTACTTTTATGGACAGGGCCTCAGAACTTATTTATTTTATGAGGTGGTCCTGAATCCGGTATTCCCACAATAATGAGACCCTATACCTTTACTCACTGTGAGCAAGATGGGCATTGCTCCAGATCCAGTGTATTACAAGTCTAGCCCAATTTCATTTCTGCTTATGTCACAATTCAATATTTTTTTATTCTCTCTCACAAAAAATAAACTAAAACTATACAAGCCACCCTAAAATCGAGCTTCAAATAGGCGCTTCTAATAGGAGATTTAAATAGGCGCTTCAAATAGGAGTTTTAAACGCACTAAATATTTTATGATAGAATATTATTTGATATTCATAATAATCGACAGTTTATTAGGTCTATTTTACGAATATTACTATAACTAGTACAGTACCAGTGCGATGTCCGTGATCTTACGTTGCGCTTGATCTTGCAGTGTGCCTTTGATCTTGCGGTGCCCGTGATTTTACGTACATAGCTCTCTACAATATCGTTTAAAATAATTTGTTTTCGTTTAAAACATAAATTACAATATTTTTTTCGTTTAAAACATAAATTACAATAGTACAGTATATGTTTGAACTTCATTTACATTCTCTAAATGAAACATTAAAAGGCAAAATTCTAAACTTTTATTACAAATTTTGAAAGACCTCCTTAAAAATCACATTATTTGTTTTGTTTGTAAGTTTTCCATTTCGTCACAACACAAAAATTTTAACCCACTTCTATTCGTCACCCTTGAAACACCAACGTACAGTTGCCCATGAGTGAAAACCGGTTTCTTCAAAAACACACCAACATCAGTCAACGATTGACCTTGGCTTTTATTGATCGTCATTGCATACGATATCATCAACGGGAATTGTCTTCGTTGAAATCTAAATTGAATCCTCGAATCAGAAGGACTAAGCGTAATCCTGGGAATATACACAATTTCATTCGCGTTTTTGCCTCCCAAGACTCGTGCCTTTATAACATAAGTCCCAAGTTTGGTAACCACCAACTGAGTTCCATTACAGAGTCCTGCCGAGTGATCCATGTTTCATATCAACATCACCGAAACTCCAACTTATACAAAGTAATAAACAGTCCACATCAATAACTAAACATCATGTTCATATGCATCAAGCATAAACAATCAATTAAATAATCTACATTTTCATTTTATGAAGAAAATATCATTTAATATAAACATTAAGTAGCATAACATCCATTTATATTTTATTTTATGAACAAACATAAAAACTTTACAAATAAGATAGAAATAACCTTTAACTTCAACTGATGATTCGGCAACCCTAAGCATTTGATGGTATTCAAGAATTCAGCGGAGTGCATGTTTGCAAACATATTCTCTGCACCCTCAGACTTTTCAATCGAATCAGCACTAAGATATATTCTTTCATCCGTAGAGTGCATCGAAACCATAAAATCGTTAATAGAATCAACTTCTTCCAAAGTCGGGGCCGAAATGGCCCTACCTTGTAAGAATTGCACATCTCCAATATGATTTGAGAAATCCGGATAAATTGCATGAACCATTGAACCGATGAAATCATCGGAAGAGGTTATGAGAAGGTCATCGGGAATTTCTAGACCGCAACCCCATCATTGCCGTCTCCTATAGTTCCATCGTCAA
The DNA here is from genome assembly GCA_954870475.1 of Euphrasia confusa. NCBI lineage: Eukaryota > Viridiplantae > Streptophyta > Magnoliopsida > Lamiales > Orobanchaceae > Euphrasia > Euphrasia confusa. Next base: position 39,059,894 of record OX940956.1, on the reverse strand, counting down.
TCGAAGACATCCAATTAGAGAATTCTCTTAAAGTAATTAAATCATTTTCGTCCACAAAATTCTGCAATCTCATATTAGTCGTCAACCTCAAGACTTTGCATTCTCTCCAAATGTTGGAGGAATTAATTGTCGCATGAACAATATCCTGTCTCGTACCTTTAGCAATTACCGGAAAAATTTGACGGAAATCCCCACCAAATACAATAACCTTTCCCCCAAAGGGCTTTTCATCAGCTCGCGGATCAGAACTTCGCATAATATCACGCATTGTTCGATCAAGTGCTTCAAAACAATGCCTACAAAATTATATAAAGTCAACTTCAGTTAGTTAATTTTCAGCAAAAGAAAATAGAAACACTGTGAAATATTAAATTTGAGAATGAGAGGCGTTTTATTACCTATGCGTCATGGGAGCTTCGTCCCATATAATCATTTTAGCTTGCTGAATCAACTCTGCGAGTTCGATTCTCTTGTTTATATTGCAGACTGACTCATCAGTTAAGTTCAAAGGAATTGCAAATTTTGAATGAGTTGTTTAGCCTCCGGGTAACAGAAGAGAAGCTATTCCACTAGAAGCAACATTCAACACAATATGACCCATTGAACGAACAGCGGCAGAGAGAGTGTTCCAAACAAATGTCTTACCGGTTCCTCCATAACTATATAGAAAGAAAACTTGTCCTTTGTTTTCGTGCAAAGCAGACATTATCGATTCATTTGCTTGGCTCTGATCCTGATTGAGCATTCCGACCATCCTGAAGTGCTCTTCTGTAAGTTTTTTTCGATCGTAATTCATCTCTTCCGCTATAAGGCGATTTCTATCGATAGCTTCATCGTGCTGCGAATACGGCATCTTGGGATAATCTATAAGGGTTTTACCTTTTCTTTGCATTACATCGTCAATTTCCCTCAAGCAAAATTTTTTAATTTGATCGTCGCTGAGAATCAAATCTGTAAAAAAAGAGAAGAAATAAAAACTCATATTAATGACTCTTAGACCCGGTGTATAGTGCATTTATGTCGTCGACACGGGAACAAACTGTAAAGAATGAATTGAAGATGTTAATAATTATATCAGGAAGTTCCAAACGAATACGATATTGATTTAAGATGTCTGATGCGAGGAGATGGCTGCAACTTTCCCAAAGAATCTCTGGCCGACTGACGGAATCAGAAGTTATCAAATTCACAAATAAAGATCGAAGCATTGTTTCTGAACCCCAAACTGCAGCTTCTTCCATGGCTTTAACAAATTCCTTATTGTCATCAATCAAACCACGGGCGGAACATGTTTCTCTAAAGGTTTCATATCGTATCCCGTTATAACAATAAATATCATCATACGATTCACAACCTTTCACAACATTCAGCAGAAGTCGCATATAATACACCTCCCCACTGCCTGGATGTACATAGTTTAATCTCCCGAGAGCAATTCCTCTCTTCCTTGGCCGCCAAACACTTTCCTTCTCATCCAAACGAATTTCATAGGAAACTCATCGTAAGTTATCACTTTGGCTCGTTGAAATTTCTTGTTTGCAATCATCCAGGCTGTAAACGTAGTCTCTTTACCCGCGGCTCTGGACACAACATTCGTAACAGACGATCCTTCCTTAAATACAACAATCTGCTCGTCAGGCAGATGAAACTTCAATCTCACAATGTTAGTCTGGTTGAAATGAATTTCATATCCATATAACCGCCACACCGCTTCCGACGCAGATACGTATCTGCAATCTAAATATTGCTTTATTTCATCAACAATTTTATTTCCAGCAACGTCATTGTGAGACTGATAAAAAACGGCAGTTCCTCGATCGTGTCATTTGTGAACGTATTTGAACGAATATTTAATAGAACGCAAACGATTGCACCACTCCACGTTAATATGCGCTCTATATTTTTTCAGGAGATAAGGGTTATGGGGAACAACAAACCTGCAAAAAAATGTGAACATGAATTTTATTTTTTATTATCTATGCATAAATAAAACGAAACATCCTAAAAGCATACCTATTGTCAAGTTCAATTCCTCTCTTTAATATGTCCTGCCATCATCCCTTCTTTTGTAAACGACAAAGCCATCATTATCTACCGTTGTGCGATAAACGTATTTCTTCGGGAATTTTTTTGTTCATCGACATCCATCCATGCACGGTGATTTTTTATTTGCTAGGTCACACGGACTATGAATCATGAACTCACTGACCGCGTCATGATATTCTCGATCTTCCTTGCAATCAGGAATCTCCGCAGATATAATACCGTCGATGACATCTGCACTTGCTGTCTGGGGGAAATTTTTTATGAACAGTAGAATATGAGCATGCGGCATTCCACGCTTCTGAAACTCGATAGTATAAACAACTGAAAAGAAGAGTTAAACACAATGAGAATATAAAGCATTAAACTAATTAAATAAAAAAAATTGAAAATTAAAAATAGATAAAGGATGCACTAACTCGCAGATTACTCCCCAAAGAGCTTTCCGTGACGAATATCTCTCAACATATTGTCTAACTTAATGTGGAACATTCGAGAAAGAATATCCGGTCAATCATTTGCAGTCAATCCTCTTTCTTTAACATACCTATCTATTTCATCCCACTTCGGATTACACGTGAAAGTAATAAACAAATTTGGATATCCTACCCACCTACATATAGCCATTGCGTCATGATAATTCTGTATCATGTATCGGGCACCGCCAACGAAAGAAAAAGGCAAAATAATCCTTTTACCAGTATCTGCCAGGTTAGTTTCTCCACTACTTAATGCTTCGCCCAACGCAGCGTAAGAGTCACATCTGAAATCCTGCTGATGATTTTTCATGTAAGTAATTTTGTACGACTCAACCATCGTATAAGCGTCAACCAAGAATTGTTGAAATAAACGTCGTCCAAAAAGAATATTGGAGATTCAGTATCCCTCTCCTGCAGCATGTAAGAGAAGTACTATTTCATTGAAACCTTTCTTTTTCTAACTTCTTTGCTCCTAGTCGTTTTACAATGAGGAACGTTATCTCTAAATCCGTCTTCTCCGAAAAAATATAGCAAGGGATACTGGAGTGGCAGATACGACACATAGGGCTGGAAACGAACCTCGAGTCAAAGCTCGACTCGAGTTCGGTCAAACTCGAGCTCGAGTCGAGCTCGAGCTGAGCATTATTCTATTCGAGTCGAGCTCGAGCCCCAATCATGAAGAATCGACGCTCGTATATAAAAATATTTAATTAAATATTTTAATATGTGTATATATATCGAGTCGAGTCGATCTTTTCGAGCAGTTCGAGTCGAGCCGAACTCGAGCAATACGAGCAGAGTCACTCGAAAAAGCTGGTGTTGAACTAATCGAGCGAGCAAAAGTCGAGCGAATCGATCGATCCGAGCTCGAGCTGCTCGATCGAGTCGAGCTCGAGCATGGAAAAAAATTCGCGAGCCGAGCTCGAGCACCCTCCCGAGCTGCTCGTCGAGCTCGAGCCTGCTAATTTTTTTCCCGAGCCGGCTCGATAAGCTCAAAGCTCGACTCGGCTCGGCTCGTTTCTAGCCCTGTCGACACATGAAACTCATTTATGCGCTGTAAAGTCTTTTATCGAGTTTCAATAATAATATCCATGTGATCCTTTAGGTTATCAACATCTCCAACAATTAAGGCTACCACCTTCGAAACAGATGGCAAATTGTATCGTTGGCCATCAGAACTCCTTCGGCAAATCAACCTTAGTTTAATCTCATCTTCAGTCCCAAAATTTTCAGTATGTTCACGTATCATTTCACCGGCAAAGAGAAACCAAAGAACCAAAATATTATTCTCATTCAGTACGCTCTTGAGAAGGGAGACGATCTCAGAATGAAACTCGGCCTCTTGAAGCTCAGTCTGATCGTCTGCAGCGTTACTGTTAAACAGCCAATGCGATATTAATTAAATTTATCAGAATTTAAATAAAAAAATTAAAACTGTAAACCCGATGCAAATAATTGAATACCATAAATTAATCAAAACATCTAACCTTATGGAATTAATCCTGTTTACTACTTCATTTTCAGTGTCGTAAATGTACAGTTGAGCAAACATAGCTCTGTCGCTTCAGGTTGGGATTAAACTACCAATCAAATGATAATTATCGACATTTAATCTGAAAATAGGAGTTGCCCTTCCGTTGTTAAATGACTAGTCGATCTTCCCTCCCATTGAAGTGAAAGAAAAGATCATATTGTACATTTGCATTCCCTTTTAAAATTTCTTACTCATCGGGCCATTTCCGTACAATAAATCTTTGTACTTTTGTGGAGGGTCCATGATGGCTAGTAACTTAATTTTACCTGAGTACGAAAAACAGTTTTTTTAACTATGTTAATATATAAATAAAACAAATTATCTAAAAAAAAATATCATTATGAATACACAAATGACATAAAATATAATAACAAATACTGACCATGAACGCAACACAAATTATACTTTGGAAGTCCTGATAAATTTTTAGCCTTTTCTATTTCTCATCTCTCCAGAATTTAGCGCTACAATGACTACATTTCCAAACAGGATCGTCAATGTCGTGATAACCTTAAATAAATGAAAATTTTAAAATTTTTATTAATTCATGCTTATTAAAAAGTAAATTAAAAATAATGCATGCTGCTGAAAAAAAATTAACCTGGATATTTTTTATTCTCCTTAGCAAGTCCTTGATTATTCGCTGTGCAAGCACTTGGCTGGTTTTCTTTTTCCTTTCGCTTTGGAGCTCCGATTGTTCTGGTTTTCTTTTTTCCTTTCGCTTTGGAGCTCCGATTGTTCTATTTACTGCTGAAGGGACTACATTATTGTGAATTGGAGCATTTGAAGTTGATCCTTCGCATGTCGCCATACCACTATTCATCAAAACTGAACTTTGACCACTCTCGACAATAAGAGATTTATTAGTAGATCCGCCTAAACAAATCATAAACTGTTATCAGTCATGTATTCTTCAATAATAATATAAAGGTTAAAAATTGTGAAATAGATCGGCATACTACATTGGACTTGTACGCCATCGAATTCTTTACCCAAATTGACAATCTTGATCCGTCGTATATTCTGATCGGCAGTAACATTCACGGTAGATGACTCTAAAATAAAACCATCTGATTGTAGATATATAATAAAAAGATAAAAAGATTTAACGAAACACGTTGATCGTATAAAAATATAACTTGTAAAATAAAATGTATTTATTGTTTATTAACAACGTTGCTTGAAAATAATAAGATTACCGAAAAAGTTCGTGGTAGACGGAGCTTTCTTCTTATTTTCCGCTCGGTTGGAAATATTGTTTTTCCCTATAAGAATTAGTGAGAAATTATTATCGACTTTTCAAAATATACAGTTCTCAAATACAGTGGAATGATACAGAAGAACTTTTGTTGAAAATTCGTAACTCGCTTTCTCACATGATTTTTTTTCCTCTTGGTTGACATTGATCTCAAGAACATGATATATACTCCTATATATTACTGTTAAATAAGAAATAGAGAGTAAATAATCATTAATCAGGCTGTATATAAATTGATCTATTTATGTATACTACATGAAAAAATAAGGAAATAAATAAATTCATAATAAGAAATATTTAGAATCAATTAGGGTTCTTCCCCAGCACGTGATACTTTGGTGTCGTGTTCTTGACAGCACACGATGCTTTGGTGTCGTTTTCTTGACCAGCACCTGATGCCCTTGCCAACATTTACAATTCATTCATCATATATATAATGCCTAGGAAAAATATTTAAAGGTTATAAATATTAATAATTATTAGGAAGAATATAAATAAAAACATAACTTGTGAAAAAGATATTCTATTTGTGTGTGGTATTCACCTTACCTCCGGGAGGGGATAAACCATACAATGCGCATGAAGTTGATTATTTTATAAAATTTCTATTTAATATATATTTGATATTATATATTATATTATTTATTATATATATTTCATTTTCTTCTTAATATTGAGTGCAATGGTTGTTAATGAAGTAATCCTTGAGAAATGATGTTCCTTGATTTTAATTTCCCAATTTGTTATTTGGATTCGATAGGTATGAGAATGTCACTTTGCCGACGAATTCTGGCGAAGACTTGTAGCAGAACTAATGATGGGATTGGCTCATTAGCTGATTTTAATAACCCTAATTTGTATTCTCTATAAATAGAAGAGGTAACACCTCATTAAAGAGACCTACACATTTCCCCAAAAATTCATAGATAGCATTATATCCTTGTTCACTACTCAATCCTCAAAACCTCTATTTTTAGTTGATAATTAAAAAACACGATTTTCAGACTATCAACACTGAGTATTTTACCGAGTAAAATATAATTTTGTTGAATTCAAGAATGAATCAATACTTCTTTTTAAATTATAAAAAAATTATAAGTAATTAAAAAGAAGTACGTTATTAAGGACGGATGTTTTTACTGTTTTTTATATTTTCTTATGCAAGCACCAATTTTTTTACAATATGAATAAGAATTATTTATATAATTTTATTACAGTATTTTTTTATTAATAATTAAAAAAACATATTATTATTTTAAAAATTTTAAAATACATAGTGTTTTATATATGATTTTTTTTATAAGGAGGAGAGACGAGAAACTCACCCCACCCGATCGGAGGTCTCTCGATCGGGTATGATGTAAATCGAGGAATGTGCCCGAGTAGCAGACACCTGTGCGAGAGAGCCAACATGTCGAACCCCAGGACAAACTTTCATATTATTTCAATGAAAAATTATCTCACCCGAGATTCGAATCATGCATCGCCGGGGAATTACACCCACATCATCACATGTCTTACCACTCGGCTATGCTCCTGGGGACTATATATGATTTTTTTACAGTAACAAAGGGCAAAAACAAATCTTTGTAAGTCTGTTTGAAGATTTGTGTTAGTTTTTAATTTAGGATCTGCTTATTTTTAATCATTTTGTTTTTCTGATTAATAATAGAATAATTGATCTACTGGAATAATTGATCTACCGTAATACAATTTAATTTTTTATATAATATTATATAGGATAGTAATGGGTATGTTTTTAAAAGGGTATAATAGATATATTAAGTTGTGAATTAAGTAAAAATAATAAAAGATAAAATTTAAAAAATGTGTATTTAGTAAATTGGTGAACTGTTTTTTTAGTGTAAATAAAATCACCATTTAGATCACTACTATTTCATAATTTTTTACCCTTTTTCTATTACAAATAATTGACGGACTTTTCTTATTGAGTATCTTACAATAGTTTATATACGAAACTTATTTTTATTTTATTTTTAAAAGTTATAAAATAATTTTTTTTAATTTCCTAACCAACAAAACAAAGTATGTCAACTTTGCTTACACGAGAAATAATTTGTATTTGACACTACTTTACTAGTATTTCTTTTTTTATTAATTTGTCAACTTTAATACAAGTATTACTTTACTAGTATTAATTTGTCAACTTTGCTTACACGAGAAATAATTTTTTTATTTTTCATCATGCGGGCGTATTACTTTAATATTATAGTATACAATTGTGTGTTTGCATCATATACTGTATTAGCCCGAATATTTCAATCTAAAATTATTTTCACAAATTTTTCATAAATATTTAAAAAAAATATTAGGATTGATCGAGTAGTAACAAAACAAAACAAACACAAGCCACAAAACAAATATTATCATATTTTAAATCTTGTCCCCATCAACCTTGTAATGTTCTTCAATATTTCTACTTAGAAAAAATTGAAAAAATAAATAATAAAAAATATGTATTAATAAAATAATAAAAATAAATATAAACAAGAAGAGAAAAAAATAAAATTATTACAAGAAAAATATTATTTGTACTAATGTAATGTTGTCAACGCTTCTAGTTAGAAAGATTTGAAAAAATAAATATTCAAAAATAAGTATTAATAAAATCATAAAAATAAATATAAACAAGAAGAGAAAAAACAAACTTATTACAAGAAAAATATTATTTGTACTACTATGAATAGATCGTGTTCTTAATCATAACTTTAAACTTATTTTTATTTATAAAATTAAAATTAATTAAAATTAATTATTATATAGGGTCGGGCCTACAAGAGGCCGAGCTTACTAAAGCCCAAGCTCGGCCTATATATAATATGAGCTTCATTTTTCGGCCCAAGCTCGGCTCGACCCTAAATAATATTAATCGCCGAGGCTTTTCTTAGGGTCGAACGAGCCGAGTTAGGGCCGGCCCGACCCGATTGACAGGCCCACCTACGGATAGGATTTCGAAAATTTTGAATGCATATTTGTTGTGAAATGAACAAATATTTTAAATAATAAATGGAAATTTTAAACAAAATAATTATCTTATATTATAACATAATCTTAATCTTTAGTCTAATTATAAAAAAAAAAGAATTTATCCAATCCACCCCCTTTATATGAGATCGCTTATTTAGGGTGGAAATATGCATTTTTCATGTTAGTCAAGAAACTACCGAATAAACAAACGGGATATAATAAATCATAATCCCAAATATTCACTTCATACTCCCCCAAAACTGAATCTTTTGTTCCGGCGATTTGCGACTTTAGAACTGTGATAAAGACGGACCAGTTTTTCTTCCAATTCAGTAAGTTTATTGGACACCCGATTGCAATCTGCAACCCTAGCTTTTAAGGTATGATTTTCGATATATGATTTTCATTTTTTCTCCCGTTGCAATAACTAGAAGTGCATCATTGTGTGTTTAGAATTGCCTTCCAGGTTTAGGGTTCTGCGATTTTTGATTTAATTCTACCAAATTTAATAGTAATTATGGGAGGATTGAATCTGTGTACCTGTTTCAGTGTTCCTTACTTTACTAACTTTGGCAGCCATTGCTTCCGAGCTACGAAGAAAGTGGAAGGATAACAGACGGCGACATGATGATATCAATGAAGCTCGATGGGACCAACTAACTCATATGTGTAGACATCGGAAACAGAAGGTATTGGGTCTTAGTGTGTAGGTTTTTTTGGCTCAAGGAAAACGAAGAAAAAAAATTAATTGAAAATGCAGTCCTAGCTCTTATTTCTCAAAAAAGATCTGTTTTTCTATTTCAAATGAGATTTTTCTCAATTTAAAAATTCATTTCAGGTGCAAAATATTCGTAGGTGTGTTGAAGAGATAGTGTTCACCCTTCACTTATCCTAGACTTGATTTGGAGGTTTGTGACTCAATTATCCTTCTCTCCATGAAATATTCTCATTAATTCGATATTATGTGCATGGGCTGATGCTTGAAATGCCTTATTTTTGTTGCCACATAGGTTTCAAAACACATGAACCACTTGCTGAAGACACCTTTCTGCATACATCCCAAAACAGGTTTAACGCTGACCTGCTCTTTTATCTTCAATCTGTAATTGTCAGCATGTTATAAATGATGGTTTTCGACGTCGATCCAATCGCTCGATTACCTTGTTCGTGTGTGCGGAAGCGTGTAAAACAATAGAACACGAACAATAAGAAGATCTAGGCACACATTATATGTATAGACAAATTTATATATATACATCCAATATATATATAGAGAGATTAACGAGATCACTTACAACCGGTGTAGCGTGCCTCGTTGATGTTGATGAAGGTGGTGTTGAGTCGATTGAACCACCTTCATAGATCAGCCACTAGATGCTCTCCTTGTGAATGACCTCGTCAAGCCTTTGGATCGTCCGGATGTTTAAGCCGCACAAATGGCCCGGCCTCTACGTGTTGCACACGAACCCGGATGATGAATACCTTGCTTGCTTGAAGTGGTTCTCCAAGAACACTCTCTATTCTCACCTTTTGGTGTGAATTTCGTGGCTGATGATGATGGTGTTAGAATGAGACATGAAAATCTCATTTTCATGCTCATTATACCTCTTTTACTTCACATGTAACCCCCACCATAATGTGTGTGTCATAACCACACATAATGGGGTGTTATGGTGAAGTTCAAAGGTCACCTCCACATAATCATGCCAAATCATGATATGTAGTCCCATTGGCTTGTGTGACATGCCATGTCACACTATGTGACATGCATTCCATGCAAGCCATGCATCCCATGCATGTGAAAATCCACGTAAATATTGATTCTAAATCAATATTATTATCAAGCAACGTATATCAACATCGAGTCCGTGTGTGACCCTGTAGGTTTGATTATCGATCAATATTATATTGTTCCCAACAATTAATATTATCGACTAATCATTTAACATCCATAGACGACCTTATGACTTTATCGATTGCACACGTAGGATCGAAGGACATATCCCAACAATCTCCCACTTGGCCTTCAGAGCCAGTGTGCTGCCAACATCCTGTTGTCACTTTATGTCTAAGTTTGAACTTGAGGCAAGACTTGAGTCATCCTCAATCGGTTCAAACCTTTCTTGGACTTTGAGACAGACTGTAAAACCAGATTTATCACTATGATACGAATCTGGACGTGGCCACGTATTTTCCACAGTCTCGACTCTCCAAGTGGCCGATAAGACATATATCCCATTATAAAATGGAGGACAATCCCATCTTGTCAATCCAAGCTCTCCCACTTGCTTCCTGATATACCCAATAACAAGTTTTATAACCTCCTTTTACGAAAGGCGTTTACTTGTATCAAAGTACACAATTTCACAATGGAATCACTCTGGACTACTGAGGTCAGAGGAAATTGCTCGACAGTCAATGAAATAGTATTATGACTCGAAATCTTAAATACTATTCCAGTCGGGTCTGTTCGATCATTAGCTCCCAGCTAATATCTATGTAATTGTACTTGATGTCCCACATCACTAGCCCATGAAGCGGCGCTATAGTACACATTACAATCTAGTTCTTTGTATTATCGGTTTGTCCGTACTCGATTATATGAACCAGGAAAAGCTATATGATTCAAGTATATCAGTTCAACCATTGGGACTTCATTATGCGGTAAGTCGACCTCATAACCCAATTGATACAACTTAATCATTTGGACAATTCATATAAATTAAACCATATTTATATGAAGAACTATGTATTATACATATGAGTGAATGTTTACCAAATCTCCAAAAGTATCTAATACAGTAATAGAAATCACAATCCATCTCTAAGATGTCTGATATCTATTGCAGTCGTGAAAGCCTCAAGCTTAGACTACTGGAGAGGTTTAGAAAATGGGTTTGCAACCTTACCAAAAGTTGCAACTTTATTATCTTGATGTCTCCACAAAACTATCTCCCAGATAATGTGGAACTTCCCGAGCACTAGTTTTAGACTTGCGGTGCTTCCTAGCTCATTGGCTTGCGCGATAACTCTACTATAAATAGAGAACTATCGGATGGGCTGAGCTAGTTACGCCACCTAGTTCATTCAAGAACTTTCAAATCTTATCTGCCAACATTATTGCATCCAATGCAATACTGTGCTAAGCTTCTGTAGTTTAATCAGCTATATTGCATTGCATGGAACTATTCCAGCAAATTTCACCTCTAACCAGACAAAAGATATAACCAGATTAAAATCGGAAATTATCTTAGTCTGTTTTGAAGTTAGCATTCAAACAGCTTCGTTAATATCAACTCTTTTTGTCTTCCAAAGAAAACAAAATATTCTTTAGTCCATCTAAGATACATAAGAATATTCTTGGCCGCATTCTAATGCGCCTCACCTGGGTTTCCTTGAAACCGAATCGTCATGCTCAAAGCATACGATACGTCCATTCGTGTATATATAATGGCGTACATTATAGATCCTATTGCCGAAGCATAAGGAATGTTTTCAATCTTCTTTTGCTCATCAGGTCCCGTAGGACATTGCATCTTGCTAAGAGATGTGCCATTAGTTATTGGAATGAGACCCTTTATGGCGTCTTTCATTCTGAACTTATCAAGCACCTTATCAATATAGGTCGCTTTACTAAGTCCAAACATCCTTTTCGATCTTTTCCGACAGATCTTGATGCCCAATATGTACTGTGCTTCTCCAAGATCCTTTATTGAAAACAATTTCCAAGCCATTCTTTAATAGAATTAAGCATAGAAACATTGTTTCCAATAAGGAGTATGTCATCGACATACAACACAATGTATACAACGTAACTCCCACTGTTCTTCTTGTAAAACAAGACTCTTCCGAGTTCCTCTGAAATCCAAAACCCAGTATGGATTCATTGAACTGAAGATTGCTACTCCGATATGCTTTGCTTTATTCCATAAATGGAATTATAAGATTGCATAATTTCTCAGCCTTATTAGGATTGATAAAACTCTTTGGTTGTGTCAAAACACATTCTCTTCTAGAATCCAATTCAAGAAGTTAGTTTTAACATCCAATATTACCATAACTCATTATCAAGATGAGTAGCAATGGCTAAGATAATCTGAATGATTTAATCAAAGCAACTGGTGAAAGTTTTTCCATAATCCACCTCGTGAATAAAACTTTTACCATCAACCTTGCTTTGAAAACCCTAGGTTTTCCATCTGTCTGTTTAGATCTTAAAGATCTATTAGCATTCATTGGGTCTAACCCCGTGATGCAAATATATCATGTTCCAAACTTAATTATCAGATATTGATATCATCTCAGATTTCATGGCATCATGCCAATTTTCAGTAGCTGGACTCGTCATAGCTTGGAATTAGGTCGAAGGTTCACCGCTTTCCAAAATCATAAATTCATATCTCTCATTGGTCACAATATCTAAGTATTTGAATAATAGAGATATATTTATGCCTTTCGGACCTACGAGGGCTGGTATGGCTTCCAAAACCATAAGAATACTCTCAACCCAGTCGTGAGTATTCATCATTGGTTGTTTCACTTGAACATCGTTCAAGACAACCGAGCTCCCACTGAATTTCTAGGAAAGATAACTCTTTTCAAGAAAATCACTATCTCGAGCAACAAAATATTGTTCTCAAATAGATCGTAAAAGTTGTACCCTCGAGTTTCTTATGGACATACCATAAGGAAACTTTTATCCCATTTGAGTTCAAGCTCTATAGAGATAAATCTCGTCAGAGAAGCTTTTAGAACCTCAAATCTTGATGAAAACAATTTAGGGACCCTCCCTTTCCATACCTAGTATGGTGTCTTATCAACAGCTTTTGACAGCGTCCTATTCAGTGTATAAGTTGAAGTCAAGAATTGTGTGTTCCCAAAACAGACCAGTATTTCATTTAGACCTCTCATCGAATGGTCGAACTATATCTAATATAGTTTGTTTTCTCTTTTCTGAAACATAACCTTCATGTGCTTGTGAACTAATAGGTTCCACATACATCAGTATGGATCATCCCTAATTACTCACATGTTCTCATTTCTCCAAGAAGGATGACATTGTTATCTTTTCAATCACACATCATTCACATGTATCAAATGACTCCAAGTCAAATGATTCTAAAATTCCTTCTAAAAGAAGCTTCGTTACATGTTCAGATTTTGATTTGATCTAATCAACAATGTTTCAGTTATGTCTCATCGATATTTATTCGATTTGGCCTTTGGTCTTAATGATATATATGATTTGTCAAGTTTAAAGTATACATAAACAATATAATAATCGTACCAAAACAAAGAATAATTCACAATTAAAATAGTTATCAAACTATTTAATAGTGAAAAAACTAATCCATCAGTATCTAATACTGAACCAATATTCATTGTTTATTGAAGGTACGAAATTACATAGTTATAATACTAAAACAAGGCCCTAAGGCAAAACAACATCATATGATCATACGGCTAATGCAGCGACCTTCGCTCCATTTCTTGCTCGTAGATCGACATCTCTATTCACCAAACTTATATTTCTATGTAGTTCCTCCACATAAAAATGTGAGAACCATATTTGGCATCGAATACCCAAGAAGTAAAATTTGTGAAGTTTAATGTCTATATCATTAATACTTGAAGATGAAGCAACCCCGTTCTTCACATCTTCTTTGAACTTTGGGCAAATTCAATTATTCCCAATAATTGAGTCTCATTCAAATTTCCCATTCAAAATTAATACAATGTCAAAACGTGATAAATCGTAAGTGAAAAATCTAAGTTTTCTAACCAGCGATATTATCATGCAATTGAAGCCCTATCTCTCATAAAATATGAGGGAGCCAACCAGACAATCGTTTCACGCCATCCAATGGCTCGAAAGTCTCTAATTTGTGTCATTGATGAACTTAAGTGTTTTGGATTATATCACTCCCCGAGGTGTAAATAATCCTAACCTTATAATCCATCAAATGAAAGACAAATTAGGCATTTGTTTTGAAATTGAATAAAATATGAATTTTTATATGTTTGCAAGTAGTGTCCAACACTTTTGCAGTAGACGCATTGAGATTCCCTAGGAACCCTAGTAGCCTTCTTGCTCATGCTCTTTTGAATACCCTATCCCATATCATAAGAATTTCCCTCTTAGGGTCCTTATCTATCGCCGGCACAGCAGCCTTGAGCATCCCGTGGAGCTCACGAAGCGATTTCTTCAAACCATTCATGTGGAAATTTTATCCTAAAGGCATTATAACCATCATGAGATTGAAGTATGAAATCGGTTGCCAAATAATCATCATAGGAAAAATCTAGGCGGTCACTTGAAGCAAATAATCCAATCATTTGTTGCACATGTGATTCCATAGATTTCCATTTTTCCAGCCTAGCTGAAGCGATGACCCTGGTCATACCGAACCGCTCAATCTTAGCATATTCCCCGAACATGCTATTGATTTGTTCAATGATATCTTAGGATGTGGTTATTTAACACATTTTCATTGTCTTCGTATTTGAGGACCATCCTCAAATTACGTTGTGAATCAAGAAAATTTATGTTGTTCAATTTTTCATAATCAAGAATTGAACCAAACTTGAATCGAGTTGAAATTAACATGATAAACTACAAAAGAAAGATAAATAAAGTATGTAAACATTCACAAAGCGGTAAACAAATAAGGTTGTCTAACAATTGTACTTATTTATTTCATTTTGTTCAATTGATATCCAATATCATTGTCCCTTAGAACAAAACGATCCCTAGATCCTCATCTTGCAAATCTTTAAGCCGACTGAGTCCGCACTTAAGTATTTCAAGATAGGTAGACATACCCATGTCAATGATATCTAATATCACTCTCGGTCGATGAGAATCCCATTCTCATCTCATGTCTCGATAGCCACGCCTGCAGTGGATCTATCGATGAGAAAACCAAATTCACGTGTAAGGGTCCAACCCTTACTCCCACTATCCCAAGATAACAAGTGATACCCCGCTGAGGCGAACCTATCAACTTATGATCGAGGGCTTTCATGAGTGTGATGTTTTGGACAAGACATTTTACTCATTATTTTCGGGACATGCATGTTAAGGTTTGTATGTATGTTGGTTGAACATTTATAACATAATAAACCTAGAACTAGCAAAGCACGTAAATACGTATTCGAAAGGCCCCTATAACCTCACAACACTCAAACGAAATGAATTAAAGCAACTTAAAACGCTTTGAACATCTTCTGGACTGGTCCGCGCCCGCCATTTCAGTTCCGCGCCCGCCGATTCTGGTCAAATCTATTCCGTACCCAAAAAACCACGAACGGCGCCCGCCGTGTCACAAACGGCGGTCGCCGAACACCACCGGCGGTCGCCGTTTCCAAAACGGCGCCCGCTGAAAGGGTAAACATCAATCTGCCCAAAAATCAGCACTTCGACGGTCGCCGTTTCCAAAACGGCGCCCGCCGAAACAAAACGGCGCCCGCCGGAGCAACAACGGCGCCCGCCGGAGCAACAACGGCGCCCGCCGTTTAGCTCCAGCAGCCCCGGTTTCGCCCGTTTTGCTCCGTTTTGCTTCGTTTCTTCTCGTTTTCGCTTGGGCTTCGAAATACAACTCCGTTACATGGATAAATACATAGCTTACATGTTGAACAATACATTTTGAAATAGAAAACCTATCTATTACAAATGATTCCAAGGGACGCAGCCCTCAAAAACTATGGCCAATCGAAACGTAAAAAATGACAATTTCATTCACCCGACCACTAACGGTGGCCGGCCTTATATCTAAACACATAATCACATAATCACATAAAACAATTAAGCCAATTATGTTGATTTAAACATATTGTGTCCAACACAAAACATGTGCACGAGCCCTAGGCTCTAATACCAATTGATGGTTTTCGACGTCGATCCAATCGCTCGATTACCTTGTTCGTGTGTGCGGAAGCGTGTAAAACAATAGAACACGAACAATAAGAAGATCTAGGCACACATTATATGTATAGACAAATTTATATATATACATCCAATATATATATAGAGAGATTAACGAGATCACTTACAACCGGTGTAGCGTGCCTCGTTGATGTTGATGAAGGTGGTGTTGAGTCGATTGAACCACCTTCATAGATCAGTCACTAGATGCTCTCCTTGTGAATGACCTCGTCAAGCCTTTGGATCGTCCGGATGTTTAAGCCGCACAAATGGCCCGGCCTCTACGTGTTACACACGAACCCGGATGATGAATACCTTGCTTGCTTGAAGTGGTTCTCCAAGAACACTCTCTATTCTCACCTTTTGGTGTGAATTTCGTGGCTGATGATGATGGTGTTAGAATGAGACATGAAAATCTCATTTTCATGCTCATTATACCTCTTTTACTTCACATGTAACCCCCACCATAATGTGTGTGTCATAACCACACATAATGGGGTGTTATGGTGAAGTTCAAAGGTCACCTCCACATAATCATGCCAAATCATGATATGTAGTCCCATTGGCTTGTGTGACATGCCATGTCACACTATGTGACATGCATTCCATGCAAGCCATGCATCCCATGCATGTGAAAATCCACGTAAATATTGATTCTAAATCAATATTATTATCAAGCAACGTATATCAACATCGAGTCCGTGTGTGACCCTGTAGGTTTGATTATCGATCAATATTATATTGTTCCCAACAATTAATATTATCGACTAATCATTTAACATCCATAGACGACCTTATGACTTTATCGATTGCACACGTAGGATCGAAGGACATATCCCAACAATAAAATACTTGAAAATGCTTCATGGTAAAACCCTGATCCCTCGAGGTTACTCGTGTGTTATATAAATGATAGATTTCCCCTTCTCTCAGGCCGTGTTTGTGTTCCCATTGATCCCAAACGTTGTGAAGAGTTTAATCCTTCCACCATGCCTACACTTTCGATCGAGGGTGAGTTCAAATACAATTTACTTGAATCATAAATACATTTTTTGTGTGGAGATATTAAATTTCGTTAACATGCAGGTTCTAGAAGAACTTAACACGGGAGCCATGTGAACTGGAGGCGAGGAAGGTATAGTCCATCCTTTGTGCATGTGATGTTTGCATTTGTAGTTACTTAGTGTCATCTTGTTCTTTTTAATGGTAGATCTGGAAAACACCTCACTTGGCGAATCAATCAGATATTTTAGGCCATCTTTCTTGCACCCTTTGCTGAAGTCTTGCAAGGTATAATAATCATAAGCCGAGATTAAATTCTCCGATTTTCATTTTTTAGGAAGATAGTAAAATATTCATTTTATTTAAAAAAAAATTAATAGGTTTCCCTGCGGGAAGAGATTGAGAGTTCATATGCTGCTAAAATTCAACTGTCAAAGAACTCCTCTCTAAGCTGGTAGACATTTACTATATTAATTGCAACACTGATTGAAACTTGTTCATAGACATAACACTTATTAGTGCTAATAGTTTAACCTTGATAACAATGTTGGCTTGGGTGTTAATACAATAATGGTTTTAACTACATGTCAGAATATGTTACATACACTGCACCAAATTGGACAGTGTAGTTGGTAGTTCAGAATTCATAAGTTGGGATATTAAATAAACAAACAAGTATTTAGTAGTGTAATAAACAAATTTCAAAATCTATTACAAACATTGTACCTTTTTGCACAGTGTATATTGTAGTTCTAGATTCATAAAGTGGTTTAATCGTTTACGCACATGTAGTTTACTATATTAATAGTTGCACTGACTGAAACTTGTTCATGGACATAACATCTATTAGTGTCGATAGTTTAATCTTGATAACAGGGTTGGCTAGGGTGTTAATCCAATAATAGTTTTAACTGCATGCCAAAATTTGTTACATGCACTGCACCAAATTGGACAATGTAGTTGGTAGTTCAAAATTCTTAAATTGGGCTATTATTTAACGAACAAGTATTTAGTAGTTTAATAGATAAATTTCAGAATTTATTACAAACACTCTTACCTTTTGCGCAGTGTAAGATTGAAGTTCTAGATGCATAAAATGGTTTAATCTTTTACGCACGAGTAGTTTACTAGATTAATAGCTACACTAACTAAAACTTGTTCATGGACATAACACATATTAGTTCCAATAGTTTAACTTTGATTACAGTGTTGCCTTGGGTTATGGTAAATAAGGGTCTAACTGCATGTCATAATCTATTACACACAGTGTACCGGCTTGGGCAGTCCATTTGGTAGTTTAAATGTAATTTGTGTGGCTGAATTACATCATAACATGTACTTGTGTCAATTGTACTTGAGAGATTGATTGGTCAGTGACAAGAAATTGTCTTTAACCACAGTGCAAGTGTTGATGATTTAAATTAATTCGTGCTCATTTGTTTGCAAAAAATATTGTTTCTGATCTACATGTATATGGCCTGTTTAATCGTATACAGGGAGCGGCCGAGAATTTGGACACAGTGGCAATGCATGATTTAATCCTGATTCCGTTGACCCACATAGTGTTACTTTTTCGTTGAAATGATTGTCACAATATTTTGATATTTTTTCATTGGAGTTTGACCTTGAAGATTTGTGTTATCAGTTTTCATAGTTGAAGTTTTCATAAGTAGGCTACCAAAACTTTTTCTAAATAGATTTGGAACAGTAAAACCAACAGACACCAATTCCAAAAGAAACAAGTGTATAATGTAAACTACAGTGTAAGTTAAGGTGATAAATAAATGTCACACGTCAACCTATATATAACTGGAAACATGGGACATTTTATCAAAACTTGAAATGACATATAGTAGCTTGTGCTTAAACGTATGATGCCCAACTAACAAAAAAACAAAACTCCTAAAAATTCAGGTTGTATCAATTATCCCCTGAAAGTTACTAAATTAACCAACACTGCCCATTTAACATCACAACCTAATATGGCGTCCTAATGCTCAGCTGCATGTCTGTAGTTTGTTCTCGATAGTGATATTCTCATGATTTTTAGAGCCACACACGTACGATGACTGTTCATAGCCAAGCAATACACATGGTCGTGCAATTGAGCAATTATGCCTTGAACACTCATTTTTCTGTCTATACCCAAACGAAATACATGAGTTTAGTTATATCTTTTTCAGTGAAAATCGCAAATGGAAAAATACACAACATTTTCTTGATGCCATATGACTGTTTATGGACAAGAAATATCTTCAGAAAATGGTCCACATATTAAACCTATGTCGTAGTTGCAAAATCATAGACTCGAAAAATAAAATGACGGCAATGGAGATGAGACAACAAGACCAATACTTTCCAGAAAGAGGAAACATAGTTCTTGGTGATTATTAAACCATCAAACCCAATTATTCATATTCAATCTCGGTTGAAAAAAATGAAGTTCAACTGGCCATTCAAAAAACACAGAAGTAATTATTGGATACAAGTGGCAAATGTGTGTGATAAACTTCATACTAAATAACTTATTTGCATGTTTTCTTGTTGTGGTTTTTGAATTTCTTACAACGACTACACTTGATTATCCGTTTGACCTCGCTCCTATTCTGTAACCTAACTTGTCTTGGTATGTTGTCGTATAGTTCGGTGTAGGAGATGTTGCCCCCAAATAATATTACAACGCCCTCACCACAGTAGACGATCTTTGCAACATATGCTGCCATCTACCCTGCAACAAAATGATTCTCTGTTAACCTTGAACCAATCTTATGTAACAATAATACGAATAGAAAAATAAGTTGCAAGCCTAAGCAAATTTATAAACTATGATTCAAAACATGTGTAACCCACAATTCATAAACTACACTAGCAGAGGACACTGGTGCCAATCTAAAAGGACCAACATAAATCGTAACAACAATACCACATTCAGGGACCTAGACAAAAATCGGCAATAAATAAACACTTATCTGGGAGCAGTACTTTTTTGAAAATTCATAAACTACACGAGCAATACTTGGTAGTGTGTTCAAGACTAGAACGAGTAATGAAATCACAGCTAAAATGTCCTTTAACTGTGTTGATCGATTTGATAAATACACGAAATCAAAATGAAAAACAATAAAATTACTCGAATAAACCAATATGATAGTATAAAGCAATACATCGTTTCGGTTAAATTCATTTTCAGTCAAAGCACAATAAACACCATACATTAAAAACAAAAACCGACCTTTGCCTGAAGGTGAAGTATCGAGAACATACAGCTTATTAGCATTAGTAACACCGTCAAGACTCTGCACAAACCCAGCAGTTCGTCCCGTTTTTTCGATTCAAGTAACTCAACAATTAATTTTTCGTCGAACATGTGGCGGGCGGGTCGATCTGGAGGTCGAGATCCTCGTAGCTAGCGCTTCGAAGCTCTCGTTGGCGACGATGAGAACTGAAAGGTGGAGGGCGGCGACGGTGGTGCGTGGTTGAGGTCCGACTGAACCTCGGGTCGATATCCGAAGTCGGGCTTGATGTCCGACCATGAATCATTACCAACAACACATTAATTCGAGCATCCGACCAATTCGAGCAGGAGGAGGACGGCGGGGGCGTCGTTCGAGCAGCCGACCAATTCGTCGGGGAATGCGGCGGAGCAGGTGGCGAGCCCGAGCGCGGTCGATCGCATCGGAGCTGGTTGCGGGGGTGTGGTGGTGCGTCGGATCACTGGGAGAGGACGGGAAGTTCGCCTTCTTGTTTTAGCGGAGGGAGAGAGTGAGGAATCATGTGGGAGAGAAACGAGGGACATGCTAAGATGGGTATAAATGGAAGGGTAACGAGTCTTTACACATTTTAAGCGGTCTAAATGGGAAGCGTAATTTCTCGAAATCCTTATTGGTAAAAAAATGTTGAAAAAAGCCTAATCGGTATTTTTCTCTAATTTTTTATTCTCTCTCGCAGAGGTTTAATTTTTTAAATCCATCTTCCGCATAAGAGATCTATGAATTCGGGGATGAGAACCACGGGCATAAATTATTTCTTCTCAATATTTACAACCATTCTTCTCCGTCATCGCGCGTGCACGACCATCAAACCCAAGCTATTTCTTTCTCTCGTCTCCAAGCTTTCACACTGTCTCGCCGCCGCTGATATTGAAAGATTGCTCGGAAGAAATTAATCGATCTAAATTCGATTACACAAAACCTAGGTAATTTTCTTAAATTCATTAATTTGGTAAAAAATAAATTTCTGAAAACCCTACTTCCTGTAAATGTGATTTGATCCATCAATTTGATTTAGTTCAGTAATTTTGAAGTTTGAGTTTAGCATTTTTGAGATTTTTCCCTTCTAATTCCCTCGTTCGTCCCGTTTTTTCGATTCAAGTAACTCAACAATTAATTTTTCTATTTGAATTTGTAGGTAATTGGAGTGAGATACAAACTCCTCTGGACTAGACCCTTAGCAGCACATCGTGGTAACATTTTGTATTTTTGTTTTCTCTTTTATTGTTTTTTGATTAGTACATAGTGTATTGTCGATTGTGATAATTTGTTCACCTCAATAAAATTTATACGAGAGACCAAATATAGATGATGAAAATGAAATTTTAATTACTTGACATTTAAATTTGAATTATTTTCAAATTTTGCTGTCTAGACCGAAATAAAAAATGAGGCACCTTTTTATGTGACCAATTAATTTTTTTTTCCATTAGTTACACAATTACATTTACTATATACAGGGCAAGAATATTCTAAAATGCCAGTTTTCAATTAGTTACACAATTACATTTACTATATACAGGGCAAGAATATTCTAAAATGCCAGCCCATATAATAGCATATTTGTAACAGTGAATGATAATTAGGTAATGTTTTGTAATTAAGATAAACCAAAACAACCCAAAGAACAATTCAAAAGTACACGGCAAACATGATCATAAACATAGAGAAGGAATTCGAAATCACAGGTAATGAATTGGGGAAAACATAATGTATGCTAATTAGAACAATCTAGTTGCAATACCTGATCACAAAAAAGATTCAGAAGAACAAAACACACTTAAAAAAAAAAGGAAGAACAAAACACTCATGAAAAAAACAAACAGGGTGCGGCCAAACGCTGAAGTTTCAGAAGGTGTCTTTTTGAATAGGTCCCATGGGTGACAAACAAAGAGGGAAGAAGTGATTGCACTTGTATCCGTCCAGGACAAATTTGAAAGTCTTGATTATAGAGCTTATTTCAGGACGTGCATCTGCTTCCACAAGCTTATCGTCCCTGTACTTGTCCAGATCAAACCCGCATACGTCGAGATGGATGTGAGCGTACTGGGTGTCTTCGCTTAACGCTGTTTGTAAACACACAATGCCGAACAACTTGTGTGCTATTTTTCCTCCTTCCTCCTCTTGGTAAATAATATGATTCAAAGCAAGAGGCCGAGATCTGTGTTTGAAATCATCAGCAAAGGAAGATCTGGGAATTCTTCCAAAGCTGGCTTTGGACCAATCGAACAAATAGGGGTTATCATGCATAGTAGTATTATAAATATTGTTGTTCTTAACAATGCAAAGCTTGTGATCCTCGATCACAAAGAAACGGCCCTCAAAAGGAATACTCTTGTAGTCATCAGAATAATCTACTATTTTCCAACCGGGCCCATCGAGCTCCTCATCAATGTCGAGGGTGAAAATCCCTAAGCGGGTTTCGATGAGGAAAACAGAATCGGTGATAAACCCAAACCAATCGATATTAAAACTGCGAGGGGTAAAACGATTGGCCAGCAAGAAGTCTTGTATTGGAGGAAGCTTTTCCCATTTGTCCTTGGAAGGATTGTACAACTCGAAATCGATTGGGTTGGGGTCGTCGTAATGAGACCAAGGACCAAAACAAATTCTCCGAGAGAAGACCAGAATTCTTTTAGCGTCGGGGGTAGGGATGGCCACAGTATGGTTTTTGGGGCAGAGCATATCGGGTAAGCCACGGACCATAGATTTATCCAACACCTTAGTACTACTGGATTCGGATTGGGATTGATCGGCGTCGTCGATTAGGTGTGGGTATAGATCAACGGTGTACGCTGAACTACCTTCACGGGGACCGGGATCAGCAGGAAGTCCATTCTCAAACATATACAGGGACGAATCTAAGACGCAGAAAGCATGGGACTTGTCACTCAGGTGGCTGCGATCGAGAATAAGAGTTGGAGCCGTAAGGATGTAACCACCAAATCCGCCGCCATCAACAACTAATGGAGATGATGATGATGACGACGAGGATGATGCGAGATCTACAATCAATATAGCATAATATTCGCCCTCCCAAGCAAAGAGAGAGGTAACGATACAGACTTTACCTGATGGTGACCGTGGCGGTGACGGTGACTGTGGCGGAGATGATTTATTCTGATAGCGGACTGCACCTGGAAGAGAATCCATGGCGGCGGCGGTTCAGATAGGAGGAAACCCTAACGGATCGGATTTGTGAAGAATTACGCCTATTTTTACTGGCATGTAGTACTTTATAAATAATGAGACCCTATACTTTTACCCACTCTTTATAGCCGGATGGGATCTTGCTCCAGGCCCATATTAATAGTCCAGCCCAATTTCATTTTTGCTTATGTCACAATTCAATAATTTTTGGTAAAAATACTAATTAAGCTTTTTTTTTTTTTTCGGACGAGCTCCAATTTATTTACTAATTATGCCTTTTTGTTCCAATTAAGCCAAAAAATATACCTGGAAGGACGAAAATACCCTTCCACCTATTTTCACACCGAACATTACTATAACTAGTGCAGTACTCGTGTGATGTCCGTGATCTTACGTTGCGCTTGATCTTGCAGTGTGCCTTTGATCTTGCGGTGCCCGTGATTTTACGTACATAGCTCTCTACAATATCGTTTAAAATAATTTATTTTCGTTTAAAACATAAATTACAATATTTTTTCGTTTAAAACATAAATTACAATAGTACAGTATATGTTTGAACTTCATTTATATTCTCTAAATGAAACATTAAAAGGCAAAATTCTAAACTTTTATTACAAATTTTGAAAGACCTCTTTAAAAATCACATTATTTGTTTTGTTTGTAAGTTTTCCATTTTCGTCACAACACAAAAATTTTAACCCACTTCTATTCGTCACCCTTGAAACACCAACGTACAGTTGCCCATGAGTGAAAACCGGTTTCTTCAAAAACACACCAACATCAGTCAACAATTGACCTTGGCTTTTATTGATCGTCATTGCATACGATATCATCAACGGGAATTGTCTTCGTTGAAATCTAAATGGAATCCTCGAATCAGAAGGACTAAGCGTAATTCTGGGAATATACACAATTTCATTCGCGTTTTTGCCTCCCAAGACTCGTGCCTTAATAACATAAGTCCCAAGTTTGGTTACCACTAACTGAGTTCCATTACAGAGTCCTGCCGAGTGATCCATGTTTCGTATCAACATCACCGAAACTCCAACTTACACAAAGTAATAAACAGTCCACATCAATAACTAAACATCATGTTCATATGCATCAAGCATAAACAATCAATTAAATAATCTACATTTTCATTTTATGAAGAAAATATCATTTAATATAAACATTAAGTAGCATAACATCCATTTATATTTTATTTTATGAACAAACATAAAAACTTTACAAATAAGATAGAAATAACCTTTAACTTCAACTGATGATTCGGCAACCCTAATCATTTGATGGTATTCAAGAATTCAGCGGAGTGCATGTTTGCAAACATATTCTCTGCATCCTCAGACTTTTCAATCGAATCAGCACTAAGATATATTCTTTCATCCGTAGAGTGCATCGAAACCATAAAATCGTTAATAGAATCAACTTTTTCCAAAGTCGGGGCCGAAATGGCCCTACCTTGTAAGAATTGCACATCTCCAATATGATTTGAGAAATCCGGATAAATTGCATGAACCATTGAACCGATGAAATCATCGGAAGAGGTTATGAGAAGGTCATCGGGAATTTCTAGACCGCAACCCCATCATTGCCGTCTCCTATAGTTCCATCGTCAATCGAAGACATCCAATTAGAGAATTCTCTTAAAGTAATTAAATCATTTTCGTCCACAAAATTCTGCAATCTCATATTAGTCGTCAACCTCAAGACTTTGCATTCTCTCCAAATGTTGGAGGAATTAATTGTCGCATGAACAATATCCTGTCTCGTACCTTTAGCAATTACCGGAAAAATTTGACGGAAATCCCCACCAAATACAATAACCTTTCCCCCAAAGGGCTTTTCATCAGCTCGCGGATCAGAACTTCGCATAATATCACGCATTGTTCGATCAAGTGCTTCAAAACAATGCCTACAAAATTATATAAAGTCAACTTCAGTTAGTTAATTTTCAGCAAAAGAAAATAGAAACAATGTGAAATATTAAATTTGAGAATGAGAGGCGTTTTATTACCTATGCGTCATGGGAGCTTCGTCCTATATAATCATTTTAGCTAGCTGAATCAACTCTGCGAGTTCGATTCTCTTGTTTATATTGCAGACTGACTCATCAGTTAAGTTCAAATGAATTGCAAATTTTGAATGAGCTGTCCTGCCTCCGGGTAACAGAAGAGAAGCTATTCCACTAGAAGCAACATTCAACACAATATGTCCCATTGAACGAACAGCGGCAGAGAGAGTGTTCCAAACAAATGTCTTACCGGTTCCTCCATAACTATATAGAAAGAAAACTTGTCCTTTGTTTTCGTGCAAAGCAAACATTATCGATTCATATGCTTGGCTCTGATCCTGATTGAGCATTCCGACCAGCCTGAAGTGCTCTTCTGTAAGTTTTTTTCGATCGTAATTCATCTCTTCCGCTATAAGGAGATTTCTATCGATAGCTTCATCGTGCTGCGAATACGGCATCTTGGGATAATCTAAAAGAATTTTACCTTTTCTTTGCATTACATCTTCAATTTCCCTCAAGCACAAATTTTTAATTTGATCGTCGCTGAGAATCAAATCTGTAAAAAAAGAGAAGAAATAAAAACTCATATTAAGGACTCTTAGACCCGGTGTATAGTGCATTTATGTCGTCGACACGGGAACAAACTGTAAAGAATGAATTGAAGATGTTAATAATTATATCAGGAAGTTCCAAACGAATACGATATTGATTTAAGATGTCTGATGCGAGGAGATGGCTGCAACTTTCCCAAAGAATCTTTTGCCGACTGACGGAATCAGAAGTTATCAAATTCACAAATAAAGATCGAAGCATTGTTTCTGAACCCCAAACTGCAGCTTCTTCCATGGCTTTAACAAATTCCTTATCGTCATCAATCAAACCACGGGCGAAACAGGTTTCTCTAAAGGTTTCATATCGTATCCCGTTATAACAATAAATATCATCATACGATTCACAACCTTTCACAACATTCAGCAGAAGTCGCATATAATACACCTCCCCACTGCCTGGATGTACATAGTTCAATCTCCCGAGAGCAATTCCTCTCTTCCTTGGCCGCCAAGCACTTTCCTTCTCATCCAAACGAATTTCATAGGAAACTCATCGTAAGTTATCACTTTGGCTCGTTGAAATTTCTTGTTTGCAATCATCCAGGCTGTAAACGTAGTCTCTTTACCCGCGGCTCTGGACACAACATTCGTAACAGACGATCCTTCCTTAAATACAACAATCTGCTCGTCAGGCAGATGAAACTTCAATCTCACAATGTTAGTCTGGTTGAATGAATTTCATATCCATATAACCGGCACACCGCTTCCGACGCAGATACGTATCTGCAATCTAAATATTGCTTTATTTCATCAACAATTTTATTTCCAGCAACGTCATTGTGAGACTGATAAAAAACGGCAGTTGCTCGATCGTGTCCTTTGTGAACGTATTTGAACGAATATTTAATAGACCGCAAACGATTGCACAACTCCACGTTAATATGCGCTCTATATTTTTTCAGGAGATAAGGGTTATGGGGAACAACAGACCTGCAAAAAAATGTGAACCCAAAGATATTATTAGAAGATGAATTCTATACAATGGCATTCCGGACGAAGTGTTCAAAAATGAATTTTATTTTTTATTATCTATGCATAAATAAAACGAAACATCCTAAAAGCATACCTATTGTCAAGTTCAATTCCTCTCTTTAATATCTCCTGCCATCATCCCTTCTTTTGTAAACGACAAAGCCATCATTATCTACCGTTGTGCGATAAACGTATTTCTTCGGGAATTTTTTTGTACATCGACATCCATCCATGCACGGTGATTTTTTATTTGCTAGGTCACACGGACCATGAATCATGAACTCACTGACCGCGTCATGATATTCCCGATCTTCCTTGCAATCAGGAATCTCCGCAGATATAATACCGTCGATGACATCTGCACTTGCTGTCTGGGGGAAATTTTTTATGAACAGTAGAATATGAGCATGCGGCATTCCACGCTTCTGAAACTCGATAGTATAAACAACTGAAAAGAAGAGTTAAACACAATGAGAATATAAAGCATTAAACTAATTAAATAAAAAAAATTGAAAATTAAAAATAGATAAAGGATGCACTAACTCGCAGATTACTCCCCAAACAGCTTTTCGTGACGAATATCTCTCAACATATTGTCTAACTTAGTGTGGAACATTCGAGAAAGAATATCCGGTCAATCATTTACAGTCAATCCTCTTTCTTTAACATACCTATCTATTTCATCCCACTTCGGATTACACGTGAAAGTAATAAACAAATTTGGATATCCTACCCACCTACATATAGCCATTGCGTCATGATAATTCTGTATCATGTATCGGGCACCGCCAAGGAAAGAAAAAGGCAAAATAATCCTTTTACCAGTATCTGCCAGGTTAGTTTCTCCACTACTTAATGCTTCGCCCAACGCAGCGTAAGAGTCACATCTGAAATCCTGCTGATGATTTTTCATGTAAGTAATTTTGTACGACTCAACCATCGTATAAGCGTCAACCAAGAATTGTTGAAATAAACGTCGTCCAAAAAGAATATAGGAGATTCAGTATCCCTCTCCTGCAGCATGTAAGAGAAGTACTATTTCATTGAAACCTTTCTTTTTCTAACTTCTTTGCTCCTAGTCGTTTTACAATGAGGAACGTTATCTCTAAATCCGTCTTCTCCGAAAAAAATATAGCAAGGGATACTGGAGCGGCAGATACGACACATAGGGCTGGAAACGAACCTCGAGTCAAAGCTCGACTCGAGTTCGGTCAAACTCGAGCTCGAGTCGAGCTCGAGCTGAGCATTATTCTATTCGAGTCGAGCTCGAGCCCCAATCATGAAGAATCGACGCTCGTATATAAAAATATTTAATTAAATATTTTAATATGTGTATATATATCGAGTCGAGTCGATCTTTTCGAGCAGTTCGAGTCGAGCCGAACTCGAGCAATACGAGCAGAGTCACTCGAAAAAGCTGGTGTTGAACTAATCGAGCGAGCAAAAGTCGAGCGAATCGATCGAGCCGAGCTCGAGCTGCTCGATCGAGCCGAGCTCGAGCATGGAAAAAAATTCGCGAGCCGAGCTCGAGCACCCTCCCGAGCAGCTCGTCGAGCTCGAGCTCGAGCCTGCTAATTTTTTTCCCGAGCCGGCTCGATAAGCTCAAAGCTCGACTCGGCTCGGCTCGTTTCTAGCCCTGTCGACACATGAAACTCATTTTGTAACAACCCAAAATTTTATTTAGTAGAACCTTGAATTCACCTAAATAAATTTACTAATTTTTAAACTAATTTAATAAATTAAACCTTTAAAATAAAATATATTTTAATTAAAAATTAAATTTGATAAATAATAATAATTATATAATTAATATTTTGATTCAACCCAATATAATTAATATAATTTAAAATTTAATTATTAAAAGATGTCTTAACACAACACTTGCACCGTATATACATATATCAATCTACCCTTATATCAGCCAAATATGTCCCCAATTCAGTTCGTAAAACCCTGCCCATGACCACCAGCAGCCTTATTTCATAGCCATAAAACTCGTCTTTAAGATCTTAGTCCGAGAACACCGACCTCCTTCCCGTAAAACTATCGTTCTATGTCGATGTTGCCAAAAACCTAATAGATCTCGAAGCCCTGCTACGTAGCAGACTCGAACCACCATGGGACCTCAGAAGTTCAAGCTATGTTAACCCCCACTGCAGCCTACTTACCTTCATGACTTTGCCGAGGCAGATTACCGCTAAGACCATCCGATTTTCCAAGCTGCTACCACCAAGGGCCTGTTCGTGTACCTCCTCGTGTCGCTGCTAGCCGACCTCCAACCAAAAACTCTGCCCTCGTCGAGTAACGACCTTCGAGATAAGAAGCAAATTCAGTGGTGACCCCATCTCTTTCTTTCATGGTCGACGAAGGAAGATATCGCCTTTTGTTAAAGAAGAAGAGGAGAATGATTTGGAAATTAAAGCAAGACTTTCTGTTCTCAAATTCTAATTACTCCTCACGGCTGAATCCATTAACTAAGGAAAAATTTCAAACAAGACCCTGGACTTTAAGGTAACTATGGGTCACTCCTTTATTAAATCCTAAAAATATTATTTAATCCACCTGAAATCTTGATATCATTAATTCAGCCCCAGAACTTTAAAGAATTGCTAGTTCAGTCCTTAAGGTCATAGACGCGCTTTGGATTTTCAAGTTCACGTCCCAGCTCATCGAGGTAGGTGTCATGTTGTCGATTTTCCTCTTCTATTACTTGTTTCACTATGTGTGTCTCTATGTGTGCATTTATGTGAATTTATTAAAAATATATTTTCCGTTGTAACCGTAGACCGGGGAAAAGGGTCGAAGGGGACCAACGCAATAGTTGGCGCAACTCGCAATATCCAGATTATTAAATGGATCTCATGTTTACTAAAATTACAATATTTTCATGTTATCCAGATTATTAAATGAATCTCATGTTTTATTATCGTAATATCCAGATTATTAAATGGATATTATGATTTATTAAAATTACAATATTTTCATGTTTTGTTTCATTTAGTTATACATGTATTTGATTCCGGTATTGGATGAGGTAATGACCCTATTGAGCGCTTTGAGCTCACCCTTTCGACAACAACTATTTTTAGGTACACACGAGGATGCCGAACGAGAGATGTGATCAAGGATGGGAGGAATAAAGTAAACTAAATAAAGTTTCATCATGCTTTATTTGTTATTTGCAATTTATATCATGACATTGAACGTTCAAATTTATCTACTGACCTTTCCTTTACTCCTTATATAATTATGTCAAATATTATTTTTAAAAAAGCCTAAGTTTGATTAGTGCATGTATTGTTGTTGTATGATATTTGATAACATGCTCATATGTAAGTATATATATATGCGAGTGTGTATTATCTAAGAATTGCAACTACTGTAATATTTATGTACATATTATTATATATGTAGTGCTCTATGTGTATATATATTTAAATACTTATACATGGTATATATATATATTGTTGATTAAGTATATGAATATCATATTTATGTATTGGGTAGTAAGTTTATTTTGTTGACATTACGAAAACAAGTTTATCAAATAAAATTTTGTGACACCCGCACTTTATTAATTGTTATTTTCAAAATTAACACCTTCCGCTCTTTTAAAAAAAATTGGGTCGTTACACATTTATGCGCTGTAAAGTCTTTTATCGAGTTTCAATAATAATATCCATGTGATCTTTTAGGTTATCAACATCTCCAACAATTAAGGCTGCCACCTTCGAAACAGATGGCAAATTGTATCGTTGGCCATCAGAACTCCTTCGGCAAATCAACCTCAGTTTAATCTCATCTTCAGTCCCCAAATTTTCAGTATGTTCACGTATCATTTCACCGGCAAAGAGAAACCAAAGAACCAAAATATTATTCTCATTCAGTACGCTCTTGAGAAGGGCGACGATCTCAGAATGAAACTCGGCCTCTTGAAGCTTAGTTTGATCGTCTGCAGCGTTACTGTTAAACAGCCAATGCAATATTAATTAAATTTATCAGAATTTAAATAAAAAAATTAAAACTGTAAACCCGATGCAAATAATTGAATACCATAAATTAATCAAAACATCTAACCTTATGGAATTAATCCTGTTTACTACTTCATTTTCAGTGTCGTAAATGTACAGTTAAGCAAACATAGCTCTGTCGCTTCAGGTTGGGATTAAACTACCAATCAAATGATAATTATCGACATTTAATCTGAAAATAGGAGTTGCCCTTCCGTTGTTAAATGACTAGTCGATCTTCCCTCCCATTGAAGTGAAAGAAAAGATCATATTGTACATTTGCATTCCCTTTTGAAATTTCTTACTCATCGGGCCATTTCCGTACAATAAATCTTTATACTTTTGTGGAGGGTCCATGATGGCTGGTAACTTAATTTTACCTGAGTACGAAAAACAGTTTTTTAACTATGTTAATATATAAATAAAACAAATTATCTACAAAAAAAATATCATTATGAATACACAAATGACATAAAATATAATAACAAATACTGACCATGAACGCAACACAAATTATACTTTGGAAGTCCTGATAAATTTTTGGCCTTTTCTATTTCTCATCTCTCCAGAATTTAGCGCTACAATGACTATATTTCCAAACAGGATCGTCAATGTCGTGATAACCTTAAAAAAATGAAAATTTTAAATTTTTTATTAATTCATGCTTATTAAAAAGTAAATTAAAAATAATGCATGCTGCTGAAAAAAAATTAACCTGGATATTTTGTATTCTCCTTAGCAAGTCCTTGATTATTCGCTGTGCAAGCACTTGGCTGGCCAGTTTTCTTTTTCCTTTCGCTTTGGAGCTCCGATTGTTCTGGTTTTCTTTTTCCTTTCGCTTTGGAGCTCCGATTGTTCTATTTACTGCTGAAGGGACTACATTATTGTGAATTGGAGCATTTGAAGTTGATCCTTCGCATGTCGCCATACCACTATTTATCAAAACAGAACTTTGACCACTCTCGACAATAGGAGATTTATTAGTAGATCCGCCTAAACAAATCATAAACTGTTATCAGTCATGTATTCTTCAATAATAATATAAAGGTTAAAAATTGTGAAATAGTTCGGCATACTACATTGGACTTGTACGCCATCGAATTCTTTACCCAAATTGACAATCTTGATCCGTCGTATATTCTGATCGGCAGTAACATTCACGGTAGATGACTCTAAAATAAAACCATCTGATTGTAGATATATAATAAAAAGATAAAAAGATTTAACGAAACACGTTGATCGTATAAAAATATAAATTGTAAAATAAAATGTATTTATTGTTTATTAACAACGTTGCTTGAAAATAATAAGATTACCGAAAGAGTTCGTGGTAGACGGAGCTTTCTTCTTATTTTCCGCTCGGTTGGAAATATTGTTTTTCCCTATAAGAATTAGTGAGAAATTATTATCGACTTTTCAAAATATACAATTCTCAAACACAGTGGAATGATACAGAAGAACTTTTGTTGAAAATTCGTAACTCGCTTTCTCACATGATTTTTTTTCCTCTTGGTTGACATTGATCTCAAGAACTTGACATATACTCCTATATATTACTGTTAAATAATAAATAGAGAGTAAATAATCATTAATCAGGTTGTATATAAATTGATCTCTTTATGTATACTACATGACAAAATATGAAAATAAATAAATTCATAATAAGAAATATTTAGAATCAATTAGGGTTCTTCCCCAGCACGTGATGCTTTGGTGTCGTGTTCTTGACAGCACACGGTGCTTTGGTGTCGTTTTCTTGACCAGCACCTGATGCCCTTGCCAACATTTACAATTCATTCATCATATATATAATGCCTAAGAAAAATATTTAAAGGTTATAAATATTAATAATTATTAGGAAGAATATAAATAAAAACATAACTTGTGAAAAAGATATTCTATTTGGGTGTGGTATTCACCTTACCTCCGGGAGGGGATAAACCATACAATGCTCATGGAGTTGATTATTTTATAGAATTTCTATTTAATATATATTTGATATTATATATTATATTATTTATTATATATATTTCATTTTCTTCTTAATATTGAGTGCAATGGTTGTTAATGAAGTAATCCTTGAGAAATGATGCTCCTTGATTTTAATTTCCCAATTTGTTATTTGGATTCGATAGGTATGAGAATGTCACTTTGCCGACGAATTCTGGCGAATACTTGTAGCAGAACTAATGATGGGCTTGGCTCATTAGTTGATTTTAGTAACCCTAATTTGTATTCTCTATAAATAGAAGAGGTAACACCTCATTAAAGAGACCTACACATTTCCACAAAAATTCATAGATAGCATTATTTTCTTGTTCACTACTCAATCCTCAAAACCTCTATTTTTAGTTGATAATTAAAAAACACAATTTTCAGACTATCAACACTGAGTATTTTACCGAGTAAAATATAATTTTGTTGAATTCAAGAATGAATCAATACTTCTTTTTAAATTATAAAAAAATTATAAGTAATTAAAAAGAAGTACGTTATTAAGGACGGATGTTTTTACTGTTTTTTATATTTTCTTATGCAAGCACCAATTTTTTTACAATATGAATAAGAATTATTTATATAATTTTATTACAGTATTTTTTTATTAATAATTAAAAAAAAACATATTATTATTTTAAAAGTTTTAAAATACATAGTGTTTTATATATGATTTTTTTTATAAGGAGGAGAGACGAGAAACTCACCCCCACCCGATCGGATGTCTCTCGATCGGGTAGGATGTAAATCGAGGAATGTGCTCGAGTAGCAGACACCTGTGCGAGAGAGCCAACATGTCGAACCCCAGGACAAACTTTCATAATATTTCAATGAAAAATTATCTCACCCGAGATTCGAACCATGCATCGCCGGGGAATTACACCCACATCATCACATGTCTTACCACTCGACTATGCTCCTGAGGACTATATATGATTTTTTTACACCAACAAAGGGCAAAAACAAATCTTTGTAAGTCTGTTTGAAGATTTGTGTTAGTTTTTAATTTAGGATTTTATTTTTAATCATTTTGTTTTTCTGATTAATAATAGAATAATTGATCTACTGGAATAATTGATCTACCGTAATACAATTTAATTTTTTATATAATATTATATAGGATAGTAATGGGTATGTTTTTAAAAGGGTATAATAGATATATTAAGTTGTGAATTAAGTAAAAATAATAAAAGATAAAATTTAAAAAATGTGTATTTAGTATATTGGTGAACTTAGTGTTTTTTGAGTCTAAATAAAATCACCATTTAGATCACTACTATTTCATAATTTTTTTACCCTTTTTCTATTACAAATAATTGACGACTTTTCTTATTGAGTATCTCATAATAGTTTATACACAAAACTTATTTTTATTTTATTTTTAAAAGTTATAAAATAATTTTTTTTTAATTTCCTAACCAACAAAGCAAAGTATGTCAACTTTGCTTACACGAGAAATAATTTGTATTTGACACTACTTTACTAGTATTACTTTTTTTATTAATTTGTCAACTTTAATACTAGTATTACTTTACTAATATTAATTTGTCAACTTTGCTTACAGGAGAAATAATTTTTTTATTTTTCATCATGCGGGCGTATTACTTTAATATTATAGTATAAAATTTTGTGTTTGCATCATATACTGTATTAGCCCGAATATTTCAATCTAAAATTATTTTCACAAATTTTTCATAAATATTTAAAAAAATATATTAGGATTGATCGAGTAGTAACAAAACAAAACAAACACAAGCCACAAAACAAATATTATCATATTTCAAATCTTGTCCCCATCAACCTTGTAATGTTCGTCAATATTTCTACTTAGAAAAAATTGAAAAAATAAATATTAAAAAATATGTATTAATAAAATAATAAAAATAAATATAAACAAGAAGAGAAAAAATAAAATTATTACAAAAAAAATATTATTTGTACTAATGTAATGTTGTCAACGCTTCTACTTAGAAAGATTTGAAAAAATAAATATTCAAAAATAAGTATTAATAAAATCATAAAAATAAATATAAACAAGAAGAGAAAAAACAAACTTATTACAATAAAAATATTATTAGTACTACTATGAATAGATCGTGTTCTTAATCATAACTTTAAACTTATTTTTATTTATAAAATTAAAATTAATTAAAATTAATTATTATATAGGGTCGGGCCTACAAGAGGCCGAGCTTACTAAAGCCCAAGCTCGGCCTATATATAATATGAGCTTCATTTTTCGGCCCAAGCTCGGCTCGACCCTAAATAATATTAATCGACCGAGGCTTTTCTTAGGGTCGA
The DNA here is from genome assembly GCA_954870475.1 of Euphrasia confusa. Taxonomy (NCBI): domain Eukaryota; kingdom Viridiplantae; phylum Streptophyta; class Magnoliopsida; order Lamiales; family Orobanchaceae; genus Euphrasia; species Euphrasia confusa. The sequence goes on along the minus strand of OX940956.1, from coordinate 39,024,344 downwards.
ACGAGCCGAGTTAGGGCCGGCCCGACCCGATTGACAGGCCCACCTACTGATAGGATTTCGAAAATTTTGAATGCATATTTGTTGTGAAATGAACAAATATTTTAAATAATAAATGGACATTTTAAAAAAAATAATTATCTTATATTATAACATAATCTTAATCTTTAGTGTAATTATAAAAAAAGAAAGATTTATCCAATCCACCCCCTTTATATGAGATCTCTTATTTAGGGTGGAAATATGCATTTTTCATGTTAGTCAAGAAACTACCGAATAAACAAACGGGATATAATAAATCATAATCCCAAATATTCACTTCATACTCCCCCAAAACTGAATCTTTTGTTCCGGCGATTTGCAACTTTAGAACTGTGATAAAGACGGACCAGTTTTTCTTCCAATTCACAACTCCTAGTGAACCGAGAATCAAGTCCACGCAATTTTATCCCTATAGGCTCACCTGTAATGAGATAAGTTTATTGGACACCCGATTGCAATCTGCAACCCTAGCTTTTAAGGTATGATTTTCGATATATGATTTTCATTTTTTCTCCCGTTGCAATAACTAGAAGTGCATCATTGTGTGTTTAGATTGCCTTCCAGGTTTAGGGTTCTGCGATTTTTTATTTTTGATTTTTGTGTGGAGATATTAAATTTCGTTAACATGCAGGTTCTAGAAGAACTTAACACGGGAGCCATGGGAACTGGAGGCGAGGAAGGTATAGTCCATCCTTTGTGCATGTGATGTTTGCCTTTGTAGTTACTTAGTGTCATCTTGTTCTTTTTAATGGTAGACCTGGAAAACACCTCACTTGGCGAATCAATCAGATATTTTAGGTCATCTTTCTTGCACCCTTTGCTGAAGTCTTGCAAGGTATAATAATCATAAGCCGAGATTAAATTCTCCGATTTTCATTTTTTAGGAAGATAGTAAAATATTCATTTTATTTAAAAAAAATTAATAGGTTTCCCTGCGGGAAGAGATTGAGAGTTCATATGCTGCTAAAATTCAACTGTCAAAGAACTCCTCTCTAAGCTGGTAGACATTTACTATATTAATTGCAACACTGATTGAAACTTGTTCATAGACATAACACTTATTAGTGCTAATAGTTTAACCTTGATAACAATGTTGGCTTGGGTGTTAATACAATAATGGTTTTAACTACATGTCAGAATATGTTACATACACTGCACCAAATTGGAAAGTGTAGTTGGTAGTTCAGAATTCATAAGTTGGGATATTAAATAAACAAACAAGTATTTAGTAGTGTAATAAACAAATTTCAAAATCTATTACAAACATTGTACCTTTTTGCACAGTGTATATTGTAGTTCTAGATTCATAAAGTGGTTTAATCGTTTACGCACATGTAGTTTACTATATTAATAGTTGCACTGACTGAAACTTGTTCATGGACATAACATCTATTAGTGTCGATAGTTTAATCTTGATAACAGGGTTGGCTTGGGTGTTAATCCAATAATAGTTTTAACTGCATGCCAAAATTTGTTACATACACTGCACCAAATTGGACAGTGTAGTTGGTAGTTCAAAATTCTTAAATTGGGCTATTATTTAACGAACAAGTATTTTGTAGTTTAATAGATAAATTTCAGAATTCATTACAAACACTCTTACCTTTTGCGCAGTGTAAGATTGAAGTTGTAGATGCATAAAATTGTTTAATATTTTACGCACGAGTAGTTTACTAGATTAATAGCTACACTAACTAAAATTTGTTCATGGACATAACACATATTAGTTCCAATAGTTTAACTTTGATTACAGTGTTGCCTTGGGTTATGGTAAATAAGGGTCTAACTGCATGTCATAATCTATTACACACATTGTACCGGCTTGGGCAGTCCATTTGGTAGTTTAAATGTAATTTGTGTGGCTGAATTACATCATAACATGTACTTGTGTCAATTGTACTTGAGAGATTGATTGGTCAGTGACAAGAAATTGTCTTTAACCACAGTGCAAGTGTTGATGATTTAAATTAATTCGTGCTCATTTGTTTGCAAAAAATATTGTTTCTGATCTACATGTATATGGTCTGTTTAATCGTATACAGGTAGCGGCCGAGAATTTGGACACAGTAGCAATGCATGATTTAATCCTGATTCCATTGACCCACATAGTGTTACTTTTTCGTTGAAATGATTGTCACAATATTTTGATATTTTTTCATTGGAGTTTGACCTTGAAGATTTCTGTTATCAGTTTTCATAGTTGAAGTTTTCATAAGTAGGCTACCAAAACTTTTTCTAAATAGATTTGGAACAGTAAAACCAACAGACACCAATTCCAAAAGAAACAAGTGTATAATGTAAACTACAGTGTAAGTTAAGGTGATAAATAAACGTCACACGTCAACCTATATATAACTGGAAACATGGGACATCTTATCAAAACTTGAAATGACATATAGTAGCTTGTGCTAACGTATGATGCCCAACTAACAAAAAAACAAAACTCCTAAAAAGTCAGGTTGTCTCAATTATCCCCTGAAAGTTACTAAATTAACCAACATTGCCCATTTAACATCACAACCTAATATGGCGTCCTAATGCTCAGCTGCATGTCTGTAGTTTGTTCTCGATAGTGATATTGTCATGATTTTTAGAGCCACACACGTACGATGACTGTTCATAGCCAAGCAATACACATGATCGTGCAATTGAGCAATTATGCCTTGAACACTCATTTTTCTGTCTATACCCAAACGAAATACATGAGTTTAGTTATATCTTTTTCAGTGAAAATCGCAAATGGAAAAATACACAACATTTTCTTGATGCCATATGACTGTTTATGGACAAGAAATATCTTCAGAAAATGGTCCACATATTAAACCTATGTCGTAGTTGCAAAATCAAAGACTTGAAAAATAAAATGACTAGGCAATGGAGATGAGACAACAAGACCAATACTTTCCAGAAAGTGAAAACATAGTTCTTGGTGATTATTAAACCATCAAACCCAATTATTCATATTCAACCTCGGTTGAAAAAAATGAAGTTCAACTGGCCATTCAAAAAACACAGAAGTAATTATTGGGATACAAGTGGCAAATGTGTGTGATAAACTTCATACTAAATAACTTCTTTGCAAGAATATTCTAAAATGCCAGTTTTCCATTAGTTACACAATTACATTTACTATATACAGGGCAAGAATATTCTAAAATGGCAGCCCATATAATAGCATATTTGTAACAGTGAATGATAATTAGGTAATGTTTTGTAATTAAGATAAACCAAAACAACACAAAGAACAATTCAAAAGTACACGGCAAACATGATCATAAACATAGAGAAGGAATTCGAAATCACAGGTAATGAATTGGGGAAAACATAATGTATGCTAATTAGAACAATCTAGTTGCAATACCTGATCACAAAAAAGATTCAGAAGAACAAAACACACTTAAAAAAAAAAGGAAGAACAAAACACTCATGAAAAAAACAAACAGGGTGCGGCCAAACGCTGAAGTTTCAGAAGGTGTCTTTTTGAATAGGTCCCATGGGTGACAAACAAAGAGGGAAGAAGTGATTGCACTTGTATCCGTCCAGGACAAATTTGAAAGTCTTGATTATAGAGCTTATTTCAGGACGTGCATCTGCTTCCACAAGCTTATCGTCCCTGTACTTGTCCAGATCAAACCCGCATACGTCGAGATGGATGTGAGCGTACTGGGTGTCTTCGCTTAACGCTGTTTGTAAACACACAATGCCGAACAACTTGTGTGCTATTTTTCCTCCTTCCTCCTCTTGGTAAATAATATGATTCAAAGCAAGAGGCCGAGATCTGTGTTTGAAATCATCAGCAAAGGAAGATCTGGGAATTCTTCCAAAGCTGGCTTTGGACCAATCGAACAAATAGGGGTTATCATGCATAGTAGTATTATAAATATTGTTGTTCTTAACAATGCAAAGCTTGTGATCCTCGATCACAAAGAAACGGCCCTCAAAAGGAATACTCTTGTAGTCATCAGAATAATCTACTATTTTCCAACCGGGCCCATCGAGCTCCTCATCAATGTCGAGGGTGAAAATCCCTAAGCGGGTTTCGATGAGGAAAACAGAATCGGTGATAAACCCAAACCAATCGATATTAAAACTGCGAGGGGTAAAACGATTGGCCAGCAAGAAGTCTTGTATTGGAGGAAGCTTTTCCCATTTGTCCTTGGAAGGATTGTACAACTCGAAATCGATTGGGTTGGGGTCGTCGTAATGAGACCAAGGACCAAAACAAATTCTCCGAGAGAAGACCAGAATTCTTTTAGCGTCGGGGGTAGGGATGGCCACAGTATGGTTTTTGGGGCAGAGCATATCGGGTAAGCCACGGACCATAGATTTATCCAACACCTTAGTACTACTGGATTCGGATTGGGATTGATCGGCGTCGTCGATTAGGTGTGGGTATAGATCAACGGTGTACGCTGAACTACCTTCACGGGGACCGGGATCAGCAGGAAGTCCATTCTCAAACATATACAGGGACGAATCTAAGACGCAGAAAGCATGGGACTTGTCACTCAGGTGGCTGCGATCGAGAATAAGAGTTGGAGCCGTAAGGATGTAACCACCAAATCCGCCGCCATCAACAACTAATGGAGATGATGATGATGATGATGATGACGACGAGGATGATGCGAGATCTACAATCAATATAGCATAATATTCGCCCTCCCAAGCAAAGAGAGAGGTAACGATACAGACTTTACCTGATGGTGACCGTGGCGGTGACGGTGACTGTGGCGGAGATGATTTATTCTGATAGCGGACTGCACCTGGAAGAGAATCCATGGCGGCGGCGGTTCAGATAGGAGGAAACCCTAACGGATCGGATTTGTGAAGAATTACGCCTATTTTTACTGGCATGTAGTACTTTATAAATAATGAGACCCTATACTTTTACCCACTCTTTATAGCCGGATGGGATCTTGCTCCAGGCCCATATTAATAGTCCAGCCCAATTTCATTTTTGCTTATGTCACAATTCAATAATTTTTGGTAAAAATACTAATTAAGCTTTTTTTTTTTTTTTCGGACGAGCTCCAATTTATTTACTAATTATGCCTTTTTGTTCCAATTAAGCCAAAAAATATACCTGGAAGGACGAAAATACCCTTCCACCTATTTTCACACCGAACATTACTATAACTAGTGCAGTACTCGTGTGATGTCCGTGATCTTACGTTGCGCTTGATCTTGCAGTGTGCCTTTGATCTTGCGGTGCCCGTGATTTTACGTACATAGCTCTCTACAATATCGTTTAAAATAATTTATTTTCGTTTAAAACATAAATTACAATATTTTTTCGTTTAAAACATAAATTACAATAGTACAGTATATGTTTGAACTTCATTTATATTCTCTAAATGAAACATTAAAAGGCAAAATTCTAAACTTTTATTACAAATTTTGAAAGACCTCCTTAAAAATCACATTATTTGTTTTGTTTGTAAGTTTTCCATTTTCGTCACAACACAAAAATTTTAACCCACTTCTATTCGTCACCCTTGAAACACCAACGTACAGTTGCCCATGAGTGAAAACCGGTTTCTTCAAAAACACACCAACATCAGTCAACAATTGACCTTGGCTTTTATTGATCGTCATTGCATACGATATCATCAACGGGAATTGTCTTCGTTGAAATCTAAATGGAATCCTCGAATCAGAAGGACTAAGCGTAATTCTGGGAATATACACAATTTCATTCGCGTTTTTGCCTCCCAAGACTCGTGCCTTAATAACATAAGTCCCAAGTTTGGTTACCACTAACTGAGTTCCATTACAGAGTCCTGCCGAGTGATCCATGTTTCGTATCAACATCACCGAAACTCCAACTTACACAAAGTAATAAACAGTCCACATCAATAACTAAACATCATGTTCATATGCATCAAGCATAAACAATCAATTAAATAATCTACATTTTCATTTTATGAAGAAAATATCATTTAATATAAACATTAAGTAGCATAACATCCATTTATATTTTATTTTATGAACAAACATAAAAACTTTACAAATAAGATAGAAATAACCTTTAACTTCAACTGATGATTCGGCAACCCTAATCATTTGATGGTATTCAAGAATTCAGCGGAGTGCATGTTTGCAAACATATTCTCTGCATCCTCAGACTTTTCAATCGAATCAGCACTAAGATATATTCTTTCATCCGTAGAGTGCATCGAAACCATAAAATCGTTAATAGAATCAACTTTTTCCAAAGTCGGGGCCGAAATGGCCCTACCTTGTAAGAATTGCACATCTCCAATATGATTTGAGAAATCCGGATAAATTGCATGAACCATTGAACCGATGAAATCATCGGAAGAGGTTATGAGAAGGTCATCGGGAATTTCTAGACCGCAACCCCATCATTGCCGTCTCCTATAGTTCCATCGTCAATCGAAGACATCCAATTAGAGAATTCTCTTAAAGTAATTAAATCATTTTCGTCCACAAAATTCTGCAATCTCATATTAGTCGTCAACCTCAAGACTTTGCATTCTCTCCAAATGTTGGAAGAATTAATTGTCGCATGAACAATATCCTGTCTCGTACCTTTAGCAATTACCGGAAAAATTTGACGGAAATCCCCACCAAATACAATAACCTTTCCCCCAAAGGGCTTTTCATCAGCTCGCGGATCAGAACTTCGCATAATATCACGCATTGTTCGATCAAGTGCTTCAAAACAATGCCTACAAAATTATATAAAGTCAACTTCAGTTAGTTAATTTTCAGCAAAAGAAAATAGAAACAATGTGAAATATTAAATTTGAGAATGAGAGGCGTTTTATTACCTATGCGTCATGGGAGCTTCGTCCTATATAATCATTTTAGCTAGCTGAATCAACTCTGCGAGTTCGATTCTCTTGTTTATATTGCAGACTGACTCATCAGTTAAGTTCAAATGAATTGCAAATTTTGAATGAGCTGTCCTGCCTCCGGGTAACAGAAGAGAAGCTATTCCACTAGAAGCAACATTCAACACAATATGTCCCATTGAACGAACAGCGGCAGAGAGAGTGTTCCAAACAAATGTCTTACCGGTTCCTCCATAACTATATAGAAAGAAAACTTGTCCTTTGTTTTCGTGCAAAGCAAACATTATCGATTCATATGCTTGGCTCTGATCCTGATTGAGCATTCCGACCAGCCTGAAGTGCTCTTCTGTAAGTTTTTTTCGATCGTAATTCATCTCTTCCGCTATAAGGAGATTTCTATCGATAGCTTCATCGTGCTGCGAATACGGCATCTTGGGATAATCTAAAAGAATTTTACCTTTTCTTTGCATTACATCTTCAATTTCCCTCAAGCACAAATTTTTAATTTGATCGTCGCTGAGAATCAAATCTGTAAAAAAAGAGAAGAAATAAAAACTCATATTAAGGACTCTTAGACCCGGTGTATAGTGCATTTATGTCGTCGACACGGGAACAAACTGTAAAGAATGAATTGAAGATGTTAATAATTATATCAGGAAGTTCCAAACGAATACGATATTGATTTAAGATGTCTGATGCGAGGAGATGGCTGCAACTTTCCCAAAGAATCTTTTGCCGACTGACGGAATCAGAAGTTATCAAATTCACAAATAAAGATCGAAGCATTGTTTCTGAACCCCAAACTGCAGCTTCTTCCATGGCTTTAACAAATTCCTTATCGTCATCAATCAAACCACGGGCGAAACAGGTTTCTCTAAAGGTTTCATATCGTATCCCGTTATAACAATAAATATCATCATACGATTCACAACCTTTCACAACATTCAGCAGAAGTCGCATATAATACACCTCCCCACTGCCTGGATGTACATAGTTCAATCTCCCGAGAGCAATTCCTCTCTTCCTTGGCCGCCAAGCACTTTCCTTCTCATCCAAACGAATTTCATAGGAAACTCATCGTAAGTTATCACTTTGGCTCGTTGAAATTTCTTGTTTGCAATCATCCAGGCTGTAAACGTAGTCTCTTTACCCGCGGCTCTGGACACAACATTCGTAACAGACGATCCTTCCTTAAATACAACAATCTGCTCGTCAGGCAGATGAAACTTCAATCTCACAATGTTAGTCTGGTTGAATGAATTTCATATCCATATAACCGGCACACCGCTTCCGACGCAGATACGTATCTGCAATCTAAATATTGCTTTATTTCATCAACAATTTTATTTCCAGCAACGTCATTTGTGAGACTGATAAAAAACGGCAGTTGCTCGATCGTGTCCTTTGTGAACGTATTTGAACGAATATTTAATAGACCGCAAACGATTGCACAACTCCACGTTAATATGCGCTCTATATTTTTTCAGGAGATAAGGGTTATGGGGAACAACAGACCTGCAAAAAAATGTGAACCCAAAGATATTATTAGAAGATGAATTCTATACAATGGCATTCCGGACGAAGTGTTCAAAAATGAATTTTATTTTTTATTATCTATGCATAAATAAAACGAAACATCCTAAAAGCATACCTATTGTCAAGTTCAATTCCTCTCTTTAATATCTCCTGCCATCATCCCTTCTTTTGTAAACGACAAAGCCATCATTATCTACCGTTGTGCGATAAACGTATTTCTTCGGGAATTTTTTTGTACATCGACATCCATCCATGCACGGTGATTTTTTATTTGCTAGGTCACACGGACCATGAATCATGAACTCACTGACCGCGTCATGATATTCCCGATCTTCCTTGCAATCAGGAATCTCCGCAGATATAATACCGTCGATGACATCTGCACTTGCTGTCTGGGGGAAATTTTTTATGAACAGTAGAATATGAGCATGCGGCATTCCACGCTTCTGAAACTCGATAGTATAAACAACTGAAAAGAAGAGTTAAACACAATGAGAATATAAAGCATTAAACTAATTAAATAAAAAAAATTGAAAATTAAAAATAGATAAAGGATGCACTAACTCGCAGATTACTCCCCAAACAGCTTTTCGTGACGAATATCTCTCAACATATTGTCTAACTTAGTGTGGAACATTCGAGAAAGAATATCCGGTCAATCATTTACAGTCAATCCTCTTTCTTTAACATACCTATCTATTTCATCCCACTTCGGATTACACGTGAAAGTAATAAACAAATTTGGATATCCTACCCACCTACATATAGCCATTGCGTCATGATAATTCTGTATCATGTATCGGGCACCGCCAAGGAAAGAAAAAGGCAAAATAATCCTTTTACCAGTATCTGCCAGGTTAGTTTCTCCACTACTTAATGCTTCGCCCAACGCAGCGTAAGAGTCACATCTGAAATCCTGCTGATGATTTTTCATGTAAGTAATTTTGTACGACTCAACCATCGTATAAGCGTCAACCAAGAATTGTTGAAATAAACGTCGTCCAAAAAGAATATAGGAGATTCAGTATCCCTCTCCTGCAGCATGTAAGAGAAGTACTATTTCATTGAAACCTTTCTTTTTCTAACTTCTTTGCTCCTAGTCGTTTTACAATGAGGAACGTTATCTCTAAATCCGTCTTCTCCGAAAAAAATATAGCAAGGGATACTGGAGCGGCAGATACGACACATAGGGCTGGAAACGAACCTCGAGTCAAAGCTCGACTCGAGTTCGGTCAAACTCGAGCTCGAGTCGAGCTCGAGCTGAGCATTATTCTATTCGAGTCGAGCTCGAGCCCCAATCATGAAGAATCGACGCTCGTATATAAAAATATTTAATTAAATATTTTAATATGTGTATATATATCGAGTCGAGTCGATCTTTTCGAGCAGTTCGAGTCGAGCCGAACTCGAGCAATACGAGCAGAGTCACTCGAAAAAGCTGGTGTTGAACTAATCGAGCGAGCAAAAGTCGAGCGAATCGATCGAGCCGAGCTCGAGCTGCTCGATCGAGCCGAGCTCGAGCATGGAAAAAAATTCGCGAGCCGAGCTCGAGCACCCTCCCGAGCAGCTCGTCGAGCTCGAGCTCGAGCCTGCTAATTTTTTTCCCGAGCCGGCTCGATAAGCTCAAAGCTCGACTCGGCTCGGCTCGTTTCTAGCCCTGTCGACACATGAAACTCATTTTGTAACAACCCAAAATTTTATTTAGTAGAACCTTGAATTCACCTAAATAAATTTACTAATTTTTAAACTAATTTAATAAATTAAACCTTTAAAATAAAATATATTTTAATTAAAAATTAAATTTGATAAATAATAATAATTATATAATTAATATTTTGATTCAACCCAATATAATTAATATAATTTAAAATTTAATTATTAAAAGATGTCTTAACACAACACTTGCACCGTATATACATATATCAATCTACCCTTATATCAGCCAAATATGTCCCCAATTCAGTTCGTAAAACCCTGCCCATGACCACCAGCAGCCTTATTTCATAGCCATAAAACTCGTCTTTAAGATCTTAGTCCGAGAACACCGACCTCCTTCCCGTAAAACTATCGTTCTATGTCGATGTTGCCAAAAACCTAATAGATCTCGAAGCCCTGCTACGTAGCAGACTCGAACCACCATGGGACCTCAGAAGTTCAAGCTATGTTAACCCCCACTGCAGCCTACTTACCTTCATGACTTTGCCGAGGCAGATTACCGCTAAGACCATCCGATTTTCCAAGCTGCTACCACCAAGGGCCTGTTCGTGTACCTCCTCGTGTCGCTGCTAGCCGACCTCCAACCAAAAACTCTGCCCTCGTCGAGTAACGACCTTCGAGATAAGAAGCAAATTCAGTGGTGACCCCATCTCTTTCTTTCATGGTCGACGAAGGAAGATATCGCCTTTTGTTAAAGAAGAAGAGGAGAATGATTTGGAAATTAAAGCAAGACTTTCTGTTCTCAAATTCTAATTACTCCTCACGGCTGAATCCATTAACTAAGGAAAAATTTCAAACAAGACCCTGGACTTTAAGGTAACTATGGGTCACTCCTTTATTAAATCCTAAAAATATTATTTAATCCACCTGAAATCTTGATATCATTAATTCAGCCCCAGAACTTTAAAGAATTGCTAGTTCAGTCCTTAAGGTCATAGACGCGCTTTGGATTTTCAAGTTCACGTCCCAGCTCATCGAGGTAGGTGTCATGTTGTCGATTTTCCTCTTCTATTACTTGTTTCACTATGTGTGTCTCTATGTGTGCATTTATGTGAATTTATTAAAAATATATTTTCCGTTGTAACCGTAGACCGGGGAAAAGGGTCGAAGGGGACCAACGCAATAGTTGGCGCAACTCGCAATATCCAGATTATTAAATGGATCTCATGTTTACTAAAATTACAATATTTTCATGTTATCCAGATTATTAAATGAATCTCATGTTTTATTATCGTAATATCCAGATTATTAAATGGATATTATGATTTATTAAAATTACAATATTTTCATGTTTTGTTTCATTTAGTTATACATGTATTTGATTCCGGTATTGGATGAGGTAATGACCCTATTGAGCGCTTTGAGCTCACCCTTTCGACAACAACTATTTTTAGGTACACACGAGGATGCCGAACGAGAGATGTGATCAAGGATGGGAGGAATAAAGTAAACTAAATAAAGTTTCATCATGCTTTATTTGTTATTTGCAATTTATATCATGACATTGAACGTTCAAATTTATCTACTGACCTTTCCTTTACTCCTTATATAATTATGTCAAATATTATTTTTAAAAAAGCCTAAGTTTGATTAGTGCATGTATTGTTGTTGTATGATATTTGATAACATGCTCATATGTAAGTATATATATATGCGAGTGTGTATTATCTAAGAATTGCAACTACTGTAATATTTATGTACATATTATTATATATGTAGTGCTCTATGTGTATATATATTTAAATACTTATACATGGTATATATATATATTGTTGATTAAGTATATGAATATCATATTTATGTATTGGGTAGTAAGTTTATTTTGTTGACATTACGAAAACAAGTTTATCAAATAAAATTTTGTGACACCCGCACTTTATTAATTGTTATTTTCAAAATTAACACCTTCCGCTCTTTTAAAAAAAATTGGGTCGTTACACATTTATGCGCTGTAAAGTCTTTTATCGAGTTTCAATAATAATATCCATGTGATCTTTTAGGTTATCAACATCTCCAACAATTAAGGCTGCCACCTTCGAAACAGATGGCAAATTGTATCGTTGGCCATCAGAACTCCTTCGGCAAATCAACCTCAGTTTAATCTCATCTTCAGTCCCCAAATTTTCAGTATGTTCACGTATCATTTCACCGGCAAAGAGAAACCAAAGAACCAAAATATTATTCTCATTCAGTACGCTCTTGAGAAGGGCGACGATCTCAGAATGAAACTCGGCCTCTTGAAGCTTAGTTTGATCGTCTGCAGCGTTACTGTTAAACAGCCAATGCAATATTAATTAAATTTATCAGAATTTAAATAAAAAAATTAAAACTGTAAACCCGATGCAAATAATTGAATACCATAAATTAATCAAAACATCTAACCTTATGGAATTAATCCTGTTTACTACTTCATTTTCAGTGTCGTAAATGTACAGTTAAGCAAACATAGCTCTGTCGCTTCAGGTTGGGATTAAACTACCAATCAAATGATAATTATCGACATTTAATCTGAAAATAGGAGTTGCCCTTCCGTTGTTAAATGACTAGTCGATCTTCCCTCCCATTGAAGTGAAAGAAAAGATCATATTGTACATTTGCATTCCCTTTTGAAATTTCTTACTCATCGGGCCATTTCCGTACAATAAATCTTTATACTTTTGTGGAGGGTCCATGATGGCTGGTAACTTAATTTTACCTGAGTACGAAAAACAGTTTTTTAACTATGTTAATATATAAATAAAACAAATTATCTACAAAAAAAATATCATTATGAATACACAAATGACATAAAATATAATAACAAATACTGACCATGAACGCAACACAAATTATACTTTGGAAGTCCTGATAAATTTTTGGCCTTTTCTATTTCTCATCTCTCCAGAATTTAGCGCTACAATGACTATATTTCCAAACAGGATCGTCAATGTCGTGATAACCTTAAAAAAATGAAAATTTTAAATTTTTTATTAATTCATGCTTATTAAAAAGTAAATTAAAAATAATGCATGCTGCTGAAAAAAAATTAACCTGGATATTTTGTATTCTCCTTAGCAAGTCCTTGATTATTCGCTGTGCAAGCACTTGGCTGGCCAGTTTTCTTTTTCCTTTCGCTTTGGAGCTCCGATTGTTCTGGTTTTCTTTTTCCTTTCGCTTTGGAGCTCCGATTGTTCTATTTACTGCTGAAGGGACTACATTATTGTGAATTGGAGCATTTGAAGTTGATCCTTCGCATGTCGCCATACCACTATTTATCAAAACAGAACTTTGACCACTCTCGACAATAGGAGATTTATTAGTAGATCCGCCTAAACAAATCATAAACTGTTATCAGTCATGTATTCTTCAATAATAATATAAAGGTTAAAAATTGTGAAATAGTTCGGCATACTACATTGGACTTGTACGCCATCGAATTCTTTACCCAAATTGACAATCTTGATCCGTCGTATATTCTGATCGGCAGTAACATTCACGGTAGATGACTCTAAAATAAAACCATCTGATTGTAGATATATAATAAAAAGATAAAAAGATTTAACGAAACACGTTGATCGTATAAAAATATAAATTGTAAAATAAAATGTATTTATTGTTTATTAACAACGTTGCTTGAAAATAATAAGATTACCGAAAGAGTTCGTGGTAGACGGAGCTTTCTTCTTATTTTCCGCTCGGTTGGAAATATTGTTTTTCCCTATAAGAATTAGTGAGAAATTATTATCGACTTTTCAAAATATACAATTCTCAAACACAGTGGAATGATACAGAAGAACTTTTGTTGAAAATTCGTAACTCGCTTTCTCACATGATTTTTTTTCCTCTTGGTTGACATTGATCTCAAGAACTTGACATATACTCCTATATATTACTGTTAAATAATAAATAGAGAGTAAATAATCATTAATCAGGTTGTATATAAATTGATCTCTTTATGTATACTACATGACAAAATATGAAAATAAATAAATTCATAATAAGAAATATTTAGAATCAATTAGGGTTCTTCCCCAGCACGTGATGCTTTGGTGTCGTGTTCTTGACAGCACACGGTGCTTTGGTGTCGTTTTCTTGACCAGCACCTGATGCCCTTGCCAACATTTACAATTCATTCATCATATATATAATGCCTAAGAAAAATATTTAAAGGTTATAAATATTAATAATTATTAGGAAGAATATAAATAAAAACATAACTTGTGAAAAAGATATTCTATTTGGGTGTGGTATTCACCTTACCTCCGGGAGGGGATAAACCATACAATGCTCATGGAGTTGATTATTTTATAGAATTTCTATTTAATATATATTTGATATTATATATTATATTATTTATTATATATATTTCATTTTCTTCTTAATATTGAGTGCAATGGTTGTTAATGAAGTAATCCTTGAGATTTGGCTACCAAAACTTTTTCTAAATAGATTTGGAACAGTAAAACCAGCAGACACCAATTCCAAAAGAAACAAGTGTATAATGTAAACTACAGTGTAAGTTAAGGTGATAAATAAACGTCACACGTCAACCTATATATAACTGGAAACATGAGACATTTTATCAAAACTTGAAATGACATATAGTAGCTTGTGCTAACGTATGATGCCCAACTAACAAAAAAACAAAACTCCTAAAAAGTCAGGTTGTCTCAATTATCCCCTGAAAGTTACTAAATTAACCAACATTGCCCATTTAACATCACAACCTAATATGGCGTCCTAATGCTCAGCTGCATGTCTGTAGTTTGTTCTCGATAGTGATATTGTCATGATTTTTAGAGCCACACACGTACGATGACTGTTCATAGCCAAGCAATACACATGGTCGTGCAATTGAGCAATTATGCCTTGAACACTCATTTTTCTGTCTATACCCAAACGAAATACATGAGTTTAGTTATATCTTTTTCAGTGAAAATCGCAAATGGAAAAATACACAACATTTTCTTGATGCCATATGACTGTTTATGGACAAGAAATATCTTCAGAAAATGGTCCACATATTAAACCTATGTCGTAGTTGCAAAATCAAAGACTTGAAAAATAAAATGACTAGGCAATGGAGATGAGACAACAAGACCAATACTTTCCAGAAAGTGAAAACATAGTTCTTGGTGATTATTAAACCATCAAACCCAATTATTCATATTCAACCTCGGTTGAAAAAAATGAAGTTCAACTGGCCATTCAAAAAACACAGAAGTAATTATTGGGATACAAGTGGCAAATGTGTGTGATAAACTTCATACTAAATAACTTCTTTGCAAGAATATTCTAAAATGCCAGTTTTCCATTAGTTACACAATTACATTTACTATATACAGGGCAAGAATATTCTAAAATGGCAGCCCATATAATAGCATATTTGTAACAGTGAATGATAATTAGGTAATGTTTTGTAATTAAGATAAACCAAAACAACACAAAGAACAATTCAAAAGTACACGGCAAACATGATCATAAACATAGAGAAGGAATTCGAAATCACAGGTAATGAATTGGGGAAAACATAATGTATGCTAATTAGAAAAATCTAGTTGCAATACCTGATCACAAAAAAGATTCAGAAGAACAAAACACACTTAAAAAAAAAGGAAGAACAAAACACTCATGAAAAAAACAAACAGGGTGCGGCCAAACGCTGAAGTTTCAGAAGGTGTCTTTTTGAATAGGTCCCATGGGTGACAAACAAAGAGGGAAGAAGTGATTGCACTTGTATCCGTCCAGGACAAATTTGAAAGTCTTGATTATAGAGCTTATTTCAGGACGTGCATCTGCTTCCACAAGCTTATCGTCCCTGTACTTGTCCAGATCAAACCCGCATACGTCGAGATGGATGTGAGCGTACTGGGTGTCTTCGCTTAACGCTGTTTGTAAACACACAATGCCGAACAACTTGTGTGCTATTTTTCCTCCTTCCTCCTCTTGGTAAATAATATGATTCAAAGCAAGAGGCCGAGATCTGTGTTTGAAATCATCAGCAAAGGAAGATCTGGGAATTCTTCCAAAGCTGGCTTTGGACCAATCGAACAAATAGGGGTTATCATGCATAGTAGTATTATAAATATTGTTGTTCTTAACAATGCAAAGCTTGTGATCCTCGATCACAAAGAAACGGCCCTCAAAAGGAATACTCTTGTAGTCATCAGAATAATCTACTATTTTCCAACCGGGCCCATCGAGCTCCTCATCAATGTTGAGGGTGAAAATCCCTAAGCGGGTTTCGATGAGGAAAACAGAATCGGTGATAAACCCAAACCAATCGATATTAAAACTGCGAGGGGTAAAACGATTGGCCAGCAAGAAGTCTTGTATTGGAGGAAGCTTTTCCCATTTGTCCTTGGAAGGATTGTACAACTCGAAATCGATTGGGTTGGGGTCGTCGTAATGAGACCAAGGACCAAAACAAATTCTCCGAGAGAAGACCAGAATTCTTTTAGCGTCGGGGGTAGGGATGGCCACAGTATGGTTTTTGGGGCAGAGCATATCGGGTAAGCCACGGACCATAGATTTATCCAACACCTTAGTACTACTGGATTCGGATTGGGATTGATCGGCGTCGTCGATTAGGTGTGGGTATAGATCAACGGTGTACGCTGAACTACCTTCACGGGGACCGGGATCAGCAGGAAGTCCATTCTCAAACATATACAGGGACGAATCTAAGACGCAGAAAGCATGGGACTTGTCACTCAAGTGGCTGCGATCGAGAATAAGAGTTGGAGCCGTAGGGATGTAACCACCAAATCCGCCGCCATCAACAACTAATGGAGATGATGATGATGATGATGATGATGATGACGACGAGGATGATGCGAGATCTACAATCAATATAGCATAATATTCGCCCTCCCAAGCAAAGAGAGAGGTAACGATACAGACTTTACCTGATGGTGACCGTGGCGGTGACGGTGACTGTGGCGGAGATGATTTATTCTGATAGCGGACTGCACCTGGAAGAGAATCCATGGCGGCGGCGGTTCAGATCGGAGGAAACCCTAACGGATCGGATTTGTGAAGAATTACGCCTATTTTTACTGGCATGTAGTACTTTATAAATAACTAGATCCTTCTTCCCGTGCGCACGGAGAGTATTTTATTGTATATGTTAAAATAATTGTATAAAAATTTATATTTATATTCATAAGTTTGAAAAAAAAACAATTTAGATGTTTTGACAATGTTTTATTGATTTAGGATTTTCAAAATAGACACAATATAACTAACAAACCTAGATAAAAATATGTTTTTTTTATTTATGTTCAATCCAAATTTCTGAAACCTCCTTGTACACAACATATTTAGTCTTATTAGTCAAGTTACCGTTCTCATCACATATTAAGAAGCACAACATTTTTAGTCTTATTAGTCAAGTTACTGTTCCAATTGTTGCAATCTGATCAAAAAGCTTTCAGAAGGACCGTGCTAATTTAAAATGAATATATGCAAACATTTCTGTTCCAATTGTTGCAATCTGATCAAAAAGCTTTCAGAAGGACCGTGCTAATTTAAAATGAATATATGCAAACATTTCAGATAACAAGACATATGCAGTATGCTTTCAAGAAAACAGGGTAAATAAACAGTTTAAGAAAAAAAAATATATGTATTTGTGTTTAAGAAAATAGAATAAATCTATCTCTTTGAAAATGAAAATCGGAAACTTTGGGAATCTGAGATACATAGCAACTTACGAATTTGGGATAAGTTTTTGGATGAGAATTATTCTGCAAAGATAACAGGGGAAATGGACCGAGTAATAAGACATTGGGATATGATGAGGGATAATAATTTGAACTATAGAGAAACTTACGAATTTGGAGCACGAAGAGGGATGAGAATTACTCTGCAAAAAATAGGCCACAAACAACGATTTATCAAATTGATAAATTCTGATACTGCAAAAATATAAATGATCAATATAAGCAGTATAAATATATCAGGGGGAATGGACCGAATAATACGAATTTAGGATATGATGAGGGATAAGAATCTGAACTACAGAGAAACTTACGAATTTGGAGCACGAAGAGAGATGACAATTACACTGCAAAAAATAGATCACAAACAATGATTTATCAAATTGATAAATTATGATATTGCAAAAATATAAAGGATGAATATAATCAGTGTAAAGATAACAGGGATAATGGACCTGGTAATAAGAATATCAACTACTGAGAATTGAATGAATTTGGGTCACGAAGATGGATGAGAATTACACTGCAAAAAATGGACCTGGTAATAAATATATCAGGGGGAATGGACCGAATAATACGAATTTAGGATATGATGAGGGATAAGAATCTGAACTACAGAGAAACTTACGAATTTGGAGCACGAAGAGGGATGACAATTACACTGCAAAAAATAGATCACAAACAATGATTTATCAAATTGATAAATTATGATATTGCAAAAATATAAAGGATGAATATAATCAGTGTAAAGATAACAGGGATAATGGACCTGGTAATAAGAATATGAACTACTGAGAATTGAATGAATTTGGGTCACGAAGATGGATGAGAATTACACTGCAAAAAATAGGCCACAAACAACGATTTATAACATTGATGAATTCTGATACTGCAAAATTATAAATGAGTAATAAAATCAGTGCCAAGATAACTGGGGGGAAGACAAATTTGGCATATGATAAGGGATAAGAATCTGATCTACAGAGAAACTTACGAATTTGGGGCACGATGAGGGATGATAATTATCCTTCAAAAAATAGGTCACAAACAACTATTTATCAAATTGATGAATTCTGATACCGCAAAAATATAAATGATCAATATAAGCAGTATAAATATATCAGGGGGAATGGACCGAATAATACGAATTTGGGATATGATGAGGGATAAGAATCTGAACTACAGAGAAACTTACGAATTTGGAGCACGAAGAGGGATGACAATTACACTGCAAAAAATAGATCACAAACAATGAATTATCAAATTGATAAATAATGATATTGCAAAAATATAATCAGTGTAAAGATAACAGGGATAATGGACCTGGTAATAAGAATATGAACTACAGAGAATTGAATGAATTTGGGTCACGAAGATGGATGAGAATTACACTGCAAAAAATAGGCCACAAACAACGATTTATAATATTGATGGATTCTGATACTTCAAAATTATAAAGGAGTATTAAGATCAGTACCAAGATAACTGGGGGGAAGACAAATTTGGTATATGATGAGGGATAAGAATCTGATCTACAGAGAAACTTACGAATTTGGGAAACTTACGAATTTGGGGCACGATGAGGGATGAGAATTATCCTTCAAAAAATAGGCCAGAATAAACGATTTATCAATTTGATGATTTCTGATACTACAAAATTATAAAGGAGCAATAAGATCTGTTCCAAGATAACTGCGGGTATGGACTGAGAAAGAAGATTAGAGAAAAATACACGAAACCGTATAGAAAACTGAAAGAAATAGAAACCTAGGGATTTGGAAGAAGAGAATCGATTTTCTGAGATTATTGAATTTCAGAAACTGCAAAAAAAATATATCAGTATAATTATACAAACCCTAAAAACTTGAAAATCTAACCGAGAAAAATGAAATGAGAATAAATGAGAATGAAAAGATGAAGAAGCGAAAAATAATGTACTAAATTAGTAATTGAAATAGTTGATCGAAATTAAATGATATAGAAGATTGAGGATGGGTAAATTGAGCATTCCTATTGGTAAATAGAAATCTAAATGACAAAATTGAAGGTTTTCATTAGCTATTGGAATACAATAGACAAATAAAATTAAATGATAAAAAATTGAGGATGGATAAATTGAGTATTTCTCTATTGTTATTGCTCGAGTGAAGTATACACTGGAAGTTCTAAAACCAATATATAATTTAAGTGAAAATTCAAGAATGCGACTAAAATTGAATGTCTAGAAATTATTCACATTATTGTAGATGACAGGTATATTTAACATTATGCTATTCACAAAGCATACCTGAAAAAAAAAACATGTAACAACTTTCTTTAAATGAACAGAATTATCAAGAAAATGTGTTTGTAGACTCATGGGAGTACCACTCAAAGCTTCGCCAGGATTTATTTTAATCTTAATTTTATTGTATATGTTAAAATAATTGTATAAAGATTTATTTTTATATTCATAAATTTTAAAAAAACAATTTAGATATTTTGACAATGATTTATTGATTTTGGATTGTTAAAAAATTAACAATGTTATAAACACAATATAACTAACACACCTAGATAAAGATAATTTTTTTATTTATGTTCAATCCAAATTTTTGAATAATTATTTTGTTTGTGTTTCTATTATCTGTCTACTCAATTTCTCAATATTTTTATTGATCTCTTAAAATATACAATGTGATTTATATATACAATAGTGAATTTATTATTTAATTAATAAAATTGAATTGGTAAATAATTATATTTTCAATATATGATTTTTATTGATCATAATTATAATAATCAATTATGAAATGTGAATCAACATAAGATCTATAAAATATAGTATTATTATATTATAAATAAATTAGATTTAATATTGTAAATAACTAAATTGGAAAATAAATCAATAGAGTAGTCGAATACGAACAACTTTTTATATATCCGAATATTTGAAAAACCTAAAGTTTAATTTAAATTTTTGAAAATACATAGTAGAAATTCAACTAATGTGTATCTCTAATCTAAATATTTAGTCAATCAATTAATTAAAAAAAACAATATATATGGAAAACTAATTGATTATCAATATATTTAAAAATAATTTAAAATGTTTACTAAAATTAATGAATATTTGATTAAAAATAATATTGATTTTATTAATATACTAAAATTAAGGATCCAATTTAATTTATAAAATAATTCTTGAATGGTACTATAATGCTACTATAATTGTGGTATAATTAATATTATAGAAAATTTGAATAATTGCTATTTTTATTTATGTATTGAATATCTTCCATCTGACTGTGTTTATTAATTTATTTTTATTTTAATAAATAAAAATAATTTAAAAAAATGATTTGAAAGTTTTTTTGAATAATAATTTATTTCTTAAGCATATAACATTTTAAATAATAAATGTAAAATTGTTGAATAGTTAATTAAATTAAATTTTTTAGCATTATTTTATTTTATTTAAAATATCACAATTCTCAATTTGTTTTAATAAGTTTTATAATATACAAAACATTAAAAAAATTGTAGTATTTTTTAATCATAATTATCATTTTGATTGGAATATTTACTAAATATATAATCTGTGTGAATCTTTATATTAACATTATGTAATAATATTCTGAATTATTGATATTTTTAATTTTGTAATTCAAATATTTTTCATCTCACTTTGTTTTATTAATTTATTTTTATTTTAAAAAATAAACAAAATAAAATAAAAGATGATTGGAAGTTTTTTTAATGATAATTTACAATAATTTAATTAGTCTTCTTAATAGGGAATTGTCAACTTGAAAGCGAAATGACAATCTTGAATTAGAGGGAGAAATGGTCCGTTGTTTTAGACTTATACTCAGTTTCAGTCTTCTTATAAATTTAGACTTAAAGTAATAATTCGTTGTTTTAGACTTATACTCAGTCTTCTTAATTAGTCTTCTTATACAGTTAGACTTTAACTGTATAGATAGTTGACTATAAATTAATAAAACAAATTTGTATTCATCATATATTGACTATAAATTATAATTGTCGAATACCAATATCGTCGGCATTATGAAATTTCTAATTACTTTCTTGTGATTGAAATTTCAAAAATGGACTAATGACATACGGTGAAGGTGAGAGTAAAGCTGAATGACTCCTGCTTCTATGCGCATGGTTGTGATATCTATTAATCGAACCGGAGATATAGTTAGATATCAGAAAAAATAAGTAGTAATTGGAACTAAAGTTTTTGATACGACAACCCACTTTAGTACCTTTGGATTTAGAAGATCCACCTAATATTACTTATAAATAGTGAATATGTTTTTTTTACAAAAATAAATGGACTACATAATCCGACGGTATAATCGATATATCGTAATTCGTAACATAAATAATCTACTTATCTCTCATCCTCAATTTTTTAATAACAATATTTTATTAATTTATTTAAATTTATAATGATATACAAATTTAAAAAAAAAGTTTGAAGTGTATTCTAATAATATTTTTTCAATGTAACATAAATGTAAAAGATGTCATCATGCATGAAATTAATAGGGCCAAGAAAAAATTAATGTTTTGAAATTATTTTGAACAATAATTTACATTAATTTTAGATAAGAAATACTGACTTTAAATTGTTTAGATAAATATACTAAATTAATTAATAAATTAAATGTTTGACTATATATATTAAGTGTTTTAAATTTTTTTTATGGTATTCTCTATTCTATACTATGGTATTATGTGTTTTAATTTTTTATGGTGTTCTCTATTCAACAATTTCCAACTATAAAGAATAATCTTCTCCTGAAAATAAAAGAAAAAAATCTTGATTTGATTTGTCGTGGTTTAGTTGCAAACATAGTATATATTTTATTGACATTATTTTTCAAGTCTATTATCATTTAATATTTATTGAGATTTATTTAAATACGTACATTAGTAGCATCATCGTCTATAAATTGTACAAAGTATAAAAAATATTAAAGTACAAACTCAAAGAGTAACATTACATGTATAAAAAAAAACAATTGATGTAACTCCAATTGTCATTTTGAGCCACTTTAGACAACTGGCAATACTTGGTAGATAAGATAATTCGGCGTGGCTTAAATACTGACTACTTGACACATCATGCATCTGTTAAAACGATACGAACCATTTGTTAGATAATTGATCAACTCGAAAATTGCATCTCAAACACGGATACCAGAATGATTATTAACTGAAATGATTTGCATCCTAAATTTAGAGCCGCAAGGCTATCATCACCGATACCGTAACATCCTCCAAGACTTTAATATTCAAGCTGCTGAAACAGTAAGACTTACTATAAGCAATTGTCGGTAAACCGCATCAAGAAAAATACAACCGACAATATCAACACGAATTCTAACAAAATCTAAAATTTGAAACAAAATCGCAGTATTACCGACTCGAAAGAGAGGTCTAAACTCCGAAAATCCCTACACTTCACGACGATCAACCAAAACCTGCACAAAAATACAGTAATCAATTTAAATTAAGAACTCAGATTTAAACACAATGGAAAACTAAATTAGGGAGAATCAATTTAAAAAACAATAACCTACAATTAGAAAGTCTGGAATGAGATTTAAACACAGGAGATAATTGAATTGAGCCAAGTTGATTTTAAAACAACTGGATAATTGTACAAAGTCAGTAATCGATTTAAATTAAGAACTCAATTTTAAGAGCAGAAGCAACAAAATGCATATCTGAACCTGCACAGAAAAAAATCGCAAAATATATTGCAATTTATATTGCGCAAGGTCATTAATCATTTTTGTAACAAAAAAACTCATATTTAAGAACTGAAAGTTACAATACATACCTCAAGCATACTACTACCAACAACACAAATGGATTACATATATACATACAGTATATGTTTTGCCATTTATAAGGTGGCTTAAGAAGTAGTTGCTCCCATGATTATTGGTAATAATTTCATCATCTCTTTCTCAAATTCCCAAATCATTTTCACATAATTTTATTTGTAAATTTAGCTGATAAATAAGCTGAGTAAAAAAATACCTGGTACTTGGATACAAAAAATCCATACCGCACCAAAGATTGATCTGAAGTCAAAGTTGTATCAGTGAAAAACAAATACATTAATACAAAATAGATAGAGTGTTGACTTACAATGAGGGAGTAAAATATCTCTACCAAACATAGATATAAAATCAAATAATAAATATTATTTATGTTCACCTCAAATACATTAATACAAAATAGATAGAGTGTTGACTTACAATGAGGGAGTAAAATATCTCTACCGAACATAGATATAAAAACAAATAATAAATATTATTTATGTTCACCTCAAATTTCTGAAAACCTCCTTATAATACACAACATTTGTAGTCTTATTCCTCAGATTATCATTCTCATCATTAATAAATATATTATTAAAAAAGAAGTTTTCTTGAAATATATAATTTTGAATTATAGCATTTTGATTGAATAATAATAATATTTATTTATTTATTTATTAATTTCTATATTTAAGTTGATAATATAGATATATTATTGATGAATAATGAAATATAAGGAATTTACTATAATTATTAAATGAAATTAAATATGATAAATCTCAATTTTATAATTTTGAATAAATTGAAAAAAAAATCAATAATAATTTAAAATGTTTTCAATATTCTCTTTAATTGTATTCTTATTTAATTATATAGAAAATCAAAAAAATATTAATTGAAATTATTTTTCTTCTCGTGCAAACTATAATTCGAAACTCGAAGTAAATTGTAATACGAATCAATATTTATTAAAATGAAAGGAGTACGACCTTGGTCCACAAATAGTCACTCAACACATAATCCAATAAAATGTGTAATGTCAAAACTTAAAGCAGCTTATCAGAAAAATATATAATTAAAGTCGAAAATGTGTAATGTGGAAGCTTAAAGCAGATTATCAGTTATTAAATTTCAACAATACTATTAAGAAATCTTTGTATTATAAAAAGAATGTGTAGGTGAGAGAATTGGTACATATATTCAAAAATTGTTATTAATATATAAAAAATATTTTTAATCTTATATAATAGTATTCTTCTTTAGTTATAATTTAAATAATTGACTCTAAAGCGTAGAATTATTATTATTCTCATTCAAGCCCATTCCGTTAGCATAAAAATATTCGGAGTTCAAACTAAGGCAGGTCCTTTCTATCATTTTTCATGTTTGTTGTGAATTAACTGGATATTGCATCCCATGTACTGTATCTTTTTTATTCCATAAAAAGATTTATGTTTCTTATATACTCCGTATTAAAAAAATCTAAAAGCTCAATTCTTTACTCAAATATCTGTTTGCAACTTTCACCATAGGTATGTATTCTATTACTCATTGTTTCTTTTAGACAGAATGAACCAATTCTTAGCAACAGTACCTCAATGAAGTTTAGCAAGTTCAGAAATTTGATTATTTCAACTGGAAATATGATACTCTTTAGAGAACAAAATTTAAGAGACGAATCACATACCGGATCGACAGTGTTTGCTTTCTAAAATTACTTTTGTCTAAATTCCTCAATCTAGATGTCAGGAACCCGTTTTTCTCCCTCATCAACACTTCCATTGCAGCTCCTTCGCATGGCTCACACCATTCAAGTTCAGGAACTTCTGCACCTAGCCTGATCACACTGGTTTAGAAACAATAAAATCACAGATTATCGTATCTATACAAATCAGGGCGAAGAAATCTCACCTCACAGCTTTTGCAATTATGTTATCCCAATCAATAATAGTACCAGTAGAGGTTGACGTCCATTTCTGGCAAGGGACGTGAACCGTGAGACAACTGCATACAAAAAACTCGATTTTTTAGTTCACTTTATGTGTTCAAAACTCACAAAATATAACCTTGAGATTTGATTCTGTTGAATAAATTTAGGGATAGTTACAAAAAAATGTGGTATTTACAAAAAGAAGCCAGATATCTTTAAAATCTAAAGATGAAGTTCTGTTGAATTTAAGGGATAATTCATGATTCCTACAAATGTGGATGATTTTGTTAAAATCTAAAAATGTGGTTTCTACAAATCTAAAGGGGGTGTTTGAAAATGTTTTTGCCTAATAAAGCAGTAAAGTGTGAATCATGATCGACTCTCAAGGATCTTTCCGTAATTCTCACAAAATGCGTATATGTTTCAGAATAAGACTGAGAGAAGCTATATATATACCTGTGCGAACGACTACTTCGGTCATTCATGAGGGTAGAACCAACTGTACGGTTTTTATGACCAAGGTTCATCAAATTGATGACATCAGATGTTGATGTCACAGGGACAAGATTTGCATTCGGCACATTAATACCATTTGAGGTATTGTTACGAATTTCCAACGTATGTAGGAGTTAAGGAGACAAAAAAGGAAATAAGAAATGAGCTAATCAGCTATGAGCTAAGTCAATAACACAATACGTAAAGTTTGATTAAAGGATATCTTTTATTGCCACCATCTGTGCATAGTAGATCTCTAACTTGCTCATTGTAGATTTCCATCATCTGAACAGAGATATCATAAGCAAAAATATCTTTCCTCTCTTCAGAGATTTGGAACAAATCACCCAAAGCCCTGTAGTTCACGCAGAGGGTTTCAGGTGTAAGTACCTTTGGCCCTGTCTGTATATAAAACAGGATATACATTTCAATAAACAAAACTTAAAAGCAACAAAAAAAATATTATTGCATGCTAATGTAATCAATGAATATATATCTTTTTACCATCGTAAAAGTTTTCCCCGATCCAGTTTGACCATAAGCAAATATGCATACGTTAAAACCATCAAGGACGGACCTAATCAATGGTTGAGTGTCTGCGTACTACACTTCTTCTGCAAAAAGCAAGAAAGTAAAATTGAAGATGAAATCATTTTTTTAAAATAAATAGATGGTTTTAACGTTTAATAATTAAGAACTTTTGTTAGTTACCTTGGGTTGATAACGGACTGAAGCACCTGCTGAAAGTGAAGGACTTTATCGCTTTTCCGACTTTTGCGGGAGTTATTATTGAGATTGAACCTTCAGTTACATCTTCTACAACACATGACCCAATTGCCTGCCCCGGAAGAAAAGGACGCACACGGCAGTATACCTTTATACTTCCTATTTAGATTTAGGAGTAAAATTCGTTATCAAAATACTTATAAGACATACAGTAAGTACTTAAGCCAGTAAGAGTATTTTTATACCTTTGAGGTCCCTAGAAGGACGAAAATACCCTTCCACCTATTTTCACACTGAACACACCCAAACCCAAACTCAAACCCTCCCCCGCTGCCTCAACCCCCACCGCCATCATCACCGCCCCCCACACCCCGACCCTGTCCTTCGAAAGGCGGCGACGACCTCTCGACAGAGCTCCACGAGCCGTCGACGTCATCGCATCCCGATGATGATGCCGCCCTGCGAACACAACAACAACCAAGACGACGACGACTACCGACGTAATAAGCCGGAGGAATCGGGCAGCGAGGAGGAACCCGCGGAGATCCCCAAGGAGCCGATGTCATCGTCGACCTTGGGTAGCTTCCTCTGCAGCATAAATTTGATGGTGGTGACGAAGATAACGGCGAGGGACGGGAAGCCCAGGTGGATATCCCCGATTCTGAACGACGGTCATATGGATCGGTTCTTCTTCTCCTCAGGGTCTCCGTCAAGGCCAGCAACGAGTACGCCAAGAAGGTCCAAGAAGTCGTGAATCAATTCTACTTCGATCGGATTTCACTATGCGGATCTCGAAATGAGAGGCAATGGCTATGTCTTTCAGTGCCCTCCGACAGGTGTCGACGTTGTGAAACCCTAACAGCTCGGATTTTGTGAAGAATTACGCCTATTTTTACTGGCCTGTGGTACTTTATAAATAATGAGGGGGCGGAGGCATTTAAAGGCCAAAGCATAAGAGTATACAAGTTCTGAAGCCCCGTCCATAAAAATGTAAGTTAAGTAGGCAAATTTGAATGAAAAGACTTAAGTGCCCTCAAAAGTTATCTTTTCTCACAAAAAACAAATCGAATATTACAAAATAACAAAAAGAATATCAGAAAAATAAAGTTGCCCCACAAAATCAATTTTCGACGTTTGAAATTCACACGCACGACGAGCGCCGCCACGGTGAAACACCAGCCCCGACCGTTATCGTATCAACTATTCAACTCCGTCTCCGACGATCATCATTATGGCAAGCAGTGACAACATGGACAACCCAGACAATCGCGCTGAACCTCCGGTAAGTCCATAACCCTAGCTTTCGAACTTTCGATTATTCGAGCTTTGATGTTTGTAAATCATTCGATTGTAATTTGATATTGGTATATCCTTTCAAGATAGGGTTTTTGTTTCCGACATTTTAAAATGGTTAATGGTTTATTGCTCTCTGCAATTTTTTCGCATGCGTTTGTGTGTCAGTTCTAGTAGACGACGGTTCAACCGTGAGTTTTATCACCGTGTATTATCACGGTAGAGTTTAAGACGGTGATATATCTCACGGGTGACATACACCGTGTCTACTTACGGTCTTGTCGATTTACGACTATGATTCATCTAACGGTGTACATTTACCGTGTGTACTTACGGTCTTGTACGAGCACGATCCACGACAGTGTTTTATTTCACGGTGTATGTGTACTTACGGTCTTGTACGATCACGGTCCACGACAGTGTTTTATTTCACGGTGTATGTGTACATACGGTCTTGTACGAGGTCGGTCCACGAGGACCACGACAGTGTTTTATTTCACGGTGTATGTGTACATACGGTCTTGTACGAGCACGATCCACGACAGTGTTTTATTTCACGGTGTATGTGTACTTACGGTCTTGTACGAGCACGATCCACGACAGCGTTTTATTTCACGGTGTAAAAACACCGTGTATAAAGTAAACCGTGGAAAAACATATTCACCATATGTTCAAGGTCGTGTGTAATGTTCACCGTGGAAGAACACAGCTTTGTATGTTCACGGTGAATTTACACCTTGATATTCTATGGTTTTTTTTCTTACGGTGTAATTTCACCGTGTCGTTATATTTCTCATTTTTTATTCTTTAATTCTTATTTATTTATTTCATATTTCAGTCTGGATTTGAATGGAAGAGACCAACCAATCTGCAGTCGGTCACTTTAAGTCTCAGTTTGTATACTCGCTACGAAATTCCGGAACTGATCACGGAGACAATAAAAGATATCGGGGGTGATGCCGTCGCAGTTCGTGATTTTTTTGCGCTGCCTTACATGAGAAGTGTTCTGGGAATAAGATTTACTGCCAAATCAAGCACTAATTTTTTGCACCACCTCATATGTCGAGAGTTGTCAGGTCCGTCAATACCGGAGAAGGAGCATTGGTTCTACGTCGGTGGTAAGACTGCGAAACTCACACCCGCCGCTTATGCCATTGTAACGGGACTGAATTTCGGCATCTACGATGAATTTGACATCCATGCCACACCCAGTCTGCTCCAGGTAGCTTAAATAAGCGGCTATTCGGTGGGAAGCGTGTAAGAAGCAATGATCTACGCAAGTTATTTGTGGCCAAACAACTCTTCGATGGCGAACAACCTGCCTCGTTGGAGGATTACATTAAAGTCGCCAATCTCATCGTCTACTATTCCTTCTTTCTTTGTCGATCCCTTGAAATGTATGTCGAGAACTGGGCATGGGCATTAGTGGATGAGCCGGAAAAGTGGCAGAGTTTTCCATGGGGCGCTTATTCCTACCAGGCTCTGAGCTACTACCTCGAAACAACAGCGATGGACCCTGAATTAGCAGAAAAAACTTCGTACCACCTCTATGGCCCCAGTTGGGCTTTTATAATTTGGATGTTCGAGTCCGTTCCGAATATCGGTCAGTTATGTGGTCAACGTGATCCGAATATGAAAGTGCCACGTTGTTTGATGTGGAGTACATCTACAACAAAGACTGATTGCGATGATCTTTTCTTCCAAGGAGAGGTACGTAACCATCTACTCCTACTTATATTTTGCTAGTAATAGTATTTGTTTCACGCGGTGGAATATTAATACTCTGTGTTGATAAGTTTCAGATTGAAGTTGTTCATGAAACCTTGATTCCTACTGATGAAGAGAAAAATGAGCCGTGTTACCTTTCTGTACATGACAGACCATTTCATGTTGAGTACAATCGCCCAGTACGCAATGGTGGTAATCCAATCATAGCCAAACAAAATTCGGAGAAGAAAATTACACAAACCAAAAAGCCTTGTTCGAAAAAGCGTGCTGCAACCACGGATATTGAAATGCCCGTTTCTAGATCACGCAGACGACGTGCTTCTGAGCAGAGTACTCCTGGTCCAAGTGGGCATGTGTGTTGTAGGCCTGTGTGCTGTCGGCGTACACTTTGTTGCCCACATGAAGATGCTTCTGATGAAGACAGACGACTGACTGGGCTTTTGAGGGCCAAATTGAGAGCCGATCATGAACGGATTTTGTCTGATGAAGGATTGATTGCAGATTTTGCTGGATATATCTTTGAGCGGATTAAAGGCATCACTCCACAACAACTTCATGAGAGAGCGTCTCTGCATGAGTCGCCGGGAGATCTGCGCCGACCTGTATCGCCGATCACATCAGACAATAATACAGCGAGTGAGGCTACCGGAGAAGCCGACGTCCAAAATCAGACAGTTGCTGCCGGAGAAGTCGAAAACAACCACGTTCAACCGGAGCAAGATCCTGTTTCTGATTACGTGGAAGTCGTCCAACCCACTAGACCAAACATTGTCGCTGATGAAGCCAACGACCAAAGATTCACAGTCCCTGTTTCTGATACCGTCGAAGTCGACCAACCCATTGATCCCAATGACTTAGTGATGTCTATTGTTGGACAACTTTCAGCAGATGAAGCCAGTGTCCTAGAACCGACACTCCCTGCCGGAGAAGTCGAAGAAAACATTGAGCTATCGCCAACAGTTGATACCGGGATGGTAGCTGATGTGGCCAGTGTCGTAGCCTCGACAACCGCTGTGGCTGATCACTTGGCGGCGGTTGATCTCGACAGTTCATCAAACGCAGCTGATCCCACCGATCAGCTCACAGTGAATCCCACAGATGCGTGCGAAAATGTTGGTAGGCCAATTATTTCTCCCCGTAGGCTGAGAACTCGTAAGCCTGAAGCGGCGAAAAATGCTCCCCAAACTCACGGTAAGACACCACTTTCTCCCAGTGAAGGACTTGAAGCCGTTGTAAAAGCATATCGGTCGTTTCTGAGACAATCCAAACGGACCAAATCTTCTGTCGATTGTGTACATTTCCGTGGCACGCAAATTACCGTGAAACGGAAAACGTTTCTTGACATTGAAAACGTGAACTGGGACTTCGACGGGGAGGTAACCATTGTAAATTTAAAGGTGTATAGTAGTATAATTCAGAAATAAAGTTTATATACTTACCAACTAGTCTTTTTATATCAGGTGATGACTACCTTCTGCAGTTACATGGAGTTAAAAATGGAAAAGGAAAAGTGGCCTCAGGAATCCTTCATAATTTTACCCCCAAACTATTTTGTAAGTTTTCACAAACTCCGTGGTATGAACTCAATAAAATCTAGCTCACTTATGAGTTATGACCTTATATATTTTCGTTGCACGTCTTCAGATGACCTTCAAACATGCTTACAACTCATTGAACAATCCAAATGGGGAACTCCCAGGCAGTTTAAGAGACGATTTCGAATGGTTCAGATATTCCCACGTAAGTACTACAATCATATACCCTAAATCACAAACTCTTAACACTAATTAAGCACTCATGATATCGTTTACTTATTTTATGTGAAGGCCGTCATGGTTTGTCATCTTCCGGGACATTGGGTCGTAGTTCGAATTTGTTTTGTTGATTGGACTGTCGAGCTGTATGACTCGTTAGCTCATAACTATGAGCCTGGTGTGAACCCTCGCGCCCCTGAGTTCGAGTGTTTGTTGAAGGTCTTACCTCGAATGTTGGAGGAAACAGGTTACTGGGAAAGAAAAAGATTACCTGTGAAAACAAAAGACTTCAAGCTCAAGGTCATGCCAGCCGAAGACCAATTTGCCCAAGATGACAACCACTCTTGCGGTCCTTTCTGCACAATGTATTTGGAACGATTGCTCACCGACCCATCATTGTATCGTAATGCGGACGACATCGATATCAAAGCTGTCAGAAAAAACATAGCACTGAAGATATTTTGGATGTCCTGCAAAGACATTGAACTCCCTTTTTGATTAAGGGATGGATAACAGTTGGTTTCGTTTTGGTTTGCAAGAGAGTAAACTTTTCATATACTGTATGCCGTTGTATGTATAACTGTGTGTTTATCACCGTGTGGTTGATCAGCGCCGTGTGCAAAACTATCAATGACTGTATCTAAAAAAAAACTGTTGATCACCGTGTGCACTTACGGTCTTGTATCAGCACGGTATACCAATGCCCCGTGGCACGGTTTTACAATATACCGTGATATACCAACGGCGACGGTTATTGTATTTGAATTTTAAGACGTCTTCACTCTCACACGGTGATCTCACGAGACGTCACCGTGATACAACACCGTGTGGTTATCAAATTCATTCTAAAAATATTTGAAATTAAATATTAGTGGTGTCAGTTATCGGGACAGCTTTTGCAGGCGGGTATTCATCTTTTATTCTTTTATTTAAAATTAAAATTAAAACATCGGAAAATAAATGAGAGGGGGAAGCCGTTTTACGCACGGCTCAGTAAAACGTATATTGTGCACGGTCATTTAGTTTCACGGTTGTATACGCACGGTGATACATGGTCATCAATACATCTTCACCGTGGCTTGTTCAACCCGAAAAAAACGATTGACAATCGTTTGTATACACTTTTAAGGCGTCGTTAGCATCTACGGGTTCATATTTCAGGCATTGAGACGTACGGTATTTGAAATTAAAGACGTACGATGTGATCTGTATTAATGCATGTCTCAAATTCAAGAGATGTTTAGTTAAAACTTAAAATTGGTAACAATCTGGAGTAGTCTCAAGTGTGATCATATTGCACATGGTATGTCAAATTTAATCGTTTGATGGACTATTGTGGATTTTTTAGGTTAAATATAATCATTTCCATAGGAAATTAACATTGCTTAGGCATTTAGCCAAAAAGATTATTGCGATTGTGCAAGAATCACACGAAAACGTGAGTGTTCATGCTCATACGGTGACCTCACGAGACGTCACCGTGATACAACACCGTGTGGTTATCAAATCAATTTTAAACATTTTTGAAATTGAACGTTCTTTTTAAACATCGTTCTTTTTTTAGATGGCGTATTTTCGTATTGGAGCGGGATAACCGATGCACGCGAAATATTAGTGGTGTCAGTTATCAGGACAGCTTTTGCAGGCGGGTATAGTCATCCTTTATTCTTTTATTTAAAATTCGAGTTAAAACACCGGAAAATAAATGAGAGGATGGAAGCCGTTTCGCACGGTCATTTAGTTTCACGGTTGTATCTGCACGGCGTTACGTTGGTCATCAATACATCTACACCGTGGCTTGTTCAAACCGCAAAAAAACGATGGTCAATCGTTTGTATACACTTTTAAGGCGTCGTTACCATCAACGGGGTCATGTTTCAGGCTAGGAGACGTATGGTATTTGAAATTGAAGACGTACGATGCGATTTGCAGTAGTGCATGTCTCAAATTCAAGAGATGTGTAGTTCATTGGTAACAATTTACTCTCAAGTGTGATCATATTGCACATGGTATGTCAAATTTAATCGTTTGATGGATTATTGTGGAATTTTTTAGGTTCAATATAATCAATTCCATAGGAAAGTAACTTTGCTTAAGCATTTTGCCAAAAAAATTATCGCGATTGTGCAAGAATCACGTGAAAACGTCATTGTTCATACTTACACGGTAATGTCGTGAGACCTCACCGTGAGTCAGTACCGTGCGACGGTCAAATCAATGTATGTATGTAAACAGATACTTACGTGGCAGGGTTTTGTCAGTGAACAGACTAGCTTTTGAAGCCGCAGGTTTATTCAACCTTTTTATTCATCTTTTAATATTTAATAAATTAAATTACCGGGATTCCCAAAAACCAAAAAAAAAAAAAAAAAGAGAGGACGGTTGCCTTTTGCCACGGTTCAATCACACGACCTTTGGCGCACGGTAATATCTTCAAACGCTAAAGTCACACGGTTACTAGTGCACGGTGGGAGAAGGTCGAAATATATTAACAAAGAAAAACAAGCACTAGTACAGTATAATAACGTAGACTACGTAGTGTAGCAAAAATAAAAACATAGTACTATTCATAAACAAAACGCAGAAAGAAACATTCTTTGCATTCATGGTTCATCATCCTCGCCATCTGCGTCATCGCCTTCATCAGTCGTTTCGTCCTTATCGTCTGCTTCATCGTCCATATCGTCCTCATCGTCCGAGAGCTCCACCACTTCCACCACCTTCTCAAACAGGATCTCTTCTACAACCTTAGATATGTTCGGCAGAAGGGGGTCTCCAGGGGCATTAGGATCGGAAAAGTTCCGAATCTCGAGACCATCTTTATTGTATACATTGACAAAGAAAGGACCCAATTTCTTGGCGTAGTGAAAAACCAAAAAATAACCAAATTTAAGATGATGAGCCGTGCAGAAATCGGCCCAGCCACGATGAAAGCACACGTAACCGTTGACCCAAGAGATTTCCACGGACCACGGGGCACGAGCGATTACAAATGAGGCGAGTGTCTCACAATCTCCAAGCAAAGTAGCCCTGCCTGCCAGATACTCATGTTCATGAGCAAAATCAGAAGGTAAACGACAAACTTCGCGGAAATCAACGGTGTTCAGAACTTTGAAGAATCTACAAATCGGGATTGGGGTGGCCATTGAATATGAAATTTGATTTTATAAAAATTAGGGTTTTCAGCGTGTTACGGTGCTTATGTATACACGCCAAAAGTGGGTAGTTGAGGGGTTAATAAACTAATAAAGGTTTCACAATACACCGTGAGATACCAACGGCAACGGTGGGTAAGGGTTTTTATCAAGGGTTATCAGTGTCACATAGACCGTCACAGTAACCGTTACACGGTGAGGAAATCCACTGTAATAAACCCACGGCGCAATGTGTTTAATGGGGGTGGTTGGGAATTGAGTGATTTCGTGAAACGATTTAAATCCGGCGATGATGTGAGAACAGATACTCATCAATTCCCTGAATTGAATGGTCATATCATATCATATCTGGACCATCAATGAGCAAACAGTAGTTGGAAGTTGGGTTGGGTCGTGGGAGGAGGATCAGAAGAGACACACATCATAAATTCTTTGAATTTCACGGTCATATCTAATTAATGGATATCGTGGTGGATGGGGGGTTAAGTTTTCTATGTCATATATGAACATACCACGGCTTACGCACCGTGGGATACCAACGATGACGGAGGATTAGGTTTTTTTTAATGTCACCTATAACATGTACGTACACGGCGTTAGACTGCACCGTGCTAACATCACGACGACCCATTCAGAGTTGTAGTCACGTTACCAAAGTCACAGTGACCGCGACACGGTGATTTAATCCACCGTGAAATACCCACGGAGGCACAGTTCTAGGTTTTTATTTACATAATAAATTAATTAATTGCAATGTGTTTAATGGGCGTAGTTTAGAGGTCAGTCGTTTCGTGAGTCGATTGAAAGTAGGCGGGGGGATCACTTTATTAGGTCAGAAAATTGAGCCTATAAATACGAACGAAAAAACCTTTTATTTTTTCTATACCCAATTTTTTCTCATGTTTTCTGCGTTTTTTTTTTCTTATGGAGCGGTTTTTACCAAACATCTTTCAAATTCATAGCTGCAGTCCGGTAACGAGATACTCGAGTTTCCAAAAGAAAACCTTCTTTTTCCTAGATCATCAATGACGAGGTACTCGAGTTTCCAAAACATCTCGAGTATCTTTGTTAGAAACAGGCTATGATTCAGGAAAAAGAAACAGAAGGTTTTGAATTTCATCTCATCACTCATCTCACTATCGAGGATCCAGAGATTATATTCTGAGACGGGTGTGATGTCTTTTTTTTTTCTTTGTTCATCCATGTATGGTTCTGGGTTTAGGGTTTTGATCCATCAATTGTAATTCTCAATAGGGTTTTGATCCATCAATTGTAATAAGACTACTTTTGTTAAGTATAAATTGTTTAATAATTTTTCATTTTGGTTTCCCATTATTAATATTGTAATGAACAAACTTCGACTGTATTTTCATTTATTTCGCGGTGTATTCTAAAACGTGGAACTCACGTCGACACTGTTCTGTGTTTTATATCTCATTTATGAGCCTTCCACGGTGTTATAATCCACCGTGCTCAAACCACAGCGACACATTATGTTAAAGGTTTTACACCTAATACCGTAGCACGGTGTCACAATCCAACGAGGAAACCCCGCGGCGACGCTGTTCTATTGGTTTAATTTCTCATTTATGAGCCTTCCACGGTGTTACAATCCACCGTGTTCCAACCACGACGATACATTAGGTTTTAGGGTTTTCTACATACCTAATACCGTTGCACGGTGTTACAATCCACCGAGGGAACCCACAGCGACGCTGTTCTATTGGTTTTTTATTTCTCATTTATGAGCCTTCCACGGTGTTACAATCCACCGTGTTCCAACCACGGCTATACATTAGGTTTTAGGGTTTTCTACCTACCTAATACCGTTGCACGGTGTTACAATCCACCGAGGGAATCCACGGCGACACAGTTCTAGGGTTTTATTTATTTTCTTAATTAATTAATCGCAATGTGTTTAATGGGCGTGGTTGGGAGTTGAGTCGTTTAGTGCAACGATTGAAATCCGGCGGTGGGATGACTCAGAACAGAGACGCATCGATTCCCTGAATTGAGTGGTCATATCATATTAATGGATTTGGAGCGTTGGATGGGGTGATTTTATAATAATTTTATTAATACGAGTAATTAATAAGCATCGTGGACAGTTGAATCGTTTCGTGGAACGATTGAAACCCTGGTTGTTGGATGACATAAAATTAGATCAGAATATAAGCCTATAAATACGAACGAAAGAAATCTATTTTTCTATACCCATTAATACTCCATTTTTCTGTTTTGTTCTTGTTATTCATGGAGCAGTTATCACCACTCTTTTTCGAATTTCACAGTTGCATTACTTTATCGAGATACTCGAGTTTCCAAAAGAAAACCATCTTCTTATCTTTCATGACCGACCTCCATCTTCTTGACTCTCGTCAGACTGCAACTTGATGGGGATAGATCGGGATCTCTTCCGATCCGGTTATGTCTTCCGAGCTTCCCATTATTCATGTACAGGGTCAAGCGGCTTTTCAAGATGTATCTACTTTTCAATAGATAGTGTTCAGGGTTTTGATCCATCAATTTTTCACAATAGGTTTTAGGGTTTTGAACCATCAATCAATTGTTTACTGTACTTTTTCCTTAAATGTATCATTAAAAGATTTTAATATCACCGTCATTTATTAATCTTGCTAAAACATTCACTCGGTTACTCATTAATATAGAAACCCTAAATCTATCAGTATACGTATTAATTATTAAGAGACGGCCGTAGTTGCCAGACGCGTTGGCGCTCCGCCTGGATTTCATTAATTAAAATTAAAATTAAAATTACAATTTACTATTTATTTTACCGTGTACTATTACCGTGTTGAATACGGGTGTGTGTAACCGTGCATCGGTATAAGATTATATGATATAGCATCTTGAATAATTGCACGATGTATATTAATTCACGGTGTAATATTATTTCACGGTGTAATTATTAGATCACCGTGAAATACCCAAGACGACACTGTTTTATGTAATTGCAATATCTTTTTCATACGACGGTGTTACAATCCACCGTGATCTAACCACGACGACACATTAGGTTTTAGGGTTTTCTATCGAATACAGTTGCACGGTGTAACAATCAACCGTGGTAACCGCACGGCGACACAGGTCTAGGGTTTTGTTTATTTTCTTAATTAATTAATCGCAACGTGTTTAATGGGTGTGGTTGGGAGTTGATGAGTCGTTTCGTGCAACGATTGAAATTCGGCGGTGGGATGACTCAGAACAGAGATGCATCAATTCCCTGAATTGAATGGTCATATCAAATTAATGGATAGCGTGTTTAATGGGGCGATTTTCTATAAATTTTAATTTTATTAATACTAGTAATTAATAAGAGTGTAGATGGCATTTGAATCGTTTCGCGGAACGATTGAAATCCTGGTGGTTGGATGACTTAAATTAGATCAGAATATTAAGCCTATAAATACGAACGAAAGAACTCTATTTTTCTATACCCATTAATAATCCATTTTTCTGTTTTGTTCTGGTTTTTTCATGGAGCAGTACTTATCACCTCACTTTTTCGATTTTCATAGTTTCATTACTGTATCGAGATACTCGAGTTTCCAAAAATAAAAGCAATATTCCCCTGAATTATCTTCCACCAGAGATGATTCGGGGTTTCGGGTGGAATGATACGGGAGCACATGAGTTCCTTATCTCCGTCGAAATCACCAGTTTCGGGGTTTCGGGTGGAATGATACGCGAACACATGAGTTCCTTATCTCCGTCGAAATCACCAGTTAGGTCTTCCATCGCCGTTTCACTTCTGGTTGAGGCTCAAAAATCAGTGCTGCTGACCAAATGTCGAAAGAGGAGATTCTCTGTGTGCTTTGTTATTCTTTTTGTTTGCTCATCTTTTGTTGTATTACGCTGACCGATGGTGTTTAGGGTTTAGAGTTTTGATCCATCAATTGTTCTCAAGTTTTAGGGTTTAGAGTTTTGATTCATCAATTGTTCTAAATTATAAGATTTAAATTTATTTTAAATTTGTCCAATTTCATATTCTCAATCAAAATTATCACAGTCGCTTTTAATTATCGTATACGATGCCACGGCGCCCATTTATCGTCGCTAGTCACACGGCGTATGACTGTCGTGGATGGTCTCACGACGTATGATTATCGTTGATGGTCTAACGGAGTTGACTTATCGTGTATGCATCACGCTGTCCATTTATCGTGATTTGTCTCACGACGTGCGACTATCGTGGATGAGCTCACGGTGTGCAATTATCTTATATGTTTTCACGGTGTCGATTTACTGTGGATAGTCACACTGTCTCTATTTATCGTGGATGTCCTCACGGTGTCCATTTATCGTGGATGTTCTCACGGTGTTCATTTATCGTAGATGGTCACACGGTCTCTCTTTATCGTGGATGAAGTGTTCGATTATCGTGGATGTCCTCACGGTGTCCATTTATCGTGGATGGTCTCACGGTGTCCAATTATCGTGGATGGTCTCACGGTGTCTTTTCATCGTGGATGAACTCACGGTGTCTTTTCATCGTGGATGAACTCACGGCGTACGATAATCGTGAATGAAGTCACGGTGTCTTATTATCGTGCATAGTCTAACGGCGTACTTTAACCGTGGATGGTCTGAAATTGTATTGGAGTTTTATTATTAATTTTTAAAACAGAAATTCTATTTAAATTACATATTCAATTTATATTCATTTCTTAAACAGCGAGGGCAGTGTAGACTTTTCCAAGCCAATTGCCTAATAAACTTCTACTTTTATGGACAGGGCCTCAGAACTTATTTATTTTATGAGGTGGTCCTGAATCCGGTATTCCCACAATAATGAGACCCTATACCTTTACTCACTGTGAGCAAGATGGGCATTGCTCCAGATCCAGTGTATTACAAGTCTAGCCCAATTTCATTTCTGCTTATGTCACAATTCAATATTTTTTTATTCTCTCTCACAAAAAATAAACTAAAACTATACAAGCCACCCTAAAATCGAGCTTCAAATAGGCGCTTCTAATAGGAGATTTAAATAGGCGCTTCAAATAGGAGTTTTAAACGCACTAAATATTTTATGATAGAATATTATTTGATATTCATAATAATCGACAGTTTATTAGGTCTATTTTACGAATATTACTATAACTAGTACAGTA
Source organism: Euphrasia confusa (assembly GCA_954870475.1). NCBI lineage: Eukaryota > Viridiplantae > Streptophyta > Magnoliopsida > Lamiales > Orobanchaceae > Euphrasia > Euphrasia confusa. Next base: position 38,984,491 of record OX940956.1, on the reverse strand, counting down.
CCAGTGCGATGTCCGTGATCTTACGTTGCGCTTGATCTTGCAGTGTGCCTTTGATCTTGCGGTGCCCGTGATTTTACGTACATAGCTCTCTACAATATCGTTTAAAATAATTTGTTTTCGTTTAAAACATAAATTACAATATTTTTTTCGTTTAAAACATAAATTACAATAGTACAGTATATGTTTGAACTTCATTTACATTCTCTAAATGAAACATTAAAAGGCAAAATTCTAAACTTTTATTACAAATTTTGAAAGACCTCCTTAAAAATCACATTATTTGTTTTGTTTGTAAGTTTTCCATTTCGTCACAACACAAAAATTTTAACCCACTTCTATTCGTCACCCTTGAAACACCAACGTACAGTTGCCCATGAGTGAAAACCGGTTTCTTCAAAAACACACCAACATCAGTCAACGATTGACCTTGGCTTTTATTGATCGTCATTGCATACGATATCATCAACGGGAATTGTCTTCGTTGAAATCTAAATTGAATCCTCGAATCAGAAGGACTAAGCGTAATCCTGGGAATATACACAATTTCATTCGCGTTTTTGCCTCCCAAGACTCGTGCCTTTATAACATAAGTCCCAAGTTTGGTAACCACCAACTGAGTTCCATTACAGAGTCCTGCCGAGTGATCCATGTTTCATATCAACATCACCGAAACTCCAACTTATACAAAGTAATAAACAGTCCACATCAATAACTAAACATCATGTTCATATGCATCAAGCATAAACAATCAATTAAATAATCTACATTTTCATTTTATGAAGAAAATATCATTTAATATAAACATTAAGTAGCATAACATCCATTTATATTTTATTTTATGAACAAACATAAAAACTTTACAAATAAGATAGAAATAACCTTTAACTTCAACTGATGATTCGGCAACCCTAAGCATTTGATGGTATTCAAGAATTCAGCGGAGTGCATGTTTGCAAACATATTCTCTGCACCCTCAGACTTTTCAATCGAATCAGCACTAAGATATATTCTTTCATCCGTAGAGTGCATCGAAACCATAAAATCGTTAATAGAATCAACTTCTTCCAAAGTCGGGGCCGAAATGGCCCTACCTTGTAAGAATTGCACATCTCCAATATGATTTGAGAAATCCGGATAAATTGCATGAACCATTGAACCGATGAAATCATCGGAAGAGGTTATGAGAAGGTCATCGGGAATTTCTAGACCGCAACCCCATCATTGCCGTCTCCTATAGTTCCATCGTCAATCGAAGACATCCAATTAGAGAATTCTCTTAAAGTAATTAAATCATTTTCGTCCACAAAATTCTGCAATCTCATATTAGTCGTCAACCTCAAGACTTTGCATTCTCTCCAAATGTTGGAGGAATTAATTGTCGCATGAACAATATCCTGTCTCGTACCTTTAGCAATTACCGGAAAAATTTGACGGAAATCCCCACCAAATACAATAACCTTTCCCCCAAAGGGCTTTTCATCAGCTCGCGGATCAGAACTTCGCATAATATCACGCATTGTTCGATCAAGTGCTTCAAAACAATGCCTACAAAATTATATAAAGTCAACTTCAGTTAGTTAATTTTCAGCAAAAGAAAATAGAAACACTGTGAAATATTAAATTTGAGAATGAGAGGCGTTTTATTACCTATGCGTCATGGGAGCTTCGTCCCATATAATCATTTTAGCTTGCTGAATCAACTCTGCGAGTTCGATTCTCTTGTTTATATTGCAGACTGACTCATCAGTTAAGTTCAAAGGAATTGCAAATTTTGAATGAGTTGTTTAGCCTCCGGGTAACAGAAGAGAAGCTATTCCACTAGAAGCAACATTCAACACAATATGACCCATTGAACGAACAGCGGCAGAGAGAGTGTTCCAAACAAATGTCTTACCGGTTCCTCCATAACTATATAGAAAGAAAACTTGTCCTTTGTTTTCGTGCAAAGCAGACATTATCGATTCATTTGCTTGGCTCTGATCCTGATTGAGCATTCCGACCATCCAGAAGTGCTCTTCTGTAAGTTTTTTTCGATCGTAATTCATCTCTTCCGCTATAAGGCGATTTCTATCGATAGCTTCATCGTGCTGCGAATACGGCATCTTGGGATAATCTATAAGGGTTTTACCTTTTCTTTGCATTACATCGTCAATTTCCCTCAAGCAAAATTTTTTAATTTGATCGTCGCTGAGAATCAAATCTGTAAAAAAAGAGAAGAAATAAAAACTCATATTAATGACTCTTAGACCCGGTGTATAGTGCATTTATGTCGTCGACACGGGAACAAACTGTAAAGAATGAATTGAAGATGTTAATAATTATATCAGGAAGTTCCAAACGAATACGATATTGATTTAAGATGTCTGATGCGAGGAGATGGCTGCAACTTTCCCAAAGAATCTCTGGCCGACTGACGGAATCAGAAGTTATCAAATTCACAAATAAAGATCGAAGCATTGTTTCTGAACCCCAAACTGCAGCTTCTTCCATGGCTTTAACAAATTCCTTATTGTCATCAATCAAACCACGGGCGGAACATGTTTCTCTAAAGGTTTCATATCGTATCCCGTTATAACAATAAATATCATCATACGATTCACAACCTTTCACAACATTCAGCAGAAGTCGCATATAATACACCTCCCCACTGCCTGGATGTACATAGTTTAATCTCCCGAGAGCAATTCCTCTCTTCCTTGGCCGCCAAACACTTTCCTTCTCATCCAAACGAATTTCATAGGAAACTCATCGTAAGTTATCACTTTGGCTCGTTGAAATTTCTTGTTTGCAATCATCCAGGCTGTAAACGTAGTCTCTTTACCCGCGGCTCTGGACACAACATTCGTAACAGACGATCCTTCCTTAAATACAACAATCTGCTCGTCAGGCAGATGAAACTTCAATCTCACAATGTTAGTCTGGTTGAAATGAATTTCATATCCATATAACCGCCACACCGCTTCCGACGCAGATACGTATCTGCAATCTAAATATTGCTTTATTTCATCAACAATTTTATTTCCAGCAACGTCATTGTGAGACTGATAAAAAACGGCAGTTCCTCGATCGTGTCATTTGTGAACGTATTTGAACGAATATTTAATAGAACGCAAACGATTGCACCACTCCACGTTAATATGCGCTCTATATTTTTTCAGGAGATAAGGGTTATGGGGAACAACAAACCTGCAAAAAAATGTGAACATGAATTTTATTTTTTATTATCTATGCATAAATAAAACGAAACATCCTAAAAGCATACCTATTGTCAAGTTCAATTCCTCTCTTTAATATGTCCTGCCATCATCCCTTCTTTTGTAAACGACAAAGCCATCATTATCTACCGTTGTGCGATAAACGTATTTCTTCGGGAATTTTTTTGTTCATCGACATCCATCCATGCACGGTGATTTTTTATTTGCTAGGTCACACGGACTATGAATCATGAACTCACTGACCGCGTCATGATATTCTCGATCTTCCTTGCAATCAGGAATCTCCGCAGATATAATACCGTCGATGACATCTGCACTTGCTGTCTGGGGGAAATTTTTTATGAACAGTAGAATATGAGCATGCGGCATTCCACGCTTCTGAAACTCGATAGTATAAACAACTGAAAAGAAGAGTTAAACACAATGAGAATATAAAGCATTAAACTAATTAAATAAAAAAAATTGAAAATTAAAAATAGATAAAGGATGCACTAACTCGCAGATTACTCCCCAAAGAGCTTTCCGTGACGAATATCTCTCAACATATTGTCTAACTTAATGTGGAACATTCGAGAAAGAATATCCGGTCAATCATTTGCAGTCAATCCTCTTTCTTTAACATACCTATCTATTTCATCCCACTTCGGATTACACGTGAAAGTAATAAACAAATTTGGATATCCTACCCACCTACATATAGCCATTGCGTCATGATAATTCTGTATCATGTATCGGGCACCGCCAACGAAAGAAAAAGGCAAAATAATCCTTTTACCAGTATCTGCCAGGTTAGTTTCTCCACTACTTAATGCTTCGCCCAACGCAGCGTAAGAGTCACATCTGAAATCCTGCTGATGATTTTTCATGTAAGTAATTTTGTACGACTCAACCATCGTATAAGCGTCAACCAAGAATTGTTGAAATAAACGTCGTCCAAAAAGAATATTGGAGATTCAGTATCCCTCTCCTGCAGCATGTAAGAGAAGTACTATTTCATTGAAACCTTTCTTTTTCTAACTTCTTTGCTCCTAGTCGTTTTACAATGAGGAACGTTATCTCTAAATCCGTCTTCTCCGAAAAAATATAGCAAGGGATACTGGAGTGGCAGATACGACACATAGGGCTGGAAACGAACCTCGAGTCAAAGCTCGACTCGAGTTCGGTCAAACTCGAGCTCGAGTCGAGCTCGAGCTGAGCATTATTCTATTCGAGTCGAGCTCGAGCCCCAATCATGAAGAATCGACGCTCGTATATAAAAATATTTAATTAAATATTTTAATATGTGTATATATATCGAGTCGAGTCGATCTTTTCGAGCAGTTCGAGTCGAGCCGAACTCGAGCAATACGAGCAGAGTCACTCGAAAAAGCTGGTGTTGAACTAATCGAGCGAGCAAAAGTCGAGCGAATCGATCGATCCGAGCTCGAGCTGCTCGATCGAGTCGAGCTCGAGCATGGAAAAAAATTCGCGAGCCGAGCTCGAGCACCCTCCCGAGCTGCTCGTCGAGCTCGAGCCTGCTAATTTTTTTCCCGAGCCGGCTCGATAAGCTCAAAGCTCGACTCGGCTCGGCTCGTTTCTAGCCCTGTCGACACATGAAACTCATTTATGCGCTGTAAAGTCTTTTATCGAGTTTCAATAATAATATCCATGTGATCCTTTAGGTTATCAACATCTCCAACAATTAAGGCTACCACCTTCGAAACAGATGGCAAATTGTATCGTTGGCCATCAGAACTCCTTCGGCAAATCAACCTTAGTTTAATCTCATCTTCAGTCCCAAAATTTTCAGTATGTTCACGTATCATTTCACCGGCAAAGAGAAACCAAAGAACCAAAATATTATTCTCATTCAGTACGCTCTTGAGAAGGGAGACGATCTCAGAATGAAACTCGGCCTCTTGAAGCTCAGTCTGATCGTCTGCAGCGTTACTGTTAAACAGCCAATGCGATATTAATTAAATTTATCAGAATTTAAATAAAAAAATTAAAACTGTAAACCCGATGCAAATAATTGAATACCATAAATTAATCAAAACATCTAACCTTATGGAATTAATCCTGTTTACTACTTCATTTTCAGTGTCGTAAATGTACAGTTGAGCAAACATAGCTCTGTCGCTTCAGGTTGGGATTAAACTACCAATCAAATGATAATTATCGACATTTAATCTGAAAATAGGAGTTGCCCTTCCGTTGTTAAATGACTAGTCGATCTTCCCTCCCATTGAAGTGAAAGAAAAGATCATATTGTACATTTGCATTCCCTTTTAAAATTTCTTACTCATCGGGCCATTTCCGTACAATAAATCTTTGTACTTTTGTGGAGGGTCCATGATGGCTAGTAACTTAATTTTACCTGAGTACGAAAAACAGTTTTTTTAACTATGTTAATATATAAATAAAACAAATTATCTAAAAAAAAATATCATTATGAATACACAAATGACATAAAATATAATAACAAATACTGACCATGAACGCAACACAAATTATACTTTGGAAGTCCTGATAAATTTTTAGCCTTTTCTATTTCTCATCTCTCCAGAATTTAGCGCTACAATGACTACATTTCCAAACAGGATCGTCAATGTCGTGATAACCTTAAATAAATGAAAATTTTAAAATTTTTATTAATTCATGCTTATTAAAAAGTAAATTAAAAATAATGCATGCTGCTGAAAAAAAATTAACCTGGATATTTTTTATTCTCCTTAGCAAGTCCTTGATTATTCGCTGTGCAAGCACTTGGCTGGTTTTCTTTTTCCTTTCGCTTTGGAGCTCCGATTGTTCTGGTTTTCTTTTTTCCTTTCGCTTTGGAGCTCCGATTGTTCTATTTACTGCTGAAGGGACTACATTATTGTGAATTGGAGCATTTGAAGTTGATCCTTCGCATGTCGCCATACCACTATTCATCAAAACTGAACTTTGACCACTCTCGACAATAAGAGATTTATTAGTAGATCCGCCTAAACAAATCATAAACTGTTATCAGTCATGTATTCTTCAATAATAATATAAAGGTTAAAAATTGTGAAATAGATCGGCATACTACATTGGACTTGTACGCCATCGAATTCTTTACCCAAATTGACAATCTTGATCCGTCGTATATTCTGATCGGCAGTAACATTCACGGTAGATGACTCTAAAATAAAACCATCTGATTGTAGATATATAATAAAAAGATAAAAAGATTTAACGAAACACGTTGATCGTATAAAAATATAACTTGTAAAATAAAATGTATTTATTGTTTATTAACAACGTTGCTTGAAAATAATAAGATTACCGAAAAAGTTCGTGGTAGACGGAGCTTTCTTCTTATTTTCCGCTCGGTTGGAAATATTGTTTTTCCCTATAAGAATTAGTGAGAAATTATTATCGACTTTTCAAAATATACAGTTCTCAAACACAGTGGAATGATACAGAAGAACTTTTGTTGAAAATTCGTAACTCGCTTTCTCACATGATTTTTTTTCCTCTTGGTTGACATTGATCTCAAGAACATGATATATACTCCTATATATTACTGTTAAATAAGAAATAGAGAGTAAATAATCATTAATCAGGCTGTATATAAATTGATCTATTTATGTATACTACATGAAAAAATAAGGAAATAAATAAATTCATAATAAGAAATATTTAGAATCAATTAGGGTTCTTCCCCAGCACGTGATACTTTGGTGTCGTGTTCTTGACAGCACACGATGCTTTGGTGTCGTTTTCTTGACCAGCACCTGATGCCCTTGCCAACATTTACAATTCATTCATCATATATATAATGCCTAGGAAAAATATTTAAAGGTTATAAATATTAATAATTATTAGGAAGAATATAAATAAAAACATAACTTGTGAAAAAGATATTCTATTTGTGTGTGGTATTCACCTTACCTCCGGGAGGGGATAAACCATACAATGCGCATGAAGTTGATTATTTTATAAAATTTCTATTTAATATATATTTGATATTATATATTATATTATTTATTATATATATTTCATTTTCTTCTTAATATTGAGTGCAATGGTTGTTAATGAAGTAATCCTTGAGAAATGATGCTCCTTGATTTTAATTTCCCAATTTGTTATTTGGATTCGATAGGTATGAGAATGTCACTTTGCCGACGAATTCTGGCGAAGACTTGTAGCAGAACTAATGATGGGATTGGCTCATTAGCTGATTTTAATAACCCTAATTTGTATTCTCTATAAATAGAAGAGGTAACACCTCATTAAAGAGACCTACACATTTCCCCAAAAATTCATAGATAGCATTATATCCTTGTTCACTACTCAATCCTCAAAACCTCTATTTTTAGTTGATAATTAAAAAACACGATTTTCAGACTATCAACACTGAGTATTTTACCGAGTAAAATATAATTTTGTTGAATTCAAGAATGAATCAATACTTCTTTTTAAATTATAAAAAAATTATAAGTAATTAAAAAGAAGTACGTTATTAAGGACGGATGTTTTTACTGTTTTTTATATTTTCTTATGCAAGCACCAATTTTTTTACAATATGAATAAGAATTATTTATATAATTTTATTACAGTATTTTTTTATTAATAATTAAAAAAACATATTATTATTTTAAAAATTTTAAAATACATAGTGTTTTATATATGATTTTTTTTATAAGGAGGAGAGACGAGAAACTCACCCCACCCGATCGGAGGTCTCTCGATCGGGTATGATGTAAATCGAGGAATGTGCCCGAGTAGCAGACACCTGTGCGAGAGAGCCAACATGTCGAACCCCAGGACAAACTTTCATATTATTTCAATGAAAAATTATCTCACCCGAGATTCGAATCATGCATCGCCGGGGAATTACACCCACATCATCACATGTCTTACCACTCGGCTATGCTCCTGGGGACTATATATGATTTTTTTACAGTAACAAAGGGCAAAAACAAATCTTTGTAAGTCTGTTTGAAGATTTGTGTTAGTTTTTAATTTAGGATCTGCTTATTTTTAATCATTTTGTTTTTCTGATTAATAATAGAATAATTGATCTACTGGAATAATTGATCTACCGTAATACAATTTAATTTTTTATATAATATTATATAGGATAGTAATGGGTATGTTTTTAAAAGGGTATAATAGATATATTAAGTTGTGAATTAAGTAAAAATAATAAAAGATAAAATTTAAAAAATGTGTATTTAGTAAATTGGTGAACTGTTTTTTTAGTGTAAATAAAATCACCATTTAGATCACTACTATTTCATAATTTTTTACCCTTTTTCTATTACAAATAATTGACGGACTTTTCTTATTGAGTATCTTACAATAGTTTATATACGAAACTTATTTTTATTTTATTTTTAAAAGTTATAAAATAATTTTTTTTAATTTCCTAACCAACAAAACAAAGTATGTCAACTTTGCTTACACGAGAAATAATTTGTATTTGACACTACTTTACTAGTATTTCTTTTTTTATTAATTTGTCAACTTTAATACAATTATTACTTTACTAGTATTAATTTGTCAACTTTGCTTACACGAGAAATAATTTTTTTATTTTTCATCATGCGGGCGTATTACTTTAATATTATAGTATACAATTGTGTGTTTGCATCATATACTGTATTAGCCCGAATATTTCAATCTAAAATTATTTTCACAAATTTTTCATAAATATTTAAAAAAAATATTAGGATTGATCGAGTAGTAACAAAACAAAACAAACACAAGCCACAAAACAAATATTATCATATTTTAAATCTTGTCCCCATCAACCTTGTAATGTTCTTCAATATTTCTACTTAGAAAAAATTGAAAAAATAAATAATAAAAAATATGTATTAATAAAATAATAAAAATAAATATAAACAAGAAGAGAAAAAAATAAAATTATTACAAGAAAAATATTATTTGTACTAATGTAATGTTGTCAACGCTTCTAGTTAGAAAGATTTGAAAAAATAAATATTCAAAAATAAGTATTAATAAAATCATAAAAATAAATATAAACAAGAAGAGAAAAAACAAACTTATTACAAGAAAAATATTATTTGTACTACTATGAATAGATCGTGTTCTTAATCATAACTTTAAACTTATTTTTATTTATAAAATTAAAATTAATTAAAATTAATTATTATATAGGGTCGGGCCTACAAGAGGCCGAGCTTACTAAAGCCCAAGCTCGGCCTATATATAATATGAGCTTCATTTTTCGGCCCAAGCTCGGCTCGACCCTAAATAATATTAATCGCCGAGGCTTTTCTTAGGGTCGAACGAGCCGAGTTAGGGCCGGTCCGACCCGATTGACAGGCCCACCTACGGATAGGATTTCGAAAATTTTGAATGCATATTTGTTGTGAAATGAACAAATATTTTAAATAATAAATGGAAATTTTAAACAAAATAATTATCTTATATTATAACATAATCTTAATCTTTAGTCTAATTATAAAAAAAAAAGAATTTATCCAATCCACCCCCTTTATATGAGATCGCTTATTTAGGGTGGAAATATGCATTTTTCATGTTAGTCAAGAAACTACCGAATAAACAAACGGGATATAATAAATCATAATCCCAAATATTCACTTCATACTCCCCCAAAACTGAATCTTTTGTTCCGGCGATTTGCGACTTTAGAACTGTGATAAAGACGGACCAGTTTTTCTTCCAATTCAGTAAGTTTATTGGACACCCGATTGCAATCTGCAACCCTAGCTTTTAAGGTATGATTTTCGATATATGATTTTCATTTTTTCTCCCGTTGCAATAACTAGAAGTGCATCATTGTGTGTTTAGAATTGCCTTCCAGGTTTAGGGTTCTGCGATTTTTGATTTAATTCTACCAAATTTAATAGTAATTATGGGAGGATTGAATCTGTGTACCTGTTTCAGTGTTCCTTACTTTACTAACTTTGGCAGCCATTGCTTCCGAGCTACGAAGAAAGTGGAAGGATAACAGACGGCGACATGATGATATCAATGAAGCTCGATGGGACCAACTAACTCATATGTGTAGACATCGGAAACAGAAGGTATTGGGTCTTAGTGTGTAGGTTTTTTTGGCTCAAGGAAAACGAAGAAAAAAAATTAATTGAAAATGCAGTCCTAGCTCTTATTTCTCAAAAAAGATCTGTTTTTCTATTTCAAATGAGATTTTTCTCAATTTAAAAATTCATTTCAGGTGCAAAATATTCGTAGGTGTGTTGAAGAGATAGTGTTCACCCTTCACTTATCCTAGACTTGATTTGGAGGTTTGTGACTCAATTATCCTTCTCTCCATGAAATATTCTCATTAATTCGATATTATGTGCATGGGCTGATGCTTGAAATGCCTTATTTTTGTTGCCACATAGGTTTCAAAACACATGAACCACTTGCTGAAGACACCTTTCTGCATACATCCCAAAACAGGTTTAACGCTGACCTGCTCTTTTATCTTCAATCTGTAATTGTCAGCATGTTATAAATGATGGTTTTCGACGTCGATCCAATCGCTCGATTACCTTGTTCGTGTGTGCGGAAGCGTGTAAAACAATAGAACACGAACAATAAGAAGATCTAGGCACACATTATATGTATAGACAAATTTATATATATACATCCAATATATATATAGAGAGATTAACGAGATCACTTACAACCGGTGTAGCGTGCCTCGTTGATGTTGATGAAGGTGGTGTTGAGTCGATTGAACCACCTTCATAGATCAGCCACTAGATGCTCTCCTTGTGAATGACCTCGTCAAGCCTTTGGATCGTCCGGATGTTTAAGCCGCACAAATGGCCCGGCCTCTACGTGTTGCACACGAACCCGGATGATGAATACCTTGCTTGCTTGAAGTGGTTCTCCAAGAACACTCTCTATTCTCACCTTTTGGTGTGAATTTCGTGGCTGATGATGATGGTGTTAGAATGAGACATGAAAATCTCATTTTCATGCTCATTATACCTCTTTTACTTCACATGTAACCCCCACCATAATGTGTGTGTCATAACCACACATAATGGGGTGTTATGGTGAAGTTCAAAGGTCACCTCCACATAATCATGCCAAATCATGATATGTAGTCCCATTGGCTTGTGTGACATGCCATGTCACACTATGTGACATGCATTCCATGCAAGCCATGCATCCCATGCATGTGAAAATCCACGTAAATATTGATTCTAAATCAATATTATTATCAAGCAACGTATATCAACATCGAGTCCGTGTGTGACCCTGTAGGTTTGATTATCGATCAATATTATATTGTTCCCAACAATTAATATTATCGACTAATCATTTAACATCCATAGACGACCTTATGACTTTATCGATTGCACACGTAGGATCGAAGGACATATCCCAACAATCTCCCACTTGGCCTTCAGAGCCAGTGTGCTGCCAACATCCTGTTGTCACTTTATGTCTAAGTTTGAACTTGAGGCAAGACTTGAGTCATCCTCAATCGGTTCAAACCTTTCTTGGACTTTGAGACAGACTGTAAAACCAGATTTATCACTATGATACGAATCTGGACGTGGCCACGTATTTTCCACAGTCTCGACTCTCCAAGTGGCCGATAAGACATATATCCCATTATAAAATGGAGGACAATCCCATCTTGTCAATCCAAGCTCTCCCACTTGCTTCCTGATATACCCAATAACAAGTTTTATAACCTCCTTTTACGAAAGGCGTTTACTTGTATCAAAGTACACAATTTCACAATGGAATCACTCTGGACTACTGAGGTCAGAGGAAATTGCTCGACAGTCAATGAAATAGTATTATGACTCGAAATCTTAAATACTATTCCAGTCGGGTCTGTTCGATCATTAGCTCCCAGCTAATATCTATGTAATTGTACTTGATGTCCCACATCACTAGCCCATGAAGCGGCGCTATAGTACACATTACAATCTAGTTCTTTGTATTATCGGTTTGTCCGTACTCGATTATATGAACCAGGAAAAGCTATATGATTCAAGTATATCAATTCAACCATTGGGACTTCATTATGCGGTAAGTCGACCTCATAACCCAATTGATACAACTTAATCATTTGGACAATTCATATAAATTAAACCATATTTATATGAAGAACTATGTATTATACATATGAGTGAATGTTTACCAAATCTCCAAAAGTATCTAATACAGTAATAGAAATCACAATCCATCTCTAAGATGTCTGATATCTATTGCAGTCGTGAAAGCCTCAAGCTTAGACTACTGGAGAGGTTTAGAAAATGGGTTTGCAACCTTACCAAAAGTTGCAACTTTATTATCTTGATGTCTCCACAAAACTATCTCCCAGATAATGTGGAACTTCCCGAGCACTAGTTTTAGACTTGCGGTGCTTCCTAGCTCATTGGCTTGCGCGATAACTCTACTATAAATAGAGAACTATCGGATGGGCTGAGCTAGTTACGCCACCTAGTTCATTCAAGAACTTTCAAATCTTATCTGCCAACATTATTGCATCCAATGCAATACTGTGCTAAGCTTCTGTAGTTTAATCAGCTATATTGCATTGCATGGAACTATTCCAGCAAATTTCACCTCTAACCAGACAAAAGATATAACCAGATTAAAATCGGAAATTATCTTAGTCTGTTTTGAAGTTAGCATTCAAACAGCTTCGTTAATATCAACTCTTTTTGTCTTCCAAAGAAAACAAAATATTCTTTAGTCCATCTAAGATACATAAGAATATTCTTGGCCGCATTCTAATGCGCCTCACCTGGGTTTCCTTGAAACCGAATCGTCATGCTCAAAGCATACGATACGTCCATTCGTGTATATATAATGGCGTACATTATAGATCCTATTGCCGAATCATAAGGAATGTTTTCAATCTTCTTTTGCTCATCAGGTCCCGTAGGACATTGCATCTTGCTAAGAGATGTGCCATTAGTTATTGGAATGAGACCCTTTATGGCGTCTTTCATTCTGAACTTATCAAGCACCTTATCAATATAGGTCGCTTTACTAAGTCCAAACATCCTTTTCGATCTTTTCCGACAGATCTTGATGCCCAATATGTACTGTGCTTCTCCAAGATCCTTTATTGAAAACAATTTCCAAGCCATTCTTTAATAGAATTAAGCATAGAAACATTGTTTCCAATAAGGAGTATGTCATCGACATACAACACAATGTATACAACGTAACTCCCACTGTTCTTCTTGTAAAACAAGACTCTTCCGAGTTCCTCTGAAATCCAAAACCCAGTATGGATTCATTGAACTGAAGATTGCTACTCCGATATGCTTTGCTTTATTCCATAAATGGAATTATAAGATTGCATAATTTCTCAGCCTTATTAGGATTGATAAAACTCTTTGGTTGTGTCAAAACACATTCTCTTCTAGAATCCAATTCAAGAAGTTAGTTTTAACATCCAATATTACCATAACTCATTATCAAGATGAGTAGCAATGGCTAAGATAATCTGAATGATTTAATCAAAGCAACTGGTGAAAGTTTTTCCATAATCCACCTCGTGAATAAAACTTTTACCATCAACCTTGCTTTGAAAACCCTAGGTTTTCCATCTGTCTGTTTAGATCTTAAAGATCTATTAGCATTCATTGGGTCTAACCCCGTGATGCAAATATATCATGTTCCAAACTTAATTATCAGATATTGATATCATCTCAGATTTCATGGCATCATGCCAATTTTCAGTAGCTGGACTCGTCATAGCTTGGAATTAGGTCGAAGGTTCACCGCTTTCCAAAATCATAAATTCATATCTCTCATTGGTCACAATATCTAAGTATTTGAATAATAGAGATATATTTATGCCTTTCGGACCTACGAGGGCTGGTATGGCTTCCAAAACCATAAGAATACTCTCAACCCAGTCGTGAGTATTCATCATTGGTTGTTTCACTTGAACATCGTTCAAGACAACCGAGCTCCCACTGAATTTCTAGGAAAGATAACTCTTTTCAAGAAAATCACTATCTCGAGCAACAAAATATTGTTCTCAAATAGATCGTAAAAGTTGTACCCTCGAGTTTCTTATGGACATACCATAAGGAAACTTTTATCCCATTTGAGTTCAAGCTCTATAGAGATAAATCTCGTCAGAGAAGCTTTTAGAACCTCAAATCTTGATGAAAACAATTTAGGGACCCTCCCTTTCCATACCTAGTATGGTGTCTTATCAACAGCTTTTGACAGCGTCCTATTCAGTGTATAAGTTGAAGTCAAGAATTGTGTGTTCCCAAAACAGACCAGTATTTCATTTAGACCTCTCATCGAATGGTCGAACTATATCTAATATAGTTTGTTTTCTCTTTTCTGAAACATAACCTTCATGTGCTTGTGAACTAATAGGTTCCACATACATCAGTATGGATCATCCCTAATTACTCACATGTTCTCATTTCTCCAAGAAGGATGACATTGTTATCTTTTCAATCACACATCATTCACATGTATCAAATGACTCCAAGTCAAATGATTCTAAAATTCCTTCTAAAAGAAGCTTCGTTACATGTTCAGATTTTGATTTGATCTAATCAACAATGTTTCAGTTATGTCTCATCGATATTTATTCGATTTGGCCTTTGGTCTTAATGATATATATGATTTGTCAAGTTTAAAGTATACATAAACAATATAATAATCGTACCAAAACAAAGAATAATTCACAATTAAAATAGTTATCAAACTATTTAATAGTGAAAAAACTAATCCATCAGTATCTAATACTGAACCAATATTCATTGTTTATTGAAGGTACGAAATTACATAGTTATAATACTAAAACAAGGCCCTAAGGCAAAACAACATCATATGATCATACGGCTAATGCAGCGACCTTCGCTCCATTTCTTGCTCGTAGATCGACATCTCTATTCACCAAACTTATATTTCTATGTAGTTCCTCCACATAAAAATGTGAGAACCATATTTGGCATCGAATACCCAAGAAGTAAAATTTGTGAAGTTTAATGTCTATATCATTAATACTTGAAGATGAAGCAACCCCGTTCTTCACATCTTCTTTGAACTTTGGGCAAATTCAATTATTCCCAATAATTGAGTCTCATTCAAATTTCCCATTCAAAATTAATACAATGTCAAAACGTGATAAATCGTAAGTGAAAAATCTAAGTTTTCTAACCAGCGATATTATCATGCAATTGAAGCCCTATCTCTCATAAAATATGAGGGAGCCAACCAGACAATCGTTTCACGCCATCCAATGGCTCGAAAGTCTCTAATTTGTGTCATTGATGAACTTAAGTGTTTTGGATTATATCACTCCCCGAGGTGTAAATAATCCTAACCTTATAATCCATCAAATGAAAGACAAATTAGGCATTTGTTTTGAAATTGAATAAAATATGAATTTTTATATGTTTGCAAGTAGTGTCCAACACTTTTGCAGTAGACGCATTGAGATTCCCTAGGAACCCTAGTAGCCTTCTTGCTCATGCTCTTTTGAATACCCTATCCCATATCATAAGAATTTCCCTCTTAGGGTCCTTATCTATCGCCGGCACAGCAGCCTTGAGCATCCCGTGGAGCTCACGAAGCGATTTCTTCAAACCATTCATGTGGAAATTTTATCCTAAAGGCATTATAACCATCATGAGATTGAAGTATGAAATCGGTTGCCAAATAATCATCATAGGAAAAATCTAGGCGGTCACTTGAAGCAAATAATCCAATCATTTGTTGCACATGTGATTCCATAGATTTCCATTTTTCCAGCCTAGCTGAAGCGATGACCCTGGTCATACCGAACCGCTCAATCTTAGCATATTCCCCGAACATGCTATTGATTTGTTCAATGATATCTTAGGATGTGGTTATTTAACACATTTTCATTGTCTTCGTATTTGAGGACCATCCTCAAATTACGTTGTGAATCAAGAAAATTTATGTTGTTCAATTTTTCATAATCAAGAATTGAACCAAACTTGAATCGAGTTGAAATTAACATGATAAACTACAAAAGAAAGATAAATAAAGTATGTAAACATTCACAAAGCGGTAAACAAATAAGGTTGTCTAACAATTGTACTTATTTATTTCATTTTGTTCAATTGATATCCAATATCATTGTCCCTTAGAACAAAACGATCCCTAGATCCTCATCTTGCAAATCTTTAAGCCGACTGAGTCCGCACTTAAGTATTTCAAGATAGGTAGACATACCCATGTCAATGATATCTAATATCACTCTCGGTCGATGAGAATCCCATTCTCATCTCATGTCTCGATAGCCACGCCTGCAGTGGATCTATCGATGAGAAAACCAAATTCACGTGTAAGGGTCCAACCCTTACTCCCACTATCCCAAGATAACAAGTGATACCCCGCTGAGGCGAACCTATCAACTTATGATCGAGGGCTTTCATGAGTGTGATGTTTTGGACAAGACATTTTACTCATTATTTTCGGGACATGCATGTTAAGGTTTGTATGTATGTTGGTTGAACATTTATAACATAATAAACCTAGAACTAGCAAAGCACGTAAATACGTATTCGAAAGGCCCCTATAACCTCACAACACTCAAACGAAATGAATTAAAGCAACTTAAAACGCTTTGAACATCTTCTGGACTGGTCCGCGCCCGCCATTTCAGTTCCGCGCCCGCCGATTCTGGTCAAATCTATTCCGTACCCAAAAAACCACGAACGGCGCCCGCCGTGTCACAAACGGCGGTCGCCGAACACCACCGGCGGTCGCCGTTTCCAAAACGGCGCCCGCTGAAAGGGTAAACATCAATCTGCCCAAAAATCAGCACTTCGACGGTCGCCGTTTCCAAAACGGCGCCCGCCGAAACAAAACGGCGCCCGCCGGAGCAACAACGGCGCCCGCCGGAGCACCAACGGCGCCCGCCGTTTAGCTCCAGCAGCCCCGGTTTCGCCCGTTTTGCTCCGTTTTGCTTCGTTTCTTCTCGTTTTCGCTTGGGCTTCGAAATACAACTCCGTTACATGGATAAATACATAGCTTACATGTTGAACAATACATTTTGAAATAGAAAACCTATCTATTACAAATGATTCCAAGGGACGCAGCCCTCAAAAACTATGGCCAATCGAAACGTAAAAAATGACAATTTCATTCACCCGACCACTAACGGTGGCCGGCCTTATATCTAAACACATAATCACATAATCACATAAAACAATTAAGCCAATTATGTTGATTTAAACATATTGTGTCCAACACAAAACATGTGCACGAGCCCTAGGCTCTGATACCAATTGATGGTTTTCGACGTCGATCCAATCGCTCGATTACCTTGTTCGTGTGTGCGGAAGCGTGTAAAACAATAGAACACGAACAATAAGAAGATCTAGGCACACATTATATGTATAGACAAATTTATATATATACATCCAATATATATATAGAGAGATTAACGAGATCACTTACAACCGGTGTAGCGTGCCTCGTTGATGTTGATGAAGGTGGTGTTGAGTCGATTGAACCACCTTCATAGATCAGTCACTAGATGCTCTCCTTGTGAATGACCTCGTCAAGCCTTTGGATCGTCCGGATGTTTAAGCCGCACAAATGGCCCGGCCTCTACGTGTTACACACGAACCCGGATGATGAATACCTTGCTTGCTTGAAGTGGTTCTCCAAGAACACTCTCTATTCTCACCTTTTGGTGTGAATTTCGTGGCTGATGATGATGGTGTTAGAATGAGACATGAAAATCTCATTTTCATGCTCATTATACCTCTTTTACTTCACATGTAACCCCCACCATAATGTGTGTGTCATAACCACACATAATGGGGTGTTATGGTGAAGTTCAAAGGTCACCTCCACATAATCATGCCAAATCATGATATGTAGTCCCATTGGCTTGTGTGACATGCCATGTCACACTATGTGACATGCATTCCATGCAAGCCATGCATCCCATGCATGTGAAAATCCACGTAAATATTGATTCTAAATCAATATTATTATCAAGCAACGTATATCAACATCGAGTCCGTGTGTGACCCTGTAGGTTTGATTATCGATCAATATTATATTGTTCCCAACAATTAATATTATCGACTAATCATTTAACATCCATAGACGACCTTATGACTTTATCGATTGCACACGTAGGATCGAAGGACATATCCCAACAATAAAATACTTGAAAATGCTTCATGGTAAAACCCTGATCCCTCGAGGTTACTCGTGTGTTATATAAATGATAGATTTCCCCTTCTCTCAGGCCGTGTTTGTGTTCCCATTGATCCCAAACGTTGTGAAGAGTTTAATCCTTCCACCATGCCTACACTTTCGATCGAGGGTGAGTTCAAATACAATTTACTTGAATCATAAATACATTTTTTGTGTGGAGATATTAAATTTCGTTAACATGCAGGTTCTAGAAGAACTTAACACGGGAGCCATGTGAACTGGAGGCGAGGAAGGTATAGTCCATCCTTTGTGCATGTGATGTTTGCATTTGTAGTTACTTAGTGTCATCTTGTTCTTTTTAATGGTAGATCTGGAAAACACCTCACTTGGCGAATCAATCAGATATTTTAGGCCATCTTTCTTGCACCCTTTGCTGAAGTCTTGCAAGGTATAATAATCATAAGCCGAGATTAAATTCTCCGATTTTCATTTTTTAGGAAGATAGTAAAATATTCATTTTATTTAAAAAAAAATTAATAGGTTTCCCTGCGGGAAGAGATTGAGAGTTCATATGCTGCTAAAATTCAACTGTCAAAGAACTCCTCTCTAAGCTGGTAGACATTTACTATATTAATTGCAACACTGATTGAAACTTGTTCATAGACATAACACTTATTAGTGCTAATAGTTTAACCTTGATAACAATGTTGGCTTGGGTGTTAATACAATAATGGTTTTAACTACATGTCAGAATATGTTACATACACTGCACCAAATTGGACAGTGTAGTTGGTAGTTCAGAATTCATAAGTTGGGATATTAAATAAACAAACAAGTATTTAGTAGTGTAATAAACAAATTTCAAAATCTATTACAAACATTGTACCTTTTTGCACAGTGTATATTGTAGTTCTAGATTCATAAAGTGGTTTAATCGTTTACGCACATGTAGTTTACTATATTAATAGTTGCACTGACTGAAACTTGTTCATGGACATAACATCTATTAGTGTCGATAGTTTAATCTTGATAACAGGGTTGGCTAGGGTGTTAATCCAATAATAGTTTTAACTGCATGCCAAAATTTGTTACATGCACTGCACCAAATTGGACAATGTAGTTGGTAGTTCAAAATTCTTAAATTGGGCTATTATTTAACGAACAAGTATTTAGTAGTTTAATAGATAAATTTCAGAATTTATTACAAACACTCTTACCTTTTGCGCAGTGTAAGATTGAAGTTCTAGATGCATAAAATGGTTTAATCTTTTACGCACGAGTAGTTTACTAGATTAATAGCTACACTAACTAAAACTTGTTCATGGACATAACACATATTAGTTCCAATAGTTTAACTTTGATTACAGTGTTGCCTTGGGTTATGGTAAATAAGGGTCTAACTGCATGTCATAATCTATTACACACAGTGTACCGGCTTGGGCAGTCCATTTGGTAGTTTAA
The DNA here is from genome assembly GCA_954870475.1 of Euphrasia confusa. NCBI lineage: Eukaryota > Viridiplantae > Streptophyta > Magnoliopsida > Lamiales > Orobanchaceae > Euphrasia > Euphrasia confusa. Next base: position 38,964,713 of record OX940956.1, on the reverse strand, counting down.
ATGTAATTTGTGTGGCTGAATTACATCATAACATGTACTTGTGTCAATTGTACTTGAGAGATTGATTGGTCAGTGACAAGAAATTGTCTTTAACCACAGTGCAAGTGTTGATGATTTAAATTAATTCGTGCTCATTTGTTTGCAAAAAATATTGTTTCTGATCTACATGTATATGGCCTGTTTAATCGTATACAGGGAGCGGCCGAGAATTTGGACACAGTGGCAATGCATGATTTAATCCTGATTCCGTTGACCCACATAGTGTTACTTTTTCGTTGAAATGATTGTCACAATATTTTGATATTTTTTCATTGGAGTTTGACCTTGAAGATTTGTGTTATCAGTTTTCATAGTTGAAGTTTTCATAAGTAGGCTACCAAAACTTTTTCTAAATAGATTTGGAACAGTAAAACCAACAGACACCAATTCCAAAAGAAACAAGTGTATAATGTAAACTACAGTGTAAGTTAAGGTGATAAATAAATGTCACACGTCAACCTATATATAACTGGAAACATGGGACATTTTATCAAAACTTGAAATGACATATAGTAGCTTGTGCTTAAACGTATGATGCCCAACTAACAAAAAAACAAAACTCCTAAAAATTCAGGTTGTATCAATTATCCCCTGAAAGTTACTAAATTAACCAACACTGCCCATTTAACATCACAACCTAATATGGCGTCCTAATGCTCAGCTGCATGTCTGTAGTTTGTTCTCGATAGTGATATTCTCATGATTTTTAGAGCCACACACGGTACGATGACTGTTCATAGCCAAGCAATACACATGGTCGTGCAATTGAGCAATTATGCCTTGAACACTCATTTTTCTGTCTATACCCAAACGAAATACATGAGTTTAGTTATATCTTTTTCAGTGAAAATCGCAAATGGAAAAATACACAACATTTTCTTGATGCCATATGACTGTTTATGGACAAGAAATATCTTCAGAAAATGGTCCACATATTAAACCTATGTCGTAGTTGCAAAATCATAGACTCGAAAAATAAAATGACGGCAATGGAGATGAGACAACAAGACCAATACTTTCCAGAAAGAGGAAACATAGTTCTTGGTGATTATTAAACCATCAAACCCAATTATTCATATTCAACCTCGGTTGAAAAAAATGAAGTTCAACTGGCCATTCAAAAAACACAGAAGTAATTATTGGATACAAGTGGCAAATGTGTGTGATAAACTTCATACTAAATAACTTATTTGCATGTTTTCTTGTTGTGGTTTTTGAATTTCTTACAACGACTACACTTGATTATCCGTTTGACCTCGCTCCTATTCTGTAACCTAACTTGTCTTGGTATGTTGTCGTATAGTTCGGTGTAGGAGATGTTGCCCCCAAATAATATTACAACGCCCTCACCACAGTAGACGATCTTTGCAACATATGCTGCCATCTACCCTGCAACAAAATGATTCTCTGTTAACCTTGAACCAATCTTATGTAACAATAATACGAATAGAAAAATAAGTTGCAAGCCTAAGCAAATTTATAAACTATGATTCAAAACATGTGTAACCCACAATTCATAAACTACACTAGCAGAGGACACTGGTGCCAATCTAAAAGGACCAACATAAATCGTAACAACAATACCACATTCAGGGACCTAGACAAAAATCGGCAATAAATAAACACTTATCTGGGAGCAGTACTTTTTTGAAAATTCATAAACTACACGAGCAATACTTGGTAGTGTGTTCAAGACTAGAACGAGTAATGAAATCACAGCTAAAATGTCCTTTAACTGTGTTGATCGATTTGATAAATACACGAAATCAAAATGAAAAACAATAAAATTACTCGAATAAACCAATATGATAGTATAAAGCAATACATCGTTTCGGTTAAATTCATTTTCAGTCAAAGCACAATAAACACCATACATTAAAAACAAAAACCGACCTTTGCCTGAAGGTGAAGTATCGAGAACATACAGCTTATTAGCATTAGTAACACCGTCAAGACTCTGCACAAACCCAGCAGTTCGTCCCGTTTTTTCGATTCAAGTAACTCAACAATTAATTTTTCGTCGAACATGTGGCGGGCGGGTCGATCTGGAGGTCGAGATCCTCGTAGCTAGCGCTTCGAAGCTCTCGTTGGCGACGATGAGAACTGAAAGGTGGAGGGCGGCGACGGTGGTGCGTGGTTGAGGTCCGACTGAACCTCGGGTCGATATCCGAAGTCGGGCTTGATGTCCGACCATGAATCATTACCAACAACACATTAATTCGAGCATCCGACCAATTCGAGCAGGAGGAGGACGGCGGGGGCGTCGTTCGAGCAGCCGACCAATTCGTCGGGGAATGCGGCGGAGCAGGTGGCGAGCCCGAGCGCGGTCGATCGCATCGGAGCTGGTTGCGGGGGTGTGGTGGTGCGTCGGATCACTGGGAGAGGACGGGAAGTTCGCCTTCTTGTTTTAGCGGAGGGAGAGAGTGAGGAATCATGTGGGAGAGAAACGAGGGACATGCTAAGATGGGTATAAATGGAAGGGTAACGAGTCTTTACACATTTTAAGCGGTCTAAATGGGAAGCGTAATTTCTCGAAATCCTTATTGGTAAAAAAATGTTGAAAAAAGCCTAATCGGTATTTTTCTCTAATTTTTTATTCTCTCTCGCAGAGGTTTAATTTTTTAAATCCATCTTCCGCATAAGAGATCTATGAATTCGGGGATGAGAACCACGGGCATAAATTATTTCTTCTCAATATTTACAACCATTCTTCTCCGTCATCGCACGTGCACGACCATCAAACCCAAGCTATTTCTTTCTCTCGTCTCCAAGCTTTCACACTGTCTCGCCGCCGCTGATATTGAAAGATTGCTCGGAAGAAATTAATCGATCTAAATTCGATTACACAAAACCTAGGTAATTTTCTTAAATTCATTAATTTGGTAAAAAATAAATTTCTGAAAACCCTACTTCCTGTAAATGTGATTTGATCCATCAATTTGATTTAGTTCAGTAATTTTGAAGTTTGAGTTTAGCATTTTTGAGATTTTTCCCTTCTAATTCCCTCGTTCGTCCCGTTTTTTCGATTCAAGTAACTCAACAATTAATTTTTCTATTTGAATTTGTAGGTAATTGGAGTGAGATACAAACTCCTCTGGACTAGACCCTTAGCAGCACATCGTGGTAACATTTTGTATTTTTGTTTTCTCTTTTATTGTTTTTTGATTAGTACATAGTGTATTGTCGATTGTGATAATTTGTTCACCTCAATAAAATTTATACGAGAGACCAAATATAGATGATGAATATGAAATTTTAATTACTTGACATTTAAATTTGAATTATTTTCAAATTTTGCTGTCTAGACCGAAATAAAAAATGAGGCACCTTTTTATGTGACCAATTAATTTTTTTTTCCATTAGTTACACAATTACATTTACTATATACAGGGCAAGAATATTCTAAAATGCCAGTTTTCAATTAGTTACACAATTACATTTACTATATACAGGGCAAGAATATTCTAAAATGCCAGCCCATATAATAGCATATTTGTAACAGTGAATGATAATTAGGTAATGTTTTGTAATTAAGATAAACCAAAACAACCCAAAGAACAATTCAAAAGTACACGGCAAACATGATCATAAACATAGAGAAGGAATTCGAAATCACAGGTAATGAATTGGGGAAAACATAATGTATGCTAATTAGAACAAACTAGTTGCAATACCTGATCACAAAAAAGATTCAGAAGAACAAAACACACTTAAAAAAAAAAAGGAAGAACAAAACACTCATGAAAAAAACAAACAGGGTGCGGCCAAACGCTGAAGTTTCAGAAGGTGTCTTTTTGAATAGGTCCCATGGGTGACAAACAAAGAGGGAAGAAGTGATTGCACTTGTATCCGTCCAGGACAAATTTGAAAGTCTTGATTATAGAGCTTATTTCAGGACGTGCATCTGCTTCCACAAGCTTATCGTCCCTGTACTTGTCCAGATCAAACCCGCATACGTCGAGATGGATGTGAGCGTACTGGGTGTCTTCGCTTAACGCTGTTTGTAAACACACAATGCCGAACAACTTGTGTGCTATTTTTCCTCCTTCCTCCTCTTGGTAAATAATATGATTCAAAGCAAGAGGCCGAGATCTGTGTTTGAAATCATCAGCAAAGGAAGATCTGGGAATTCTTCCAAAGCTGGCTTTGGACCAATCGAACAAATAGGGGTTATCATGCATAGTAGTATTATAAATATTGTTGTTCTTAACAATGCAAAGCTTGTGATCCTCGATCACAAAGAAACGGCCCTCAAAAGGAATACTCTTGTAGTCATCAGAATAATCTACTATTTTCCAACCGGGCCCATCGAGCTCCTCATCAATGTCGAGGGTGAAAATCCCTAAGCGGGTTTCGATGAGGAAAACAGAATCGGTGATAAACCCAAACCAATCGATATTAAAACTGCGAGGGGTAAAACGATTGGCCAGCAAGAAGTCTTGTATTGGAGGAAGCTTTTCCCATTTGTCCTTGGAAGGATTGTACAACTCGAAATCGATTGGGTTGGGGTCGTCGTAATGAGACCAAGGACCAAAACAAATTCTCCGAGAGAAGACCAGAATTCTTTTAGCGTCGGGGGTAGGGATGGCCACAGTATGGTTTTTGGGGCAGAGCATATCGGGTAAGCCACGGACCATAGATTTATCCAACACCTTAGTACTACTGGATTCGGATTGGGATTGATCGGCGTCGTCGATTAGGTGTGGGTATAGATCAACGGTGTACGCTGAACTACCTTCACGGGGACCGGGATCAGCAGGAAGTCCATTCTCAAACATATACAGGGACGAATCTAAGACGCAGAAAGCATGGGACTTGTCACTCAGGTGGCTGCGATCGAGAATAAGAGTTGGAGCCGTAAGGATGTAACCACCAAATCCGCCGCCATCAACAACTAATGGAGATGATGATGATGATGATGATGACGACGAGGATGATGCGAGATCTACAATCAATATAGCATAATATTCGCCCTCCCAAGCAAAGAGAGAGGTAACGATACAGACTTTACCTGATGGTGACCGTGGCGGTGACGGTGACTGTGGCGGAGATGATTTATTCTGATAGCGGACTGCACCTGGAAGAGAATCCATGGCGGCGGCGGTTCAGATAGGAGGAAACCCTAACGGATCGGATTTGTGAAGAATTACGCCTATTTTTACTGGCATGTAGTACTTTATAAATAATGAGACCCTATACTTTTACCCACTCTTTATAGCCGGATGGGATCTTGCTCCAGGCCCATATTAATAGTCCAGCCCAATTTCATTTTTGCTTATGTCACAATTCAATAATTTTTGGTAAAAATACTAATTAAGCTTTTTTTTTTTTTTCGGACGAGCTCCAATTTATTTACTAATTATGCCTTTTTGTTCCAATTAAGCCAAAAAATATACCTGGAAGGACGAAAATACCCTTCCACCTATTTTCACACCGAACATTACTATAACTAGTGCAGTACTCGTGTGATGTCCGTAATCTTACGTTGCGCTTGATCTTGCAGTGTGCCTTTGATCTTGCGGTGCCCGTGATTTTACGTACATAGCTCTCTACAATATCGTTTAAAATAATTTATTTTCGTTTAAAACATAAATTACAATATTTTTTCGTTTAAAACATAAATTACAATAGTACAGTATATGTTTGAACTTCATTTATATTCTCTAAATGAAACATTAAAAGGCAAAATTCTAAACTTTTATTACAAATTTTGAAAGACCTCCTTAAAAATCACATTATTTGTTTTGTTTGTAAGTTTTCCATTTTCGTCACAACACAAAAATTTTAACCCACTTCTATTCGTCACCCTTGAAACACCAACGTACAGTTGCCCATGAGTGAAAACCGGTTTCTTCAAAAACACACCAACATCAGTCAACAATTGACCTTGGCTTTTATTGATCGTCATTGCATACGATATCATCAACGGGAATTGTCTTCGTTGAAATCTAAATGGAATCCTCGAATCAGAAGGACTAAGCGTAATTCTGGGAATATACACAATTTCATTCGCGTTTTTGCCTCCCAAGACTCGTGCCTTAATAACATAAGTCCCAAGTTTGGTTACCACTAACTGAGTTCCATTACAGAGTCCTGCCGAGTGATCCATGTTTCGTATCAACATCACCGAAACTCCAACTTACACAAAGTAATAAACAGTCCACATCAATAACTAAACATCATGTTCATATGCATCAAGCATAAACAATCAATTAAATAATCTACATTTTCATTTTATGAAGAAAATATCATTTAATATAAACATTAAGTAGCATAACATCCATTTATATTTTATTTTATGAACAAACATAAAAACTTTACAAATAAGATAGAAATAACCTTTAACTTCAACTGATGATTCGGCAACCCTAATCATTTGATGGTATTCAAGAATTCAGCGGAGTGCATGTTTGCAAACATATTCTCTGCATCCTCAGACTTTTCAATCGAATCAGCACTAAGATATATTCTTTCATCCGTAGAGTGCATCGAAACCATAAAATCGTTAATAGAATCAACTTTTTCCAAAGTCGGGGCCGAAATGGCCCTACCTTGTAAGAATTGCACATCTCCAATATGATTTGAGAAATCCGGATAAATTGCATGAACCATTGAACCGATGAAATCATCGGAAGAGGTTATGAGAAGGTCATCGGGAATTTCTAGACCGCAACCCCATCATTGCCGTCTCCTATAGTTCCATCGTCAATCGAAGACATCCAATTAGAGAATTCTCTTAAAGTAATTAAATCATTTTCGTCCACAAAATTCTGCAATCTCATATTAGTCGTCAACCTCAAGACTTTGCATTCTCTCCAAATGTTGGAGGAATTAATTGTCGCATGAACAATATCCTGTCTCGTACCTTTAGCAATTACCGGAAAAATTTGACGGAAATCCCCACCAAATACAATAACCTTTCCCCCAAAGGGCTTTTCATCAGCTCGCGGATCAGAACTTCGCATAATATCACGCATTGTTCGATCAAGTGCTTCAAAACAATGCCTACAAAATTATATAAAGTCAACTTCAGTTAGTTAATTTTCAGCAAAAGAAAATAGAAACAATGTGAAATATTAAATTTGAGAATGAGAGGCGTTTTATTACCTATGCGTCATGGGAGCTTCGTCCTATATAATCATTTTAGCTAGCTGAATCAACTCTGCGAGTTCGATTCTCTTGTTTATATTGCAGACTGACTCATCAGTTAAGTTCAAATGAATTGCAAATTTTGAATGAGCTGTCCTGCCTCCGGGTAACAGAAGAGAAGCTATTCCACTAGAAGCAACATTCAACACAATATGTCCCATTGAACGAACAGCGGCAGAGAGAGTGTTCCAAACAAATGTCTTACCGGTTCCTCCATAACTATATAGAAAGAAAACTTGTCCTTTGTTTTCGTGCAAAGCAAACATTATCGATTCATATGCTTGGCTCTGATCCTGATTGAGCATTCCGACCAGCCTGAAGTGCTCTTCTGTAAGTTTTTTTCGATCGTAATTCATCTCTTCCGCTATAAGGAGATTTCTATCGATAGCTTCATCGTGCTGCGAATACGGCATCTTGGGATAATCTAAAAGAATTTTACCTTTTCTTTGCATTACATCTTCAATTTCCCTCAAGCACAAATTTTTAATTTGATCGTCGCTGAGAATCAAATCTGTAAAAAAAGAGAAGAAATAAAAACTCATATTAAGGACTCTTAGACCCGGTGTATAGTGCATTTATGTCGTCGACACGGGAACAAACTGTAAAGAATGAATTGAAGATGTTAATAATTATATCAGGAAGTTCCAAACGAATACGATATTGATTTAAGATGTCTGATGCGAGGAGATGGCTGCAACTTTCCCAAAGAATCTTTTGCCGACTGACGGAATCAGAAGTTATCAAATTCACAAATAAAGATCGAAGCATTGTTTCTGAACCCCAAACTGCAGCTTCTTCCATGGCTTTAACAAATTCCTTATCGTCATCAATCAAACCACGGGCGAAACAGGTTTCTCTAAAGGTTTCATATCGTATCCCGTTATAACAATAAATATCATCATACGATTCACAACCTTTCACAACATTCAGCAGAAGTCGCATATAATACACCTCCCCACTGCCTGGATGTACATAGTTCAATCTCCCGAGAGCAATTCCTCTCTTCCTTGGCCGCCAAGCACTTTCCTTCTCATCCAAACGAATTTCATAGGAAACTCATCGTAAGTTATCACTTTGGCTCGTTGAAATTTCTTGTTTGCAATCATCCAGGCTGTAAACGTAGTCTCTTTACCCGCGGCTCTGGACACAACATTCGTAACAGACGATCCTTCCTTAAATACAACAATCTGCTCGTCAGGCAGATGAAACTTCAATCTCACAATGTTAGTCTGGTTGAATGAATTTCATATCCATATAACCGGCACACCGCTTCCGACGCAGATACGTATCTGCAATCTAAATATTGCTTTATTTCATCAACAATTTTATTTCCAGCAACGTCATTGTGAGACTGATAAAAAACGGCAGTTGCTCGATCGTGTCCTTTGTGAACGTATTTGAACGAATATTTAATAGACCGCAAACGATTGCACAACTCCACGTTAATATGCGCTCTATATTTTTTCAGGAGATAAGGGTTATGGGGAACAACAGACCTGCAAAAAAATGTGAACCCAAAGATATTATTAGAAGATGAATTCTATACAATGGCATTCCGGACGAAGTGTTCAAAAATGAATTTTATTTTTTATTATCTATGCATAAATAAAACGAAACATCCTAAAAGCATACCTATTGTCAAGTTCAATTCCTCTCTTTAATATCTCCTGCCATCATCCCTTCTTTTGTAAACGACAAAGCCATCATTATCTACCGTTGTGCGATAAACGTATTTCTTCGGGAATTTTTTTGTACATCGACATCCATCCATGCACGGTGATTTTTTATTTGCTAGGTCACACGGACCATGAATCATGAACTCACTGACCGCGTCATGATATTCCCGATCTTCCTTGCAATCAGGAATCTCCGCAGATATAATACCGTCGATGACATCTGCACTTGCTGTCTGGGGGAAATTTTTTATGAACAGTAGAATATGAGCATGCGGCATTCCACGCTTCTGAAACTCGATAGTATAAACAACTGAAAAGAAGAGTTAAACACAATGAGAATATAAAGCATTAAACTAATTAAATAAAAAAAATTGAAAATTAAAAATAGATAAAGGATGCACTAACTCGCAGATTACTCCCCAAACAGCTTTTCGTGACGAATATCTCTCAACATATTGTCTAACTTAGTGTGGAACATTCGAGAAAGAATATCCGGTCAATCATTTACAGTCAATCCTCTTTCTTTAACATACCTATCTATTTCATCCCACTTCGGATTACACGTGAAAGTAATAAACAAATTTGGATATCCTACCCACCTACATATAGCCATTGCGTCATGATAATTCTGTATCATGTATCGGGCACCGCCAAGGAAAGAAAAAGGCAAAATAATCCTTTTACCAGTATCTGCCAGGTTAGTTTCTCCACTACTTAATGCTTCGCCCAACGCAGCGTAAGAGTCACATCTGAAATCCTGCTGATGATTTTTCATGTAAGTAATTTTGTACGACTCAACCATCGTATAAGCGTCAACCAAGAATTGTTGAAATAAACGTCGTCCAAAAAGAATATAGGAGATTCAGTATCCCTCTCCTGCAGCATGTAAGAGAAGTACTATTTCATTGAAACCTTTCTTTTTCTAACTTCTTTGCTCCTAGTCGTTTTACAATGAGGAACGTTATCTCTAAATCCGTCTTCTCCGAAAAAAATATAGCAAGGGATACTGGAGCGGCAGATACGACACATAGGGCTGGAAACGAACCTCGAGTCAAAGCTCGACTCGAGTTCGGTCAAACTCGAGCTCGAGTCGAGCTCGAGCTGAGCATTATTCTATTCGAGTCGAGCTCGAGCCCCAATCATGAAGAATCGACGCTCGTATATAAAAATATTTAATTAAATATTTTAATATGTGTATATATATCGAGTCGAGTCGATCTTTTCGAGCAGTTCGAGTCGAGCCGAACTCGAGCAATACGAGCAGAGTCACTCGAAAAAGCTGGTGTTGAACTAATCGAGCGAGCAAAAGTCGAGCGAATCGATCGAGCCGAGCTCGAGCTGCTCGATCGAGCCGAGCTCGAGCATGGAAAAAAATTCGCGAGCCGAGCTCGAGCACCCTCCCGAGCAGCTCGTCGAGCTCGAGCTCGAGCCTGCTAATTTTTTTCCCGAGCCGGCTCGATAAGCTCAAAGCTCGACTCGGCTCGGCTCGTTTCTAGCCCTGTCGACACATGAAACTCATTTTGTAACAACCCAAAATTTTATTTAGTAGAACCTTGAATTCACCTAAATAAATTTACTAATTTTTAAACTAATTTAATAAATTAAACCTTTAAAATAAAATATATTTTAATTAAAAATTAAATTTGATAAATAATAATAATTATATAATTAATATTTTGATTCAACCCAATATAATTAATATAATTTAAAATTTAATTATTAAAAGATGTCTTAACACAACACTTGCACCGTATATACATATATCAATCTACCCTTATATCAGCCAAATATGTCCCCAATTCAGTTCGTAAAACCCTGCCCATGACCACCAGCAGCCTTATTTCATAGCCATAAAACTCGTCTTTAAGATCTTAGTCCGAGAACACCGACCTCCTTCCCGTAAAACTATCGTTCTATGTCGATGTTGCCAAAAACCTAATAGATCTCGAAGCCCTGCTACGTAGCAGACTCGAACCACCATGGGACCTCAGAAGTTCAAGCTATGTTAACCCCCACTGCAGCCTACTTACCTTCATGACTTTGCCGAGGCAGATTACCGCTAAGACCATCCGATTTTCCAAGCTGCTACCACCAAGGGCCTGTTCGTGTACCTCCTCGTGTCGCTGCTAGCCGACCTCCAACCAAAAACTCTGCCCTCGTCGAGTAACGACCTTCGAGATAAGAAGCAAATTCAGTGGTGACCCCATCTCTTTCTTTCATGGTCGACGAAGGAAGATATCGCCTTTTGTTAAAGAAGAAGAGGAGAATGATTTGGAAATTAAAGCAAGACTTTCTGTTCTCAAATTCTAATTACTCCTCACGGCTGAATCCATTAACTAAGGAAAAATTTCAAACAAGACCCTGGACTTTAAGGTAACTATCGGTCACTCCTTTATTAAATCCTAAAAATATTATTTAATCCACCTGAAATCTTGATATCATTAATTCAGCCCCAGAACTTTAAAGAATTGCTAGTTCAGTCCTTAAGGTCATAGACGCGCTTTGGATTTTCAAGTTCACGTCCCAGCTCATCGAGGTAGGTGTCATGTTGTCGATTTTCCTCTTCTATTACTTGTTTCACTATGTGTGTCTCTATGTGTGCATTTATGTGAATTTATTAAAAATATATTTTCCGTTGTAACCGTAGACCGGGGAAAAGGGTCGAAGGGGACCAACGCAATAGTTGGCGCAACTCGCAATATCCAGATTATTAAATGGATCTCATGTTTACTAAAATTACAATATTTTCATGTTATCCAGATTATTAAATGAATCTCATGTTTTATTATCGTAATATCCAGATTATTAAATGGATATTATGATTTATTAAAATTACAATATTTTCATGTTTTGTTTCATTTAGTTATACATGTATTTGATTCCGGTATTGGATGAGGTAATGACCCTATTGAGCGCTTTGAGCTCACCCTTTCGACAACAACTATTTTTAGGTACACACGAGGATGCCGAACGAGAGATGTGATCAAGGATGGAAGGAATAAAGTAAACTAAATAAAGTTTCATCATGCTTTATTTGTTATTTGCAATTTATATCATGACATTGAACGTTCAAATTTATCTACTGACCTTTCCTTTACTCCTTATATAATTATGTCAAATATTATTTTTAAAAAAGCCTAAGTTTGATTAGTGCATGTATTGTTGTTGTATGATATTTGATAACATGCTCATATGTAAGTATATATATATGCGAGTGTGTATTATCTAAGAATTGCAACTACTGTAATATTTATGTACATATTATTATATATGTAGTGCTCTATGTGTATATATATTTAAATACTTATACATGGTATATATATATATTGTTGATTAAGTATATGAATATCATATTTATGTATTGGGTAGTAAGTTTATTTTGTTGACATTACGAAAACAAGTTTATCAAATAAAATTTTGTGACACCCGCACTTTATTAATTGTTATTTTCAAAATTAACACCTTCCGCTCTTTTAAAAAAAAATTGAGTCGTTACACATTTATGCGCTGTAAAGTCTTTTATCGAGTTTCAATAATAATATCCATGTGATCTTTTAGGTTATCAACATCTCCAACAATTAAGGCTGCCACATTCGAAACAGATGGCAAATTGTATCGTTGGCCATCAGAACTCCTTCGGCAAATCAACCTCAGTTTAATCTCATCTTCAGTCCCCAAATTTTCAGTATGTTCACGTATCATTTCACCGGCAAAGAGAAACCAAAGAACCAAAATATTATTCTCATTCAGTACGCTCTTGAGAAGGGCGACGATCTCAGAATGAAACTCGGCCTCTTGAAGCTTAGTTTGATCGTCTGCAGCGTTACTGTTAAACAGCCAATGCAATATTAATTAAATTTATCAGAATTTAAATAAAAAAATTAAAACTGTAAACCCGATGCAAATAATTGAATACCATAAATTAATCAAAACATCTAACCTTATGGAATTAATCCTGTTTACTACTTCATTTTCAGTGTCGTAAATGTACAGTTAAGCAAACATAGCTCTGTCGCTTCAGGTTGGGATTAAACTACCAATCAAATGATAATTATCGACATTTAATCTGAAAATAGGAGTTGCCCTTCCGTTGTTAAATGACTAGTCGATCTTCCCTCCCATTGAAGTGAAAGAAAAGATCATATTGTACATTTGCATTCCCTTTTGAAATTTCTTACTCATCGGGCCATTTCCGTACAATAAATCTTTATACTTTTGTGGAGGGTCCATGATGGCTGGTAACTTAATTTTACCTGAGTACGAAAAACAGTTTTTTAACTATGTTAATATATAAATAAAACAAATTATCTACAAAAAAAATATCATTATGAATACACAAATGACATAAAATATAATAACAAATACTGACCATGAACGCAACACAAATTATACTTTGGAAGTCCTGATAAATTTTTGGCCTTTTCTATTTCTCATCTCTCCAGAATTTAGCGCTACAATGACTATATTTCCAAACAGGATCGTCAATGTCGTGATAACCTTAAAAAAATGAAAATTTTAAATTTTTTATTAATTCATGCTTATTAAAAAGTAAATTAAAAATAATGCATGCTGCTGAAAAAAAATTAACCTGGATATTTTGTATTCTCCTTAGCAAGTCCTTGATTATTCGCTGTGCAAGCACTTGGCTGGCCAGTTTTCTTTTTCCTTTCGCTTTGGAGCTCCGATTGTTCTGGTTTTCTTTTTCCTTTCGCTTTGGAGCTCCGATTGTTCTATTTACTGCTGAAGGGACTACATTATTGTGAATTGGAGCATTTGAAGTTGATCCTTCGCATGTCGCCATACCACTATTTATCAAAACAGAACTTTGACCACTCTCGACAATAGGAGATTTATTAGTAGATCCGCCTAAACAAATCATAAACTGTTATCAGTCATGTATTCTTCAATAATAATATAAAGGTTAAAAATTGTGAAATAGTTCGGCATACTACATTGGACTTGTACGCCATCGAATTCTTTACCCAAATTGACAATCTTGATCCGTCGTATATTCTGATCGGCAGTAACATTCACGGTAGATGACTCTAAAATAAAACCATCTGATTGTAGATATATAATAAAAAGATAAAAAGATTTAACGAAACACGTTGATCGTATAAAAATATAAATTGTAAAATAAAATGTATTTATTGTTTATTAACAACGTTGCTTGAAAATAATAAGATTACCGAAAGAGTTCGTGGTAGACGGAGCTTTCTTCTTATTTTCCGCTCGGTTGGAAATATTGTTTTTCCCTATAAGAATTAGTGAGAAATTATTATCGACTTTTCAAAATATACAATTCTCAAACACAGTGGAATGATACAGAAGAACTTTTGTTGAAAATTCGTAACTCGCTTTCTCACATGATTTTTTTTCCTCTTGGTTGACATTGATCTCAAGAACTTGACATATACTCCTATATATTACTGTTAAATAATAAATAGAGAGTAAATAATCATTAATCAGGTTGTATATAAATTGATCTCTTTATGTATACTACATGACAAAATATGAAAATAAATAAATTCATAATAAGAAATATTTAGAATCAATTAGGGTTCTTCCCCAGCACGTGATGCTTTGGTGTCGTGTTCTTGACAGCACACGGTGCTTTGGTGTCGTTTTCTTGACCAGCACCTGATGCCCTTGCCAACATTTACAATTCATTCATCATATATATAATGCCTAAGAAAAATATTTAAAGGTTATAAATATTAATAATTATTAGGAAGAATATAAATAAAAACATAACTTGTGAAAAAGATATTCTATTTGGGTGTGGTATTCACCTTACCTCCGGGAGGGGATAAACCATACAATGCTCATGGAGTTGATTATTTTATAGAATTTCTATTTAATATATATTTGATATTATATATTATATTATTTATTATATATATTTCATTTTCTTCTTAATATTGAGTGCAATGGTTGTTAATGAAGTAATCCTTGAGAAATGATGCTCCTTGATTTTAATTTCCCAATTTGTTATTTGGATTCGATAGGTATGAGAATGTCACTTTGCCGACGAATTCTGGCGAATACTTGTAGCAGAACTAATGATGGGCTTGGCTCATTAGTTGATTTTAGTAACCCTAATTTGTATTCTCTATAAATAGAAGAGGTAACACCTCATTAAAGAGACCTACACATTTCCACAAAAATTCATAGATAGCATTATTTTCTTGTTCACTACTCAATCCTCAAAACCTCTATTTTTAGTTGATAATTAAAAAACACAATTTTCAGACTATCAACACTGAGTATTTTACCGAGTAAAATATAATTTTGTTGAATTCAAGAATGAATCAATACTTCTTTTTAAATTATAAAAAAATTATAAGTAATTAAAAAGAAGTACGTTATTAAGGACGGATGTTTTTACTGTTTTTTATATTTTCTTATGCAAGCACCAATTTTTTTACAATATGAATAAGAATTATTTATATAATTTTATTACAGTATTTTTTTATTAATAATTAAAAAAAAACATATTATTATTTTAAAAGTTTTAAAATACATAGTGTTTTATATATGATTTTTTTTATAAGGAGGAGAGACGAGAAACTCACCCCCACCCGATCGGATGTCTCTCGATCGGGTAGGATGTAAATCGAGGAATGTGCTCGAGTAGCAGACACCTGTGCGAGAGAGCCAACATGTCGAACCCCAGGACAAACTTTCATAATATTTCAATGAAAAATTATCTCACCCGAGATTCGAACCATGCATCGCCGGGGAATTACACCCACATCATCACATGTCTTACCACTCGACTATGCTCCTGAGGACTATATATGATTTTTTTACACCAACAAAGGGCAAAAACAAATCTTTGTAAGTCTGTTTGAAGATTTGTGTTAGTTTTTAATTTAGGATTTTATTTTTAATCATTTTGTTTTTCTGATTAATAATAGAATAATTGATCTACTGGAATAATTGATCTACCGTAATACAATTTAATTTTTTATATAATATTATATAGGATAGTAATGGGTATGTTTTTAAAAGGGTATAATAGATATATTAAGTTGTGAATTAAGTAAAAATAATAAAAGATAAAATTTAAAAAATGTGTATTTAGTATATTGGTGAACTTAGTGTTTTTTGAGTCTAAATAAAATCACCATTTAGATCACTACTATTTCATAATTTTTTTACCCTTTTTCTATTACAAATAATTGACGACTTTTCTTATTGAGTATCTCATAATAGTTTATACACAAAACTTATTTTTATTTTATTTTTAAAAGTTATAAAATAATTTTTTTTTAATTTCCTAACCAACAAAGCAAAGTATGTCAACTTTGCTTACACGAGAAATAATTTGTATTTGACACTACTTTACTAGTATTACTTTTTTTATTAATTTGTCAACTTTAATACTAGTATTACTTTACTAATATTAATTTGTCAACTTTGCTTACAGGAGAAATAATTTTTTTATTTTTCATCATGCGGGCGTATTACTTTAATATTATAGTATAAAATTTTGTGTTTGCATCATATACTGTATTAGCCCGAATATTTCAATCTAAAATTATTTTCACAAATTTTTCATAAATATTTAAAAAAATATATTAGGATTGATCGAGTAGTAACAAAACAAAACAAACACAAGCCACAAAACAAATATTATCATATTTCAAATCTTGTCCCCATCAACCTTGTAATGTTCGTCAATATTTCTACTTAGAAAAAATTGAAAAAATAAATATTAAAAAATATGTATTAATAAAATAATAAAAATAAATATAAACAAGAAGAGAAAAAATAAAATTATTACAAAAAAAATATTATTTGTACTAATGTAATGTTGTCAACGCTTCTACTTAGAAAGATTTGAAAAAATAAATATTCAAAAATAAGTATTAATAAAATCATAAAAATAAATATAAACAAGAAGAGAAAAAACAAACTTATTACAATAAAAATATTATTAGTACTACTATGAATAGATCGTGTTCTTAATCATAACTTTAAACTTATTTTTATTTATAAAATTAAAATTAATTAAAATTAATTATTATATAGGGTCGGGCCTACAAGAGGCCGAGCTTACTAAAGCCCAAGCTCGGCCTATATATAATATGAGCTTCATTTTTCGGCCCAAGCTCGGCTCGACCCTAAATAATATTAATCGACCGAGGCTTTTCTTAGAGTCGAACGAGCCGAGTTAGGGCCGGCCCGACCCGATTGACAGGCCCACCTACTGATAGGATTTCGAAAATTTTGAATGCATATTTGTTGTGAAATGAACAAATATTTTAAATAATAAATGGACATTTTAAAAAAAATAATTATCTTATCTTATAACATAATCTTAATCTTTAGTGTAATTATAAAAAAAGAAAGATTTATCCAATCCACCCCCTTTATATGAGATCTCTTATTTAGGGTGGAAATATGCATTTTTCATGTTAGTCAAGAAACTACCGAATAAACAAACGGGATATAATAAATCATAATCCCAAATATTCACTTCATACTCCCCCAAAACTGAATCTTTTGTTCCGGCGATTTGCAACTTTAGAACTGTGATAAAGACGGACCAGTTTTTCTTCCAATTCACAACTCCTAGTGAACCGAGAATCAAGTCCACGCAATTTTATCCCTATAGGCTCACCTGTAATGAGATAAGTTTATTGGACACCCGATTGCAATCTGCAACCCTAGCTTTTAAGGTATGATTTTCGATATATGATTTTCATTTTTTCTCCCGTTGCAATAACTAGAAGTGCATCATTGTGTGTTTAGATTGCCTTCCAGGTTTAGGGTTCTGCGATTTTTTATTTTTGATTTTTGTGTGGAGATATTAAATTTCGTTAACATGCAGGTTCTAGAAGAACTTAACACGGGAGCCATGGGAACTGGAGGCGAGGAAGGTATAGTCCATCCTTTGTGCATGTGATGTTTGCCTTTGTAGTTACTTAGTGTCATCTTGTTCTTTTTAATGGTAGACCTGGAAAACACCTCACTTGGCGAATCAATCAGATATTTTAGGTCATCTTTCTTGCACCCTTTGCTGAAGTCTTGCAAGGTATAATAATCATAAGCCGAGATTAAATTCTCCGATTTTCATTTTTTAGGAAGATAGTAAAATATTCATTTTATTTAAAAAAAATTAATAGGTTTCCCTGCGGGAAGAGATTGAGAGTTCATATGCTGCTAAAATTCAACTGTCAAAGAACTCCTCTCTAAGCTGGTAGACATTTACTATATTAATTGCAACACTGATTGAAACTTGTTCATAGACATAACACTTATTAGTGCTAATAGTTTAACCTTGATAACAATGTTGGCTTGGGTGTTAATACAATAATGGTTTTAACTACATGTCAGAATATGTTACATACACTGCACCAAATTGGAAAGTGTAGTTGTTAGTTCAGAATTCATAAGTTGGGATATTAAATAAACAAACAAGTATTTAGTAGTGTAATAAACAAATTTCAAAATCTATTACAAACATTGTACCTTTTTGCACAGTGTATATTGTAGTTCTAGATTCATAAAGTGGTTTAATCGTTTACGCACATGTAGTTTACTATATTAATAGTTGCACTGACTGAAACTTGTTCATGGACATAACATCTATTAGTGTCGATAGTTTAATCTTGATAACAGGGTTGGCTTGGGTGTTAATCCAATAATAGTTTTAACTGCATGCCAAAATTTGTTACATACACTGCACCAAATTGGACAGTGTAGTTGGTAGTTCAAAATTCTTAAATTGGGCTATTATTTAACGAACAAGTATTTTGTAGTTTAATAGATAAATTTCAGAATTCATTACAAACACTCTTACCTTTTGCGCAGTGTAAGATTGAAGTTGTAGATGCATAAAATTGTTTAATATTTTACGCACGAGTAGTTTACTAGATTAATAGCTACACTAACTAAAATTTGTTCATGGACATAACACATATTAGTTCCAATAGTTTAACTTTGATTACAGTGTTGCCTTGGGTTATGGTAAATAAGGGTCTAACTGCATGTCATAATCTATTACACACATTGTACCGGCTTGGGCAGTCCATTTGGTAGTTTAAATGTAATTTGTGTGGCTGAATTACATCATAACATGTACTTGTGTCAATTGTACTTGAGAGATTGATTGGTCAGTGACAAGAAATTGTCTTTAACCACAGTGCAAGTGTTGATGATTTAAATTAATTCGTGCTCATTTGTTTGCAAAAAATATTGTTTCTGATCTACATGTATATGGTCTGTTTAATCGTATACAGGTAGCGGCCGAGAATTTGGACACAGTAGCAATGCATGATTTAATCCTGATTCCATTGACCCACATAGTGTTACTTTTTCGTTGAAATGATTGTCACAATATTTTGATATTTTTTCATTGGAGTTTGACCTTGAAGATTTCTGTTATCAGTTTTCATAGTTGAAGTTTTCATAAGTAGGCTACCAAAACTTTTTCTAAATAGATTTGGAACAGTAAAACCAACAGACACCAATTCCAAAAGAAACAAGTGTATAATGTAAACTACAGTGTAAGTTAAGGTGATAAATAAACGTCACACGTCAACCTATATATAACTGGAAACATGGGACATCTTATCAAAACTTGAAATGACATATAGTAGCTTGTGCTAACGTATGATGCCCAACTAACAAAAAAACAAAACTCCTAAAAAGTCAGGTTGTCTCAATTATCCCCTGAAAGTTACTAAATTAACCAACATTGCCCATTTAACATCACAACCTAATATGGCGTCCTAATGCTCAGCTGCATGTCTGTAGTTTGTTCTCGATAGTGATATTGTCATGATTTTTAGAGCCACACACGTACGATGACTGTTCATAGCCAAGCAATACACATGGTCGTGCAATTGAGCAATTATGCCTTGAACACTCATTTTTCTGTCTATACCCAAACGAAATACATGAGTTTAGTTATATCTTTTTCAGTGAAAATCGCAAATGGAAAAATACACAACATTTTCTTGATGCCATATGACTGTTTATGGACAAGAAATATCTTCAGAAAATGGTCCACATATTAAACCTATGTCGTAGTTGCAAAATCAAAGACTTGAAAAATAAAATGACTAGGCAATGGAGATGAGACAACAAGACCAATACTTTCCAGAAAGTGAAAACATAGTTCTTGGTGATTATTAAACCATCAAACCCAATTATTCATATTCAACCTCGGTTGAAAAAAATGAAGTTCAACTGGCCATTCAAAAAACACAGAAGTAATTATTGGGATACAAGTGGCAAATGTGTGTGATAAACTTCATACTAAATAACTTCTTTGCAAGAATATTCTAAAATGCCAGTTTTCCATTAGTTACACAATTACATTTACTATATACA
Source organism: Euphrasia confusa (assembly GCA_954870475.1). Taxonomy (NCBI): domain Eukaryota; kingdom Viridiplantae; phylum Streptophyta; class Magnoliopsida; order Lamiales; family Orobanchaceae; genus Euphrasia; species Euphrasia confusa. The sequence continues at coordinate 38,944,503 of OX940956.1, read as the reverse complement.
GGGCAAGAATATTCTAAAATGGCAGCCCATATAATAGCATATTTGTAACAGTGAATGATAATTAGGTAATGTTTTGTAATTAAGATAAACCAAAACAACACAAAGAACAATTCAAAAGTACACGGCAAACATGATCATAAACATAGAGAAGGAATTCGAAATCACAGGTAATGAATTGGGGAAAACATAATGTATGCTAATTAGAAAAATCTAGTTGCAATACCTGATCACAAAAAAGATTCAGAAGAACAAAACACACTTAAAAAAAAAGGAAGAACAAAACACTCATGAAAAAAACAAACAGGGTGCGGCCAAACGCTGAAGTTTCAGAAGGTGTCTTTTTGAATAGGTCCCATGGGTGACAAACAAAGAGGGAAGAAGTGATTGCACTTGTATCCGTCCAGGACAAATTTGAAAGTCTTGATTATAGAGCTTATTTCAGGACGTGCATCTGCTTCCACAAGCTTATCGTCCCTGTACTTGTCCAGATCAAACCCGCATACGTCGAGATGGATGTGAGCGTACTGGGTGTCTTCGCTTAACGCTGTTTGTAAACACACAATGCCGAACAACTTGTGTGCTATTTTTCCTCCTTCCTCCTCTTGGTAAATAATATGATTCAAAGCAAGAGGCCGAGATCTGTGTTTGAAATCATCAGCAAAGGAAGATCTGGGAATTCTTCCAAAGCTGGCTTTGGACCAATCGAACAAATAGGGGTTATCATGCATAGTAGTATTATAAATATTGTTGTTCTTAACAATGCAAAGCTTGTGATCCTCGATCACAAAGAAACGGCCCTCAAAAGGAATACTCTTGTAGTCATCAGAATAATCTACTATTTTCCAACCGGGCCCATCGAGCTCCTCATCAATGTTGAGGGTGAAAATCCCTAAGCGGGTTTCGATGAGGAAAACAGAATCGGTGATAAACCCAAACCAATCGATATTAAAACTGCGAGGGGTAAAACGATTGGCCAGCAAGAAGTCTTGTATTGGAGGAAGCTTTTCCCATTTGTCCTTGGAAGGATTGTACAACTCGAAATCGATTGGGTTGGGGTCGTCGTAATGAGACCAAGGACCAAAACAAATTCTCCGAGAGAAGACCAGAATTCTTTTAGCGTCGGGGGTAGGGATGGCCACAGTATGGTTTTTGGGGCAGAGCATATCGGGTAAGCCACGGACCATAGATTTATCCAACACCTTAGTACTACTGGATTCGGATTGGGATTGATCGGCGTCGTCGATTAGGTGTGGGTATAGATCAACGGTGTACGCTGAACTACCTTCACGGGGACCGGGATCAGCAGGAAGTCCATTCTCAAACATATACAGGGACGAATCTAAGACGCAGAAAGCATGGGACTTGTCACTCAAGTGGCTGCGATCGAGAATAAGAGTTGGAGCCGTAGGGATGTAACCACCAAATCCGCCGCCATCAACAACTAATGGAGATGATGATGATGATGATGATGATGATGACGACGAGGATGATGCGAGATCTACAATCAATATAGCATAATATTCGCCCTCCCAAGCAAAGAGAGAGGTAACGATACAGACTTTACCTGATGGTGACCGTGGCGGTGACGGTGACTGTGGCGGAGATGATTTATTCTGATAGCGGACTGCACCTGGAAGAGAATCCATGGCGGCGGCGGTTCAGATCGGAGGAAACCCTAACGGATCGGATTTGTGAAGAATTACGCCTATTTTTACTGGCATGTAGTACTTTATAAATAACTAGATCCTTCTTCCCGTGCGCACGGAGAGTATTTTATTGTATATGTTAAAATAATTGTATAAAAATTTATATTTATATTCATAAGTTTGAAAAAAAAACAATTTAGATGTTTTGACAATGTTTTATTGATTTAGGATTTTCAAAATAGACACAATATAACTAACAAACCTAGATAAAAATATGTTTTTTTTATTTATGTTCAATCCAAATTTCTGAAACCTCCTTGTACACAACATATTTAGTCTTATTAGTCAAGTTACCGTTCTCATCACATATTAAGAAGCACAACATTTTTAGTCTTATTAGTCAAGTTACTGTTCCAATTGTTGCAATCTGATCAAAAAGCTTTCAGAAGGACCGTGCTAATTTAAAATGAATATATGCAAACATTTCTGTTCCAATTGTTGCAATCTGATCAAAAAGCTTTCAGAAGGACCGTGCTAATTTAAAATGAATATATGCAAACATTTCAGATAACAAGACATATGCAGTATGCTTTCAAGAAAACAGGGTAAATAAACAGTTTAAGAAAAAAAAATATATGTATTTGTGTTTAAGAAAATAGAATAAATCTATCTCTTTGAAAATGAAAATCGGAAACTTTGGGAATCTGAGATACATAGCAACTTACGAATTTGGGATAAGTTTTTGGATGAGAATTATTCTGCAAAGATAACAGGGGAAATGGACCGAGTAATAAGACATTGGGATATGATGAGGGATAATAATTTGAACTATAGAGAAACTTACGAATTTGGAGCACGAAGAGGGATGAGAATTACTCTGCAAAAAATAGGCCACAAACAACGATTTATCAAATTGATAAATTCTGATACTGCAAAAATATAAATGATCAATATAAGCAGTATAAATATATCAGGGGGAATGGACCGAATAATACGAATTTAGGATATGATGAGGGATAAGAATCTGAACTACAGAGAAACTTACGAATTTGGAGCACGAAGAGAGATGACAATTACACTGCAAAAAATAGATCACAAACAATGATTTATCAAATTGATAAATTATGATATTGCAAAAATATAAAGGATGAATATAATCAGTGTAAAGATAACAGGGATAATGGACCTGGTAATAAGAATATGAACTACTGAGAATTGAATGAATTTGGGTCACGAAGATGGATGAGAATTACACTGCAAAAAATGGACCTGGTAATAAATATATCAGGGGGAATGGACCGAATAATACGAATTTAGGATATGATGAGGGATAAGAATCTGAACTACAGAGAAACTTACGAATTTGGAGCACGAAGAGGGATGACAATTACACTGCAAAAAATAGATCACAAACAATGATTTATCAAATTGATAAATTATGATATTGCAAAAATATAAAGGATGAATATAATCAGTGTAAAGATAACAGGGATAATGGACCTGGTAATAAGAATATGAACTACTGAGAATTGAATGAATTTGGGTCACGAAGATGGATGAGAATTACACTGCAAAAAATAGGCCACAAACAACGATTTATAACATTGATGAATTCTGATACTGCAAAATTATAAATGAGTAATAAAATCAGTGCCAAGATAACTGGGGGGAAGACAAATTTGGCATATGATAAGGGATAAGAATCTGATCTACAGAGAAACTTACGAATTTGGGGCACGATGAGGGATGATAATTATCCTTCAAAAAATAGGTCACAAACAACTATTTATCAAATTGATGAATTCTGATACCGCAAAAATATAAATGATCAATATAAGCAGTATAAATATATCAGGGGGAATGGACCGAATAATACGAATTTGGGATATGATGAGGGATAAGAATCTGAACTACAGAGAAACTTACGAATTTGGAGCACGAAGAGGGATGACAATTACACTGCAAAAAATAGATCACAAACAATGAATTATCAAATTGATAAATAATGATATTGCAAAAATATAATCAGTGTAAAGATAACAGGGATAATGGACCTGGTAATAAGAATATGAACTACAGAGAATTGAATGAATTTGGGTCACGAAGATGGATGAGAATTACACTGCAAAAAATAGGCCACAAACAACGATTTATAACATTGATGGATTCTGATACTGCAAAATTATAAAGGAGTATTAAGATCAGTACCAAGATAACTGGGGGGAAGACAAATTTGGTATATGATGAGGGATAAGAATCTGATCTACAGAGAAACTTACGAATTTGGGAAACTTACGAATTTGGGGCACGATGAGGGATGAGAATTATCCTTCAAAAAATAGGCCAGAATAAACGATTTATCAATTTGATGATTTCTGATACTACAAAATTATAAAGGAGCAATAAGATCTGTTCCAAGATAACTGCGGGTATGGACTGAGAAAGAAGATTAGAGAAAAATACACGAAACCGTATAGAAAACTGAAAGAAATAGAAACCTAGGGATTTGGAAGAAGAGAATCGATTTTCTGAGATTATTGAATTTCAGAAACTGCAAAAAAAATATATCAGTATAATTATACAAACCCTAAAAACTTGAAAATCTAACCGAGAAAAATGAAATGAGAATAAATGAGAATGAAAAGATGAAGAAGCGAAAAATAATGTACTAAATTAGTAATTGAAATAGTTGATCGAAATTAAATGATATAGAAGATTGAGGATGGGTAAATTGAGCATTCCTATTGGTAAATAGAAATCTATATGACAAAATTGAAGGTTTTCATTAGCTATTGGAATACAATAGACAAATAAAATTAAATGATAAAAAATTGAGGATGGATAAATTGAGTATTTCTCTATTGTTATTGCTCGAGTGAAGTATACACTGGAAGTTCTAAAACCAATATATAATTTAAGTGAAAATTCAAGAATGCGACTAAAATTGAATGTCTAGAAATTATTCACATTATTGTAGATGACAGGTATATTTAACATTATGCTATTCACAAAGCATACCTGAAAAAAAAAACATGTAACAACTTTCTTTAAATGAACAGAATTATCAAGAAAATGTGTTTGTAGACTCATGGGAGTACCACTCAAAGCTTCGCCAGGATTTATTTTAATCTTAATTTTATTGTATATGTTAAAATAATTGTATAAAGATTTATTTTTATATTCATAAATTTTAAAAAAACAATTTAGATATTTTGACAATGATTTATTGATTTTGGATTGTTAAAAAATTAACAATGTTATAAACACAATATAACTAACACACCTAGATAAAGATAATTTTTTTATTTATGTTCAATCCAAATTTTTGAATAATTATTTTGTTTGTGTTTCTATTATCTGTCTACTCAATTTCTCAATATTTTTATTGATCTCTTAAAATATACAATGTGATTTATATATACAATAGTGAATTTATTATTTAATTAATAAAATTGAATTGGTAAATAATTATATTTTCAATATATGATTTTTATTGATCATAATTATAATAATCAATTATGAAATGTGAATCAACATAAGATCTATAAAATATAGTATTATTATATTATAAATAAATTAGATTTAATATTGTAAATAACTAAATTGGAAAATAAATCAATAGAGTAGTCGAATACGAACAACTTTTTATATATCCGAATATTTGAAAAACCTAAAGTTTAATTTAAATTTTTGAAAATACATAGTAGAAATTCAACTAATGTGTATCTCTAATCTAAATATTTAGTCAATCAATTAATTAAAAAAACAATATATATGGAAAACTAATTGATTATCAATATATTTAAAAATAATTTAAAATGTTTACTAAAATTAATGAATATTTGATTAAAAATAATATTGATTTTATTAATATACTAAAATTAAGGATCCAATTTAATTTATAAAATAATTCTTGAATGGTACTATAATGCTACTATAATTGTGGTATAATTAATATTATAGAAAATTTGAATAATTGCTATTTTTATTTATGTATTGAATATCTTCCATCTGACTGTGTTTATTAATTTATTTTTATTTTAATAAATAAAAATAATTTAAAAAAATGATTTGAAAGTTTTTTTGAATAATAATTTATTTCTTAAGCATATAACATTTTAAATAATAAATGTAAAATTGTTGAATAGTTAATTAAATTAAATTTTTTAGCATTATTTTATTTTATTTAAAATATCACAATTCTCAATTTGTTTTAATAAGTTTTATAATATACAAAACATTAAAAAAATTGTAGTATTTTTTAATCATAATTATCACTGTTTTGATTGGAATATTTACTAAATATATAATCTGTGTGAATCTTTATATTAACATTATGTAATAATATTCTGAATTATTGATATTTTTAATTTTGTAATTCAAATATTTTTCATCTCACTTTGTTTTATTAATTTATTTTTATTTTAAAAAATAAACAAAATAAAATAAAAGATGATTGGAAGTTTTTTTAATGATAATTTACAATAATTTAATTAGTCTTCTTAATAGGGAATTGTCAACTTGAAAGCGAAATGACAATCTTGAATTAGAGGGAGAAATGGTCCGTTGTTTTAGACTTATACTCAGTTTCAGTCTTCTTATAAATTTAGACTTAAAGTAATAGTTCGTTGTTTTAGACTTATACTCAGTCTTCTTAATTAGTCTTCTTATACAGTTAGACTTTAACTGTATAGATAGTTGACTATAAATTAATAAAACAAATTTGTATTCATCATATATTGACTATAAATTATAATTGTCGAATACCAATATCGTCGGCATTATGAAATTTCTAATTACTTTCTTGTGATTGAAATTTCAAAAATGGACTAATGACATACGGTGAAGGTGAGAGTAAAGCTGAATGACTCCTGCTTCTATGCGCATGGTTGTGATATCTATTAATCGAACCGGAGATATAGTTAGATATCAGAAAAAATAAGTAGTAATTGGAACTAAAGTTTTTGATACGACAACCCACTTTAGTACCTTTGGATTTAGAAGATCCACCTAATATTACTTATAAATAGTGAATATGTTTTTTTTACAAAAATAAATGGACTACATAATCCGACGGTATAATCGATATATCGTAATTCGTAACATAAATAATCTACTTATCTCTCATCCTCAATTTTTTAATAACAATATTTTATTAATTTATTTAAATTTATAATGATATACAAATTTAAAAAAAAAGTTTGAAGTGTATTCTAATAATATTTTTTCAATGTAACATAAATGTAAAAGATGTCATCATGCATGAAATTAATAGGGCCAAGAAAAAATTAATGTTTTGAAATTATTTTGAACAATAATTTACATTAATTTTAGATAAGAAATACTGACTTTAAATTGTTTAGATAAATATACTAAATTAATTAATAAATTAAATGTTTGACTATATATATTAAGTGTTTTAAATTTTTTTTATGGTATTCTCTATTCTATACTATGGTATTATGTGTTTTAATTTTTTATGGTGTTCTCTATTCAACAATTTCCAACTATAAAGAATAATCTTCTCCTGAAAATAAAAGAAAAAAATCTTGATTTGATTTGTCGTGGTTTAGTTGCAAACATAGTATATATTTTATTGACATTATTTTTCAAGTCTATTATCATTTAATATTTATTGAGATTTATTTAAATACGTACATTAGTAGCATCATCGTCTATAAATTGTACAAAGTATAAAAAATATTAAAGTACAAACTCAAAGAGTAACATTACATGTATAAAAAAAAACAATTGATGTAACTCCAATTGTCATTTTGAGCCACTTTAGACAACTGGCAATACTTGGTAGATAAGATAATTCGGCGTGGCTTAAATACTGACTACTTGACACATCATGCATCTGTTAAAACGATACGAACCATTTGTTAGATAATTGATCAACTCGAAAATTGCATCTCAAACACGGATACCAGAATGATTATTAACTGAAATGATTTGCATCCTAAATTTAGAGCCGCAAGGCTATCATCACCGATACCGTAACATCCTCCAAGACTTTAATATTCAAGCTGCTGAAACAGTAAGACTTACTATAAGCAATTGTCGGTAAACCGCATCAAGAAAAATACAACCGACAATATCAACACGAATTCTAACAAAATCTAAAATTTGAAACAAAATCGCAGTATTACCGACTCGAAAGAGAGGTCTAAACTCCGAAAATCCCTACACTTCACGACGATCAACCAAAACCTGCACAAAAATACAGTAATCAATTTAAATTAAGAACTCAGATTTAAACACAATGGAAAACTAAATTAGGGAGAATCAATTTAAAAAACAATAACCTACAATTAGAAAGTCTGGAATGAGATTTAAACACAGGAGATAATTGAATTGAGCCAAGTTGATTTTAAAACAACTGGATAATTGTACAAAGTCAGTAATCGATTTAAATTAAGAACTCAATTTTAAGAGCAGAAGCAACAAAATGCATATCTGAACCTGCACAGAAAAAAATCGCAAAATATATTGCAATTTATATTGCGCAAGGTCATTAATCATTTTTGTAACAAAAAAACTCATATTTAAGAACTGAAAGTTACAATACATACCTCAAGCATACTACTACCAACAACACAAATGGATTACATATATACATACAGTATATGTTTTGCCATTTATAAGGTGGCTTAAGAAGTAGTTGCTCCCATGATTATTGGTAATAATTTCATCATCTTTTTCTCAAATTCCCAAATCATTTTCACATAATTTTATTTGTAAATTTAGCTGATAAATAAGCTGAGTAAAAAAATACCTGGTACTTGGATACAAAAAATCCATACCGCACCAAAGATTGATCTGAAGTCAAAGTTGTATCAGTGAAAAACAAATACATTAATACAAAATAGATAGAGTGTTGACTTACAATGAGGGAGTAAAATATCTCTACCAAACATAGATATAAAATCAAATAATAAATATTATTTATGTTCACCTCAAATACATTAATACAAAATAGATAGAGTGTTGACTTACAATGAGGGAGTAAAATATCTCTACCGAACATAGATATAAAAACAAATAATAAATATTATTTATGTTCACCTCAAATTTCTGAAAACCTCCTTATAATACACAACATTTGTAGTCTTATTCCTCAGATTATCATTCTCATCATTAATAAATATATTATTAAAAAAGAAGTTTTCTTGAAATATATAATTTTGAATTATAGCATTTTGATTGAATAATAATAATATTTATTTATTTATTTATTAATTTCTATATTTAAGTTGATAATAGAGATATATTATTGATGAATAATGAAATATAAGGAATTTACTATAATTATTAAATGAAATTAAATATGATAAATCTCAATTTTATAATTTTGAATAAATTGAAAAAAAAATCAATAATAATTTAAAATGTTTTCAATATTCTCTTTAATTGTATTCTTATTTAATTATATAGAAAATCAAAAAAATATTAATTGAAATTATTTTTCTTCTCGTGCAAACTATAATTCGAAACTCGAAGTAAATTGTAATACGAATCAATATTTATTAAAATGAAAGGAGTACGACCTTGGTCCACAAATAGTCACTCAACACATAATCCAATAAAATGTGTAATGTCAAAACTTAAAGCAGCTTATCAGAAAAATATATAATTAAAGTCGAAAATGTGTAATGTGGAAGCTTAAAGCAGATTATCAGTTATTAAATTTCAACAATACTATTAAGAAATCTTTGTATTATAAAAAGAATGTGTAGGTGAGAGAATTGGTACATATATTCAAAAATTGTTATTAATATATAAAAAATATTTTTAATCTTATATAATAGTATTCTTCTTTAGTTATAATTTAAATAATTGACTCTAAAGCGTAGAATTATTATTATTCTCATTCAAGCCCATTCCGTTAGCATAAAAATATTCGGAGTTCAAACTAAGGCAGGTCCTTTCTATCATTTTTCATGTTTGTTGTGAATTAACTGGATATTGCATCCCATGTACTGTATCTTTTTTATTCCATAAAAAGATTTATGTTTCTTATATACTCCGTATTAAAAAAATCTAAAAGCTCAATTCTTTACTCAAATATCTGTTTGCAACTTTCACCATAGGTATGTATTCTATTACTCATTGTTTCTTTTAGACAGAATGAACCAATTCTTAGCAACAGTACCTCAATGAAGTTTAGCAAGTTCAGAAATTTGATTATTTCAACTGGAAATATGATACTCTTTAGAGAACAAAATTTAAGAGACGAATCACATACCGGATCGACAGTGTTTGCTTTCTAAAATTACTTTTGTCTAAATTCCTCAATCTAGATGTCAGGAACCCGTTTTTCTCCCTCATCAACACTTCCATTGCAGCTCCTTCGCATGGCTCACACCATTCAAGTTCAGGAACTTCTGCACCTAGCCTGATCACACTGGTTTAGAAACAATAAAATCACAGATTATCGTATCTATACAAATCAGGGCGAAGAAATCTCACCTCACAGCTTTTGCAATTATGTTATCCCAATCAATAATAGTACCAGTAGAGGTTGACGTCCATTTCTGGCAAGGGACGTGAACCGTGAGACAACTGCATACAAAAAACTCGATTTTTTAGTTCACTTTATGTGTTCAAAACTCACAAAATATAACCTTGAGATTTGATTCTGTTGAATAAATTTAGGGATAGTTACAAAAAAATGTGGTATTTACAAAAAGAAGCCAGATATCTTTAAAATCTAAAGATGAAGTTCTGTTGAATTTAAGGGATAATTCATGATTCCTACAAATGTGGATGATTTTGTTAAAATCTAAAAATGTGGTTTCTACAAATCTAAAGGGGGTGTTTGAAAATGTTTTTGCCTAATAAAGCAGTAAAGTGTGAATCATGATCGACTCTCAAGGATCTTTCCGTAATTCTCACAAAATGCGTATATGTTTCAGAATAAGACTGAGAGAAGCTATATATATACCTGTGCGAACGACTACTTCGGTCATTCATGAGGGTAGAACCAACTGTACGGTTTTTATGACCAAGGTTCATCAAATTGATGACATCAGATGTTGATGTCACAGGGACAAGATTTGCATTCGGCACATTAATACCATTTGAGGTATTGTTACGAATTTCCAACGTATGTAGGAGTTAAGGAGACAAAAAAGGAAATAAGAAATGAGCTAATCAGCTATGAGCTAAGTCAATAACACAATACGTAAAGTTTGATTAAAGGATATCTTTTATTGCCACCATCTGTGCATAGTAGATCTCTAACTTGCTCATTGTAGATTTCCATCATCTGAACAGAGATATCATAAGCAAAAATATCTTTCCTCTCTTCAGAGATTTGGAACAAATCACCCAAAGCCCTGTAGTTCACGCAGAGGGTTTCAGGTGTAAGTACCTTTGGCCCTGTCTGTATATAAAACAGGATATACATTTCAATAAACAAAACTTAAAAGCAACAAAAAAAATATTATTGCATGCTAATGTAATCAATGAATATATATCTTTTTACCATCGTAAAAGTTTTCCCCGATCCAGTTTGACCATAAGCAAATATGCATACGTTAAAACCATCAAGGACGGACCTAATCAATGGTTGAGTGTCTGCGTACACTTCTTCTGCAAAAAGCAAGAAAGTAAAATTGAAGATGAAATCATTTTTTTAAAATAAATAGATGGTTTTAACGTTTAATAATTAAGAACTTTTGTTAGTTACCTTGGGTTGATAACGGACTGAAGCACCTGCTGAAAGTGAAGGACTTTATCGCTTTTCCGACTTTTGCGGGAGTTATTATTGAGATTGAACCTTCAGTTACATCTTCTACAACACATGACCCAATTGCCTGCCCCGGAAGAAAAGGACGCACACGGCAGTATACCTTTATACTTCCTATTTAGATTTAGGAGTAAAATTCGTTATCAAAATACTTATAAGACATACAGTAAGTACTTAAGCCAGTAAGAGTATTTTTATACCTTTGAGGTCCCTAGAAGGACGAAAATACCCTTCCACCTATTTTCACACTGAACACACCCAAACCCAAACTCAAACCCTCCCCCGCTGCCTCAACCCCCACCGCCATCATCACCGCCCCCCACACCCCGACCCTGTCCTTCGAAAGGCGGCGACGACCTCTCGACAGAGCTCCACGAGCCGTCGACGTCATCGCATCCCGATGATGATGCCGCCCTGCGAACACAACAACAACCAAGACGACGACGACTACCGACGTAATAAGCCGGAGGAATCGGGCAGCGAGGAGGAACCCGCGGAGATCCCCAAGGAGCCGATGTCATCGTCGACCTTGGGTAGCTTCCTCTGCAGCATAAATTTGATGGTGGTGACGAAGATAACGGCGAGGGACGGGAAGCCCAGGTGGATATCCCCGATTCTGAACGACGGTCATATGGATCGGTTCTTCTTCTCCTCAGGGTCTCCGTCAAGGCCAGCAACGAGTACGCCAAGAAGGTCCAAGAAGTCGTGAATCAATTCTACTTCGATCGGATTTCACTATGCGGATCTCGAAATGAGAGGCAATGGCTATGTCTTTCAGTGCCCTCCGACAGGTGTCGACGTTGTGAAACCCTAACAGCTCGGATTTTGTGAAGAATTACGCCTATTTTTACTGGCCTGTGGTACTTTATAAATAATGAGGGGGCGGAGGCATTTAAAGGCCAAAGCATAAGAGTATACAAGTTCTGAAGCCCCGTCCATAAAAATGTAAGTTAAGTAGGCAAATTTGAATGAAAAGACTTAAGTGCCCTCAAAAGTTATCTTTTCTCACAAAAAACAAATCGAATATTACAAAATAACAAAAAGAATATCAGAAAAATAAAGTTGCCCCACAAAATCAATTTTCGACGTTTGAAATTCACACGCACGACGAGCGCCGCCACGGTGAAACACCAGCCCCGACCGTTATCGTATCAACTATTCAACTCCGTCTCCGACGATCATCATTATGGCAAGCAGTGACAACATGGACAACCCAGACAATCGCGCTGAACCTCCGGTAAGTCCATAACCCTAGCTTTCGAACTTTCGATTATTCGAGCTTTGATGTTTGTAAATCATTCGATTGTAATTTGATATTGGTATATCCTTTCAAGATAGGGTTTTTGTTTCCGACATTTTAAAATGGTTAATGGTTTATTGCTCTCTGCAATTTTTTCGCATGCGTTTGTGTGTCAGTTCTAGTAGACGACGGTTCAACCGTGAGTTTTATCACCGTGTATTATCACGGTAGAGTTTAAGACGGTGATATATCTCACGGGTGACATACACCGTGTCTACTTACGGTCTTGTCGATTTACGACTATGATTCATCTAACGGTGTACATTTACCGTGTGTACTTACGGTCTTGTACGAGCACGATCCACGACAGTGTTTTATTTCACGGTGTATGTGTACTTACGGTCTTGTACGATCACGGTCCACGACAGTGTTTTATTTCACGGTGTATGTGTACATACGGTCTTGTACGAGGTCGGTCCACGAGGACCACGACAGTGTTTTATTTCACGGTGTATGTGTACATACGGTCTTGTACGAGCACGATCCACGACAGTGTTTTATTTCACGGTGTATGTGTACTTACGGTCTTGTACGAGCACGATCCACGACAGCGTTTTATTTCATGGTGTACAAACACCGTGTATAAAGTAAACCGTGGAAAAACATATTCACCATATGTTCAAGGTCGTGTGTAATGTTCACCGTGGAAGAACACAGCTTTGTATGTTCACGGTGAATTTACACCTTGATATTCTATGGTTTTTTTTCTTACGGTGTAATTTCACCGTGTCGTTATATTTCTCATTTTTTATTCTTTAATTCTTATTTATTTATTTCATATTTCAGTCTGGATTTGAATGGAAGAGACCAACCAATCTGCAGTCGGTCACTTTAAGTCTCAGTTTGTATACTCGCTACGAAATTCCGGAACTGATCACGGAGACAATAAAAGATATCGGGGGTGATGCCGTCGCAGTTCGTGATTTTTTTGCGCTGCCTTACATGAGAAGTGTTCTGGGAATAAGATTTACTGCCAAATCAAGCACTAATTTTTTGCACCACCTCATATGTCGAGAGTTGTCAGGTCCGTCAATACCGGAGAAGGAGCATTGGTTCTACGTCGGTGGTAAGACTGCGAAACTCACACCCGCCGCTTATGCCATTGTAACGGGACTGAATTTCGGCATCTACGATGAATTTGACATCCATGCCACACCCAGTCTGCTCCAGGTAGCTTAAATAAGCGGCTATTCGGTGGGAAGCGTGTAAGAAGCAATGATCTACGCAAGTTATTTGTGGCCAAACAACTCTTCGATGGCGAACAACCTGCCTCGTTGGAGGATTACATTAAAGTCGCCAATCTCATCGTCTACTATTCCTTCTTTCTTTGTCGATCCCCTGAAATGTATGTCGAGAACTGGGCATGGGCATTAGTGGATGAGCCGGAAAAGTGGCAGAGTTTTCCATGGGGCGCTTATTCCTACCAGGCTCTGAGCTACTACCTCGAAACAACAGCGATGGACCCTGAATTAGCAGAAAAAACTTCGTACCACCTCTATGGCCCCAGTTGGGCTTTTATAATTTGGATGTTCGAGTCCGTTCCGAATATCGGTCAGTTATGTGGTCAACGTGATCCGAATATGAAAGTGCCACGTTGTTTGATGTGGAGTACATCTACAACAAAGACTGATTGCGATGATCTTTTCTTCCAAGGAGAGGTACGTAACCATCTACTCCTACTTATATTTTGCTAGTAATAGTATTTGTTTCACGCGGTGGAATATTAATACTCTGTGTTGATAAGTTTCAGATTGAAGTTGTTCATGAAACCTTGATTCCTACTGATGAAGAGAAAAATGAGCCGTGTTACCTTTCTGTACATGACAGACCATTTCATGTTGAGTACAATCGCCCAGTACGCAATGGTGGTAATCCAATCATAGCCAAACAAAATCCGGAGAAGAAAATTACACAAACCAAAAAGCCTTGTTCGAAAAAGCGTGCTGCAACCACGGATATTGAAATGCCCGTTTCTAGATCACGCAGACGACGTGCTTCTGAGCAGAGTACTCCTGGTCCAAGTGGGCATGTGTGTTGTAGGCCTGTGTGCTGTCGGCGTACACTTTGTTGCCCACATGAAGATGCTTCTGATGAAGACAGACGACTGACTGGGCTTTTGAGGGCCAAATTGAGAGCCGATCATGAACGGATTTTGTCTGATGAAGGATTGATTGCAGATTTTGCTGGATATATCTTTGAGCGGATTAAAGGCATCACTCCACAACAACTTCATGAGAGAGCGTCTCTGCATGAGTCGCCGGGAGATCTGCGCCGACCTGTATCGCCGATCACATCAGACAATAATACAGCGAGTGAGGCTACCGGAGAAGCCGACGTCCAAAATCAGACAGTTGCTGCCGGAGAAGTCGAAAACAACCACGTTCAACCGGAGCAAGATCCTGTTTCTGATTACGTGGAAGTCGTCCAACCCACTAGACCAAACATTGTCGCTGATGAAGCCAACGACCAAAGATTCACAGTCCCTGTTTCTGATACCGTCGAAGTCGACCAACCCATTGATCCCAACGACTTAGTGATGTCTATTGTTGGACAACTTTCAGCAGATGAAGCCAGTGTCCTAGAACCGACACTCCCTGCCGGAGAAGTCGAAGAAAACATTGAGCTATCGCCAACAGTTGATACCGGGATGGTAGCTGATGTGGCCAGTGTCGTAGCCTCGACAACCGCTGTGGCTGATCACTTGGCGGCGGTTGATCTCGACAGTTCATCAAACGCAGCTGATCCCACCGATCAGCTCACAGTGAATCCCACAGATGCGTGCGAAAATGTTGGTAGGCCAATTATTTCTCCCCGTAGGCTGAGAACTCGTAAGCCTGAAGCGGCGAAAAATGCTCCCCAAACTCACGGTAAGACACCACTTTCTCCCAGTGAAGGACTTGAAGCCGTTGTAAAAGCATATCGGTCGTTTCTGAGACAATCCAAACGGACCAAATCTTCTGTCGATTGTGTACATTTCCGTGGCACGCAAATTACCGTGAAACGGAAAACGTTTCTTGACATTGAAAACGTGAACTGGGACTTCGACGGGGAGGTAACCATTGTAAATTTAAAGGTGTATAGTAGTATAATTCAGAAATAAAGTTTATATACTTACCAACTAGTCTTTTTATATCAGGTGATGACTACCTTCTGCAGTTACATGGAGTTAAAAATGGAAAAGGAAAAGTGGCCTCAGGAATCCTTCATAATTTTACCCCCAAACTATTTTGTAAGTTTTCACAAACTCCGTGGTATGAACTCAATAAAATCTAGCTCACTTATGAGTTATGACCTTATATATTTTCGTTGCACGTCTTCAGATGACCTTCAAACATGCTTACAACTCATTGAACAATCCAAATGGGGAACTCCCAGGCAGTTTAAGAGACGATTTCGAATGGTTCAGATATTCCCACGTAAGTACTACAATCATATACCCTAAATCACAAACTCTTAACACTAATTAAGCACTCATGATATCGTTTACTTATTTTATGTGAAGGCCGTCATGGTTTGTCATCTTCCGGGACATTGGGTCGTAGTTCGAATTTGTTTTGTTGATTGGACTGTCGAGCTGTATGACTCGTTAGCTCATAACTATGAGCCTGGTGTGAACCCTCGCGCCCCTGAGTTCGAGTGTTTGTTGAAGGTCTTACCTCGAATGTTGGAGGAAACAGGTTACTGGGAAAGAAAAAGATTACCTGTGAAAACAAAAGACTTCAAGCTCAAGGTCATGCCAGCCGAAGACCAATTTGCCCAAGATGACAACCACTCTTGCGGTCCTTTCTGCACAATGTATTTGGAACGATTGCTCACCGACCCATCATTGTATCGTAATGCGGACGACATCGATATCAAAGCTGTCAGAAAAAACATAGCACTGAAGATATTTTGGATGTCCTGCAAAGACATTGAACTCCCTTTTTGATTAAGGGATGGATAACAGTTGGTTTCGTTTTGGTTTGCAAGAGAGTAAACTTTTCATATACTGTATGCCGTTGTATGTATAACTGTGTGTTTATCACCGTGTGGTTGATCAGCGCCGTGTGCAAAACTATCAATGACTGTATCTAGAAAAAAACTGTTGATCACCGTGTGCACTTACGGTCTTGTATCAGCACGGTATACCAATGCCCCGTGGCACGGTTTTACAATATACCGTGATATACCAACGGCGACGGTTATTGTATTTGAATTTTAAGACGTCTTCACTCTCACACGGTGATCTCACGAGACGTCACCGTGATACAACACCGTGTGGTTATCAAATCCATTCTAAAAATATTTGAAATTAAATATTAGTGGTGTCAGTTATCGGGACAGCTTTTGCAGGCGGGTATTCATCTTTTATTCTTTTATTTAAAATTAAAATTAAAACATCGGAAAATAAATGAGAGGGGGAAGCCGTTTTACGCACGGCTCAGTAAAACGTATATTGTGCACGGTCATTTAGTTTCACGGTTGTATACGCACGGTGATACATGGTCATCAATACATCTTCACCGTGGCTTGTTCAACCCGAAAAAAACGATTGACAATCGTTTGTATACACTTTTAAGGCGTCGTTAGCATCTACGGGTTCATATTTCAGGCATTGAGACGTACGGTATTTGAAATTAAAGACGTACGATGTGATCTGTATTAATGCATGTCTCAAATTCAAGAGATGTTTAGTTAAAACTTAAAATTGGTAACAATCTGGAGTAGTCTCAAGTGTGATCATATTGCACATGGTATGTCAAATTTAATCGTTTGATGGACTATTGTGGATTTTTTAGGTTAAATATAATCATTTCCATAGGAAATTAACATTGCTTAGGCATTTAGCCAAAAAGATTATTGCGATTGTGCAAGAATCACACGAAAACGTGAGTGTTCATGCTCATACGGTGACCTCACGAGACGTCACCGTGATACAACACCGTGTGGTTATCAAATCAATTTTAAACATTTTTGAAATTGAACGTTCTTTTTAAACATCGTTCTTTTTTTAGATGGCGTATTTTCGTATTGGAGCGGGATAACCGATGCACGCGAAATATTAGTGGTGTCAGTTATCAGGACAGCTTTTGCAGGCGGGTATAGTCATCCTTTATTCTTTTATTTAAAATTCGAGTTAAAACACCGGAAAATAAATGAGAGGATGGAAGCCGTTTCGCACGGTCATTTAGTTTCACGGTTGTATCTGCACGGCGTTACGTTGGTCATCAATACATCTACACCGTGGCTTGTTCAAACCGCAAAAAAACGATGGTCAATCGTTTGTATACACTTTTAAGGCGTCGTTACCATCAACGGGGTCATGTTTCAGGCTAGGAGACGTATGGTATTTGAAATTGAAGACGTACGATGCGATTTGCAGTAGTGCATGTCTCAAATTCAAGAGATGTGTAGTTCATTGGTAACAATTTACTCTCAAGTGTGATCATATTGCACATGGTATGTCAAATTTAATCGTTTGATGGATTATTGTGGAATTTTTTAGGTTCAATATAATCAATTCCATAGGAAAGTAACTTTGCTTAAGCATTTTGCCAAAAAAATTATCGCGATTGTGCAAGAATCACGTGAAAACGTCATTGTTCATACTTACACGGTAATGTCGTGAGACCTCACCGTGAGTCAGTACCGTGCGACGGTCAAATCAATGTATGTATGTAAACAGATACTTACGTGGCAGGGTTTTGTCAGTGAACAGACTAGCTTTTGAAGCCGCAGGTTTATTCAACCTTTTTATTCATCTTTTAATATTTAATAAATTAAATTACCGGGATTCCCAAAAACCAAAAAAAAAAAAAAAGAGAGGACGGTTGCCTTTTGCCACGGTTCAATCACACGACCTTTGGCGCACGGTAATATCTTCAAACGCTAAAGTCACACGGTTACTAGTGCACGGTGGGAGAAGGTCGAAATATATTAACAAAGAAAAACAAGCACTAGTACAGTATAATAACGTAGACTACGTAGTGTAGCAAAAATAAAAACATAGTACTATTCATAAACAAAACGCAGAAAGAAACATTCTTTGCATTCATGGTTCATCATCCTCGCCATCTGCGTCATCGCCTTCATCAGTCGTTTCGTCCTTATCGTCTGCTTCATCGTCCATATCGTCCTCATCGTCCGAGAGCTCCACCACTTCCACCACCTTCTCAAACAGGATCTCTTCTACAACCTTAGATATGTTCGGCAGAAGGGGGTCTCCAGGGGCATTAGGATCGGAAAAGTTCCGAATCTCGAGACCATCTTTATTGTATACATTGACAAAGAAAGGACCCAATTTCTTGGCGTAGTGAAAAACCAAAAAATAACCAAATTTAAGATGATGAGCCGTGCAGAAATCGGCCCAGCCACGATGAAAGCACACGTAACCGTTGACCCAAGAGATTTCCACGGACCACGGGGCACGAGCGATTACAAATGAGGCGAGTGTCTCACAATCTCCAAGCAAAGTAGCCCTGCCTGCCAGATACTCATGTTCATGAGCAAAATCAGAAGGTAAACGACAAACTTCGCGGAAATCAACGGTGTTCAGAACTTTGAAGAATCTACAAATCGGGATTGGGGTGGCCATTGAATATGAAATTTGATTTTATAAAAATTAGGGTTTTCAGCGTGTTACGGTGCTTATGTATACACGCCAAAAGTGGGTAGTTGAGGGGTTAATAAACTAATAAAGGTTTCACAATACACCGTGAGATACCAACGGCAACGGTGGGTAAGGGTTTTTATCAAGGGTTATCAGTGTCACATAGACCGTCACAGTAACCGTTACACGGTGAGGAAATCCACTGTAATAAACCCACGGCGCAATGTGTTTAATGGGGGTGGTTGGGAATTGAGTGATTTCGTGAAACGATTTAAATCCGGCGATGATGTGAGAACAGATACTCATCAATTCCCTGAATTGAATGGTCATATCATATCATATCTGGACCATCAATGAGCAAACAGTAGTTGGAAGTTGGGTTGGGTCGTGGGAGGAGGATCAGAAGAGACACACATCATAAATTCTTTGAATTTCACGGTCATATCTAATTAATGGATATCGTGGTGGATGGGGGGTTAAGTTTTCTATGTCATATATGAACATACCACGGCTTACGCACCGTGGGATACCAACGATGACGGAGGATTAGGTTTTTTTTAATGTCACCTATAACATGTACGTACACGGCGTTAGACTGCACCGTGCTAACATCACGACGACCCATTCAGAGTTGTAGTCACGTTACCAAAGTCACAGTGACCGCGACACGGTGATTTAATCCACCGTGAAATACCCACGGAGGCACAGTTCTAGGTTTTTATTTACATAATAAATTAATTAATTGCAATGTGTTTAATGGGCGTAGTTTAGAGGTCAGTCGTTTCGTGAGTCGATTGAAAGTAGGCGGGGGGATCACTTTATTAGGTCAGAAAATTGAGCCTATAAATACGAACGAAAAAACCTTTTATTTTTTCTATACCCAATTTTTTCTCATGTTTTCTGCGTTTTTTTTTTCTTATGGAGCGGTTTTTACCAAACATCTTTCAAATTCATAGCTGCAGTCCGGTAACGAGATACTCGAGTTTCCAAAAGAAAACCTTCTTTTTCCTAGATCATCAATGACGAGGTACTCGAGTTTCCAAAACATCTCGAGTATCTTTGTTAGAAACAGGCTATGATTCAGGAAAAAGAAACAGAAGGTTTTGAATTTCATCTCATCACTCATCTCACTATCGAGGATCCAGAGATTATATTCTGAGACGGGTGTGATGTCTTTTTTTTTTCTTTGTTCATCCATGTATGGTTCTGGGTTTAGGGTTTTGATCCATCAATTGTAATTCTCAATAGGGTTTTGATCCATCAATTGTAATAAGACTACTTTTGTTAAGTATAAATTGTTTAATAATTTTTCATTTTGGTTTCCCATTATTAATATTGTAATGAACAAACTTCGACTGTATTTTCATTTATTTCGCGGTGTATTCTAAAACGTGGAACTCACGTCGACACTGTTCTGTGTTTTATATCTCATTTATGAGCCTTCCACGGTGTTATAATCCACCGTGCTCAAACCACAGCGACACATTATGTTAAAGGTTTTACACCTAATACCGTAGCACGGTGTCACAATCCAACGAGGAAACCCCGCGGCGACGCTGTTCTATTGGTTTAATTTCTCATTTATGAGCCTTCCACGGTGTTACAATCCACCGTGTTCCAACCACGACGATACATTAGGTTTTAGGGTTTTCTACATACCTAATACCGTTGCACGGTGTTACAATCCACCGAGGGAACCCACAGCGACGCTGTTCTATTGGTTTTTTATTTCTCATTTATGAGCCTTCCACGGTGTTACAATCCACCGTGTTCCAACCACGGCTATACATTAGGTTTTAGGGTTTTCTACCTACCTAATACCGTTGCACGGTGTTACAATCCACCGAGGGAATCCACGGCGACACAGTTCTAGGGTTTTATTTATTTTCTTAATTAATTAATCGCAATGTGTTTAATGGGCGTGGTTGGGAGTTGAGTCGTTTAGTGCAACGATTGAAATCCGGCGGTGGGATGACTCAGAACAGAGACGCATCGATTCCCTGAATTGAGTGGTCATATCATATTAATGGATTTGGAGCGTTGGATGGGGTGATTTTATAATAATTTTATTAATACGAGTAATTAATAAGCATCGTGGACAGTTGAATCGTTTCGTGGAACGATTGAAACCCTGGTTGTTGGATGACATAAAATTAGATCAGAATATAAGCCTATAAATACGAACGAAAGAAATCTATTTTTCTATACCCATTAATACTCCATTTTTCTGTTTTGTTCTTGTTATTCATGGAGCAGTTATCACCACTCTTTTTCGAATTTCACAGTTGCATTACTTTATCGAGATACTCGAGTTTCCAAAAGAAAACCATCTTCTTATCTTTCATGACCGACCTCCATCTTCTTGACTCTCGTCAGACTGCAACTTGATGGGGATAGATCGGGATCTCTTCCGATCCGGTTATGTCTTCCGAGCTTCCCATTATTCATGTACAGGGTCAAGCGGCTTTTCAAGATGTATCTACTTTTCAATAGATAGTGTTCAGGGTTTTGATCCATCAATTTTTCACAATAGGTTTTAGGGTTTTGAACCATCAATCAATTGTTTACTGTACTTTTTCCTTAAATGTATCATTAAAAGATTTTAATATCACCGTCATTTATTAATCTTGCTAAAACATTCACTCGGTTACTCATTAATATAGAAACCCTAAATCTATCAGTATACGTATTAATTATTAAGAGACGGCCGTAGTTGCCAGACGCGTTGGCGCTCCGCCTGGATTTCATTAATTAAAATTAAAATTAAAATTACAATTTACTATTTATTTTACCGTGTACTATTACCGTGTTGAATACGGGTGTGTGTAACCGTGCATCGGTATAAGATTATATGATATAGCATCTTGAATAATTGCACGATGTATATTAATTCACGGTGTAATATTATTTCACGGTGTAATTATTAGATCACCGTGAAATACCCAAGACGACACTGTTTTATGTAATTGCAATATCTTTTTCATACGACGGTGTTACAATCCACCGTGATCTAACCACGACGACACATTAGGTTTTAGGGTTTTCTATCGAATACAGTTGCACGGTGTAACAATCAACCGTGGTAACCGCACGGCGACACAGGTCTAGGGTTTTGTTTATTTTCTTAATTAATTAATCGCAACGTGTTTAATGGGTGTGGTTGGGAGTTGATGAGTCGTTTCGTGCAACGATTGAAATTCGGCGGTGGGATGACTCAGAACAGAGATGCATCAATTCCCTGAATTGAATGGTCATATCAAATTAATGGATAGCGTGTTTAATGGGGCGATTTTCTATAAATTTTAATTTTATTAATACTAGTAATTAATAAGAGTGTAGATGGCATTTGAATCGTTTCGCGGAACGATTGAAATCCTGGTGGTTGGATGACTTAAATTAGATCAGAATATTAAGCCTATAAATACGAACGAAAGAACTCTATTTTTCTATACCCATTAATAATCCATTTTTCTGTTTTGTTCTGGTTTTTTCATGGAGCAGTACTTATCACCTCACTTTTTCGATTTTCATAGTTTCATTACTGTATCGAGATACTCGAGTTTCCAAAAATAAAAGCAATATTCCCCTGAATTATCTTCCACCAGAGATGATTCGGGGTTTCGGGTGGAATGATACGGGAGCACATGAGTTCCTTATCTCCGTCGAAATCACCAGTTTCGGGGTTTCGGGTGGAATGATACGCGAACACATGAGTTCCTTATCTCCGTCGAAATCACCAGTTAGGTCTTCCATCGCCGTTTCACTTCTGGTTGAGGCTCAAAAATCAGTGCTGCTGACCAAATGTCGAAAGAGGAGATTCTCTGTGTGCTTTGTTATTCTTTTTGTTTGCTCATCTTTTGTTGTATTACGCTGACCGATGGTGTTTAGGGTTTAGAGTTTTGATCCATCAATTGTTCTCAAGTTTTAGGGTTTAGAGTTTTGATTCATCAATTGTTCTAAATTATAAGATTTAAATTTATTTTAAATTTGTCCAATTTCATATTCTCAATCAAAATTATCACAGTCGCTTTTAATTATCGTATACGATGCCACGGCGCCCATTTATCGTCGCTAGTCACACGGCGTATGACTGTCGTGGATGGTCTCACGACGTATGATTATCGTTGATGGTCTAACGGAGTTGACTTATCGTGTATGCATCACGCTGTCCATTTATCGTGATTTGTCTCACGACGTGCGACTATCGTGGATGAGCTCACGGTGTGCAATTATCTTATATGTTTTCACGGTGTCGATTTACTGTGGATAGTCACACTGTCTCTATTTATCGTGGATGTCCTCACGGTGTCCATTTATCGTGGATGTTCTCACGGTGTTCATTTATCGTAGATGGTCACACGGTCTCTCTTTATCGTGGATGAAGTGTTCGATTATCGTGGATGTCCTCACGGTGTCCATTTATCGTGGATGGTCTCACGGTGTCCAATTATCGTGGATGGTCTCACGGTGTCTTTTCATCGTGGATGAACTCACGGTGTCTTTTCATCGTGGATGAACTCACGGCGTACGATAATCGTGAATGAAGTCACGGTGTCTTATTATCGTGCATAGTCTAACGGCGTACTTTAACCGTGGATGGTCTGAAATTGTATTGGAGTTTTATTATTAATTTTTAAAACAGAAATTCTATTTAAATTACATATTCAATTTATATTCATTTCTTAAACAGCGAGGGCAGTGTAGACTTTTCCAAGCCAATTGCCTAATAAACTTCTACTTTTATGGACAGGGCCTCAGAACTTATTTATTTTATGAGGTGGTCCTGAATCCGGTATTCCCACAATAATGAGACCCTATACCTTTACTCACTGTGAGCAAGATGGGCATTGCTCCAGATCCAGTGTATTACAAGTCTAGCCCAATTTCATTTCTGCTTATGTCACAATTCAATATTTTTTTATTCTCTCTCACAAAAAATAAACTAAAACTATACAAGCCACCCTAAAATCGAGCTTCAAATAGGCGCTTCTAATAGGAGATTTAAATAGGCGCTTCAAATAGGAGTTTTAAACGCACTAAATATTTTATGATAGAATATTATTTGATATTCATAATAATCGACAGTTTATTAGGTCTATTTTACGAATATTACTATAACTAGTACAGTACCAGTGCGATGTCCGTGATCTTACGTTGCGCTTGATCTTGCAGTGTGCCTTTGATCTTGCGGTGCCCGTGATTTTACGTACATAGCTCTCTACAATATCGTTTAAAATAATTTGTTTTCGTTTAAAACATAAATTACAATATTTTTTTCGTTTAAAACATAAATTACAATAGTACAGTATATGTTTGAACTTCATTTACATTCTCTAAATGAAACATTAAAAGGCAAAATTCTAAACTTTTATTACAAATTTTGAAAGACCTCCTTAAAAATCACATTATTTGTTTTGTTTGTAAGTTTTCCATTTCGTCACAACACAAAAATTTTAACCCACTTCTATTCGTCACCCTTGAAACACCAACGTACAGTTGCCCATGAGTGAAAACCGGTTTCTTCAAAAACACACCAACATCAGTCAACGATTGACCTTGGCTTTTATTGATCGTCATTGCATACGATATCATCAACGGGAATTGTCTTCGTTGAAATCTAAATTGAATCCTCGAATCAGAAGGACTAAGCGTAATCCTGGGAATATACACAATTTCATTCGCGTTTTTGCCTCCCAAGACTCGTGCCTTTATAACATAAGTCCCAAGTTTGGTAACCACCAACTGAGTTCCATTACAGAGTCCTGCCGAGTGATCCATGTTTCGTATCAACATCACCGAAACTCCAACTTATACAAAGTAATAAACAGTCCACATCAATAACTAAACATCATGTTCATATGCATCAAGCATAAACAATCAATTAAATAATCTACATTTCATTTTATGAAGAAAATATCATTTAATATAAACATTAAGTAGCATAACATCCATTTATATTTTATTTTATGAACAAACATAAAAACTTTACAAATAAGATAGAAATAACCTTTAACTTCAACTGATGATTCGGCAACCCTAAGCATTTGATGGTATTCAAGAATTCAGCGGAGTGCATGTTTGCAAACATATTCTCTGCACCCTCAGACTTTTCAATCGAATCAGCACTAAGATATATTCTTTCATCCGTAGAGTGCATCGAAACCATAAAATCGTTAATAGAATCAACTTCTTCCAAAGTCGGGGCCGAAATGGCCCTACCTTGTAAGAATTGCACATCTCCAATATGATTTGAGAAATCCGGATAAATTGCATGAACCATTGAACCGATGAAATCATCGGAAGAGGTTATGAGAAGGTCATCGGGAATTTCTAGACCGCAACCCCATCATTGCCGTCTCCTATAGTTCCATCGTCAATCGAAGACATCCAATTAGAGAATTCTCTTAAAGTAATTAAATCATTTTCGTCCACAAAATTCTGCAATCTCATATTAGTCGTCAACCTCAAGACTTTGCATTCTCTCCAAATGTTGGAGGAATTAATTGTCGCATGAACAATATCCTGTCTCGTACCTTTAGCAATTACCGGAAAAATTTGACGGAAATCCCCACCAAATACAATAACCTTTCCCCCAAAGGGCTTTTCATCAGCTCGCGGATCAGAACTTCGCATAATATCACGCATTGTTCGATCAAGTGCTTCAAAACAATGCCTACAAAATTATATAAAGTCAACTTCAGTTAGTTAATTTTCAGCAAAAGAAAATAGAAACAATGTGAAATATTAAATTTGAGAATGAGAGGCGTTTTATTACCTATGCGTCATGGGAGCTTCGTCCTATATAATCATTTTAGCTAGCTGAATCAACTCTGCGAGTTCGATTCTCTTGTTTATATTGCAGACTGACTCATCAGTTAAGTTCAAATGAATTGCAAATTTTGAATGAGCTGTCCTGCCTCCGGGTAACAGAAGAGAAGCTATTCCACTAGAAGCAACATTCAACACAATATGTCCCATTGAACGAACAGCGGCAGAGAGAGTGTTCCAAACAAATGTCTTACCGGTTCCTCCATAACTATATAGAAAGAAAACTTGTCCTTTGTTTTCGTGCAAAGCAAACATTATCGATTCATATGCTTGGCTCTGATCCTGATTGAGCATTCCGACCAGCCTGAAGTGCTCTTCTGTAAGTTTTTTTCGATCGTAATTCATCTCTTCCGCTATAAGGAGATTTCTATCGATAGCTTCATCGTGCTGCGAATACGGCATCTTGGGATAATCTAAAAGAATTTTACCTTTTCTTTGCATTACATCTTCAATTTCCCTCAAGCACAAATTTTTAATTTGATCGTCGCTGAGAATCAAATCTGTAAAAAAAGAGAAGAAATAAAAACTCATATTAAGGACTCTTAGACCCGGTGTATAGTGCATTTATGTCGTCGACACGGGAACAAACTGTAAAGAATGAATTGAAGATGTTAATAATTATATCAGGAAGTTCCAAACGAATACGATATTGATTTAAGATGTCTGATGCGAGGAGATGGCTGCAACTTTCCCAAAGAATCTCTGGCCGACTGACGGAATCAGAAGTTATCAAATTCACAAATAAAGATCGAAGCATTGTTTCTGAACCCCAAACTGCAGCTTCTTCCATGGCTTTAACAAATTCCTTATTGTCATCAATCAAACCACGGGCGGAACATGTTTCTCTAAAGGTTTCATATCGTATCCCGTTATAACAATAAATATCATCATACGATTCACAACCTTTCACAACATTCAGCAGAAGTCGCATATAATACACCTCCCCACTGCCTGGATGTACATAGTTTAATCTCCCGAGAGCAATTCCTCTCTTCCTTGGCCGCCAAACACTTTCCTTCTCATCCAAACGAATTTCATAGGAAACTCATCGTAAGTTATCACTTTGGCTCGTTGAAATTTCTTGTTTGCAATCATCCAGGCTGTAAACGTAGTCTCTTTACCCGCGGCTCTGGACACAACATTCGTAACAGACGATCCTTCCTTAAATACAACAATCTGCTCGTCAGGCAGATGAAACTTCAATCTCACAATGTTAGTCTGGTTGAAATGAATTTCATATCCATATAACCACCACACCGCTTCCGACGCAGATACGTATCTGCAATCTAAATATTGCTTTATTTCATCAACAATTTTATTTCCAGCAACGTCATTGTGAGACTGATAAAAAACGGCAGTTCCTCGATCGTGTCATTTGTGAACGTATTTGAACGAATATTTAATAGAACGCAAACGATTGCACCACTCCACGTTAATATGCGCTCTATATTTTTTCAGGAGATAAGGGTTATGGGGAACAACAAACCTGCAAAAAAATGTGAACATGAATTTTATTTTTTATTATCTATGCATAAATAAAACGAAACATCCTAAAAGCATACCTATTGTCAAGTTCAATTCCTCTCTTTAATATGTCCTGCCATCATCCCTTCTTTTGTAAACGACAAAGCCATCATTATCTACCGTTGTGCGATAAACGTATTTCTTCGGGAATTTTTTTGTTCATCGACATCCATCCATGCACGGTGATTTTTTATTTGCTAGGTCACACGGACTATGAATCATGAACTCACTGACCGCGTCATGATATTCTCGATCTTCCTTGCAATCAGGAATCTCCGCAGATATAATACCGTCGATGACATCTGCACTTGCTGTCTGGGGGAAATTTTTTATGAACAGTAGAATATGAGCATGCGGCATTCCACGCTTCTGAAACTCGATAGTATAAACAACTGAAAAGAAGAGTTAAACACAATGAGAATATAAAGCATTAAACTAATTAAATAAAAAAAATTGAAAATTAAAAATAGATAAAGGATGCACTAACTCGCAGATTACTCCCCAAACAGCTTTCCGTGACGAATATCTCTCAACATATTGTCTAACTTAATGTGGAACATTCGAGAAAGAATATCCGGTCAATCATTTGCAGTCAATCCTCTTTCTTTAACATACCTATCTATTTCATCCCACTTCGGATTACACGTGAAAGTAATAAACAAATTTGGATATCCTACCCACCTACATATAGCCATTGCGTCATGATAATTCTGTATCATGTATCGGGCACCGCCAACGAAAGAAAAAGGCAAAATAATCCTTTTACCAGTATCTGCCAGGTTAGTTTCTCCACTACTTAATGCTTCGCCCAACGCAGCGTAAGAGTCACATCTGAAATCCTGCTGATGATTTTTCATGTAAGTAATTTTGTACGACTCAACCATCGTATAAGCGTCAACCAAGAATTGTTGAAATAAACGTCGTCCAAAAAGAATATTGGAGATTCAGTATCCCTCTCCTGCAGCATGTAAGAGAAGTACTATTTCATTGAAACCTTTCTTTTTCTAACTTCTTTGCTCCTAGTCGTTTTACAATGAGGAACGTTATCTCTAAATCCGTCTTCTCCGAAAAAATATAGCAAGGGATACTGGAGTGGCAGATACGACACATAGGGCTGGAAACGAACCTCGAGTCAAAGCTCGACTCGAGTTCGGTCAAACTCGAGCTCGAGTCGAGCTCGAGCTGAGCATTATTCTATTCGAGTCGAGCTCAAGCCCCAATCATGAAGAATCGACGCTCGTATATAAAAATATTTAATTAAATATTTTAATATGTGTATATATATCGAGTCGAGTCGATCTTTTCGAGCAGTTCGAGTCGAGCCGAACTCGAGCAATACGAGCAGAGTCACTCGAAAAAGCTGGTGTTGAACTAATCGAGCGAGCAAAAGTCGAGCGAATCGATCGATCCGAGCTCGAGCTGCTCGATCGAGTCGAGCTCGAGCATGGAAAAAAATTCGCGAGCCGAGCTCGAGCACCCTCCCGAGCTGCTCGTCGAGCTCGAGCCTGCTAATTTTTTTCCCGAGCCGGCTCGATAAGCTCAAAGCTCGACTCGGCTCGGCTCGTTTCTAGCCCTGTCGACACATGAAACTCATTTATGCGCTGTAAAGTCTTTTATCGAGTTTCAATAATAATATCCATGTGATCCTTTAGGTTATCAACATCTCCAACAATTAAGGCTACCACCTTCGAAACAGATGGCAAATTGTATCGTTGGCCATCAGAACTCCTTCGGCAAATCAACCTTAGTTTAATCTCATCTTCAGTCCCAAAATTTTCAGTATGTTCACGTATCATTTCACCGGCAAAGAGAAACCAAAGAACCAAAATATTATTCTCATTCAGTACGCTCTTGAGAAGGGAGACGATCTCAGAATGAAACTCGGCCTCTTGAAGCTCAGTCTGATCGTCTGCAGCGTTACTGTTAAACAGCCAATGCGATATTAATTAAATTTATCAGAATTTAAATAAAAAAATTAAAACTGTAAACTCGATGCAAATAATTGAATACCATAAATTAATCAAAACATCTAACCTTATGGAATTAATCCTGTTTACTACTTCATTTTCAGTGTCGTAAATGTACAGTTGAGCAAACATAGCTCTGTCGCTTCAGGTTGGGATTAAACTACCAATCAAATGATAATTATCGACATTTAATCTGAAAATAGGAGTTGCCCTTCCGTTGTTAAATGACTAGTCGATCTTCCCTCCCATTGAAGTGAAAGAAAAGATCATATTGTACATTTGCATTCCCTTTTAAAATTTCTTACTCATCGGGCCATTTCCGTACAATAAATCTTTGTACTTTTGTGGAGGGTCCATGATGGCTAGTAACTTAATTTTACCTGAGTACGAAAAACAGTTTTTTTAACTATGTTAATATATAAATAAAACAAATTATCTAAAAAAAATATCATTATGAATACACAAATGACATAAAATATAATAACAAATACTGACCATGAACGCAACACAAATTATACTTTGGAAGTCCTGATAAATTTTTAGCCTTTTCTATTTCTCATCTCTCCAGAATTTAGCGCTACAATGACTACATTTCCAAACAGGATCGTCAATGTCGTGATAACCTTAAATAAATGAAAATTTTAAAATTTTTATTAATTCATGCTTATTAAAAAGTAAATTAAAAATAATGCATGCTGCTGAAAAAAAATTAACCTGGATATTTTTTATTCTCCTTAGCAAGTCCTTGATTATTCGCTGTGCAAGCACTTGGCTGGTTTTCTTTTTCCTTTCGCTTTGGAGCTCCGATTGTTCTGGTTTTCTTTTTTCCTTTCGCTTTGGAGCTCCGATTGTTCTATTTACTGCTGAAGGGACTACATTATTGTGAATTGGAGCATTTGAAGTTGATCCTTCGCATGTCGCCATACCACTATTCATCAAAACTGAACTTTGACCACTCTCGACAATAAGAGATTTATTAGTAGATCCGCCTAAACAAATCATAAACTGTTATCAGTCATGTATTCTTCAATAATAATATAAAGGTTAAAAATTGTGAAATAGATCGGCATACTACATTGGACTTGTACGCCATCGAATTCTTTACCCAAATTGACAATCTTGATCCGTCGTATATTCTGATCGGCAGTAACATTCACGGTAGATGACTCTAAAATAAAACCATCTGATTGTAGATATATAATAAAAAGATAAAAAGATTTAACGAAACACGTTGATCGTATAAAAATATAACTTGTAAAATAAAATGTATTTATTGTTTATTAACAACGTTGCTTGAAAATAATAAGATTACCGAAAAAGTTCGTGGTAGACGGAGCTTTCTTCTTATTTTCCGCTCGGTTGGAAATATTGTTTTTCCCTATAAGAATTAGTGAGAAATTATTATCGACTTTTCAAAATATACAGTTCTCAAACACAGTGGAATGATACAGAAGAACTTTTGTTGAAAATTCGTAACTCGCTTTCTCACATGATTTTTTTTCCTCTTGGTTGACATTGATCTCAAGAACATGATATATACTCCTATATATTACTGTTAAATAAGAAATAGAGAGTAAATAATCATTAATCAGGCTGTATATAAATTGATCTATTTATGTATACTACATGAAAAAATAAGAAAATAAATAAATTCATAATAAGAAATATTTAGAATCAATTAGGGTTCTTCCCCAGCACGTGATACTTTGGTGTCGTGTTCTTGACAGCACACGATGCTTTGGTGTCGTTTTCTTGACCAGCACCTGATGCCCTTGCCAACATTTACAATTCATTCATCATATATATAATGCCTAGGAAAAATATTTAAAGGTTATAAATATTAATAATTATTAGGAAGAATATAAATAAAAACATAACTTGTGAAAAAGATATTCTATTTGTGTGTGGTATTCACCTTACCTCCGGGAGGGGATAAACCATACAATGCGCATGAAGTTGATTATTTTATAAAATTTCTATTTAATATATATTTGATATTATATATTATATTATTTATTATATATATTTCATTTTCTTCTTAATATTGAGTGCAATGGTTGTTAATGAAGTAATCCTTGAGAAATGATGCTCCTTGATTTTAATTTCCCAATTTGTTATTTGGATTCGATAGGTATGAGAATGTCACTTTGCCGACGAATTCTGGCGAAGACTTGTAGCAGAACTAATGATGGGATTGGCTCATTAGCTGATTTTAATAACCCTAATTTGTATTCTCTATAAATAGAAGAGGTAACACCTCATTAAAGAGACCTACACATTTCCCCAAAAATTCATAGATAGCATTATATCCTTGTTCACTACTCAATCCTCAAAACCTCTATTTTTAGTTGATAATTAAAAAACACGATTTTCAGACTATCAACACTGAGTATTTTACCGAGTAAAATATAATTTTGTTGAATTCAAGAATGAATCAATACTTCTTTTTAAATTATAAAAAAATTATAAGTAATTAAAAAGAAGTACGTTATTAAGGACGGATGTTTTTACTGTTTTTTATATTTTCTTATGCAAGCACCAATTTTTTTACAATATGAATAAGAATTATTTATATAATTTTATTACAGTATTTTTTTATTAATAATTAAAAAAACATATTATTATTTTAAAAATTTTAAAATACATAGTGTTTTATATATGATTTTTTTTATAAGGAGGAGAGACGAGAAACTCACCCCACCCGATCGGAGGTCTCTCGATCGGGTATGATGTAAATCGAGGAATGTGCCCGAGTAGCAGACACCTGTGCGAGAGAGCCAACATGTCGAACCCCAGGACAAACTTTCATATTATTTCAATGAAAAATTATCTCACCCGAGATTCGAATCATGCATCGCCGGGGAATTACACCCACATCATCACATGTCTTACCACTCGGCTATGCTCCTGGGGACTATATATGATTTTTTTACAGTAACAAAGGGCAAAAACAAATCTTTGTAAGTCTGTTTGAAGATTTGTGTTAGTTTTTAATTTAGGATCTGCTTATTTTTAATCATTTTGTTTTTCTGATTAATAATAGAATAATTGATCTACTGGAATAATTGATCTACCGTAATACAATTTAATTTTTTATATAATATTATATAGGATAGTAATGGGTATGTTTTTAAAAGGGTATAATAGATATATTAAGTTGTGAATTAAGTAAAAATAATAAAAGATAAAATTTAAAAAATGTGTATTTAGTAAATTGGTGAACTGTTTTTTTAGTGTAAATAAAATCACCATTTAGATCACTACTATTTCATAATTTTTTACCCTTTTTCTATTACAAATAATTGACGGACTTTTCTTATTGAGTATCTTACAATAGTTTATATACGAAACTTATTTTTATTTTATTTTTAAAAGTTATAAAATAATTTTTTTTAATTTCCTAACCAACAAAACAAAGTATGTCAACTTTGCTTACACGAGAAATAATTTGTATTTGACACTACTTTACTAGTATTTCTTTTTTTATTAATTTGTCAACTTTAATACAAGTATTACTTTACTAGTATTAATTTGTCAACTTTGCTTACACGAGAAATAATTTTTTTATTTTTCATCATGCGGGCGTATTACTTTAATATTATAGTATACAATTGTGTGTTTGCATCATATACTGTATTAGCCCGAATATTTCAATCTAAAATTATTTTCACAAATTTTTCATAAATATTTAAAAAAAATATTAGGATTGATCGAGTAGTAACAAAACAAAACAAACACAAGCCACAAAACAAATATTATCATATTTTAAATCTTGTCCCCATCAACCTTGTAATGTTCTTCAATATTTCTACTTAGAAAAAATTGAAAAAATAAATAATAAAAAATATGTATTAATAAAATAATAAAAATAAATATAAACAAGAAGAGAAAAAAATAAAATTATTACAAGAAAAATATTATTTGTACTAATGTAATGTTGTCAACGCTTCTAGTTAGAAAGATTTGAAAAAATAAATATTCAAAAATAAGTATTAATAAAATCATAAAAATAAATATAAACAAGAAGAGAAAAAACAAACTTATTACAAGAAAAATATTATTTGTACTACTATGAATAGATCGTGTTCTTAATCATAACTTTAAACTTATTTTTATTTATAAAATTAAAATTAATTAAAATTAATTATTATATAGGGTCGGGCCTACAAGAGGCCGAGCTTACTAAAGCCCAAGCTCGGCCTATATATAATATGAGCTTCATTTTTCGGCCCAAGCTCGGCTCGACCCTAAATAATATTAATCGCCGAGGCTTTTCTTAGGGTCGAACGAGCCGAGTTAGGGCCGGCCCGACCCGATTGACAGGCCCACCTACGGATAGGATTTCGAAAATTTTGAATGCATATTTGTTGTGAAATGAACAAATATTTTAAATAATAAATGGAAATTTTAAACAAAATAATTATCTTATATTATAACATAATCTTAATCTTTAGTCTAATTATAAAAAAAAAGAATTTATCCAATCCACCCCCTTTATATGAGATCGCTTATTTAGGGTGGAAATATGCATTTTTCATGTTAGTCAAGAAACTACCGAATAAACAAACGGGATATAATAAATCATAATCCCAAATATTCACTTCATACTCCCCCAAAACTGAATCTTTTGTTCCGGCGATTTGCGACTTTAGAACTGTGATAAAGACGGACCAGTTTTTCTTCCAATTCAGTAAGTTTATTGGACACCCGATTGCAATCTGCAACCCTAGCTTTTAAGGTATGATTTTCGATATATGATTTTCATTTTTTCTCCCGTTGCAATAACTAGAAGTGCATCATTGTGTGTTTAGAATTGCCTTCCAGGTTTAGGGTTCTGCGATTTTTGATTTAATTCTACCAAATTTAATAGTAATTATGGGAGGATTGAATCTGTGTACCTGTTTCAGTGTTCCTTACTTTACTAACTTTGGCAGCCATTGCTTCCGAGCTACGAAGAAAGTGGAAGGATAACAGACGGCGACATGATGATATCAATGAAGCTCGATGGGACCAACTAACTCATATGTGTAGACATCGGAAACAGAAGGTATTGGGTCTTAGTGTGTAGGTTTTTTTGGCTCAAGGAAAACGAAGAAAAAAAATTAATTGAAAATGCAGTCCTAGCTCTTATTTCTCAAAAAAGATCTGTTTTTCTATTTCAAATGAGATTTTTCTCAATTTAAAAATTCATTTCAGGTGCAAAATATTCGTAGGTGTGTTGAAGAGATAGTGTTCACCCTTCACTTATCCTAGACTTGATTTGGAGGTTTGTGACTCAATTATCCTTCTCTCCATGAAATATTCTCATTAATTCGATATTATGTGCATGGGCTGATGCTTGAAATGCCTTATTTTTGTTGCCACATAGGTTTCAAAACACATGAACCACTTGCTGAAGACACCTTTCTGCATACATCCCAAAACAGGTTTAACGCTGACCTGCTCTTTTATCTTCAATCTGTAATTGTCAGCATGTTATAAATGATGGTTTTCGACGTCGATCCAATCGCTCGATTACCTTGTTCGTGTGTGCGGAAGCGTGTAAAACAATAGAACACGAACAATAAGAAGATCTAGGCACACATTATATGTATAGACAAATTTATATATATACATCCAATATATATATAGAGAGATTAACGAGATCACTTACAACCGGTGTAGCGTGCCTCGTTGATGTTGATGAAGGTGGTGTTGAGTCGATTGAACCACCTTCATAGATCAGCCACTAGATGCTCTCCTTGTGAATGACCTCGTCAAGCCTTTGGATCGTCCGGATGTTTAAGCCGCACAAATGGCCCGGCCTCTACGTGTTGCACACGAACCCGGATGATGAATACCTTGCTTGCTTGAAGTGGTTCTCCAAGAACACTCTCTATTCTCACCTTTTGGTGTGAATTTCGTGGCTGATGATGATGGTGTTAGAATGAGACATGAAAATCTCATTTTCATGCTCATTATACCTCTTTTACTTCACATGTAACCCCCACCATAATGTGTGTGTCATAACCACACATAATGGGGTGTTATGGTGAAGTTCAAAGGTCACCTCCACATAATCATGCCAAATCATGATATGTAGTCCCATTGGCTTGTGTGACATGCCATGTCACACTATGTGACATGCATTCCATGCAAGCCATGCATCCCATGCATGTGAAAATCCACGTAAATATTGATTCTAAATCAATATTATTATCAAGCAACGTATATCAACATCGAGTCCGTGTGTGACCCTGTAGGTTTGATTATCGATCAATATTATATTGTTCCCAACAATTAATATTATCGACTAATCATTTAACATCCATAGACGACCTTATGACTTTATCGATTGCACACGTAGGATCGAAGGACATATCCCAACAATCTCCCACTTGGCCTTCAGAGCCAGTGTGCTGCCAACATCCTGTTGTCACTTTATGTCTAAGTTTGAACTTGAGGCAAGACTTGAGTCATCCTCAATCGGTTCAAACCTTTCTTGGACTTTGAGACAGACTGTAAAACCAGATTTATCACTATGATACGAATCTGGACGTGGCCACGTATTTTCCACAGTCTCGACTCTCCAAGTGGCCGATAAGACATATATCCCATTATAAAATGGAGGACAATCCCATCTTGTCAATCCAAGCTCTCCCACTTGCTTCCTGATATACCCAATAACAAGTTTTATAACCTCCTTTTACGAAAGGCGTTTACTTGTATCAAAGTACACAATTTCACAATGGAATCACTCTGGACTACTGAGGTCAGAGGAAATTGCTCGACAGTCAATGAAATAGTATTATGACTCGAAATCTTAAATACTATTCCAGTCGGGTCTGTTCGATCATTAGCTCCCAGCTAATATCTATGTAATTGTACTTGATGTCCCACATCACTAGCCCATGAAGCGGCGCTATAGTACACATTACAATCTAGTTCTTTGTATTATCGGTTTGTCCGTACTCGATTATATGAACCAGGAAAAGCTATATGATTCAAGTATATCAGTTCAACCATTGGGACTTCATTATGCGGTAAGTCGACCTCATAACCCAATTGATACAACTTAATCATTTGGACAATTCATATAAATTAAACCATATTTATATGAAGAACTATGTATTATACATATGAGTGAATGTTTACCAAATCTCCAAAAGTATCTAATACAGTAATAGAAATCACAATCCATCTCTAAGATGTCTGATATCTATTGCAGTCGTGAAAGCCTCAAGCTTAGACTACTGGAGAGGTTTAGAAAATGGGTTTGCAACCTTACCAAAAGTTGCAACTTTATTATCTTGATGTCTCCACAAAACTATCTCCCAGATAATGTGGAACTTCCCGAGCACTAGTTTTAGACTTGCGGTGCTTCCTAGCTCATTGGCTTGCGCGATAACTCTACTATAAATAGAGAACTATCGGATGGGCTGAGCTAGTTACGCCACCTAGTTCATTCAAGAACTTTCAAATCTTATCTGCCAACATTATTGCATCCAATGCAATACTGTGCTAAGCTTCTGTAGTTTAATCAGCTATATTGCATTGCATGGAACTATTCCAGCAAATTTCACCTCTAACCAGACAAAAGATATAACCAGATTAAAATCGGAAATTATCTTAGTCTGTTTTGAAGTTAGCATTCAAACAGCTTCGTTAATATCAACTCTTTTTGTCTTCCAAAGAAAACAAAATATTCTTTAGTCCATCTAAGATACATAAGAATATTCTTGGCCGCAGTCTAATGCGCCTCACCTGGGTTTCCTTGAAACCGAATCGTCATGCTCAAAGCATACGATACGTCCATTCGTGTATATATAATGGCGTACATTATAGATCCTATTGCCGAAGCATAAGGAATGTTTTCAATCTTCTTTTGCTCATCAGGTCCCGTAGGACATTGCATCTTGCTAAGAGATGTGCCATTAGTTATTGGAATGAGACCCTTTATGGCGTCTTTCATTCTGAACTTATCAAGCACCTTATCAATATAGGTCGCTTTACTAAGTCCAAACATCCTTTTCGATCTTTTCCGACAGATCTTGATGCCCAATATGTACTGTGCTTCTCCAAGATCCTTTATTGAAAACAATTTCCAAGCCATTCTTTAATAGAATTAAGCATAGAAACATTGTTTCCAATAAGGAGTATGTCATCGACATACAACACAATGTATACAACGTAACTCCCACTGTTCTTCTTGTAAAACAAGACTCTTCCGAGTTCCTCTGAAATCCAAAACCCAGTATGGATTCATTGAACTGAAGATTGCTACTCCGATATGCTTTGCTTTATTCCATAAATGGAATTATAAGATTGCATAATTTCTCAGCCTTATTAGGATTGATAAAACTCTTTGGTTGTGTCAAAACACATTCTCTTCTAGAATCCAATTCAAGAAGTTAGTTTTAACATCCAATATTACCATAACTCATTATCAAGATGAGTAGCAATGGATAAGATAATCTGAATGATTTAATCAAAGCAACTGGTGAAAGTTTTTCCATAATCCACCTCGTGAATAAAACTTTTACCATCAACCTTGCTTTGAAAACCCTAGGTTTTCCATCTGTCTGTTTAGATCTTAAAGATCTATTAGCATTCATTGGGTCTAACCCCGTGATGCAAATATATCATGTTCCAAACTTAATTATCAGATATTGATATCATCTCAGATTTCATGGCATCATGCCAATTTTCAGTAGCTGGACTCGTCATAGCTTGGAATTAGGTCGAAGGTTCACCGCTTTCCAAAATCATAAATTCATATCTCTCATTGGTCACAATATCTAAGTATTTGAATAATAGAGATATATTTATGCCTTTCGGACCTACGAGGGCTGGTATGGCTTCCAAAACCATAAGAATACTCTCAACCCAGTCGTGAGTATTCATCATTGGCTGTTTCACTTGAACATCGTTCAAGACAACCGAGCTCCCACTGAATTTCTAGGAAAGATAACTCTTTTCAAGAAAATCACTATCTCGAGCAACAAAATATTGTTCTCAAATAGATCGTAAAAGTTGTACCCTCGAGTTTCTTATGGACATACCATAAGGAAACTTTTATCCCATTTGAGTTCAAGCTCTATAGAGATAAATCTCGTCAGAGAAGCTTTTAGAACCTCAAATCTTGATGAAAACAATTTAGGGACCCTCCCTTTCCATACCTAGTATGGTGTCTTATCAACAGCTTTTGACAGCGTCCTATTCAGTGTATAAGTTGAAGTCAAGAATTGTGTGTTCCCAAAACAGACCAGTATTTCATTTAGACCTCTCATCGAATGGTCGAACTATATCTAATATAGTTTGTTTTCTCTTTTCTGAAACATAACCTTCATGTGCTTGTGAACTAATAGGTTCCACATACATCAGTATGGATCATCCCTAATTACTCACATGTTCTCATTTCTCCAAGAAGGATGACATTGTTATCTTTTCAATCACACATCATTCACATGTATCAAATGACTCCAAGTCAAATGATTCTAAAATTCCTTCTAAAAGAAGCTTCGTTACATGTTCAGATTTTGATTTGATCTAATCAACAATGTTTCAGTTATGTCTCATCGATATTTATTCGATTTGGCCTTTGGTCTTAATGATATATATGATTTGTCAAGTTTAAAGTATACATAAACAATATAATAATCGTACCAAAACAAAGAATAATTCACAATTAAAATAGTTATCAAACTATTTAATAGTGAAAAAACTAATCCATCAGTATCTAATACTGAACCAATATTCATTGTTTATTGAAGGTACGAAATTACATAGTTATAATACTAAAACAAGGCCCTAAGGCAAAACAACATCATATGATCATACGGCTAATGCAGCGACCTTCGCTCCATTTCTTGCTCGTAGATCGACATCTCTATTCACCAAACTTATATTTCTATGTAGTTCCTCCACATAAAAATGTGAGAACCATATTTGGCATCGAATACCCAAGAAGTAAAATTTGTGAAGTTTAATGTCTATATCATTAATACTTGAAGATGAAGCAACCCCGTTCTTCACATCTTCTTTGAACTTTGGGCAAATTCAATTATTCCCAATAATTAAGTCTCATTCAAATTTCCCATTCAAAATTAATACAATGTCAAAACGTGATAAATCGTAAGTGAAAAATCTAAGTTTTCTAACCAGCGATATTATCATGCAATTGAAGCCCTATCTCTCATAAAATATGAGGGAGCCAACCAGACAATCGTTTCACGCCATCCAATGGCTCGAAAGTCTCTAATTTGTGTCATTGATGAACTTAAGTGTTTTGGATTATATCACTCCCCGAGGTGTAAATAATCCTAACCTTATAATCCATCAAATGAAAGACAAATTAGGCATTTGTTTTGAAATTGAATAAAATATGAATTTTTATATGTTTGCAAGTAGTGTCCAACACTTTTGCAGTAGACGCATTGAGATTCCCTAGGAACCCTAGTAGCCTTCTTGCTCATGCTCTTTTGAATACCCTATCCCATATCATAAGAATTTCCCTCTTAGGGTCCTTATCTATCGCCGGCACAGCAGCCTTGAGCATCCCGTGGAGCTCACGAAGCGATTTCTTCAAACCATTCATGTGGAAATTTTATCCTAAAGGCATTATAACCATCATGAGATTGAAGTATGAAATCGGTTGCCAAATAATCATCATAGGAAAAATCTAGGCGGTCACTTGAAGCAAATAATCCAATCATTTGTTGCACATGTGATTCCATAGATTTCCATTTTTCCAGCCTAGCTGAAGCGATGACCCTGGTCATACCGAACCGCTCAATCTTAGCATATTCCCCGAACATGCTATTGATTTGTTCAATGATATCTTAGGATGTGGTTATTTAACACATTTTCATTGTCTTCGTATTT
This sequence comes from Euphrasia confusa, assembly GCA_954870475.1. NCBI lineage: Eukaryota > Viridiplantae > Streptophyta > Magnoliopsida > Lamiales > Orobanchaceae > Euphrasia > Euphrasia confusa. The sequence continues at coordinate 38,904,032 of OX940956.1, read as the reverse complement.
GAGGACCATCCTCAAATTACGTTGTGAATCAAGAAAATTTATGTTGTTCAATTTTTCATAATCAAGAATTGAACCAAACTTGAATCGAGTTGAAATTAACATGATAAACTACAAAAGAAAGATAAATAAAGTATGTAAACATTCACAAAGCGGTAAACAAATAAGGTTGTCTAACAATTGTACTTATTTATTTCATTTTGTTCAATTGATATCCAATATCATTGTCCCTTAGAACAAAACGATCCCTAGATCCTCATCTTGCAAATCTTTAAGCCGACTGAGTCCGCACTTAAGTATTTCAAGATAGGTAGACATACCCATGTCAATGATATCTAATATCACTCTCGGTCGATGAGAATCCCATTCTCATCTCATGTCTCGATAGCCACGCCTGCAGTGGATCTATCGATGAGAAAACCAAATTCACGTGTAAGGGTCCAACCCTTACTCCCACTATCCCAAGATAACAAGTGATACCCCGCTGAGGCGAACCTATCAACTTATGATCGAGGGCTTTCATGAGTGTGATGTTTTGGACAAGACATTTTACTCATTATTTTCGGGACATGCATGTTAAGGTTTGTATGTATGTTGGTTGAACATTTATAACATAATAAACCTAGAACTAGCAAAGCACGTAAATACGTATTCGAAAGGCCCCTATAACCTCACAACACTCAAACGAAATGAATTAAAGCAACTTAAAACGCTTTGAACATCTTCTGGACTGGTCCGCGCCCGCCATTTCAGTTCCGCGCCCGCCGATTCTGGTCAAATCTATTCCGTACCCAAAAAACCACGAACGGCGCCCGCCGTGTCACAAACGGCGGTCGCCGAACACCACCGGCGGTCGCCGTTTCCAAAACGGCGCCCGCTGAAAGGGTAAACATCAATCTGCCCAAAAATCAGCACTTCGACGGTCGCCGTTTCCAAAACGGCGCCCGCCGAAACAAAACGGCGCCCGCCGGAGCAACAACGGCGCCCGCCGGAGCACCAACGGCGCCCGCCGTTTAGCTCCAGCAGCCCCGGTTTCGCCCGTTTTGCTCCGTTTTGCTTCGTTTCTTCTCGTTTTCGCTTGGGCTTCGAAATACAACTCCGTTACATGGATAAATACATAGCTTACATGTTGAACAATACATTTTGAAATAGAAAACCTATCTATTACAAATGATTCCAAGGGACGCAGCCCTCAAAAACTATGGCCAATCGAAACGTAAAAAATGACAATTTCATTCACCCGACCACTAACGGTGGCCGGCCTTATATCTAAACACATAATCACATAATCACATAAAACAATTAAGCCAATTATGTTGATTTAAACATATTGTGTCCAACACAAAACATGTGCACGAGCCCTAGGCTCTGATACCAATTGATGGTTTTCGACGTCGATCCAATCGCTCGATTACCTTGTTCGTGTGTGCGGAAGCGTGTAAAACAATAGAACACGAACAATAAGAAGATCTAGGCACACATTATATGTATAGACAAATTTATATATATACATCCAATATATATATAGAGAGATTAACGAGATCACTTACAACCGGTGTAGCGTGCCTCGTTGATGTTGATGAAGGTGGTGTTGAGTCGATTGAACCACCTTCATAGATCAGTCACTAGATGCTCTCCTTGTGAATGACCTCGTCAAGCCTTTGGATCGTCCGGATGTTTAAGCCGCACAAATGGCCCGGCCTCTACGTGTTACACACGAACCCGGATGATGAATACCTTGCTTGCTTGAAGTGGTTCTCCAAGAACACTCTCTATTCTCACCTTTTGGTGTGAATTTCGTGGCTGATGATGATGGTGTTAGAATGAGACATGAAAATCTCATTTTCATGCTCATTATACCTCTTTTACTTCACATGTAACCCCCACCATAATGTGTGTGTCATAACCACACATAATGGGGTGTTATGGTGAAGTTCAAAGGTCACCTCCACATAATCATGCCAAATCATGATATGTAGTCCCATTGGCTTGTGTGACATGCCATGTCACACTATGTGACATGCATTCCATGCAAGCCATGCATCCCATGCATGTGAAAATCCACGTAAATATTGATTCTAAATCAATATTATTATCAAGCAACGTATATCAACATCGAGTCCGTGTGTGACCCTGTAGGTTTGATTATCGATCAATATTATATTGTTCCCAACAATTAATATTATCGACTAATCATTTAACATCCATAGACGACCTTATGACTTTATCGATTGCACACGTAGGATCGAAGGACATATCCCAACAATAAAATACTTGAAAATGCTTCATGGTAAAACCCTGATCCCTCGAGGTTACTCGTGTGTTATATAAATGATAGATTTCCCCTTCTCTCAGGCCGTGTTTGTGTTCCCATTGATCCCAAACGTTGTGAAGAGTTTAATCCTTCCACCATGCCTACACTTTCGATCGAGGGTGAGTTCAAATACAATTTACTTGAATCATAAATACATTTTTTGTGTGGAGATATTAAATTTCGTTAACATGCAGGTTCTAGAAGAACTTAACACGGGAGCCATGTGAACTGGAGGCGAGGAAGGTATAGTCCATCCTTTGTGCATGTGATGTTTGCATTTGTAGTTACTTAGTGTCATCTTGTTCTTTTTAATGGTAGATCTGGAAAACACCTCACTTGGCGAATCAATCAGATATTTTAGGCCATCTTTCTTGCACCCTTTGCTGAAGTCTTGCAAGGTATAATAATCATAAGCCGAGATTAAATTCTCCGATTTTCATTTTTTAGGAAGATAGTAAAATATTCATTTTATTTAAAAAAAAATTAATAGGTTTCCCTGCGGGAAGAGATTGAGAGTTCATATGCTGCTAAAATTCAACTGTCAAAGAACTCCTCTCTAAGCTGGTAGACATTTACTATATTAATTGCAACACTGATTGAAACTTGTTCATAGACATAACACTTATTAGTGCTAATAGTTTAACCTTGATAACAATGTTGGCTTGGGTGTTAATACAATAATGGTTTTAACTACATGTCAGAATATGTTACATACACTGCACCAAATTGGACAGTGTAGTTGGTAGTTCAGAATTCATAAGTTGGGATATTAAATAAACAAACAAGTATTTAGTAGTGTAATAAACAAATTTCAAAATCTATTACAAACATTGTACCTTTTTGCACAGTGTATATTGTAGTTCTAGATTCATAAAGTGGTTTAATCGTTTACGCACATGTAGTTTACTATATTAATAGTTGCACTGACTGAAACTTGTTCATGGACATAACATCTATTAGTGTCGATAGTTTAATCTTGATAACAGGGTTGGCTAGGGTGTTAATCCAATAATAGTTTTAACTGCATGCCAAAATTTGTTACATGCACTGCACCAAATTGGACAATGTAGTTGGTAGTTCAAAATTCTTAAATTGGGCTATTATTTAACGAACAAGTATTTAGTAGTTTAATAGATAAATTTCAGAATTTATTACAAACACTCTTACCTTTTGCGCAGTGTAAGATTGAAGTTCTAGATGCATAAAATGGTTTAATCTTTTACGCACGAGTAGTTTACTAGATTAATAGCTACACTAACTAAAACTTGTTCATGGACATAACACATATTAGTTCCAATAGTTTAACTTTGATTACAGTGTTGCCTTGGGTTATGGTAAATAAGGGTCTAACTGCATGTCATAATCTATTACACACAGTGTACCGGCTTGGGCAGTCCATTTGGTAGTTTAAATGTAATTTGTGTGGCTGAATTACATCATAACATGTACTTGTGTCAATTGTACTTGAGAGATTGATTGGTCAGTGACAAGAAATTGTCTTTAACCACAGTGCAAGTGTTGATGATTTAAATTAATTCGTGCTCATTTGTTTGCAAAAAATATTGTTTCTGATCTACATGTATATGGCCTGTTTAATCGTATACAGGGAGCGGCCGAGAATTTGGACACAGTGGCAATGCATGATTTAATCCTGATTCCGTTGACCCACATAGTGTTACTTTTTCGTTGAAATGATTGTCACAATATTTTGATATTTTTTCATTGGAGTTTGACCTTGAAGATTTGTGTTATCAGTTTTCATAGTTGAAGTTTTCATAAGTAGGCTACCAAAACTTTTTCTAAATAGATTTGGAACAGTAAAACCAACAGACACCAATTCCAAAAGAAACAAGTGTATAATGTAAACTACAGTGTAAGTTAAGGTGATAAATAAATGTCACACGTCAACCTATATATAACTGGAAACATGGGACATTTTATCAAAACTTGAAATGACATATAGTAGCTTGTGCTTAAACGTATGATGCCCAACTAACAAAAAAACAAAACTCCTAAAAATTCAGGTTGTATCAATTATCCCCTGAAAGTTACTAAATTAACCAACACTGCCCATTTAACATCACAACCTAATATGGCGTCCTAATGCTCAGCTGCATGTCTGTAGTTTGTTCTCGATAGTGATATTCTCATGATTTTTAGAGCCACACACGTACGATGACTGTTCATAGCCAAGCAATACACATGGTCGTGCAATTGAGCAATTATGCCTTGAACACTCATTTTTCTGTCTATACCCAAACGAAATACATGAGTTTAGTTATATCTTTTTCAGTGAAAATCGCAAATGGAAAAATACACAACATTTTCTTGATGCCATATGACTGTTTATGGACAAGAAATATCTTCAGAAAATGGTCCACATATTAAACCTATGTCGTAGTTGCAAAATCATAGACTCGAAAAATAAAATGACGGCAATGGAGATGAGACAACAAGACCAATACTTTCCAGAAAGAGGAAACATAGTTCTTGGTGATTATTAAACCATCAAACCCAATTATTCATATTCAACCTCGGTTGAAAAAAATGAAGTTCAACTGGCCATTCAAAAAACACAGAAGTAATTATTGGATACAAGTGGCAAATGTGTGTGATAAACTTCATACTAAATAACTTATTTGCATGTTTTCTTGTTGTGGTTTTTGAATTTCTTACAACGACTACACTTGATTATCCGTTTGACCTCGCTCCTATTCTGTAACCTAACTTGTCTTGGTATGTTGTCGTATAGTTCGGTGTAGGAGATGTTGCCCCCAAATAATATTACAACGCCCTCACCACAGTAGACGATCTTTGCAACATATGCTGCCATCTACCCTGCAACAAAATGATTCTCTGTTAACCTTGAACCAATCTTATGTAACAATAATACGAATAGAAAAATAAGTTGCAAGCCTAAGCAAATTTATAAACTATGATTCAAAACATGTGTAACCCACAATTCATAAACTACACTAGCAGAGGACACTGGTGCCAATCTAAAAGGACCAACATAAATCGTAACAACAATACCACATTCAGGGACCTAGACAAAAATCGGCAATAAATAAACACTTATCTGGGAGCAGTACTTTTTTGAAAATTCATAAACTACACGAGCAATACTTGGTAGTGTGTTCAAGACTAGAACGAGTAATGAAATCACAGCTAAAATGTCCTTTAACTGTGTTGATCGATTTGATAAATACACGAAATCAAAATGAAAAACAATAAAATTACTCGAATAAACCAATATGATAGTATAAAGCAATACATCGTTTCGGTTAAATTCATTTTCAGTCAAAGCACAATAAACACCATACATTAAAAACAAAAACCGACCTTTGCCTGAAGGTGAAGTATCGAGAACATACAGCTTATTAGCATTAGTAACACCGTCAAGACTCTGCACAAACCCAGCAGTTCGTCTCGTTTTTTCGATTCAAGTAACTCAACAATTAATTTTTCGTCGAACATGTGGCGGGCGGGTCGATCTGGAGGTCGAGATCCTCGTAGCTAGCGCTTCGAAGCTCTCGTTGGCGACGATGAGAACTGAAAGGTGGAGGGCGGCGACGGTGGTGCGTGGTTGAGGTCCGACTGAACCTCGGGTCGATATCCGAAGTCGGGCTTGATGTCCGACCATGAATCATTACCAACAACACATTAATTCGAGCATCCGACCAATTCGAGCAGGAGGAGGACGGCGGGGGCGTCGTTCGAGCAGCCGACCAATTCGTCGGGGAATGCGGCGGAGCAGGTGGCGAGCCCGAGCGCGGTCGATCGCATCGGAGCTGGTTGCGGGGGTGTGGTGGTGCGTCGGATCACTGGGAGAGGACGGGAAGTTCGCCTTCTTGTTTTAGCGGAGGGAGAGAGTGAGGAATCATGTGGGAGAGAAACGAGGGACATGCTAAGATGGGTATAAATGGAAGGGTAACGAGTCTTTACACATTTTAAGCGGTCTAAATGGGAAGCGTAATTTCTCGAAATCCTTATTGGTAAAAAAATGTTGAAAAAAGCCTAATCGGTATTTTTCTCTAATTTTTTATTCTCTCTCGCAGAGGTTTAATTTTTTAAATCCATCTTCCGCATAAGAGATCTATGAATTCGGGGATGAGAACCACGGGCATAAATTATTTCTTCTCAATATTTACAACCATTCTTCTCCGTCATCGCGCGTGCACGACCATCAAACCCAAGCTATTTCTTTCTCTCGTCTCCAAGCTTTCACACTGTCTCGCCGCCGCTGATATTGAAAGATTGCTCGAAAGAAATTAATCGATCTAAATTCGATTACACAAAACCTAGGTAATTTTCTTAAATTCATTAATTTGGTAAAAAATAAATTTCTGAAAACCCTACTTCCTGTAAATGTGATTTGATCCATCAATTTGATTTAGTTCAGTAATTTTGAAGTTTGAGTTTAGCATTTTTGAGATTTTTCCCTTCTAATTCCCTCGTTCGTCCCGTTTTTTCGATTCAAGTAACTCAACAATTAATTTTTCTATTTGAATTTGTAGGTAATTGGAGTGAGATACAAACTCCTCTGGACTAGACCCTTAGCAGCACATCGTGGTAACATTTTGTATTTTTGTTTTCTCTTTTATTGTTTTTTGATTAGTACATAGTGTATTGTCGATTGTGATAATTTGTTCACCTCAATAAAATTTATACGAGAGACCAAATATAGATGATGAATATGAAATTTTAATTACTTGACATTTAAATTTGAATTATTTTCAAATTTTGCTGTCTAGACCGAAATAAAAAATGAGGCACCTTTTTATGTGACCAATTAATTTTTTTTCCATTAGTTACACAATTACATTTACTATATACAGGGCAAGAATATTCTAAAATGCCAGTTTTCAATTAGTTACACAATTACATTTACTATATACAGGGCAAGAATATTCTAAAATGCCAGCCCATATAATAGCATATTTGTAACAGTGAATGATAATTAGGTAATGTTTTGTAATTAAGATAAACCAAAACAACCCAAAGAACAATTCAAAAGTACACGGCAAACATGATCATAAACATAGAGAAGGAATTCGAAATCACAGGTAATGAATTGGGGAAAACATAATGTATGCTAATTAGAACAATCTAGTTGCAATACCTGATCACAAAAAAGATTCAGAAGAACAAAACACACTTAAAAAAAAAAGGAAGAACAAAACACTCATGAAAAAAACAAACAGGGTGCGGCCAAACGCTGAAGTTTCAGAAGGTGTCTTTTTGAATAGGTCCCATGGGTGACAAACAAAGAGGGAAGAAGTGATTGCACTTGTATCCGTCCAGGACAAATTTGAAAGTCTTGATTATAGAGCTTATTTCAGGACGTGCATCTGCTTCCACAAGCTTATCGTCCCTGTACTTGTCCAGATCAAACCCGCATACGTCGAGATGGATGTGAGCGTACTGGGTGTCTTCGCTTAACGCTGTTTGTAAACACACAATGCCGAACAACTTGTGTGCTATTTTTCCTCCTTCCTCCTCTTGGTAAATAATATGATTCAAAGCAAGAGGCCGAGATCTGTGTTTGAAATCATCAGCAAAGGAAGATCTGGGAATTCTTCCAAAGCTGGCTTTGGACCAATCGAACAAATAGGGGTTATCATGCATAGTAGTATTATAAATATTGTTGTTCTTAACAATGCAAAGCTTGTGATCCTCGATCACAAAGAAACGGCCCTCAAAAGGAATACTCTTGTAGTCATCAGAATAATCTACTATTTTCCAACCGGGCCCATCGAGCTCCTCATCAATGTCGAGGGTGAAAATCCCTAAGCGGGTTTCGATGAGGAAAACAGAATCGGTGATAAACCCAAACCAATCGATATTAAAACTGCGAGGGGTAAAACGATTGGCCAGCAAGAAGTCTTGTATTGGAGGAAGCTTTTCCCATTTGTCCTTGGAAGGATTGTACAACTCGAAATCGATTGGGTTGGGGTCGTCGTAATGAGACCAAGGACCAAAACAAATTCTCCGAGAGAAGACCAGAATTCTTTTAGCGTCGGGGGTAGGGATGGCCACAGTATGGTTTTTGGGGCAGAGCATATCGGGTAAGCCACGGACCATAGATTTATCCAACACCTTAGTACTACTGGATTCGGATTGGGATTGATCGGCGTCGTCGATTAGGTGTGGGTATAGATCAACGGTGTACGCTGAACTACCTTCACGGGGACCGGGATCAGCAGGAAGTCCATTCTCAAACATATACAGGGACGAATCTAAGACGCAGAAAGCATGGGACTTGTCACTCAGGTGGCTGCGATCGAGAATAAGAGTTGGAGCCGTAAGGATGTAACCACCAAATCCGCCGCCATCAACAACTAATGGAGATGATGATGATGATGATGATGACGACGAGGATGATGCGAGATCTACAATCAATATAGCATAATATTCGCCCTCCCAAGCAAAGAGAGAGGTAACGATACAGACTTTACCTGATGGTGACCGTGGCGGTGACGGTGACTGTGGCGGAGATGATTTATTCTGATAGCGGACTGCACCTGGAAGAGAATCCATAGCGGCGGCGGTTCAGATAGGAGGAAACCCTAACGGATCGGATTTGTGAAGAATTACGCCTATTTTTACTGGCATGTAGTACTTTATAAATAATGAGACCCTATACTTTTACCCACTCTTTATAGCCGGATGGGATCTTGCTCCAGGCCCATATTAATAGTCCAGCCCAATTTCATTTTTGCTTATGTCACAATTCAATAATTTTTGGTAAAAATACTAATTAAGCTTTTTTTTTTTTTTTCGGACGAGCTCCAATTTATTTACTAATTATGCCTTTTTGTTCCAATTAAGCCAAAAAATATACCTGGAAGGACGAAAATACCCTTCCACCTATTTTCACACCGAACATTACTATAACTAGTGCAGTACTCGTGTGATGTCCGTGATCTTACGTTGCGCTTGATCTTGCAGTGTGCCTTTGATCTTGCGGTGCCCGTGATTTTACGTACATAGCTCTCTACAATATCGTTTAAAATAATTTATTTTCGTTTAAAACATAAATTACAATATTTTTTCGTTTAAAACATAAATTACAATAGTACAGTATATGTTTGAACTTCATTTATATTCTCTAAATGAAACATTAAAAGGCAAAATTCTAAACTTTTATTACAAATTTTGAAAGACCTCCTTAAAAATCACATTATTTGTTTTGTTTGTAAGTTTTCCATTTTCGTCACAACACAAAAATTTTAACCCACTTCTATTCGTCACCCTTGAAACACCAACGTACAGTTGCCCATGAGTGAAAACCGGTTTCTTCAAAAACACACCAACATCAGTCAACAATTGACCTTGGCTTTTATTGATCGTCATTGCATACGATATCATCAACGGGAATTGTCTTCGTTGAAATCTAAATGGAATCCTCGAATCAGAAGGACTAAGCTTAATTCTGGGAATATACACAATTTCATTCGCGTTTTTGCCTCCCAAGACTCGTGCCTTAATAACATAAGTCCCAAGTTTGGTTACCACCAACTGAGTTCCATTACAGAGTCCTGCCGAGTGATCCATGTTTCGTATCAACATCACCGAAACTCCAACTTACACAAAGTAATAAACAGTCCACATCAATAACTAAACATCATGTTCATATGCATCAAGCATAAACAATCAATTAAATAATCTACATTTTCATTTTATGAAAAAAATATCATTTAATATAAACATTAAGTAGCATAACATCCATTTATATTTTATTTTATGAACAAACATAAAAACTTTACAAATAAGATAGAAATAACCTTTAACTTCAACTGATGATTCGGCAACCCTAAGCATTTGATGGTATTCAAGAATTCAGCGGAGTGCATGTTTGCAAACATATTCTCTGCATCCTCAGACTTTTCAATCGAATCAGCACTAAGATATATTCTTTCATCCGTAGAGTGCATCGAAACCATAAAATCGTTAATAGAATCAACTTCTTCCAAAGTCGGGGCCGAAATGGCCCTACCTTGTAAGAATTGCACATCTCCAATATGATTTGAGAAATCCGGATAAATTGCATGAACCATTGAACCGATGAAATCATCGGAAGAGGTTATGAGAAGTTCATCGGAAATTTCTAGACCGCAACCCCATCATTGTTGTCTCCTATAGTTCCATCGTCAATCGAAGACATCCAATTAGAGAATTCTCTTAAAGTAATTAAATCATTTTCGTCCACAAAATTCTGCAATCTCATATTAGTCGTCAACCTCAAGACTTTGCATTCTCTCCAAATGTTGGAGGAATTAATTGTCGCATGAACAATATCCTGTCTCGTACCTTTAGCAATTACCGGAAAAATTTGACGGAAATCCCCACCAAATACAATAACCTTTCCCCCAAAGGGCTTTTCATCAGCTCACGGATCAGAACTTCGCATAATATCACGCATTGTTCGATCAAGTGCTTCAAAACAATGCCTACAAAATTATATAAAGTCAACTTCAGTTAGTTAATTTTCAGCAAAAGAAAATAGAAACACTGTGAAATATTAAATTTGAGAATGAGAGGCGTTTTATTACCTATGCGTCATGGGAGCTTCGTCCCATATAATCATTTTAGCTTGCTGAATCATCTCTGCGAGTTCGATTCTCTTGTTTATATTGCAGACTGACTCATCAGTTAAGTTCAAAGGAATTGCAAATTTTGAATGAGCTGTCCTGCCTCCGGGTAACAGAAGAGAAGCTATTCCACTAGAAGCAACATTCAACACAATATGACCCATTGAACGAACAGCGGCAGAGAGAGTGTTCCAAACAAATGTCTTACCGGTTCCTCCATAACTATATAGAAAGAAAACGTGTCCTTTGTTTTCGTGCAAAGCAGACATTATCGATTCATATGCTTGGCTCTGATCCTGATTGAGCATTCCGACCAGCCTGAAGTGCTCTTCTGTAAGTTTTTTTTCGATCGTAATTCATCTCTTCCGATATAAGGCGATTTCTATCGATAGCTTCATCGTGCTGCGAATACGGCATCTTGGGATAATCTATAAGGGTTTTACCTTTTCTTTGCATTGCATCTTCAATTTCCCTCAAGCAAAATTTTTTAATTTGATCGTCGCTGAGAATCAAATCTGTAAAAAAAGAGAAGAAATAAAAACTCATATTAAGGACTCTTAGACCCGGTGTATAGTGCATTTATGTCGTCGACACGGGAACAAACTGTAAAGAATGAATTGAAGATGTTAATAATTATATCAGGAAGTTCCAAACGAATACGATATTGATTTAAGATGTCTGATGCGAGGAGATGGCTGCAACTTTCCCAAAGAATCTCTGGCCGACTGACGGAATCAGAAGTTATCAAATTCACAAATAAAGATCGAAGCATTGTTTCTGAACCCCAAACTGCAGCTTCTTCCATGGCTTTAACAAATTCCTTATCGTCATCAATCAAACCACGGGCGAAACAGGTTTCTCTAAAGGTTTCATATCGTATCCCGTTATAACAATAAATATCATCATACGATTCACAACCTTTCACAACATTCAGCAGAAGTCGCATATAATACACCTCCCCACTGCCTGGATGTACATAGTTCAATCTCCCGAGAGCAATTCCTCTCTTCCTTGGCCGCCAAGCACTTTCCTTCTCATCCAAACGAATTTCATAGGAAACTCATCGTAAGTTATTACTTTGGCTCGTTGAAATTTCTTGTTTGCAATCATCCAGGTTGTAAACGTAGTCTCTTTACCCGCGGCTCTGGACACAACATTCGTAACAGACGATCCTTCCTTAAATACAACAATCTGCTCGTCAGGCAGATGAAACTTCAATCTCACAATGTTAGTCTGGTTGAAATGAATTTCATATCCATATAACCGCCACACCGCTTCCGACGCAGATACGTATCTGCAATCTAAATATTGCTTTATTTCATCAACAATTTTATTTCCAGCAACGTCATTGTGAGACTGATAAAAAACGGCAGTTGCTCGATCGTGTCCTTTGTGAACGTATTTGAACGAATATTTAATAGACCGCAAACGATTGCACCACTCCACGTTAATATGCGCTCTATATTTTTTCAGGAGATAAGGGTTATGGGGAACAACAGACCTGCAAAAAAATGTGAACCCAAAGATATTATTAGAAGATGAATTCTATACAATGGCATTCCGGACGAAGTGTTCAATGATGAATTTTATTTTTTATTATCTATGCATAAATAAAACGAAACATCCTAAAAGCATACATATTGTCAAGTTCAATTCCTCTCTTTAATATGTCCTGCCATCATCCCTTCTTTTGTAAACGACAAAGCCATCATTATCTACCGTTGTGCGATAAACGTATTTCTTCGGAATTTTTTTTGTACATCGACATCCATCCATGCACGGTGATATTTTATTTGCTAGGTCACACGGACCATGAATAATGAACTCACTGACCGCGTCATGATATTCCCGATCTTCCTTGCAATCAGGAATCTCCGCAGATATAATACCGTCGATGACATCTGCACTTGCTGTCTGGGGGAAATTTTTTATGAACAGTAGAATATGAGCATGCGGCATTCCACGCTTCTGAAACTCGATAGTATAAACAACTGAAAAGAAGAGTTAAACACAATGAGAATATAAAGCATTAAACTAATTAAATAAAAAAAATGAAAATTAAAAATAGATAAAGGATGCACTAACTCGCAGATTACTCCCCAAACAGCTTTCCGTGACGAATATCTCTCAACATATTGTCTAACTTAGTGTGGAACATTCGAGAAAGAATAACCGGTCAATCATTTGCAGTCAATCCTCTTTCTTTAACATACCTATCTATTTCATCCCACTTCGGATTACACGTGAAAGTAATAAACAAATTTGGATATCCTACCCACCTACATATAGCCATTGCGTCATGATAATTCTGTATCATGTATCGGGCACCGCCAACGAAAGAAAAAGGCAAAATAATCCTTTTACCAGTATCTGCCAGGTTAGTTTCTCCACTACTTAATGCTTCGCCCAACGCAGCGTAAGAGTCACATCTGAAATCCTAGTATCTGCCAAGTTAGTTTCTCCACTACTTAATGCTTCGCCCAACGCAGCGTAAGAGTCACATCTGAAATCCTGCTGATGATTTTTCATGTAAGTAATTTTGTACGACTCAACCATCGTATAAGCGTCAACCAAGAATTGTTGAAATAAACGTCGTCCAAAAAGAATATAGGAGATTCAGTATCCCTCTCCTGCAGCATGTAAGAGAAGTACTATTTCATTAAAACCTTTCTTTTTCTAACTTCTTTGCTCCTAGTCGTTTTACAATGAGGAACGTTATCTCTAAATCCGTCTTCTCCGAAAAAATATAGCAAGGGATACTGGAGCGGCAGATACGACACATAGGGCTGGAAACAAACCTCGAGTCGGGGCGCTTGATGAGATGCCCCATTCATAATTTAACATTTATCATATATCCCACTCTTAAAAATAGTTTATCATCTACCCCGTTATTTATTAAAAGAAAATATTAATTATTTTTACTTCTCCTTTCTTCCCGTAGAAAAGAAAAGTAGCTGCCCAAAATCCTCAATTTTTCAACCCTAATTCACGCTCCCACAAAATTTTCTACTGCCATAGATAGCTGCGAATTCAAGAAAACTTGGAATACAATATGTTTTAATTCAATCCTCAGCTCATTTCCTCCGCGAATTTCGGCCCCTCGCGAATTTATTGTTCCTTAATCAAATCAGTGAATGCTTGTTGTGTCCCCCATATATTTGGTTCAGAATCATTGTCTCTCGACTAGTGTAACAACTTAATTCGTTCTAAGGTGAGAAATTTATTTATGTGATTTTGATTTTTGTCCTTTTTTTATTTTTCTGCGAGATTTTATGTCTGCAATTGTGTTTATCTCCTTAATTGAAATGGCCGAAGATTAAATGCATGTGATGCAGGTTATTGGAGATGAGCAGAGAAATTTGGTTATCGGTTTGCTCTACGGGTGATTTTATCTTCCGCGATGGTGTTTTCTCTTGGGTGTTCGATGGTGGGATTGAACGGGGTAGAGTAATTCCATTTCCAGTTCCAAAAAAAAAAACCTATTTAGAGCTTTACCGTAAGTTGATTGAGAAGTTAAGAATTGATTCATCCATGTACGACATGGTTTTGCGCTGCCTTCACCCAACTGAAAATTAAGACTCAGTGTTTTGCTCGTTTTTCGTAATGTTTTTTGGCTTGATTTTGTGTATATGTGTTAATGTGTATGATTATTTATAATTGCTTATTATTGTTGTGAAGGAGTTTACGTGCGGTATTGTCGAGTTTTTGGTGTTAAAATGCAGGAGAAACGACTAAAACGAGACACAAACCGAGATGGAAAGTGCAGCAACTTCGAGCACTAAACTGTTTTCACTCCCTCCGAATCTGGAGTCTTGGCATACATGATTGGAAAGATCATGAAGTTTAGTTTTCGATGAATTTTGAATCAAGAGAATCGGGGTTCGTATTTAAGAGATATGCCGAGAACCGTAAAACTGCGCATGAAGGAAGGCATTTGATCAAGTTGTTCATGAGCAATGTAGCCTTGATGCAGGATTCCAGGGCGGACCGACCGGCACGGATCGCCTGATATGACAGATTGTAGGTGGTTCTCGAGACAGTGACGACGAGAGGCTTAAAAAGACGCATTTGGTGTTAGATTTATATTGATGTTGTTGCAAGTTATTTATGTATTGTTTCATATAGCAACAAAATTATATATTGTGTTTGATGAATATATTATTTATATGAATTTATTTAAAATTATATAGAATACAGACTATAAATTTAAATTGTTGTGTTTAAAAAAAAGTAAAAAAAAGTGGGAAAAAAATTATACAATATTTTATTAGTTTATATTGTCTATATAATGTTTTCTTATATGACTAATTTGCATGAAGTGTATGTTATTATGTGATGTGGTATATGACAGTCATGAATAGGTATATGATTCCTTTGACTTTACATTATTCATGATTCTCACACGTTGCTTATGGTTGATTTAGATTTGATTGTTTCATAATTTATATATGGTGATAAGTTTGAATTACATACTTAAATCCATGAGTATTCACTACTATCATACATAATAAATCATACATACTAGTAATTTATATTGTCTATATGATACTTTCTAGTACATAGCTAATTTACATGAAGTGTACATTATTATGTGTTGTGGTATATGACAATCGTCATTAGGTATATGAATCATGTTATAAGAGGTTGAATAGCGTGGTAACATTCTTATTCTTTTGGTGATGTATATTTATTTTAAATACATAATAGATCATGTAAAATACATTTTATTTGTTATACATCATACATAATACAATTAAAATTTTGTTTCATAATTTTAATTTTAAAACTATTATAACTTATCACGTTAATCTCACTACTATTCATTCATAATAAATTTAATTTATTAGTATAATTTTAATTCTCTCTTTTATTTTCAATTTTTTTAAGTTTCCTCCAAAATTTTGGATTTGCCAAAAGTGGAACATCAAGTCAATATATAATGCACAAAAAACCGAGGAGTGAAATTCCCCAAATTCCAACTCAGCTTGAACCTCTAAGATCATAAGACTGAAATTTAAAAGCATTCGTGTGTCTTATTCTTCTTCTCAATTTGTTGGATTTCATTCTCCACATCTACTATGAATTAAAATTTAAGTTTTAAAATTTACAAGAATAAAATGACTGAAATCTAAACTTTTAAAATTTAGTTTAGAGACAATACAAAAAATGAAATAAAATCTATACTTAAAATAAAAATCAAATCTACTACTCATTCACACCCTCCTTGAATTTAATTCTAAAAACAATCTTTCAGTCAAGCCTTGTTCATCAACACCACCGCACCATCGTTCATACCCGTAAAGTCGATACCAGTATCGCAAAGCAGCACTCTGAAAAGTCAAAGATCTCTGAATATTCACACCAAAGGTTCAAAATCAGAATATACCAATAAAACAAACAAGTCTGAGAATTTCTTTATAAGTTAAATAGTACTCCATATATATCAGTACTTACATTCAGAGAATTTCTTTTTGAACATAATTGGAAGACAAAATGTATATGCACAAATGTGCATATTTTGGAACATGTGATTCAAGTATATACACAACTAACACTGCACCATGAAATGAAGTAATTGAAAATAGAAAATATGAAATAAAAGGAGTAATCAGATGATGTCACTTCTTAACCCAAATGGATCAGCAACAAGTTCACTTAACCGAAACATACAATGACTATGATTGAAGGTTGGGCATTAAAGAGAGTGCATTGTGCTCTCCTCACCTCATCAAACTATATGTTTTACAAAAAGAAAATACACTCCAAAAATGAGCATCATTGAAGTAAGCCGCAGAAAATGAGCAAAATAATGAGTAATGTCGTATAGTTCCCCACATTCTTATAAAATAACTTTTTCACCCAAGGGTTTATACCTAGAACAATTCTAACAAAACGAAAGCACATATATCACCCAAAGGTCTCACCATCTTTTATCTCGACTTGAATGTAAGGTTTTCCATTTTTGTTCACAATTTTGTAGGGAACAAACTTCATGTCCTTGAACTTCTTTATCCTCAAACTTGTGGATCAAAACAAATTCCAACACTCCTTGAATCGGTAGATTTGTCGAAACTCGCCGCCACTTCAAAAAATCAAACAAAAACCGAAATAATAATTCACACTAATTCCTCACAACACTGACAAAATACAACATCAAACAACGACAAACGAAAACATACAGATTGCAAAACGACAAACAGAAAAACAAACACAAACACAAACACAAACACACTCGTACAAGAAAGTCTCAAATTGAAATCGTGAAGGGAGGGAAAATGAAGTACATATTTCTTCTATTTAATTTCCCCTAATTTTAGTGCCTAAACCCTACATCTAACACAACAAAATATCAAGTATATGAAGAATTAAAATGTACCTGAATCGGTTCACGCCCGAGGGTTATGTAAAACAAAAAAGCAATATAAAGTTCGAAAACCAAAATTAATAGCAACAACAAAAACCCTTGTAATATAGAGTAAGAAAACTAAAAATACAACCGTCTCACCCTCAAACATACAAAAATACAAAGAAAACTTGTAACTGTCCCGCTGAGATTTTCCAGAATAGATGAAAAGAGTTGCATAAAAACAGCCTCCATTGACACAAACACCGAACCCAAAATACAAACAAATGACGCCTAAAAGAGTTGAATAAGGTTACCTAACAAAACAACCCAATTGATGGACTGAGAGAATCGAATGACGGTCGCGGTGCTTCATTCGTATGGAATCGACCTTGGTTTGCCTTCCAACCGTCGATTTGGCCGAGAAAGAATAAAAAAAATTCTAAGTTTATGAAATCGATTTGGGAGAGGGAAAAAGTTTATGGAATTGAATGGAATCGACAAAGGTTTTTCTTGGTTCGAATGGAATGCAATCGACAATTTTCTCCCAAATTTTGCTTTCCTTGTTTTTTTCTATTTTGTTTATCGGGCAGAGTTTGTGAAATTTGGGAAAAAATGGGCAACTAAAATTTACTAAATGAAAGGTGAAAAATACATTAAATAAACAGAAAATGTAAAAAATAAAAGAGGGTATTTCATAAAAAGTCCCTTTAAAATAGGCCATGCCATAAATTGTTCCACTCGAGTCAAAGCTCGACTCGAGTTCGGTCAAACTCGAGCTCGAGCTGAGCATTATTCTATTCGAGTCGAGCTCGAGCCCCAATCATGAAGAATCGACGCTCGTATATAAAAATATTTAATTAAATATTTTAATATGTGTATATATATCGAGTCGAGTCGATCTTTTCGAGCAGTTCGAGTCGAGCCGAACTCGAGCAATACGAGCAGAGTCACTCGAAAAAGCTGGTGTTGAACTAATCGAGCGAGCAAAAGTCGAGCGAATCGATCGAGCCGAACTCGAGCTGCTTGATCGAGTCGAGCTCGAGCATGGAAAAAAATTCGCGAGCCGAGCTCGAGCACCCTCCCGAGCAGCTCGTCGAGCTCGAGCTCGAGCCTGCTATTTTTTTTCCCGAGCCGACTCGATAAGCTCAAAGCTCGACTCGGCTCGGCTCGTTTCTAGCCCTGTCGACACATGAAACTCATTTATGCGCTGTAAAGTCTTTTATCGAGTTTCAATAATAATATCCATGTGATCCTTTAGGTTATCAACATCTCCAACAATTAAGGCTGCCACCTCCGAAACAGATGGCAAGTTGTATCGTTGTCCATCAGAACTCCTTCGGCAAATCAACCTCAGTTTAATCTCATCTTCAGTCCCCAAATTTTCAGTATGTTCACGTATCATTTCACCGGCAAAGAGAAACCAAAGAACCAAAATATTATGCTCATTCAGTACGCTCTTGAGAAGGGCGACGATCTCAGAATGAAACTCGGCCTCTTGAAGCTCAGTCTGATCGTCTGCAGCGTTACTGTTAAACAGCCAATGCGATATTAATTAAATTTATCAGAATTTAAATAAAAAAATTAAAACTGTAAACCCGATGCAAATAATTGAATACCATAAATTAATCAAATCATCTAACCTTATGGAATTAATCCTGTTTACTACTTCATTTTCAGTGTCGTAAATGTACAGTTGAGCAAACATAGCTCTGTCGCTTCAGGTTGGGATTAAACTACCAATCAAATGATAATTATCGACATTTAATCTGAAAATAATAGTTGCCCTTCCGTTGTTAAATGACTAGTCGATCTTCCCTCCCATTGAAGTGAAAGAAAATATCATATTGTACATTTGCATTCCTTTTTGAAATTTCTTACTCATCGGACCATTTCCGTACAATAAATCTTTGTACTTTTGTGGAGGGTCCATGATGGCTGGTAACTTAATTTTACCTAAGTACGAAAAACAGTTTTTTAACTATGTTAATATATAAATAAAACAAATTATCTACAAAAAAAATATCATTATAAATACACAAATGACATAAAATATAAATAACAAATACTTTGGAAGTCCTGATAAATTTTTGGCCTTTTCTATTTCTCATCTCTCCAGAATTTAGCGCTACAATGACTACATTTCCAAACAGGATCGTCAATGTCGTGATAACCTTAAAAAAATGAAAATTTTAAATTTTTTATTAATTCCTGCTTATTAAAAAGTAAATTAAAAATAATGCATGCTGCTGAAAAAAAATTAACCTGGATATTTTGTATTCTCCTTAGCAAGTCCTTGATTATTCGCTGTGCAAGCACCTGGCTGGTTTTTTTTTTTCCTTTCGCTTTGGAGCTCCGATTGTTCTGGTTTTCTTTTTCCTTTCGCTTTGGAGCTCCGATTGTTCTATTTACTGCTGAAGGGACTACATTATTGTGAATTGGAGCATTTGAAGTTGATCCTTCGCATGTCGCCATACCACTATTTATCAAAACTGAACTTTGACCACTCTCGACAATAGGAGATTTATTAGTAGATCCGCCTAAACAAATCATAAACTGTTATCAGTCATGTATTCTTCAATAATAATATAAAGGTTAAAAATTGTGAAATAGATCGGCATACTACATTGGACTTGTACGCTTTCGAATTCTTTACCCAAATTGACAATCTTGATCCGTCGTATATTCTGATCGGCAGTAACATTCACGGTAGATGACTCTAAAATAAAACCATCTGATTGTAGATATATAATAAAAAGATAAAAAGATTTAACGAAACACGTTGATCGTATAAAAATATAAATTGTAAAATAAAATGTATTTATTGTTTATTAACAACGTTGCTTGAAAATAATAAGATTACCAAAAGAGTTCGTGGTAGACAGAGCTTTCTTCTTATTTTCCGCTCGGTTGGAAATATTTTTTTTCCCTATAAGAATTAGTGAGAAATTATTATCGACTTTTCAAAATATACAGTTCTCAAACACAGTGGAATGATACAGAAGAACTTTTGTTGAAAATTTGTAACTCGCTTTCTCACATGATTTTTTTTCCTCTTGGTTGACATTGATCTCAAGAACTTGATATATACTCCTATATATTACTGTTAAATAAGAAATAGAGAGTAAATAATCATTAATCAGGTTGTATATAAATTGATCTCTTTATGTATACTACATGACAAAATAAGAAAATAAATAAATTCATAATAAGAAATATTTAGAATCAATTAGGGTTCTTCTCCAGCACGGGATGCTTTGGTGTAGTGTTCTTGACAGCACACGATGCTTTGGTGTCGTTTTCTTGACCAGCACCTGATGCCCTTGCCAACATTTACAATTCATTCATCATATATATAATGCCTAGGAAAAATATTTAAAGGTTATAAATATTAATAATTATTAGGAAGAATATAAATAAAAACATAACTTGTGAAAAAGATATTCTATTTGCGTGTGGTATTCACCTTACCTCCGAGAGGGGATAAACCATACAATGCGCATGGAGTTGATTATTTTATAGAATTTCTATTTAATATATATTTGATATTCTTCTTAATATTGAGTGCAATGGTTGTTAATGAAGTAATCCTTGAGAGACGATGCTCCTTGATTTTAATTTCCCAATTTGTTATTTGGATTCGATAGGTATGAGAATGTGATGCAACCCAAGGTTCGGCAATCGACGTTGGAGCTCGAATTCAGTCTAGAATGGCGAAGAAGACGTCGGAACGAGAGCCGGGCGTGCATCGAGAAGAAGACGAAGAGTTCGGTCGGACTTTTGGCTTGGTGTCGGCCGACACCAAGGCCTGTCGGCCGACACCTTCAGAAAAGTGCGAGTTTGGACAGCGGAATCAGGCCGCGCTCGCAGGATTTCCCGCGGACGACGATTTTGCCTTGGTGTCGGCCGACACCCTATATTGTCGGCCGACATCTTCACAAAATCAGCTGTGTCGGCGGATTTTTGATGTTTTAGCGTTTTATTAAGTTATTTTCTTATTTTCAGCTTTTAGGGTTTTGTTTGCCTATTTAAAGGCTTTTCTATCTCATTATGAAGAACAAATTAATTTTGATGAATACAATTATGTTTCGTAAGTTTTATTAAAAAATCTCTCTTGGGTTCGAATTCTACCCAATCAACCAAAAGAGTTCAACCGACGAATCAACGAGCCAGTCAAATCTCGTTTGTGTGTCTTCATCATCTCCGAATTATTGATTCAACGTCTCGTTGGGGTTTAGGGCTTTCGAACCTAAATCATTTCGTGGGTTAGGATCAAGGGTTTTGGGACTTCCGCAAGGTATCCTATTTATCGTTTTTCCTTCGTTCATCTCCTATCAATTCTATCCTAACGAGGTACGTATCAGTTGGTATCAGAGCCCAGGTTCGGGTTCAAATTTATACGTAACCTCGTTTCGTTTTCTTTCCTTCTTTCGTGTTCGTCTTTATTTTTCGTTTCTTTTTCTTTCTTCTTCTTTGTTTAAAAAAAAAATTACTTTTTTATTTTCAAATTTACTGTTCATCGTGAATAGTTACTGTTCATCCGAATTTAAAAAAAAAATTATTTTGTCCTCGATTATTCTTTTTATTGTTGTTCATTGTTCGTTCAACAATTTAGAGTTATTCTTAGATTCGTGGATTTTTGTTGGAGTTGAATTCGATCGGTGAGTTGGGAGATTTCGACTCTTGAGAGAGAGAGAAAGTGAGAGACCCGAGTATTGAGTGACTTACCATACTGAGTGATACACGAGAGTGGTGAGGGATTTCTCTATTTGTTTCTAACACTTTTGCAGGATGGCTGACATGGATTATACCCAAGCTAAGCTCATCATGGAGAAGGCGATGGCACGGTTTGAAGGGTTGCTTAAATCGAAGATGAAGGTGGTGAATGCACGACTTACCGCCTTAGAGGAGAAAGCTCATCGTGAAAATGTATGGAATCGAAGAGGTGGCAGCGGGTACCGAGAAGTTCAGAATGGCCACCATCGAGCCCGTGATCTTAGTCGGGAGTTTCGTGATGAGAGGAGGTCCAAAGCTGAGCATTTGGACGACGAGAGGAGGGCCAGAGCTGAGCGTTTGGACGACGAGAGGAGGGCCAGAGCTGAACGTTGGGACAAGTGTTGGAACAATATTGAGCGTAAGTTAGAGGAATGGGTACAATCGCCAATGAAGCATGGGAAAGTGGCGACTGATGACGACGGCGAGAAACCGGAACCGAAGGCCTTTGTAGGGTCCGAAGAAGAATCGGTCTTGGTGTATTCCGAGGAGGATTTGACTTTGGAGGAGTCCGTAGAAGAGTGCGACGAACCGACACCATCGGTTGCCATGGCTTCTGACATCGAGGAGTCGGTGGGGTCCGACATCGAGGAGGTTTCGGTGGATTTTGACGTCGTGGAGGCTTCGGTAGAGTCCGAGGAAGAGATTTCGGTAGAGTCCAAAGAGGAGGAATTAATGAAATCCGAGGACCTTCCGCAATTGGAGTTACCCATGGTGGAACAAGCAACGAAAGAGGGACAAGCAACGTCTGTGGTGTTGTGCGAGGAGGTGAAGTGCTACACTAACGTTTTATTGTCTCTACACCCTTTTATTCATTGTGCTTTTCAGGAATTTCATGATGACTTCCCTGAAGAAAGATCTCTTAGTTTTCCGCTACATCGAGGGTGTGAGCTGCAGAAGTATGTAGTTCCGAGCTTGTTCGTGAGAGTGGTGTACGACCCTGGCATCGGCATGGATTTGAGGACAAATCCTCTTGAAGAGGAGGGGAATGATGCAACCCAAGGTTCGGCAATCGACGTTGGAGCTCGAATTCAGTCTAGAATGGCGAAGAAGACGTCGGAACGAGAGCCGGGCGTGCATCGAGAAGAAGACGAAGAGTTCGGTCGGACTTTTGGCTTGGTGTCGGCCGACACCTTCAGAAAAGTGCGAGTTTGGACAGCGGAATCAGGCCGCGCTCGCAGGATTTCCCGCGGACGACGATTTTGCCTTGGTGTCGGCCGACACCCTATATTGTCGGCCGACATCTTCACAAAATCAGCTGTGTCGGCGGATTTTTGATGTTTTAGCGTTTTATTAAGTTATTTTCTTATTTTCTGCTTTTAGGGTTTTGTTTGCCTATTTAAAGGCTTTTCTATCTCATTATGAAGAACAGATTAATTTTGATGAATACAATTATGTTTGGTAAGTTTTATTAAAAAGTCTCTCTTGGGTTCGAATTCTACCCAATCAACCAAAAGAGTTCAACCGACGAATCAACGAGCCAGTCAAATCTCGTTTGTGTGTCTTCATCATCTCCGAATTATTGATTCAATGTCTCGTTGGGGTTTAGGGCTTTCGAACCTAAATCATTTCGTGGGTTAGGATCAAGGGTTTTGGGACTTCCGCAAGGTATCCTATTTATCGTTTTTCCTTCGTTCATCTCCTATCAATTCTATCCTAACGAGGTACGTATCAGTTGGTATCAGAGCCCAGGTTCGGGTTCAAATTTATACGTAACCTCGTTTCGTTTTCTTTCCTTCTTTCGTGTTCGTCTTTATTTTTCGTTTCTTTTTCTTTCTTCTTCTTTGTTTAAAAAAAAAATTACTTTTTTATTTTCAAATCTACTGTTCATCGTGAACAGTTACTGTTCATCCGAATTTAAAAAAAAAAATTATTTTGTCCTCGATTATTCTTTTTATTGTTGTTCATTGTTCGTTCAACAATTTAGAGTTATTCTTAGATTCGTGGATTTTTGTTGGAGTTGAATTCGATCGGTGAGTTGGGAGATTTCGACTCTTGAGAGAGAGAGAAAGTGAGAGACCCGAGTATTGAGTGACTTACCATACTGAGTGATACACGAGAGTGGTGAGGGATTTCTCTATTTGTTTCTAACACTTTTGCAGGATGGCTGACATGGATTATACCCAAGCTAAGCTCATCATGGAGAAGGCGATGGCACGGTTTGAAGGGTTGCTTAAATCGAAGATGAAGGTGGTGAATGCACGACTTACCGCCTTAGAGGAGAAAGCTCATCGTGAAAATGTATGGAATCGAAGAGGTGGCAGCGGGTACCGAGAAGTTCAGAATGGCCACCATCGAGCCCGTGATCTTAGTCGGGAGTTTCGTGATGAGAGGAGGTCCAAAGCTGAGCGTTTGGACGACGAGAGGAGGGCCAGAGCTGAGCGTTTGGACGACGAGAGGAGGGCCAGAGCTGAACGTTGGGACAAGTGTTGGAACAATATTGAGCGTAAGTTAGAGGAATGGGTACAATCGCCAATGAAGCATGGGAAAGTGGCGACTGATGACGACGGCGAGAAACCGGAACCGAAGGCCTTTGTAGGGTCCGAAGAAGAATCGGTCTTGGTGTATTCCGAGGAGGATTTGACTTTGGAGGAGTCCGTAGAAGAGTGCGACGAACCGACACCATCGGTTGCCATGGCTTCTGACATCGAGGAGTCGGTGGGGTCCGACATCGAGGAGGTTTCGGTGGATTTTGACGTCGTGGAGGCTTCGGTGGAGTCCGAGGAAGAGATTTCGGTAGAGTCCAAAGAGGAGGAATTAATGAAATCCGAGGACCTTCCGCAATTGGAGTTACCCTTGGTGGAACAAGCAACGAAAGAGGGACAAGCAACGTTTGTGGTGTTGTGCGAGGAGGCGAAGTGCTACACTAACGTTTTATTGTCTCTACACCCTTTTATTCATTGTGCTTTTCAGGAATTTCATGATGACTTCCCTGAAGAAAGATCTCTTAGTTTTCCGCTACATCGAGGGTGTGAGCTGCAGAAGTATGTAGTTCCGAGCTTGTTCGTGAGAGTGGTGTTCGACCCTGGCATCGGCGTGGATTTGAGGACAAATCCTCTTGAAGAGGAGGGGAATGATGCAACCCAAGGTTCGGCAATCGACGTTGGAGCTCGAATTCAGTCTAGAATGGCGAAGAAGACGTCGGAACGAGAGCCGGGCGTGCATCGAGAAGAAGACGAAGAGTTCGGTCGGACTTTTGGCTTGGTGTCGGCCGACACCAAGGCCTGTCGGCCGACACCTTCAGAAAAGTGCGAGTTTGGACAGCGGAATCAGGCCGCGCTCGCAGGATTTCCCGCGGACGACGATTTTGCCTTGGTGTCGGCCGACACCCTATATTGTCGGCCGACATCTTCACAAAATCAGCTGTGTCGGCGGATTTTTGATGTTTTAGCGTTTTATTAAGTTATTTTCTTATTTTCAGCTTTTAGGGTTTTGTTTGCCTATTTAAAGGCTTTTCTATCTCATTATGAAGAACAGATTAATTTTGATGAATACAATTATGTTTCGTAAGTTTTATTAAAAAATCTCTCTTGGGTTCGAATTCTACCCAATCAACCAAAAGAGTTCAACCGACGAATCAACGAGCCAGTCAAATCTCGTTTGTGTGTCTTCATCATCTCCGAATTATTGATTCAACGTCTCGTTGGGGTTTAGGGCTTTCGAACCTAAATCATTTCGTGGGTTAGGATCAAGGGTTTTGGGACTTCCGCTAGGTATCCTATTTATCGTTTTTCCTTCGTTCATCTCCTATCAATTCTATCCTAACGAGGTACGTATCAGAATGTCACTTTGCCGACGAATTCTGGCGAAGACTTGTAGCAGAACTAATGATGGGCTTGGCTCATTAGCTGATTTTAGTAACCCTAATTTGTATTCTCTATAAATAGAAGATGTAACACCTCATTAAAGAGACCTACACATTTCCCCAAAATTTCATATATAGCATTATATCCTTGTTCACTACTCAATCCTCAAAACCTCTATTTTTAGTTGATAATTAAAAAACACGATTTTCAGACTATCAACATTGAGTATTTTACCGAGTAAAATATAATTTTGTTGAATTCAAGAATGAATCAATACTTCTTTTTAAATTATAAAAAAAATTATAAGTAATTAAAAAGAAGTACGTTATTAAGGACAGATGTTTTTACTGTTTTTTATATTTTCTTATGCAAGCACCAATTTTTTTACAATATGAATAAGAATTATTTATATAATTTTATTACAGTATTTTTTTATTAATAATTAAAAAAAACATATTATTATTTTAAAAGTTTTAAAATACATAGTGTTTTATATATGATTTTTTTTATAAGGAGGAGAGACGAGAAACTCACCCCACCCGATCGGAGGTCTCTTGATCGGGTATGATGTAAATCGAGGAATGTGCCCGAGTAGCAGACACATGTGCGAGAGAGCCAACATGTCAAACCCTAGGACAAACTTTCATGATATTTCAATGAAAAATTATCTCACCCGAGATTCGAACCATGCATCGCCGGGGAATTACACCCACATCATCACATGTCTTACCACTCGTCTATGCTCCTGGGGACTATATATGATTTTTTTACAGTAACAAAGGGCAAAAACAAATCTTTGTAAGTCTGTTTGAAGATTTGTGTTAGTTTTTAATTTAGGATCTGCTTATTTTTAATCATTTTGTTTTTCTGATTAATAATAGAATAATTGATCTACTGGAATAATTGATCTACCGTAATACAATTTAATTTTTTATATAATATTATATAGGATAGTAATGGGTATGAATTTAAAAGGGTATAATAGATATATTAAGTTGTGAATTAAGTAAAAATAATAAAAGATAAAATTTAAAAAATGTGTATTTAGTAAATTGGTGAACTTAGTGTTTTTTGAGTGTAAATAAAATCATCATTTAGATCACTACTATTTCATAATTTTTTTACCCTTTTTCTATTACAAATAATTGACGGACTTTTCTTATTGAGTATCTCACAATAGTTTATACACGAAACTTATTTTTATTTTATTTTTAAAAGTTATAAAATATATTTTTTTTTTAATTTCCTAACCAACAAAACAAAGTATGTCAACTTTGCTTACACGAGAAATAATTTGTATTTGACACTACTTTACTAGTATTACTTTTTTTATTAATTTGTCAACTTTAATACTAGTATTACTTTACTAGTATTAATTTGTCAACTTTGCTTACACGAGAAATAATTTTTTTATTTTTCATCATGCGGGCGTACTACTTTAATATTATAGTATAAAATTTTGTGTTTGCATCATATACTGTATTAGCCCAAATATTTCAATCTAAAATTATTTTCACAAATTTTTCATAAATATTTAAAAAAAAAAATTAGGATTGATCGAGTAGTAACAAAACAAAACAAACACAAGCCACAAAACAAATATTATCATATTTTAAATCTTGTCCCCATCAGCCTTGTAATGTTCGTCAATATTTCTACTTAGAAAAAATTGAAAAAATAAATATTAAAAAATATGTATTAATAAAATAATAAAAATAAATATAAACAAGAAGAGAAAAAAATAAAATTATTACAAGAAAAATATTATTTGTACTAATGTAATGTTGTCAACGCTTCTACTTAGAAAGATTTGAAAAAATAAATATTCAAAAATAAGTATTAATAAAATCATAAAAATAAATATAAACAAGAAGAGAAAAAACAAACTTATTACAAGAAAAATATTATTTGTACTACTATGAATAGATCGTGTTCTTAATCATAACTTTAAACTTATTTTTATTTATAAAATTAAAATTAATTAAAATTAATTATTATATAGGGTCGGGCCTACAAGAGGCCGAGCTTACTAAAGCCCAAGCTCGACCTATATATAATATGAGCTTCATTTTTCGGCCCAAGCTCGGCTCGACCCTAAATAATATTAGTCGACCGAGGCTTTTCTTAGGGTCGAACGAGCCGAGTTAGGGCCGGCCCGACCCGATTGACAGGCCCACCTACGGATAGGATTTCGAAAATTTTGAATGCATATTTGTTGTGAAATGAACAAATATTTTAAATAATAAATGGACATTTAAAAAAAAATAATTATCTTATATTATAACATAATCTTAATTTTTAGTCTAATTATAAAAAAAGAAGGATTTATCCAATCCACCCCCTTTATATGAGATCTCTTATTTAGGGTGGAAATATGCATTTTTCATGTTAGTCAAGAAACTACCGAATAAACAAACGGGATATAATAAATCATAATCCCAAATATTCACTTCATACTCCCCCAAAACTGAATCTTTTGTTCCGGCGATTTGCGACTTTAGAACTGTGATAAAGACGGACCAGTTTTTCTTCCAATTCACAACTCCTAGTGAACCGAGAATCAAGTCCACGCAATTTTATCCCTATAGGCTCACCTGTAATGAGATAAGTTTATTGGACACCCGATTGCAATCTGCAACCCTAGCTTTTAAGGTATGATTTTCGATATATGATTTTCATTTTTTCTCCCGTTGCAATAACTAGAAGTGCATCATTGTGTGTTTAGATTGCCTTCCAGGTTTAGGGTTCTGCGATTTTTGATTTAATTCTACCAAATTTAATAGTAATTATGGGAGGATTGAATCTGTGTACCTGTTTCAGTGTTCCTTACTTTACTAACTTTGGCAGCCATTGATGGAGTAGTATACTTAATGTCTAGATTTGAGTATTCTGAACTCTGTATGCACTTTCATTTACCTATCTATTACAGACATTCATTTGCTTTTAATTATTGTTAATTAAATACATGCAAATCATAGTCCTAGATTTTATACGTTGTAGTTAGTATGGTGTGTCGGGCCCGCACAGAAGATCATACTATCGGTTACTCGTATTTAATCAAACAGTTGCTCACGACCTAGATGGACACGGACCAATCCATCGGTATAGTCGTTGTGTGAGAGAGAAGATAATTTGTCTTGATTATCTTATCACACTTGTACACTTGGTGTATTGAGCGGATCGATTGAGACTCATCAATTAGGATTGCTCGGCGATAATTGATTTGAGACTCGGAGTATTTTATTCTTAATCCCTGAAACAATTGCGGGTGTGTATATTTAATATAAGTGACTTTGATTTACCAAAGGAATTAACCGGTTTAATTATTGGGTTGATTACCGGTTAAGTTGGGTCACTATATTTTATATATGGCATGCCGTGAATTCTTGAAGGGGCAGTGTATCCCGTAAGGGTTGATAATATCCCCGAGATGAGCTCATAAGGATTTATTGTGTAAACCTCGCGAGTGGATTTGTTCCGCACAATAAATAAGGTTGAGTGGTACTAGTCTCGGATAAAAGAGATGAATAAATTTATTAAGCAATAAATAAATTTTATTCATGGATATTTAAATCTTAAATACACGGAATAAATAATACTAAGTTGGAGAAATATTATTTGGTATAATATGGAATAATATTGGGAGGTCAATTTTATTTATATAGTGGAAAATAAATAAAATTAATATTGATAAGAATTAATGGATTTGGGTTGGACCCAATTTAATTTTCAATATTAAAGCCCAATATTTATTCTCCTTTTGATCCCCTTCGTAGCCTATAAAAGCACTACATGGTCTTCACTTCTTAACCTACGTAACGCCAACAATAAAGTTCGAGAGTGAAGAGGATCCATAAGTTCGATAGCTCGTCGCCCACCCGACGTTCGAACGGAGTGCAAGGAATACGCGGGAAGGTCACGAGGTCATCGATTTCGTTTCTCCGAACAACGAATCGTAGGTACAATTCTCAACGCACTTGTTAATTGTTCGATTTGTTTTTATCGAGAATACCGTAGGACGAAGATCCGAAGATCGAGACCCGGAGTAGACGGACGAACGCGCGGTGGTGGCGAAGCCACCGGACCGCGGCGCACGCCCGCCTAGGGTTTCGGCGTGGGGGCGATGGGGGCCGAACCCTCGGCTGAGCCGAGGGTGTGCGATCGACCCGAGGGGATCGATCGCTGGGCACGGGCTGGTGCCGTGCCCTACCCCGCCGTGAAGGCGGGGGCCTCCTGGTGGCGGCGGGTCGCCGGACCCGCCGCGGGCGGCTGCTGGGCAGTCCACCCCGATCGATCGCCCGAGCGCGATCGATCCCTCATCGCGCGAAGCGCGCGGCCGTGGGGGTGCGGCTGGGGCGTGCGCGGCCTTCGGGCCTCGCTGTGCGCTTCGGTCGTATCCCGGCATGGTTGTCGTGTTCGTGTGATCTCCGGCGAATGGTTCGTTCGGGTTATCGGTTCCGCTATTTTGATAACCCGGGATAGCGAATTCCAACAATTGGTATCAGAGCGTGGTTTACGTTCGCGGTATTTTCGATAAAATTGTTCTACCTTGCAGGGTTCCGACTATTATGGCTTGATGATTATTCGTTTAATTATTTTGTCATGTGATTGTTGGTTTTATTAAACTCTCGGACATGTCGAGATTCGTTTTTGGTGGTGAATGCTTGTAATAGTAAAAATTCGGGGGTTGACCGAATTTAGGATTTATTATTATGTTCGTTGTTTTTCCGGAAAATGTATAGGGTCGATTTCGTGTATAGAATCGATACCGGAATTGTAATTTAGATTTTTGTAAATTTATTTTGCGATTGGATCGACGTATCGTAGACCGCCGGAGAAGACGAAGTGACGAGAGGGACGAAGGGCTAGGGATCGATTGGATCGATCCCCATGATGCCCGATCGATGGCTATGGGCGTGGGGGCTGTTGCCCTAGCCGCGGCTGCCACCACCTCGGTGGTTGTCGGCTTGGCTGGGCGGCGGCGCTCCTCCCCATGGGTGGCCGGTCGATCAAAGGGTGGGGGTGGTTCGGGGTCTCCCAACCCGGACTACTCCTACCGGAAATATACTTTCCTAATTAATTCATATTTCCTATTTTGAGTATTTCTTTATGGAATATTCTAGAAAAATAGAAAAAGAATTAATTTAGTACTAAATTTATTTTTCCTATTTGATTATTCCTACTCATGGGAATATTCATGGATTAGGAATAAAAAAAAATTTAGAAAAGTATAATAGTCCTAATTATTTTATTTCTTTATTTCATTATAGATATCATCTAGAATATTCCAAGTTTTATCTTGGATAGATTATTCTAGTGATTTAATGAAGTGGAAAAAGAAAATAAATAAATAAAAATATTAATAATATTTAATTTTATTTTTAATATATTCAATTGACTTAATTTTCGAATTAAGTAACTTTTGGATTAATTGAAAATAAATAGATTTAAATATTGGAAATTAATATTCGTCACATAGAGCATTCAAGAAACGAAGACTGAAGACTAGAAGATGCGTACGGGGATGTGATGAAGCCATAATAGTCGGAAAATAATATTCTAGTAATTATTTTGACTATGTGATAATACTATGTGCTTTATTACATGTATGCATGCTATATGTGTTTATTTTATGCACTAGATAGCGTATCCCTTTATTGTAAAAAGCTAAGTGGGAGAGGGTATGGAAACATACCCATGGTCTCCATTGCTGCTCTCTTGGTGACTTTTATGAACTTTTGAAGTTTATATAGATAAGTCATTGGAGGAGAGTTCTTGTAATTCCTCTTACAAGAGACATTAATTGAGTTTATCAAACAATGCCTAATTTGTCTTTCCAAAGCTGATTTCAAGTCGACTCATTCTCACCCCGGGGAGTGGAATGGAGCCAGAGCCACTTGGTCATGTAGAGGACACAAATTAGAGACTTTCGTGCCATTCTTTGATAGGTGGGTCGTTTGTCTGCTCGGCTCCCTCATTTATGAGAGATAGGGTCGTTCGCATGGTGAATCACTGGTTAGAAACTTCGAGTTTCACTTATGATTCTCCACGTCTTGATTTACGAGATCAAATGGATCAAGTAATTGGGAGTCAATTATAAAAGTCTCTTAGTGTAGTAAACGTCCACACCACGTGGCTTGCTATGCTGACGGACTTTGGATTAATTGATGTAGACAGTTGTAAGTAATTATGAAGATTTGTGAAGTTATCGTAAACGTCCACACCACGTGGCTTGCGGTGATGTAGCAATTCCAAGTAATTTATTTTGGTACTGAGTAATGGTTTACACTTAGATACGCGTTATAGTATTCCTCCCCACGAGGTTACGCTATAATTGATGTATGACCGAAGAAAATCTAATTGCTAAATCATTTGGGTGGGTAAACGTCCACACCACGTGGCTTGCCTTACCTGATGGGATTTTAGATGTGATTAGTGATTTAATGATATTATTTAAGGGAGATAATATCGGATATTAAATTGTTTGTCTGTTTTATGTGCTTATAAGTTAAGAATGACTGTGACCCCACTTTGTGATATACTTAAGGATGATAACTCACCGGTTCCATATGGTGATTGGGAACGAAATCTGGACATTGTCCAGACTGTTGAGCTTTCCGAATCCACTGTTGTCCCAACTGATGAGGACATTCGAAATGACCTCAGGATGATGTTGAGACATAGCGTGGAAGCCGGGCAAGAGGTGATTAACATATTCACAGAATTCTCTCTCAATGAGTCCCTTAAAAAGGAATCAACGAGAGCGGAGTTTGTGCGTAAGTTAAGAGAATCACAAGCTTTTGTGGCAAGGCTAGAGGAAGAGCGTGCAAAGAAACCCAGTGGCTCAAAGCCACGGATTGGGAAAGGCAAGCCTTCTGGCAAGTGCTTTCGATGCAAGCAGTTTGGGCACTGGAGGTCTGATTGTCCTCTCATCAAAGGTACGAAATTTTCCTTAGTCACTGAAACATTGTCAGCGGTGATATCTACCAGCACCTGGTGTGTAGATACGGGCGCCACTGACCATGTCTGCAATTCATTGCAGGGGTTCCAGGAAACCCGGAGACTTAGAGAGGGAGAGATCGTAGTCTACATGGGCAATGCCGCGAAGGTGGCGGCTGTTGCAGTGGGAGACGTTCACTTACGCTTTAGTAGTGATAGGGTTTTAGTTTTACAAAATTGTCTTTATGTACCAAATTTTAGAAAGAATTTAATTTCGGTTTCTAAGTTAATTCTGAATGGATATGCTGTTTCTTTTGATCACTCTGTGGTCATAAGAAGAAATAGTGAGATTGTCTGTTCTGGTACATTGGTGGACGATTTGTATATTCTAAATCCTGAGTCTAACACGATGCAACTAACCGAGAGTAATAACACATCTACGAACACCAATAAGAGAAAGGAACCTTCTAAGATGAATCAATTATACTTGTGGCATCTAAGGCTAGGTCATATTAATTCGAATAGAATTCAAAGGTTGAAAGCTGATGGTCTCATTAGCGGCATAGAAGGAGAGGACCTTCCAACCTGCGAATCCTGTTTGGAGGGTAAAATGACCAAGCGTTCTTTTTCTGGTAAAGGACGTAGAGCTGAACAAGTATTGGATTTGATTCACTCTGATGTATGCGGACCTATGTCTACTCAGGCAAGGGGAGGGTACGAGTATTTCATCACTTTTACTGATGATTACTCAAGGTATGGATATATTTACCTGATGCGCCACAAGAGTGATTCTTTTGACAAGTTCAAGGAATTCAAGGCTCTTGTGGAGAACCTTCGTGGTAAATCCATAAAATGCCTGCGATCTGATCGCGGAGGCGAGTACCTGTCTGGAGAATTCAAGGCATACTTGGCAGAGAATGGGATTGAATCCCAGCTGACCTCACCATATACTCCTCAGCAGAATGGTGTGTCAGAAAGAAGGAATAGGACTCTTATGGAAATGGTGCGATCGATGATGAGTTACTCGGATTTACCTGTTATGTTCTGGGGACATGCCTTGGAAACAGCGGCGTATATTCTGAACAGGGTTCCGACCAAAACGGTACCAACTACACCCATGGAATTGTGGAGTGGGCGTAAGCCTAACTTGGGACACATTCGGATCTGGGGATGTCCAGCACATGTGTTGCGACAAGGCGCCGATAAGTTAGAACCTAGATCAGAAATACGGCTGTTTGTAGGATACCCGAAAGGAACTAAGGGTGGCATGTTCTATAGTCCTACGGACCAGAAGATCGTTATAAGTACTAACGCTCGGTTCTTGGAGGAAGACTATGTCATGGACCACAAGCCCAAAAGTGACATAATACTTGATGAGTTGAGAGGTAACGAGGAAGACCTGGATACAGCCGAACCGAGTGTAGATACACCACTAGAACCTGCACCTAATACTGTCACTGTTAATACACCGGAACGCCGTCGTAGTGGGAGGGTTGTTAAACAACCGGACAGATGGATTGGACTGGGTGAGTCTTCGGACTCGGCACCCGGAGTTCATGAAGTCGATCCCTGGACCTATGATGAGGCGGTACAAGATATAGATGCGCCTTCTTGGAAGAAAGCGATGAAATCCGAAATAGAATCTATGGATTCTAATAAAGTCTGGGATCTTGTAGAACCACCAAGCGGCGTAAAGCCAATTGGGTGTAAATGGGTCTACAAGAGAAAGAGAGGATCTGACGGAAAGGTTGAAACCTTTAAAGCTCGGCTTGTTGCGAAAGGATATACTCAGAAAGAGGGAATCGATTATGAGGAGACCTTCTCGCCGGTAGCCAAGATAAAGTCGATCCGGATTCTCTTATCCATAGCAGCTCATATGGATTATGAGGTGTGGCAAATGGATGTCAAGACAGCTTTCCTTAATGGAAGTCTTGACGAGACGATTTATATGAAACAACCAGAAGGATTCATTGCTAAGGGGCGAGATCATCTAGTGTGCAAGCTTAATCGATCCATTTATGGATTGAAACAAGCCTCGCGATCGTGGAACCTGCGGTTTGATGAAGTAGTCCAATCTTTTGGATTCATTCAAAGCATGGACGAATCGTGTGTGTATTGGAAACGTGATGGGAAGAAGGTGGTGTTCCTCGTGCTTTATGTAGACGACATTCTTCTCATTGGCAACAGTGTAAAGATGTTATCAGACATAAAGGGATGGTTGTCTAGACAATTCGATATGAAAGATTTGGGAGAAGTCGGACATGTTCTAGGGATCAAAGTTATAAGGGATCGCCGGAATAGAACATTGTGTCTTTCCCAGCAATCTTACATAGACACGATTCTAGCTCGTTTTAACATGCAAGATTCCAAGAAGGGTGATCTGCCTTTCAGTAAAGGAACTTATCTTTCTAAGGAAATGTGTCCTCAGACACAGAAGGAGAAAGATGACATGAAAGCGGTTCCCTACGCTTCGGCTGTGGGAAGCTTAATGTATGCAATGTTATGCACGAGGCCTGATATTTGCTATGCCGTTGGCATAGTAGCGAGATATCAGAGTAACCCTGGAAAGGCTCATTGGACTGCCGTAAAGAGCATTTTCAAGTATTTGCGAAATACTAAGGATTATGTTCTGAGATACAGTGCAGACAATCTGATTCCTTTGGGTTACACAGATTCGGATTTCCAAGCTGATAAGGACCGGCGTAAGTCGACATCAGGCTATGTGTACACTTTGGGAGGTGGAGCCGTATCATGGAAGAGTGTTAAGCAAAAGTGCATTTCGGACTCTACCATGGAAGCTGAATATGTTGCAGCCTCAGAGGCAGCGAAAGAATCAGTGTGGTTCCTTAATTTCCTCCAGGACTTAGATGTGATTCCGAGTTTGCCTAAGGCTATGACAATTTATTGTGACAATAGCGGTGCAGTGGCAAACAGTAAGGAACCACGGTCCCATAGTGCTACAAAACACATAGAGCGCAAGTACCACCTGATTCGAGACATCGTCAAGAGGGGCGATGCGATAGTCACCAAGATAGCTTCGGAAGACAACCTAGCGGACCCTTTCACCAAGATACTTCCTAAGGAAGTATACTACAAGCACTTGGAGGGTTTGGGAGTCAGAAGTTTGGAGGATATGACTAGACCTTAGTATAAGTGGGAGATTGATGGAGTAGTATACTTAATGTCTAGATTTGAGTATTCTGAACTCTGTATGCACTTTCATTTACCTATCTATTACAGACATTCATTTGCTTTTAATTATTGTTAATTAAATACATGCAAATCATAGTCCTAGATTTTATACGTTGTAGTTAGTATGGTGTGTCGGGCCCGCACAGAAGATCATACTATCGGTTACTCGTATTTAATCAAACAGTTGCTCACGACCTAGATGGACACGGACCAATCCATCGGTATAGTCGTTGTGTGAGAGAGAAGATAATTTGTCTTGATTATCTTATCACACTTGTACACTTGGTGTATTGAGCGGATCGATTGAGACTCATCAATTAGGATTGCTCGGCGATAATTGATTTGAGACTCGGAGTATTTTATTCTTAATCCCTGAAACAATTGCGGGTGTGTATATTTAATATAAGTGACTTTGATTTACCAAAGGAATTAACCGGTTTAATTATTGGGTTGATTACCGGTTAAGTTGGGTCACTATATTTTATATATGGCATGCCGTGAATTCTTGAAGGGGCAGTGTATCCCGTAAGGGTTGATAATATCCCCGAGATGAGCTCATAAGGATTTATTGTGTAAACCTCGCGAGTGGATTTGTTCCGCACAATAAATAAGGTTGAGTGGTACTAGTCTCGGATAAAAGAGATGAATAAATTTATTAAGCAATAAATAAATTTTATTCATGGATATTTAAATCTTAAATACACGGAATAAATAATACTAAGTTGGAGAAATATTATTTGGTATAATATGGAATAATATTGGGAGGTCAATTTTATTTATATAGTGGAAAATAAATAAAATTAATATTGATAAGAATTAATGGATTTGGGTTGGACCCAATTTAATTTTCAATATTAAAGCCCAATATTTATTCTCCTTTTGATCCCCTTCGTAGCCTATAAAAGCACTACATGGTCTTCACTTCTTAACCTACGTAACGCCAACAATAAAGTTCGAGAGTGAAGAGGATCCATAAGTTCGATAGCTCGTCGCCCACCCGACGTTCGAACGGAGTGCAAGGAATACGCGGGAAGGTCACGAGGTCATCGATTTCGTTTCTCCGAACAACGAATCGTAGGTACAATTCTCAACGCACTTGTTAATTGTTCGATTTGTTTTTATCGAGAATACCGTAGGACGAAGATCCGAAGATCGAGACCCGGAGTAGACGGACGAACGCGCGGTGGTGGCGAAGCCACCGGACCGCGGCGCACGCCCGCCTAGGGTTTCGGCGTGGGGGCGATGGGGGCCGAACCCTCGGCTGAGCCGAGGGTGTGCGATCGACCCGAGGGGATCGATCGCTGGGCACGGGCTGGTGCCGTGCCCTACCCCGCCGTGAAGGCGGGGGCCTCCTGGTGGCGGCGGGTCGCCGGACCCGCCGCGGGCGGCTGCTGGGCAGTCCACCCCGATCGATCGCCCGAGCGCGATCGATCCCTCATCGCGCGAAGCGCGCGGCCGTGGGGGTGCGGCTGGGGCGTGCGCGGCCTTCGGGCCTCGCTGTGCGCTTCGGTCGTATCCCGGCATGGTTGTCGTGTTCGTGTGATCTCCGGCGAATGGTTCGTTCGGGTTATCGGTTCCGCTATTTTGATAACCCGGGATAGCGAATTCCAACAGCCATTGCTTCCGAGCTACGAGGAAAGTGGCAGGATAACAGACGGCGACATGATGATATCAATGAAGCTCGATGGGACCAACTAACTCATATGTGTAGACCGCGGAAACAGAAGGTATTGGGTCCTAGTGTGTAGGTTTTTTTGGCTCAAGGAAAACGAAGAAAAAAAATTAATTGAAAATGCAGTCCTAGCTCTTATTTCTCAAAAAAGATCTTTTTTTCTATTTCAAATGAGATTTTTCTCAATTTAAAAATTCATTTCAGAAGGTATTGAATTTAAAAATATTCGTAGGTGTGTTGAAGATATAGTGTTCACCCTTCACTTATTCTAGACTTGATTTGGAGGTTTGTGACTCAATTATCCTTCTCCCCATGAAATATTCTCATTAATTCGATATTATGTGCCTGGGCTGGTGCTTGAAATGCCTTATTTTTGTTGCCACTTAGGTTTCAAAACACATGAACCACTTGCTGAAGACACCTTTCTGCATACATCCCAAAACAGGTTTAACGCTGACCTGCTCTTTTATCTTCAATCTGTAATTGTCAGCATGTTATAAAATACTTGAAAATGCTTCATGGTAAAACCCTGATCCCTCGAGGTTACTCGTGTGTTATATAAATGATTGATTTCCCCTTCTCTGAGGCCGTGTTTGTGTTCCCATTGATCCCAAACATTGTGAAGAGTTTAATCCTTCCACCATGCCTACACTTTCGATCGAGGGTGAGTTCAAATACAATTTACTTGAATCATAAATACATTTTTTGTGTGGAGATATTAAATTTCGTTAACATGCAGGTTCTAGAAGAACTTAACACGGCAGCCATGGGAACTGGAGGCGAGGAAGGTATAGTCCATCCTTTGTGCATGTGATGTTTGCATTTGTAGTTACTTAGTGTCATATTGTTCTTTTTAATGGTAGATCTGGAAAACACCTCACTTGGCGAATCAATCAGATATTTTAGGTCATCTTTCTTGCACCCTTTGCTGAAGTCTTGCAAGGTATAATAATCATAAGCCGAGATTAAATTCTCCGATTTGCATTTTTTAGGAAGATAGTAAAATATTCATTTTATTTACAAAAAAATTAATAGGTTTCCCTGCAGGAAGAGATTGAGAGTTCATATGCTGCTAAAATTCAACTGTCAAAGAACTCCTCTCTAAGCTGGTAGACATTTACTATATTAATTGCAACACTGATTGAAACTTGTTCATAGACATAACACTTATTAGTGCTAATAGTTTAACCTTGATAACAATGTTGGCTTGGGTGTTAATACAATAATGGTTTTAACTACATGTCAGAATATGTTACATACACTGCACCAAATTGGACAGTGTAGTTGGTAGTTCAGAACTCATAAGTTGGGATATTAAATAAACAAACAAGTATTTAGTAGTGTAATAAACAAATTTCAAAATCTATTACAAACATTGTACCTTTTTGCACAGTGTATATTGTAGTTCTAGATTCATAAAGTGGTTTAATCGTTTACGCACATGTAGTCTACTATATTAATAGTTGCACTGACTGAAACTTGTTCATGGACATAACATCTATTAGTGTCGATAGTTTAATCTTGATAACAGGGTTGGCTTGGGTGTTAATCCAATAATAGTTTTAACTGCATGCCAAAATTTGTTACATACACTGCACCAAATTGGACAGTGTAGTTGGTAGTTCAAAATTCTTAAATTGGGCTATTATTTAACGAACAAGTATTTAGTAGTTTAATAGATAAATTTCAAAATTTATTACAAACACTCTTACCTATTGGACATAACACATATTAGTTCCAATAGTTTAACTTTGATTACAGTGTTGCCTTGGGTTATGGTAAATAAGGGTCTAACTGCATGTCATAATATATTACACACAGTGTACCGGCTTGGGCAGTCCATTTGGTAGTTTAAATGTAATTTGTGTGGCTGAATTACATCATAACATGTACTTGTGTCAATTGTACTTGAGAGATTGATTGGTTAGTGACAAGAAATTGTCTTTAACCACAGTGCAAGTGTTGATGATTTAAATTAATTCGTGCTCATTTGTTTGCAAAAAATATTGTTTCTGATCTACATGTATATGGTCTGTTTAATCGTATACAGGTAGCGGCCGAGAATTTGGACAAAGTGGCAATGCATGATTTAATCCTGATTCCGTTGACCCACATAGTTTTACTTTTTCGTTGAAATGATTGTCACAATATTTTGATATTTTTTCATTAAGTTTGACCTTGAAGATTTGTGTTATCAGTTTTCATAGTTGAAGTTTTCATAAGTAGGTTACCAAAACTTTTTCTAAATAGATTTGGAACAGTAAAACCAACAGACACCAATTCCAAAAGAAACAAGTGTATAATGTAAACTACAGTGTAAGTTAAGGTGATAAATAAACGTCACACGTCAACCTATATATAACTGGAAACATGGGACATTTTATCAAAACTTGAAATGACGTATAGTAGCTTGTGCTTAAACGTATGATGCCCAACTAACAAAAAAACAAAACTCCTAAAAAGTCAGGTTGTATCAATTATCCCCTGAAAGTTACTTAATTAACCAACACTGCCCATTTAACATCACAACCTAATATGGCGTCCTAATGCTCAGCTGCATGTCTGTAGTTTGTTCTCGATAGTGATATTGTCATGATTTTTAGAGCCACACACGTACGATGACTGTTCATAGCCAAGCAATACACATGGTCGTGCAATTGAGCAATTATGCCTTGAACACTCATTTTTCTGTCTATACCCAAACGAAATACATGAGTTTAGTTATATCTTTTTCAGTGAAAATCGCAAATGGAAAAATACACAACATTTTCTTGATGCCATATGACTGTTTATGGACAAGAAATATCTTCAGAAAATGGTCCACATATTAAACCTATGTCGTAGTTGCAAAATCAAGGACTCGAAAAATAAAATGACGACAATGGAGATGAGACAACAAGACCAATACTTTCCAGAAAGAGGAAACATAGTTCTTGATGATTATTAAACCATCAAACCCAATTATTCATATTCAACCTCGGTTGAAAAAAATGAAGTTCAACTGGCCATTCAAAAAACACAGAAGTAATTATTGGATACAAGTGGCAAATGTGTGTGTGTAAATGTTGTTTTGGCTACAACTTGGTTTTTCTCTCCTTGTCCTATTTTGCAGGTTTAAGGCTCAAGGATGATACCTCGAATGATTGGACACTGAAAGCTGAAACCCTTGAAGAAGGGATGCGCGAGGCGCATTGCATCGAGCGGATGGACAAAGCGCGAGGTGCCTTGATGGAAGCTGATGAAGAGATTCGTTAGGCGCATTGCAGCGATGTATCAGGTGGCTAACAACATCCTTGAAGAAGCGAATGCATGGACGCATCGGGAGTATGCAGGACAGGCGGATGATACGTCAGGCGCTTAGTCTTCCTTGAAGTAACATGCGCTAGGCGCATTGAGCAGGTGCATCAGGCGCCTGGATCTCCTCTTGAAGATACAATGCGTGAGACGTATCACTTGATGCACCAGGCGCATTCCATTGTCCTTGAAGGTTTATGCGCGGGGCGCCTTGAGGTCGGCACATCAATCCTCTGAGGATGCTACCCTCTAAGAATGCAATCCTCTGAGGATGCTACCCTCTAAGAATGCAATCCTCTGAAGATGCTACCCTCTAAGGATGCAATCCTCTGAGGATGTTATCCTCTAAGGATGCAATCCTCTAAGAATGCAATTCTCTGAGGATGTGAATGACATGCGATTGAAGGATGAAGCGCCCGGATTGAAGTCGCGCTATATTAACATCTATCAAATGCAATGAAGATGACGACACGCCCAACTTCAACACTTAGAAGATTTTAATGTCAAAATGAAGTTGAAGCGTAGACGAGCATTTGAGCTGTGCATCCGTTGAAGCGCGCCCAGAATCAAAGATTTGAAGATTCGAAGATTCAAGGTTGAAATTCAAGATTCGAAGATGATTCTAGAAGTGTGACGTCAAGAATTTCCGTTTGACGTCAGCCGAACGTGTAACCAATGAGGATCACTTTCCTCCGGCGTTCTCACGTGCGGCACTCCTATAAATACCCTCGAACCCGATTTGGAAAATCACTTCTTGCATTCAGACTTTTGAAATCGAGTTTTTACATAGAGTATTTTAGGAGTTTTAGGATTGTCGCTTGTTGCGCATTCCGTGAGAGAGTTTTCGTGTAGTTGTTTTCGCTGAGCGCCGTGTATTAGAGTTATGAGATTTAGCTCTAGGTGCTA
This sequence comes from Euphrasia confusa, assembly GCA_954870475.1. Lineage (NCBI taxonomy): Eukaryota > Viridiplantae > Streptophyta > Magnoliopsida > Lamiales > Orobanchaceae > Euphrasia > Euphrasia confusa. The sequence goes on along the minus strand of OX940956.1, from coordinate 38,862,202 downwards.
AGCGGTGGATCCTTGGAGTGCTAGAGTGCTGCGTCACTTGGTCTGCATCCTTTGATCATTTTATCTACCGTTCTCTACCTTGTAATAGTTTTGTTTGATTCTAAATGAAATGAAACATATTACATATATCTTGTCTCCTATCTACTTGTTGTTCAAGATTACAAGATTGTGATTTAAGTATTTTCCTTTGAGAGGGTGATTCTCTAAGAGACGTGGTTTCTCCTCTGAGTGCGTTGCTTCCAGGTGCCCAGAGACTTGTAACTCAGCGCATACCTCTTAGGCGCCGAGTATTGATTTAAGCGCCTCTCCTAGGCGTCTGAATCTTAGGCGCCCAGTATTGAGTGAAGCGCTGAGTGGTTCGACTCTTCGAAGGTTTTACGCCTTTTACACCGACTTCGCGAAAAATTGGTATCTTACGTCGAAGACGTAATTTCAGTGTGATAAACTTCATACTAAATAACTTCTTTGCATGTTTTCTTGTTGTGGTTTTTGAATTTCTTACAACGACTACACTTGATTATCCGTTTGACCTCGCTCCTATTATGTAACCTAACTTGTCTTGGTATGTTGTCGTATAGTTCGGTGTAGGAGATGTTGCCCCCAAATAATATTACAACGCCCTCACCACAGTAGACGATCTTTGCAACATATGCTGCCATCTACCCTGCAACAAAATGATTCTTTGTTAACCTTGAACCAATCTTATGTAACAATAATACGAATAGAAAAATAAGTTGCAAGCCTAAGTGAAATTACGTCTTCGACGTAAGATACCAACTTTTCGCGAAGTCGGTGTAAAAAGCGTAAAACCTTCGAAGAGTCGAACCTCTCAGCGCTTTACTCAATACTGGGCGCCTAAGATTCAAGTGCCTAGGATAGGCACTCAAATCAGTACTCGGCGCCTAAGAGGTATGCGCTGAGGTACAAGTCACTGGGCGCCTGAGTGCACACACTCAGAGGAGAAACCAAGTCTCTTAGAGAATCACCCTCTCAAGGATAAAGTACTCAAATCACAATCTTGTAATCTTGAACATCAAGTAGATAGGAGACAAGATGTATGTAATATGTTTCATTTCATTTAGAATCAAACAAAACTATTACAAGGTAGAGAACGGTAGATAAAATGATCAAAGGATGCAGACCAAGTGACGCAGCACTCTAGCACTCTAAGGATCCACCGCTTAGCACCTAGAGCTAAATCTCATAACTCTAATACACGGCGCTCAGCGAAAACAACTACACGAAAACTCTCTCACGGAATGCGCAACAAGCGACAATCCTAAAACTCCTAAAATACTCTAAGTAAAAAATCTCAAAAGTCTGGATGCAAGAAGTCATTTTCCAAATCGGGAACGAGGGTATTTATAGGAGTGCCGCACGTGAGAACGCCGGAGGAAAGTGATCCTCATTGGTTACACGTTCGGCTGACGTCAAACGGAAATTCTTGACGTCACACTTCCAGAACCATCTTCGAATCTTGAATCTTCGAACCTTGAAACTCCGAATCTTCGAATCTTCAATTCTTCAAATCTTTGATTCTGGGCACTCTTCAACGGATGCACAGCTCAAATGCTCGTCTACGCTTCAACTTCAATTTTGACATTAAAATCTTCTAAGTGTTGAAGTTGGGCGTGTCGTCATCTTCATTGCATTTGATGTTTGCTGATTCCGCGCGACTTCAATCGGGGCGCTTAACCTTCAAGCGCATGCCATGCGCATCCTCAGAGAATTTCATTCTCAGAGAATTTCATTATCAGAGGATTGCATCCTTAGAGGGTAGCATCCTCAGAGGATTGCATTCTTAGAGGATAGCATCCTCAGAGGATTGTATTCTTAGAGGGTCACATTCTTGGAGGATAGCATCCTCAGAGGATTGCATTCTTGGAGGCATCCTCAGAGGATTTCATTCTTGGAGGGTAGCATCCTCAGAGGATTGATGCGCCCACCTCAAGGATCTCCGCGCATGCATCTTCAAGGATAGGATTCAGCGCTTGAGATCACAAGCAATGCGCCCCACGCATTGCACCTTCAAGGAAGCGGCAATGCGCCTGATGCTTCAAGCAATGCGCCTCGCGCATTGCATCTTTAAGGAACGGGCTGTGCGTCTGATACTCCACGCCTGGCGCCTCGCGCATGCATCTTTGGGAGATGAGCTAGGCGACGCATGCGTCTGATGCCAAGGCGCCTCGCGCCTGATGCGCCTGATCCCATGCGCTCGGTGCCTAGTGCGCGTCTTGGCCCATTCTTCCAAGGATCAATACTCCAATCTTCAAATCCTTTGAGATGTTGAGCTTTAATCCTGCAAAATAGAACAACAAGGAAAGAACAAAGTTGTAGCCAAAACATACATTCACACTAAGCAAATTTATAAACTATGATTCAAAACATGTGTAACCCACAATTCATAAACTACACTAGCAGAGGACACTGGTGCCAATCTAAAAGGACCAACATAAATCGTAACAACAATACCACATTCAGGGACCTAGACAAAAATCGACAATAAATAAACACTTACCTGGGAGCAGTACTTTTTTGAAAATTCATAAACTACACGAGCAATACTTGGTAGTGTGTTCAAGACTAGAACGAGTAATGATATCACAGCTAAAATGTCCTTTAATTGTGTTGATCGATTTGATAAATACACGAAATCAAAATGAAAAGCAATAAAATTACACGAATAAACCAATATGATAGTATAAAGCAATACATCGTTTCGGTTAAATTCATTTTCAGTCAAAGCACAATAAACACCATACATTAAAAACAAAAACCGACCTTTGCCTGAAGGTGAAGTATCGAGAACATACAGCTTATTAGCATTAGTAACACCGTCAAGACTCTGCACAAACCCAACAGTTCGTCCCGTTTTTTCGATTCAAGTAACTCAACAATTAATTTTTCTATTTGAATTTGTAGGTAATTGGAGTGAGATACAAACTCCTCCGGACTAGACCCTTAGCAGCACATCGTGGTAACATTTTGTATTTTTGTTTTCAATTTTATTGTTTTTTGATTCGTACATAGTGTATTGTCGATTGTGATCATTTGTTCACCTCAATAAAATTTTCATAAGTAGGCTACCAAAACTTTTTCTAAATAGATTTGGAACAGTAAAACCAACAGACACCAATTCCAAAAGAAACAAGTGTATAATGTAAACTACAGTGTAAGTTAAGGTGATAAATAAACGTCACACGTCAACCTATATATAACTGGAAACATGGGACATTTTATCAAAACTTGAAATGACATAAAGTAGCTTGTGCTTAAACGTATGATGCCCAACTAACAAAAAAACAAAACTCCTAAAAAGTCAGGTTGTATCAATTATCCCCTGAAAGTTACTAAATTAACCAAATTGCCCATTTAACATCACAACCTAATATGGCGTCCTAATGCTCAGCTGCATGTCTGTAGTTTGTTCTCGATAGTGATATTGTCATGATTTTTATAGCCACACACGTACGATGACTGTTCATAGCCAAGCAATACACATGGTCGTGCAATTGAGCAATTATGCCTTGAACACTCATTTTTCTGTCTATACCCAAACGAAATACATGAGTTTAGTTATATCTTTTTCAGTGAAAATCGCAAATGGAAAAATACACAACATTTTCTTGATGCCATATGACTGTTTATGGACAAGAAATATCTTCAGAAAATGGTCCACATATTAAACCTATGTCGTAGTTGCAAAATCAAAGACTTGAAAAATAAAATGACAAGGCAATGGAGATGAGACAACAAGACCAATACTTTCCAGAAAGTGAAAACATAGTTCTTGGTGATTATTAAACCATCAAACCCAATTGTTCATATTCAACCTCGGTTGAAAAAAATGAAGTTCAACTGGCCATTCAAAAAACACAGAAGTAATTATTGGGATACAAGTGGCAAATGTGTGTGATAAACTTCATACTAAATAACTTCTTTGCAAGAATATTCTAAAATGCCAGTTTTCCATTAGTTACACAATTACATTTACTATATACAGGGCAAGAATATTCTAAAATGGCAGCCCATATAATAGCATATTTGTAACAGTGAATGATAATTAGGTAATGTTTTGTAATTAAGATAAACCAAAACAACCCAAAGAACAATTCAAAAGTACACGGCAAACATGATCATAAACATAGAGAAGGAATTCGAAATCACAGGTAATGAATTGGGGAAAACATAATGTATGCTAATTAGAACAATCTAGTTGCAATACCTGATCACAAAAAAGATTCAGAAGAACAAAACACACTTAAAAAAAAAAGGAAGAACAAAACACTCATGAAAAAAACAAACAGGGTGCGGCCAAACGCTGAAGTTTCAGAAGGTGTCTTTTTGAATAGGTCCCATGGGTGACAAACAAAGAGGGAAGAAGTGATTGCACTTGTATCCGTCCAGGACAAATTTGAAAGTCTTGATTATAGAGCTTATTTCAGGACGTGCATCTGCTTCCACAAGCTTATCGTCCCTGTACTTGTCCAGATCAAACCCGCATACGTCGAGATGGATGTGAGCGTACTGGGTGTCTTCGCTTAACGCTGTTTGTAAAGACACAATGCCGAACAACTTGTGTGCTATTTTTCCTCCTTCCTCCTCTTGGTAAATAATATGATTCAAAGCAAGAGGCCGAGATCTGTGTTTGAAATCATCAGCAAAGGAAGATCTGGGAATTCTTCCAAAGCTGGCTTTGGACCAATCGAACAAATAGGGGTTATCATGCATAGTAGTATTATAAATATTGTTGTTCTTAACAATGCAAAGCTTGTGATCCTCGATCACAAAGAAACGGCCCTCAAAAGGAATACTCTTGTAGTCATCAGAATAATCTACTATTTTCCAACCGGGCCCATCGAGCTCCTCATCAATGTCGAGGGTGAAAATCCCTAAGCGGGTTTCGATGAGGAAAACAGAATCGGTGATAAACCCAAACCAATCGATATTAAAACTGCGAGGGGTAAAACGATTGGCCAGCAAGAAGTCTTGTATTGGAGGAAGCTTTTCCCATTTGTCCTTGGAAGGATTGTACAACTCGAAATCGATTGGGTTGGGGTCGTCGTAATGAGACCAAGGACCAAAACAAATTCTCCGAGAGAAGACCAGAATTCTTTTAGCGTCGGGGGTAGGGATGGCCACAGTATGGTTTTTGGGGCAGAGCATATCGGGTAAGCCACGGACCATAGATTTATCCAACACCTTAGTACTACTGGATTCGGATTGGGATTGATCGGCGTCGTCGATTAGGTGTGGGTATAGATCAACGGTGTACGCTGAACTACCTTCACGGGGACCGGGATCAGCAGGAAGTCCATTCTCAAACATATACAGGGACGAATCTAAGACGCAGAAAGCATGGGACTTGTCACTCAGGTGGCTGCGATCGAGAATAAGAGTTGGAGCCGTAAGGATGTAACCACCAAATCCGCCGCCATCAACAACTAATGGAGATGATGATGATGATGATGATGACGACGAGGATGATGCGAGATCTACAATCAATATAGCATAATATTCGCCCTCCCAAGCAAAGAGAGAGGTAACGATACAGACTTTACCTGATGGTGACCGTGGCGGTGACGGTGACTGTGGCGGAGATGATTTATTCTGATAGCGGACTGCACCTGGAAGAGAATCCATGGCGGCGGCGGTTCAGATCGGAGGAAACCCTAACGGATCGGATTTGTGAAGAATTACGCCTATTTTTACTGGCATGTAGTACTTTATAAATAATGAGACCCTATACTTTTACCCACTCTTTATAGCCGGATGGGATCTTGCTCCAGCCCATATTAATAGTCCAGCCCAATTTCATTTTTGCTTATGTCACAATTCAATAATTTTTGGTAAAAATACTAATTAAGCTTTTTTTTTTTTTTTTTTTTACGGACGAGCTCCAATTTATTTACTAATTATGCCTTTTTGTTCCAATTAAGCCAAAAAATATACCTGGAAGGACGAAAATACCCTTCCACCTATTTTCATACCGAACATTACTATAACTAGTGCAGTACTCGTGTGATGTTCGTGATCTTACGTTGCGCTTGATCTTGCAGTGTGCCTTTGATCTTGCGGTGCCCGTGATTTTACGTACATAGCTCTCTACAATATCGTTTAAAATAATTTATTTTCGTTTAAAACATAAATTACAATATTTTTTCGTTTAAAACATAAATTACAATAGTACAGTATATGTTTGAACTTCATTTATATTCTCTAAATGAAACATTAAAAGGCAAAATTCTAAACTTTTATTACAAATTTTGAAAGACCTCCTTAAAAATCACATTATTTGTTTTGTTTGTAAGTTTTCCATTTTCGTCACAACACAAAAATTTTAACCCACTTCTATTCGTCACCTTTGAAACACCAACGTACAGTTGCCCATGAGTGAAAACCGGTTTCTTCAAAAACCGGATAAATTGCATGAACCATTGAACCGATGAAATCATCGGAAGAGGTTATGAGAAGGTCATCGGGAATTTCTAGACCGCAACCCCATCATTGCCGTCTCCTATAGTTCCATCGTCAATCGAAGACATCCAATTAGAGAATTCTCTTAAAGTAATTAAATCATTTTCGTCCACAAAATTCTGCAATCTCATATTAGTCGTCAACCTCAAGACTTTGCATTCTCTCCAAATGTTGGAGGAATTAATTGTCGCATGAACAATATCCTGTCTCGTACCTTTAGCAATTACCGGAAAAATTTGACGAAAATCCCCACCAAATACAATAACCTTTCCCCCAAAGGGCTTTTCATCAGCTCGCGGATCAGAACTTCGCATAATATCACGCATTGTTCGATCAAGTGCTTCAAAACAATGCCTACAAAATTATATAAAGTCAACTTCAGTTAGTTAATTTTCAGCAAAAGAAAATAGAAACACTGTGAAATATTAAATTTGAGAATGAGAGGCGTTTTATTACCTATGCGTCATGGGAGCTTCGTCCCATATAATCATTTTAGCTTGCTGAATCAACTCTGCGAGTTCGATTCTCTTGTTTATATTGCAGACTGACTCATCAGTTAAGTTCAAAGGAATTGCAAATTTTGAATGAGTTGTTTAGCCTTCGGGTAACAGAAGAGAAGCTATTCCACTAGAAGCAACATTCAACACAATATGTCGCATTGAACGAACAGCGGCAGAGAGAGTGTTCCAAACAAATGTCTTACCGGTTCCTCCATAACTATATAGAAAGAAAATTTGTCCTTTGTTTTCGTGCAAAGCAGACATTATCGATTCATTTGCTTGGCTCTGATCCTGATTGAGCATTCCGACCATCCTGATGTGCTCTTCTGTAAGTTTTTTTCGATCGTAATTCATCTCTTCCGCTATAAGGCGATTTCTATCAATAGCTTCATCGTGCTGCGGTACGGCATCTTGGGATAATCTAAAAGGGTTTTACCTTTTCTTTGCATTACATCTTCAATTTCCCTCAAGCACAAATTTTTAATTTGATCGTCGCTGAGAATCAAATCTGTAAAAAAAGAGAAGAAACAAAAACTCATATTAAGGACTCATAGACCCGGTGTATAGTGCATTTATGTCGTCGACACGGGAACAAACTGTAAAGAATGAATTGAAGATGTTAATAATTATATCAGGAAGTTCCAAACGAATTTCATAGGAAACTCATCGTAAGTTATCACTTTGGCTCGTTGAAATTTCTTGTTTGCAATCATCCAGGCTGTAAACGTAGTCTCTTTACCCGCGGCTCTGGACACAACATTCGTAACAGACGATCCTTCCTTAAATACAACAATCTGCTCGTCAGGCAGATGAAACTTCAATCTCACAATGTTAGTCTGGTTGAAATGAATTTCATATCCATATAACCGCCACATCGCTTCCGACGCAGATACGTATCTACAATCTAAACATTACTTTATTTCATCAACAATTTTATTTCCAGCAACGTCATTGTGAGACTGATAAAAAACGGCAGTTGCTCGATTGTGTCCTTTGTGAACGTATTTGAACGAATATTTAATAGACCGCAAACGATTGCACCACTCCACGTTAATATGCGCTCTATATTTTTTCAGGAGATAAGGGTTATGGGGAACAACAGACCTGCAAAAAAATGTGAACCCAAAGATATTATTAGAAGATGAATTCTATACAATGGCATTCCGGACGAAGTGTTCAAAGATGAATTTTATTTTTTATTATCTATGCATAAATAAAACGAAACATCCTAAAAGCATACCTATTGTCAAGTTCAATTCCTCTCTTTAATATCTCCTGCCATCATCCCTTCTTTTGTAAACGACAAAGCCATCATTATCTACCGTTGTGCGATAAACGTATTTCTTCGGGAATTTTTTTGTACATCGACATCCATCCATGCACGGTGATTTTTTATTTGCTAGGTCACACGGACCATGAATCATGAACTCACTGACCGCGTCATGATATTCCCGATCTTCCTTGCAATCAGGAATCTCCGCAGATATAATACCGTCGATGACATCTGCACTTGCTGTCTGGGGGAAATTTTTTATAAACAGTAGAATATGAGCATGCGGCATTCCACGCTTCTGAAACTCGATAGTATAAACAACTGAAAAGAAGAGTTAAACACAATGAGAATATAAAGCATTAAACTAATTAAATAAAAAAAATTGAAAATTAAAAATAGATAAAGGATGCACTAACTCGCAGATTACTCCCCAAACAGCTTTTCGTGACGAATATCTCTCAACATATTTTCTAACTTAGTGTGGAACATTCGAGAAAGAATATCCGGTCAATCATTTGATGGTTTTCGATGCCGATCCAATCACTCGATTACCTTGTTCGTGTGTGCAGAAGCGTGTAAAACAATAGAACATGAACAACATGAAGATCTAGGCACACATTATATGTATAGACACACATATATTTATATATATATACATATATATATCCAATATATGCTGGGATTCGATGTCCCGGGCTATCAAAAAAAATTGCGGAACCGATAACCCGACCGAAAACCCTATCGCCGGAAACCGAACGCGAACCACACGATGTCCGGAGCTCGACCCGAGCATCGCCGCGGGATAAACCCGCGGCTAAACCCTAGCCGAGCCCCACCGCGGGCTCGCGATCGAATTTGATCGCGTGGGCTGCTCCGGCAGCCCCGGGCGGTGAGTCCGGCGACTCACCGCCATCACAGGAGGCGGGGGGAACCACCAGCCGCGGTACCAGCCCGCGGCAGTCCCCCCGGCGATCGAGCGAAGGCTCGATCGCCCCCAGCCGCGGCGTTCAGCCGCGGCTTCTCTCCTTGCGCGCACCACCGGCGAAGGGAGGCCGGGGGGTTCGTCCCGCCGTGGCACCAGCCCACGGCCGAACCCCCAGCGATCGACTTCACGTCGATCGCTTGCCCCGGCGTCCAGCCGGGGCTTCCCCTCACGCCCGCGTGCCGGCGGTCGAACCCTAGGGTTCGGCCGCCCCTTGTTCGATCCCGACGGGGATCGCGAGATCCCCGTATCCCGGTCTCGACGTTCCCGGATCGTCTTGTTCATGTATATATCACAATTTACGAACACAAATCATAAAAGGGGGTTTATGATTTTACCTTCGATTCGTTGTGCGGAGAAACGAAATCGATTGATGACCTTGCGATCTTCCCACGTATTCCTTGCACCTCGTTCGAACGTCGTGTGGGCGACGATCTATCGAACTCCTATGGATCTCCTTCACTCTTCAAGACTTTATGATTGGCGTATCTTAGGTTAATGAATTGTGAAGACCATGTAGTGCTTTTATAGGCTACGTAGGGGATCAAAAGGAGATGAAATATTGGGCTTCTAATATTGAAGATTAAATTGGGTCCAACCCAAATCCATTAATCCTTATCAATATTAATTTTATTTATTTTCCACTATATAAATAAAATTGCACTCCCAATATTTATCCATATTATATCAAATAATATTTCTCCGGTTAGTATTATTTATTCCGTGTATTTAAGATTTAAATATCCATGAATAAATTTATTTATTGCTTAATAAATTATATTCATCTCTTATATCCGAGACTAGTACCGTTCAACCTTTATTATTGTGCGGAACGAATCCACTCATGAGGTTTACACAATAATTCTTTATGAACTCATCTCGGGGATATTATCAACCCTTCCGGGATACACTTTCCCGTCAAGTATTCACGGCATGTCATATATAAAATATAGCGACCCAATTTTACCGGTAATTAACCCAATAATTAAATCGGTTAATTCCTTTGGAAAATCAAAGTCTCTAATATTAAATATACACACCCGCAATAATATCGGGGATTAAGAATAAAATACTCTGAGATTTAAATTGATTATCCAAGGCAATCCTAATCAATAAATCTCAAGCGATCCGCCCAATACACCAAGTGTACAAGTGTGATAAAATAATTAAGATAAATTATTTTCTCTCTTACACAACGACTATACCGATGGATTGGTCCGTGTCCATCTAGGTCGTGAGCAACCGTTCGATTAAATACGAGTAACCGATAGTATGATCTTCTGTGTGCCCATGCACACCATACTAACTACAACGTATAAAATCCAGGTCTATATTTTGCATAATTAATTAATAATAATTAAATACAAATAATTATTTATTAATTAAATAGGTTAAATGCTATGACCGGGAGTTAACCGATACTTAAATCTAGACATTAAGTACACAAATCCAACAATCTCCCACTTGTACTAAGGTCTAGTCATTTCCTCCAAACTCCCGACTCCCATACTCATCACGTGCTTAAGTTATACTTCCCAAAAGTATTATGTGAATGAGCAATCTAGGTTGCCGCTCTGAAGTTATCTTGGTGACTACTGCGTCGTCTCCCTAGACGATGACTCGAATCAGGTGGTACTTGCTCTATGTGTTATCATCATCTTTTGAACTTATGACTTCTTCCAGTTTACCATGTTGGAATTCGATATCCCGGGTTATTTAAATTTGCGGAACCGATAACCCGAACGAACCCTTCGCCGGAGATCACACGAACGCCGACTCAACCGCCGGAGTCCGACCTTTGGAGAGCACGCGCCCGAAGACGCGTAGCCCGCCCCCAGCCGAACCCCCGCGAGCCGGGGTTCATATGATCGAAGGATCGATCGCACGCCGGCGATCGATCGGGGTGGGGCTGCCCAGCAGCCCCCGCGGCGAGTCCGGCGACTCGCCGCCGCCAGGAGGGGTGGCCCGCCTCCAGCAGGGCCGCCGCGGGTCACAGCCTGCGGCCAGCGATCGATCGTGATGATCGATCGCACCCCCGGCGTCCAGCCGGGGTTCGCCCTCCACGCCCGTGCGAAACCCTAGCCCGAGCGATCGCCCGTGGTCCGGTGGCTTCGCCACCACCACGCGATCGTCCCCCATTCATGGTTTCGTACCTCGGATCTTCGTCCTACGGTATTCTCGATAAATCAAATCGATTAAAATCATAAAGCGCGTTTAGATTTTTACCTTCGATTCGTTGTTCGGAGAAACGAAATCAAACACCTTTGAATCTTCCCGCGTATTCCTTGCACTCCGTTCGAACGTCGGGTGGGCGACGATCTATCGAACTCCTATGGATCTTCTTCACTCTTCAAGACTTTATGATTGGCGTATCTTAGGTTAATGAATTGTGAAGACCATGTAGTGCTTTTATAGGCTACGTAGGGGATCATAAGGAGATTAAATATTGGGCTTCTAATATTGAAAATTAAATTGGGTCCAACTCAAATCCATTAATTCTTATCAATATTAATTTTATTTATTTTCCACTATATAAATAAAATTGCACTCCCAATATTTATCCATATTATATCAAATAATATTTCTCCGGTTAGTATTATTTATTCCGTGTATTTAAGATTTAAATATCCATGAATAAAATTTATTTATTGCTTAATAAATTTATTCATCTCTTATATCCGAGAATAGTACCACTCAACCTTATTTATTATGCGGAACAAATCCACTCGCGAGGTTTACATAATAAATCCTTATGAGCTCATCTCGGGGATATTATCAACGCTTACGGGATACACTGTCCCTTCAAGAATCCACGGCATGCCATATATAAAATATAGTGACCCAACTTAACCGGTAATTAACCCAATAATTAAATCGGTTAATTCCTTTGGAAAATCAAAGTCACTTATATTAAATATACACACCCGCAATTGTTTCAGGGATTAAGAATAAAATACTCCGAGACTTAAATCAATTATCACAGAGCAATCCTAATTGATAAGTCTCAAGCGATCCGCTCAATACACCAAGTGTACAAGTGTGATAAAATAATTAAGATAAATTATTTTCTCTCTCACACAACGACTATACCGATGGATTGGTCCGTGTCCATCTAGGTCGTGAGCAACTGTTCGATTAAATACGAGTAACCGATAGTATGATCTTCTGTGCGCCCATGCACACCATACTAACTACAACGTATGAAATCCAGGACTATAATTTGCATATATTTAATTAACAATAATTAAAAGCAAATAATTGTTTATTTAATTAAACAGATTAATGGCAATGGATCGGGAGTTTCCGTTACTTAAATCTAGACATTAAGTACACAACTCCAACAATCTCCCACTTGTACTAAAGTCTAGTCATTTCCTCCAAACTCCCGACTCCCATACTCATCACGTGCTTAAGTTGTACTTCCAAGAAGTACTATGTGAATGAGCACTCTAGGTTGCCGCTCTGAAGTTATCTTGGTGACTACAGCGTCGTCTCCCTCGACGATGATTCATATCAGGTGGTACTTGCTCTATGTGTTATCTTACACTTATGGACTTGTGATTTCTTACCATTTGCCATCGCACCGCTATTCACATAGCCTTTGGCAAATTAAGAATCACCTCTAAGTCCCAGAGATTATCCCGGAGCTATACCAAAACTTCCGCTGCCTCTGAGGCCGCTATTTGGTTACCCATGGCAGAGTCCGAAAAGCATCGTGCTTATCACTCTTCCATGTTAAAACTCCTTCTCCTTCAATAGTGAAACATATAGCCTGATATCGACTTACACCGGTCCTTATTTGATTAGAAATCTAAGAGAGTGTAATCCAAAGGAAAAACTTGTCTGCTCCGTAATCCAAAACATATTTCCAGTACTTCGAAAGTACTTAAAATGTTCATTACAGCAGTCGAGTATTCCTTTCCAGGATTACCTTGATATCATCCCACTATACTAGCCGCATAGCAGATATCAAGTTCTCGTTTTCAACATCGCATTTATCATTGCTTCTATCTCCTTTTGTGTTCCAAAACACATATCCTTAGATAGATGCATTCCGTATCTGAAAGGTAACATACCTTTCTCGGAATCTTGCATGTTTAAAACGAACCATAATCATTTATATGTAAGATGTCCAGGAGAAGTACAATGTTCTTTTCTAGAGATCCTAGATCTCAAGAACATGTCCAACTCCTTCCTATATCTTTCATATTGATTCATCTAGACAACCACCATTTTATGTCTGACAACATCTTTACATTGTTACCAATGATAAAATGTTATCTACATAAAACCTCCGAGAAACACCACTTTGTTTCCATCACGTTTCCCATACACACACGATTCGTCCATGCTTTGAATGAATCCAAAAGATTGGACTACTTCATCAAACCGCAGGTTCCACGATCTCGAGGCTTGTTTCAATCCATAAATGGATCGATTAAGCTTGCACACTAGATGATCTCGCCCCTTAGTAATGAATCCTTCTGGCTGTTTCATATAAATCGTCTCGTCAAGACTTCCATTCAGGAAAGCTGTCTTGACATCCATTTGCCACACCTCATAATCCATATGAGCTGCTATGGATAAGAGAATCCGGATCGACTTTATCTTGGCTACCGGCGAGAAGGTCTCCTCATAATCGATTCCCTCTTTCTGAGTATATCCTTTCGCAACAAGCCGAGCTTTAAAGGTTTCAACCTTTCTGTCAGATCCTCTCTTTCTCTTGTAGACCCATTTACACCCAATTGGCTTTACGCCGCTTGGTGGTTCTACAAGATCCCAGACTTTGTTAGAATCCATAGATTCTATTTCGGATTTCATCGCTTTCTTCCAAGAAGGCGCATCTATATCTTGTACCGCCTCATCATAGGTCCAGGGATCGATTTCATGAACTCCGGGTGCCGAGTCCGAAGACTCACCCAGTCCAATCCATCTGTCCGGTTGTTTAACAACCCTCCCACTACAACGGCGTTCCGGTGTATCAACAGTGACAGTAAGTGCAGTTAGTGGTGTACCGTTACTCGGTTCGGCTGGTACTCAGTCCTTATCGTTCTCTCTCATTCAAAGTATTACGTCACTTTGGGCTTGTGGTTCATCTAATAGTCTTCCTCTAAGAACCGGGCGTTAGAGCTTATAACGTCCTTCTGGTTCATAGTACTATTTGAACACACATCTTTTGTTCTTCTAGGATATTCTACAACCGCATTTGAATGCGCCGTTGTTTCCAGACATATCCATAGAACATAGGTAGTTCCGTATAACTCATGCCTTTACTATTTCTGTAAGAGTTCCATTTCTTAATTTTCGACACACCATTCCTACACAAGAGTGTATGGTGTAGTCATTTGGGATCAAATCCCAATCTCTGATCAGTATGCCATGCATTCCTCAGACAGGCACTTGCCTCCGCGATTAGATCGCAGGCTTTCAATGGATATACCATGATGGTTCCCCACAATAGCTTTGTGTCCATTGACTTGTCAAAACACTTTGCTTTTGTGGCACATCAGGTATGCTAATCCATTTTTCGAGTAATCATAAAATGAAGTACTCGTGTCTTATTGTCTGAGTAGACAAAGGTCTGCATACATCAGAGTTAATCAATTCTAATACTTGTCCGGATCTTATACCTTATATCCATAAAGGATTGCTTAGTTATGTTATCTTCCAAATTAGATTCTTGGGTCGGAAGGTCCACTCCTTCAACTTAATTGATCAAAATATCAATTTTCGACCTTTGAACTTCTTATTTGAATAAACATGACTTAGCATAAGAATCCACAAGTATAAATGATTCATTACCGAAATATCTCTTAAAAGTAAAACGAGTTTTGTGCTACGGTTCGTTGCATCGTGGTGGACTTAGGGTTTATTATTTATATATTGCTAGCTAATGTACCAGAATAGGTATCCTTATTTCTTCTTATAACCATCAAATGATTAAAAGAAATAAAATATCCATTCATTAGAAATCCAGAACAAAGTTCTTTCTAAAAGGTACATAAAAGCAATAACTCAAAATGAAATCCTATATAATTGTCCTCCACTGCAACAACTGCCTCCTCAACAGCATTGCCCATGTAGACTACGATTTCTTCTTTTCCAAGTCGTCGGGTTTCCTGGAACCCTCGCATTTAGAATGCGCATACCGTCAATGGTTCCATATCTACACACCAGGTTCCGGTAGATAATACCACTGACTATGTTTTACGACTAAAGAAGATTTCGTACTTTCTTTGAGAGGATAATCAGACTTCCAGTACCCAGACTGTTTGCATCGAGAACTCTTGCCTATTGGCTTTCTCGTCCCATCTCGTGATCCAAGAAACTTAGGACCACTGGGTTTCTTAGCTTGCTTTTCCTTTCCCCCGGTTTTGCCCTTAGGTTCGAAACCTTTGGCATTGGCTACAAGAGCTTGCGATTTCCGTCTCAACTCGTCTAAAAGGTTCATCATCTCGAAAACTTGTTTAAGCGTTTCCTCGAATCGACTGGCCTTTATGAGTATCCTCATCGCCTCTTGTCTAGCCTCTACGTCATGTCTAAACATCTTCTTGAGTTTGAACATGATATTAAAATCAGTCCCTTCCTCATCAGATAAGACATTGGTAGGCTCAGGAGAACAAAACTCACTTGAGTACAAACTTGTACTCTTTAATAGTCTGGGCAATGTCCAGATCTCTTTTCCAATCAATACAATCAGGGACCAGTGAGTTAAAACCCTTAAGTATCACATAAAGTGGGTTCAAAGCCATCCATAATCTATGAGCACATATAATAACAAACAGTCGATTTAATATCCGATATTATCTCCCTCAAATAATATCATTAAACCACTAATCACATCTAAAATCCCATCAGGTAAGGCAAGCCACGTGGTGTGGACGTTTACCCACCCAAATGATTTAACAATTAGATTTTCTTTGGTCATACATCACTTATAGCGTAACCTCGTGGGGAGGAATACTATAATGCGTATCTAAGTGTAAACCATTACTCAGCACCAAAGTAAATTGTTTGGAATTGCTACATCACCGCAAGCCACGTGGTGTGGACGTTTACGATAACTTCACAACTCTTCACAATTACTTACAACTGTCTACATCAATTAATCCAAAGTCCGTCAGTATAGCAAGCCACGTGACTACACCAAGAGACTTTTATAATTGACTCCCAATTACTTGATCCATTTAATCTTGTAAATCAAGACGTGGAGAATCATAAGTGAAACTCGAAGTTTCTAACCAATGATTCACCATGCGAACAACCCTATCTCTCATAAATTAGGGAGCCGAGCAGACAATCGATCCATCTATCAAAGAATGGTACGAAGGTCTCTAATTTGTGTCCTCTACATGACCAAGTGGCTCTGGCTCCATTCCACTCCCCGGGGTGAGAATGAGTCGACTTGAAATCAGCTTTGGAAAGACAAATTAGGCATTGTTTGATGAACTTAATCAATGTTTCTCGTAAGAGGAATTACAAGAACTCTCCTTCAATGCCTTATCTATATAAACTTCAAAAGCTTATAAAAGTCACCAAGAGAGCAGCAATGGAGACCATGGGTATGTTTCCATACCCTCTCCCACTTAGCTTTTTACAATAAAGGGATACGCTATCTAGTGGATAAAATAAACACATATAGCATGCATACATGTAATAAAGCACATAGTATTATCACATAATCAAAATAATACTAGAATATTATTTTCCGACTATTATGGCTTTATCACATCTCCGTACGCATCTTCTAGTCTTCAGTCTTCGTTTCTTGAATGCTTCATGTGACGAGAATATTAATTTCCAATATTTAAATCTATTTATTTTCAATTAATCCAAGAGTTACTTAATCAAAAAATTAAGTCAATTGAATATATCAAAAATAAAATTAAATATTATTAATATTTTTATTTATTTTATTTTCTTTTTCAACTCCATTAAATCTCTAGAATAATCTATCCAAGATACTCTTGGAATATTCTAGATGATATCCATAATGAAATAAAGAAATAAAATAATTTAAGACTTTTATACTTTCCAAATTTATTTTATTCCTAATCCATGAATATTCCCATGAGTAGGAATAATCAAATAGGAAAAATAAATTTAGTACTAAATTAATTCTTTTTCTATTTCTTGAATATTCCATAAAGAAATAATCAAAAATAGGAAAAACCGAATTAAAATAGGAAAGTGTATTTCCGGTAGGAGTAGCATGGGTTGGGAGACCCCACGCCATCCCTATCTCGTCCGACCGCCGCCTAGGGCAAGCCGCCGCCGCCCGGCCCACGCGCCACCACCGCTGGTGGCCGGCGTGGCCGAGACTCCCACGGACAGCCCGCCTAGGGCCGTGGGTCGATCGATCCCCTCGGGATCGATCATGGGGATTGATCGATCCCCGGTCCTTCGTCTTCTCGTCACTTCGTCTTCTCCGGGGTCTTCGATTCGTCGATCCAATCGCAAAATAAATTACAATAATCTAAATTACAATTCCGGTATCGATTCTATACATGAAATCGACCCTATACAATTTCCGGAAAAACGATGA
The DNA here is from genome assembly GCA_954870475.1 of Euphrasia confusa. Classification (NCBI taxonomy): domain Eukaryota; kingdom Viridiplantae; phylum Streptophyta; class Magnoliopsida; order Lamiales; family Orobanchaceae; genus Euphrasia; species Euphrasia confusa. The sequence goes on along the minus strand of OX940956.1, from coordinate 38,844,425 downwards.
ACATAATAATAAATCCTAAATTCGGTCAACCCCCAAATTTTTACTATTACAAGCATTCACCACCAAAAACGAATCTCGACATGTCCGAGAGTTTAATAAAACCAACAATCATGACAAAATAAATTAAACGAGTAATTAATCAAGCCATAATAGTCGGAACCCTGCAAGGTAGAACAATATTTTATCGAAAATACCGCGAACGTAAACCACGCTCTGATACCAATTGTTGGAATTCGATATCCCGGGTTATTTAAATTTGCGGAACCGATAACCCGAACGAACCCTTCGCCGGAGATCACACGAACGCCGACTCATCCGCCGGGGTCCGACCTTTGGAGAGCACGCGCCCGAAGACGCGTAGCCCGCCCCCAGCCGAACCCCCGCGAGCCGGGGTTCATATGATCGAAGGATCGATCGCACGCCGGCGATCGATCGGGGTGGGGCTGCCCAGCAGCCCCCGCGGCGAGTCCGGCGACTCGCCGCCGCCAGGAGGGGTGGCCCGCCTCCAGCAGGGCCGCCGCAGGTCACAGCCCGCGGCCAGCGATCGATCGTGATGATCGATCGCACCCCCGGCGTCCAGCCGGGGTTCGCCCTCCACGCCCGTGCGAAACCCTAGCCCGAGCGATCGCCCGTGGTCCGGTGGCTTCGCCACCACCACGCGATCGTCCCCCGTTCATGGTTTCGTACCTCGGATCTTCGTCCTATGGTATTCTCGATAAATCAAATCGATTAAAATCATAAAGCGCGTTTAGATTTTTACCTTCGATTCGTTGTTCGGAGAAACGAAATCAAACACCTTTGAATCTTCCCGCGTATTCCTTGCACTCCGTTCGAACGTCGGGTGGGCGACGATCTATCGAACTCCTATGGATCTTCTTCACTCTTCAAGACTTTATGATTGGCGTATCTTAGGTTAATGAATTGTGAAGACCATGTAGTGCTTTTATAGGCTACGTAGGGGATCATAAGGAGATTAAATATTGGGCTTCTAATATTGAAAATTAAATTGGGTCCAACCCAAATCCATTAATTCTTATCAATATTAATTTTATTTATTTTCCACTATATAAATAAAATTGCACTCCCAATATTTATCCATATTATATCAAATAATATTTCTCCGGTTAGTATTATTTATTTCGTGTATTTAAGATTTAAATATCCATGTATAAAATTTATTTATTGCTTAATAAATTTATTCATCTCTTATATCCGAGAATAGTACCACTCAACCTTATTTATTATGCGGAACAAATCCACTCGCGAGGTTTACATAATAAATCCTTATGAGCTCATCTCGGGGATATTATCAACGCTTACGGGATACACTGTCCCTTCAAGAATTCACGGCATGCCATATATAAAATATAGTGACCCAACTTAACCGGTAATTAACCCAATAATTAAATCGGTTAATTCCTTTGGAAAATCAAAGTCACTTATATTAAATATACACACTCGCAATTGTTTCAGGGATTAAGAATAAAATACTCCGAGACTTAAATCAATTATCACAGAGCAATCCTAATTGATAAGTCTCAAGCGATCCGCTCAATACACCAAGTGTACAAGTGTGATAAAATAATTAAGATAAATTATTTTCTCTCTCACACAACGACTATACCGATGGATTGGTCCGTGTCCATCTAGGTCGTGAGCAACTGTTCGATTAAATACGAGTAACCGATAGTATGATCTTCTGTGCGCCCATGCACACCATACTAACTACAACGTATGAAATCCAGGACTATAATTTGCATATATTTAATTAACAATAATTAAAAGCAAATAATTGTTTATTTAATTAAACAGATTAATGGCAATGGATCGGGAGTTTCCGTTACTTAAATCTAGACATTAAGTACACAACTCCAACATACCATGCACCGCTATATACATAGCCTTTGGTGAACCAAGAATCATATCCAAGTTCATAGGTCATTCCGGAACCTAACCAAAACTTCCGCTGCCTGTGAGGCTGCTATTCGGTTTATGATAGAGTCCGAGAAGCATCACGCTTATCACTCTTTCATCCTTTAGGTTCCACCTCTTCTAAAAGTGAACACATAGCCTGATATCGACTTACACTGGTCTTTCTCTGATTTTGGATTTGAGAAACTGTAATCTAAGAAGATTTCGTCTTGCTTAGTAATCCAGTACTTCCAAGTACTTTTACAGCATTCGAATATCTCTTATCCAGATTACTTTGATATCCTCCCACTACGCTAACCGCATAGTTGATATCAGCTTCTTGTTTTTTCAACATTGCATCTACAAAGCTCTCTACACTCGAAGTGTAGGAAACTGCTTTGTCTATATCTATCTCCTTTATGCGTTCGAAACACATATCTTTAGATAGATGTATTCTGTTCCCGAAAGGCAATAACCTTTCTCAGAATTGTGCATGTTTAAAACAAACCATAATCGTATAAGATATCTTAAGAGAAGTACAAATGTTCTTATTTAGAGATCGAAAGATTTCTAAGAACATGATCCAACTTCATCTTAATCTCATATCTCGATTTATTTAGACAACCTCTATTTTATGTCTGACAACACTTTTACATTGTTGCCAACGATTAAGTTTATCTACACAAAATTCCGAGAAACACCACCTTGTTTCCATTACGTCTCCAATACACCTTTCTTGTCTATGCCCTTTGATGAATCCATAGAATGGACTATCTCATCATTTCACAAGTTCCCATGCAGAACTAGGGATCGATTTCATGTCTACTAGATCCAGAGTTCAAAACTCCTCCAATCTTATGAACATCTCCGGTTTCTTAACAATCTCCCACTGCAATGGCGTTCCGGTGTATAACAGTAATAACATTAGGTGCAGTTAGTGGTGTACCACTACTCGGTCAGGCTGGTTCTCAGTCTTTCCCTTTCCTCATTTTAAAGTACTTTGTCAGTTAGGGCATTGCAGTTCATCTAATAGTCTTCCTCTAAGAACCGGGCGAGGACACCCCTCTGGTTCGTAGTACTATTGAACATACAATTACTTGTTCTTCTAGGATATTCTACAACCACATTGAATGTGCCGTTGTATCCAGAAATATCCATAGAACATAGGTAGTTCCGAACAAACTTGTCCTTTTACTATTAGAATTACATTTCTTATTCCTGACACACCATGTCTACATATCAGTGTATGGTGTAGTCGTTTGAGACTTAATCTCAATCTTTGATTTATGCTATGTGTTATTCAGATAGGTGATAGCCTCCGCGAACAAGTCGCAGGCTTCCAATGGATATACTTTGAAGGATCCCCATAATGGCTTTGTGTCGAAAAAACACTTCGCTTTTATGGCACATCAAGTATTCTAATCCATCTTCGAGTATTCTTGAAAGAACGACTCGTACCTCTCTAATTACACATGTCACCGCATTAATCATAAATCATTTTCAATACTTGTCTGAATTCCATCCTTTATCCAGAAAGGTTAACTTAGTTGTATCATCTTTCAAGATTGATTCTTAGGTCGGGAGGTCCATTCCTCCAACTATAATTGATCAAATCAATTTCGACCTTTTGAATCCCTTTTGAATAGATACTTGGCGCTACCGTCGTGGAGTAGCGCAAAATAATATTTATAGTTCCTAAACTATTCACTAGCACAAGTACTAGTAGCAAGTATAGGGTCGATCCCACGAGGAGGCGATTTAGCTTATAGTTTTCCCGGCTTTGAATGCTCAATTGGGTTGTCACGTTTGAAAAGGTTTTGTTTTGGAGAGCAGTTGGGCACTGCCGAACCGTGGTCACCGTGTTTACTTGACTGGAAAATAACAATTAACTTAAACAAAAATAAAACTAGCATGCAACCTAATTAAATGATTGAGCAATTAACAGACTCGACTAAGTAAATAAGATAAAACAAATAAGACTAAAGTATCCAGGCATCGACTCCCCTGACTTCCCTTTTGACCTATGTGCTGCCGATCATCGGTACGTATATCATTTTGCTAACAGTTTTGTCTTCCAGTTATAGATCCCAAGTATTAACATCCCTATGATGTCACGCATATTAATACTCCGAACCCTTATTCGCTCTTATGTTTAAGTCCTGCCAGATCTCTCTCGACAGGTCTCCTGACGTTGACCAATTCGACACTATGTGACCGCATGAGTCTAAGTTGGTCAAGTCGCCTTCATCCTCCAAGCAAACCCGGAATGGCCAATAGCATGCCTGGACACACCCAAGTCATACGACCACATCTCCAGCAACATGTTGTACTTCGCGGACGCCCAGTCTCCCGGTCGCGTTGATCCACGTACTCCTGTGTTAGGCAAGTCGGGGTTCCCACTGGTCACTGTAGGATTGCCCAAGTCCCTAACATGCTTAAGTTACTACCCTGTTGAATCGGGAACAAAACTCAGCTAGTTGCTGTCATCAATAAGCCTCCCGGCACGATCACGTCTTAGGGTTGGTCAGGTTCTGTCTTTGCCCAGATACAAACTGTTTAGCTACTTGACATAATTAAAACAGAAAATAAAAGAGACGAAGTAAAGCGAACTGAACTATGCATTAAAACGGGAAATTGTTCAAAGGGAAATAAAAGCAAAGTACGAAATTAAAAACATGAAAGCATAAAAGAAATTGTTTTTAGCCCGAGGTCTTAACAGAAAATAAACGCCGGCGAGTGGTGTTGCTCACGCGGCCGCCTTCTTCGTCGCTGGTCAGGTAGGGTTCCGATCCGGATTGCTCGCTGCTCATACGTCGTTCTTCTTCTTCATCAGTCACTCTCTTATATAGACGGGCTTTAATGGATGGGAGACGTGTGGGGGAATACCTCCAGGGTTGGACGAGAGTCCTCCTTTTCTTTATCTCTGAATCTGGTCATCTTTGAAGAGTCCACGATTTTCAGGATTCTGGGTACACCGAATGCCCAACGTTCCGCCTCCGTCAATGTTAGCGCTTGCCCATGTACTTCCTTCTCTGACTGACTGAGGTAGCGGACCATGTGCGGTACTTGGTCGAGCTCAAGTCTTGCTCCACCTGCTGACGTCCTGGTTGCTTGCTCAACTCTGCTGGACCCTTTTCGTCAGTCTGGCTTGCTCAACTAGTGCTCTTGACCATGGAAGGTGATTTCCTTGCCTCTTTCACACAGTGTGCTCCTCTTTTCACTCCTTTACCTGCCCACCTGCAAAACTTGCCCAAGTACCCAAACGTGCCCTCCCAGACACAAATAAAGTAAAAACAAACTAAGGACTCGATTTACTTGACTCTAAAAACCTAAAAAATGAGCCAAAAAATATGGCTCATCACACGCACACACTTTACTTCGCTTGTCCTCAAGCGTGTACGGTGACTTGCCTGCTCAAGCAGAAAACAAACAGGGGGTAGAGAAAGAAAGAAAACAGAAGACTCAAGGACAGCATGCTTATCAAAATACAGAGAGTTGATCAAGTGAACAGATAGTCAAAATCATAGTCAATGGAATGCATAAAAAACGGTCAAGAGTTTGCAACAGGATTTTGGGATTCTCACTAAGTGTTTCTCTCTATGTAGTTGATGGGTAGTGTTTCGCTCAATGCTGTTTTAAAAGAAGTTCTGCTTTGGGCTTGACCAAGTTCTATCCTGTGACATTTTCAATTGAGTTGGGCAATATCATTAGGGCTTTCTAGGGTGACTGTATAGGCTAGCTTGGGCAATGCCCAGAATTGATCTTAGACAGGACATGCATTTTACTTAGCAAATTTCCTCCTAATTTCTTCTCTCTTACGGGCCTTAGCACACCCTTTTATTCATGGATCTATTTTTTTCTTTTTCTTTGTTTTTCTCTTTTTTTTTTCTTTTTTTTCTTTTTTTTTTTTTTTTTTTTTTTAGAGAAGACTTTGCCCTGACTTGCTCTTTTTATGAACTTGAGCATATATGCAGGTTGGGTCAGGGCAGTAAGGGTTTTCCCCCAGGTGATCAAGAAATAATGGTTCGGCTCAAGGGGCTAACAAGGGTCTTCTTTTTTATTTGTAGTACAGAAAGAAAATGCCTAAATCATTTACTACTCAACTCAATTTTCAAATAATCACATTGGTCAGAACTTGGGCAAGCTTCAGCATTACAAACTTTTTAAACAGCTACTCTCATGAAAGAAATATATCACACAGATGAAGGCTCAAATCCTCACAGCTTACCTAGTTGCAATTCCATCGTCCCTAATATTTTTCATGCATAGACTATTAATTTTGAAAACTGTTCAAATTGATCAAGGTATTTATCAAGCATGCGACTCGATCAAACTATGGGGTTGCTCTTGACCTTCCCCCACTCACACACTTTGCCTCTGGCAAAGTGTGCAAACAGTAATAAGTTGGGCAAGCATCCCCCCTGACTCCGACTCCAACGATGTTGGCGCACCTTCCCACATACACACTTTGCCTTGGGCAAAGTGTGCAAATAAGGAGATCGACCCCATCAGACATGAGTCGGGCAGACTCAAGACCAAAATAAAAAAAAAATAAAAACAAAATAAAAACCTAAACTACTAAAACAAAGGGAGGGTACATTTAAGTTTTGGGTTCAGGTGGGTACCTGAATCCAACATGGACGAAGTATGCCATGAGGGCAGCGTGCAGCTCGTCCTGCCTTTCTCCAATCCGGTCCTGCTTCTCCTCGAGGACATCCAGCTGTTCAAGGATCTCCTCCTTCTGCAACTCGACCCTCTCACTTGGTCGACTCACAGGCTCGGTCTTCACTTTCGCCTTGGCTGCCGTCGCCAAGGCCTTCACTTCTTCTGGGTTTGTGAACACCCAATCCTCTCCTACAACTCTGATATCAGCCATCCTATTCAAACACGCATGATCAAACTTCTCCTCGGGCATCATCTCCATCAACTCAAAATCAAGCTTCAACTCCATCCTCTGGGCATAAATTCCTGGAAAGTGGGCAAGGGACAACCTCTGTGCTGGCTTGCTCAAGATGTTCTTTAGTTGTGCGCACAGGAAAGCTCCAAAGTTGACCTTGATCTTCTTGGTCATGCACCACAGTAGATCAAGCTCGGTCAGGGAGATAGTATTGCTGTTGTCCTTTTTTCCATAAAAGTTATACGCCAGTATACGGTGGCAGATACGCAACGCATTGTCCTTGAGCTGGTGATTTTTGGCCTCCTGTGACTTGAACACTTTCTCCTTGCTCAAGGCCCTCCAGATCTCATTTCTCTCCTTCTGCGTGCGCTCTGGTGGCGTGGTCAACCTTTCCTGGTACTCCTTTGAAAACTTGTTTTTGAAACTGGCCGCTCCCATGGCCATGTTGATCTCGAAGATGCTCGCCTCATTATACGATCCCATCAATTTGAAAGAAATGCCCAACGGCCCGCCATCCTTGCTCGTTCTCACCTCTAACTCTTCATAGAACTCCTTGACCAATTTCTCAGAGACTTGCCCTGGCCAGGTCAAGAAGTCTTCCCACCCTATAGCTGCAAAATAACCCTTAACTTGATCAAGTATATTCAAATCTTTAAGGGTTTCGAAACATACCGTCTTGGGCACGACAACTGCCCTTTTCTGAATGTTCGAGGGTGGGGGTACTGACTGCTTGCCCTTGCCACGGGTGACTCGGGTCGACGCAGGAGTTTTGAACTTCTCAGATGGGGTGACCGGGACAGAGTGCTCCGATTCCTCTTTCACTTCGGTTTTTTCTTCGCCGTCTTTTTCTCCCTCTTCGTCGCCGGCGGTTGACATGTCGTCGGCCTTCTCGTCAGATGACGACTCCATGGTGGCGGCCGGCGAAGCTTCGCGGGGCTTCTTGAACTTACCTTTCTCCTCCGCCGTAAACTTCCTCTTTTTCACGACGTCCTCACTCGGCTCAGCGCTGTGGCTCGCCGGGTTTGACTCCTCTGATGGCTTTGGGGTCGTGTCGAGGTCAGAAAGTTTCGGGGCTTCAATTTCCGCCGTCAGTTGGTCTACCAGTATAGTGTTGATGGGGGCCGGGCTTGCTTCGCGCGTCGGGCTCTGTTTGGCCGGTGAAGGGGTGGTTTCTTTTTCCGTGGATGGTGGTGGTGGTGGCGTTTTTTCCTTCGCGGGCACAGATGCGGCGGCGGCGGCTTTCGACGATTTTCCTCCGGCCATCTTCTTCGTCGGTTGTGATTGAGGGCTTGTGAGATCGATTTTGGTACCGTGAGGGATCTTGTTTAACTTAGTATTTTTGGGGCGGGTGGATACCATAATTTTCAGAGTTAGGGTTATTGGGGTAGTGGTGATGGTGGGGAAGTTGAGGAGTTGTGCGGTTTTTGAAGTAGAGGTGGGGGTAGTGGTACAGATGGTTTGAATTTTGAAATCAATTAGGACTCTGCAAATTTCAGAGTCGATGGGACTCTTTGCGGATTCCCGAAAATTCCGCAATCATCACAGCTGGCCTCCCCCTCTCGTTGCTCAACTACCGTAATTGCTCACTCAATTTTCCTGTTTCCTGCAGACAAAAGTGGACCAAAACCCTTTCCTGCCCAAGGCTACTCCTTGGCGTGGAATTTATTAACATAAAATGAAATAAGGAAAAACATAATATACATACCGAGTTCGCCTTCGGTATTTGCCTCTATTTATTGTCATGGGCCTGACTTATTTTTCTTGCTTCACTTGGTCAAGCGACGGGCTCAGGGGGTATCATCCCCTTGAGGTCCTCATTCCCATAGTAAGCCTTGACTCTCTGCCCATTCACTTTAAAGATATGATCGTCACCTGGCTTAAATAGCTCAACCGAACCATTTGGGCAAACAGCATGGACGATGTATGGCCCTGCCCATTTGGTGGATAGCTTTTTAGCCTTGAATTTGAACTTGGTTTGGTAAACCAGAACTAGTTGACCAGGTTCGATCTTCTTTTTCTTGATGATTTTGTCATGGGCTCTCTTTGTCCGTTCCTTGTAGTTGACCGCGTTATCATACGCTTCAATCCTTATCTCCTCCAGCTCAGTTAGGTCAAGTTTACGTCCTTCGCTGGCCGCATCCCAGTCGAAATTGACCTTGTTCACTGCCCAATGTGCCTTGTGTTCGATTTCCACGGGCAAGTGGCATGACTTGCCAAACACCATGCGGTAGGGAGAGATCCCTGAGGGTGTTTTGTAGGCGGTTCTGTAGGCCCAAAGTGCATCATCGAGCTTGTCGCTCCAATCCTTACCTTCTGGCTTGACCGTCTTCCTCAAGATGGTTTTGATAATGCGATTGGATAGCTCGGCTTGCCCATTGGCCTGGGGGTGATAAGCTGTGGAGATCCTGTGGTGCACTCCATACTTCCTGAGCAACCTTTCAATTATATAATTGCAAAAGTGCGTACCTTGGTCGCTGATCAATGCGCGGGGTACACCAAATCTGCTGAATATGTCGCCCTTGAGGAAGGTGGCCACCACTCTTGAATCATTGGTTGCTGTAGCCTTGGCTTCGACCCATTTAGATACATAGTCAACTGCCAAGAGTATGTACTCCTTCCCTCTGGAGTTGGGCAATGGTCCCATAAAGTCGATGCCCCATACGTCGAAGACTTCTACAGGCATGATGGGCATCATGGGCATCTCATCCCTCTTGGTCACGTTCCCCTCTCTCTGGCACTTGTCACAGCTCCTGCACCACTCAAAACAATCTCTCAAAAGAGTTGTCCAATAAAAACCACAGTCAAGTACCTTCCTTGCTGTACGTCGGTGGCCAAAATGTCCTCCGCAGGCTTGCTCATGGCAGTGCTTCAGAATATCTGCTTGCTCAACTTCAGGGATGCAACGTCTCAGCACTTGGTCTTCTCCCCTTTTCCACATGTAGGGATCATCCCAAATGTACTTCTTGCTCTCCCGCTTGAGCTTGTTCTTACCGTAGAGGGTCATGTCTTCTCGTATATCTCCTGTGACTATGTAGTTGGCCAAGTCTGCGTACCATGGCTCTTCTAACTTGGTTGAAATCTGATACAAGTACTCATCTGGAAAAGTCTCCGTGATGGGCATGCCTTCTTCTCGCTGGATTATCCTGCTCAAGTGGTCAGCCACTAAATTTTGGTTACCTGATTTGTCTCTGATTTCGATGTCGAACTCTTGCAGCAACAAGATCCATCTAATCAGTCGTGGCTTGGTCTCCTTTTTGGCCATCAAGTACTTCAGCGCGGCATGGTCAGTGTAAACTATGGTTTTGCTCCCGAGCAAGTAAGATCTGAACTTCTCGAATGCAAACACCACAGCCAGTAGTTCTTTCTCTGTGGTCGCGTAGTTGCATTGGGCAGGGTTCAAAGTCTTGGATGCATAGTAGATTACATGTCGTTCCTTGCCCTTCATCTGCCCAAGTACAGCTCCAACAGCATACCCACTCGCGTCGCACATAAGCTCAAATGGCATTCCCCATTCGGGTGGTTGGATGATGGGGGCAGTGACTAACCTTTCCTTGAGGTGGTTGAAAGCAGCTTGACAGTCATCATCAAAGTTCCAGTCAACCTCATTTTGCAACAGCCTGGTCAGAGGTTGGGCAATCTTTGCAAAGTCTCTCACGAACCTCCTGTAGAACCCAGCGTGCCCAAGGAGGCCTCTAACTTGCTTGACGTTCCTTGGATAAGGCAGCTTCGATATGGTCTCTATTTTGGCTCGGTCAACTTCGATTCCCTTGGCAGAGACTACGTGCCCAAGGACTATCCCTTCCTCCACCATAAAGTGACATTTCTCGTAGTTAAGCACCAAACTTTTCTCCACACATCTACTGAGGGCTAACTCCAGGTTGTTCAAGCATGTTTCGAACGAGCTGCCATATACAGTAAAGTCATCCATGAAGACTTCTATTCCTTGCTCGAGCAGATCGGCAAAGATGCTCATCATGCATCTCTGGAAAGTCCCAGGGGCGTTGCATAGACCAAATGGCATGCGTCGATATGCAAAGGTACCGTATGGGCAAGTAAAAGTAGTCTTGTCCTGGTCTTCTGGGGCCACCCAAATTTGCATGTAGCCTGAGTATCCGTCAAGGAAACAGAAATGGGTCTTTCCAGCTAGCCTCTCGAGCATCTCGTCAATGAAGGGTAGGGGAAAGTGGTCTTTTTTCGTTACCTTGTTCAACTTTCTGTAGTCTATGCACACTCTCCATCCAGTTTGAAGTCGAGTGGCTATCTGCTCCTTTTTCTCGTTCTCGATCACTTGAATTCCTGACTTCTTGGGCACCACATGAACTGGACTTACCCATTTGCTGTCTGAAACAGGGTAGATAATACCCAAGTTGAGCAGCTTGAGTATCTCCTTGAGCACCACTTCTTTCATAGCGGGGTTCAGTTTTCTCTGCGGGTCGCGCACTGGGTTCGACTCTTCCTCGAGCAATATGTGGTGTTGGCATATGGTGGGGCTGATTCCTCGTATATCTGCTAAGGTCCATCCAATGGCTTGCTTGTACTGGTCAAGGATGTTCCTTAGCTTACTTTCTTCCTCTTTTTTTTAGTTTCGAACTGATGATCACGGGCAATGTGTCATTCTGCCCAAGGAACATGTACTTGAGGTGTGCAGGGAGTTTCTTCAATTCTAACTCTGGCGGTTTCTCCAGAGATGGTACCATGATCGTGACTTCATGGGGTGGTAACTTGCTCACGCCCATGGGGTGATTCTCTAGAGCTCCCAATTGCTCAACTATCTGTTGAACTTCAAGTTGCTCATCCTCTGCATCTTCTCTGGTCAATCCCCTTTGTATCACCAGATCTACTTTGTCAGAAACTCCATATCCTAGAGCTTGCTCCTCGATCAATTCGTCAATCTGATCAACATAATGCACCTGCTCGGTGTCTTCTGGGTGCTTCATTGACTTGAACAAGTCGAATGTGACCGTTTCTCCTTCGAACTTGCAGGTTAGCTTTCCAGTCTCGCAGTCAATGTGTGTCCTTGCTGTCTTCAAGAATGGTCTGCCCAAGATCATTACTGGCTGTTTGCTTGATCTCCCCATGTCCAGGACATAGAAATCGGCAGGAAAGATGAGCTCCTCCACCTTGACCAATACATCTTCCAGAATTCCCTCGGGGTACACATTTGATCTGTCTGCCAACTGGATTACAGCCCTTGTTGGTTTCATCGGCCCTATACCCAAGTCTTCGTACATTGACTTAGGCATAACATTGATCGACGCTCCCAAGTCGAGCATGGCTTTTTCTATGTTCATGTTGCCGATTATGCAGGGAATATAGAACATTCCAGGGTCTGCACACTTCCTTGGTACATTCCTCTGGAGTACCGCTGAAACATTCTCTCCTACTTCGAACTTGGCATCATCTTGGTATTTCACTTTTTTGGTACACAGCTCCTTGAGGAATTTGGCGCATCTGGGCATGGATTTCAGGATGGTCAACAGAGGCATGTTGATTTCCACCTTTTTGAACATCTGGAACATCTCATTAGTGTCCTCCTTCTCTTTCTTCTTGCTCAATCTGCCTGGGAAAGGAGGATAGATTTTTGGTGGTGTCACTGCTTGAGCAGGTACTGATGTTTCCTTTTGTTTGGGTGGTGTCAGCTCAAGCTCTTCCTCTGACTCTTCTTCCTCGTTGACCTCTTCAACAGTTCCTTCCACTCGAGATGGTGGGGTTGGCTTCTTAGGTGCTTCAGCTAGGACCTTTCCATTTTTGAGATGGATAGCATTGAGTTGGGCGTTGTTTAGTTCAATTTGGGGGGGTAGGCCGTTGGTCTTCTTTTTCATCTCAGTCATTGCCTGGGTCAAGTGCGCCAGTTGGGCATTGATGTTCTGGAATTGCCCGCGCGACTCAAGCATTTGAGCATTGATATTCTGCAATTGACCTCGAGTCTCAACCTTGTACTTCTCGTTGTCCTGTTTGTACCGGTCATTCTCTTGCTGGGCTTTGATATTTTCATTGACCAAGGTCTGCATCATGTCTGCCAAAGTTGGGCCATTGCTCTGGTTCTGCTGGTTATTGCCCTGGTTTTGGTAGTTATTCCTCTGATGATGGTTCTGGCCGTGATATTGCTGGCCTTGATTGCCTTGGTTTCCTCCACCCTGGTAGTTGTTGTTTCCGTACCGGTTGTTCGAGTTGTACGTGTTCCCATTGGGACTTTGTCCGTTCCCATTGTTCTGCATTATCACCTTGACCTCTTCATCAAAAAGCTCAGGGCATTCGTCAGTGGCATGGTTACTTTCTTTGCAGATTTGGCACGCCTTGACTCCTCTCTTTAGCCCTGGGTTTTGGTTGAGCACCAATTGCTCAACTATGTTGCACAATTTGTCCAACTTGACTTCAGTTGCAGATGGTACGGGCAAGTTGTTCCTGGGTAGGTCACTGCCATCCTCCCTTGTTTCTTCGGCCATTTCCTTGAAGATTTTGAATGCTTCGTCGGCCCTTTTGTTGAGAATGGATCCTCCACAAGCTGCATTGACCCATGTCCTCTCCGTCTCCCTTAGTCCAGAGATGAAGTACTGGACCAAGTCATGGTCAAGGATCTGATGCTGTGGGCACTTGGCCAACATCTGCTTGAATCTGACCCAGTAGTCATGGAAGTTCTCTCCTCCTCCCATCTTGATGCTGTTGATCTTCTTCCTCATCTGCTGGATGCGTGCAGCTGGGAAGTACTTCTCAAGGAACTTCTGCTGAAGCTGACTCCAGGTGGTCACTTCTCCAGCGGGTAGAGTGTATAGCCACTCTCGGGCACCTTCAGCTAGTGAAAAAGGGAAGGCTAGAAGCCTGATGTATTCCCCTAGCCCTTCACTTGCTCGGATGGTGCCACATGCCAATTCAAAGTCTAGGAGATGTCTCTGGGGGTCCTCCAATGGCATGTCACTGAACTTGGGCAAGATCTGGATGAAGCCGTGCCTCATCTCCCAAGTATTGTTTTCAACCGTGGGCAAAGTGATACCCAGCGGTTTTAGATTCAAGTTTTCTGGGAACATCGTGTCCCTCAACGTCTTGGCTCTCTCGTCTCCCATCCTTGATCGCGTAGGTGACCTGGATGTGTTCGGTGAATCTTCTCTCGATGTGTCCGAGATTGACTCTCCTGTCTCAGTTATGGTCAACTGAGTTACTTGAGCGGCACGTGCTAATGCTTGCTTCTGCTTTGTTGCTTTTCGATTCTTTCTCGCGGTTCGCTCGATTTCAGGATCAAAAAGTAGTGGCCCTGTATCCTTGCTTCCCGATGATTTAGAGTCCTGCATACAAAAATAGGTCAAGCGTTAGCACGGAAGACTATTGGCTTGGAATATTGCCTCCCCGGCAACGGCGCCAATTTTGGCGCTACCGTCGTGGAGTAGCGCAAAATAATATTTATAGTTCCTAAACTATTCACTAGCACAAGTACTAGTAGCAAGTATAGGGTCGATCCCACGAGGAGGCGATTTAGCTTATAGTTTTCCCGGCTTTGAATGCTCAATTGGGTTGTCACGTTTGAAAAGGTTTTGTTTTGGAGAGCAGTTGGGCACTGCCGAACCGTGGTCACCGTGTTTACTTGACTGGAAAATAACAATTAACTTAAACAAAAATAAAACTAGCATGCAACCTAATTAAATGATTGAGCAATTAACAGACTCGACTAAGTAAATAAGATAAAACAAATAAGACTAAAGTATCCAGGCATCGACTCCCCTGACTTCCCTTTTGACCTATGTGCTGCCGATCATCGGTACGTATATCATTTTGCTAACAGTTTTGTCTTCCAGTTATAGATCCCAAGTATTAACATCCCTATGATGTCACGCATATTAATACTCCGAACCCTTATTCGCTCTTATGTTTAAGTCCTGCCAGATCTCTCTCGACAGGTCTCCTGACGTTGACCAATTCGACACTATGTGACCGCATGAGTCTAAGTTGGTCAAGTCGCCTTCATCCTCCAAGCAAACCCGGAATGGCCAATAGCATGCCTGGACACACCCAAGTCATACGACCACATCTCCAGCAACATGTTGTACTTCGCGGACGCCCAGTCTCCCGGTCGCGTTGATCCACGTACTCTTGTGTTAGGCAAGTCGGGGTTCCCACTGGTCACTGTAGGATTGCCCAAGTCCCTAACATGCTTAAGTTACTACCCTGTTGAATCGGGAACAAAACTCAGCTAGTTGCTGTCATCAATAAGCCTCCCGGCACGATCACGTCTTAGGGTTGGTCAGGTTCTGTCTTTGCCCAGATACAAACTGTTTAGCTACTTGACATAATTAAAACAGAAAATAAAAGAGACGAAGTAAAGCGAACTGAACTATGCATTAAAACGGGAAATTGTTCAAAGGGAAATAAAAGCAAAGTACGAAATTAAAAACATGAAAGCATAAAAGAAATTGTTTTTAGCCCGAGGGCTTAACAGAAAATAAACGCCGGCGAGTGGTGTTGCTCACGCGGCCGCCTTCTTCGTCGCTGGTCAGGTAGGGTTCCGATCCGGATTGATCGCTGCTCATACGTCGTTCTTCTTCTTCATCAGTCACTCTCTTATATAGACGGGCTTTAATGGATGGGAGACTTGTGGGGGAATACCTCCAGGGTTGGACGAGAGTCCTCCTTTTCTTTATCTCTGAATCTGGTCATCTTTGAAGAGTCCACGATTTTCAGGATTCTGGGTACACCGAATGCCCAACGTTCCGCCTCCGTCAATGTTAGCGCTTGCCCATGTACTTCCTTCTCTGACTGACTGAGGTAGCGGACCATGTGCGGTACTTGGTCGAGCTCAAGTCTTGCTCCACCTGCTGACGTCCTGGTTGCTTGCTCAACTCTGCTGGACCCTTTTCGTCAGTCTGGCTTGCTCAACTAGTGCTCTTGACCATGGAAGGTGATTTCCTTGCCTCTTTCACACAGTGTGCTCCTCTTTTCACTCCTTTACCTGCCCACCTGCAAAACTTGCCCAAGTACCCAAACGTGCCCTCCCAGACACAAATAAAGTAAAAACAAACTAAGGACTCGATTTACTTGACTCTAAAAACCTAAAAAATGAGCCAAAAAATATGGCTCATCAATACTACTAAGTTCAAGAATTCACAAGTATAATGATTGATAAGAGAATACATTTAATAAGTAAAACAAGTTATACATAACGCTAAGGATTCATCATTCATATATATTGCTATCTAATGTACCAGAATAGATAACACCATTATTTCTTATCTAAATCACTCAATGATTAAAGAAATAAATATCCATTCATTAATAAAGAAAACCAGAACAAAAGTTCTTTTTCAAAATAAAGGGGTACATAAAGCAATAACTTAAAATGAAATCCTAAAACAGATAAATGTCTTCCACTGCAACCGCTGCTACCCCAACAGCTTCGCCCATGTAGACTCGAACTCTTCTTCTCTAAGTCGCCGGGTTTTCTGGAACCCCTGCATTTAAAACAATGCACATACCGTCAGTGGTTCCATATCTACACACCAGAATTCTGGTAGATAATACCGCTGACTATGTTTTTACGACTAAAGAAAAATTCGTACCTCTGAGAGGACATTCAGACTTCCAGTGTCCATACTTATTGCATCGGAAGCACTTGCCCCTTGGCTTACTAGCCCCCACTCGTGGTCCATTCCTCTTGGCACCACTGGGTTTCATGGCTTGCTTCCTTTTTTTGCCCCTACCTCCAACAGCTTTCAAGCTTTTGGACTTGGTAGCTACAAGCGCTTGAGACTTGCCCTTCTTGTAGATCCCCTCTGCCGCCTTCAGTTCAGTCAGGAGTTGCGCAAGAGTATAAGATAGTTTACCCATATTATAGCTCATACGAAACTGCTCAAAACTAGGGGTCAGAGACTGGAGTATGATGTCGACTTGCGTCTCACCATCAATCATAGCTCCTAGGACCTCCAATTCATTCAACAGACTCATCATCTTGAGAACGTGCTCCTCAACGGGCGTTCCTTCAGACTGAGTAGTCGACATGAGGACTCTCATGGCTTCTTGCCTACCCGCTCGGTCATGATGCCCAAACATCTCCTTGAGGTTAAATAACATATCCTCGGCAGTGTTCATCGACTGATGCTGGGTTTGGAGTACATTTGACATAGAAGCCAAAATATAGCACCTAGCCATTTCATCAACCTTTTTCCACTTCCGATATGCTTCTTTTTCCTCATCAGTTGAGGCAGTCGTGGGTTCAGCAGGGCATTGCTCATAGAGTACAAACTTGTACTCTTCAGCAGTCAGGACAATGTCTAAATTTCTCTTCCAATCAATGTAATTGGGACCAGTGAGTTTATGTTCCTTGAGTATTACAGAAAGTGGATTCATAGCTATTCTTTAAACCTATAAGCACATGTAAACAAACAATCAATTTAATGTCCGATATTATCTCCCTCAAATAATATCATTAAATTACTAATTGCGTCTAAAATCCCACCAGGTAAGGCAAGCCACGTTCGTGTGGACGTTTACCCACCCAAATGATTTAGCAACTAGTTTTGCTTCGGTCGTACATCATTATAGCGTTACTTCGTTGGGAAGAATATTACAAAGCGTTCCTAAGTGTAAACCATCACTCAGTACTAAGGCGAATCGTTTAGAATTGTTACGTCACCGCAAGCCACGTTCGTGTGGACGTTTACGACAACTTGCAACTCTTCACAATCCCCTATAACTGTCTACATCAATTAATCTAAAATCCCATTCAGTGTAGCAAGCCACGTTCGTGTGGACGTTTACTTCACCAAAAGATTTATATAATTGAAATCCAATTACTTGAACCATTTGATTTCCGCAAATCAAGACTTGGAGAATCATAAGTGAAACTCGAAGTTTCTAACCAGTGATTCACCATGCGAACGACCCTATCTCTCATAAATGAGGGAGCCGAGCAGACAATCGATCCATCTATCAAAGAATGGTACGAAGGTCTCTAATTTGTGTCATCCACATGACCAAGTGGCTTTGGATCCATTCCACTCCCCGGGGTGAGAATGAGTCGACTTGAAGTCAGTTTCAGAAAGACAAATTAGGCATTGTTTGATAAACTTGATCAATGTTTCTTGTAAAAGGAATTACAAGAATTCTCCTCCAATGACTCGTCTATACGAACTTCGAAAGTCCATAAGATTCACCAAGAGAACAGTGATGGAGACCATGAGAATGTTTCCATCCCCTCTCCCACTCAGCTTTTTACAATAAAGGGATACGCTATCTAGTGCATAAATTAAACACATATAGCATGCATAAAGCAATAAAGCACATAGATCACATAGTCAAAATAATGCTAGAAAAATTGTTTTCCCGACTATCATGGCTTTATTCCATCTTCATATGCATCTTCTAGTCTTCAGTCTTCGTTTCTTGAATGCTCCATGTGACGAGAATATTAATCTCTAATATTTAAATCTATTTATTTTCAATTAATCCAAAAGTTACTTAATTCGAAAATTAAGTCAATTGAATATATCAAAAATAAAATTAAATATTATTAATATTTTTATTTATTTATTTTCCTATCTAATTCTATTAAATCTCTAGAATAATCTATCCAGTAAACTTGGAATATTCTAGAAGACATCTATAATAGAATAAGGAAATAAAATAAATTAGGACTCTACTACTTTCCATTTATTAATTAATTTCCATCTAATGAAAATTCCCAAGAATAGGAATAATCAAATAGGAAATAAATTAATATCAAATCAATTATATTCCTAATCCATGAATATCTCCATAAAGGAAATAATACAATAGGAATAAAATTAATTCCAATTAATTCTTTTCCTAATCCATGAGAGTTTCCAAAAGGAGAACACTCAAATAGGAAAACCGAATTAATTTTAGGAAAGTGAATCTTGGTAGAAGTGGCATGGGTTGGGAGACCCCACACCACCATACCATGATGGATCGGCCGGCCACTCGGGGAGGAGCGCCGCCGCCGCCTAGCCACGCCGGCTAGGCCATGGATCGATCACCATCATGGGATCGATCCCAAGCCCTAGCTTCTTCGTCACTTCTTCGTCTTCCGGCGATCGTCTCAACATCGAACCAACGTAAATAAATTACAAAATTTAAATTACACTATCCGGTATCGATTCTATACATGAAATCGACCCTATACATTTTCCGGAAAATAAAGAACGTAATAATAAATCCTAAATTCGGTCAACCCCCGAATTTTTACTATTACAAACATTCAACCACACAAAAACGAATCTCGACATGTCCGAGAGTTTAATAAACGAATAATCATGATAATTAATTAACACAATAATTAAATCCAACCATGATAGCCGGAAATCCTGCAAGGTAGAACAATAATCGAACATATACATGAAAACGAAACCAAACGCTCTGATACCAATTGCTTGGATTCGATGTCCCGGGCTATCAAAAAAAATTGCGGAACCGATAACCAGACCGAAAACCCTATCGCCGGAAACCGAACGCGAACCACACGATGTCCGGAGCTCGACCCGAGCATCGCCGCGGGATAAACCCGCGGCTAAACTCTAGCCGAGCCCCACCGCGGGCTCGCGATCGAATTCGATCGCGTGGGCTGCTCCGGCAGCCCCGGGCGGTGAGTCCGGCGACTCACCGCCATCACAGGAGGCGGGGGGAACCACCAGCCGCGGTACCAGCCCGCGGCAGTCCCCCCGGCGATCGAGCGAAGGCTCGATCGCCCCCAGCCGCGGCGTTCAGCCGCGGCTTCTCTCCTTGCGCGCACCACCGGCGAAGGGAGGCCGGGGGGTTCGTCCCGCCGTGGAACCAGCCCACGGCCGAACCCCCAGCGATCGACTTCACGTCGATCGCTTGCCCCGGCGTCCAGCCGGGGCTTCCCCTCACGCCCGCGTGCCGGCGGTCGAACCCTAGGGTTCGGCCGCCCCTTGTTCGATCCCGACGGGGATCGCGAGATCCCCGTATCCCGGTCTCGACGTTCCCGGATCGTCTTGTTCATGTATATATCACAATTTACGAACACAAATCATAAAAGGGGGTTTATGATTTTACCTTCGATTCGTTGTGCGGAGAAACGAAATCGATTGATGACCTTGCGATCTTCCCACGTATTCCTTGCACCTCGTTCGAACGTCGTGTGGGCGACGATCTATCGAACTCCTATGGATCTCCTTCACTCTTCAAGACTTTATGATTGGCGTATCTTAGGTTAATGAATTGTGAAGACCATGTAGTGCTTTTATAGGCTACGTAGGGGATCAAAAGGAGATGAAATATTGGGCTTCTAATATTGAAGATTAAATTGGGTCCAACCCAAATCCATTAATCCTTATCAATATTAATTTTATTTATTTTCCACTATATAAATAAAATTGCACTCCCAATATTTATCCATATTATATCAAATATTATTTCTCCGGTTAGTATTATTTATTCCGTGTATTTAAGATTTAAATATCCATGAATAAATTTATTTATTGCTTAATAAATTATATTCATCTCTTATATCCGAGACTAGTACCGTTCAACCTTTATTATTGTGCGGAACGAATCCACTCATGAGGTTTACACAATAATTCTTTATGAACTCATCTCGGGGATATTATCAACCCTTCCGGGATACACTTTCCCGTCAAGTATTCACGGCATGTCATATATAAAATATAGCGACCCAATTTTACCGGTAATTAACCCAATAATTAAATCGGTTAATTCCTTTGGAAAATCAAAGTCTCTAATATTAAATATACACACCCGCAATAATATCGGGGATTAAGAATAAAATACTCTGAGATTTAAATTGATTATCCAAGGCAATCCTAATCAATAAATCTCAAGCGATCCGCCCAATACACCAAGTGTACAAGTGTGATAAAATAATTAAGATAAATTATTTTCTCTCTCACACAACGACTATACCGATGGATTGGTCCGTGTCCATCTAGGTCGTGAGCAACCGTTCGATTAAATACGAGTAACCGATAGTATGATCTTCTGTGTGCCCATGCACACCATACTAACTACAACGTATAAAATCCAGGTCTATATTTTGCATAATTAATTAATAATAATTAAATACAAATAATTGTTTATTAATTAAATAGGTTAAATGCTATGACCGGGAGTTAACCGATACTTAAATCTAGACATTAAGTACACAACTCCAACAATATATATATATATATATATATATAGATATCAACGAAATCTTACTTTTGGTGACGAAGTGATTCGTTGATGTCGTTGAGGTGGTGTTGAGTCGATTGAACCACCTCAAATGGATCAGTCTCTCGAAGCTCTCCTTGTGAATGACCTCGTCACTCCTTTAGATCGTCCGGATGTGAAAGCCGCACAAATGGCCCGGCCTCTACGTGTTGCACACGAACCCGGATGATAAATACCTTGCTTGCTTGAAGTGGTTCTCCAAGAACACTCTCTATTCTCTCCTTTTTGTGTGAATTTCGTGGCTGATGATGATGGTGTTAGAATGAGACATGAAAATCTGATTTTCATGCTCATTATACCTCTTTTACTTCACATGTAACCCCCACCATAATGTGTGTGTCATAACCACACATAATGGGGTGTTATGGTTAAGTTCAAAGGTCACCTCCACATAATCATGCCAAATCATGTTATGTGGTCCCATTGGCTTGTGTGGCATGCCATGTCACACTATGTGACATGCATTCCATGCAAGCCATGCATCCCATGCATGTGAAAATCCACGTAAATATTGATTCTAAATCAATATTATTATCAAGCAACGTATATCAACATCGAGTTCGTGTGTGACCCTGTAGGTTTGATTATCGATCAATATTATATTGTTCCCAACAATTAATATTATCGACTAATCATTTAACATCCATAGACGACCTTATGACTTTATCGATTGCACACGTAGGATCGAAGGACATATCCCAACATCATTTGCAGTCAATCCTCTTTCTTTAACATACCTATCTATTTCATCCCACTTCGGATTACACGTGAAAGTAATAAACAAATTTGGATATCCTACCCACCTACATATAGCCATTGCGTCATGATAATTCTGTATCATGTATCGGGCACCGCCAACGAAAGAAAAAAGGCAAAATAATCCTTTTACCAGTATCTGCCAGGTTAGTTTCTCCACTACTTAATGCTTCGCCCAACGCAGCGTAAGAGTCACATCTGAAATCCTGCTGATGATTTTTCATGTAAGTAATTTTGTACGACTCAACCATCGTATAAGCGTCACCCAAGAATTGTTGAAATAAACGTCATCCAAAAAGAATATAGGAGATTCAGTATCCCTCTCCTGCAGCATGTAAGAGAAATACTATTTCATTGAAACCTTTCTTTTTCTAACTTCTTTGCTCCTAGTCGTTTTACAATGAGGAACGTTATCTCTAAATCCGTCTTCTCCGAAAAAATATAGCAAGGGATACTGGAGCGGCAGATACGACACATAGGGCTGGAAACGAACCTCGAGTCAAAGTTCGACTCGAGTTCGGTCATACGACACATATGATTTTTTTTATAAAGAGGAGAGACGAGAAACTCACCCCCACCCGATCGGAGGTCTCTCGATCGGGTAGGATGTAAATCGAGGAATGTGCCCGAGTAGCAGACACCTGTGCGAGAGAGCCAACATGTCGAACCCCAGGACAAACTTTCTTAATATTTCAATGAAAAATTATCTCACCCGAGATTCGAACCATGCATCGCCGGGGAATTACACCCA
This sequence comes from Euphrasia confusa, assembly GCA_954870475.1. NCBI lineage: Eukaryota > Viridiplantae > Streptophyta > Magnoliopsida > Lamiales > Orobanchaceae > Euphrasia > Euphrasia confusa. The sequence continues at coordinate 38,821,920 of OX940956.1, read as the reverse complement.
CATCATCACATGTCTTACCACTCGACTATGCTCCTGGGGACTATATATGATTTTTTAACAGTAACAAAGGGCAAAAACAAATCTTTGTAAGTCTGTTTGAAGATTTGTGTTAGTTTTTAATTTAGGATCTGCTTATTTTTAATCATTTTGTTTTTCTGATTAATAATAGAATAATTGATCTACTGGAATAATTGATCTACCGTAATACAATTTAATTTTTTATATAATATTATATAGGATAGTAATGGGTATGTTTTTAAAAGGGTATAATAGATATATTAAGTTGTGAATTAAGTAAAAATAATAAAAGATAAAATTTAAAAAATGTGTATTTAGTATATTGGTGAACTTAGTGTTTTTTGAGTGTAAATAAAATCACCATTTAGATCACTACTATTTCATAATTTTTTTACCCTTTTTCTATTACAAATAATTGACTGACTTTTCTTATTGAGTATCTCACAATAGTTTATACACGAAACTTATTTTTATTTTATTTTTAAAAGTTATAAAATAATTTTTTTTTAATTTCCTAACCAACAAAACAAAGTATGTCAACTTTGCTTACACGAGAAATAATTTGTATTTGACACTACTTTACTAGTATTACTTTTTTTATTAATTTGTCAACTTTAATACTAGTATTACTTTACTAGTATTAATTTGTCAACTTTGCTTACACGAGAAATAATTTTTTTATTTTTCATCATGCGGGCGTATTACTTTAATATTATAGTATAAAATTTTGTGTTTGCATCATATACTGTATTAGCCCGAATATTTCAATCTAAAATTATTTTCACAATTTTTTCATAAATATTTAAAAAAAATATTAGGATTGATCGAGTAGTAACAAAACAAAACAAACACAAGCCACAAAACAAATATTATCATATTTTAAATCTTGTCCCCATCAACCTTGTAATGTTCGTCAATATTTCTACTTAGAAAAAATTGAAAAAATAAATATTAAAAAATATGTATTAATAAAATAATAAAAATAAATATAAAGAAGAAGAGAAAAAAATAAAATTATTACAAGAAAAATATTATTTGTACTAATGTAATGTTGTCAACGCTTCTACTTAGAAAGATTTGAAAAAATAAATATTCAAAAATAAGTATTAATAAAATCATAAAAATAAATATAAACAAGAAGAGAAAAAACTAACTTATTACAAGAAAAATATTATTTGTACTACTATGAATAGATCATGTTTTTAATCATAACTTTAAACTTATTTTTATTTATAAAATTAAAATTAATTAAAACTAATTATTATATAGGGTCGGGCCTACAAGAGGCCGAGCTTACTAAAGCCCAAGCTCGACCTATATATAATATGAGCTTCATTTTTCGGCCCAAGCTCGGCTCGACCCTAAATAATATTAATCGACCGAGGCTTTTCTTGGGGTCGAACGAGCCGAGTTAGGGCCGGCCCGACCCGATTGACAGGCCCACCTACGGATAGGATTTCGAAAATTTTGAATGCATATTTGTTGTGAAATGAACAAATATTTTAAATAATAAATGGACATTTAAAAAAAAATAATTATCTTATATTATAACATAATCTTAATCTTTAGTCTAATTATAAAAAAAGAAGGATTTATCCAATCCACCCCCTTTATATGAGATCTCTTATTTAGGGTGGAAATATGCATTTTTCATGTTAGTCAAGAAACTACCGAATAAACAAACGGGATATAATAAATCATAATCCCAAATATTCACTTCATACTCCCCCAAAACTGAATCTTTTGTTCCGGCGATTTGCGACTTTAGAACTGTGATAAAGACGGACCAGTTTTTCTTCCAATTCACAACTCCTAGTGAACCGAGAATCAAGTCCACGCAATTTTATCCCTATAGGCTCACCTGTAATGAGATAAGTTTATTGGACACAAGATTGCAATCTGCAACCCTAGCTTTTAAGGTATGATTTTCGATATATGATTTTCATTTTTTCTCCCGTTGCAATAACTAGAAGTGCATCATTGTGTGTTTAGATTGCCTTCCAGGTTTAGGGTTCTGCGATTTTTGATTTTTGATTTTTGTGTGGAGATATTAAATTTCGTTAACATGCAGGTTCTAGAAGAACTTAACACGGGAGCCATGGGAACTGGAGGCGAGGAAGGTATAGTCCATCCTTTGTGCATGTGATGTATGCATTTGTAGTTACTTAGTGTCATCTTGTTCTTTTTAATGGTAGATCTGGAAAACACCTCACTTGGCGAATCAATCAGATATTTTAGGTCATCTTTCTTGCACCCTTTGCTGAAGTCTTGCAAGGTATAATAATCATAAGCCGAGATTAAATTCTCCGATTTTCATTTTTTAGGAAGATAGTAAAATATTCATTTTATTTAAAAAAAATTAATAGGTTTCCCTGCAGGAAGAGATTGAGAGTTCATATGCTGCTAAAATTCAACTGTCAAAGAACTCCTCTCTAAGCTGGTAGACATTTACTATATTAATTGCAACACTGATTGAAACTTGTTCATAGACATAACACTTATTAGTGCTAATAGTTTAACCTTGATAACAATGTTGGCTTGGGTGTTAATACAATAATGGTTTTAACTACATGTCAGAATATGTTACATACACTGCACCAAATTGGACAGTGTAGTTGGTAGTTCAGAATTCATAAGTTGGGATATTAAATAAACAAACAAGTATTTAGTAGTGTAATAAACAAATTTCAAAATCTATTACAAACATTGTACCTTTTTGCACAGTGTATATTGTAGTTCTAGATTCATAAAGTGGTTTAATCGTTTACACACATGTAGTTTACTATATTAATAGTTGCACTGACTGAAACTTGTTCATGGACATAACATCTATTAGTGTCGATAGTTTAATCTTGATAACAGGGTTGGCTTGGGTGTTAATCCAATAATAGTTTTAACTGCATGCCAAAATTTGTTACATACACTACACCAAATTGGACAGTGTAGTTGGTAGTTCAAAATTCTTAAATTGGGCTATTATTTAACGAACAAGTATTTAGTAGTTTAATAGATAAATTTCAGAATTTATTACAAACACTCTTACCTTTTGCGCAGTGTAAGATTGAAGTTCTAGATGCATAAAATGGTTTAATCTTTTACGCACGGGTAGTTTACTAGATTAATAGCTACTGTTGTGACTCCGCGCTTCAACGGCGAGCCTCGTACACCTGCAAAACACAAACAAATCAACCAAGTCAGATCTGTTCAAGCCTCAAAACCAGAGCAAGCTCCCAAAGCGCAACAGTCAACGGATCTCCGAAGAGAACCGGTCTGTATTACAGGCTGTGGGCTTGAATGGGGTACAGAGGCACATGCAGCGGAATAAAACAAAAATATATGTATATATATTTATAAGAAAGAGAAGAGGAAGAGATTTGAGCGTTTCGGCTCAGGACTGAGGAACTGCAGTCACAGCAGAGGTCGCCGGCACCACCAAACAAGGGAAGAACCGCCTGAAGCCCAGCCAACAACACCCAGAGCACAATCCACACACACACTCACTCACAACCCTCGGCTCACACAAGGATCTCACAGATCTACACCACAGAACACCACAGAAGGTGAAGAAGGTGAAGGGGATCAGAAATCGCACACAGTGAAGGTAGGGTTTACACACAGTAGGCAAGGAGTGAAGTGAGGTACGGATGAGTGTGTATCAGGTCACAAATAGGAGAGGCAACGGTCCAGATCAGACCACATCATACCAAACATAGATCAATGGCCAGGATTAGGTCAACTAGGTTAAGTAGTGGGCTGGGCTGAATCATGGGCCAAACATAAGTGTGGTAAGTGGGCTGCGCATCATGGGCTTGCTGGGCTGGGCTGTTAAATTGCAATTGGGCCAGCACCAATTAAAATTGGGCCAACACTATAATTACAACATTCTCCACCTTGTTGGCAACACACAGGTTTCCCCTGCTCAAACAGTTCATAAAGACATTACATGCTGGTTATAAGCCACACACATGCAAACACAGTCAACTCAGTTTCATCATAGCCTTAGCCCTGTACACCTAAGTGTACAGGGCATGTTACACAAAGTAACAATAAGTTATTGTGACCCCACAGCCCTACCTGAGGCATTCAGAGTACACAGAATATACAGTTTCAAAATAGAAACTCATCTCACACAAAGTAAGAAGTAAATGGGGTAATAACCTAGGGTCAAAACTCCAACAAAGAACACAGAGCACAGAGCAGGTAGTAACAAACAGGAGCAACTAATCACAGGCATCAAAATGCAGAAATTTCAAACAGAAAAGAAATTTTTCCAAAGGCAGTGATTTAGTTCCCATATCAGAGGGGTTATGATGAGTGGATATCTTTTCAAGTAAAATGTAACCAGTTTCAACAAGATCTCTAATGAAATGGTACCTAACATCTATATGTTTGGTCCTATCATGAAAAACAGGATTCTTACACAACTGGATGCCAGACTGGGAATCAGAAAACACAGAGACACTACCACTTAACATATTAATCTCAGATAATAGACCTTTCAACCAAATAGCTTCCTTGAAGGAATCAGTAATAGCAATATATTCAGATTCAGTAGTAGAAAGGGCAACAACATTTTGCAACTGAGATTTCCAGCTAACACAGCCACCACACACAGTAAAAATATAAGAGGTAGAAGATTTTCTAGAGTCCCTATCATTAGCATAATTAGAATCCACATAGCCACTCAAAATAACTCCAGCCTTTGACTTAGTGAATCTCAGGCCAAAGCTTCTAGTACTAGACAAGTACCTGAACAGCCATTTCATGGCTTCCCAATGAGGCTGTCCAGGGTTAGCCATGTACCTACTTAAACAGCTAACACTATAAGCTATATCAGGTCTAGTGGACACCATCAAGTACATCACAGACCCCACAACACAAGCATAAGGCACATTAACCATAGAGGCAATTTCAGAATCAGTCTTTGGACGCTGGTCCTTAGACAACACAAAGTGAGAAGCAAGGGGCACAGAAACAGATTTGCAACCTAGCATGGAGAATCTTTCTAGCAGTTTATCCACATAGGCAGTTTGATTAAGGTGAATATAACCTTCAGTTCTATTTCTCACAATATTCATACCTAGGATTTTCTTAGCATCTCCTAAATCTTTCATTTCAAACTTAGTACTTAAACTATGTTGAACAGATTTCACAGAGTTCAAATTAGGAGAAAGGATTAACATATCATCCACATAAAGAACAAGAAAAACAGGTATGGCAGACTTCAAATAATACAGACAAGGATCATAAGAACTTCTGCTGAATTTTTGAGAAATCATGAATTCATCAAACTTTTTATTCCATTGCCTAGGTGACTGTTTCAGGCCATAAAGAGATTTTTTCAAAAGACAAACATGTTTAGTTTTAGTTTTATCAACAAAACCCTCTGGTTGTTTCATAAAAATCTGTTCTTCCAAATCACCATGTAAAAAGGCAGTTTTAACATCCATTTGTTTCAGTTCCCAATCATAATGAGCACATAAAGCAAGCATTATTCTCACAGTATTAAACTTCACAACAGGAGCAAATATTTCATTATAATCAATTCCTTCTTTTTGAGAAAAACCTTTGGCAACTAACCTAGCTTTATATCTGATATCATTACCCTCTTGTTTAACTTTAAAAAGCCATTTACAGTCCACAACAGAACACTTAGAGGGTTTAGGGACTAAAGTCCAAGTTCCATTTTTCAATAAAGAGTTCATTTCTTCATTCATGGGAGAAAGCCAGTTTTTGGAATTTTCAGATTTTAAAGCTTCCACATAGCATTTAGGTTCAGAGTTGTCAATCACATCATGCATATTAAAAGCAAAAGAACCTAACTGAAAGTCATTTAACCTAGCAGGAGCCCTAGGGTTTCTCCTAACCCTATCTCTAGCAAGTTGATAATCAGTAGGCATAGAGGCATTTTCATTTTCATGCATGGGGGAATTATTATAATCATTAGGGTTGACAGTTTGAGAATTAGCTGGAAAAGAGTGGCCTGATACATCAGGTACAGGTCCACTGGGGTTTAACACAGGGGGTATAGGCAAGTTCACAGATTCAGGCACACAAGCAGGATCAGAACTTTGCACACAAGGATCAGGCATATCACTAGAATCATGTTCATTCACAGAATCAATTTCAGGAGCAAGCTCCACCTCATTTTGGACATCCACATTGGACTGACTCACAGGCAAACATGGAAACTCAGATTCATTAAACACAACATCTCTACTAGTGATAGTTTTAAAACCAGGGTCACACCTAAGCCACAACCTATAACCTTTAGTACCTTCAGGATAACCAAGAAACACACATTTCTTAGACCTAGGTTCCAATTTATCTCCAGAGTGGAGGACCAAAGAAGAACAACCAAAAATTCTCAAGTTTGTCAAATCAATAGGTTTTCTAGAAAACACATGTTCAGGGCACTTACCCTTAAGAGGCACAGAGGGAGACCTATTTATCAGATAAGTTGCAGTTAACACAGCTTCACCCCAAAATCTTTTACTTAGACCAGAAGAAGCAAGCAAACACCTAACTTTCTCTAATATAGTCCTATTCATTCTCTCAGCCACACCATTTTGTTGTGGGGTATAGGGTACTGTCCTATGTCTTCTAATACCAGCTTCAGCACATAAATCATTCATGTTGGCATTACAAAATTCAAGACCATTATCTGTCCTAAGAGTTTTAATTTTCAAACCAGTTTGATTTTCAATTAAGTTCTTAAACTCTTTAAATTTTGCAAACATATCAGATTTATTTTTCATTAGAAACACCCACACTTTTCTGGAAAAATCATCAATCACAGAAAGAAAGTACCTATTGCCACCTTGAGTAGGTTCAGGGGAAGGACCCCACACATCAACATGCATATATTCAAGGATACAGTTAGTAGAGGGCACATTGGGGGAGGGAGACACAGGAAAGCTCATTCTAGTTTGTTTACCTAACACACAAGTATCACAGAATTTAGAGCAAGTCAGTTTAGCATCACCAAAGACACCTTGTTTTTGCAATAATTCAAAACCAGTTTTACTTATGTGTCCAAGCCTTTTATGCCATAAGTCAGAAACATTTTCATGGACAGAATTTGCATGATTATTCAAATAACACTCAGCTTTGCAAACATACAAGTTGTACTGCCTAGCAGCTTTGCAAACAACCTTAGAACCCTCCATTATAGTCATGCACCCATTACCCCATTTACCACATAAACCCTCAGTTTCAAGTGCAGCACAGGAAATCAAATTTTGACTCAAGTCAGGCACATGCCTAACATTTTTGAAAGTGTACACACTACCAGTTTCAAATTTCACAGAGATATCACCAATACCATTCACAGAACACCTTTTATCATTAGCCATTGAGACATATGAGTTTTTAAGTTCTTTATAAGTTGAAAACAAATGCAGGTATGGAGACATATGGTAAGTGCACCCAGAGTCAATTAGCCAATCATTTTCACACAGAAGAGAGGCACTAGTAGCATTCACATTGGACAGCAAAGAACAGTCATGCATCATAAACACATCACCTATATTATTCGAAACCACATTAGCATTATTACTATTCTGTTTCTTAGGTTTATTGCAGTCTTTCATATAATGTCAAATTTCACCACAGTTATAACACTTCCTACCCTTAGCCTTAGGATCAGATTTACCCATACCCTTGCTATCATGATTTTGATTTCCAAAGCCTTTTGAGCCCTGGTTACCATACTTCTTATTCTTCATTTTTCCCTTGACATAATTAACATCATTAGTGGCCTTAGGAGTTCTACCAGATTTTAAATCCTGTTCTTTACTCTTAAGGCTGTTAACTACAGTGTCTAAGGTAACAACATCTCTACCATACTTAATAGCAGACTTAACATCAGAATAAGAATCAGGTATGGCATTCAACATTATAATAGCAGAGTAATCATCAATGTGCTTATCACCAGTTAACTTGATATCTTGGATCAGTTTATTGAAAGAGTCAATGTTTTCATTTATATCCTTGCTCATATCAAGTTTGAACCTAAAAAACTTTTCAAGTAAAAACAGTTTGCTGTTTAAAGAGGTTTCAGTATAAAGTTCCTCAAGTTTAGCCCAAAGTTCTTTTGCAGATTCAATTCCACTAACTTTCCTATGCACAGTAGCAGATAAACCAAGTATAATGGCAGAGTGGGCAAGTTCATTAGTTTCAGCTTGAATAGCTTCAGTGTCAGTGGTAGCATAGTTGCCACTTATAGCTTTGTAAACTTTTTGTTGAATCAAAATACCCTTCATTTTCTGTTTCCAAATCACAAAATCACTTTTACCATCAAAAGGGGGAAGGTTATACCCTGACATTGTGAAAAGTAGATTACCAGTTTTGAAAACACCAGAAAAACAGAAAAGGGAAACACAGGAGACCACACCACAGTAGACTCACAGTTACCACACAAAGCTCACACACAGAATTCAAGTAATCACACACAAAACCCTAGTTAACTATCTAAGACACACAGAGGCAGTTAACTCAGATAAAACATATAGTTCAAGCAATTTTCACTATAAAATTTCAAACACTCAGTTTCAGAAACTTTTTCAGAAAATTTTGAACAACACTTTTGAAAAACGGATTTTCAACACTAACACGACCACCAGGCGGGCCACACCTTCACAGAATGCCTCCAGGCGGGCTGACCGTCACGTTGACAGGCAAGTGAGGGGGTTAACAGACTTACCTTGCGAGGTGTTCGCAAGTGACCTCAATTGCAGGGCCCGTTTCGCGTTTCACAGGCGATCCGGGTGCCAACCTTACAGCCAAGGGGGTGATGAAATCCCTGATTTACAATGGCTGGGGACACCTAATTCAGATCTGCTACCTAGGACTCCTAGAGGTGTCGGGCTCGGGCCGACCTTCACAGATCCGTGCAGATCTGAAACCCTAGGGTACAAATCTGCTTCACCGGTTGCCGACCGTTACCGGAGCACGGAACAGTTGCTCTGATACCACTGTTGTGACTCCGCGCTTCAACGGCGAGCCTCGTACACCTGCAAAACACAAACAAATCAACCAAGTCAGATCTGTTCAAGCCTCAAAACCAGAGCAAGCTCCCAAAGCGCAACAGTCAACGGATCTCCGAAGAGAACCGGTCTGTATTACAGGCTGTGGGCTTGAATGGGGTACAGAGGCACATGCAGCGGAATAAAACCAAAATATATGTATATATATTTATAAGAAAGAGAAGAGGAAGAGATTTGAGCGTTTCGGCTCAGGACTGAGGAACTGCAGTCACAGCAGAGGTCGCCGGCACCACCAAACAAGGGAAGAACCGCCTGAAGCCCAGCCAACAACACCCAGAGCACAATCCACACACACACTCACTCACAACCCTCGGCTCACACAAGGATCTCACAGATCTACACCACAGAACACCACAGAAGGTGAAGAAGGTGAAGGGGATCAGAAATCGCACACAGTGAAGATAGGGTTTACACACAGTAGGCAAGGAGTGAAGTGAGGTACGGATGAGTGTGTATCAGGTCACAAATAGGAGAGACAACGGTCCAGATCAGACCACATCATACCAAACATAGATCAATGGCCAGGATTAGGTCAACTAGGTTAAGTAGTGGGCTGGGCTGAATCATGGGCCAAACATAAGTGTGGTAAGTGGGCTGCGCATCATGGGCTTGCTGGGCTGGGCTGTTAAATTGCAATTGGGCCAGCACCAATTAAAATTGGGCCAACACTATAATTACAACAGCTACACTAACTAAAACTTTTTCATGGACATAACACATATTAGTTCCAATAGTTTAACTTTGATTACAGTGTTGCCTTGGGTTATGGTAAATAAGGGACTAACTGCATGTCATAATCTATTACACACAGTGTACCGGCTTGGGCAGTCCATTTGGTAGTTTAAATGTAATTTGTGTGGCTGAATTACATCATAACATGTACTTGTGTCAATTGTACTTGAGAGATTGATTGGTCAGTGACAAGAAATTGTCTTTAACCACAGTGCAAGTGTTGATGATTTAAATTAATTCGTGCTCATTTGTTTGCAAAAAATATTGTTTCTGATCTACATGTATATGGTCTGTTTAATCGTATACAGGTAGCGGCCGAGAATTTGGACACAGTGGCAATGCATGATAAAATCCTGATTCCGTTGACCCACATAGTGTTACTTTTTCGTTGAAATGATTGTCACAATATTTTGATATTATTTCATTGGAGTTTGACCTTGAAGATTTGTGTTATCAGTTTTCATAGTTGAAGTTTTCATAAGTAGGCTACCAAAACTTTTTCTAAATAGATTTGGAACAGTAAAACCAACAGAAACCAATTCCAAAAGAAACAAGTGTATAATGTAAACTACAGTGTAAGTTAAGGTGATAAATAAACGTCACACGTCAACCTATATATAACTGGAAACATGGGACATTTTATCAAAACTTGAAATGACGTATAGTAGTTTGTGCTTAAACGTATGATGCCCAACTAACAAAAAAACAAAACTCCTAAAAAGTCAGGTTGTATCAATTATCCCCTGAAAGTTACTAAATTAACCAACACTGCCCATTTAACATCACAACCTAATATGGCGTCCTAATGCTCAGCTGCATGTCTGTAGTTTGTTCTCGATAGTGATATTGTCATGATTTTTAGAGCCACACACGTACGATGACTTTCATAGCCAAGCAATACACATGGTCGTGCAATTGAGCAATTATGCCTTGAACACTCATTTTTCTGTGTATACCCAAACGAAATACATGAGTTTAGTTATATCTTTTTCAGTGAAAATCGCAAATGAAAAAATACACAACATTTTCTTGATGCCATATGACTGTTTATGGACAAGAAATATCTTCAGAAAATGGTCCACATATTAAACCTATGTCGTAGTTGCAAAATCAAAGACTCGAAAAATAAAATGACGGCAATGGAGATGAGACAACAAGACCAATACTTTCCAGAAAGAGGAAACATAGTTCTTGGTGATTATTAAACCATCAAACCCAATTATTCATATTCAACCTCGGTTGAAAAAAATGAAGTTCAACTCGATGGAGTTATATTCTAAATGTCTAGTTTAGTGACAATATGGAACTCCTTATCTGTGTTTTATTATCTATTAATCAAACTGTCGGCATTTTGTCTATCACGCACTTTATGCAATAGTCCTAGATATATACGTTGTAGACAGTATGGCGTGAGGAGACACGCGGAAGATCATATTGTCGGTTACTCGTATACTATCGAACAGAAGCTCACGACTTAGATGGACAGGGACAATCCATCGGTACGTCGTAGTGTGACTGGGTAATAGTTGGTCTTGACTATTATGTTACACTCGTACACTTGGTGTATTGAGCAGGACCACGGGAGGACGTTCGATTTATACTAATCGCAGTAATCGAACTAGACCTCAGAGATTACGGATATACGAATTCCTAATCCCTATATAATTATAGGTGCGTGTGTCCAATTCTCGGTTCTTTAATATGCCAATGAGTGAGACTAATTGATTAGTCGAGATTCTCGGTAAATTGGGAATCGTAATTGTACGCACGGCATGCTATAGATTATAGACAGGAAACCGTGTCCCGTTTATCGGGTTGATGATGTCCCCGAGATGAGCTCATAAAGTTTATCAAGTAAACCCTTGATGAGCCATTTTATTTGCTCATCTTGAGCCCCTTTTAGAGTCAGTTTGAGTCTGTTTTATGTGTCTGGGAGGGCACTGTAGAGTGTTTGGTCAGGGTATGCAGGCAAACAGGTAACAGGTGGCGCACTGGGCAAAAGAGGCACGGAAAACTCCTTCTTTGGGCAAACAGCGATTTGGAGTGTGTAGTGACTGAGCAAAGATGGCCTAACAGGCAAGTCAAACCACTTGGGGTTGAGTCATGAAGCAGAAGACCCAAATCGACTACTAAGTACCGTGCCTGGTCCGTTCACCTGTGGAGGAGAAGAATACCTGAAGAGAGTTTGGGAAGCTGGTTGCCAGCGGGCAAAGTCAAAGGCGGCTGGAGCTAAAGATGGAAAGTACTTAGCGGCGCCTGGAAAAGGAAGCCCATGCGGCGGCCCATGCAACTGCGATTCCGCAACCCTAATTCACGCCTATATAAGGAAGAGAAGCTGGAGAAGAAGAGGACACACAATTCCGACCCCGTTCACGAAGCAGCCGCCGGCGATTGAAGCTTGGAGATTTCCGGCCAAGTTGTTTTGCTTTTGAAGTTGATCGAGCCTTCGGGCATTAAATCAATTTATTGTTTTATGTTTTTATTACTTTGTTTTTGCTATTCCAGTTGAACGATTTCAGATTTTAGTTAATATGAATTTCAGTTTCGATTTCCAATTTATCTCTTGTTTTATTTCTTTGAGTATGAGTAGCTAAACTTGCAGGACGACTGGGCAAAGGCGGATCGACGGGAACTCTGGGCTAAGATAGAACCGTGAGGTTGATAGGGCTTAGTTAACTGCCTGGGGTTTGTTCCCGATTACACAGTTGAGGAATAACTTTATTCTTGCAGGTTTGGGCGGACTAATTTGGTCGTTAGGAAACCCTTACGCTTTGAGATACTGGCGATTGATCAAACCGAGTAATAGTGTCTTGTTGTACTACGGGCATAGCGCTAGAACGTGTTGGAGTAGCGGTCGTATGATTCGGATTTCCGGACATGCTATTGGCCGAATTGGGTTCATCGAGAGAGTAATGCGAGTTTGGGCAAACTAGATCCATGCGACCACATAGGTATTGAATTGTTTAGGCTCAGGGGATTAGGCATAAGTATACCTTGCCTTTCTTTACCCAGTAAGGACGGATTGGGGTGGGGTGACTGTAGGCGTGACTTAATAGGACTGCTTTCACTTTGTTAGACATCCTATAACCGATTGACAAACCATCAGTTAAAACCATAAGTGCCAGGGATCGGTAGTTTGCCCAGAGAACCCAGAGAGACGCCAAAGCCCAGAAGCCTACTTTCCTTTATTTGATTTCAGTTTGATTAATTGTTTTCTATTTCCAGATTGGTCAAAGTGTTAGTTTATTATTTCTGCATGTTAGTTTGGGTTAATTAGTTTAATTGTTTATGTTAGTTGGTAGTTTGATTAAACGCTGTGACTCAACAACCAAACTTAAAACCTTTTTATTGTGACACTATTTGGGCAAAGCCGAGATTAATTAAATTGCAATTGCTTCCTCGTGGGATCGACCCTATACTTATCACTTGCTATCTTGTGTTGAGTTTAGGAACTTTATAAATTTATTTTGGCCGCGTTAGCTTCCACGACAAAGTTTTCGCGTCGTCAAAATTGGCGCCGTTGCCGGGGAGGCAATATTCCAGCTTTTTAGTTTTTTTGTGCTAACTGTTTTGTTTTACTTCTTTTGACTAGGTACTATAAACGCGGTGGAAGGTGACACGGGATTACTCTTTGATCCTGAGATCGAGAAAACCGCCAAGAGACTAAGAAAAGAAGCAAAGAACAAGGCATTAGCGCGTGCATCCCAAGGAGAGAATTCTGCCAAAGCACGTAAGGCAGAAAAGGCAAAGAACAAGGAAATCATACCAGTTGACACTTCTAGTCAGCCAATATCAGAAGAGATAGAAGAGATGGGAGCAGAAGCACCACGGACTTTGAGGGACATGATGTTTCCGTCAGAGATGAACTTGAGGCCACTGGGCATCACTTTGCCCACCATTCCTACCCCCTGGGAGATGAAACACAACTTCATACAAATCCTGCCAAAGTTCAGTGATATGCCCGGAGAAGACCCACAGAGGCATTTACAGGACTTTGAGCTAGCATGCGGGACGATTCAGGCAACCGGGGTACTAGCGCAATATATACGACTCCTGGCCTTTCCCTTCTCTTTGACTGATGGGGCCAGAGAGTGGCTGTATACTATTCCGCAAGGCGAAGTGACCACCTGGGCACAACTACAAAAGAGGTTCTTGGAAAAATATTTCCCAGCGGCACGAATCCAACAAATGCGCAAGAAAATCAATAGCATAAGGATGGGAACTAACGAGTGTTGGAATTCGCTATCCCGGGTTATCAAAATAGCGGAACCGATAACCCGAACGAATCATTCGCCGGAGATCACACGAACACGACAACCATGCCGGGATACGACCGAAGCGCACAGCGAGGCCCGAAGGCCGCGCACGCCCCAGCCGCACCCCCACGGCCGCGCGCTTCGCGCGATGAGGGATCGATCGCGCTCGGGCGATCGATCGGGGTGGACTGCCCAGCAGCCGCCCGCGGCGGGTCCGGCGACCCGCCGCCACCAGGAGGCCCCCGCCTTCACGGCGGGGTAGGGCACGGCACCAGCCCGTGCCCAGCGATCGATCCCCTCGGGTCGATCGCACACCCTCAGCTCAGCCGAGGATTCGGCCCCCATCGCCCCCACGCCGAAACCCTAGGCGGGCGTGCGCCGCGGTCCGGTGGCTTCGCCACCACCGCGCGTTCGTCCGTCTACTCCGGGTCTCGATCTTCGGATCTTCGTCCTACGGTATTCTCGATAAAAACAAATCGAACAATTAACAAGTGCGTTGAGAATTGTACCTACGATTCGTTGTTCGGAGAAACGAAATCGATGACCTCGTGACCTTCCCGCGTATTCCTTGCACTCCGTTCGAACGTCGGGTGGGCGACGAGCTATCGAACTTATGGATCCTCTTCACTCTCGAACTTTATTGTTGGCGTTACGTAGGTTAAGAAGTGAAGACCATGTAGTGCTTTTATAGGCTACGAAGGGGATCAAAAGGAGAATAAATATTGGGCTTTAATATTGAAAATTAAATTGGGTCCAACCCAAATCCATTAATTCTTATCAATATTAATTTTATTTATTTTCCACTATATAAATAAAATTGACCTCCCAATATTATTCCATATTATACCAAATAATATTTCTCCAACTTAGTATTATTTATTCCGTGTATTTAAGATTTAAATATCCATGAATAAAATTTATTTATTGCTTAATAAATTTATTCATCTCTTTTATCCGAGACTAGTACCACTCAACCTTATTTATTGTGCGGAACAAATCCACTCGCGAGGTTTACACAATAAATCCTTATGAGCTCATCTCGGGGATATTATCAACCCTTACGGGATACACTGCCCCTTCAAGAATTCACGGCATGCCATATATAAAATATAGTGACCCAACTTAACCGGTAATCAACCCAATAATTAAACCGGTTAATTCCTTTGGTAAATCAAAGTCACTTATATTAAATATACACACCCGCAATTGTTTCAGGGATTAAGAATAAAATACTCCGAGTCTCAAATCAATTATCGCCGAGCAATCCTAATTGATGAGTCTCAATCGATCCGCTCAATACACCAAGTGTACAAGTGTGATAAGATAATCAAGACAAATTATCTTCTCTCTCACACAACGACTATACCGATGGATTGGTCCGTGTCCATCTAGGTCGTGAGCAACTGTTTGATTAAATACGAGTAACCGATAGTATGATCTTCTGTGCGGGCCCGACACACCATACTAACTACAACGTATAAAATCTAGGACTATGATTTGCATGTATTTAATTAACAATAATTAAAAGCAAATGAATGTCTGTAATAGATAGGTAAATGAAAGTGCATACAGAGTTCAGAATACTCAAATCTAGACATTAAGTATACTACTCCATCAATCTCCCACTTATACTAAGGTCTAGTCATATCCTCCAAACTTCTGACTCCCAAACCCTCCAAGTGCTTGTAGTATACTTCCTTAGGAAGTATCTTGGTGAAAGGGTCCGCTAGGTTGTCTTCCGAAGCTATCTTGGTGACTATCGCATCGCCCCTCTTGACGATGTCTCGAATCAGGTGGTACTTGCGCTCTATGTGTTTTGTAGCACTATGGGACCGTGGTTCCTTACTGTTTGCCACTGCACCGCTATTGTCACAATAAATTGTCATAGCCTTAGGCAAACTCGGAATCACATCTAAGTCCTGGAGGAAATTAAGGAACCACACTGATTCTTTCGCTGCCTCTGAGGCTGCAACATATTCAGCTTCCATGGTAGAGTCCGAAATGCACTTTTGCTTAACACTCTTCCATGATACGGCTCCACCTCCCAAAGTGTACACATAGCCTGATGTCGACTTACGCCGGTCCTTATCAGCTTGGAAATCCGAATCTGTGTAACCCAAAGGAATCAGATTGTCTGCACTGTATCTCAGAACATAATCCTTAGTATTTCGCAAATACTTGAAAATGCTCTTTACGGCAGTCCAATGAGCCTTTCCAGGGTTACTCTGATATCTCGCTACTATGCCAACGGCATAGCAAATATCAGGTCTCGTGCATAACATTGCATACATTAAGCTTCCCACAGCCGAAGCGTAGGGAACCGCTTTCATGTCATCTTTCTCCTTCTGTGTCTGAGGACACATTTCCTTAGAAAGATAAGTTCCTTTACTGAAAGGCAGATCACCCTTCTTGGAATCTTGCATGTTAAAACGAGCTAGAATCGTGTCTATGTAAGATTGCTGGGAAAGACACAATGTTCTATTCCGGCGATCCCTTATAACTTTGATCCCTAGAACATGTCCGACTTCTCCCAAATCTTTCATATCGAATTGTCTAGACAACCATCCCTTTATGTCTGATAACATCTTTACACTGTTGCCAATGAGAAGAATGTCGTCTACATAAAGCACGAGGAACACCACCTTCTTCCCATCACGTTTCCAATACACACACGATTCGTCCATGCTTTGAATGAATCCAAAAGATTGGACTACTTCATCAAACCGCAGGTTCCACGATCGCGAGGCTTGTTTCAATCCATAAATGGATCGATTAAGCTTGCACACTAGATGATCTCGCCCCTTAGCAATGAATCCTTCTGGTTGTTTCATATAAATCGTCTCGTCAAGACTTCCATTAAGGAAAGCTGTCTTGACATCCATTTGCCACACCTCATAATCCATATGAGCTGCTATGGATAAGAGAATCCGGATCGACTTTATCTTGGCTACCGGCGAGAAGGTCTCCTCATAATCGATTCCCTCTTTCTGAGTATATCCTTTCGCAACAAGCCGAGCTTTAAAGGTTTCAACCTTTCCGTCAGATCCTCTCTTTCTCTTGTAGACCCATTTACACCCAATTGGCTTTACGCCGCTTGGTGGTTCTACAAGATCCCAGACTTTATTAGAATCCATAGATTCTATTTCGGATTTCATCGCTTTCTTCCAAGAAGGCGCATCTATATCTTGTACCGCCTCATCATAGGTCCAGGGATCGACTTCATGAACTCCGGGTGCCGAGTCCGAAGACTCACCCAGTCCAATCCATCTGTCCGGTTGTTTAACAACCCTCCCACTACGACGGCGTTCCGGTGTATTAACAGTGACAGTATTAGGTGCAGGTTCTAGTGGTGTATCTACACTCGGTTCGGCTGTATCCAGGTCTTCCTCGTTACCTCTCAACTCATCAAGTATTATGTCACTTTTGGGCTTGTGGTCCATGACATAGTCTTCCTCTAAGAACCGAGCGTTAGTACTTATAACGATCTTCTGGTCCGTAGGACTATAGAACATGCCACCCTTAGTTCCTTTCGGGTATCCTACAAACAGCCGTATTTCTGATCTAGGTTCTAACTTATCGGCGCCTTGTCGCAACACATGTGCTGGACATCCCCAGATCCGAATGTGTCCCAAGTTAGGCTTACGCCCACTCCACAATTCCATGGGTGTAGTTGGTACCGTTTTGGTCGGAACCCTGTTCAGAATATACGCCGCTGTTTCCAAGGCATGTCCCCAGAACATAACAGGTAAATCCGAGTAACTCATCATCGATCGCACCATTTCCATAAGAGTCCTATTCCTTCTTTCTGACACACCATTCTGCTGAGGAGTATATGGTGAGGTCAGCTGGGATTCAATCCCATTCTCTGCCAAGTATGCCTTGAATTCTCCAGACAGGTACTCGCCTCCGCGATCAGATCGCAGGCATTTTATGGATTTACCACGAAGGTTCTCCACAAGAGCCTTGAATTCCTTGAACTTGTCAAAAGAATCACTCTTGTGGCGCATCAGGTAAATATATCCATACCTTGAGTAATCATCAGTAAAAGTGATGAAATACTCGTACCCTCCCCTTGCCTGAGTAGACATAGGTCCGCATACATCAGAGTGAATCAAATCCAATACTTGTTCAGCTCTACGTCCTTTACCAGAAAAAGAACGCTTGGTCATTTTACCCTCCAAACAGGATTCGCAGGTTGGAAGGTCCTCTCCTTCTATGCCGCTAATGAGACCATCAGCTTTCAACCTTTGAATTCTATTCGAATTAATATGACCTAGCCTTAGATGCCACAAGTATAATTGATTCATCTTAGAAGGTTCCTTTCTCTTATTGGTGTTCGTAGATGTGTTATTACTCTCGGTTAGTTGCATCGTGTTAGACTCAGGATTTAGAATATACAAATCGTCCACCAATGTACCAGAACAGACAATCTCACTATTTCTTCTTATGACCACAGAGTGATCAAAAGAAACAGCATATCCATTCAGAATTAACTTAGAAACCGAAATTAAATTCTTTCTAAAATTTGGTACATAAAGACAATTTTGTAAAACTAAAACCCTATCACTACTAAAGCGTAAGTGAACGTCTCCCACTGCAACAGCCGCCACCTTCGCGGCATTGCCCATGTAGACTACGATCTCTCCCTCTCTAAGTCTCCGGGTTTCCTGGAACCCCTGCAATGAATTGCAGACATGGTCAGTGGCGCCCGTATCTACACACCAGGTGCTGGTAGATATCACCGCTGACAATGTTTCAGTGACTAAGGAAAATTTCGTACCTTTGATGAGAGGACAATCAGACCTCCAGTGCCCAAACTGCTTGCATCGAAAGCACTTGCCAGAAGGCTTGCCTTTCCCAATCCGTGGCTTTGAGCCACTGGGTTTCTTTGCACGCTCTTCCTCTAGCCTTGCCACAAAAGCTTGTGATTCTCTTAACTTACGCACAAACTCCGCTCTCGTTGATTCCTTTTTAAGGGACTCATTGAGAGAGAATTCTGTGAATATGTTAATCACCTCTTGCCCGGCTTCCACGCTATGTCTCAACATCATCCTGAGGTCATTTCGAATGTCCTCATCAGTTGGGACAACAGTGGATTCGGAAAGCTCAACAGTCTGGACAATGTCCAGATTTCGTTCCCAATCACCATATGGAACCGGTGAGTTATCATCCTTAAGTATATCACAAAGTGGGGTCACAGTCATTCTTAACCTATAAGCACATAAAACAGACAAACAATTTAATATCCGATATTATCTCCCTTAAATAATATCATTAAATCACTAATCACATCTAAAATCCCATCAGGTAAGGCAAGCCACGTGGTGTGGACGTTTACCCACCCAAATGATTTAGCAATTAGATTTTCTTCGGTCATACATCAATTATAGCGTAACCTCGTGGGGAGGAATACTATAACGCGTATCTAAGTGTAAACCATTACTCAGTACCAAAATAAATTACTTGGAATTGCTACATCACCGCAAGCCACGTGGTGTGGACGTTTACGATAACTTCACAACTCTTCATAATTACTTACAACTGTCTACATCAATTAATCCAAAGTCCGTCAGCATAGCAAGCCACGTGGTGTGGACGTTTACTACACTAAGAGACTTTTATAATTGACTCCCAATTACTTGATCCATTTGATCTCGTAAATCAAGACGTGGAGAATCATAAGTGAAACTCGAAGTTTCTAACCAGTGATTCACCATGCGAACGACCCTATCTCTCATAAATGAGGGAGCCGAGCAGACAAACGACCCACCTATCAAAGAATGGCACGAAAGTCTCTAATTTGTGTCCTCTACATGACCAAGTGGCTCTGGCTCCATTCCACTCCCCGGGGTGAGAATGAGTCGACTTGAAATCAGCTTTGGAAAGACAAATTAGGCATTGTTTGATAAACTCAATTAATGTCTCTTGTAAGAGGAATTACAAGAACTCTCCTCCAATGACTTATCTATATAAACTTCAAAAGTTCATAAAAGTCACCAAGAGAGCAGCAATGGAGACCATGGGTATGTTTCCATACCCTCTCCCACTTAGCTTTTTACAATAAAGGGATACGCTATCTAGTGCATAAAATAAACACATATAGCATGCATACATGTAATAAAGCACATAGTATTATCACATAGTCAAAATAATTACTAGAATATTATTTTCCGACTATTATGGCTTCATCACATCCCCGTACGCATCTTCTAGTCTTCAGTCTTCGTTTCTTGAATGCTCTATGTGACGAATATTAATTTCCAATATTTAAATCTATTTATTTTCAATTAATCCAAAAGTTACTTAATTCGAAAATTAAGTCAATTGAATATATTAAAAATAAAATTAAATATTATTAATATTTTTATTTATTTATTTTCTTTTTCCACTTCATTAAATCACTAGAATAATCTATCCAAGATAAAACTTGGAATATTCTAGATGATATCTATAATGAAATAAAGAAATAAAATAATTAGGACTATTATACTTTTCTAAATTTATTTTTTATTCCTAATCCATGAATATTCCCATGAGTAGGAATAATCAAATAGGAAAAATAAATTTAGTACTAAATTAATTCTTTTTCTATTTTTCTAGAATATTCCATAAAGAAATACTCAAAATAGGAAATATGAATTAATTAGGAAAGTATATTTCCGGTAGGAGTAGTCCGGGTTGGGAGACCCCGAACCACCCCCACCCTTTGATCGACCGGCCACCCATGGGGAGGAGCGCCGCCGCCCAGCCAAGCCGACAACCACCGAGGTGGTGGCAGCCGCGGCTAGGGCAACAGCCCCCACGCCCATAGCCATCGATCGGGCATCATGGGGATCGATCCAATCGATCCCTAGCCCTTCGTCCCTCTCGTCACTTCGTCTTCTCCGGCGGTCTTCGATACGTCGATCCAATCGCAAAATAAATTTACAAAAATCTAAATTACAATTCCGGTATCGATTCTATACACGAAATCGACCCTATACATTTTCCGGAAAAACAACGAACATAATAATAAATCCTAAATTCGGTCAACCCCCGAATTTTTACTATTACAAGCATTCACCACCAAAAACGAATCTCGACATGTCCGAGAGTTTAATAAAACCAACAATCACATGACAAAATAATTAAACGAATAATCATCAAGCCATAATAGTCGGAACCCTGCAAGGTAGAACAATTTTATCGAAAATACCGCGAACGTAAACCACGCTCTGATACCAATTGTTGGAATTCGCTATCCCGGGTTATCAAAATAGCGGAACCGATAACCCGAACGAATCATTCGCCGGAGATCACACGAACACGACAACCATGCCGGGATACGACCGAAGCGCACAGCGAGGCCCGAAGGCCGCGCACGCCCCAGCCGCACCCCCACGGCCGCGCGCTTCGCGCGATGAGGGATCGATCGCGCTCGGGCGATCGATCGGGGTGGACTGCCCAGCAGCCGCCCGCGGCGGGTCCGGCGACCCGCCGCCACCAGGAGGCCCCCGCCTTCACGGCGGGGTAGGGCACGGCACCAGCCCGTGCCCAGCGATCGATCCCCTCGGGTCGATCGCACACCCTCAGCTCAGCCGAGGATTCGGCCCCCATCGCCCCCACGCCGAAACCCTAGGCGGGCGTGCGCCGCGGTCCGGTGGCTTCGCCACCACCGCGCGTTCGTCCGTCTACTCCGGGTCTCGATCTTCGGATCTTCGTCCTACGGTATTCTCGATAAAAACAAATCGAACAATTAACAAGTGCGTTGAGAATTGTACCTACGATTCGTTGTTCGGAGAAACGAAATCGATGACCTCGTGACCTTCCCGCGTATTCCTTGCACTCCGTTCGAACGTCGGGTGGGCGACGAGCTATCGAACTTATGGATCCTCTTCACTCTCGAACTTTATTGTTGGCGTTACGTAGGTTAAGAAGTGAAGACCATGTAGTGCTTTTATAGGCTACGAAGGGGATCAAAAGGAGAATAAATATTGGGCTTTAATATTGAAAATTAAATTGGGTCCAACCCAAATCCATTAATTCTTATCAATATTAATTTTATTTATTTTCCACTATATAAATAAAATTGACCTCCCAATATTATTCCATATTATACCAAATAATATTTCTCCAACTTAGTATTATTTATTCCGTGTATTTAAGATTTAAATATCCATGAATAAAATTTATTTATTGCTTAATAAATTTATTCATCTCTTTTATCCGAGACTAGTACCACTCAACCTTATTTATTGTGCGGAACAAATCCACTCGCGAGGTTTACACAATAAATCCTTATGAGCTCATCTCGGGGATATTATCAACCCTTACGGGATACACTGCCCCTTCAAGAATTCACGGCATGCCATATATAAAATATAGTGACCCAACTTAACCGGTAATCAACCCAATAATTAAACCGGTTAATTCCTTTGGTAAATCAAAGTCACTTATATTAAATATACACACCCGCAATTGTTTCAGGGATTAAGAATAAAATACTCCGAGTCTCAAATCAATTATCGCCGAGCAATCCTAATTGATGAGTCTCAATCGATCCGCTCAATACACCAAGTGTACAAGTGTGATAAGATAATCAAGACAAATTATCTTCTCTCTCACACAACGACTATACCGATGGATTGGTCCGTGTCCATCTAGGTCGTGAGCAACTGTTTGATTAAATACGAGTAACCGATAGTATGATCTTCTGTGCGGGCCCGACACACCATACTAACTACAACGTATAAAATCTAGGACTATGATTTGCATGTATTTAATTAACAATAATTAAAAGCAAATGAATGTCTGTAATAGATAGGTAAATGAAAGTGCATACAGAGTTCAGAATACTCAAATCTAGACATTAAGTATACTACTCCATCAATCTCCCACTTATACTAAGGTCTAGTCATATCCTCCAAACTTCTGACTCCCAAACCCTCCAAGTGCTTGTAGTATACTTCCTTAGGAAGTATCTTGGTGAAAGGGTCCGCTAGGTTGTCTTCCGAAGCTATCTTGGTGACTATCGCATCGCCCCTCTTGACGATGTCTCGAATCAGGTGGTACTTGCGCTCTATGTGTTTTGTAGCACTATGGGACCGTGGTTCCTTACTGTTTGCCACTGCACCGCTATTGTCACAATAAATTGTCATAGCCTTAGGCAAACTCGGAATCACATCTAAGTCCTGGAGGAAATTAAGGAACCACACTGATTCTTTCGCTGCCTCTGAGGCTGCAACATATTCAGCTTCCATGGTAGAGTCCGAAATGCACTTTTGCTTAACACTCTTCCATGATACGGCTCCACCTCCCAAAGTGTACACATAGCCTGATGTCGACTTACGCCGGTCCTTATCAGCTTGGAAATCCGAATCTGTGTAACCCAAAGGAATCAGATTGTCTGCACTGTATCTCAGAACATAATCCTTAGTATTTCGCAAATACTTGAAAATGCTCTTTACGGCAGTCCAATGAGCCTTTCCAGGGTTACTCTGATATCTCGCTACTATGCCAACGGCATAGCAAATATCAGGTCTCGTGCATAACATTGCATACATTAAGCTTCCCACAGCCGAAGCGTAGGGAACCGCTTTCATGTCATCTTTCTCCTTCTGTGTCTGAGGACACATTTCCTTAGAAAGATAAGTTCCTTTACTGAAAGGCAGATCACCCTTCTTGGAATCTTGCATGTTAAAACGAGCTAGAATCGTGTCTATGTAAGATTGCTGGGAAAGACACAATGGAATTCCTAGAACCGTTACAACCATCAGCAACAAGGGAATTCCTAGCAGAATCAGGGCAAAGGGGCATCACTATCGGACATGATGGAGACTTTGGTCAGAGAAAACGTGAAGTTCCAGTAAGAAAACATGAAAGCCATGCAAGAAAATGAAAAATTCAAGCAGGAGACTAGAGGGCAACTGAATAACTTGGGAGCCCAAATGACCCACTTGAACCAAGTCGTGGCAAAGCTGGAGCAGAGGAATGGAAACTTACCACCACAAGTCGAAGTGAAGAGTGCCCACTGCAATGCCATCCAGCTAAAAAGCGGGAGAATCTTGCCAGAAGTCAAAGCGCCAACCCAGGGCAAACACCCTCAAGAGACAGAACCCACAGAGATAGAGGACATAACTGTTGAAGATGAAAGAGAGAAGGAAGAGGAAGTAGTCAGGGCAAAGAGAGATAAATCACCACCACTGAAGATTCGAGTCCCCTTTCCAGGAAGGCTAAGCAAGAATAAAGAAAGGGAAGAGACTTACGAGATGTTCCAGATGTTCAAAAAGGTGGAGATCAATATGCCACTACTAACTATACTGAACACTATGCCCAGGTGTGCCAAGTTTCTCAAGGAGCTATGCACGAAAAAGGTAAAATATCAAGACGATGCAAAGTTCGAGGTGGGTGAAAATGTCTCGGCAGTACTTCAAAGGAACGTGCCTACCAAATGTGGAGATCCAGACATGTTTTACATACCATGCATTATAGGAAGGATGAGAATCAAGAAGGCAATGCTGGACTTAGGGGCATCAATCAATGTGATGCCCAAAACTATATATGAGGACCTGGGCATAGGGGTTCTCAAACCCACAAGAGTGGTGATCCAGCTAGCTGACAGATCCAATGTCTACCCTGAGGGCATACTGGAGGACGTATTGGTCAAAGTGGAAGATTTAATCTTCCCAGCAGACTTCTACGTACTAGACATGGGGAGATCAAGCAAAGAGCCAATTATGATTCTGGGCAGACCATTCCTTAAAACCGCAAGAACACACATAGACTGCGAGACAGGCAAACTGACATGTAAATTCGAGGGAGAAACAGTCACCTTTGACCTTTACAAATCCATGAAGCACCCAACCGATACTGAGGAAGTTCACATGATCGATCAAATCGAGAAGGCGGTAGAAGGCAAAGTTTTGCAAAGCGGCAAGTACGACGAAATTGAAGTGGTGATTCAAGAAGGAATGTTACACGATGAATTAGAAGACGAACCGGAGGGAATACAGGAGGCAATTAAACAGTTGGGGGCACTAGAGAATTATAGAGGAGATCCGGGCAAACTGCCAATACTAGAGGAGACGGTCATGAAGCCATCCTTGGAGAGACCCCCAGTACTGGAATTGAAGAATTTGCCAAAGCATCTGAAGTACATGTACTTAGGAGAGCACGACACTTTGCCCGTAATCATCAACTCCTCACTTTCGGACGAGGAGGAAGTTAAACTCAAAGAAGTGCTGGGGCGATACAAACTAGCCATAGGATGGACTTTGGCTGATATAAGAGGTATAAGCCCGACGATTTGCCAACACCACATACTCCTAGAAGATGACTCTACACCGGTGCGAGATCCCCAAAGGAAACTCAACCCTGCCATGAAGGAAGTGGTACTCAAAGAGATAAAGAAACTCCTCAGTGTAGGGATAATTTACCCTGTCTCAGACAGTAAGTGGGTTAGCCCTGTACACGTTGTGCCAAAGAAGTCAGGGATCCAGGTCGTAGAGAATGAGAAGAAAGAACAGATCGCTACCAGGCTGCAAACAGGATGGAGAGTGTGTATAGACTACCGTAAGCTGAACAAAGTGACCCGTAAAGACCATTTCCCTTTGCCCTTCATCGATGAGATGTTGGAACGATTGGCCGGGAAAAAGCACTTCTGCTTTTTGGATGGGTATTCGGGTTATATGCAGATTTGGGTAGCCGAAGAGGATCAAGACAAAACAACGTTCACATGTCCCTTTGGCACCTTTGCCTATAGGCGCATGCCCTTTGGGCTGTGCAACGCACCAGGGACCTTCCAGCGTTGTATGATGAGCATATTCTCTGACCTATTAGAGAATGGGATTGAAGTATTTATGGACGACTTCACGGTCTATGGTAATACCTTTGACTTATGCCTGGAAAACTTAGAGTTAACATTGCAGCAGTGTGTAGAGAAGAGTTTGGTTTTGAACTATGAAAAGTGTCACTTCATGGTAGAAGAAGGAGTAGTCCTTGGGCATGTAGTGTCGGCCAAAGGCATAGAAGTCGACAGAGCAAAAATAGAAGTCATTGCCAAACTGCCATATCCAAGGAATATCAAGCAAGTAAGGGGATTCCTTGGCCACGCGGGATTCTATAGGCGATTTGTGAAGGACTTTGCCAGTATCGCCCAACCGATGACGCGACTGCTACAGAACGACGTATAGTGGGACTTTGACGATGACTGCCAAAGAGCCTTCAACCATCTGAAGGAGAGACTAGTGACAGCACCCGTTATCCAACCCCCAGAGTGGGGGATGCCTTTTGAGCTAATGTGTGACGCAAGTGGATATGCGGTAGGGGCAGTGCTTGGGCAACTTAAAGGCAAAGAGAGGCATGTGATATACTATGCCTCGAAGACACTTAATGCCGCCCAAAGCAACTATGCAACAACTGAGAAGGAGCTGCTAGCCATAGTGTTGGCTTTTGAGAAATTCAGGTCGTACTTATTGGGGAGCAAGACTATAGTGTATACTGATCACGCTGCACTCAAGTACCTGATGGCTAAGAAAGAAACCAAACCGAGGCTAATTAGATGGATCCTGCTGCTACAGGAGTGTTTGACATCGAGATTAGGGACAAGGCTGGCAATCAGAACTTAGTGGCAGATCATCTCAGCCGGATTTTACAAAAAGAAGAAGACATGCCCATAACTGAGACGTTCCCGGACGAACACTTATACTCTATCTATGCCATGAACGAATAACCATGGTACGCTGACCTAGTAAACTACATAGTGGGAGGAGAGTTCAGGGATCAAGCCACTCTACGAAAGGAACAAGATGAAACGAGAGGCAAAGAGCTACATATGGGATGAGCCGTATCTATGGAAAAGATGTGAGGACCAAGTGTTAAGAAGGTGCGTCGCTGAATCAGAACAACAAGACATAATGAGGCACTGCCATGAGAAGCCATGTGGAGGCCACTTTGGGCACAGGCGTACTGCCAGAAAGATTTTAGATTGCAGTTTCTTCTGGAAGACTTTGACTAAGGATTGCATTGCCTGGTGTAAGGGATGTGATCAGTGTCAAAGGGAGGGAAACATGACAAAAAGAGACGAGATGCCCTCTGTGCCCATACTACCAGTGGAGATATTCGATGTATGGGGTATAGACTTCATGGGACCACTCCCAAACTCCAAGGGCAAAGAGTATATATTGCTGGCAGTTGACTATGTATCTAAGTGAGTCGAAGCCAAAGCGACAACTACCAATGACTCTCGGGTAGTAGCAGAATTCTTAAAAGCAAATATCTTCAGTCGTTTCGGTGTACCCAGAGCGTTGATAAGTGATCAAGGTACACACTTCTGTAACGCGGTGATAAAGAAGCTACTACAGAAGTATGGGGTGACACATCGGGTTTCAACAGCATATCACCCCAGGCAAATGGGCAAGCTGAATTATCCAATCGAATCATCAAGACTATTCTAAGGAAGACAGTTAGACCCGAGGGCAAAGACTGGTCTGACAAATTAGATGATGCACTTTGGGCATACCGCACTGCTTTCAAGACCCCCTTTGGGATATCCCCATACAGGATGATATTCGGGAAAGCATGTCATTTGCCCGTAGAGATTGAACATAAAGCACATTGGGCAGTGAATAAGGTTAACTTCGATTGGGACCTTGCAGGGAACGAGCGCAAATTGGACCTTGTGGAATTGGAGCAACTAAGAATTGAAGCATATGACCATGCAGCTCACTACAAGGAACGAACCAAGAGAGCCCATGACAAGATAATCAAAGGCAAGCAAATACAAGCGGGACAATGGGTTTTACTCCATCAAACAAAGAATTTGTTTCGGAAGGGCAAACTATTTTCAAAGTGGGAAGGTCCTTATACTGTACACCACGTTTGCCCCAATGGATCAGTTGAGCTGAAAGATAACAAGGATCCGAATCGCATTCTCAAAGTAAATGGACAACGAGTTAAACCGTACTTTCGGCAAGAGGGACTGGAGGGGCAAATCGCCTCCATTAATCTCTAGCCAAAGTCAGCAGCAAGGTCATGCCTAGGACCTAAAATAGGGCGCTGGCCAGGAGGCAACCTGGTATGTTTTTTTTATGCTTTATTTCCTATTTAGTTTTTGCTTTTCTATTTTTTTAGGTTTAATAAAAAAGATCACTTCATACCAAAATTAACGAGGCCGGAAGAAAGGGTGTATTGTATTTTTGATTTTGCAGGGACAGGAGTTTGGGCAAAGGGCGTCAGTTGAGGGCTTACCATAACTGATAGATGGAAAGTGCGCATTTTGAGGGAGAAACATCCCATCATTAGGACTCTGCAAATTCAACTTTCCATAACTCCCCCCCACGAAAACCGATAACTACCCAATCAACTCCCCTTCCAAATTCAAAAATCCCTATAACCCTAACCGCCGTCGTCCATGGTGAGCACTCGACCGAAAAATAAATTGAGAGGAATCCCGGACGGAACCCATATCGATCTTACTACACCACCACCAACCACCACAACAGCCAAATCAAAGCGCAAGAAGATGACGGAGCCAAAGAACGACGCCGCCATGGAAGCAAACAAAGAAGAGGAACTGCCCGCCGCCACCAGTGAGACAACCGGAGAAGCTTCCTCCGCCGTGCCGCTCGTGATAATACTGCCAACATCCACCACGCCAAACAGCCCGCCGCCGGTCGACCAGAATTTGATAGCGCAACTCAGCGCTGAGCTCGACGTGCCCCAGCTTTCCGAGCAGAAGGACTTGGAGACTCTGGCCGAAGCAGCGGAGGGGTCTGAACAGCCTACCGGCGACGTGATCGAAAGCCCACGAAGGAAGAAGCCCAGATCTGACGTTAAGGGTAAGGGTTTAAAATTGTCTGATGCAGGTTCGAGCGACGAGAAGGAGGAGGAGAATTCGACGGCCGCAGGCGGCGATGAGGAAGAAGACGAACCAGAAATCGAAGTCACCCACAACCTTCCAAAGACACCGAACACCAGAGCTTCGACCAAGAAGCGCAAAGCTCCGACTCCGGCGACTACCAGCGTCCCCCCTCGCAAAATCGTGGTGCCCAAAACTGTGTGCTTCGACACACTGAAGCTGATGGGGGTAGAGGCCAAAGTGAGGGAGTACTTTGCGAACATTGGGTGGAGCCAGTTTTTGGAGTGGTCTGGGCAAATAAGCGATAAGGTGGTGAGAGAGTTTTTCAGGACTTTGGTGATCAAAGAGGACAAGGAGGAAGGAGTTACTGGCATCCAGTTTGAGATACTGGGAAGCAAGGTCAAAGCAAGCTGCACCGAACTGGACCTCAGTTTGGGGATGGTGACTTTTGAGGAGTGGAAGTCAAAGGAGTATCAGGGGGCACTGAAGGCTTTGCCCGAGCGAACCAAGAGTGAGTTGAATGAGCTCTGGAAGGTGTTAGGCAAAGGGGGAACGTTCATTGCACAAACCACTAAGGGGCATCAGTTGAAGGATGATGCGATGAGGGTTTGCCACAGGATCCTGGCTGTCAATTTCTTTGGCAAACAGGACACAAGCAATGCGATCTCCCAAATCGAGTTGGGGATGCTGTGGTGCATGGAGAAGAAGATCAGGCTCCACTTTGGGTCTTTTCTCTGTGCAAAAATGAAGTGGTTGATCACCCACCCCATGCAGCGCCACTCCTTTGCCCAGTTCCCTATGGTGTATGCTGCGAAGATGGATTTGCTGGTAGGGAAGAAGGTGAACCTGATGAGCGAGGAGAAGTTTGACAAGGCCTGTTTCAAGAGGATGCATGATATCAAAGAGAGCAGTGATGGAGTCATAGTTTTTTATGACAACAAACCAGTGAAGGCAGAGAAGGTTGTGCCAGTTAGGGCAAAGGTTAAGAAGGAAGAGTTGAAAGAAGATGGCGTTGTGGAGGAGCGCCTTGAGAGGATTGAGCAGAAGCTGGAAGAGCTTACCGGGATGATGAAGGCGTACTTTGACCGTGACGGATTCAGGTACCCGCCTGGACCCAGCTCTTAACTGACCCTCCCTTTTGTTTTAGTTTTTTTTTTTTATTCTATTTATTTTGTTTCTTTTCGTGTTTACTGTTTGAGTCAAATAACTCGGGCGACGGGGTCGACCTCCCTGCTGACACACTTTGCCTACGCAAAGTGTGTGAGGGGGTAGGTGCGCCAACGTTAATTTAGAGTTATTGTTTGATCGAGGCAGCCCCTACTGATCTTATTACTTTCACCCACTTTGCCTACGCAAAGTGTGTGAGGGGGGAAAGGGAAAGGGCAAACCTCTGTGTCTTATCGAGTCAGCATGATTATGTGAATACTTAGGGCAATCAGAAGCATTTCATTTATACAGCAGTTCAAAATTTGTAGTTAAAAGCATGAAAATAGGGACGATGGAACTATACTAGGCAAACTGTGAGATTTGAGCCATACACTGAATTGAAATTTCTTTCTTGAGAGAATCTGTTGTGATATTTATGATGCCTGACTTTGCCTATTTGCTGTGATAAGTAGTTTTGTTGAGTGGGGGTTATTGTATGATTAGGGCATTTTCTTTCAGTTTGACCATTTGAACATTAATCCCTTGCTAGCCCCTTTGAGCCTGTTGAATTTTCTTTGTATACCAGTCTGGGACATTGCCAATGAGCAACCAGACAGATAAGGAGGGGTGGAGAGATTGGTGTTGAAAAAAAAAAAAAAAAAAAAAAAGAAAAAAGAAAAAAAAGAGAAAAATAGAAAAAGAAAAGAAAAAAAGAGTAATAAATTGGTTGTGTGCTAAGGCCCGTAAGAAAAGGGGCAAAGTGGTAGAGAATAGGCTAATCTGGGCCCTCTACCCAAACTGTACCTACTCCTCAAAATCCACCCAAAGAGCCTACATTACAACCCAATAAAAGCCCCTATGATGAGACCCCCCACTTAGTCAGAATAACTTGATCAGCAAACTGTCAAAATTGGGCAAAGTAGAGTCACAACAGAAAAGGAGTGACATTATACCCATCCACTGAAAAGAGAGATACACTTGTGAGGGTGTGACCCCAAGCCCTAGTATAGACTCTTGACCGAATTTTTATGTTTCTAACTTGAATTTTGACTTGCTTGTATTTGCTTTGCCTATTTTACATTCTGTAATCATGCCAAAGTCCTTTAAGTCTCTGTTTATTTTGTTTCCCCCTCTATCTTGATTTCTTTTTACTTTGGTCTTGAGTCCGGTGAGTCAAACCCCACGCTTGAGGACAAGCGTATTGCAAGTGTGTGCGGTTTGATGAGCCATTTTATTTGCTCATCTTGAGCCCCTTTTAGAGTCAGTTTGAGTCTGTTTTATGTGTCTGGGAGGGCACAGTAGAGTGTTTGGTCAGGGTATGCAGGCAAACAGGTAACAGGTGGCGCACTGGGCAAAAGAGGCACGGAAAACCCCTTCTTTGGGCAAACAGCGATTTGGAGTGTGTAGTGACTGAACAAAGATGGCCTAACAGGCAAGTCAAACCACTTGGGGTTGAGTCATGAAGCAGAAGACCCAAATCGACTACTAAGTACCGTGCCTGGTCCGTTCACCTGTGGAGGAGAAGAATACCTGAAGAGAGTTTGGGAAGCGGGTTGCCAGCGGGCAAAGTCAAAGGCGGCTGGAGCTAAAGATGGAAAGTACTTAGCGGCGCCTGGAAAAGGAAGCTGTAACACCCCGTTTTCGAAAATCAATTATTAAAATAAAATCAATACTTTTAAATAAAAATACATGGGCATTACTTAAGATTTAAGTAAATATAAATTACATTGCAGCGGAAGTTTAAATAATAAAAATTTTACAATTAAATCATTTTAAAAGTTTTCTCGTCTTCCCCTCTCGATCATCCTCGATTTCCTGAAAAATTCAACGTGTTGAAAGGGGTGAGTTCAACGCTCAGTAAAGTGAATCTATATCAATCAAACGATAATTAAACCAACTTTGCACATACACGAAACATCATTTCCAATGAAAAACGATATGAACATCTTTCCTTTCCATCTTAACTTTCACATGTGGTGCGCACATAAAACACAGCCGGATCGCCCGGATGACCCGATTACTTTGGTCACTGACCCATCTTAGGTACACAGGTTTCATAAATTCATCATTCCATCATTTCATTATAATATCGTTTAATCACCAAGAACTCATTTCATAGTACGTCATCATCAACTTAAAAATCATAAGAATGAGTAGAAACCCCTACCTTAAACATGCATATACTTGACTTGAATTCCAATCATCATTATCATTCACTTCATATTTGCGATCTCTTCTTCACTTAGAATATAGTAGTACATACGTATAGGAAGTATATGTAGGAGTAATAGGATAAATAAATATATTGTATATACTAAAGTTTCTTACTGATAGTAGTACTAAGAATTTGGTACTGGCTCACCTAAAAATGAAGACTATTTATAGGCATAGTATTGAGGTAGTGGAATGTTAAGAGTTATAAGAATTAAAGACAATCAATTCATTATATCAAACGTGTTGTCATATAATAAAACTCACTCATGCACTCTATATATAACTAAAATGATTATTAAATTATTATGCATAATCAATAAGGATGAAAGTGGACATAGAATCCTAAAAGTCATTCCATGCATAAATAATAATTAATTAAATAAAATATTAAACATAATTATTTGAATAATTAATTAGGATAAGATTAAATTATATTAATATTATAATTAATTACAAATATTCATACAAAAATAATTAAACAGACATTAGTTTTAATGCATATATAATAAATAATTAAATAGAATTTGAAAAAAAAATTCATTATAATATACTCATATTTATTAAAATTATAACTATTTACAAATAAACTTGCACACAAATTAAATAGTAATACTAAATAAA
Source organism: Euphrasia confusa (assembly GCA_954870475.1). NCBI lineage: Eukaryota > Viridiplantae > Streptophyta > Magnoliopsida > Lamiales > Orobanchaceae > Euphrasia > Euphrasia confusa. Next base: position 38,789,050 of record OX940956.1, on the reverse strand, counting down.
AATTGATTAAAATACACTATTTTTAGTTAAAATCGTTTTTCAGATCGACGACATTTTTTTCAAAATAGAAAGTAGGGCCTAGAAGTAGCAGGTTTTAGGTGATTTTTGTACATAAAATCGACAAATTGAAAGCGAATTTCGGGGCGTAACAGAAGCCCATGCAGCGGCCCATGCAACTGCGATTCCGCAACCCTAATTCACGCCTATATAAGGAAGATAAGCTGGAGAAGAAGAGGACACACAATTCCGACCCCGTTCACGAAGCAGCCGCCGGCGATTGAAGCTTGGAGATTTCCGGCCAAGTTGTTTTGCTTTTGAAGTTGATCGAGCCTTCGGGCATTAAAACAATTTATTGTTTTATGTTTTTATTACTTTGTATTTGCTATTCCAGTTGAACGATTTCAGATTTTAGTTAATATGAATTTCAGTTTCGATTTCCAATTTATCTCTTGTTTTATTTCTTTGAGTATGAGTAGCTAAACTTGCAGGGCGACTGGGCAAAGGCGGATCGACGGGAACTCTGGGCTAAGATAGAACCGTGAGGTTGATAGGGCTTAGTTAACTGCCTGGGGTTTGTTCCCGATTACACAGTTGAGGAATAACTTTATTCTTGCAGGTTTGGGCGGACTAATTTGGTCGTTAGGAAACCCTTACGCTTTGAGATACTGGCGATTGATCAAACCGAGTAATAGTATCTTGTTGTACTACGGGCATAGCGCTAGAACGTGTTGGAGTAGCGGTCGTATGATTCGGATTTCCGGACATGCTATTGGCCGAATTGGGTTCGTCGAGAGAGTAATGCGAGTTTGGGCAAACTAGATCCATGCGACCACATAGGTATCGAATTGTCTAGGCTCAGGGGATTAGGAATAAGTATACCTTGCCTTTCTTTACCCAGTAAGGACGGATTGGGGTTGGGTGACTGTAGGCGTGACTTAATAGGACTGCTTTCACTTTGTTAGACATCCTATAACCGATTGACAAACCATCAGTTAAAACCATAAGTGCCAGGGATCGGTAGTTTTCCCAGAGAACCCAGAGAGACGCCAAACCCCAGAAGCCTACTTTCCTTTATTTGATTTCAGTTTGATTAATTGTTTTCTGTTTCCAGATTGGTCAAAGTGTTAGTTTATTATTTCTGCATGTTAGTTTGGGTTAATTAGTTTAATTGTTTCTGTTAGTTGATAGTTTGATTAAACGCTGTGACTCAGCAACCAAACTTAAAACCTTTTTATTGTGACACTATTTGGGCAAAGCCGAGATTAACTAAATTGCAATTGCTTCCTCGTGGGATCTGCTGGGATTCGATGTCCCGGGCTATCAAAAAATGCGGAACCGATAACCCGATCAAAACCCCTAGATCGCCGGAGATTACGAACACCGACTCATCCGCAGGAGTCCGACCTTTGGAGACTACGCGCCCGAAGACACGCAGCCCGCCCCCAGCCGAAGTCCCCTGCGAGTCGGAAACCACGAATGTAACGACCCGTATTTTGAAACAGCGGAAGGTGTTAAATTTTGAAAATAACACTTAATATAGTGCGGGCGCTACCAAAATTTACTTTTAAAAAAATCATTTTCAACATGAATTGAAATATCAAAATAAGTGAAAATATTTAATAAAGAACATATACATTTATTTAAAAGCAAACTAAATATCCCAAAGGCAGTTTTGAATGTGAAAACTTGTTTAACAAAATAAAAATTATAATGGAATTGAATTAACTGAAAATAAGTAATTAACATTCATCCCTCGTCACCCTACTCGCTCGGCATCCTCATTGGTACCTGAAAAGGGGGTCGCTGAAGGTGTGAGCTCAACACGCTCAGTAGGACAATTACCTCATTTAAATACATGAATCAAATATATGCATAATCTACATGAACATGACATGAATGAATAGCAATGCGTGTACTGAATGAACATGAATGCACTGCAAGTTGGGCCAATCACTGCGCTGGTCCCCTTTGACCCTTTTCCCCGGTCTCCGGTTACAACGAAAATGTATTCTTAATTTTATAAATCGATTGCCCAACTACTGCGTCTCCCCTTCAACCCTTTTCCCCGGTCTTAGGTTACAACGATGAAATGAATGCACTGCGCTGGTCCCCTTCAACCCTTTTCCTCGGTCTCAGGTTACAACGAATGAAATGAACTGCGCTATAAGCACGTCGACCTTTTTATCGGTCTCCGACTACAACGAATATGTAAATGCATGGATATTAAATCACATAATGCGCACACAGAGAACACACACAGTGAAACACGTAAATAAACAAAGCAACCCTTCAACATTGTACCTACCTCAATTTGATGTGGCATGAATGTGTAATTCCAAAGCACGTCTAATCCATAGGGGCTGAACTAGGAACATCCAATTCTCGTACGTAGGCTGAATTTATAATTTTCAAGACTTAGAGTGGGTTGAATAATATTATTTAGAATTAAAAATGGAGTGGCTCATAGTACTTTAAATATCAAGGACCTATATGCAATTTAGTTTTATCTAAAAGAAGTATTACGTTACTGTAGTTGTAGACTTGTAGTGAGAAGCATAATTTGTTTCCTTCTTACTTCTTTATTGACGATATCGAGGTACAGCAAAGGGAACATGGAGTGTGGAGATGTCGGCGACTCTACTAATTGGATTTTCTTCCTTCTGGAGTTTAATCGTTTACTACGATGGAGGCGAGAGAGGACTGTAGTTGCTGGTTTCATCTTCTCCGACTTCAAACGGCAGAGGAGGTACTCGATCGATCTGTCCATCACGGGGCAGCGGCAGTCTCGACGACCCGCAGAAGTACGACTACATCGTGGCGATGAAGGATACTTTTGATCGACTAAGTGCCAACCAAAGAGAGAAGCGGCAAAAAGCTTGGTTCTCCTAGATTGGGGTTCGATGTGGTCTGCTCGATTGGTCTTGTTGGGTTGTATAGTGATCGAGGGAAGATGCTTACGGGCTGAACCGAAGACGGTTTGGAAGACTTAGGGAGGCTGAAATATGGTCGGTGGGGATTTCTGGTGCTAGTGGATTTATGCATACCTGTTTTTAGCTATGAATTGGGTTGAGGAAGAAGATGTGAATTTTTGTACTGTATGTGATGGTGGTGTGCGGAGAAGAGGAGAGAAGACATATATTTATAAGGTTAATTAGGGTTTAATCTATTATGTTTTAAGTTTAGTAAATAAAAATAATTTCTTGTAACTTTAATGTTGTGATAAGTTTTATTCTATGAAATAGGCTTTATTAAGAGCTAAATTTTATGCTTTGATAATTGAATTATATTCAATAAATTGAGTTTAAATTTTATTAAATATTAGTGATCATTATATTATTTAGTAATAATTAATATTTAATTAAAATTTATAAAATTTTGTAACTTTAATTTATTAAATTAGTTTAGAAATTTGTAAACTTTATTAGGTGAATTCAAGTTTCTAGTAAATAAAAATATGGGTTGTTACAATTTTTGTAACGCCCCGGCCCGTTGAGGGGTCGAAGCCCGACCCTAATGGGCCGACTCGGTTACCAATGACTGCTTGCGGGAGTGATATCCTGGCCCCACTGTACCAACACTTGTCTTTTCCAGCGCACATTGTCCTCACTCGTGCGCACCCGAGAAACTTCCCAGGGGGTCACCCATCCTAGAACTACTCCAGAGCCAGCACGCTTAACTTTGGAGTTCTTATAGGAGGATGCCCAGAAAAGAAGATGCATCTGTTGGTATGAGTAGCATATTCAATCCTTTTAAGCCTTTGAATTTTCTGGGCGTTACAATCACCCCACCTTTTTCTGCGCAACGTCCTCGTTGCGTGCCTTACTTGCCTTGCTTGCCCAGGACCAACCATCCGTGCAGGAATGCCCCTTACGGGTACTCTCACCAACTTCTGGGTGGAGCACTTGGCCCCGCAAGACACTTAGTTCCCACAATTCCGGTCGGCACCTGCTCTGATACCATTTGTAACGCCCCGGCCCGTTGAGGAGTCGAAGCCCGACCCTAATGGGCCGGCTCGGTTACCAATGATTGCCGTCGGGAGTGATATCCTGGCCCCACTGTACCAACACTTGTCTTTTCCAGCGCACTTTGTCCTCACTCGTGCGCACCCGGGAAACTTCCCAGGGGGTCACCCATCCTAGAACTACTCCAGATCCAGCACGCTTAACTTTGGAGTTCTTATAGGAGGATGCCCAGAAAAGAAGATGCATCTGTTGGTATGAGTAGCATATTCAATCCTTTTAAGCCTTTGAATTTTTTGGGGCGTTACAACGAGCGCGAACCATCTCACGAGCCGGGGCCCGACCGAACGCCCAGCGAGGCCCGAAGGCCGCGTGCGCCAGCCGAGCCCCCGCGAGGGGCTCGCGATCGTCTACGGACGATCGCTGGGATGCGCGAGGCATCCCCGGGGGCTGCTCGTAGCAGCCCCGCAGCGAGTCGCGGACTCGCTGCTCGCATGGGGTCAGCCCCGTGCGCCTCTGCTACGGGAACACCCGTAGCGCGCACGAGGCAGCTGCGGGTCATCCCCGCAGCGACCCGCGATCGAGCTCACGGGCTCGATCGCCCCTCGGCTTCGGCCGAGGGCTTTGCTTCCGACGCGCCGCCGGCGATGGCGGCTGGGATCCGCCGTGGCACCAGCCCACGGCATCCCGGACGATCGACCCTAGGTCGATGGTTCATCCCATCGCCGTGCGTTCATGTATATATCACAATTAACGAACGCATAAATCATAAAAGGGGTTTTATGATTTTACCTTCGATTCGTTGTACGGAGAAACGAAATCGATTGACGACCTTGCGATCTTCCTACGTATTCCTCGCACCTTGTTCGAACGTCGTGTGGGCGACGATCTATCGAACTCCTATGGATCTCCTTCACTCTCCAAGACTTTATGATTGGCGTAGGTCAATTATTATGTTGTGAAAAGTGAAGACCATGTAGTGCTTATATAGGCTACGTAGGGGATCATAAGGAGATTAAATATTGGGCTTCTTAATATTGAAGATTAAATTGGGTCCAACCCAAATCCATTAATCCTTATCAATATTAAATTTTATTTATTTTCCACTATATAAATAAAATTGCACTCCCAATATTAATCCATATTATATCAAATAATATTTCTCCGATTAGTATTATTTATTCCGTGTATTTAAGATTTAAATATCCATGAATAAATTTATTTATTGCTCAATAAATAATATTCATCTCTTATATCCGAGACTAGTACCGTTCAACCTTTATTATTGTGCGGAACGAATCCACTCATGAGGTTTACACAATAATTCCTTATGAACTCATCTCGGGGATATTATCAACCCTTCCGGGATACACTTTCCCGTCAAGTATTCACGGCATGTCATATATAAAATATAGCGACCCAATTTTACCGGTAATTAACCCAATAATTAAATCGATTAATCCCTTTGGAAAATCAAAGTCTCTAATATTAAATATATACACCCGCAATAGTATCGGGGATTAAGAATAAAATACTCTGAGATTTAAATTGATTATCCAAGGCAATCCTAATCAATAAATCTCAAGCGATCCGCCCAATACACCAAGTGTACAAGTGTGATAAAATAATCAAGATAAATTATTTTCTCTCTCACACAACGACTATACCGCTGGATTGGTCCGTGTCCATCTAGGTCGTGAGCAATTGTTCGATTAAATACGAGTAACCGATATTATGATCTTCTGTGTGGGCCCGACACACCATACTAACTACAACGTATAAAATCCAGGACTATATTTTGCATAATTAATTAATAATAATTAATTGCAAATAATTGTTTATTAATAAAATAGGTAAAATGTTATGACCGGGAGTTTACCGATACTTAAATCTAGACATTAAGTACACAACTCCAACAGGATCGACCCTATATTTATCACTTGCTAACTTGTGTTGAGTTTAGGAACTTTATAAATTTATTTTGGCCGCATTAGCTTCCACGACAAAGTTTTCGCGTCGTCACATGTGTATTAAATCCACGTAAATATTGATTCTAAATCAATATATTTATCAAGCAATGTATATCAATATTGAGCTCGTGTGTGACCCTGTAGGTATGATTTAATTGATCAATATTAGATTGTTCCCAACAATTAATATTATCAATTAATCATTTAACATCCATAGACGACCTTATGACTTTATCGATTGCACACGTAGGATCGAAGGACATATCCCAACAATAGTATGATCTTCCGTGTGGGCCCTCACACCATACTAACTACAACGTATATAATCCAGGACTATATTTTACATATATTTAATTATAAATAATTAAACGCAAATAATTGTTTATTTATTAAATAGATTAATGGCAAGGGACCGGGAGTTAATATCACTTTAATCTAGACATTAAGTATACAACTCCAACAATCTCCCACTTATACTAAGGTCTAGTCATTTCCTCCAAACTCCCGACTCCCATACTCTTCACGTGCTTAATATACACTTCCAAGAAGTGCCTTGTGACAGAGCAATCTAGATTGTCGTTCTGAAGTTATCTTGGTGACTACAGCGTCGTCTCCCCTGACGATGACTCGTATCAGGTGGTACTTGCTCTATGTGTTATTTTACACTTATGGACTTGTGATTTCTTACCATTTTCCATCGCACCGCTATTTACATAGCCTTTGGCAAATTAAGAATCACATCTAAGTCCCAGAGATTATCCCGGAGCTATACCAAAACTTCCGCTGCCTCTGAGGCCGCTATTTGGTTACCCATGGCAGTGTCCGAAAAGCATCGTGCTTATCACTCTTCCATGTTAAAACTCCTTCTCCTTCAATAGTGAAACACATAGCCTGATATCGACTTACACCGGTCCTCATTCGATTAGAAATCTAAGAGAGTGTAATCCAAAGGAAATGCTTGTCTGCTCCGTAATCCAGAACATCATTTCCAGTACTTCGAAAGTACTTAAAATGTTCATTACAGCAGTCGAGTATTCCTTTCCAGGATTACCTTGATATCCTCCCACTATGCTAACCGCATAACCGATATCAGGTTCTTGTTTTCAACATTGCATTCATTAAGCTTTCCATACTCAAAGTATAGGAAATCGCTTTCATTGCTTCTATCTCCTTTTGTGTTCCAAAACACATATCCTTAGATAGATGCATTCCGTATCCGAAAGGTAACGAACCTTTCTCGGAATCTTGCATGTTAAAACGAACCATAATCATATATATGAAGGATACCTAGGAGAAGTACAATGTTCTATCCTAGAGATCCAAGATCTTAAGAACATGTCCAACTTTTTCCTATATCTTTCATATTGATTTATCTAGACAACCATCATTTTATGTCTTGACAACATCTTTACATTGTTACCAAGGATAAGAATGTTCTCTACATAAAACCCGAGAAACACCACCTTGTTCCATCACGTTTCCAATACACACGATTAGTCTATGCTTTGATGAATCCATAAAATGGACTATCTCATCAATTTGCAAGTACCACGAACTCAATGCTTTGTTCTAATCCATAAATGGATCAACTAAGCTTGTACTCTAAATGATCTTGCCTCTTAGCAATAATCCTTATTGCTTTCTAAGAGAGCACATTTAGATCTAGTACTGCCTTCATGTAGATCCAGGGATCGATTTCATGTATACTAGGTCCAGAGTCCGAAGACTCTCCTAGTCTTATGAATATCTCCGGTTGTCCCACAACCTGCCACTACAATGGCATTCCGGTGTATAAATAGTGATAACAGTAGGTGCAGTTAGTGGTGTACCGCTACTCGGTTCGGCTGGTTCTAAGTCTTAATATTTCTCTCTCATTTCAAAGTATCATGTCACTTTGGGTTTGTAGTTCAACATATAGTCTTTCTCTAAGAACTGGGCGTTAGAACTTATAACGTCCTTCTGGTTCATAGTACTATTGAACACACATCTTTTGTTCTTCTAGGATATTCTACAACCGCATTTGAATGCGCCGTTGTTTCCAGACATATCCATAGAACATAGGTAGTTCCGTATGACTCATGCTTTTACTATTTGTATAAGAGTTTCATTTCTAGTTTACGACACACCATTTCTACACAACAGTGTATGGTGTAGTCATTTGGGATCAAATCCCAATCTTTGATTAGTATGCCATGCATTCCTCAGACAGGTACTTGCCTCCGCGATCAAATCGCAGGCTACAAATGGATATACCTTGATGGTTCTCCACAATAGCTTTGTGTCCATTGACTTGTCAAAACACTTGCTTTTGTGGCACATCAGGTATTCTAATCCATTTCTCGAGTAATCATCAAATGAAGTACTCGTACCTTATTGTCTGAGTAGACATAGGTCTGCATACATCAGAGTCAATCAATTCTAATACTTGTCCGGATCTTATATCTTATATCCATAAAGGATTGCTTAGTCGTATTATCCTCCAAATTAGATTCTTAGGTCGGAAGGTCCACTCCAACTTAATTGATCAAACTATCAATTTTCGACCTTTGAACTCTTATTTGAATAAATATGACTTAGCATAAGAATCCATAAGTATAAATTATTTAATAAATAAATCTCTTATTAGTAAAACGAGTTATATAAAACGGTTCGTTGCATCGTGGTGGACTCAGGATTCATCATTTATATATTGCTAGCTAATGTACCAGAATAGATAATATCATTATTTCTACTTATAACCATCAAATGATTAAAAGAAATAAAATATCCATTCATTTAAAATTTAGAAATCCAGAACAAAGTTCTTTCTAAAATAATAGGGTACATAAAGCAATATTTTAAAATTGAAATCCTATAATATGTCTGTTGGAGTTGTGTACTTAATGTCTAGATTTAAGTAACGGAAACTCACGATCCATTGCCACTAATCTATTTAATTAAATAAACATTTATTTGCATTTAATTATTTATAATTAAATATATGCAAATTATAGTTTTGGATTCTATACGTTGTAGTTAGTATGGTGTGTCGGGCCCACACAGAAGATCATACTATCGGTTACTCGTATTTAATCGAACAGTTGCTCACGACCTAGATGGACACGGACCAATCCATCGGTATAGTCGTTGTGTGAGAGAGAAAATGATCTGTCTTGATTATTTTATCACACTTGTACACTTGGTGTATTGAGCGAATCGTTTTAGATTTATCGATTAGGATTGCCGGCGATAATCGATTTAATTTTCAGTGTATTTTATTATTAATCCCCGATACTATTGCGGGTGTGTATATTTAATATAAGTGACTTTGATTTTCCAAAGGAATTGACCGGTTTAATCATTAGGTCAATTACCGGTTAAGTTGGGTCGCTATATTTTATATATGACATGCCGTGAATACTTGACGGGAAAGTGTATCCCGTAAGGGTTGATAATATCCCCGAGATGAGTTCATAAGGAATTATTATGTAAACCCTGCAGGTGGATTTGTTCCGCATAATAATTAAGGATGAATGGTACTAGTCTCGGATATAAGAGATGAATAAATTAATTAGCAATAAATTAATTTTATTCATGGATATTTATATCTTAAATACACGGAATAAATAATACTACTGGAGAAATATTATTTGATATAATATGGTTTAATATTGGGAGTGCAATTAATTTATCGATGATCGCATGGAGCCCCGCTCGCGGGGGCTCGGCTGGGGCAGCGGCGTGCCTTCGGGTTCGTCGTATCCTCGGTCGTGCTCCGGCGCGTGCGGTGGTGTTCGCGTGATCTCCGGCGAAGGATTTTTGATCGGGTTATTGTTTCCCCAATTTTTAATAGCCCGGGATATCGAATTCCAACAATGTCCTCCACTGCAACAGCTGCTTCCTACACAGCATTGCCCACATAGACGACGATCTTTTCTTTTCTAAGTCGTCGGGTTTCCTGGAACCTTGCATTTAGAATGCACATACCGTCAGTGGCTCCATATCTACACACCAGGTTCTGGTAGATAACACCACTGACTATGTTTTACGACTAAAGAAATTTCATACCTTCTTTGAGAGGATAATCAGACTTCCAGTACCAAGACTGTTTGCATCGAAAACACTTGCCTCTTGGCTTTCTCGTCCCATCTCGTGGTCTAATAAACTTAGGACCACTGGGTTTCTTTGCTTCCTTTTCCTTTCCTCCGATTTTTCCCTTAGGTTCAAAACCTTTGGCATTGGTTACAAGAGCTTGCGATTTCCGTCTCAACTCGTCCAAAAGGTCAATCATCTCAAAAACGTGTTTAAGCGTTTCCTCGAAGCGACTGGCCTTTATGAGTATCCTCATCGCTTCTCTTCTAGCCGCCTATGTCATGTCTAAACAACTTGAGTTTGAACATGATATCATAATCAGTTTGGGCAATGTCTAGATTTCTATTCCAATCATTACATTCAGGGACCAGTGAGTTTAAAATTCCTTAAGTATCACAGAAAGTGGGTTCAAAGCCATTTCCTAATCTATGAGCACATATAACAACAAACAATTGATTTAATCTCCGATATTATCTCCCTCAAATAATATCATTAAACCACTAATCACATCTAAAATCCCATCAGATATGGCAAGCCACGTGGTGTGGACGTTTACCTTACCCAAATGATTTAGCAATTAGTTTTGCTTCGGTCATACATCACTTATAGCGTAACTTCGTGGGGAAGAATACTATAATGCGTATCTAAGTGTAAACCATTACTCAGCACTAAAGTAAATCGTTTAGAACCGCTACACCACCGCAAGCCACGTGGTGTGGACGTTTACGATGATTTCACAATTCTTCACAATTCCTTATAACTGTCTACATCAATTAATCCAAAATCCGTTAGTATAGCAAGCCACGTGGTGTGGACGTTTACTACACCAAGAGACTTTTATAATTGACTCCCAATTACTTGATTCATTTAATCTTGTAAACCAAGACGCGGAGAATCATAAGTGAAACTCGAAGTTTCTTACCAGTGATTCACCATGCGAACGACCCTATCTCTCATAAATGAGGGAGCCGAGCAGACAATCGATCCATTTCAAGAAATGGTACGAAGGTCTCTAATTTGTGTCCTCGACATGACCAAGTGGCTTTGGCTCCATTCCACTCCCCGGGGTGAGAATGAGTCGACTTGAAATCAGTTTTGGAAAGACAAATTAGGCATTGTTTGATAAACTTAATCAATGTTTCTCGTAAGAGGAATTACAAGAATTCTCCTCCAATGGCTTATCTATATGAACTTCGAAAGTTCATAAAAGTCACCAAGAGAACAGCAATGGAGACCATGACATTGTTTCCAATCCCTCTCCCACTTAGCTTTTTACAATAAAGGGATACGCTATCTAATGCATAATTAAATACACATAAGCATGCATACATGAAATAAAGCACATAGAATATTATCACATAATCAAAATAATACTAGAATATTATTTTCCGACTATTATGGCTTTATCGCATCCCCGTATGCGTCTTCTAGTCTTCAGTCTTCGTTCTTGAATGCTCCATGTGACGGGAATATTAATTCCAATATTTAAATCTATTTATTTTTAATAAATCCAAAAGTTACTTAATTCGAAAATTAAGTCAATCGAATAAATCAAAAATAAAATTAAATATTATTAATATTTTTATTTATTTTTATTTTCCTTTCTAATTCTATTAAATCTCTAGAATCCTATCCAAGTCAAACTTGGAATATTATAGAAGACTTCTATAATAGAATAAGGAAACAAAATAAATTAGGACTCCTAATCCTTCCAAATTAATTCATTTCATTTTCTATTAAAAATTCCATAAAGAAATAATTAATTAAGGACTCTTAAAACTTTCCAAATTAATTATTTTCCTAATCCATTAAAAATGTTATAAAGGAATAATTAAATAGGAAAAATAAATTAATTCTAAATTTATTTCTTTTCCTATTCCATGAAAATTACCAAGAATAGGAATAATCAATAAGGAAAAATAAATTTATTCCAAATTAATTATTTTCCTTTTTCCATGAGAGTTCCTAAAAATAAGAACACTCAATAAGAAAATAAATTAATTCCAATTTAATTCTTTCCCTATTCCATGAGTGTTCCCAAAAATAGGAACACTCAAAATAGGAAAACCGAATTCAATTAGGAAAGTGAATCTCGGCCGGAGAACCACGGGTTGGGGATCCCTAGGCCCCCCGACCGATCGACCACCACCGAGGAGGAGCACCGCCGCCGCCCCCAGCCGGCGCGCCACCACCACTGGTGGCTAGGCGTGGCCGAGAGCCTCCCGCGGCTGCCCCCTCTCTCTCGGGTCGATCCTCCATGGATCGATCATGGGGATGATCGATCCGAGTCCTCCCTCTCGTTCGTCTCCTCCGTCACACGTCTTTTCCGGCGGTCGTTTCGGAATCGATCCAACGTAAATAAATTACAAACTTATTACTACGCTATCCGGTATTGATTCTTTACATGAAATCGACCTCACAATTTCCGGAAAAATAAAACAAACATCCACCACACAAAAACGAATCTCAACATCACCGAGAGTTTAATCAAGAGCAATATTATGGACATTAATTAAAAAAAATTAAATATAGCCATAATAATCGGAAACCCTGCAAGGTAGAACAATTTATCGCATATACACATGAACTAGAACCAACGCTCTGATACCAATTGTTGGAAATCGATATCCCGGAGTCGACGGAATTGCGGAAACACGACTCCGACCGAAATCCCTTCGCCGGAAAACAACCACGAACCACCTCACGAGCCGGAGCCCGGCCAAGAACACCCGCCGCAGGATGAACCCGCGGCTGCCCTAGCCGAGCCCCCGCGAGGGGCTCGCGATCGCTGATCGCGATCGCTCAAAGCGATCGATAGGGCTGCTCCGGCAGCCCCCGCGGCGAGTCCGGCAACTCGCCGCTCACGGTGGAGCGGGGGGCGGCACCATCCCGCGCCCCCAGCGATCGAGCACGCGCTCGATCGCACCCCTGGCGTCCAGCCGGGGTTCTCCCCGTTTGCGCACGGCGATCGCGCCCTAGGGCCGATCGCCACCCTCGGCGTCCATCCGAGGGTTTGTTGCTCTCGATCCCAGCGGGGATCTCCCGACCTTCCGCGGTCCGATGATCTTCGATCATCACCGCGAGGTCGATCCCCGGGGTTCGTCCCTCGGATCTTTGTTCATGTATATATGACGATAATAAATTAAAATCATCGAAGGGGGTTCAACGATTTTACCTTTGTTCTCTTTGTGCGGAGAAACGAGATCTTTTGATGACCTTGAGATCTTCCCACGTATTCCTTGCACTAGCTCGAACGTCGGGTGGGCGACGATCTTCCGAACTCCATGGATCTCACTCTCTACTTTCTCTCTCTTAAATTGTGATCTTCAAGTTATGAGAATAGAGAAGACCATGTAGTGCTTTTATAGGCTACGTAGGGGATCTTAAGGAGGTGGAATATTGGGCTTTCAATATTAATGATTAAATTGAGCCCAAGCCCAAATCTATTAATCCCATTAATATTAATTAATTTATTTTCCACTATATAAATTAGGGAAAAATGGCAATAAGACCATTTTTCAACATTTTTTGACCAATAAGGCTTTCGAGAAATTACGCGTGTCAATTAGGCCGCCTAAAATGTGTAAAGACATCATTACCCTCCTCTCTTAATTCCACGCTTCCACTCCCTCTTCCCCTCTTCCGATTCCAGAAACCGCACCCCAACCCCAAATCGACCACCTCCCGTCGCCCCCCACCCCGCTCCAATACCTCCGCCTGCTACGTCGCCCCCAACAAAGTCCCGGAGCTCCTCTGCATCTCGTCGTCTTCCTCCTCCCCCAATGACGCCGAATCTCCGCCGCATCCCACGGCCTCGATCTCTCTCGCCGGCCCGGTGGAGAACACCATTCACCTCGCCAGCACAGTCCCGCAACCTTCGTCGCATCTTTCGCCGACGTATTGACGAATCGACGCGGAGGGCCCTCGCTCCTACCGACGGTGAAACAATTGAGCGCCTTGCGGGCGAATTCCTCGACCAGCAAATCATGTGATTGTGAATACCCTCTTACTCCTACCGACGGTGAAACAATCGAGCGCCTTGCGGGTGGATTGTGCGCACAAGGTGTTCGACGAAATGCTCGAGTGAGGGTGAGTGACAGCGGGTGCCATGAAGAAGAGGGCAACATTGAATGTGGCGAACCAGATCGCTTTCGGGGGTTGAATATGGTGTTGAGGAAGGAGCTCGATCTGTACGCTTCGATCGTTCATTGCGCTAATCTCCCAGGGCTGCCCACGCGCCACGAGGGTGTTGATATCGTCGTGATCCGGGAGAATACCGAGGGCGAGTACTCTGGTTTGGAGCACGAGGTTGTTCCAAGTGTCGTCGAAAGAAAGCCTTAAGGTTAATATCGCTTTTTTACTCCCTCTGTGAATTGAATTGTGGAATCACGATGTAGCATCTTGTGTATTGATTATATATCAAGCATGATCCATGAATGTATAGTTAGTTGCATGGGAGTCTTGTTTTCGTAGCTAGCTATTTGTTCCAAAAAGGTGCGATTCATAATTTTTTCGATAAATTGAGAAATTAGTTTCAATATTTAGAAACATGAATTTGCTGTTGTTTTTTGATGTATGTTAGTGAGTAGTTTATTTTTGTTAACCATTTGTTTTTGTTCACCCTTTAAGTAGGGTGTATGCCTTTTATTTTGCTCTTTGTTTTACATTTCATGTCTCCAAGTATTTCTCTTGTATCATCATGTTATTGTTTTTATTTCGATGAAGGGCATATTTTCTTCTTTGGTAGGGGGTCCCACTGTTACATGTGTACCATTAGAGATTATCATGTCCAAGTTCACTTTTAATATATTTTGCCTTCTTGTTTTCTTGATTCCTTACGCTATCAGCACCTGAGATTACAAATGCAGTGTTTGAATCCTTATTCTTCAATTTTTTGTTATTTTGGTTTCTTAGAACTGTGTAGATTAATTTCATGGACTATTTATTTCGATTGCAGGTGTTGGGAATGGTGCCCGAGAATTGTTTGGGCAGATTCCAAAGGTTCACGTGTTCAAGGGGACAAAGGAGATTACCAAGGATCAGTTGTTGGAGCAGATGGGCTTCTTTGCGAAAAAGCCAAGACCAACTACGGGTGTCATTGCAGGATTTTATCGAGGAGAATGCGGTCGTGACATTGTTAGAGTTGTGCAATTCGGGCACTGTATCGGCACAAGAATTCAATGTTTTCTCTAAGCATGTAGCAGCCCATACGAATTAAGAACAACATAGTACTACCGAGTCTCTTTAAGTTGCTGTATAACACTGAATGACCTATTTTAACACTGAATGCCCCATTTTTACACTGAAGCATAATAACACTGAATGCCAGATTTTCACACTGAATGTTATAAAATTACACTGAATAACAACATACTGAATGTCATATTTTAACACTGAATGACATATTTTAACACTGAATGACATATTTTAACACTGAACATACTGAATGTCATATTTTAACAGTGAATGTCATATTTTAACACTGAATGACATATTTTAACACTGAACACACTGAATGTCATATTTTAACACTGAATGACCTATTTTAACACTGAACATACTGAATGTCATATTTTAACACTAAATGACATATTTTAACACTGAATGTCATATTTTAACACTGAACATACTGAATGTCATATTTTAACACTGAATGTCATATTTTAACACTGAACACACTGAATGTCATATTTTAACACACTGAATGTCATATTTTAACACTGAGTGTTCGATGAATAAGACTGAATGTCACATGAATACACTGTTTGATTAAAAAAATACACTGAATAAGACTGAAACACACTGAATATGAATGAAACACACTGAATGTCACATGAATACACTGTTTGATTAAAAAATATACTGAATATTATCAAAAAACACTGAATATGATATCCAATATCATTCCAAATACAATCTCGATGTGTTTTAGAAGACAAGGGGAAATCATTGGGCAAAAAATGTACCAAAAATTCTGAAAACTTAATCAGTTCTAACTTCTAAGGATAGGAACAGACAACAATCGCATCACAAATTGAGCCAAAATTACACGGAATTCTGATCTCGGAAAAAAGCGATAAATATTCGCTTACGTTTATCGATTGCTTCGAACATGTTGACATCGTCTTCAATTTCTTCTCTCTGCACGAGCTTTAGCTGACTCTGTTTTTCATCTCTGTTGCTCGTAATTCAACCATGAAAAATAAACAGCGACACCCTTGCTTCTCTCCAAGCATTTTGGTTTTTCATCTCCGTTGCTCGTAATTCAACCATGAAAAAAAAACAGCGACACCCTCGATTCTCTCCAAGCATTTTGACCTCCCTCCATCCCCTCCGTACTCGTTTATCATCAAGCACTCCAAAGGGTACCTGTACAAGCTCAACCGCTGCATGAACCTCCAACACCACAGTATATCTTCTCTCGTCACAAAGTACCCCGATAAAAGAAAAAACGACCCCATCGCCCCTCCGATCACCGACATTCCTGTTACGTAATCCGACACCAACACACTAAAGCACGCGATGAAAGAGTTCGAAGCTACTACATCTGTCCAAACGACGAGGGCAGAGTATAGGAAGCCTCTCGTTTTACGCCTCAGCCCGACGCTCGCGTTCCTTTCGCGGGCACACCCCGAAATCAGAGTCGTCCAAGAAATCGAATCAATGCCCGTCATTTCATCGAACACCTTGCGAGCACTCCAGAAACATCTGCCCCTCGCTTACCCATCGATCACGGCGTTGCAGAAGTAGACATTCTCATCCCCGCGCAATGGAACATCCCCGCGAAACTCGAACTGCCGCCGCATTTGCTCAGTATTGAAAGCGTGTAGCCGTCGCACGGAACCCCCTTCTCCCTCATCCTCTTGAAAACAGAGACGACCGACTCGGCGAGGACCGAGTTCACGCGGGCCTTGATGCCCGCGTCACTTCATCCTGCTGGTGGTCGCTGCTGACGTCGTCGTTCCTGTCGCGCTTCGTGCCGGAAAATGGTGGTTGAAGTTGTTGTTGATCCGGTGGAGGTGTTGCGGGGTGGGGTAGGGTGGGGTGGGGGTGGGTTTTTTTAGTAGAATAGATTGAGGGGTATTTTCGTCCTTTCATATATATTTTCTTGGCCTAATTGGAACAAAAAAGCCTAATTGACACATAAATTAGAAGTTGGCCTTATTGGTAAAAAAATGTTGAAAATTGGCCTTATTGCCATTTTTCCCTATAAATTAATTGCATTCCCAATATTAAACCATATTATATCAAATAATATTTCTCCGGTAGTATTATTTATTCCGTGTATTTAAGATATAAATATCCATGAATAAAATTAATTTATTCATCTCTTATATCCGAGAATAGTACCATTCAACCTTAATTATTATGCGGAATAAATCCACCTGCAGGGTTTACATAATAATTCCTTATGAACTCATCTCGGGGATATTATCAACCCTTACGGGATACACTTTCCCGTCAAGTATTCACGGCATGTCATATATAAAATACTGTGACTCAACTTTACCGGTAATTGACCTAATATTCAAACTGGTAAATTCCTTTGGAAAATCAAAGTCACTAATATTAAATAAACACACCCGCAATAATATCGGGGATTAAGAATAAAATACACTGAGATTTAAATCGATTATCTGAGGCAATCATAATCGATAAATCTCAAGCGATCCGCCCAATACACCAAGTGTACAAGTTGTTGGAAATCGATATCCCGGGGTTAACAGAATTACGGAAAACATAATCCCGACCGAAATCCCATTGCCTGAAAACACGCGAACCACCAAACGACGCCGGAGCTCGACGAGAGCATCGCCGCGGGATGAACCCGCGGCTAAACCTTGGCCGAGCCCCCGCCGAGAGGGGCTCGCGATCGCACACATGCGATCGCATGGGACTGCTCCGGAAGCCCCGGGCGGTGAGTCCGGCGACTCACCGCCACCGCCGTGAGGAGGGCGGTTCGCCTAGCGGCGAAGTCGCCGCGGCTCCAGCCGCGGCTGCCCGGCGATCGACCCTCACGGTCGATCGCATGCCCCGGCGTCCAGCCGGGGCTCCTCGTCCGTGTGCCGCGATCGAACCCTAGGTTCGATCTCCTCCCTCGGCTCCCAGTCGAGGGTTCGATCTCCACGGGGATGTCGACCTCGCGGTCCATCCCCATCCGCGGAGTCGTTCGTTCCCGGATCTTCGTTCATGTATATATCACGATTTAATTCACATAAAATCATAGAGGGGGTTGAACGATTTTACCTTTGATCTCGTTGTGCGGAGAAACGAGATTTATTTGAAGACCTTCGGATCTTCCTACGTATTCCTTGCACTAGCTTGAATGTCGTTTGGGCGACGATCCTCCAAGCTTATGGATCTCCTTCACAACTCTCTAGAACTATCAACTAATGATATTCTTGTCTTGTAGGTGTGTTCTAATTGTGAAAACCATGTAGTGCTTTTATAGGCTACGTAGGGGATCTGTAACAACCCTAAATTTTATTTACTAAAACCTAGAATTAACTTAATTAAATTCACAAATTTATAATGTAATTTAATAAATTAAAATTAAAAAGTAAAATATATTTTTATTAAACATTAAATTTGATAAATAATATAATAATATAAATAATATTTTTAAATCAAGCTAATTTATTTAATATAATTTAAAATTTAATTATTAATAACATATCTTAGCACCTAAGTCATACCAATATTTAAAACTTACCAAAATCAAATAAAATCCTAATATAATTTAGCCTTAGTTCATTCCTATAAATATACTACCCACTATCTCACACAATTACACCGAGAAACATCATAATATTCCCCTATCCTCTCCATTGTCTTCCGAAAAACCTACTCCAACCCCATCTCCTAAACACAATCCTTATACAATGAATCTCTTAGTTTCCTCCCTATAAATATCTATCTACTACCATCTGCTGAGCACGAGAGAAAGCACAACCCAAACAATATATACCCGTTCACAATGTGTATGCACATCTATACTCACGGCCAACATATACCACAAACCAAAAACAATTCCCTCCAATCTAGATTCAGCCCCCTCCTTCATTTATACCCCTGAATGACGTCCTTTGTACAGCCCGTGAAAACAACAAAAATAGCTCGAAAACCATTCGAGAGTAACCAATGTTCAGCCCTTATGTGTTCGACTCAAACTTCTGCCCATTACTCGCGGCTGATTCCTAACACCAATGAATAGGCGGCTGAATATAGTCGATCAACACCATCCTTTATTGCTTCGAAGCAATCGCGATTTTGCGGGTCGTCGAGATTGCCGCTGCCTCGTGATGGACAGATCGAGTACCTACTATGCGATGTGAAGTCGAAGAAGATGAAGCCTACAACTACAGTGGTCGTTCGCGTCCATTGGAGTGGAGAAACCGATCTAGGTCGTACGCTTGGAATATCCGCTGCCGCTTTCTCCTATGTCTCTCTCTCTCTTCGCTGTAGATCAGAAAGGTATTCTCTAATTCAATAACGAAAATTCTAATAATAAGAGTAATTTGCGATAAGGTCCCTAAACTTTGATTTATTATGGGCCACTCCATTATTTAATCCAAATAATATAATTCAACTCATCCTAAGTCTTAAAATTATATATTCAGCCCCTCAAGATTTGGAAGTTTCTAGTTCAATCCTCTAAGGTCTTAGACGCACTTTGGATTTTCACGTTCACGTCCCAGCTCATCGAGGTAGGTGTCATGTTGTCGATTTACCTCTTCTATTACTTGTTTCACTATGTGTGTCTCTATGTGTGCATTTATGTGAATTTATTAAAAATACATTTTCCGTTGTAACCGGAGACCGGGGAAAAGGGTCGAAGGGGACCAACGCAATAGTTGGCGCAACTCGCAATATCCAGATTATTAAATGGATCTCATGTTTACTAAAATTAAAATATTTTCATGTTATCCAGATTATTAAATGGATCTCATGTTTTATTATCGTAATATCCAGATTATTAAATGGATATCATGATTTATTAAAATTACAATATTTTCATGTTATGTTCATTGGTTATACATGTATTTGATTCCGGTTTTGGATGAGGTATTGACCCTATTGAGCGCTTTGAGCTCACCCTTTCGACAACAACTATTTTTAGGTACACACGAGGATGCCGAACGAGAGAGTTGATCAAGGATTGGAGGAATAATCAAACTAAATAAATATTATTATGCTTTATTTGTTATTAACAACTTATACCATGACATTGTCTATTGTTTCAAAACATTCAAATTCATCTACTGACATTTCTTTACTCCATGTATAATTATTTCAAACATGATTTTAGTGTAAGTTTGGTTAGCTACTACGTGGTTAAATGTTAGTATTTTGCACCATAATTGGTCTATATATATATACACATTATTTATGTTTAACATGCTGATATATGTATATAGTAGAATCGGTGATATATAATATAGGCATAAACATATGTGTGTGGTTTGGTGTATTATGCATGACTTAGTCTATCTTTATTTAAATATATGCATGTAGTAATATTTTATTTATGTATAATTGTGGTTAGTTTATTTTGTAAAAATATTTTACTTCTCCAAATAAAATTTTGTGACACCCGCACTTTTAAATGATATTTTCAAAATTTATATCTTTCGCTGTTTTATAAAAATACGGGGTGTTACAGTTGGTATCAGAGCATTACGATCCTGCCGGCTAGTTAAAATTTGTTGTTTTCTCTTATGTGTAATAAATAAAAATTAATATTAACCTCTTCCATCCTCGTCATATCTCGTCGGCTCCTCAAGGTACGTTCCACTTAAACCACTTACATGTTCATGTTTACTCCATTTAATATTTTAGGTTGCTAGAGGTCTTAGATTAAGAGCAGTATTGCCGAATTATCCTTAAATCTATTAAGTTATCAAATTTCGAGGACGGATTTAAAATTAAGGGGTGTAGATTGTAACAACCCTAAATTTTATTTACTAAAACCTAGAATTAACTTAATTAAATTCACAAATTTATAATGTAATTTAATAAATTAAAATTAAAAAGTAAAATATATTTTTATTAAACATTAAATTTGATAAATAATATTATAATATAAATAATATTTTTAAATCAAGCTAATTTATTTAATATAATTTAAAATTTAATTATTAATAACATATCTTAGCACCTAAGTCATACCAATATTTAAAACTTACCAAAATCAAATAAAATCCTAATATAATTTAGCCTTAGTTCATTCCTATAAATATACTACCCACTATCTCACACAATTACACCGAGAAACATCATAATATTCCCCTATCCTCTCCATTGTCTTCCGAAAAACCTACTCCAACCCCATCTCCTAAACACAATCCTTATACAATGAATCTCTTAGTTTCCTCCCTATAAATATCTATCTACTACCATCTGCTGAGCACGAGAGAAAGCACAACCCAAACAATATATACCCGTTCACAATGTGTATGCACATCTATACTCACGGCCAACATATACCACAAACCAAAAACAATTCCCTCCAATCTAGATTCAGCCCCCTCCTTCATTTATACCCCTGAATGACGTCCTTTGTACAGCCCGTGAAAACAACAAAAATAGCTCGAAAACCATTCGAGAGTAACCTATGTTCAGCCCTTATGTGTTCGACTCAAACTTCTGCCCATTACTCGCGGCTGATTCCTAACACCAATGAATAGGCGGCTGAATATAGTCGATCAACACCATCCTTCATTGCTTCGAAGCAATCGCGATTTTGCGGGTCGTCGAGATTGCCGCTGCCTCGTGATGGACAGATCGAGTACCTACTATGCGATGTGAAGTCGAAGAAGATGAAGCCTACAACTACAGTGGTCGTTCGCGTCCATTGGAGTGGAGAAACCGATCTAGGTCGTACGCTTGGAATATCCGCTGCCGCTTTCTCCTATGTCTCTCTCTCTCTTCGCTGTAGATCAGAAAGGTATTCTCTAATTCAATAACGAAAATTCTAATAATAAGAGTAATTTGCGATAAGGTCCCTAAACTTTGATTTATTATGGGCCACTCCATTATTTAATCCAAATAATATAATTCAACTCATCCTAAGTCTTAAAATTATATATTCAGCCCCTCAAGATTTGGAAGTTTCTAGTTCAATCCTCTAAGGTCTTAGACGCACTTTGGATTTTCACGTTCACGTCCCAGCTCATCGAGGTAGGTGTCATGTTGTCGATTTACCTCTTCTATTACTTGTTTCACTATGTGTGTCTCTATGTGTGCATTTATGTGAATTTATTAAAAATACATTTTCCGTTGTAACCGGAGACCGGGGAAAAGGGTCGAAGGGGACCAACGCAATAGTTGGCGCAACTCGCAATATCCAGATTATTAAATGGATCTCATGTTTACTAAAATTAAAATATTTTCATGTTATCCAGATTATTAAATGGATCTCATGTTTTATTATCGTAATATCCAGATTATTAAATGGATATCATGATTTATTAAAATTACAATATTTTCATGTTATGTTCATTGGTTATACATGTATTTGATTCCGGTTTTGGATGAGGTATTGACCCTATTGAGCGCTTTGAGCTCACCCTTTCGACAACAACTATTTTTAGGTACACACGAGGATGCCGAACGAGAGAGTTGATAAAGGATTGGAGGAATAATCAAACTAAATAAATATTATTATGCTTTATTTGTTATTAACAACTTATACCATGACATTGTCTATTGTTTCAAAACATTCAAATTCATCTACTGACATTTCTTTACTCCATGTATAATTATTTCAAACATGATTTTAGTGTAAGTTTGGTTAGCTACTACGTGGTTAAATGTTAGTATTTTGCACCATAATTGGTCTATATATATATACACATTATTTATGTTTAACATGCTGATATATGTATATAGTAGAATCGGTGATATATAATATAGGCATAAACATATGTGTGTGGTTTGGTGTATTATGCATGACTTAGTCTATCTTTATTTATATATATGCATGTAGTAATATTTTATTTATGTATAATTGTGGTTAGTTTATTTTGTAAAAATATTTTACTTCTCCAAATAAAATTTTGTGACACCCGCACTTTTAAATAATATTTTCAAAATTTATATCTTTCGCTGTTTTATAAAAATACGGGGTGTTACAGGATCTGAAGGAGGTGGAATATTGGGCTTCCAATATTAATGATTAAATTGAGCCCAAACCGAAATCTATTAATCCATTAATATTAATTATATGATTAACTCCACTATATAAATATAATTGCACTCCCAATATTCACCATATTATATCAAATAATATTCTCTCCGGTAGTATTATTTATTCCATGTGTTTAAGATATAAATATCCATGAATAAAATTAATTTATTGCTTAATTAATTTATTCATCTCTTGTATCCGAGACTAGTACCATTCAACTTTAATTATTATGCGGAACAAATCCACTCATGAGGTTTACATAATAATTCCTTATGAACTAATCTCGGGGATATTATCAACCCTTTCGAGGACACATTTTCCCATCAAGAATTCACGGCATGTCATACATAAAATACCGTGACCCAACTTTACCGGTAATTGATCGGTTATTCTAATCAATCAATTCCTTTGGAAAATCAAAGTCACTAATATTAAATGCACACACCCGCAATAACATCAGGGATTAAGAATAAAATACTCAGAGATTTAAATCGATTATCCAAGGCAATCCTAATCGATAAATCTCCAGCGATCCGCTCAATACACCAAATTTACAAGTATGATAAAATAATCAAGACCAATTATTTTCTCTCTCATACAACGACTATACCGATGGATTAGTTCTTGTCCATCTAGGTCGTGAGCTACTGTTTGATTATATACGAGTGACTGATAGTATGATCTTCCGTGTGACGACGCACACCATAATAAATACAACGTATATAATCCAGAACCATATTTGCATTTATTTAATTATAAATAATTAAAAGCAAACGATTATTCATTTAAATAGAATAAATACTATGACCGGGAGTTTTACGATACTTGAATCTAGTCATTAAGTATACAACTCCATCAATCTCCCACTTATACTAAGGTCTAGTCATTTCATCCAAACTCCCGACTCCCATACTCATCACGTGCTTAATCTGCACTTTCCAAAGAAGTGCCTTGTGCATGAGCATTCTAGGTTGTCGTCTCCGAAGTTATCTTGGTGACTACATCGTCGTCTCACATGACGATGATTCGTATCAGGTGGTACTTGCTCTATGTGTTATCATCACTATGGACTTATGATTTCTTTCAGTTTGCCATTGCACCGCTATCTTAATAGCCTTTGGTAAACCAAGAATCATATCCAAGTCCAGAGGTTATTCCAAAGCTTTACCACAACTTCCGCTGCCTCTGAGGCCGCAGTTTGGTTACCTATGTTTGAGTTCGAAAAGCATCATGCTTATCACTCTTCCATTCTAAAGCTTCACCTCCTTTTACAAGTGAACACATAGCCTGATATCGACTTACACTGATCCTGATTTGATTAGAGATCTGAGAAGTGTAATCCAAAGGAAAAACTCGTCTGCTTCGTAGTCTAGAACAGTACTTCAAAAGTACTTTTACAGCAGTGGAATATTCCTTTCCAGTATTACCTTGATATCCTCCCACTATGCCAACTGCATAGTCGATATCTGGTTCTCGTTTTTCAACATTGCATTTTAAAGCTTTCCACACTTAAACTGCTTTAATTGCTTCTATCTACTTTATGTGTTCACAACACATACCTTCAGATAGATGCATTCCATATGAAGAGTAACATATTCTTCTTAGAATTATGCATGTTAAAACGGACCTTAATCGTATAAGATACCTAAGAGAAGTACAATGTTCTTTTCTCAAGATCCTAGATCTCAAGAACATGATCCAACTGTTGGAATTCGATATCCCGGGTTATCAAAATTGCGGAACCGATAACCCGAACGAACCCTTCGCCGGAAATCACACGAACGCCGACTCATCCGCCGGAGTCCGGGCTTTGGAGATCACGCGCCCGAAGGCACGCAATCCGCCCCCACCCGAAACCCCCGCGAGCCGGGTCACGCGATCGAAAGGGATCGCGCCAAGCGCGATCGGGCGGGGCTGCCCAGCAGCCCCCGCGGCGGGGTGGGGTGGGGTGCCAGCCCGCGCCCCAGCGGTCGATCATCGTGATCGACCGCGGGCCCTCGGCCCAGCCGAGGGTCGCCTCCTCCATGCCCATCGAACCCTAGGCGGGCGGTCCACGCGGTCCGGTGGCTTCGCCACCACCGCGTGCTCGTCCGTCTACTCCGGGTCCGAACTTCGGATCTTGCGTTCTACGGTATTCTCAATAATCGAATCAAAACAAATCATAAAGTGCGTTTAGATTTTTACCTTCGATTCGTTGTTCGGAGAAACGAAATCAAGATGACCTTTGAATCTTCCCACGTATTCCTTGCACTCTGTTCGAACGTCGGGTGGGCGACGATCTATCGAACTCCTATGGATCTCCTTCAACTCTCTAGAATATCAAGTGTGATAATCTTGTCTTATGATTTATGAAGGCCATGTAGTGCTTTTATAGGCTACGTAGGGGATCTAAAGGAGGTGGAATATTGGGCTTCCAATATTGAAGATTAAATTGAGCCCAATGCTCAAGTCCATTAATCCTTATCAATATTAATTAATTTATTTTCCACTATATAAATTAATTGCACTCCCAATATTAAACCATATTATATCCATATAATATTTCTCCGGTAGTATTATTTATTCCGTGTATTTAAGATATAAATATCCATGAATAAAATTTATTTATTGCTTAATAAATTTATTCATCTCTTTTATCCGAGACTAGTACCACTCAACCTTATTTATTATGCGGAAATAAATCCACTCGCGAGTTTACATAATAAATCCTTATGAGCTCATCTCGGGGATATTATCAACCCTTCCGGGATACACTGTCCCGTCAAGAATTCACGGCATGCCATATATAAAATATAGTGACCCAACTCAACCGGTAATTGACCCAATAATTAAATCGGTCAATTCCTTTGGAAAATCAAAGTCACATATATTAAATATACACACCCGCAATTGTATCGGGGATTAAGAATAAAATACACTGAGTCTCAAATCAATTATCGCCGAGCAAACCTAATTGATGAGTCTCAATCGATCCGCTCAATACACCAAGTGTACAAGTGTGATAAAATAATTAAGATAAATTATTTTCTCTCTCACACAACGACTATACCGATGGATTGGTCCGTGTCCATCTAGTTCGTGAGCAACTGTTCGATTAAATACGAGTAACCGATAGTATGATCTTCTGTGCGCCCATGCTTGCACCATACTAACTAAAACGTATAAAATCCAGGACTATGATTTGCATATATTTAATTAACAATAATTAAAAGCAAATGAATGTTCATTATAAATAGGTAAATGAAAGTGCATACAGAGTTCAGAATACTCAAATCTAGACATTAAGTATACTACTCCATCACCAACTTCTTCTTTATCTTATATATCGATTTCATCTTAGACAACCATTATTTTATATCTGATAACAATTTCACATTGTTCCCAATGATAGAATGTTATTACACAAAATTTCCGAGAAACACCACCTTGTTTCCATTACGTTTCCAATACACAATATTCGTTCATGCCTTTTGATGAATCCATCAAATGGACTATCTCATCAATTCGCAAGTACCACGAATCATAGCTTTGTTTCAGTCCATAAATGAACCAACTAAGCTTGTACTCTAAATAATCTTGTCTCTTAGCAATAATCCTTATTGCTCTCTTAAGAAGACATATTTAGATTTAGTACTGCCCTTCATGTAGATCTAGGGAATGATTTCATGTATACTAGATCCAGAGTTCAACAACTCTTCTAGGCTTATGAACATCTTGTTGGAAATCGATATCCCAGAATTAATAAATTTAAATAAATAAATTATCTAATTAATTCCGACCGAAAACCCTCGGAGATCGAATATCCGGATTGTCAAAATTGCGGAACAACAACTCCAATCGACTCCCGGAACACGTACATGACCATACGAAAAAGTTACGCGGGAAAAACGAATTCGACGCGGGTCCGCTACGGGAAAACCCGTAGCACCCAGCGAATCTCAAGTAGCCACCCGCAGCAACCCGCAGCGAGTCGCCTGACTCGCTGCTACTGAGACGCTACTGGATCGCTACGGATCCGCTACTGATTGCTACGGGTCCGCTACGGGAAAACCCGTAGCACCCGTCGATTCTCCCGCAGCAACCCAGCGAAACTCCCGTAGCAGTCTGCAGCAACTCGTACGAGTCGCTGCTGCTGGGCGCTACGGATCGCTGCGGATCGCTGCGAGTCCGCTACGGGAAAACCCGCAGCACGCTGCTGATCGCTACTGATCGCTGCGGATCGTTGCGGGAAAACCCGTAGCCGATCCGCGTATCGAGCCCTAGGCTCGATTTTCCTCGCGCGATCTTCGTCCAGCCGAGCCGTCGAACCCCCGGCGGTCCGGTGGTCCAACCACCACCGCCCGGTTCGACCTCGTCTATTGGGTCCGTTCCTCGGATCTTGGTTCAAGGTATTTTCACGGTAATTAAACGATAAAATAATAAAGAGGGTTTTACGATTTACCTCGTTCTCGTTGTTCGGAAAAACGAAGAACTCAATTTGACGACCTTGAGATCTTCCCACGTATTCCTTGCACTAGCTCGGACGTCGTGTGGGCGACGATCTACCGAACTCCATGGATCTCCTTCACGAACTCTCTAGACTAATCAAGTATGATTATCTTGTCTTGTCTAATTGTGAAGACCATGTAGTGCTTTTATAGGCTACGTAGGGTATCTTAAGGAGGTGGAATATTGGGCTTCCAATATTAATGATTAAATTGAGCCCAAGCCCAAACCTATTAATCCCATTAATATTAATTAATTTATTTTCCACTATATAAATTAATTGCACTCCAAATATTAAACCATATTATATCAAATAATATTTCTCCGGTAGTATTATTTATTCCGTGTATTTAAGATATAAATATCCATGAATAAAATTAATTTATTGCTAATTAATTTATTCATCTCTTATATCCGAGAATAGTACCATTCAACCTTAATTATTATGCGGAACAAATCCACCTGCAGGGTTTACATAATAATTCCTTATGAACTCATCTCGGGGATATTATCAACCCTTACGGGATACACTTTCCCGTCAAGTATTCACGGCATGTCATATATAAAATATAGCAACCCAACTTAACCGGTAATTAACCCAATAATTAAACCGGTTAATTCCTTTGGAAAATCAAAGTCACTTATATTAAATATACACACTCGCAATAGTATCGGGAATTAAGAATAAAATACACTGAGACTTAAATCGATTATCGCCGGCAATCCTAATCGATAAATCTCAAACGATCCGCCCAATACACCAAGTGTACAAGTATGATAAAATAATCAAGACAGATTATTTTCTCTCTCATACAACGACTATACCGATGGATTGGTCCGTGTCCATCTAGGTCGTGAGCAACTGTTCGATTAAATACGAGTAACCGATAGTATGATCTTCTGTGTGACGTCGCACACCATACTAACTACAACGTATATAATCTAGGACTATAATTTGCATATATTTAATTATAAATAATTAAACGCAAATAATTGTTTATTTAATTAAATAGATTAATGGCAATGGATCGTGAGTTTCCGTTACTTTAATCTAGACATTAAGTACACAACTCCAACAATCTCCCACTTGTACTATGGTCTAGTCATTTCCTCCAAACCCCGACTCCCATACTCATCACGTGCTTAAGTTGTACTTCCAAGAAGTACTATGTGAATGAGCAATCTAGGTTGCCGCTCTGAAGTTATCTTGGTGACTACAGCGTCGTCTCCCTTGACGATGACTCGTATCAGGTGGTACTTGCTCTATGTGCTATCTTACACTTATGGACTTGTGATTTCTTACCATTTGCCATCGCACCGCTATATACATAGCTTTTGGCAAATTAAGAATCACATCTAAGTCCCAGAGAATATCCCGGAGTTATACCAAAACTTCCGCTGCATCTGAGGCCGCTATTTGGTTACCCATGGCAAAGTCCGAAAAGCATCGTTCTTATCACTCTTCCATGTTAAAACTCCTTCTCCTTCAATAGTGAAACACATAGCCTGATATCGACTTACACCGGTCCTCATTCGATTAGAAATCTAAGAGAATGTAATCCAAAGGAAAAACTCGTCTGCTTCGTAGTCTAGAACAGTACTTCAAAAGTACTTTTACAGCAGTCAAATATTCCTTTCCAGGATTACCTTGGTATCCTCCCACTATGCCTACCGCATAGCCGATATCAGGTCCTCGTTTTCAACATTGCATTTATTAAGCTTTCCACACTCAAAGTGTAGGAAACTGCTTTCATTGCTTCTATCTCCTTTTGTGTTTCAAAACACATATCCTTAGATAGATGCATTCCGTCTCTGAAAGGTAACGAACCTTTCTCGGAATCTTGCATGTTAAAACGAACCATAATCATATATATGTAAGATGTCCAGGAGAAGTACAATGTTCTTTCCTAGAGATCCAAGATCTCAAGAACATGTCCAACTTCTTCCTTTATCTTTCATACTGATTTATCTAGACAATCATCATTTTATGTCTTGACAACATCTTTACATTGTTACCAATGATAAGAATGTTCTCTACATAAAACCCGAGAAACACCACTTTGTTTTCCATCACGTTTCCAATACACACGATTCGTCTATGCTTTTGATGAATCCATAAAATGGACTATCTCATCAATTTGCAAGTACCACGAACTCAATGCTTTGTTTCAATCCATAAATGGATCAACTAAGCTTGTACTCTAAATGATCTCGCCTCTTAGCAATAATCCTTATTGCTCTCCAAGAAGGCACATTTAGATCTAGTACGGCCTTCATGTAGATCTAGGGATCGATTTCATGTATACTAGGTCCAGAGTCCGAAGACTCTCCTAGTCTTATGAATATCTCCGGTTGTCCCACAACCTCCCACTACAATGGCATTCTGGTGTATAAACAGTGATAACAGTAGGTGCAGTTAGTGGTGTACCGCTACTCGGTTCGGCTGGTTCTAAGTCTTAATCTTTCTCTCTCATTTCAAAGTATCATGTCACTTTGGGCTTGTGGTTCATCATATAGTCTTTCTCTAAGAACCGAGCGTTAGAACTTATAACGTCCTTCTGGTTCATAGTACTATTGAACACACATCTTTTGTTCTTCTAGGATATTCTACAACCGCATTTGAATGCGCCTTTGTTTCCAGACATATCCATAGAACATAGGTAGTTCCGTATAACTCATCTTTTACTATCTCTATAAGAGTTCCATTTGCTGGAATTTGATATCCCGGGCTATTAAAAATTGCGGAAACTAATAACCCGATCAAACCCTTCGCCGGAGATCACACGAACCTCCGGTTGTCCCACAACCTCCCACTACAATGGCATTCTGGTGTATAAACAGTGATAACAGTAGGTGCAGTTAGTGGTGTACCGCTACTCGGTTCGGCTGGTTCTAAGTCTTAATCTTTCTCTCTCATTTCAAAGTATCATGTCACTTTGGGCTTGTGGTTCATCATATAGTCTTTCTCTAAGAACCGAGCGTTAGAACTTATAACGTCCTTCTGGTTCATAGTACTATTGAACACACATCTTTTGTTCTTCTAGGATATTCTACAACCGCATTTGAATGCGCCTTTGTTTCCAGACATATCCATAGAACATAGGTAGTTCCGTATAACTCATCTTTTACTATCTCTATAAGAGTTCCATTTGCTGGAATTTGATATCCCGGGCTATTAAAAATTGCGGAAACTAATAACCCGATCAAACCCTTCGCCGGAGATCACACGAACGCCGACTCACGTGCCGGAGCTCGACCGAGGAGACCACGTACCCGAAGGCACGCGGCTGCCCCCCAGCCAAACCCCCGCGAGCGGGGTTCACGCGATCGCCCGATCGCGTCTCACGCGATCGATGGGTGGGGCTGCTCCCAGCAGCCCCCGCGGCGAGTCCGGCGACTCGCCGCCGCCTGGAGGCTCCCCCACCGTCGAGGTGGGGAGGGGACGGCACCAGCCCGCCCCCAGCTATCGATCCTCGTGATCGATCGCAAGCCCTCGGCCCAGCCGAGGGTTTCTCCTCCGCGCGCCGCCAAACCCTAGCGGGCGATCCCGCGGTCCGGTGGTTTCGCCACCACCGCGTGATCGTTTGTCTAATCCGGGTTCGACTTTCGGATCTTCGTTCTACGGTATTTTCAATAATTCAAAATCGAATAATATCAAGGATGTTGAAATATTATACCTTCGATTCGTTGTTCGGAGAAACGAAATCAAACACCTTTGAATCTTACCACGTATTCCTTGCACTCCGTTCGAACGTCGGGTGGGCGACGATCTATCGAACTCCTATGGATCTCCTTCAACTCTCTAGAACTATCAAATAATGATATTCTTGTCTTATGATTTATGAAGGTCATGTAGTGCTTTTATAGGCTACGTAGGGGATCTAAAGGAGGTGGAATATTGGAATTCTAATATTGATGATTAAATTGAGCCCAGCCCAAGTCTATTAATCCTTATCAATATTAATTAATTTATTTTCCACTATATAAATTAATTGCACTCCCAATATTAAACCATATTATATCAAATAATATTTTCCGGTTAGTATTATTTATTCCGTGTATTTAAGATTTAAATATCCATGAATAAAATTTATTTATTGCTTAATAAATTTATTCATCTCTTACATCCGAGAATAGTACCACTCAACCTTATTTATTATGCGGAACAAATCCACTTGCGAGGTTTACTTAATAAATCCTTATGAGCTCATCTTGGGGATATTATCAACCCTTCCGGGATACACTGTCCCTTCAAGAATTCACGGCATTCCATATATAAAATATAGTGACCCAACTCAACCGGTAATTAACCCAATAATTAAATCGGTTAATTCCTTTGGAAAATCAAAGTCACTTATATTAAATATACACACCCGTAATTGTTTCGGGGATTAAGAATAAAATACTCCGAGACTTAAATCAATTATCACAGAGCAATCCTAATTGATAAGTTTCAAGCGATCCGCCCAATACACCAAGGGTACAAGTGTGGTAAAATAATTAAGACAAATTATTTTCTCTCTCACACAACGACTATACCGATGGATTGGTCCGTGTCCATCTAGGTCGTGAGCAACTGTTTGATTAAATACGAGTAACCGATAGTATGATCTTCTGTGTGGGCCCGACACACCATACTAACTACAACGTATATAATCCAGGACTTTAATTTGCATTTATTTAATTAATAATAATTAAAAGCAAATGAATGTTCATTATTAATAGGTAAATGAAAGTGTACATAGAGTTCAGAATACTCAAAACTAGACATTAAGTATACTACTCCATCAATCTCCCACTTATACTAAGGTCTAGTCTTATCATCCAAACTTCTGACTCCCAAACCCTCCAAGTGCTTGAAATATACTTCCTTAGGAAGTATCTTGGTGAAAGGGTCCGCTAGGTTGTCTTCCGAAGCTATCTTGGTGACTACTGCATCGCCCCTCTTGAAGATGTCTCGAATCAGGTGGTACTTGCGCTCTATGTGTTTCGTAGCACTACGGGACCGTGGTTCCTTACTGTTTGCCACTGCACCGCTATTGTCACAATAAATTGTCATAGCCTTGGGCAAACTCGGAATCACATCTAAGTCCTGGAGGAAATTAAGGAACCACACTGACTCTTTCGCTGCCTCTGAGGCTGCAACATATTCAGCTTCCATGGTAGAGTCTGAAATGCACTTTTGCTTAACACTCTTCCATGATACGGCTCCACCTCCCAAAGTGTACACATAGCCTGATGTCGACTTACGCCGGTCCTTATCAGCTTGGAAATCCGAATCTGTTTAACCCAAAGGAATCAGATTGTCTGCTCCATATCTCAGAACATAATCCTTAGTATTTCGCAAATACTTGAAAATGCTCTTTACGGCAGTCCAATGAGCCTTTCCAGGGTTACTCTGATATCTTGCCACTATGCCAACTGCATAACAGATATCAGGCCTCGTGCATAACATTGCATACATTAAGCTTCCCACAGCCGAAGCGTAGGGAACCGCTTTCATTTCATCTTTCGCCTTCTGTGTCTGAGGACACATATCCTTAGAAAGATAAGTTCCTTTACTGAAGGGCAGATCACCCTTCTTGGAATCTTGCATGTTAAAACGAGCCAGAATCGTGTCTATGTAAGATTGCTGGGAAATATACAGTGTTCTATTCCGGCGATCCCTTATAACTTTGATCCCTAGAACATGTCCAACTTCTCCCATATCTTTCATATCGAATTGTCTAGACAACCATCCCTTTATGTCTGATAACATCTGTTGGAGTTGTGTACTTAATGTCTAGATTTAAGTAACGGAAACTCACGATCCATTGCCATTAATCTATTTAATTAAATAAACAATTATTTGCGTTTAATTATTGTTAATTAAATATATGCAAATTATAGTCCTGGGTTTTATACGTTGTAGTTAGTATGGTGTGCATGGGCACACAGAAGATCATACTATCGGTTACTCGTATTAAATCGAACAGTTGCTCACGACCTAGATGGACACGGACCAATCCATCGGTATAGTCGTTGTGTGAGAGAGAAAATAATTTGTCTTAATTATTTTATCACACTTGTACACTTGGTGTATTGAGCGGATAGCTTGAGATTTATCGATTAGGATTGCCTTGGATAATCGATTTAAATCTCAGTGTATTTTATTCTTAATCCCCGATACTATTGCGGGTGTGTATATTTAATATAAGTGACTTTGATTTTCCAAAGGAGTTGACCGGTTTAATTACTGGGTCAATTACCGGTTAAGTTGGGTCGCTATATTTTATATATGACATGCCGTGAATACTTGACGGGAAAGTGTATCCCGTAAGGGTTGATAATATCCCCGAGATGAGTTCATAAGGAATTATTATGTAAACCCTGCAGGTGGATTTGTTCCGCATAATAATTAAGGTTGAATGGCACTAGTCTCGGATGTAAGAGATGAATAAATTAATTAGCAATAAATTAATTTTATTCATGGATATTTATATCTTAAATACACGGAATAAATAATACTACCGGAGAAATATTATTTGATATAATATGGTTTAATATTGGGAGTGCAATTAATTTTATATAGTGGAAAATAGAATTAATTAATATTAATGGATTAATAGATTTGGGCTTGGGCTCAATTTAATCATTAATATTGGAAGCCCAATATTCCACCTCCTTAAGATCCCCTACGTAGCCTATAAAAGCACTACATGGTCTTCTCTATTCTCATAACTTGAAGATCACAATTCTAGAGAGAGAAAGTAGAGAGGGAGATACATGGAGTTCGGAAGATCGTCGCCCACCCGACGTTCGAGCTAGTGCAAGGAATACGTGGGAAGGTCTCAAGATCTTCATAGATCTCGTTTCTCCGTACAACGAGAACAAAGGTAAAATCGTTGAACCCCCTTCGATGATTTTAAATTATTATCGTGAAAATAACGTGAACGTAAGATCCGAGAACGCGACCCATGTCGAGGTTGAACCGGGCGGTGGTGATCGAAGATCACCGGACCGCCGGCAGCTCAACGGCTCGGGCTGGAGGGGTCGAGGGGCGAGAGCCTCGGCTGGGGGCCGAGACTCGATCGAGCATGAGCTCGATCGCCCATGCTTGTCCAGCGGGCTGCTGGAGAAGCCGCTCGCACGGCGCGATCACCGCTCGCGCGGGTTGACCGCCGCTCGCGCGGGCTGACCGCCGCTCGCACGGCTGGACCGCCGCTCGCGCGGTGGTGGCTGCGGGCTGATCGCTAGCCACGGTTCGACCGTGGCTTGGGGGCGATCAGCGGGACATGGCTGGGCAAGCCCAGCGAGCTGCTAAGGGCTGAACCCTAGCGCACGTCCGATGACGTGCGCGCGCCTCAATCCAACGGCGGCGGCTCGCGCCGCTGCTAGGGTTTGACGGGGGCTGTCCGCGAGGGTTCGAGCATGCCCGGCGGGCTGCCAAGGGCAGCCCTAGGCGGCTGCCATGGACAGCCGCGAGCCCCACGCGGAGGCTCGACCGAACAGACCGTGTTCGTTCGCGGTTAGGGTTTGTTTGGTTGGGCTATCCCCGTGGAGGTTCGTGGCGGATTTCCGGCAACCGGGATTTCGTTTGGAGTTGTCGTTCCGCAATTTGACAACCCCGGATATTCGATCTCCAAAGGATTTCGGTCGGAATTAATTAGATAATTAATTTTAATTAATTTATTAATTCCGGGATATCGATTTCCAGCAATTGGTATCAGAGCGTTGGTTTTCGTTCACGGTATTTTTCGATAAATTGTTCTACCTTGCAGGGTTTCCGACTATTATGGCTAGATATAATTGTTCGTTAATTATTGTCATAATATTGTTCTTGATTATTAAACTCTCGGACATGTCGAGATTCGTTTTATGTGTGGTGAATGCTTGTAATAGTAAAAATTTGGGGGTTGACCGGATTTAGGATTTATTATTACGTTCTATATTTCCGGAAAATGTATAGGGTCGATTTCATGTATAGAATCGATACCGGATAATTGTAATTTAAATTCTTGTAATTTATTTACGTTGGTTCGATGTTGAGACGATCGCCGGAAGACGAAGATGTGACGAAGAAGACGAAGGGGACGAAGGGGCCGATCAACCCCATGATCGACCCCATGGATCGATCGAGGGCTAGGGGCGAGGGCTCGACTGCCCTAGCCGCGGGCTGCCGCCGGTTCGGTGGTTGGTCGGCGTGGCTGGGCGGCGGTTGTTGGAGTTGTGTACTTAATGTCTAGATTTAAGTAATGGAGACTCACGATCCATTGCCATTAATCTATTTAATTAAATAAACAATTATTTGCGTTTAATTATTTATAATTAAATATATGCAAATCATAGTCCTGGATTTTATACGTTGTAGTTAGTATGGTGCAAGCATGGGCACACAGAAGATCATACTATCGGTTACTCGTATTTAATCGAACAGTTGCTCACGACCTAGATGGACACGGACCAATCCATCGGTATAGTCGTTGTGTGAGAGAGAAAATAATTTATCTTAATTATTTTATCACACTTGTACACTTGGTGTATTGAGCGGATCTGCTTGAGATTTATCTATTAGGATTGCCGGCGATAATCGATTTAAGTCTCAGTGTATTTTATTCTTAATCCCCGATACTATTGTGGGTGTGTATATTTAATATAAGTGACTTTGATTTACCAAAGGAATTAACCGATTTAATTATTGGGTTAATTACCGGTTAAGTTGGGTCACTGTATTTTATATATGACATGCCGTGAATACTTGACGGGAAAGTGTATCCCGTAAGGGTTGATAATATCCCCGAGATGAGTTCATAAGGAATTATTATGTAAACCCTGCAGGTGGATTTGTTCCGCATAATAATTAAGGTTGAATGGTACTAGTCTCGGATATAAGAGATGAATAAATTAATTAGCAATAAATTAATTTTATTCATGGATATTTATATCTTAAATACACGGAATAAATAATACTACCGGAGAAATATTATTT
This sequence comes from Euphrasia confusa, assembly GCA_954870475.1. Lineage (NCBI taxonomy): Eukaryota > Viridiplantae > Streptophyta > Magnoliopsida > Lamiales > Orobanchaceae > Euphrasia > Euphrasia confusa. The sequence continues at coordinate 38,752,408 of OX940956.1, read as the reverse complement.
GATATAATATGGTTTAATATTGGGAGTGCAATTAATTTTATATAGTGGAAAATATAATTAATTAATATTAATGGATTAATAGATTTGGGCTTGGGCTCAATTTAATCATTAATATTGGAAGCCCAATATTCCACCTCCTTAAGATCCCCTACGTAGCCTATAAAAGCACTACATGGTCTTCTCTATTCTCATAACTTGAAGATCACAATTCTAGAGAGAGAAAGTAGAGAGGGAGATCCATGGAGTTCGGAAGATCGTCGCCCACCCGACGTCCGAGCTAGTGCAAGGAATACGTGGGAAGATCTCAAGGTCTTCAAATTGAGTTCTTCGTTTTTCCGAACAACGAGAACGAGGTAAATCGTAAAACCCCCTTTATGATTTTATCGTTTAATTATCGTGAAAATACCTTGAACCAAGATCCGAGGAACAGACCCACGAGACGAGGTCGAACCGGGCGGTGGTGGTCAGACCACCGGACCGCCGGCGGCTCGACGACTCGGCTGGAAAGGGATCGCGCGAGGTGGATCGAGCCTAGGGCTCGATCACGCGGATCGGCTGCGGGTTTTCCCGCAGCGATCAGCTGCCTGCTGCGGGTTTTCCCGCAGCGACCTGTAGCGCCCAGCAGCAGCGAGTCAGGCGACTCGCTGCAGGTTGCTGCGAGCTGCTACGGGAGATTCGCTGGGTGCTGCGGGTTTTCCCGCAGCGGACCCGTAGCGACTCAGCAGCGACTCAGCAAGTCCCAGCAGCAGCGAGTCAGGCGACTCGCTGCGGGTTGCTGCGGGCTGCTGCGAGTCACCCCGCGTGGCTGCTGCGAGGTTCGTGGGTTCACGCGAGTTCTCTCGTGTTTTTCCCGCGTAACCCTCGTATAACTTTTTCGTATGGTCATGTACGTGTTCCGGGAGTCGATTGGAGTTTTCGTTCCGCTAATTTGACAATTCCGGATATTCGATCTCCAAGGGATTTCGGTCGGAATTAATTAGATAATTAATTTTAATTAATTTATTAATTCCGGGATATCGATTTCCAACAATTGGTATCAGAGCGATGGTTTTCGTTCACGGTATTTTTCGATAAATTGTTCTACCTTGCAGGGTTTCCGACTATTATGGCTAGATATAATTGTTCTTAATTATTGTCATAATATTGTTCTTGATTATTAAACTCTCGGACATGTCGAGATTCGTTTTATGTGTGGTGAATGCTTGTAATAGTAAAAATTCGGGGGTTGACCGAATTTATGTTTATTATTATGTTCTACTTTTTCCGGAAAATGTGTAGGGTCGATTTCATGTATAGAATCGATACCGGATAATGTAATTTTAATTCTTGTAATTTTAATTACGTTGGATCGATGCCGAAACGATCGCCGGAAGACGAAGAAGATGTGACGAAGAAGACGAAGAGGACAAAATCCGGGGGGGTCGATCATCCCCATGATCGATCCCCATGAGGATCGATCGACCCCGGGCTGCCCTAGGGCTCTCGGCCACGCCGGCCACCAAGGGAGGTGGCGCGTGGGCCTAGGCCGGCGGCGGATGGTGGTAGTCGATGGTGGGGGTGGTGTGGGGTCTCCCAACCCATGCTACTCCTACCAAGATCCTACTTTCCTATTTGATTCGGTTTTCCTATTTGAGTGTTCTTAATTTTAGGAACTCTCATGGAATAGGAAAAGAATTAATTTGGAATTAATTTATTTTTCCTATTTAATTATTCCTTTATGGAATTTTTAATGGATTAGGAAAATAATTAATTTGGAAAGTTTTGAAAGTCCTTAATTAATTTTTCCTATTTAATTATTCCTTTATGGAATTTTTTAATAGATTAGGAAAGGAATTAATTTGGAAGGATTAGGAGTCCTAATTTATTTTATTTTCTTATTCTATTATAGAAGTCTTCTAGAATATTCCGAGTTTGACTTGGATGGGATTCTAGAGATTTAATAGAATTAGATAGGAAAATAAAAATAAATAAAAATATTAATAATATTTAATTTTATTTTTGATATATTCGATTGACTTAATTTTCGAATTAAGTAACTTTTGGATTAATTGAAAATAAATAGATTTAAATATTGGGATTAATATTCTCGTCACATGGAGCATTCAAGAACGAAGACTGAAGACTAGAAGATGCGTACGGGGATGCGATAAAGCCATAATAGTCGGAAAATAATATTCTAGTATTATTTTGACTATGTGATAATATTCTATGTGCTTTATTACATGTATGCATGCTTATGTGTATTTAATTATGCATTAGATAGCGTATCCCTTTATTGTAAAAAGCTAAGTGGGAGAGGGTATGGAAACATATCCATGGTCTCCATTGTTGTTCTCTTGGTGACTTTTATGGACTTTTGAAGTTCGTATAGACAAGTCATTGGAGGAGAATTCTTGTAATTCCTTTTGCGAGAAACATTGATTAAGTTTATCAAACAATGCCTAATTTGTCTTTCTGAAACTGATTTCAAGTCGACTCATTCTCACCCCGGGGAGTGGAATGGAGCCAAAGCCACTTGGTCATGTCGAGGACACAAATTAGAGACCTTCGTACCATCCTTTTGAAGGTGGATCGATTATCTGCTCGGCTCCCTCATTTATGAGAGATAGGGTCGTTCGCATGGTGAATCACTGGTTAGAAACTTCGAGTTTCACTTATGATTCTCCGCGTCTTGATTTACAAGATTGAATGATTCATGTAATTGGGAGTCAATTGTAAAAGTCATTTGGTGTAGTAAACGTCCACACTATCGTGGCTTGCTGCATTGAATGGGATTTTGGAACGATTGATGTAGACAGTTATAGAAGGGAGTAAAGGAGCGTATGTTAACGTAAACGTCCACACTATCGTGGCTTGCGGTGAATATGCGTGTCCCAAACAATCTTCTTAGATACTGAGTAATGGTTTACACTTAGGTACGCTTCTTAGTATTCTTCCCATCGAAGTAACGCTAATGATGATGTACGACCGAAGGAAATCTAATTGCTAAATCATTTGGATAGGTAAACGTCCACACTATCGTGGCTTGCCATATCTGATGGGATTTTAGATGCGATTAGTGGTTTAATGATATTATTTGAGGGAGATAATATCGGAGATTAAATCGATTGTTTGTTGTTATATGTGCTCATAGATTAGGATATGGCTTTGAACCCACTTTATGTGATACGTAAGGATTTTAAACTCATTGGTCCCTGAATTTAATGATTGGAATAGAGATCTAGACATTACCCAAACTGTTGAAGAGTACAAGTTTGTACTCAGTGAGCTTTGTCCTCCCGAACCTACAAATGTCTTAACTGATGAGGAAAGGACTGATTTTGATATCATGTTCAAACTCAAGGAGATGTTTAGACATGGTGTAGAGGCTAGACAAGAGGCGATGAGGATACTCATAAAGGCCAGTCGATTCGAGGAAACGCTTAAACACGTTTTTGAGATGATCGACCTTTTAGACGAGTTGAGACGGAAATCGCAAGCTCTTGTAGCTAATGCCAAAGGTTTCGAGCCTAAGGGCAAAATCGGGGGAAAGGAAAAGCAAGCAAAGAAACCCAGTGGTCCTAAGTTTCTTGGACCACGAGATGGGACGAGAAAGCCAAGAGGCAAGTGTTCTCGATGCAAACAGTCTGGGTACTGGAAGTCTGATTATCCTCTCAAAGAAAGTACGAAATTTTCTTTAGTCGTAAAACATAGTCAGTGGTATTATCTACCGGAACCTGGTGTGTAGATATGGAACCACTGACGGTATGTGCATTTGATGCAAGGGTTCCAGGAAACCCGACGACTTAGAAAAGAAGAAATCGTAGTCTACATGGGCAATGCTGTAGAGGAGGCAGCAGTTGCAGTGGAGGACTTTTTTATAGGATTTCATTTTGAGTTATTGCTTTTATGTACCTTGTTCTGGATTTCTAATGAATGGATATTTTATTTCTTTTAATCATTTGATGGTTATAAGAAGAAATAAAGATAGTATCTATTCTGGTACATTAGCTAGCAATATATAAATGATGAATCCTGAGTCCACCACGGTGCAACGAACCGTAGTACAAAACTCGTTTTACTAATAAGAGATTGCTTTAAATCGATTATACTTGTGGATTCTTATGCTAAATCATGTTTATTCAAATAAGAAGTTCAAAGGTCGAAAATTGATATTTGATCAATTAAGTTGAAGGAGTGGACCTTCCGACCTAAGAATCTAATTTGGAAGATAACATGACTAAGCAATCCTTTATGGATATAAGATGTAAGATCCGGACAAGTATAAGAATTTATTGACTCTGATGTATGCAGACTTATGCCTACTCAGACAATAAGGTACGAGTACTGAAGGTTTTCGATGTCGATCCAATCGCTCGATTACCTTGTTCGTGTGTGCGGAAGCGTGTAAAACAATAAAACACGAACAACATGAAGATCTAGGCACACATTATATGTATAGACACACATATATTTATATATATATACATCCAATATATATATAGAGAGAGATATCAACGAAATCTTACTTTTGGTGACGAAGTGATTCGTTGATGTCGTTGAGGTGGTGTTGAGTCGATTGAACCACCTCAAATGGATCAGTCTCTCGAAGCTCTTCTTGTGAATGACCTCGTCACTCCTTTAGATCGTCCGGATGTTGAAGCCGCACAAATGGCCCGGCCTCTACGTGTTGCACACGAACCCGGAATTGAACTTGCTTGCTTGTTCTTGAGTGATTCTCTCACTCTTTTCTCTCTTCTTGTGTGGATTTTCGTGGCTGATCAAAAGTTATGTGAAAACACATGTTTTCATCACTATATTGATCACCATTAACCTCCCTTGTAACCCCCACCTTAATGTGCATCATAATGCACAAGTAATGGTGGATAATGGGGAGGTGAAGGGTCATTTCCACATCACCATGCCAAATGGCATTAGATGTGGTCCCCTTGCTTGTTTGGCATGACATGTCACACCATGTGACATGCATCCATGAAATCCATGCATCTCATGCATGCCATGCATCCTATGCATGCGAAAATCCATACGTATTGATTCTAAATCAATATAACAAGCAACTTAATTCCGAATCGTGTGTGACCCTGTAGGTGTGATTTATCGATCAATATTATATTGTTCCCAACAATTAATATTATCGAATAATCATTTAACATCCATAGACGACCTTATGACTTTATCGATTGCACACGTAGGATCGAAGGACATATCCCAACAATCTCCCACTTGGCCTTCAGAGCCAGTGTGCTGCCAACTTCCTGTTGTCACTTTATGTCTAAGTTTGAACTTGAGGCAAGACTCGAGTCATCCTCAATCGGTTCAAACCTTTCTTGGACTTTGAGACAGACTGTAAAACCAGATTTATCACTATGATACGTATCTGGACGTGGCCACGTATTTTCCACAGTCTCGACTCTCCAAGTGGCTGGTAAGACATTTATCCCATTATAAAATGGAGGACAATCCCATCTTGTCAATCCAAGCTCTCCCACTTGCTTCCTGATATACCTAATAACAAGTTTTATAACCTCCTTTTACGAAAGGCGTTTACTTGTATCAAAGTACACCATTTCACAATGGAATCACTCTGGACTACTGAGGTCAGAGGAAATTGCTCGACAGTCAATGAAATAGTATTATGACTCGAAATCTTAAATACTATTCCAGTCGGGTCTGTTCGATCATTAGCTCCCAGCTAATATCTATGTAATTGTACTTGATGTCCCACATCACTAGCCCATGAAGCGGCGCTATAGTACACATTACAATCTAGTTCTTTGTATTATCAGTTTGTCCGTACTCGATTATACGAACCAGGAACAGCTATATGATTCAAGTATATCAGTTCAACCATTGGGACTTCATTATGCGGTAAGTCGACCTCATAACCCAATTGATATAACTTAATCATTTGGACAATTCATATAAATTAAACCATATTTATATGAAGAATTATGTATTATACATATGAGTGAATGTTTACCAAATCTCCAAAAGTATCTAATACAGTAATAGAAATCACAACCCATCTCTAAGATGTCTGATATCTATTGCAGTCGTGAAAGCCTCAAGCTTAAACTGCTGGAGAGGTTTAGAAAGCGGGTTTGCAACCTTACCAAAAGTTGCAACTTTATTATCTTGATGTCTCCACAAAACTATCTCCCAGATAATGTGGAACTTCCTGAGCACCAGTTTTAGACTTGTGGTGCTTCCTAGCTCATTTGCTTGCGCGATAACTCTACTATAAATAAAGAATTATCGGATGGGCTAAGCTAGTTACGCCACCTAGTTCATTCAAGAACTTTCAAATCTTAACTGCCAACATTACTGCATCCAATGCAATACTGTGCTCAGCTTCTGTAGTTTAATCAGCTATATTGCATTGCATGGAACTAATCCAGCAAATTTCACCTCTAACCAGACAAAAGATATAACCAGATTAAAATCGGAAATTATCTTAGTCTGTTTTGAAGTTAGCATTCAAACAGCTAGTTAATATCAACTCCTTTTGTCTTCCAAAGACAACAAAATATTCTTTTGTCCATCTAAGGTACATAAGAATATTCTTGGTCGCAGTCTAACGCGCCTCACCTGGATTTCCTTGAAACTGACTCGTCATGCTCAAAGCATACGATACGTCCGGTCGTGTACATATCTTGGCGTACATTATAGACCCTATTGCCGAAGCATAAGGAATGTTTTCCATCCTCTTTTGCTCATCAAGTCCCGTAGGGCCTTGCATCTTGCTAAGAGATGTGCCATGAATCATTGGAATGAGACCCTTTTTGGCGTCTTTCATTCTGAACTTATCAAGTACCTTATCATTGTAGGTCACTTGACTAAGTCCAAACATCATTTTCGATCTGTTCCGACAGATCTTGATGCCCAATATGTACTGTGCTTCTCCAAGATCCTTTATTGAAAAACAATTTCCAAGCCATTCTTTAATAGAATTAAGCATAGAAACATTGTTTCCAATAAGGAGTATGTCATCGACATACAACACAATGTATACAACGTAACTCCCACTGTTCTTCTTGTAAAACAAGACTCTTCCGAGTTCCTCTGAAATCCAAAACCCAGTATGGATTCATTGAACTGAAGATTGCTACTCCGATATGCTTTGCTTTATTCCATAAATGGAATTATAAGATTGCATAATTTCTCAGCCTTATTAGGATCGATAAAACTCTTTGGCTGTGTCAAAACACATTCTCTTCTAGAATCCAATTCAAGAAGTTAGTTTTAACATCTAATATTACCATAACTCATTATCAAGATGAGTAGCAATGGCTAAGATAATCTGAATGATTTAATCAAAGGAACTGATGAAAGTTTTTCCATAATCCACCTCGTGAATAAAACTTTTACCATCAACCTTGCTTTGAAAACCCTAGGTTTTCCATCTGTCTGTTTAGATCTTAAAGATCTATTAGCATTCATTGGGTCTAACCCCGTGATGCAAATATATCAAGTTCCAAACTTGATTATCAGATATTGATATCATCTCAGATTTCATGGCACCATGCCAATTTTCAGTAGCTGGACTCGTCATAGCTTGGAATTAGGTCGAAGGTTCACCGCTTTCCAAAAGCATGAATTCATATCTCTCATTGGTCACAATATCTAAGTATTTGAATAATAGAGATAGATTTATGCCTTTCGGACCTACGAGGGCTGGTATGGCTTCCAAAACCATAAGAATACTCTCAACCCAGTCTTGAGTATTCATCATTGGTTGTTTCACTTGAACCTCGTTCAAGACAACCGAGCTCCCACTGAATTTCTAGGAAAGATAACTCTTTTCAAGAAAATCACTATCTCGAGCAACAAAATATTGTTCTCAAATAGATCGTAGAAGTTCTACCCTCGAGTTTCTTATGGACATACCATAAGGAAACTTTTATCCCATTTGAGTTCAAGCTCTATAGAGATAAATCTCGTCAGAGAAGCTTTTAGAACCTCAAATCTTGATGAAAACAATTTAGGGACCCTCCCTTTCCATACCTAGTATGGTGTCTTATCAACAGCTTTTGACAGCGTCCTATTCAGTGTATAAGTTGAAGTCAAGAATTGTGTGTTCCCAAAAGAGACCAGTAGTTCATTTAGACCTCTAATCGAATGGTCGAACTATATCTAATATAGTTTGTTTTCTCCTTTCCGAAACATAACCTTCATGTGCTTGTGAACTAATAGGTTCCACATACATCAGTATGGATCATCCCTATTTACTCACATGTTCTCCTTTCTCCAAGAAAGATGATATTGTTATATTTTTAATCACACATCATTCACATGTATCAAATGACTCCAAGTCAAATGATTCTAAAATTCCTTCTAAAAGAAGCTTTGTTACATGTTTAGATTTTGATTTGATCTAATCAACAATGTTTCAGTTATGTCTCATCGATACTTATTCGATTTGGCCTTTGGTCTTAATGATATATATGATTTGTCAAGTTTAAATTATACATAAACAATATAATAATCGTACCAAAACAAAGAATAATTCACAATTAAAATAGTTACCAAACTATTTAATAGTGAAAAAACTAATCCATCAGTATCTAATACTGAACCAATATTCATTGTTTATCGAAGGTACGAAATTACATAGTTATAATACTAAAACAAGACCCTAAGGCAAAACAACATCATATGATCATACGGCTAATGCAGCGACCTTCGCTCCATTTCTTGCCCGTAGATCGACATCTCTACTCACCAAACTTATACTTCTATGTAGTTCCTCCACATACAAATGTGAGAACCACATTTGGCATCCAATACCCAATAAGTTAAATTTGTGAATTTTAATGTCTATAACATTAATGCCTGAAGATGAAGCAACCCCGTTCTTCACATCTTCTTTGAACTTTGGGCAAATTCAATTATTCCCAATATTTGAGTCTCATTCAAATTTCCCATTCGAAATTATCCCAATATCAAAACGTGATAAATCGTAAGTAAAAACTCGAAGTTTTCTAACCAGCGATAATATCATGCAATTGAAGCCCTATCTCTCATAAAATATGAGGGAGCCAACCAGACAATCGACTAACGTCATCCCATGGCTCGAAAGTCTCTAATTTGTGTCATTTATGAACTAAGTGTTTTGGATTAAACCACTCCCCGAGGTGAAAATAATCCTAACTTTAGAATCCATCATATGAAAGACAAATTAGGCATTTGTTTTGAATTTGAATAAAATATGAACTTCTACATATTTGCAAGTAGTGTCCAACACCTTTGCAGTAGACGCATTCAGATTCCCTAGGAACCCTAGTAGCATTCTTGCCCATGCTCTTTTGATTACCTCATCCTTTATCACAAGAATATCCCTCTTAGGGTCCATTTTTAATTGACGACTCATCATCTTAGAAAAATTTAGGAGATCACTTAAAGTAAATAATCCAATCATTTGCTTTACATGTGGTCCTTATAGGTTTCTCTTATTCAGCCTAGCTGAAGCGATCACCCTGGTCATTCAGAACTGCTCAATCTTAGCATATTCCCCGAACATGCTATTGAGTTGTTCAATGATATCTTAGGATGTGGTTATCTAACACATTTTCCTTGTCTTCGTGTTTGAGGACCATCCTCAAATTACGTTGTGAATCAAGAAAAATTTGTTCAATTTTTCATAATCAAGAATTGAACCAAACTTGAATTGAGTTGATATTTGACATGATAAACAATAAAAGAAAGATAACTAAAGTATGTAAACATCCACTAAGCGGTAAACAAATAAGGTTGTCTAACAATTGTACTTATTTGTTTCATTTTGTTCAATTGATATCCAATATCATTGTCCCTTAGAACAAAACGATCCCAAGACCCTCATCTTGCGAATCCTTAAGCCGACTGAGTCCGCACTTAAGAACTCCAAGATAGGTAGACATCCCATGTCAATGACATCTAATGTCACTCTCGGTCGATGAGAGTCCCATTCTCATATCATGTCTCGATAGCCACGCCTGCAGTGGATCTATCGATGAGAAAACCAAACTCACGTGTAAAGGTCTAACCTTTACTCCCACTTATCCCAAGATAACAAGTAGTACCCCGCTGAGGCGGACCTACCAACTTATGATCGAGGGATTCATGAGTGTGATGTTTTTGGACAAGACATTATACTCATTATTTTGGGAACTTGCATGCATAGGTGTTTATATGTAAGTTGAACATTTATAACATAAAACATCCTATAACTAGCAAAGCAATTAAATACGTAATCGAAAGGCCCCTAGAACCTCACAACTCTCAAACGAAAAGATTAAAAGCATTAAAATAGGTCTTGAACATCTTCTGGACTGGTCCACGCCCGCCGTTTCAGTTCTGCGCCCGCCGATTTAGGTCAACCTTAGTCCGTACCCCAAAAACCACGAACGGCGCCCGCCGTTTCACAAACGGCGCCCGCCGTTTCACAAACGGCGGTCGCCGAACACCACCGGCGATCGCCGTTTCCAAAACGGCGGTCGCCAAAAGGGTATAAAACGGGGCTGACCCAAAAACAGCCTTTCGGCGGTCGCCGTTTCCAAAACGGCGCCCGCCGAATCCATTCGGCGCCCGCCAGAGCACAAACGGCGCCCGCCGTTTTGCTCCAGCAGCCCGAATTTTGCCCGTTTTGCTTCGTTTCTTCTCGTTTTCGTCGGAGAGCCGATATAAAATGTCGATCCATGGATTCAATCCATTGCTTACACATTGAACAATACATTTTTGAATAGAAAAAACCTATCTATTACAAAAGATTCCAAGGGACGCAGCCCTCCAAAACTATGGCCAATCGTACGTAAAAAACGACAATTTCATTCACCCGACCACTAACGGTGGCCGGCCTTATATCTAAACACATAATCACATAATCACATAAAACAATTAAGCCAATTATGTTGATTTAAACACATTGTGTCCAACACAAAACATGTGCACGAGCCCTAGGCTCTGATACCAATTGAAGGTTTTCGATGTCGATCCAATCGCTCGATTACCTTGTTCGTGTGTGCGGAAGCGTGTAAAACAATAAAACACGAACAACATGAAGATCTAGGCACACATTATATGTATAGACACACATATATTTATATATATATACATCCAATATATATATAGAGAGAGATATCAACGAAATCTTACTTTTGGTGACGAAGTGATTCGTTGATGTCGTTGAGGTGGTGTTGAGTCGATTGAACCACCTCAAATGGATCAGTCTCTCGAAGCTCTTCTTGTGAATGACCTCGTCACTCCTTTAGATCGTCCGGATGTTGAAGCCGCACAAATGGCCCGGCCTCTACGTGTTGCACACGAACCCGGAATTGAACTTGCTTGCTTATTCTTGAGTGATTCTCTCACTCTTTTCTCTCTTCTTGTGTGGAATTTCGTGGCTGATCAAAAGTTATGTGAAAACACATGTTTTCATCACTATATTGATCACCATTAACCTCCCTTGTAACCCCCACCTTAATGTGCATCATAATGCACAAGTAATGGTGGATAATGGGGAGGTGAAGGGTCATTTCCACATCACCATGCCAAATGGCATTAGATGTGGTCCCCTTGCTTGTTTGGCATGACATGTCACACCATGTGACATGCATCCATGAAAGCCATGCATCTCATGCATGCCATGCATCCTATGCATGCGAAAATCCATACGTATTGATTCTAAATCAATATAACAAGCAACTTAATTCCGAATCGCGTGTGACCCTGTAGGTGTGATTTATCGATCAATATTATATTGTTCCCAACAATTAATATTATCGAATAATCATTTAACATCCATAGACGACCTTATGACTTTATCGATTGCACACGTAGGATCGAAGGACATATCCCAACAAGTATTTCATTTGATGATTACTCGAGAAATGGATTAGAATACCTGATGTGCCACAAAAGCAAGTGTTTTGACAAGTCAATGGACACAAAGCTATTGTGGAGAACCATCAAGGTATATCCATTTGTAGCCTGCGATTTGATCGCGGAGGCAAGTACCTGTCTGAGGAATGCATGGCATACTGATCAGAGATTGGGATTTGATCCTAAATGACTTCACCATGCACTGTTGTGTAGAAATGGTGTGTCGTAAACAAGAAATGGAACTCTTATAGAAATAGTAAAAACATAAGTTATATGGAACTACCTATGTTCTATGGATATGTCTGGAAACAACGGCGCATTCAAATGCGGTTGTAGAATATCCTAGAAGAACAAAAGATGTGTGTTCAGTAGTACTATGAACCAGAAGGACGTTATAAGTTCTAACGCCCGGTTCTTAGAGAAAGACTATATAATGAACCACAAGCCCAAGGTGACGTAATACTTTGAAATGAGAGAGAAAGATTAAGACTTAGAACCAGCCGAACCGAGTAGCGGTACACCACCAACTGCACCTACTGTTATCACTGTTTATACACCGGAATGCCATTGTAGTGGGAGGTTGTGGGACAACCAAAGATATTCATAAGACTAGGAGAGTTTTCGGACTCTGGACCTAGTATACATGAAATCGATCCCTAGATCTACATGAAGGCCGTACTAGATCTAAATGTGCCTTCTTGGAGAGCAATAAGGTTTATTGCTAAGAGGCAAGATCATTTAGAGTACAAGCTTAGTTGATCCATTTATGGATTGGAACAAAGCATTGAGTTCGTGGTACTTTCAAGTTGATGAGATAGTCCATTTTATGGATTCATCAAAGCATAGACGAATAGTGTGTATTGGAAACGTGATGGAAACAAGGTGGTGTTTCTCGGGTTTTTATGTAGATAACATTTTATCATTGGCAACAATGTAAAGATGTTGTTAGACATAAAATGATGGTTGTCTAGAAAAATCGATATATGAGATGAAGAAGAAGTTAGAGCATGTTCTTAAGATCTAGGATCTCAAGAAAAGAACATTGTACTTCTCCTGGACATCTTACATATATATGATTATAGTTCGTTTTAAACATGCAAGATTCCGAGAAAGGTTCGTTACCTTTCAGAAACGGAATGCATCTATCTAAGGATATGTGTTTTGGAACACAAAAGGAGATAGAAGTAATGAAAGCAGTTTCCTACACTTTGAGTGTGGAAAGCTTAATAAATGCAATGTTGAAAACAAGAACCTGATATCGGCTATGCGGTGAGCATAGTGGGAGGATATCAAGGTAATCATGGAAAGGAATATTCGACTGCTGTAAAAGTACTTTCGAAGTACTATTCTAGACTACGAAGCAGACGAGTTTTTCCTTTGGATTACATTCTCTTAGATTTCTAATCGAATGAGGACCAGTGTAAGTCGATATCAGGCTATGTGTTTCACTATTGAAGGAGAAGGAGTTTTAACATGGAAGAGTGATAAGCACGATGCTTTTCGGACTCTGCCATGGGTAACCAAATAGCGGCCTCAGAGGCAGCGGAAGTTTTGGTATAACTCCGGGATAATCTCTGGGACTTAGATGTGATTCTAAATTTGCCAAAGGCTATGTAAATAGCGGTGCAATGGCAAATGGTAAGAAATCACTAGTCCATAAGTGTAAGATAACACATAGTGCAAGTACCACCTGATACGAGTCATCGTCGAGGGAGACGACGCTGTAGTCACCAAGATAACTTCAGAGCGGCGACCTAGATTGCTCATTCACATAGTACTTCTTGGAAGTACACTTTAAGCACGTGATGAGTATGGGAGTCGGGAGTTTGGAGGAAATGACTAGACCTTAGTACAAGTGAGAGATTGTTTGAGTTGTGTACTTAATGTCTAGATTTAAGTAATGGAGACTCACGATCCATTGCCATTAATCTATTTAATTAAATAAACAATTATTTGCGTTTAATTATTTATAATTAAATATATGCAAATCATAGTCCTGGATTTTATACGTTGTAGTTAGTATGGTGCAAGCATGGGCGCACAGAAGATCATACTATTGGTTACTCGTATTTAATCGAACAGTTGCTCACGACCTAGATGGACACGGACCAATCCATCGGTATAGTCGTTGTGTGAGAGAGAAAATAATTTATCTTAATTATTTTATCACACTTGTACACTTGGTGTATTGAGCGGATCTGCTTGAGATTTATCGATTAGGATTGCCGGCGATAATCGATTTAAGTCTCAGTGTATTTTATTCTTAATCCTCGATACTATTGTGGGTGTGTATATTTAATATAAGTGACTTTGATTTACCAAAGGAATTAACCGATTTAATTATTGGGTTAATTACCGGTTAAGTTGGGTCACTGTATTTCATATATGACATGCCGTGAATACTTGACGGGAAAGTGTATCCCGTAAGTGTTGATAATATCCCCGAGATGAGTTCATAAGGAATTATTATGTAAACCCTGCAGGTGGATTTGTTCCGCATAATAATTAAGGTTGAATGGTACTAGTCTCGGATATAAGAGATGAATAAATTAATTAGCAATAAATTAATTTTATTCATGGATATTTATATCTTAAATACACGGAATAAATAATACTACCGGAGAAATATTATTTGATATAATATGGTTTAATATTGGGAGTGCAATTAATTTTATATAGTGGAAAATAGAATTAATTAATATTAATGGATTAATAGATTTGGGCTTGGGCTCAATTTAATCATTAATATTGGAAGCCCAATATTCCACCTCCTTAAGATCCCCTACGTAGCCTATAAAAGCACTACATGGTCTTCTCTATTCTCATAACTTGAAGATCACAATTCTAGAGAGAGAAAGTAGAGAGGGAGATCCATGGAGTTCGGAAGATCGTCGCCCACCCGACGTCCGAGCTAGTGCAAGGAATACGTGGGAAGATCTCAAGGTCTTCAAATTGAGTTCTTCGTTTTTCCGAACAACGAGAACGAGGTAAATCGTAAAACCCCCTTTATGATTTTATCGTTTAATTATCGTGAAAATACCTTGAACCAAGATCCGAGAAACGGACCCACGAGACGAGGTCGAACCGGGCGGTGGTGGTCGGACCACCGGACCGCCGGCGGCTCGACGACTCGGCTGGAAAGGGATCGCGCGAGGTGGATCGAGCCTAGGGCTCGATCACGCGGATCGGCTGCGGGTTTTCCCGCAGCGATCAGCTGCCTGCTGCGGGTTTTCCCGCAGCGACCTGTAGCGCCCAGCAGCAGCGAGTCAGGCGACTCGCTGCAGGTTGCTGCGAGCTGCTACGGGAGATTCGCTGGGTGCTGCGGGTTTTCCCGCAGCGGACCCGTAGCGACTCAGCAGCGACTCAGCAAGTCCCAGCAGCAGCGAGTCAGGCGACTCGCTGCGGGCTGCTGCGAGTCACCCCGCGTGGCTGCTGCGAGGTTCGTGGGTTCACGCGAGTTCTCTCGTGTTTTTCCCGTGTAACCCTCGTATAACTTTTTCGTATGGTCATGTACGTGTTCCGGGAGTCGATTGGAGTTGTCGTTCCGCTAATTTGACAATTCCGGATATTCGATTTCCAAGGGATTTCGGTCGGAATTAATTAGATAATTAATTTTAATTAATTTATTAATTCCGGGATATCGATTTCCAACAGCGGTGCTCCTCCCCGGTGGCCGGCCGGTCGAAGGTGGGGGTGGTGTGGGGTCTCCCAACCCATGCTACTCCTACCATAATCCGACTTTCCTATTTGATTCGGTTTTCCTATTTGAGTGTTCTTATTTTTAGGAACTCTCATGGAATAGGAAAAGAATTAAATTGGAATTAATTTATTTCCTATTTGATTATTCCTATTCTTGGGAATTTTTAATAGATGGAAATTAATTAATTATGGAAAGAAGAGGAGTCCTAATTTATTTTATTTCCTTATTCTATTATAGAAGTCTTCTAGAATATTCCAAGTTTGACTTGGATGGGATTCTAGAGATTTAATAGAATTAGATAGGAAAATAAAAATAAGTAAAAATATTAAAAATATTTAATTTTATTTTTGATATATTCGATTGACTTAATTTTCGAATTAAGTAACTTTTGGATTAATTGAAAATAAATAGATTTAAATATTGGAATTAATATTCTCGTCACATGGAGCATTCAAGAACGAAGACTGAAGACTAGAAGATGCGTACGGGGATGGAATAAAGCCATAATAGTTGGAATATAATATTCTAGTATTATTTTGATTATGTGATAATATTCTATGTGCTTTATTTCATGTATGCATGCTTATGTGTATTTAATTATGCATTAGATAGCGTATCCCTTTATTGTAAAAAGCTAAGTGGGAGAGGGTATGGAAACATACCCATGGTCTCCATTGCTGCTCTCTTGGTGACTTTTATAAACTTTTGAAGTTTATATAGATAAGTCATTGGAGGAGAGTTCTTGTAATTCTTCTTACGAGAAACATTGATTAAGTTTATCAAACAATGCCTAATTTGTCTTTCCAAAGCTGATTTCAAGTCGACTCATTCTCACCCCGGGGAGTGGAATGGAGCCAAAGCCACTTGGTCATGTGGAGGACACAAATTAGAGACCTTCGTACCATTCTTTTATAGATGGATCGATTGTCTGCTCGGCTCCCTCATATAATGAGAGATAGGGTTGTTCGCATGGTGAATCACTGGTTAGAAACTTCGAGTTTCACTTATGATTCTCTGCGTCCTGATTTACGAAAATCGAATGGATCTTGTAATTGGGAGTCAATTATAAAAGTCTCTTGGTGTAGTAAACGTCCACACCACGTGGCTTGCTATACTAACGGATTTTGGATTAATTGATGTAGACAGTTATAAGGAATTGTGAAGAATTGTGAAGTTATCGTAAACGTCCACACCACGTGGCTTGCGGTGGTGTAGCAGTTCCAAACGATTTACTTTAGTACTGAGTAATGGTTTACACTTAGATACGCGTTATAGTATTCCTCCCCACGAGGTTACGCTATAAGTGATGTATGACCGAAGCAAATCTAATTGCTAAATCATTTAGGTATGTAAACGTCCACACCACGTGGTTTGCCTTACTTGATGGGATTTTAGATGTGATTAGTGGTTTAATGATATTATTTGAGGGAGATAATATCGGATATTAAATCGATTGTTTGTTGTTATATGTGCTCAAAGATTAGGAGATGGCTTTGAACCCACTTTATGTGATACTTGAGGAATTTAACTCATTGGTCCCTGAATGTATTGATTGGAATAGAGATCTGGACATTGTCCAGACTGTTAAAGAGTACAAGTTTGTACTCAAGTGAGCTTTGTTCTCCCGAGCCTACCAATGTCTTAACTGATGAGGAAGGGACTGATTTTAATATCATGTTCTAACTCAAGGAGATGTTTAGACATGACATAGTGGCTAGACAAGAGGCGATGAGGATACTCATAAAGGTCATTCATTTAAGGAAACGCTTAAACACGTTTTCAAGATGATGAACCTTTTAGACGAGTTGAGACAGAAATCGCAAGCTCTTGTAGCCAATGCCAAAGGTTTTGAACCTAAGGGCAAAAACCGGGGGAAAGGAAAAGCAAGCAAAGAAACCCAGTGGTCCTAAGATTATTGGACCACGAGATGAGACGAGAAAGCCATGAGGCAAGTGTTCTCGATGCAAACAGTCTGGGTACTGGAAGTCTGATTATCCTCTCAAAGAAAGTACGAAATTTTCTTTAGTCGTGAAACATAGTCAGTGGTATTATCTACCGGAACCTGTTGTGTGGATATGGAACCACTGACGGTATGTGCATTTTAAATGCAAGGGTTCCAGGAAACCCGACGACTTAGAAAAGAAGAAATCGTAGTCTACATGGGTAATGCTGTGGAGGAGGCAGCAGTTGCAGTGGAGGACATTTTATAGGATTTCATTTTGGGTTATTGCTTTTATGTACCTTTCAAATTAGAAAGAAATTTGTTCTGGATTTCTAATAAATGGATATTTTATTTCTTTTAATCATTTGATGGTTATAAGAAGAAATAATGATATTATCTATTTTGGTACATTAGCTAGCAATATATAAATGATGAATCCTGAGTCCACCACGATGCAACGAACCGTTTTATATATAACTCGTTTTACTAATAAGAGATTTCTTTATTTAATCATTTATACTTGTGGATTCTTATGCTAAGTCATATTTATTCAAATGAGAAGTTCAAAGGTCGAAAATTGATTGTAAGATCAATTAAGTTGAAGGAGTGGACCTTCCGACCTAAGAATCTAATTTGGAAGATAACATGACTAAGCAATCCTTTATGGATATAAGGTATAAGATCCGGACAAGTATTAGAATTGATTAACTCTGATGTATGCAGATCTTTGTCTACTCAGACAATTGGATACGAGTACTTCATTTTATGATTACTCGAAAAATGGATTAGCATACCTGATGTGCCACAAAAGCAAAAGTGTTTTGACAAGTCAATGGACACAAAGCTATTGTGGGGAACCATCATGGTATATCCATTGAAAGCCTGCGATCTAATCGCGGAGGCAAGTGCCTGTCTGAGGAATGCATGGCATACTGATCAGAGATTGGGATTTGATCCCAAATGACTACACCATACACTGTTGTGTAGAAATGGTGTGTCGGAAATAAGAAATGGAACTCTTATAGAAATAGTAAAAAGCATGAGTTATACGGAACTACCTGTGTTCTATGGATATGTCTGGAAACAACGGCGCATTCAAATGCGGTTGTAGGATATCCTAGAAGAACAAAAGATGTGTGTTCAATAGTACTATGAACCAGAAGGACGTTATAAGTTCTAACGCCCGGTTCTTAGAGGGAGACTATTAGATGAACCACAAGCCCAAAGTGACGTAATACTTTGAAATGAGAGAGAGAGATTAAGAGATAGTCCATTTTATGGATTCATCAAAGCATAGACGAATAGTGTGTATTGGAAACGTGATGGAAACAAGGTGGTGTTTCTCGGGTTTTATGTAGATAACATTTTATCATTGGCAACAATGTAAAGATGTAATCACACATGAAATGATGGTTGTCTGGATAAATCATTATGAAAGATATAGGAAGAAGTTGGACATGTTCTTGAGATCTTGGATCTCTAGGAGAACATTGTACTTCTCCTGGACATCTTACATATATATGATTATGGTTCGTTTTAACATGCAAGATTCCGAGAAAGGTTCGTTACCTTTCAGATACGGAATGCATCTATCTAAGGATATGTGTTTTGGAACACAAAAGGAGATAGAAGCAATGAAAGCGGTTTCCTACACTTCAAGTGTGGAAAGCTTGATAAATGCAATGTTGAAAACGAGAACCTGATATCTACTATGCGGCTAGTATAGTGGGAGGATATCAAGGTAATCCTGGAAAGGAATACTCGACTGCTGTAATGAACATTTTAAGTACTTTCAAAGTACTAGAAACTATGTTCTGGATTACGGAGCAGACGACCATTTCCTTTGGATTACATTCTCTTAGATTTCTAATCAAATGAGGACCGGTGTAAGTCGATATCAGGCTATGTGTTTCACTATTGAAGGAGAAGGAGTTTTAACATGGAAGAGTGATAAGCACGATGCTTTTCGGACTCTGCCATGGGTGACCAAATAGCGGCCTCAGAGGCAGCGGAAGTTTTGGTATAGCTCCGGGAATCTCTGGGACTTAGAGGTGATTCTTAAATTGCCAAAGGCTATGTGAATAGCGGTGCAATGGCAAATGGTAAGAAATCACAAGTCCATAAAGTGCAAGATAACACATAGAGCAAGTACCACCTGATACGAGTCATCGTCAAGGGAGACGACGCTGTAGTCACCAAGATAACTTCAGAGCGACAACCTAGAGGCTCATTCACATAGTACTTCTTGGAAGTACAACTTAAGCACGTGATGAGTATGGGAGTCGGGAGTTTGGAGGAAATGACTAGACCTTAGTACAAGTGGGAGATTGTTGGAGTTGTGTACTTAATGTCTAGATTTAAGTAACGAAAACTCACGATCCATTGCCATTAATCTATTTAATTAAATAAACAATTATTTGCGTTTAATTATTGTTAATTAAATATATGCAAATTATAGTCCTGGATTTTATACGTTGTAGTTAGTATGGTGTGCATGGGCACACAGAAGATCATACTATCGGTTACTCGTATTAAATCGAACAGTTGCTCACGACCGAGATGGACACGGACCAATCCATTGAAGGTACCGGTATACCGATCCAATCGATATACCGTGTGTGCGGAAGCGTGTAAAGCAATAGATCTACTATGCCATGATCTTAGTGCACACTTAATGTGTATAAGAACACATATAAACATATATATATATACACATCCAATATATATATATATATATATATATATATATATATAAGGTTCAACGATTACTTACTTATGGTGACGAAGTGATTCGTTGATGTCGTTGAGGTGGTGTTGAGTCGATTGAACCACCTCAAATGGATCAGCCTCTTGAAGCTCTCCTTGTGAATGACCTCGTCACTCCTCTTGTCTAGATCGCCCGGATGTTGAAGCCGCACAAATGGCCCGGCCTCTACGTGTTGCACACGAACCCGGAATTGAACTTGCTTGCTTGTTCTTGAGTGATTCTCTCACTCTTTTCTCTCTTGTTGTGTGGAATTTCGTGACTGATCAAAAAGTGATGTGAAAACACATGTTTTCATCACTATATTGATCACCATTAACCTCCCATGTAACCCCCACCATAATGTGCATCATAATGCACAAGTAATGGTGGATAATGGGGAGGTGAAGGGTCATTTCCACATCATCATGCCAAATGGCATTAGATGTGGTCCCCTTGCTTGTGTGGCATGACATGTCACACCATGTGACATGCATCCATGCAAGCCATGCATCCCATGCATGTGAAAATCCATACGTATTGATTCTAAATCTATATATCAAGCAACGTAATTCCGAGTCCTGTGTGACCATGTAGGTATGATTTAATTGATCAATATTATATTGTTCACAACAATTAATATTATCAAATAATCATTTAACATCCATAGACGACCTTATGACTTTATCGATTGCACACGTAGGATCGAAGGACATATCCCAACAATCTCCCACTTGGCCTTCAGAGCCAGTGTGCTGCCAACTTCCTGTTGTCACTTTATGTCTAAGTTTGAACTTGAGGCAAGACTCGAGTCATCCTCAATCGGTTCAAACCTTTCTTGGACTATGAGACAGACTGTAAAACCAGATTTATCACTATGATACGAATCTGGACGTGGCCACGTATTTTCCACAGTCTCGACTCTCCAAGTGGCCGGTAAGACATGTATCCCATTATAAAATGGAGGACAATCCCATCTTGTCAGTCCAAGCTCTCCCACTTGCTTCCTGATATACCCAATAACAAGTTTTATAACCTCCTTTTACGGAAGGTATTTACTTGTATCAAAGTACACCATTTCACAATGGAATTACTCTGGACTACTCAGGTCAGAGGAAATTGCTCGACAGTCAATGAAATAGTATTATGACTCGAAATCTTAAATACTATTCCAGTCGGGTCTGTTCGATCATTAGCTCCCAGCTAATATCTATGTAATTGTACTTGATGTCCCACATCACTAGCCCATGAAGCGGCGCTATAGTACACATTACAAACTAGTTCATTGTATTATCGATTTGTCCGTACTCGATTATACGAACCAGGAACAACTATATGATTTAAGTATATCAGTTCAACCATTGGGACTTCATTATGCGGTAAGTCGACCTCATAACCCAATTGATATCACTTAATCATTTGGACAATTCATATAAATTAAACCATATTTATATGAAGAAACATGTATTATACATATGAGTGAATGTTTACCAAATCTCCAAAAGTATCTAATACAGTAATAGAAATCACAACCCATCTCTAAGATGTTTGATCTCTATTGCAGTTGTGAAAGCCTCAAGCTTAAACTGCTGGAGAGGTTTAGAAAGCGGGTTTGCAGCCTTACCAAAAGTTGCAACTTTATTATCTCGATGTCTCCACAAAACTATCTCCCAGATAATGTGGAACTTCCTGAGCACCAGTTTTAGACTTGTGGTGCTTCCTAGCTCATTGGCTTGCGCGATAACTCTACTATAAATAGAGAATTATCGGATGGGCTAAGCTAGTTACGCCACCTAGTTCATTCAAGAACTTTCAAATCTTAACTGCCAACATTACTGCATCCAATGCAATACTGTGCTCAGCTTCTGTAGTTTAATCAGCTATATTGCATTACATGGAACTAATCCAGCAAATTTCACCTCTAACCAGACAAAAGATATAACCACATTAAAATCGGAAATTATCTTAGTCTGTTTTGAAGTTAGCAGTCAAACTGCTTGTTAATATCAACTCTTTTTGTCTTCCAAAGACAACAAAATACTCTTTAGTCCATCTAAGGTACATAAGAATACTCTTGGCCGCAGTCTAATGCGTCTAACCTGGGTTTCCTTGAAACCGAATCGTCATGCTCAAAGCATACAATACGTCTAGTCGTGTACATATCATGGCGTACATTATAGACCCTATTGCCGAAGCATAAGGAATGTTTTACATCCTCTTTTGCTCATCAAGTACCGTAGGGCCTTGCATCTTGCTAAGTGATGTGCCATGACTCATTGGAATGAGACCCTTTATGGCGTCTTTCATTCTGAACTTATCAAGCACCTTATAATTATAGGTCGCTTTACTAAGTCCAAACATCCTTTTCGATCTGTTCCGACAGATCTTGATGCCCAATATGTACTGTGCTTCTCCAAGATCCTTTATTGAAAAACAATTTCCAAGCCATTCTTTAATAGAATTAAGCATAGAAACATTGTTTCCAATAAGGAGTATGTCATCGACATACAACACAATGTATACAACGTAACTCCCACTGTTCTTCTTGTAAAACAAGACTCTTCCGAGTTCCTCTGAAATCCAAAACCCAGTATGGATTCATTGAATTGAAGATTGCTACTCCGATATGCTTTTCTTTATTCCATAAATGGAATTATAAGATTGCATAATTTCTCAGCCTTATTAGATTTGATAAAACTCTTTGGCTGTGTCAAAACACATTCTCTTCTAGAATCCAATTCAAGAAGTTATTTTTAACATCCAATATTACCATAACTCATTATCAAGATGAGTAGCAATGGCTAAGATAATCTGAATGATTTAATCAAAGCAACTGGTGAAAGTTTTTCCATAATCCACCTCGTGAATAAAACTTTTACCATCAAACTTGCTTTGAAAACCCTAGGTTTTCCATCTGTCTGTTTAGATCTTAAAGATCTATTAACATTCATTGGGTCTAACCCCGTGATCAAGTTCCAAACTTGATTATCAGATATTGATATCATCTCAGATTTCATGGCACCATGCCAATTTTCAGTAGCTGGACTCGTAATAGCTTGGAATTAGGTCGAAGGTTCACCGCTTTCCAAAAGCATGAATTCATATCTCTCATTGGTCACAATATCTAAGTATTTGAATAATAGAGATAGATTTATTCCTTTCGGACCTACGATGGCTGGTATGGCTTCCAAAACCATAAGAATACTCTCAACCTAGTCTTGAGT
The DNA here is from genome assembly GCA_954870475.1 of Euphrasia confusa. Lineage (NCBI taxonomy): Eukaryota > Viridiplantae > Streptophyta > Magnoliopsida > Lamiales > Orobanchaceae > Euphrasia > Euphrasia confusa. The sequence goes on along the minus strand of OX940956.1, from coordinate 38,728,940 downwards.
ATTCATTATTGGTTGTTTCACTTGAACCTCGTTCAAGACAACCGATCTCCCACTGAATTTCTAGGAAAGATAACTCTTTTCAAGAAAATCACTATTTCTAGCAACAAAAACTTTGTTCTCGAATTGGTTGTAAAAGTGGTACCCTCGTGTTTCTTTTGGATAACCAACAAAGAAACATTTATCCGATTTGGGTTCAAGCTTTGTAGAGATATTTCTCTTCACCTAAGCTTCACATCCCCAAACCTTGATACAAGACAAGTTAGGGACCTTCCCTTTCCATACCTCGTATGGTGTCTTATCAACAGCTTTTGACGGTGTCCTATTCAGTGTATAAGTTGAAGTCAAGAATTGTGTGTTCCCAAAAGAGACCAGTAGTTCATTTAGACCTCTCATCGAATGGTCGAACTATATCTAATATAGTTTGTTTTCTCTTTTCCGAAACATAACCTTCATGTGCTTGTGAACTGATAGGTTCCACATACATCAGTATGGAGCCTAATTAATCACTCACATGTTCTCCTTTCTCCAAGAAAGATGACATTGTTATCTTTGTCCATCAAACATCATTCACATGTATCAAATGACTCCAAGTCAAATGATTCCAGAATGCCTTCTAAAAGAAGATTCGTTACATGTTTAGATTTTGATCTAATCAACAATGTTACAGTTATGTCTCATTGAGACTTATTCGATTCGGCCTTTTGTGTTAATGTTATATATGATTTGTTGAGTTTAAAGTATACATAAATAATGTAATAAACGTACCAAAACAAAGAATAGTTCACAATTAAAATAGTTATCAAACTATTTAATTAGTGAAAAACTAATCTATCAGTATCCAATACTGAACCAATATTCATTGTTTATTGAAGGTACGAAATTACATAGTTATAATACTAAAACAAGGCCCTAAGGCAAAACAACATCATATGATCATACGGCTAATGCAGCGACCTTCGCTCCATTTCTCGCCCGTAGATCGACATCTCTACTCACCAAACATATACTTCTATGTAGTTCCTCCACATACAAATGTGAGAACTACGTTTGGCATCCAATACCCAAGAAGTAGAATTTGTGAAGTTTAATGTCTATAACATTAATACCTGAAGATGAAGCAACCCCGCTCTTCATATCTTCTTTGAACTTTGGGCAAGTTCAATTATTCTCAATAATTGACTCTTATTCGAATTCCCCATTCAAAATTATCTCAATGTCAAAACGTGATAAATCGTAAGTGAAAAATTGAAGTTTTATAACCAACGATATTATCATGCAATTGAAGCCCTATCTCTCATAAAATATGAGGGAGCCAACCAAACAATCGATTCACGCCATCCAATGGCTCGAAAGTCTCTACTTTGTGTCATTGATGAACTTAAGTGTTTTGGATTAAATCACTCCCCGAGGTGTAAATAATCATAACCTTATAATCCATCAAACGAAAGACAAATTAGGCATTTGTTTTGAAATTGAATAAAATATGAACTTTTATATGTTTGCAAGTAGTGTCCAACACTTTTGCAGTAGACGCATTGAGATTCCCTAGGAACCCTAGTAGCCTTCTTGCCCATGCTATTTTGAATACCCTATCCTATATCATAAGAATTTCCCTCTTAGGGTCCTTCTCTATCGCCGACTCAGCAGCCTTGAGCATCCCGTGGAGCTCACGAAGCGATTTCTTCAAACCATTCATATGGAAAATTTAGCCTGAAGGCATAATAACCATCATGAGATTGAAGTATGAAATCGGTTTCCAAATAATCTGTTGGAAATCGATATCCCGGGCTTTTAAAATTGCGGAAATAATAACCCGATCAAAATCCCTTCGCCGGAAACCACCGCGAACCACCATACGAGCCGGAGCCCGGCCGAACACACATCCGCGGGGAAGCCCCCGCTTGCGTGCCCTAGCCGAGCCCCCGTACGGGGCTCGCGATCGCGCTTCGCGATCGCATGGGGTTACTCACGTAACCCCCCGGGGCTGCTCGTAGCAGCCCCCGCGGCGAGTCCGGCGACTCGCCGCCACCGCGTCGGAGGGCGGTCCGCCCAGCGGACCGCGATCGGGCCAGCCACGCGGCTGCCCGGCGATCGAGCCCAGCTCGATCGCGTGCCCCGGCGTCCAGCCGGGGCTCCTCCATGCACGCCCGGCGATCGAGCCCTAGGGCTTCGATCGCCACCCTCGGCGCCCAGCCGAGGGCTTGGTCCGTGCGTGCGCACGATCCCCACGGGGATCCGAACCGCCGCGGTCCGGTGGTCTTCGACCACCACCGCCGGTTCATCCTCGTTCCGGGGTTCATCCGTCCCTTGGATCTTCGTTCATATGCATATACGAATAATCAATTAAAATCATCGAGGGGGTTCAACGATTTTACCTTTGTTCTCGTTGTACGGAGAAACGAGATCTATGAAGACCGTGAGACCTTCCCACGTATTCCTTGCACTAGCTCGAACGTCGGGTGGGCGACGATCTTCCGAACTCCATGGATCTCCCTCTCTACTTTCTCTCTCTAGAATTATGATCTTCAAGTTATGAGAATAGAGAAGACCATGTAGTGCTTTTATAGGCTACGTAGGGGATCAAAAGGAGATTAAATATTGGACTTCTAATATTGAAGATTAAATTGGGTCCAACCCAAATCCATTAATCCTTATCAATATTAATTTTATTTATTTTCCACTATATAAATAAAATTGCACTCCCAATATTAAACCATATTATATCAAATAATATTTCTCCGGTAGTATTATTTATTCCGTGTATTTAAGATTTAAATATCCATGAATAAAATTAATTTATTGCTAATTAATTTATTCATCTCTTATATCCGAGACTAGTACCATTCAACCTTAATTATTATGCGGAACAAATCCACCTGCAGGGTTTACATAATAATTCCTTATGAACTCATCTCGGGGATATTATCAACCCTTACGGGATACACTTTCCCGTCAAGTATTCACGGCATGTCATATATAAAATATAGCGACCCAACTTAACCGGTAATTGACCCAGTAATTAAACCGGTCAATTCCTTTGGAAAATCAAAGTCACTAATATTAAATATACACACCCGCAATAGTATCGGGGATTAAGAATAAAATACACTGAGATTTAAATCGATTATCCAAGGCAATCCCAATCGATAAATCTCAAGCAATCCGCCCAATACACCAAGTGTACAAGTGTGATAAAATAATTAAGATAAATTATTTTCTCTCTCACACAACGACTATACCGATGGATTGGTCCGTGTCCATCTAGGTCGTGAGCAACTGTTCGATTAAATACGAGTAACCGATAGTATGATCTTCTGTGTGCCCATGCACACCATACTAACTACAACGTAAGAAATCCAGGACTATAATTTGCATATATTTAATTATAAATAATTAAACGCAAATAATTGTTTATTTAATTAAATAGATTAATGGCAATGGATCGTGAGTTTCCGTTACTTAAATCTAGACATTAAGTACACAACTCCAACAATCTCCCACTTGTACTAAGGTCTAGTCATTTCCTCCAAACTCCCGACTCCCATACTCATCACGTGCTTAAGTTGTACTTCCAAGAAGTACTATGTGAATGAGCCTCTAGGTTGTCGCTCTGAAGTTATCTTGGTAACTACAGCGTCGTCTCCCTTGACGATGACTCGTATCAGTTGGTACTTGCTCTATGTGTTATCTTGCACTTTATGGACTTGTGATTTCTTACCATTTGCCATTGCACCGCTATTCACATAGCCTTTGGCAATTTAAGAATCACCTCTAAGTCCCAGAGATTCCCGGAGCTATACCAAAACTTCCGCTGCCTCTGAGGCCGCTATTTGGTCACCCATGGCAGAGTCCGAAAAGCATCGTGCTTATCACTATTCCATGTTAAAACTCCTTCTCCTTCAATATTGAAACACATAGCCTGATATCGACTTACACCGGTCCTCATTCGATTAGAAATCTAAGAGAATGTAATCCAAAGGAAAAGCTTGTCTGCTCTGTAATCCAGAACATAGTTTCCAGTACTTCGAAAGTACTTAAAATGTTCATTACAGCAGTCGAGTATCCCTTTCCAGGATTACCTTGATATCCTCCCACTATACTAGCCGCATAGCAGATATCAGGTTCTCGTTTTCAACATCGCATTTATTAAGCTTTCCACACTTGAAGTGTAGGGAACCGCTTTCATTGCTTCTATCTCCTTTCGTGTTCCAAAACACATATCCTTAGATAGATGCATTCCGTATCTGAAAGGTAACATACCTTCCTCGGAATCTTGCATGTTAAAACGAACCATAATCATTTATATGTAAGATGTCCAGGAGAAGTACAATGTTCTTTCCTAGAGATCCAAGATCTCAAGAACATGTCCAACTTCTTCCTATATCTTTCATAATGATTTATACTAGACAACCATCATTTCATGTCTGATCACATCTTTACATTGTTGCCAATGATAAAATGTTATCTTCATAACACCCGAGAAACACCACCTTGTTTCCATCACGTTTCCAATACACACGATTCGTCTATGCTTTGATGAATCCATAAAATGGACTATCTCATCAATTTGCAAGTACCACGAACCCAAAGCTTTGTTCCAATCCATAAATGGATCAACTAAGCTTGTACTCTAAATGATCTTGCCTCTTAGAAATAATCCTTATTGCTTTCCAAGAAGGCACATTTAGATCTAGTACTGCCTCCATGTAGATCCAGGGATTGATTTCATGTATACTAGGTCCATAGTCCGAAAACTCTCCTAGTCTTATGAATATCTCCGGTTGATCCACAACCTCCCACTACAACGGCATTCCGGTGTATAAACAGTAATAACAGTAGGTGCAGTTTGTGGTGCACAGCTACTCGGTTCGGCTGGTTCTAAGTCTTAATCTTTCTCTCTCATTTCAAAGTACTACGTCACTTTGGGCTTGTGGTTCATCTAATAGTCTTCCTCTAAGAACCGGGCGTTAGAACTTATAACGTCCTTCTGGTTCATAGTACTATTGAACACACATCTTTTGTTCTTCTAGGATATTCTACAACCGCATTTGAATGCGCCGTTGCTTCCAGACATATCCATAGAACACAGGTAGTTCCGTATAACTCATGCTTTTACTATTTCTATAAGAGTTTCATTTCTTATTTCCGACACACCATTTCTACACAAGAGTGTATGGTGTGTCATTTGGGATCAAATCCCAATCTCTGATCAGTATGCCATGCATTCCTCAGACAGGCACTGGCCTCCGCGATTAGATCGCAGGCCTTCAATGGATATACCTTGATGGTTCTCCACAATTGCTTAGTGTCCATTGACTTGTCAAAACACTTTTGCTTTTGTGGCACATCAGGTATGCTAATCCAATTTTTTCGAGTAATCATAAAATGAAATACTCGTACCTTATTGTCTGAGTAAACAACGGTCTGCATACATCAGAGTTAATCAATTCTAATACTTGTCCGGATCTTATACCTTATATCCATAAAGGATTGCTTAGTTATGTTATCTTCCAAATTAGATTCTTGGGTCGGAAGGTCCACTCCTTCAACTTAATTGATCAAAATATCAATTTTCGACCTTTGAACTTCTTATTTGAATAAACATGACTTAGCATAAGAATCCGCAAGTATAAATGATTCATTACAGAAATATCTCTTAAAAGTAAAATGAGCTACATACTACGGTTCGTTGCATCGTGGTGGACTCAGGATTCATCATTTATATATTGCTAGCTAATGTACCAGAATAGATAATATCCTTATTTCTTCTTATAACCATCAAATGATTAAAAGAAATAAAATATCCATTCATTAGAAATCCAGAACAAAGTTCTTTCTAAAAGGTACATAAAAGCAATAACTCAAAATGAAATCCTATATAATTGTCCTCCACTGCAACAGCTGCCTCAGCTCCTCAACAGCATTGCCCATGTAGACTACGATTTCTTCTTTTCCAAGTCGTCGGGTTTCCTGGAACCCTTGCATTTAAAATACACATACCGTCAGTGGTTCCATATCTACACACCAGGTTCCGGTAGATAATACCACTGACTATGTTTTACGACTAAAGAAGATTTCGTACATTCTTTGAGAGGATAATCAGACTTCCAGTACCCAGACTGTTTGCATCGAGAATTCTTGCCTATTGGCTTTCTCGCCCCATCTCGTGATCCAAGAAACTTAGGACCACTGGGTTTCTTTGCTTGCTTTTCCTATCCCCCGGTTTTTTCCCTTAGGTTTGAAACCTTTGGCATTGGCTACAAGAGCTTGCGATTTCTGTCTCAACTCGTCTAAAAGGTTCATCATCTTGAAAACGTGTTCAAGCGCTTCCTCGAATGAATGACCTTTATGAGTATCCTCATCGCCTCTTGTTCAGCCACTACGTCATGTCTAAACGTCTCCTTGAGTTTGAACATGATATCAAAATCAGTCCCTTCCTCATCAGTTAAGACATTGGTAGGCTCGGGAGAACAAAGCTCACTTGAGTACAAACTTGTACCCTTTAACAGTCTGGGCAATGTCCAGATCTCTATTCCAATACATTCAGGGACCAATGAGTTTAAAATCCTTACGTATCACATAAAGTGGGTTCAAAGCCATATCCTAATCTATGAGCACATATAACAACAAACAATCGATTTAATCTCCGATATTATCTCCCTCAAATAATATCATTAAACCACTAATCACATCTAAAATCCCATCAGGTAAGGCAAGCCACGTGGTGTGGACGTTTACCCACCCAAACGACTTAGTAATTAGATTTTCTTTGGTCATACATCACTTATAGCGGAACCTCGTGGGGAGGAATACTATAATGCGTATCTAAGTGTAAACCATTACTCAGTACCAAAGTAAATCGTTTGGAACTGCTACATCACCGCAAGCCACGTGGTGTGGACGTTTACGACAACTTCACAACTCTTCACAATTTCTTACAACTGTCTACATCAATTAATCCAAAATCCGTCAGTATAACAAGCCACGTGGTGTGGACGTTTACTACACCAAGAGACTTTTATAATTGAATCCCAATTACTTGATCCATTCGATCTTGTAAATCAAGACGCGGAGAATCATAAGTGAAACTCGAAGTTTCTAACCAGTGATTCACCATGCGAACAACCCTATCTCTCATAAATGAGGGAGCCGAGCAGACAATCGATCCATCTATAAAAGAATGGTACGAAGGTCTCTAATTTGTGTCCTCTACATGACCAAGTGGCTTTGGCTCCATTCCACTCCCCGGGGTGAGAATGAGTCGACTTGAAATCAGCTTTGGAAAGACAAATTAGGCATTGTTTGATAAACTTAATCAATGTTTCTCGTAAGAGGAATTACAAGAACTCTCCTCCAATGACTTATCTATATAAACTTCAAAAGTTTATAAAAGTCACCAAGAGAGCAGCAATGGAGACCATGGGTATGTTTCCATACCCTCTTCCACTTAGCTTTTTACAATAAAGGGATACACTATCTAATGCATAATTAAATACACATAAGCATGCATACATGAAATAAAGCACATAGAATATTATCAAATAGTCAAAATAATACTAGAATATTATTTTCGGACTATTATGGCTTTATCGCATCCCCGTACGCATCTTCTAGTCTTTAGTCTTCGTTCTTGAATGCTCCATGTGACGAGAATATTAATCCCAATATTTAAATCTATTTATTTTCAATTAATCCAAAAGTTACTTAATTCGAAAATTAAGTCAATCGAATATATCAAAAATAAAATTAAATATTATTAATATTTTTATTTATTTTTACTTTCCTTTCCAATTCTATTAAATCTTTAGAATCCTATCCAAGTCAAACTTGGAACATTCTAGAAGACTTCTATAATAGAATAAGGAAATAAAATAAATTAGGACTCCTAATCCTTCCAAATTAATTCCTTTCCTAATCCATTAAAAATTCCATAAATGAATAATTAAATAGGAAAAATTAATTAAGGACTTTAAAACTTTCAAAATTAATTATTTTCCTAATCCATTTAAAATTCCATAAAGGAATAATAAAATAGGAAAAATTAATTCTAAATTTATTTTCTTCCTAATCCATGAAAATTCCTATAATAGGAATAATCAATAGGGAAATAAATTTAATACTAAATTAATTCTTTTCCTATTCCATGAATATTCCATAAAAGAAATAATCAAATAGGAAAACCGAATTAAAATAGGAAAGTAAAATCTCGGTAGGAGAAGCACGAGATCCCGAGACCCCGCGCCTCCCGCCGCCGATCGACCATCCCGGGGAGGAGCACCGCCGCCCAGCCCAGCCCACGCGCCACCACCACCGGTGGCCGGCGTGGCCGAGGGGTCCGCGGGCAGCCCCCGCCCCCAGTCGATCTCCATTGTGATCAATCTCGGTCGATCCCCGAGCCCTCGTACTTCCTCGTCATGCGTCTTCTTTTCCGACGGTCGTTTCGGCATCGATCCAACATAGAATAAATTACAAAATAAATTCTATACTATCCGGTATCGATTCTATACATGAAATCGACCCTATACATTTTCCGGAAAAAAGTAGAACGTAATAATAAACCTAAATTCGGTCAACCCCCGAATTTTTACTATTACAAGCATTCACCACACATAAAACAAATCTCGACATGTCCGAGAGTTTAATAATATTATGACAATAATTAACGAACAATTATATCTAGCCATAATAGTCGGAAACCCTGCAAGGTAGAACAATTTATCGCATATACATATGAACTAGAACCAACGCTCTGATACCAATTGTTGGAAATCGATATCCCGGGCTTTTAAAATTGCGGAAATAATAACCCGATCAAAATCCCTTCGCCGGAAACCACCGCGAACCACCATACGAGCCGGAGCCCGGCCGAACACACATCCGCGGGGAAGCCCCCGCTTGCGTGCCCTAGCCGAGCCCCCGTACGGGGCTCGCGATCGCGCTTCGCGATCGCATGGGGTTACTCACGTAACCCCCCGGGGCTGCTCGTAGCAGCCCCCGCGGCGAGTCCGGCGACTCGCCGCCACCGCGTCGGAGGGCGGTCCGCCCAGCGGACCGCGATCGGGCCAGCCACGCGGCTGCCCGGCGATCGAGCCCAGCTCGATCGCGTGCCCCGGCGTCCAGCCGGGGCTCCTCCATGCACGCCCGGAGATCGAGCCATAGGGCTTCGATCGCCACCCTCGGCGCCCAGCCGAGGGCTTGGTCCGTGCGTGCGCACGATCCCCACGGGGATCCGAACTGCCGCGGTCCGGTGGTCTTCGACCACCACCGCCGGTTCATCCTCGTTCCGGGGTTCGTCCGTCCCTCGGATCTTCGTTCATATGCATATACGAATAATCAATTAAAATCATCGAGGGGGTTCAACGATTTTACCTTTGTTCTCGTTGTACGGAGAAACGAGATCTATGAAGACCTTGAGACCTTCCCACGTATTCCTTGCACTAGCTCGAACGTCGGGTGGGCGACGATCTTCCGAACTCCATGGATCTCCCTCTCTACTTTCTCTCTCTAGAATTATGATCTTCAAGTTATGAGAATAGAGAAGACCATATAGTGCTTTTATAGGCTACGTAGGGGATCAAAAGGAGATTAAATATTGGACTTCTAATATTGAAGATTAAATTGGGTCCAACCCAAATCCATTAATCCTTATCAATATTAATTTTATTTATTTTCCACTATATAAATAAAATTGCACTCCCAATATTAAACCATATTATATCAAATAATATTTCTCCGGTAGTATTATTTATTCCGTGTATTTAAGATTTAAATATCCATGAATAAAATTAATTTATTGCTAATTAATTTATTCATCTCTTATATCCGAGACTAGTACCATTCAACCTTAATTATTATGCGGAACAAATCCACCTGCGGGTTTACATAATAATTCCTTATGAACTCATATCGGGGATATTATCAACCCTTACGGGATACACTTTCCCGGAGTTAGAATCATATTTGGTCCTTCCGAAATTGCCCATTTACCTAGATGTCCTTCAACTTTGTATTTTATCAAGAATAGTCCTTTGGACGTTTTTTCCGGAAAATAATTCCTTATGAACTCATATCGGGGTTATTATCAACCCTTACGGGATACACTTTCCCGGAGTTAGAATCATATTTGGTCCTTCCGAAATTGCCCATTTACCTAGATGTCCTTCAACTTTGTATTTTATCAAGAATAGTCCTTTGGACGTTTTTTCCGGCCAAAAAGTCACGTGAATGGCACGTGACTCCATTGTCTTGCCGGAAAGGTGACGTGGACTTGCCACGTCAGCACAACTTGCCACCTCAGCAGGTGTGAGAAATTCAAAAATACTTTGAATAGCATGGGATTCGAACCTTGGTCATCAAGGTCGGAAAAGATAGCCTTTACCATTAGGCTATATTTACTAGTTGGACGAATATATAACATAATTATATATATTGTATAATGTGTAGTATAAATTATGAATTACATAATTAATTAATAATTATCATATTAAATAAAAATTATTATTTAAATAAAAAATAATCAATAAAACATAAATAATAAATAATAATCAAATAAAAAATTATTTTGTTTAATTAACATAAAAAACAAAAAAAAAATATGTTTCATTTAATTTACTAGTACATATGTCTCAACTTAATATGTATATTTTACAAAAAAAATTTGTTTTACTTAATAATAAATTTTTACTAACTAAAAATTAAAAAGTGTGAATATTTGTTAATCAAGAAAAAAAAATTATTATTGGTATATTTTTAATTTTTAATAGTAAAAATATATTTTTTAATAAAAAATACAAAAAAAATATATTTTTAAGGATCTAAATAGTAACTTGATAAATTAAAAAAATGATAGTGTTGATAATTATCTATGACATAAATAATAGTGAATTATATGATTTTTTTTTGTTGTTTTAAATGCTAATTAATGAAAATAAAATTTTATTTGGTTATTATCTATTTTTTATATTTTATTGATTATTTTTTATGTAAAGAATAATTTTTATTTAATACGATAATAATTAATTAATTATGTAATTCATAATTTATACTACAAATTATAACGTATATATAAAAATATGTTATACATTTATCAAACAACTTGATGTAGCTTAGTGGTAAAAGTTTTCATTGTCAACTCCATTGACCAGGGTTCGAATCCAATCTTTAGCGAACCATTTTTGAATTTCCCACACATGCTGAGGTGGCTGGTTGTGCTGACGTGGGCTTCCCACACATGCTGAGGTGGCTGGTTGTGCTGACGTGGCAAGCCCACGTCAGCTTTTCGGCAAGACAATGAACTTTTTGGCCGGAAAAAATGTCCAAAGGATTATACCTGATAAAAAACAAAGTTGAAGGACATCTAGGTAAATGGGGCATTTCGGGAGGACCAAATATGATTCTAACTCCAATTTCCCGTCAAGTATTCACGGCATGTCATATATAAAATATAGCGACCCAACTTAATCGGTAATTGACCCAATAATTAAACCGGTCAATTCCTTTGGAAAATCAAAGTCACTAATATTAAATATACACACCCGCAATAGTATCGGGGATTAAGAATAAAATACACTGAGATTTAAATCGATTATCCAAGGCAATCCTAATCGATAAATCTCAAGCGATCCGCCCAATACACCAAGTGTACAAGTGTGATAAAATAATTAAGATAAATTATTTTCTCTCTCACACAACGACTATACCGATGGATTGGTCCGTGTCCATCTAGGTCGTGAGCAACTGTTCGATTAAATACGAGTAACCGATAGTATGATCTTCTGTGTGCCCATGCACACCATACTAACTACAACGTATGAAATCCAGGACTATAATTTGCATATATTTAATTATAAATAATTAAACGCAAATAATTGTTTATTTAATTAAATAGATTAATGGCAATGGATCGTGAGTTTCCGTTACTTAAATCTAGACATTAAGTACACAACTCCAACATAATCATCATAGGAAAAATCTAGGCGGTCACTTGAAAAAAATAATCCAATCATTTGTTGCACATGTGATCCCATAGATTTCCATTTTTCCAGCCTAGCTGAAGCGATGACCCTGGTCACACCGAACCGCTCAATCATTGCATATTCTCCGAACATGATATTGAGTTGTTCAATGATATCTTAGGATGTGGTTATCTAACACATTTTCCTTGTCTTCGTATTTGAGGACCATCCTCAAATTACGTTGTGAATCAAGAAAATCTGTTCAATTTTTCATAATCAAGAATTGAACCAAACTTGAATTGAGTTGATATTTGACATGATAAGCTATAAAAGAAAGATAACTAAAGTATGTAAACATCCATAAAGCGGTAAAAAAATAAGGTTGTCTAACAATTGTACTTATTTATTTCATTTTGTTCAATTGATATCAAATATCATTGTCCCTTAGAACAAAACGATTCCGAGATCCTTATCTTGCAAATCTTTAAGCCGACTGAGTCCGCACTTAAGTATTTCAAGATAGGTAGACACACACATGTCAATGATATCTAATATCACTCTCGGTCGATGAGAATCCAATTCTCATCTCATGTCTCGATAGCCACGCCTGCAGTGGATCTATCGATGAGAAAACCAAAGTCACGTGTAAGGGTCTAACCCTTACTCCCACTTATCCCAAGATAACAAGTAGTACCCCGCTGAGGCGGACCTACCAACTTATGATCGAGGGCTTCATGAGTGTGATGTTTTTGGACAAGACATTATACTCATTATTTTGGGAACTTGCATGCATAGGTGTTTATATGTAAGTTGAACATTTATAACATAAAACATCTATAACTAGCAAAGCACATAATACGTATTGAAAAGGCCCCTAGAACCTCACAACACTCAAATGAAAAACGATATAAAACTATCGAAACGTCTTGAAATCACCCCGACTTGATCCGGCTGAACTTGGCTGCACCTGGTCAGGTCCACGACCCCTACCTCCAAGGCAGAGACCTTTGCTTTGGTCCTCCCAGATCTGCCCTCAAAAAACCCGGAACAACGGTCGCTGGTATGCAAACAGCGCCCGCTGAAATGAAACAGCGGTCGCCGTTTTGCATTCGGCGCCCGCCGAAAGCAACAAAAGAGGGCAGAATGTCTGGACCTGATTTTTGCACGAACAGCGGTCGCTGTTGCCACAACAGCGCCCGCTGAACCCCTAACAGCGACCGCTGTTGCTACAACAGCGGGCGCTGTTTGTCTCCAGCAGCCCCGGCTTCGTTCGTTTCGCTCCGTTTTGCTTCGTTTCTTCTCGTTTTCGCTTGGGCTTCGAAATCCAACTCCGATACATGGATAAATCCATTGCTTACATATTGAACAATACATTTTTGAATAGAAAAACCTATCTATTACAAAAGATTCCAAGGGACGCAGCCCTCCAAAACTATGGCCATTCAACACGTAAAAAACATGATTCATCCACCCAACCACTATCGGTGGCCGGCCTTACATCTAATCACATAGATTCAAATAAACAATTAAGCCAATAATGTTTATTTAAACTTCTTGTGTCCAACACAAAAGTGTGCACGAGCCCTAGGCTCTGATACCAATTAAAGGTACCGGTATACCGATCCAATCGATATACCGTGTGTGCGGAAGCGTGTAAAGCAATAGATCTACTATGCCATGATCTTAGTGCACACTTAATGTGTATAAGAACACATATAAACATATATATATATACAATCCAATATATATATATATATATATATATATAAGGTTCAACGATTACTTACTTATGGTGACGAAGTGATTCGTTGATGTCGTTGAGGTGGTGTTGAGTCGATTGAACCACCTCAAATGGATCAGCCTCTCGAAGCTCTCCTTGTGAATGACCTCGTCACTCCTCTTGTCTAGATCGCCCGGATGTTGAAGCCGCACAAATGGCCCGGCCTCTACGTGTTGCACACGAACCCGGAATTGAACTTGCTTGCTTGTTCTTGAGTGATTCTCTCACTCTTTTCTCTCTTGTTGTGTGGAATTTCGTGGCTGATCAAAAAGTGATATGAAAACACATGTTTTCATCACTATATTGATCACCATTAACCTCCCATGTAACCCCCACCATAATGTGCATCATAATGCACAAGTAATGGTGGATAATGGGGAGGTGAAGGGTCATTTCCACATCATCATGCCAAATGGCATTAGATGTGGTCCCCTTGCTTGTGTGGCATGCCATGTCACACCATGTGACATGCATCCATGCAAGCCATGCATCCCATGCATGCCATGCATCCCATGCATGTGAAAATCCACACGTATTGATTCTAAATAAATATTTCAAGCAACGTAATTCCGAGTCGTGTGTGACCCTGTAGGTATGATTTAATTGATCAATATTATATTGTTCCCAACAATTAATATTATCAAATAGACATTTAACATCCATAGACGACCTTATGACTTTATCGATTGCACACGTAGGATCGAAGGATATATCCCAACATCCATCGGTATAGTCGTTGTGTGAGAGAGAAAATAATTTGTCTTAATTATTTTATCACACTTGTACACTTGGTGTATTGAGCGGATCGCTTGAGATTTATCGATTAGGATTGCCTTGGATAATCGATTTAAATCTCAGTGTATTTTATTCTTAATCCTCGATACTATTGCGGGTGTGTATATTTAATATAAGTGACTTTGATTTTCCAAAGTAATTGACCGGTTTAATTACTGGGTCAATTACCGGTTAAGTTGGGTCGCTATATTTTATATATGACATGCCGTGAATACTTGACGGGAAAGTGTATCCCGTAAGGGTTGATAATATCCCCGAGATGAGTTCATAAGGAATTATTATGTAAACCCTGCAGGTGGATTTGTTCCGCATAATAATTCAGGTTGAATGGTACTAGTCTCGGATATAAGAGATGAATAAATTAATTAGCAATAAATTAATTTTATTCATGGATATTTATATCTTAAATACACGGAATAAATAATACTACCGGAGAAATATTATTTGATATAATATTTTTAATATTGAGAGTGCAATTAATTTTATATAGTGGAAAATAGAATTAATTAATATTAATGGATTAATAGATTTGGACTTGGGCTCAATTTAATCATTAATATTGGAAGCCCAATATTCCACCTCCTTAAGATCCCCTACGTAGCCTATAAAAGCACTACATGGTCTTCTCTATTCTCATAACTTGAAGATCACAATTCTAGAGAGAGAAAGTAGAGAGGGAGATCCATGGAGTTCGGAAGATCGTCGCCCACCCGACGTTCGAGCTAGTGCAAGGAATACGTGGGAAGGTCTCAAGGTCTTCATAGATCTTGTTTCTCCGTACAACGAGAACAAAGGTAAAATCGTTGAACCCCCTTCGATGATTTTAAATTATTATCGTGAAAATAACGTGAACGTAAGATCCGAGAACGCGACCCATGTCGAGGTTGAACCGGGCGGTGGTGATCGAAGATCACCGGACCGCCGCCGGCTCAACGGCTCGGGCTGGAGGGGTCGAGGGGCGAGAGCCTCGGCTGGGGTCCGAGACTCGATCGAGCATGAGCTCGATCGCCCATAAATGTCCAGCGGGCTGCTGGAGCAGCCGCTCGCACGGCGCGATCACTGCTCGCGCGGGCTGACCGCCGCTCGCACGGCTGGACCGCCGCTCGCGCGGTGGTGGCTGCGGGCTGATCGCTAGCCACGTTTCGACCGTGGCTTGGGGGCGATCATCGGGACATGGCTGGGCAAGCCCAGCAGGCTGCTAAGGGCTGAACCCTAGCGCACGTCCGATGACGTGCGCGCGCCTCAATTGAATGGCGGCGGCTCGTGCCGCTGCTAGGGTTTGACGGGGGCTGTCCGCGAGGGTTCGAGCATGCCCGGCGGGCTGCCAAGGGCAGCCCTAGGCGGCTGCCATGGACAGCCGCGAGCCCCACGCGGAGGCTCGACCGAACAGCCCGTGTTCGTTCGCGGTTAGGGTTTGTTTGGTTGGGCTATCCCCGTGGAGGTTCGTGGCGGATTTCCGGCAACCGGGATTTCGTTTGGAGTTGTCGTTCCGCAATTTGACAACCCCGGATATTCGATCTCCAAAGGATTTCGGTCGGAATTAATTAGATAATTAATTTTAATTAATTTATTCATTCCGGGATATCGATTTCCAGCAACATCTTAACACTGTTGCCAATGAGAAGTATGTCGTCTACATAAAGCACGAGAAACACCACATCTACACACACGATTCGTCCATGCTTTGAATGAATCCAAAAGATTGGACTACTTCATCAAACCGCAGGTTCCACGATCTCGAGGCTTGTTTCAATCCATAAATGGATCGATTAAGCTTGCACACTAGATGATCTAGCCCCTTAGCAATGAATCCTTCTGGCTGTTTCATATAAATCGTCTCGTCAAGACTTCCATTTAGGAAAGCTGTCTTGACATCCATTTGCCACACCTCATAATCTATATGAGCTGCTATGGATAAGAGAATCCGGATTGACTTTATCTTGGCTACCGGCGAGAAGGTCTCCTCATAATCGATTCCCTCTTTCTGAGTATATCCTTTCGCAACAAGCCGAGCTTTAAAGGTTTCAACCTTTCCATCAGATCCTCTCTTTCTCTTGTAGACCCATTTACACCCAATTGGCTTTACGCCGCTTGGTGGTTCTACAAGATCCCAGACTTTATTTGAATCCATAGATTCAATTTCGGATTTCATCGCTTTCTTCCAAGAAAGCGCATCTATATCTTGTACCGCCTCATCATAGGTCCAAGGATCGATTTCATGAACTCCGGGTGCCGAGTCCGAGGACTCACCCAGTCCAATCCATCTGTCCGATTGTCTAACAACCCTCCCACTACGACGGCGTTCCGGTGTATCAACAGTGACAGTATTAGGTGCAGGTTCTAGTGGTGTATGCTGGGATTCGATGTCCCGGGCTATCAAAAATTATGCGGAACCGATAACCCGACCGAAAACCCGTCGCCGGAGATTACACGAATACCGACTCAACCGCCGGAGCCCGGCCTTTGGAGACTACGCGCCCGAAGACACGCAGCCCGCCCCCAGCCGAGAACCCCCGCGAGTCGGAAAACCACGAACGCAAACCACACGCGAAGAACCGGGCTCGACGAGAGCATCGCCGCGGGATGAACCCGCGGCTAAACCCTAGCCGAACCCCATCCGCGGGGTTCGCGGTCGCCGTGCATGGCGATCGCTGGGGCTGCCCAGCAGCCCCCGGTGTTGAGTCCCAGGCTCACCACCTTCGCCGGAGGAGGGCGGTCAGCCCCAGGCTGACCCGCCGCGGCATCAGCCGCGGCTTTCCCTCGCGATCGACCACGCGGTCGATCGCTCGCCCCGGCTTCAGCCGGGGCTCCTCCCTTGCGCACGCCGCCGTCCGAACGGGGATCCTCGCCGGGGATCTCGAATCCCCGTCCCCGAGGTTCGTCGTTTTCCCGGATCGTGCGTTCATGTATATATTACAATTAACGAACACATAAATCATAAAAGGGGGTTTATGATTTTACCTTCGATTCGTTGTGCGGAGAAACGAAATCGATTGACGACCTTGCGATCTTCCTACGTATTCCTCGCACCTCGTCCGAACGTCGTGTGGGCGACGATCTATCGAACTCCTATGGATCTCCTTCACTCTCCAAGACTTTATGATTGGCGTAGGTTAAAATCAAGTTGTGAAAAGTGAAGACCATGTAGTGCTTATATAGGCTACGTAGGGGATCATAAGGAGATTAAATATTGGGCTTCTTAATATTGAAGATTAAATTGGGTCCAACCCAAATCCATTAATCCTTATCAATATTAAATTTTATTTATTTTCCACTATATAAATAAAATTGCACTCCCAATATTAATCCATATTATATCAAATAATATTTCTCCGATTAGTATTATTTATTCCGTGTATTTAAGATTTAAATATCCATGAATAAATTTATTTATTGCTCAATAAATAATATTCATATCTTATATCCGAGACTAGTACCGTACAACCTTTATTATTGTGCGGAACGAATCCACTCATGAGGTTTACACAATAATTCCTTATGAACTCATCTCGGGGATATTATCAACCCTTCCGGGATACACTTTCCCGTCAAGTATTCACGGCATGTCATATATAAAATATAGCGACCCAATTTTACCGGTAATTAACCCAATAATTAAATCGGTTAATTCCTTTGGAAAATCAAAGTCTCTAATATTAAATATACACACCCGCAATAATATCGGGGATTAAGAATAAAATACTCTGAGATTTAAATTGATTATCCAAGGCAATCCTAATCAATAAATCTCAAGCGATCCGCCCAATACACCAAGTGTACAAGTGTGATAAAATAATTAAGATAAATTATTTTCTCTCTCACACAACGACTATACCGATGGATTGGTCCGTGTCCATCTAGGTCGTGAACAACTGTTTGATTAAATACGAGTGACCGATAGTATGATCTTCTGTGTGGGCCCGACACACCATACTAACTACAACGTATAAAATCCAGGACTATATTTTGCATAATTAATTAATAATAATTAATTGCAAATAATTGTTTATTAATTAAATAGGTTAAATGCTATGACCGGGAGTTTACCGATACTTAAATCTAGACATTAAGTACACAACTCCAACAGTGTATCTATACTCGGTTCGGCTGTATCTAGGTCTTACTCGTTACCTCTCAACTCATCAAGCATTATGTCACTTTTGGGCTTGTGGTCCATGACATAGTCTTCCTCTAAGAACCGAGCGTTAGTACTTATAACGATCTTCTGGTCCGTAGGACTATAGAACATGCCACCTTTAGTTCCTTTTGGGTATCCTACAAACAACCGTATTTCTGATCTAGGTTCTAACTTATCGGCGCCTTGTCGCAACACATGTGCTAGACATCCCCAGATCCGAATGTGTTTTAAGATAGGCTTACGCCCACTCCACAATTCCATGGGTGTTGTTGGCACCGTTTTGGTCGAAACCCTATTCAGAATATACGCCGCTGTTTCCAAGGCATGTCCCCAGAACATAACAGGTAAGTCCGAGTAACTCATCATTGAACGCACCATCTCCATAAGAGTCCTATTCCTTCTTTCTGACACACCATTTTGCTGAGGAGTATATGGTGAGGTCAGTTGGGAATCAATCCCATTCTCTGCCATGTATGCCTTGAATTCTCCAGACAGGTACTCGCCTCCGCGATCAGATCGCAGGCATTTTATGGATTTACTATGAAGGTTCTCCACAAGAGCCTTGAATTCCTTGAACTTGTCAAAAGAATCACTCTTGTGGCGCTTCAGGTATACATATCCATATCTTGAGTAATCATCAGTAAAGGTGATGAAATACTCGTACCCTCCCCTTGCCTGAGTAGACATAGGTCCGCATACATCAGAGTGAATCAAATCCAATACTTGTTCAGCTCTACGTCCTTTACCAGAAAAAGAACGCTTGGTCATTTTACCCTCCAAACAGGATTCGCAGGTTGGAAGTGTTGGGAATCGATGTCCCGGGCTATCAAAAATTATGCGGAACCGATAACCCGATCGAAACCCTATCGCTGGAAACCGAACGCGAATGCCACGATGTCCGGAGCTCGACACGAGCGTCGCCGCGGGATGAACCCGCGGCTAAACCCTAGCCGAGCCCCACCGCGGGCTCGCGATCGCGTGCATGCGATCGCCGAGGATGCACGGCATCCCCGCGGGGCTGTTCGGAACAGCCCCTGGCGGTGAGTCCGGCGACTCACCGCCACCGCCGTCGAGGGGAGGGCGGTCAGCCCAGCTGACCCGCCGCGGCTGCCCTAGCGATCGACTCCATGTCGATCGCTTGCCCCGGCTTCAGCCGGGGCCCCCTTCGAGCGCACGCCGCCGTCGAGGGCGGCTGGGGTCCGCCACGGCACCAGCCCGTGGCACTCCAGCGATCGACCGAAGTCGATCGCATGCCCCGGGGCTCGCCCTTCGTCGCGCGTATGCGGCGGTCGAACACTAGGGTTCGGCCGCCCCTTCGATTCTCGCCGGGGATCTCGAATCCCCGTCCCCGAGGTTCGTCGTTTTCCCGGATCGTCTTGTTCATGTATACATCACAATTAAACGAACATATAATCATAGAGGGGGTTTATGATTATGTACCTCGATTCGTTGTACGGAGAAACGAATTAACGTGTTGATGACCTTGCGATCTTCCTACGTATTCCTTGCACCTCGTCCGAACGTCGTGTGGGCGACGATCTATCGAACTCCTATGGATCTCCTTCACTCTTCAAGACTTTATGATTGGCGTAGGTTTTTGAATTGTGAAGACCATGTAGTGCTTTTATAGGCTACGTAGGGGATCAAAAGGAGGTGGAATATTGGGCTTCCAATATTGAAGATTAAATTGAGCCCAGCCCAAATCTATTAATCCTTATCAATATTAATTAATTTATTTTCCACTATATAAATTAATTTCACTCCCAATATCAAACCATATTATATCAAATAATATTTCTCCAGTAGTATTATTTATTCCGTGTATTTAAGATTTAAATATCCATGAATAAATTTATTTATTGCTCAATAAATTATATTCATCTCTTATATCCGAGACTAGTACCGTTCAACCTTAATTATTGTGCGGAACGAATCCACTCATGAGGTTTACACAATAATTCCTTATGAACTCATCTCGTGGATATTATCAACCCTTCCGGGATACACTTTCCCGTCAAGTATTCACGGCATGTCATATATAAAATATAGCGACCCAATTTTACCGGTAATTAACCCAATAATTAAATCGGTCAATTCCTTTGGAAAATCAAAGTCTCTTATATTAAATATACACACCCGCAATAATATCGGGGATTAAGAATAAAATACTCTGAGATTTAAATTGATTATCCAAGGCAATCCTAATCAATAAATCTCAAGCGATCCGCCCAATACACCAAGTGTACAAGTTAGATAAAATAATTAAGATAAATTATTTTCTCTCTCACACAACGACTATACCGATGGATTGGTCCGGGTCCATCTAGGTCGTGAGCATCTGTTTGATTAAATACGAGTGACCGATAGTATGATCTTCTGTGTGGGCCCGACACACCATACTAACTACAACGTATAAAATCCAGGACTATATTTTGCATAATTAATTAATAATAATTAAATGCAAATAATTGTTTATTAATTAAATAGGTTAAATGCTATGACCGGGAGTTTACCGATACTTAAATCTAGACATTAAGTACACAACTCCAACAATCTCCCACTTGTACTAAGGTCTAGTCATTTCCTCCAAACTCCCGACTCCCATACTCATCACGTGCTTAAGTTATACTTCCCAGAAGTATTATGTGAATGAGCAATCTAGGTTGCCGCTCTGAAGTTATCTTGGTGACTACTGCGTCGTCTCCCTAGACGATGACTCGAATCAGGTGGTACTTGCTCTATGTGTTATCATCACCTTTTGAACTTATGACTTGTTCCAGTTTACCATGCACCGCTATATACATAGCATTTGGTGAACCAAGAATCATATCCAAGCTCAGAGGTCATTCCGGAACCTAACCAAAACTTCCGCTGCCTCTGAGGCTGCTATTCGGTTTATGATAGAGTCCGAGAAGCATCATGCTTATCACTCTTTCATCTTTAGGTTCCACCTCTTTTAAAAGTGAACACATAGCCTGATATCGACTTTCACTGGTCTTTACTCTGATTTTTTGGATCTGAAAAACTGTAATCCAAGAAGATTTCGTCTTGCTTAGTAATCTAGTACTTCAAAGTACTTTTACAGCATTCGAATAACTCTTATCCATATTACTTTGATATCCTCCCACTACGCTATCCGCATAGTTGATATCAGGTTCTTGTTTTACAACACTGCATCTACAAAGCTCTCTACACTCGAAGTGTAGGAAACTGCTTTGTCTATATCTATTTCTTTCATGTGTTCAAGACACATACCTTTAGATAGATGCATTCTGTTTCCGAAAGGCAATAACCTTTCTCAGAATTATGCATGTTTAAAACAAACCATAATCGCATAAGATATCTTAAGAGAAGTACAAATGTTCTTATCTAGAGATCGAAGGATTCTAAGAACATGATCTAACTTCATCTTAATCTTATATCTCGATTTATTTAGACAACCTCTATTTTATGTCTGACAACACTTTTACATTGTTGCCAACGATGAAGTGTTATGTATATAAAATTCCGAGAAACACCACCTTGTTTCCATTACGTCTCTAATACACCTTTCTTTGTCTCATGCCCTTTGATGAATCCATCTCATGGACTATCTCATCAATTCGCAAGTTCCACAATTTATAGCTTTGTGATAATACATAAATGGATTCACTAAACTTGTACTTCTAAATGATCTTGCCTCTTAACAATAATATTTATTGCTATCCAAGTAGGCACATTTAGATTAGTACTGCCCCTTATGCAGAACTAGGGATCGATTTCATGTCTACCAGATCCAGAGTTCAAAACTCCTCCAGTCTTATGAACATCTCCGGTTGCTTAACAACCTCCCACTGCAATGGCGTTCCGGTGTATAACAGTAATAACATTAGGTGCAGTTAGTGGTGTACTACTACTCGGTTAGGCTGGTTCTCAGTCTTTCTTTAATCCTCATTTCAAAGTACCTTTGTCAGTTAGGGCTTTGTAGTTCATCTAATAGTCTTCCTCTAAGAACCGGGCGAGGACACCCCTCTGGTTTATAGTACTATTGAACATACAATTACTTGTTCTTCTAGGATATTCTACAACCACATTGAATGTGCTGTTGTATCCAGAATTATCCATAGAACATAGGTCGTTCCGAACAAACTTGTCCTTTTACTATTAGAATTCCATTTCTTATTACTGACACACCATCTCTACACTTCAGTGTATGGTGTAGTCCTTTGAGATTTAATCTCAATCTTTGATTCATGCTATGTGTTATTTAGATAGGTGATAGCCTCCGCGAACAAGTCGCAGGCTTCCAACGGATATACTTTGAAGGTTCCCCATAATAGCTTTGTGTCGAAAAACACTTTGCTTTTATGGCACATTAAGTATTCTAATCCATCTTCGAGCATTCTTTGAAAGAACGACTCGTACCTTTCCAATTACACATGTTACCGCATTAATCATAAATCACTCTCAATACTTGTCTGAATTCTATCCTTTATCCAGAAAGGTTAATTTAGTTGTATTATCTTCCAAAATTTGATTCTTAGGTCGGGAGGTCCATTCCTCCAACTATAATTGATCAAATCAACTTCGACCTTTTTGAATCCCTTTTGAATAAATACTACTAAGTTCAAGAATTCACAAGTATAATGATTGATAAAGAAATACATCCAATAAGTAAAACAAGTTATACATAACGGTTTGTTGCATCGTGGTAGACTAAGGATTCATCATTCATATATTGCTATCTAATGTACCAGAATAGATAACACCATTATTTCTTATCTAAATCACCGAATGATTAAAGAAATAAATATCCATTCATTAATAAAGAAAAACCAGAACAAAAGTTCTTTTTTTAAAATAAAAGGGTACATAAAGCAATAACCTTGAAATGAAATCCTAAAACTACTAAAAGCAGATAAATTTCTTCCACTGCAACCGCTGCTACCCCAACAGCTTCGCCCATGTAGACTCGAACTCTTCTCCTCTAAGTCGCCGGGTTTTCTGGAACCCCTGCATTAAAAAACAATGCACATACCGTCAGTGGTTCCATATCTACACACCAGAATTCTGGTAGATAATACCGCTGACTATGTTTTTACGACTAAAGAAAAGTTCGTACCTCTGAGAGGACATTCAGACTTCCAGTGTCCAGACTTGTTGCATCGGAAGCACTTGCCCCTTGGCTTACTAGCCCCCACTCGTGGTCCATTCCTCTTGGCACCACTGGGTTTCCAGGCTTGCTTCCTTTTCTTGCCCCTACCTCCAACAGCTTTCAAGCTTTTGGACTTGGTAGCTACAAGCGCTTGAGACTTGCCCTTCTTGTAAATCCCCTCTGTCGCCTTCAGTTCAGTCAGGAGTTGCATAAGAGTATAAGATAGTTTACCCATATTATAGCTCATACGAAACTGCTCAAAACTAGGGGTCAGAGACTGGAGTATGATGTCGACTTGCGTCTCACCATCAATCATAGCTCCTAGGACCTCCAACTCATTCAACAGACTCATCATCTTAAGAACGTGTTCCCCAACGGGCGTTCCTTCAGACTGAGTAGTTGTCATAAGGACTCTCATGGCTTCTTGCCTTGCCGCACGATCCTGCTCCCCAAACATCTCCTTGAGGTTAGACATCATATCATAGGCAGTGTCCATCGGCTCATGTTGGGTTTGGAGTACATTTGACATGGAAGCCAAAATATAACACCTAGCCATTTCATCAGCCTTTTTCCACTTCCGATATGTTTCTTTTTCCTCATTAGTTGAGGCATCCGTGGGTTCAGCAGGGCATTTCTCATAGAGTACAAACTTGTACTCTTCAGCAGTCAGGACAATGTCTAAATTTCTCTTCCAATCAATGTAATTTGGACCAGTGAGTTTATGTTCCTTGAGTATCACAGAAAGTGGATTCATAGCTATTCTCTAAACCTATAAGCACATATAAACAAACAATCAATTTAATGCCGATATTATCTCCCTCAAATAATATTATTAAATTACTAATTACATCTAAAATCCCATCAGGTAAGGCAAGCCACGATAGTGTGGACGTTTACCCACCCAAATGATTTCGCAATTAGTTTTTCTTCGGTCGTACATCATCGATAGAGTTACTTCGATGGGAAGAATACTATGAAGCGTACCTAAGTGTAAACCATTACTCAGTACCAAGAAGTCTGTTTGGGAGTCGCATATCACCGCAAGCCACGATAGTGTGGACGTTTACGTTGATACACGGATCCTTTACTTCCTTCTAAAACTGCCTACATCAATCGTTCCAAAATCCCATTCAGTATAGCAAGCCACGATAGTGTGGACGTTTACTATACCAAAAGACTTTTACAATTGACATCCTTTTACTCGATCCATTGGATTCTCGCAAACCAAGACGTGGAGAATCATAAGTGAAGCGCGAAGTTTCTAACCAGTGATTCACCATGCGAACAACCCTATCTCTCATAAATGAGGGAGCCGAGTAGACAATCGATCCATCTATCAAAGAATGGTACGAAGGTCTCTAATTTGTGTCATCCACATGACCAAGTGGCTTTGGCTCCATTCCACTCCCCGGGGTGAGAATGAGTCGACTAGAAGTCAGTTTTAGAAAGACAAATTAGGCATTGTTTGATAAACTTAATCAATGTTTCTCGTAAAAGGAATTACAAGAATTCTCCTCCAATGACTCGTCTATACGAACTTCGAAAGTCCATAAGAGTCACCAAGAGAACAACAATGGAGACCATGGGAATGTTTCCATCCCCTCTCCCACTTAGCTTTTTACAATAAAGGGATACGCTATCTAGTGCATAAAATAAACACATATAGCATGCATACAAGCAATAAAGCACATAGTATCACATAGTCAAAATAATGCTAGAAAATTATTTTCCCGACTATCATGGCTTTATTCCATCTTCATATGCATCTTCTAGTCTTCAGTCTTCGTTCTTGAATGCTCCATGTGACGAGAATATTAATCCCAATATTTAAATCTATTTATTTTTAATTAATCCAAAAGTTACTTAATTCGAAAATTAAGTCAATCGAATATATCAAAAATAAAATTAAATATCATTAATATTTTTATTTATTTATTTTCCTTTTCTACTCCATTAAATCTCTAGAATAGTCTATCCAAGACCCACTTGGAATATTCTAGAAGATCTCTATAATGGAATAAGGAAATAAAATAAATTAGGACTCTACTACTTTCCATAATTAATTAATTTCCATCTAATGAAAATTCCTAAGAATAGTAATAATCAAATAGGAAATAAATTAATACCAAATTAATTAGATTCCTAATCCATGAATATCTCCATAATAGAAATAAAACAATAGGAATAAAATCAATTCCAATTAATTCTTTTCCTAATCCATTGATGGAGTTGTATTCTAAATGTCTAGTTTAGTGCAAATACGGAACTCCTTATCTATACCTTAATTCGAGATATGATTCAAGCATGGTTGCATTTAATGCAATAGTCCTTGATGTATACGTTGTAGACAGTATGGCGTGAGGAGACACGCGGAAGATCATACTGTCGGTTACTCGTATACTATCGAACAGTAGCTCACGACTTAGATGGACAGGGACAATCCATCGGTACGTCGTAGTGTGACTGGTAGATAGTCGGTCTTGACTATCATGTTACACTCGTACACTTGGTGTATTGAGCAGGACCACGGGAGGGCGTTCGATTTATACTAATCGCAGTAATCGAACTAGACCTCAGAAATTACGGATATGCAAATTCTTAATCCCTATATAATTATAGGTGCGTGTGTCCAATTCTCGGTTCTTTAATATGCCAATGAGTGAGACTAAATGATTGGTCGAGATTCTCGGTAAATTGGGGATCGTAATTGTACGCACGGCATGCTATAGATTATAGACAGGAAACCGTGTCCCGTTTATCGGGTTGATGACGTCCCCGAGATGAGCTCATAAAGTTTATCATGTAAACCCTGCAGGTGGATTCGTTCCACATGATAATAAGGATGAGTAATAAGAAACGAATTAATTTAATTATTAGTAATTAAATAAATTCGTGAACGTTCGATATCTTAAACACGGGGAAAGTCGTATATGTAATTTCGGCGGAAATATTATTGTTGATATAATATTAAATTAATTTCGGGAATTCAATTATAATTTTATAGTGGAATTAATTATAATTAAAATTGTGGAATTTAATTAAAGGTTTTCTTTTAAGGACACCGGTTTAATTAAATTGCAATTTAGCCCGGGATTTATTTACCTAAGAGGTCCCTAGTGTAACTCTATTTAACCCCCCCTTGCCCTCTCTAAAACCTAAGAAACGCCGCAACTATTATTTCAGCAGAGAAATTAAATTGCTTAGCGCAATTATATTTTTCTCTGTATAAATAAAAGAGTTAACGCAGTTATTTTTTTCTGATGAAATTAATTGCTTAGCGCAATTATATTTCAGAGAAAGAAAAATTATTCTTGCGCTGGTTTTGAGAAGAGAGAGCAGAAAAGGAGAATCCAGCAGATCGTTGCCCACACAACGGCTGGAATCGGGAAGAGGCATACGCTAGAAACGTCTAAGGTCTCAACAATTCGGCTCCTCCGAATCACGCGACAAAGGTATGAGATCGAACCTAATTCCGCATTTATCGATCTCATTTTATCTCGTTGATCATACATGAACGAAGATCGGGTTCCGGGGCTGTGGGTTGTATTCCTCGATTACTGGGGGTTCAAGGACCTCCGGATCGGTAGTCGGAAGAGGAAAAACGACCCGGAAACGAGCCCGGAACAGCAACGTCACGTTGCTGTTCGCGGACAAAACGGCGGTCGCCAGAGGGCAAACGGCGGTCGCCGTTTGCAGCTCCTCCAGCGACCGCTGGTCTGCAATCGGCGGGCGCCGATTGAGGCAGACCAGCCCCGTTTCGCGCGGTTGTCCACCGGGGCGACGGCTGGGCGTGATTCGGGACACGGGCTGTCACGCGGACGAAGTAACGGACGTGGAGGTCGACTGGGGGCGTTCGGATGTTCGAGCGATCGAACGAACGTTTCCCGGGTAGTCGATTTCCAACAAATGGTATCAGAGCGAGGTTTTGTACGTTCGTTGTATTTTTGCGAGATTTGTTTTGCAGGTTCGAACCCGATTATTATGGCCATGTGTTTGTGCTTTAATGTTTGTGGTTTGTTAAACTCTCGGGCTTGTCGAGATCAATTTTGGTTTTTGAAATCGTTGCATGTATGTAATAGTTAAAACGACGGGTTGAGTCGTTTAGGTTCTATTTTTCGTTTTTTGTTTTATCCGGATGTATAGGATCGATCAACCTGTATAGGATCGATGCCGGAAGTAGTATGTTTTACCTTGTAATGTTACTGCTACTTGGTGGATCGAGAGAAGATCGGAGGCCGGACGAACGAGGGTTGAGAAGTCGAACCCGCGAGCTGCTGAAGGGCAAACGGCGGTCGCCGTTTCTTAAACGGCGGTCGCCGTTTCGCTGGATACTTGGCAGCAGCGGCGCGGGGGTTCGACGGACACCACGGGTCGCTCGTCGAGGCCTAGGATGATACTCCAGTGGGAGGGGTTCTGTTGGAAATCGATATCCCGGGCTATTAAAATTTGCGGAAAATAATAACCCGAATGAAATCCTTCATCGCCGGAGATCCGAACGCAAACCACCGCACGAGCCGGGGCCCGACCAAGTACCCAGCGAGGCCCGAAGGCCGCGAGCACCTAGCCGAGCCCCCGCACGGGGCTCGCGATCATCTCGCGATGATCGCTGGGGATGCACGAGGCATCCCTGGGGCTGCTCGTAGCAGCCCCGCAGCGGGTTCATGAACCCGCTGCTCGCGGAGGGGTTAGCCCCGTACGCCCGCTACGGGCGAACCCGTAGCACGTACGAGGCAGCTACGGGTGACCCCGTAGCATACCCGCGATCGAGCTCACGGGCTCGATCGCCCCTCGGCTCCAGCCGAGGGTTTCTCCACGCGACGCCGCCGGTGAAGGGGCTGGGGTTCTCCCGCCGTGGCACCAGCCCACGGCGAACCCCGGCGGTCGACCCGAGGTCGGCCCCACGCCCCGGCGTCCAGCCGGGGCTCATCCCTTCAACCGCGCGTCGGCGGTCGAACCTTAGGGTTCGGCCGCCACCCTCGATCCCACCGAGGGTTTTCTCGACCTTCGCCGGGGATCTCGAATCCCCGTCCCCGAAGTTCGTACGTTTACCCGGATCGTGTGTTCAAGTATACGCTACAATTAATTCACACAAAATCATAGAAAGGGTTTATGATTTTTACCTTCGATTCGTTGTATGGAGAAACGAATTAACGCGTTGATGACCTTGTGATCTTCCCACGTATTCCTTGCACCTCGTCCGAACGTCGTGTGGGCGACGATCTATCGAACTCCTATGGATCTCCTTCACTCTTCAAGACTTTATGATTGGCGTATCTTAGGTTAATGAATTGTGAAGACCATGTAGTGCTTTTATAGGCTACGTAGGGGATCAAAAGGAGATTAAATATTGGGCTTCTAATATTGAAGATTAAATTGGGTCCAACCCAAATCCATTAATCCTTATCAATATTAATTTTATTTATTTTCCACTATATAAATAAAATTGCACTCCCAATATTAAATCATATTATATCAAATAATATTTCTCCGGTAGTATTATTTATTCCGTGTATTTAAGATTTAAATATCCATGAATAAATTTATTTATTGCTCAATAAATAATATTCATCTCTTATATCCGAGAATAGTACCGTTCAACTTTAATTATTATGCGGATTAAATCCACCTGCAGGGTTTACATAATAATTCCTCATGAACTCATCTCGGAGATATTATCAACCCTTACGGGATACACTTTCCCGTCAAGTATTCATGGCATGTCGTATATAAAATATAGTGACCCAACTTAACCGGTAATTAACCCAATAATTAAATCGGTTAATTCCTTTGGAAAATCAAAGTCACTTATATTAAATATACACACCCGCAATAGTATCGGGGATTAAGAATAAAATACTCTGAGATTTAAATTGATTATCTAAGGCAATCCTAATCAATAAAACTCAAGCGATCCGCCCAATACACCAAGTGTACAAGTGTGATAAAATAATTAAGATAAATTATTTTCTCTCTCACACAACGACTATACCGATGGATTAGTCCGTGTCCATCTAGGTCGTGAGCAACTGTTCGATTAAATACGAGTAACCGATAGTATGATCTTCTGTGTGGGCCCGACACACCATACTAACTACAACGTATAAAATCCAGGACTATATTTTGCATAATTAATTAATAATAATTAATTGCAAATAATTGTTTATTAATTAAATAGGTTAAATGCTACGACCGGGAGTTTACCGATACTTAAATCTAGACATTAAGTACACAACTCCAACAGGTTCGTCTCTTGGCACTTAGACGAGTCGGTGGTGGATCGAGACCGAGACGAGCAACGAGACGAAGATCCGAGAAGACGTGCATCGAAGATATTTAAAGGCCATAATAATCGGGATCACGTTAAATGCTTATTGTGTGTTTACGTGCTTTTATTGTGCTTTACTTATTTGTGCATGTTATCCCTATCGTAAAATACTAAGTGGGAGAGGGATTGGAAACAATCCCGCGGTCTCCATTCTCTGTTTTGAAAGTGTTGTGTATCGACTTACGAGTTGGCTTTAGTGTCATCCTCCCTATCGGATAAAGTCGGTACACGGACATCACTTGATCAAAATTCGAATTAAAATTCCACTTATAAAATTGAACAATTATATTTCTCAAAAAGCAGTGCCTAATCTGTTTCTCAAAGACTAATTTCAACTCGACTCATTCTCACCCCGGGGAGTGGAATGGAGCCAAAGCGCTTGGTTATGTCGATGACACAGATTAGAGACTTTCGAGTCATTCGATGACTAGATCGATTGTCTGATTGGCTCCCTCACTTTGTGAGAGATAGGGCTCAATTGCATGATTGATCGCTGGTTAGAAACTTCGAGTTTCACTTACGAGATATCAAGCTTTGATTAATAAATTGTGAAATTTAATAAATGTAAGAATCAATTAACAAAGTTGTTTGTTTTAGTAAACGTCCACACTATCGTGGCTTGCTGAATGGAAACGGTACTTTGGGTTAATTAAGATTCTATGACATTTAAATAAGTGAGATTCAATTATTAAAGTTGTTTGTTTTAGTAAACGTCCACAAGAACGTGGCTTGCTAAATGGGAACGGAACTTTGGGATTAATTGAGGCTCGACAGTTATAGAAAGTCGTGGAGGACCGCATGTCAACGTAAACGTCCACAAGAACGTGGCTTGCGGTGGGCATGTAGTTCCCGAGCGGTGGACTTAGTACTGAGAAATGGTATACACTTAGGTACGCTTTATAGTATCCTCCCCATCGGAGTCACTGCTATAATGATGTACGACCGAAGTGAAATCCAATCATAAAATCATTTGGACTGGTAAACGTCCACAAGAACGTGGCTTGCTATGTCTGATGGGATTTTGGAAATGATTGGTAGTTTAATGATATCACTTGAGGGAAATGATATCGAATTAAACTCATTGTTTATTTTATATGGTATTATTCCCATTAAAAGTCAATAAACTCACTGAACCTGATTGTATGGATAAGAGAGGTAACTTGGACATTGTCCTAACTGCAGAAGAGTATACATATTTACTCCAAGTCAATTGACCTGCTGAACCAAATGATGCTTCCACTACTGAGGAAAGGAAGCTCATTGGAAATGGATCAAGGCTATGAGATGACGCGGAGCAACATTATGACTTTCATGTCAAATGTGTTGTGACATCAAGATCATGCCATGACCATTACCCATGATATGATGCTTAACCTCAAGAAGTTTTTTGTTATCAGGACAGGACAGCTGGGCAAAATGAAATGAGGCAACTCATGACGGCCATCATGTCGGAAAGAACGCCCGTGAGGGATCACATTCTTAGAATGATGGGCTATCTTAATGAGATAGAGATTCTGGGAACAATTATCAATGGGGTAACCCAGGTTGATATAGTCCTCCACTCACTGCCGAGAAGTTTTGAGCAGTTCCGCCTAAACTATAACATGGATAAGAGGTCTTATTCATTGGCGGAGCTCCTGGTTGAACTTTAAGCGGCTGAGAGAATCTTTAAGGGCTCTCAAAACACTTATGGCTGAGAAGTTGACTCTTCCTAGGCCTTCGGGCGGCAAAAGGAAGAAGAAGCAAATACGGAAACCCAGTGGGCCTAATATATCTGGACCACGGAATGGGATAAGCAAGCCCAAGGGGCAAGTGCTTCCGTTGTAAGCAGTTTGGATACTGGGAGTTTTGATTGTCCTCTCAAGCAACAAGAAGTTGACTTTTCCTTAGTCACCGAAACATGCTCAGTGGTGTTATCCATCAGTACCTAGTGTGTGGATACGGGAACCACTAATCATGTCTGCACCTAAATGCAGGGGTTCCAGGAAACCCGGAGACTTAGAAAGGAAGAAGTTATAACCTACATGGGCAATACTGTTAAGGTAACAGCCATTGCAGTGGGAGATGTTAAATGTTTTAACCGTAGGATTTTAGTTCTAATAAATTGTCTTTATGTGCCGGCATTTAGAAAGAATTTTCATTTCGGATTTCTAAATTGGCTTAGAATGGATATTCCGTTTCTTCTGATAGTTTCATACTTATCGAAGTAGGAAACGGGGATATTATCTATTCTGGTACATTCATAGACAATTTAATACTAAATCCGTGTTCTTCCACGATGCAACACACCGGAGCTAATAACACATTGTCGAACCCCAATAAGAGTAAAGATCCTTCTAGGATGAATCAAATGTACTTATGGAATCTTAGAATAGATCATTTTAACTTGAGTACGATTCAAAGCGTGAAAGCTGATGGACTACTCAGCTAGGTTGAAGGAAAGGACCTTCCAACCTTCGAATCATACTTGGAAGTTTAAATGACCAAGCAACCCTTTACGGTTAAAGGGAAAAGATCCAAGAAAGTACTAGAGTTGATTCGATTTGATATGTGCAGACCTCTTTGAGGAGTAAGGCATACTTATCAGAAAATGGGATTAACTCCCGACAGACTACACCATTTATGCCTCGGCAAAATAATGTGTTGTAAAGAAGGAATAGGACTCTTATAGATATGGGAAAGTAGACAATGAATTATTCGGAGTTACCAAATTCGGTTTTGGGATATGGCTTGGAAACAGCGGCGTTTATCCTGAACTTGATTCCTTTGGAAACTTGTACAGATATTCGGCTGTTTATAGGATACCTTAAGAAAACGAATTGAGATATGTAATATAGTCCAAAGGACCAGATGTTCGTTGATTGCATCAATGTTCGGTTCTTAGACATGGACTATATATATGCAATATCACAAGCCCAAGAGTAGGGTAATACTTAATGTGCTTAGAAGGACTGATCAAGACTTAGAACCAGCCTAACTGAGTAGTTCACTACTGTAATCTTTATTTACTAAAGACACACCGGAGCGTCTTCGTAGTGGGAGGGTTGTTAGACAACCCGACAGGTTCATGTTTATAGGAGAGTCTTCGGACTTGTTACCTGGAGAACATGAAGACGACCCCTAAATCTATGACGAGACGCTGGAAGATCAAGATGCTCAGTCTTGGCAAAAGACGATGAAATCTGAGATTGAATCTATGGATTCAAATCATGTCTGGGATCTTGTAGCACCGCCCAAAGGTGTAAAAGCCATTGGTTGCAAGTAGGTGTACAAGATGAAAAGTGGGTCTGACGGGAAGGTGTAAACCTTCAAGGCTAGGCTTGTTGCGAGAGGGTGCACTCAGAAAGAAAGGGATCGATTATGAGTAAACCTTTTCGCCGGTAGCTATGCTAAAGTCGATCCGGATTCTTTTGTCTTCACATGGAAGATGGAAGTCAAGACGGATTTCTAAATCGAAGTCTTGACGGGACCATCTATGTGGGACAGCCAGAGGGATTCATCGAAAAGAGCCAAGAGCATTCGGTAAGCAAGCTTAATCAATCTTAGGATTGAAGGAAGCTTCAAGATCTTGGACACATGCGTACCTATGAGAAAATCCATTTCATGGATTCATTCAAGGCATGTTTAGGTCCTGTGTGTAATAAAGAAGTGACAGAAAAGATGTGGTGTTTTCTCATTCTTTATGTAGACGACATCCTTCTAAATTGGCAACAATATGAAAGATGTTATCGGACATAAAGGGATGGTTGTCCGAGTAATTCAATGTAAGAGACTTAGGAGAAGTCAGGAATGTTCTTGGGATCAAAGTATTAAATGATCGCCAGAAAAGAACATAGAACTTATCTCGAGCCTCATACATAAATACAATTCTTACTCGTTGCAGCATACAGAATTCCAAGAAAGGTCTTCACCTTTTAGATGTGAAATTCATCTATCTAAAGTTTTGTGTCCGACACAATAAAGGAGATAGATGAAGATTAAGCAGTTCCTGTTGGAAATCGACTACCCGGGACAAGTCCGTTCGACTACTCGAACTTCCGGACAAGCCCAGTCGACCTCCTGTCTGCCCAAGGTGTTCACGACGAAGCCCCTGACCCGAAATGCACCCAGCCATCGCACCCGAGGCACAACCGCGCAAAACGAGAGGCTTCTGGCCTCTCTGTCGTCCGACACCAGAAGGTGTCGTCCGAAAAGACCATCAAATGTTGTCCGACACCAGAAGGTGTCGTCCGACAAGCCTGTCGGCCGACAGTAGAACCTGTCGTCCGACACCCGTCGCGAACAGCGGCGGGATTCGCCCGTTCTGGCTGTTCCGATGTGATTTTCTCGATCCGACTGCCATGCCGGAGGTCAGAGACCTCCCAGCAGTCCGAGAATGTCACATCCAAGCCACGGGATCCGATCTACGTTCAAAGTATGATTAACGAAATATGAGATCGAATAAATTGCGGAAAAAAAAGAATCGATCTCATACCTTCTCGGTCGATTGTTGAGACCTTAGATGCTTCTAACGTATGCCTCAGATCCTTTGACTCCAACCGTTGTGTGGGCAACGATCCGTTGGGTCTCCTTTTCTGCTTTCTCCTTTTTCTACCAGCGTTATATTTTCTATTCTCTGAAGAGAGAAAAATAATTGCGCTACACTGTATTATTTTTGCAGAGAAAGAATTAATTGCGCTAACGCAATAATGTTTTCTCAGAAAAAATAAAAAGCTGCGGAATGTAGGTTTAGGATAGGCAAGGTAGGATATTTATAGAGTTACGTTAGGGACCTTAGGATAAATTAATTAAGGGCTAAATTGAAATATTAATTAACTTGGAATACGTAAAAGCAATTCCTTAATTAATCGATTTCAATTTTAATTATTATTAACTCCACTATAAAATAATAATTGAATTCCCGAAATTAATTTTAATATTATTTCAACAATAATAATTCCGCCGAAATTACATACACGACTTTCCCCGTGTTTAAGATATCGAACGTCCACGAATTTATTTAATTACTAATAATTAAATTAATTCGTTTCTTATTATCCGAGACTAGTACCACTCATCCTTATTATCATGTGGAACAAATCCACCTGCAGGGTTTACATGATAAACTTTATGAGCTCATCTCGGGGACGTAATCAACCCAATAAACGGGACACGGTTTCCTGTCTATAATCTACAGCATGCCGTGCGTACAATTACGATTCCCAATTTACCGAGGATCTCGACTAATCAATTAGTCTCACTCATTGGCAAGTTAAAGAACCGAGAATTGGACGCACGCACCTATAATTATATAGGGATTAGGAATTCGTATATCCGTAATATCTGAGGTCTAGTTCGATTACTGCGATTAGTATAAATCGAACGCCCTCCCGTGGTCCTGCTCAATACACCAAGTGTACGAGTGTAACATGATAGTCAAGACCGACTATCTACCAGTCACACAACGACGTACCGATGGATTGTCCCTGTCCATCTAAGTCGTGAGCCACTGTTCGATAATATACGAGTAACCGACAGTATGATCTTCCGCGTGTCTCCTCACGCCATACTGTCTACAACGTATATATCTAGGACTATAGAGCACAGAGTTATAATAAACAAAATGCAGACTGTTTGATTAATAGATAATAAAACACAGATAAGGAGTTCCATATTGTCACTAAACTAGACATTTAGAATATAACTCCATCAATCTCCCACTTATACTAAAAGTCTAGTTGCCCTCTCCCATACATCCGATACCCATCCCCTTCACGTGTCTCTTGAACGCTTCCGCTGGAAGTGCCTTCGTAAAGGGGTCTGCCAGGTTATCCGCTGATGCAATCTTGGTGACAACCGCATCGCCTCTCTTGACGATGTCTCTAATCAGGTGGTACTTGCGATCTATGTGTTTACTCGCATTGTGGGCTCGTGGTTCCTTCGCATTTGCCACTGCACCGCTATTGTCACAATAAATTGTGATAGCTCTAGGCAAATCAGGAATCACATCCAAGTCCATTATGAAGTTCCGGAGCCACACCGATTCTTTAGCTGCCTCAGAGGCTGCTACATATTCGGCTTCCATGGTGGAGTCCGAAATGCATTTCTGCTTAACACTCCTCCATGAAACTGCTCCACCTCCCAATGTGAACACATAGCCTGATGTAGACTTTCGCTGTTCCTTATCAGATTGGAAATCCGAGTCTGTGTAACCAATAGGAATCAACTCGGACGCTTTGTAACTTAGAACATAATTCCTAGTCCTTCGCAGGTACTTAAGTATGTTCTTTACAGCAGTCCAGTGACCCTGTCCAGGGTTACTCTGATATCTAGCTACCATGCCTACGGCATAGCAGATATCAGGTCTCGTGCACAACATAGCATACATTAGACTACCCACTGCCGAAGCATAAGGAACTGTCTTCATGTAATCTATCTCCTTTTGTGTCTTGGGACACATATCCTTAGATAGATGAATTCCATGGCAGAAAGGTTGAGAACCTCTCTTGGAATTCTGCATGTTGAAACGAGCTAGAATCGTATCAATATATGAAGCCTGGGACAAGCTCAATGTTCTTTTCTGGCGATCTCGTATAACCTTGATCCCAAGAACATGCCCTACTTGTCCTAAGTCTTTCATATCGAATTGCTTGGACAACCATCCCTTTATGTCCGACAACATCTTCACATTGTTGCCAATTAGAAGAATGTCGTCTACATAAAGCACGAGAAACGCCACGCTGTTTCCGTCACTTCTCCGATATACACACGACTCGTCCATGCTTTGAATGAATCCATAAGACTGGATAACCTCATCAAACCGCATGTTCCAAGATCTAGAAGCTTGCTTCAATCCATAAATGGATCGCTTTAGCTTACACACTAGATGCTCTTGGCCTTTCTCGATGAAACCCTCTGGCTGTCTCATATAAATGGTCTCGTCAAGATTCCCATTCAAGAATGCTGTCTTGACGTCCATTTGCCACACCTCATAATCCATATGAGATGCTATAGACAAAAGAATCCGGATCGACTTTAGCATAGCTACCGGCGAAAAGGTTTCCTCATAATCGATCCCTTCTTTCTGAGTGTACCCTTTCGCAACAAGCCTAGCTTTGAAGGTTTCCACCTTCCCGTCAGATCCTCTTTTCCTCTTGTACACCCACTTGCAACCAATGGCTTTTACACCTTTGGGCGGTGCTACAAGATCCCAGACCTGATTTGAATCCATAGATTCAATCTCAGATTTCATCGCCTTTTGCCAAGACTGAGCATCTTGATCTTTAAGCGCCTCGCCGTAGGTCCAGGGATCGGCTTCATGTTCTCCAGGTAACAAGTCCGAAGACTCACCTATAAACATGAACCTATCGGGTTGTCGAACAACCCTCCCACTACGACGACGCTCCGGTGTAACCTCAGTAACTACAGGTGCAGACTGTGGTGGCGTATCACCCGGTTGGGTTGGATCTAAGCCTTGATCGTTCCCTCTCAGTTCGTTAAGTATTATCTCACTATTGGGCTTGTGGTCCATTATATAATCCTCTTCCAAGAACCGAGCGTTGGTGCTAACAACGATCTTCTGGTCCTTAGGACTATAAAATAGACCACCTTTCGTTCCTCTAGGATATCCTATAAACAACCGAATATCTGAACGTGACTCCAACTTATCAGCCCCGTGCTTCAGCACATGTGCTGGACAACCCCAGATCCGAATGTGTTTCAAGTTTGGCTTACGCCCGGTCCACAATTCCGAGGGTGTCTTAGGGACTGATTTGGAAGGAACTAAGTTCAAGATATAAGCCGCTGTTTCCAAAGCATATCCCCAGAACGAAACTGGTAGTTCTGAATAACTCATCATAGATCTTACCATTTCCATAAGAGTCCTATTCCTTCTTTCTGCTACACCATTCTGCTGGGGCGTGTATGGTGCAGTCATCTGGGAATCAATCCCATTCTCTAATAAGTACGCCTTAAACTCTCCCGAGAGGTACTCTCCTCCACGATCAGATCGTAGAGTCTTTATGGTCTTACCATGAAGGTTCTCCACAAGAGCTTTGTACTCCTTGAACTTGTCAAAGCACTCGCTCTTGCGGCGCATCAGGTATATAAAACCATACCTTGAGTAATCATCAGTGAAGGTTACGAAATATTCATAACCTCCTCTCGCTTGGACAGATAAAGGCCCGCACAAATCAGAGTGAATCAATTCCAGTACTTCCTTGGATCTATACCCCTTATCACTAAAGGGTCGCTTGGTCATTTTTCCTTCCAGGCATGATTCGCAGGTTGGAAAGTCCTCATCTTTCACACCACTGAGTATTCCATCAGTTATCAACCTTTGAATCCTACCCAAGTTAATATGACCTAGCCTAAGATGCCATAAGTACTTTTGATTCATTCTAGAAGGCTCCTTTCTCTTATTGGTACTAGATGTATTATTTGACTCTACTCGTTGCATCGTGGAATAATCAGGATTCAGTATATATAAGTTGCCTACCAATGTACCAGAACATATATACTCACCATTCTTTTTGATAATAACAGAACTATCAAAAGAAACAGAATATTTATTCAAAACCAATTTAGAAACCGAAACAAGGTTCTTTCTAAAATTCGGTACATAAAGACAATTATTCAATACTAAAACTTTATTATTGAAAGATAAATAAATATCTCCCACTGCAACAGCCGCCACTTTCGTCGCGTTGCCCATGTAGATAGTGATCTCTCCCTCTCTAAGCCGCCGGGTTTCCTGGAACCCCTGCAAAGAATTGCAGACATGATCAGTGGCTCCCGTATCCACACACCAGGTACCGGTGGATAACACCGCTAAACATGTTTCAGTGACTAAGGAAAAGTTCGTACCTCCTTGTCTGAGAGGACAATTAGACTTCCAATGTCCAGACTGCTTGCAACGGAAACACTTGCCCTTAGGCCTGTTCACTCCATTCTGTGGTCCACCAACTCTGGGCCCACTGGGTTTCCGTCCTTGCTTTTTCTTCTTCTTAATCCCCGAAGGGCGAGGAAGAGTCGATTTCACAGCCACAAGTGCTTGAGAGTTCTTAAAGATACCCTCTGCCGCCTGGAGTTCAGTCAGGAGTTCCGCCAACGTATACAACCTCTTGTTCATGTTATAGTTCAGGCGGAACTGCTCAAAACTCCTAGGCAGAGATTGGAGCACTATATCGATCTGGGTTTCCCCATCGATAGCTCCTCCCATAATCTCTATCTCATTCAGATAGCCTATCATCCTAAGAACGTGATCCCTCACGGGCGTTCCTTCGGACATAGTGGCCGTCATGAGTTTCCTCATAGCATCTTGTCTGGCTGCCCTGTCCTGACTACCAAACATCTCCTTAAGGTTAAGCATCATATCATAGGCAGTGTCCATGGCTTCATGCTGATGTTGCAGCACATTTGACATAGATGCCAAAATGTAGCACCGCGCCATCTGATCAGCCTTGACCCACTTCCGATGAGCTTCCTTCTCCTCAGGAGAGGATGTTTCAGTAGGTGCAACAGGACATTCGACCTGGAGTACATACTTGTACTCCTCAGCAGTTAGGACAATGTCCAAGTTTCGTTTCCAATCAACATAATTTGGACCAGTGAGTTTGTTTTCTTTTAGTATCACAGACAGCGGGTTGAGTGCCATATCTATAAAAGAGACAAATCAAACCGTCAAATTTAATTCGATATTAACTCCCTTAATTAATATCATTAAATTTACCAATCAATCCTAAAATCCCATCAGACCAGCATGCCACGTTCATGTGGACGTATACTAGTCCAAACGATTTTATAATTGGACTTTTACTTCGGTCGTACATCATTACAGCAGTGACTCCGATGGGGAGGATACTGTAAAGCGTACCTAAGTGTATACCATTTCTCAGTACTAAGTTAACCGCTCGGGAACTACATATCCACCGCAAGCCACGTTAGTGTGGACGTTTACGTTGACATGCGGTCCCTTTACGATTTCCTATAACTGTCGAGCCTCAATTAACCCAAAGTTCCGTTTCCGTCTAGTAAGCCACGATAGTGTGGACGTTTACTAAACAAACAACTTTGTTAATTGAATTCCATTTAATAAATTTTACAATTTCGTTAATCAAAGCTTGATATCTCGTAAGTGAAACTCGAAGTTTCTAACCAGCGATCAATCATGCAATTGAGCCCTATCTCTCACTAAGTGAGGGAGCCAACCAGACAATCGATCTAGTCATCGAATGACTCGAATGTCTCTAATCAGTGTCATTGACATAAGCAAGCGCTTTGGCTCCATTCCACTCCCCGGGGTGAGAATGAGTCGAGTTGAACTTAGTCTTTGAAAACCTGATTAGGCATTTGCTTTGAAAAAACTTAAGTGTTCAATTCTATAAATGGAATTGAATTCGAATTTCGATCAAAGTGATTTCCGTGTATCGACTTTATCCGATAGGGAGGATGACACTAAAGCCAACTCGTAAGTCAATACACATCACTCTCGAAACAGAGAATGGAGACCGCGGGATTGTTTCCAATCCCTCTCCCACTTAGTATTTTACGATTTAGGGATATACATGCATAAAATAATAAGCATAATAAACACGTAAATCACACAATAAGCAATTAACGTGGCCCGATTATTATGGCCTTAAAATCTTGAATGCACGTCTCTTGGAACTCGAACTCGTTGCTCGTCTCAACTTCGATTCTCGTTCCTCCGGGCTTCGATCTCGTCTCGATCCAATAGCAGAAATTACAAAAATATTCTACTAAGTCCGGTATCGATCCTATACATGTCCCGGATGCAACGAAAAATTAAATAAACCTAACGACTCAACCCGTCGTTTTTATCTATTACAAACAAGCAACTTTCCAAAAATAAAACGATCTCGACAAGCCCGAGAGTTTAATCAAAACCACATACATACAGCACAAAATATAAAAATAAATTGGCCATAATAATCGGGTTCAACCTGCAAAACCAATTTCGCAAAACATACAAAAAACGAACAAAACCGGCTCTGATACCATTTGTTGGAAATCGACTACCCGGGACAAGTCCGTTCGACTACTCGAACTTCCGGACAAGCCCAGTCGACCTCCTGTCTGCCCAAGGTGTTCACGACGAAGCCCCTGACCCGAAATGCACCCAGCCATCGCACCCGAGGCACAACCGCGCAAAACGAGAGGCTTCTGGCCTCTCTGTCGTCCGACACCAGAAGGTGTCGTCCGACAAGACCATCAAATGTTGTCCGACACCAGAAGGTGTCGTCCGACAAGCCTGTCGGCCGACAGTAGAACCTGTCGTCCGACACCCGTCGCGAACAGCGGCGGGATTCGCCCGTTCTGGCTGTTCCGATGTGATTTTCTCGATCCGACTGCCATGCCGGAGGTCAGAGACCTCCCAGCAGTCCGAGAATGTCACATCCAAGCCACGGGATCCGATCTACGTTCAAAGTATGATTAACGAAATATGAGATCGAATAAATTGCGGAAAAAAAAGAATCGATCTCATACCTTCTCGGTCGATTGTTGAGACCTTAGATGCTTCTAACGTATGCCTCAGATCCTTTGACTCCAACCGTTGTGTGGGCAACGATCCGTTGGGTCTCCTTTTCTGCTTTCTCCTTTTTCTACCAGCGTTATATTTTCTATTCTCTGAAGAGAGAAAAATAATTGCGCTACACTGTATTATTTTTGCAGAGAAAGAATTAATTGCGCTAACGCAATAATGTTTTCTCAGAAAAAATAAAAAGCTGCGGAATGTAGGTTTAGGATAGGCAAGGTAGGATATTTATAGAGTTACGTTAGGGACCTTAGGATAAATTAATTAAGGGCTAAATTGAAATATTAATTAAC
Source organism: Euphrasia confusa (assembly GCA_954870475.1). Lineage (NCBI taxonomy): Eukaryota > Viridiplantae > Streptophyta > Magnoliopsida > Lamiales > Orobanchaceae > Euphrasia > Euphrasia confusa. The sequence goes on along the minus strand of OX940956.1, from coordinate 38,686,985 downwards.
TTGGAATACGTAAAAGCAATTCCTTAATTAATCGATTTCAATTTTAATTATTATTAACTCCACTATAAAATAATAATTGAATTCCCGAAATTAATTTTAATATTATTTCAACAATAATAATTCCGCCGAAATTACATACACGACTTTCCCCGTGTTTAAGATATCGAACGTCCACGAATTTATTTAATTACTAATAATTAAATTAATTCGTTTCTTATTATCCGAGACTAGTACCACTCATCCTTATTATCATGTGGAACAAATCCACCTGCAGGGTTTACATGATAAACTTTATGAGCTCATCTCGGGGACGTAATCAACCCAATAAACGGGACACGGTTTCCTGTCTATAATCTACAGCATGCCGTGCGTACAATTACGATTCCCAATTTACCGAGGATCTCGACTAATCAATTAGTCTCACTCATTGGCAAGTTAAAGAACCGAGAATTGGACGCACGCACCTATAATTATATAGGGATTAGGAATTCGTATATCCGTAATATCTGAGGTCTAGTTCGATTACTGCGATTAGTATAAATCGAACGCCCTCCCGTGGTCCTGCTCAATACACCAAGTGTACGAGTGTAACATGATAGTCAAGACCGACTATCTACCAGTCACACAACGACGTACCGATGGATTGTCCCTGTCCATCTAAGTCGTGAGCCACTGTTCGATAATATACGAGTAACCGACAGTATGATCTTCCGCGTGTCTCCTCACGCCATACTGTCTACAACGTATATATCTAGGACTATAGAGCACAGAGTTATAATAAACAAAATGCAGACTGTTTGATTAATAGATAATAAAACACAGATAAGGAGTTCCATATTGTCACTAAACTAGACATTTAGAATATAACTCCATCAGTTCCCTACACCTTAATGGTGGGAAGCTTAATGTATGTAATGCTATGCACGAGACTGATATCTACTATGCCGTGGGCATGGTGGTAATATATCATAGTAATCCTGGAAAGGATCACTCGACTGATGTAAAGAACATGTTTAGGCTCCTGCAGAGGACCAGGAATTATGTTCTGATTTATAAAGCAGTCAAGTTGTTTCCTTTGGATTACATAGAATTAGATTTCCAAATCAAACAGGGACAGTCGAAAGTCGAAGTCAGGCTATGTGTTCTCACTGTGAAGTGGAGCAGTCACATGGAAGAATGTAAAGCAGCGATGCATTACGGACTCTACCATGGAAACTGAAAGGATAACGGCCTGTGAGGCAGTTAAAAGGTCAGTGTGGCTCCAGAACTTCCTAAGAGACTTAGATGTGGTTTCTAGTTCACCCAAAGCTATTTTGAATAGCGGTATTGGAAAACTTGAAATGCCACGAGTCCATAGTGGGAGATAACATGTAGAGCGCAAGTACCACCTGATTCGAGAGATCGTCTAGTAAGACGATGCAGTTGTCACCTAGATAGCATCGAGAGGATTGTCTGGTAAAACCCGTTCACAGAGGCACTTCCAGCGAAAGCGTTGGGTAGGCGTGATGAGGTTATGGGAATCTGATGTTTGGGAGAGGGCGACTAGACTTTTAGTATAAGTGGGAGATTGATGGAGTTGTATTCTAAATGTCTAGTTTAGTGCAAATACGGAACTCCTTATCTATACCTTAATTCGAGATATGATTCAAGCATGGTTGCATTTAATGCAATAGTCCTTGATGTATACGTTGTAGACAGTATGGCGTGAGGAGACACGCGGAAGATCATAATGTCGGTTACTCGTATACTATCGAACAGTAGCTCACGACTTAGATGGACAGGGACAATCCATCGGTACGTCGTAGTGTGACTGGTAGATAGTCGTTCTTGACTATCATGTTACACTCGTACACTTGGTGTATTGAGCAGGACCACGGGAGGGCGTTCGATTTATACTAATCGCAGTAATCGAACTAGACCTCAGAAATTACGGATATGCGAATTCTTAATCCCTATATAATTATAGGTGCGTGTGTCCAATTCTCGGTTCTTTAATATGCCAATGAGTGAGACTAAATGATTGGTCGAGATTCTCGGTAAATTGGGGATCGTAATTGTACGCACGGCATGCTATAGATTATAGACAGGAAACCGTGTCCCGTTTATCGGGTTGATGACGTCCCCGAGATGAGCTCATAAAGTTTATCATGTAAACCCTGCAGGTGGATTCGTTCCACATGATAATAAGGATGAGTGGTACTAGTCTCGGATAATAAGAAACGAATTAATTTAATTATTAGTAATTAAATAAATTCGTGAACGTTCGATATCTTAAACACGGGGAAAGTCGTATATGTAATTTCGGCGGAAATATTATTGTTGATATAATATTAAATTAATTTCGGGAATTCAATTATAATTTTATAGTGGAATTAATTATAATTAAAATTGTGGAATTTAATTAAAGGTTTTCTTTTAAGGACACCGGTTTAATTAAATTGCAATTTAGCCCGGGATTTATTTACCTAAGAGGTCCCTAGTGTAACTCTATTTAAACCCCCCCTTGCCCTCCCTAAAACCTAAGAAACGCCGCAACTATTATTTCAGCAGAGAAATTAAATTGCTTAGCGCAATTATATTTTTTTCTCTGTTTAAATAAAAGAGTTAACGCAGTTATTTTTTTCTGATGAAATATAATTGCTTAGCGCAATTATATTTCAGAGAAAGAAAAATTATTCTTGCGCTGGTTTTGAGAAGAGAGAGCAGAAAAGGAGAATCCAGCAGATCGTTGCCCACACAACGGCTGGAATCGGGAAGAGGCATACGCTAGAAACGTCTAAGGTCTCAACAATTCGGCTCCTCCGAATCACGCGACAAAGGTATGAGATCGAACCTAATTCCGCATTTATCGATCTCATTTTATCTCGTTGATCATACATGAACGAAGATCGGGTTCCGGGGCTGTGGGTTGTATTCCTCGATTACTGGGGGTTCAAGGACCTCCGGATCGGTAGTCGGAAGAGGAAAAACGACCCGGAAACGAGCCCGGAACAGCAACGTCACGTTGCTGTTCGCGGACAAAACGGTGGTCGCCAGAGGGCAAACGGCGGTCGCCGTTTGCAGCTCCTCCAGCGACCGCTGGTCTGCAATCGGCGGGCGCCGATTGAGGCAGACCAGCCCCGTTTCGCGCGGTTGTCCTCCGGGGCGACGGCTGGGCGTGATTTGGGACACGGGCTGTCACGCGGACGAAGTAACGGACGTGGAGGTCGACTGGGGGCGTTCGGATGTTCGAGCGATCGAACGAACGTTTCCCGGGTAGTCGATTTCCAACATCCATGAGAGTTTCCTAAAAGGAAAAACACTCAAAATAGGAAAACCGAATTAATTTAGGAAAGTGAATCTTGGTAGGAATAGCATGGGATTGGGAGACCCCACGCCATCCCCACCGTCGACCTCCATCGCCCGGGACCACCACCGCCGCCGCCCCCAGCCCACGCGCCACCACCACCGGTGGCCGGCGTGGCCGGAAGCCCTAGCGGGCAGCCCCTCTGATGGGGTCGATCATGGGGATGATCGACCCCCCCGGATTTTCGTCCCCTTCGTCTTCGTCACACGTCTTCGTCTTCCGGCGATCGTCTCAACATCGAACCAACGTAAATAAATTACAAGAAATAAATTTACAATTTCGGTATCGATTCTATACATGAAATCGACCCTATACATTTTCCGGAAAACATAGAACGTAATAATAAATCCTAAATTCGGTCAAGCCCCGAATTTTTACTATTACAAACATTCAACCACACAAAACGAATCTCGACATGTCCGAGAGTTTAAAAAACGAATAATCATGATACTTAATTAACACAATAATTAAATCCAACCATGATAGCCGGAAATCCCTACAAGGTAGAACAATAATCGAACATATACATGAACACGAAACCAAACGCTCTGATACCAATTGTTGGGAATCGATGTCCCGGGCTATCAAAAATTATGCGGAACCGATAACCCGATCGAAACCCTATCGCCGGAAACCGAACGCGAACGCCACGATGTCCGGAGCTCGACACGAGCGTCGCCGCGGGATGAACCCGCGGCTAAACCCTAGCCAAGCCCCACCGCGGGCTCGCGATCGCGTGCATGCGATCGCCGGGAATGCACGGCATCCCCGCGGGGCTGTTCGGAACAGCCCCTGGCGGTGAGTCCGGCGACTCACCGCCACCGCCGTCGAGGGGAGGGCGGTCAGCCCAGCCGCGGCTGCCCTAGCGATCGACTCCATGTCGATCGCTTGCCCCGGCTTCAGCCGGGGCCCCCTTCGAGCGCACGCCGCCGTCGAGGGCGGCTGGGGTCCGCCACGGCACCAGCCCGTGGCACCCCAGCGATCGACCGAAGTCGATCGCATGCCCCGGCGTCCAGCCGGGGCTCGCCCTTCGTCGCGCGTATGCGGCGGTCGAACCCTAGGGTTCGGCCGCCCCTTCGATCCTCGCCGGGGATCTCGAATCCCCGTCCCCGAGGTTTGTCGTTTTCCCGGATCGTCTTGTTCATGTATACATCACAATTAAACGAACATATAATCATAGAGGGGGTTTATGATTATGTACCTCGATTCGTTGTACGGAGAAACGAATTAACGTGTTGAAGACCTTGCGATCTTCCTACGTATTCCTTGCACCTCGTCCGAACGTCGTGTGGGCGACGATCTATCGAACTCCTATGGATCTCCTTCACTCTTCAAGACTTTATGATTGGCGTAGGTTTTTGAATTGTGAAGACCATGTAGTGCTTTTATTGGCTACGTAGGGGATCAAAAGGAGGTGGAATATTGGGCTTCCAATATTGAAGATTAAATTGAGCCAAGCCCAAATCTATTAATCCTTATCAATATTAATTAATTTATTTTCCACTATATAAATTAATTGCACTCCCAATATTAAACCATATTATATCAAATAATATTTCTCCGGTAGTATTATTTATTCCGTGTATTTAAGATTTAAATATCCATGAATAAATTTATTTATTGCTCAATAAATTATATTCATCTCTTATATCCGAGACTAGTACCGTTCAACCTTTATTATTGTGCGGAACGAATCCACTCATGAGGTTTACACAATAATTCCTTATGAACTCATCTCGGGGATATTATCAACCCTTCCGGGATATACTTTCCCGTCAAGTATTCACGGCATGTCATATATAAAATATAGCGACCCAATTTTACCGGTATATAACCCAATAATTAAATCGGTCAATTCCTTTGGAAAATCAAAGTCTTTTATATTAAATATACACACCCGCAATAATATCGGGGATTAAGAATAAAATACTCTGAGATTTAAATTGATTATCCAAGGCAATCCTAATCAATAAATCTCAAGCGATCCGCCCAATACACCAAGTGTACAAGTGTGATAAAATAATTAAGATAAATTATTTTCTCTCTCACACAACGACTATACCGATGGATTGGTCCGGGTCCATCTAGGTCGTGAGCATCTGTTTGATTAAATACGAGTGACCGATAGTATGATCTTCTGTGTGGGCCCGACACACCATACTAACTACAACGTATAAAATTCAGGACTATATTTTGCATAATTAATTAATAATAATTAAATGCAAATAATTGTTTATTAATTAAATAGGTTAAATGCTATGACCGGGAGTTTACCGATACTTAAATCTAGACATTAAGTACACAACTCCAACAGGAAGGTCCTCTCCTTCAACACCACTGATGAGACCATCAGCTTTCAACCTTTGAATTCTATTCGAATTAATATGACCTAGCCTTAGATGCCACAAGTATAATTGATTCATCTTAGAAGGTTCCTTTCTCTTATTGGTGTTCGTAGATGTGTTATTACTCTCGGTTAGTTGCATCGTGTTAGACTCAGGATTTAGAACATACAAATCGTCTATCAATGTACCAGAACAGACAATCTCACTATTTCTTCTTATGACCACGGAGTGATCAAAAGAAACAGAATATCCATTCAGAATTAACTTAGAAACTGAAATTAAATTCTTTCTAAAATTCGGTACATAAAGACAATTTTGTAAAACTAAAACCCTATCACTACTAAAGCGTAAGTGAACGTCTCCCACTGCAACAGCCGTCACCTTCGCGGCATTGCCCATGTAGACCACGATCTCTCCCTCTCTAAGTCTCCGGGTTTCCTGGAACCCCTGCAATGAATTGCAGACATGGTCAGTGGCACCCGTATCTACACACCAGGTGCTGGTAGATATCACCGCTGACAATGTTTCAGTGATTAAGGAAAATTTTGTACCTTTGATGAGAGGACAATCAGACCTCCAGTGTCCAAACTGCTTGCATCGAAAGCATCTGCCTAAAGGCTTGCCTCTCCCAATCCGTGGTTTTAAACCACTGGGCTTCTTTGCACGCTTTTCCTTTAGCCTTGCCACAAAAGCTTGTGATGCCCTTAACTTACGCACAAACTCCGCTTTCGCCGAATCCTTTTTAAGGGACTCATTGAGAGAGGATTCTGTGAGTATGTTAATCACCTCTTGTCTGGCTTCCGCGCTATGTCTCAACATCATCCTGAGGTCATCCTTAATGTCCTCATCAGTTGGGACAACAGTGGATTCGGAAAGCTCAACAGTCTGAACAATGTCCATATTTCGTTCCCAATCATTACTATATGGAACCGGTGAGTTTTCATCCTTAAGTATATCACAAAGTGGGGTCACAGTCATTCTTAACCTATAAGCACATAAAACAAACAAACAATTTAATACTGATATTATCTCCCTCAAATAATATCATTAAATCACTAATTACATCTAAAATCCCATCAGGTAAGGCAAGCCACGTTGTGTGGACGTTTACCCACCCAAACGATTTCGCAATTAGATTTCCTTCGGTCATACATCACTTATGTTGGAGTTGTGTACTTAATGTCTAGATTTAAGTACCGGTAAACTCCCGGTCATGGCATTTAACCTATTTAATTAATAAACAATTATTTGCAATTAATTATTATTAATTAATTTATGCAAAATATAGTCCTGGATTTTATACGTTGTAGTTAGTATGGTGCTGCATGGGCGCACAGAAGATCATACTATCGGTTACTCGTATTTAATCGAACAGTTGCTCACGACCTAGATGGACACGGACCAATCCATCGGTATAGTCGTTGTGTGAGAGAGAAAATAATTTATCTTAATTATTTTATCACACTTGTACACTTGGTGTATTGGGCGGATCAGCTTGAGATTTATTGATTAGGATTGCCTTGGATAATCAATTTAAATCTCGGAGTATTTTATTTTTAATCCCCGATATTATTGCGGGTGTGTATATTTAATACTAGAGACTTTGATTTTCCAAAGGAATTAACCGATTTAATTATTGGGTTAATTACCGGTAAAGTTGGGTCGCTATATTTTATATATGACATGCCGTGAATACTTGACGGGAAAGTGTATCCCGGAAGGGTTGATAATATCCCCGAGATGAGTTCATAAGGAATTATTGTGTAAACCTCATGAGTGGATTCGTTCCGCACAATAATAAAGGTTGAACGGTACTAGTCTCGGATATAAGATATGAATATTATTTATTGAGCAATAAATAAATTTATTCATGGATATTTAAATCTTAAATACACGGAATAAATAATACTAATCGGAGAAATATTATTTGATATAATATGGAATAATATTGGGAGTGCAATTTTATTTATATAGTGGAAAATAAATAAAATTAATATTGATAAGAATTAATGGATTTGGGTTGGACCCAATTTAATTTTCAATATTGAAGTCCAATATTTATTCTCCTTATGATCCCCTACGTAGCCTATATAAGCACTACATGGTCTTCACTTTTAAGAGAATTAATTAACCTACGGAATTCTTATAATCTTGAGAGTGAGAAAGATCCATAGAGTTCGATAGCTCGTCGCCCACCCGACGTTCGAACGAAAGTGCAAGGAATACGTAGGAAGATCGCAAGGTCGTCAACCGAATTCGTTTCTCCGTACAACGATTCGAGGTAATAATCATAAACCCCCTTTTATGATTTGTGATTGTTTTAATCGTGATGTGTACATGAACAAGACGATCCGGGAAAGCGTCGAAACCGGGATACGGGGATCGCTCGATCCCCGTCGGAATCGAGAGGGGCGGCCGAACCCTAGGGTTCGACCGCCGGTACCGCGCAACGAAGGGAGCCCCGGCTGGACGCCGGGGCAAGCGATCGACGGCAGTCGATCGCTGGGGATGCCACGGGCTGGTGCCGTGGCGGATCCCCACCCCTCGACGGTGGCAGGCGCGCGCGGGGAGAGCTCCGGCCGAAGCCGGAGCGAGCGATCGAGCCCAGCTCGATCGCGGAGGGCAGCCGCGGGCTGGTGCCGCGGCTGGGGGTCCTCCACCCCGTGTGGTGGTGGCGGTGAGTCGCCGGACTCACCGCCGGCGGGTGCTGATCGGATCAGCCCCGCGGGGATGCCTCGCATCCCCGGCGATCGCCATGCACGGCGATCGCGAACCCCGCGGATGGGGTTCGGCTAGGGTTTAGCCGCGGGTTCATCCCGCGGCGATGCTCTCGTCGAGCCCGGTTCTTCGTGGTGTTCGCGTTCGTGGATCCGACTCGCGGGAGAAAATCGGCTGGGGGCGGGCTGCGTGTCTTCGGGCGCGTAGTCTCCAAAGGTCGGACTCCTGCGGATGAGTTGGTGTTCGTGCGTTTTTTTCCGGCGACGGGTTTTCGGTCGGGTTATCGGTTCCGCAATTTTTTGATAACCCGGGACATCGAATCCCAGCAACTTACAGCATAACCTCGTTGGGAGGAATACTATAACGCGTATCTAAGTGTAAACCATCACTCAGTACTAAAGTAAATCGTTTGAAATTGCTACGTCACCGCAAGCCACGTTGTGTGGACGTTTACGACAACTTCGCAACCCCTCACAATTTCTTATAACTGTCTACATCAATTAATCCAAAATCCGTTAACATAGCAAGCCACGTTGTTGTTGGGGTTGTGTACTTAATGTCTAGATTTAAGTACCGGTAAACTCCCCGTCATAGCATTTAACCTATTTAATTAATAAACAATTATTTGCAATTAATTAATTATGCAAAATATAGTCCTGGATTTTATACGTTGTAGTTAGTATGGTGTGTCTGGCCCACACGGAAGATCATACTATCGGTTACTCGTATTTAATCGAATAGTTGCTCACGACCTAGATGGACACGGACCAATCCATCGGTATAGTCGTTGTGTGAGAGAGAAAATAATTTGTCTTAATTATTTTATCACACTTGTACACTTGGTGTATTGGGCGGATCAGCTTGAGATTTATTGATTAGGATTGCCTTGGATAATCAATTTAAATCTCAGAGTATTTTATTCTTAATCCCCGATATTATTGCGGGTGTGTATATCTAATATCAGTGACTTTGATTTTCCAAAGGAATTAACCGATTTAATTATTGGGTTAATTACCGGTTGAATTGGGTCACTATATTTTATATACGACATGCCGTGAATACTTGACGGGAAAGTGTATCCCGTAAGGGTTGATAATATCCCCGAGATGAGTTCATAAGGAATTATTATGTAAACCCTGCAGGTGGATTTAATCCGCATAATAATTAAAGTTGAACGGTACTATTCTCGGATATAAGAAATGAATAATATTTATTGAGCAATAAATAAATTTATTCATGGATATTTAAATCTTAAATACACGGAATATATAATACTACCGGAGAAATATTATTTGATATAATATGGAATAATATTGGGAGTGCAATTTTATTTATATAGTGGAAAATAAATAAAATTAATATTGATAAGAATTAATGGATTTGGGTTGGACCCAATTTAATTTTCAATATTGGAAGCCCAATATTTATTCTCCTTATGATCCCCTACGTAGCCTATAAAAGCACTACATGGTCTTCACTTTTCAAAACCTAAGTTACGCCAACTAAAAAGTCTTGGAGAGTGAGGAAGATCCATAAGGTGTTCGATAGATCGTCGCCCACACGACGTTCGGACAAGGTGCAAGGAATACGTGGGAAGATCGCAAGGTCATCAACGCATTTGATTTCGTTTCTCCGTACAACGAATCGAAGGTAAAATCATAAACCCTCTTTTATGATTTCGTGTAATTAGTTGTAGTATATACATGAACGCACGATCCGGGTAAACGTACGAACTTCGGGGACGGGGATTCGAGATCCCCGGCGAAGGTCGAGAAAACCCTCGACGGGATCGAGGGTGGCGGCCGAACCCTAGGGTTCGACCGCCGGCGCACGGACGAAGAGGATGAGCCCCGGCTGAACGCCGGGGCGTGGGGTCGACCTCGAGTCGACCACCGGGGTTCGCCGTGGGCTGGTGCCACGGCGGATGAACCCCAGGCCTCACCGTCCGGCGGCGTCGCGCGGAGGAGCCCTCGGCTGGAGCCGAGGGGCGATCGAGCCCGTGAGCTCGATCGCGGGTATGCTACGGGGTCACCCGTAGCTGCCCTATATGCGCTACGGGTTCGCCCGTAGCGGGCGTACGGGGATGAACCCCGCCGCGAGCAGCGAGTCGTGGACTCGCTGCGGGGCTGCTACGAGCAGCCCCGGGGATGCCTCGCGCATCCCCAGCGATCATCGCGAGATGATCGCGAGCCCCGTGCGGGGGCTCGGCTGGACTCTCGCGGCCCTCGGGCCTCGCTGGGTGTTCGGTCGGGCCCCGGCTCGTGCGGTGGTTCGCGTTCGTGGATCCGACTCGCGGGAGAAAATCGGCTGGGGGCGGGCTGCGTGTCTTCGGGCGCGTAGTCTCCAAAGGTCGGACTCCTGCGGATGAGTCGGGAATCCAATCTCCGGCGATGAAGGATTTCGGTCGGGCTATCGGTTCCGCATAAATTTTAATAGCCCGGGATATCGATTTCCAACAACTGGTATCAGAGCGTTTGGTTTCGTGTTCATGTATATGCTCGATTATTGTTCTACCTTGCAGGATTTCCGGCTATCATGGTTGGATTTAATTAATTGTTTTTTAATTAATTATCATGATTATTAAACTCTCGGACATGTCGAGATTCGTTTTTGTGTGGTTGAATGTTTGTAATAGTAAAAATTCGGGGGTTGACCGAATTTAGGATTTATTAGTACGCACCTTTTTTTTTCCGGAAAATGTATAGGGTCGATTTCATGTATAGAATCGATACCGGATAGTGTAATTTAATTCTTGTAATTTTAATTACGTTGGTTCGATGTTGAGACGATCGCCGGAAGACGAAGAAGGTGTGACGAAGAAGACGATGGACGAGAGGGACGATCAACCCCATGATCGAACCTCACGATCGACCGCGAGGAAGGGGGCCGATCGCCCCTCGGCCGTGGGCTGCCGCCGGCGTTGGTGGTGGCTGGCCAGCTGGAGTGGCGGCGGCGGTGATCCCCTCCGGTGGCCGGTTGATCATGGTGATGGGGGTAGTGCGGGGACTCCCAACCCGTGCTACTCCTACCATAATCCGGCTTTCCTAAATTAATTCGACTTTCCTATTTGAGTATCTTCTTTTTAGGAAATTCTCATGGATTAGGAAAAGAATTAATTGAATTAATTTTTATTCCTATTTGTTTTATTTCCTTTATGGAAATATTCATGGACTAGGAATTTAATTAATTTAGTATTAATTTATTTCCTATTTGATTATTCCTACTCTTGGGAATTTTCATTAGATGGAAATTAATTGATAATGGAAAGTAGAAGAGTCCTAAATTTATTTCCTTATTCTATTATAGAAGTCTTCTAGAATATTCCGAGTTTGACTTGGATAGATTATTCTAAAGATTTAATAGAATTAGATGGGAAATAAAATAAATAAAAATATTAATAATATTTAATTTTATTTTTGATATATTCAATTGACTTAATTTTCGAATTAAGTAACTTTTGGATTAATTGAAAATAAATAGATTTAAATATTGGAAATTAATATTCTCGTCACATAGAGCATTCAAGAAACGAAGACTGAAGACTAGAGGATGCATATGAAGATAAAGCCATGATAGTCGGGAAAATAATTTCTCTAGCATTATTTTGACTATGTGATCTATGTGCTTTATTGCTTTCATGCATGCTATATGTGTTTATTTTATGCACTAGATAGCGTATCCCTTTGTTATAAAAAGCTAAGTGGGAGAGGGGATGGAAACATTCCCATGGTCTCCATTACTGTTCTCTTGGTGACTCTTATGGACTTTCGAAGTTCGTATAGACGAGTCATTGGAGGAGAATTCTTATAATTCCTTTTACAAGAAACATTGATCAAGTTTATCAAACAATGCCTAATTTGTCTTTCTGAAACTGATTTCAAGTCGACTCATTCTCACCCCGGGGAGTGGAATGGAGCCAAAGCCACTTGGTCATGTGGATGACACAAATTAGAGACCTTCGTGCCATTCTTTGATAGATGGATCGATTGTCTGCTCGGCTCCCTCATTTATGAGAGATAGGGTCGTTCGCATGGTGAATCACTGGTTAGAAACTTCGAGTTTCACTTATGATTCTCCGCGTCTTGATTTACGAGATCAAATGGATCAAATAATTGGATTTCAATTATATAAATCTTTTTGGTATGGTAAACGTCCACACGAACGTGGCTTGCTATACTGAATGGGATTTTAGAATAATTGATGTAGACAGTTATAGGAAATTGTGAGGGATTGCGAGTTATCGTAAACGTCCACACGAACGTGGCTTGCGGTGACATAACAATTCTAAACGATTCACCTTAGTACTGAGTAATGGTTTACACTTAGGTACGCTTTATAGTATTCTTCCCAACGAAGTAACGCTATAATGATGTACGACCAAAGCAAATCTAATTGCTAAATCATTTGGGTGGGTAAACGTCCACACGAACGTGGCTTGCCTTACCTGATGGGATTTTAGATGTGATTAGTGATTTAATGATATTATTCCAGGGAAATAATGTCGGATATTAAATTAATTGTTTGTTTAAATGTGCTTATAGGTTTAGAAAATGTCTATGAATCCACTTGAGATGATACTTGAGGAATTTGACGCACTGGTTCCACACTGTGTTGAATGGAAAGAAGAGTTAGACATTGCTCAGACTGCAAAAGAGTACAAAGACGTACTCAGTGAAACTTGTCCTCCTGGACTCACCATTAACTCAACTGAGAATGAGATTTTTGACTTTGAAAAATGGGAGAGTGCTCGTTCACTAGCCATTAATCATGATGTCATGCTCAAACTCAAGTTGCTGTTTGGACATGATGGGGAGGCTAGAAAAGAGGCGATGAGGATACTCGTAAAGATCTGTTACTTCGATGAAACACTTGATCATGTTTTTGAGATGATGGATCTTTTGGACGAGTTGAAACAATCGCAAGCTCTTATAGCCAAAGCCAAAGGTTTCGGACCTAAAGGCAAAGGAAAGGAGAAAAAGACAAGGGGGTCCGGTGGTCCTAAGGGACTTGGACCAAAGGGTGGGATAAAGAAGCCTTCTGGCAAACATCCCCAAGGGAAGCAGTCTGAGTACTGGGGGTCTACATCTTGTCCTCTCAAAGGTACGAATTTTTCTTTAGTCGTAAAACATAGTCAGCGGTATTATCTACCAGAATTCTGGTGTGTAGATATGGAACCACTGACGGTATGTGCATTCTAAATGCAGGGGTTCCAGAAAACCCGGCGACTTAGATAAGAAGAGTTCGAGTCCTCATGGGCAGAGCTGTTAAGGAAGCAGCGGTTGCAGTGGAAGACGTTTATCTTTTTGATAGTTATAGGATTTCATTTCAAGTTTATTGCTTTGTACCTTTTAGAAAGAACTTTTGTTCTGGATTTCTATTATTAATGGATATTTTATTTCTTTAATCATTTGATGGTTTAGATAAGAAATAATGGCGATATCTATTCTGGTACATTAGATAGCAATATATGAATGATTAATCCTTAGTCTACCACGATGCAACAAACCGTTATATATGAACTTGTTTTACTCATTAGATGTATTTCTTTATCAATCATTATGCTTGTGAATTCTTGAACTTAGTAGTATCTACTCAAAAGGGATTCAAAAGGTCGAAATTGATTTGATCAATTATAGTTGGAGGAATGGACCTCCCGACCTGAGAATCAATCTTGAAAGATGGTACAACTAAGTCAACCTTTCTGGATAAAGGATGGAATTCGGACAAGTATAGGAAATGATTTGTGATTAATGACGTATGTGTAATTAGAGAAGGTACGAGTCGTTCTTTCAAGAATACTCGAAGATGGATTAGAATACTTGATGTGCCATAAAAGCGGAGTGTTTTCAACACAAAGCTATTATGGGGATCCTTCAAAGTATATCCATTAGGAGCCTGCGACTTGTTCGCAGTGGCTATCACCTATCTAGGGAACACATAGCATAAATCAAGGATTGAGATTAAGTCTCAAACGACTGCACCATACACTGATGTGTAGACATGGTGTGTCAGGAATAAGAAATGGAATTCTAATAGTAAAAAGACAAGTTTATTCGAAACTACCTATGTTCTATGGATATTTCTGGATACAATGACGCACTCGATGTAATTGTAGAATATCCTAGAAGAACAAGTAATTGTATGTTCAATAGTACTACGAACCAGAAGGGTGTCCTCACCCGGTTCTTAGAAGAAGACTATTAGATGAACTACAATGCCCTAACGGACAAGGTACCTTATAATGAGGAAAGAGAAGGCTGAGAACCAGCCTAACCGATTAGTATACCACTAACTGCACCTAATGTTATTACTGTTATACACCGGAACGCCATTGCAGTGGGAGGTTGTTAAGCGACCAGAGATGTTCATAAGACTGGAGGAGTTTTAACTCTGGATCTAGTAGACATGAAATCGATCCCTAGTTCTGCATAGGAGGCAGTACTAAACTAAATGTGCCTACTTGGATAGCAATAATTTATTATTGTTAAAGGGGCAAGATCATTTAGAGGTACAAGTTTAATAATTCCATTTATGGATTATCACAAAGCTGAAACTTGTGGAACTTGCAAATTGATGAGGTAGTCCATTTTATGGATTCATCAAGAAGCATAGACAAGATTGGTGTATTGGAGACGTAATGGAAACAAAGTGGTGTTTCTCGGAATTTTGTGTAGATAACACTTCATCATTGGCAACAATGTAAAAGCGTTGTCAGACATAAAATAGAGGTTGTCTAAATAAATCGAGATATAAGATTAAGATGAAATTGTATCATGTTCTTAGAAATCTTTCGATCTCTAGATAAGAACACTTGCACTTCTCTTAAGATATCTTATACGATTATGGTTTTTTTTAAACATGCACAATTCTGAGAAAGGTTATTGCCTTTCGAGAACAGAATGCATCTATCTAAGGTATGTGTCTTGCACACATAAAGGAGATAGATATAGACAAAGCGGTTTCCTACACTTCGAGTGTGGAGAGCTTTGTGGATGCAATGTTGAAAAACAAGAACCTGATATCAACTATGCGGTTAGCGTAGTGGGAGGATATCAAAGTAATCTGGATAAGAAATATTCGAATGCTGTAAAGTACTTGGAAGTACAGGATTACTAGCAAAATGAAATCTTCTTAGATTACAGTTTCTCAGATCCAAAAATCAGAGAAGGACCAGTGTAAGTCGATATCAGGCTATGTGTTCACTTTTAGAAGAGGTGGAACCTAAGGAAGAAAGAGTGATAAGCATGAAGCTTCTCGGACTCTATCATAAACCGAATAGCAGCCTCAAAGGCAGCGGAAGTTTTGGTTAGGTTCCGGAATGACCTCTGAACTTGGATATGATTCTTGGTTCACCAAAGGCTATGTACATAGCGGTGCATGGAGAACTGGAAGAAGTCATAAGTTCAAAAGGTGATGATAACACATAGAGCCAGTACCACCTGATACGAGTCATCGTCAGAGAGACGACGCTGTAGTCACCAAGATAACTTCAGAGCGGCAACCTAGATTGCTCATTCACATAATACTTCTGGGAAGTATAAACTTAAGCACGTGATGAGTATGGGAGTCGGGAGTTTGGAGGAAATGACTAGACCTTAGTACAAGTGGGAGATTGTTGGGGTTGTGTACTTAATGTCTAGATTTAAGTACCGGTAAACTCCCCGTCATAGCATTTAACCTATTTAATTAATAAACAATTATTTGCAATTAATTAATTATGCAAAATATAGTCCTGGATTTTATACGTTGTAGTTAGTATGGTGTGTCTGGCCCACACGGAAGATCATACTATCGGTTACTCATATTTAATCGAATAGTTGCTCACGACCTAGATGGACACGGACCAATCCATCGGTATAGTCGTTGTGTGAGAGAGAAAATAATTTGTCTTAATTATTTTATCACACTTGTACACTTGGTGTATTGGGCGGATCAGCTTGAGATTTATTGATTAGGATTGCCTTGGATAATCAATTTAAATCTTAGAGTATTTTATTCTTAATCCCCGATATTATTGCGGGTGTGTATATCTAATATCAGTGACTTTGATTTTCCAAAGGAATTAACCGATTTAATTATTGGGTTAATTACCGGTTGAGTTGGGTCACTATATTTTATATACGACATGCCGTGAATACTTGACGGGAAAGTGTATCCCGTAAGGGTTGATAATATCCCCGAGATGAGTTCATAAGGAATTATTATGTAAACCCTGCAGGTGGATTTAATCCGCATAATAATTAAACTTGAACGGTACTATTCTCGGATATAAGAAATGAATAATATTTATTGAGCAATAAATAAATTTATTCATGGATATTTAAATCTTAAATACACGGAATATATAATACTACCGGAGAAATATTATTTGATATAATATGGAATAATATTGGGAGTGCAATTTTATTTATATAGTGGAAAATAAATAAAATTAATATTGATAAGAATTAATGGATTTGGGTTGGACCCAATTTAATTTTCAATATTGGAAGCTCAATATTTATTCTCCTTATGATCCCCTACGTAGCCTATAAAAGCACTACATGGTCTTCACTTTTCAAAACCTAAGTTACGCCAACTAAAAAGTCTTGGAGAGTGAGGAAGATCCATAAGGTGTTCGATAGATCGTCGCCCACACGACGTTCAGACAAGGTGCAAGGAATACGTGGGAAGATCGCAAGGTCATCAACGCGTTTGATTTCGTTTCTCCGTACAACGAATCGAAGGTAAAATCATAAACCCTCTTTTATGATTTCGTGTAATTAGTTGTAGTATATACATGAACGCACGATCCGGGTAAACGTACGAACTTCGGGGACGGGGATTCGAGATCCCCGGCGAAGGTCGAGAAAACCCTCGACGGGATCGAGGGTGGAGGCCGAACCCTAGGGTTCGACCGCCGGCGCACGGACGAAGAGGATGAGCCCCGGCTGAACGCCGGGGCGTGGGGTCGACCTCGAGTCGACCACCGGGGTTCGCCGTGGGCTGGTGCCACGGCGGATGAACCCCAGGCCTCACCGTCCGGCGGCGTCGCGCGGAGGAGCCCTCGGCTGGAGCCGAGGGGCGATCGAGCCCGTGAGCTCGATCGCGGGTATGCTACGGGGTCACCCGTAGCTGCCCTGTATGCGCTACGGGTTCGCCCGTAGCGGGCGTACGGGGATGAACCCCGCCGCGAGCAGCGAGTCGTGGACTCGCTGCGGGGCTGCTACGAGCAGCCCCGGGGATGCCTCGCGCATCCCCAGCGATCATCGCGAGATGATCGCGAGCCCCGTGCGGGGGCTCGGCTGGACTCTCGCGGCCCTCGGGCCTCGCTGGGTGTTCGGTCGGGCCCCGGCTCGTGCGGTGGTTCGCGTTCGTGGATCCGACTCGCGGGAGAAAATCGGCTGGGGGCGGGCTGCGTGTCTTCGGGCGCGTAGTCTCCAAAGGTCGGACTCTTGCGGATGAGTCGGGAATCCAATCTCCGGCGATGAAGGATTTCGGTCGGGCTATCGGTTCCGCATAAATTTTAATAGCCCGGGATATCGATTTCCAACAATTGTGTGGACGTTTACTACATCAAGAGACTTTTATAATTGACTCCCAATTACTTGATCCATTCAATCTTGTAAATCAAGACGTGGAGAATCATAAGTGAAACTCGAAGTTTCTTACCAGTGATTCACCATGCGAACAACCCTATCTCTCATAAATGAGGGAGCCGAGCAGACAATCGATCCATCTATCAAAGAATGGTACGAAGGTCTCTAATTTGTGTCATCTACATGACCAAGTGGCTCTGGCTCCATTCCACTCCCCGGGGTGAGAATGAGTCGACTTGAAATCAGCTTTGGAAAGACAAATTAGGCATTGTTTGATAAACTTAATCAATGTTTCTCGTAAGAGGAATTACAAGAACTCTCCTCCAATGACTTATCTATATAAACTTCAAAAGTTTATAAAAGTCACCAAGAGAGCATCAATGGAGACCATGGGTATGTTTCCATACCCTCTCCCACTTAGCTTTTTACAATAAAGGGATACGCTATCTAGTGCATAAAGTAAACACATATAGCATGCATACATGTAATAAAGCACATAGTATTATCACATAATCAAAATAATACTAGAATATTATTTTCCGACTATTATGGCTTTATCACATCTCCGTACGCATCTTCTAGTCTTCAGTCTTCGTTTCTTGAATGCTCCATGTGACGAGAATATTAATATCCAATATTTAAATCCATTTATTTTCAATTAATCCAAAAGTTACTTAATTCGAAAATTAAGTCAATCGAATATATCGAAAATAAAATTAAATATTATTAATATTTTTATTTATTTTTTATTTTCCTTTTCTACTCTATTAAATCTCTAGAATAATCTATCCAAGACCCACTTGGAATATTCTGGAAGATTTCTATAATGGAATAAGAAAATAAAATAAATTAGGACTCTTCTACTTTTCATAATTAATTAATTTCCATCTAATGAAAATTCCCAAGAATAGGAATAATTAAATAGGAAATAAATTAATACGAAATTAATTAGATTCCTAATCCATGAATATTTCCATAATAGAAATAAAACAATAGAAATCCTAATTAATTCCAAATTGATTCTTTCCCTTATCCATGAGAGTTCCCTAAAAAATTAGGAGTACTCAAAAAGGAAAAATCCGAATCAAATTAGGAAAGTGGATCTTCGGTAGGAGACACGAGAAACCCTAGGGCTCCCGCGCGCCCCCTTTCGACCGCACGCCTACCGAGGCTCACGCGCCGCCGCCGCCCGACCCACGCGCCACCCCCACTGGTGGCCGGCGTGGACGGGGCTCCCGCGGACAGCCCACCCTCGGCCGTGGGTCGATCGATCCCCTCGGGATCGATCATGGGGATTGATCGATCCCCCGGTCCTTCGTCTTCTCGTCACTTCGTCTTCTCCGGCGGTCTTCGATTCATCGATCCAATCGCAAAATAAATTACAAGAATCTAAAT
Organism: Euphrasia confusa; assembly: GCA_954870475.1. Taxonomy (NCBI): domain Eukaryota; kingdom Viridiplantae; phylum Streptophyta; class Magnoliopsida; order Lamiales; family Orobanchaceae; genus Euphrasia; species Euphrasia confusa. The sequence goes on along the minus strand of OX940956.1, from coordinate 38,667,603 downwards.
TACAATTCCGGTATCGATTCTATACATGAAATCGACCTTATACAATTTCCGGAAAAACATAGAACGTAATAATAAATCCTAAATTCGGTCAACCCCCGAATTTTTACTATTACAAGCATTCACCACCAAAAAACGAATCTCGACATGTCCGAGAGTTTAATAAAACCAACAATCATGACAAAATAAATTAAACGAGTAATAAATCAAGCCATAATAGTCGGAACCCTGCAAGGAATAACAATTTTATCGAAAATACCGCGAACGTAAACCACGCTCTGATACCAATTGCTGGAATTTGATATCCCAGGCTATTAAAAATTGCGGAAACTAATAACCCGATCAAACCCTTCGCCGGAGATCACACGAACGCCGACTCACGTGCCGGAGCTCGACCGAGGAGACCACGTACCCGAAGGCACGTGGCTGCCCCCCAGCCGAACCCCCGCGAGCGGGGTTCACGCGATCGCCCGATCGCGTCTCACGCGATCGATGGGTGGGGCTGCTCCCAGCAGCCCCCGCGGCGAGTCCGGCGACTCGCCGCCGCTTGGAGGCTCCCCCACCGTCGAGGTGGGGAGGGGACGGCACCAGCCCGCCCCCCGCGATCGATCCTCGTGATCGATCGCAAGCCCTCGGCCCAGCCGAGGGTTTCTCCTCCGCGCGCCGCCAAACCCTAGCGGGCGATCCCGCGGTCCGGTGGCTTCGCCACCACCGCGTGATCGTTTGTCTAATCCGGGTTCGACTTTCGGATCTTCGTTCTACGGTATTTTCAATAATTCAAAATCGAATAATATCAAGGATGTTGAGATATTATACCTTCGATTCGTTGTTCGGAGAAACGAAATCAAACACCTTTGAATCTTCCCACGTATTCCTTGCACTCCGTTCGAACGTCGGGTGGGCGACGATCTATCGAACTCCTATGGATCTCCTTCAACTCTCTAGAACTATCAAAGAATGATATTCTTGTCTTATGATTTATGAAGGCCATGTAGTGCTTTTATAGGCTACGTAGGGGATCTAAAGGAGGTGGAATATTGGGCTTCTAATATTGATGATTAAATTGAGCCCAGCCCAAGTCTATTAATCCTTATCAATATTAATTAATTTATTTTCCACTATATAAATTAATTGCACTCCCAATATTAAACCATATTATATGAAATAATATTTCTCCGGTTAGTATTATTTATTCCGTGTATTTAAGATTTAAATATCCATGAATAAAATTTATTTATTGCTTAATAAATTTATTCATCTCTTACATACGAGAATAGTACCACTCAACCTTATTTATTATGCGGAACAAATCCACTCGCGAGGTTTACATAATAAATCCTTATGAGCTCATCTCGGGGATATTATCAACCCTTCCGGGATACACTGTCCCTTCAAGAATTCACGGCATGCCATATATAAAATATAGTGACCCAACTCAACCGGTAATTAACCCAATAATTAAATCGGTTAATTCCTTTGGAAAATCAAAGTCACTTATATTAAATATACACACTCGTAATTGTTTCGGGGATTAAGAATAAAATACTCCGAGACTTAAATCAATTATCACAGAGCAATCCTAATTGATAAGTCTCAAGCGATCCGCCCAATACACCAAGTGTACAAGTATGATAAAATAATTAAGACAAATTATTTTCTCTCTCACACAACGACTATACCGATGGATTGGTCCGTGTCCATCTAGGTCGTGAGCAACTGTTTGATTAAATACGAGTAACCGATAGTATGATCTTCTGTGTGGGCCCGACACACCATACTAACTACAACGTATATAATCCAGGACTATAATTTGCATTTATTTAATTAATAATAATTAAAATCAAATGAATGTTCATTATTAATAGGTAAATGAAAGTGTACATAGAGTTCAGAATACTCAAAACTACACATTAAGTATACTACTCCATCACCATTCTTATTATCGACACACCATTTCTACACAACAGTGTATGGTGTAGTCATTTGGGATCAAATCCCAATCTCTGATCAGTATGCCATGCATTCTTCAGACAGGTATTTGCCTCTGCTGTTGGGATATGTCCTTCGATCCTACGTGTGCAATCGATAAAGTCATAAGGTCGTCTATGGATGTTAAATGATTATTCGATAATATTAATTGTTGGGAACAATATAATATTGATCGATAAATCACACCTACAGGGTCACACACGAGTCGGAATTAAGTTGCTTGTTATATTGATTTAGAATCAATACGTATGGATTTTCACATGCATAGGATGCATGGCATGCATGAGATGCATGGCTTGCATGGATGCATGTCACATGGTGTGACATGTCATGCCTGATGGAGTTATATTCTAAATGTCTAGTTTAGTGACAATATGGAACTCCTTATCTGTGTTTTATTATCTATTAATCAAACAGTCGGCATTTTGTTTATTATAACTTTGTGCTCTATAGTCCTAGATATATACGTTGTAGACAGTATGGCGTGAGGAGACACGCGGAAGATCATACTGTCGGTTACTCGTATATTATCGAACAGTAGCTCACGACTTAGATGGACAGGGACAATCCATTGGTATGTCGTTGTGTGACTGGTAGATAGTCGGTCTTGACTATCGTGTCACACTCGTACACTTGGTGTATTGAGCAGGACCACGGGAGGGCGTTCGGTTTATACTAATCGAAGTAACCGAACTAGACCTCAGATATTACGGATATACGAATTCCTAATCCCTATATAATTATAGGTGCGTGTGTCCAATTCTCGGTTCTTTAACTTGCCAATGAGTGAGACTAATTGATTAGTCGAGATCCTCGGTAATTTGGGAATCGTAATTGTACGCACGGCATGCTGTAGATTATAGACAGGAAACCGTGTCCCGTTTATTGGGTTGATTACGTCCCCGAGATGAGCTCATAAAGTTTATCATGTAAACCCTGCAGGTGGATTTGTTCCACATGATAATAAGGATGAGTGGTACTAGTCTTGGATAATAAGAAACGAATTAATTTAATTATTAGTAATTAAATAAATTCGTGGACGTTCGGTATCTTAAACACGGGGAAAGTCGTATATGTAATTTCGGCGGAATTATTATTGTTGAATAATATTAAATTAATTTCGGGAATTCAATTATTGTTATTTAGTGGAATTAACAATAATTAAAAATGTAATTAATTAAGGTTTTCTTTTTAAAGACTCCGAGTTAATTAATATTGCATTTTAGCCCTTAATTAATTTAACCTTGGGTCCCTAGTGTAGCTCTATTTAAACCCCCCCCCCCCCCCCCCTTGCCCTCTCCTAAGACCTAACATTCGCCGCAACATTTTATTTCAGCAGAGAAAAGAATTATTTTGCTTAGCGCAATAAAAACTTTTTCTCTGTTAAAATAAATATAGTTAACGCAAATAAAAATTATTCTCACAGAATAGTTTATACGCTGGTCTTGGAAGGAGAGTGCAGACAAGGACGAACCCAGCGGATCGTTGCCCACACAACGGCTGGAGTCGGGCAGAGTCATACACTAGAAGCTTCTAAGGTCTCAACAATCGACCGAGAGGTATGAGATCGAATTATTTTTTCCGCAATTTCATTCGATCTATTTTCTCGTTGATCATACATGAACGGAGATCGGGTTCCGGGGCTGTGGGTTTCATTCCTCGACTACTGGGGGTTCAAGGACCTCCGGATCGGTAGTCGGAAGAGGAAAAACGACCCGGAAACGAGCCCGGAACAGCAACGTCGCGTTGCTGTTCGCGGACGAACAGCGCCCGCTGGTGGGCAAACGGCGGTCGCCGTTTGCAGCTCCACCAGCGACCGCTGGACTGCAATCGGCGGGCGCTGATTGGGTGCAGTCCAGCTCCGTTTTGCGCGGTTGTCCTCCGGGGCAATGGCTGGGCGTGATTCGGGCCATGGGCTGTCGTGTGAACGAAGTAACGGACGTGGAGGTCGACTGGGATCGTTCGGATGTTCGAGCGATCGAACGAACGCATCCCGGGTAGTCGATTTCCAACAAATGGTATCAGAGCCGGTTTTTGTACGTTCTATGTATTGTTTGCGAGATTTGTTTTGCAGGATCACCCGATTATTATGGTCATGGTTATTGTACTGTATTTTGTGGTGTGTTAAACTCTCGGGATTGTCGAGATCTTTTGGTTTTAAATCGTTGCTTGTTTGTAATAGTTAAAACGACGGGTTGAGTCGTTTAGGGTTTTTCCTTTTCGTTTTCGTTTATCCGGATGTATATGATCGATCAACCTGTATAGGATCGATGCCGGAAGTAGTTAGTTTACATATGTAATGTCACTACTGCTTGGTGGATCGAGAGGAGATCGAAGGACGGACGAACGAGGGTCGAGAAGTCGAACCCGCAGCCTGCTGTGCACAAACGGCGCCCGCTGGAGGGCAAACGGCGACCGCCGTTTGCAGCTCCTCCAGCGACCGCTGATGGTCATAACAGCGGGCGCTGTTCGAGGCAGCAGCGGCTCGGGGGTTCGACGGACATCACGGAACGCTCGTCTTTGCCCGGGATGATACTCCAGTGGGAGGGGTTCGTCTCTTGGCACTTAGACGAGTCGGTGGTGGACCGAGATCCAGACGAGCAACGAGACGAAGATCCGAGAAGACGTGCATCGAAGAATTTTAAAGACCATAATAATCGGGCCACGTTAAATGCTTTCTATGTGTTTACGTGTTTTACTATGCTTTATTTTTATATGCATGTTATCCCTTTCGTAAAAACTAAGTGGGAGAGGGATTGGAAACAATCCCGCGGTCTCCATTCTCTGTTTTGATGGTGATGTGTGTCGCTTACGAGTTGGCTTTAGTGTCATCCTCCCTATCGGATAAAGTGGACACACGGATATCACTGGATCAAAATTCGAATTCAATTCCATTTATAGAATTGAACACTTAAGTTTTTCAAAGCAAATGCCTAATCTGTCTTTCAAAGACTAAGTTCAACTCGACTCATTCTCACCCCGGGGAGTGGAATGGAGCCAAAGCGCTTGCTTATGTCGATGACACAGATTAGAGACATTCGAGTCATTTGATGGCTAGATCGATTGTCTGGTTGGCTCCCTCGCTTGTGAGAGATAGGGCTCAATTGCATGATTGATCGCTGGTTAGAAACTTCGAGTTTCACTTACGAGACATCAAGCTTTGATTAACGAAATTGTGAAATTTATTAATTGGAATTCAATTAACAAAGTTGTTTGTTTAGTAAACGTCCACACTATCGTGGCTTACTAGACGGAAACGGAACTTTGGGTTAATTGAGGCTCGACAGTTATAGGAAATCGTAAAGGGACCGCATGTCAACGTAAACGTCCACACTAACGTGGCTTGCGGTGGATATGTATTTCCCGAGCGGTTAACTTAGTACTGAGAAATGGTATACACTTAGGTACGCTTTACAGTATCCTCCCCATCGGAGTCACTGCTGTAATGATGTACGACCGAAGTAAAAGTCCAGTTATAAAATCGTTCGGACTAGTATACGTCCACATGAACGTGGCATGCTGGTCTGATGGGATTTTAGGATTGATTGGTAAATTTAATGATATTAATTAAGGGAGTTGATATCGAATTAAATTTGACGGTTTGATTTGTCTCTTTTATAGATATGGCACTCAACCCACTGTCTGTGATACTAAAAGAAAACAAACTCACTGGTCCAAATTATGTTGATTGGAAACGAAACTTGGACATTGTCCTAACTGCTGAGGAGTACAAGTATGTACTCCAGGTCGAATGTCCTGTTGCACCTACTGAAACATCCTCTCCTGAGGAAAAGGAAGCTCATCGGAAGTGGGTCAAGGCTGATCAGATGGCGCGGTGCTACATTTTGGCATCTATGTCAAATGTGCTGCAACATCAGCATGAAGCCATGGACACTGCCTATGATATGATGCTTAACCTCAAGGAGATGTTTGGTAGTCAGAACAGGGCAGCCAGGCAAGATGCTATGAGGAAACTCATGACGGCCACTATGTCCGAAGGAACGCCCGTGAGGGATCACGTTCTTAGGATGATAGGCTATCTGAATGAGATAGAGATTATGGGAGGTGCTATCGATGGGGAAACCCAGATCGACATAGTGCTCCAGTCTCTGCCTAGGAGTTTTGAGCAGTTCCGCCTGAACTATAACATGAACAAGAGGTTATATACGTTGGCGGAACTCCTGACTGAACTCCAGGCGGCAGAGGGCATCTTTAAGAACTCTCAAGCACTTGTGGCTGTGAAATCGACTCTTCCTCGCCCTTCGGGGATTAAGAAGAAGAAAAAGCAAGGACGGAAACCCAGTGGGCCCAGAGTTGGTGGACCACAGAATGGAGTGAACAGGCCTAAGGGCAAGTGTTTCCGTTGCAAGCAGTCTGGACATTGGAAGTCTAATTGTCCTCTCAGACAAGGAGGTATGAACTTTTCCTTAGTCACTGAAACATGTTTAGCGGTGTTATCCACCGGTACCTGGTGTGTGGATACGGGAGCCACTGATCATGTCTGCAATTCTTTGCAGGGGTTCCAGGAAACCCGGCGGCTTAGAGAGGGAGAGATCACCATCTACATGGGCAACGCTACGAAAGTGGCGGCGGTTGCAGTGGGAGATGTTCATTTATCTTTTAATAATAATGTTTTGGTATTGAATAATTGTCTTTATGTACCGGATTTTAGAAAGAACCTTGTTTCGGTTTCTAAATTGGTTTTGAATGGATATTCAGTTTCTTTTGATGATTCTGTTATTGTCAAAAAGAATGGTGTTTATATCTGTTCTGGTGCATTGATAGGCAACTTATATATACTGAATCCTAATTATTCCACGAAGCAACGAGTAGAGTCTTATAACACATCTAGTACCAATAAGAGAAAGGAGCCTTCTAGGATGAATCAAAAGTACTTATGGCATCTTAGGCTAGGTCATATTAACTTGGGCAGGATTCAAAGGTTGATAACTGATGGAATACTCAGTGATGTGAAAGATGAGGACTTTCCAACCTGCGAATCATGCCTGGAAGGAAAAATGACCAAGCGACCCTTTAGTGATAAGGGGTATAGATCCAAGGAAGTGCTGGAATTGATTCACTCTGATTTGTGCGGGCCTTTATCTGTCCAAGCGAGAGGAGGTTACGAATATTTTGTAACCTTCACTGATGATTACTCAAGGTATGGTTTTATATACCTGATGCGCCGCAAGAGTGAGTGCTTTGACAAGTTCAAGGAGTACAAAGCTCTTGTGGAGAACCTTCATGGTAAGACCATAAAGACTCTACGATCTGATCGTGGAGGAGAGTACCTCTCGGGAGAGTTTAAGGCGTACTTATCGGAGAATGGGATTGACTCCCAGATGACTGCACCATACACGCCCCAGCAGAATGGTGTAGCAGAAAGAAGGAATAGGACTCTTATGGAAATGGTAAGATCTATGATGAGTTACTCAGAACTACCAATTTCGTTCTGGGGATATGCCTTGGAAACAGCGACTTATATCTTGAACTTAGTTCCTTCCAAATCAGTCCCTAAGACGCCCTCGGAATTGTGGACCGGGCGTAAGCCAAACTTGAAACACATTCGGATCTGGGGTTGTCCAGCACATGTGCTGAAGCATGGAGCTGATAAGTTGGAGTCACGTTCAGATATTCGGTTGTTTATAGGATATCCTAGAGGAACGAAAGGTGGTCTATTTTATAGTCCTAAGGACCAGAAGATAGTTGTTAGCACCAACGCTCGGTTCTTGGAAGAGGATTATATAATGGACCACAAGCCCAATAGTGAGATAATACTTAATGAACTGAGAGGGAACGATCAAGGCTTAGATCCAACCCAACCGGGTGATACGCCACCACAGTCTGCACCTGTAGTTACTGAGGTTACACCGGAGCGTCGTCGTAGTGGGAGGGTTGTTCGACAACCTGACAGGTTCATGTTTATAGGTGAGTCTTCGGACTTGTTACCTGGAGAACATGAAGCCGATCCCTGGACCTACGACGAGGCACTTAAAGATCAAGATGCTCAGTTTTGGCAAAAAGCGATGAAATCTGAGATTGAATCTATGGATTCAAATCAGGTCTGGGATCTTGTAGCACCGCCCAAAGGTGTAAAAGCCATTGGTTGCAAGTGGGTGTACAAGAGGAAAAGAGGATCTGACGGGAAGGTAGAAACCTTCAAAGCTAGGCTTGTTGCGAAAGGGTACACTCAGAAAGAAGGGATCGATTATGAGGAAACCTTTTCGCCGGTAGCTATGCTAAAGTCGATCCGGATTCTTTTGTCTATAGCATCTCATATGGATTATGAGGTGTGGCAAATGGACGTCAAGACAGCATTCTTGAATGGGAATCTTGACGAGACCATTTATATGAGACAGCCAGAGGGTTTCATCGAGAAAGGCCAAGAGCATCTAGTGTGTAAGCTAAAGCGATCCATTTATGGATTGAAGCAAGCTTCTAGATCTTGGAACATGCGGTTTGATGAGGTTATCCAGTCTTATGGATTCATTCAAAGCATGGACGAGTCGTGTGTATACCGGAGAAGTGACGGAAACAGTGTGGCGTTTCTCGTGCTTTATGTAGACGACATTCTTCTAATTGGCAACAATGTGAAGATGTTGTCGGACATAAAGGGATGGTTGTCCAAGCAATTCGATATGAAAGACTTAGGACAAGTAGGGCATGTTCTTGGGATCAAGGTTATACGGGATCGCCAGAAAAGAACATTGAGCTTATCCCAGGCTTCATATATTGATACGATTCTAGCTCGTTTCAACATGCAGAATTCCAAGAGAGGTTCTCAACCTTTCTGCCATGGAATTCGTCTATCTAAGGATATGTGTCCCAAGACACAAAAGGAGATAGATTACATGAAGACGGTTCCTTATGCTTCGGCAGTGGGTAGTCTAATGTATGCTATGTTGTGCACGAGACCTGATATCTGCTATGCCGTAGGCATGGTAGCTAGATATCAGAGTAACCCTGGACAGGGTCACTGGACTGCTGTAAAGAACATACTTAAGTACCTGCGAAGGACTAGGAATTATGTTCTGAGTTACAAAGCGTCCGAGTTGATTCCTATTGGTTACACAGACTCGGATTTCCAATCTGATAAGGAACAGCGAAAGTCTACATCAGGCTATGTGTTCACATTGGGAGGTGGAGCAGTTTCATGGAGGAGTGTTAAGCAGAAATGCATTTCGGACTCCACCATGGAAGCCGAATATGTAGCAGCCTCTGAGGCAGCTAAAGAATCGGTGTGGCTCCGGAACTTCATCATGGACTTAGATGTGATTCCTAATTTGCCTAGAGCTATCACAATTTATTGTGACAATAGCGGTGCAGTGGCAAATGCGAAGGAACCACGAGCCCACAATGCGAGTAAACACATAGATCGCAAGTACCACCTGATTAGAGACATCGTCAAGAGAGGCGATGCGGTTGTCACCAAGATTGCATCAGCGGATAACCTGGCAGACCCCTTTACGAAGGCACTTCCAGCGGAAGCGTTCAAGAGACACGTGAAGGGGATGGGTATCGGATGTATGGGAGAGGGCAAATAGACTTTTAGTATAAGTGGGAGATTGATGGAGTTATATTCTAAATGTCTAGTTTAGTGACAATATGGAACTCCTTATCTGTGTTTTATTATCTATTAATCAAACAGTCGGCATTTTGTTTATTATAACTTTGTGCTCTATAGTCCTAGATATATACGTTGTAGACAGTATGGCGTGAGGAGACACGCGGAAGATCATACTGTCGGTTACTCGTATATTATCGAACAGTAGCTCACGACTTAGATGGACAGGGACAATCCATTGGTATGTCGTTGTGTGACTGGTAGATAGTCGGTCTTGACTATCGTGTCACACTCGTACACTTGGTGTATTGAGCAGGACCACGGGAGGGCGTTCGGTTTATACTAATCGAAGTAACCGAACTAGACCTCAGATATTACGGATATACGAATTCCTAATCCCTATATAATTATAGGTGCGTGTGTCCAATTCTCGGTTCTTTAACTTGCCAATGAGTGAGACTAATTGATTAGTCGAGATCCTCGGTAATTTGGGAATCGTAATTGTACGCACGGCATGCTGTAGATTATAGACAGGAAACCGTGTCCCGTTTATTGGGTTGATTACGTCCCCGAGATGAGCTCATAAAGTTTATCATGTAAACCCTGCAGGTGGATTTGTTCCACATGATAATAAGGATGAGTGGTACTAGTCTCGGATAATAAGAAACGAATTAATTTAATTATTAGTAATTAAATAAATTCGTGGACGTTCGGTATCTTAAACACGGGGAAAGTCGTATATGTAATTTCGGCGGAATTATTATTGTTGAATAATATTAAATTAATTTCGGGAATTCAATTATTGTTATTTAGTGGAATTAACAATAATTAAAAATGTAATTAATTAAGGTTTTCTTTTTAAAGACTCCGAGTTAATTAATATTGCATTTTAGCCCTTAATTAATTTAACCTTGGGTCCCTAGTGTAGCTCTATTTAAACCCCCCCCCTTGCCCTCTCCTAAGACCTAACATTCGCCGCAACATTTTATTTCAGCAGAGAAAAGAATTATTTTGCTTAGCGCAATAAAAACTTTTTCTCTGTTAAAATAAATATAGTTAACGCAAATAAAAATTATTCTCACAGAATAGTTTATACGCTGGTCTTGGAAGGAGAGTGCAGACAAGGACGAACCCAGCGGATCGTTGCCCACACAACGGCTGGAGTCGGGCAGAGTCATACACTAGAAGCTTCTAAGGTCTCAACAATCGACCGAGAGGTATGAGATCGAATTATTTTTTCCGCAATTTCATTCGATCTATTTTCTCGTTGATCATACATGAACGGAGATCGGGTTCCGGGGCTGTGGGTTTCATTCCTCGACTACTGGGGGTTCAAGGACCTCCGGATCGGTAGTCGGAAGAGGAAAAACGACCCGGAAACGAGCCCGGAACAGCAACGTCGCGTTGCTGTTCGCGGACGAACAGCGCCCGCTGGTGGGCAAACGGCGGTCGCCGTTTGCAGCTCCACCAGCGACCGCTGGACTGCAATCGGCGGGCGCTGATTGGGTGCAGTCCAGCTCCGTTTTGCGCGGTTGTCCTCCGGGGCAATGGCTGGGCGTGATTCGGGCCATGGGCTGTCGTGTGAACGAAGTAACGGACGTGGAGGTCGACTGGGATCGTTCGGATGTTCGAGCGATCGAACGAACGCATCCCGGGTAGTCGATTTCCAACAATGCCAAACAAGCAAGGGGACCACATCTAATGCCATTTGGCATGGTGATGTGGAAATGACCCTTCACCTCCCCATTATCCACCATTACTTGTGCATTATGATGCACATTAAGGTGGGGGTTACAAGGGAGGTTAATGGTGATCAATATAGTGATGAAAACATGTGTTTTCACATAACTTTTGATCAGCCACGAAATTCCACACAAGAAGAGAGAAAAGAGTGAGAGAATCACTCAAGAACAAGCAAGCAAGTTCAATTCCGGGTTCGTGTGCAACACGTAGAGGCCGGGCCATTTGTGCGGCTTCAACATCCGGACGATCTAAAGGAGTGACGAGGTCATTCACAAGAAGAGCTTCGAGAGACTGATCCATTTGAGGTGGTTCAATCGACTCAACACCACCTCAACGACATCAACGAATCACTTCGTCACCAAAAGTAAGATTTCGTTGATATCTCTCTATATATATATATTGGATGTATATATATATAAATATATGTGTGTCTATACATATAATGTGTGCCTAGATCTTCATGTTGTTCGTGTTTTATTGTTTTACACGCTTCCGCACACACGAACAAGGTAATCGAGCGATTGGATCGGCATCGAAAACCTTCAATTGGTATCAGAGCCTAGGGCTCGTGCACATGTTTTGTGTTGGACACAATATGTTTAAATCTACATAATTGCTTAATTGTTTTATGTGATTATGTGATTACCGTGAACTAAAACCAACGCTCTGATACCAATTGTTGGAAATCGATATCCCGGAATTAATAAATTAATTAAAATTAATTATCTAATTAATTCCGACCGAAATCCCTTGGAGATCGAATATCCGGAGTTGTTAAAATGGCGGAACGACAACTCCAAACGAAATCCCGGTTGCCGGAAATCCGCCACGAACCTCCACGGGGATAGCCCAACCAAACAAACCCTATCCGCGAACGAACACGGGCTGTTCGGTCGAGCCTCCGCGTGGGGCTCGCGGCTGTCCGTAGCAGCCGCCTAGGGCTGCTCGTAGCAGCCCGCTACACGTGCCCGAACCCTCCCGGAACAGCCCCCATCGAACCCTAGCAGCGGCCCGAGCCGCCGCTGTTCGATCAAGGCGAGCGCACGCCACGGGGCGCGCGCTAGGGTTCTGCCCGTAGCAGCCCCGTGCGTGACTCGCATGGCACGCGAGTCCGCTACGAGAAAACTCGTAGCTCGCTGCCAGCACGCACGACGCGGCCGCTTGACCCCCCAGGCGGCCGCTTGCCTGGGCAGTCGAGGCTAACGTGCGATCCTTCGCCGCCGGGTCGCTCCAGCCGCGGTGGTCCGGTGATCTTCGATCACCACCACCCAGCTCGACCCCGGTGAAGATCCCGAACCTCGGATCTTGTTCTACGGTATTTTTACGATAATATAAACGATTAAAATCATAAAGAGGGTTTTACGATTTTACCTCGTTCTCGTTGTTCGGAAAAACGAAGAACTCAATTGATGACCTTGAGATCTTCCCACGTATTCCTTGCACTAGCTCGAACGTCGGGTGGGCGACGATCTTCCGAACTCCATGGATCTCCTCCACTCTTCAAGAACTTTATGATTGGCGTATCTTAGGTTAATGAATTGTGAAGACCATGTAGTGCTTTTATAGGCTACGTAGGGGATCAAAAGGAGATTAAATATTGGGCTTCTAATATTGAAGATTAAATTGAGCCCAATGCTCAAGTCCATTAATCCTTATCAATATTAATTAATTTATTTTCCACTATATAAATTAATTGCACTCCCAATATTAAACCATATTATATCAAATAATATTTCTCCGGTAGTATTATTTATTCCGTGTATTTAAGATATAAATATCCATGAATAAAATTAATTTATTGCTAATTAATTTATTCATCTCTTATATCCGAGACTAGTACCATTCAACCTTAATTATTATGCGGAACAAATCCACCTGCAGGGTTTACATAATAATTCCTTATGAACTCATCTCGGGGATATTATCAACCCTTACGGGATACACTTTCCCGTCAAGTATTCACGGCATGTCGTATATAAAATATAGTGACCCAACTTAACCGGTAATTAACCCAGTAATTAAACCGGTCAATTCCTTTGGAAAATCAAAGTCACTTATATTAAATATACACACCCGCAATAGTATCGGGGATTAAGAATAAAATACACTGAGACTTAAATCGATTATCGCCGGCAATCCTAATCGATAAATCTCAAACGATCCGCTCAATACACCAAGTGTACAAGTGTGATAAAATAATTAAGATAAATTATTTTCTCTCTCACACAACGACTATACCGATGGATTGGTCCGTGTCCATCTAGGTCGTGAGCAACTGTTCGATTAAATACGAGTAACCGATAGTATGATCTTCTGTGCGCCCATGCTTGCACCATACTAACTACAACGTATAAAATCCAGGACTATGATTTGCATATATTTAATTATAAATAATTAAACGCAAATAATTGTTTATTTATTTAAATAGATTAATGGCAATGGATCGTGAGTCTCCGTTACTTAAATCTAGACATTAAGTACACAACTCCAACAATCTCCCACTTGTACTAAGGTCTAGTCATGTCCTCCAAACTCCCGACTCCCATACTCATCACGTGCTTAAGTTGTACTTCCAAGAAGTACTATGTGAATGAGCAATCTAGGTTGCCGCTCTGAAGTTATCTTGGTGACTACAGCGTCGTCTCCCTTGACGATGACTCGTATCAGGTGGTACTTGCACTATGTGTTATCTTACACTTATGGACTTGTGATTTCTTACCATTTGCCATCGCACCGCTATTTACATAGCCTTTGACAAATTAAGAATCACATCTAAGTCCCAGAGATTATCCCGGAGCTATACCAAAACTTCCGCTGCCTCTGAGGCCGCTATTTGGTTACTCATGGCAGAGTCCGAAAAGCATCGTGCTTATCACTCTTCCATGTTAAAACTCCTTCTCCTTCAATAGTGAAACACATAGCCTGATATCGACTTACACTGGTCCTCATTCGATTAGAAATCTAAGAGAATGTAATCCAAAGGAAATGCTTGTTTGCTCCGTAATCCAGAACATAGTTTCCAGTACTTCGAAAGTACTTAAAATGTTCATTACAGCATTCGAGTATTCCTTTCCAGGATTACCTTGATATCCTCCCACTATACTAGCCGCATAGCAGATATCAGGTTCTCGTTTTTAACATCACATTTATTAGAGCTTTCCACACTCCAAGTGTAGGAAACCGCTTTAATTGCTTCTATCTCCTTTTGTGTTCCAAAACACATATCCTTAGATAGATGCATTCCGTACCTGAAAGGTAACGAACCTTTCTCGGAATTTTGCATGTTAAAACGAACTATAATCATATATATGTAAGATGTCCAGGAGAAGTACAACTTCTTCCTATATCTTTCATAATGATTTATCCAGACAACCATCATTTCATGTCTGATTACATCTTTACATTGTTGCCAATGATAAAATGTTATCTACATAAAAACTTCCGAGAAACAGCACCTTGTTTCCATCACGTTTCCTATACACACGATTCGTCTATGCTTTGATGAATCCATAAAATGGACTATCTCATCAATTTGCAAGTACCACGAACTCAATGCTTTGTTCCAATCCATAAATGGATCAACTAAGCTTGTACTCTAAATGATCTTGCCTCTTAGCAATAATCCTTATTGCTTTCCAAGAAGGCACATTTAGATTTAGTACTGCCTCCATGTAGATCCAGGGATCGATTTCATGTATACTAGGTCCAGAGTCCGAAAACTCTCCTAGTCTTATGAATATCTCTGGTTGATCCACAACCTCCCACTACAACGGCATTCCGGTGTATAAACAGTAATAACAGTAGGTGCAGTTAGTGGTGTACTGCTACTCGGTTCGGCTGGTTCCCAGTCCTTATCTCTTTCTCTCATTCAAAGTATTACGTCACTTTGGGCTTGTGGTTCATCTAATAGTCTTCCTCTAAGAACCGGGCGTTAGAACTTATAACGTCCTTCTGGTTCATAGTACTATTGAACACACATCTTTTGTTCTTCTAGGATATTCTACAACCGCACTTGAATGCGCCGTTGTTTCCAGACATATCCATAGAACACAGGTAGTTCCGTATAACTCATGCTTTTACTATTTCTATAAGAGTTCCATTTCTTATTTCCGTCACACCATTTCTACACAAGAGTGTATGGTGTAGTCATTTGGGATCAAATCCCAATCTCTGATCAGTATGCCATGCATTCCTCAGACAGGCACTTGCCTCCGCGATTAGATCGCAGGCTTTCAATGGATATACCATGATGGTTCCCCACAATAGCTTTGTGTCCATTGACTTGTCAAAACACTTTGCTTTTGTGGCACATCAGGTATGCTAATCCATTCTTTCGAGTAATCATAAAATGAAGTACTCGTACCTTATTGTCTGAGTAAACAAAGGTCTGCACACATCAGAGTCAATCAATTCTTATACTTGTCCGGATCTTATATCTTATATCCATAAAGGATTGCTTAGTCATGTTATCTTCCAAATTAGATTCTTAGGTCGGAAGGTCCACTCCTTCAACTTAATTGATCAAATATCAATTTTCGACCTTTGAACTTCTTATTTGAATAAACATGATTTAGCATAAGAATCCACAAGTATAATCGATTTAATGAAGAAATCTCTTATTAGTAAAACGAGTTTTGTACTACGGTTCGTTGCACCGTGATGGACTCAGGATTCATCATTTATATATTGCTAGCTAATGTACCAGAATAGATACTATCTTTATTTCTTCTTATAATCATCAGATGATTAAAAGAAATAAAATATCCACTCATTAGAAATCCAGAACAAAGTTCTTTCTAAAGGTACATAAAAGCAATAGCTCAAAATGAAATCCTATAATTGTCCTCCACTGCAACAGCTGCCTCCTCAACAGCATTGCCCATGTAGACTACGATTTCTTCTTTTCCAAGTCGTCGGGTTTCCTGGAACCCTCGCATTTAGAATGCGCATACCGTCAATGGTTCCATATCTACACACCAGGTTCTGGTAGATAATACCACTGACTATGTTTTACGACTAAAGAAGATTTCGTACTTTCTTTGAGAGGATAATCAGACTTCCAGTACCTAGACTGTTTGCATCGAGAACACTAGCCTATTGGCTTTCTCGCCCCATCTCGTGATCCAAGAAACTTAGGACCACTGGGTTTCTTTGCTTGCTTTTCCTTTCCCCGATTTTGCCTTTAGGTTCGAAACCTTTGGCATGGGCTACAAGTGCTTGCGATTTCCGTCTCAACTCGTCTAAAAGGTCAATCATCTCAAAAACGTGTATAAGCGTTTCCTCGAAGCGACTGGCCTTTATGAGTATCCTCATCGCTTCTTGTCTAGCCACCTATGTCATGTCTAAACATCTCCTTGAGTTTGAACATGATAAAATCAGTTCTTTCCTCAACAGTCGAGACATTAGTAGGTTCGGGAGAACAAAGCTCACTGAGTACAACCTTGTACTCTTTAACAGTCTAGGCAATGTCTAGATCTCTATTCCAATCAATACATTCAGGGACCAATGAGTTAAAATCTTTAAGTATCACATAAAGTGGGTTCAAAGCCATCCATAATCTATGAGCACATATAATAACAAACAATCGATTTAATATCCGATATTATCTCCCTCAAATAATATCATTAAACCACTAATCACATCTAAAATCCCATCAGGTAAGGCAAGCCACGTGGTGTGGACGTTTACCTACCCAAATGATTTAGCAATTAGATTTGCTTCGGTCATACATCACTTATAGCGGAACCTCGTGGGGAGGAATACTATAATGCGTATCTAAGTGTAAACCATTACTCAGTACCAAAGTAAATCGTTTGGAATTGCTACATCACCGCAAGCCACGTGGTGTGGACGTTTACGACAACTTCACAACTCTTCACAATTTCTTACAACTGTCTACATCAATTAATCCAAAATCCGTCAGTATAGCAAGCCACGTGGTGTGGACGTTTACTACACCAAGAGACTTTTATAATTGACTCCCAATTACTTGATCCATTCGATCTTGTGAATCAAGACGCGGAGAATCATAAGTGAAACTCGAAGTTTCTAACCAGTGATTCACCATGCGAACGACCCTATCTCTCATAAATGAGGGAGCCGAGTAGACAATCGATCCATCTATCAAAGAATGGTACGAAGGTCTCTAATTTGTGTCCTCTACATGACCAAGTGGCTCTGGCTCCATTCCACTCCCCGGGGTGAGAATGAGTCGACTTGAAATCAGCTTTGGAAAGACAAATTAGGCATTGTTTGATAAACTTAATCAATGTTTCTCGTAAGAGGAATTACAAGAACTCTCCTCCAATGACTTATCTATACAAACTTCAAAAGTTCATAAAAGTCACCAAGAGAGCAGCAATGGAGACCATGGGTATGTTTCCATACCCTCTCCCACTTAGCTTTTTATAACAAAGGGATACGCTATCTAATGCATAATTAAATACACATAAGCATGCATACATGAAATAAAGCACATAGAATATTATCACATAGTCAAAATAATACTAGAATATTATTTTCCGACTATTATGGCTTTATCGCATCCCCGTACGCATCTTCTAGTCTTCAGTCTTCGTTTCTCGAATGCTCCATGTGACGAGAATATTAATATCCAATATTTAAATCCATTTATTTTCAATTAATCCAAAAGTTACTTAATTCGAAAATTAAGTCAATCGAATATATCGAAAATAAAATTAAATATTATTAATATTTTATTTATTTATTTTCCTTTCTAATTCTATTAAATCTTTAGAATAGTCTATCCAAGTAAAACTTGGAATATTCTAGAAGACCTCTATAATAGAATAAGGAAATAAAATAAATTAGGACTCTTAATCCTTCCAAATTAATTCTTTTCCTAATCTATTAAAAAATTCCATAAAGGAATAATTAAATAGGAAAAATTAATTAAGGACTTTCAAAACTTTCCAAATTAATTATTTTCCTAATCCATTAAAAATTCCATAAAGGAATAATTAAATAGGAAAAACAAATTAATTCTAAATTTATTCTTTTCCTAATCCATGAAAATTCCCATGAGTAGGAATAATCAAATAGGAAAATAAATTTAATACTAAATTAATTCTTTTCTTATTCCATGAATATTCCATAAAAGAAATAATCAAATAGGAAAAACGAATTAAAATTGGAAAGTTGGATCTCGGCGGAAGAGCACGGGTTGGGAGTCCCCGCGCCCTACCACCACCATCGATCACCCTTCGGAGAAGCATGCCGCCGCCACCCCAGCCCACGCGCCACCACCATTGGTGGCCGGCGTGGCCGAGGAGTCCCGCGGGCAGCCCCCTCGCCTAGGGCTCGATACTACATGGGGTCGATCATGATGATCGATCCCTCGTCCCATCGTCACCCTCGTCACATCGTCTTCTTCTTCCGGCGATCGTCTCGTTCTCGAACCAACGTAAATAAATTACAAGAATTTAAATACAATTATCCGGTATCGATTCTATACATGAAATCGACCCTATACATTTTCCGGAAAAAGTAGAACGTAATAATAAACCTAAATTCGGTCAACCCCCGAATTTTTACTATTACAAACATTCACCACACATAAAACGAATCTCGAAATGTCCGAGAGTTTAATAATCAAGAACAATATTATGACAATAATTAAGAACAATTATATTTAGCCATAATAGTCGGAAACCCTGCAAGGTAGAACAATTTATCGAAAAATACCGTGAACTAAAACCAACGCTCTGATACCAATTGTTGGAAATCGATATCCCGGAATTAATAAATTAATTAAAATTAATTATCTAATTAATTCCGACCGAAATCCCTTGGAGATCGAATATCCGGAGTTGTTAAAATGGCGGAACGACAACTCCAAACGAAATCCCGGTTGCCGGAAATCCGCCACGAACCTCCACGGGGATAGCCCAACCAAACAAACCCTATCCGCGAACGAACACGGGCTGTTCGGTCGAGCCTCCGCGTGGGGCTCGCGGCTGTCCGTAGCAGCCGCCTAGGGCTGCTCGTAGCAGCCCGCTACACGTGCCCGAACCCTCCCGGAACAGCCCCCATCGAACCCTAGCAGCGGCCCGAGCCGCCGCTGTTCGATCAAGGCGAGCGCACGCCACGGGGCGCGCGCTAGGGTTCTGCCCGTAGCAGCCCCGTGCGTGACTCGCATGGCACGCGAGTCCGCTACGAGAAAACTCGTAGCTCGCTGCCAGCACGCACGACGCGGCCGCTTGACCCCCCAGGCGGCCGCTTGCCTGGGCAGTCGAGGCTAACGTGCGATCCTTCGCCGCCGGGTCGCTCCAGCCGCGGTGGTCCGGTGATCTTCGATCACCACCACCCAGCTCGACCCCGGTGAAGATCCCGAACCTCGGATCTTGTTCTACGGTATTTTTACGATAATATAAACGATTAAAATCATAAAGAGGGTTTTACGATTTTACCTCGTTCTCGTTGTTCGGAAAAACGAAGAACTCAATTGATGACCTTGAGATCTTCCCACGTATTCCTTGCACTAGCTCGAACGTCGGGTGGGCGACGATCTTCCGAACTCCATGGATCTCCTCCACTCTTCAAGAACTTTATGATTGGCGTATCTTAGGTTAATGAATTGTGAAGACCATGTAGTGCTTTTATAGGCTACGTAGGGGATCAAAAGGAGATTAAATATTGGGCTTCTAATATTGAAGATTAAATTGAGCCCAATGCTCAAGTCCATTAATCCTTATCAATATTAATTAATTTATTTTCCACTATATAAATTAATTGCACTCCCAATATTAAACCATATTATATCAAATAATATTTCTCCGGTAGTATTATTTATTCCGTGTATTTAAGATATAAATATCCATGAATAAAATTAATTTATTGCTAATTAATTTATTCATCTCTTATATCCGAGACTAGTACCATTCAACCTTAATTATTATGCGGAACAAATCCACCTGCAGGGTTTACATAATAATTCCTTATGAACTCATCTCGGGGATATTATCAACCCTTACGGGATACACTTTCCCGTCAAGTATTCACGGCATGTCGTATATAAAATATAGTGACCCAACTTAACCGGTAATTAACCCAGTAATTAAACCGGTCAATTCCTTTGGAAAATCAAAGTCACTTATATTAAATATACACACCCGCAATAGTATCGGGGATTAAGAATAAAATACACTGAGACTTAAATCGATTATCGCCGGCAATCCTAATCGATAAATCTCAAACGATCCGCTCAATACACCAAGTGTACAAGTGTGATAAAATAATTAAGATAAATTATTTTCTCTCTCACACAACGACTATACCGATGGATTGGTCCGTGTCCATCTAGGTCGTGAGCAACTGTTCGATTAAATACGAGTAACCGATAGTATGATCTTCTGTGCGCCCATGCTTGCACCATACTAACTACAACGTATAAAATCCAGGAGTATGATTTGCATATATTTAATTATAAATAATTAAACGCAAATAATTGTTTATTTAATTAAATAGATTAATGGCAATGGATCGTGAGTCTCCGTTACTTAAATCTAGACATTAAGTACACAACTCCAACACGAACAGGGTTCGGCGGGCGCCGAAAGGGCTGTTTTTTGGTCAGCCCATTCTGTACCCTTTCGGCGGGCGCCGTTTTGGAAACGGCTACCGCCGGTGGTGTTCGGCGACCGCCGTTTGTGAAACGGCGGGCGCCGTTCGTGGTTTTTGGGGTACGGACTAAGGTTGACCTAAATCGGCGGGCGCGGAACTGAAACGGCGGGCGTGGACAAGTCCAGAAGATGTTCAAGGCCTATTTTAATATTTTTAATCTTTTCGTTTGAGAGTTGTGAGGTTCTAGGGGCCTTTCGATTACGTATTTAATTGCTTTGCTAGTTATAGGATGTTTTTTGTTATAAATGTTCAACTTACATATAAACACCTATGCATGCAAGTTCCCAAAATAATGAGTATAATGTCTTGTCCAAAAACATCAGATTCATGAAGCCCTCGATCATAAGTTGGTAGGTCCGCCTCAGCGGGGTACTACTTGTTATCTTGGGATAAGTGGGAGTAAAGGTTAGACCTTTACACGTGAGTTTGGTTTTCTCATCGATAGATCCACTGCAGGCGTGGCTATCGAGACATGAGATGAGAATGGGACTCTCATCGACCGAGAGTGACATTAGATGTCATTGACATGGGATGTCTACCTATCTTGGACTTCTTAAGTGCGGACTCAGTCGGCTTAAGAATTTGCAAGATGAGGGTCTTGGGATTGTTTTGTTCAAGGGAACAAAGATATTAGATATCGATTGAACAAAATGGAATAAATAAGTAGCTTGTTAGAAAATCTTATTTGTTTACCGCTTTGTGAATGTTTACATACTTTATTTATCTTTCTTTTGTAGTTTAAAATGTTAATTTCAACTCGATTCAAGTTTGGTTCAATTCTTGATTATGAAAAATTGAACAACATAAATTTTCTTGATTCACAACGTAATTTGAGGATGGTCCTCAAATACGAAGACAATGAAAATGTGTTAAATAACCACATCCTAAGATATCATTGAACAACTCAATAGCATGTTCGGGGAATATGCTAAAATTGAGCGGTTCGGTATGACCAGGGTCATCGCTTCAGCTAGGCTGGGAAAATGGAAATCTATGGAATCACATGTGCAACAAATGATTGGATTATTTGCTTCAAGTGACCGCCTAGATTTTTCCTATGATGATTATTTGGCAACCGATTTCATACTTCAATCTCATGATGGTTATAATGCCTTAGGCTAAAATTTCCACATGAATGGTTTGAAGAAATCGCTTTGTGAGCTCCACGGGATGCTCAAGGCTGCTGAGCCGGCGATAGATAAGGACCCTAAGAGGGAAATTCTTATGATATGGGATAGGGTATTCAAAAGAGCATGGGCAAGAAGGCTACTAGGGTTCCTAGGGAATCTCAATGCGTCTACTGCAAAAGTGTTGGACACTACTTGCAAACATATAAATCTTCATATTTTATTCAATTTCAAAACAAATGCCTAATTTGTCTTTCATTTGATGGATTATAAGTTTAGGATTATTTACACCTCGGGGAGTGATTTAATCCAAAACACTTAAGTTCATCAATGACACAAATTAGAGACTTTCGAGCCATTGGATGGCGTGAAACGATTGTCTGGTTGGCTCCCTCATATTTTATGAGAGATAGGGCTTCAATTGCATGATAATATCGCTGGTTAGAAAACTTCGATTTTTCACTTACGATTTATCACGTTTTGACATTGTATTAATTTTGAATGGGAAATTTGAATGAGACTCAATTATTGAGAATAATTGAATTTGCCCAAAGTTCAAAGAAGATGTGAAGAACGGGGTTGCTTCATCTTCAAGTATTAATGATATAGACATTAAACTTCACAAATTCTACTTCTTGGGTATTGGATGCCAAATGTGGTTCTCACAATTTTATGTGGAGGAACTACATAGAAGTATAAGTTTGGTGAATAGAGATGTCGATCTACGGGCAAGAAATGGAGCGAAGGTCGCTGCATTAGCCGTATGATCATATGATGTTGTTTTGCCTTATGGCCTTGTTTTAGTATTATACCTATGTAATTTCGTACCTTCAATAAACAATGAATATTGGTTCAGTATTAGATACTGATGGATTAGTTTTTTCACTATTAAATAGTTTGGTAACTATTTTAATTGTGAATTATTCTTTGTTTTGGTACGATTATTATATTGTTTATGTATACTTTAAACTTGACAAATCATATATATCATTAAGACCAAAGGCCAAATCGAATAAGTATCGATGAGACATAACTGAAACATTGTTGATTAGATCAAATCAAAATCTAAACATGTAACGAAGCTTCTTTTAGAAGGAATTTTAGAATCATTTGACTTGGAGTCATTTGATACATGTGAATGATGTGTGATTGAAAAGATAACAATGTCATCTTTCTTGGAGAAAGGAGAACATGTGAGTAATTAGGGATGATCCATACTGATGTATGTGGAACCTATTAGTTCACAAGCACATGAAGGTTATGTTTCGGAAAAGAGAAAACAAACTATATTAGATATAGTTCGACCATTCGATGAGAGGTCTAAATGAACTACTGGTCTCTTTTGGGAACACACAATTCTAGACTTCAACTTATACACTGAATAGGACGCTGTCAAAAGCTGTTGATAAGACACCATACTAGGTATGGAAAGGGAGGGTCCCTAAATTGTTTTCATCAAGATTTGAGGTTCGAAAAGCTTCTCTGACGAGATTTATCTCTATAGAGCTTGAACTCAAATGGGATATAAGTTTCCTTATGGTATGTCCATAA
The DNA here is from genome assembly GCA_954870475.1 of Euphrasia confusa. Lineage (NCBI taxonomy): Eukaryota > Viridiplantae > Streptophyta > Magnoliopsida > Lamiales > Orobanchaceae > Euphrasia > Euphrasia confusa. Next base: position 38,643,990 of record OX940956.1, on the reverse strand, counting down.
GAAACTCGAGGGTACAACTTCTACGATCTATTTGAGAACAATATTTTGTTGCTCGAGATAGTGATTTTCTTGAAAAGAGTTATCTTTCCTAGAAATTCAGTGGGAGCTCGGTTGTCTTGAACGAGGTTCAAGTGAAACAACCAATGATGAATACTCAAGACTGGGTTGAGAGTATTCTTATGGTTTTGGAAGCCATACCAACCCTCGTAGGTCCGAAAGGCATAAATCTATCTCTATTATTCAAATACTTAGATATTGTGACCAATGAGAGATATGAATTCATGCTTTTGGAAAGCGGTGAACCTTCGACCTAGTTCCAAGCTATGACGAGTCCAGCTACTGAAAATTGGCATGGTGCCATGAAATCTGAGATGATATCAATATCTGATAATCAAGTTTGGAACTTGATATATTTGCATCACGGGGTTAAACCCATTGAATGCTAATAGATCTTTAAGATCTAAACAGACAGATGGAAAACCTAGGGTTTTCAAAGCAAGGTTGATGGTAAAAGTTTTATTCACGAGGTGGATTATGGAAAAACTTTCACCAGTTGCTTTGATTAAATCATTCAGATTATCTTAGCCATTGCTACTCATCTTGATAATGAGTTATGGTAATATTGGATGTTAAAACTAACTTCTTGAATTGGATTCTAGAAGAGAATGTGTTTTGACACAACCAAAGAGTTTTATCGATCCTAATAAGGCTGAGAAATTATGCAATCTTATGATTCCATTTATGGAATAAAGTAAAGCATATTGGAGTAGCAATCTTCAGTTCAATGAATCCATACTGGGTTTTGGATTTCAGAGGAACTCGGAAGAGTCTTGTTTTACAAGAAGAACAGTGGGAGTTACGTTGTATACATTGTGTTGTATGTCGATGACATACTCCTTATTGGAAACAATGTTTCTATGCTTAATTCTGTTAAAGAATATCTTGGAAATTGTTTTTCAATAAAGGATCTTGGAGAAGCACAATACATATTGGGCATCAAGATCTGTCGGAACAGATCGAAAATGATGTTTGGACTTAGTCAAGTGACCTACAATGATAAGGTACTTGATAAGTTCAGAATGAAAGACGCCAAAAAGGGTCTCATTCCAATGAGTCATGGCACATCTCTTAGCAAGATGCAAGGCCCTACGGGACTTGATGAGCAAAAGAGGATGGAAAACATTCCTTATGCTTCGGCAATAGGGTCTATAATGTACGCCATGATATGTACACGACCGGACGTATCGTATGCTTTGAGCATGACGAGTCAGTTTCAAGGAAATCCAGGTGAGGCGCGTTAGACTGCGACCAAGAATATTCTTATGTACCTTAGATGGACAAAAGAATATTTTGTTGTCTTTGGAAGACAAAAAGAGTTGATATTAACAAGCTGTTTGAATGCTAACTTCAAAACAGACTAAGATAATTTCCGATTTTAATCTGGTTATATCTTTTGTCTGGTTAGAGGTGATATTTGCTGGAATAGTTCCATGCAATGCAATATAGCTGATTAAACTACAGAAGCTGAGCACAGTATTGCATTGGATGCAGTAATGTTGGCAGTTAGGATTTGAAAGTTCTTGAATGAACTAGGTGGCGTAACTAGCTCAGCCCATCCGATAATTCTCTATTTATAGTAGAGTTATCGCGCAAGCCAATGAGCTAGGAAGCACCACATGTCTAAAACTGGTGCTCAGGAAGTTCCACATTATCTGGGAGATAGTTTTGTGGAGACATCAAGATAATAAAGTTGCAACTTTTGGTAAGGTTGCAAACCCGCTTTCTAAACCTCTCCAGCAGTTTAAGCTTGAGGCTTTCACGACTGCAATAGATATCAGACATCTTAGAGATGGGTTGTGATTTCTATTACTGTATTAGATACTTTTGGAGATTTGGTAAACATTCACTCATATGTATAATACATAATTCTTCATATAAATATGGTTTAATTTATATGAATTGTCCAAATGATTAAGTTATATCAATTGGGTTATGAGGTCGACTTACCGCATAATGAAGTCCCAATGGTTGAACTGATATACTTGAATCATATAGCTGTTCCTGGTTCGTATAATCGAGTACGGACAAACCGATAATACAAAGAACTAGATTGTAATGTGTACTATAGCGCCGCTTCATGGGCTAGTGATGTGGGACATCAAGTACAATTACATAGATATTAGCTGGGAGCTAATGATCGAACAGACCCGACTGGAATAGTATTTAAGATTTCGAGTCATAATACTATTTCATTGACTGTCGAGCAATTTCCTCTGACCTGAGTAGTCCAGAGTGATTCCATTGTGAAATGGTGTACTTTGATACAAGTAAACGCCTTTCGTAAAAGGAGGTTATAAAACTTGTTATTAGGTATATCAGGAAGCAAGTGGGAGAGCTTGGATTGACAAGATGGGATTGTCCTCCATTTTATAATGGGATAAATGTCTTACCGGCCACTTGGAGAGTCGAGACTGTGGAAAATACGTGGCCACGTCCAGATACGTATCATAGTGATAAATCTGGTTTTACAGTCTGTCTCAAAGTCCAAGAAAGGTTTGAACCGATTGAGGATGACTCGAGTCTTGCCTCAAGTTCAAACTTAGACATAAAGTGACAACAGGAAGTTGGCAGCACACTGGCTCTGAAGGCCAAGTGGGAGATTGTTGGGATATGTCCTTCGATCCTACGTGTGCAATCGATAAAGTCATAAGGTCGTCTATGGATGTTAAATGATTATTCGATAATATTAATTGTTGGGAACAATATAATATTGATCGATAAATCACACCTACAGGGTCACACACGAGTCGGAATTAAGTTGCTTGTTATATTGATTTAGAATCAATACGTATGGATTTTCATATGCATAGGATGCATGGCATGCATGAGATGCATGGCTTGCATGGATGCATGTCACATGGTGTGACATGTCATGCCAAACAAGCAAGGGGACCACATCTAATGCCATTTGGCATGGTGATGTGGAAATGACCCTTCACCTCCCCATTATCCACCATTACTTGTGCATTATGATGCACATTAAGGTGGGGGTTACAAGGGAGGTTAATGGTGATCAATATAGTGATGAAAACATGTGTTTTCACATAACTTTTGATCAGCCACGAAATTCCACACAAGAAGAGAGAAAAGAGTGAGAGAATCACTCAAGAACAAGCAAGCAAGTTCAATTCCGGGTTCGTGTGCAACACGTAGAGGCCGGGCCATTTGTGCGGCTTCAACATCCGGACGATCTAAAGGAGTGACGAGGTCATTCACAAGAAGAGCTTCGAGAGACTGATCCATTTGAGGTGGTTCAATCGACTCAACACCACCTCAACGACATCAACGAATCACTTCGTCACCAAAAGTAAGATTTCGTTGATATCTCTCTATATATATATATTGGATGTATATATATATAAATATATGTGTGTCTATACATATAATGTGTGCCTAGATCTTCATGTTGTTCGTGTTTTATTGTTTTACACGCTTCCGCACACACGAACAAGGTAATCGAGCGATTGGATCGACATCGAAAACCTTCATCTGCGATCAAATCGCAGGCTACAAATGGATATACCTTGATGGTTCTCCACAATTGCTTAGTGTCCATTGACTTGTCAAAACACTTGCTTTTGTGGCACATTAGGTATTCTAATCCAATTCTTGAGTAATCATCAAATGAAGTACTCGTACCTTATTGTCTGAGTAGACATAGGTCTGCATACATCAGAGTTAATCAATTCTTATACTTGTCCGGATCTTATATCTTATATCCATAAAGGATTGCTTAGTCACATTATCTTCCAAATTAGATTCTTAGGTCGGAAGGTCCACTCCTTCAACTTAATTGATCAAATATCAATTTTCGACCTTTGAACTTCTTGTTTGAATAAACATGACTCAACATAAGAATCCACAAGTATAATTGATAAAGAAATCTCTTATTAGTAAAACGAGTTTCATACTACGGTTCGTTGCATCGTGGTGGACTCAGGATTTATCATTTATATATTGCTAGCTAATGTACCAGAATAGATAATATCATTATTTCTTCTTATAACCATCAAATTATTAAAAGACATAAAATATCTATTCATTAGAAATCCAGAACAAAGTTCTTTCTAAAATGAAGGTACATAAAAGCAATAACTCAAAATGAAATCCTATAAAATGTCCTGTTGGTGAGGCTATTAATGCAGTTGGTCGGTGCTGGACTACTGAGTTCAATGACTTGATGGCCAACGACAACCATGCGCTTTCCCTGGCGCTCAAGCTAACCAGTCAAGCTACAGTGGCCATCGCCGGAGCGCATACTCGTACAGAGAAAATGCTCGAAGTAATCATAGCACACGAGGCCAATGCAAAAAAGCTCGATCAACACATCAAGGAGCTCAATGAGGCATATAAATCTGCAGCCGGGGATCGGGACACTTGCCGGAAAGTTATTGACACGGAGCGGACTGAAAAGGCGAAACTGAAGTCAGAGTTGGAGGAGGCCCTGAAGACTGTCAAGGAGAACGAGAAGATGATGGAGCAGGCCCTGGACGAAACGTCCCGGGAAATCAAAGATTTGAAAGCCAAACTGGCCCAGACCGAAGCTGATCTAAAGGAGACCACGGATAACTTCGATAATGCCTGCGAGATGCTAGAGTCTCCGGCGCATAACCCTCGAATCTTATCTAACCTTCTTTATGTGACTGCTTATGTTGGAATGGTCAGGTCAGCGGCTAAGGAGCATAATGAGATTGTCAAAGACTTCTCCCTCAAGACGCTCAAAGATTACATGAAGGAGGACACGCTCGATGACCGGGTGCCCCAGCCTTTCAAGGATCTCGAGGTCGAGTTCGGGATAGACATGAAGTGGTGGCCCACTTATGACAAGATCTGCATGCCTGGTGAACTGCCCACTGCTACAACAAAAGAAGCTGTCAAAGAAGATGAAGAGATGAAGGATGGGGAGGCACAGGATCTGGTTGGTGACGGGCCCGGGGGCATGCCAAAAGATTCTACCGTGACTCCTCCCCGAGATGGTAATTCCACCTCTTGAGTGCCAAAACTCAAGAGTCTGCAAAGTTTATGAAGCCTTCCCTGGGTATGAAAAACCCAGGGTTTTAACCATTTCAGTTTTTATAAGTATTATCTTTTGGCCTTCGGCCCCAGACAATTCCTTATTACTATTCTGGTTTGTAATAGCTTAAAACTTTTAAGTTTTTGCTAGTTTTTGTTAGGATCCTCTCCTCGGGACCTCTGAACAATTTGGGTGTGTCTACACCTCTTTTATTTGATGTTTTTGTTAGGATCCTCTTATAGGGATCCCTGAACAATTTGGATGCATTCGCACCTCTTTATTATTCGGCATGGCTCTTTTCACAATGTGTCAGCCTTTCAAAGTCCGAATAACGTGGCTCTACCCTTCGTTCTAGGTACTTTGAGATCTTAACTTCGTAGGGCGATTCAAAGGTAAATGTACTTTTCCATTTGGTGCTCGCTTTCGGCTCTGGTCCCATTTGCTTACCCCGATCGCATGCCTACGAAGTTCAGTCTGGTTCCAGTGGACTCTTTCTGAGCCTCTTGGTTTGACCAGATCGTCTCTCATTCTCTTTCCGAGGGATTCTGAGTTTACAGAATTCTAATCCCCGAGAAGAGAATCCGTCGGCCCTCAAGTCTTATAGACTTTCACAGGGATGCCGGTAATGTATTTCCTGGTACAGGAATCATCCCTCATTTAGGGGTTGCCTGGGTGAAGCTTTAAGTTCTTCCCGGCCAAGATATATTTTTCACCTGGGTATGGCTCTAAGCCTCTTTCCGGGAAAATATACACTTTATAGTAATTGCCCCTTATAGAGGTCTTGCCTTAGTGAAGTTTTAACTTCTTGTAGGCTCATTTTTACTTATCACATGGGTATGGCTTTTAGCCTTTTCCCGGAGTGATTATATATTCATAAAGAAAATGAAAATAATGAAGGTAAGAAGAAATTGATAGTGGTACATTACCTCAAATTTAGACTTCAAAACCTTCGTTATAGATAGAGTTTGCTAACAAGCATTACATTGTATCTCCGCCAAAGGGTTTTACAACATTCTTAGCTCCCAGGCTAATGATAGAATTTTTTCAAATGTAACGCATTCCAGCGATACTGATCTTTTGTGCCGTCGAGTAGCTCTAGTTCATACACTCCGTTCTGGAGGCACTGGCTTACTCTAAACGGTCCTTCCCAGGATTGACCCACGGCCCCAGGATGTGCTCCTAGGATCTTTTTCAGTACCAGGTCTCCTACTTGGATGTCTCTGGCCCTTACTTTGGAGTTATACCACCTTGCAATTCTTTGCTTGTTCATTTCGTTCAACGAGTCAGAAGCTAACCTCTTTTCTTCCAAAAGGTCTAGCTCTCTCCGGAGCGCTTCCTCGTTTTCACCGCCGGCTCCCTGGGCGGTTCGATGTGACAACACCTTAATTTCCGCCGGGATCACGGCTTCGGTGCCGAACGCTAATGAATAAGGGGTTTCTCCTGTAGCCGATCTGGCTGTTGTCCTGTAGGACCATAGAACTTCTGGGAGTTCATCTGCCCATTTGCCTTTTCGCTCTTCGAGCTTGGCTTTAATGGTGTGTTTCAGAATTTTGTTGACAGCTTCAACCTGTCCAATCGTTTGGGGGTGGTACGGAGTGGAGAATAATCTTCTGATTTTCCATCTCTCACAAAACTCCGCCACCTCGACCCTGTCGAATTGTTTTCCATTATCGGAAATTATCGTCTCCGGTAAACCGAAGCGACATATAATATTCTTCCATAGTAATTTGATGACCTGTGCTTGGTCTATCTTGTTCAGTGATTCAGCTTCCACCCATTTGGTGAAATAATCAACTGCCACTATGGTGAATTTTACCCCTCCCCGGGCCGTTGCCAGTGGTCCTATCAGATCGATTCCCCAACGAGCAAACGGCCAGGGACTGTACAGGGATCTCAGCATCTCCGGGGAAGTTCTAATGGTAGGTCCTATTACTTGGCATTTTACGCACTTACGGGCATAGCCAATAGCATCCTTCCGTAGGCTTGGCCAGTAATAGCCTTGACCCATTATTTTATGTGCCAGGGATCTTCCCCCGGCATGGTTCCCACAGACGCCGTTGTGGATCTCTTCCAGGAGTCTCAGTCCTTCCTCCTTCGACACGCATTTCAGCAGTGGAAGGGAATAACTCTTCCGGTAGAGATCCGAATTTAAGATTGTGTATTTTGCTGCCCGGATTCGCAATTGCTTGCCTTCGGTTTTGTCTGGCGGCAATTCCCCAGTATCTATGTACCTTAGGATTGGTGCTCGCCAGTCCTCACCGGTCACGGGCAGAATTGGCAGTTGTTCTGCTCTTCGATCTACCGAGGGATTCAATAACTTAGTCAACATGATTTTTGAAAAATCTGCCGAGCCTTCCGAAGAGGCTAGCTTTGACAAGGCGTCTGCCTGTGAGTTATGTTCCCTCGGGATCTGTTCGATTACTATCTCTGGGATCTTTTTACAAAGTGATCCTACCAACTCCAGGTATTTGATCATTTGTTCTCCCTTGGCTTCATACTCACCAGTCACATGGTTTACAACCAGTTGGAAGTCCATGAATATAATTAATTTCTTCACACCAACGGCTATGGCTAATTCTAGTCCCGCGACGAGAGCTTCATATTCAGCCTCATTATTCGACGCAGGGAACTCGAATTTAACCGCCTGGGTGATAGAATCTCCCTCGGGTCCAAGTAGTACTATACCGGCCCCCGAGCACGTTGTGGTTGCTGAACCGTCCACGTACAGTTTCCACGCGCGTGATTGATTATTGGACTTTTCCGGGAACGTCAGTTCCACAATAAAATCGGCCAACACTTGGGCCTTGATTGCTGTCCTGGGGCTGAAGGTTATGTCATACTGACTTATCTCCAGAGCCCACTTCAGGAGTCTCCCGGTGACATCGGACCGGTGCAATACTTGTCTTAGCGGCATAGTTGTTAAAACCTCTACGGGGTGCTCGAAGAGATACGCCCGGAGTTTTCTCACAGCCACAATCAGGGTATAAGTGAGTTTTTCTAACGGTGTGTACCGTACTTCTGCTTCATGCAGGACTTGGCTCACGAATTACATGGGGGATGTGTTTTATTCCGTCTGCTCTCGTCAGAACCGCGCCGATGGCATGTTCCGACGCGGCTAGGTACAGGAACAACTTTTCCCCGGGCTTCGGAGCCACAACCACTTTGGGACTGGATAGATACTCTTTATTTTGCTTGAAAGCTTCTTGAGCATCTTTTTTCCAGTGTAATTTGTTTCCTTTGATGGATGCAAAGAAAGGTCGGGGTTTTATCCCCCAAACAGGAGACATACCGGCTCAGGGCGGCCAAGCAACCTGTTAGGCGCTGCACACCCTTGATATCCCGGGGTTCCCGCATATCCAGTATGGCTTTGATCATGGCCGGGTTGGGTTCAATCCCATGTTCCCCGACTACATGGCCCAGGTGTTGGAAATCGATATCCCGGAATTAATAAATTAATTAAAATTAATTATCTAATTAATTCCGAACGAAATCCTTCGGAGAACGAATATCCGGAATTGTCAATGCGGAACGAAAATTCCAATCGACTCCCGGTTGCCGGAACATCCCGCCACGAACCACCACGAAGCCGAGCCCAACCAAACCCTAACCGTGGGCGAACCCGCGCCTTGTTCGGTCGAGCCCTCGCATGGGCTCGCGGCTGATCACAACAATCGCCTAGGGCTGCTCGTAGCAGCCCGCTAGGGTTGCCAAAACCCTACGCGAACAGCCCGCTAGATCATGCCCGAGCACCGCGAGGAGCAGCCCCATCGAACCCTAGCCGAGGCACGAGCCTCCGCTGTTCGATCAGCCCCTCGCACGCCTCCAGGCGTGCGCTACGGATCAGCCCGCATGGCCCCGTGCAGCAGCTCGCATCGCACGCGAGTCCGCTGCGGGAAAACCCGCAGCTCGCTGCGAGCGCGCACGAGGCGATCGCTTGGGAGCCTAGCGCTCGCGCGCGTCATGGACCAGGCGGGCGCCTGGTCCTCAGGCGGGCGCCTGATCCCCAGCGAACCATGTTCGCGCGATCCTCGTTGCCGGATCGCTCCAGCCGCGGCGGTCCGGTGATCCTCGATCACCACCGCCCGGCTTGACCCCGATGAGGATTCCAAATCTTGGATCTTGGTTCACGATATTTCTACGATAATTAAATGATTAAATCATAAAGGGGGTTTTACGATTTACCTCGTTCTCGTTGTTCGGAAAAACGAAGAACTCAATTTGACGACCTTGAGATCTTCCCACGTATTCCTTGCACTAGCTCGAACGTCGGGTGGGCGACGATCTTCCGAACTCCATGGATCTCCCTCTCTACTTTCTCTCTCTAGAATTGTGATCTTCAAGTTATGAGAATAGAGAAGACCATGTAGTGCTTTTATAGGCTACGTAGGGGATCTTAAGGAGGTGGAATATTGGGCTTCCAATATTGAAGATTAAATTGAGCCCAATGCTCAAGTCCATTAATCCTTATCAATATTAATTAATTCTATTTTCCACTATATAAAATTAATTACACTCCCAATATTAAACCATATTATATCAAATAATATTTCTCCGGTAGTATTATTTATTCCGTGTATTTAAGATATAAATATCCATGAATAAAATTAATTTATTGCTAATTAATTTATTCATCTCTTATATCCGAGACTAGTACCATTCAACCTTAATTATTATGCGGAATGAATCCACCTGCAGGGTTTACATAATAATTCCTTATGAACTCATCTCGGGGATATTATCAACCCTTCCGGGATACACTGTCCGGTCAATTATTCACGGCATGTCATATATGAAATATAGTGACCCAACTTAACCGGTAATCAACCCAATAATTAAATCAGTTGATTCCTTTGGTAAATCAAAGTCACTTATATTAAATATACACACCCGCAATAATATCGGGGATTAAGAATAAAATACACTGAGACTCGAATCGATTATCGCCGGCAATCCTAATCGATGAATCTCAACGATCCGCTCAATACACCAAGTGTACAAGTGTGATAAAATAATTAAGATAAATTATTTTCTCTCTCACACAACGACTATACCGATGGATTGGTCCGTGTCCATCTAGGTCGTGAGCTACTGTTCGATTAAATACGAGTAACCGATAGTATGATCTTCTGTGCGCCCATGCTTGCACCATACTAACTACAACGTATAAAATCCAGGACTATGATTTGCATATATTTAATTATAAATAATTAAATGCAAATAATTGTTTATTTAATTAAATAGATTAATGACAATGGATCGTGAGTTTGCGTTACTTAAATCTAGACATTAAGTACACAACTCCAACAATCTCCCACTTGTACTAAGGTCTAGTCATTTCCTCCAAACTCCCGACTCCCATACTCATCACGTGCTTAAGTTGTACTTCCAAGAAGTACTATGTGAATGAGCACTCTAGGTTGCCGCTCTGAAGTTATCTTGGTGACTACAGCGTCGTCTCCCTCGACGATGACTCGTATCAGGTGGTACTTGCACTATGTGTTATCTTACACTTATGGACTAGTGATTTCTTACCATTTGCCATTGCACCGCTATTTACATAGCCTTTAACAAATTAAGAATCACATCTAAGTCCCAGAGATTATCCCGGAGTTATACCAAAACTTCCGCTGCCTCTGAGGCCGCTATTTGGTTACCCATGGCAGAGTCCGAAAAGCATCGTGCTTATCACTCTTCCATGTTAAAACTCCTTCTCCTTCAATAGTGAAACACATAGCCTGATATCGACTTACACTGGTCCTCATTCGATTAGAAATCTAAGAGAATGTAATCCAAAGGAAAAACTCGTCTGCTTCGTAGTCTAGAATAGTACTTCGAAAGTACTTTTACGGCAGTCGAATATTCCTTTCCAGGATTACCTTGATATCCTCCCACTATGCTAACCGCATAGCCGATATCAGGTTCTCGTTTTCAACATTGCATTTATTAAGCTTTCCACACTCCAAGTGTAGGAAACTGCTTTCATTGCTTCTATCTCCTTTTGTGTTCCAAAACACATATCCTTAGATAGATGCATTCCGACTCTGAAAGGTAATGAACCTTTCTCGGAATCTTGCATGTTAAAACGAACCATAATCATATATGTAAGATGTCCAGGAGAAGTACAATGTTCTTTTCTTGAGATCCTAGATCTTAAGAACATGCTCTAACTTCTTCTTCATCTCATATATTGATTTTTCTAGACAACCATCATTTTATGTCTGACAACATCTTTACATTGTTGCCAATGATAAAATGTTATCTACATAAAAACCCGAGAAACACCACCTTGTTTCCATCACGTTTCCAATACACACTATTCGTCTATGCTTTGATGAATCCATAAAATGGACTATCTCATCAACTTGCAAGTACCACGAACTCAATGCTTTGTTCCAATCCATAAATGGATCAACTAAGCTTGTACTCTAAATGATCTTGCCTCTTAGCAATAATCTTTATTGCTCTCCAAGAAGGCACATTTAGATCTAGTACGGCCTTCATGTAGATCCAGGGATCGATTTCATGTATACTAGGTCCAGAGTCCGAAGACTCTCCTAGTCTTATGAATATCTCCGGTTGTCCCACAACCTCCCACTACAATGGCGTTCCGGTGTATAAACAGTGATAACAGTAGGTGCAGTTAGTGGTGTACCGCTACTCGGTTCGGCTGGTTCTAAGTCTTAATCTTTCTCTCTCATTTCAAAGTATTACGTCACTTTGGGCTTGTGGTTCATCCAATAGTCTTCCTCTAAGAACCGGGCGTTAGAACTTATAACGTCCTTCTGGTTCATAGTACTATTGAACACACATCTTTTGTTCTTCTAGGATATTCTACAACCGCATTTGAATGCGCCGTTGTTTCCAGACATATCCATAGAACACAGGTAGTTCCGTATAACTCATGCTTTTACTATTTCTATAAGAGTTCCACTTCTTATTTCCGACACACCATTTCTACACAAGAGTGTATGGTGTAGTCATTTGGGATCAAATCCCAATCTCTGATCAGTACGCCATGCATTCCTCAGACAGGCAGTTGCCTCCGTGATTAGATCGCAGGCTTTTAATGGATATACCATGATGGTTCCCCACAACAGCTTTGTGTCCATTGACTTGTCAAAACACTTGCTTTTGTGGCACATCAGGTATTCAAATCCATTTCTCGAGTAATCATCAAATGAAGTACTCGTACCTTATTGTCTGAGTAAATAAAGGTCTGCATACATCAGAGTCAATCAATTCTTATACTTGTCCGGATCTTATATCTTATATCCATAAAGGATTGCTTTGTCATGTTATCTTCCAAATTAGATTCTTAGGTCGGAAGGTCCACTCCTTCAACTTAATTGATCAAATATCAATTTTCGACCTTTGAACTTCTTATTTGAATAAACATGATTTAGCATAAGAATCCTACAAGTATAATCGATTTAATAAAGAAATCTCTTATTAGTAAAACGAGTTTCATACTACGGTTCGTTGCATCGTGGTGGACTCAGGATTCATCATTTATATATTGCTAGCCAATGTACCAGAATAGACACTATCATTATTTCTTCTTATAACCATCAAATGATTAAAAGAAATAAAATATCCATTCATTAGAAATCCAGAACAAAGTTCTTTCTAATATGAAAGGTACATAAAAGCAATAACTCAAAATGAAATCCTATAAAATGTCCTCCACTGCAACTGCTGCCTCCTCCACAGCATTGCCCATGTAGACTACGATCTTTTCTTTTCCAAGTCGTTAGGTTTCCTGGAACCTCTGCATTTAAAATGCACATACCGTCAGTGGTTCCATATCTACACACCAGGTTCCGGTAGATAATACCACTGACTATGTTTTACGACTAAAGAAAATTTCGTACTTTCTTTGAGAGGATAATCAGACTTCCAGTACCCAGACTGTTTGCATCGAGAATACTTGCCTCATGGCTTTCTCGTCCCATCTCGTGGTCTAAGCAACTTAGAACCACTGGGTTTCTTTGCTTGCTTTTCCTATCCCCCGGTTTTGCCCTTAGGTTCGAAACCTTTGGCATTGGCTACAAGAGCTTGCGATTTCCGTCTCAACTCGTCCAAAAAGTCAATCATCTCAAAAAACGTGTTTAAACGTTTCCTCGATTCGACTGGCCTTTATGAGTATCCTCATCGCCTCTTGTCTAGCCTCTACATCATGTCTAAACATCTCCTTGAGTTTGAACATGATAAAATCAGTTCTTTCCTCATCAGTTAAGACATTTGTAGGCTCGGGAGGACAAAGCTCACTGAGTACAAACTTGTACTCTTCAACAGTTTGGGTAATGTCTAGATCTCTATTCCAATCATTACATTCAGGGACCAATGAGTTTAAAATCCTTACGTATCACATAAAGTGGGTTCAAAGCCATATCCTAATCTATGAGCACATATAACAACAAACAATCGATTTAATCTCCGATATTATCTCCCTCAAATAATATCATTAAACCACTAATCACATCTAAAATCCCATCAGATATGGCAAGCCACGATAGTGTGGACGTTTACCTATCCAAATGATTTAGCAATTAGATTACCTTCGGTCGTACATCATCATTAGCGTTACTTCGATGGGAAGAATACTAAGAAGCGTACCTAAGTGTAAACCATTACTCAGTATCTAAGAAGATTGTTTGGGACACGCATATTCACCGCAAGCCACGATAGTGTGGACGTTTACGTTTAACATACGCTCCTTTACTCCCTTCTATAACTGTCTACATCAATCGTTCCAAAATCCCATTCAATGCAGCAAGCCACGATAGTGTGGACGTTTACTACACCAAAAGACTTTTACAATTGACTCCCAATTACTTGAATCATTTAATCTTGTAAATCAAGACGCGGAGAATCATAAGTGAAACTCGAAGTTTCTTACCAGTGATTCACCATGCGAACGACCCTATCTCTCATAAATGAGGGAGCCGAGCAGACAATCGATCCACCTTCAAAAGGATGGTACGAAGGTCTCTAATTTGTGTCCTCGACATGACCAAGTGGCTTTGGCTCCATTCCACTCCCCGGGGTGAGAATGAGTCGACTTGAAATCAGTTTCAGAAAGACAAATTAGGCATTGTTTGATAAACTTAATCAATGTTTCTCGTAAAAGGAATTACAAGAATTCTCCTCCAATGACTTGTCTATACGAACTTCAAAAGTCCATAAAAGTCACCAAGAGAACAGCAATGGAGACCATGGATATGTTTCCATACCCTCTCCCACTTAGCTTTTTTCAATAAAGGGATACGCTATCTAATGCATAATTAAATACACATAAGCATGCATACATGTAATAAAGCACATAGAATATTATCACATAGTCAAAATAATTACTAGAATATTATTTTCCGACTATTATGGCTTTATCGCATCCCCGTACGCATCTTCTAGTCTTCAGTCTTCGTTCTTGAATGCTCCATGTGACGAGAATATTAATCCCAATATTTAAATCTATTTATTTTCAATTAATCCAAAAGTTACTTAATTCGAAAATTAAGTCAATCGAATATATCAAAAATAAAATTAAATATTATTAATATTTTTATTTATTTTTATTTTCCTATCTAATTCTATTAAATCTTTAGAATCCTATCCAAGTCAAACTTGGAACATTCTAGAAGACTTCTATAATAGAATAAAGAAATAAAATAAATTAGGACTCATAATCCTTCCAAATTAATTCCTTTCCTAATCTATTAAAAATTCCATAAAGGAATAATTAAATAGGAAAAATTAATTAAGGACTTTAAAACTTTCCAAAATTAATTATTTTCCTAATCCATTTAAAATTCCATAAAGGAATAATAAAATAGGAAAAATAAATTAATTCCAAATTTATTCCTTTTCCTAATCTATGAAAATTCCCAAGAATAGGAATAATCAATAAGGAAAAATTAAATTTATTCTAAATTTATTCTTTTCCTATTCCATGAGAATTCCCAAAAATAGGAATACTCAAAATAAGAAAACCGAATAATTTAGGAAAGTAAATCTTGGCCGAGATGAACGCGGGTTGGGGATCCCCACGCTCACCATGATCGACCACCCACCTAGAGGAGTCGAACTCCTCATGGTGGTCGATCGAGCCTCATGAGATCGGCCATGGGGATGGCCGATCGAGCCCTCCCTCTATTCGTCTCCTCCGTCACACGTCTTCTTCCGGCGGTCGTTTCGGCATCGATCCAACGTAAAATAAATTACATAATTTAATTACAATCATCCGGTATCGATTCTATACATGAATTCGACCCTATACATTTTCCGGAAAAAGTAGAACATAATAATAAACCTAAATTCGGTCAACCCCCGAATTTTTACTATTACAAGCATTCACCACACATAAAACGAATCTCGACATGTCCGAGAGTTTAATAATCAAGAACAATATTATGACAATAATTAACGAACAATTATATCTAGCCATAATAGTCGGAAACCCTGCAAGGTAGAACAATTTATCGAAAAATACCGTGAACGAAAACCAACGCTCTGATACCAATTGTTGGAAATCGATATCCCGGAATTAATAAATTAATTAAAATTAATTATCTAATTAATTCCGAACGAAATCCTTCGGATAACGAATATCCGGAATTGTCAATGCGGAACGACAATTCCAATCGACTCCCGGTTGCCGGAACATCCCGCCACGAACCACCACGAAGCCGAGCCCAACCAAACCCTAACCGCGGGCGAACCCGCGGCTTGTTCGGTCGAGCCCTCGCATGGGCTCGCGGCTGATCACAACAATCGCCTAGGGCTGCTCGTAGCAGCCCGCTAGGGTTGCCAAAACCCTACGCGAACAGCCCGCTAGGCCATGCCCGAGCACCGCGAGGAGCAGCCCCATCGAACCCTAGCCGAGGCACGAGCCTCCGCTGTTCGATCAGCCCCTCGCACGCCTCCAGGCGTGCGCTACGGATCAGCCCGCATGGCCCCGTGCAGCAGCTCGCATCGCACGCGAGTCCGCTGCGGGAAAACCCGCAGCTCGCTGCGAGCGCGCACGAGGCGATCGCTTGGGAGCCTAGCGCTCGCGCGCGTCATGGACCAGGCGGGCGCCTGGTCCTCAGGCGGGCGCCTGATCCCCAGCGAACCATGTTCGCGCGATCCTCGTCGCCGGATCGCTCCAGCCGCGGCGGTCCGGTGATCCTCGATCACCACCGCCCGGCTTGACCCCGATGAGTATTCCAAATCTTGGATCTTGGTTCACGATATTTCTACGATAATTAAATGATTAAATCATAAAGGGGGTTTTACGATTTACCTCGTTCTCGTTGTTCGGAAAAACGAAGAACTCAATTTGACGACCTTGAGATCTTCCCACGTATTCCTTGCACTAGCTCGAACGTCGGGTGGGCGACGATCTTCCGAACTCCATGGATCTCCCTCTCTACTTTCTCTCTCTAGAATTGTGATCTTCAAGTTATGAGAATAGAGAAGACCATGTAGTGCTTTTATAGGCTACGTAGGGGATCTTAAGGAGGTGGAATATTGGGCTTCCAATATTGAAGATTAAATTGAGCCCAATGCTCAAGTCCATTAATCCTTATCAATATTAATTAATTCTATTTTCCACTATATAAAATTAATTGCACTCCCAATATTAAACCATATTATATCAAATAATATTTCTCCGGTAGTATTATTTATTCCGTGTATTTAAGATATAAATATCCATGAATAAAATTAATTTATTGCTAATTAATTTATTCATCTCTTATATCCGAGACTAGTACCATTCAACCTTAATTATTATGCGGAATGAATCCACCTGCAGGGTTTACATAATAATTCCTTATGAACTCATCTCGGGGATATTATCAACCCTTCCGGGATACACTTGTTTTGGTTGTTTTTGTACTTTGTCGGTAACTATCCACTTTGACGGTGATATTTGCTGGTATCGGAGGGTTAGCAAACAACACAAAAACTGATATGATATGATATAGAAACAAACAGATCGAGTTTATATGCAGAAATCATAAGTAATGGAAATGGAAGCTCGAAGCTCCTCTTCATTCATATATCCTGTTTTGGTTGTTTTTGTACTTGTCGGTAGTATTTGCTGGTAATTGAGGGTTTTGATAAACAACACAAAATATAAATATGTTATAGGTAAGAAAGCAAAGGGTATTAAGTTAAAATGCAGAAATCATAAGTAGAACATGGATGCTCAAGGCACCTCTTTATTCATATATTCATACTTAGAGTTCATAATTAAAAACAAGGTTTGCATGTCCCTTTCCCACTATCTCACTCCCTCTATTTATAATACTCTATGCATGGCTTAATCATGCCACCTAATGCCCACATTTTGGCCTCTTATTGGACCTCTACTCCACTAATATGAAGCATTAAATACCCACTAATTTCCCTTAGTGCTTAATCTGTCTCTTTCCCCGTGAAGTCCCAGCTCGTTGACTGTCACCCCAGGAGCCTCCCCAGGCGATTCCCCTGAGAGGGAGCTCTGATTCTACCGTGCAATCTCTACTGTCCAATGCCCTTATCTTCTTCTTAAATCTGTTTTTCAAGGTCTCGTTGACTATACCGGTTGACTTTCTCTCTTGATGACGTGGCCCTTTGATTCGTGACACGTGTCGGTGACTATTTTCTCGGGTACAACATAGGCCCCCAGGAAAATTAGAGTTTTCAACTTTGATTTCCCTGAAGTTTATGGTGGTCTTCCTCGGTTGACTTGTCTTGGAAATAGCATTCTGACTTTCTGTTGGTGGTTGAGACTTCATTTAATTCTGAATTTTACGCCTTTAAAGGCTCTTCTGAACTGAAGTTGACGTCATATTATGGCTTTTATTTGGAACAGAGATGTGTACCCGAATCAAATAACTAGCTTTTCTTCTCGGATTAGGAATCGGTTGATGAAGACTAAGCTGCCTCTTTCTTTGTCTTTTTCTCAGAAGTTTCCGGAGCTTGATGGACAGGATATTGCTTTAGTAGATGCTTTTGAACGGGTCTGGACAGTTAAAGTGGAGAAAGAGGGTCGACGCCTTGCTCTGAGCGAGGGCTGGAACAAGTTCTGTGAACGCCGTCTTGCCTCAGTGGGTGCTACCATCTTTCTGGAGTTGCGTGGGCAGAAATCTTTTAATATTGGAGTTTTTGGGAGGGATGGAGAGGAGATCATCGATCTAGGAACTGATTCTGAAGATAGCTCGATTGATACTGAACCTGAAAATCTTCCTGTAAAAGATGATTGGGGATATTCTTCCCCGTGAGATTTATCCATAATATAAGAAATTTGTATTTTCTTTGCTTAATTATGATTTCCCGGTTCTATTTCCCGGTGAAATGAATAAGAGTTATTGTTTTTTAGAAGGCTCTTCTTGTTTGTAAATTGTGATAAGTATCAGAAAACTTATCTTTTTAATAAATCCAGAATTTGATAATTTAATAAATAATAAAAGAATAAGGAAAAAGAGTTTCTTCTTAAACTGTCTTTTGTCAGTAAATATTTGCCACGTGGCGTTATCCTGACCAAGTATTTTAGGTTTTACGGGGTAGTGGGGGGACACTTGAGTACGTTTTTCATTGGTAACCGCCCTCTTTTCCCCTTCCTTGATCTCAGCCGTTCGATCAATTTGTGAGGCAGGGTTAATTTTCAAAACATATTAACCCATTTCAAATTTCAAATTTCACAACTCCCTTCGATTTTCAGATCTAGAAATCGGTAAGAAGTTTTTTCTCTCAGTAATTTTTCCTGTGTAATTTTGTTGAATTCGTAGTGTAAATTCCCTCCTACAACCCCATCATCATGCCAAAATACACGAAGGTCGTTCACCCCAAAGTACCTGAAGAGCCCCACGTCCTGCTCGCTCGTCAGTACAAGGAATTTATGGACACGGCGGCACCGGCCTTACCGGGATTCCGACTGGACGAACTAGACGAGGCCCACCCCTACGTTCCTGCTGAGAGGACCATCACAGCGGTTCAACCAGACCCAAACCACCAGGATTGGGGCGCGCACGGCCGAGATAGCACGGTGACAGCGGAAGAACTCACCGACTGGAGGGACGACTGGCGGATTCCCTTCAACGTGCATTTGCATGCGCCGGAAGAGGGAGAATCCGCTTGCTGTCCACCTCCAGGCATGGTGGCCATCGGCGTCGACGCGATGGATCAAGGTCTGCGGTTTCCCCTGCATCCTTCAATTTCAGGCCTGTTGAACCGGTGGGGTGTGGCTCCTCATCAGATTCATCCGAACGGGTGGGCTCAGTTGTACGGGGTTTTGACGGTTTTAGGACAAGTGGGATTTTCTCGACCCCTTACGGGGGATGAATTCCATTTGTTTTTTAGCCCGGTCAATTTCCAGAAAGGGTTGTTGGGTGATTACACTGTGCGATGCAGGAAAAATATGGTGAAGATAAAGGAACCAGAAATTAAAGATCCTACCTGTTGGGATCGATGGTTTTATGTCTCGGGGAGATGGAGAACTCAGACCCGAGAAGGAGAAATTGAAATTCCCCTAACTTATGGCGTTAAAGATGAAAGTAAGTTATACTTTTAAGTTTTTTACAGTTTTGACTGATCTAAAATTGTTTTTATATTTGCAGGTGCTCGGATCTCAAAAACTGACTATAGCATCCCGTGGGATTTGGCTACAGCGAATCTTTTGGCTCGGTGCATTCCTGATACCGAGAGGGACTCGACGTATCTTAACGACGACAGTATTCGTGACGCAGCAGGCCTTTTCTGTCCTCCGTTTGTTGAAGACCAACCCTGTTTTGGTAAAGTCTTATATATTTTTATAGTTTTTGTTTATGTCTTATTTCCTGGGGATATATCCCCCAGGGAAAGATCATCAATTTTTGTCGGGGGTAATATCTTTACTCTTTCCTGGTGCAGAATTTTTCTCTACTGTGTTCGAAGTGAAACCTCCTAATATGGCAGATAACAAACTCTTTGCGAGACTTGGACTTGTGGATGCGTCCCAGACGGGGAAAGCCCGCAAATCAAAAACCAGTTCAACCAGCATAGGTGGCCGCGGATCTGCAAAGACTCGGGGTGGAACAGTAGGTGCCCCAGCTTCCCGGACCAGATCCCGAACTGTCTCCGCCCATGGCGGTGAGACAGATTCTTTGGGGATCATGGGGGTGGTGGACTCCTACAAAGAATCCCCGGCCACTTCTGATGCGGTGATGACTGATGTTGTTCCCAGTCAGGGTTTGCCTCCTTCCGGGTCATCCACACTTCTGCAAATCAAGCTTGAAGGTGATAAGAAAAGGAAGAAATTTGATGGGGGCGTAATTGATGTGACTGAATCACCTCCCCGTGCTGACATGAGTCAGTCTGTTTTTGGAGTTGAGAAGGTCCTCTCTGATAAGTAAGTTTTTATTTGTTTTATATCCTTTCTTTATTTTTATACATTATTCAATCTTTACACTTTATTTCTCGGTCAGGTTCTCCCAGGAAAAACTTCCATCAGTGCTCCTTCCCTTCTTCTCTGGCAAAGGCCCCATTGACCCTGTCACTACCCTGGGCAACCCTGTTGGTGATTCAATTGATGCAGTTGGGAGGTGCTGGACCTCAGAGCTCAATGACCTGATGGACCATGAGGAGCATGCCTTTTCCCTGGCCCTGAAACTGGCCAGTCAAAGTGCAGTTGCCATCTCTGGTGCTCATACTATGGCTGAGAAACTCAGAGCTGAGGTTTCCAAACTATGCATCACCAACATTGGTCAAGAAACACAGGTGAAGGAGCTCAATGCAGCCTACATGGCCGCAGCAGGGGACAGGGATAAATGGAAGAAGGTTGCAGATACTGCACGGGCAGAGATAGGGAAGCTGAAATCAGAGATGCAGGAAGCCTTGAAAACCATCAAGGAAAAAGAAGAGCAGATTGAAGATGCCCAGGACAGCTTTGTCAGGGAAAAGAAAGAGCTACAGGAGGAGGTGGTCAAAGTCACCAAAGAACTGAAGCAGGTCCAGGATAGCTTTGCACAATCTATGGAAAGAGTTGTGGAGCTTGAAACTCTACTGGACTCACCTGCTCACAATCCCAGGGTATTGACTGACCTCCTTTATGTAACTGCATATGCTGATCTCATTAGGTCTGCAGCAAAGGAGAAGAATGATGTGGCCAAAGAGTATGGGCTCAAACTCCTGAAGGATCACATGAAGGGATGTATTCTGGATTCCAGAGTTCCTCAACCTTTTATGGATCTGGAAGTTGTCCATGGAATTGACATGAAATGGTGGCCATCATACAGTCTCCTCTCTATGCCTGGTGAACCTGCAAAGTTGGCTGATGATGCTCCTGTTGATGATGATGAATTTGATGATGAGGGTATGGATCTGCTTGGTGTTGGGCCTGAAGGCAAGCCAAAAGATCCTCTGGTAACCCCTGGTGATGGTAATTCCACCTCCTGAGTTTTATAACTCAGGAGTCTGCTTATATGAATCCTACCCTGAGTGTAAAAAGCTCAGGGGTTTTAATGTTTTTATTTCTTGTTTGGGCCTAAGGCCATAAAACAATATTTGTTATTTCTGTTTGAATTTCAGAGGCAATTTTTGCCTGGGACAAGTTTAAATATTTTGCTGGTGTGTAATAACTTAGTAAGTCATTTTCGGATATTATCCTTTGGGTCTTACTTATGGCCCTGCCACCGTTTTGTTAGGGTTTCTTTTTACCACAATTATCTATAATTTTAACAAGTCAGCTTTAGCTTGTTTGGTGAATCGTAATTCTTTGTAAATAGATAACTTTTTGGCTCACACCCAAGTTTTTACTTTAAAACTTTGCTGGGAGTCTTTGTGAGTTCTTTGTCTTGCAAAAGTGATTTTCGGATTTTAATTACCTCTTGGAATTCTCTCTGATTCTAAGTAACATTTTTCTCCTCCATCTCTCCTTTTGCAAAGACTGACCGATCCTGTGGTTTGTTTCTTTATGAATACCTTTTAGGATTTTCTTCGGACCTATATCTTCTCCCCGCGCGATTCTTGAGTTTCTTTTACTCTGTTGAATCCGTACGCAGAAAGAAGTGTTCGGCCCCATAATCTACAGATTTTTGGGTATTTACCGAACCTTAGTATTCTTCTATGAATACCCAATATTTCTTTTTTACCGGGAAATTTATTTCTTTCCCGGGGTAATATTTTTCCTTTGTAACAGACAAAATATAACTTTCTAGAACTTATACAAATATTTTTGGCAAATACTGAGAAACATTATAAAAGTGATAAAAGGGTTTTACAAAAATAATATCTTTACAAAAAGCCAAAGATTAACCTTTTAATGATAAAATTTCTTTAGGTGCACCGCATTCCACCGATACTGATCTTTGGTCCCGTCGAGAAGCTCTAACTCGTACGCTCCGTTCTGGAGGCAGTGGCTTACTCTAAACGGTCCCTCCCAGTTCGGCCCCAGTGCTCCCTGGTGCGTTCCTAAGATTTTCTTCAGCACCAAGTCTCCTTCTTGGAATTCTCGCGACTTTACTTTTGAATTAAATAATTTTGCAATTCTTTGTTTATTCATAGCATTTAGAGAATCGGAAGCTAACCTTCTTTCTTCAAGAAGATCCAACTCTTTTCGGATGGTGAGTTCATTTTCCGGGGAAATCTCCTGAGCGGTCCGGTGTGATAACACCGTTATTTCCGCTGGGATTACTGCTTCCGTTCCAAAAGCCAAAGAGTAGGGAGTTTCTCCAGTGGCATTTCTAGCTGTGGTACGATATGACCACAGAACCTCTGGAAGTTCATCCGCCCACTTTCCTTTGCGACTTTCCAATTTTGATTTGATGGTATGTTTTAATATTTTATTCACTGCTTCAACCTGACCATTCGTCTGGGGGTGGTAAGGAGTAGAGAATAGCCTTCTAATTTTCCATTTTTCACAGAATTCTTCCACCTCAGCCCCATCGAATTGTTTTCCGTTGTCGGAAATGATTGTCTCGGGTAAATCAAATCGACATATAATATTTTTCCATATGAACTTGATGACCTGCGGTTGATCAATTTTGTTCAATGGTTCTGCTTCGACCCACTTAGTAAAATAATCGACTGCTACAATCGCATATTTTACCCCGCCCCGTGCGGTTGCCAGTGGTCCGATCAGATCGATACCCCACCGGGCAAAAGGCCACGGGCTGTAAATGGATTTCAGGGCTTCTGGGGAAATACGGATGTTAGGACCATGCGTCTGGCATTTAACACATTTACGTGCGTATCCGACTGCGTCCTTTCTCAGGCTTGGCCAGTAAAATCCTTGCCCCATGGTTTTGTGTGCTAGGGATCTTCCCCCCGCATGGTTTCCACACACACCCTCGTGTATTTCTTCCAGGATTTTAAATCCTTCTTCCTTCGACACACATTTTAGTAGTGGAAGGGAGTAACTTCTTTGATATAGTTGTGTATCTATTAAAGTATACTTTGCCGCTCGGGAGCGAAGTTGTTTTGCTTCGGTTTTATCCGCTGGTACTTCCCCGGTATCTATGTACCGTTGAATGGGAATCCGCCAGTCTTCTCCGGCCCCGGCGAGTATTTGCATTTGCATTTCTCTTTGTTCTATTGATGGGGACATTAATTTTGTTAACACAATATTTGAGAAGTCTGCTGATCCTTCAGCTGATGCTAACTTTGACAGGGCGTCTGCTTGTGAATTGTGTTCCCGTGGGATTTGTTCAATTAGAACTTCAGGGATTTTTTCACAAAGTTCCCACACCAATTTTAGGTATTTTATCATTTGTTCCCCTCTGGCCTCGTAGTCCCCACTTACATGGTTTACTACTAATTGAGAATCCATAAACACATGGAGTTTCCTGGCCCCAACGGCTATAGCTAATTCCAACCCAGAAATGAGAGCTTCGTACTCTGCTTCATTGTTCGATGTGGGGAATTCAAACTTTACCGCATGGGTTACTGAGTCCCCATCGGGACTGAGTAATACCACCCCTGCCCCCGAGCACGCGGTGGTAGATGATCCATCTACGAACAGCTGCCAGGCGCGTGCTTGATTCTGGGATTTCTCAGGGAAAGTTAATTCCACAATAAAATCTGCCAGGGCTTGTGCTTTAATTGCTGTCCTCGGGGCGAAAGTTATGTCATATTGACTAATTTCTAACGCCCAACGCAGGAGTCTCCCGGAGATATCTGACCGGTGCAATACTTGCCTTAAAGGCATAGCAGTCAAAACTTCGACGGGGTGCTCAAACAAGTACGCCCGGAGTTTTCTTATTGATACTATTAAAGCAAATGTTAATTTTTCCAGTGGAGTGTATTTAATTTCGGCCTCATGTAATACTTGACTCACGAAATAAATCGGGAAGTGTTGGATTCCTTCCGCTCTTGCCAAGACTGCACTAATGGCATGCTCTGAGGCGGCCAGGTATAAATACAACTTTTCTCCTGGTTTAGGTGCCACAACTACTTTCGGATGGGATAAGTATTCCTTTATCCGTACAAAAGCTTGCTGGGCCTCTTTTCTCCAGTGAAATTCCTGTCCTTTGATGGAAGCAAAGAACGGTCGGGTTTTATCTCCCAGACAAGATATGTATCTGTTCAGGGCGGCGAGACGACCCGTGAGTCGTTGTACGCCTTTTACGTCCCGGGGCTCTTGCATGTCCAAGATAGCTTGGACTTTGGTAGGGTTGGGCTCAATGCCTTCTTCGCTAACCACATGCCCCAGGATCATCCCTTTTTTAATTCCAAAGTTACATTTCTTGGGGTTCAATTTCATATTATAATGCCCCAGAATTTTGAAAACTTCTTCGAGGTCTTTGACATGATCTGATTCGTTTTTACTTTTTACAATAATATCATCAATGTACACTTCCATTGTTTTACCAATTAATTCAGAAAACATTTGATTTACCAACCTTTGATAGGTGGCCCCAGCATTCTTCAGGCCAAAAGGCATTCTTTCCCAGCAATAGATCCCTTTCTCGGAGTAGAAAGCCGTATGTTCAACGTCATCTGGATGCATTGGAATTTGGTGGTATCCCGCCTTGGCGTCCAGTGTTGAGAATATCGCGTGACCTGTCAAATTATCAACCACATGGTCGATATGCGGCATGGGAAAAAGATCTTTCGGGCAAGCATTATTTAGGTCTGTGAAATCTATACACAAACGCCATGCCCCGGCAGTTTTTGTCACCATTACCGCATTGGAAAGCCAAGTTACATCACTCGAAGCTTTCCTGACCAGTTTATTTTCAATTAGTTTATCTACTTCCCCGGCGAGTGCTTGGCACTTCTCGGGGCCCATTTTTCTGCGCTTTTGCGCGATTGGTTTTTTGCAGGGATCTATTTTCAATCGATGGCAAGCATGTTTAGGATCTATCTTTCCTAAATCGGCACTGGACCATGAGAAAGTAGAGATGTTCTCTTTAAGGAAATTTATAATCCCGATCCGGGTATTTGATTCCATGTGAGATCCCACAAGTATTTGTTTCTCGGTTTGCTCTGGGTCTACAATTATAGAGTCCAGAGTTTCAACCATTTCCACAACTGGTGATCTTTTGCATTGATATCCTCCCCGCGAGCCCCAATCCTCTAAGTTCGCTTTGGGTTTAGGCTGTTTTTCCCCCGGAGATGCTAAGTTCTCACTGGGTATTTCTTCGGGGGGTTTATTCATATCATCCGAGGGGATTCGAAGAACTTCTCCGCGCGGGTTTTCCCCGGGAGAGCTTATTCCTTCCTCGGGTATTTTAATGATATCTTTTATGTGATCAATTTGTTTTACATTGCTTTCCTCCAAATTGATTTGGGGAATGTTAGCTTTTTCTCTGATTTTAGTTTTATCAAGATCGCGAAAATACATCAAAGTCTTCTTAGCCATTACTAGATCCCCCCTAACGGTGCCAACTGCACCGGAGGGTGTTGGAAACTTGATACAGTAGTAATAGGACGAGGCGACTGCTTCAAAAGCGTCCAGAAAGGGCCTGCCTAACAAAGCATTATAGCCACTAACCTTATCTACTATTACAAACTTAAGATTCCTAACCATCATGACTTCAGGATTCTTCGCGTCCACCATTTCTACCGGGAGAATGATTTCTCCGTAGGGAATGACTACATCATCACCAAAACCCTTTAACACCATATCGCACGGGTTGACATAGCGCGCTAGCTTCCCCATCAGATCTAGGGTCTTCTTGTACAGAATATTGAGATGTGCGCCATTGTCTACCAACGTGCGAGACACGTCCAGGCCGAGGATTCTTGCTTTTATCACTAAAGGCACATCCTTCGGGAACTTTGTCTCGGCTCGATCTTCCGGGGTGAAAGTTATCAACGCCGTTTCATTGATTGTTGCTTCTTTTGACGGGGCAGTTTCATACCAAACTTCCCACATCTGGAAGTCTCTTTTCCTCTTTCGGTGGCTTTCCTCATTCACTGGCCTCAAGCCGCCGATCATCATGATCTGGCCCACTCTCGGTGGGTCCGGAGCCACAGGAGGCGGTGGTGGAGCCAGCGCGGGAACTTCCCGGGGAGGAGGCCCCTGCGGATCTCCCCCAGCACCTGGCCTGGGCAAGAACTGCCATAGCTTCCCATCCTGAAAAAGTTTCCACAATAGTTTTACCAGTTGCCTGCACTGGCTGGTGTTGTGACCAATCTTTTCATGAAAGGCACACCATTTGTTGGGATCCAACTTGTCCGGGGGAGTTAGGATTGGTGGTGGTTTTACCAACAGATCAGTTTTTTGCATGACCATGATATTCAAAATATCTGCTGGTGTATGACCAGTCTGAGTAGTGAGTTTTCCTTCCAACTCACGGATCTCATCCACACGTGGATCATTTGGCCTAGGGCCTGGTTTCTTGCCAATATAGTTTGGCCTTCGATCGGAGGAAAAAGGAAGTTTTCTCTTTTGCTCGGGGGAGTGTCCCCCGCCAGCAATAAGACGCTGGTACGCCACTTGGGCCCCAGCTTTTCTCTTAAAATCCTCATACGATCGGGGATAGTTTAACATTGCAGATTTAAACACTTTAGAGTTTCTTCTCATACCTCCCAACACGGTGTGAAGTTTGAGGCTATCCGGAATCTCTTCTCCGCCCGCCAACAGTAATTCCCCCACGCGATCCACGTAAGATTCGTCAGTTCCGTTCTCACCCTGTTTGACTCCAAGTAGCTTCTGACTATACTCCATATAGGAAGCTTTGGATGCAAAATACGACACAAACCTTTGTACCAAGTCGTCAAAACACTTAATAGAATGTGCAGGTAAGCTGACGTACCATTGGTGAGGAGTATCGCCCAGGGTGAGTGGGAACAACTTGCACCGGGTAGCATCCGTGGCTCCCCGGCCGGACATATATGTCCTGAATCTGCTCAAATGCGCTTCTGGATCAGTTTTGCCGTTATACAAAGTGGTTTGCATGGGCTGAATTTCCAGTTGCATGGGAGCTTGTTCAACCTCGGGAGCCAAGGGATCGTTGTGACGACCTGCCGGGGCGGCGAGAATTTGATTTTCGTTCAAACGCCTTTCTAGTTCAGAATACTTCTGCCTTAAATCGGCCAGTTCAAGATCAGCACCGGGGGCTCTGTGGGCCCTCGCCGGTGAAAAGTTCATACGTTGCCCGTGCATGTCACTTTTACTTGCCTGTCGATAAGGATCAGTAGAAGTAGCCACTGATTCGGCTCGTTTATTGAGATCTAAAGCCCGACGTGCTCCGCGGTTTCCCCGGGGGGCGCGTCTAGCTCGCTCAGGGCCCTTCCCTGGATTTTCCCCGATGGGTGCATGCATGCCCCTCACCGGGATCACGGGGGTTGTCATTACATACTTCAAAGACATCAATTCTGCCACTGCTTCATCAATTTTCTGCGGAGTATCAAGACTTGCGAATCTGATCGGAGGCGGAACCACAGGCGTCGACGGCCCTCCGATATCGTAAGGATGGAGACGGCGATTCCGACGTCGCGACCGAAGTCGGCGCCGTCGTTGATCTGCCTGAATGTCCATAGGCTCATCGGCCTCTGCACGCTTGCTATTGTGCTCATCGGAGCTGATCTGGGTAGGCGGCGGCTGTTCCTTATTCTCAGGTTCTGGGTTTTTAGGTGGAGATGGAACCTCGGGTTCCACCATCACAGCCTTACCCATCACAGCCCGCCACCTGCCGCTAGTGCCGGACGTACCTGACACCGTGGTGTCTTCATTTTCATTCACCATTTTTGATTTTAATCAAGTTTTTCTGCAACTTCAATACCTGATGCTCGCTCCTTCTAGCGCCAAATGTTTTGGTTGTTTTTGTACTTGTCGGTAGTATTTGCTGGTAATTGAGGGTTTTGATAAACAACACAAAATATAAATATGTTATAGGTAAGAAAGCAAAGGGTATTAAGTTAAAATGCAGAAATCATAAGTAGAACATGGATGCTCAAGGCACCTCTTTATTCATATATTCATACTTAGAGTTCATAATTAAAAACAAGGTTTGCATGTCCCTTTCCCACTATCTCACTCCCTCTATTTATAATACTCTATGCATGGCTTAATCATGCCACCTAATGCCCACATTTTGGCCTCTTATTGGACCTCTACTCCACTAATATGAAGCATTAAATACCCACTAATTTCCCTTAGTGCTTAATCTGTCTCTTTCCCCGTGAAGTCCCAGCTCGTTGACTGTCACCCCAGGAGCCTCCCCAGGCGATTCCCCTGAGAGGGAGCTCTGATTCTACCGTGCAATCTCTACTGTCCAATGCCCTTATCTTCTTCTTAAATCTGTTTTTCAAGGTCTCGTTGACTATACCGGTTGACTTTCTCTCTTGATGACGTGGCCCTTTGATTCGTGACACGTGTCGGTGACTATTTTCTCGGGTACAACATATCCATACTTAGACATTTTAAGAAATACAATTTGCATGTTTGGTAATATAAGAGATAAAGGTTAATAGAAACGATAACGAAAATGACACGATCACTAGGCATCAATGCCCCCTTTTCAGGTCTTTATTTCTCTTATAGAGCATTTAGGCCGTAGCCATTTTAGGAAGTGAATTCCTTTTACAAGTGTTTTTTCTCTCTTTTCTTTCTCTCCCCTTTTTTACATATGAAGAGCATCTATTTATAGGCATTCATGCATGTGATGCTTTTCTATTCTTATGACACCTATCAGCCACATATTTAGCTTTATTGACAACTATTTAGCATGCATTTGACATGTGTCAAACATGTAGTGGACCAACTAACCCACTATCTTTGTTGGTTATTCATCAGCTGTTTCACTGGGAAATTACTGTAACCGCCTGGTACATCTTTAGCTCTTCTTTTAGTCCTGCCCTGGAAAAAGTCTTACTTCTCCCGTGCAATCTTTCCTGTCCGATTTGTTGTATTCTTTGGATAATAATTCTTGCTTTGGCTTTGACTGGTCTTCTTTGACTCTTTCTTTGACGACGTGGCACCGGTCTTATTGACACGTGTAGGTAGCGGATTTTCATGGCACAACATAGGCCCCCAGGAAAAGCGATGGATTATAACATCGATTTCCCTGAAGTTGGAAGTTGATCTTGTTTGTTTGCTCGATTAGATATGACTCGAGTCTTTTACCTGTATAAGATAAAAATCTTTGGAATATTTTTCCTGTTAGATTCTACTGTAATATATTGGACTTACTTAGTCCTTTTTAGATTTCTGAAATTTTTGTTAATTTGATTCTGTATTTCTCGGGGACTTATTTGCAGGATTTCCCCGGGTAATATTTTATCAGTCTCCTGGGACATAGATATATCGAGTTCTGTCACACAGAGTCAATAAATTGGTGCCAATTAAATTGGTCTTTTTTAATAAATAATATTAATATTGGAATTTTTTCGAAAGATTGCTCATCTAATTCCGAAATTAGGGAATCACCTTCTCTGGTGTTAGATCCGGGGAGTCTTTAAAAGATCCCCTGTGATTTGTAGAACTATACCAAAGTTTTTGGATTTTTCATAGATGTATTTTCATCTTTTAATCTCTTTGGAAATAAAGATTGACTTTTGAGTCTCTTCTCATTTTTCCCATGTGAGGAAATTTTACATTTTCTCGGGTCCTTAATAAGGATGCCCCGGCGTGTATCAATGTAATCGCCTATAGGCGTTTTATTTAATGTATCATGTCTTATAGACGGTGTTCATTCCATGCCTGATTAGGTCTTTTGTCGGAATTATTTTCATAGTCGAGATAGTTATAATCACCACGAATCTCCTTTATTTGAGTTTTGCACCGGCTAAACGGTGTCTTTTAGCTTGCACCGATGAGATGGTGTCTTTTAAAGATTGCTCTTTCAAAGAAAAAGCTTGCAATACGTCTGAGAATACTAGGGAGTTTCGGTGCCTCGATCTCATCGGACCATCGACTCTTTCTAGAACACGCATATTCAAGACAAGCTCACCAACCAGAAGAGGAAAGGATTCCGTAAGAACTCGGGGCGGGGTGACTTGCACTCCCGCATTCCGCACAAGGTCCCACATCTTCTCCACCCAAGGCGTCCCACTGGGGGTCTAGATGGTGTGGATTATTATAAAGAGCTCGGTCATCTCCTCTGATGTTGTGATGTCTGAATCGGTTCTAATCAGTCGGCAAATTTCCACTGGATCCTCGACTCTATTGCAAGTTAAGATTAAGTGTGCCAAGTAGCATAAAAGGCTTTATGGTCTTGTGAGCCATTTCTTTGGATGGCCCCTGGGTATACAACTCCTCAACGGGGAGTTTCCCTTTCTGTTTTTAAGATTATAAACCGGCGAGGCGGTGTTTAAAGATTTGCATCGCCGAGGCGATGTCTTTATGTTTAAGATCACATTAATGAGAAGGTTTCTTTATGTTTAAGTTTGCACCGATGAAACGGTATCTTATGTTTAAAGATTATACCGACGAGGCGGTGTATTATGTTTAACTTTGCACCGATGAAACGGTGTCTTATGTTTAAATATTATACCGACGAGGCGGTGTATTATGTTTAACTTTGCACCGATGAAACGGTGTCTTATGTTTTAAAGATTATACCGACGAGGCGGTGTATTATGTTTAACTTTGCACCGATGAAACGGTGTCTTATGTTTAAAGATTATACCGACGAGGCGGTGTATTATGTTTAACTTTGCACCGATGAAACGGTGTCTTATGTTTAAAGATTATACCGACGAGGCGGTGTATTATGTTTAACTTTGCACCGATGAAACGGTGTCTTATGTTTAAAGATTATACCGACGAGGCGGTGTATTATGTTTAACTTTGCACCGATGAAACGGTGTCTTATGTTTAAAGATTATACCGACGAGGCGGTGTATTATGTTTAACTTTGCACCGATGAAACGGTGTCTTATGTTTAAAGATTATACCGACGAGGCGGTGTATAATGTTTAAGTTTATACCGATGAAACGGTGTATAATGTTTAAGATTTAACCGATGAAACGGTGTATAATGTTTAAGATTTAACCGATGAAACGGTGTATAATGTTTAAGATTATACCGATGAAACGGTGTATAATGTTTAAGATTTAACCGATGAAACGGTGTATAATGTTTAAGATTATACCGATGAAACGGTGTATAATGTTTAAGATTTAACCGATGAAACGGTGTATAATGTTTAAGATTATACCGATGAAACGGTGTATAATGTTTAAGATTATACCGATGAAACGGTGTATAATGTTTAAGATTTAACCGATGAAACGGTGTATAATGTTTAAGATTATACCGATGAAACGGTGTATAATGTTTAAGATTATACCGATGAAACGGTGTATAATGTTTAAGATTTAACCGATGAAACGGTGTATAATGTTTAAGATTATACCGATGAAACGGTGTATAATGTTTAAGTTTATACCCATGAAACGGTGTATAATGTTTAAGATTATACCGATGAAACGGTGTATAATGTTTAAGTTTATACCGATGAAACGGTGTATAATGTTTAAGATTTAACCGATGAGACGGTGTATAATGTTTAAGTTTATACCGATGAAACGGTGTATAATGTTTAAGATTTAACCGATGAAACGGTGTATAATGTTTAAGATTTAACCGATGAAACGGTGTATAATGTTTAAGATTTAACCGATGAAACGGTGTATAATGTTCAAGATTATACCGATGAAACGGTGTATAATGTTTAAGTTTATACCGATGAAACGGTGTATAATGTTTAAGATTATACTGATGAAACGGTGTATAATGTTTAAGTTTATACCGATGAAACGGTGTATAATGTTTAAGATTTAACCGATGAGACGGTGTATAATGTTTAAGATTTAACCGATGAAACGGTGTATAATGTTTAAGATTTAACCGATGAAACGGTGTATAATGTTTAAGATTTAACCGATGAAACGGTGTATAATGTTTAAGATTATACCGATGAAACGGTGTATAATGTTTAAGATTTAACCGATGAAACGGTGTATAATGTTTAAGATTATACCGATGAAACGGTGTATAATGTTTAAGATTTAACCGATGAGACGGTGTATAATGTTTAAGATTATACCGATGAAACGGTGTATAATGTTTAAGTTTATACCGATGAAACGGTGTATAATGTTTAAGATTATACCGATGAAACGGTGTATAATGTTTAAGTTTATACCGATGAAACGGTGTATAATGTTTAAGATTTAACCGATGAAACGGTGTATAATGTTTAAGATTTAACCGATGAAACGGTGTATAATGTTTAAGATTTAACCGATGAAACGGTGTATAATGTTTAAGATTATACCGATGAAACGGTGTATAATGTTTAAGTTTATACCGATGAAACGGTGTATAATGTTTAAGATTATACCGATGAAACGGTGTATAATGTTTAAGTTTATACCGATGAAACGGTGTATAATGTTTAAGATTTAACCGATGAGACGGTGTATAATGTTTAAGATTTAACCGATGAAACGGTGTATAATGTTTAAGATTTAGCCGATGAAACGGTGTATAATGTTTAAGATTATACCGATGAAACGGTGTATAATGTTTAAGTTTATACCGATGAAACGGTGTATAATGTTTAAGTTTATACCGATGAAACGGTGTATAATGTTTAAGATTTAACCGATGAGACGGTGTATAATGTTTAAGTTTATACCGATGAAACGGTGTATAATGTTTAAGTTTATACCGATGAAACGGTGTATAATGTTTAAGTTTATACCGATGAAACGGTGTATAATGTTTAAGTTTATACCGATGAAACGGTGTATAATGTTTAAGATTTAACCGATGAAACGGTGTATAATGTTTAAGATTTAACCGATGAAACGGTGTATAATGTTTAAGATTTAACCGATGAAACGGTGTATAATGTTTAAGTTTATACCGATGAAACGGTGTATAATGTTTAAGTTTATACCGATGAAACGGTGTATAATGTTTAAGTTTATACCGATGAAACGGTGTATAATGTTTAAGATTTAACCGATGAAACGGTGTATAATGTTTAAGATTTAACCGATGAAACAGTGTATAATGTTTAAGTTTATACCGATGAAACGGTGTATAATGTTTAAGTTTATACCGATGAAACGGTGTATAATGTTTAAGATTTAACCGATGAAACGGTGTATAATGTTTAAGATTTAACCGATGAAACGGTGTATAATGTTTAAGTTTATACCGATGAAACGGTGTATAATGTTTAAGTTTATACCGATGAAACGGTGTATAGTGTTTAAGTTTATACCGATGAAACGGTGTTAAGTTTATACCGATGAAACGGTGTATAGTGTTTAAGTTTATACCGATGAAACGGTGTATAATGTTTAAGTTTATACCGATGAAACGGTGTATAATGTTTAAGTTTTAACCGATGAAACGGTGTATAATGTTTAAGTTTATACCGATGTAACGGTGTCTGATGTTATTTTGGATATTTTGTTTTAGGTCTGGGCTTAGGCCATAAGACAATGTTTGGTATTCCTGTTTTGGATTTTACAGGCAATTTTGCCTGGAACAAGTATTTATATTTTGCTGGTGTGTAATAACTTGGTAAGTTATTTTTGGATATTATCCTTTGGGTCTTACTCATGGCCCTTCCACCGTTTTATTCAGGTTTCTTTTTACCATAATTATCTATAATTTTGACAAGTCAGCTTTAGCTTGTTTGGTGAATCGTAATTCTTTGTAAATAGATAACTTTTGGCTCACACCCAAGTTTTATTTTAAAACTTTGTTGGGAGTCTTTGTGAGTTCTTTGTCTTGCAAAAGTGATTTTCGGATTTTAGTTACCTCTTGGAATTCTCTCTGATTCTAAGTAACATTTTTCTCCTCCATCTCTCCTTTTACTAAGACTGACCGATCCTATGGTTTGTTCTTTATGAATACCTCTTAGGATTTTCTTCGGACCTATATCTTCTCCCCGCGCGATTCTTGAGTTTCTTTTACTCTGTTGAATCCGTACGCAGAAAGAAGTGTTCGGCCCCATAATCTATAGATTTTTGGGTCTCTACCGAACCTTAGTATTCTTTCTTTTCTCAAGAATAACTCAATACTTTTATTGCACCGGCAAACTCATATGATTTCCCGGGGCAATATATTTCTGTTAAACAGACGAGAATGTAAAAACCAATATATATTTTTTTAAAGGATAGGAATACTTTTTATTTAAAAACTGCATAAACGCATATTTTTCAAAGTTAAAGGCTTATATAAGTTGATCCTTACAGGAAATCAAAATAACTTTAGCGCGTAGGCTTTAAAGATTTACAAAAGTTGTTTCTTATAACTTTAGCTCGTAAGCTTAAAGGTTTTGTTTATTAAAACATAAGAAATTTACCATAAAAGATTATAAGATCTTGTTTTTATAACATAAGAATTTTGCCATAAAAGGCTATAAAGTTTTTGTTTATAATATAAGAATTTTGCCATAAAAGGCTATAAAATTTAAAGTAAGATTTTAACCTTTATTCTTCCAAGAGATTTTAATTTCTCCTGGGTACTGAGGAATCTGGAAGCCAAGGATTTCGCACTGGGAAGGTCTGGTGCCTCGCACAGGGAAAGCCTCGGATGTCCAACCTTCGACTCTAAGTAGAGGGTGCTAACGCACATGAAGCTTTGGGAATCATCAACTCGTCAAGGTACCGGGCTGAAAAACTCATGCCCGTCCCGAGAGGCTTCGAAGGAGGTTAACTCCGAAAACATCTCTTCAAGGAACAGAGTGGATCACGTCGTGCCGGTTTAAAGAGGTTTCGAAGGAGGATAAATCAGACTCCAATATAACCGTCTCTCCAAGGTATTGAGTAGAGCTTGTTGTGCCGGTCCCGAGAGTTCCGGGAGAGTATAACTCAAACCCCGTAGGAATCATTCATCGAGGTACCGTGCATAACATGTCATCTCGTCCCGAGAGGCGCCGGGGGAAGATAACTCTAGCCCCGGAAGAATCATCTCTAAAAACACCAAGCATAACACGTTTTCTCGTTCCGAGAGGCGTCGGAGGAGGATAACTCACTCCCCGGAGGAATCATCTCTTTGGGATACCGGGCAGATCATGTCTTGCCCGTCCAAAAAGGGTACTGGGGAGGATAACTCACTCCCCGTAAGAATCATCTCTTTGGGATACCGGGCAGATCATGTCTTGCCCGTCCAAAAAGGGTACCGAGGAGGATAACTCACTCCCCGGAGGAATCATCTCTTTGGGATACCGGGCAGATCATGTCTTGCCCGTCCAAAAAGGGTACTGAGGAGGATAACTCACTCCCCGTAAGAATCATCTCTTTGGGATACCGGGCAGATCATGTCTTGCCCGTCCAAAAAGGGTACCGAGGAGGATAACTCACTCCCCGTAAGAATCATCTCTTTGGGATACCGGGCAGATCATGTCTTGCCCGTCCAAAAAGGGTACCGAGGAGGATAACTCACTCCCCAGAGGAATCATCTCTTTGGGATACCGGGCAGATCATGTCTTTCCCGTCCAAAAAGGGTACTGAGGAGGATAACTCACTCCCCGTAAGAATCATCTCTTTGGGATACCGGGCAGATCATGTCTTGCCCGTCCAAAAAGGGTACTGAGGAGGATAACTCACTCCCCGGAAGAATCATCTCTTTTGGGTACCGGGCAGACCATGTCTTGCCCATCCCGAGAGGTTTTTGTGGAAGATTTTCGTGGAATCAAGCCTTAGATAATTTTTATAAGTTGTGTTGCTATTTGCAAGCACATTTTCTTTTGTATAAAATACTTCGTAATATGTAAGACTCAATTAGATTTCGAAATAAGATTATTCATGATAAGAATAATTAACTTAAAGCATATAGAAAACATGTTTGATTCTTCAAGCACGCTAATAGATAAGGAAATTTTGTTTGTCCTTTATAAACATAGTATTTTCACGTGTATGATGTGTGAGATTTATGAAAATTCCTTTATATTCTAAAATTACATATTTCGAAATTAATATCATATTTTAATGCTCAAGAATCTCAAAGATTTCAATTAGGTTTTTTCACATGATAATATTCTTTTTTAGTTATTACGATAATATTGGCAATGTGAACTTCTATAGTTTTACCAATGTAATTTTCAAAAAGTAGTATTTACTAACCTTTGATTTGTGGCACCAATATTTACGACTCCACAAAGCATTTGTAATATGTACCCAACTATCTACTTCGTGTAGAATGAAGTTTGCTCAACGTCACCTAGGTGCACCAGGATTTGATGGTATCCTGTCAAGAAATGTTAGTTTGGCTCTTAAAGGCCTCGATCACAACTTTATGTTTCACCCGGGTATTGGCCCCAGCCTTTTCCCGACCGATTGGTAGAGGATTGGGATTTCTGGGTTACTTGCCCCGGCCGATTAGGAGTACTTGCTCCGTCCGATCGGGGTTAGTTGTATCGTCCGTTCAGGAGTACTTACACCGTTCGGTCAGGGGTACTTGCACTGTCCGATCAGGGTTACTTGCCCCGACCGTTCTGGGTAGTCGCCCTGGACTTCGGGGGCTCACTGATATTACGGGCCCCAAGCTCGGGTTCTTGTTTCTTTAAGTTATTTGGAATTCTTGTTTCCTTTTTCACCGTGTTCGTCTGGCGTTAAATTGCATTTAAGCTTTAAGTTTGTTTTGATATTTTCATTTTGTGTTAGTTCGATATATCAATCACAAGAGAAATACAACAAACATAACTTACAAATTAAAAGATCGCCCTGCACCGTGCAATCTGCCCCGGTGGGGATCAGTATATTAAAAGATCGCTCTACACCGTGCAATCTGCTTCGGTGGGGATCAGTATATTAAAAGATCGCTCTACACCGTGCAATCTGCCTCGGTGGGGATCAGTATATTAAAAGATCGCTCTACACCGTGCAATCTGCCTCGGTGGGGATCAGTATATTAAAAGATCGCTCTACACCGTGCAATCTGCCTCGGTGGGGATCAGTAAAAAGATCACCCTGCACCGTGCAATCTGCCCCGGTGGGGATCAGTATGTAATTTGATACAAGAGTATTACGGCGAGGCCACCGGCTCAAAGGCTTTCATAAATGGCCTGCCCAATGCTTAAATTGTAGCATTTATTTTTGCCGGTGGAGTTAAGAATTGCCCGGGATTCATCCGTAGATTTACCCCGGCCAACTGCAAAATCCCCCTGGCCATTTGCACAATATTTGCTGAACTCTGTCCGTAATTCGGTTTGCATGAGTTAAATTTTTGGTTGCATGAACGCATGCTCGACCTTTAGGTCTAGGGGCTCTCTTGGATAACCGATCGGTGTAGGCAAGATCTGACTCTCACTCAATAATCTATATCCGAGAATCGGTGGAACAGATCTGCTATCACCGGGTTATCACCTAGGGCTGCTGAAGCTCTTCCCGGTGAAAGGCCCCGTGTGCGCCCGTGCATGTCGTTTTTGGTTGCCTCGACTTCGTCTTTCCGATGAAGTGGCAATATATTCACCTTTTTGGTTCTGATCTAAATCAAGCCTTCGCCGGCGATCTGATCTAAGAACGCAACTAGACTTCCCTGGGCCCCAGTTGTACTGCACCGGGAAGTATCTGGACTTTCCCGGGCCCTCAATAGAGTTTCCCGAGGCCTCACTGGAATTTCCCGGGGCCTCACTTAGAGGCTCGCACGGGCGGTCGTCTTGGTGTGCATGCATTATTTGCATGTCTTGGTGTGCATGCATTATTTGCATGTCTAACTAGATTTTATATTTTCTATAAAATTGCATCATCGATTTTCTCCGGCGTATTCAATATAAAAAAGGTACATGCACCAAAGTTATCAACGATGATAGATCTCTCTATGCATGAGAATGCCTATCTTGGCATTTATAATGAGGATGAAGGGCTGCATGTCTTACCTTAATGTCGTTTTTTCGATCTATGGGTGCATGGTGGCCTTCCCCTTTTCATGTGGAATCTGGTGGTCTTTATTCATCAACCATTGTTTCCTTAGAAGCTTTTCTGCAACTCGATTCTTGATGCTCCGTCCTTCTAGCGCCAAATGTTTTGGTTGTTTTTGTACTTTGTCGGTAACTATCCACTTTGACGGTGATATTTGCTGGTATCGGAGGGTTAGCAAACAACACAAAAACTGATATGATATGATATAGAAACAAACAGATCGAGTTTATATGCAGAAATCATAAGTAATGGAAATGGAAGCTCGAAGCTCCTCTTCATTCATATATCCATACTTAGACATTTTAAGAAATACAATTTGCATGTTTGGTAATATAAGAGATAAAGGTTAATAGAAACGATAACGAAAATGACACGATCACTAGGCATCAATGCCCCCTTTTCAGGTCTTTATTTCTCTTATAGAGCATTTAGGCCGTAGCCATTTTAGGAAGTGAATTCCTTTTACAAGTGTTTTTTCTCTCTTTTCTTTCTCTCCCTTTTTTTACATATGAAGTGTTGGAGTTGTGTACTTAATGTCTAGATTTAAGTACCGGTAAAACTCCCGGTCATGGCATTTAACCTATTTAATTAATAAACAATTATTTGCATTTAATTAATTATGCAAAATATAGTCCTGGATTTTATACGTTATAGTTAGTATGGTGGGGCATGGGCACACAGAAGATCATACTATCAGTTGCTCGTATTTAATCAAACAGTTGCTCACGACCTAGATGGACACGGACCAATCCATCGGTATAGTCGTTGTGTGAGAGACAAAATAATTTATCTTAATTATTTTATCACACTTGTACACTTGGTGTATTGGGCGGATCAGCTTGAGATTTATTGATTAGGATTGCCTTGGATAATCAATTTAAATCTCAGAGTATTTTATTCTTAATCCCCGATATTATTGCGGGTGTGTATATTTAATACTAGAGGCTTTGATTTTCCAAAGGAATTAACCGATTTAATTATTGGGTTAATTACCGGTAAAGTTGGGTCGCTATATTTTATATATGACATGCCGTGAATACTTGACGGGAAAGTGTATCCCGGAAGGGTTGATAATATCCCCGAGATGAGTTCATAAGGAATTATTGTGTAAACCTCATGAGTGGATTCGTTCCGCACAATAATAAAGGTTGAACGGTACTAGTCTCGGATACAAGATATGAATATTATTTATTGAGCAATAAATAAATTTATTCATGGATATTTAAATCTTAAATACACGGAATAAATAATACTAAGATGGAGAAATATTATTTGATATAATATGGAATAATATTGGGAGTGCAATTTTATTTATATAGTGGAAAATAAATAAAATTAATATTGATAAGAATTAATGGATTTGGGTTGGACCCAATTTAATTTTCAATATTGAAGCCCAATATTTATTCTCCTTATGATCCCCTTCGTAGCCTATATAAGCACTACATGGTCTTCACTTTCAAGAAGAGAATTAATTGACCTACGCCAATCATAAAATCTTGAGAGTGAGGAGGATCCATAGTGTTCGATAGATCGTCGCCCACACGACGTTCGGACGAGGTGCAAGGAATACGCGGGAAGGTCACAAGGTCATCAACCGAATTCGTTTCTCCGTACAACGATTCGAGGTAATAATCATAAACCCCCTTTTATGATTTGTGATTGTTTTAATCGTGATATGTACATGAACAAGACGATCCGGGAACGTCGAGACCGGGATACGGGGATCTCGCGATCCCCGTCGGGATCGAAGAAGGGGCGGCCGAACCCTAGGGTTCGACCGCCGACGCGCGGGCGTGAGAGGAGCCCCGGCTGGACGCCGGGGCGAGCGATCGACGTGAAGTCGATCGCTGGGGGTTCGGCCGTGGGCTGGTGCCACGGCGGATCGAACCCCCCCGGCCTCCCTCCGCCGGTGGTGCGCGCAAAGGGAGAAGGCCGCGGCTGGACGCCGCGGCTGGGGCGATCGAACCCTAGTTCGATCGCCGGGGACCGTCGCGACTTCGCGCCGCGACTGGTGGTCCCCCTCCCGTCGGATGGCGGCGGTGAGTCGCCGGACTCACCGCCAGGGGGCTGTTCCGAACAGCCCCGGCGATCGCCATGCACGGCGATCGCGAACCCCGCGATGGGGTTCGGCTAGGGTTTAGCCGCGGGTTCATCCCGCGGCGATGCTCTCGTCGAGCCCGGTTCTTCGTGTGGTGTTCGCGTTCGTAATTTCCGACTCGCGGGAGAAAATCGGCTGGGGGCGGGCTGCGTGTCTTCGGGCGCGTAGTCTCCAAAGGTCGGACTCCTGCGGATGAGTTGGTGTTCGTGCGGACTCCGGCGACGGGTTTTCGGTCGGGTTATCGGTTCCGCAATTTTTGATAACCCGGGACATCGAATCCCAGCAATTGGTATCAGAGCGTTTGGTTTCGTGTTCATGTACATATTCGATTATTGTTCTACCTTGCAGGATTTCCGGCTATCATGGTTGGATTTAATTAATTGTTTTTTAATTAATTATCATGATTATTAAACTCTCGGACATGTCGAGATTCGTTTTTGTGTGGATGAATGTTGTAATAGTAAAAATTCGGGGGTTGACCGAATTTAGGATTTATTATTACGCACTTTATTTTCCGGAAAATGTATAGGGTCGATTTCATGTATAGAATCGATACCGGAATTGTAATTTAAATTATTGTAATTTTTATTACGTTGGTTCGATGATGAGACGATTGCCGGAAGACGAAGACGTGTGACGAAGACGAAGAGGACGAAAAATCCGGGGAATCGATCATCCCCATGATCGATCCCCATGAGGATTGATCGACCCCATCGAAGGGGCTGCCCGCTAGGGCTTCCGGCCACGCCGGCCACCGGTGGTGGTGGCGCGTGGGCTGGGGGCGGCGGCGGTGGTGGTCCCGGGCGGTGGAGGTCGACGGTGGGGATAGCGTGGGATCTCCCAATCTCATGCTATTCCTACCAAGATCGACTTTCCCAATTAATTCGGGTTTCCTATTTGAGTACTTTCTTTTTAGGAAAATCTCATGGATTAGGAAAAGAATTAATTTAAATTAATTTTATTTCTATTGATTTATTTCCTTCATGGAATTAATCATAGATTAGAAATTTAATTGATTTAGTACTAAAATTTATTTTTCCTATTTGATTATTCCTACTCATGGGATTATTCATGGATTAGGAATAAAAAATAAATTTGGAAAGTAGAGAGTCCTAATTTATTTTATTTCCTTGTTCTATTATAGATATCTTCTAGAATATTCCAAATTTTATTTGGATAGATTATTCTAAAGATTTAATAAGAACTAGATAGGAAAATAAATAAATAAAAATATTAATAATATTTAATTTTATTTTTGATATATTCAATTGACTTAATTTTCGAATTAAGTAACTTTTGGATTAATTAAAAATAAATAGATTTAAATATTGGAGATTAATATTCTCGTCACATAGAGCATTCAAGAAACGAAGACTGAAGACTAGAGGATGCATATGAAGATAAAGCCATGATAGTCGGGGAAAATAATTCTCTAGCATTATTTTGACTATGTGACCTATGTGCTTTATTGCTTTCATGCATGCTATATGTGTTTATTTTTATGCACTAGATAGCGTATCCCTTTATCGTAAAAAGCTAAGTGGGAGAGGGGATGGAAACATTCCCATGGTCTCCATCACTGTTCTCTTGGTGACTTTTATGGACTTTCGAAGTTCATATAGACAAGTCATTGGAGGAGAATTCTTGTAATTCCTCTTACAAGAAACATTGATCGAGTTTATCAAACAATGCCTAATTTGTCTTTCTGAAACTGACTTCAAGTCGACTCATTCTCACCCCGGGGAGTGGAATGGAGCCAGAGCCACTTGGTCATGTGGATGACACAAATTAGAGACTTTCGTGCCATTCTTTGATAGGTGGGTCGTTTGTCTGCTCGGCTCCCTCATTTATGAGAGATAGGGTCGCTCGCATGGTGAATCACTGGTTAGAAACTTCGAGTTTCACTTATGATTCTCCGAGTCTTGATTTGCGAAATCGAATGGTTCTTGTAATTGGGAGTCAATTATAAAGATCTCTTGGTGTAGTAAACGTCCACACCACGTGGCTTGCTATGCCGACGGATTTTGGATTAATTGATGTAGACAGTTATAAGTAATTGTGAAGAGTTGTGAAATTGTCGTAAACGTCCACACCACGTGGCTTGCGGTGACGTAGCAATTCCAAGCGATATACTTTAGTACTGAGTAATGGTTTACACTTAGATACGCGTCATAGTATTCTTCCCCACGAAGTTACGCTATGATTGATGTATGACCGAAGAAAAACTAATTGCTAAATCATTTGGGTGGGTAAACGTCCACACCACGTGGCTTGCCTTACCTGATGGGATTTTAGACGCAATTAGTAATTTAATGATATTATTTAAGGGAGATAATATCGGACATTAAATTGATTGTTTGTTTACATGTGCTTATAGGTTTAGAGAATAGCTATGAATCCACTTTCTATAATACTCAAGGAACAAAAACTCACTGGTCCCAATTACATTGATTGGAAGAGAAATTTGGACATTGTCCTGACTGCTGAAGAGTACAAGTTTGTACTCTA
Organism: Euphrasia confusa; assembly: GCA_954870475.1. Lineage (NCBI taxonomy): Eukaryota > Viridiplantae > Streptophyta > Magnoliopsida > Lamiales > Orobanchaceae > Euphrasia > Euphrasia confusa. The sequence continues at coordinate 38,601,027 of OX940956.1, read as the reverse complement.
TGAGCAATGCCCTGCTGAACCCACGGCCGCCTCAACTGATGAGGAAAAAGAAGCATATCGGAAGTGGAAAAAGGCTGATGAAATGGCTAGGTGCTATATTTTGGCTTCTATGTCAAATGTACTCCAAACCCAGCATCAGTCGATGGACACTGCCGAGGATATGTTATTTAACCTCAAGGAGATGTTTGGGCATCATGACCGTGCGGCTAGGCAAGATGCCATGAGAGTCCTCATGTCAACTACTCAGTCTGAAGGAACGCCTGTCGAGGAGCACGTTCTCAAGATGATGAGTCTGTTGAATGAATTGGAGGTCCTAGGAGCTATGATTGATGGTGAGACACAAGTCGACATCATACTCCAGTCTCTGACCCCTAGTTTTGAGCAGTTTCGTATGAGTTATAATATGGGTAAACTATCTTATACTCTTGCGCAACTCCTGACTGAACTGAAGGCGGCAGAGGGGATCTACAAGAAGGGCAAGTCTCAAGCGCTTGTAACTACCAGGGCCAAAAGCTTGAAAGCTATTGGAGGTAGGGGCAAGAAAAGGAAGCAAGCCATGAAACCCAGTGGTGCCAAGAGGAATGGACCACGAGTGGGGGCTAGTAAGCCAAAGGGCTTGTGCTTCCGATGCAAGAAGTCTGGACACTGGAAGTCTGAATGTCCTCTCAGAGGTACGAATTTTTCTTTAGTCGTAAAAACATAGTCAGCGGTATTATCTACCGGAATTCTGGTGTGTAGATATGGAACCACTGACGGTATGTGCATTTCTTTAAATGCAGGGGTTCCAGAAAACCCGGCGACTTAGAGAAGAAGAATTCGAGTCTACATGGGCGAAGCTGTTGGGGTAGCAGCGGTTGCAGTGGAAGACATTTATCTGTTTTAAGTTTTCATTTCAGTTATTGCTTATGTACCCCTTTATTTTGAAAAAGAACTTCGTTCTGGTTTTCTTTATTATTAATGGATATTTTATTTCTTTAATCATTTGATGGTTTGGATAAGAAATAATGGTGATATCTATTATGGTACATTAGATAGCAATATGTGAATGATGAATCCTTAGTCTACCACGATGCAACAAACCGTTATGTATAACTTGTTTTACTTATTAGATGTATTTCTCTTATTAATCATTATACTTATGAATTCTTGAACTTGGTAGTATCTATTCAAAAGGGATTCAAAAGGTCGAAATTGATTTGATCAATTATGGTTGGAGGAATGGACCTCCCGACCTAAGAATCGATCTTGATAGATGATACAACTGAGTTAACCTTTCTGGATAAAGGATGGAGTTCGGACAAGTATAGAAAAAGATTAATGATTGATGCGGTATGTGTAATTAGAGAAGGTACGAGTCGTTCTTCCAAGAATACTCGAAGATGGATTAGACTACTTGTTGTGCCATAAAAGCGGAGTGTTTTAACACAAAGCCATTATGGGGAACCTTCAAAGTATATCCATTGAAAGCCTGCGACTTGTTCGCGGAGGCTATCACCTATCCGAATAACACATAGCATAAATCAGAGATTGAGATTAAGTCTCAAGCGACTACACCATACACTGATGTGTAGACATGGTGTGTCAAAAACGAGAAATGGTATTCTAATAGTAAAAGAACAAGTTTGTTCGGAATTACCTATGTTCTATGGATATTTCTGGATACAACGGCACATTCTATGTGGTTGTAGAATAATCCTAGAAGAACAAGCAATTGTAAGTTCAATAGTACTACGAACCAGATGGGTATCCTCACCCGGTTCTTAGAGGAAGACTATTAGATGAACTACAATGCCCTAACTGACAAAGTACCTTAAAATGAGGAAAGGAAAGACTGAGAACCAGCCTAACCGAGTAGCGGTACACCACTAACTGCACCTAATGTTATTACTGTTATGCACCGGAACGCCATTGCAGTGGGAGGTTGTTAAGCAACCGAAGATGTTCATAAGACTGGAGGAGTTTTGAACTCTGGATCTAGTATACATGAAATCGATCCCTAGATCTGCATAGATTTGCGAGAAAGGTGTGTTAGAGACGTAATGGAAACAAGGGTGGTGTTTCTCGGAATTTTATGTAGATAACACTTCATCGTTGGCGACAATGTAAAAGTGTTGTCAGACATAAAATAGAGGTTGTCTAAATAAATCGAGATATAAGATTAAGATGAAGTTGGATCATGTTCTTAGAAATCTTTCGATCTCTGGATAAGAACATTTGTACTTCTCTTAAGATATCTTATACGATTATGGTTTGCTTTAAACATGCACAATTCTGAGAAAGGTTATTGCCTTTCGGGAACAGAATGCATCTATCTAAGGTATGTGTTTCGAACGCATAAAGGAGATAGATATAGACAAAGCAGGTTCCTACACTTTGAGTGTAGAGAGCTTTGTAGATGCAGTGTTATAAAACAAGAACCTGATATCAACTATGCGGTTAGCGTAGTGGGAGGATATCAAAGTAATCTGGATAAGAAATATTCGAATGCTGTAAAGTACTTGGAAGTACTGGATTACTAGCAATACGAAATCTTCTTAGATTACAGTTTCTCAGATCAAAATCGGAGAAAGACCAGTGTAAGTCGATATCAGGCTATGTGTTCACTTTTAGAAGAGGTGGAACCTAAGGATGAAAGAGTGATAAGCATGATGCTTCTCGGACTCTATCATAAACCGAATAGCAGCCTCAGAGGCAGCGGAAGTTTTGGTTAGGTTCCGGAATGACCTCTGAACTTGGATATGATTCTTGGTTCACCAAAAGGCTATGTACATAGCGGTGCGTGGAGAACTGGAAGAAGTCATAAGTTCGAAAAGTGATGATAACACATAGAGCCAGTACCACCTGATACGAGTCATCGTCAGAGGGACGACGCTGTAGTCACCAAGATAACTTCAGAGCGGCAACCTAGATTGCTCATTCACATAATACTTCTGGAAAGTATAACTTAAGCACGTGATGAGTATGGGAGTCGGGAGTTTGGAGGAAATGACTAGACCTTAGTACAAGTGGGAGATTGTTGGAGTTGTGTACTTAATGTCTAGATTTAAGTACCGGTAAAACTCCCGGTCATGGCATTTAACCTATTTAATTAATAAACAATTATTTGCATTTAATTAATTATGCAAAATATAGTCCTGGATTTTATACGTTATAGTTAGTATGGTGGGGCATGGGCACACAGAAGATCATACTATCAGTTGCTCGTATTTAATCAAACAGTTGCTCACGACCTAGATGGACACGGACCAATCCATCGGTATAGTCGTTGTGTGAGAGACAAAATAATTTATCTTAATTATTTTATCACACTTGTACACTTGGTGTATTGGGCGGATCAGCTTGAGATTTATTGATTAGGATTGCCTTGGATAATCAATTTAAATCTCAGAGTATTTTATTCTTAATCCCCGATATTATTGCGGGTGTGTATATTTAATACTAGAGGCTTTGATTTTCCAAAGGAATTAACCGATTTAATTATTGGGTTAATTACCGGTAAAGTTGGGTCGCTATATTTTATATATGACATGCCGTGAATACTTGACGGGAAAGTGTATCCCGGAAGGGTTGATAATATCCCCGAGATGAGTTCATAAGGAATTATTGTGTAAACCTCATGAGTGGATTCGTTCCGCACAATAATAAAGGTTGAACGGTACTAGTCTCGGATACAAGATATGAATATTATTTATTGAGCAATAAATAAATTTATTCATGGATATTTAAATCTTAAATACACGGAATAAATAATACTAAGATGGAGAAATATTATTTGATATAATATGGAATAATATTGGGAGTGCAATTTTATTTATATAGTGGAAAATAAATAAAATTAATATTGATAAGAATTAATGGATTTGGGTTGGACCCAATTTAATTTTCAATATTGAAGCCCAATATTTATTCTCCTTATGATCCCCTTCGTAGCCTATATAAGCACTACATGGTCTTCACTTTCAAGAAGAGAATTAATTGACCTACGCCAATCATAAAATCTTGAGAGTGAGGAGGATCCATAGTGTTCGATAGATCGTCGCCCACACGACGTTCGGACGAGGTGCAAGGAATACGCGGGAAGGTCACAAGGTCATCAACCGAATTCGTTTCTCCGTACAACGATTCGAGGTAATAATCATAAACCCCCTTTTATGATTTGTGATTGTTTTAATCGTGATATGTACATGAACAAGACGATCCGGGAACGTCGAGACCGGGATACGGGGATCTCGCGATCCCCGTCGGGATCGAAGAAGGGGCGGCCGAACCCTAGGGTTCGACCGCCGACGCGCGGGCGTGAGAGGAGCCCCGGCTGGACGCCGGGGCGAGCGATCGACGTGAAGTCGATCGCTGGGGGTTCGGCCGTGGGCTGGTGCCACGGCGGATCGAAACCCCCCGGCCTCCCTCCGCCGGTGGTGCGCGCAAAGGGAGAAGGCCGCGGCTGGACGCCGCGGCTGGGGCGATCGAACCCTAGTTCGATCGCCGGGGACCGTCGCGACTTCGCGCCGCGACTGGTGGTCCCCCTCCCGTCGGATGGCGGCGGTGAGTCGCCGGACTCACCGCCAGGGGGCTGTTCCGAACAGCCCCGGCGATCGCCATGCACGGCGATCGCGAACCCCGCGATGGGGTTCGGCTAGGGTTTAGCCGCGGGTTCATCCCGCGGCGATGCTCTCGTCGAGCCCGGTTCTTCGTGTGGTGTTCGCGTTCGTAATTTCCGACTCGCGGGAGAAAATCGGCTGGGGGCGGGCTGCGTGTCTTCGGGCGCGTAGTCTCCAAAGGTCGGACTCCTGCGGATGAGTTGGTGTTCGTGCGGACTCCGGCGACGGGTTTTCGGTCGGGTTATCGGTTCCGCAATTTTTGATAACCCGGGACATCGAATCCCAGCATGAAGAGCATCTATTTATAGGCATTCATGCATGTGATGCTTTTCTATTCTTATGACACCTATCAGCCACATATTTAGCTTTATTGACAACTATTTAGCATGCATTTGACATGTGTCAAACATGTAGTGGACCAACTAACCCACTATCTTTGTTGGTTATTCATCAGCTGTTTCACTGGGAAATTACTGTAACCGCCTGGTACATCTTTAGCTCTTCTTTTAGTCCTGCCCTGGAAAAAGTCTTACTTCTCCCGTGCAATCTTTCCTGTCCGATTTGTTGTATTCTTTGGATAATAATTCTTGCTTTGGCTTTGACTGGTCTTCTTTGACTCTTTCTTTGACGACGTGGCACCGGTCTTATTGACACGTGTAGGTAGCGGATTTTCATGGCACAACAACACTGTCCGGTCAATTATTCACGGCATGTCATATATGAAATATAGTGACCCAACTTAACCGGTAATCAACCCAATAATTAAATCAGTTGATTCATTTGGTAAATCAAAGTCACTTATATTAAATATACACACCCGCAATAATATCGGGGATTAAGAATAAAATACACTGAGACTCGAATCGATTATCGCCGGCAATCCTAATCGATGAATCTCAACGATCCGCTCAATACACCAAGTGTACAAGTGTGATAAAATAATTAAGATAAATTATTTTCTCTCTGACACAACGACTATACCGATGGATTGGTCCGTGTCCATCTAGGTCGTGAGCTACTGTTCGATTAAATACGAGTAACCGATAGTATGATCTTCTGTGCGCCCATGCTTGCACCATACTAACTACAACGTATAAAATCCAGGACTATGATTTGCATATATTTAATTATAAATAATTAAATGCAAATAATTGTTTATTTAATTAAATAGATTAATGACAATGGATCGTGAGTTTGCGTTACTTAAATCTAGACATTAAGTACACAACTCCAACACCAGGATCATACCTTTCTTGATACCGAAATTGCATTTTTTGGGATTCAGTTTCATATTATAGTGCCCCAGAATCTTAAAGACTTCTGCAAGGTCTTTTATGTGATCTGCTTCGTTCTTGCTTTTCACAATGATATCATCGATATACACTTCAACAGTTTTACCGATTAAATCTGTAAACATCATGTTTACTAACCTTTGATATGTGGCCCCGGCGTTCTTTAAACCGAAAGGCATTCTTTCCCAGCAAAACACCCCTTTCTCCGTGTAGAACGCTGTGTGCTCTATATCATCTGGGTGCATCGGAATTTGATGATAACCTGCCTTAGCATCAATTGTTGAAAATATAGCATGACCTGTCAAATTATCGACAAGGTGATCAATGTGTGGCATCGGAAAGTGGTCCTTGGGACATGCATCATTCATATCTGTGAAATCTATGCATAGTCTCCAGGCGCCTACTGTCTTCGATACCATCACAGCATTGGATAACCAGGTGGCATCGCTCGAGGCTTGCCTCACCAGTTTATTCTCAATTAATTTGTTCACTTCCCCGGCCAGTGCTTCGCACTTCTCCGGCCCCATTTTCCTTCGCCTCTGGGCAATAGGTTTTTTCTTGGGGTCGATTTTTAACCGATGGCATGCATGTTTGGGATCTATCTTTCCCAAATCCGCACTTGACCAGGAGAAAGTACTCTGATTTTCCCTGAGGAAATTTATCAGTCCACTTCGAGTGTGCTCTAACATATGTGTACCCACGAGAACTTGCTTATGAGCTTGCTCGGGATCCAACATTATGGAGTCTAAGTTTTCGACCACTTCCATGGCAGTTCCTTTTCGGTGTTTGGTTCCCGTCCTGGGATCATAATCCTCGTGCTCCGGCCCCAACCGGTCCTGAGTTTGGCTGGTGGAAGCTGTTCCCGCACAGGGATCTTACCCTGGGGAATTTGCTTCCTTCCCCGGAACCAACTCTTGGATCGCTCCGGGCCCCACGGTATTTATGTCATCAGGAACCTGGGTTTCCACACCTGTAATAGTAACTTCAGCCACTCGGGACTTTTTGTTTTGCTCATCCTGTGAGTCTTTGATATCTTCCTCCAGTCTTTCCTGGGGATTATCATTTGCATTTATAGCTAAGTTATACAGATCACAGAAATACAAAATACACTTCTTTGCCATTAGTAGGTCGCCTCTAACGGTGCCAACCGTGATGGAGTTATATTCTAAATGTCTAGTTTAGTGACAATATGGAACTCCTTATCTGTGTTTTATTATCTATTAATCAAAAGTCTGCATTTTGTTTACATACACTCTATGCCATAGTCCTAGATATATACGTTGTAGACAGTATGGCGTGAGGAGACACGCGGAAGATCATACTGTCGGTTACTCGTATACTATCGAACAGTAGCTCACGACTTAGATGGACAGGGACAATCCATCGGTACGTCGTTGTGTGACTGGTAGATAGTCGGTCTTGACTATCATGTTACACTCGTACACTTGGTGTATTGAGCAGGACCACGGGAGGGCGTTCGGTTTATACTAATCGAAGTAACCGAACTAGACCTCAGATATTTCGGATATACGAATTCCTAATCCCTATATAATTATAGGTGCGTGTGTCCAATTCTCGGTTCTTTAACTTGCCAATGAGTGAGACTAATTGATTAGTCGAGATCCTCGGTAAATTGGGAATCGTAATTGTACGCACGGCATGCTGTAGATTATAGACAGAAAACCGTGTCCCGTTTATTGGGTTGATTACGTCCCCGAGATGAGCTCATAAAGTTTATCATGTAAACCCTGCAGGTGGATTTGTTCCACATGATAATAAGGATGAGTGGTACTAGTCTCGGATAATAAGAAACGAATTAATTTAATTATTAGTAATTAAATAAATTCGTGGACGTTCGATATCTTAAACACGGGGAAAGTCGTATATGTAATTTCGGCGGAATTATTATTTTTGAATAATATTAAATTAATTTCGGGAATTCAATTATTATTATTTAGTGGAATTAATAATAATTAAAAGTGTAATTAATTAAGGTTTTCTTTTTAAAGACTTCGAGTTAATTAATATTACATTTTAGCCCTTAATTAATTTATCCTTAGGTCCCTAACGTAACTCTATAACCCCCCCCCCCCCTTGCCCTCTCCTAAAACCTACAGTTCGCCGCAACATTTTATTTCAGCAGAGAAAAAGAATTGTTAGCGCAATTAAAAAGTTTCTCTGTTAAAATAAAATAGTTAACGCAAATATAATTTTTCTCTCAGAGAGAATAATTAAAATCATTGCGCTGGTTTGAGAAAGGAGAGAGCGGACAAGGAATTTCCAGCAGATCGTTGCCCACACAACGGCTGGAGTCGGGAAGAGTCATACGTTAGAAGCTCTAAGGTCTTAACCATCGACCGATAAGGTATGAGATCGGATCTCTATTCCGCTTTTATCGATCTCATTTTTCTCGTTGATCATACATGAACGTAGATCGGGTTCCGGGGCTGTGGGTTTCATTCCTCGACTACTGGGGGTTCAAGGACCTCCGGATCGGTAGTCGGAAGAGGAAAAACGACCCGGAAACGAGCCCGGAACAGCAACGTCGCGTTGCTGTTCGCGGGCGAACAGCGCCCGCTGGTGGGCAAACGGCGGTCGCCGTTTGCAGCTCCACCAGCGACCGCTGGACTGCAATCGGCGGGCGCTGATTGGGTTCAGTCCAGCTCCGTTTCGCGCGTTTGTCCTCCGGGGCAATGGCTGGGCGTGACTCGGGTCATGGGCTGTCGTGTGAACGAAGTAACGGACGTGGAGGTCGACTGGGATTGTTCGGATGTTCGGGCGATCGAACGAACGCATCCCGGGTAGTCGATTTCCAACAAATGGTATCAGAGCCGGTTTTTGTACGTTCTATGTATCGTTTGCGAGATTTGTTTTGCAGGATCACCCGATTATTATGGTCATGTTTATTGTACTGTATTTTGTGGTGTGTTAAACTCTCGGGATTGTCGAGATCTTTTGGTTTTATCGTTGCTTGTTTGTAATAGTTAAAACGACGGGTTGAGTCGTTTAGGGTTTTTCCTTTTCGTTTTCGTTTATCCGGATGTATAGGATCGATCAACCTGTATAGGATCGATGCCGGAAGTAGTTAGTTTACATGTGTAATGTCACTACTGCTTGGTGGATCGAGAGGAGATCGAAGGACGGACGAACGAGGGTCGAGAAGTCGAACCCGCAGCCTGCTGTGCACAAACGGCGCCCGCTGGAGGGCAAACGGCGACCGCCGTTTGCAGCTCCTCCAGCGACCGCTGATGGTCATACAGCGGGCGCTGTTCGAGGTTTGGAAGCAGCGGCTCGGGGGTTCGACGGACATCACGGAACGCTCGTCTTTGCCCGGGATGATACTCCAGTGGGAGGGGTTCGTCTCTTGGCACTTAGACGAGTCGGTGGTGGACCGAGACCTAGACGAGCAACGAGACGAAGATCCGAGAAGACGTGCATTGAAGAATTTTAAAGGCCATAATAATCGGGCCACGTTAAATGCTTTCTATGTGTTTACGTGCTTTATTATGCTTTAATTTTATATGCATGTGAATGTTATCCCTTTCGTAAAAACTAAGTGGGAGAGGGATTGGAAACAATCCCGCGGTCTCCATTCTCTGTTCTGATGGTGATGTGTGTCGCTTACGAGTTGGCTTTAGTGTCATCCTCCCTATCGGATAAAGTGGACACACGGATATCACCGGATCAAAATTCGAATTCAATTCCATTTATAGAATTGAACACTTAAGTTTTTCAAAGCAAATGCCTAATCTGTCTTTCAAAGACTAAGTTCAACTCGACTCATTCTCACCCCGGGGAGTGGAATGGAGCCAAAGCGCTTGCTTATGTCGATGACACAGATTAGAGACATTCGAGTCATTTGATGGCTAGATCGATTGTCTGGTTGGCTCCCTCACTTGTGAGAGATAGGGCTCAATTGCATGATTGATCGCTGGTTAGAAACTTCGAGTTTCACTTACGAGACATCAAGCTTTGATTAACGAAATTGTGAAATTTATTAAATGGAATTCAATTAACAAAGTTGTTTGTTTAGTAAACGTCCACACTATCGTGGCTTACTAGACGGAAACGGAACTTTGGGTTAATTGAGGCTCGACAGTTATAGGAAATCGTAAAGGGACCGCATGTCAACGTAAACGTCCACACTAACGTGGCTTGCGGTGGATATGTAGTTCCCGAGCGGTTAACTTAGTACTGAGAAATGGTACACACTTAGGTACGCTTTACAGTATCCTCCCCATCGGAGTCACTGCTGTAATGATGTACGACCGAAGTAAAAGTCCAGTTATAAAATCGTTTGGACTAGTATACGTCCACATGAACGTGGCATGCTGGTCTGATGGGATTTTAGGATTAATTGGTAAATTTAATGATATTAATTAAGGGAGTTAATATCGAATTAAATTTGACGGTTTGATTTGTCTCTTTTATAGATATGGCACTCAACCCACTGTCTGTGATACTAAAAGAAAACAAACTCACTGGTCCAAATTATGTTGATTGGAAACGAAACTTGGACATTGTCCTAACTGCTGAGGAGTACAAGTATGTACTCCAGGTCGAATGTCCTGTTGCACCTACTGAAACATCCTCTCCTGAGGAAAAGGAAGCTCATCGGAAGTGGGTCAAGGCTGATCAGATGGCGCGGTGCTACATTTTGGCATCTATGTCAAATGTGCTGCAACATCAGCATGAAGCCATAGACACTGCCTATGATATGATGCTTAACCTCAAGGAGATGTTTGGTAGTCAGGACAGGGCAGCCAGGCAAGATGCTATGAGGAAACTCATGACGGCCACTATGTCCGAAGGAACGCCCGTGAGGGATCACGTTCTTAGGATGATAGGCTATCTGAATGAGATAGAGATTATGGGAGGTGCTATCGATGGGGAAACCCAGATCGACATAGTGCTCCAGTCTCTGCCTAGGAGTTTTGAGCAGTTCCGCCTGAACTATAACATGAACAAGAGGTTATATACGTTGGCGGAACTCCTGGCTGAACTCCAGGCGGCAGAGGGCATCTTTAAGAACTCTCAAGCACTTGTGGCTGTGAAATCGACTCTTCCTCGCCCTTCGGGGATTAAGAAGAAGAAAAAGCAAGGACGGAAACCCAGTGGGCCCAGAGTTGGTGGACCACAGAATGGAGTGAACAGGCCTAAGGGCAAGTGTTTCCGTTGCAAGCAGTCTGGACATTGGAAGTCTAATTGTCCTCTCAGACAAGGAGGTATGAACTTTTCCTTAGTCACTGAAACATGTTTAGCGGTGTTATCCACCGGTACCTGGTGTGTGGATACGGGAGCCACTGATCATGTCTGCAATTCTTTGCAGGGGTTCCAGGAAACCCGGCGGCTTAGAGAGGGAGAGATCACCATCTACATGGGCAACGCTACGAAAGTGGCGGCGGTTGCAGTGGGAGATGTTCATTTATCTTTTAATAATAATGTTTTGGTATTGAATAATTGTCTTTATGTACCGGATTTTAGAAAGAACCTTGTTTCGGTTTCTAAATTGGTTTTGAATGGATATTCAGTTTCTTTTGATGATTCTGTTATTGTCAAAAAGAATGGTGATTATATCTGTTCTGGTGCATTGATAGGCAACTTATATATACTGAATCCTAATTATTCCACGATGCAACGAGTAGAGTCTTATAACACATCTAGTACCAATAAGAGAAAGGAGCCTTCTAGGATGAATCAAAAGTACTTATGGCATCTTAGGCTAGGTCATATTAACTTGGGTAGGATTCAAAGGTTGATAACTGATGGAATACTCAGTGATGTGAAAGATGAGGACTTTCCAACCTGCGAATCATGCCTGGAAGGAAAAATGACCAAGCGACCCTTTAGTGATAAGGGGTATAGATCCAAGAAAGTGCTGGAATTGATTCACTCTGATTTGTGCGGGCCTTTATCTGTCCAAGCGAGAGGAGGTTACGAATATTTTGTAACCTTCACTGATGATTACTCAAGGTATGGTTTTATATACCTGATGCGCCGCAAGAGCGAGTGCTTTGACAAGTTCAAGGAGTACAAAGCTCTTGTGGAGAACCTTCATGGTAAAACCATAAAGACTCTACGATCTGATCGTGGAGGAGAGTACCTCTCGGGAGAGTTTAAAGCGTACTTATTAGAGAATGGGATTGACTCCCAGATGACTGCACCATACACGCCCCAGCAGAATGGTGTAGCAGAAAGAAGGAATAGGACTCTTATGGAAATGGTAAGATCTATGATGAGTTACTCAGAACTACCAATTTCGTTCTGGGGATATGCCTTGGAAACAGCGGCTTATATCTTGAACTTAGTTTCTTCCAAATCAGTCCCTAAGACGCCCTCGGAATTGTGGACCGGGCGTAAGCCAAACTTGAAACACATTCGGATCTGGGGTTGTCCAGCACATGTGCTGAAGCACGGGGCTGATAAGTTGGAGTCACGTTCAGATATTCGGTTGTTTATAGGATATCCTAGAGGAACGAAAGGTGGTCTATTTTATAGTCCTAAGGACCAGAAGATCGTTGTTAGCACCAACGCTCGGTTCTTGGAAGAGGATTATATAATGGACCACAAGCCCAATAGTGAGATAATACTCAACGAACTGAGAGGGAACGATCAAGGCTTAGATCCAACCCAACCGGGTGATACGCCACCACAGTCTGCACCTGTAGTTACTGAGGTTACACCGGAGCGTCGTCGTAGTGGGAGGGTTGTTCGACAACCCGATAGGTTCATGTTTATAGGTGAGTCTTCGGACTTGTTACCTGGAGAACATGAAGCCGATCCCTGGACCTACGACGAGGCGCTTAAAGATCAAGATGCTCAGTCTTGGCAAAAGGCGATGAAATCTGAGATTGAATCTATGGATTCAAATCAGGTCTGGGATCTTGTAGCACCGCCCAAAGGTGTAAAAGCCATTGGTTGCAAGTGGGTATACAAGAGAAAAAGAGGATCTGACGGGAAGGTGGAAACCTTCAAAGCTAGGCTTGTTGCGAAAGGGTACACTCAGAAAGAAGGGATCGATTATGAGGAAACCTTTTCGCCGGTAGCAATGCTAAAGTCGATCCGGATTCTTTTGTCTATAGCATCTCATATGGATTATGAGGTTTGGCAAATGGACGTCAAGACAGCATTCTTGAATGGGAATCTTGACGAGACCATTTATATGAGACAGCCAGAGGGTTTCATCGAGAAAGGCCAAGAGCATCTAGTGTGTAAGCTAAAGCGATCCATTTATGGATTGAAGCAAGCTTCTAGATCTTGGAACATGCGGTTTGATGAGGTTATCCAGTCTTATGGATTCATTCAAAGCATGGACGAGTCGTGTGTATACCGGAGAAGTGACGGAAACAGCGTGGCGTTTCTCGTGCTTTATGTAGACGACATTCTTCTAATTGGCAACAATGTGAAGATGTTGTCGGACATAAAGGGATGGTTGTCCAAGCAATTCGATATGAAAGACTTAGGACAAGTAGGGCATGTTCTTGGGATCAAGGTTATACGAGATCGCCAGAAAAGAACATTGAGCTTGTCCCAGGCCTCATATATTGATACGATTCTAGCTCGTTTCAACATGCAGAATTCCAAGAGAGGTTCTCAACCTTTCTGCCATGGAATTCATCTATCTAAGGATATGTGTCCCAAGACACAAAAGGAGATAGATTACATGAAGACGATTCCTTATGCTTCGGCAGTGGGTAGTCTAATGTATGCTATGTTGTGCACGAGACCTGATATCTGCTATGCCGTAGGCATGGTAGCTAGATATCAGAGTAACCCTGGACAGGGTCACTGGACTGCTGTAAAGAACATACTTAAGTACCTGCGAAGGACTAGGAATTATGTTCTGAGTTACAAAGCGTCCGAGTTGATTCCTATTGGTTACACAGACTCGGATTTCCAATCTGATAAGGAACAGCGAAAGTCTACATCAGGCTATGTGTTCACATTGGGAGGTGGAGCAGTTTCATGGAGGAGTGTTAAGCAGAAATGCATTTCGGACTCCACCATGGAAGCCGAATATGTAGCAGCCTCTGAGGCAGCTAAAGAATCGGTGTGGCTCCGGAACTTCATCATGGACTTGGATGTGATTCCTGATTTTCCCAGAGCTATCACAATTTATTGTGACAATAGCGGTGCAGTGGCAAATGCGAAGGAACCACGAGCCCACAATGCGAGTAAACACATAGATCGCAAGTGTTGGAGTTGTGTACTTAATGTCTAGATTTAAGTAACGGAAACTCACGATCCATTGCCATTTATCTATTTAATTAAATAAACAATTATTTGCGTTTAATTATTTATAATTAAATACATGCAAATCATAGTCCTGGATTTTATACGTTGTAGTTAGTATGGTGTGTCGGGCCCGCACAGAAGATCATACTATCGGTTACTCGTATTTAATCGAACAGTTGCTCACGACCTAGATGGACACGGACCGATCCATCGGTATAGTCGTTGTGTGAGAGAGAAGATAATTTGTCTTGATTATCTTATCACACTTGTACACTTGGTGTATTGAGCGGATCGATTGAGACTCATCAATTAGGATTGCTCGGCGATAATTGATTTGAGACTCGGAGTATTTTATTCTTAATCCCTAAAATAATTGCGGGTGTGTATATTTAATATTAGTGACTTTGATTTTCCAAAGGAATTAACCGATTTAATTATTGGGTTAATTACCGGTTAAGTTGGGTCACTATATTTTATATATGGCATGCCGTGAATTCTTGAAGGGGCAGTGTATCCCGGAAGGGTTGATAATATCCCCGAGATGAGCTCATAAGGATTTATTATGTAAACCTCGCGAGTGGATTTGTTCCGCATAATAAATAAGGTTGAGTGGTACTATTCTCGGATATAAGAAATGAATAAATTTATTAAGCAATAAATAAATTTTATTCATGGATATTTAAATCTTAAATACACGGAATAAATAATACTAAGATGGAGAAATATTATTTGGTATAATATGGAATAATATTGGGAGTGCAATTTTATTTATATAGTGGAAAATAAATAAAATTAATATTGATAAGAATTAATGGATTTGGGTTGGACCCAATTTAATTTTCAATATTGAAGCCCAATATTTATTCTCCTTTTGATCCCCTTCGTAGCCTATAAAAGCACTACATGGTCTTCACTTTTACTAACCTAAGTTACGCCAACAATAAAGTTGTAAGAGTGAAGAGGATCCATAAGTTCGATAGCTCGTCGCCCACCCGACGTTCGAACGGAGTGCAAGGAATACGCGGGAAGATCACGAGGTCATCATCGATTTCGTTTCTCCGAACAACGAATCGTAGGTACAATTCTCAACGCACTTGTTAATTGTTCGATTTATTTTATCGAGAATACCGTAGAACAAGGATCCGAGGATCGAACCCCGGGACGAGGGTCGAGCCGGGCGGTGGTGGTTGGACCACCGGACCGCCGGCGGCTCGTGGATCCCTCGGGGGGATCGAACGCGCGGACCCTCGGCTGGACGCCGAGGATCGATCGAGCCCTACGGGGCTGATCGCTAGGGCTACGGGTTTTACCCGTAGCAGCTCGTAGCGAGCTGCGGGTTTTCCCGCAGCGGCTCGCTGGACGCGAGCCCTAGCCGCGAGCAGCGGATCGCCGGATCCGCTGCGGGGATGCTGCGAGCATCCCGGGGATGCCGCGAGGCATCCCGTGCGATCGCTGCGAGCGATCGCGAGTCCCCTCGCGGGGACTCGGCTGGGCGTCCGCGTGCCTCGTGCACGCGACGCGTTCGGTCGGGTCCCGGTTCGCGTGGGCTCGTGGTTTCTCCGGCGATTGAGGTTGTCGATTGTATGAACCTCGGCTCGCGGGTTTTCGGGTGGGGGCGGATTACGTGCCCTTGGGTGCGTGGTCTCCAAAGCCCGGACTCCGGCGGATGAGTCGGCGTTTGTACGATCTCCGGCGAAGGGTTCGTTCGGGTTATCGGTTCCGCAATTTTGATAACCCGGGATAGCGAATTCCAACAACTGGTATCAGAGCGTGGTTTACGTTCGCGGTATTTTCGATAAATGTTGTTCTACCTTGCAGGGTTCCGACTATTATGGCTCAATTAATTACTCGTTTAATTTATTTTGTCATGATTGTTGTTTTATTAAACTCTCGGACATGTCGAGATTCGTTTTTGGTGGTGAATACTTGTAATAGTAAAAATTCGGGGGTTGACCGAATTTAGGATTTATTATTATGTTCATGTTTTTCCGGAAAATGTATAGGGTCGATTTCGTGTATAGAATCGATACCGGAATTGTAATTTAGATTTTTGTAAATTTAATTTTACGATTGGATCGACGTATCGAAGACCGCCGGAGAAGATGAAGTGACGAGGTGGGCGAAGGGCTAGGGATCGATTGGATCGATCCCCATGATGCCCGATCGAAGGCGATGGGCGAGGGGCTTGCTGCCCTAGCCGCGGCTGCCACCGGTGTGGTGGTCGGCGGCATGGCTGGGCGGCGGCGGTCCTCCCCGTGGCTGGCCGGTCGATCGAAGGTGGGGGTGGTTCGGGGTCTCCCAACCCGGGCTACTCCTACCGGAAATATACTTTCCTAATTAATTCGTTATTTCCTATTTTGATTATTTCTTTATGGAGTAGTCTAGAAAAATAGAAAAAGAATTAATTTAGTACTAAATTTATTTTTCCTATTTGATTATTCCTACTCATGGGAATATTCATGGATTAGGAATAAAATAAATTTGGAAAAGTATAATAGTCCTAATTATTTTATTTCTTTATTTCATTATGGATATCATCTAGAATATTCCAAGAATATCTTGGATAGATTATTCTAGTGATTTAATGAAGTGGAAAAAGAAAATAAAATAAATAAAAATATTAATAATATTTAATTTTATTTTTGATATATTCAATTGACTTAATTTTCGAATTAAGTAACTTTTGGATTAATTAAAAATAAATAGATTTAAATATTGGATATTAATATTCTCGTCACATGAAGCATTCAAGAAACGAAGACTGAAGACTAGAAGATGCGTACGGGGATGTGATAAAGCCATAATAGTCGGAAAATAATATTCTAGTAATTATTTTGACTATGTGATAATACTATGTGCTTTATTACATGTATGCATGCTATATGTGTTTATTATATGCACTAGATAGCGTATCCCTTTATTGTAAAAAGCTAAGTGGGAGAGGGTATGGAAACATGCCCATGGTCTCCATTGCTGCTCTCTTGGTGACTTTTATGAACTTTTGAAGTTTATATAGATAAGTCATTGGAGGAGAGTTCTTGTAATTCCTCTTACAAGAGACATTGATTGAGTTTATCAAACAATGCCTAATTTGTCTTTCCAAAGCTGATTTCAAGTCGACTCATTCTCACCCCGGGGAGTGGAATGGAGCCAGAGCCACTTGGTCATGTAGAGGACACAAATTAGAGACCTTCGTGCCATTCTTTGATAGATGGATCGATTGTCTGCTCGGCTCCCTCATTTATGAGAGATAGGGTCGTTCGCATGGTGAATCACTGGTTAGAAACTTCGAGTTTCACTTATGATTCTCCACGTCTTGATTTACGAGATTGAATGGATCTAGTAATTGGATTTCAATTATATAAATCTTTTTGGTGTAGTAAACGTCCACACGAACGTGGCTTGCTATACTGAATGGGATTTTAGAATAATTGATGTAGACAGTTATAGGGAATTGTGAAGAGTTGCGAGTTGTCGTAAACGTCCACACGAACGTGGCTTGCGGTGACATAACAGTTCTAAACGATTCACCTTAGTACTGAGTAATGGTTTACACTTAGATACGCGTTATAGTATTCCTCCCAACGAGGTTACGCTATAAGTGATGTATGACCGAAGTGAAATCTAATTGCTAAATCATTTGGGTGGGTAAACGTCCACACGAACGTGGCTTGCCTTACCTGATGGGATTTTAGATGTGATTAGTGGTTTAATGATATTATTTGAGGGAGATAATATCGGAGATTAAATCGATTGTTTGTTGTTATATGTGCTCATAGATTAGGATATGGATTTGAACCCACTTTGTGATATACTTAAGGATGAAAACTCACCGGTTCCATATGGTAATGATTGGGAACGAAATCTGGACATTGTTCAGACTGTTGAGCTTTCCGAATCCACTGTTGTCCCAACTGATGAGGACATTCGAAATGACCTCAGGATGATGTTGAGACATAGCGTGGAAGCCGGACAAGAGGTGATTAACATACTCACAGAGTTCTCTCTCAATGAGTCCCTTAAAAAGGATTCGGCGAAAGCGGAGTTTGTGCGTAGGTTGAGAGAATCACAAGCTTTTGTGGAAAGGCTAGAGGAAAAGCGTGCAAAGAAACCCAGTGGCTTAAAGCCACGGATTGGGAAAGGCAAGCCTTCTGGCAAGTGCTTTCGATGCAAGCAGTCTGGGTACTGGAAGTCTGATTATCCTCTCAAAGAAAGTACGAAGTCTTCTTTAGTCGTAAAACATAGTCAGTGGTATTATCTACCGGAACCTGGTGTGTAGATATGGAACCACTGACGGTATGTGCATTTTAAATGCAAGGGTTCCAGGAAACCCGACGACTTGGAAAAGAAGAAATCGTAGTCTACATGGGCAATGCTGTTGAGGAGGCAGCTGTTGCAGTGGAGGACAATTATATAGGATTTCATTTTAAGTTATTGCTTTTATGTACTTTTTTAGAAAGAACTTTGTTCTGGATTTCTAATGAATGGATATTTTATTTCTTTTAATCATTTGATGGTTATAAGAAGAAATAAGGATATTATCTATTCTGGTACATTAGCTAGCAATATATAAATGATAAACCCTAAGTCCACCACGATGCAACGAACTGTAGTATACATAACTCGTTTTACTTTTAAGAGATATTTTTGTCATTTATACTTGTGGATTCTTATGCTAAGTAATGTTTATTCAAATAAGAAGTTCAAAGGTCGAAAATTGATATTTTGATCAATTAAGTTGAAGGAGTGGACCTTCCGACCCAAGAATCTAATTTGGAAGATAACATAACTAAGAAATCCTTTATGGATATAAGATATAAGATCCGGACAAGTATTAGAATTGATTAACTCTGATGTATGCAGACCTTTGTCCACTCAGACAATAAGATACGAGTACTTCATTTCATGATTACTCGAAAATGGGTTAGCATACCTGATGTGCCACAAAAGCAAAGTGTTTTGACAAGTCAATGGACACAAAGCTATTGTGGGGAACCATCATGGTATATCCATTGAAAGCCTGCGATCTAATCGCGAAGGCAAGTGCCTGTCTGAGGAATGCATGGCATACTGATCAGAGATTGGGATTTGATCCCAAATGACTACACCATACACTCTTGTGTAGGAATGGTGTGTCGAAAATTAAGAAATGGAACTCTTATAGAAATAGTAAAGACATGAGTTATACGGAACTACCTATGTTCTATGGATATGTCTGGAAACAACGGCGCATTCAAATGCGGTTGTAGAATATCCTAGAAGAACAAAAGATGTGTGTTCAAATAGTACATTGAACCAGAAGGACGTTATAAGTTCTAACGCCCAGTTCTTAGAGGAAGACTACTAGATGAACCACAAGCCCAAAGTGACGTAATACTTTGAATGAGAGAGAACGATAAGGACTGGATACAGCCGAACCGAGTATAGATACACCACTAGAACCTGCACCTAATACTGTCACTGTTAATACACCGGAACGCCGTCGTAGTGGGAGGGTTGTTAAACAACCGGACAGATGGATTGGACTGGGTGAGTCCTCGGACTCGGCACCCGGAGTTCATGAAGTCGATCCCTGGACCTATGATGAGGCGGTACAAGACATAGATGCGCCTTCTTGGAAGAAAGCGATGAAATCCGAAATAGAATCTATGGATTCTAATAAAGTCTGGGATCTTGTAGAACCACCAAGCGGCGTAAAGCCAATTGGGTGTAAATGGGTCTACAAGAGAAAGAGAGGATCTGACGGAAAGGGTGAAACCTTTAAAGCTCGGCTTGTTGCGAAAGGATATACTCAGAAAGAGGGAATCGATTATGAGGAGACCTTCTCGCCGGTAGCCAAGATAAAGTCGATCCGGATTCTCTTATCCATAGCAGCTCATATGGATTATGAGGTGTGGCAAATGGATGTCAAGACAGCTTTCCTTAATGGAAGTCTTGACAAGACAAACAACCAGAAGGATTCATTGCTAAGGGGCGAGATCATCTAGTGTGCAAGCTTAATCGATCCATTTATGGATTGAAACAAGCCTCGAGTTCGTGGTACTTGCAAATTGATGAGATAGTCCATTTTATGGATTCATCAAATCATAGACGAATCGTGTGTATGGGAAACGTGATGGAAACAAGGTGGTGTTTCTCGGGTTTTATGTAGATAACATTTTATCATTGGCAACAATGTAAAGATGTAATCAGATATGAAATGATGGTTGTCTGGATAAATCATTATGAAAGATATAGGAAGAAGTTGGACCTGTTCTTGAGATCTTGGATCTCTAGGAGAGAACATTGTACTTCTCCTGGACATCTTACATATATATGATTGTGGTTCGTTTTAACATGCAAGATTCCCAGAAAGGTTCGTTACCTTTCAGATACGGAATGCATCTATCTAAGGATATGTGTTTTGGAACACAAAAGGAGATAGAAGCAATGAAAGCAGTTTCCTACACTTTAAGTGTGGAAAGCTCGATGAATGCATTGTTGAAAACAAGAACCTGATATCGGCTATGCGGTTAGCATAGTGGGAGGATATCAAGGTAATCCTGGAAAGGAATACTTGACTGCTGTAATGAACATTTTAAGTACTTTCGAAGTACTGGAAACTATGTTCTGGATTACGGAGCAGACAAACATTTCCTTTGGATTACATTCTCTTAGATTTCTAATCGAATAAGGACCGGTGTAAGTCGATATCAGGCTATGTGTTTCACTATTAAAGGAGAAGGAGTTTTAACATGGAAGAGTGATAAGCACGATGCTTTTCGGACTCTGCCATGGGTAACCAAATAAGCGGCCTCAGAGGCAGCGGAAGTTTTGGTATAGCTCCGGGATAATCTCTGGGACTTAGATGTGATTCTTAATTTGCCAAAGGCTATGTCCATAGCGATGCAATGGCAAATGGTAAGAAATCACAAGTCCATAAGTGTAAGATAACACATAGAGCAGGTACCACCTGATACGAGTCATCGTCGAGGGAGACGACGCTGTAGTCACCAAGATAACTTCAGAGCGGCAACCTAGAGTGCTCATTCACAAAGTACTTCTTGGAAGTACAACTTAAGCACGTGATGAGTATGGGAGTCGGGAGTTTGGAGGAAATGACTAGACCTTAGTACAAGTGGGAGATTGTTGGAGTTGTGTACTTAATGTCTAGATTTAAGTAACGGAAACTCACGATCCATTGCCATTTATCTATTTAATTAAATAAAAAATTATTTGCGTTTAATTATTTATAATTAAATACATGCAAATCATAGTCCTGGATTTTATACGTTGTAGTTAGTATGGTGTGTCGGGCCCGCACAGAAGATCATACTATCGGTTACTCGTATTTAATCGAACAGTTGCTCACGACCTAGATGGACACGGACCGATCCATCGGTATAGTCGTTGTGTGAGAGAGAAGATAATTTGTCTTGATTATCTTATCACACTTGTACACTTGGTGTATTGAGCGGATCGATTGAGACTCATCAATTAGGATTGCTCGGCGATAATTGATTTGAGACTCGGAGTATTTTATTCTTAATCCCTAAAATAATTGCGGGTGTGTATATTTAATATTAGTGACTTTGATTTTCCAAAGGAATTAACCGATTTAATTATTGGGTTAATTACCGGTTAAGTTGGGTCACTATATTTTATATATGGCATGCCGTGAATTCTTGAAGGGGCAGTGTATCCCGGAAGGGTTGATAATATCCCCGAGATGAGCTCATAAGGATTTATTATGTAAACCTCGCGAGTGGATTTGTTCCGCATAATAAATAAGGTTGAGTGGTACTATTCTCGGATATAAGAAATGAATAAATTTATTAAGCAATAAATAAATTTTATTCATGGATATTTAAATCTTAAATACACGGAATAAATAATACTAAGATGGAGAAATATTATTTGGTATAATATGGAATAATATTGGGAGTGCAATTTTATTTATATAGTGGAAAATAAATAAAATTAATATTGATAAGAATTAATGGATTTGGGTTGGACCCAATTTAATTTTCAATATTGAAGCCCAATATTTATTCTCCTTTTGATCCCCTTCGTAGCCTATAAAAGCACTACATGGTCTTCACTTTTACTAACCTAAGTTACGCCAACAATAAAGTTGTAAGAGTGAAGAGGATCCATAAGTTCGATAGCTCGTCGCCCACCCGACGTTCGAACGGAGTGCAAGGAATACGCGGGAAGATCACGAGGTCATCATCGATTTCGTTTCTCCGAACAACGAATCGTAGGTACAATTCTCAACGCACTTGTTAATTGTTCGATTTATTTTATCGAGAATACCGTAGAACAAGGATCCGAGGATCGAACCCCGGGACGAGGGTCGAGCCGGGCGGTGGTGGTTGGACCACCGGACCGCCGGCGGCTCGTGGATCCCTCGGGGGGATCGAACGCGCGGACCCTCGGCTGGACGCCGAGGATCGATCGAGCCCTACGGGGCTGATCGCTAGGGCTACGGGTTTTACCCGTAGCAGCTCGTAGCGAGCTGCGGGTTTTCCCGCAGCGGCTCGCTGGACGCGAGCCCTAGCCGCGAGCAGCGGATCGCCGGATCCGCTGCGGGGATGCTGCGAGCATCCCGGGGATGCCGCGAGGCATCCCGTGCGATCGCTGCGAGCGATCGCGAGTCCCCTCGCGGGGACTCGGTTGGGCGTCCGCGTGCCTCGTGCACGCGACGCGTTCGGTCGGGTCCCGGTTCGCGTGGGCTCGTGGTTTCTCCGGCGATTGAGGTTGTCGATTGTATGAACCTCGGCTTGCGGGTTTTCGGGTGGGGGCGGATTACGTGCCCTTGGGTGCGTGGTCTCCAAAGCCCGGACTCCGGCGGATGAGTCGGCGTTTGTACGATCTCCGGCGAAGGGTTCGTTCGGGTTATCGGTTCCGCAATTTTGATAACCCGGGATAGCGAATTCCAACAACAAGTACCACCTGATTAGAGACATCGTCAAGAGTGGCGATGCGGTTGTCACCAAGATTGCATCAGCGGATAACCTGGCAGACCCCTTTACGAAAGCACTTCCAGCGGAAGCGTTCAAGAGACACGTGAAGGGGATGGGTATCGGATGTATGGGAGATGGCAACTAGACTTTTAGTATAAGTGGGAGATTGATGGAGTTATATTCTAAATGTCTAGTTTAGTGACAATATGGAACTCCTTATCTGTGTTTTATTATCTATTAATCAAACAGTCTGCATTTTGTTTACATACACTCTATGCCATAGTCCTAGATATATACGTTGTAGACAGTATGGCGTGAGGAGACACGCGGAAGATCATACTGTCGGTTACTCGTATACTATCGAACAGTAGCTCACGACTTAGATGGACAGGGACAATTCATCGGTACGTCGTTGTGTGACTGGTAGATAGTCGGTCTTGACTATCATGTTACACTCGTACACTTGGTGTATTGAGCAGGACCACGGGAGGGCGTTCGGTTTATACTAATCGAAGTAACCGAACTAGACCTCAGATATTACGGATATACGAATTCCTAATCCCTATATAATTATAGGTGCGTGTGTCCAATTCTCGGTTCTTTAACTTGCCAATGAGTGAGACTAATTGATTAGTCGAGATCCTCGGTAAATTGGGAATCGTAATTGTACGCACGGCATGCTGTAGATTATAGACAGGAAACCGTGTCCCGTTTATTGGGTTGATTACGTCCCCGAGATGAGCTCATAAAGTTTATCATGTAAACCCTGCAGGTGGATTTGTTCCACATGATAATAAGGATGAGTGGTACTAGTCTCGGATAATAAGAAACGAATTAATTTAATTATTAGTAATTAAATAAATTCGTGGACGTTCGATATCTTAAACACGGGGAAAGTCGTATATGTAATTTCGGCGGAATTATTATTGTTGAATAATATTAAATTAATTTCGGGAATTCAATTATTATTATTTAGTGGAATTAATAATAATTAAAAGTGTAATTAATTAAGGTTTTCTTTTTAAAGACTCCGAGTTAATTAATATTACATTTTAGCCCTTAATTAATTTATCCTTAGGTCCCTAACGTAACTCTATAAAAACCCCCCCTTGCCCTCTCCTAAAACCTACAGTTCGCCGCAACATTTTATTTCAGCAGAGAAAAAGAATTGTTAGCGCAATTAAAAAGTTTCTCTGTTAAAATAAAATAGTTAACGCAAATATAATTTTTCTCTCAGAGAGAATAATTAAAATCATTGCGCTGGTTTGAGAAAGGAGAGAGCGGATAAGGAATTTCCAGCAGATCGTTGCCCACACAACGGCTGGAGTCGGGAAGAGTCATACGTTAGAAGCTTAAGGTCTCAACCATCGACCGATAAGGTATGAGATCGGATCTCTATTCCGCTTTTATCGATCTCATTTTTCTCGTTGATCATACATGAACGTAGATCGGGTTCCGGGGCTGTGGGTTTCATTCCTCGACTACTGGGGGTTCAAGGACCTCCGGATCGGTAGTCGGAAGAGGAAAAACGACCCGGAAACGAGCCCGGAACAGCAACGTCGCGTTGCTGTTCGCGGACGAACAGCGCCCGCTGGTGGGCAAACGGCGGTCGCCGTTTGCAGCTCCACCAGCGACCGCTGGACTGCAATCGGCGGGCGCTGATTGGGTTCAGTCCAGCTCCGTTTCACGCGGTTGTCCTCCGGGGCAATGGCTGGGCGTGACTCGGGTCATGGGCTGTCGTGTGAACGAAGTAACGGACGTGGAGGTCGACTGGGATTGTTCGGATGTTCGAGCGATCGAACGAACGCATCCCGGGTAGTCGATTTCCAACAAACCGCACCGGAGGGAGTAGGGAATTTTACACAATAGTAATAGGAGGAGGCTACCGCTTCGAAAGCGTCCAAAAAGGGCCTACCTAGAAGTGCATTATAGCCACTTTCCCTATCTATTATTACAAATTCCAAGTTCCTAACCAACATCAGACCTGGATTATTGACATCTTTCAGCTCCACCGGCAGTACGATCTTGCCATATGGATGTACCACGTCGTTGCCAAAGCCTTTGAGTATCAGATCGCACGGTGAGACATAACGGGCCAGCTTACCCATCAGATCCAGGGCATTCTTATACAGAACATTGCAGTGAGCACCGTTGTCAACCAAAGTGCGAGACACATCAATTCCCAGGATCCTCGCCCTGATCACCATGGGTTCATCCCTCGGGAATTTGGCCTCAGCTCGATCCCGTGGCGTGAAAGATATCACCACAGAGTCACAGATTGTGGCGCTCTGCGAAGGCGCAGTAGCCATCAGAACTTCCCACATGGCGAAGTCTCTTTTGCGTTTCCGCTTGCTGTCTTCAGTTAAGGGCCTGACACCACCAATCATCATAACTTCCTGGGCCCCTGGAGGTCCCGGAATATTTTGATTCTGGCCCGGTGCAGGTGGTGGAGGGCCCTGGGGATTCTGACCTCGTGGCTCATTCCCTACAGCCCCGGGACGGGGGAGGTACTGCCAGAGTTTTCCCTCATTGAACAGCCTCCACAGTTGCCTCAGTAACTGACGACACTGGTTTGTTGCATGGCCGTGTTTCTCATGGAAATCACATCATAGGTTCGGGTTCAACTTCTCTTGGGGAGTGTTAATAGGCGGGGGCCTGGTTAACACATCTACCCTCTGAGTCAGGAACACCTGCAAAATGGCCTCTGGGGCCTTACCAGTTTCACGCCGAATATTGGCTTCCAGTTCCCTGATCTCATCCATTCTGGGATCAGTACCGGTTTTTACACCGGATTTCTTCCCAATATAGTTTGGCCGTTTCTCTGAAGAGAATGGGGCCTTCTTTTTGGTTTCGCCCAGGCCCCGTGGGGTCCTGGTCAACCTTTGATATGCTACCTCAGCGGCAGCTTTCACCCGAAATTCCTCATAGGATTTTGGATAATTTTTCAGCATGGATTTGAACAACTTTGAGTTTCTTCTCAAACCGGTCATGGCGGTATGGAGTTTTAAATTCTCATTTATATCCTCTCCGCCAGCCAGGAGAATTTCCTCAACTCGCTCCACATACTTTTCATCCGACTCCTCCTCATCCTGTTTTATCCCGAGTAGACGTTGGCTCTGTTCCAGTTTCACAGCCTTAGAGGCAAAATGCGTCACGAACCTTTGCACCAAATCATCGAAACATTTAATCGAGTGGGCAGGAAGGCCCGCGTACCATTTGTGAGGAACATCACCCAACGTAAGGGGAAAAAGTCTACAGCGCGTCGCATCAGTTGCGCCGCGGCCGGACATGTAAGATCTGAACCTACTCAGATGAGTCTCTGGGTCAGTCTTACCGTCATAGACTAAGGATGGCATGGGGAGGATTTCAGTTTGCATGGATGCATGTTCAATCTCTGGGGCCAGGGGTTCATTTTTGTAACCTGAAGGTACATGCACACCCTGTCCCTCATTCATTCGCCTCTCCAACTCAACATATTTCTGCTTCAGATCTACGATCTCTGGGTCCTCCGCCCTGGCCCCTTGGGTCACTGGCACAGGAGAACCCTCTCGATACCGATGCATGTCACTCTGGCTGCCTCTCCTTCGACGATCCGTCGAAGTGGCCACAGATTCAGCATTTCGGTTTAGATCTATTACTGGGTGCTTTTTTCGCTCTCTCCTGTGGAGGCGTTTGACCTTCTCTGGAGCCACAGTTGTAGCATGTCCAGGTGTCATAAAAGCACCGGTTGCATGTTTCAATGGAGTTGTCAAAACGTATTTTCTGTGCATTTGAGCATGCACGGCTTCATCAATTTTTTCTGGAGTATCCAGATTTCCGAATTTGATTGGGGGCGGAGCCACAACGGGCGTCGACGGCCCACCCAAATCATACGGGTGCAAACGACGAGCACGGCGGCGAGAACGATGACGGCGATGAGGAGATCTTACCTGAGATTCGGTTTGCAGATCGGTCTCTGCATGGCCGTCGGCGGGGCTGCCCTCATCGACAATCTGGATCAGCGGCGGTGGCGCGTCGCGGTTGTCGGGTTCTGGGTTTACCTCAGCCGCCGGAGCGTTGGGATCCTCAAGAGCCGCCTTCCCCATGACGTCGTGCCACCTGCCGGAATCAACAGAGTCGTCGGGTGCCGTCTCGCCTTCCTTCTCGTCTGCCATCTCATCGCCGGTTGAACCTCTTTTTCCGATGCGTAAAATCCGATCTCCTTCTAGCGCCACTGTTTGGACCCTTTTTCACTCAATTCATATATTACTGGAACGGGGGGTTATAGAATAGGGCTCCAAGCAGATATTTATTTGTTAGGACAGATTATAGATCGGAAAATGTATGTTGCCGGAAATCTGGAAATGGGGGATGAACATCATAGTGTTCTTGATCTTTATTTCCTTTACTTATAGTATTTGGAAATTAAAAAAGGTGAAGTCCTTTTCTCCTCTCTCTTCCCTCTCTTATATACTAGTAGTATGCATGAGCATGCAAGCTCATATTATGCCACCTATTAGCCTCCTATCACATCTAATCCCACTAATGAAGACTTTTAAGCCATTGCATTAAATATCCACTAATCTTGTCTTCCACTTGTTGCATGTCACCAGAGGCGCACCGCCTCTTGCCTGGAGCCTTATCTGGCTGATCCCCTAGTCTGGTACGGGGCTGTCTTCCTGGGGCTACTGTTGAGCTCGCCTGGTACTGACTTCATACATGACTTCAATTCTGACTTTTGTCCTCCGTTTGACCACCTTCTTGATGACGTGGCTCCGGTCGTCTGGACACGTGTCGGTGTTGGATTTTTATGGTGTAACATGTCTACATCAATTATTCCAAAATCTCATTCAGTATAGCAAGCCACGTTCATGTGGACGTTTACTACAACAAAAGATTTATATAATTGAAATCCAATTACTTGATCCATTTGATCTTGTAAATCAAGACGCGAAAAATCATAAGTGAAACTCGAAGTTTCTTACCAGTGATTCACCATGCGAACAACCCTATCTCTCATAAATGAGGGACCCGAGCCGTAACAACCCAAAATTTTATTTACTAGAACTTTAAATTCCTCTAATTAAATTTACCAATTTATAATCTAACCTATTAAATTAAAGTTAATTACAAATAGAATATATTTTAATTAAATATTAATTTTAAACATTAATTTTAATGATACAATTATAATTATGTAATCAATACTTTAGTGATCCAACCAAATAAATATAATCCCAATTACTACATATTTTAGCCCATAACAGTAAGACTCAAACCAATACTAAACTCTTATTAAAATGAAAACTCTCAATTACTCAAACCAATACTAAACTCTTATTAAAATAAAAACTCTCAATTCCATCGGTTATATATGATTTAATTGTTTTCCAAGAAACCTACTCCACCTCTCCAACACCACCTCGTGTACACAACCCTAATTATCCTCATAAATACAACATCTCACCCTCTCTTTACAAACACGTAGCCTTCGTGAGCCTATCTCCCTTAAACGAGCCATAAGTCTCTTCCCAATTTGCCAAGAATACCAGTTGTAGTACTCTCACAATTCTAAAACCCATCTCTAAATCTAAGTCCCTAAACAACTAAAACTCATCCCTGAATCACGTTCCTTCAAAATCGAAAACCATTCGATGAGTTTCGTCCAGCCGTAGATCGAAGACGTAACGAAGTGTTGGAATGATGTCCTTCAATCCACGTGTATCGTACCGAAACAAGCTATGTAGTGCGTCCTGTGTAGATGGATCGATTGGGCGACGTTAAGTGTCGAGTCGAGGACTTGAACTTAATAGTCGACAATCAAGCCAAATGAGTCACACGGCCCTATTGATCGTGTATACTTGGAGTATATAAACCTTGGTTGGGAATCGAGGTAGAACGACGGAAGAAACGGAGAGAAAAACCGAAACCGACACGTTTTTGTATTGAGTGTCGGCCGACACATGCATAGTGTGAATGCATGTCGACCGACATCAATTGGAAACACATGCGGTGTGAATTAGTGAAGGTGTCGGCCGACACCCAATTCACACTAGCCTGTTGTCGGCCGACAAATACTTATATTTGGTAATTTTTCGGTCGCGAGTTTATTTTCTCCAATTCAACCCTAAACTCTCTTTCTCCTCCTCCTATATAAAGGGGACATTAGACCCACGATTTTGGTGGCTATTCTACATGAAATATATTATTTCACAAGCAACAAAATACGAGGGAGACGAGAGAATCGAGTGGGACTCGATATTGTTGAAGAGCTTCCACGTTCGTTGATCAAGGAGGGTTCGTGCAACGAATTGAGGCCGGGTACGTTCGCGGCTGTCCATCTACGCGTGAGCTATATACATACAAGAATTACAAGGTACATAATTCTTTACTAACTCGATTAATTGTTCTTACTACATACGTGCGCACTAGATCCATGATTAGGGTTTTACGTGTTTATGCATGATTCTTTCTTCCGCACCTTTTCATGCTTGTAAAATACGTAAATCCATCTATTGGGGTATGGATGAGATTCATACAAAATCGCAACAGTGGTATCAGAGCTTTGGTCGTGCGTTTGCGTATGCGCGTAGAACAAGTGCCTATAAATTTGTTTTAATTTTATTTGTGAATTTTCCGTGGACTATTTTTTGAAAAAAAATAGTATTTGATTGTATGTTAATTTAATTGGATTATTTTTCATAAATCAAGTGTCCATGAATTTTTGTGATTTATTCATGTAATTTTTCATGGAATATTTTTTTGGAAAAATAGTACTTGATTTGATGTTAAAAATTTATTCAATTATTTTTGTATGCATAAATCAAATCCCCATGATGTGAAATTCGGAATTGATAAATTTATTTGGAATATTATTTGTCAATTTTATCTCTCAATCATGATTAATAAAGAATTTAGAATTCTTGTATTTTTCATGAAGTTCATGTTTTATCAAATTTTCAAAACAATGCCTAATTAGTTTTTCAAAGATTAATTTCAAGCCGATCTATTTCTCACCTCGTGGAGTGGAAATGAGACCAGAGTGCTTAAATTAGTCAATGACGCAAATTAGAGACTTTCGAACCATGGGATGGTACGATCGTCTGGTTGGCTCCCCCATGTCACATGGGAGATAGGGCGCAATTGCATGATAAATCGCTGGTTAGAAACCTCGAGTTTTCACTTACGATTTATCGCGTTTTGATTATTGGGATAATTATGACGGGGATACAATTAAAAGCCGATTATTGGGAATAATCGTTATTGAACAATTAAAATCTGATTTTATTGAGAATAAAATTAATAGGCATGTTTGAGTTATATGTTGCATCTTGCTTGCTATGAATTGAGAATTCTTGTTGCTTGCTAGATGTAAGGCCAACAACCGTTAGTTGTTGGATGAATGCCCTGCGTTTTTCGTACTCAATGGCCTTAGAGTTTTATATGGACTGCGTGCCATCAAATCTTTTGTAATAGTATAGATTTATTTTGCTATGGCCTGCGTGCCATTATACAATGTAAGCTGTGGTGGGATCCACAATCGAAGGCCTTACAAGAAACAAAGATTTGAAGAGACGTTTACACGAGTGAGACTCGTCCAAGACGAAATCGAGTAGGACTCGAGGAGACGCAAAGCTATAATCGAGTGAGACTCGGGAAGACGAAGACGTGAGTGAGACTCAAGATTACAAGTACCTCGAGGAGGATACCAATTTGTAATTTATCGTTTTCATAGTATAGAACTTAGGGGCCATTGGAGTGCGTTTTATGTGCTGTGGTAGTATGCATGCTTTAGGTTTTATTTTGCGTTTAATATCATGTTCAATCGATTAAAACGTAACCTGCATGCTATGTCTCATAAAATGAGTTATCGCCTTGTCCAAAAAGGCACACCCCCTAAAGCTCTTGATCATCAATTGGTAGGTTCCGCCTCCGCGGGGTGCTATATTTTTGATCTTGAGATAAGGTGAGGGTAGAGGAACAACGAGGCCTCTACAACGTGTTTTTGGTTTCTCATCGATGAACCCACTGCAGGCGTGGTAGTCGAGGCGAGGAGATAAGAATGGGATTCTTATCGACCGAGAGTGTTATTGTCGATAGTGGGACTATTGAAATAACATTGACAATGAGATTGTCTACCTATCTTGGATATTTTGAGTGTCAAGCTCTCCTTGGCTCGAGAAATTGCGAGATGAGGATCTTGGAATTGTTTTGTCCTAGAGACACCAATGTTGGACATTGAAGGACAAAATAGACAACTAATTAAGTGTTCGAGGAACGACTTGTTGTCAAACTTTTGAATGTTTACTTAATACTTGCTTATTTCTTTCTGTAGTTAATATATCTCATCTAAACTCTATCACCCAAGTTACTATGCGTTCAATCCTTGAGAAGGAAATCCTTGAGAAGGAAAAATTGAACGGTACTAACTTTCTCGATTGGCATCGAAACATGAGATTGGATCTCAAATTTGAAAAAACAAGAGAATGCTAATGAAACTCCAATTCATGTGCTTTCCGAAACGAATATCGTTCTGCACTCGTTGCATGATGGATATGACTCCTTGAGGACGAACTATCATGTGAACGGAGTACAGAGATCGTTGATGGATCTACATAGTCATTTGGAGACTGTAGAGCCTACGATCAAGAACAACTCTGGGAGAGATGTTCTAATGATAAAGGAATGTGGAATTTCTAAAAGGAAGAACAAATCCAAGTCCATTGGCAAGGGTAAAGTTGTTGCTGCACCTAAGGCCAAAGACAAGAAGACTTCGGTTGGACCAAAGTGCGTCTATTGCAATGGCGTGGGCCATTTCAAAAGGGATTGTTCTAAATACAAGGAAGATATGAAGAATGGGGTTGCCCCTTCATCTTCAAGTATCTATGTTGTAGATATACACCTTGCTAACACTACTTCATAGGTATTAGATACTGGTTGTGGGACTCACATTGTTAGATGTGTGGAGGGCCTACAAAGAAGTAAGAAGTTATATAAAGGTGAAGTCCATCTACGTGTGGGGAATGGAGCGAGGGTCGCAACATTAGCCGTAGTGACTTAATGTTTATATTTGCCCTAGGGGCTCGTACTAGAACTTAATAATGTTTATTTTGTTCATAGTATTACCATGAATATTATTTCCATTTCTACATTGGATGCTGAATGATTTAATTTTACAATTATTAACGGAATTTTTCGTTGTTTAATCGTAATGTATTCTATGGTATGACACGTCTAGAGCGGGGCTTATACGTGCTCGATTTAGATAAACAAATCTACAACATAAATACCAAACGAGTTAAATCAAACGAGATTAACGAAACGTACCTCTGGCACTGTCGTTTGGGCCATATAAACAACAAGCGTGTTGAGAAACTCCTCAAGGAGGGTGTTATAAAATCATTTGATTTGGAATCATTTGATACATGCGATGAGTGTCTATTAGGCAAAATGATGAAATCGCCATTTCTGGGAATTGGTGAGCGAGCTAGTGATCTATTGGGCTTACTACACACTGATGTGTGTGGACCAATAAGTTCACCGGCACGAGGTGGTTACGTGAAAATCAACTTGGCAAGATGATAAAAGTTCTTCGATCGGATCGAGGAGGCGAATATCTGAGTCAAGAGTTTGACGATCATCTAGTGAAGTGTGGGATTAGATCTCAACTTACACCTCTTGGAACTCCTAAATTTGAATGGAGTGTCTGAGAGAAGGAATCAAACTTTGTTGGACATGGTTTGATCTATGATGAGCTCGGCTAAACTTCCTATATCCTTTTGAGGACATGCACTCTCTACTGCTGCTCTAATACTGAACAAGACGCCGTCAAAGGCTGTGAGTAAGACACCATATGAGATATGGAGCGGGAGGGTCCCGAATTTGTCTTATCTGAAGATTTGGGGTTGCGAAGCCTACGTCAAGAGATATATCTCTAGTAAGCTTGAACCCAAATCTGACAAGGTTTTCTTTGTGGGTTAACCAAAAGAAACCCGAGGATATTATTTCTACAATCAATCGGAGAACAAAGCTTTTGTTGCTCGCGATGGTATCTTTCTGGAAAAGTTATTCCTTTCTAAGAAAGATAGTGGGAGTAAGGTTGTTCTGGACGAGGTCCATGATAAACAACCAGTTACCAAGGAAACAAACGACGAGGTCGTAGAATATTTCCCACCCTTGGAGGCGGTAACGATTCCTCGTAGGTCACATATGAGGTTCTTCTCTTAGAGAGTAACGAACCATCGACCTATAGTCAAGCCTTGAAAAGTCCGGATTCCGAGAAATGGCTGAGAGCCATGAAATCCGAAATGGACTCCAAGTCCGTTAGGATACTTCTTGCCATTGCCACTCATTGATTATGAGATTTGGAAAATGAATGTTAAAACCGCCTTCTTGAACGGAGTT
The DNA here is from genome assembly GCA_954870475.1 of Euphrasia confusa. Taxonomy (NCBI): domain Eukaryota; kingdom Viridiplantae; phylum Streptophyta; class Magnoliopsida; order Lamiales; family Orobanchaceae; genus Euphrasia; species Euphrasia confusa. Next base: position 38,567,574 of record OX940956.1, on the reverse strand, counting down.
CTTGAAGAGGATGTGTATATGACACAACCTAAGGGTTTTATCGATCCAAAAGGGGCTAAGAAGGTATGCAAGCTTAAGAGGTCCATTTATGGACTTAAGCAAGCATCTCGGAGTTATCTGCGTTTCAACGAAGCCGTAATGGAATTCGGCTTTAAACAAAACCCAGAGGAATCTTGTGTATACAAGAAGGTCAGTGGGAGCGCAATCATTTTCTTGTGTTGTATGTCGATGACATACTCCTTATAGGAAATGACATTCCGAAGTTGAACTCTGTGAAGGAGGGGCTCGGAAAGTGTTTCTCTATGAAGGATCTGGGAGAAGCACAATACAATACACATGACAAGTCTTTAAGCAAGACTCAGTGTCCGCAAGGAGCTGATGAGCAAAAGAGGATGTATAATGTTCCTTATGCTTCGGCAATAGGATCGATTATGTATGCCATGATATATATGAGGCCAGGCATATCGTATGCTTTGAGCATGACGAGTCGTTTGAAATCAAACTAGGGTGAGGCGCATGGGATGTGGCCAGAAATATTCTCAAGTGCCTTAACCGGACAAAGGAGAATTATCTTGTCCATTGAGGGACAAGAAGAGTTAGAAATGACGAGATATACAGACGCGAGTTTTCAGACGATTTTCGATCTCTATCTGGATATGTCTTTTGTCTGAATAAAAGTGTTGTTTGTTGGAAGAGTTCCAAGCAAAGCACTATCGCTGACTCAACTACAGAGTCTGAGTACATTGCGACCTCGGAGGCTGCAAAGAAATGTGTATGGATGAAAAAGTTCCTCGAGGAGCTTGGTGTCATCTCTAGTGCTGCCAAATCTTTAGTTCTCTATTGTGATAATAGTAGAGCTATAGCCTAGGCACAAAAGCCGAGGGATCACCATAAATCCAAACACGTGCTCAGAAAGTTTCACATTCTTCGCGAGATCGTGGAGAGAGGTGATATTGAAATTTGCAAAGTGGCAACCGAGGATAGCGTTGCCGACCCATTCACCAAACCTCTCCCGCAGTCAAAGCATGAGGCTTTAAGTACTGCGATAGGAATCAAACGTCTTGGAGACTTAATTCTTATGTTGTAATTTATTTACAAACGGAGATTGTAAAGTAGACATTCAAGGTTGATTGAAAAATCAACTTATTCATATTTTCATGGTTTGGATTATATGAACTGTTCAACGTAAATTTTAAATTTTATCTGAATTATGTGATAATGTCACATAATGAGGCTCAGTGATTGAACAAAAAAATTAAAATCAACTTAAGTCCCTAATCTAGATCGCCGTGTACGAACAGACACAATGGATCAATATAAAGATTAGATTGCAAGTTGTACTATAGCGCCACCTCATGGGCTAGATGTGGGACGTCGAGTACAATTGCATAGACAGCAGCTGGGAGCTAGGTGTCGGACGTGACTCGCCTAAGAATGGTATGTAAGGCAGTGTGTCATAATACCAATTCTTATAGCTTTCGGACGTATCCTCAGACCTGAGTAGTCTAGAGTAGCTACATTATGGAATGTTGTATTTTGACGCTGTCAAACGTTCTCGGTAAAACGGAACTATAAAGATAGTCGTTGGATACCTCAAGAAGCAAGTGGGAGCACTTAGATTGATAAGATGGGATTATCCTCCTACGGGGTAGGATTAAATGTCTTAAAGGCCACTCGGAGAGTTGGGATTGCAAAAATGCGTGGCCACGCCCGGATATGTATCATAGTGATCATCCGGTTCGCAATCCGCTCATATATCCGAGAAAGGTTTGAACGGAACGAGGGTGACACTGGTCTTACCTCTAGTTCGAACTTAGACATCAAGTGATAAGGGAAACGTGGATACACACTGGATATAAAGTCCAAGTGGGAGATTGTTGGAATGATGTCCTTCAATCCACGTGTATCGTACCGAAACAAGCTATGTAGTGCGTCCTGTGTAGATGGATCGATTGGGCGACGTTAAGTGTCGAGTCGAGGACTTGAACTTAATAGTCGACAATCAAGCCAAATGAGTCACACGGCCCTATTGATCGTGTATACTTGGAGTATATAAACCTTGGTTGGGAATCGAGGTAGAACGACGGAAGAAACGGAGAGAAAAACCGAAACCGACACGTTTTTGTATTGAGTGTCGGCCGACACATGCATAGTGTTGGGATATGTCCTTCGATCCTACGTGTGCAATCGATAAAGTCATAAGGTCGTCTATGGATGTTAAATGATTAGTCGATAATATTAATTGTTGGGAACAATATAATATTGATCGATAATCCAACCTACAGGGTCACACACGGACTCGATATTGATATACGTTGCTTGATAATAATATTGATTTAGAATCAATATTTACGTGGATTTTCACATGCATGGGATGCATGGCTTGCATGGAATGCATGTCACATAGTGTGACATGGCATGCCACACAAGCCAATGGGACCACATATCATGATTTGGCATGATTATGTGGAGGTGACCTTTGAACTTCACCATAACACCCCATTATGTGTGGTTATGACACACACATTATGGTGGGGGTTACATGTGAAGTAAAAGAGGTATAATGAGCATGAAAATCATATTTTCATGTCTCATTCTAACATCATCATGATCAGCCATGAAATTCACACCAAAAGGAGAGAATAGAGAGTGTTCTTGGAGAACCACTTCAAGCAAGCAAGGTATTCATCATCCGGGTTCGTGTGCAACACGTAGAGGCCGAGCCATTTGTGCGGCTTAAACATCCGGACGATCCAAAGGCGTGACGAGGTCATTCAAAAGGAGAGAATCTAATGGCTGATCCATTAAGGTGGTTCAATCGACTCAACACCACCTTAATCAACATCAACGAGGCACGCTACACCGGTTGTAAGTGTTCTCGTTAATCCTTATATATACATATATATTGGATGTATATATATATATATATATATATATATATATATATATAAATATGTGTCTATACATATATATGTGTGCACTAGATCTTGATGTTCGTGTTTACTCGTTTTACACGCTTCCGCACACACGAACGAGGTAATCATGCGATTGGATCGGCATAGAAAACCTTCAATTGGTATCAGAGCCTAGGGCTCGTGCACACTTTTGTGTTGGACACGAAGGTTAAATCAACATAATTGGATTATTTATTTAATTGTGATTGTGTGTTTAGATGTAAGGCCGGCCACCGTTAGTGGTCGGGTGAATGATTTCGTCGTTTTTTGCGTTTCGATTGGCCGTAGTATTTGAGGGCTGCGTCCCTTGGAATCATTTGTAATAGATAGGTTTTTCTATTATATTTGTATTGTACTACTTGCAAGCGATGGACTTGGTCCATGATTCGATGGAGGATCTCGGCTCTCCGGCGAAAACGAGAAGAAACGAAGCAAAACGAATCAAAACGAAGCAAACCGGGGCTGCTGGAGCCAAACGGCGGGCGCCGTTTTAGCTCCGGCGGGCGCCGTTTTGATTCGGCGGGCGCCGTTTTGGAAACGGCGACCGCCGAAGGCCCTGTTTTTGGGCAGATTTTTTCCGAACCCTTTCGGCGGGCGCCGTTTTGGAAACGGCGACCGCCGGTGGTGTTCGGCGACCGCTGATTGTGAAACGGCGGGCGCCGTTCGTGGTTTTTTGGGTACGGAATAGATTTGACCAAAATCGGAGGGCGCGGAACTGAAACGGCGGGCGTGGACCAGTCCAGAAGATGTTCAAGGCCTATTTTGTTGCTTTTAATCTTTTCGTTTGAGAGTTGTGAGGTTCTAGGGGCCTTTCGAATACGTATTTATTTGCTTTGCTAGTTATAGGTTGTTTTATGTTATAAAGGTTCAACTTACATATAAACAAACCTATGCATGCAAGTTCCCAAAATAATGAGTATAATGTCTTGTCCAAAAACATCACACTCATGAAGCCCTCGATCATAAGTTGGTAGGTCCGCCTCAGCGGGGTACTACTTTTTATCTTGGGATAAGTGGGAGTAAAGGTTAGACCTTTACACGTGAGTTTGGTTTTCTCATCGATAGACCCACTGAAGGCGTGGCTATCGAGACATGAGATGAGAATGGGACTCTCATCGACCGAGAGTGACATTAGATGTCATTGACATGGGATGTCTACCTATCTTGGACTTCTTAAGTGCGGACTCAGTCGGCTTAAGAATTTGCAAGATGAGGGTCTTGGGATTGTTTTGTTCAAGGGAACAAAGATATTAGATATCGATTGAACAAAATGGAATAAATAAGTAGCTTGTTAGACAACCTTATTTGTTTACCGCTTTGTGAATGTTTACATACTTTATTTATCTTTCTTTTCTAGTTTATCATGTTAATTTCAACTCGATTCAAGTTTGGTTCAATTCTTGATTATGAAAAATTGAACAACATAAATTTTCTTGATTCACAACGTAATTTGAGGATGGTCCTCAAATACGAAGACAATGAAAATGTGTTAAATGACCACATCCTAAGATATCATTGAACAATTGAATAGCATGTTCGGGGAATATGCTAAGATTGAGCGGTTCGGTATGACCAGGGTCATCGCTTCAGCTAGGTTGGAAAAATGGAAATCTATGGAATCACATGTGCAACAAATGATTGGATTATTTGCTTCAAGTGACCACCTAGATTTTTCCTATGATGATTATTTGGCAATCGATTTCATACTTCAATCTCATGATGGTTATAATGCCTTTAGGCTAAAATTTCCACATGAATGGTTTGAAGAAATCGCTTCGTGAGCTCCAAGGGATGCTCAAGGCTGCTGAGCCGGCGATAGATAAGGATCCTAAGAGGGAAATTCTTATGATAGAGGATATGGTATTCAAAAGAGCATGGGCAAGAAGGCTACTAGGGTTCCTAGGGAATCTCAATGCGTCTACTGCAAAAGTGTTGGACACTACTTGCAAACATATAAAAATTCATATTTTATTCAATTTCAAAACAAATGCCTAATTTGTCTTTCATTTGATGGATTATAAGGTTAGGATTATTTACACCTCGGGGAGTAATTTAATCCAAAACACTTAAGTTCATAAATGACACAAATTAGAGACTTTCGAGCCATTGGATGGCGTGAAACGATTGTCTGGTTGGCTCCCTCATATTTTATGAGAGATAGGGCTTCAATTGCATGATAATATCGCTGGTTAGAAAACTTCGATTTTTCACTTACGATTTATCACGTTTTGACATTGTATTAATTTTGAATGGGAAATTTGAATGAGACTCAATTATTGGGAATAATTGAATTTGCCCAAAGTTCAAAGAAGATGTGAAGAACGGGGTTGCTTCATCTTCAAGTATTAATGATATAGACATTAAACTTCACAAATTCTAATTCTTGGGTATTGGATGCCAAATGTGGTTCTCACATTTTTATGTGGAGGAACTACATAGAAGTATAAGTTTGGTGAATAGAGATGTCGATCTACGGGCAAGAAATGGAGCGAAGGTCGCTGCATTAGCCGTATGATCATATGATGTTGTTTTGCCTTAGGGCCTTGTTTTAGTATTATAACTATGTAATTTCGTACCTTCAATAAACAATGAATATTGGTTCAGTATTAGATACTGATGAATTAGTTTTTTCACTATTAAATAGTTTGGTAACTATTTTAATTGTGAATTATTCTTTGTTTTGGTACGATTATTATATTGTTTATGTATACTTTTAACTTGACAAATCATATATATCATTAAGACCAAAGGCCAAATCGAATAAGTATCGATGAGACATAACTGAAACATTGTTGATTAGATCAAATCAAAATCTAAACATGTAACGAAGCTTCTTTTAGAAGGAATTTTAGAATCATTTGACTTGGAGTCATTTGATACATGTGAATGATGTGTGATTAAAAAGATAACAATGTCATCTTTCTTGGAGAAAGGAGAACATGTGAGTAATTAGGGATGATCCATACTGATGTATGTGGAACCTATTAGTTCACAAGCACATGAAGGTTATGTTTCGGAAAAGAGAAAACAAACTATATTAGATATAGTTCGACCATTCGATGAGAGGTCTAAATGAACTACTGGTCTCTTTTGGGAACACACAATTCTAGACTTCAACTTATACACTGAATAGGATGCTGTCAAAAGCTGTTGATAAGACACCATACTAGGTATGGAAAGGGAGGGTCCCTAAATTGTTTTCATCAAGATTTGAGGTTCTAAAAGCTTCTCTGACGAGATTTATCTCTATAGAGCTTGAACTCAAATGGGATAAAAGTTTCCTTATGGTATGTCCATAAGAAACTCGAGGGTACAACTTCTACGATCTATTTGAGAACAATAATTTGTTGCTCGAGATAGTGATTTTCTTGAAAAGAGTTATCTTTCCTAGAAATTCAGTGGGAGCTCGGTTGTCTTGAACGAGGTTCAAGTGAAACAACCAATGATGAATACTCAAGACTGGGTTGAGAGTATTCTTATGGTTTTGGAAGCCATACCAACCCTCGTAGGTTCGGAAGGCATAGATCTATCTCTATTATTCAAATACTTAGATATTGTGACCAATGAGAGATATGAATCCATGCTTTTGGAAAGCGATGAACCTTCGACCTATATTCAAGCTATGACGAGTCCAGCTACTTAAAATTGGCATGGTGCCATGAAATCTGAGATGATATCAATATCTGATAATCAAGTTTTGAACTTGATATATTTGCATCACGGGGTTAGACCCAATGAATGCTAATAGATCTTTAAGATCTAAACAGACAGATGGAAAACCTAGGGTTTTCAAAGCAAGGTTGATGGTAAAAGTTTTATTCACGAGGTGGATTATGGAAAAACTTTCACCAGTTGCTTTGATTAAATCATTCAGATTATCTTAGCCATTGCTACTCATCTTGATAATGAGTTATGGTAATATTGGATGCTAAAACTAACTTCTTGAATTGGATTCTAGAAGAGAATGTGTTTTGACACAGCCAAAGAGTTTTATCGATCCTAATAAGGCTGAGAAATTATGCAATCTTATAATTCCATTTATGGAATAAAGCAAAGCATATCGGAGTAGCATTCTTCAGTTCAATGAATCCATACTGGGTTTTGGATTTCAGAGGAACTCGTAAGAATCTTGTTTTACAAGAAGAACAGTGGGAGTTACGTTGTATACATTGGGCATCAAGATCTATCGGAACAGATCGAAAATGATGTTTGGACTTAGTCAAGTGACCTATATTGATAAGGTACTTGATAAGTTCAGAATGAAAGACGCCAAAAGGGTCTCATTCCAATGAGTCATGGCACATCTCTTAGCAAGATGCAAGGCCCTACGGGACTTCATGAGCAAAAGAGGATGGAAAACATTCCTTATGCTTCGGCAATAGGGTCTATAATGTACGCCATGATATGTACACGACCGGACGTATCGTATGCTTTGAGCATGACGAGTCAGTTTCAAGGAAATCCAGGTGAGGCACATTAGACTGCGGCCAATAATATTCTTATGTACCTTAGATGGACTAAAGAATATTTTGTTGTCTTTGGAAGACAAAAAGAGTTGATATTAACAAGCTGTTTGAATGCTAACTTCAAAACAGACTAAGATAATTTCCGATTTTAATCTGGTTATATCTTTTGTCTGGTTAGAGGTGAAATTTGCTGGAATAGTTCCATGCAATGCAATATTGCTGATTAAACTACAGAAGCTGAGCACAGTATTGCATTGGATGCAATAATGTTGGCAGTTAAGATTTGAAAGTTCTTGAATGAACTAGGTGGCGTAACTAGCTCACCCCTTCTGATAGTTCTCTATTTATAGTAGAGTTATCGCGCAAGCCAATGAGCTAGGAAGCACCACAAGTCTAAAACTGGTGCTCAGGAAGTTCCACATTATCTGGGAGATAGTTTTGTGGAGACATCAAGATAATAAAGTTGCAACTTTTGGTAAGGTTGCAAACCCGTTTTCTAAACCTCTCTAGCAGTTTTAGCTTGAGGCTTTCACGACTGCAATAGAGATCAGACATCTTAGAGATGGGTTGTGATTTCTATTACTGTATTAGATACTTTTGGAGATTTGGTAAACATTCACTCATATGTATAATACATATTTCTTCATATAAATATGGTTTAATTTATATGAATTGTCCAAATGATTAAGTGATATCAATTGGGTTATGAGGTCGACTTACCGCATAATGAAGTCCCAATAGTTGAACTGATATACTTGAATCATATGATTGTTCCTGGTTCGTATCATCGAGTACGGACAAACCGATAATACAATGAACTAGATTGCAATGTGTACTATAGCGCCACTTCATGGGCTAGTGACGTGGGACGTCAAGTACAGTTGCATAGATATTAGTTGGGAGCTAATGATCGAACAGACCCGACTGAAATAGTATTTGAGATTTCGAGTCATAATACTATTTCATTGACTGTCGAGCAATTTCCTCTGACCTGAGTAGTCCAGAGTGATTCCATTGTGAAATGGTGTACTTTGATACAAGTAAACGCCTTTCGTAAAAGGAGGTTATAAAACTTGTTATTAGGTATATCAGGAAGCAAGTGGGAGAGCTTGGATTGACAAGATGGGATTGTCCTCCATTTTATAATGGGATACATGTCTTACCGGCCACTTGGAGAGTCGAGAATGTGGAAAATACGTGGCCACGTCCAGATTCGTATCATAGTGATAAATCTGGTTTTACAGTCTGACTCATAGTCCAAGAAAGGTTTGAACCGATTGAGGGTGACTCAAGTCTTGCCTCAAGTTCAAACTTAGACATAAAGTGACAACAGGAAATTGGCAGCACACTGGCTCTGAAGGCCAAGTGGGAGATTGTTGGGATATGTCCTTCGATCCTACGTGTGCAATCGATAAAGTCATAAGGTCGTCTATGGATGTTAAATGATTAGTCGATAATATTAATTGTTGGGAACAATATAATATTGATCGATAATCCAACCTACAGGGTCACACACGGACTCGATATTGATATACGTTGCTTGATAATAATATTGATTTAGAATCAATATTTACGTGGATTTTCACATGCATGGGATGCATGGCTTGCATGGAATGCATGTCACATAGTGTGACATGGCATGCCACACAAGCCAATGGGACCACATATCATGATTTGGCATGATTATGTGGAGGTGACCTTTGAACTTCACCATAACACCCCATTATGTGTGGTTATGACACACACATTATGGTGGGGGTTACATGTGAAGTAAAAGAGGTATAATGAGCATGAAAATCATATTTTCATGTCTCATTCTAACATCATCATGATCAGCCATGAAATTCACACCAAAAGGAGAGAATAGAGAGTGTTCTTGGAGAACCACTTCAAGCAAGCAAGGTATTCATCATCCGGGTTCGTGTGCAACACGTAGAGGCCGAGCCATTTGTGCGGCTTAAACATCCGGACGATCCAAAGGCGTGACGAGGTCATTCAAAAGGAGAGAATCTAATGGCTGATCCATTAAGGTGGTTCAATCGACTCAACACCACCTTAATCAACATCAACGAGGCACGCTACACCGGTTGTAAGTGTTCTCGTTAATCCTTATATATACATATATATTGGATGTATATATATATATATATATATATATATATAAATATGTGTCTATACATATATATATGTGTGCACTAGATCTTGATGTTCGTGTTTACTCGTTTTACACGCTTCCGCACACACGAACGAGGTAATCATGCGATTGGATCGGCATAGAAAACCTTCACATAGTGTGAATGCATGTCGACCGACATCAATTGGAAACACATGCGGTGTGAATTAGTGAAGGTGTCGGCCGACACCCAATTCACACTAGCCTGGTGTCGGCCGACAAATACTTATATTTGGTAATTTTTCGGTCGCGAGTTTATTTTCTCCAATTCAACCCTAAACTCTCTTTCTCCTCCTCCTATATAAAGGGGACATTAGACCCACGATTTTGGTGGCTATTCTACATGAAATATATTATTTCACAAGCAACAAAATACGAGGGAGACGAGAGAATCGAGTGGGACTCGATATTGTTGAAGGGCTTCCACGTTCGTTGATCAAGGAGGGTTCGTGCAACGAATTGAGGCCGAGTACGTTCGCGGCTGTCCATCTACGCGTGAGCTATATACATACAAGAATTACAAGGTACATAATTCTTTACTAACTCGATTAATTGTTCTTACTGCATACGTGCGCACTAGATCCATGATTAGGGTTTTACGTGTTTATGCATGATTCTTTCTTCCGCACCTTTTCATGCTTGTAAAATACGTAAATCCATCTATTGGGGTATGGATGAGATTCATACAAAATCCCAACACGAAGAACCCCAAACCACAACCTGCTCGTCCGATCGAGATTAGCCGCTGGACAACCCCCATCCAAAACTATGCTCTCGTCGAATAACTACCTTCGAGATAAGAAGCAAATTCAGTGGTGACCCCATCTCTTTCTTTCATGGCCGACGAAGGAAGATATCGCCTTTTGTTAAAGAAGAAGAGGAGAATGATTTGGAAAGCAAGAGTTTCTGTTCTCAAATTCTAATTACTCCTCACGGCTGAATCCATTAACTAAGGAAAAATTGCAAACAAGACCCTGGACTTTAAGGTAACTATGGGCCACTCCTTTATTAAATCCTAAAAATATTATTTAATCCACCTGAAATATTGATATCATTAATTCAACCCCAGAACTTTAAAGAATTGCTAGTTCAGCCCTTAAGGTCTTAGACGCGCTTTGGATTTTCAAGTTCACGTCCCAGCTCATCGAGATAGGTGTCATGTTGTCGATTTACCTTGTTTACTACTTGTTTCATTATGTGTGTCTCTATGTGTGCATTTATGTGAATTTATTAAAAATATATTTTCTAACCGGAGACCAGGGAAAAGGGTCGAAGGAGACCAACGCAATAGTTGGCGCAACTCGCAATATCCAGATTATTAAATGGATCTCATGTTTATTAAAATTTCAATATTTTCATGTTATCCAGATTATTAAATGGATCTCATGTTTTATTATCGTAATATCCAGATTATTAAATGGATATCATGATTTATTAAAATTACAATATTTTCATGTTATGTTTCATCTAGTTATACATGTATTTGATTCCGGTATTAGATGAGGTATTGACCCTATTGAGCGCGTTGAGCTCACCCTATCGACAACAACTATTTTTAGGTACACACGAGGATGCCGAACGAGCAGAGTGATCAAGGATGGAGGATAAACTAAATTAATATTTATTTATGCTTTATTTGTTATTATTATGAAATCGTCTATTGTTTCAAAACCTTCAAATGTCATCTATTGACTTTATATCATTTCTTTTATAATTGATTCAAATTGGTTAGTTGTGTGCGTAGATTCGATTAGTATGTAAACCTTCAAATGTCATCTATTGACTTTATATCATTTCTTTTATAATTGATTCAAATTGGTTAGTTGTGTGCTGTAGATTCGATTCGTATGTGTGGTGATATATTATAATATTCAATAGTAAGTTTATATTTAGTTTGTTGGTTAGTATAAATCTAATGACGTACTGTATATTACAGTGTGCATGCATTTTTAAGTGATCAGTACATGCGTATATAAGCACTTGCTCATACAAAGTTCATGTTTACAATAATTATTATATGTTTGACAGTATATTTATGTATTGGGGTAGTAAGTTTATTTTGTTGACATTACGAAAATAAGTTTATCAAATAAAATTTTGTGACACCCGCACTTTATTAATTGTTGTTTTCAAAATTTACACCTTCCGCTGTTATAAAAAAAGATGGGTCGTTACAGTTGTTATCAGAGCATTACGATTCTTGGTTGCTTTCTCTTATGTATACTACTTGAAAATTAATATATCACTCTTCCATCCTCGTCATGTCTCGTCGGCTCCTCAAGGTACGTCACACTTAAACCATTTACATGTTCATGTTCACTTTATTTAATATTTTAAGTTGCTAGATCCTTTAGATTAGGATTGAAAACTTACCGTACTATAAATATTCCCGAATTATCCCGAAATCTATTAATTTACAAATTTCGAGGACGAAATTTAAATTAAGGGGTGTAGATTGTAACAACCCAAAATTTTATTTACTAGAACTTTAAATTCCTCTAATTAAATTTACCAATTTATAATCTAACCTATTAAATTAAAGTTAATTACAAATAGAATATATTTTAATTAAATATTAATTTTAAACATTAATTTTAATGATACAATTATAATTATGTAATCAATACTTTAGGGGATCCTGTACCATGGGGTAGGGGCCCATATACATCTGTATGGTCCCCACCCCTAAACAAAACAACTGAAGCCCAATGAAGCCCAATTCTAATGTCGTCTCTCTCAGATCCTAGCTGCCGCCCCAAATTCGCTTTCTCTGCTGCCAAATCGACGAAAACCTAATCCTGAATCACGATCTCGGATCCGAAAAACCACTCGTTCCCTCAAGGAAGCATCACACGAGAGAATCCGCACACTCAGGAAAACCGCGTCAATTCAGATGCTAGGGTTGTTTCGTCGAGGAGGCCCGACACGCCGATCGCCGCGAAAAGAGTCGTAGCTTCTAAATACAGGCAGAACACCGTCACCAAGGCGGAGAAGCTTCTGCGAGAGGCCACCTCCGGCTCCGATGCCTCGTGCCCTGATTCGCCGCCTCGTGCGCGTTTGTTGAATTTTTCGTCGTTCGCGAAAATGCCCCCCGACGCTTCCGTTCCCCTGCCTCCCCAGCCGACTGCACGAGCCTTGTTGGATGCATTCTCTCAAGGTGTTGAGGCAACCATCATCTGCAGTGGCGGTTCGCGAACGCGAAAGCTTTCGATCCCAGAAACAGAATCTGCTTGAGGAATGAACGACAACAAGCACATTCAAACCCATAGAGCACAGTGTCAACTTCTACCATTGCGTTCTTCTTCTCCTTCACCCAACGCCGTCGGTGATTTCTCTTCCCTCTTTTCTTATTTTTCATGTTCGGCGATTATAATTTATTTCGGTTGTTTAATCATTCAATTGTTCATTTTCCTGAAAAAGAAATTAGAATTGTTTCAGTAAAATTTCTGTAAATTAAATCAAAATTAGGGCAGAGGAATTGAGAATTTTTGGGATCACTGTGGTTTTGTTTCACACTGTTCTTAACTTCTCGTTGATTGATCGAAATGTTACGCCTCTCTCGTCTTTTCGCGTGCAGGCTTCGTCTAGGCACTCATGGGTCTTTTAAGGTTTAAAGTTGAACTTCACCGTCTCTACTAACTCTTAAGTCGCCTAACCTTGCTTTTAAAACCTTACTCTACCATAAAATTTTAGGAGTTTGTGAATAAATATATATCCAAATTATAAGACATCACATTCAACTAGTCAAAAATGTTGACCAAATTCAGATGTCCAAGCCATCTCTACCATCAGTTATCTAGATGGTAGTATACTATTTTGTTGAGTATTCTATTCAATTTTCATGTCGTTTCTGTGTGTTTTATTGTATATTCCATTCAATTTTCATGTCATTTATGTGCAAGATTATTTCTGAAGCGGATTTTGCCCGGGGAGTTGTGTGTCCGGCTGAAGAAGCTAAAATAATTTGTAAACCTGTCTCTAGAAATCTTGTGATTGGGTTTTACTATCTGTTTTTGCAATTATTTTTTTACAAAATTTCACTAAAAATCTGTAAATATGGCAAAATTACTATAGTATATTTCTACATGTTCTTTATTTAAACGATTTTGAGGAAGGATATTTTTATGTTTTTTCTTTTGTTCTATTCTTGTAAAGAAATTTATATGATTATAAAGACATTACAAATGAGTAAATTGTTTTAATGTTTGAAGCTGTACAACAAGAGAAATTTCCTGATCTCAAGATTGTTATAGTTGATTCTGTGAGCCCAAGTGCCCACTTATTTGTGTTATTAAAGTAATTACCATTAGTTTTAATGTTATTATTTGTTTGTTTTGGTAGTTAGTGAGCATAATGTAAATTTTGTATGTAGGTTTGTTTGGTGACAGAAAACCTCCTTCTCAGTTCTATAAATCTTTTTTTTCTTATATTGGTCTTTTTGTTCTTTTTTCAGAGCAAATCGATTTTCGAGTATAATAGTTAATCACCCACAAATGATTTTGTAGTAAATTATAAATTTTTGATAAATTTTTCTATGTTTAGTTTATTTTTCTGGGACTTTTTAATTGGTAGTACGTATGAATTAAGTGAAAATAATAAACTATCAAGAAATGTAAGATGAAAAAAAGAATCATCACATTTATTGTCTAGAATCTACACTAATTTGGGATGTATTCTTCTATGTTTATTTGATAATTTCTAACCAGTATGAATTGAGTTAAAAATAATAAATGTATTTGGTAATCAAGAAATATAAGATGAAAAGGGGAATCATCACAATTATTTATTAGAATCTACACTGATTTTGGATGTGTTCTTCTATTTTTGTTGTGTTTTTGTGTGACATGTACGTTACAAGCTGATTCGTTAATATTGTTTTCAACTTTTACTTGTGTTGCTTGCTTGCAGCACTGTGATTCTTTTCGAGATGCATGGCAGCTCCTTGTGCCGCTCTTTTCGAGATGCATGACTGCTCCTTGTGCCGCGTGAGCTTGATCGATGACGTAGCTTCGAACACAATTACAAGATGAACACAATAGCTACATAGGTTACAATCTGATGAATACAACTTATTAGAACTACATCAAGATTCAAGAGGAGAGAGGTGATGTAGTATATTATAGTTTAAATAGATATAAGATCAAAAAGTGAATCATCACAGTTGTTGACTAGAATCTATACTGACTTGTTATGTATTCTTCTCTTGTTTTGTTTGTTTTTTTGTAACTTTTTAATTAGTATGATTTAGATTGATGAACTAGTTGCATTCTAAAGTGTATATTTAGATTGATGACTAGTTGTATTTATGATTTATACTCAATTAACAACAAAATTTTACTAAATCTCTAGATGAATTATACTCTATTTATTGTGCCTATAATTTTTTTTATACAATCTAGGTATCAAAAGTCTGCCAATTGGTGCATCCTACGCTAATTGTTCTAATAAAAAAAAATGTACTAATTGTATCATTTGTTCTAATATTTAGGTTAGAATGATTGTACATAAT
Organism: Euphrasia confusa; assembly: GCA_954870475.1. NCBI lineage: Eukaryota > Viridiplantae > Streptophyta > Magnoliopsida > Lamiales > Orobanchaceae > Euphrasia > Euphrasia confusa. The sequence goes on along the minus strand of OX940956.1, from coordinate 38,552,472 downwards.
TGATGTTTTCTCAACTAATTTCTTCTCTATTTATAACTATATTATACTTTATTTATAAATACATTCTACTCCAGTTATAAATGAATTCTACTCTATTTATAATTACATTCTTCTCAAAATTGATTTCTACTGTTTTATTAACAATATTGTACTCTCTTTATAACTATATTTTACTTCATTTATAACTAAACATAAACCTTAAACCCTACATCCTAAACGTTAAAAACCCAAAATCTTAAACCCTAAACTCATAAATCTTAAAGAATACACCCTAAACTATATTCTATTCCATTTATAAATGAATTCTATTTGCTTTATTACAATATTCTACTCCATTTATAATTAACTTTTTCTAAACCTTAAAACTAAACCCTAAACCCCAAAAACTCTAAAACCCTAAACCCTAAAGCTCTAAACATAAACCATGAACCATAAACCCTAAAATCCTAAAACTAAAACCACAGATCGTAAACCCTAAACCTAATTTGTTCAAATGATGAAATTCTGGAAGTTGTATTTAAAACAGAGCATGAGTTCTGTTGATTATATTTGAATTGTATTGTAAAATCTGTTATGAATATGAATTTGCTGAAGTGGGATTGCAATTTGAGAAAAGGATTTGTTGATTGTACTATCTTTATAAATTCTACAACATTTAGATATGAATTCTACACTGTTTATAAATACAGTCTCCTCAATTTTGATTTCTTCTATATTAATAATTTACATTGTACTCTGTTTACTTATGAATTCTAGTGTAGTGAATAATATAATCTACCCTAAGCCCTAAAACCTAAACTCTAAAAATAAGCACTAAACCCAAAAAATAAACCCTAAACCCTCAGGGGGTTTATATCGAAGACGACAACATGTTCTATAGAGTTCTGCAGGATTTAGTAGTTCAATCTACTCCCTAAAGTATCATATTCTACTTCATTTATTGATATATTCTACTGTATTTGTACACAACATCAAGGGGGTCTTGTATCGAAAGGTTTTGTATTAAAGTGGAAACAATAAACGAGGGAGGCGAACAATAATCGAGAGAGGTGAACGATCACTGCCGCCGAAGGCGGTCGTGATCCTTCACCTCCCTCGATTATAAAGGGATAAAGGGGGGTCTTGTATCGAAAGGTCTTGTATCGAAGTGACAACAATAATCGAGGTAGGCGAACAATAATCGAGGGAGGCGAACACTAATCCAGTGAGGTGAAAGATTACGGCCACCTTCGGTGGCTCAAGAATTTTAATAAATGAATAAAGGGGGGTGGGTCTTGTATCGAAGTGGCAACAATAATCGAGCTAGGCAAACAATAATGAGTTCTACTGCATTTAGTAGTGAAGTTTACTCTATTTTGTATCATATTCTACTCTACATATTCATGAATTCTACAATAATCGAGAGAGACAACAATAATCGAGAGAGTCAAACAAAAATCGAGGGAGGCGAAAAATAATCGAGGGAGGCGAACACTAATCGAAGGAGGTGAATGATTACGGCCACCTTCGGCGACGTAAGAATTTTAATAAAGGGATAAAGCGGGGTCTTGTATCGAAAGGTCTTGTATCGAAGCGACAACAATAATCGAAGTGGCAACAATAATCGAGGGAGGCGAACACTAATCGAGGGAGGTGAACAATAATCGAGGGAGGTGAATGATTACGGCCACCTTCGGTGGTTAAATTTTTTAATAAAGGGATAAAAGGGGGTCTTGTATCGAAAGGTCTTGTATCGAAGTGGCAACAATAATCGAGGGAGGCAAACAATAACCGAGGACATTACTTTATTGTAATGAGTTCTACTGTATTTAGTAGTGTCGTCTACTCTATTACGTATCATATTCTACTCCATTTATTCATGAATTCTACAATAATCGAGGTAGGCGAACAATATTCGAGGGAGGTGAATGATTACGGCCACCTTCGGTGGCTCAGAATTTTAATAAAGGGATAAAGGGGGGTCTTGTATCGAAAGGTATTGTATCGAAGTGGAAATAATAATTGAGGTAGGCAACAATAATCGAGGTAGGCGAACAATAATATATGTTGTTGTAATGAGGTCTACTGCATTTAGTAGTCTATTCTACTCTATTCTGTATCATATTCTACTCCATATATTGATGCATTCTACAACAATAATCGAGGGAGACAAACAATAATCTAGGGAGGCAAACAATGATCGAGGGAGGCAAACAATGATTACGGCCACCTTCGGCGGCTTCAGAATTTTAATAAAGGGATAAATGGGGGATCTTGTATCGAAAGGTCTTGTATCGAAGTGGCAACAATAATCGAGGGAGGCAACAATAATCGAGGGAGGCAAACAATAATCGAGAGAGGCAAACAATGATTACGGCCACCTTCGGCGGCTTCAGAATTTTAATAAAGGGATAAGGGGGGGGGGGGGGGTCTTGTATCGAAAGGTCTTGTATCGAAGTGGCAACAATAATCGAAGTGTCAACAATAATCGAAGTGGCAACAATAATCGAGGGAGGCAACAATAATCGAGGGAGGCAAACAATGATTACGGCCACCTTCGGCGGCTTCAGAATTTTAATAAAGGGATAAAGGGGGGGTCTTGTATCGAAAGGTCTTGTATCGAAGTGGCAACAATAATCGAAGTGGCAACAATAATCGAGGGAGGCAAACAATAACCGAGGTCATTATGTTGTTGTAATGAGGTCTACTGCACTTAGTAGTGTATTCTACTCTATTCTGTATCATATTCTACTTCATTTATTGATGCATTCTACAACAATAATCGAGGGAGACAACAATAATCGAGGGAGGCAAACAATAACCGAGGGAGGCAAACAATGATTACGGCCACCTTCGGCGGTTTCAAAATTTTAATAAAGGGATAAAAGGGGGGGTCTTGTATCGAAATGTCTTGTATCGAAGTGGCAATAATAATCGAAGAGGAAACAATAATCGAGGGAGACAACAATAATCGATAGAGGCAATCGAGGGAGGCAAACGATGAATACGGCCACCTTCGGCGGCTTCAGAATTTTAATAAAGGGATAAAGGGGGGGTCTTGTATCGAAAGGTCTTGTATCGAAGTGGCAACAATAATCGAAGAGGCAACAATAATCGAGGGAGGCAACAATAATCGAAGTGGAAATAATAATCGATGGAGGCAAACAATAATCGAGAGAGGCAAACAATGATTACGGCCACCTTCGGCGGCTTCAGAATTTTAATAAAGGGATAAAGGGGGGGTCTTGTATCGAAAGGTCTTGTATCGAAGTGACAACAATAATCGAAGTGGCAACAATAATCGAAGTGTCAACAATAATCGAAGTGTCAACAATAATCGAGGGAGGCAACAATAATCGAGGGAGGCAAACAATGATCGAGGGAGGCAAACAATGATTACGGCCACCTTCGGCGGCTTCAGAATTTTAATAAAGGGATAAAGGGGGGGTCTTGTATCGAAAGGTCTTGTATCGAAAGGTCTTGTATCGAAATGGCAACAATAATCGAAGTGGCAACAATAATCGAGGGAGGCAAACAATAATCGAGGTCATTATGTTGTTGTAATGAGGTCTACTGCATTTAGTTGTGTATTCTTACTCTATTCTGTATCATATTCTACTCCATATATTGATGCATTCTACAACAATAATCGAGGGAGACAAACAATAATCTAGGGAGGCAAACAATGATCGAGGGAGGCAAACAATGATTACGGCCACCTTCGGCGGCTTCAGAATTTTAATAAAGGGATAAATGGGGGATCTTGTATCGAAAGGTCTTGTATCGAAGTGGCAACAATAATCGAGGGAGGCAAACAATAATCGAGAGAGGCAAACAATGATTACGGCCACCTTCGGCGGCTTCAGAATTTTAATAAAGGGATAAGGGGGGGGGGGGGGGGGGGGTCTTGTATCGAAAGGTCTTGTATCGAAGTGGCAACAATAATCGAAGTGTCAACAATAATCGAAGTGGCAACAATAATCGAGGGAGGCAACAATAATCGAGGGAGGCAAACAATGATTACGGCCACCTTCGGCGGCTTCAGAATTTTAATAAAGGGATAAAGGGGGGTCTTGTATCGAAAGGTCTTGTATCGAAGTGGCAACAATAATCGAAGTGGCAACAATAATCGAGGGAGGCAAACAATAACCGAGGTCATTATGTTGTTGTAATGAGGTCTAGTGCACTTAGTAGTGTATTCTACTCTATTCTGTATCATATTCTACTTCATTTATTGATGCATTCTACAACAATAATCGAGGGAGACAACAATAATCGAGGGAGGCAAACAATAACCGAGGGAGGCAAACAATGATTACGGCCACCTTCGGCGGTTTCAAAATTTTAATAAAGGGATAAAAGGGGGGGTCTTGTATCGAAATGTCTTGTATCGAAGTGGCAATAATAATCGAAGAGGAAACAATAATCGAGGGAGACAACAATAATCGATAGAGGCAATCGAGGGAGGCAAACGATGAATACGGCCACCTTCGGCGGCTTCAGAATTTTAATAAAGGGATAAAGGGGGGGTCTTGTATCGAAAGGTCTTGTATCGAAGTGGCAACAATAATCGAAGAGGCAACAATAATCGAGGGAGGCAACAATAATCGAAGTGGAAATAATAATCGATGGAGGCAAACAATAATCGAGAGAGGCAAACAATGATTACGGCCACCTTCGGCGGCTTCAGAATTTTAATAAAGGGATAAAGGGGGGGGTCTTGTATCGAAAGGTCTTGTATCGAAGTGACAACAATAATCGAAGTGGCAACAATAATCGAAGTGTCAACAATAATCGAAGTGTCAACAATAATCGAGGGAGGCAACAATAATCGAGGGAGGCAAACAATGATCGAGGGAGGCAAACAATGATTACGGCCACCTTCGGCGGCTTCAGAATTTTAATAAAGGGATAAAGGGGGGGTCTTGTATCGAAAGGTCTTGTATCGAAATGGCAACAATAATCGAAGTGGCAACAATAATCGAGGGAGGCAAACAATAATCGAGGTCATTATGTTGTTGTAATGAGGTCTACTGTATTTAGTTGTGTATTCTTACTCTATTCTGTATCATATTCTACTCCATTTATTGATGCATTCTACAACAATAATCGAGGGAGAAAACAATAATCGAGAGAGGCAAATAATGATTACGGCCACCTTCGGCGGTTTCAGAATTTTAATAAAGGGATAAAGGGGGGGGTCTTGTATCGAAAGGTCTTGTATCGAAGTGGCAATAATAATCGAAGAGGCAACAATAATCGAGGGAGGCAACAATAATCGAGAGCGGCAAACAATAATCGAGGGAGGCAAACGATGATTACGGCCACCTTCGGCGGCTTCAGAATTTTAATAAAGGGATAAAGGGGGGGCCTTGTATCGAAAATTCTTGTATCGAAGTGACAACAATAATCGAGGGAGGCGAACAATAATCAAGGGAGGCGAAGGATCACGGCCGCCTTTGGCGGCACATAGGGTTTATAAAGGGATAAATGGCGGGTCTTGTATCGAAAGGTCTTGTATTGTAAGGTCTTATATCGAAGTGACAACAATAATCGAGGGAGACGAACAATAATCGAGGAAGTCGAAGGATCACGGCCGCCTTTGGCGGCACAGACGGTTTATAAAGGGATAAAGGGAGACGGGGGAGGTCTTGTATCGAAATGCAACAATAATCGAGGGAGGCGAACAATAATCGAAAGGTCTTGTATCGAAAGGCATTTGGCGGTGAACGATCGGGGCCGTCATCGGCGGTGAATGATCAAGCGAGGCGATCTATAATCGTGGGAGGCGAACTTGATCCAAGGGCGGCACAATGACTTAATGAGTTCTACTGCATTAGTAGTGTATTCTACTATCTTTATGGTCATATTCTACTTCATTTTATCATGAATTCTACTGTATTTGTACACTACATCTAATACATGAATAAAAAAAAACTTAACCATAATTCTCAGTGTAATAAAAAATACTGTTCAACAGGACAAAAAAAACAAAAAAAAACAACCATAGAATGTCATCAACAATAAAAAAAATCAATGTGATCTACACATCCCATTTCCAAAATATAAAAGAAAAATCAGGGGACATAATCATATAAGACTGCGGGAAATCTGAAACTTGTATTCGGTTAAAGAACTTCTAAACTTTGACCTCCAGAAACAGGGTGCATAACCACCCTCGTTATCCTAAAAAAACACAACAGAAAGGTATTAATAAAACAGGGTAGAACTCAATATAATAAAGAGTATAACTCGCTCCAAAAAACAGTAGAATACAAAAAACACCAACCAAATTATAAACGCATAATCTTTGTACAATTCAAAATAAAAACATTAAAAAATAGTACACAAAAATTAGAATTCAAATATACAGTTAATAAGTTATCATATGACTGGATAAAGAAGCAATAGCTCCCGAATTAATGTCCACAAAAATAGCAAGAATTAAATTAAAGAGTAAACCAGAGTAAATTCAATATTAAAGATAGAAGAATTCAGAAAACAAGGTTTCAGACCATCATTATTGTTATCTTAAGAATCAACATTGATTACTTTAACACTATCTGAAAAATCAACTGAAAAATGTATACACATTGCATAAAAATAGAGAAGAATTCACTCAACTTTATTGATCTTCATAAAAGAGCGTGCACAACGTAACTACTCTCGTCATCCTATAAAAAACACAACATAAAATATTAAAAATAAAGTAGAATTCAGTAAAAAACAGAGTAAAACTCAGTATGAAACATAGTAGAACAAAAAAGAATATTATGATTTAGTAATAAGACTTGAGTAATTGGTCAGCTAAACAGAGAAGAATGCCATACAAAAACATAGATAATTTCATCAAAGCAAAAATGAAAACTCACTTGTCCCATACATAGGAACAAATGTAATCAAGTCAAATGTAAATATTCAAAATAGCTAGTATAAAAAACAAGAATTCTAATAAGCAGTTAATAAGTTATCACATGAATTGGAACAGAAGCAATAGCTCCCAAATTAATATCAGACTAGTGACTATTTACTGTCCCAAAATTCAATGTAAAACTAAGAAGATTTCCGTGTAGGAATTAAGAAGATTTTAAGTTAAAACAAGAAGATTTTGGAATCAAATTCATTATATGTTCAGTGTTAAATCAATAAAACTTAAAATCAAAGTACTGTATATGCTCATAGGTTCCATATAATCAAAGGAAAATAAAGTAAAAAAATATGAGGATATTTTACGTTCAGATATTCATCTAATGACATCAAATTATAGAAAAGTTTTAAAAAACTAGAATTTTGACGTTAAATTTTTTAGTCCCACAACTCAGGCACAGTAAAAGACCCGAATAATAGTAATTCAAATTTTACATGCGAGTAAAAAGAAAATTAATGTAAATACTTACAAAGAACTTAATCTTTCCACACAATCAACAACATACCAGCTAGTAGAAACTACATAAGGTTTCAAACAAATCATCTAACCCCCGACATAAATAAATAAACCAAACACGTACAAAACACTTTGATAAAGAACATTGGCAAATGCTAATACAGGCAATAAGCTATAAAAACAGAAAACACATGATAGGTAAAGGCATACTAACAACTCTAGATGCGAACAAGTTGTACAATTGTGGTGACTGGTACATTGATCCATCTAATATGTAATAAGTTAGCATCAGTCACTTTCTCATGGCCATTCCTCTTTTGATTTCTGATGATAAACAGATGAGGCATACCCAAACATTCCAGTCAACTCTTTCTACTATAAAGCATATAACTCATCACTCGGATGTCCCGTAAATGCAAAACATAATTCAGAAAGAATGATACAAAAAATACAATCAACAAAAACATCAAATGAAACTCTATTGTTCCTTATATATCCAAAAATCAATCACCAACGCATCTCCATTAAAGATATATATCGCATGGTTGCAAAATCATCAACAGCAGATCGTAAAACTCCAAACCCACACAAGATAAATATTTCTCCAGCACACCCAAATAAAAATCAAAATTAACTTAGAAAAATAATAAACTTCAAGAAAAATCAATAACATATCGATGGATCTACGCGAAAAACATATCAAAGCAAAAACAAAAAAAACGTGTAATTGAATTGATCGATAAGAATAGTGACTGACCGTCGTCGTCCTTGTTGAATAGAGAGAATGCTTCCTTGAATTCGGAGATCTTATCATCGGTCAGCGGATCCGCCATTCTTTGGAAGGAAGCTTTTTCTCCCCAGTTGTGCTACGAAATCAGGAGGTGTTGTGCCGCCGATTCCCGTCATCGCTTCAGTCGACGATTCCCATCACCGCATCAATCGACGATTCTCGTCGCCATCGCCGCATCAATCGACGATTCTCGTTCCCGTATGATTGTGCCGCGGAATTTCCTTCACCGAAGGAAATTGTATTCTTACTTTTGTCAATAAAAGAAAATGATAAATAAAAAGGATAAGTAAGCGTTCGCCTTTTGAGAAGACGTCAGCCTCGTGACACCACTAGCACGAAATCCTTCCCTATCGTGCCCCGCTAATCACGAAAGATCGAAAGCACGATAGTTTATTTTCGTGTTTTTATGAGCACGAACTTGTAACTTAATTCGTGCTCTGTGAAATGTTCGTGGGATACGATATTTTCATGATTTCGTGCTACTTTGCATGCATATTTATCAACACGATTAAAAGTCGAGTCATTCATTAAAATTCAAAATATGATTGCGACTGGTACATCAAATAAGAATAAACAAAACTAATTCGAATCGACATCGCTATTGACTATTTCAGGCACCAGAAGCGGTGGAGACGGTGGAGGCGGCGACTGAGCAATCCTCCTGCGAAAGTTTAGAAATTCGCAAGCGCTGCGGTCAAACACGACGACTTCAAATTTGTCCACTGGATTTTGTGGACTCATCGGGAAATAGTGAAACACGAGAAACCAACCGATTTGAATACAGTGATCCCTATAGAATCTGGGTCATCCCCGACAAAAGTATAAATTGCCGTTTACTTGGGTTACTGTGACGTCAAAATGGTCGTTAAATACATCGTAAAACTGGATCACCTTGTTCTCTAGGTTCCTCCCAGCGTGACGCGCAAACTCTAGAGGAAATAGAAGATGGGTTTCCCGATCATCAAATAGGACTTTAAAGAATCGACATTCCATGTTTTGAGATTGTGAAACGGGGAAGGAACTCAAATATGAATATTTATTTTGATTGGGAGGGATGAAAATCGATTATAATTTCGTCCAGATAATTATAATCATCCAAAAGGAGTCTAGAACAAAATATATTGTTGATTCAACAATAGAATCACCAAGATTGCTCAATTTTCACAAACATATGATGATGTTCATGTTAATAACTATGCATTTGAGTTCACGTAACATACGATCACACCATTAATTCATGTTTATCAATTAAATTTGACCAATTTCAATCCAATGTGACTTATTTCATCACTGTGATCCTAATATTAACAATCAAATGTACCACAAACAACTCAAAATATAATTTTGTCTAGTTTTTAACACGCGACACGAACTCATCGAACAACACGAACATGTCATCACGCAAGCACGAACTTGTAAGAAATGAGTTGACAATTTAGAATTTTTAATCAACTGAAAACATCATTTTGTCAACACGAACATGTCAGCACGCCAGCACGAAATCATAGTTCAACACAGTTTCACGAAAGGCGGAAAAAACAATATCATTAAAAGGAAAAACAAATCAACTAAAATGTTATTTATTATTAAAACATAATACAGTAAATGAAACTAATTATCAAAATCATACGCATTTACAATGTCCCAATACATTATATATATCACTGATTACCCTTGTCGCATCCGGCAATGTAGGACGACTGGCGGGCATTGGGTTTCGGAAGTCGATAATCTCGAGGGCATCTCTACCATAAATACGTACGATAATTGACATTGTCCAATCATAGTACTTGAAGACCAGCATATACCCCCGTTTCAGATGATGCGCTACAGCAAATTCATGCCATCCCTCACCGAATACCATGAAACCGTCCTTCCGGGTGACTTTGCACGCTAACTCTTCATCACGGAAGGAATTGAGTACGAGGGTTTTACCCACCAGATCCTCTTGTTCATGAGCAAAATCAGAGGGTAGACGCAACACAGACAAGAAATCATCGACTGTAATTTGCGTGAAAAATCGTTTGTAATCCATATTTGTGGTTGGGATCTGTTTTAAAAAATAAAAGGGAGACAAACACTTAAATAAACAAAAAAATTAATTTTGAAGTGGTGGAAAGAAAATAAATACCGCCCCTATCAATCAATGTGAGTAATCAAATCATAAATTAATATGACCGTTGGCATTTTTTTCCTTCAAGGCACCGCTTCGTTTCACCTCTTACATATTAACACGAAATATTGTCATACTCAGCACGAACATTTATGCACGAATTTGTTTCATCAGAAATTAGCACGAACCGAAAGGTACTTAGCATGAAATCTGGAATTATTTAGCACGAAATAGGGTTACACGAAATTGTGTTCTAACATCAGCATTTAAAATAGGGTTACAAATCACACAACACACTCAAATACAAAAACCTCTGCATTCTCCTTTTGTTCTAAAATGAGCCGAAATAAATCCGGGTCACTATGCAAGAGAACTTTCACCTTATTAATGCTTTTGTGACATGTGTAAAAAAACATCGAATAATCGGTGCTCCTTGAACGCAAAGCCTGTTGGAAATCGATATCCCGAAATTAATAAATTAATTAAAATTAATTATCCAATTAATTCCGACCGAAATCCTTCGGAGATCGAATATCCGGAGTTGTCAAATTGCGGAACGACAATTCCAATCGACTCCCGGTTGCCGGAACATCCCGCCACGAACCACCGCGAAGCCGGACTCAACCAAACCCTAACCGCGGGCGAACCCACGGCTGTTTGGTCGAGCCCTCGCGTGGGCTCGCGGCTGTACTTGGCAGCCGCCTAGGGCTGCTCGTAGCAGCCCGCTAACCGTGCCGGAGAACTCACGCGAACAACCCTAACCTCACGGAGGTTCAGCCCGATCGTGCCCTAGCCGCGGCTTGAACCACCGCTGCTCCGATCAGGCATGCGCTCGCATCCATGCGAGCGCTAGGGCTCCAGCTGCATGGCCCCGTACACGATCCAAGCAGCCCCGCGGATCCGCTGCGGGGTTAACCCGCAGCCCGCTGCCCAGCCATACGAGGCGGGCGCCTGGGTACGAAGCGCTCGCGCGCGACATGGACCAGGCGGGCGCCTGGTCCTCAGGCGAGCGCCTGTCTCCCCAGGCAGCTTGCTCGTTCGATCCACGCCGCCGGATCGCTCCAGCCGCGGCGGTCCGGCGATCCTCGATCGCCACCGCCCGGCTCGACCCCGGTGAGGATCCCAAACCTCGGATCTTGGTTCACGATATTTTTACGATAATTAAACGATTAAATCATAAAGGTGGTTTTACGATTTACCTCGTTCTCGTTGTTCGGAAAAACGAAGAACTCAATTGATGACCTTGAGATCTTCCCACGTATTCCTTGCACTAGCTCGAACGTCGAGTGGGCGACGATCTTCCGAACTCCATGGATCTCCCTCTCTACTTTCTCTCTCTAGAATTGTGAGCTTCAAGTTATGAGAATAGAGAAGACCATGTAGTGTTTTTATAGGCTACGTAGGGGATCTTAAGGAGGTGGAATATTGGGCTTCCAATATTAATGATTAAATTGAGCCCAAGCCCAAATCTATTAATCCCATTAATATTAATTTATTTATTTTCCACTATATAAATTAATTGCACTCCCAATATTAAACCATATTATATCAAATAATATTTCTCCGGTAGTATTATTTATTCCGTTTATTTAAGATATAAATATCCATAAATAAAATTAATTTATTGCTAATTGATTTATTCATCTCTTATATCCGAGACTAGTACCATTCATCCTTAATTATTATGCGGAACAAATCCACCTGCAGGGTTTACATAATAATTCCTTATGAACTCATCTCGGTGATATTATCAACCCTTACGGGATACACTTTCCCGTCAAGTATTCACGGCATGCCATATATAAAATATAGTGACCCAACTTAACCGGTAATTGACCCAATAATTAAATCGGTCAATTCCTTTGGAAAATCAAAGTCACTTATATTAAATATACACACCCGCAATAGTATCGGTGATTAAGAATAAAATACTCTGAGACTTGAATCAATTATCAAAGGCAATCCTAATTGATAAGTCTCAAGCGATCCGCTCAATACACCAAGTGTACAAGTGTGATAAAATAATTAAGACAAATTATTTTCTCTCTCACACAACGACTATACCGATGGATTGGTCCGTGTCCATCTAGGTCGTGAGCAACTGTTCGATTAAATACGAGTAACCGATAGTATGATCTTCTGTGTGGGCCCGACACACCATACTAACTACAACGTATAGAATCCAGGACTATAATTTGCATATATTTAATTATAAATAATTAAACGCAAATAATTGTTTATTTAATTAAATAGATTAGTGGCAATGGATCGTGAGTTTCCGTTACTTAAATCTAGACATTAAGTACACAACTCCAACAAAGCCTCTCTAATTAAACCTAGTAGGTGAGATCGAGATACATGGTTCATTGGCAAGTAAAGTAGCAAATCCTCACTGCCTCGATCTGATTGTTCACCGTAATGGACTAAAATAGGATGAAACGACATCTAGAAAATTACAAAAACAAACAAAACGATCTGAGTACCTTTTCGTTTTTAATTTGTCTTCGAATCCCGTGAGAATTTGGAATTGACTCAAGAAGCGTTGTATTATTGAACCAAATTGTTTCGTGCTTAATAAAGTTCTCAACTACCACGGTAGCTGAGAATTAATTTTTATAGCATGAAGTAGGAGTAACTGTGTTGATATTTAGGGTTCTCTTTTATAACTAAGTCTAGAGTTTCAAACTAAGTAGCACAAATGTGAAACAAAGCGGCACCGAATAACATAAGAAATAGGGGGATTATACAATAGATTGTAAAAGTAATCAAACAATGAGTAGGAAACGGTAATTAACCTTAAATAATATAATATCAAATTAGAAATTCTCTTATCAATTAAATACAGTATTTAACCTAAAGAATTCTTTTGTCCAAATTTAATTTCCTTAAAGAGTTCTTAATGAAGAAAAGTAAACCGAAAAAAACGAAATAAAAGAATTCGACAAATTACATGTGCAAATACAAGTGACCAAAAAAGTGTTATTAAAATGATGCTTATTCTGATAATTTAATCTTTGTAATCCGAAAGTGATGAGAGAATTTGACAATTTTTTCAATGTAAAAGCAGGAAATTTTTAGCCCACAAAAAACCCGAAAGCCCGGTTCGATCCCGAGCCAGCCAGTCCCCAGTTTCCGAAAAACCCGGCTCAGCCCGGTTTAGCCTATTTACAAACCACATAATGATTTTAAAATGCAAGTAGTCCTAACAATTAATGAACTGGAGCAATGGTCATGAATATCATGAAATTCAAAAGGAACAGTTCAACATAGTAGTCAAAATGAACAATCATTGGTATAGTTAATGAACTGGAGCAATGGTCATGAATAACAAAGAGAATGCAAGTAGTCCTAACAATTAATGAACTAAAAAGAACAGTTCAACATAGTAGTCAAAATGAACAATCATTGTTATAGTTAATGAACTGGAGCAATGGTCATGGATAACAAAGAGAATGCAAGTAGTCCTAACAATTAATGAACTGGAGCAATGGTCATGAATTCAAAAAGAACAGTTCAACATAGTTGACTGACATTTCAACCTAGCACTTGATTTTTCAATCATAGTAAATGATGATCCCTTTACTCCTTTATAATTCATTGGAATCTTGTAGTCCCAAAAAGTAACCCAGCAATTCTCGTGTCCTCAATCTGTCGTGAATCTCTAACACTTGTGTTTGATATACGTGCATGATGAAAAGGTCGATTGATTTGAGTGTAATACATGTTTTTGGATCTTTCAGCTGCAACAAACAATATTATTAATTTTTTAAACTTTTAATTTAAAAACAGGAATTTTTTGGAAAATATAGTTTACGTACCATTTCGATATTATCCAGCATGTGCGTAGCACAATTACGGATAAATCTTACTAGATCTTCATTGATACCAAATCTTGAATGTCCTGGTCCATCTCGATAGTTTACTGATTGGCCATTCCAGAACGTGTATGTCATTGCCCCAAGACTCATGTTTGGTTGCACTTTAGTCCCAAACAGAGATTTCCACCCCCTGTTATCAGCAATTGAATAAATGGCGTCATAAAAAACAGCCGCATGCTCGAGCTTTAACCCTGAAACAGTATCCACAATTGATTTCATAAAGTTCAAGCGTTCCGGGCTCGACATAATTGCTAAATGTTTCCTGAATAACATGTATTCCCCTTTAGCCCTATAAAAAAAAAAACAATTAAATAGATTCAAGATTTTATAGCTTCATATTGAATATAGAAAGAATACAGAAAAACAATACTTACGGTGGCAATCTCGACTCGAACTTTCTGAGGAGGTCCTCCAAAATAGAAGGCTTGGGGACTTCCTCCAAAATATAACGCTTGAGGACTTTCTCGGCTGGCTTGGCGACTTCCTCGGCTGGCTTGGTGACTTCCTCGGCTGGCTCGGTGACTTCCTCGGCTGGCTTGGCTGGCTCGGTGACTTCCTCAGCAGGCTTGGCTGGCTCGGTGGCTTCCTCAGCAGGCTTGGCTGGCTCGGTGACTTCCTTTTTTGTTGCAAACTTTTCAAAAACCCCATCAACAATATACTTAATGTATCTCCAGTTGTTTGCTCTTCTGTCCACCGACTTATCAATCTTATCAACTTCTCTATTGAGTTTCTTCAATTTCGGATTCCAAACCATAAAGTTGCCGTTCTTTAAGACAATATTATCCATGTTAAAATACCCTCCAAGACCTTGCTTATGCATGTCAAGGACAAATTCGATCAAAACTATTAAAAGATTCACTAATTCAGAATCAATATAGCTTTCACGAATGTTTGCCGTTGTCGGCAGTAGGACAGTGTGTACTATCTTGCAATTTCTTTTAACCATTTCATCTAAATGAGATCTGAGTGTAGTCTCGAAACTGCTGGTTATGAACCGGCCTTCTTTGTCGTCATAAAATCGCTGCGGCAAGTAATGCGGACTAACAAATGACAGCCCCTCTAGCGAATACAGTCTACCTTTCGACTTAGGTGTCATTGATATCTTAGTCTGTAACCTTACTCCCATTTTTCCATGTAAAAATTTGCTCTCTTTATCTTCTTTCGTGTCTATCGTGTACGGAATTGAAGCTTCCAAAACATTTGGATTGGATTCCACAACATTTGAAGTACTGCCAATCACCTAATTCACAATGTAATTGCAATAATAAGACAGAAGTTCCCACAACATCCAATCTCCTAATTCACCAGCAATAATAAGATAGTTTCAACTATGGTAATCTTCTAATTCACATAAATACAAGAATAAGATAAACTAAATAAGTTTATAATCAGTTTCCACAAGGCAATTTACTCATTCATCATGACATGCAAGAATAAAATAATTGAAATATGTTTATAACCAGAAATCAGACTAAAAACACATGAAAATTTGTTGATAAAAACACGATAACATACCGAAGAAGCGTCAAGATTTGGATTGGATGCTTCCGGTTCCACAACATTTGAAGTACTGCCAATCACCTAATTCATAAATGTAATTGCAAGAATAAAACACAAGTTCAATAATAAGATACATATTATAATAAGTTTCAACTATGGTAATCTTCTAATTCACATAAATACAAGAATAAGATAAGCTAAATAAGTTTATAATCAGTTCCACAAGACAATTTACTCATTCATCATGACATGCAAAAATAAAATAATTGAAATATGTTTATAACCAGAAATCAGACCAAAAACACATGAAAATTTGTTGATAAAAACACGGTAACATACCGAAGAAGCGTCAAGATTTGGATTGGATGCTTCCGGTTCCGCAACATTTGAAGTACTGCCAATCACCTAATTCACAAAAGTAATTGCAAGAATAAGACACAAGTTCAATAATAAGATACATATTATAATAAGTTTCAACTATGGTAATCTTCTAATTCACATAAATACAAGAATAAGATAAACTAAATAAGAAATCAGACTAAAAACACATGAAAATTTGTTGATAAAAACACGATAACATACCGAAGAAGCGTCAAGATTTGGATTGGATGCTTCCGGTTCCACAACATTTGAAGTACTGCCAATCACCTAATTCACAAATGTAATTCAAGAATAAGACACAAGTTCCCACAACATCCAATCTCCTCATTCACATATATACAAGAATAAAATAAACTAAATAAGTTTATAATCAGTTTCAAGAATAACATAATTTTCATTCACATGAAAATTTGTTGATAAAAACACGATAACATACCGAAGAAGCGTCAAGATTTGGATTGGATGCTTCCGGTTCCACAACATTTGAAGTACTGCCAATCACCTAATTCACAAATGTAATTCAAGAATAAGACACAAGTTCCCACAACATCCAATCTCCTCATTCACATATATACAAGAATAAAATAAACTAAATAAGTTTATAATCAGTTTCAAGAATAACATAATTAAAATATGTTTCACAATACCATATTGCCCACACGAGTCGATTGGACAAGATGCGGAGGCACTGGATGAACGACACGGGGCCTCAGGTCGCGATAAAGATAAACCTAAAAATACTTAAAATCAGAAATCGGAATACAAAAATACAGAACAATAGAAGAGGCCTAGAGCTGCTTGTACAAATGGGTCTTATGAGAAGATTAAGTTATGAAATAGAAAAATGAATGAAAAATGGTGAGGAAAAGTCATTACCATAGCCGTTTCACTGGGGGAGCGAAACTGTCGGACAAGGTTGCCGAAAGGGCGGCCGGGATACTGTGCGAAACGCCCAGGCTGAGGGAGATTGGGATGCTGACGCTCAAGCT
The DNA here is from genome assembly GCA_954870475.1 of Euphrasia confusa. NCBI lineage: Eukaryota > Viridiplantae > Streptophyta > Magnoliopsida > Lamiales > Orobanchaceae > Euphrasia > Euphrasia confusa. Next base: position 38,535,458 of record OX940956.1, on the reverse strand, counting down.
CAGCGCGGCCGGGATTTGGTTGGACGAGCGGGTCAAGCTCATCACCGCCGGGATTTGGTTGAACGAGCGGGCCAAGCTCATCGCGGCCGGGATTTGGTTGAACGGGTTGGCCGGACGGGTCAAGCTCATCGCGGCCGGGATTTGGTTGGGCGGGCGGCTGTCTACGGTTTCTCTTCGAACGTCGGGTCATGGTGTCAGACCTAAAAAATGCCAAGATGGTACTGAGGGAGTAAAGCTTGGGTGCTACTGTATATATTAGAGCTTTATTTCTTGTACGGATTAATAGTTTTATTATATTTATATGTTGAAGTTGCAAGAGGAATTCTGAGCTTAAAATGAAGTGCGCGCATTTTTCATGTTTTAAGTTGCGCAGGATCTTTTAGTAAATAATAAAGTCTTGAGGACTTATTTGTTATTTTACAGTTTTTGTAATATATAATTGACCTGTAGACTTTGTATTGGTGTATTCAAGCTGAATGAAATTGTTTTTCCTCCCGCTATCTTTTTCCCCAATTTCTTCTCTTCAGTTCTGTGAATCATTGAGCTCAAAAATGGATTTTTGTTCATTAATTCAACATGGTATCAGAGCTACGCATTTGCGGTTAATTCTCTAGCTGTTTGCGTTTTTCTCTATCCTCTTTTCCCTTCATCTCTCTCAGCTTGAAAATGAGTTCGTCGAGCTCGAATACTAGATCTGGAACTGGAGAAGCTGCGAATCCATACTACCTTCACAATGGAGATAATCCGAATACTGTGTTGGTGTCGCCGCTGCTGGATAATCACAATTACTTCTCCTGGCGTCGGTCCATGGAAATTGCTCTTGGATCTAAAAGGAAGATGAACTTCGTCAATGGAAGACTACCTCGACCTGCGGAGACAGATCCAACCTATGAAGATTGGATGCACTGCGATCTGATGATATCCTCTTGGATTATCAATTCCTGTAGCAAGGAAGTGGCGCCGGTTGTACGATATGCTACTGATGCGGCAGAGATGTGGAAGGTTTTGGAGCTTCGATATGCTCAGTGCAACGCACCGCGTCTCTATGATCTGCAAACCACCATCAGTTCTCTCAGGCAAGGTAGCCTCTCAGTCACTGAGTATTTCAATAAACTTGATGGATTATGGCATGAATGGGATCAATTCATTAGAGCTGCACCTTGTAATTGTGTTAGCTATGATTTTCTGAGTGGAAAGTACAGAAAATATAATTTAGAATCAAATGTACCACAAACAACTCAAAATATAATTTTGTCTAGTTTTTAACACGCGACACGAACTCATCGAACAACACGATCATGTCATCACGCAAGCACGAACTTGTCAGAAATGAGTTGACAATTTAGAATTTTTAATCAACTGAAAACATCATTTTGTCAACACGAACATGTCAGCACGCCAGCACGAAATCATAGTTCAACACAGTTTCACGAAAGGCGGAAAAAACAATATCATTAAAAGGAAAAACAAATCAACTAAAATGTTATTTATTATTAAAACATAATACAGTAAATGAAACTAATTATCAGAATCATACGCATTTACAATGTCCCAATACATTATATATATCACTGATTACCCTTGTCGCATCCGGCAATGTAGGACGACTGGCGGGCGTTGGGTTTCGGAAGTCGATAATCTCGAGGGCATCTCTACCATAAATACGTACGATAATTGACATTGTCCAATCATAGTACTTGAAGACCAGCGTATACCCCCGTTTCAGATGATGCGCTACAGCAAATTCATGCCATCCCTCACCGAATACCATGAAACCGTCCTTCCGGGTGACTTTGCACGCTAACTCTTCATCACGGAAGGAATTGAGTACGAGGGTTTTACCCACCAGATCCTCTTGTTCATGAGCAAAATCAGAGGGTAGACGCAACACAGACAAGAAATCATCGACTGTAATTTGCGTGAAAAATCGTTTGTAATCCATATTTGTGGTTGGGATCTGTTTTAAAAAATAAAAGGGAGACAAACACTTAAATAAACAAAAAAATTAATTTTGAAGTGGTGGAAAGAAAATAAATACCGCCCCTATCAATCAATGTGAGTAATCAAATCATAAATTAATATGACCGTTGGCATTTTTTTCCTTCAAGGCACCGCTTCGTTTCACCTCTTACATATTAACACGAAATATTGTCATACTCAGCACGAACATTTATGCACGAATTTGTTTCATCAGAAATTAGCACGAACCGAAAGGTACTTAGCATGAAATCTGGAATTATTTAGCACGAAATAGGGTTACACGAAATTGTGTTCTAACATCAGCATTTAAAATAGGGTTACAAATCACACAACACACTCAAATACAAAAACCTCTGCATTCTCCTTTTGTTCTAAAATGAGCCGAAATAAATCCGGGTCACTATGCAAGAGAACTTTCACCTTATTAATGCTTTTGTGACATGTGTAAAAGAACATCGAATAATCGGTGCTCCTTGAACGCAAAGCCTGTTGGAAATCGATATCCCGAAATTAATAAATTAATTAAAATTAATTATCCAATTAATTCCGACCGAAATCCTTCGGAGATCGAATATCCGGAGTTGTCAAATTGCGGAACGACAATTCCAATCGACTCCCGGTTGCCGGAACATCCCGCCACGAACCACCGCGAAGCCGGACTCAACCAAACCCTAACCGCGGGCGAACCCACGGCTGTTTGGTCGAGCCCTCGCGTGGGCTCGCGGCTGTACTTGGCAGCCGCCTAGGGCTGCTCGTAGCAGCCCGCTAACCGTGCCGGAGAACTCACGCGAACAACCCTAACCTCACGGAGGTTCAGCCCGATCGTGCCCTAGCCGCGGCTTGAACCACCGCTGCTCCGATCAGGCATGCGCTCGCATCCATGCGAGCGCTAGGGCTCCAGCTGCATGGCCCCGTACACGATCCAAGCAGCCCCGCGGATCCGCTGCGGGGTTAACCCGCAGCCCGCTGCCCAGCCATACGAGGCGGGCGCCTGGGTACGAAGCGCTCGCGCGCGACATGGACCAGGCGGGCGCCTGGTCCTCAGGCGAGCGCCTGTCTCCCCAGGCAGCTTGCTCGTTCGATCCACGCCGCCGGATCGCTCCAGCCGCGGCGGTCCGGCGATCCTCGATCGCCACCGCCCGGCTCGACCCCGGTGAGGATCCCAAACCTCGGATCTTGGTTCACGATATTTTTACGATAATTAAACGATTAAATCATAAAGGTGGTTTTACGATTTACCTCGTTCTCGTTGTTCGGAAAAACGAAGAACTCAATTGATGACCTTGAGATCTTCCCACGTATTCCTTGCACTAGCTCGAACGTCGGGTGGGCGACGATCTTCCGAACTCCATGGATCTCCCTCTCTACTTTCTCTCTCTAGAATTGTGATGTTCAAGTTATGAGAATAGAGAAGACCATGTAGTGTTTTTATAGGCTACGTAGGGGATCTTAAGGAGGTGGAATATTGGGCTTCCAATATTAATGATTAAATTGAGCCCAAGCCCAAATCTATTAATCCCATTAATATTAATTTATTTATTTTCCACTATATAAATTAATTGCACTCCCAATATTAAACCATATTATATCAAATAATATTTCTCCGGTAGTATTATTTATTCCGTTTATTTAAGATATAAATATCCATAAATAAAATTAATTTATTGCTAATTGATTTATTCATCTCTTATATCCGAGACTAGTACCATTCATCCTTAATTATTATGCGGAACAAATCCACCTGCAGGGTTTACATAATAATTCCTTATGAACTCATCTCGGTGATATTATCAACCCTTACGGGATACACTTTCCCGTCAAGTATTCACGGCATGCCATATATAAAATATAGTGACCCAACTTAACCGGTAATTGACCCAATAATTAAATCGGTCAATTCCTTTGGAAAATCAAAGTCACTTATATTAAATATACACACCCGCAATAGTATCGGTGATTAAGAATAAAATACTCTGAGACTTGAATCAATTATCAAAGGCAATCCTAATTGATAAGTCTCAAGCGATCCGCTCAATACACCAAGTGTACAAGTGTGATAAAATAATTAAGACAAATTATTTTCTCTCTCACACAACGACTATACCGATGGATTGGTCCGTGTCCATCTAGGTCGTGAGCAACTGTTCGATTAAATACGAGTAACCGATAGTATGATCTTCTGTGTGGGCCCGACACACCATACTAACTACAACGTATAGAATCCAGGACTATAATTTGCATATATTTAATTATAAATAATTAAACGCAAATAATTGTTTATTTAATTAAATAGATTAGTGGCAATGGATCGTGAGTTTCCGTTACTTAAATCTAGACATTAAGTACACAACTCCAACAAAGCCTCTCTAATTAAACCTAGTAGGTGAGATCGAGATACATGGTTCATTGGCAAGTAAAGTAGCAAATCCTCACTGCCTCGATCTGATTGTTCACCGTAATGGACTAAAATAGGATGAAACGACATCTAGAAAATTACAAAAACAAACAAAACGATCTGAGTACCTTTTCGTTTTTAATTTGTCTTCGAATCCCGTGAGAATTTGGAATTGACTCAAGAAGCGTTGTATTATTGAACCAAATTGTTTCGTGCTTAATAAAGTTCTCAACTACCACGGTAGCTGAGAATTAATTTTTATAGCATGAAGTAGGAGTAACTGTGTTGATATTTAGGGTTCTCTTTTATAACTAAGTCTAGAGTTTCAAACTAAGTAGCACAAATGTGAAACAAAGCGGCACCGAATAACATAAGAAATAGGGGGATTATACAATAGATTGTAAAAGTAATCAAACAATGAGTAGGAAACGGTAATTAACCTTAAATAATATAATATCAAATTAGAAATTCTCTTATCAATTAAATACAGTATTTAACCTAAAGAATTCTTTTGTCCAAATTTAATTTCCTTAAAGAGTTCTTAATGAAGAAAAGTAAACCGAAAAAAACGAAATAAAAGAATTCGACAAATTACATGTGCAAATACAAGTGACCAAAAAAGTGTTATTAAAATGATGCTTATTCTGATAATTTAATCTTTGTAATCCGAAAGTGATGAGAGAATTTGACAATTTTTTCAATGTAAAAGCAGGAAATTTTTAGCCCACAAAAAACCCGAAAGCCCGGTTCGATCCCGAGCCAGCCAGTCCCCAGTTTCCGAAAAACCCGGCTCAGCCCGGTTTAGCCTATTTACAAACCACATAATGATTTTAAAATGCAAGTAGTCCTAACAATTAATGAACTGGAGCAATGGTCATGAATATCATGAAATTCAAAAGGAACAGTTCAACATAGTAGTCAAAATGAACAATCATTGGTATAGTTAATGAACTGGAGCAATGGTCATGAATAACAAAGAGAATGCAAGTAGTCCTAACAATTAATGAACTAAAAAGAACAGTTCAACATAGTAGTCAAAATGAACAATCATTGTTATAGTTAATGAACTGGAGCAATGGTCATGGATAACAAAGAGAATGCAAGTAGTCCTAACAATTAATGAACTGGAGCAATGGTCATGAATTCAAAAAGAACAGTTCAACATAGTTGACTGACATTTCAACCTAGCACTTGATTTTTCAATCATAGTAAATGATGATCCCTTTACTCCTTTATAATTCATTGGAATCTTGTAGTCCCAAAAAGTAACCCAGCAATTCTCGTGTCCTCAATCTGTCGTGAATCTCTAACACTTGTGTTTGATATACGTGCATGATGAAAAGGTCGATTGATTTGAGTGTAATACATGTTTTTGGATCTTTCAGCTGCAACAAACAATATTATTAATTTTTTAAACTTTTAATTTAAAAACAGGAATTTTTTGGAAAATATAGTTTACGTACCATTTCGATATTATCCAGCATGTGCGTAGCACAATTACGGATAAATCTTACTAGATCTTCATTGATACCAAATCTTGAATGTCCTGGTCCATCTCGATAGTTTACTGATTGGCCATTCCAGAACGTGTATGTCATTGCCCCAAGACTCATGTTTGGTTGCACTTTAGTCCCAAACAGAGATTTCCACCCCCTGTTATCAGCAATTGAATAAATGGCGTCATAAAAAACAGCCGCATGCTCGAGCTTTAACCCTGAAACAGTATCCACAATTGATTTCATAAAGTTCAAGCGTTCCGGGCTCGACATAATTGCTAAATGTTTCCTGAATAACATGTATTCCCCTTTAGCCCTATAAAAAAAAAAACAATTAAATAGATTCAAGATTTTATAGCTTCATATTGAATATAGAAAGAATACAGAAAAACAATACTTACGGTGGCAATCTCGACTCGAACTTTCTGAGGAGGTCCTCCAAAATAGAAGGCTTGGGGACTTCCTCCAAAATATAACGCTTGAGGACTTTCTCGGCTGGCTTGGCGACTTCCTCGGCTGGCTTGGTGACTTCCTCGGCTGGCTCGGTGACTTCCTCGGCTGGCTTGGCTGGCTCGGTGACTTCCTCAGCAGGCTTGGCTGGCTCGGTGGCTTCCTCAGCAGGCTTGGCTGGCTCGGTGACTTCCTTTTTTGTTGCAAACTTTTCAAAAACCCCATCAACAATATACTTAATGTATCTCCAGTTGTTTGCTCTTCTGTCCACCGACTTATCAATCTTATCAACTTCTCTATTGAGTTTCTTCAATTTCGGATTCCAAACCATAAAGTTGCCGTTCTTTAAGACAATATTATCCATGTTAAAATACCCTCCAAGACCTTGCTTATGCATGTCAAGGACAAATTCGATCAAAACTATTAAAAGATTCACTAATTCAGAATCAATATAGCTTTCACGAATGTTTGCCGTTGTCGGCAGTAGGACAGTGTGTACTATCTTGCAATTTCTTTTAACCATTTCATCTAAATGAGATCTGAGTGTAGTCTCGAAACTGCTGGTTATGAACCGGCCTTCTTTGTCGTCATAAAATCGCTGCGGCAAGTAATGCGGACTAACAAATGACAGCCCCTCTAGCGAATACAGTCTACCTTTCGACTTAGGTGTCATTGATATCTTAGTCTGTAACCTTACTCCCATTTTTCCATGTAAAAATTTGCTCTCTTTATCTTCTTTCGTGTCTATCGTGTACGGAATTGAAGCTTCCAAAACATTTGGATTGGATTCCACAACATTTGAAGTACTGCCAATCACCTAATTCACAATGTAATTGCAATAATAAGACAGAAGTTCCCACAACATCCAATCTCCTAATTCACCAGCAATAATAAGATAGTTTCAACTATGGTAATCTTCTAATTCACATAAATACAAGAATAAGATAAACTAAATAAGTTTATAATCAGTTTCCACAAGGCAATTTACTCATTCATCATGACATGCAAGAATAAAATAATTGAAATATGTTTATAACCAGAAATCAGACTAAAAACACATGAAAATTTGTTGATAAAAACACGATAACATACCGAAGAAGCGTCAAGATTTGGATTGGATGCTTCCGGTTCCACAACATTTGAAGTACTGCCAATCACCTAATTCATAAATGTAATTGCAAGAATAAAACACAAGTTCAATAATAAGATACATATTATAATAAGTTTCAACTATGGTAATCTTCTAATTCACATAAATACAAGAATAAGATAAGCTAAATAAGTTTATAATCAGTTCCACAAGACAATTTACTCATTCATCATGACATGCAAAAATAAAATAATTGAAATATGTTTATAACCAGAAATCAGACCAAAAACACATGAAAATTTGTTGATAAAAACACGGTAACATACCGAAGAAGCGTCAAGATTTGGATTGGATGCTTCCGGTTCCACAACATTTGAAGTACTGCCAATCACCTAATTCACAAAAGTAATTGCAAGAATAAGACACAAGTTCAATAATAAGATACATATTATAATAAGTTTCAACTATGGTAATCTTCTAATTCACATAAATACAAGAATAAGATAAACTAAATAAGAAATCAGACTAAAAACACATGAAAATTTGTTGATAAAAACACGATAACATACCGAAGAAGCGTCAAGATTTGGATTGGATGCTTCCGGTTCCACAACATTTGAAGTACTGCCAATCACCTAATTCACAAATGTAATTCAAGAATAAGACACAAGTTCCCACAACATCCAATCTCCTCATTCACATATATACAAGAATAAAATAAACTAAATAAGTTTATAATCAGTTTCAAGAATAACATAATTTTCATTCACATGAAAATTTGTTGATAAAAACACGATAACATACCGAAGAAGCGTCAAGATTTGGATTGGATGCTTCCGGTTCCACAACATTTGAAGTACTGCCAATCACCTAATTCACAAATGTAATTCAAGAATAAGACACAAGTTCCCACAACATCCAATCTCCTCATTCACATATATACAAGAATAAAATAAACTAAATAAGTTTATAATCAGTTTCAAGAATAACATAATTAAAATATGTTTCACAATACCATATTGCCCACACGAGTCGATTGGACAAGATGCGGAGGCACTGGATGAACGACACGGGGCCTCAGGTCGCGATAAAGATAAACCTAAAAATACTTAAAATCAGAAATCGGAATACAAAAATACAGAACAATAGAAGAGGCCTAGAGCTGCTTGTACAAATGGGTCTTATGAGAAGATTAAGTTATGAAATAGAAAAATGAATGAAAAATGGTGAGGAAAAGTCATTACCATAGCCGTTTCACTGGGGGAGCGAAACTGTCGGACAAGGTTGCCGAAAGGGCGGCCGGGATACTGTGCGAAACGCCCAGGCTGAGGGAGATTGGGATGCTGACGCTCAAGCTCAGCGCGGCCGGGATTTGGTTGGACGAGCGGGTCAAGCTCATCGCCGCCGGGATTTGGTTGAACGAGCGGGCCAAGCTCATCGCGGCCGGGATTTGGTTGAACGGGTTGGCCGGACGGGTCAAGCTCATCGCGGCCGGGATTTGGTTGGGCGGGCGGCTGTCTACGGTTTCTCTTCGAACGTCGGGTCATGGTGTCAGACCTAAAAAATGCCAAGATGGTACTGAGGGAGTAAAGCTTGGGTGCTACTGTATATATTAGAGCTTTATTTCTTGTACGGATTAATAGTTTTATTATATTTATATGTTGAAGTTGCAAGAGGAATTCTGAGCTTAAAATGAAGTGCGCGCATTTTTCATGTTTTAAGTTGCGCAGGATCTTTTAGTAAATAATAAAGTCTTGAGGACTTATTTGTTATTTTACAGTTTTTGTAATATATAATTGACCTGTAGACTTTGTATTGGTGTATTCAAGCTGAATGAAATTGTTTTTCCTCCCGCTATCTTTTTCCCCAATTTCTTCTCTTCAGTTCTGTGAATCATTGAGCTCAAAAATGGATTTTTGTTCATTAATTCAACATGGTATCAGAGCTACGCATTTGCGGTTAATTCTCTAGCTGTTTGCGTTTTTCTCTATCCTCTTTTCCCTTCATCTCTCTCAGCTTGAAAATGAGTTCGTCGAGCTCGAATACTAGATCTGGAACTGGAGAAGCTGCGAATCCATACTACCTTCACAATGGAGATAATCCGAATACTGTGTTGGTGTCGCCGCTGCTGGATAATCACAATTACTTCTCCTGGCGTCGGTCCATGGAAATTGCTCTTGGATCTAAAAGGAAGATGAACTTCGTCAATGGAAGACTACCTCGACCTGCGGAGACAGATCCAACCTATGAAGATTGGATGCACTGCGATCTGATGATATCCTCTTGGATTATCAATTCCTGTAGCAAGGAAGTGGCGCCGGTTGTACGATATGCTACTGATGCGGCAGAGATGTGGAAGGTTTTGGAGCTTCGATATGCTCAGTGCAACGCACCGCGTCTCTATGATCTGCAAACCACCATCAGTTCTCTCAGGCAAGGTAGCCTCTCAGTCACTGAGTATTTCAATAAACTTGATGGATTATGGCATGAATGGGATCAATTCATTAGAGCTGCACCTTGTAATTGTGTTAGCTATGATTTTCTGAGTGGAAAGTACAGAAAATATAATTTAGAATCAAATGTACCACAAACAACTCAAAATATAATTTTGTCTAGTTTTTAACACGCGACACGAACTCATCGAACAACACGATCATGTCATCACGCAAGCACGAACTTGTCAGAAATGAGTTGACAATTTAGAATTTTTAATCAACTGAAAACATCATTTTGTCAACACGAACATGTCAGCACGCCAGCACGAAATCATAGTTCAACACAGTTTCACGAAAGGCGGAAAAAACAATATCATTAAAAGGAAAAACAAATCAACTAAAATGTTATTTATTATTAAAACATAATACAGTAAATGAAACTAATTATCAGAATCATACGCATTTACAATGTCCCAATACATTATATATATCACTGATTACCCTTGTCGCATCCGGCAATGTAGGACGACTGGCGGGCGTTGGGTTTCGGAAGTCGATAATCTCGAGGGCATCTCTACCATAAATACGTACGATAATTGACATTGTCCAATCATAGTACTTGAAGACCAGCGTATACCCCCGTTTCAGATGATGCGCTACAGCAAATTCATGCCATCCCTCACCGAATACCATGAAACCGTCCTTCCGGGTGACTTTGCACGCTAACTCTTCATCACGGAAGGAATTGAGTACGAGGGTTTTACCCACCAGATCCTCTTGTTCATGAGCAAAATCAGAGGGTAGACGCAACACAGACAAGAAATCATCGACTGTAATTTGCGTGAAAAATCGTTTGTAATCCATATTTGTGGTTGGGATCTGTTTTAAAAAATAAAAGGGAGACAAACACTTAAATAAACAAAAAAATTAATTTTGAAGTGGTGGAAAGAAAATAAATACCGCCCCTATCAATCAATGTGAGTAATCAAATCATAAATTAATATGACCGTTGGCATTTTTTTCCTTCAAGGCACCGCTTCGTTTCACCTCTTACATATTAACACGAAATATTGTCATACTCAGCACGAACATTTATGCACGAATTTGTTTCATCAGAAATTAGCACGAACCGAAAGGTACTTAGCATGAAATCTGGAATTATTTAGCACGAAATAGGGTTACACGAAATTGTGTTCTAACATCAGCATTTAAAATAGGGTTACAAATCACACAACACACTCAAATACAAAAACCTCTGCATTCTCCTTTTGTTCTAAAATGAGCCGAAATAAATCCGGGTCACTATGCAAGAGAACTTTCACCTTATTAATGCTTTTGTGACATGTGTAAAAGAACATCGAATAATCGGTGCTCCTTGAACGCAAAGCCTGTTGGAAATCGATATCCCGAAATTAATAAATTAATTAAAATTAATTATCCAATTAATTCCGACCGAAATCCTTCGGAGATCGAATATCCGGAGTTGTCAAATTGCGGAACGACAATTCCAATCGACTCCCGGTTGCCGGAACATCCCGCCACGAACCACCGCGAAGCCGGACTCAACCAAACCCTAACCGCGGGCGAACCCACGGCTGTTTGGTCGAGCCCTCGCGTGGGCTCGCGGCTGTACTTGGCAGCCGCCTAGGGCTGCTCGTAGCAGCCCGCTAACCGTGCCGGAGAACTCACGCGAACAACCCTAACCTCACGGAGGTTCAGCCCGATCGTGCCCTAGCCGCGGCTTGAACCACCGCTGCTCCGATCAGGCATGCGCTCGCATCCATGCGAGCGCTAGGGCTCCAGCTGCATGGCCCCGTACACGATCCAAGCAGCCCCGCGGATCCGCTGCGGGGTTAACCCGCAGCCCGCTGCCCAGCCATACGAGGCGGGCGCCTGGGTACGAAGCGCTCGCGCGCGACATGGACCAGGCGGGCGCCTGGTCCTCAGGCGAGCGCCTGTCTCCCCAGGCAGCTTGCTCGTTCGATCCACGCCGCCGGATCGCTCCAGCCGCGGCGGTCCGGCGATCCTCGATCGCCACCGCCCGGCTCGACCCCGGTGAGGATCCCAAACCTCGGATCTTGGTTCACGATATTTTTACGATAATTAAACGATTAAATCATAAAGGTGGTTTTACGATTTACCTCGTTCTCGTTGTTCGGAAAAACGAAGAACTCAATTGATGACCTTGAGATCTTCCCACGTATTCCTTGCACTAGCTCGAACGTCGGGTGGGCGACGATCTTCCGAACTCCATGGATCTCCCTCTCTACTTTCTCTCTCTAGAATTGTGATGTTCAAGTTATGAGAATAGAGAAGACCATGTAGTGTTTTTATAGGCTACGTAGGGGATCTTAAGGAGGTGGAATATTGGGCTTCCAATATTAATGATTAAATTGAGCCCAAGCCCAAATCTATTAATCCCATTAATATTAATTTATTTATTTTCCACTATATAAATTAATTGCACTCCCAATATTAAACCATATTATATCAAATAATATTTCTCCGGTAGTATTATTTATTCCGTTTATTTAAGATATAAATATCCATAAATAAAATTAATTTATTGCTAATTGATTTATTCATCTCTTATATCCGAGACTAGTACCATTCATCCTTAATTATTATGCGGAACAAATCCACCTGCAGGGTTTACATAATAATTCCTTATGAACTCATCTCGGTGATATTATCAACCCTTACGGGATACACTTTCCCGTCAAGTATTCACGGCATGCCATATATAAAATATAGTGACCCAACTTAACCGGTAATTGACCCAATAATTAAATCGGTCAATTCCTTTGGAAAATCAAAGTCACTTATATTAAATATACACACCCGCAATAGTATCGGTGATTAAGAATAAAATACTCTGAGACTTGAATCAATTATCAAAGGCAATCCTAATTGATAAGTCTCAAGCGATCCGCTCAATACACCAAGTGTACAAGTGTGATAAAATAATTAAGACAAATTATTTTCTCTCTCACACAACGACTATACCGATGGATTGGTCCGTGTCCATCTAGGTCGTGAGCAACTGTTCGATTAAATACGAGTAACCGATAGTATGATCTTCTGTGTGGGCCCGACACACCATACTAACTACAACGTATAGAATCCAGGACTATAATTTGCATATATTTAATTATAAATAATTAAACGCAAATAATTGTTTATTTAATTAAATAGATTAGTGGCAATGGATCGTGAGTTTCCGTTACTTAAATCTAGACATTAAGTACACAACTCCAACAAAGCCTCTCTAATTAAACCTAGTAGGTGAGATCGAGATACATGGTTCATTGGCAAGTAAAGTAGCAAATCCTCACTGCCTCGATCTGATTGTTCACCGTAATGGACTAAAATAGGATGAAACGACATCTAGAAAATTACAAAAACAAACAAAACGATCTGAGTACCTTTTCGTTTTTAATTTGTCTTCGAATCCCGTGAGAATTTGGAATTGACTCAAGAAGCGTTGTATTATTGAACCAAATTGTTTCGTGCTTAATAAAGTTCTCAACTACCACGGTAGCTGAGAATTAATTTTTATAGCATGAAGTAGGAGTAACTGTGTTGATATTTAGGGTTCTCTTTTATAACTAAGTCTAGAGTTTCAAACTAAGTAGCACAAATGTGAAACAAAGCGGCACCGAATAACATAAGAAATAGGGGGATTATACAATAGATTGTAAAAGTAATCAAACAATGAGTAGGAAACGGTAATTAACCTTAAATAATATAATATCAAATTAGAAATTCTCTTATCAATTAAATACAGTATTTAACCTAAAGAATTCTTTTGTCCAAATTTAATTTCCTTAAAGAGTTCTTAATGAAGAAAAGTAAACCGAAAAAAACGAAATAAAAGAATTCGACAAATTACATGTGCAAATACAAGTGACCAAAAAAGTGTTATTAAAATGATGCTTATTCTGATAATTTAATCTTTGTAATCCGAAAGTGATGAGAGAATTTGACAATTTTTTCAATGTAAAAGCAGGAAATTTTTAGCCCACAAAAAACCCGAAAGCCCGGTTCGATCCCGAGCCAGCCAGTCCCCAGTTTCCGAAAAACCCGGCTCAGCCCGGTTTAGCCTATTTACAAACCACATAATGATTTTAAAATGCAAGTAGTCCTAACAATTAATGAACTGGAGCAATGGTCATGAATATCATGAAATTCAAAAGGAACAGTTCAACATAGTAGTCAAAATGAACAATCATTGGTATAGTTAATGAACTGGAGCAATGGTCATGAATAACAAAGAGAATGCAAGTAGTCCTAACAATTAATGAACTAAAAAGAACAGTTCAACATAGTAGTCAAAATGAACAATCATTGTTATAGTTAATGAACTGGAGCAATGGTCATGGATAACAAAGAGAATGCAAGTAGTCCTAACAATTAATGAACTGGAGCAATGGTCATGAATTCAAAAAGAACAGTTCAACATAGTTGACTGACATTTCAACCTAGCACTTGATTTTTCAATCATAGTAAATGATGATCCCTTTACTCCTTTATAATTCATTGGAATCTTGTAGTCCCAAAAAGTAACCCAGCAATTCTCGTGTCCTCAATCTGTCGTGAATCTCTAACACTTGTGTTTGATATACGTGCATGATGAAAAGGTCGATTGATTTGAGTGTAATACATGTTTTTGGATCTTTCAGCTGCAACAAACAATATTATTAATTTTTTAAACTTTTAATTTAAAAACAGGAATTTTTTGGAAAATATAGTTTACGTACCATTTCGATATTATCCAGCATGTGCGTAGCACAATTACGGATAAATCTTACTAGATCTTCATTGATACCAAATCTTGAATGTCCTGGTCCATCTCGATAGTTTACTGATTGGCCATTCCAGAACGTGTATGTCATTGCCCCAAGACTCATGTTTGGTTGCACTTTAGTCCCAAACAGAGATTTCCACCCCCTGTTATCAGCAATTGAATAAATGGCGTCATAAAAAACAGCCGCATGCTCGAGCTTTAACCCTGAAACAGTATCCACAATTGATTTCATAAAGTTCAAGCGTTCCGGGCTCGACATAATTGCTAAATGTTTCCTGAATAACATGTATTCCCCTTTAGCCCTATAAAAAAAAAAACAATTAAATAGATTCAAGATTTTATAGCTTCATATTGAATATAGAAAGAATACAGAAAAACAATACTTACGGTGGCAATCTCGACTCGAACTTTCTGAGGAGGTCCTCCAAAATAGAAGGCTTGGGGACTTCCTCCAAAATATAACGCTTGAGGACTTTCTCGGCTGGCTTGGCGACTTCCTCGGCTGGCTTGGTGACTTCCTCGGCTGGCTCGGTGACTTCCTCGGCTGGCTTGGCTGGCTCGGTGACTTCCTCAGCAGGCTTGGCTGGCTCGGTGGCTTCCTCAGCAGGCTTGGCTGGCTCGGTGACTTCCTTTTTTGTTGCAAACTTTTCAAAAACCCCATCAACAATATACTTAATGTATCTCCAGTTGTTTGCTCTTCTGTCCACCGACTTATCAATCTTATCAACTTCTCTATTGAGTTTCTTCAATTTCGGATTCCAAACCATAAAGTTGCCGTTCTTTAAGACAATATTATCCATGTTAAAATACCCTCCAAGACCTTGCTTATGCATGTCAAGGACAAATTCGATCAAAACTATTAAAAGATTCACTAATTCAGAATCAATATAGCTTTCACGAATGTTTGCCGTTGTCGGCAGTAGGACAGTGTGTACTATCTTGCAATTTCTTTTAACCATTTCATCTAAATGAGATCTGAGTGTAGTCTCGAAACTGCTGGTTATGAACCGGCCTTCTTTGTCGTCATAAAATCGCTGCGGCAAGTAATGCGGACTAACAAATGACAGCCCCTCTAGCGAATACAGTCTACCTTTCGACTTAGGTGTCATTGATATCTTAGTCTGTAACCTTACTCCCATTTTTCCATGTAAAAATTTGCTCTCTTTATCTTCTTTCGTGTCTATCGTGTACGGAATTGAAGCTTCCAAAACATTTGGATTGGATTCCACAACATTTGAAGTACTGCCAATCACCTAATTCACAATGTAATTGCAATAATAAGACAGAAGTTCCCACAACATCCAATCTCCTAATTCACCAGCAATAATAAGATAGTTTCAACTATGGTAATCTTCTAATTCACATAAATACAAGAATAAGATAAACTAAATAAGTTTATAATCAGTTTCCACAAGGCAATTTACTCATTCATCATGACATGCAAGAATAAAATAATTGAAATATGTTTATAACCAGAAATCAGACTAAAAACACATGAAAATTTGTTGATAAAAACACGATAACATACCGAAGAAGCGTCAAGATTTGGATTGGATGCTTCCGGTTCCACAACATTTGAAGTACTGCCAATCACCTAATTCATAAATGTAATTGCAAGAATAAAACACAAGTTCAATAATAAGATACATATTATAATAAGTTTCAACTATGGTAATCTTCTAATTCACATAAATACAAGAATAAGATAAGCTAAATAAGTTTATAATCAGTTCCACAAGACAATTTACTCATTCATCATGACATGCAAAAATAAAATAATTGAAATATGTTTATAACCAGAAATCAGACCAAAAACACATGAAAATTTGTTGATAAAAACACGGTAACATACCGAAGAAGCGTCAAGATTTGGATTGGATGCTTCCGGTTCCACAACATTTGAAGTACTGCCAATCACCTAATTCACAAAAGTAATTGCAAGAATAAGACACAAGTTCAATAATAAGATACATATTATAATAAGTTTCAACTATGGTAATCTTCTAATTCACATAAATACAAGAATAAGATAAACTAAATAAGAAATCAGACTAAAAACACATGAAAATTTGTTGATAAAAACACGATAACATACCGAAGAAGCGTCAAGATTTGGATTGGATGCTTCCGGTTCCACAACATTTGAAGTACTGCCAATCACCTAATTCACAAATGTAATTCAAGAATAAGACACAAGTTCCCACAACATCCAATCTCCTCATTCACATATATACAAGAATAAAATAAACTAAATAAGTTTATAATCAGTTTCAAGAATAACATAATTTTCATTCACATGAAAATTTGTTGATAAAAACACGATAACATACCGAAGAAGCGTCAAGATTTGGATTGGATGCTTCCGGTTCCACAACATTTGAAGTACTGCCAATCACCTAATTCACAAATGTAATTCAAGAATAAGACACAAGTTCCCACAACATCCAATCTCCTCATTCACATATATACAAGAATAAAATAAACTAAATAAGTTTATAATCAGTTTCAAGAATAACATAATTAAAATATGTTTCACAATACCATATTGCCCACACGAGTCGATTGGACAAGATGCGGAGGCACTGGATGAACGACACGGGGCCTCAGGTCGCGATAAAGATAAACCTAAAAATACTTAAAATCAGAAATCGGAATACAAAAATACAGAACAATAGAAGAGGCCTAGAGCTGCTTGTACAAATGGGTCTTATGAGAAGATTAAGTTATGAAATAGAAAAATGAATGAAAAATGGTGAGGAAAAGTCATTACCATAGCCGTTTCACTGGGGGAGCGAAACTGTCGGACAAGGTTGCCGAAAGGGCGGCCGGGATACTGTGCGAAACGCCCAGGCTGAGGGAGATTGGGATGCTGACGCTCAAGCTCAGCGCGGCCGGGATTTGGTTGGACGAGCGGGTCAAGCTCATCGCCGCCGGGATTTGGTTGAACGAGCGGGCCAAGCTCATCGCGGCCGGGATTTGGTTGAACGGGTTGGCCGGACGGGTCAAGCTCATCGCGGCCGGGATTTGGTTGGGCGGGCGGCTGTCTACGGTTTCTCTTCGAACGTCGGGTCATGGTGTCAGACCTAAAAAATGCCAAGATGGTACTGAGGGAGTAAAGCTTGGGTGCTACTGTATATATTAGAGCTTTATTTCTTGTACGGATTAATAGTTTTATTATATTTATATGTTGAAGTTGCAAGAGGAATTCTGAGCTTAAAATGAAGTGCGCGCATTTTTCATGTTTTAAGTTGCGCAGGATCTTTTAGTAAATAATAAAGTCTTGAGGACTTATTTGTTATTTTACAGTTTTTGTAATATATAATTGACCTGTAGACTTTGTATTGGTGTATTCAAGCTGAATGAAATTGTTTTTCCTCCCGCTATCTTTTTCCCCAATTTCTTCTCTTCAGTTCTGTGAATCATTGAGCTCAAAAATGGATTTTTGTTCATGAAATTCAACCTGGTATCAGAGCTACGCATTTGCGGTTAATTCTCTAGCTGTTTGCGTTTTTCTCTATCCTCTTTTCCCTTCATCTCTCTCAGCTTGAAAATGAGTTCGTCGAGCTCGATTACTAGATCTGGAACTGGAGAAGCTGCGAATCCATACTACCTTCACAATGGAGATAATCCGAATACTGTGTTGGTGTCGCCGCTGCTGGATAATCACAATTACTTCTCCTGGCGTCGGTCCATGGAAATTGCTCTTGGATCTAAAAGGAAGATGAACTTCGTCAATGGAAGACTACCTCGACCTGCGGAGACAGATCCAACCTATGAAGATTGGATGCACTGCGATCTGATGATATCCTCTTGGATTATCAATTCCTGTAGCAAGGAAGTGGCGCCGGTTGTACGATATGCTACTGATGCGGCAGAGATGTGGAAGGTTTTGGAGCTTCGATATGCTCAGTGCAACGCACCGCGTCTCTATGATCTGCAAACCACCATCAGTTCTCTCAGGCAAGGTAGCCTCTCAGTCACTGAGTATTTCAATAAACTTGATGGATTATGGCATGAATGGGATCAATTCATTAGAGCTGCACCTTGTAATTGTGTTAGCTATGATTTTCTGAGTGGAAAGTACAGAATCATACAATTTCTGATGGGGTTAAATGAGAAGTTTGCTGGAATTAGAAGTCAAGTTTTAGCTATGACACCCCTGCCTGTCTTACATCAAGTTTTCAGTTATGTGTTGCAAGAAGAAACACATAAGTCTGTGAGTCATAGTATTTCTGAGATATCTGCATTGAATGTGAGTAAGGGAAATGAATCTGCTCCTGTATCTGGTTCTTCATCTGATTCTGGTAATGGAGGTGAAGCTAGTGCTCAGTATGCTAATCAAGGAAACAGGAATAGTTCACACAAATGGAGTGCTGCAGGGAAACCAATATGTAGTCATTGTAAGATTGAGGGACATTTGAAGGATAAGTGTTACAGGCTACATGGATTTCCACCTGATTTCAAGTTCAGAAACCAAAGGAATGGTGCAGGTGGTAACTCAAATGGTGGAAATGGTTCTGGTTTTTCTAATGGACAGCCCTCAGCTCAATTAGCCTCTGGTGGGAACCATTCTGATGGTTCATATGTTGTGAGCAAAGAACAGTATGGAACCCTTATGCAGTTTTTGGGGAATCTAAGGCCTTCTCTCAACAACCAGCCAACCTACAATTCTGCTAATCACAGTGGTATACTGCCCACACCCCCATCACCATCTTATTCACCATCATCCTCTTCCTCAAGTTGCATGGCTTCTGGAGGTAATCACTTCACTTTCACCAGTTCATTGCATCATTCATTCATTGTGGGTTCCTCATCAGTATGGATAGTGGACACTGGTGCCACAGATCATATGATCAGTTCAGAAACTTTATTCACTCATAATGTTGTCCCTTTTACTCTTTCTATCAATCTACCCAATGGTCAAACTACTCATACCACTCACAAAGGGTCTGTCATCATCAATCCCAAGTTAACCCTTGACAATGTGTTGTGTGTTCCTCAGTTTCATGTCAACTTGTTGTCTGTAAGTACCTTATTAAGGACTACATCATATCAAGTGTTGTTTTCTGAGTCTCAATGCCTTATACAGGATTCCCTTACTCACCAAGTGATTGGCATGGGTAGATATCACCAGGGTCTCTATTTGCTTTCTTCACCTCATTCACAAGCTTTTGCAGCCTCTCCTTGTAAGCATCTTTGGCATTCCAGGTTAGGCCATCCATCCATATCTAGATTGTCTCTTTTGAAACCTTTTATACCTGATGTTATGTCTTCTGATAATGAAGTCTGTACTGTATGTCCTTTGGCCAAACAACACAAACTTCCATTTAATAAAAGTGTTTCAGTTTCTCTTACTGCCTTTGATCTAGTTCACTGTGACCTTTGTGGACCATTTTCTGAATCCACTTTTGAAGGGTATAACTATTTCCTAACCATAGTTGATGATTATACCAAATATACTTGGATTTGCCTTTTATATCACAAGTCTGATGTCAAAGCCAAACTTCAAACATTTTACACAATGGTGAAAACCCAATTTCAGACTTCTATTAAGTTTATTAGATCTGATAGAGGTACTGAGTTTATTCTCCCAGAATTCTATTCCCTCAATGGGATCATACATCAAACCTCTTGCCCTTATACCCCACAACAAAATGGTATTGTTGAAAGGAGACAACAAACCATTTTTACCATTGCCAGGGCACTGAAATTCCAGTCTGGTTTACCTCTCTCCTTTTGGGGTCACTGTGTGTCCACTGCAGTGCACTTATTGAATAGAGTGCCCTCTCCAAATCTGGATAACAGCTCTCCTTATCAACTCCTATTTCATCACCCTCCATCATATGACTATTTGAAGGTCTTTGGTTGTCTTGCCTTCATGTCTAATCCTTTACCTCATAAGAAGAAGTTTGATCCCAGAGCAACTAAATGTGTGTTCATTGGCTATCCCACACATTCAAAAGGTTATGTTTTATATGACCTTTCATCCCATACTGTCCACATTTCCAGAAATGTTTGTTTTTCTGAAAATGAGTTTCCCTTTCTTCACACTGAACCAGATTCAACCCCACATTTCATAAACACTGATCCTGACTTTCTTTATACTCCCACTGATCACTCCTTATCTTCTGATAATTTACCTTCCCCTGATCATCACCTTGCCACTGATAATCCACCACCAGAAACTACTCATCCTCCATCATCCCATAATGAACCTGTACCTGATCCAATTTCATCTCCACCACCTATCAGACATTCCAGAAACAGAAAGCCACCTGCTCACCTTAATGACTTTCATTGCTACTCAACCACCATTTCATCTCCTCCTGAGCCTTCTAGCTATAAAGAGGCATCTATTATTCCTCAGTGGCAACAGGCCATGGCAGATGAGCTTCATGCCCTTGCTCTCAATCATACTTGGATCATCACTGACCTACCACCTGACAAGGCACCCATTGGTTGTAAATGGGTTTTTAAGATCAAACACAAAGCTAATGGCAGTATAGAAAGATACAAGGCCAGACTTGTGGCTAAAGGTTATAATCAGCAAGAAGGGCTGGATTATGAAGATACCTTTGCACCAGTTGTGAAGATGAGTACTGTGAAGGCTTTGTTAGCTTTGGCTTCCATTCATCACTGGATCCTTGCTCAGCTTGATATCAACAATGCCTTCCTTCATGGGGATCTTGAGGAGGATGTTTATATGACATTTCCAGATGGTCTTGCAAAACAGGGGGAGAATAAGGTATGTAAGCTTCTCAAAAGCCTTTATGGCTTAAAACAGGCAAGTAGACAATGGTTTTGCAAGCTATCTGGAGCTCTACTGGATTTTGGCTTTACCCAATCCAAATCAGACACTTCTTTATTCACTTTCAACACTGATGATCAGATTCTCATTATACTAGTTTATGTTGATGACTTGATTATTGCTAGCAACAGCAATCAGAAAGTAAATGAGATCAAACAATTTCTTGATGCTGTTTTTCATATTAAAGATCTTGGTCAGCTGAGTTTCTTTTTGGGACTTTAAGTGGTTCAAACTTCAGAGGGAATTATCTTGGGACAACAGAAATATGCCAGAGATATTTTACAGGAGTATGGTTTTTTTTAGTGCAATTCTGTTTCCTTTCCCATGGATACTAAGGCAAGATTCAGTTTAATGGATGGTGACAAACTTGAAGATCCAACAGAATACAGGAAGTTGGTTGGAAAACTGCTCTACTTGACCATTACAAGACCTGATATTACCTTTGCTACACATGTTCTAACACAATTCATGCATCAACCATCACAGAAGCATCTAGGGGCAGCCCACAGAATACTTAGATATTTGAAAGGAACCATAACACAAGGGATGTTCTACTCAAGAGCTGCTGAGTTGAAACTTAATGCTTTCTGTGATGCAGACTGGGCAACATGTGTGGATACCAGGAGGTCTGTTACTGGCTTTGCCATATTCCTTGGCAATTCACTGATTTGTTGGAGATCAAAGAAGCAAACTGTTGTTGCTAGAAGTTCTGCAGAGGCAGAATATAGAGCCCTTGCTCTCACAGTTTGTGAATTGATGTGGTTGAAACAAGTGTTCACAGATTTTGGTGTCAAGATGCCAACAACAAACATTTTCTGTGACAGCAAATCTGCCTTGGCCCTTGCAGCTAATCCCATTCATCACAGCCGCACCAAACATGTAGATGTTGACTGCCATTTCATCAGGGAGAAAATAATGGATAAAACAGTCCATAAATTATACATACCAACTCATATGCAGGTTGCAGATGTGTTCACCAAGGCCTTGGGAGCAGACTTGTTTCACAAGATGATATGCAAGTTGGGTATGCAGGAAAGAGGCATTCCAACTTGAGGGGGAGTGTTGAAGTGCAACAAATGAGGAATTCTGAGCTTAAAATGAAGTGCGCGCATTTTTCATGTTTTAAGTTGCGCAGGGATCTTTTAGTAAATAATAAAGTCTTGAGGACTTATTTGTTATTTTACAGTTTTTGTAATATATAATTGACCTGTAGACTTTGTATTGGTGTATTCAAGCTGAATGAAATTGTTTTTCCTCCCGCTATCTTTTTCCCCAATTTCTTCTCTTCAGTTCTGTGAATCATTGAGCTCAACAATGGATTTTTGTTCATGAAATTCAACATATATATTTATATTTTTATAAATTAAAAAAAATGGGAATTGTTTACTCTGTGAACAAAGCATGATGTATGCTCTTGAAGGTTGTATCAAAACAACTATAAATTCAGAGATGTTTACGACATTGTACTGGTTGGCCCCCATGGTGTCGAGCCAACCATCGACTTCTTCCTTTATTTTCGGCCTGCTCGAGGGAATCTGACTCACGCACGTGCACGCGACATCAAGCACCTGCCCCATCTCCTCATGTCTCCCTTTGCCCCTCATTGATGCCCTCGCATTGAAATCTCCACCGGCCTCTTTCCGGTCAAAAACTCGAGCATCACCACCCCAAAACTGTACATGTCGCCTCTTAAGGTCGCTATTGCAAGACTGGTTGTACTCTGTAGGAATGTACCCTAAGATACCAACGAGCTCAGTGGTGGCATGCGAGTGATAAGGAAGTATAAACCCCGCAAGCCCGAAATCCGCCATGTGGGCCTCAAAGTAACAGTACAGAAGGTTATTGCTCGATTTCAAGTCTCGGTGGACGATGTGCGGGTCGCAAGTTCGTGCATGTAGGCCACCCCAAGGCTCGTCCCCTGAAGGATTTTCAGACGAGTCGGCCAGTCGAGTTTGGAAGGCCCGTCAGGCCTCTCGTGAAACCAGTAGTCCAGGCTCCTATTCTCCCTGTAGGAGGTATATAAGCAGCATGTGCCCGTCATGAAGACAATAGCCTTGAACTCCTCCATCAGGCCCATGTCACCTGACAACTTCTTGATCGCAAAGATTGTGCTGTCAACCTTGAACACCAGCCCGAAACTCCCACACCTGATAATGTTGGCCTGTGGTAAATTTTATGTGGCGTTCAGTATCACGGCTACGGTGAGGTCCAATACTGTACCCTTGCTGCTATTGGTAAAATGCAGACGAGGCCGGTCACCTTTGGGAACTCGGGAAATACTCCGTAGGTGTTGAAAGTTATCGACTCCAACTCGTTTTCGTCGCTTCCACCACCCCTTGGCGGAATCCTCTTCGTCAAAACAACCAGATACAGAAGCAAAATATGAGTAAAAATTGTCGAAGATGTCAGGGTTTTCTTGCTAATGTTTTCATTCCCTTTCTTGGATTCTGGACGGCTTGTGTTGGTCTATTGACTGTTACTGCATGAGCGCTGTGGGATCATGAAATTGTGTATTTTGTACTTGGTTCTACCTAGAACAGGATAGTAAAGGGTAGAGTACAAAGACTTAACACAATTTGGAGATTCTAAAGAAAACTCTTTTGTATTACTTGTAAAGGGTTGAACCACTTATAAACACATCTACGAAATTCTAGCGAATCTTGTAGAAAGGTCAAGACGACCAAAAACTAAGTCTATGTAGAACTAATCTAGCGACTCGTACTACCAAGACTAAACTGACAATAGAACCGAAGCTTTCTAGCGAAGTCTCTCGGTCTACAAATTTTCTCTCTCTAGAAAATGTCTAATCAATTCGTGAATAGTGAATTCCAACAACCCGCTATTTATAGGTGTCGAGAAATAGGGTTTCCGGAATTCACGCTTAATGGGCCGAGCCCAAAGCATCTTTATGGAATATTCGAGATTCCATTTTTCCGTGCTTGACGAACCCAGCTCTACGCACTGCCACACTAGCGTGTCTTCGTGCTTCAAACTTGTGGCGGGCATAGCTGGAATACTTAGTATTTCGTTGGACTACAATTCTTCTAGCGAAGTCTTCTAGTCGTACCCATAGCTGGCTTCATTCCTTAGCAGTCATTCGTCCAGCCGTATGTATAGCTATGCTTGCACCGCGTCCGTCAAGGTGTTAATTCTGATTCAAGGTCTTCACGGTAAGACTTGAACTCTCTGATTTGTAGTGCGTTGATGAACTCGCAATTCTCTCTGATCCACGTTGAACCACGTTGATAGAATAGCTCGTTCTATGCTTATGCACTGATGCAACTCCATGTAGTTTGTAGTGACCAAGTCTGCTTGCTCCATGCTGATGAACCGTGGTCACGCGTTGAGCCACTTGTTAATTCCACAGTATAACCAGCTCGTTCTATGTAGACCTAGCAGACTTGTATGAATTAATGAATGGAAAACATACAAACATGAAACATGAAGTTACTACAAAACAAAGTGTATAGTTCAACGTAGTTCAAACAAGAACAACGTGGTTCTATGTTGAACTAGGAAGAACTACACACTATCTCCCCCTTTTTGAGTCAACTTCATAAGTGGGGGTTCGTAGAGAAACTCCCCCTCAAACTACACACTAACAATCTCCCTCTCTTTTTAGAATGGCACCTGTAATTCATTTTACTGTGATCACTACAAACCAATCTCTCCAAATAAGCCAAAGTTTTGGACCGAAAACTGGCCCGGATGGTATGTTTTATCCTGCTGTAATTTCTGTCATCTGATTCCTTGTTATATTCATATGTTGCGTCTTTCATATGCACCAAGTATTTATTTATTTCAAATGAAACCTTTGCAGTTCACCAAATATTAGTAACTTTAAACATGTCCAAGCAGAGTAACCAGCTTTGTACATGTCCAAAAAAATTCTGCCACAAACGAAGTGAATAATATTTTTGGCTTTAAGAACTACTCAGTTCCTTTGAAAAAAAATAATGTAAACGATAAGCTTGCTGCTTTGTCCTGCTTTCAGCTTTAAAAACATTTCAGGTTTAAAACATTTGGAGCTAGCGACCCTCAAAGACCTTCTGAAGATGTAGCTTTTGCAGTCGCACATTTTTTCCAGAAAGGAGGAAGCCTACATAACTATTACATGGTATGCCCCTCAACCTCTAATTTGTAACATGGAAGAATATATTGACGCATTTTTAACTTTTGAAGTGCAATTTGCTCCACTAAGTCTTCTTCCTCCTCTTCTTCTCCGTTTTCGGTTTCCAGTATCATGGTGGGACAAACTTTGGGCGCACTTCTGGTGGACCATTCATCACGACGAGTTATGACTATGATGCACCTATCGATGAGTATGGTAAAAGCCTTGGTTCTCTATGATTGCACTTCCAATACAAATTCATCTAGGTCCTTCTCTACGTGCACTTATAAGTAGTTATAACTAAAATATCCGATATTTCTTTCAGGGTTGGCTAGATGTCCTAAATGGGGCCATCTTAAAGAGCTTCATGAATCTATAAAGTTATGTGATCAAGTATTGCTGAATGGAAAGCTCAGTAATCTGTCATTGGGCCCCTCACAGGAGGTAAGTTCTGGACTCCTTACCCTCTAGGTTCTTCAATCATTATTGTCTTCAACAATTTCTTTCATCAATTACAGCATGCACATTTTTTTAGGCCGATGTCTACGAAGATGTTTTGTCTGGAGCTTGTGCTGCCTTTATATCTAATACGGATGACAAAAATGGCAAAACTGTTATTTTCAGAAACACAAAGTATTACCTGCCATCTGTTAGTATTCTTCCGGACTGCAAAAATGTCGTTTTCAACTCAGCCAATGTAACTACTCTTTCTCTCTGCTCACAATGAATAAATAATTATCCTGCTTATTTCATGATAGTAAAATCTTCTTCATCTAGTTATGGCAAGACCTGGCGCCTGATGCATGCATTACTACAACTTTAATCTCTATTTTTTTTTCCATTCTATTTTGATAGGTTGGTTCTCACACTTCCGTGGTTGAGATGATACCAACGGAATTACAGTCATCACCGACTAAAGACTTGGGAGGTCATCAATGGAATGTGTTTACAGAGAAGGCCGGGATCTGGGGTGCTGCAAATTTCACTAAAAATGAGTTGGTGGATCATATTAACACTACAAAAGATACAACAGACTACCTCTGGTACACCACAAGATTTGTTCTACTTTAGTTTGACAGAGACGTATGATTGTTGATATTTTGCATGGAGTTCGTAACAAACACTCGTACATTCTGTTTCATGATAGTTTACACATTGATGGGACTGAAGAGTTCTTGAAAAGCGGTGGAAGTCCAAAGCTCGTAATTGAATCAAAGGGTCATGCTATGCATATTTTCATCAATCAGAAACTTCAAGGTTATTTTCCATTCTTGTGTGTTGTGACATTAGAAATGCGCTTCATTACCCAAACTTAATACTATGCTTCTACATGTGATGGTCTTATATGTTTCGCTTTTGTTTCTCTTCAGGTAGCGCGTCTGGAAATTGCACGGTTCCACATTTCAAATATGAAAGTCCCGTATCCCTCAAGCCTGGGGCGAATGAAATTGCTCTATTGAGCATGACTGTCGGCCTTCAGGTTTTCATTTTGCATTGAACTGATGATAGAATTTAATTTTGCATGTAGAAGTGATTTACGGATGATATCATTATGTATAAAATGGCTTGTGCGCCGTTTCTCAATAATTATACCTTAGGCAACCTTCCTTCTGAATGCTAGAATGCAGGGGCATTTTACGAGTGGGTTGGAGCTGGTCCCACAAGTGTCCGAATTGTGGGGACAAAGAATGGTACAGTAGACTTGTCCACCAGTACATGGACCTACAAGGTATTTTTTTTTCTTTTTCTTCCTGTTATGAATTTTGGTTTCCTTTACATTTACTTTATGCTGTGCAGTAACCATTTCCTTCATTTATATTTTGTGATTCAGGTTGGAATGAAAGGAGAACATTTAAGGATATATGATACGGATCATTTGAATTCTGTGAACTGGGTATCGACTTCAACACCACCTAAACAACAGGCCCTCACATGGTACAAGGTAACAAACTTCTAAATTGGTTTTTCTTAATGTTGAGGAATAACTAGTTTTCCAAGTCATGAAAAATGCTTACACATGCAGACTGTGGTGGATTCTCCACCTGGTCAAGAACCAGTCGGACTTGATATGGTTCACATGGGGAAAGGCATGGCTTGGTTAAACGGAAATGAGATTGGAAGATACTGGCCTAGAAAAGCCTCCGTACACGAAAAATGTGTCGAGCATTGTGACTATAGAGGCAAATTTATGCCTGACAAATGCAACAGGGGTTGTGGAGAACCAACACAAAGATGGTAAAGATATATTTGCGCCTAAATCACAGAGCAATTTTATTCCAGATTCTTATTAAATCATGTCAGTGAGAGCTTACACATTTGATCAGGTACCATGTCCCAAGATCTTGGTTCAAGCCATCGGGTAATGTCTTGGTGATCTTCGAGGAAAAAGGTGGTGACCCCTCTACTATTCAATTCTCAAGGCGACAAGTCTCTGGTGCTTGCTCGAAAAGGTAAATAAACTAGATTTTGTTTCTTGTGGATGGCAAGCGAAACACAAAAAACCTATTAACTCGTTTTATTTGCCGCAGGCTCGCCTGAATCAAAATGACTCCAAATTGGAACTGAGCCAAGAGGGTTTTTACAAGAGATTGTGTCCCAATTTTGTGAAGGCAGTTGCAGTTCTGGTGGTTTGCATCTGAGAGTTAAAGGATTAAAGATTAATCAACATTGCTGTTTTTCATTCTCAAGTTTTCCATATATACGTGCTAATGGTGTTATATAAGATAATCTGTTGTCTCAATTTTCTGAAGGCAGATGCCCTTTATTTATGTGCATCTTTTCTACTTGCTGAGTTGCTGTTGAAAATTGAAATACTATAGACATAGTATACCAATATATATTTAGTACTGGTATAATTTATTATATAAAATATTTGTTCATTTTACAACAATATGCATTCAAAACTTTCGAAATCCTCTCCGTAGGACAGAAAAAGAGAACAACAGTATATGATGCAAACACAAAATTTTATACTAACAAAAATCTATCAAAAAACAACTTATTATGAATACTATAGTGATAGTACTGCCATGATGCAAACTAACATGAGTAATGATATGAAAGTAATACGCCCGCATGATGAAAAATAAAAATTAACAATGATTCATACTAGTAAAGTAGTGTCAAATGAAATAAATTTATTCCTTCTGTGTAAGCAAAGTTTTTTTTTTGTCTAGGTCAATTACAATGTTCGGGATTCGAACCTTGGACCTTTAGTCATCAATTCAAGTACACAACCAACTGAGCTAACAACCCTTAATTGTATAAGCAAAATTGACATACTTTGTTTTGCTGAGTAGGAAATTAAAAAAAATGTTGTTTTATAATTTTTTGAACAAAAAGTAAAAATATATTTTTAAGTTAAAAAATAAAATAAAAATAACATTTTAATTTAAATTGAAATAATTAAAATGTTTTTTTTTGTTGTAAAAACTATTGGAAGATACTAAAAAAAAGTGTAAATTATTTTGTAATAGAGGGGTAAAAGATTTATGAAATAGTACTAGTGATATATTTAACGAATTAACTTGGTTTAATTTATACCCCTCGTTTTCAATTAATTATAATTTAAAAAGAAGTACTCCGTATTGATTCATTCTTGAATTCAACAAAATTGTAGTATATTTTACTCGTAAAATACTCGAGATAACTCGTGCAAGTTTTACTCGGTAAAAAAATGGGGGTGGTGTTCGTGTAAATGGAAAAAAGTACTGTACTCCGTAAATATATTTCGTAGTCTCCACAAATCTCTCCGCCCAGCCTCCCTCTGCCGTCATCCTCGACTACCTCATTATTCACCATTTATCTAAATCTTCGTCTCTTCATTAAATTCGTATATACTGCTGACCAGTTATACCTAATCCTTACACATAATTTGCTGCTATTGATCGATTGGCTGTAATATCTGGCGGAATCGATCAATCGTTGTTTCAATTGAGGACAGAAAAAAATAGAAAGTAATGGATCTGGACCAGTGGATAACGAAGGTGAAAGATGGCCAACACTTGTCTGAAGACGAGCTCCAGCTCCTCTGCGAATATGTATTACTTCTTTTCTCCTTTTTGTTTCTTGCATTTTTCTTTTATTGTGATTCCGTTCCGCTAAAAAAATGTTGAATCTTTGTGGGAAAGGGAGAAAGAGACAAGAATGAGAGTTTTGATTGGTAGCTAGGGTTTTGCCCTGACCATTTTTGTTATGTTTTTGTGGCGAACGGGCTGTCTGTCTCGGTTCAACTTTCTGCAGGGTGCGGCTAGGGTTTTAGGAAGGTTAAGTGTAAACTAAGTCTAATGGTTTATGTCGATTTGTATAAGATGTCCATGAAATGACATTCACTTGCAAGCATTCTAGATATTTGGCACTTGGAGTTACTTGCTTTGAAAATTTCGTCTACATGTTCGAACGATACATATTTATGGCCGAGGGTTATGTTTTAACAATTTAAGCTAGTAGAAGATATGGTTATGGTGGGTTTTTGTAATTCCGTTGAAACGTGTGATGTGAACACGAAACCCTGTTCACTCAATATAATGACTTTTGCTTCGCTTCTGAAATTCAAATTCCCTTGAAATTGCATGAGTAGCTGGAGGCAACTTTATTTTTTGGATTGGAATGTTTTACTTTGTACTTGATCCACAACTTCCACTTTCAGTTTATGTTGTTAAGCTATATTACGATGCTTGGTGATGTTTCTTTTAACTTATTGTATAATCTGACATCATATAAATAATTTTCTTGACTTTAGTATATCCCTCCCCTCTTGCTTTGTTGTTTCATCTGTTTTGATCGGGTCTTATTTTATTTAGGTAAAAGAGATTTTGATCGAGGAGTCAAATGTTCAGCCTGTCAACAGTCCAGTCACAGTTTGTGGTGATATTCACGGCCAGTTTCATGATTTAATGAAACTTTTCCAGACTGGAGGTCATGTGCCAGACACAAATTACATATTTATGGTAACCATTGAGAAGTTCTTTACGATGTCTATGTTTGTTCTCATTTGATCTCTATGTTAATTGATCTTTATTCTGACAGGGAGATTTTGTTGATCGTGGTTATAACAGTCTAGAAGTTTTCACGATCCTTTTGCTTCTCAAAGCAAGGTACATTGAATTCCAGATTTTGTTGAATGGTGTCTGCATATGCATTAATTGCAAATATGTTTCTGTTAATTAGTTCTGGCATATATTAAGTATTATCGATAAAGGATAAGTAGTCCACTTAGAACTTGGCCTTGAGATTATGCCATTCTGGAGCTGAGTTGTGATCTGCAATTAATTGATGTTATTATTATTAAGTATACGAGACAATAGTGTTGATGGCCTGATGGGAAATTACAGACCAATTAAAATTGTTCTCTACTTGTAAACACATTGTATGTCATTTCAACTCATCGTGAAATTCACCAAATAATTATGTAGCTAGCTTTATTTCACTTTCTTACAAACTACTGTCGCAGAATTAGAATGTTCTCTGTGACATCAATTTCATTTATAGTGACTTTCCTTTTTACTGGTATGTTTGAAGAGACTGGTACATAAATGTTTTGACTGTTCAAGGTGAAAATGTAGATTTTTAAAACTAAAGTACCCAGTTGTTTGTGTTGGAGATATGCTTTCCTCAGTTCTTTGTAAATTTGCTCGTTTGGGCAAGTTACTTATACTCTTTCTGCATGTGTTTCTAGACACCCGGCTAACATTACTCTCCTACGTGGAAATCACGAAAGCAGGCAACTAACACAGGTAATCAATAACATGTTCTTCACTTTATTATGTTTGTATAACCAGAACTAGTTGTTAACAATCAACAGCACCTAGACACTACAATGAAATCATTCATTCATGCAGACAACTGATTATTGTGCGATGGAAAAATGAAATAATAACATGTATGTAGGGCATGGAATTCGCAGACTGGGATTGAGCCATGAAAAGGATGATTTTGTTATAGTAAAAATCCCTTATCAGCCTACAGAAAGTGTCACTCATTATAAAGATGTATTTGACAGAAACTCGTGAGATTATTCAGCCATAATTTTGTCTTAGTCATAAAAAGATGTATTTGACAGTTTTGACTGTCACTGCCACTGCCTTGCCCATATGATGGTTAGAAAGTAAAATGAAGAACATAGTTGCTATAGTCAGACATATAGTTTGTTGATGAACAGTAATTGTAAAAGAACTCACTACACTCATAGTCCATCATCAAGGTAAATTTGATAGTTAGGAAATAATAGAAGAACACAGTTGCTATGTTTTACAGCCTGCAATCTAATGCCTTAAAAATCTACTTTGAGTTGTACAAGCATACGACTATGATTCCTGGTGACCTCGAATGCCTTCAGCTAACAGATTCTTTTGATTATTTGATTTAAAACAAGATCATAATAATGGTTTTTAGTTTTGATTGCTAATATAACACTTCATGCTTTGTAATTTTAGGTTTATGGATTCTATGACGAGTGTCAAAGGAAGTATGGAAATGCTAATGCCTGGCGGTACTGCACCGATGTTTTTGACTATCTTACTCTGTCTGCAATTATTGATGGCACGGTGTGAATCCTTTCTCTCTCTGCTAACATTACCTTTCTAGTTTTATAAGATTTTGGAGGAAAAGGGAAGACCCATCACTGTCAGAAAATCTCATTTGTAGTAGATTTTTTGACTCGGTTAATATATTTGTTTCCTTGTGATAATGTAACACTTGACCTTTTGTAATCCTAGGTACTCTGTGTGCATGGTGGCCTATCTCCAGATATTAGAACTATCGATCAGGTTAGATGATTATCATCTCATGTTATTTCATGATTCGTGCATTTTTGTTTAATTTGATGCAAGGAGAATTCTTGTTCAGCCATAGCATGCTTTTGTACATCTTCAGGGTTGGAATACTTATTTTGATTTTTGGAATTTTTTATTGCCTTTTTCTTAGGGATCAGATAGTTGTCATAGTATGTTTGCATGTGTCTTAAAGAGCATGGTGCTAGTTTGCCAAGGTATTTATTGACGCCTTCTCTTTTTGGCCAAGCAGATTCGAGTCATTGACAGGAACTGTGAGATCCCTCATGAAGGTCCCTTTTGTGACTTAATGTGGAGTGACCCTGAAGATATTGAGACATGGGCCGTCAGCCCTCGAGGAGCAGGCTGGCTTTTTGGATCTAGGGTTACAACTGAGGTGACCCAATGAATGTTATTATATTTAGTGTCTTGCAGGACATGCTTATCAGATTGTTTACACAATCACAGTATCCACGAAAAGAATAACCACATCATGAAAATTTTGTCATAAACTAAAATAGTAATTGTGATTTGCAGTTCAACCATATTAACAAACTTGATCTAGTTTGTCGAGCCCATCAACTTGTCCAAGAAGGTCTCAAGTACATGTTTCAGGATAAGGGACTTGTGACTGTGAGTTGCCCTAAATCTTTATCGCAAACTACAACATAGTAACGAGGACCTATATACTGCTGCTGTCTTGTGTTCTTACTTTATCTTGATTCTCTCATTGTGGACTACGCAGGTATGGTCTGCCCCAAATTATTGCTATCGTTGTGGAAATGTGGCATCAATATTAAGCTTCAATGAGAATATGGTATGTGCCTATATATATTGCTAATCACCAAATAAAATTAAGCATGACAGCAGGCCTCACAACTGGAATACCTTTTTTTTTTCTTTTTCCATTTGACACGTAGAAAGCTAGAGTCTTGATATAATAACTTGATATCGTACGTGTTTGTGCAATAGGAGAGAGAAGTGAAGTTCTTCACGGAGACCGAGGAGAACAACCAGATGCGTGGACCAAGAACCGGAGTACCTTATTTTCTTTGAATGAATTTGTTTGGATTGATTTCATTGGAATGTGGATTCGGTGCTTACCCACCATGGCCGCTTCAAAAATGGGAAGAAGATTATTCCAGCTATTAAAACATTGGCAAGGCTTGCCCCTGCTGCTTTGCTTTTACATAGTTCTTGATATGTATTCCAGTTAGCTTTCTGTTTGTGTTTTCCTCAATGTTGTTACCTTCCATCTGTTTAGATATAAAGTGATTTGCTATAACTCAGTTTGTGGTATATGAGCCTTGGAAGCTAGTTTTTGTTCTCTGCCGTTTTTTCGGGTTCAAATGTGTTTTTCCAAAATTTAGCAGTATAAATATACATAATAGTTTTATGACATTAGGAGTAATATTTTTGTATCCAAAAGAAATGTAATTACTTCTGTCTCATAATAATATACTCCGTAGATAAAAGAAATATGTTCACATTATAATATAAATATTTCAAAATCAATAATAACTTTTAACATAAATTTGATAAATATTGCTCTATCAGCGAAGTTGACATTTTTTTTCGTAGTGTCAAAACGAAATATAAATATTTTAATTTTTTAATTTAAAATATAATTTTCTCTTTAATTTATCCGCTTAATTTTAAAACTTTTTACCGATAGTTAAAACAAAAAAAATCCGAACCTACCACGCGAAAAAACTGAAAGTGGGGTGGTTGGGTACATTGACTCGACCTCCACCAACCACCGAGTCCGAGATATCTAGTTTTAGCAGAGGTCGCCGGAGAAGAAAAGAACAACATATCAAAAACCAATGTCTTCAAACGGTGTGATCAGCTGCAAAGCAGCGGTGGCGTGGGCCGCCGGAGAGCCATTGGTGATTGAGGAGGTGGAGCTCGGACCTCCTCAGCCCATGGAGATTCGAATTAAAGTCGTCTCAACTTCTCTTTGCCGCAGTGACGTCAGCGCTTGGCTCTTTCAGGTTACTTCTCATTTTACTCTTTCTTCCCTAATTTCCGTTACTTGTGAATGTGAGTGTTTTTAATTAAGTTGAACCACCGAGCCTAATTTTTTAGGTCGATTTGATCATTCCGATTGTTCGAGTAGCTCGAATTCGAGTTGGTTGAGCTCGATATATAAATGTATGTTCAAATTAATATCTACATTGGTATAAATTAATACATAGTAGTATTAAGTTAATGATCACAAACATGATCGCGTAGTCATGTTCTTTCGATTAACAAACGAGTCTAAACTTTTGTCCGAATTCCACTTGAATAGTATGAAATGAAGAAGCCTTGTTCGAATTCTAATGAGCTTTTCTTCAAGAATGTTTGGTTCGTTCACAGTTCTATTTAAAGGATTTTAAAAGAGGATTTAGGCATTCCTAATGAATAATGATAACTGAAGTTTAATTTTTAGACAACTAACGTGTTATCTTTGCAGGCACAACCTCAGATTTACCCTCGAATTTTCGGCCATGAAGCATCAGGGTGGGTGACTTCTTCTATATGTGGCCTTAAATATTTTTGGGTCTTTAATCTTTATGCATTTTCATGTTTAACGTGTAATGTCGGGTTCCCATTGTATAATATCGAGAAGCTGGGCAGTATAATCTTTTCGTGAAATGAGAAATGTGGGGATGCTTCAGATTGATACCATTTCAACTCCGTTTTCTTTAGTATCTTCTTCGCAATTTTAAAGAAATATTGCTAAACTCATAATAGATGCAAACCTGCAGAATTGTTGAGAGCGTGGGTGAAGGGGTGACCGAGTTTGAGAAGGAGGACCACGTACTAACCTTATTTACTGGAGAATGCATGAAGTGCAAACAATGTGTTTCGGGTAAAAGCAATATTTGCCAAGTGCTGGGCCTGGAAAGGCAAGGCGTAATGCACAGTGACAAGGGGACACGCTTCTCGATAAAAGGAAAGTCCGTGTATCATTATTGCGCCGTTTCAAGTTTCAGTGAGTACACAGTTGTTCACTCGGGATGTGCTGTCAAGATTAGCTCAAGTGCCCCTTTGGAGAAAATATGTCTTCTCAGTTGTGGTGTTGCAGCTGGTACTTGTCATAGTCTTGATAAATTCACAATATGATTTTAATTAAAAAAAATGTTAAAGCTTTTCTCGGATTATTGGGCAGCTAATACAGTTCTTCTGTTCCACTTTCTGATATTTGAAATGAATGTAAAATCTACTTGAATATGCTTGGTAACTAGGTTTGGGTGCAGCTTGGAAAGTTGCGAATGTCTCACAAGGATCGACCGTTGTCGTTTTTGGTCTTGGAACTGTGGGCCTTTCTGTAAGTTTTGGACATTGTCTTACCCGGTGATGTTGTATATTTCATCTCTTTGATCAAGATTCAGAATTCTAGTTCTTTAAATTAAGACTGCCCCACCCCTTTTATTTCGTGTTTAATAGGTTGCACAAGGTGCAAAAATGAGGGGAGCATCTCGAATAATTGGTGTTGACACAAATCCTGAGAAGAGTGAAATAGGTAATTAGAATCTTATATTTCTGATATGTAAATGCTATAGAAGAAGATCAACCGGCCGAATCTTCATTTTTTTTTTTTTTTTTGGTTCTATTGATGATAAAAACAGCAAATGCTTTTGGAGTGACAGACTTTCTGAACCCAAATGATCACGACCAACCAATTCAACAGGTTTTTTGTTTTTTCGCCTTTGCGTAGCAACTGGTAGTAAAATGAAGGCTTATATATGCTGAATTATTTTCCAGGTCATTCACAGAATCACTGATTGTGGGGCTGACTATGCATTTGAGTGTGTAGGAGATACCGGAACGATCACCACTGCCTTGCAGTCTTGTTGCTCTGTGAGATTATATTATTGACATTTGTATTATTCAGTTTTGATTCACTTTCTATATTGAATTTAAAATACTAAAACGTCTTTCATGGGTACAAGGGATGGGGTCTGACAGTGACCCTCGGGGTGCCTAAAGAGAAGCCAGACATATCAGCTCACTATGGACTTTTTCTCTCTGGAAGGACGCTTACGGGATCTCTTTTTGGTGGATGGAAACCAAAATCCGATCTTCCTTCACTTGTCGACATGTACCTTAGGAAGGTAAGTCGAAATTATACATGACATACTAACATCTGCATGTATCTTATGTTTAATTTCGCTATGATTTACATCCTCAGGAAATTGAGATCGATAGCTACATATCACACAATCTGAAGTTTAAAGATATAAATGAGGCTTTCGAGCTCATGAGACGAGGCGAATGCTTGCGATGCGTCATCCACATGCCAAATTAGCAGCGACTTCTGATACGATCAAATCAAAAGGACACCATGAAGTGGTTTCCCCATAATTTTTATTTCATGTTTTAGGTCGATGTATTTTTTTTTCAGTTTGTGCTTGAACACAAAACAGATTGTGTAGGTAAACACATCACTTTGAGTGAGGTTGGTTACTGAGCTTGCTTGATTGAATTTCAAAAAAAAAATGAAGTTTGTTGACTTGTATGCATTCCTCCTCACACCTCATTACACAAGTCAATGATTCTTAGCTGACCTAACATTCCTACCCAAGAACAACATTCCACCTGCTCTTTCTCTCATAGTAATTTACACATCACAAACAACATATAAGTAGGACAAAAAACTACATCATTTCATCCAACTTCATAAAGGTCAACTTTTCTTGTCCCAGTAGATAACTTCTTGCCCTTTTTTTTTCCAAGTGAAAATAATGACAGAACAACAGAGAATACATCCAACTGTCGTTGATGTCAAAGCACCACATCCAACTGCTGTTGATGTCGAAGCACAGCCACCCACACAGCCTCTGAAACCTCAAGGCCCAGTCGAATCAAGAAAAGTCGACCCAGGGCAAAACCGTCAATTTCCATTAGGACGCACGATTGCAGCAGTGCCTCCTCCCCCCTTAAACCCCCCAAAGAGGCCTCCAACTTGTTTGTGCAAATGCCTCTGTTGGACGGTCGGACTCATCATCCTCCTGCTCGTAATTGTCGGAGCCACTGCAGGAGTTATCTACCTCGTATTCCAACCCAAGTTAATCTCAGAATATCGGATTTGACGCTGAATTTCGACTTGAGCCTCTATGCAAGGTTCAATGTCAAGATCACGTCTGAAAACCCGAATAAAAAGATTGGGATATACTACGAGAAAGGGAGTCATTTGAGTGTGTGGTACAAAAACACGAATCTTTGTCAAGGAACACTGCCCAGATTCTACCAGGGACACCAGAACCGGACAGTGTTGAATGTGGCCTTAAGTGGCCAAAATCAATACGGGAGGACTCTATTAGATGCACTACAAGAGGCGCAACAGACTGGAAGGATACCATTGGATCTCAAGATAGATGTTCCCGTGAAGATTGAGCTCGGGCAGCTGAAGCTGATGAAGGTGAGGATATTGGGCAGCTGTAAGTTGATTGTCGATAGCCTGTCAACTAATAGTTTCATTACAATCAAAGCCAGTACCTGTAGTTTTGGACTGAAGCTCTGAAGGAGATCATTCGTGTTTCATCCTGATGTAATTTTAATTTCTCCTTTTTGGATCCTTTTCATCGTCACTGTCTTTTTTCCATGTATGGAAAGAGATTTATTCTTTATATGATAAGAAAACCAGCTTCACCCACATTCATATGTTGAATTCACAAATTTTGCTTCCCTAATTACTGGGGAAAGTAGCCTTTAAACATTTGCATTAATATAAGAAGAGATCAAAAAACAGACAGGACAAAAAGCCCTGCCAAAGCAAGTTAAATGTTAAGCCTCCAAGAAACTGGGAGTAATAAGCACGGACTGATTTGAGTTAGACTACCATCAGTTATGGACAGCTATTTCAATGGCTATTACGATTACAGACATTATATTCCAGCATCTCTGTAAGTGATTTGTTCTAGTTACCTATGAGTGCCCTTGGTCTGTGCTCTATTACGGACAGAGACATTCCGGTCTGTGAGACGGCCCTTACAAAAGCCATGTTTGCCGTTACTGTTGGAGCAGACCAATAGTCACCAGTGCCAAAAACCACTTTGTTTTTTAAAGCCAGCTTTCTTGTTGTCGGAAGGCTCACCAGTCGTGTTGACGGACAATCAGGCACTACCCTGTGGTCATTATTTTTAAGTATTATAAATTGAGATAAATAGAGCAACATAAAGGTAAAGCCGTAAAGCTACTAGCATAAATGATGAGTTTTGAAAGTAATCATATCACTGTTTTGTCTTCCTAGGGTGTTTTTTTCAGAGACAGCTGATTTTTAGAGTCAGAACTCAGAAGTTTCTCAATGTGAAATATCTTCTAATTTTTATGTTACAAAAGAAGATGGAGATTATCATTTCCACTTTATGCCTTTATGGATTAAATCATGGTCCATATTAATAAAACTGATTATAGAAAATCGGGAAAAAAGTGTGAAAGAACTCACTTGAGGAACTTGAGAAAGTATTCAGCTCGTTGTTTCTCATTAGCTCCACCACACATTGAGATAAGCTCCTGAAACTCCAAGCGAACACTTTCACATATAATTCCTCGTTTTCCTGATAATGAATTGAACAGTACATTGTGGATTGGATTCTGAAGTTCAGAGTCGATCTGTCGTGACATATAAAAGATAACGTGTCACTTGGACGACAGAAATTTAACCTTGCAGATAAATTGATAAACATTACATAGCCATATTCCACATAACATGGCGAATGAATTTTCCAAAAAAGATCATCAACGTGATGCTAACAAAGTAGCCATTCACCAAAATAAATTTCACCTGGGCAATCACAAAGTCGTAGTTGCCCTTAAACCGCGCTCTCAATTCACTCTCCGGCGTAGCCAAAAGCACTCCCGTCCCTCCATTACTGATTCCCGACACAATGGCAACCATTGCAGTCGTATCAAAATTAACCAACGACTTATCTTCATCATCCAAAGAGCAGCACCAACACTTCATTCCAGAAACAAACAAACCTAAAGACGAATCCACCATATCCAAATCTTTCAAGCACTCACCATGCTTCGTGCAGGAGATGAGCCCACCTGTCCCTTCTGGCTCGGGGATATTCCTCTCCACCCCACGAACATCTTTATCAACCTCTATTCCCAAAACACAAGCCTCAGAAAACAATCTACCAGGCACCACATTTGTCCATCCGACCTCCAATTCCAGCTCTTCGCAGGAAAACCGCTCTATTTCCAAGTCGACAGCTCCAAACTCACATCCTATAAGCTTCTGATAGACACTATCATCAAGACCATTAGAGAAGAAAAGCACAACGGATGAAGGCCTTAGAGTTACAGGGGATTGACGAGCGGCATCGACAACATGCTGTAGCTTTTGTTTTAACCCCTTATCCTTATCAAAAGAACCAGAATCCCAGGTAATGTATCTAGGGTTTCTATCGGAGACGATGAACCAAACAGGAGCCCCAAACAGGGAGCAAACAATATCGACGTAAATGCAACGCGAATGAGATGACAAATTGATCGGCTTGCAAACGCGCGATACCCCAGTTACCGACGGTTGCTGAAGCACGTGCACCACGGCCTCCAGGTGGCCGATATTCGAACTGACGGTGAGATCGCAAAAAAATAAATCAATGAACTAAGAGTGGACGCTAAAAGAAGAGATGGAAAATAATATACGGGAATCCGATTAATCGGAGAGGAATAATTCAGGGAGGAACCTGAGTGGATGGGAGGTGGAGGAGAGACGGCGAAGAAAGTTGAGCTCTGAGTGGATTAATCGGGAGATGGTGGTCTTTAGGGAGCGAGAAAGCTTACTGCTAGGTAAGCGCTGAAGTCGATCGCTAAGGGCGGCGCATCGAATCTGGGCATCTTCCACTACGGAGGAGATGGCGGCGGTTTCTCTATCCTCCATTATTTCCGATGACACAAAGCTTCGTTAGCTGCTACGAACGAGGTGCGGGATTAATAAATTTACATTTTTACTTAATAATTTTTTTATTTAAAATAATATATATATTAAAAAAATAAATTGAATAGTAGCGAAAAAAATAACTTTAAATGCACTTTTTTCTTTAATATCTCTCTAAATTTTTGTTATATTGAAATTCAAAATTTATCTTAATAGTACCATTTATTTAACTTGATTATCAAATTCAC
This sequence comes from Euphrasia confusa, assembly GCA_954870475.1. Taxonomy (NCBI): domain Eukaryota; kingdom Viridiplantae; phylum Streptophyta; class Magnoliopsida; order Lamiales; family Orobanchaceae; genus Euphrasia; species Euphrasia confusa. The sequence goes on along the minus strand of OX940956.1, from coordinate 38,494,989 downwards.
AACTTTTTATTCAATTTTAATAATAACATTTTTAGAGAAAGGAAAACATTTCACAATTATATTTTATCTTATTTTAGGGTATTTTAAATTTCAAGATATACAATGAATTATTATTAAAAATCGTGAATGGTTAGTAATGTTCTGAAATGTAAAAAAAAAACCTTGTGGAAAGCTGAAAATGCTTCCAAGTAAATTATTAATTTACTGTGAGAGATATTACACACAACAAAAAAAATTAAAAGTTGATTTTACAATGCCCTCCTTGTCTTTGGGAGAACTGCTTTAGGAATTGTAGTGAATATTCATTCACTCTGCCATGAAAACACTGAAAGAAGAAAAGGGACTCTACTGATCGTTTGTTCGAACCGAATGGTGAAATGTATCGTACACTTACGATGCTCCGAAAGCCTTCTTTCATTATGTATCGCTAATCTCTTGTTTTTTAACCTTAAATGGTGCTTCTTCACTCCACGAGATATCAACCGGAGGAAGCTGATATTCATCGGGTTTGAGAGCCAACGCAAAATCAGGCAGTGTCGGTGCCGTTTCCATAATCCTAGTAAGGTTCAAAATCTTCTGTTAGTTACTGAATGTGAGAATCTTGTTTGTTTAAAACTTGTGAAAAAAATATGATCGACTTACTTTTCATGAGAATAAAGATCCTTGTTGATTCGCACCTTGCTCGAAGTATCCTTAGGAATCTTTTCCGACAGGTACTTCATGGTTCCCCATTGGGGAGGATTCCTGCATCCAAAAAATACAAACTCTTTGACAATCCTTTTATCGAAAATTGAAACTAAATCGGAAAAAAAAATGAAAAAAAAAGGTGGTGGTTACTTGGATACGGGAACAGATGCGTTAAAAGCTTCACAAGACTTCTTGCTGTCTTTGAGATACTCGTCTGCTGCTTGCAGAGCAGCAACAGCCATTCCGTGTGATTTCTCAGTATTGCCTTCGTCAAGGATTAGACCATGATAGTAGTATGCTGCAGCCTATAGACGATATGGACCACCATTTACAACAAATCGGATACCTTGAATCTAATTTCCACTTGAGACAGAGAAAACGTATTGATTTTACAACGTTAAAAGATGTTACCTTTGCTTCGATGTACTTCCACTTGACGAAAAGCTTATGCTTTTCTCCCCACCCATTTGCTAGAGGAAGGTTCGTGATGTTATCTTGGGCCTACATAGAAAAGACTCGTGATGAAGTTCAATTATAAATGCGGCGGGTGCTCAATAAATAATTTACGGGTATCAGAGTGAAGGATGCAAAAACGAGGATAACAAACAAATTTGTTCACGACCCAAATATAAGGTTGTTACCTGCTGCCAGTATTTGACCATCTCACAGGCAAGTCGTCTTTTTACAGCTAGTGTTGCTTTAGTACTGTCGATAGCGAGCCCAAGCTGAATGTCTACACCCTATATTCCAATGAGAATAATAAACGGAATTAATTGTCAAGCCAAGAGAAAGATAAACTAATGCAACAAAAGCATCGACAAGTGACAACTAATACCTGTCCTAGTGCTTGGAGACAAAGTGCCCTTAAAGCTCCTTCAGCGAGGTCGACAGGAAGATTCCTCCTATATTTTAGAAAAAAATTGAGAATGCTTGACTCTATATATATAATCGAAGGCACATAACAAATAAGATTATTACCTGAGTTCATTTGGCAACTGGGGGAGAACGTGCCGCACAGCACAATCAAGGTAACCAGCTGCCTTTAGAAAAACATCAATAGACGATCTCCGACTCTCTGTTTATTTATTGCATAAGAGCTCCAACAAATGAGAAGAATATATTCAAAGCACATGGCATGGAATCACGTACTAAAGAAACACAATTTGCTATTAGCTTACAGTTTTGTGGAAACATGAGTGGTTTTACATTAAATAAATAAACAGACTTGCATTCATATTTTATAAACCCTTTGAAAAATATTAGTGTAATGATAAGACATGATGATACCTACCTTCAGATACCTTAGGTTGATAGCCATCAATCGATGATCTCAGAAGAAGCAATAAATTAGCTTGCGACAATGAGAGTGTTGCCATCAAGTGCAACACGGATAATACTTCATACCAAGCACTATGCATTGCCGTTTCCTGGAGACAAGATATGGGAAAATGAGATGAAAAGAACTTCACATTCAAGGTAATCATAAAACGGGGGGAAATGTTATGCTTTAAAAGGTGAAAATTTTCAGTTTGACCTCGACTTCTTCTTCTTGATTGATCCATACAAACTGTACTTTGTGTTGCAAAGGACTCCCTACACAATGCAAGGGAGCAATTGAAAATTATTTGGTTTTAAACAAAGCCGTTATTGTGACATGAGCGAGAAAGTAGTAGAAACTCGCTTTAAACCCCCAACAAAAATAAAAACTAAAGTTCCGTTTTCTTTTCAGCCAACAGCTGACAAATCCTTTTTTAGTGTGTGTGTGTGTGTATGTGTTGTGTGTGTTTGCAAACACTTTCCAAATTTAGCAAGTATGTTCAAATAACGAGTTTTTACCATCTTTAACCAATCCCATAAGAACCGGCAAATAATCTTCTAGAGCGTGTAGAAGATCACCCAATGTCGAACCTCCTGTGGGAATCAACTGATGCAACATCAATATCAGACTGTAATCGGATATCACAACCAAAGGATTTAAGGCATCTGAAACACTAACCATGTTGTGCGGCTGTTTTCCTTCTGGTTCTTGTAATTGTGGGAGCTTCTTGCCCAGCCATAACAACTATTCTGGTTCTCAGAGCAGAAAGTCTTTCCACCAAGCTTTTACTCAGGCCCTCATCTAGTGACTCGGAAAAATCCACTGGCTTAGGAATTCTTAAGCCCGGAACAAAAACAGAAACTTCCCCAATGTTCGATGGCCTCCTCCTACTTCCACCATTGTCCTTAGGAGTCGATACAAAGCATCCCATTTTCTACTCCTTTTTTCAAAACTGCCTTAGCTTTGTCAATTGATCACAAGCCAAATAGGCGTGTCGATTCATCCATCGTTTTCTGCGTGACGAAACGAAACACGAATTGAATTTAAACGATAAATTAGACGGAATCGAAAAGGAAGGAAAGATGAACACATCATCATCAAAGTGTCACAAGAAGTTCATGAGTCATGAGAAAATGCCAGCTCTCTCGTGCTGAGTGCTGTCTTTTCTTAGTGCTAAAAAAAGCACTTTTTCATGGGCTTAAAAAAGTTACTGTGTAGCTTCAAACTCTCTCCATTATTTTTCCTCACGGGAAAAGCATTCGAGTAACATTATGAGTAAAGCGTCACCCACCATAAATCATTATTCAGCAACTAACAAACAATACAAGCAACCCCCATATATAGTAAAAAAAAAAAACTTTAAAAAGAAAGAAAAAAACCCAGTTCGATTTATCCAATTAAACCCAGAATTTTGACGGGTTTAGTACTAAATAAAAAAAAAAACATCATCGTACCTGAAGTAAAACAGAGCTTGGAAATTCCATGAAATTACGGCAGAGAAAGAAGGGAAATGATTAAAGGTGCCAACTTTATGGTTTTGGGAATTGATTCTGATGTGGGTTTTTGACCGAAATTCGATTCGAGTAAAATCAAGATTCGTGAATTGAATTGGGTTTCTTGAGTGAGAGGGAGGGAGATGTATAAATAGAATGAGAGGACGAAGCAATAGTAGATGTATAGTGTGTACAGATTAGAGAGAGAAAGAAACAAGTTTCAATCCGGAACGTAGAGTGGAATTGTTGAAACAAATTTGTTAGTAGTATTTCATATTTATAATTTAGTTAATGATTTAGGAGTAAGGAGTTGCTATTTGCACCAAAAATGATAAGTACACCGACTCAATTATAATCATAATTATATTATTTAGTTAAAAGTCAATTATATCCCTATTAACCTAATTATATAATTAATTCTCATACACCCTTCTTCTTCTTTTCTACCGCAACTTTAAAGATTTTTATTTTTTTATTTTTTTTGCTAAATTTCATAACAAGTCTTTTTTTGTTTTTTCATTTCTTACGCAAGTTTTTTTTGTTTTTTTCGCTTCTATGCATATATGAACAAGGAAGAATTAGAATGGGAAGTGATTTATATTATTAAATTCTTGTTTTTTTTATTTAACATTTTTTCATTTTATCCTTTTTAGTTAATTTATATTTTGTGTGTACGGAAATGCTCAACTGCCCGAAACGGGATTCCCGTCGTCCGAGTTGGAAAATTACACGTAAGAAAAAGAAATTAAATTTTACACGCAAATTAGTTTTACGCAAACAAAATTTATTTTTTATTTACGCAACATTTGTTTTATTTTTTATTTAATTATATTACTTTATCTCTCCTAGTCCTCTCTATCATTCCTCTCATCTCAGCCATAATTATTTGCGCAGAATTTTATCAATCTCATCAAAACCTAGTCTGCAATTCAACTGGATTTACTTTTTCAAGGTACGATCTCAACTAATTAAATTTAATAAAAATATAGTACTATAATTACTCTCCTCTAAGTCATAATTATTTGTGCAGAATCTTATCAATCTCATCAAAACCTAGTTGAAAAAATGAAAGAAGATTATTTCGAATTTTTTGTCATGTCTTTTTTATTTTTACATAGATGAAATAGAAAAGAAATAATTATGAAAAAATGTTGCGTAAATAAAAAATATTTTTTTTGCGTAAAAAAACATGTTTTTACATAGTGAAATAAAAAAGAAATAATTATGAAAAAATGTTGCGTAAATAAAAAAATAAATAAAAAATATTTTTTTGCGTAAAAAACCATGTTTTTACATAGTGAAATAGAAAAGAAATAATTATGAAAAAATGTTGCGTAAATAAAAAATATTTTTTTTTGCGTAAAAAAACATTTTTTTACATAGTGAAATAGAAAAGAAATGAAGAAGATTCTGTTTAAATAATTATGAAAAATAGTGAAATAGAAAAGAAATAATTATGAAAAAATGTTAAATAAAAAATATTTTTTTTGCGTAATAAAACATTTTTTTAGATAGTGAAATAGAAAAGAAATGAATAAGATTCTGTTTAAATAATTATGAAAAATAGTAAAATAGAAAAGAAATAATTATGAAAAAATGTTGCGTAAATAAATTATTTTTTTTGCGTAATAAAACATTTTTTTACATAGTGAAATAGAAAAGAAATGAAGAATATTCTGTTTAAACAATTATGAAAATTTGTTGTGTAAATAAAAATAAATTTTTCTTTTGCATAAAAAAACATTTCAGTTTTTTTTGTTATTCTCTTTTATTTTTAATACTTTCAGATAATAAATCAAGAAGATTCGGGGCAAATAAAAAATAAAAAATGTTGCGTGCGTGTAAAATTTAATTTCTTTTTCTTACGTGTAATTTTCCAACTCGGACGACGGGAATCCCGTCTCGGGCAGTTGAGCATTTCCGGTGTATATATATATGTATAGTTTTATATTTGAGTTTGAATAATACAGTATTGAAAATTTATATGATTTTTTTTAAATATTAATTAACAGTGATAATAATTTTTTTTAAATTAACGCAGATTTTGATTTATGATTTTTTTTTTTAAATATTAATGAATAGTGATAATAATTTTTTTAAAATTAACGCATATTTTGATTTATGATTTTTTTTAAATATTAATTAAAAGTGATAATAATTTTTTTTAAATTAACGTAGATTTTGATTTATTGTGTTAATTAATATATAATTCTTATAAATTATTAAATATTTAAAAAAAATATTAATAATATTGTGAAATTAAATGATAATAATAATTCTTATAAATTATTAAATATTTTTAAAAAATATATTAATAATATTGTGAAATTAACTAGACTGTATATTTCAAATTATTAATTTAAATTATTTTTATTTATTTTATTTTAATTTATTTTAAAATAAACTTTTTTATATTTGAGTTTGAATAATATTGAAAATTTATATGTTTTTTTTAATATTAATGAACAGTGGTAATAAATTTTTTTTAAAATTAACGCAGATTTTGATTTAATAATGTGATATAGACATAAAAGATTAAAAGGTATTGTGTATTGTTATTTTTTTTAAAGGGTATTATTGATAGTTTAAGGGTTTATTAAGTAAAACTTATAAAAAGATTTATAATTTAAATAGGTGTATGCAGTAAGTGGTGTACTTATCATTTTTAGGGGTACAAATAGCAACTCCCTTAGGAGTATTATGCAAAGTTTATGGTGCTAATTTTATTTGGAGGGCTTGATTAAGTAACAAAAGTTAGTTAATTTCATTTTAAGAATTTGAAAATATATATAGAATAATTACAAAAATATAAAAATGTATGTGAGATAATAAAGCGACGTCAAATACTCCAAATTGTCTGTAATTTGAAAAGAAAATAAGCAATGTAAAATTAGTCGATTTTAAGCAAGAACATAATGTCTATTTCATCTATTTGAAGAGATGTACATTAACAAAAAATGAGAGGATGAGTCAGGAACCTAAACCGTGTCCAATCCGTTTCATTAAAATATTTAGAGTAAACCAATCGTGTCCATTAATGGTTAACTCGTGTTGACTTTAATTAGGCTGGACGTTGACTTTAATTAAATTAAAATCACATAATCTTGTGAATTAATAATTTGGTTGCGTAAGTGCATCATCAACCACACACACATTTCATATATAATTATTCAGTTATATAGTATAGTACTATTATCAAGATCAATTACGTACCTAATAATGATCATATATGTAGTTTTGATCGTAGTAATACCTTTTATTGGTTGGTAAGTTTTTTTTTTTTTTCATTTACATTTATAGTATTAAGTATTATAATTTAATTATTTCGAAAATTGTAAAAAAATATATATTAATTATAGACTGACTTTGTTATATGTACATAAAATCATGCTTAAGAGATAAATATATACATTTTTTATATTTTCATAAAAAAATACTCAACATTGTTTGAATTTGTTGACATATATTTATTTATTAAAATTTTACGTGTTCCATTTCAGATAATACTATTTGAATTTTATTGAAAATTAAAATAATATAAATTTAATTTTATTTGTATTTGGTATTATTCGAATTTATGCACTTGAAATATGAATATACTTTTAAAATTACATAAGTATTTATTAAAAATATATTGTATAAAATAAAAACAATAATCACATAATTTTAAAATATTATCAAATAAATAAATAATCGAATAAAATTATTTAAAAAGACAACTTTAAAAAAATAGCTTACTAATATTAATTAATTTAATTTAATTTAAATTATTTTTAATTAATCTTAATTGATACTACGAAGTTTTATTTAAATTTATTGAAATTTAAGTTAATTTTTAATTATTATGATCATTTAATTTATTTTATTCAAATATCTCACTTTATATTTTATTTTTAATAATTATTATTTTTTTTTATAAAATTTGATTATTCTAAAAAAATAAGTAAAATCTAAATAAATTATTCTATCAAATTGATATAATTATATTAAATTTTCTGAATATCTAAAATTTTAAATTAATGACGCATGGCTAATTTGAGTCACAATATAGAAACTTCGCACTTTTTATATATCCACTAGTTACTAGTACAAACTTCCATAGGCCGGGCTTCAGTTTTCTATATACGGAGTATATCCCTGACTACAATGAAACAACTAGATAAATAGAAGTTCAATGAAATTCAAATTAATTTATACTTTTTATACCCTCCTCAATTTTAATGAAACAACTAGATAAGCAGAAGTTCAATGAAATTCAAATTAATTTCTACTTTTTTATATCATCCTCAGTTTTAATATAGAATGTACGTTCTTTTTGGGCTAAACCAACACAATATTATTGAGTCTCCATGAAAATTGTAATAGTATGTTATACACAATCGTGATGATCTTATATTTTCTAAACTTTATTAACATTTAATTTAATTTTTAATTTAAAATGTATATTTTATCTTTTAATTTTTTTTATCAAAAATGAAAAAATAGCATATAAATGTATAAATTAAAAGGTCAAAAAATAATATATTCTTCACCCGTATGTCAAAGGATAAATCAAATTATCTATAATATAATTATAAACTTATAATAGAAAAAAAGGTGAATTGAGATTACATTATATAGTTAATGTTCAAAATTAATCGTGACTTCAAAACTCTCATTTTTTTTTTACTTCTCTCCCTATCATACATTAAAGAAAAGAAAACAAAGTTTTAAATTGCAAGTAGAAATTGACTCGACTCGGTCAATCGGGTGGACTAAAGAATTGAAATAATATGAAACGTGGCACCTTTGGCATGGGTCGAGTGGTCTCTTCAACACGTGGCAGAAATCTAACGGTAACACGTTGGTATTACATTTAATGGACGACTGTCTATAGGCGGCCAACCTTGATACAAATTTATACAGTATATATACGTTATTATTATTATAATATTAGAAATTGATTAGCCAATAAGGGGCGACATTTAGATATGGACGAATTATTGATGATTAATTGATTATTTTACTTATTTAGCTAATGGGAGGCAGGGTTTAGATATGGATGATGTAAGGCTGACGCATGGAGAACACGTGGCCGGCGGAGATGATTGGGACGGTTGGGATGGCGCGCTCTTGGTCACCTAATAATAATTAATAATAATAATTTTTTTTTTGTTGGCTTAAAGGGGATGAACGAGCTCTTGCCATAACTTGCTAACATTCCTTTCCACAAGTATTGCTTCTGCAATTTCCTTTCACACGCGTCGTTGTCACGCGCGGTGGAGTATATATCATGTCATCATGTACATGAAATGAAAGGGATTCTATTTTATTTATTTTTTAATTCTCTCATGTGTTGATTGTGACTAAATTTGATTGAATGATTGATTATCCTATTTGTTAGAGCATGTAAATGGTGGGTTCAGTTCATACTAACCCACCACAAATTAATAATTTATTAATTTATTTTCAATCACTTTTTTTATTAACTGAACTACATAATTTAGGCCATCTTCAACCGAACACAAAAACTTAAACTCAAATATAAGTTTTATTTTAAGTTTACAGTAATTTGACTCCAACCGAGATTCCAATACTTAAACTTAAAAGAATATTCTCAAAATATTCTTCTTATACAACTTTTTATAAATAATCAAAATCTTTACAAATTTGTAATTTAACCTCGTAACTTTTGACATTAAAAAAATTTAATAGTCATTATTTTCAATTTAAAATTTTAAACATAATAAAAAAAATATTGTGATATTAAAAAAAATTACATTATAAAAAATATTAAATAAGAAACTAAAAAAATGTAGATAGATTATTTTTATTAATTTATATAAAAAAGATCATTTTATAAATAATAAAGTTTTTGGTTTGAGTTTAAGGTAAACGTAAATTTAAGTATTTTTTCTGTGGGTCCCACCTTAAAACCTATAATAGGTTTATGTTTTGGTATCGCTTGGAGCATCTCCCCTACTCCAAAATAGGTTTTTGGTATCGGTTGGAGATGCTCTTATACTTGCATTGGTTTTTTGGTTTGAACCGTATTAGGTGGGTCATACAAACTTTTAATTTTTTAATTATATATATTTTTATTAAATAAAATATATATTTTAATTACAAATATTTATTATTCATTATTATATATAAAAATAATAAATTGTACTTGATTTTGTTAATAATTTAAAATTATGTGTAAAATAATTTAAATTAAAAAAAATAATTATATTTTAATTTAATTAACAAATAATTTAAATTATTTAAGTTTTCATAAATAAATAAAAAACAGCAAAAAAACTAAAAATAAATTAAAATTTATAAATTTGACTGGATTGAGTTACTTTCGCTTTTGATTTGTGCAAATAGAATTTTATGTAAATAATTTTAATTTAACACAATTAAAATTAACAATTATGATTATAGTTTAACGCAAATAATTTTAATTTAATAATTTTAATTTAACACAATTAAAATTAAAAACTATGATTATAGTTTAACGCAAATAATTTTAATTTAATAATTTTAATTTAACGCAATTAAAATTAAAAATTATGATTATAGCTTAATTGCGCATTTGGGGCGTGTCTTCCACGCAGCATTTCTGTCCATTTATTTGGGATGTACTCTGACAAAAAAAAAAAAAAAACTTAGTTCATACCTTTGAACCGAGTTCATTTTGGTGGGGTGGGATAAGGAGGGTGGGTATAATGAACTGGAACTCCCAATGGTACGAGTTCACTTTCATGAGTTCAAACTCAAAAAAATTGGTACCATTGTACATGCTCTTAATCGTGGCGCCTCCAAAAAAAAAAAAAAAAAACAAATAAAAATAAAAATGGGATGTGTTGAAATTTCGAATAAAGTGAACACCAGCTCGACAGCTTCAATTTGAGCTTCAAACTTTGAAAATGGCAAAAAAATGTTCATAATTAATGTATAAACATCAATTGATAGATTCTATAAGTAATTAAAGCGAACTAACAAAAATGAATACAATGCAATTGAAATAACAAAAAGACTAATGCATTTTACATATTTCCATCGGCTGAAAATTAATTTATATACTCGATAATCAAGGAGCTAATAGTTATTAAGTTACAATTGAATATAACTATATGGCCACAGTCTTCATATAATGTAAAGTTGTAAAACTTCATGTATCACCAAAACAAGACGTTGTGACTAATATATCAAAGTCCTAAATATTAGAAACTCTTTTAGAGAAGTCGGACGACTTAACACACTACAAAATATTCGCGGCGGATTGGCCGTAGGGAATCTTTACGGGGCTGTCGTAGGGAATAAAATTTAATTTAAAAACGGGAGCCCCAATTAAGCGGCTCGAGCCACTACAAAATATTCGCGGCGGATTGGCCGTAGGGAATCCCTACGGGGCTGTCGTAGGGAATAAAATTTAATTTAAAAACGGGAGCTCCAAGCGGCTCGAGCCACCAGTCCGACAACATTCCATCATTACAAGGCCCGACACAAGCCCAACCCTCAATTGAGGGCTTTGTAATAATTATTTATTTATATTGCATAGTCTAGAGTTTGAACCTTTAATATTGTTGGAATTCGATATCCCAGGTTATTAAAAATTATGCGGAAACCAATAACCCGATCAAACCCTTCGCCGGAGATCACACGAACACGACAACCATGCCGGGATACGACCGAAGCGCACAGCGAGGCCCGAAGGCCGCGCACGCCCCAGCCGCACCCCCACGGCCGCGCGCTCGCGCGATCAAGGATCGATCGCGCTCGGGCGATCGATCGGGGTGGGGCTGCCCAGCAGCCCCCGCGGCGAGTCCGGCGACTCGCCGCCACCAGGAGGCCCCCGCCTTCACGGCGGGGTAGGGCACGGCACCAGCCTGTGCCCAGCGATCGATCCCCGTGGATCGATCGCACACCCTCGGCCCAGCCGAGGGTTCGCCCTCCACGCCCCGCCGAAACCCTAGGCGGGCGTACGGCGTGGTCCGGTGACTTCGTCACCACCACGCGTTCATCCGTCTATCCCGGGCTTCGATCTTCGGATCTTCGTCCTACGGTATTTTCAATAAACTCAAATCGATTAAAATCATAAAGCGCGTTTAGATTTTTACCTTCGATTCGTTGTTCGGAGAAACGAAATCAAGATGACCTCGCGATCTTCCCACGTATTCCTTGCACTCCGTTCGAACGTCGGGTGGGCGACGATCTATCGAACTCCTATGTATCTTCTTCACTCTTCAAGACTTTATGATTGGCGTATCTTAGGTTTATGAATTGTGAAGACCATGTAGTGCTTTTATAGGCTACGTAGGGGATCAAAAGGAGATTAAATATTGGGCTTCTAATATTGAAAATTAAATTGGGTCCAACCCAAATCCATTAATTCTTATCAATATTAATTTTATTTATTTTCCACTATATAAATAAAATTGCACTCCCAATATTTATCCATATTATATCAAATAATATTTCTCCGTTTAGTATTATTTATTCCGTGTATTTAAGATTTAAATATCCATGAATAAAATTTATTTATTGCTTAATAAATTTATTCATCTCTTATATCCGAGAATAGTACCACTCAACCTTATTTATTATGCGGGAACAAATCCACTCGCGAGGTTTACATAATAAATCCTTATGAGCTCATCTCGAGGATATTATCAACCCTTCCGGGATACACTGTCCCTTCAAGAATTCACGGCATGCCATATATAAAATATAGTGACCCAACTTAACCTATAATTAACCCAATAATTAAATCGGTTAATTCCTTTGGAAAATCAAAGTCACTTATATTAAATATACACACCCGCAATTGTTTCAGGGATTAAGAATAAAATACTCCGAGACTTAAATCAATTATCACAGAGCAATCCTAATTGATAAGTCTCAAGCGATCCGCCCAATACACCAAGTGTACAAGTGTGATAAAATAATTAAGATAAATTATTTTCTCTCTCACACAACGACTATACCGATGGATTGGTCCGTGTCCATCTAGGTCGTGAGCAACTGTTCGATTAAATACGAGTAACCGATAGTATGATCTTCTGTGCGCCCATGCACACCATACTAACTACAACGTATAAAATCCAGGACTATAATTTGCATATATTTAATTAACAATAATTAAAAGCAAATGAATGTCTGTTATAAATAGGTAAATGAAAGTGTACATAGAGTTCAAAATACTCAAATCTAGACATTAAGTATACTACTCCATCAATCTCCCACTTATACTAAGGTCTAGTCTTATCTTCCAAACTTCTGACTCCCAAACCCTCCAAGTGCTTGTAATATACTTCCTTAGGAAGTATCTTGGTGAAGGGGTCCGCTAGGTTGTCTTCCGAAGCTATCTTGGTGACTATTGCATCGCCCCTCTTGACGATGTCTCGAATCAGGTGGTACTTGCGCTCTATGTGTTTTGTAGCACTATGGTGTTGGGATTCGATGTCCCGGGCTATTAAAAATTGCGGAACCGATAACCCGATCAAAACCCTAGATCGCCGGAGATTGGAACACCGACTCATCCGCAGGAGTCCGACCTTTGGAGACTACGCGCCCGAAGACACGCAGCCCGCCCCCAGCCGAAGTCCCCCGCGAATCGGAAACCACGAACGCGAACCATCTCACGAGCCGGGGCCCGACCGAATGCCCAGCGAGGCCCGAAGGCTGCGTGCACCCAGCCGAGCCCCCGCGAGGGGCTCGCGATCGTCTACGGACGATCGCTGGGATCGCTCGTAGCGATCCCCGGGCTGCTCGTAGCAGCCCCGCAGCGAGTCGCGTGACTCACTGCTCGCGAAGGCGTCGCCCTCGCACGCCTCGCTACGGGTGAACCCGTAGCGCATACGAGGCAGCTACGGGTCATCCCGTAGCACGCCCGCGATCGAGCTCACGGGCTCGATCGCCCCTCGGCTCCAGCCGAGGGCTTCGCGCAGCACGCGCCTCCGACGACGGCGGCTGGGGTCCGCCACGGCACCAGCCCGTGGCACCCCGGCGATCGACCGAAGTCGATCGCATGCCCCGGCGTCCAGCCGGGGCTCGTCCCTCGTCGCGCGTTGCGGCGGTCGAACCCTAGGGTTCGTCCGCCCCTCTCGATCCTCGCCGGGGATCTCGAATCCCCGTCCCCGAGGTTCGTCGTTTTCCCGGATCGTGCGTTCATGTATATATCACAATTAATCATGTACAAATAATCATAGAGGGGTTCTCGATTATACCTTCGATTCGTTGTACGGAGAAACGAAATCGGTTGACGACCTTGCGATCTTCCTACGTATTCCTCGCACTTCGTCCGAACGTCGTGTGGGCGACGATCTATCGGACTCCTATGGATCTCCTTCATTCTTCAAGACTTTATGATTGGCGTATCTTAGGTTAATGAATTGTGAAGACCATGTAGTGCTTATATAGGCTACGTAGGGGATCATAAGGAGACTAAATATTGGGCTTCTAAATATTGAAGATTAAATTGGGTCCAACCCAAATCCATTAATCCTTATCAATATTAAATTTTATTTATTTTCCACTATATAAATAAAATTGCACTCCCAATATTAATCCATATTATATCAAATAATATTTCTCCGATTAGTATTATTTATTCCGTGTATTTAAGATTTAAATATTCATGAATAAATTTATTTATTGCTCAATAAATAATATTCATATCTTATATCCGAGACTAGTACCGTTCAACCTTTATTATTGTGCGGAACGAATCCACTCATGAGGTTTACACAATAATTCCTTATGAACTCATCTCGGGGATATTATCAACCCTTCCGGGATACACTTTCCCATCAAGTATTCACGGCATGTCATATATAAAATATAGCGACCCAATTTTACCGGTAATTAACCCAATAATAAAATCGGTTAATTCCTTTGGAAAATCAAAGTCTCTAATATTAAATATACACACCCGCAATAATATCAGGGATTAAGAATAAAATACTCTGAGATTTAAATTGATTATCCAAGGCAATCCTAATCAATAAATCTCAAGCGATCCGCCCAATACACCAAGTGTACAAGTGTGATAAAATAATTAAGATAAATTATTTTCTCTCTCACACAACGACTATACCGATGGATTGGTCCGTGTCCATCTAGGTCGTGAGCAACTGTTTGATTAAACACGAGTAACCGATAGTATGATCTTCTGTGCGCCCATGCTTGCACCATACTAACTACAACGTATAAAATCCAGGACTATAATTTGCATAATTAATTAATAATAATTAATTGCAAATAATTGTTTATTAATTAAATAGGTTAAATGCTATGACCGGGAGTTTACCGATACTTAAATCTAGACATTAAGTACACAACTCCAACAATCTCCCACTTGTACTAAGGTCTAGTCATTTCCTCCAAACTCCCGACTCCCATACTCATCACGTGCTTAAGTTATACTTCCCAGAAGTATTATGTGAATGAGTAATCTAGGTTGCCGCTCTGAAGTTATCTTGGTGACTACTGCGTCGTCTCCCTGACGATGACTCGTATCAGGTGGTACTGGCTCTATGTGTTATCATCACCCTTTTGAACTTATGACTTCTTCCAGTTCTCCATGCACCGCTATGCACATAGCCTTTGGTGAACCAAGAGTCATATCCAAGTTCAGAGGTCATTCCGGAACCTAACCAAAACTTCCGCTGCCTCTGAGGCTGCTATTCGGTTTATGATAGAGTCCGAGAAGCATCACGCTTATCACTCTTTCATCCTTAGGTTCCACCTCTTCTAAAAGTGAACACATAGCCTGATATCGACTTACACTAGTCTTTCTCTGATTTTTGGATCTGAGAAACTGTAATCTAAGAAGATTTCGTCTTGCTTGGTAATCCAGTACTTCCAAGTACTCTTACAGCATTCGAATATCTCTTATCCAGATTACTTTGATATCCTCCCACTACGCTAACCGCATAGTTGATATCAGGTTCTTGTTTTATAACACCGCACTTACAAAGCCCTCTACACTCGAAGTGTAGGAAACTGCTCTGTCTATATCTATCTCCTTCATGTGTTCAAGACACATACCTTAGATAGATGCATTCTGTTCTCGAAAGGCAATAACCTTTCTCAGAATTGTGCATGTTTAAAACAAACCATAATCGTATAAGATATCTTAAGAGGAGTACAAATGTTCTTATCTAGAGATCAAAAGATTTCTAAGAACATGATCTGACTTCATCTTATATCTTGATTCATTTAGACAACCTCTATTTTATGTATGACAACACTTTTACATTGTGGCCAACGATGAAGTGTTATCTACACAAAATTCCGAGAAACACCACCTTTGTTTCCATTACGTTTCTAATACACCTCTCTCCTTGCCTTTTGATGAATCCATAGAATGGACTATCTCATCAATTCGCAAGTTCCTATGCAGAACTAGGGATCGATTTCATGTATACTAGATCCAGAGTTCAAAACTCCTCCAGTCTTATGAACATCTCTGGTTGCTTAACAACCTCCCACTGCAATGGCGTTCCGGTGTATAACAGTAACAACATCAGGTGCAGTTAGTGGTGTACTACTACTCGGTCAGGCTGGTTCTCAGTCTTTCCCCTTCTTCGTCTTTAAGGTACTTTGTCAATTAGGGCATTGTAGTTCATCTAATAGTTTTCCTCTAAGAACCGGGCGAGGACACCCATCTGGTTCGTAACACTATTGAACATACAATAACTTGTTCTTCTAGGATATCCTACAACTACATTGAATGTGTCGTTGTATCCAGAAATATCCATAGAACACAGGTAGTTCCGAACAAACTTGTCCTTTTACTATTAGAATTCCATTTCTTATTCCTGACACACCATGTCTACACATCAGTGTATGGTGTAGTCTTTTGAGACTTAATCTCAACCTTTGATTTATGCTATGTGTTATTTAGATAGGTGATAGCCTCCGCGAACAAGTCGCAGGCTTCCAATGGATATACTTTGAAGGTTCCCCATAATGGCTTTGTGTTGAAAACACTCCGCTTTTATGGCACATCGAGTATTCTAATCCATCTTCGAGTATTCTTGAAAGAATGACTCGTACCTTCTCTAATTTACACATACCGCATTAATCATAAATCATTTTCTATACTCGTCCGAATTCTATCCTTTATCCAGAAAGGTTAACTCAGTTGTATCATCTTTCAAGATCGATTCTTAGGTCGGGAGGTCCATTCCTCCAACTATAATTGATCAAATCAATTTGGACCTTTTGAATCCCTTTTGAATAGATACTACCAAGTTCAAGAATTCACAAGTATAATGATTTGACAAGAGAAATACATCTAATAAGTAAAACAAGTTATACATAACGGTTTGTTGCATCGTGGTAGACTAAGGATTCATCATTCACATATTGCTATCTAATGTACCAGAATAGATATCACCATTATTTCTTATCCAAACCATCAAATGATTAAAGAAATAAAATATCCATTAATAATAAAGAAAACCAGAACAGAAGTTCTTTTTCAAAATAAAGGGGTACATAAAGCAATAACTGAAATGAAATCCTAAAACAGATAAATGTCTTCCACTGCAACCGCTGCTACCCCAACAGCTTCGCCCATGTAGACTCGAACTCTTCTTCTCTAAGTCGCCAGGTTTTCTGGAACCCCTGCATTTAAAATAATGCACATACCGTCAGTGGTTCCATATCTACACACCAGAATTCTGGTAGATAATACCGCTGACTATGTTTTTACGACTAAAGAAAAATTCGTACCTCTGAGAGGACATTCAGACTTCCAGTGTCCAGACTTGTTGCATCGGAAGCACTTGCCCCTTGGCTTACTAGCCCCCACTCGTGGTCCATTCCTCTTGGCACCACTGGGTTTTATGGCTTGCTTCCTTTTCTTGCCCCTACCTCCAATAGCTTTCAAGCTTTTGGACTTGGTAGCCACAAGCGCTTGAGACTTGCCCTTCTTGTAGATCCCCTCTGCCGCCTTCAGTTCAGTCAGGAGTTGCGCAAGAGTATAAGATAGTTTACCCATATTATAGCTCATACGAAACTGCTCAAACTTAGGGGTCAGAGACTGGAGTATGATGTCGACTTGCGTCTCATCATCAATGGAAGCTCCTAGGACCTCAAGTTCATTCAACAAACTCATCATCTTGAGAACGTGCTCCCCAACGGGCGTTCCTTCAGACTGAGTAGTCGACATGAGGACTCTCATGGCTTCTTGCCTTGCCGCACGATCCTGCTCCCCAAACATCTCCTTGAGGTTAGTCATCATATCCCGGGCAGTGTCCATCGGCTCATGTTGGGTTTGGAGTACATTTGACATAGAAGCCAAAATATAACACCTAGCCATTTCATCAGCCTTTTTCCACTTCCGATATGTTGCCTTTTCCTCATCAGTTGAGGCAGCCGTGGGCTCAGCAGGGCATTTATCAGAGAGTACAAACTTGTACTCTTCAGCAGTCAGGACAATGTCCAAATTTCTCTTCCAATCAATGTAATTGGGACCAGTGAGTTTATGTTCCTTGAGTATCACAGAAAGTGGGTTCATAGCTATTCTCTAAACCTATAAGCACATGTAAACAAACAATCAATTTAATGTCCGACATTATCTCCCTCAAATAATATCATTAAATCACTAATTGCGTCTAAAATCCCATCAGGTAAGGCAAGCCACGTTCGTGTGGACGTTTACCAACCCAAATGATTTAGCAATTAGGTTTGCTTTGGTCGTACATCATTATAGCGTTACTTCGTTGGGAAGAATACTATAGAGCGTACCTAAGTGTAAACCATCACTCAGTACTAAAGCGAATCGTTTAGAATTGTTATGTCACCGCAAGCCACGTTCGTGTGGACGTTTATGATAACTCGCAATCCCTCACAATTTCCTATAACTGTCTACATCAATTATTCTAAAATCTCATTCAGTATAGCAAGCCACGTTCGTGTGGACGTTTACTACACCAAAAGATTTATATAATTGAAATCCAATTACTTGATCCATTTGATGTTGTAAATCAAGACGCGGAGAATCATAAGTGAAACTCGAAGTTTCTAACCAGTGATTCACCATGCGAACGACCCTATCTCTCATAAATGAGGGAGCCGAGCAGACAATCGATCCATCTATCAAAGAATGGTACGAAGGTCTCTAATTTGTGTCCTCTACATGACCAAGTGGCTCTGGCTCCATTCCACTCCCCGGGGTGAGAATGAGTCGACTTGAAGTCAGTTTAAGAAAGACAAATTAGGCACTGTTTGATAAACTTTATCAATGTTTCTTGTAAAAGGAATTACAAGAATTCTCCTCTAATGACTTGTCTATATGAACTTCGAGAGTCCATAAAAGTCACCAAGAGAACAATGATGGAGACCATGGGAATGTTTCCATCCCCTCTCCCACTTAGCTTTTTACGATAAAGGGATACGCTATCTAGTGCATAAAATAAACACATATAGCATGCATGTAAACAATAAAGCACATAGATCACATAGTCAAAAATAATGCTAGAGAAATTATTTTTCCCGACTATCATGGCTTTATCTTCATATGCATCTTCTAGTCTTCAGTCTTCGTTTCTTGAATGCTCCATGTGACAAGAATATTAATCTCCAATATTTAAATCTATTTATTTTCAATTAATCTAAAAGTTACTTAATTCGAAAATTAAGTCAATTGAATATATCAAAAATAAAATTAAATACTATTAATATTTTTATTTATTTATTTTCCTATCTAATTCTATTAAATCTCTAGAATAATCTATCCAAGTAAAACTTGGAATATTCTAGAAGATATCTATAATAGAACAAGGAAATAAAATAAATTAGGACTCACTACTTTCCAAATTTATTTTTATTCCTAATCCATGAATATTCCCATGAGTAGGAATAATCAAATAGGAAAAATAAATTTAGTACTAAATTAATTAAATTCCTAATCTTTGAATAATTCCATGAAGGAAATAAATCAATAGGAATAAAATTAATTCCAATTAATTCTTTTCCTAATCCATGAGAGTTTCCAAAAGGATAACACTCAAATAGAAAAAATCCGAATTAATTAGGAAAGTGAATATTGGTAGAAGTGGCATGGGTTGGGAGATCCCCATACCACCATCGACCGTCACTACCACGGAGGAGGGAACCGCCGCCGCCACCCCAGCTGGCCGGCCACCACCGCCGGCGGCAGCCCCAGCCGAGGGGCGATCGACCCCTCCCCATGGCTTCGGTCATGGGGTCGATCATGGGGTTGATCGACTCCCCGGTTTTTCGTCCCTTTCGTCTTCGTCACACGTCTTCGTCTTCCGGCGATCGTCTCATCATCGAACCAACGTAATTAAAATTACAAGAATTAAATTACACTATCCGATATCGATTCTATACATGAAATCGACCCTATACATTTTCCGGAAAATAAAGAACGTAATAATAAATCCTAAATTCGGTCAACCCCCGAATTTTTACTATTACAAACATTCATCCACACAAAAACGAATCTCGACATGTCCGAGAGTTTAATAATCATGATAATTAATTAAGCAATAATTAAATCAACCATGATAGCCGGAAATCCTGCAAGGTAGAACAATAATCGAATATATACATGAACACGAAACCAAACGCTCTGATACCAGTTGTTGGGATTCGATGTCCCGGGCTATCAAAAATTGCGGAACCGATAACCCGATCAAAACCCTAGATCGCCGGAGATTGGAACACCGACTCATCCGCAGGAGTCCGACCTTTGGAGACTACGCGCCCGAAGACACGCAGCCCGCCCCCAGCCGAAGTCCCCCGCGAATCGGAAACCACGAACGCGAACCATCTCACGAGCCGGGGCCCGACCGAATGCCCAGCGAGGCCCGAAGGCCGCGTGCACCCAGCCGAGCCCCCGCGAGGGGCTCGCGATCGTCTACGGACGATCGCTGGGATCGCTCGTAGCGATCCCCGGGCTGCTCGTAGCAGCCCCGCAGCGAGTCGCGTGACTCGCTGCTCGCGAAGGCGTCGCCCTCGCACGCCTCGCTACGGGTGAACCCGTAGCGCATACGAGGCAGCTACGGGTCATCCCGTAGCACGCCCGCGATCGAGCTCACGGGCTCGATCGCCCCTCGGCTCCAGCCGAGGGCTTCGCGCAGCACGCGCCTCCGACGACGGCGGCTGGGGTCCGCCACGGCACCAGCCCGTGGCACCCCGGCGAATCCACTCATGAGGTTTACACAATAATTCCTTATGAACTCATCTCGGTGATATTATCAACCCTTACGGGATACACTTTCCCGTCAAGTATTCACGGCATGCCATATATAAAATATAGTGACCCAACTTAACCGGTAATTGACCCAATAATTAAATCGGTCAATTCCTTTGGAAAATCAAAGTCAGTTATATTAAATATACACACCCGCAATAGTATCGGGGATTAAGAATAAAATACTCTGAGACTTGAATCAATTATCAAAGGCAATCCTAATTGATAAGTCTTAAGCGATCCGCTCAATACACCAAGTGTACAAGTGTGATAAAATAATTAAGATAAATTATTTTCTCTCTCACACAACGACTATACCGATGGATTGGTCCGTGTCCATCTAGGTCGTGAGCAACTGTTTGATTAAACACGAGTAACCGATAGTATGATCTTCTGTGCGCCCATGCTTGCACCATACTAACTACAACGTATAAAATCCAGGACTATAATTTGCATAATTAATTAATAATAATTAATTGCAAATAATTGTTTATTAATTAAATAGGTTAAATGCTATGACCGGGAGTTTACCGATACTTAAATCTAGACATTAAGTACACAACTCCAACATATGGGACCGTGGTTCCTTACTGTTTGCCACTGCACCGCTATTGTCACAATAAATTGTCATTGCTGGGATTCGATGTCCCGGGTTATCAAAAAAAATTGCGGAAACGATAACCCGATCAAAACCCTCGATCACCGAAGATTGAATCTCGACTCATCCGCAGGAGTCCGAACTTTGGAGACTACGCGCCCGAAGACACGCAGCCCGCCCCCAGCCGATTTTCTCCCGCAAGTCGGATCCACGAACGCGAACCACCTCACGAGCCGGGGCCCGACCGAACGCCCAGCGAAGCCCGAAGGCTGCGTGCGCCCAGCCGAGCCCCCGCGAGGGGCTCGCGATCGTCCTCGACGATCGCTGGGATCGCTCGTAGCGATCCCCGGGGCTGCTCGTAGCAGCCCCGCAGCGAGTCGCTGACTCGCTGCTTGCACGGGGTCAGCCCCGTGCGCATCCGCTACGGGAACACCCGTAGCGCGCACGAGGCAGCTGCGGGTTATCCCCGCAGCGACCCGCGATCGAGCTCACGGGCTCGATCGCCCCTCGGCTTCGGCCGAGGGCTTGCTTCCGACGCGCCGCCGGCGATGGCGGCTGGGATCCGCCGTGGCACTAGCCCACGGCATCCCGGACCATCGACCCTAGGTCGACGGTTCAGCCCATCGCCGCGCGTCCCGGCGATCCAAACCCTAGGGTTCGATCGCCGCGTTCGATCCTCGCCGGGGATCTCGAATCCCCGTCCCCGAGGTTCGTCGTTTTCCCGGATCGTGCGTTCATGTATACATCACAATTAATACGCACAAATAATCATAGAAGGGGGTTCTCGATTATTACCTCGATTCGTTGTACGGAGAAACGAATCTTGTTGATGACCTTGCGATCTTCCTACGTATTCCTCGCACTTCGTCTGAACGTCGTGTGGGCGACGATCTATCGGATTCCTATGGATCTTCCTCACTCTCAAGACTTTATGATTTCCGTAGGTTAAAAACTCTTAGTTCTCAAAAGTGAAGACCATGTAGTGCTTATATAGGCTACGTAGGGAATCATAAGGAGAATAAATATTGGGCTTCAATATTGAAAATTAAATTGGGTCCAACCCAAATCTATTAATTCTTATCAATATTAATTTTATTTATTTTCCACTATATAAATAAAATTGCACTCCCAATATTATTCCATATTATATCAAATAATATTTCTCCGATTAGTATTATATATTCCGCGTATTTAAGATTTAAATATCCATGAATAAATTTATTTATTGCTCAATAAATAATATTCATATCTTATATCCGAGACTAGTACCGTTCAACCTTTATTATTGTGCGGAACGAATCCACTCATGAGGTTTACACAATAATTCCTTATGAACTCATCTCGGGGATATTATCAACCCTTCCGGGATACACTTTCCCGTCAAGTATTCACGGCATGTCATATATAAAATATAGCGACCCAATTTTACCGGTAATTAACCCAATAATTAAATCGGTTAATTCCTTTGGAAAATCAAAGTCTCTAGTATTAAATATACACACCCGCAATAATATCGGGGATTAAGAATAAAATACTCCGAGATTTAAATTGATTATCCAAGGCAATCCTTATCAATAAATCTCAAGCTGATCCGCCCAATACACCAAGTGTACAAGTGTGATAAAATAATTAAGATAAATTATTTTCTCTCTCACACAACGACTATACCGATGGATTGGTCCGTGTCCATCTAGGTCGTGAGCAACTGTTCGATTAAATACGAGTAACCGATAGTATGATCTTCTGTACGCCCATGCGCACCATACTAACTACAACGTATAAAATCAAGGACTATATTTTGCGTAATTAATTAATAATAATTAATTGCAAATAATTGTTTATTAATTAAATAGATTAAATGCCATGACCGGGAGTTTACCGGTACTTAAATCTAGACATTAAGTACACAACTCCAACAATCTCCCACTTGTACTAAGGTCTAGTCATTTCCTCCAAACTCCCGACTCCCATACTCATCACGTGCTTAAGTTATACTTCCCAGAAGTATTATGTGAATGAGCAATCTAGGTTGCCGCTCTGAAGTTATCTTGGTGACTACTGCGTCGTCTCTCTGACGATGACTCGTATCAGGTGGTACTGGCTCTATGTGTTATCATCACCTTTTGAACTCATGACTTCTTCCAGTTCGCCATGCACCGCTATATACATAGCCTTTGATGAACCAAGAATCATATCCGAGTTCAGAGGTCATTCCGGAACCTAACCAAAACTTCCGCTGCCTCTGAGGCTGCTATTCAGTTTATGATAGAGTCCGAGAAGCTTCACGCTTATCACTCTTTCATCCTTAGGTTCCACCTCTTCTAAAAGTGAACACATAGCCTGATATCGACTTACACTGGTCCTTCTCTGATTTTTGGATCTGAGAAACTGTAATCTAAGAAGATTTCGTTTTGCCAGTAATCCAGTACTTCCAAGTACTTTACAGCATTCGAATATCTCTTATCCAGATTACTTTGATATCCTCCCACTACGCTAACCGCATAGTTGATATCAGGTTCTTGGTTTACAACATGGCATCTACAAAGCTCTCCACACTTAAAGTGCAGGTTACTGCTTTGTCCATATCCATCTCCTTCATGTGTTCGAAACACATACCTTTAGATAGATGTATTCTGTTCTAGAAAGGCAATAACCTTTCTCAGAATTGTGCATGTTTAAAACAAACCATAATCGTATAAGATGTCTAAAGAGAAGTACAAATGTTCTTGTCTAGAGATCGAAAGATTTCTATGAACATGATCCAACTTCATCTTAATCTTACATCTCGATTTATTTAGACAACCTTTATTTTATGTCTAACAACACTTTTACATTGTTGCCAACGATGAAGTGTTATTTACACAAAATTCCGAGAAACACCACCTTTGTTTCCATTACGTTTCTAACACACCTTTCTCGCAAATCTATGCAGACCTAGGGATCGATTTCATGTCTACTAGATCCAGAGTTCAAAACTCCTCCAGTCTTATGAACATCTCTGGTTGCTTAACAACCTCCCACTGCAATGGCGTTCCGGTGTATAACAGTAATAACATTAGGTGCAGTTAGTGGTGTACTACTACTCGGTCAGGCTGGTTCTCAGTCTATCCTTTCCTCATTTGAAGTACATTTTCAGTTAGGGCATTGTAGTTCATCTAATAGTCTTCCTCTAAGAACCGGGTGAGGATACCCATCTGGTTCGTAGTACTATTGAACATACAATTACTTGTTCTTCTAGGATATTCTACAACCACATCGAATGTGCCGTTGTATCCAGAAATATCCATAGAACACAGGTAGTTCCGAACAAACTTGTCCTTTTACTATTAGAATCTCATCTCTTATTTCTGACACACCATGTCCACACATCAGTGTATGGTGTAGTCGTTCGAGATTTAATCTCAATCTTTGATTTATGTTATGTGTTATTTAGATAGGTGATAGCCTCCGCGAACAAGTCGCAGGCTTTCAATGGATATACTTTGAGGGTTCCCCATAATGGCTTTGTGTTAAAAACACTCCGCTTTTGTGGCACAACAAGTAGTCTAATCCATCTTCGAGTACTCTTGAAGGAATGACTCGTACCTTCTCTAATTACACATACCGCATTAATCATCATTTTCTATACTTGTCCGAATTCCATCCTTTATCCAGAAAGGTTAACTCAGTTGTATCATCTTTCAAGATCGATTCTCAGGTCGGGAGGTCCATTCCTCCAACTATAATTGATCGAATCAATTTAGACCCTTTGAATCCCTTTTGAATAGATACTACCAAGTTCAAGAATTCACAAGTATAATGATTAATAAGAGAAATGCATTTAATAAGTAAAACAAGTTATACATAACGGTTTGTTGCATCGTGGTAGACTAAGGATTCATCACTCACATATTGCTATCTAATGTACCATAATAGATATCACCATTATTTCTTATCCAAACCATCAAATGATTAAAGAAATAAAATATCCATTAATAATAAAGAAAACCAGAACGAAAGTTCTTTTTCAAAATAAAGGGGTACATAAGTGATGTGTGTGATTTTGTGTGTTTTCCTTACGTCGTTTTGAGTCGTTGTTTCTTGTTTTGTGTCGTATTTTGCGTATTTCTCTTGGCTTGGTGCGTTTGATGTGTTCGTGTAGTGTGCAGGGAATATTTGGCGTTAGAAGCGACATTGGAGGCACTTTCGTGTAGACGAGACGAGACGACGAACCGAGTGGGCGAGACGACGAGCCGAGGAGGCTGACCCCCAGGCAGGTGGCCGCTTGACCCCCCAAGCGGCCGCGCAGCTGAGCAGACCAGGAGCTACGGGAAGTTGGGCACGCGGCCGCCTGACCCCCCAGGCGGCCGCTTGGCTGTGCAGTTCAGTCCTCCTGGATGATGGGGCAAGCGGCCGCTTGACCCCCCTAGCGGCCGCTTGGTCCCCGATTTTCAGACCTTGACTTTGTTTGACCGCGGAAACTCTTGGGGTATATTTAGGGTCTCGACCCATAAGACTAGGGACGCTTTTGATCTTAATTTTTCGGGGATTAGAGAGAACACTTGGAGACTCGCTTTTCCTCTACTTTTCATCGCTTTGCTTTGTATTCGAATTCGGTAAAAGTCGGAGTTCACCGCCGATAGATGCTTTCTTTCGGTTATTGATCTTAGTAGGTTTTCTATTCAATTCGTGTTCGTTCTTTTCTTGCTTTTATTGTTTCGTGCTTTTTTTTTCTTATTTATTCATGACGTCGTATAATTCAACAATTTCGTTTTCAATTCTAAATATGAGTAGCTAAATTCTTTTTAGGGGTTAGGGAAATTTAATTTTTGAGAAGTAAGGGTTTGAAATTCCAATTGCTCTTAAGGTGTTTGATTAAATGTTCACTTGATTTAATA
Organism: Euphrasia confusa; assembly: GCA_954870475.1. NCBI lineage: Eukaryota > Viridiplantae > Streptophyta > Magnoliopsida > Lamiales > Orobanchaceae > Euphrasia > Euphrasia confusa. Next base: position 38,468,816 of record OX940956.1, on the reverse strand, counting down.
CTCGAATTCATCAAACCACAATTGAGCCAACCGGCGACGGGCGTTTTCTTGTGACTTTTGCAAAACAAAATCAAACCTTGAAATCGAGAATTAAAAATCCCGACCCCTAATTCCTTTCTCTTTGACTCAAACTTTTTCCGTTAAAATAGTTAATTCTAAGTTTTTAATCAACACAAAAATCAACTCAACGCATTATGCTATTTCTTTCCTCTTCTCTAGTTGCAAATAAATAAACGCTTTTACGCGCCGATAGTAGTGTTCCTCGAGATCGACTCGGGCGAGTTGTTTCGACAACTAGTTCGGTTAAATTTAATTGATTTCGCCGCTATAAAAACGACTTATCAATTTGGCGCCGTTGCCGGGGAACACTTTAGGCACTAGTATTAGTGTTTGTGTGTTTGCAACATTTCTTTTAATTTATTTATTTTTATTATTATTATCACACTGGTGCGTGTAATGTTTTGTCAAGTGTTGTGTACGCAGTAATGAATACACACCATAATTATACGTGGGAGTTCACGTGCCCTCAAACGGGGACATACTATGGGCCTTCCCAATATGGCACGACAACAATGTTTGGTTCTCAGTCTGAAGCATACAATCCGGAGTGGCATTCTCATTCAAGTTATTATGTTGATCCGCCTCAACAACAATGGGCTCCACAACAATGGCCTCCTCAGAACATGATGTATCCTCCACAATATTCAATGCAACCAGAGCCGCCATACGAGCCCTCTTTGGATGAAGTTTTTCAGGATTTCATGCAGACGACCCAACAAATAATGAAATCAAATGAAGCTCCGATCAAAGCGAATGAAGTGGCGATGGCCAGAAATGTTGAAGCAAATTTGGCATACCCCCCACCGTATTCAGTGCAACAAGAGCAACCATACAAGCCATCATTGGATGACACTTTTAGAGATTTTATGCAAACGACTCAACAGCTCATGAAAGAAAATGAAGCGAGGATGAAAACAAATGAAGTTGCATTGGCCGAAAATGTTGAAGCAGAAGCAAGGTCAATTGCTATGTGGGAGAAAACATTTGTGTTATCAAGCCCAATGTGCGAGTGGGTACACGAGGAAATAAATCATCAAAGTGGCTACGAAGAAGACGAAGTAGAACTGAATGAAGTCGAGTCCAAAGTTGAGCCTAAATACCTTAATGAATCGACATTGAAAAAGAATAACGATGAAGAGCTAGAAGAAGAAAATACCAATGTACAATATGTGTCCCTAGAGGTACCACGCTCGGAGGAGAATGACGAGGAAGAGAGCAAAAAGCAAGACAAATCAATTTCTCAACAAGTTGAGATGTACCATTTACTTGAGATGCCCGTCCCTGTTTGTGTTGTGTCAACACCGATTCCAAAATCTGTGGAGAACATGGAAGAAGAAATTTCTGAGAGGTTTGATGGAATTACACTAATGTCAAATAAAATGGAGGAGAAGGTGGAGAGTATGGTGTTGGAGGAGATCACACCAAAAATGTTGCATCGATCCGAGAACCCCTACCGACCTCCCATCCCAATTCTAAGTTCGAAGGTAGACAACTTTTACAAAGATTTTGCGAAGTATGATTATCTATTTTCTGAAAGTAGTGTTATCAAAACAAAGTCTTTGAGAAAGAGATCGAACAACAGTGATATTATGGTTGAAAGCAAGATGTGCAAAATGAAACGACGCCCTTTACCCCGAAAGCCTGGTGAAATGTGTGCCTTGATACCGAAAGGGACGAAGACGAAGAAGAACTTAGTTTGCTTACTCATGGAAAATAAATTCGGTCGTGTGTATGACCAAAAGGTGGAGGAGCATTATTTGCTCAAAATTAAATTCCCTAGGAAGGGGCCAGGCATAGCAAGGAGACAAGGGAAGCTCGAGAGGTGCTTGTGGTGATTGATCAATCATAGGGATGAGTCGATGCTCTCGACTATAAACGAGCGCCACGTGGGGGCCTTCCCACGAATTTGAAAGAGCTCAATCAAGAAGGCCGAAGGAGTCGACACCACTGTTTGCGCCTTCTCACCCTTCTTTATTTTTGTAGCTTGTTTGTGTATATTATGTTTTTATTATTATTTTTTTTTTCTTTTGGGACATGTACTGCTTCTTTCTTGCCTGAGATTTATTAGATTGTTTGTGCTACATTGAGGACAATGTGTCTTTCAAGTGTGGGGGTAGCTTTGCATGTTATTAGGGTAACCCGTTGTTTCGCGAGGTTTGTTGGGGTTATAGTAGTCTTCAAACGTCGCTTATGTTGTGTCTTGCTTGTGCCTCTCGTGTGCCTTGTTTGTTTCGTTAGGTTGTTTTTCTTTATCACTTCCCCCCATTTTATGTGCTATGATTTTCATGTGAGCATGCGATAGATGATTTATATGCCGATTACTTTATTTTGTTCCTTGGAGTTATGATGGATGTTTGGTGCTAGAGGTCGGTACATGAATAATTTTGACCCCGTGATTAGTCGTTGTGAAGCGAATTGAGATAATTGCATGTTGCTATGTTCACTTTCCGAATAACCTTGTGAGATTTTGAGCCGTATTAGCTTTATTCTTCGTGTGATATCTTTCGTTGTATTTCTCGAACTTCTTATTTTCCTTGTTCTATGTCATGTGTGTCGTGTGGACTAGAGATAGCTAAACCGTGCTTAGATTTTTATTTGAGACTTTTACATCATAAATTGCTTGATCTTGAAAGTGATTGGGATAGGATCGATTAGGATAACCTTTTTTTAGCCTCTCTTTGTTGACCCGGAGCCCGTCGTGGGACACCCTAGTAGCCCCGTTGAGCCTATGTTTAGCCTTTTTCTTCTTGTCCTATTTACCGTGAAGGAGAGAGACGAAGGATTCTTTTGGTTGGGGTATGAGCTTGGAGGGTGTTGATTTCGTGCTTATTGTGATTTTTGCTTTTGTAATAAATTCGAGACATGTTATAAGTCTTAAAAAAAAAAAAAAATAGAAAAAGAAAAATGAGACAAGTTATAAGTCTCAAAAAAAAAAAAAAAAAAAAAAAAAAATAGTAGTAAAGTATTAATATTAGTAGAGCAACCACACTGCTTATACGAGAACGATGAGTATGGGAAACCACGCTAGGATACTCGAGTGACCCTCGAATGTTTACACCTAGTGAATATTGCCTCACTTGATTAACTTGGCTAGAGATTTCTGTGGCTTTGTTTACTTGTGCTCGCTGTTGATATTGGTGGAGTGGAGTCATGGTTTGAACTGTGGGGATTTGAATACTTGAGGGACACTCACTAGTTGGTTCTGATTTGTCGAATGTGAATGACTTGAATTCCCTTATGGTTGATTGTTTGTCTTGAGCTTAGTCGATGCTTGGTTCGTATTGTATACCGTGATTGTTTGCTTGAGGACAAGCAAAGAGCTAAGTGTGGGGGAGTTGATTTACATGTTTTTGTGCTACTTTTCCTATGATGTTTTGTGTCGTCTCATGCCATTTTGAGTCATTCTTGTGCATCATTCTCATGATTCTCGGTAGGTTTGACGTTTTTTGAAGTGTGTAGGTGTATGATCATGTTCAATGCGAAAACGAGCAAAAACGAGTTGAAAAACGGTAAAGTGATTTGACCAACCACCTATCGTGATTGCGCTGCGAACTTGGCCACTTTGGTTCTCCCAACTCCGACCACCTATAAACACGATCCATACATTGTCGGAAAGATCTTGTAATCTTCTACATGGTCCTACCAGTTTGTTCTCATGGTTCCACGTCATAGAGCCGGAATTCATGGGTTTCCAGCCCAGTTTGCAGCTGCCCCGGGGTGTATGTGCAGCAAACTTGGAGAGCTTGGTTCTCTCAGCTCCGACCACATACATGCATGGTCCATAACTTGTCGGAAAGCTCTAGAAGAGTTGTACGAGGCCCTGCCCTTTAATTATCATATATCTCCGTATTATAGTCGCAATACTTGAGTTTCCAGCCCAGTACGCAGCTGCCCCGGAGTGTATGCGCAGCGAACTTGGAGAGCTTGGGTCTCCCAACTCAGACCACCTGTGGAGATGATCTATACCTCTACGGAAAGCCCTTAGAGTTTTCTACATGGCCCAGCCACACAAGAGCTCGCCCGCGGCAGTCAGAAGGCGCCCGCTTGGTGACCAGGCGACCGCTTGCCCCCCTTGTCCAGAATCTGCCAAATTGCAGCAAGCGCCCGCTCCCTCACTTAGCGCTCGCCTGCCACATGTCGCGAGCGCCCGCTCCGTACCCAGGCGACCGCTTGGTCCAATTTCCAGCCTTTGACTCGCGTTTTGACCCTCGTTTTTCATGTACTATATATAGGGTTTTGGCCCTAATTTCATACACTTCTTCATGGACGATTTCCAGCACTTGTTCTCTTAGACTTAGGATACTTTTCGCTTGGAGATTGATTACTTTCGATTGCTCGGATCATTGATAGTGTATCTTGATTTGGTTTGTTTGAATTCTTATTCAAATTCTAGTAAGTTTTCTTTTAATTTAATTTGATAGATTATTATTGTTTTCTTATTCCATTGTTCTTATTTTTCTTTTCAATAAAATCATCAATATGAATTCCTTGTTCTTTGATTATTGTTCTTCGTTTGAAATAATGAGTAGCTAATTAATTTGATTAGGGTTAGGGGAATTCAAACATAAACTAGGGTTAGAGATTTATGAGTACATCTAAGGTGTTCGATTAATTGCTAAATTGATATTTCAAAGATTGTATGAGGCTTAGGAGCAATTACTAGACCTAGGTTAATCGAACTCACTAAAATCAACCGGAGACGGACATTTTAGCTTTTATTTGTTTCTTGTGAATTGAAAACCCGAAGTTTATGTTTGATGAACCCGAAGCTCTAGTTTCTCTCTTTATTAATTAATCATCGTTCATTACTTTTTGATTTACTTTAGTTTTTAGTTCTTAGTTAATTTAGTTTAAAAACAAAACAAACCCAAATTATGCATTATGCTATATCTCTTTTCTTTCTCTCGTTGCAAACATAAAAACATTTGTACTTGCCGATAGTAGTGTTCCTCGTGAGATCAACTCGGGCGAATTGCTTCGGCAATAAGTTCGGTTATTTTTATTTGATTTTTGACGCACTACAACGTCTAATCAAATTTTTTTTTTTTTTTTTTTTTTTTTTTTTTTTGAGACTTATAATATGTCTCGAATTTATTAAAAAAGCAAAAATCACAATAAGCACGAAATCAACACCCTCCAAGCTCATACCCCAACCAAAAGAATCCTTCGTCTCCCTCCTTCACGGTAAATAGGACAAGAAGAAAAAGGCTAAACGTAGGCTCAACGGGGCTACTAGGGTGTCCCACGACGGGCTCCGGGTCAACAAAGAGAGGCTAAAAAAAAGGTTATCCTAATCGATCCTATCCCAATCACTTTCAAGATCAAGTAATTTATGATGTAAAAGTCTCAAATAACAATCTAAGCACGGTTTAGCTATCTCTAGTCCACACGGCACACATGACATAGAACAAGGAAAATAAGAAGCTCGAGAAATACAACGAAAGATATCACACGAAGAATAAAGCTAATACGGCTCAAAATCTCACAAGGTTATTCGGAAAGTGAACATAGCAACATGCAATTATCTCAATTCGCTTCACAACGACTAATCACGGGGTCAAAATTATTCATGTACCGACCTCTAGCACCAAACATCCATCATAACTCCAAGGAACGAAATAAAGTAATCGCCATATAAATCATCTATCGCATGCTCACATGAAAATCATAGCACATAAAATGGGGGGAAGTGATAAAGAAAAACAACCTAACGAAACAAACAAGGCACACGAGAGGCACAAGCAAGACACAACATAAGCGACGTTTGAAGACTACTATAACCCCAACAAACCTCGCGAAACAACGGGTTACCCTAAGAACATGCAAAGCTACCCCCACACTTGAAAGACACATTGTCCTCAATGTAGCACAAACAATCTAATAAATCTCAGGCAAGAAAGAAGCAGTACATGTCCCAAAAGAAAAAAAAAAATAATAATAAAAACATAATATACACAAACAAGCTACAAAAATAAAGAAGGGTGAGAAGGCGCAAATAGTGGTATTGAATCCTTCGACCTTCTTGATTGAGCTCTTTCAAATTCGTGGGAAGGCCCCCACGTGGCGCTCGTTTATAGTCGAGAGCATCGACTCATCCCCATGATTGATCAATCACCACAAGCACCTCTCGAGCTTCCCTTGTCTCCTTGCTATGTCTGGCCCCTTCCTAGGGAATTTAATTTTGAGCAAATAATGCTCCTCCACCTTTTGGTCATACACACGACCGAATTTATTTTCCATGAGTAAGCAAACTAAGTTCTTCTTCGTCTTCGTCCCTTTCGGTATCAAGGCACACATTTCACCAGGCTTTCGGGGTAAAGGGCGTCGTTTCATTTTGCACATCTTGCTTTCAACCATAATATCATTGTTGTTCGATCTCTTTCTCAAAGACTTTGTTTTGATAACACTACTTTCAGAAAATAGATAATCATACTTCGCAAAATCTTTGTAAAAGTGGTCTACCTTTGAACTTAGAATTGGGATGGGAGGTCGGTAGGGGTTCTCGGCTCGATGCAACATTTTTGGTGTGATCTCCTCCAACACCATACTCTCCACCTTCTCCTCCATTTTATTTGACATTAGTGTAATTCCATCAAACCTCTCAGCAATTTCTTCTTCCATGTTCACCACAGATTTTGGAATCGGTGTTGACACAACACAAACAGGGACGGGCATCTCAAGTAAATGGTACATCTCAACTTGTTGAGAAATTGATTTGTCTTGCTTTTTGCTCTCTTCCTCGTCATTCTCCTCCGAGCGTGGTACCTCTAGGGACACATATTGTACATTGGTATTTTCTTCTTCTAGCTCTTCATCGTTATTCTTTTTCAATGTCGATTCATTAAGGTATTTAGGCTCAACTTTGGACTCGACTTCATTCAGTTCTACTTCGTCTTCTTCGTAGCCACTTTGATGATTTATTTCCTCGTGTACCCACTCGCACATTGGGCTTGATAACACAAATGTTTTCTCCCACATATCAATTGACCTTGCTTCTGCTTCAACATTTTCGGCCAATGCAACTTCATTTGTTTTCATCCTTGCTTCATTTTCTTTCATGAGTTGTTGAGTCGTTTGCATAAAATCTCTAAAAGTGTCATCCAATGATGGCTTGTATGGTTGCTCTTGTTGCACTGAATACGGTGGGGGGTATGCCAAATTTGCTTCAACATTTCTGGGCATCGCCACTTCATTAGCTTTGATCGCAGCTTCATTTGATTTCATTATCTGTTGGGTCGTTTGCATGAAATCCTGAAAAACTTCATCCAAAGAGGGCTTGTATGGCGGCTTTGGTTGCATTGAATTTTGTGGAGGGTACATCATGTTCTGAGGAGGCCATTGTTGTGGAGCCCATTGTTGCTGAGGCGGATCAACATAATAACTCGGATGAGAATGCCACTCTGGATTGTATGCTTCATACTGAGAACCAAACATTGTTGTCGTGCCATATTGGGAAGGCCCATAGTATGTCCCCGTCTGAGGGCACGTGAACTCCCACGTATAATTATGGTGTGTATTCATTACTGCGTACACAACACTTGACAAAACATTACACGCACCAGTGTGATAATAATAATAAAAATAAATAAATTATAAGAAATGTTGCAAACACACAAACACTAATACTAGAGCCTAAAGTGTTCCCCGGCAACGGCGCCAAATTGATAAGTCGTTTTAGTAGCGGAAAAATCAATTAAATTTGTATCGAACTAGTTGCCGAAACAACTTGCCCGAGTCGGTCTCGAGGAACACTACAATCGGCGTGTATAAATGTTTATTTGTTCGCAACTAGGTAAGGGAAGAAATAGCATAATGCATTGAGTTCGTTTTGGTTTTGTTTTAAACTAAAGTAAAATAACTTGAAATGAATGAGCTATCGAAAAGGCGTTAAAATAAGAAACAATAAGAGAATGAGATTAGGGATCGGGAATTCAATTCTTGATTTCAAAGTTTAATTTTTATTTGCGAAAGTCATAAAGGAACGCCCGTTACCGGTTGGCTCGATTATGGTTTAAACCATTCGAATAAATATGCAAAAGACCTTTTTCAAACACCTTTCGCGCGTTTCAAAATATTCAACTTTTACTTTCGACAATTGAACTCCCTTACCCTAATCAAGTGATTAGCTACTCATGCTTTGAACCGAGAGAAAATTAAAGCTAGAACTTATAGGATTCATGAAATCGTTTTTGAATAATCGACGAGAAAAATAGAAAACAAAACTAAGATTGAAACGAAACACAAGCAATAGAAAGAAAGAAAAACTTACTACGATTAATAACGAAATCAAAGAATCTATCGGCGGTGAACTCCGACTTTTACCGAATTCGAATACAAGCAAAGCGATGAAAAGTAGATGAAAAGAGAGTCTCGATGTGTTCTCCCTAAACCCAGAATTCTTATGATAAAAAGCGTCCCTAGTCTTATGGGTCGAGACCCTAAATATACCCCAAGAGTTTCCGCGGTCAAACAAAGTCAAGGTCTGAAAATCGGGGACCAAGCGGCCGCTAGGGGGGTCAAGCGGCCGCTTGCCCCATCATCCAGGAGGACTGAACTGCACAGCCAAGCGGCCGCTTGACCCCCCTAGCGGCCGCTTGGTCCCCGATTTTCAGACCTTGACTTTGTTTGACCGCGGAAACTCTTGGGGTATATTTAGGGTCTCGACCCATAAGACTAGGGATTGCTTGATCTTGAAAGTGATTGGGATAGGATCGATTAGGATAACCTTTTTTTAGCCTCTCTTTGTTGACCCGGAGCCCGTCGTGGGACACCCTAGTAGCCCCGTTGAGCCTATGTTTAGCCTTTTTCTTCTTGTCCTATTTACCGTGAAGGAGAGAGACGAAGGATTCTTTTGGTTGGGGTATGAGCTTGGAGGGTGTTGATTTCGTGCTTATTGTGATTTTTGCTTTTGTAATAAATTCGAGACATGTTATAAGTCTTAAAAAAAAAAAAAAATAGAAAAAGAAAAATGAGACAAGTTATAAGTCTAAAAAAAAAAAAAAAAAAAAAAAAAAAAAAAAAAAGAAAATTGAGACATGTTTTAGTCTCCAAAAAAAAAAAGAGTTTTATTAGTAGTAGAAGCAAATAATATGTATAGTCGTTTGCTCGGGTTGATTTGTAGAGTGCTGGTGCACGTTTCATTGTTGGAGGTGTAGGGGATGTTGTGTAATTTGACGGATGTTTGGTGTGGAGGAGACGCGTGATTGTACAAGATTAGTCCACTTTATCCCAAATATTCCCGAATACCCTTAGCCGAGCCCCGTTACACCCGATTTATCGACCTCCCTTGATTCTTGAGATGGCATACTTTGATTAGTGGAGAATACGATTTGAGTACGTGTTTAGTTGATGTTCTTAGGCACACATGATGTTATTTGAAGCTCGTTCTTTGTTCCATTTATGCTTATTTTCTTTCTTGAGTGCACAAGTTGTTCATCGTTTGTATCTTTCACTTGTGTACGATTTTGAGTGGAGCCCCTTCTCGAGAGTAAAAGAATAGAGTGAATCTTAGAGAGGGAAGGTGAGTGGTGACTTGTGAGGACTCTCTTTTGATCTTTGTAGCTTCTAGTCATTTCGGGTCAAGTTTATTCATGATTACTTTTTCCGTACGCACTGGGGGTTTATTCGTAGCTTTAGAGGGATTGAATATTTAATTGGCATATTGTTTGATTCGTGTTGTGCTCTCGTGACCGTTTGCTTGAGGACAAGCAAGAAACCAAGTGTGGGGGAGTTGATGTGTGTGATTTTGTGTGTTTTCCTTACGTCGTTTTGAGTCGTTGTTTCTTGTTTTGTGTCGTATTTTGCGTATTTCTCTTGGCTTGGTGCGTTTGATGTGTTCGTGTAGTGTGCAGGGAATATTTGGCGTTAGAAGCGACATTGGAGGCACTTTCGTGTAGACGAGACGAGACGACGAACCGAGTGGGCGAGACGACGAGCCGAGGAGGCTGACCCCCAGGCAGGTGGCCGCTTGACCCCCCAAGCGGCCGCGCAGCTGAGCAGACCAGGAGCTACGGGAAGTTGGGCACGCGGCCGCCTGACCCCCCAGGCGGCCGCTTGGCTGTGCAGTTCAGTCCTCCTGGATGATGGGGCAAGCGGCCGCTTGACCCCCCTAGCGGCCGCTTGGTCCCCGATTTTCAGACCTTGACTTTGTTTGATCGCGGAAACTCTTGGGGTATATTTAGGGTCTCGACCCATAAGACTAGGGACGCTTTTGATCTTAATTTTTCGGGGATTAGAGAGAACACTTGGAGACTCGCTTTTCCTCTACTTTTCATCGCTTTGCTTTGTATTCGAATTCGGTAAAAGTCGGAGTTCACCGCCGATAGATGCTTTCTTTCGGTTATTGATCTTAGTAGGTTTTCTATTCAATTCGTGTTCGTTCTTTTCTTGCTTTTATTGTTTCGTGCTTTTTTTTTCTTATTTATTCATGACGTCGTATAATTCAACAATTTCGTTTTCAATTCTAAATATGAGTAGCTAAATTCTTTTTAGGGGTTAGGGAAATTTAATTTTTGAGAAGTAAGGGTTTGAAATTCCAATTGCTCTTAAGGTGTTTGATTAAATGTTCACTTGATTTAATACTCGAATTCATCAAACCACAATTGAGCCAACCGGCGACGGGCGTTTTCTTGTGACTTTTGCAAAACAAAATCAAACCTTGAAATCGAGAATTAAAAATCCCGACCCCTAATTCCTTTCTCTTTGACTCAAACTTTTTCCGTTAAAATAGTTAATTCTAAGTTTTTAATCAACACAAAAATCAACTCAACGCATTATGCTATTTCTTTCCTCTTCTCTAGTTGCAAATAAATAAACGCTTTTACGCGCCGATAGTAGTGTTCCTCGAGATCGACTCGGGCGAGTTGTTTCGACAACTAGTTCGGTTAAATTTAATTGATTTCGCCGCTATAAAAACGACTTATCAATAAGCAATAACTGAAATGAAAACTTAAAACAGATAAATGTCTTCCACTGCAACCGCTGCTACCCCAACAGCATCGCCCATGTAGACTCGAACTCTTCTTCTCTAAGTCGCCGGGTTTTCTGGAACCCCTGCATTTAAAGAAATGCACATACCGTCAGTGGTTCCATATCTACACACCAGAATTCTGGTAGATAATACCGCTGACTATGTTTTTACGACTAAAGAAAAATTCTTACCTCTGAGAGGACATTCAGACTTCCAGTGTCCAGACTTCTTGCATCGGAAGCATAAGCCCTTTGGCTTACTAGCCCCCACTCGTGGTCCATTCCTCTTGGCACCACTGGGTTTTATGGCTTGCTTCCTTTTCTTGCCCCTACCTCCAATAGCTTTCAAGCTTTTGGGCTTGGTAGTTACAAGCGCTTGAGACTTGCCCTTCTTGTAGATCCCCTCTGCCGCCTTGAGTTCAGTCAGGAGTTGCGCAAGAGTATAAGATAGTTTACCCATATTATAGCTCATACGAAACTGCTCAAAACTAGGGGTCAGAGACTGGAGTATGATGTCGACTTGCATCTCACCATCAATCATAGCTCCTAGGACCTCCAATTCATTCAACAGACTCATCATCTTGAGAACGTGCTCCTCGACAGGCGTTCCTTCAGACTGAGTAGTCGACATGAGGACTCTCATCGCTTCTTGCCTACCCGCACGGTCATGATGCCCAAACATCTCCTTGAGGTTAAATAACATATCCTCGGCAGTGTTCATCGGCTCATGTTGGGTTTGGAGTACATTTGACATGGAAGCCAAAATATAACACCTAGCCATTTCATCAGCCTTTTTCCACTTCCGATATGCTTCTTTTTCCTCATCAGTTGAGGCGGCCGTGGGTTCAGCAGGTCATTGCTCATAGAGTACAAACTTGTACTCTTCAGCAGTCAGGACAATGTCCAAATTTCTCTTCCAATCAATGTAATTGGGACCAGTGAGTTTATGTTCCTTGAGTATCACAGAAAGTGGATTCATAGCTATTCTCTAAACCTATAAGCACATGTAAACAAACAATCAATTTAATGTCCGACATTATCTCCCTCAAATAATATCATTAAATTACTAATTGCGTCTAAAATCACATCAGGTAAGGCAAGCCACGTGGTGTGTACGTTTACCCACCCAAATGATTTAGCAATTAGTTTTTCTTTGGTCATACATCAATCATAGCATAACTTCGTGGGGAAGAATACTATGACGCGTATCTAAGTGTAAACCATCACTCAGTACTAAAGTATATCGCTTGGAATTGCTACGTCACCGCAAGCCACGTGGTGTGGACGTTTACGACAATTTCACAACTCTTCACAATCACTTATAACTGTCTACATCAATTAATCCAAAATCCGTCGGTATAGCAAGCCACGTGGTGTGGACGTTTACTACACCAAGAGATCTTTATAATTGACTCCCAATTACAAGAACCATTCGATTTCGTAAATCAAGACTCGGAGAATCATAAGTGAAACTCGAAGTTTCTAACCAGTGATTCACCATGCGAGCGACCCTATCTCTCATAAATGAGGGAGCCGAGCAGACAAACGACCCATCTATAAAAGAATGGCACGAAGGTCTCTAATTTGTGTCATCCATATGACCAAGTGGCTCTGGCTCCATTCCACTCCCCGGGGTGAGAATGAGTCGACTTGAAGTCAGTTTCAGAAAGACAAATTAGGCATTGTTTGATAACTTGATCAATGTTTCTTGTAAGAGGAATTACAAGAATTCTCCTCCAATGACTTGTCTATATGAACTTCGAAAGTCCATAAAAGTCACCAAGAGAACAATGATGGAGACCATGGGAATGTTTCCATCCCCTCTCCCACTTAGCTTTTTACGATAAAGGGATACGCTATCTAGTGCATAAAATAAACACATATAGCATGCATGAAGGCAATAAAGCACATAGATCACATAGTCAAAATAATGCTAGAGAAATTATTTTCCCGACTATCATGGCTTTATCTTCATTTGCATCCTCTAGTCTTCAGTCTTCGTTTCTTGAATGCTCCATGCGACGAGAATATTAATTTCCAATATTTAAATCTATTTATTTTCAATTAATCCAAAAGTTACTTAATTCGAAAATTAAGTCAATTGAATATATCAAAAATAAAATTAAATATTATTAATATTTTTATTTATTTTCCTATCTAGTTCTTATTAAATCTTTAGAATAATCTATCCAAATAAAATTTGGAATATTCTAGAAGACATCTATAATAGAACAAGGAAATAAAATAAATTAGGACTCACTACTTTCCAAATTTATTTTTATTCCTAATCCATGAATATTCCCATGAGTAGGAATAATCAAATAGGAAAAATAAATTTAGTACTAAATTAATTAAATTTCTAATCTATGAATAATTCCATGAAGGAAATAAATCAATAGAAATAAAATTAATTTAAATTAATTCTTTTCCTAATCCATGAGAATTTCCTAAAAGGAAAGTACTCAAATAGGAAAAACGAATTAATTAGGAAAGTAGATCTTGGTAGGAATAGCATGGGATTGGGAGATCCCACGTCATCCCCACCATGAAGGATCGGCCGGCCACTCGGGGAGGAGCGTCGCCGCCGCCTAGCCACTCTGGCTAGGCTATGGGTCGATCACCATCATGGGATCGATCCCAAGCCCTACTCTCTTCGTCACTTCTTCGTCTTCCGGCGATCGTCTCATCATCGAACCAACGTAAATAATTTACAAAAAATTAAATTACAATTCCGGTATCGATTCTATACATAAAATCGACCCTATACATTTTCCGGAAAATAAAGTGCGTAATAATAAATCCTAAATTCGGTCAACCCCCGAATTTTTACTATTACAAACATTCAACCACATAAAAACGAATCTCGACATGTCCGAGAGTTTAATAATCATGATAATTAATTAAAAAACAATTAATTAAATCCAACCATGATAGCCGGAAATCCTGCAAGGTAGAACAATAATCGAACATATACATGAACACGAAACCAAACGCTCTGATACCAATTGCTGGGATTCGATGTCCCGGGTTATCAAAAAATATTGCGGAAACGATAACCCGATCAAAACCCTCGATCACCGAAGATTGAATCCCGACTCATCCGCAGGAGTCCGACCTTTGGAGACTACGCGCCCGAAGACACGCAGCCCGCCCCCAGCCGATTTTCTCCCGCGAGTCGGATCCACGAACGCGAACCACCTCACGAGCCGGGGCCCGACCGAACGCCCAGCGAAGCCCGAAGGCTGCGTGCGCCCATCCGAGCCCCCGCGAGGGGCTCGCGATCGTCCTCGACGATCGCTGGGATCGCTCGTAGCGATCCCCGGGGCTGCTCGTAGCAGCCCCGCAGCGAGTCGCTGACTCGCTGCTTGCACGGGGTCAGCCCCGTGCGCATCCGCTACGGGAACACCCGTAGCGCGCACGAGGCAGCTGCGGGTTATCCCCGCAGCGACCCGCGATCGAGCTCACGGGCTCGATCGCCCCTCGGCTTCGGCCGAGGGCTTGCTTCCGACGCGCCGCCGGCGATGGCGGCTGGGATCCGCCGTGGCACCAGCCCACGGCATCCCGGACCATCGACCCTAGGTCGACGGTTCAGCCCATCGCCGCGCGTCCCGGCGATCCGAACCCTAGGGTTCGATCGCCGCGTTCGATCCTCGCCGGGGATCTCGAATCCCCGTCCCCGAGGTTCGTCGTTTTCCCGGATCGTGCGTTCATGTATACATCACAATTAATACGCACAAATAATCATAGAAGGGGGTTCTCGATTATTACCTCGATTCGTTGTACGGAGAAACGAATCTTGTTGATGACCTTGCGATCTTCCTACGTATTCCTCGCACTTCGTCCGAACGTCGTGTGGGCGACGATCTATCGGATTCCTATGGATCTTCCTCACTCTCAAGACTTTATGATTTCCGTAGGTTAAAAACTCTTAGTTCTCAAAAGTGAAGACCATGTAGTGCTTATATAGGCTACGTAGGGGATCATAAGGAGAATAAATATTGGGCTTCAATATTGAAAATTAAATTGGGTCCAACCCAAATCTATTAATTCTTATCAATATTAATTTTATTTATTTTCCACTATATAAATAAAATTGCACTCCCAATATTATTCCATATTATATCAAATAATATTTCTCCGATTAGTATTATATATTCCGCGTATTTAAGATTTAAATATCCATGAATAAATTTAATTATTGCTCAATAAATAATATTCATATCTTATATCCGAGACTAGTACCGTTCAACCTTTATTATTGTGCGGAACGAATCCACTCATGAGGTTTACACAATAATTCCTTATGAACTCATCTCGGGGATATTATCAACCCTTCCGGGATACACTTTCCCGTCAAGTATTCACGGCATGTCATATATAAAATATAGCGACCAATTTTACCGGTAATTAACCCAATAATTAAATCGGTTAATTCCTTTGGAAAATCAAAGTCTCTAGTATTAAATATACACACCCGCAATAATATCGGGGATTAAGAATAAAATACTCCGAGATTTAAATTGATTATCCAAGGCAATCCTAATCAATAAATCTCAAGCTGATCCGCCCAATACACCAAGTGTACAAGTGTGATAAAATAATTAAGATAAATTATTTTCTCTCTCACACAACGACTATACCGATGGATTGGTCCGTGTCCATCTAGGTCGTGAGCAACTGTTCGATTAAATACGAGTAACCGATAGTATGATCTTCTGTACGCCCATGCGCACCATACTAACTACAACGTATAAAATCAAGGACTATATTTTGCGTAATTAATTAATAATAATTAATTGCAAATAATTGTTTATTAATTAAATAGATTAGATGCCATGACCGGGAGTTTACCGGTACTTAAATCTAGACATTAAGTACACAACTCCAACAGTCATAGCCTTGGGCAAACTCGGAATCACATCTAAGTCCTGGAGGAAATTAAGGAACCACACTGACTCTTTCGCTGCCTCTGAGGCTGCAACATATTCAGCTTCCATGGTAGAGTCCGAAATGCACTTCTGCTTAACACTCTTCCATGATACGGCTCCACCTCCCAAAGTGTACACATAGCCTGATGTGGACTTACGCCGGTCCTTATCAGCTTGGAAATCCGAATCTGTGTAACCCAAAGGAATCAGATTGTCTGCACTGTATCTCAGAACATAATCCTTAGTATTTCGCAAATACTTGAAAATGCTCTTTACGGCAGTCTAATGAGCCTTTCCAGGGTTACTCTGATATCTCGCTACTATGCCAACGGCATAACAGATATCAGGCCTCGTGCATAACATTGCATACATTAAGCTTCCCACAGCCGAAGCGTAGGGAACCGCTTTCATGTCATCTTTCTCCTTCTGTGTCTGAGGACACATCTCCTTAGAAAGATAAGTTCCTTTACTGAAGGGCAGATCACCCTTTTTGGAATCTTGCATGTTAAAACGAGCTAGAATCGTGTCTATGTAAGATTGCTGGGAAAGACACAATGTTCTATTCCGGCGATCCCTTATAACTTTGATCCCTAGAACATGTCCAACTTCCCCCAAATCTTTCATGTCGAATTGTCTAGACAACCATCCCTTTATGTCTGATAACATCTTCACACTGTTGCCAATGAGAAGTATGTCATCTACATAAAGCACGAGAAACACCACTTTCTTTCCATCACGTTTCCAATACACACACGATTCGTCCATGCTTTGAATGAATCCAAAAGATTGGACTACTTCATCAAACCGCAGGTTCCACGATCTCGAGGCTTGTTTCAATCCATAAATGGATCGATTAAGCTTGCACACTAGATGATCTCGCCCCTTAGCAATGAATCCTTCTGGTTATTTCATATAAATCGTCTCGTCAAGACTTCCATTAAGGAAAGCTGTCTTGACATCCATTTGCCACACCTCATAATCCATATGAGCTGCTATGGATAAGAGAATCCGGATTGACTTTATCTTGGCTACCGGCGAGAAGGTCTCCTCATAATCGATTCCCTCTTTCTGAGTATATCCTTTCGCAACAAGCCGAGCTTTAAAGGTTTCAACCTTTCCGTCAGATCCTCTCTTTCTCTTGTAGACCCATTTACACCCAATTGGCTTTACGCCGCTTGGTGGTTCTACAAGATCCCAGACTTTATTAGAATCCATAGATTCAATTTCAGATTTCATCGCTTTCTCCCAAGAAGGCGCATCTATATCTTGTACCGCCTCTGTAGGTACCGATATACCGATCCGATCGATATACCGTGTGTGCGGAAGCGTGTAAAGCAATAGATCTACTATGCCATGATCTTAGTGCACACTTAATGTGTATAAGAACACATATAATCATATATATATACACATCCAATATATATATATATATATATATATATATATATATATATATATATATATATATATATATATATATATATATATATATATATATATAAGGTTCAACGAGAACTTACTTTTGTGACGAAGTGATTCGTTGATGTCGTTGAGGTGGTGTTGAGTCGATTGAACCACCTCAAATGGATCAGCCTCTCGAAGCTCTCCTTGTGAATGACCTCGTCACTCTTCTTGTCTAGATCACCCGGATGTTGAAGCCGCACAAATGGCCCGGCCTCTACGTGTTGCACACGAACCCGGAATTGAACTTGCTTGCTTGTTCTTGAGTGATTCTCTCACTCTTTTCTCTCTAGTTGGGTGGAATTTCGTGGCTGATGATTTAGTGATATGAAAACCATGTTTTCATCTCTTTATTCACCACAATTAACCTCTCCTTGTAACCCCCTCATTATGTGCATCATAATGCACCAATAATGGTGGTTAATGGGGAGGTAAAGGGTCATTTCCACATCACCATGCCAATTGGCATGGATGTGGTCCCCTTGCTTGTGTGGCATGCCATGTCATACCATATGACATGCATCCATGCAAGCCATGCATCCCATGCATGCCATGCATCCCATGCATGTGAAATTCCATATGTATTGATTCTAAATCAATATAGCAAGCAACGTAATTCCAGCTCGTGTGTGACCCTGTAGGTATGATTTTATCGATCAATATTATATTGTTCCCAACAATTAATATTATGAAATAATCATTTAACATCCATAGACGACCTTATGAATTTATCGATTGCACACGTAGGATCGAAGGACATATCCCAACAATCTCCCACTTGGCCTTCAGAGCCAGTGTGCTGCCAATTTCCTGTTGTCACTTTATGTCTAAATTTGAACTTGACGCAAGACTCGAGTCATCCTCAATCGGTTCAAACCTTTATTGGACTTTGAGACAGACTGTAAAACCAGATTTATCACTATGATACGAATCTGGACGTGGCCACGTATTTTTCCACAGTCTCGACTCTCCAAGTGGCCGGTAAGACATGTATCCCATTATAAAATGGAGGACAATCCCATCTTGTCAATCCAAGCTCTCCCACTTGCTTCCTGATATACCCAATAACAAGTTTTATAACCTCCTTTTACGAAAGGTGTTTACTTGTATCAAAGTACACCATTTCACAATGGAATCACTCTGGACTACTCAGGTCAGAGGAAATTGCTCGACATTCAATGAAATAGTATTATGACTCGAAATCTTAAATACTATTCCAGTCGGGTCTGTTCGATCATTAACTCCCAGCTAATATCTATGTAATTGTACTTGATGTCCCACATCACTAGCCCATGAAGCGGAGCTATAGTACACATTACAATCTAGTTCATTGTATTATCGGTTTGTCCGTACTCGATTATACGAACCAGGAACAACTATATGATTCAAGTATATCAGTTCAACCATTGGGACTTCATTATGCGGTAAGTCGACCTCATAACCCAATTGATATCACTTAATCATTTGGACAATTCATATAAATTAAACCATATTTATATGAAGAAATATGTATTATACATATGAGTGAATGTTTACCAAATCTCCAAAAGTATCTAATACAGTAATAGAAATCACAACCCATCTCTAAGATGTTTGATCTCTATTGCAGTCGTGAAAGCCTCAAGCTAAAACTGCTGGAGAGGTTTAGAAAGCGGGTTTGCAACCTTACCAAAAGTTGCAACTTTATTATCTCGATGTCTCCACAAAACTATCTCCCAGATAATGTGGAACTTCCTGAGCACCAGTTTTAGACTTGTGGTGCTTCCTAGCTCATTGGCTTGCGCGATAGCTCTACTATAAATAGAGAACTATCGGATGGGCCTAACTAGTTACGCCACCTAGTTCATCGAAGAACTTTCAAATATGAACTGCCAACATCACTACATCCAATGCAGTGTTGTACTCAGCTTCTGTAGTTTAATCAACTATTGTATTGCATGGAACTATTCCAGCACATTTTACCTCTAAACAGACAAAAGATATAACCAGATTAAGATCGAAAATTATCTTAGTCTGTTTTGAAGTATGCATTCAAATATATTGTTTATATCAACTCATCTTATCCTCCAAAGACAAGATAATATTCTTTAGTCTGCAAACGACACTTTAAAATTGTTTTGGCCACATCCAATGTGCCTCACCAGATTTTCCTCGAAACCAATTTGTCATGCTCAAAGCATACGATACTTTGGGTGATAATCAAACAACGTAACTCCCACTGATCTTCTTGTAAAACAAGATTCTTCTGTGTTCTTTTGAAATCCAAACTCTTGTAATGGATTCATTGAACCGAAGATTCCAGCTCCGAGATGCTTGCTTTAATCCATAAATGGATCTATTAAGCTTGCATACTCTCTCAGCCTGATTAGGATCGATAAAACCCTCTGGTTGTGTAATAAACACTTCCTCTACTAGAATCCCATTCAAGAAGGCGGTTTTAACGTCCATTTGCCATATCTCATAATCATAATGAGCAGCAATGGCTAAGAGAATCCGAATGGATTTAATCATAGCAACTGGTGAAAAGGTTTCATCATAATCCACCCCGTGAATTTGTTTATATCCTTTTGCTACCAACCTTGCTTTGAAAACACTAGGTTTTCCATTCATGTCTGTTTTTATTTTGTAAATCCATTTGCATCCAATGGGCCTAGCCCCTTTAGGCAAATTGACCAAGTTCCAAACTTGATTTTCAGACATTGATTCTATTTCGGATTTCATGGCACTCTGCCATTTCTCGGAATCTGGACTCGTCATAGCTTGGATATAGGTCGAAGGTTCATTGCTTTCTAAAAGCATGACTTCATAGCTCTCGTTTGTCAGAATACCTAGGTATCTGTCAAGTTGAGATCTAATCCTTCCGGACCTTCGAGGGTTAGGTATGGTTTCCAAAACCACTGGAGTACTCTCAACTTGGTCTTGAGTGTCCATCTCAGTTTGATCTTCTTGAACCTCGTTCAAGTTTTCTTGAATTTCATCCAATTCAACTGAGCTCCCACTTACTTTCTTGGAAAGATATTCCTTTTCAAGAAATACACCATCTCGAGCAACAAAGATTTTGTTCTCAGATTGGTTGTAAAAGTGGTACCCTCGTGTTTCTTTTGGATAACCCACAAAGAAACATTTATCCGATTTGGGTTCAAGCTTTGTAGAGATATTTCTCTTCACATAAGCTTCACATCCCCAAATCTTGATATAAGACAAGTTAGGGACCTTCCCTTTCCATAACTCGTATGGTGTCTTATCAACAGCTTTTGACGGTGTCCTATTCAGTGTATAGGCCGCTGTTAAAAGTGCGTGTCCCCAAAAAGATTTCGGTAGTTCACTAAGGCTCATCATCGATCGAACCATATCCAATAAGGTTCTATTCCTCCTTTCGGAAACACCATTCATCTGGGGTGTTCCAGGTGGAGTGAGTTGATATAAAATACCACAACTCATAAGATGATCATCGAATTCTTGGCTAAGATATTCACCACCTCGATCCGATCGAATGGATTTTATCTTCTTACCAAGTTGATTCTCAACTTCATTTTGGAATTCTTTGAACTTTTCAAAGGCTTCCGACTTATGCCTCATTAAATAGACATAACCATATCTACTTAAGTCATCGGTAAAAGTTATGAAGTAGAAATAACCTCCACGTGCTTGTGAGCTCATTGGACGACATACATCAGTATGGATTAAACCCAATAGGTCATGTTTACGGGCAGAAAATCCTAACAGGAAGTTCCCCCGCGAACGTATTGATGTTTTGGGGATTGAGAGAACAAATAAGGAAATAACGAAAGCTTCTAATATTAAATTCCAAGTATCTTTCTTGGGAATTGTGCCTGCCTTTTACAAATGAGGAAATTCCACTATTTATAGTACACAGATTAGGGTTTCTATACATGGGCTTGGGCCTAGATTACATGGGCTTTTTCATAGATAATTACAAGCATTATTCCTTGTATTAGGGGAAGATCTCCTTTATACCCCCGTAATGTGATGCCCCTCTTTTGCCCCCGATCCGGTCTAGCTTGAACGAGTTGATTCTTTATGCTGAGCCGTTACCCAGGCATCCTTAGAACGGGTTGAAAACCGCCGGCCCCGGCGATCAAATTATACTCATCTCCGCGGGGACACGCGACTTGAAGGACAGAAAACTCTAACGTGATATGCCGCGGAGGAGCTTCTGCGAACAGGAGAATCACGAGGTGGTTAAATGTGTTCGCGGCGCATCCACACTAAGGGTGTTCGATGGTGCTAGGTCTTCATGCTGTAATGATCGCTTGTGGTCGCTGGCCAGGTCTTTTCGTTTACTCGTTAAATGGGTCATCTCTGGTCAGATCTGGACTTGGGCCGTAATCCGATCATAATGGGCTTTGCGAAAATGGGGAACAACAAATGCCCCCCGAGGATAAGTATTTTACGGAGTCCTCGCGGAGTTGAAATGTTATGCTCGGAAAAGATGGACCGTTTCGCCCCCTTAGTCGGTCGGTCCAAGTTTCAACAGCCGCCGGTTTAAAGAATTCGGAAAGCCGCTACCTTGGTACTTGTGTAAACGTCCTTTCAACTGTCAGAGATTTTGAATTTTGAATTTCGTATTCAAAAGCCTTTGCCGCCATCCCCCACTATATATATGAGAGATGGGGTACTTGGAAATACTTTTGGCCAACTCTCGCAAGAATTCGTGCGATCTGATCTCTACCTCTGATCTCTTCCTCTGATCTCTCTTGTTCGGGTACGGATCATCAACCTTTACTGCCTCTTTATTTTTTATTCTTGCTCGGGGGCGCAGACTCTTAGATTTCTTATAAATCCCGTAAGTATATTCTTGTTCGTGATTTCGTTAAAGAACTCTGTTTTGGTCGATGTCTAGTGAATCCTCGACTCCCGAATACGACTCTGATTACATCCAGACCGTGATTCTTCCCTCGTTTATTGATATTCCGAGGACTTTATCTCCCCTGTCCTCTGACTTATTAGCTTTGCCCGAACGGTTTCCGTCTGCTAGCGTGATGGACCCGTTCCCGTTATCTAAAGATGAAGAGAATGACTGGTTCTCAGAGACTGTGCATCCCGATTATGAACTGTTCGCAAAACTGGTCGCTGGCTTTCGGGGCCCTCCAGTTGACTTTTCTTACGAAACCTATCTTGCTGACCATCCTTACACGTACGTACCCCGTACAGATCTTCCGACTGAGGAACCACCGATCAGCGCTTTTAAAGCTGGCACTCGGGTGAGTAAAGTGTGTGACGCCGATCTTCAATCGCGAAGAGCCGAATGGGAAATTCCTTCTGACGTTCATCTACATTGCCCGACCAAGTTCGATCGAGCCGATCGCCCTCCTGAGGGCATGGTCGCCGTGAATTTTGATATGATGAGGAGTGGTCTCCGATTCCCTATTCACGATAATCTGGCCCGGGCAGTCCTTGAGTGGGGTGTTGCTCCTATGCAACTGACGCCAAACTCTTGGCTCTTATTGATCTCTCTCTCCACCCTCTTCGGGCATTACGGTCTGTATAGAGGATTACTTCCTGTGGAGTTTACCACTTTATTAGTCCGTCAAGCGGTGAGGACTAGCGGCGACCACTACTTGAAGTCCCGTCAAAGCATTATCTGGGACCTACCTGACAAAAGAGAATCGTGGTGGGAAGAATGGTTCTTTGTTAGCGGCGCATGGAACTCGATCAACTATCGATTGAGTGCTGAGTTTCAGATTCCTCGCACCCGTTAGTAAAAAATTTTGCATTTCCTTTAGTGTTTTATATTAGTTGTTATTCGTTCCGACCATTACTTTATCCTTCTTAGGACCCCAACCTCCGCTCTTAGCGGACATGAGTTGGGACTTTCTGGTCGTGTTGGAGAGAATATTAGGCATGCCCGATGATTGGTTGATGTTCGGGCAGTGGATCAGTGCTGACCGCATCCGTTCGTCACGTTTTATTAGTATTCCTCAAAATGCGGAAAATGATTATATTAGTGAGTCCGTGCCCTCGCGTTATAACGAGCCATTTTATCTATTTGTTTCATTATCCCTGATATAATTTCGCTATAACGGTGTTCGCAATTTTATAGTTCGCAGGTATCCTCGATACAAGTATCCTCCAACCGGAGCCAGCTCGGAAAATATGAACACTCGTCTGTCTGCACTGCTCGGGAGCAAGAAAAGCTCGAGAGATGAGAAAAAGAAAGAAACGGTCGCGGAGGTGGCGAGCGCGGCGCCCGAGAAACTCTCCAGGAAAAGGAAAAGTCGAAAAGACCCCTCGCCTCCTGCGCACAAGCATCATCGCGCTAGCATGGAGACCTCCTCTTCGCCGATCCTCTCTGACGACTTCGAGTCCGCTCGCGACGAAACTCCTCGATATACTATGATTTCTCCCGCGACGAGTCCGCAAGTAACTGAGACCGCGTCTCCGCACAATCCTGATGTTACCTTGGCCTTTAAACCGTCCTCGCACACGGCGAGCAGCTCGCGGCTCCCGACCATGTAAGTGTCTTGAGGGTCGCCCTTAATCCCCAATTTTCATGATGTTCCAACCTCTAAAAGATCTTATGATTTCAGGTTCAGGCCGGGGGATACGGATTTTTCGGACTTCTTGAAGTCCTTTGAATCATCCAAATTTCCCCCGTCTCTGGATAATGTTCCTGATCGCATCAAAAAAGCGATCGATGGGGTTCCTCGCGACTGGTGCAAACATCCAGAATATATCCGCCAGCATCCTAAGGAGACGGGCTACTTGACTATGATCGCGGCGTCTAGGCTTTCCTTCCTGATATACTCCCTGCTCGGGGCTGTGGAGAGCGCGTCTCAAGTGCCGGAGGCAGCTCCTTCTTCGCTCAAAGAGGAGTATGATAAGATGATGGTGGTGATCACTAAAACAAAAGAGCTTCACCGTGCAGAGGTCGAAAAGACCAGACAGCTGGAGGAAGAGTCCAAAAATGCCAAGTCTGAGGTGGCCCGTCTTGAAAAAATTGTGGTCGGGTTGAGAGCAGAAGTTGAGGCCTCCGTCAAGAGGGAGAGCGAGCACGAAGATAATTTCCGGGAGGTGCAGCGTGAACTGGATTCTGTTCGGGCTGACCTTGCTGACAAAACGCAAACGGGGAAAACTGCCTTGATCGCCTTGAAAGAAAAGGATGAGGTGATCAAAACATTGGAGGAAGAAGTGGAAGCCTTCAAGGTGGCCGATAAGGAAAGGGAGGAGCATCCGGCCACAAATTTGATCACCTATGGGGATTGGATATATTGCTGCGCCTTTTTTGATTGCTTGAGAGATCTGATCCGGAGTGGACAGAAAATCGATGTCCTGATGGACAGTTTCAAGAAATTTGTTGCGGACAACAAAATCCACCCGGACCTCCCTATCGACGCCTTGGATTTAGTTGAAGATATGGGTCTCGACCTCGCATGGTGGCCGAACAAAGGCCAGTTCTGTCGTCCCCTCAAGAAGCAAGCTCCGGTTGCGAAGGAGAATGAGAAAAAGATTGATGAAATCCCAAAGGACGCTGACGCGGGCACCTCCGGGCATGATGCTTGAAAATACTTAGCGCCCTTCTTTCTGTCTGCTCCCCTAACATTTTCATTCGAATGATGTCTGTTATGTTGTATTTCTATTTTATGATTCGAAACTTATATTTAGCATTTATGTATCCAAAACCGCTGTCGGGTTGTTCACTTTCTTGTTTGCGATATCGTTTTATTTTTGTGTTCGTGGGTTTACTTATTTCGGTCCGCGACCAGAACGCGGACCGAAATGCCCCAGTGTTCAAAGATTTGTGCTATGTTTCATATTTTGTTCTCGCTGCGCAAGAATGCTAATCATCGCGATTTCGATCGTTCAATCGTTATTAATGCGCGTGAGGGATACGGCGCGACTTTTCATGCGCCAATTGCATTAAACGAGGCCCTGTGTATCTGAAAGATGCTCTTTGCGTCGGTTCAAATCACTGAAATGCCTTTTCAGGGAGGCGGCGTCGGTTCCACTTCCCTAGGTGGTAAATAAGCCACACCTATAAATACCAGTTCTTCCTTCACTCATTTTCACTTCATCGATCTTGAAACCGTTATAATAAATTTTATCTGTTCGCTAGAAAATGGCTCGAGTGTCCACCAAATCCGACGGTTCTTGCCGCGTGGACCTGCTCTTCTCCACCAGGTGGCATAGCAAGAGACTCCCGTTGCCGCCCGTTTTCACTGACTTGATCGGAGTGCGCCTGGGTTATTTTGTCCTCATGACCGATGTGAGGAGGAAACTTTGGGTGTTCGAATTGAAGCGTCGTCGTGGCTTCATCTCGGTGTTCGGGCCCGGCTGGGAGGAGTTTGTTAGGGAATCCCGCATCCGTCACGGCTGGCATGTCCGCTTCCTTTACCACCCGACTGATGGGTTCTCTGTCCGGGTGTTCGACTCGGAATTCCTGTTGGTGGTCGACCCGGATTTCCATTGAAGGCTCCCGTTGCTTCTAATTTCTATTTTCTAAGTTTGTCTTTTGTAATCCCGGCTATGCCCGGTGGTATTTTATGAATGGAATTTTCCTTTTCCCCCTTCGTTTGGATTGTTCCCTTTTTGCTGTTCATTTTGTTAACTCATGACTGGTGTTAGAAAATTAGCGCGCATCTAATCAAACGTACGTAAATGATTTCGAAAAACGTCCGCCTCGAACGCTCGTGCGAATAATTCGGAAATTTAAACTCAAATCGGCGTTTCTCACAACTTTAACATTTTCAATCTTCTGGAGGCTTCTCGTTTTCGTCGCCCGAGTGGTCGGACAGTCCATTGCCTGTCCGGCTCGGCGTCCTCCGAAAAGTAAGGATTTGTCCTTATCTTTTTCTGGAGTCTTTTTTATTTTTGTCGCCCGAGTGGTCGGACAGTCCATTGCCTGTCCGGCTCGGCGACCTCCGAAAAGTAAGGATTTGTCCTTATCTTTTTCTGGAGTCTTTTTTATTTTTGTCGCCCGAGTGGTCGGACAGTCCATTGCCAGTCCGGCTCGGCGACCTCCGAAAAGTAAGGATTTGTCCTTATCTTTTTCTGGAGTCTTTTTTATTTTTGTCGCCCGAGTGGTCGGACAGTCCATTGCCTGTCCGGCTCAGCGACCTCCGAAAAGTAAGGATTTATCCTTTTTCTGGAGTCTTTTTCATTTTTGTCGCCCGAGTGGTCGGACAGTCCATTGCCTGTCCGGCTCGGCGATTTCCGAAAGTAAGGTTTGCAATTTTATAAATGAAAAAGGAAAAGTGATCGTTTTTTATTTCTCTGATCGAACAAACGTTCTCACGCCAAAACATTACATTGGACGGTTTACTGAAAATACTTCTTTAAATACAAAGCATTCCACAGATATTGGTCAGCCACTCCATTTAGGTGTTCGAGCTCGTAAGCACCATTCTGCACATGTTTCCTGACACGCATTGGTCCTTCCCAATTTGGGCCCAACGCCCCAGTGCTCGGGCCCATTATCCGCTTTAGAACCAGATCTCCGGGCATGAATTTCCGAATTTTTACTTTGGAGTTAAAGAACCTCTCCGCTTTTTGTTTTGATGCTGCGTTCCTGTGAACAAAATTTAGCCTTTTTTCCTCCAAGAAATCCAATTCCAAACGTAGAGCCTGGTTGTTATTATCGTTCACTTCCTGGGAGGTCCTGTGGCTAGGGACTTCAATTTCGGATGGGATCACAGCCTCCGTACCATATGCCAAGGCAAATGGGGTTTCCCCCGTGGCAGCCTTACTGGTCGTTCTATACGACCACAACACATCGGGCAGTTCCGCCGCCCATCTCCCTTGTCTTTCCTCTATTCTGGCTTTGATAGTGTGTTTCAGAATTTTGTTAACCGCCTCCACCTGTCCGTTCGTCTGGGGGTGGTAGGGTGTAGAGAAAGCTTTTTTGATCTTCCATTTATCGAAAAACTCCATTATCTCCTGTCCGTCGAATTGCTTCCCATTGTCCGATGTGATCGTATGCGGGATCCCAAATCGACAAATGATGTTTTTCCAGATGAAACGAATGATGGCTCTCTGATCGATTGTCTTTAATGGTTCTGCTTCGGCCCATTTGGTGAAGTAATCCACGGCCACCACTGCATATTTTACTCCTCCCGGCCCTGTGGGTAGTGGGCCGATGAGGTCAATTCCCCATGAGGCAAAAGGCCACGGGCTATAGATTGAGTTCAGATACTCAGGCTGTGTTCGGATGATAGGAGCAGTGATCTGGCAGTGATGGCATTTTTTCGCGTAGCGGATTGCGTCCTTCCTTAGTGTGGGCCAGTAATACCCTTGGCGGGCAGTTTTGTGCGCTAGCGACTGTCCGCCTGCGTGGTTTCCGCACACCCCGTCGTGTATCTCGCTGAAAATTCTTTGCCCTTCCAAGGGCGTTACGCATTTCAGCAGTGGTAAGAAAACGCTTCGCCGGTACAAAACATCTCCGATCAAAGTGTACCTAGCCGACCGGATCCTCAATTGTCTGGCTTCCACTTTGTCTTCGGGTTGTTCTCCAGTGGTTAAGTACGCCCTTATGGGGTCCATCCAACTTTCCCCCCGGTCAATTATCATCAGGTCTAGCTTTTCTTCTATGGCCGGATTCGCCTGACTTGTGATAATGACATTTGTTATGTCCGCGACTCCTTCAGATGAAGCTAATTTCGAGAGCGCGTCTGCTTGTGAGTTTTGTTCCCGTGGGATCTGCTCGATGAAAATCTTGGGGAATTTCTCGCACAAGGCCAAAACGTGCTCGTAATATTTCTCCATCCTCTCACACCTTGTCTCGTATTCGCCTTTAATCTGGTTCACCACTAAAAGGGAGTCCATGAAGATATGGACATGTTGTGCTCCTACCGCCAGTGTTAGGTTTAGACCCGCAATCAAAGCCTCGTATTCTGCCTCGTTGTTGGTCGCCGCGAACTCAAATTTGATGGCGTGTGCGAAAGATTGTCCCTCGGGCCCAATTAGCGCTATTCCAGCCCCGGCGTGGGAACTGTTCGACGACCCGTCCACGTATAGTTTCCACGGCGGGAAATCGCTCGTGGGGACGATCTTCGGGAAGGTTAGCTCTACGATAAAATCAGCTAGGGCTTGTCCTTTGATTGCAGTGCGAGGAGCATAAGTGATATCATACTGCCCGACCTCTAGGCTCCATTTTAACAACCTCCCGCTCGTATCTGGCCTTTGCAGGACTTGTCTTAAAGGCATGGTGGTCAAAACTTCTACCTGATGGTCGAAGAAATATGGTCGGAGTTTCCGGACACTCATGACTAACGCGTAGGCTAGCTTCTCCAGGGGGGTATATCTGGTCTCCGCGTCATGGAGTGCTTGGCTGACAAAATAAATGGGATGGTGAATCTGTCCCTCCGATCGTACGAGCACCGAGCTCATGGCGTGCTGGACGCCGCTAGGTATAAAAAGAGCTTCTCTCCGGACAAAGGCTTAGATAGGATCTTGGGATCTTTCAAATGCTCTTTTAGTTTTTCAAACGCTTCTTGACTTTCCTTTCCCCACTGGAATTTTTTATTTTTAATGGCTTTAAAGAATGGTCTGCTTTTATCCCCTAGTCGGGGGATAAACCTGCTTAACGCCGCTAAGCATCCCGTCAGTTTTTGTACGTCCCTCAGACATCTGGGTTCCCTCAAGTTTATGATCGCGTCGATCTTTTCGGGGTTTGCCTCTATTCCCCGCTGGTGGACTATATGTCCCAAGAACTTGGTAGCGTACACCCCGAAGTGACACTTCTTCGGATTCAACTTCATGTTATAAGTCTTTAAAATCGCGAACGCCGTAGACAGATCCTTCACATGATCTTCCTCGCTTTTGCTCTTGATAATTATATCATCCACGTATACTTCCATTGTGTCCCCGATCTGTTAGGCGAACATTTTGTTGACTAGTCGCTGGTAAGTTGCCCCCGCATTTTTTAATCCGAAAGGCATCCGTTTCCAGCATAAGATACCCTTATCAGTGTAGAAAGATGTGCATTCCATGTCCTCAGCGGCCATGGGAATCTGGTGATACCCTGCGTAGCAATCGCAGTTTGAGAATATTGCATGCCCGACAACGCTATCGATCAAATGATCTATATGCGGGAGGGGGAAATAATCTTTCGGACAGGCCTTGTTTAAATCGGTGAAATCGATACACAGCCTCCAGGCGTTATTAGTTTTCTTCACCAGAACTACATTCGCGACCCATTGGGGCTCTTCGGACGCCTCGGTCACGAGATCATTATCGACCAACTTCTTGACCTCTTCTGCTAAGGCTGCGTACTTTTCGGGACCCATTTTTCTCCTTTTCTGCGCTACGGGCTTTTTGTCCGGATCTATCTTCAAATGGTGACAGGCGTGTTCGGGACTTATCCCGACCATATCCTTATGCGACCATGCGAACGCATCGGTATTTTCTTTTAGAAAACTTATCAGCTCATTTTTTAACTTGTCTGGGATTTTGGATCCTATGAATACCTCCAAATCCGGACGGTTAGGATCTAGTTTCACCCTCTCCAGTTCGTCAACCGCCGTGAATTGAGAAGGTCCTCGGGGATCCTCGATCTCCTCGGGTTCGTACCCTAAACGGGGATCGGGATTCTCTTCGATCATGACTTTCGTCCTCTTATCCTCCTGTTTATCTTCCTGGATTTCTCCGGGCACTTCATCGATCAGGATCTGCAATATCTGTAGGTTTAAAACGTCCGCTTCGTCGGGTTCTATTCGTTGGATAGCCTCCTCGTTTTCATCTTTAGTTTGTTCGTTATCTTTTATTATTTGTTCGATAATTTGGTGATCGGGATCTCCAAATGCCCCAGTGTTATCTTGTTCGTCATTTTCCTCGAGCATATTTATCGATCGGTAGTGCGTGGAAAAAACAGGATAATCAAAACACTTCTTGGCCATATGTTGGTCTCCTTTCACGGTCCCAACGGATCCGTTACAGGTAGGAAATTTAACATAGTAATAATGGGAGGACGCCACAGCCTCGAAAACATCGAGAAACGGCCTCCCAAAGAAAGCATTATAGACACTTTCAGAGTTAACAATAACAAAATCCATCATCCTTGTGATCTTCACTTCCGGATTCCAGTGATCCTTCAGCTCCACAGACATCGTGATCTTTCCCAGCGGGCACACGACCACGTTCCTGAACCCCTTCAGTTTCTCCTTATAGGGTTTCACATAGTTGACCAGATCCCCGAGCTGATCCAATGCCGGCTTGAATATAATATTGCAGTGGGCGCCGTTGTCGACCAGTATCCTCGCGACCTCAACTCCCAGAATCTTGGTCGTGATAACCAACGCATCTTCCTTTGGGTAGGCGATACCCTCCCGATCTCGATCATTGAACGCGATGGTCACGCCCCTGGCTATGGTTGGTTCTTTGAACGGGATTACTGAGTTCACGCCTTCCCACTTTCGCAAATCTTCCTTCCGCTGTCGTTTAGATTTATGGATAATGGGGGTCAAGCCCCCGATCATGTTCACCCTTCCTCCGTTCAAATCCGGAGGGAACTCGTTCTGTTGGAGTCCGCCGGCCGGCGGGGGCGGTGGCAGTAAGTTCTGGTTCATCGGGGGGCCTTCTAGCCGGGGCTGCTGTTGCGGCCTGTAATCTTGGCGATGGCCTTGATTCTGATCGCGGCCTCTCTTCGGTGCCCGCAACAGCTGCCCTAACTTCCCTTCATCGAACAAACGGCGGAGTTGTGTGATTAGATCGCGGCATTCGTCCTTGTATGCCCAATGTCCTCATGGAAGGCACACCACTTACGAGGGTTTCTTTTGTCCGGGGACGTGTACAAAGGTTTTGGTGGGAAGAGGGCGTTTATCTGATTTTCCATGAAAATTTGTAATATCGCCCCAGGGCTCTTCCCTAGCAGATTTCCATCTTCGACTTTATGATTTCCCTGTTCGCCTTTCTTCGGGCCTTGATACCCTTTGTACCCTCCGGGCTTTTTCGACCAGTCTTTCTTCTCCACAGCTTCCTTGTGGCCCTTCCCGGGCTCTAACTCTTTCATGCGCTGAGCATAGATCCGCTGCTGCGCAATTTCCTCGCCGGCTCTCCGCCGGAATTCCGTGTAAGTTCTGGGATAATCTTTCATCATAGGCTTGAAAAGTTCGGATGTGGCCTTCAGCCCGCTGACTGCGGCGTGCACCAAAACTTCTTCTCCGACCTGTTCTCCTTGCATCACTATGGTTTCGATGCGCTCAACATACTCTTCGTCAGATTCGTCTGTCCGCTGCTTGATTCCCATCAGGCGTTGCCGCCCTTCCGGACACTTGACTCTCGAGGCGAAGTAGGAGATGAAAGTTTCCCCCAGCTCTCCGAAGCTATCTATCGACCTGTGAGGGAGCCCGGTGTACCAGTGATGAGCTGCATCCCCCAGTGTCAGCGGGAAAAGCTTGCATTTGGTCTCGTCGGTGGCACCGCGCCCGACCATATATATATTGTACTTGTTCAAATGGACCTCGGGATCCGTCCTCCCATCATAAGTCAGGGATAGGATCGGGGCAATATCCAACTGTGCCCGCGCCCTTTCCACTCGCAGAGTCAGTGGCTCAACCAGAGCTGATCGTTTCTTCGGATCGGCCTCCTGCAGGGAAATTTTCTTTTCCATCTCACTTAAACGCCGTTCCAAGTCTGGATCTCTGACGACCTGAGTCCGACCTCGGTTCAGTGTGCGGACAACGCGTCCTCCAGTTTTCTTCATGGTTACCTGGACATTATCAGGTTGGGGGTTCTCTTCCTCGAAGTCTGCATCCAGGCATCTTCCCCCTACTTCTGGCGTTTTCGGCTGCTCTTTTCCCTTCAGTATGCGGGAGCGTTCTTTCAGCTTTTGGATGGTCCGCTTTATTTCCTCAGGGGATTGCAAGTGTTCGATGTTGAGGTCGGGGACCTCGCTCTCTTGGAGGTTCGCCTTCTTCTCCTCCTCCGCCAATTTTTCCGCGATGACCCTTTGCCTCTCCATGAGCTCGCGCCGCTCGGCTCTCAGTTTTTCGATCATCGCCCATTGGCGGTGCTCCTCCTCGGAGATCGGGGGCAGTTGAACCTCCGATCCCCCTTCTATCATAGGAGATTTCCCGTTGTCGCGGGCATTCCTGCTCGCCGACTCCCCCGCAGGGGCGGTGTTCGGAAGACCTATTTCTAGCATTTCCATCGTGTATTGCCTAAGTTTGTTCGCTCAACGCCCGAGGATCACCCCTCCTTCTAGCGCCAATTATTTACGGGCAGAAAATCCTAACAGGAAGTTCCCCCGCGAACGTATTGATGTTTTGGGGATTGAGAGAACAAATAAGGAAATAACGAAAGCTTCTAATATTAAATTCCAAGTATCTTTCTTGGGAATTGTGCCTGCCTTTTACAAATGAGGAAATTCCACTATTTATAGTACACAGATTAGGGTTTCTATACATGGGCTTGGGCCTAGATTACATGGGCTTTTTCATAGATAATTACAAGCATTATTCATTGTATTAGGGGAAGATCTCCTTTATACCCCCGTAATGTGATGCCCCTCTTTTGCCCCCGATCCGGTCTAGCTTGAACGAGTTGATTCTTTATGCTGAGCCGTTACCCAGGCATCCTTAGAACGGGTTGAAAACCGCCGGCCCCGGCGATCAAATTATACTCATCTCCGCGGGGACACGCGACTTGAAGGACAGAAAACTCTAACGTGATATGCCGCGGAGGAGCTTCTGCGAACAGGAGAATCACGAGGTGGTTAAATGTGTTCGCGGCGCATCCACACTAAGGGTGTTCGATGGTGCTAGGTCTTCATGCTGTAATGATCGCTTGTGGTCGTTGGCCAGGTTTTTTCGTTTACTCGTTAAATGGGTCATCTCTGGTCAGATCTGGACTTGGGCCGTAATCCGATCATAATGGACTTTGCGAAAATGGGGAACAACAGGTCACTTGCACGTTCTCCTTTTCCTAGAAAAGGTGACTTTGTCATTTTGCCCATCAAACATCCTTCACATGTATCAAATGACTCCAAGTCAAAAGATTTGAGAATGCCTTCTTTAAGAAGTTTCTCTACACGTTTAATGTTGACGTGGCCTAATCGACAATGCCAAAGGTATGTTTCATTGAATTCATTCGATTTGGCCTTTTTGGTATCAATGTTATATATATGATTGTCAAGTTGAAGTATATATAATCCATGTTCTAATCGTGCCGAACCATAGAACACTCCACTTTTTGAAATAGTAAATAAACCATTTATTATAGTGAAGGAAAATCCTTCAGTATCCAATACTGAAATAGAAATGATGTTCTTGGTAATACTTGGAACGAAATAAACATTATTCAATACTAAAACAAGGCCCGAAGGCAAACACAAATCATAAGATCCTACGGCTAATGCAGCGACCCTCGCTCCATTTCCAACCCGCAGATCGACATCTCCCTTTACCAAACTTCTACTTCTTTGCAGTCCCTGCACATGTGAAACAATGTGAGCACCGCATCCGATATCCAATACCCAAGAAGAAGAATTTGTAAAGTTTATGTCTATGACATAAATACCTGAAGATGAAGGAACGACACCGTTCTTTACATCCTCCTGGAACTTGGGGCAATCCCGCTTGTAGTGTCCAACACGCTTGCAGTAGAAACACTCAGATTCCCCAGGAACCTTAGAAGCTTTCAAGAACCTTTTGGAAGGAGTTGCCACAACTTTCCCTTTCCCTTTGCCTTTCACTTCCGGTTTCTTAATCCCCTTGAACTTTTTGGTACCTCCTTCCCGAATCATAAGAACTTCCCTCCTAGGGTCCTTCTTAATCGCCGGCTCAGCAGCCTTAAGCATCCCATGGAGCTCATGAAGCGATTTCTTCAGTCCATTCATGTGGAAATTCAGCCTAAAGGCGTCATATCCATCATGAAGAGAATGAATAATGAAATCGGTAGCCAACTCGTCATCATATGCAAAACCGAGGCGAGCACTTGAAGCAAATAATCCAATCATTTGCTGCACATGTGGTCCCACGGGTTTACCCTTTTCCAGCCTAGCTGTTGCTATAGCCCGGGTGACACCGAAGCGCTCAATCCTAGCCTGTTCCCCGAACATGCTCTTGAGCTCTTCTATGATGTCATAGGCTTCCATGAACTCGAATTGTTTTTGCAACTCGGGTACCATGGATGCCAACATCAAACATGTCACCTCATTCGAGGCTTTCTTAGCAAGGGCATATGATGCCTTTTGGGCATCCGTGCCCCCATCAGCGGGAAGCACGGGAAGGGGTTTGTCCAACACACTTTCCTTTTCTTCGTATTTGAGGACTATCCTCAAGTTACGTTGCCAATCAAGGAAATTGGTGTTGTTCAACTTTTCTCTATCCAAGATAGAGCTGAACTTGAATTGAGTTGATACAAACATATTAAACTACAGAAGAAAGATAAATTAAGTAAGTAAACATCCACAAAGCGTTTAAACAAATAAGGTTGTCTTGCATAACTACTTTATTTGTTTCATTTTGTTCATTCGATATCCAATATCGTCGTTCCCAATTATCTTAATATCAAAACCGTGATAAATCGTAAGTGAAAACTCGAGGTTTTCTAACCAGCGATCTTATCATGCAATTGAAGCCCTATCTCTCATTAAAATGAGGGAGCCAACCAGACAATCGATTCACGCCATCCAATGGCTCGAATGTCTCTAATCTGTGTCATCGACATAAGCAAGCGCTTTGGCTCCATTCCACTCCCCGGGGTGAGAATGAGTCGAGTTGAACTTAGTCTTTGAAAAACAGATTAGGCATTGGTTTTTGACATTTTAATAAATTAGAACAAAACGATCCCAAGACCCTCATCTTGCGAATCCTTAAGCCGATTGAGTCCGCACTTAAGAACTCCAAGATAGGTAGACATCCCATGTCAATGACATCAAATGTCACTCTCGGTCGATGAGAGTCCCATTCTCATCTCATGTCTCGATAGCCACGCCTGCAGTGGATCTATCGATGAGAAAACCAAACTCACATGTAAGGGTCTAACCCTTACTCCCACTTATCCCAAGATAACAAGTAGTACCCCGCTGAGGCGGACCTACCAACTTATGATCGAGGGCTTTATGGGTGTGATGTTTTTGGACAAGACATTATACTCATTATTTTGGGAACTTGCATGCATAGGTTTGTTTATATGTAAGTTGAACATTTATAACATAAAACAACCTATAACTAGCAAAGCAAATAAATACGAAATCGAAAGGCCCCTAGAACCTCACAACTCTCAAAAGAAAAGAATTAAAGTAACAACAAAAGCCTTGAACATCTTCTGGACTGCTCCTCGCCCGCCATTTCAGTTCCGTGCCCTCCGATTTTGGTCAAATCTATTCCGTACCCAAAAAACCACGAACGGCGCCCGCCGTTTCACAATCAGCGGTCGCCGAACACCACCGGCGGTCGCCGTTTCCAAAACGGCGCCCGCCGAAAGGGTTCGGAAAAAATCTGCCCAAAAACAGGGCTTTCGGCGGTCGCCGTTTCCAAAACGGCGCCCGCCGAATCAAAACGGCGCCCGCCGGAGCTAAAACGGCGCCCGCCGTTTGGCTCCAGCAGCCCCGGTTTGCTTCGTTTTGCTTCGTTTTGCTTCGTTTCTTCTCGTTTTCGGCGGAGAGCCGAGATCCTCCATCGAACCATGGACCAAGTCCATCGCTTACAATTAGTACAATACAAATATAATAGAAAAACCTATCTATTACAAATGATTCCAAGGGACGCAGCCCTCAAATACTACGGCCAATCGAAACGTAAAAAACGACGAAATCATTCACCCGACCACTAACGGTGGCCGGCCTTACATCTAATCACATAATCACAATTAAACAAATAATCCAATTATGTTGATTTAACCTTCGTGTCCAACACAAAAGTGTGCATGAGCCCTAGGCTCTGATACCAATTGTAGGTACCGATATACCGATCCGATCGATATACCGTGTGTGCGGAAGCGTGTAAAGCAATAGATCTACTATGCCATGATCTTAGTGCACACTTAATGTGTATAAGAACACATATAATCATATATATATACACATCCAATATATATATATATATATATAAGGTTCAACGAGAACTTACTTTTGTGACGAAGTGATTCGTTGATGTCGTTGAGGTGGTGTTGAGTCGATTGAACCATCTCAAATGGATCAGCCTCTCGAAGCTCTCCTTGTGAATGACCTCGTCACTCTTCTTGTCTAGATCACCCGGATGTTGAAGCCGCACAAATGGCCCGGCCTCTACGTGTTGCACACGAACCCGGAATTGAACTTGCTTGCTTAATCTTGAGTGATTCTCTCACTCTTTTCTCTCTAGTTGGGTGGAATTTCGTGGCTGATGATTTAGTGATATGAAAACCATGTTTTCATCTCTTTATTCACCACAATTAACCTCTCCTTGTAACCCCCTCATTATGTGCATCATAATGCACCAATAATGGTGGTTAATGGGGAGGTAAAGGGTCATTTCCACATCACCATGCCAATTGGCATGGATGTGGTCCCCTTGCTTGTGTGGCATGCCATGTCATACCATATGACATGCATCCATGCAAGCCATGCATCCCATGCATGCCATGCATCCCATGCATGTGAAATTCCATATGTATTGATTCTAAATCAATATAGCAAGCAACGTAATTCCAGCTCGTGTGTGACCCTGTAGGTATGATTTTATCGATCAATATTATATTGTTCCCAACAATTAATATTATGAAATAATCATTTAACATCCATAGACGACCTTATGAATTTATCGATTGCACACGTAGGATCGAAGGACATATCCCAACAGCCTCATCATAGGTCCAGGGATCGACTTCATGAACTCCGGGTGTCGAGTCCGAAGACTCACCCAGTCCAATCCATCTGTCCGGTTGTTTAACAACCCTCCCACTACGACGGCGTTCCGGTGTATTAATAGTGACAGTATTAGGTGCAGGTTCTAGTGGTGTATCTATACTCGGTTCGGCTGTATCCGGGTCTTCCTCGTTACCTCTCAACTCATCAAGCATTATGTCACTTTTGGGCTTGTGTTCCATGACATAGTCTTCCTCTAAGAACCGAGCGTTAGTACTTATAACGATCTTCTGGTCCGTAGGACTATAGAACATGCCACCCTTAGTTCCTTTCGGGTATCCTACAAACAACCGTATTTCTGATCTAGGTTCTAACTTATCGGCGCCTTGTCACAACACATGTGCTGGACATCCCCAGATCCGAATGTGTTTCAAGTTAGGCTTACGCCCACTCCACAGTTCCATGGGTGTAGTTGGTACCGTTTTGGTCGGAACCCTATTCAGAATGTACGCCGCTGTTTCCAAGGCAAGTCCCCAGAACATAACAGGTAAATCCGAGTAACTCATCATCGATCGCACCATCTCCATAAGAGTCCTATTTCTTCTTTCGGACACACCATTCTGCTGAGGAGTATATGGTGAGGTCAGCTGGGATTCAATCCCATTCTCTGCCAAGTATGCCTTGAATTCTCCAGACAGGTACTCGCCTCCGCGATCAGATCGCAGGCATTTTATGGATTTACCACGAAGGTTCTCCACAAGAGCCTTGAATTCCTTGAACTTGTCAAAAGAATCACTCTTGTGGCGCATCAGGTATACATATCCATATCTTGAGTAATCATCAGTAAAGGTGATGAAATACTCGTACCCTCCCCTTGCCTGAGTAGACATAGGTCCGCATACATCAGAGTGAATCAAATCCAATACTTGTTCAGCTCTACGTCCTTTACCAGAAAAAGAACGCTTGGTCATTTTACCCTCCAAACAGGATTCGCAGGTTGGAAGGTCCTCTCCTTCTATGCCGCTAATGAGACCATCAGCTTTCAACCTTTGAATTCTATTCGAATTAATATGACCCAGCCTTAGATGCCACAAGTATAATTGATTCATTTTAGAAGGTTCCTTTCTCTTATTGGTGTTCGTAGATGTGTTATTACTCTCGGTTAGATGCATCGTGTTAGACTCAGGATTTAGAATATACAAATCGTCTACCAATGTACCAGAACAGACAATCTCACTATTTCTTCTTATGACCACAGAGTGATCAAAAGAAACAGAATATCCATTCAGAATTAACTTAGAAACTGAAATTAAATTCTTTCTAAAATTCGGTACATAAAGACAATTTTGTAAGACTAAAACCCTATCACTACTAAAGCGTAAGTGAACGTCTCCCACTGCAACAGCCGCCACCTTCGCGGCATTGCCCATGTAGACCACGATTTCTCCCTCTCTAAGTCTCCGGGTTTCCTGGAACCCCTGCAATGAATTGCAGACATGGTCAGTGGCACCCGTATCTACACACCAGGTGCTGGTAGATATCACCGCTGACAATGTTTCAGTGACTAAGGAAAATTTCGTACCTTTGATGAGAGGACAATCAGACCTCCAGTGCCCAAACTGCTTGCATCGAAAGCACTTGCCCAAAGGCTTGCCTTTCCCAATCCGTGGTTTTAAACCACTGGGTTTCTTTGCTCGCTTTTCCTCTAGCCTTGCCACAAGAGCTTGTGATTTTCTCAACTTACGCACAAACTCTGCTTTCGCCGAATCCTTTTTAAGGGACTCATTGAGAGAGAATTCTGTGAGTATGTTAATCACCTCTTGCCCGGCTTCCACGCTATGTCTCAACATCATCCTGAGGTCATTTCGAATGTCCTCATCAGTTGGGACAACAGTGGATTCGGAAAGCTCAACAGTCTGAACAATGTCCAGATTTCGTTCCCAATCATTACTATATGGAACCGGTGAGTTATCATCCTTAAGTATATCACAAAGTGGGGTCACAGTCATTCTTAACCTATAAGCACATAAAACAAACAAACAATTTAATATCCGATATTATCTCCCTCAAATAATATCATTAAATCACTAATCACATCTAAAATCCCATCAGGTAAGGCAAGCCACGTGGTGTGGACGTTTACCCACCCAAATGATTTAGTAATTAGATTTTCTTTGGTCATACATCACTTATAGCGTAACCTCGTGGGGAGGAATACTATAATGCGTATCTAAGTGTAAACCATTACTCAGTACCAAAGTAAATTATTTGGAATTGCTACATCACCGCAAGCCACGTGGTGTGGACGTTTACGATAACTTCATAACTCTTCATAGTTACTTACAACTGTCTACATCAATTAATCCAAAGTCCGTCAGCATAGCAAGCC
Source organism: Euphrasia confusa (assembly GCA_954870475.1). Lineage (NCBI taxonomy): Eukaryota > Viridiplantae > Streptophyta > Magnoliopsida > Lamiales > Orobanchaceae > Euphrasia > Euphrasia confusa. Next base: position 38,429,266 of record OX940956.1, on the reverse strand, counting down.
ACGTGGTGTGGACGTTTACTACACTAAGAGACTTTTATAATTGACTCCCAATTACTTGATCCATTTAATCTTGTAAATCAAGACGCGGAGAATCATAAGTGAAACTCGAAGTTTCTAACCAGTGATTCACCATGCGAACAACCCTATCTCTCATAAATGAGGGAGCCGAGCAGACAATCGACCCATCTATCAAAGAATGGTACGAAGGTCTCTAATTTGTGTCCTCTACATGACCAAGTGGCTCTGGCTCCATTCCACTCCCCGGGGTGAGAATGAGTCGACTTGAAATCAGCTTTGGAAAGACAAATTAGGCATTGTTTGATAAACTTAATCAATGTTTCTCGTAAGAGGAATTACAAGAACTCTCCTCCAATGACTTATCTATATAAACTTCAAAAGTTTATAAAAGTCACCAAGAGAGCAGCAATGGAGACCATGGGTATGTTTCCATACCCTCTCCCACTTAGCTTTTTACAATAAAGGGATACGCTATCTAGTGCATAAAATAAACACATATAGCATGCATACATGTAATAAATCACATAGTATTATCACATAATCAAAATAATACTAGAATATTATTTTCCGACTATTATGGCTTTATCACATCTCCGTACGCATCTTCTAGTCTTCAGTCTTCGTTTCTTGAATGCTCCATGTGATGAGAATATTAATCTCCAATATTTAAATCTATTTATTTTCAATTAATCCAAGAGTTACTTAATTCGAAAATTAAGTCAATTGAATATATCAAAAATAAAATTAAATATTATTAATATTTTTATTTATTTTATTTTCTTTTTCCACTCCATTAAATCTCTAGAATAATCTATCCAAGATACTCTTGGAATATTCCAGATGATATCCATAATGAAATAAAGAAATAAAATAATTTAGGACTATTATACTTTACAAATTTATTTTATTCCTAATCCATGAATATTCCCATGAGTAGGAATAATCAAATAGGAAAAATAAATTTAGTACTAAATTAATTCTTTTTCTATTTCATGAATATTCCATAAAGAAATAATCAAAATAAGAAAAACGGAATTAAAATAGGAAATTATATTTCCGGTAGGAGTAGCATGGATTGGGAGACCCACGCCACCCCCACCCGGACCGCCAACCGCCGGCCGAGGACCACTGCCGCCACCACCCAGCTGGCGAGCCACCACCGCCGGTGACATCGCCGCCAGGAGGCGCGAGTTCGGCGCCCTCCCATGCGATCGATCGATCCTCATGGATCGATCATGGGGATTGATCGATCCAAGCCCTAATCCCTTCTCGTCGTCTCGTCTTCTCCGGCGGTCTTCGATTCGTCGATCCAATCGCAAAATAAATTTACAAAAAAATCTAAATTACAATTCCGGTATCGATTCTATACATGAAATCGACCCTATACATTTTCCGTAAAAACGATGAACATAATAATAAATCCTAAATTCGGTCAACCCCCGAATTTTTACTATTACAAGCATTCACCACCAAAAACGAATCTCGACATGTCCGAGAGTTTAATTAAAATCAACAATCATGATAAAATAAATTAAACGAATAATTAATCAAGCCATAATAGTCGGAACCCTGCAAGGTAGAACAATATTTTATCGAAAATACCGCGAACGTAAACCACGCTCTGATACCAATTGTTGGAATTCGATATCCCGGGTTATTAAAAATTATGCAGAAACCAATAACCCGATCAAACCCTTCGCCGGATATCACACGAACACGACAACCATGCCGGGATACGACCGAAGCGCACAGCGAGGCCCGAAGGCCGCGCACGCCACAGCCGCACCCCCACGGCCGCGCGCTCGCGCGATCAAGGATCGATCGCGCTCGGGCGATCGATCGGGGTGGGGCTGCCCAGCAGCCCCCGCGGCGAGTCCGGCGACTCGCCGCCACCAGGAGGCCCCCGCCTTCACGGCGGGGTAGGGCACGGCACCAGCCCGTGCCCAGCGATCGGTCCCCGTGGATCGATCGCACACCCTCGGCCCAGCCGAGGGTTCGCCCTCCACGCCCCGCCGAAACCCTAGGCGGGCGTACGGCGTGGTCCGGTGACTTCGTCACCACCACGCGTTCGTCCGTCTATCCCGGGCTTCGATCTTCGGATCTTCGTCCTACGGTATTTTCAATAAACTCAAATCGATTAAAATCATAAAGCGCGTTTAGATTTTTACCTTCGATTCGTTGTTCGGAGAAACGAAATCAAGATGACCTCGCGATCTTCCCACGTATTCCTTGCACTCCGTTCGAACGTCGGGTGAGCGACGATCTATCGAACTCCTATGTATCTTCTTCACTCTTCAAGACTTTATGATTGGCGTATCTTAGGTTTATGAATTGTGAAGACCATGTAGTGCTTTTATAGGCTACGTAGGGGATCAAAAGGAGATTAAATATTGGGCTTCTAATATTGAAAATTAAATTGGGTCCAACCCAAATCCATTAATTCTTATCAATATTAATTTTATTTATTTTCCACTATATAAATAAAATTGCACTCCCAATATTTATCCATATTATATCAAATAATATTTCTCCGGTTAGTATTATTTATTCCGTGTATTTAAGATTTAAATATCCATGAATAAAATTTATTTATTGCTTAATAAATTTATTCATCTCTTATATCCGAGAATAGTATCACTCAACCTTATTTATTATGCGGGAACAAATCCACTCGCGAGGTTTACATAATAAATCCTTATGAGCTCATCTCGGGGATATTATCAACCCTTCCGGGATATACTGTCCCTTCAAGAATTCACGGCATGGCATATATAAAATATAGTGACCCAACTTAACCGGTAATTAACCCAATAATTAAATCGGTTAATTCCTTTGAAAAATCAAAGTCACTTATATTAAATATACACACCCGCAATTGTTTCAGGGATTAAGAATAAAATACTCCGAGACTTAAATCAATTATCACAGAGCAATCCTAATTGATAAGTCTCAAGCGATCCGCCCAATACACCAAGTGTACAAGTGTGATAAAATAATTAAGATAAATTATTTTCTCTCTCACACAACGACTATACCGATGGATTGGTCCGTGTCCATCTAGGTCGTGAGCAACTGTTCGATAGTATGATCTTCTGTGCGCCCATGCACACCATACTAACTACAACGTATAAAATCCAGGACTATAATTTGCATATATTTAATTAACAATAATTAAAAGCAAATGAATGTTTGTTATAAATAGGTAAATGAAAGTGTACATAGAGTTCAGAATACTCAAATCTAGACATTAAGTATACTACTCCATCAAATATGACCAAATCTTAAAAGATAATATATATGTATCATTAACTTATATTTATTATGTAAGTATAATATAAAATACAATATATATATATATATTGGTTAAAAAAAAAAGGTAATTTTAAATAAAAGGGAATTTAAATATATTAAATTAAATAGAACTCTCAATATTTTTTTATTAATATTTAAGGTCTTTTATTTTTTAACTTTTTTGCGTTTACAAGTTTTATAATTTTATTTAATTTTTATAAAATTGTGTAATATTTTTGGGTAATTGCGATATTTTTTATAATTAATTATTTTTATAAAATTGTGTAATTTTTTTGCGTGATTGCGTAATTTTTGTAATTAATTATCATACATAATATAATTCAGCTAGAAATGTCACCCGTGGACTATATATCCACTATTAGATTTAAAACATGTTCACACTATGAAACTTAATCCTAATCGTCCGTTTAATTTGTTAATTACATTTTAATTACATAAATGAAAATTATATTGGCCGGTCATTTTAATTAGCGTAATTTAATTAATATTTATATATTAACCGATATTTAAATTAACTAATTTCATTAAAAATCTTTCCTTAATCCCGGATATTTAAATTAAGTAATTTAATTAAACAATCATTCCTTAATCACGTTATATAATTAAAAGTATTTCCATAATTATAGGTCAACTCAAATCAAATCTATATATTATATTATTATTTAATCGATTTTTTATATAAACATAATTATCCTTATTATTTGTTCCTATAATTAAGCATGATTTGAATTTAATTGTCATATTTCACTAATTGACTAAATAATAAAATACCGAAATTACCAATTTTATACAAACCCTATTTCAAATCTACTCCTATAAAAGGCTCTCCATCTTCACTCATCTCAACTTCATACGCATCGTTTTTTTATTTTCTTATACTGTTATTCTTATACTATTATTATATTAAATTAAATTATTGTGAATGTTTTTTTTTTGCAGGTGACAAGGTACGTTCAAACATTCTTTTTGCATTTCATATTTCATTTGTCGTTTTTTTATGCTATATTTTTTTGTTTTTTGTTTTATTTTTGCAGCTACCAAGGTAATTTTTTTTTTTTTTGCATTTCTATTCTTTGTTTTTCGTCTAATATTTTGTTTTTTCTTTTTTGTAGCTATCAAGGTACACATCTTTATATTTATTTACTTTCTATACTATTTCACCTTCGTGTATTTCTTTTCAAGCATAATTTGTATGTTATTTTAGTATGTGATTTTGGATTACTAATATGAAATATTTATTTCTGCAGCTTATCAAATCTTCCTAACTCTTTCTCTAGCTATTTTTCAGGTTATCGAATGTCTATCTCTCGCTCCTCTCGATAAATTCTGTGTGCTCAGCTGCGGGATCTCAACAGGTAGTGCTTCGACCCCTTGATCATCATCGGTTCGTTTCTTGAAAATAAATTCGATTGTGCGATTGGTTTTAGGCCTTGGCGCTGCGTTGAATGTTGCTAAACCGACAAATGGCTCTTCGGTTGCTGTTTTCGGGCTTGTGGCAGTTGGGCTTGCTGTATGTCTCCTTCCTTACAATGTTTCCTATGAAGAGTTTCTTTGTGTCGTTTATTTGTGTTGTTTTTTTCAGGCTGCCGAAGGAGCGAGATTGTCCGGTGCTACAAGAATCATTGGTGTGGATTTGAACCCTGACCGATTCGAAGATGTTATTGAATAATAGTTGACATTCTCATTGAAGAAGCATTTTTGTTGATTTGAACCCTGCCCGAGTCTTCGATTGTTGATCCCTTATTACAACATCAAGCAGCTGCAAAATCTTAATTATCTCTTGATCTGCAAAAGGATTTGTATATAACGATTTACATATCTTTTGATTGTTAAAACTCTTTCAATTATCAAAATTATTATAATGATATTAGTTATTCTGTATCTTTTTCTTTATCCATTAATAAAGTATGAATTCTTATTATGCTATTTTTTTTTTAATATTATTGTTTCTCTTAGGAAGTTCAAGAATTTTCTTTTACATAATAAAAAATTAGAAAATAATAAAACATTATTGACTTAAAAGTTTTAATTTTAATTTTATTTTACTTTTGTAATGTAACTCTTTCGATTTATGTATTTTATAAAGGATTGATTGTGTTTGATTTTGTTTTCGTCTGTAGTAAAATTTATAACTTTAGAAGATGATGAAGAACGTATTAAGATTTCAAGTGAAGAAGACTAGGGTTTTCTTTTGTTTAACTATTTCAATGTATTTTAATGATATTTGTTTATTTGTATTTTCTTCTACATTAATCAATAAAGTATTAAAGATTTTAATGTTTTAATAAATTATTAATAATGTCTGATTCATTAATTATATTTAATAATTTTCTAATTTGTTTTTTGTTTTACTATTTCTCTATTTGTGAAGAAGACTAGGGTTTTCTAATTCCGCTTAACTCCTTTCTCTCGCAATTTTTCCAAAGCAAGGATTATCGATTGAACCTGTTTGGACTGAACTATGTACAATTCTGTGTCTGATCTTTCTCCGATTTCTGATGATCCTCTACTATGTGTCAGGTTACGCAGGGCCTGACGTTCCTTTTGCCCTGATTCTATAGAAATGCTTTTTGTCGATGACCAGGTCAGTTTTTTATATGTTGGTTAATTTATTCTCTTAGATGAATCATGAAATTGACTGTTATTCATATGTCTCCATATCTTGATTTCCTATGTTTTTTTATAGGAAGTCACCATACAGGCCACTATTAATAAATATTTAATTCCAAAATATGAAGGTCTAATTCTAGAAGGGAATATCTACGACCTTCGTGGTTTTTCTATTGTTGAAAATCCAAGAGATGAAAAGTTGACTGATACTGGCTTCATTATAACATTCTTGGAGCAAACTGTTATTGCCATCAGCAATTATTCGTGTTTCAAAGATTCGAGATTCATTTTCAAGCCCTTTGTTGATGTCCTTTGTTATTCTACCTTTTGTGAAGGTCCATTATTTGGTATGCAGTTCCTCAATTTTATTAATTATTATTATGATTTTGTTTTTAAATTTTTGTCTTTATATGTTTTTATGTTAAGTCTGTTAATTCACTTATTTATTAATTTTCTTAATCTGAGTTTCTTTAAATACAGATGTCATTGGAGCAGTTGTGGACTTTGATGATCGCCTTGACAGTGATGGTTCTATGCGTTTCATCATTCAAGACTTAGAGTAACAATATTCTCCATTGAATTTCTTTTTGAAATAAAATATTCCTGTTATAGTTAGATTTTGTTATTTAATGTCAAAATTTTAAACTCAATCTTTTTTATCCTTTATTGCTTTTGTGATAAACAGAAATAATAGACTGTTGTGTCGAATATCAAATCCGTTACTTCGGAAGCTCAAGAATTTTGATATGCTATGTAAAAGAATGCAATCTACATGTTTTGTAATAATTCTTCAGTTGTGCAAGAAGGTTATTTACAAAGGTATATCTTATACAATGAGATGTTAATTTAAATATTTAAACTTTTCTTTACACTGAATCATTATTCCTGGATTAGTGTTTTGTGTTTTGTGTTATTAATTTTTATTCTATTGTGCAGATGAAGTGTATGTCACTGGTCAACTTCCTGTCACTGATGTAATATTCAACCCTGTTTTAGATGAAATTCGGGCTTTTTCTTCAAGGTACACTTATCATATGCTATTAAGTAACTAAGACTAACCAAAATTTTTCTTTCTCCTAAAGTTGACCAGTTATATTTCAACAGGTTTAACAATAAAGGTGTCCGACTTTGTTTTGATGGTGCTAAATTTCTTACTCCGCTGCTTAAGATCGGCAAAAAGGAGTTGGGAGGTCCAGGAATGAACGTTTTTTCTATAAATCATTTATCTTATTTTGAAGAGGTTATATTATCTTTCTTTAGGCGCTTTCCATTATCTGTATCTACTCATTAGATATAACTAAAATAAGTTCCACACTTTCAGGTGCTTAATTTATGGACGATTGGGACCATAACAAATATACACTCTGATATGGGTTGGTTCTCCGTGTCCTGTCCCCGTTGCAACCGAAAAAGTTTTGGTTTAAAATTAAATCTGTCCTGTAGAAAGTGTGGCATCAATCTGTCCAAATATGCCAAATTCCAAATATTTGTAGACGTTCATGATGAGAAGGGCGCTAAAGGTTGTTTTCGCATACGAAGTGAAGTAGCTACATTTTTTATAGAAATTACTGCGCCCTCCTTGATCAACCTCTCCCCTATTGTAAGTGTCCTTTATCATCAATTCTAAGTGTTTTTCTTTTTCCTTAAATAGTTTTTTTTTTGTAATATTAATTATGTTTACTATTAATTGCAGTCATTACCTTTTCCTGATGCCGAAGATTCAGTAAGACATCTTATTGGCAGGGAGCTTCTTTTTAAAGTTTCTCTTTCTCGGCAAATGAACTTTTCAACTGGAGTGGTTGTGTATGATGTTGTAAATATTTGTGTCTGCCCTATCTTACTTAAACATTACAAAGAGAATATGATCAAAAACATGGAGCCCTTGGGAGGTGACAATACAGATCGCTCGGATTCAGATTCAGAGATCTCAGAAACTGATTATAGTGAATCCGACGAAGCTGATTTGTCTTACAACCCAGATGATGACTCCAGTGGAAGTGATTGAAAGTTGTTCAGACATTCTTCCTCATTGTAGTTGTTATAATCAACTAGAATATTAGTCATTGTACTTCAACATCTCCAAATCTTACATTTTGTTATCTATTCCGTTTAGTAATTATTTGATTTGACCGTTGCATTATTTTGTGTAGTTATTTTGCCACTTCTAACTCAAATTTCAATTTTCCTATTCTTTTAACCTTAAATTTGGTATAAATTTTCAATTATAACTATAAATTTAATTGTTGTAATGTTTTAATAGGATTTTGATTGTTTATAAATTTGAAAAAAAACATGTTTAAATTATTTTTATAATGTTAACCCTAAAGAGATGTACAAATATATTAAGGTAAGTTTAATTTGCAATAGTATTTTTAAATCATACATAATATATTTCGACTTAATTAACTACATGTTAAATTATGAATATTTATAATGAATTTAGAGTTAATTGTATTATTGCAAGAGTATTTTAGTAATCGGCCAACTCTTAAGTTTCTTCATAAAACATTCGAACCTTTTTCAAATCAGGCTAGGGTTTTTCGCTGTTCTTCTCCTTCTCCAAAAATTGAAATATACTCCTACTTGACATGGCTTTCATGTATCCAGAAGGTGAAAATTCCAGAAGCACTTCTCCAGAGGGTCGGAGAAAGTTCAATATCGGTAGCTCTTCCAATACAGCTCGCGGAAAGATCGGCCCCGGTGTCGTTGATTGTGAGTCTTCTTTTCTATTGTTATTGTATCTAATCTTTTGTTTCTGACTTTGTTTTAGATTTTTCATATTAACTTATTGTTGTATTGTTTCAAGTCTGTGATAGGGTTTCATCGATTTTTTACTATTTTCATATTTTTTATATCAGCTTTTTAAACATTGATAGAATGATTAGAATATCTGTTTATATCATTTTTGTCTCATTTGTGTTTTTTTCTTATACTTAATTAATTCGGAGATCATGTTAGCTCTTCCGTACTTATAGGTTTTTAACCTGATTGATCGATTTATTGGGTTATTACCTTATTTTTGTTAAATTAATCTTTTAGTTCTCTAAGAATTGTTCCTAATTCAATTATTCTATCATTAAACCAATTAACAGAACATTGTCCACACATTTTTTTTCATATTCTATAAGTTGTTATTATCTTAATTATTATCTACTTAATGCATTTTCTGTGTTTCTCAAGTAACAAGAAGAGTACCATGTCCAATGAGATTCCACATTACTATCAACGACGGAGATATTGATACTGTTGTACGTATATATACTACGTTTTCTTCATGTTTTGTGGTTATATTTAACTCTGAAGTTGACCAATTCTATCTTTTGCTTAGCAAATACCTGCATCGTTCCTTGAAAAGTGCTCCTACCGTATGCCTTCCTTCGGCCAAATCAAGACACCTTATGCTCCTATGCATTCTGTTGCCTTGGGTGAAGACAAAGATGGTCGTCTGCATATATTCAGCGGTTGGCGAGAGTTCCGGGAAAAATATGAAATTAGAACGGGGATGATGCTAACTTTCCATTTTAAGGATCCAATCTACTTCAATGTGCACGTTTATGATGTCGATGGTGTTGAAATAACATATGCTGCTGACAACAAAAAAATAGTTCGCGAAGTACACTTAAAGAGTCTCTCACGCAAGTTTTCTGAGAGAATTGAAAAACATCAACAGGCTAGAATGGTAATTTCTACTACAAACTCTTATACTGCATCAGCTATGTTGACATTAATTTGTGACTTTTTTTTCATGATTTACAGACGATTCCGAGGGAGTTCGCCATTCAGACAAAGCTTGAGGATAAAACTGAGTTGACTCTGTCAAACAACAAAGGAATCAAGATGTCAGCCTCCTTGGTTAGATGAAGTCTGTCGGATAAAAATAAAAGCATTTTTATCGGCGATGGATGGAAGGACTTTTATGATATGAATCAGTTCGAAGTCGGCTCTATGTTGGACTTCTACTACGATGGTACTTCAACGACGTTATACGTCGTTCGACAACATGAAATTTTCTTCGATTCTGACTCTGACGATTGAAAAAAGTCCTTATGTTTAAACTATTTCTTCTCTTTTGGAATTTGAACTAATACTTTTGTTTATTTTCTATAATTGTGCTATATGATTCTAAAATTTTATAATTTTGTTACACCACATTATTTTGTGGCATTTTGAGTTAACTGTTATTTATTTTCTACATTTGGAAAAAGATTTTTTCATAGACCATGTTTTTTAACCCATTTTTAGATGATTCCTATTATTTTCCATGTTCTTTAATATTTATAGTCAATTAATTATATTGTTATTTCTTAACTAATTATATTTTAAAAATACATATTTTATACACTTATATTTTTAAACTCTATTATGTTCCGACTTAATTATTTTGAAGCGTAATTTACATATGTTGTAATGTTTTGAAAATATTAAATAATATTTTTAAAGAAGTAGATTTACATGTGTGATTTTATAGAATTTTTTGTCCAAAAATGTATCCGAATTTTAAGTAACAAAATTATATCATTGATTTAATTCTTTGTATATATATTTACTTAACATATTAATAATACTAATATTTGTTAAAGATATCAAAAAAAAAGTATAAAACAAAGGATTAAAGAAAAGTCTTCTCGCTAATCTAAATCCAAATTTTTTCATTGAGTATTATAAATATAATAGAGTAATTTTATTTTTTCTTTCAATTCATTAGTCATCGTTTTTTGTAACCATCTATGTCTCGGTTATATTCTTCTTTATCTGAAGTGAGTCCCTCCGAAAAAGAATTCCGTTCACTTATACTAGAGGTATATATTTGAACTTCATGTGTATAGAGCTAAATTGATTTATTTTTCAATATATGTGTAGTAAATAGATGATTTATATTTATTGTTACGTAAACTGCAGGTTACAAAGATTTGTACAACTGTGAAAGTCCATGAGAAACTGTCCAAACGATGTTGGTATCGCTTAATTTGTCCCACGTGCGATCATTCACAGTACGTTAACTATTGCAATTTTGTATGCTATTTCTGTAATCGTGATCTTATTCGTCACATCAAGATTAAAATTCATCTCCAAGTTCATGACGGAAAGGAGTACGCGAATTTTGTGTTGATGAATGACGTTGCATTATTTCAAAATCAGACTTCAACTGATCGATTGGTTCTTTCGATTCTCTCGGTATTTAATTCTTTTCTACATAAATGTATTTTTTATATTTATTAATTAATTAATTAATGTCGTGTATCTTTATGTATACAAGGAAGCACGTGCCGACAATCCTATTGTATCTTCCTCAACTGAAAGTATAAACAAAGTAACTCATGCGATTGTATCCTCACCTATTGGATACGAGTACATGATAAATGTCAGAGTTTGCGGAAATAATTTTTTAGGAAGATTTTGTAGTTACATTGTAAGTATGCCAAATGTGGATTCTATATTATTATGGCTACACAAGGAAAGATTATTCCGTAATCCATCCTACTTTGCAATTCGTGATGGGGTCTCGGAGTTCAATGAGAAGTAGACGGGTTGTTTCACAAATGATCGTTTCCTTTGAATCGATCGAGGAGACTGACACTTTTGCATATTAATGTTTTTCTGCCTTTTATTATTGTTTAGGTACAATTTATTTTAATATTTACTCATGAATATTTGTATTAGTTTTTAAAATGAATCATTCATGCATTATTTATGATCTTGAATTTCGAAATTTATTCCATAAAGCCTTATTACATATTTAACTACTATAAATGTGCAAGATTATATTTCTTAATGTACAATAAAATATCAAATTAATATTTAAGAAATATAAACTAAATCCGATTAAGAAAAGAGTAAATCTTATTGATTTATCAATTGAATAACTAACAAATATAATACTAATATATTAAATAAATAATAAGATTGTTGATTAATCAAGTGAATAATTAACAAATATAATATTCATATTTAATTGAATAACACTAATTTTGATTTATCAAGCGAATAATTTCCAAATATACAACTCATATATTAATTAAATAATTAGATTTTGATGCGCCCGTTAATATGGGTTACATGTTGATTGGAGATATATATTAACCGGTATTTTATTTATCGTACACAATCTTTTTAAAGTTGTTATTAAATATTTAAACAACGAATAATTATCTTTTGTTTATCTATTTGATTTACTTATTAGTTTTACGGTACAAATTTGGAATATTGAACAAGTGAAACTTTGCAATGCACGGTATATAACTCCTCTGCAGATTCTTTTTTTTTTCCTTACAGATTATCTTCGTTTACTCTTTTCATATTTACAGAATAAACTCTACAATATCAGTCATGGCACCCGTCTTGATTTCTAATTTAACTACTGTTCACACCAACTTCAGCATCGTTGTACGCATCTGCAGAAAATGGATGTCTCCGGGTTCAAAGTTGATTCCTCAAAGTTTTGAAATCGTCATGATTGATTCAGAGGTAAGATTTATGAAATTATTAGTTAATATATTTCTTCTTATCGTGTACAATTTGTGGTTAATTATAAATTTTAATTGTAAACAAATATATATTTTAAACAGGGAACTCAAATTCATGCTTCGGTTCCCAGAGATGTGTGCGTCAAAGATTTTGACCAAAAAATTATCGAAGGTGGTCTCTACACCGTGAAGTACTTTCGCGTTTTGCCAACTTCCTATACAAATCTTATTGTTGACAGCCCTACTATGATCCGCTTCGTCAAAGGAACATCTGTTGAATCAACTTACGACCCAATTTTTCCCAAATCGATCTACAATTTCCATCCATTTTGGTGCATTAATGAGCAAGTCTTTACGGGCTTTGGTCCTCTCCTCGGTATTTTTTTGTACTTAAATTTTGTCTTTCAAAGTTTTATTTTACAAATTATATTACACAATAAACAATATTGTATTATACGAATTTTTTTTCTTATACGGTTTTTTATTTTTCAAGATATAATTGGTCATGTTCTTGATGTTGATTCCACGATGATGAATGGCGATTCTGGAAGAGGACCCAAGTACATTAAGATACGTATTGGAGATCTCAAGTATGATTTATTTCATTTATTTTACATTTTCAATTTATACATTATATTTTTTCATACAATAATAATGTTCATTCTTTATTACAGTTATAAGAACATTGTCTTCGTACATTTCGGACCTATCTCGAGTGAACTTAGAAAAATTGTGGAAATGGCTAAAGATAAAAGATTGGGTCATGTTGTTATAATTGTTCAACTTGCCGCCACTATGATATTTAATGGTAATTACATATTTTATAGTACATTATTCTACATGCTTTAAAGGTATTATTTTGCTAATTATTTAATTTTGTCAATTATTCTAACAAAATGTAGATGAGTTTGTATTGCACAACACTGATGGCGCTACTAACGTCATTATATATCATCACGTTGATGAGGCAGTTGAATACCGTCAAAGGTATTTTTATGAATTTAATTTTATATATTTATGTAATTGTTGATTATTTATATTTGTAACTGTATTTATTCTTTCATTTTAATAGGTTTGTGGATAAGTGGCGGAAATCTTCCAATGTAATCGACATCCCCTAAGACAACTAATGTGTTGTAGTTTGGACTTTGATTTTGGTTCTCTTTTTATTGCAAATTTATTAATAATAGTTATTTTTTGCATTGGATGGATTTTGTATTTAATTTTATTATATTTTGAACAATTTGTTAAAGCTATTTCCATTTGAAAGCGATCATTAGTCATTTGTTTTCGGAAATTATTGAAGTTTTATCGGTTGGCGTTTTTTACAATTTATTAACCTTAATTTTTATTGGTTGAGTTTTACATCACTTTCTTAAGGAAAGTTACAAAATTGAAATATTCATTAATTTTGGATTATTTATTACATAAACCGAGCGATATTTTTATTATTTATGACATGAACTTTAAATAAATGTAATATTTATGAAAAAAAATGTTGAATAAATGCAACACAAAGTAAAAACAAATTACTGTTAATTCTAAAAATAAAATAATATCACTTTTAAAATTATAAATAGAAACAATCTAATCTGAATTTACTTCAATTGCATCATGAACATTATCTTCAATTTCAGCCATCCGACGTTGAGCAATTAAAGGGAAGTTTGTAACTTCGCACGCGCTATGGTTAAAAACGATAACTTCGAATTTGTGCATTGGAATGTTCTCGACGTAGCGAAACACAAGAAACCAACCTTCACAGATGCCGTGTTCCCTATGGAAACGCCTCCATCCTCGACGAAAGCTTATATCACCTTCTACTTTACCGATTGTTATTTCGTAACGATTGTTGTGTACATCGTAGAATTCAACAACTTTATTGTCTAGGTGTTGAACATGCTGTGCAAATTGAGGAGGTAGTCGGACATACCTTTGCCAATTACCGATCATAACTTTAAAGAACCTTGCTTCCATTGTAGTCGATTTTAAAAATATAAATATAAATTAATTTTTAACTTGGTTTTTGACTGACGTGTATTACTATAAAAAACTATGGCCTTTAAATAGAAACATGAGGTTTAAGGTTTCGGTGATGAATCTATTGTTGATTATTCTATATTAAATAAAAAATTAATTAACATTTTCTTTAAATTAGGTAACAATTTCTGATTTCAATTTTTGAATTTATGTATTATTCTTAATTTTAAATCTGTTAGAAACTATTATTTTTAATAACCTTTTTGCCTTTGCAATATTCTAAGTATTTTATTAATTATTTATAAATTATATTATAATTTGGAAACGTATTAAAAACAAATACTGACATTGATGTGATTCCATAAAGGAACAAGGTTATCACGGTAACATATCATCATTGCAGAGAATACAGAGAGTTGAATTCTTTTTTTGTTTATCCCCGTGCGCCTCTTCACTTTTGGCATACTACAGATTTTCTTTCCGAATCTCTCTTGAACATCACAAAGAAACATAACATCCAAAAAATCTCTCTTCCTCCACTTTCTTCAATCGTTGCGTTCCAAGGAAGATGGCAGCATACCACAAGATTGATGAACTGACCACGGCTACTGAGGATTGGTCTTTGTTGGTTCGAGTCTGCAGGAAGTGGATCTTGCCAGGGACAGATCGCAACAGCAAGATGGAACTTTTGCTCATGGATATAGAGGTTATGTTATTCCAGTTTATTAGTTTTCGTTTTTATTAAAACTTAAGATCTACTTTTGGAAACCGTTCATTTAATGTAAACCCTAATTTTTGTTGATTTACACAGATCTGTTATCAATGTGTTTAATGAACTGTACAAAATGTATGCATGTGAAATATTGTACCGAACTCTGCCCTTTTCTTGAAAAAATGTGAATTTTTTTATTTTTCAAAGTAGATCCACTTTTGGTAATTGTTGTTTATGATTTCCACAACCGATTTGTACAAAGACTTTGTTTACGAACAAACAAAATGTTGCTCAGTAGTGCATTGTATCGATGAAAAGATGTTCCTTATGCAGACAAATTTTATTGTGACAGCTATTTTTGTTTGATATCTAAATGCGTTTTCATGTTTGTTTGCCCATGGTAAGAAAATTCATGGTGAAGTTTATGGAGAGTTGGTTCAGTATTTCCATGAGCGTATGGAAGAAGGCCATGTCTATTACATGAGATAGTTTAAAGTGCTTCCTAGCCCGAAAATCAATCCTGTTTTGACTACACCGGTGACTATTTCTTTTCTGGATGATACGTATGTTGCCCGTTCACTTGACATATCTTTTCCAAAATCACCGTACAACTTTGTATCTTTTCCTGATATCAAAGGTGATGTTTATCATGAGAATGGACCACTGCTAGGTATGTCATCTTCTAATATTTATATTGATGACATTAGCTTATGGTTGAACCTTCTTTTTATCATTTATGCTGTGATGTTTTTGATGATGAATTTTTTAATGTTTTCCAAGATATCATTGGTCATGTGGTTGAACTGGATGATAGCATGATGGAAGGTGATGGTGACGGAGGAGATGAATACATACGTTTTGTTATTCAAGACATTGAGTAAGAACTCTACTTTTATTTTATAGCTACATTGCATTATAAAGAATTTTATTTTGGCACTTAACTTATGCATAATTATTCTGTTTTCTTAACCAGCTACAATTTGATGACGTTTCTGATGTTTGTACCGTACTCAAATGAAGTCAAAGGTTATGTTGACATGCATAGGGAAAACAGGCTGAATCAACCTGTTATTATCGTGCAACTTTGCCAAGGGATGATGTTTAATGGTATTTGTACTACTATTTTAAATATGATGAGTTCATTAATAATCTTTATACTAACTTAATCAACATGAGCACCAAATTCTGTTTTTTCAGATGAGTATGTTCTTTGTAACACTCACATGTATACCCGTATGTTGCTTTACAATGATTCCGATGAAGCCGTCAAATACCGGAAAATGTAAGTTTTATGCGCTTTCAGGTTATTTGAATACCATTACTTTTATAATGATGTTGTTTGATTCAGTTTTGTTTATTTGTTACAAAGCTCACATTTCCCTTTGATTTTCTTAAAAAGGCTGTCTTACGGCTATGTGATGGAGTGTGATGAAGTTGATGTCTACTAAGCTGTGATGAATGCCCCTAAGTTTTTAACCGTTATAATTAAATTTTTGTACAATATGAACAATTATATTATGTTTTTGTTATCAGTTGTAGTTTGAACAGACAATGTTCATCTTTTGTTTATATTTTTGGCTTAAGTTTGAACATTTATAAATATCGTTTCAAAACTATTAATGATGAAGTATTTGTACTTTAACTAATTTATGTATATTCAATTAGACTTCATTTAAATGTCATGGTGACAAAATTAATATTGTGTATAAATGTGATTTTATCAACAAACTTGAACAATAATAGTTGGATTTCATATAACCGAAATATTTAAAATTACACATACAAACATGATAAGTAAGATATGTATACCAATTGATTGATCTGGCAAATTATTCACTCATTCTTTATGCAGGGATGGAAAATGTTTTCTATAAATAAAAATATTGACTTATTCAAAATAATACTTAGGCGATCAATTTCTCAATAGTTAAATTAACAGCAATTAATGTTGTCTATTTTTTGATTTATCGCCTAAGTATTATAATGAAACCATTATTCTTTTCCATAAATAAAAATTGATTTAATTAAATGTTCACTCGAATATACCAAATTTATTAATAGACAATATATACACAAAATCCTTTTCAAAAAGATATTAATATACGATAAATTTATCACTCTGCCTTTGCTAATATCTATCTACTAATAAGTAATAACGTATTCGTCTAGGATTCTTTACTTTATTTAATAAATACCATGTGTTTTTATAGTTGACTTTAATTAATTCCATATTGACTATAATTTAAATATAATTTAAAAATTCAGCTTTTTTGAATAAAGATTACGATGCAATTAATATTTTATATATCTTGATTTATATAAAAGATTTTGTAGCAGTTCATAACTCCTATAAATATTGGAATCGTTTAACCTAAGAAATTCACTTCTCAATGGCTTCGAGAGTATTAACCCAGCAATATGCTTCTCTTTCTAATATTAACAAAAATAGGATTGATTGGAGTATCAAGGTTCGAGTGTGTCGTAAGTGGAAGACTGCAGGCAATGGAAAAGCACCCGAAACTCTTGAATTTTTATTTGTGGATGGAGAGGTAAAAACATTTTTTGTGAATACGAGCGTTTCATACTTTTTACATATACTCATTAATACTTCTTTTTTCAAGGGTACGAGAATACAAGCAAGCGTGAGAAAATTTTTTATTGACCGTTTTGATAATATCACTGCCGAAGGTGATCTAATATCTGTCCGACAATTTTCTGTTGTTGATAGCCAAAAAAGTTTTCCAGTATCAGATCATCCTTATCGCTTGATGTTCCAAAATAATACCTATATTTCTCCGACTAAAATTCCACAGTTTCCGAGGTCATTGTTTGATTTCAAATATTTTTCTGAAATCAAAGAGAACATGCAAAAGGAGGATGGCCCACTGTTTGGTATGTAATGCATTTTCTATATACAATTTTGAAGCATTTAATTCGCTTTCTTTTACTTGATATTATTTGGTTTGTAACCCTTTTAATTAGTTTTAATGTTTTATCTGTGTTCGATATGACTCTAGATATTATTGGAAATGTTGTTGATATAAACGACGCTAGAATGAAAGATGACCCGACTCAAAAGGGTGGAAAGAGTATGCAACTCCTCTTGCAGGATTTGGAGTGAGAATTGTTTTTTAGTCTTATTATTTTATATTATTTTAAAAGTATTTTGTAATTAAATTTGTTTAACATAATACTTTTTATGTATTCTCCATAGAGAAAATACTCTCCAGTGCGTGCTTTGGGAACCCTATTGCAATCAATTGACTGATTTTGTCGAGACCGCAAGAAGGAATGAAGATAGCGCTCACGTAATCATTATTCAGTTGTGTCGGATGAAGAAGTTTAGAGGTATGACAAAAAACCCGTAATTAATGAAGTTAAAATTATTTAAAAGTTGCTATTAATTTATACTTAAAGTTGCTATTAATTTATAATTAATGATTATGAAGGCGAAGTTGGTGTTTCAAACACGTACCATGCAACCAAGCTCATAGCCAATCCAAACATCGAAGAGATTGTTGAATTTAGAGCCAAGTGAGACAGTTCAAACTTGCATACTGCATAATTTATGTGCTTCTTACATAACATTTATTATGTAGAATTTATTAATTTGTATGAAATGCAGGTTACCTAAAACTGGAAATGAGAAAAGTTTCGATGGATCCAAGATCTCCACTTCATCCTTTGTGAGCGTTAAAGACGAATTGCAGAATCCTGCCACATATGTTTTGAGCGTCTTTGATTTGAAAACTACTGACGTGGTTAGTATATTTCCACTACGTGATGACTTTAAGATTACATTTATCATATATACGGATTGATTATATGTGATAACCTCCTGTGTAAATTGTATCTTACAAAATCTATGAATTGATTAGCTTATCTTCTTACTTATTAGGTTGGAAAATATTGGATCGTAGCTTCTATATCCGAAATATTGTATGACAGAGGTTGGTGTTATACCAGTTGCCTCAAGTGCAAAAAGAAAGTGACGGAGAAGAATTCCAAATTTTTCTGTGAGCATTTTGATAAAAGGGTAGTTGGGAATACAAGGTATAAAATTCATGCAAAGGTTGTTGATGGAACTGATAATGTTGTCTTATTGTTGTGGAACGATGTCGTTGCCTCTCTTATTGGGAAAAGGGCGACAGATATTTCTGAAGGGTTGACTCAGGTAATCTAAACTATCAATTTATTTATTATACAATTAACTATGATTTTTTTATATGTTTTATAATAGATTTTAATTAAAACTAATTTTTATGTTTGTAGGAAACTTATACTATTGAGGATGCGGAAGGAAATATGAAAGAAGTAACTAAGCTTGAAGTTCCACAACAAGTCGATAATCTAATTGGGAAAGAGCTTATGTTCAAGGTCAGTGTGGAAGCAAAGCACATCGAGGGCAGGGATGAGGTCTACGTGGTTGACAAATTTTCAAATGATGTTAGTCTTATCAACTTGCGCAAGAAAACTGATCACCTTATATGCGGAAGCTCCGTCCGACCGCAAAAAGAAATTGTTCAGGATACGGATGCTTCGGATAAGAACAATGATGAGATGAAATTGGACGATTCCTTCAAGTCACAAGATTCAGTCAAAAACTGCAAAAGAAGGGTCAATTTCATTTCGGATGATGATGAAGAATCCGTCAGTTGCAAGGGTTCTACAAGTGCCAAGATTAAGTTGGAGAAGGATCCCATTGATTAGTCTTTATTCAATAATTTCATTGTTTTTTTTATGCTTCTCTTTTATTCCGAATAATGTTTTGCAATTTTTTGTTGAATTTTTCGTATTGATTTCATCCCGATTTTAATAATAATTGTTTTCTGGATTATTTTATTATCTCTTCAACAATTTTTAGCGTTTTATGATATACCGTTTTAATTTGCATCCTTCAATTTCGTAAAATTGAAATATACGCGACACCTTAAAATAGACCGGTTTAATAATTTTGATAATTGAAAGAGTTTATTGTATGGAGTATTTATGTACGAAGAATTTGACTTATTTTACGTTTATTTTTTAATGGAATATATTGTCGTTGACCAGAATAAAAAAGATTTACATTTATTAATACTTATCTATTGCCGTTAATATTGCCAAAAGTTAATTAAATTTCGGTTCACAACGTTGATTCGCTACGAGTAGAACATGAGAATTTGCTGAAAATGCTGAACGACGAGCAGCGTTTGGCTTACGATACCATCATGGATTCGGTTGATAATGGAATTGGGCAGGTGTACTTTTTGTACGGTTATGGAGGTATTGGGAAAACGTTTGTGTGGAAGACGCTTTCTGCGGCCGTCCGATCTAGAGGCAAAATCGTTCTCAATGTTGCGTCGAGTGGTATAGCTTCTTTGCTTTTGCCCGGTGGTAGAACAGCTCATTCGAAGTTTGCTATTCCTTTAATCTTGACTGATGAATCGATGTGTGGCATCAAGCTGAGAACAAATCTCGCGGAGCTGATTGTGCACACGGATATGGTTATATGGGACGAGGCTCCAATGATGCACAGGTATTATTATTATAACGTGCATTATTCAAACTACAAATGTCGTAAATGTATCTTATTTTAAATTTATTGTGATATTCATTAACCAGTCGTGTTTCTTTTATCTAATAGGAATTGTTTTGAAGCGCTCGATCGTACGATGCGTGATATCATGCGAGTTGAAATTCCTGGGGCCGAGAATCTGCCTTTCGGAGGAAAGGTCGTTGTTTTCGGAGGGGATTTTCGGCAAATCTTACCAGTAATACCGAAAGGAACAAGGCCGGTTATTGTTCACGCGACGATTAATTCTTCAAAAGTATGGAAAGATTGTAAGGTGTTGCGCTTGACGAAGAATATGCGGCTGCAAAATGTTGGTGATCAAAACGATTTAGCCATGTTGCGTGATTTCTCGAATTGGATGTCAAATATCGGAGACGGTACGTTGGGCGACGACAACGATGGGGAAGTCGAAATTGAATTTCCGGATGAGTATTTGATAACTCAATCGGAAAATTATATAGAATCCATTGTACAAGCAACGTATCCTTCTTTCCATGAACACATCGGTAACGAGGATTTTTTACAAGGGAGGGCCATTCTTGCTCCAACGCTTGATGAGGTATATAGCATTAACGATTATATGGTGTCGATGCATACTACCGACGAAAAGATTTACCTGAGTTCGGATTCTATTGCGCTTACCGATCGTGGAGTTAATATGTTTGAACAAATGCATACCGTAGAGTTTCTAAATACAATAAGGTGTTCCGGAGTTCCAAATCATGAATTGAAGTTAAAGGTATGTAAATTATGCTTTTTGCACATTTATTATGTTGTTATGTACTGTATTCCTTTTCTATTTGTTAAAAAAGTACTAATAATGTCGGTTCATTCTATTGATTTAATATTTTTATTTTGTATTTGCAAGGTTGGTGTACCGATAATGTTGTTGCGTAATATTGATCCTTCTGCCGGACTTTGCAATGGTACGCGATTGGTTGTAACGAAACTCGGAAATTATGTCATCAAGGCAAAGGTTTTGGGAGGAAAAAATGCCGGGGACTTGGTCTTTATCCCTCGAATTACTTTGACGCCGTCTGATGCAAAGTTTCCGTTTACTTTCCAACGAAGACAATTTCCAATTATGATATCGTATGCTATGACGATTAATAAGAGTCAAGGTCAGTCTTTGTCTAAGGCTGGTATATTTTTAAAGAAGCCGGTATTTACGCATGGACAACTATATGTTGCGGTGTCGAGAGTCACGACGAGAGCCGGGTTGAAACTTTTACTCTGTGACGATAGTGGAAAGCTTACCAATAGAACAAAAAATGTAGTCTACAAAGAAGTGTTTCAAAATTTGTAATGGTGAACTTATTGTTTTGAATTGAAATAACATCCTTTTGTGAAATCTTAATTCTTAATGATGCTAATTCGTTAAAAAAATACATCTCTAGCTAAATATTGTATTACAAAAAATAATAAAGTTTTATAAACTTCAACACCAAACTAATGGAGTATAAACATCATACATTAATTTTTTAATATGTTAAATTGTACATAATAACAATGTTAGCTAAAACTCTTCCGTGCATCGCACGGGTGTTGAGACTAGTTTTTATAAAATTGTAATTGCGTAGTTGCATATATGTAATTGCGTAGTGCGTAAACAATTAAAAAAAACTTTAATTGTAATTTTATTATCTGGTTTAAAAAAAACATTTAAAACAATTCAACTAATTTTATAATAATTTATTATTATATAAATTAATTGTATTATTAAAAAAAAAACTCCCTACGCCAAATGTGTAGGGGACCCTACGAGAAAAATAACGTAGGATATTTCTTTAATTGCGTATAATTTAAAAAAAAATACCCACGCCAAATGCCGGGATCCCTACGGAAATAATACCCGTAGGCCGTAGGGACAAGTTCCCTACAGCTAGCCGTAGGGACCCCGTAGGGCTTCTTAGAGGGAAGGTATGCGCGCGAATTCGCGCGCAGTCCCTACGGGAATCCCCTACGGGAGTCACCCCTACGGCTGGAGCCGTAGGGAATCTCAAAATATGCTACTCGTAGGGAATGTCGTAGGGAAACCCCTACGGGAAAAAGGCCGTAAAGAATCTCCGTAGGGGATCCGCGTTTTTTTTTAGTTAGAATGGAGCTCTCTAGCAAGGGCGGATCTAGGGGTGGCCTGGGGGCTCTAGGCCCCCCTAAAATATTTATACCTACTAATTTTTTAAACTTTATTTGTAGTTCAAGTGGTAAACTTCCTACTTAATAACTAAAAGGTCAAGGGTTCAAGCCCTTTAGCCCTCCTAATTTTATATAAATTTTTCCCTTTTAGATTTTAGCCCCCTTCGTTTTTTTATCCTAAATCCGCCTTGCTCTCTAGTACATATTCGAGCTTCCGCTCTGTGTGCGCTAGGCGTGTTCGTTTTTTTATCCTAGATCCGCCCTTGCTCGCTAGTACATATTCGAGCTTCCGCTCTGTGTGCGCTAGGCGTGTGACCGCACGTTAGCACCCCTATTCATGGATTTCAACACCCCTAATGATGAGCGAGACTCAGAAGGAGCATATCGATCATTTGGAATAGTTGGATTTGGTTGAGGAACACATACTTAATCCAATCTAAAAGGTCGTATAAATTGAAACGACTTTGGCATGACAAATGAATTTGAATTTTAAGGGAAATTATCATTTTACATTTTGAGCTAAAGTTGATAAAACATCATAATTCCAAATATGAAATAGCTAGCTATAAGACCCAAGTACAAGTCTAATGAGTGCGCGTATCGTTGATGTCATGACCAACCATTGCGTATTGAGCCATAAGCCATATATTGAGTGGTGAAACGTCTTGAATGAATCGTGAGAAGTCAACATGTGGTTAGGAATTCAAACTATGTTATGTATTTGTCATAATATATACTCCCTCTATCCCCCAAAACAGTGCACAACTCCTTTGTAAATTACAAAGGAGCTGTGCACTGTTTTGGGGAATAGAGGGAGTAGTGACAACACAGATACAATAATATGTGGGGCGTTACTTATCGAGTATTTAAAATTATTATTATTGTGTTGTTATTATTATTATTAGGGATAATTGTAGGTTAGTAGCTGAACTATAGGCACTTTTGTGCTTTGGTTACTGAACTTGCATTCTGTACACCCGAGTAGCTAAATTTTGACGAAATTGCACTTTCATTTAAATATGGGCGGTTTCCGGCATCACGTGGCATACACGTGATTTCCAAATTATTTTATTAATATTTCCTATATTTTATTAATTGAAATTACCCTATAACCCTTGTCTTCTTCCTTCCTATAACCATTGTCTTCTTCCTTCTATTCATCTTCAGCTTTTAATTTTTAAAAACCCAGAAAAAATATCATGATTTTACTTTTTAATTACAAAAAAACCTAAAACATATAATTAAACAATCCAAAAATCCCGGAGCAGCAAAGATAATTATGCGTTGAAAGGATTTCACGCATATCCTACTTCCACGCATCTCCAAGAGCAGCAAAGATAAATAAATAAATAGTATGTATTTTATAGATAATTCTATGTAGTACACCTATGATAAATAAATAAATATGTACTTTCTACTTCTTCGATTCCGGCGATTTCTTCCCGGAGTAGAGATCGGCATCGACTAAATTGGAGGAATGGTTTTTCAACGTGCTCAATGGTAAGGGGAGCACTTTATCTGCCGGCGCTAGCGATCGGAAGTTTTCAGAGTCCTCTTTGGTCAATAATCTCCTCAAATTGGACGACGATCTTGTCGGGAAAGCGGCGCTCGCTGGAAAAAATGTTGAACCCCAAATCGAAGGTTCCAAATCAGGGGGAAATGGAAATAACTATAACAACACTGTAATAGATAATTTTAATCACGATTTGAACTAGTCCCTGATTCCCAAATACTGGAAACCTCGTCGTCCTTTGGGTCGACCTCGAGCTCTCCGTCCGTGGCGAATTTGCCTCCGATTAGGATTCATGTGGACGAGAATCCCAATCTGGGATTGGGAATTGAGGATCACTTCTCGAAGATGAATTTGGGGGTTTCTGGTAATGTTAATACGGTGGCCACGCAGAAGCAGGAGGAGGCCAGTGGTTTCGTGGTGGAGGCGGGGACGCCGGTTTCTGGGGTTCCAGCTGTTGTCGGTGACGATTATCCCAATCGGGTTTTCTCTGATGATGATAATAAAATATCATGATTTATTATTATTTTCAACACATAATTTTCAATTTTGTTTAATTATTTGTTATAAATTTTTTGGGATGAAAAAGTAAAATCACGATATTTCTTTCTTTCTTTCTTTCTGGGTTTTAAAAATTAAAAGATAAGATGAATAGAAGGGAGAAGACGAGGGTTATAGGATAATTTCAATTAATAAAATATAGGAAATGTTAATAAAATAATTTAGAAATCACGTGTATGCCACGTGATGTCGGAAACCGCCCATATTTAAATCAAAGTGCAATTTCGTTAAAGTTTAGATACTCAAATGTACAGAATGCAAGTTCAGTAATCAAAGCACAAAAGTACCTATAGTTCAACTACTAACCTACAATTATCCCTTATTATTATTACAATAGTCAAAGTCTTTTTTTATATTATTATCATTATATTATATCCTATCATGACTAAAACTTCAAATTTCATACAAATAATATTGTATCCTATCATGTCACGTCATCACATTATGAATAGAGTATTTTCCATAATAAAGATTAGTTCGGTAAACAAAGATTAGTTCGGTATGATTTCCAATAAATAAATGACTAAATAAACAAGGTTTCCGTTAAGGAAAGTATTCAAAGAAACTAACGAGGGCTTTGGGGTGGGCCTGTTGATGGGCTATAAACAGATTAATGGGCTTTTTATAAATTTATAAAAGCCCATTTCAAAATTTCAAAATCATAATCTCCGTCTCGCTTTCCCTCCCCACCGAGCTCCGATTAACGGGAGGAACAAACCCTAAAATCTCGTGCCCAATTCGAATTTCCAACCCTCGTCACAATTCAGCAGCAACAGGTAATTCGACATTCCACCAAATCTTAAATTCTACTGTTTGTGTTATTTCTCGATTTCAACCTAATTCAGATTTTCAATTAGCTGAAGTTCTTTTTCCCCTTTTTTATTTCTAATTTTCGGGAATTTGATGTTGTTCGTCCGCCATTATCACGCATTATGTATTCATTTTAACACAGTTGGATTTTCGGCCCAAAGTGATCGAGAGAAAGCTTAGCTCACCATCTTCATTTTCCAATACAGGTTCTCAATTTATTCAATTTAGAAAGCTATGGAGCAAGAAAAGACCGCGCAGGGTCTGACGAAAAGTAATTCCAAAAGCCCTTCTCCTAAGTTGTTCCCCCAGAAAGAAGGTTCTGTTGAAACCCATCACCTTGAAGAAAGCTTCTCGTCGCCCACGCCCGTGAAAACGAAAGAACCATCGCGCGTTAAGAGCAAGGAAGCACCAGACGTCAAGAGCCAGGAAGATCTGATCGAACTTCCGCAAAAGTGAGCTGATATGATCGAATTCTCTATGTTTTGATATAAGTAATGAAAACACAAATCTTCAAGATATACCTTTTTTCCTCTTATGTGTTTTAGGTATGAGACATTGTTGGGATTGTTTGAGGGTATGTCTAGATCGTTGAGGTTGCTATCTCTGCTTAAAAGGACCCCGACTTTTCAGAACATTACTAGTCAAGTGGAAATCCTAACCGGAAGGTATTGAATAACTCTGAATTCTAGTTCGTTGATGTTTTCGTGTAAATGGTGTTTAACTGTTTATAGATTACAATTTTCTCAGTAGTGCTAATGTCAGTTGAACTGGCAGGCATATGTTTACTGTATTAGTTGATGGTCACATTGCTAATTATTTTGGATTACTTTGTATTAGTATGTAAGTGGAATCTAATATTCTCCGTTTTACATCCGTGCATCAGGAAATTTCTGTTCACTCATCTTGCCCAAATAAAATATATACTTCCTGAAGCTGTTCAGATTGATAAGGTTCTCATACACGACGAGAAAACCAAGTGCATGAAGCCGTATATGGAGATAGCATTGCTCCTTGATGTTGTGAAAAATCATAATGAAGTATCTATATATGTGGCTCTGAACAAGCTTTTCTCTTCCAGGCTACGAGAGTTTTACATCGCACATCCCGAGGTTAGAAATGTCTCATTTATTTACAAGAATCATTTTGGAATTGAGAAAATGCAGTCTCTGGATGATTATTGGTCTTTCTTAGATACACATATTTTTCTCATTTCTGTTTCAAGTATGGGGCATATGTTAACAACTTGTATGAATTTAGTTCAATTAAAATGATGTTATTCTTCAACTATTGTGTATGCTAAAGCTATTTTTTTTTTCATATCAGGATTGTGATGTACCTGAAGCTGCACTACCAGTGCCACTGAACCAAAAAAATATAACCACCAAGACAGACCCGATCTCTGAAAACTTGTCAAGTTCTACTGAGACGGAAAAGAAATTAAATTTATCTCATTTCCCTCCATCATTTGGAAGGGACTTTTCTCAGAAGGTTGGGGCTGTAAAGATGGAGACAGACAATATCTCCTCACCCGGTCATGAAGAGATTAGTGGAGAGATTGAAAAACTAAAGTCACTTCCTGGTTCATCCTCCACTGTCTCTACAGTCGAGAGTACTCCGGTGAAGCATTCAATGGGGATTGCTAGTGTTGTTGTTGGAACACCTGTGCTTTCTACTCCCGTTAGACCGATTTTACCAACTACATCAATGCTTACATGTGAAGACGATGACAAGATAACCGGAAACCAACATGGGACGCAACCCACTTCAAGTGCTAAAAAGGCATTGGATTTCTACGGCATGGGCAGCCAAGAAAGTAGTGTCTTCTCACGCAAGCAAAAATCTGCTTGCCTGTCTGACTTTGTTGTCTTGATTCACAGTGTATTTCAATCCGTCAATTTTTGCCCGATTACAAAGGAAGAACTTGTTCAGAAGGTTATTATGAACAATCTTGAGTTTGATGACCACCGTAAGCTCAGATACTGTGTCTCTTCCTGTTTGTTTGTTTGTTTTTTTTTTTTTTTTTTTTTTTTTTTTTTTGATTGAGTGCATTGTATCTGAGTCTGTTTTTTCTTTTTTTTCTATGTGTTCAGGTGTTGTTGAAATGCAGATGGATGACCTGGAGAAGTTGGTTCCAGATTGGTTTTGCAAGAAATATGCAATCAGTGGTGACCTTCTGTACAGGTAAATATTTCCCAATATGTTTTCTCAGTAATTATATATTTATATGTATTTGTTTGTGTTGTTTCTTTTCAGCCTTTTGAACTCCGACTATATATGTCTAGTATTAGCAAGGAATGAATGTAGTTTCGTATGGAACATAACTCGTCATTAGCTTAGAAGAGATTTGGTGATTTTTTATATTTTCCTATTTGGTGATTTGCAGTGTTGAGAAAGTATCGGATCTGAGCTCCATATGTGAAAGGGTTAATGTCATGTGATCAGAGGTTAGTAGTGTTCATATTGTTATGTTAGCTAGATGATTTCCAATCATGTTATACTACACATTGCTTTCTTTTTCATCGTGCTGGTTCTGAATTCTGATACACGTCTTTAAATTGCCTTTTCAGGGCATACTTGTCAATTTCAGTCATACCAGGAGTCGAGTGGGGTCCAGTTTAGTCGGTTGGGTTTTAGAAAATGAAGGCCAATCTTTACATATAATTGTTGCATTGGTACTTGAAAGCTTATTGTTTGTTGTTCAATTCTATATTTTATCACAATATCTAATCATTCTGCAACACTTAGTCAAACTGACTGCTTTTCGTTTTATTAGAGGCTGCAAATTGTGAAATTATTTTCAAACACAGAAGTTCACAGAACAGAACACACAAAAACTACTGTCTACTGGGCATATAAAATTTGTTTCTCTTGGAGCCCATAAGATATAACTCTAATTTTACAGCAGTAACGTGATGATAGCTTACTGTTAGAATGATTCAGTCATCAATTCACTTAATGTCAAATATTATGGCATTAATATTTGACCACCACAAATCACGCCATCTCCATTATCCTTGCTGATTATATTCACTTACCTTTAAATTATCCGTAACTCTAAGTATAGAATTGCTCCAGTAATTGTATATATAGACCTCTAGATTATCAATGTACATCAAGGAAAATTCATTCTCTAATTTCCTACATGGTATCAGAGCACCAAATATAAATCCTCTTTCCCTTTTTTTTTTTCTCTTTGCTTTCTCCTTCGCCAATCATGGCTGAACCTTCAAAGTTCCACCCGGCTCTAACAGTAAATAATGTTCGCAATTTTATTCCAATCACTCTCGATATGGAAAAAGGACATTATGCATCTTGGGCGGAACTCTTCAAGATCCATTGCACAGCTTATCTCGTTCTCGATCATATCATTCCTCCTACCGCATCGACTACAAAGGATGATCTTTGGCCTCGCCTAGACGCCATTGTTCTTCAGTGGATCTACGGAACAATTTCAAAGGACTTACTCCACACTATTTTGACGCCAAACACTACTGCTCAAAAAGCGTGGGAAAGTCTCGAAAATATTTTCCAGGATAACAAATCTGTTAGAGCAACATACCTGGAAAAACAATTCTCAACTTGTCATCTTGACAATTTCTCTGATGTGTCTTCTTATTGTCAGGAACTTAAGATGCTCGCAGACCAACTAGCAAACGTTGGTTCACCTGTGGCCGATAAACGCCTAGTTCTTCAACTCATTTCTGGATTGAACGAGAATTTCGACACCGTGGCCACTCTTCTTCAACAAACTACGCCAATTCCATTTTTCTACGAGGCGCGCTCTCGTTTAGTTTTGGAAGAAATTCGTAAAGCCAAAACTGGTGGTTCTAACACTGCCCTCGTCACAACCAGTTCTTCCGAGGACATTGATCAACCTCGCCGAGCGGGAAATGGTCAAGGACGCGGAAATACACAGACAAAAGGACAGAAAAATGGTCGTGGATCAAATAACGCTCGCAATCGTGGACGTGGTTCTGATCACGGACGCGGAACGAACAACCCCGGTGGACAAAAAATGAATAACGGGCAGAACAATTCTAATTCTGGTCGTGGACGTGGCCATATGTTTCCATCTTGGACCTCGTTTCCCCCTTGGATGGCACATTGGGAATCTCCATGGGCCTCCCCACCTCCACCTTCTAGTCAATCTGGAATTCTTGGAGCTCGACCTCAACAGGCCTTCGCCACTCAAGAGTCTCCTTCATCAACCTATACTCCAACCGATATTGAGTCGGCAATGCATACTATGTCGCTCAATCCTCCAGATGCAAATTGGTATATGGATACGGGTGCTACTTCTCACATGACGGGCGAGGAAGGTAATCTCTCGTCTTATTTTAATTTGAGCACAAATAAACGTATTCTTGTTGGCAGTGGTCAAGAAATACCAATTCGTGGTTATGGACAAAAATCGCTTAAACCTCCTCACCCTCCCTTTAAATTAAACAATGTTCTTCACGCCCCTAAACTTATCAAGAATCTTATATCCGTGCGTCGTTTTACTATTGATAACAATGTTTCTATTGAATTTGACCCTCTTGGATTTTCTGTGAAGGACATTCAGACGGGAAAGCTTTTGATGAGATGTAATAGCACTGGGGACTTATATCCTTTATCCAGCACCACCTGCCACTCTCTTCCTTCCACTTTTGCAGCTATTACTAATAATGTTTGGCATAACCGATTAGGTCATCCAAGTGAATCCACTTTACACTATCTTTCAAATAAATTTTTCATCCCATGTAAACCCTCCTCGAATAAATCTGTATGCCAATCTTGTGTTTTCGGAAAACAAATCAAATTACCTTTTCCCACTTCTACTACTTACACTTCCTCACCCTTTGATATCATCCATAGTGATCTGTGGACATCACCCGTGATAAGCTCCGCAGGGTATAAATATTATGTATTTTTTCTCGACGACTATACCAATTTTCTATGGACATTTCCTATTCGTAAAAAATCTGATGTTTTCTCTATATTCTCATCATTCAGCCGCTTCATTCAAACACAATTTCAAAAATCCATAAAAACCTTTCAATGTGATAACGGAAAAGAATTCAATAATAAACTTTTCCAATCATATTCCCAAACGAATGGTTTAGTCTTTCGATTTTCATGTCCTCACACCTCTCCCCAAAATGGTAAAGCCGAGAGAAAAATACGTGTGATTAATAATCTCATGCGCACACTCCTTATCCACTCTTCTACACCACCATCTTTTTGGCCGCACGCCTTAGAAATGGCGACACACCTTCTCAACATACGCCCACATAAGACATTACAAAACTACTCTCCAACCTAACTTCTTTATAAACGCGACCCACCGTACACATATTTACGTGTCTTCGGATGTTTATGCTACCCTCTTTTTCCCTCCTCTACGATACACAAATTACAACGTACCCCGTTCAACGCCATGCGTCTTCTTGGGATATCCTTCATCTCATCGTGGGTACAAATGCTTCAACCTATCAACTAAGAAAATAATCATTTCTCGGCATGTGACTTTTGATGAATCTCAATTTCCTTTTTCCAACTCACATAACCCAGTCACAGACTCGTATAACTTTCTAGATGATACTCCATCACTTTATCTCCAACCTAACTCTCACAACTCTCCACATTCACCACATTCTGGTCCAAATGCTACTGAAACAAATCCTCCAAATTCTCCACCACCTTCTGTATCTACCCTACAAGGTCCAAACAACATAACACCTACTCAGTGCCCAGACAAACCAAATCAGCCCCCCATCCAAATGTACTCCAGAAGACTTAAATCTACTAACCCACCACCTCCCACTAATCTACCTAGTCTTACCCACGTAAACAATCCAACACCCTCACTACCCAACTCCAATACAACCATCTCCAACCACGAACAACAGACCTTAACCAAATCACCACTCCCGTCACAATCTAATCAAAATCATACCATTACGAACTCTCAGAACCACAATTCCGCCACCCCACTTATTCAGCCAGTTGCTCGCACAATTATAACACGTAGTATGCATGGCATACATAGACCCAAACAACAATTCGGAATGACAACAACTACAACCCCATCACCACTTCCGCGAAACCAAAAACTTGCCTTGTCCGATCCGAATTGGAAAAATGCCATGCTCGACGAATACAATGCTCTTATTAAAAATGAGACGTGGAAATTAGTACATCGCCCCCATGATGTGAATGTTATTCGTTCCATGTGGATTTTTCGTATTAAAAAGAATTCTGACGGTTCGTTTGAGCGGCACAAAGCTCGTCTTGTTTGTGATGGCAGGTCTCAACAGGTTGACGTGGATTGTAACGAAACTTTTAGCCCAGTTGTCAAGCCTGCTACAATACGAATTGTTCTCTCGATTGCTTTATCTCACTCGTGGCCCATTCATCAACTAGATGTGAAAAACGCATTCTTGCATGGAACTTTACTTGAAACTGTCTATATGCATCAACCGTTGGGTTTTCGAGATCCTGTGCATCCTGATCATGTTTGTTTATTACAGAAATCATTATACGGACTCAAGCAAGCCCCTCGCGCGTGGTATCAACGATTTGTTGAGTATGTCGCAACAATTGGATTTACACATAGTAAATCTGACCATTCACTCTTCATTTATAAGAAAGGGACCGACACAGCCTACATTTTACTCTATGTCGATGATATCATTCTCACGACATCATCTCAAGAACTACGAAAGTCAATCATGTCCCTACTTGCATCAGAATTTGCTATGAAGGATTTAGGGCAGCTAAGTTATTTCTTGGGCATTGCTGTTACAAGGAGCAAAAATGGATTATTTTTAAATCAAACAAAGTATGCTGAAGATATACTTGAACGAGCAGGTATGACTTCTTGTCATTCATCCAACACGCCAGTTGATACACAAGCAAAACTTTCATCTACAGGCCCCTCACTTGATGACTCCACACATTATCGAAGTTTGGCCGGTGCATTACAGTATCTCACTTTCACAAGACCGGATATCTCGTATGCCGTTCAACAAATTTGCCTTCATATGCATGATCCCAAGCTTCCACACATGAACGCTCTAAAACGTATACTCCGGTATATCAAAGGAACGATCCATCATGGTTTACATCTCTACAAATCACCAATTTCCGATCTTGTTTCATATACCGATGCTGATTGGGGGGGCTGCCCGGACACTAGAAGATCAACTTCAGGATATTGCGTCTTCCTTGGCGATAACTTAATCTCTTGGTCCTCCAAACGACAACCTACTCTCTCTCGATCAAGTGCCGAAGCAGAATATAGAGGGGTTGCCAATGTCGTTTCAGAATCTTGCTGGTTGCGAAATCTTCTTTTAGAGCTTCATTGTCCAATTCGCAAAGCCACCCTTGTATATTGTGACAATGTCAGTGCCATCTACCTTGCTGGAAATCCAGTTCAACATCAACGCACAAAACATATAGAAATGGATATCCACTTCGTCCGTGAAAAGGTTGCTCGTGGTCAAATACGTGTCCTACATGTCTCGTCTCGCCACCAAATCGCTGATATCTTTACTAAAGGACTACCACGAATACTTTTTGAGGAATTTCGAGACAGTCTCAGCGTGCGCAAACCTCCCGATTCGACTGCGGGGGAGTGTTAGAATGATTCAGTCATCAATTCACTTAATGTCAAATATTATGGCATTAATATTTGACCACCACAAATCACGCCATGCATCTCCATTATCCTTGCTGATTATATTCACTTACCTTTAAATTATCCATAACTCTAGCATAGAATTGCTCCAGTAATTGTATATATAGACCTCTAGATTATCAATGTACATCAAGGAAAATTCATTCTCTAATTTCCTACACTTACAATTGGCCGACAAACAAAAGTTCCGATCAACTCATTATGTGATGAGACTTTAATGTTTGTTTCCGACGAGTAAAGAAGTTCCCTGCCGATTTTCCAGTAGGGTCCATGAGATATTGTTTATTTGCATATTCATCATCAATGGCATATGGTACATCTGAATTCCGAACACAAATTCAGATGGTAGTGGCGGAGCTGGTATAGGACGAGCGTGGGCGATGGCCCACGCTGGAAAAAAAAATACCTATATATATTTAATAAAATTTTATTGTGCAAAAAAAAATTATATATATAAAATAAAATTTTATTGCAAAAGAAAATATTACCTATATATATTAAAACAAAAATTATTGCGCACAAAAAAAAAGAAGAGTACTTATATTTACCTCAAATAAAAAAAATTACATTAAAAAATATGTACAATAATTTAAAAAACCAATTCTTCAAACACCGCTTAAAGTAAAATCACCACCGCACTCACTTGAGCTCTTCAAGAAGAATTCGCATACTTGCATCAATTAAAGAACTTAGAGAGTGCACAAGTAAGAGATTAATTTATAAAGAACTTCAGAGAGTGCACAAGTAAGAGATTTACAAGTCTACAACCGTTTCGACACTAATTAGGTTACTTTTGTTTTTTTTTCATGTTTTTTTTTTCAATGTTGCTTAATTGTTTTTTGTTTTTTTGTTTATTTGTGAAAATAATGTTCACAAATTGTTTTTATATGTTTTTTTATAAGTACCTATGGAAAAATATTATAAAAAAAGAGATTCTCAGTTAGTACGCAATTGCTACTTTGCATAGTTTTTATTTCCACAAGATTCATTTTCTTCCTGACATTGAAAAGTTACTTAAGTGGGCGGGGTTTTACCCACAAGATTTTTCAAAATCGGATGTTCTTAATCTTAAAGATCAACTTCAAAATTATATTGTTGATATGCGCTTCAACGACTTGTTTAAAAACTTGAAAGGATTAAGGGACCTAGCCGAGAAGTTGGTACAAACTAAGAAGCACAAGGTATTTCCTTTGGTTTACAAGCTTTTGACATTGGCATTAATTCTACCGGTTGCAACGGCAAGTGTTGAGAGAGTATTTTTCGCCATGAATTTTGTGAAGGACAAATTGAGCAATCGCATGAGTGATGATTGGTTGAATGATAGACTTGTTGTTTACATAGAAAAGAAAGTTTTTTTGAAAATTGACAATGATGTTATTATTAAGCGATTTCATTCTATGAAAACTCGCAAAGAACAATTGTAATTTTTGTTTTTGAATTATTTAATTTAATATTTTTAAATTTTGGCCCACCCATGGAATTCCTGGCTCCGCCCCTGTCATGGTCATTAGTAGCTTCTCAAACGTCTTAACGAACTAAATTTAAACGCAGCTATATAAGCCTGCCTAATTAATCATGGGATCAAAGATCAATATGACAACTCACAATGACAAGGTACATGCTAAACCTTATCCACGTTTTTTCTTCTTCTAAATAATTAAAATAAAATTAGAACACATTGTTGTTGCTTGTTCATTTCTATATAGAGTACTTCTCTCGCAGAAGTAACTAACTAGTTTGATTTTCATTACCTTATTATATCGGTCATTATATTGGAATGTACGCTTTGTGAGTGTGTACGGAATATAAAAAATGACAAGGATAGAGATAAGAAGAGGAGTTGCACCACCATGTAGAAAATATAATAATACTGAAATAACGTGTTAATGTTAGTATTTGATAAATAATAATCTATTTTGTTCGATTTTATTATTTTCTGGGAAGATAACAATTTTTTTTGTTTGAGACACGTGAAAACATTGACTTTCTAAATCAATTTGACCTTTTCTCTTAAATACAATTACAAAACTACCCTCCAAACAATTGCCATCACAGTGTGCGTCTAACGTGGATCTAGATACCCTCGCCGTCGGTTTTGACCGGTATTAAAAATTCACATATCGCTGACTCTGCACATTGCAATGCACACGAACCTATTATAGTATTAAAGATTTAGGAATAATACTACAGGAGAACTAGATAATTTAAATGGAATTTTTCTTCTTATTTTTTTAAAATGGAAAAAATTAAATTTAATTGAACTTAATAAGTTTAAACTGAATTGAATTTAATATGTTTGAATTGAAGTGAACTAAAGTAAACAAAATTAAATAAAACTAAATTAAGAATAACATGTTATTTTGGACTAAAATTGATTAAATTTTATTGAACTTAATAAGTCTGAACTAAATTGACATGAATTAAATGAAACTAAAAATAAGTACGGTATACACTAAACATAATACTTCACATTTTCATTTTAAAATATAATTTTAATTTTCAAATTCTAAATGTAATTACTTTAACCTTGTAATTTACCAACAAATTTTTATTTTTAAAAAATAAAAAATAATACAATACATATATTTTTCATTTTGATGTATTAAAACGGAATGAATACACTATTAGAGCATCTCCAACCGATACCAAAAACTTATTTTGGAGTAGGGGAGATGCTCCAACCGATACCAAAACAGGAACCTATTATTGGTTTATAGATGGGACCCACACAAAAAAATACTTATATTTACGTTTACCGTAAACTCAAACCAAAAACTATTTTTTATTTATAAAATGATTATTTTTTTTACAAATTAATAAAAATAACTTATCAATTATTTTTTAGTATCTTATTTAATATCTTTTGTAATGTAATTTTTTTAATAATTATATAATTAATAATTAAAATAAATTTTAATAAAAATATTTTTAATAATGAAATAAAAATACATATCACAATATGAAATACAATTAAATAATTAAATTATATAATTAACATTAAAAATAAAATAATAATAAACAAGATATTTAAAAAAATGCTACCAATTACAAAAACAAAAATAATTAATAATTAGTTTTTTGTGTTTTTTAATGTAATTTTTTTAATAATTAAATAATATTTTATTTAGAATTATTTATATTTATTATGTTTGAAAATTTAAATTGAAAATAATATTAATTATATTTTTTAATTTAAAAAATTATGAGATAAAATTGTAAATTTGTAAAAATGTTGATTATTTATATAAATAGTATATATAATTATATAAGAAGAATATTTAAAAAAATTTATTTTAAGTTAGAGTATTAGTTTCTCGGTTGGAGTAAAATTACTGTAAACGTAAACTTAAACTAATTTTGAGTTCGGTTGGAGTCAAATTACTGTAAACTTAAAATAAAACTTATTTTTGAGTTTGAGTTTTTGTGTTCGGTTGGAGATGGACTTATAGATTAATTTAGATACGTGCGGCCCTGGCCAATCTTATTGTACAGTCAATACCTATATCATAATCTTAGAAGTACAATATAAATGGTGCTCCCCATCCTTTAAAATATAAAATAATTATTTAATAATTAAGAAATCTTCATTTTAAAAAACAATTACAATAAACATTAAATTAGCATATCAATGAATATATTAGCACACCTAAGAATATTTATCCAAAAATATATGAAGATATACTCATGAGTGTACTAAAAATATTTATCAAAAAATATATGAAGATATACTCATGAGTGTATAATTAAAATTGTACTAAAGTTGTACTCGATCACACCATTCACCGTAGCTATAAATAAAGCCATATCCACACACAAAATTAATTAAGAAGAAAAAAAAAACCGTATTCAATTCCACAATGAAGACAACATCATCATCATCTCTCTGTTATTTTTTCGTCGCATTAATATTATTCCCTTCCCTCTGCTCCGCCACCCCCGAGAAACCCGCCGCGGTGGTCGACATCGCCGGAAACAACGTCCGCGCCGGAGCAGATTACTACATACTCCCGGTCATCCGGGGCAGGGGAGGCGGCCTCACGCTGGCCCCCTCGGGCAGCAAGAGGCCCTGCCCGCTCAACGTGGCCCAGGAGCAGCTAGAAGTCGAAAACGGTCTCCCGTTGACTTTGACCCCTGTGGACCCCAAGAAAGGCGTGGTCCGCGTGTCCACCGACCACAACATAAAGTTCTCCGCCTCGACTACATGCGTCCAGTCGACGGTCTGGGCGCTGGAGCAGGACGAGTCGAGCAGTGGTCGGTATCTGATCGCGACTGGTGGGGTGGAGGGAAACCCGGGCCCACAGACGCTGAGCAACTGGTTCAAGATCGAGGAGTTCGATGGGGACTATAAGATTGTGTTCTGCCCCACCGTCTGCAACTTCTGCAAGGTCATCTGCAAGGACGTTAGGGTGTTCGTCGGAGATGATCGGTCGAGGCTTCTCGGGTTTAATTTGACCGACGACGGCGCTGCTGTTGCTCCTTTCAGAGTTGTGTTTAAGAAGGCTAATTAATTAAGTGTTGATTCATCAATCATTCATAGTCAGATACCATTCAAGAATAATTACAATCTTACTGTATCTTGTAAAGCAATGTGAACTTACGAGTATTTCTTTTTTTAATTCTATTTTCTCAACTTATATAACTATTGATTCACGAAATTTATTAAGCTATAAAAAATACACTTGGCCGAACGGAAAAATAAAGAATCGGTCAAAGCCTGAGCCCAAATTTTTGCTTGAAACCGACCCAGTTTTTATCATTTATTTTTATTTTATTATTAAATACTGTATATCGATCTTTATATAATTTTAGATATTATAATTTGAATTCAAAGTTAAAAATTTTAAATTTTAAATATTTTATATCAATATTATTTAAAGTTTTATACACTACATTTGTTTTAAATAAAAAGGTGTAACTATTCAGTATTTCATATATTTTTTTATAAAAAAATATCAAAAAGACAATTTTTATTAAGGGGATTTTCAAAAAGGGTAATTATCTTACTCTCAATTATATATTAAGATCAATCTTTACACTATTTATAAAAAAACTAGATTTACCAAACTTACCCTTTAATTATTGAAAACTATATAATATATTTGATTTTTCACAAATTACGTGGTATTAGCTATTAAATATACACTTACTACTGTATATTGGACAATACACTACAAAAAAACTATAAAGTATTAAATATTAATTTTCCATATAATCCAAATATACTAACAATACACTGCGTATTTCAAACAAAACAGAAACTCAAAACTCAGTTCCTTGCGCCCATTTGTGATTCCTCATCCACTTTCGTCATCGTAGTTTCTCCTCTCAATCCTCCCAAGTGTTCTCGTGTTAAGGTAAGTTTTTTCAATTCATTATCACTTAAGTGAAATTATTGGGTGAGTAGATTGCATACCTGATTTAGGGTTCTTGGATTTGGTGTTTAATTCTACAGAAATTATTCGTTTTTAGGCTTGTATTGACATAGTGTAACTCCCTCCGTGATTGCATGTCTGAGTTTTGGGCTTCAAGGTAATAGCTGAAATTTAGGTTTTAGTTCGCAATTCGGTTTTTGCATAGTTAAGGTTTTAGATTCTGAGTTTCAATACAAGGCCTTGAATAATTAGGGTTTTAGATTGTGGGTTTTAATTATACGCTTTTTCTTTGCATTTTTTGCTTTCGAATTTGGGAACAAATCTTACATTCTTCGAATATGGGAGGCTTGAATTAGGCATGAATCATCCGCACTTTAATTTTCGTAGTTTGGCAGAGCAATTAGTCACATGAAAATTATAGGGCCGTGATTGATTTGCATTATAGTTCATGGGTTTTAGTTCTGCTCATTTACTTTGACTATTTTGCTTTATAACATTTTTTCTGAAAAACACAATGCATATTTTTCATTGAGGGTAGTACTCCAGATTCGTTTTGTGATCTTTATACTTTCAAGTTTGTTGGTAGTGTACTAATTAGTTTGTGGTGTAATTGATAGGGTGTAAAAATGTTGAATTTACATTCTTGCCATTAAGATTATGCGACATCAAACCATTGATTTTGTACCGACTTAGTACCACAATCTGTTATTGAGTGATTGATTTGTTGTTGAATATTTGATGAGAGTGTATTGATTGTATGCTCACTTTTCAATGTTGTAAAAGTTTCTCGGAGAGTATATGCTAATGTCATAGTAGTGGTTCCCAAAGGTCGTTTGTCAGATGCTTCACCTAGTATTTTTAGCTATATTAAAGAACACTGATTTTCACATGCAAATAATTTCTTTGTGCTTGCGATGTTTGTTTGTTGGTCCAATTAAATGATTGTTTATATCAAAAGTGCGCAGTACATAACTTGTGTAATTGTTGATTTTTTTAGTAGGTGGTTTGTTGAAGAAAGGTAGTTCAAATCAAATGTTTGTATTGTACGTGTTTTTAATTCTTGAGACCGCAATGGTTTATGAAACTTCGATCATCATTAACCGCGTAATTTGTTAATCAGTTTCAAAAATTTTAGTTTAGAATGAATTTCATAGCATATTTATGCACTGGTCATCTAAATTGTGCAGTGACAAAATGTTGTTAAATTTCACTTAATGTGTTAATCAATTTGTGTAAATTGTTTGTAGGTATGTACACTAGTCAATTTGTATTTTGTCCCAAGATTACCTTACTTTCCTAGCATGTTATGTTTTGGTATCACAGTTGCAAGTGTTACAAACAAACTAAGTATGTAGTTATATGGTTAAATTAGTCCTAATAATTAAAAATTAGAGTATATATATGGTGGTTCTGTGGTTCGTTTCTAATGGTTTATCTGCCTGCCTGAATCTATTATATACACTACTATCCGGTTGTAGTTTAATATGTAGTTAAAAATGCGTATAGTATCTTTTTAGTTTACGAACTAGTAGTTTAATAACATAATAGTTACAGTAATTAAAATTTGTCGTAGACATAACACCTATTAGTCTCAATATTTAATAACCAGGTTTATCCGAAACCCGACAATGAGTACATTCAATATGCTTCTGTCTGTTTGCACGAGCTCTCAAGATTCACAAGGTATTCCTCTTTTCCTTAACTAAGTGATCCCTACATAGACGTCAATGGCATTCAATGCAATACTTGACTAACTCATTTGTCTCCTATGTAGGTGCTCTTCAAGTTCTTCAACATGTCCAGAAGGCTGGTTTAAAAGCTGACTGCAAACTTTACACTTCTTTGATATCTAACATGTGCTAAAAGTAGTAAAGTAGATACAATGTTCAAGGTACAGAAACCCATTTGACATGAACATTTTTCTAAATTTGTGTGTCTATTTGATATAGTTGAGGTTGGGTATGAGATTCAAATTAAAATTTTAACTTCACATCAAAATCTATTACATACACTGAACTCGTTTGGGAACAGTGTAGTTTGTAGTTCAAAATTCATAAATTAGACCATTAGTTTACGAACAGGTGTTTAGTAGTTTAATAGATGCATTTAAGAATCTATGATAGACACTGTACTTTTTGTGCAGTGTATTTTGTAGTATTATATGCATAAATTGGTTTAATCGTTTACGCACAAGTAGATTTCTAAAACTTGTTCATGGACATAACTATTTGTGCCAATAGTTTAAACATAATTATAGTGTTGCCTTAGGGACTGATAAATAATGGTTTAACTTTATGCCATACACTATTTCATACACTATATCGGCTCGGCGATGCAGTTGGTAGTTCAAAGGTAATATGTGTGACTCAATTACGATATAAAATATACTTATGTTTACATTGTATTTGACGAATTGATTGTTCAGTCACTTGAAATTGTGTTTAACCACTGTGCAACTGTTGAAGGTTTAAACTAATCAGTGCGACCTCTTTGCAAGAAATTGTGTTTAACCATTGTGCAACTGTTGAAGGTTTAAACTAATCAGTGCAACCTCTTTGCAAAAAATCTGTTTCTGACCTACAACTACATTTTGTTTAATCCAGGTAGCGGCCGAGAATTTGGATACAATGGCAATGCATGATTTAATCTTAGTGCCGTGTATGAGTATTTTGGGAGCGCGCATTTAATCATGATTTGCAAAAGGTTCAAAGTGCTGGAGGACAACATGTTAGAAAGTTCGTTGAAGTTGATTTTGTTTTATGCAAACAATAATAAATAAGCAGACGGATACTCAAACAAGAGTCTTATATTTAAGTACATTCATTTTGGGATACTCAAACAAGAGTCTTATATTTATTCACAACAATATTGGTCTAAACTATTGTTTTACTATATTTAGAGGTAGTGTAATGAATAGTTTGAACTATTGTTTTTCTATCTTTATAACTAAATAGTAATTCTTATTTCTTGTGTTATGTTTCATTGAATAGTTTTTTTATTTCCCTTTAAATGGTTCTAAACTATTGTTTTACTAATTTAGAGTTGTAGTGTATATTGAACAATTTAACATGCCATAGTGTGTAGCTGTTTGCAAAATGAAACAAAAATGTGTAGAAGAAAAATAGAAAGAGCAATGAGCATATGATATATATTTCATAAAAGATATACACAACCTACTTCATCACCCTGATTTTCTCCAATGAAATGTGCAATTAACCAACAGTACCATGTTAATACACCAAGTATCATGACAAGGTAATGCTAAGGTTCATGAAAAAACAATTATTAGAAAATAACAAATTACAACAATATAGTCGAGCTTTTTTATTTTCTTCGATCGATGTCTGTTGTTCACCGAACTTAAACTAGATCGTTTGAGTTCTAGTATTATTCGAAAAACGATCAATGACACACATAAAACACTTAAAATTATCTTACGAACTTTCACAGAAGACTGCAAAAACCACTAAATAACTTTACAAATAACGTTTGTACGCGAGTTTCTCAATAAAACAACCAAATTTTAATAAGACAATTATATTCTTGCAAACATCTCTAACACGCTCGACCATGATAACGAGGGTTTGTTCGTCGCCGTAGCTGGTTTTATAAGTTCTTCATATTAATCAAGATTTCATATATGACAACATTTTTGACAAAATAACAATTTTACAAATTCACATTCATTCATTCATTGTTCTGTGGAGCTAACGTTCAAAATATGAAATAAAACTACAGCGTTTCGCATATCTGATCTTGGAAAATCTTACACTTCTCTAACAATCTGCTTGATCAACAACTTCTCGAGTAGCTGTTGTTGGGATATGTCCTTCGATCCTACGTGTGCAATCGATAAAGTCATAAGGTCGTCTATGGATGTTAAATGATTATTTGATAATATTAATTGTTGGGAACAATATAATATTGATCAATTAAATCATACCTACAGGGTCACACACGGACTCGAATATAATGTACGATGATTGATATATATATTGATTTAGAATCAATATTTACGTGGATTTAATTTCCATGCATGGGATGCATGGCTTGCATGGATGCATGTCACATAGTGTGACATGGCATGCCACACAAGCAAGTGGGACCACATACAATGCATAGTGGCATGTGTATGTGGCATGACCTTTCACCTCCTTTGTAACCTCTTTTGCATGTTAATGGTGCATCTTTATGCACATTAAGATGGAGGTTACATAGAGGTGTAATGGTGTGAATAATGGTGTGTTTATATAGATGAAAATCTGATTTTCATCACACACAAGCATCAGCCACGAAAATCCACACAAAAGAGAGAAAAGAGGTGATCTTGGAGATCCATTCTCAAGCAATCAAAGGTGTTCATTATCCGGGTTCGTGTGCAACACGTAGAGGCTGGGCCATTTGTGCGGCTTCAACATCCGGGTGATCTAGACAAGAGGAGTGACGAGGTCATTCACAAGGAGAGCTTCGAGAGGCTGATCCAATTGAGGTGGTTCAATGGACTCAACACCACCTCAACGACATCAACGAACCACTTCGTCACAAAAGTAAGTAATCGTTGAACCTTATATATATATATATTGGATGTGTATATATATATGTTTATATGTGTTCTTATACACATTAAGTGTGCACTAAGATCATGGCATAGTAGATCTATTGCTTTACACGCTTCCGCACACACGGTATATCGATCGGATCGGTATATCGGTACCTGCAATTGGTATCAGAGCTTAGGGCTCGTGCACACTTTTGTGTTGGACACAATATGTTTAAATCAACATAATTGAGTTAATTGTTTTATGTGATTATGTGATTATTTGTTTAGATATAAGGCCGACCACCGTTAGTGGTCGGGTGAATGGAATTGTCGTTTTTTACGTACGATTGGCCATAGTTTTGGAGGGCTGCGTCCCTTGGAATCTTTTGTAATAGATAGGTTTTTTCTATTCAAAAATGTATTGTTCAATGTGTAAGCAATGGATTGAATCCATGGATCGACGTTGGATATCAGCTCTCCGGCGAAAACGAGAAGAAACGAAGCAAAACGAAGCGAAACGGGCGAAATCCGGGCTGCTGGAGCAAAACGGCGGGCGCCGTTTGTGCTCCGGCGGGCGCCGTTTTGGAAACGGCGACCGCCGAAAGGCTGATTTAGGTTCTGCCCCCTTCTGTACCCTTTTGGCGACCGCCGTTTTGGAAACGGCGATCGCCGGTGGTGTTCGGCGACCGCCGTTTGTGAAACGGCGGGCGCCGTTCGTGGTTTTTGGGGTACGGACTAAGGTTGACCTAAATCGGCGGGCGCGGACCAGTCCAGAAGATGTTCAAGGCCTATTTTGTTGCTTTTAATCTTTTCGTTTGAGAGTTGTGAGGTTCTAGGGGCCTTTCGATTACGTATTTAATTGCTTTGCTAGTTATAGGATGTTTTATGTTATAAATGTTCAACTTACATATAAACACCTATGCATGCAAGTTCCCAAAATAATGAGTATAATGTCTTGTCCAAAAACATCACACTCATGAAGCCCTCGATCATAAGTTGGTAGGTCCGCCTCAGCGGGGTACTACTTGTTATCTTGGGATAAGTGGGAGTAAAGGTTAGACCTTTACACGTGAGTTTGGTTTTCTCATCGATAGATCCACTGCAGGCGTGGCTATTAAGACATGAGATGAGAATGGGACTCTCATCGACCGAGAGTGACATTAGATGTCATTGACATGGGATGTCTACCTATCTTGGATTTCTTAAGTGCGGACTCAGTCGGCTTAAGAATTTGCAAGATGAGGGTCTTGGGATTGTTTTGTTCAAGGGAACAAAGATATTAGATATCGATTGAACAAAATGGAATAAATAAGTAGCTTGTTAGACAACCTT
Organism: Euphrasia confusa; assembly: GCA_954870475.1. Classification (NCBI taxonomy): domain Eukaryota; kingdom Viridiplantae; phylum Streptophyta; class Magnoliopsida; order Lamiales; family Orobanchaceae; genus Euphrasia; species Euphrasia confusa. Next base: position 38,384,674 of record OX940956.1, on the reverse strand, counting down.
ATTTGTTTACCGCTTTGTGAATGTTTACATACTTTATTTATCTTTCTTTTGTAGTTTATCATGTTAATTTCAACTCGATTCAAGTTTGGTTCAATTCTTGATTATGAAAAATTGAACAACATAAATTTTCTTGATTCACAACGTAATTTGAGGATGGTCCTCAAATACGAAGATAATGAAAATGTGTTAAATAACCACATCCTAAGATATCATTGAACATCTCAATAGCATGTTCGGGGAATATGCTAAGATTGAGCAGTTCTGAATGACCAGGGTCATCGCTTCAGCTAAGCTGAATAAGAGAAACCTATAGGGACCACATGTGCAGCAAATGATTGGATTATTTGCTTTAAGTGATCTCCTAATTTTTTTTTTAAGATGATAAGTCGTGAATTAAAAAGGGACCCTGAGAGGGATATTCTTATAAGGGATGAGGTATTCAAAAGAGCGTGGTCAAGAAGGCTACTAGTGTTCCTAGGGAATCTGAATACGTCTACTGCAAAAGTGTCGGACACTAATTGCAAACATGTAGAAATTCATATTTATTCAATTTCAAAACAAATGCCTAATTTTTCTTTCATATGATGGATTCTAAAGTTAGGATTATTTTCACCTCGGGGAGTGATCTAATCCAAAACACTTAGTTCATTAATGACACAAATTAGAGACTTTCGAGCCATTGGGTGGCGTGAAACGATTGTCTGGTTGGCTCCCTCATATTTTATGAGAGATAGGGCTTCAATTGCATGATAATATCGCTGGTTAGAAAACTTCGATTTTCACTTACGATTTATCACGTTTTGACATTGAGATAATTTTGAATGAGACTCAATTATTGAGAATAATTGAATTTGCCCAAAGTTCAAAGAAGATGTGAATAACGGGGTTGCTTCATCTTCAGGTATTAATGATATAGACATTAAAATTCACAAATTCTACTTCTTGGGTATTGGATGCCAAACGTAGTTCTCACATTTGTATGTGGAGGAACTACATAGAAGTATAAGTTTGGTGAGTAGAGATGTCGATCTACGGGCGAGAAATGGAGCGAAGGTCGCTGCATTAGCCGTATGATCATATGATGTTGTTTTGCCTTAAGGCCTTGTTTTAGTATTATAACTATATAATTTCGTACCTTCAATAAACAATGAATATTGGTTCAGTATAGGATACTGATGGATTAGTTTTTCACTATTAAATAGTTTGGTAACTATTTTAATTGTGAATTATTCCTTGTTTTGGTACGATTATTATATTGTTTATGTATACTTTAACTTGACAAAATCACATATATCATTAAGACCAAAGGCCAAATCGAATAAGTATCAATGAGACATAACTGAAACATTGTTGATTAGATCAAATCAAAATCTAAACATGTAACGAATTCTTTTAGAAGGAATTTTAGAATCATTTGACTTGGAGTCATTTGATACATGTGAATGATGTGTGATTTAAAAGATAGCAATGTCATCTTTCTTGGAGAAAGGAGAACATGTGAGTGATTAGGGATGATCCATACTGATGAATGTGGAACCTATCAGTTCACAAGCACATGAAGGTTATGTTTCAGAAAAGAGAAAACAAACTATATTAGATATAGTTCGACCATTCGATGAGAGGTCTAAATGAACTACTGGTCTCTTTTGGGAACACACAATTCTTGACTTCAACTTATACACTGAATAGGACGCTGTCAAAAGCTGTTGATAAGACACCATACTAGGCATGGAAAGGGAGGGTCCATACATTGTTTTCATCAAAATTTGAGGTTCCAAAAGCTTCTCTGACGAGATTTATCTCTATAGAGCTTTAACTCAAATGGGATAAAAGTTTCTTTAATGTATCCATAAGAAACTCGAGGGTACAACTTCTACGATCTATCTGAGAATAATATTTTGTTGCTCGAGATAGTGATTTTCTTGAAAAGAGTAATCTTTCCTAGAAAGTCAGTGGGAGCTCGGTTATCTTGAACGAGGTTCAAGTGAAACAACCAATAATGAATACTCAAGACTGGGTTGAGAGTATTCTTATAGTTTTGAAAGCCATACCAGCCCTCGTAGGTCCGAAAGGCATAAATCTATCTCTATTATTCAAATACTTAGATATTGTGACCAATGAGAGATATGAATTCATGCTTTTGGAAAGTGGTGAACCTTCGACCTAATTCCAAGCTATGACGAGTCCAGCTACTGAAAATTGGCATGATGCCATGAAATCTGAGATGATATCAATATCTGATAATCAAGTTTGGAACTTGATATATTTGCATCACGGGGTTAGACCCAATGAATGCTAATAGATCTTTAAGATCGAAACAAACAGATGGAAAACCTAGGGTTTTCAAAGCAAGGTTGATGGTAAAAGTTTTATTCACGAGGTGGATTATGGAAAAACTTTCACCTGTTGCTTTGATTAAATCATTCAAATCATCTTAGCCATTGCTACTCATCTTGATAATGAGGTATGGTAATATTGGATGTTAAAACTAACTTCTTGAATTGGATTCTAGAAGAGAATGTGTTTTGACACAACCAAAGAGTTTTATCGATCCTAATAAGGCTGAGAAATTATGCAATCTTATAATTCCATTTATGAAAATAAAGCAAAGCATATCGGAGTAGTAGTCTTCAGTTCAATGAATCCATACTGGGTTTTGGATTTCAGAGGAACTCGTAAGAATCTTGTTTTACAAGAAGAACAGTGGGAGTTACGTTGTATACATTGTGTTGTATGTCGATGACATACTCCTTATTGGAAACAATGTTTCTATGCTTAATTCTATTAAAGAATGGCTTGGAAATTGTTTTCAATAAAGGATCTTGGAGAAGCACAGTACATATTGGGTATCAAGATCTGTCGGAACAGATCGAAAATGATGTTTGGACTTAGTCAAGTGACCTACAATGATAAGGTACTTGATAAGTTCAGAATGAAAGACGCCAAAAAGGGTCTCATTCCAATGAGTCATGGCACATCTCTTAGCAAGATGCAAGGCCCTACGGGACTTGATGATCAAAAGAGGATGGAAAACATTCCTTATGCTTCGGCAATAGGGTCTATAATGTACGCCATGATATGTACACGACCGGACGTATCGTATGCTTTGAGCATGACGAGTCAGTTTCAAGGAAATCCAGGTGAGGCGCGTTAGACTGCGACCAAGAATATTCTTATGTACCTTAGATGGACAAAAGAATATTTTGTTGTCTTTGGAAGACAAAAAGAGTTGATATTAACAAAGCTGTTTGAATGCTAACTTCAAAACAGACTATGATAATTTCCGATTTTAATCTGGTTATATCTTTTGTCTGGTTAGAGGTAAAATTTGCTAGAATAGTTCCATGCAATGCAATATAGCTGATTAAACTACAGAAGCTGAGCACAGTATTGCATTGGATGCAATAATGTTGGCAGTTAAGATTTGAAAGTTCTTGAATGAACTAGGTGGTGTAACTAGCTCAGCCCATCCGATAGTTCTCTATTTATAGTAGAGTTATCGCGCAAGCCAATGAGCTAGGAAGCACCACAAGTCTAAAACTGGTGCTCAGGAAGTTTCACATTAATTGGGAGATAGTTTTGTGGAGACATCGAGATAATAAAGTTGCAACTTTTGGTAAGGTTGCAAACCCGCTTTCTAAACCTCTTCAGCAGTTTAAGCTTGAGGCTTTCACGACTGCAATAGATATCAGACATCTTAGAGATGGGTTGTGATTTCTATTACTGTATTAGATACTTTTGGAGATTTGGTAAACATTCACTCATATGTATAATACATAATTCTTCATATAAATATGGTTTAATTTATATGAATTGTCCAAATGATTAAGTTATATCAATTGGGTTATGAGGTCGACTTACCGCATAATGAAGTCCCAATGGTTGAACTGATATACTTGAATCATATAGCTGTTCCTGGTTCGTATAATCGAGTACGGACAAACCGATAATACAAAGAACTAGATTGTAATGTGTACTATAGCGCCGCTTCATGGGCTAGTGATGTGGGACATCAAGTACAATTACATAGATATTAGCTGGGAGCTAATGATCGAACAGACCCGACTGGAATAGTATTTAAGATTTCGAGTCATAATACTATTTCATTGACTGTCGAGCAATTTCCTCTGACCTGAGTAGTCCAGAGTGATTCCATTGTGAAATGGTGTACTTTGATACAAGTAAACGCCTTTCGTAAAAGGAGGTTATAAAACTTGTTATTGGGTATATCAGGAAGCAAGTGGGAGAGCTTGGATTGACAAGATGGGATTGTCCTCCATTTTATAATGGGATACATGTCTTACCGGCCACTTGGAGAGTCGAGACTGTGGAAAATACGTGGCCACGTCCAGATTCGTATCATAGTGATAAATCTGGTTTTACAGTCTGTGTCAAAGTCCAAGAAAGGTTTGAACCGATTGAGGATGACTCGAGTCTTGCCTCAAGTTCAAACTTAGACATAAAGTGACAACAGGAAGTTGGCAGCACACTGGCTCTGAAGGCCAAGTGGGAGATTGTTGGGATATGTCCTTCGATCCTACGTGTGCAATCGATAAAGTCATAAGGTCGTCTATGGATGTTAAATGATTATTTGATAATATTAATTGTTGGGAACAATATAATATTGATCAATTAAATCATACCTACAGGGTCACACACGGACTCGAAGATAATGTACGATGATTGATATATATATTGATTTAGAATCAATATTTACGTGGATTTAATTCCCATGCATGGGATGCATGGCTTGCATGGATGCATGTCACATAGTGTGACATGGCATGCCACACAAGCAAGTGGGACCACATACAATGCATAGTGGCATGTGTATGTGGCATGACCTTTCACCTCCTTTGTAACCTCTTTTGCATGTTAATGGTGCATCTTTATGCACATTAAGATGGAGGTTACATAGAGGTGTAATGGTGTGAATAATGGTGTGTTTATATAGATAAAAATCTGATTTTCATCACACACAAGCATCAGCCACGAAAATTCACACAAAAGAGAGAAAAGAGGTGATCTTGGAGATCCATTCTCAAGCAATCAAAGGTGTTCATTATTCGGGTTCGTGTGCAACACGTAGAGGCCGGGCCATTTGTGCGGCTTCAACATCCGGGTGATCTAGACAAGAGGAGTGACGAGGTCATTCACAAGGAGAGCTTCGAGAGGCTGATCCAATTGAGGTGGTTCAATCGACTCAACACCACCTCAACGACATCAACGAACCACTTCGTCACAAAAGTAAGTAATCGTTGAACCTTATATATATATATATATTGGATGTGTATATATATATATATGTTTATATGTGTTCTTATACACATTAAGTGTGCACTAAGATCATGGCATAGTAGATCTATTGCTTTACACGCTTCCGCACACACGGTATATCGATCGGATCGATATATCGGTACCTGCAGCTGTAGCTTCCTTCGCTCCCCTATTGTAATTTTCTTCGGAATCCTTAGCCTCGTCACACTCTCCATTAAACATCCATTGTCCTAAGATAATCCAAAACCATACTACAAACTTCAACTAACTCATCCAACTATGAGATAATAACAACACGGTTTAAAGTCTCGATATTCCTACAAACTTCAACTAACTCATCCAACTATGAGATAACAACATAAGGAGGCCAAAATGTAACTCCAAATTTGAATTTTTCCGTATAAGCTTCAGAACTCGGAGTCGAGCACTCTCCTCGCGTACTCGCCCCTCCTGCTCTTGACGTAGGAGTCGAACAACGCAGTGTAAAGCACAACATCTTACTTGGCGTCGTATTTTATTATCTGGACATGAAACTCATTTCCTATATGCATGTTCCCGACATCGAAAATGTGTACCCGTCGTCGGGCGTTTCATTCAAACGGCATAGCTCCCTGACCAAGTCGAAAGATCGTTGGACGGGCCCGTGCTTCAGATAGCCCGATATCATGTGTAGTTATATGCGGACATAGTTCGGTTGGGCAATTCATCGAACACCTGGCGCGCGTAACGCAAACCGGGAGTCTTGACGTAGAGGATGATGATTTTGATGGATAGCCTGATCAGATTAGGGACAAGGCCGATGTTGGGGATGATTGGTTGATGAAATCCTTCAGTGACGATGAAAGCCTCAACGCTCGCGTTCTACGGGGAACTTTTTTGACTATTTACCTTCACAAAGGGCGTCCAAAACTAGGAAATGGTCCTTCTGTTGTGGTTTTGAGTTCCTTGGCTTGTGTTCTAATGGTAACCACAGGAAGAAAGCGGGGAGCATGGTCCCTAGTCTCGTTTTTGCCGAGCCTGATTCTCTAGAGTGAGGGATATATAGAAAGTGTGCAGTGAGGGATCTTTATTTCTAGGTAGCTAGTCTTTACACTTTACAACACTCGGCCCAAGCAATGCCCAAAGACTCCCATGCCTTTCTTGGAAAAACCAAGGCGACTTCCGAGAATGGCTCTGTCGAAGAGGAATATCTCTCTTGAAGAGAAATTGAAACTGCATCTCAGGTAGTGTTGAAATAAAAAAGTGTTACAGTATATTGTAAATTAATTATATAAGGTATGTAATAAAAAAAATATAAAGTTAGTATAATACAAAGGTTAAAATAGACAAATCAAATTTGAAAACCCTACCTAAATTAAGAATACAATTAATATCAATACATTAAATTATATATATTTCAAAAATTAATTACCTTTTTATTAGGATTGTAAACTATGTTATTTTTTTTTTAAATCATAAAACCATTCTATTTTTTTCTCTAAATTACTCTTTTATTAAACTTATATATTTTTTAAATTAAAATTTTAGGCCCTTAAAAAACTAAAAAATCTGACACGGACCGATGGACTGAATTCTTAACCGGGCATTCATTTCAAAAAACCTGGCTCGGGTCGAACCAAAAAATACGAGCTTTGGGTTTTGGGTCGAGCCCTGAATAATTTAGGACCGGCTCGACCCACGCTCACTCTTATGTATAATAAAAATAATCAAAAATCAAAAATTATATTATGAAAATACATGAAAATAATAAGTACAATATATGTCTAAAATTAATAAAAATACATTAATTAAAAATTAATCTCTATTCTTTTAAAAGTGAAGCTGACTTAGAGCCCGTTTGGGTGAGCTTATTTAAAAGAGCTTATAAGATGTTATATTGTTTTAATAGCTGATAAGCTGTTATGTTTTATTTAATAAATAAGTTGTTAAACCGTTTGGATAAAATAGATTTATAAACTTATAAGATGTTAATTTGTTTGGCAATTTAAGATCTTATATAAATAAAATTACCAAAAATAAATTGTTATATATGAAAAAAATAATTTAAAATATTTATATTAACTAAATAATAAATTTGGAATTTTTGTATATATATAAAAGGTAATAATTATAAGGGTAGTTTGGTCTTTTATTGTTTAAGTTACGAGAGCTTATAAGCTGTTGAAAAAAAAGTACCTCCCCCCTTACTTTTTTTTAAACAGCTTATAAGCTGTTAAACAGCTTATTTTTAAGTTTTTTAAGATCTTTTTCTAAAATTTTACCAAACAAATTTGAAGAGCTTATAAGCTCTTAAATATCTTATAAGTTGTTTTAAATAGCTTATAAGCTCTGCGAAACACCCTCTTAATTGAACTTATTTGACATGAATTATTTTTAAAAAATTTAATATTTTGCGATTTTGTAATATTTTTTGTTTAGTTATGGAAATATATACGTACTATATTTTATGAAAAAAATATAAAAAATCAAATATTGAAAATAAGTGTAGTGATAATAATAATAAAATAATTAAATTGAACTTAACTAAATGAGCTTGAAGAACTAAACTGAACTGAATTTAAGTTGAAAAGTACATAGTCTAATGACCCTTTTTTTTTTTTTTTTACTAAAACTAGATAAATTGAACTAAACTGAACTTATTAATAAGTCAAACTGAACTTATTATTAAGTCTGAACTAAACTAAACTCAACTTAATTTATGTGAACCGAACTTAACGAGTCTTAACAGAGCTGAAATTAAGTTCAATTCAATTAAATTTTTAAAAATTAAAATATCAATCATAAATTTAAATATCTTTTTTAATATAGATATTTTTATAAAAAAATATTATATATAATAATAATAATATATAATAATAATAATAATAATAATAATAATAATAATAAGAATTTTTAATAAATATATAAAATAAAAAATAAAAAATTAAATGTGTGAACTGAATTGAACTAAGAGGTTGTTTGACTGAACTTATAAACTCTTTAAAATAGCTTATAAGCTCTTTAAGACCTTTATAAGTTCCTAAAATTTGTAAACTCTTTTAAGACTTTATAAGTTCCTAAAATTTATTTGGTAAAATAAAAAAAAATATTTAAAAACATAGAAATAATTTTTTTATAAGCTCTTAAAAAAAAGTAAGGTGGTAAATATTTTTTTAAACAGCTTATAAGCTTTTCCAACTTTAATAATAAAAAACTAAATTATTCTTAAAATTATTATCTTTTATATATATACAAAAATTCCAAATTTATTATTTAGTTGATATATTTTTTTTTTAATTTTTTTTCATATATAACAATTTATTTTTGCTAATTTTATCTTAAACTGCCAAACAAATTAAAATCTTATAAATTTATATACTTATTTTATCCAAAATTTTAACAATTTATTCATTAAATAAGATATAATGTTTATCATCTCTTGAAACAGCTTATAAGACAACTGTTGTAATTATAGTGTTGGCCCAATCTTAATTGGTGCTGGCCCAATTGCAATTTAATAGCCCAGCCCAGCAAGCCCATGATGCGTAGCCCACTTACCAGTTAACTGATGGCCCATCTGTTCAGCCCAGCCCACTACTTAACCTAATGTTAAGTTGATCTAATCCTAGCCCTTGATCTATGTATGGGAATGGTGTGGCTCAATCTGAACCGTTGCCCTCCTTATTTTGTGACCTGAACACACTCCACCCGTACTCACTTCACTCCTTGCCTACTGTGTGTAAACCCTACCTTCACTGTGTGCGATTTCTGATCCCCTTCACCTTCTTCACCTTCTGTGGTGTTCTGTGGTGTAGATCTGTGAGATCCTGTGTGAGCCGAGGGTTGTGAGTGAGTGTGTGTGTGGATTGTGCTCTGGGTGTTGTTGGCTGGGCTTCAGGCGGTTCTTCCCTTGTTTGGTGGTGCCGGCGACCTCTGCTGTGACTGCAGTTCCTCAGTCCTGAGCCGAAACGCTCAAATCTATCTTCTCTCTCTCTCTCTGTCAATATATATATATATACATATATATATATTTACTTGTTTATTCCGCTGCATGTGCCTCTGTACTCCATTCAAGCCCTTAACCTGTAATACAGACCGGTTCTCTTCGGAGATCCGTTGACTGTTGTGTTTTGGGAGCTTGCTCTGGTTTTGGGGCTTGAACAGATCTGACTTGGTTGATTTGTTTGCGTTTTGCAGGTGTACGAGGCTCGCCGTTGAAGCGCGGAGGCACAACAGTGGTATCAGAGCTTCTGCTCCGTGCTCCGGTAACGGTCGGCAACCGGTGAAGCAGATCTGTACCCTAGGGTTTCAGATCTGCACGGATCTGTGAAGGTCGGCCCGAGCCCGACACCTCTAGGAGTCCCAGGTAGCAGATCCGAATTAGGTGTCCCCAGCCATTGTAAATCCGGGATTTCATCACCCCCTTGGCTGTAAGGTTGGCACCCGGATCGCCTGTGAAACGCGAAACGGGCCCTGCAATTGAGGTCACTTGCGAACACCTCGCAAGGTAAGTCTGTTAACCCCCTCACTTGCCTGTCAACGTGACGGTCAGCCCGCCTGGAGGCATTCTGTGAAGGTGTGGCCCGCCTGGTGGTCGTGTTAGTGTTGAAAATTCGTTTTTCAAAAGTGTTGTTCAAAATTTTTCTGAAAAAGTTTCTGAAACTGAGTGTTTGAAATTTTATAGTGAAAATTGCTTGAACTATATGTTTTATCTGAGTTAACTGCCTCTGTGTGTTTTGGATAGTTAACTAGGGTTTTGTGTGTGATTGCTTGAATCCTGTGTGTGAGCTTTGTGTGGTAACTGTGAGTCTACTGTGGTGTGGTCTCTTGTGTTTCCCTTTTCTGTTTTTCTGGTGTTTTCAAAACTGGTAATCTACTTTTCAAAATGTCAGGGTATAACCTTCCCCCTTTTGATGGTAAAAGTGATTTTGTGATTTGGAAACAGAAAATGAAGGGTATTTTGATTCAACAAAAAGTTTACAAAGCTGTAAGTGGCAATTATGCTACCACTGACACTGAAGCTATTCAAACTGAAACTAATGAACTTGCCCACTCTGCCATTATACTTGGTTTATCTGCTACTGTGCTTAGGAAAGTTAGTGGAATTGAATCTGCAAAAGAACTTTGGGACAAACTTGAAGAACTTTACACTGAAACTTCTTTAAACAGCAAGCTGTTTTTACTTGAAAAGTTTTTTAGATTCAAACTTGATATGAGTAAGGATATAAATGAAAACATTGACTCTTTCAATAAACTGATCCAAGATATCAAGTTAACTGGTGATAAGCACATTGATGATTACTCTGCTATTATATTGTTGAATGCCATACCTGACTCTTATTCTGATGTTAAGTCTGCTATTAAGTATGGTAGAGATGTTGTTACCCTAGAAACTGTAGTTAACAGCCTTAAGAGTAAAGAACAGGATTTAAAATCTGGTAGAACTCCTAAGGCCACTAATGATGTTAACTATGTTAAGGGTAAAGTGAAGAATAAGAAGTATGGTAACCAGGGCTCAAAAGGCTTTGGAAATCAAAATCATGATAGCAAGGGTAAGGGTAAATCTGATCCTAAGGCTAAGGGTAGGAAGTGTTATAACTGTGGTGAAATTGGACATTACATGAAAGACTGCAATAAACCTAAGAAACAGAATAGTAATAATGCTAATGTGGTTTCTGATAATCTTGGTGATGTGTTTATGATGCATGATTTCTCTCTGCTGTCCAATGTGAATGCCACTAGTGCCTCTCTTCTGTGTGAAAATGATTGGCTAATTGACTCTGGGTGCACTTATCATATGTCTCCATACCTGCATTTGTTTTCAACTTATAAAGAACTTAAAAACTCATATGTCTCTATGGCTAATGATAAAAGGTGTTCTGTGAATGGTATTGGTGATATCTCTGTGAAATTTGAAACTGGTAGTGTGTACACTTTCAAAAATGTTAGGCATGTGCCTGACTTGAGTCAAAATTTGATTTCCTGTGCTGCACTTGAAACTGAGGGCTTATGTGGTAAATGGGGTAATGGGTGCATGACTATTATGGAGGGTTCTAAGGTTGTTTGCAAAGCTGCTAGGCAGTACAACTTGTATGTTTGCAAAGCTGAGTGTTATTTGAATAATCATGCAAATTCTGTCCATGAAAGTGTTTCTGATTTATGGCATAAAAGGCTTGGACACATAAGTAAAACTGGTTTTGAATTATTGCAAAAACAAGGTGTCTTTGGTGATGCTAAATTGACTTGCTCTAAATTCTGTGATACTTGTGTGTTAGGTAAACAAACTAGAATGAGCTTTCCTGTGTCTCCCTCCTCCAATGTGCCCTCTACTAAGTGTATCCTTGAATATATGCATGCTGATGTGTGGGGACCTTCCCCTGAACCTACCCAAGGTGGCAATAGATACTTTCTTTCTGTGATTGATGATTTTTCCAGAAAAGTGTGGGTGTTTCTAATGAAAAATAAATCTGATGTGTTTGCAAAATTTAAAGAGTTTAAAAACTTAATTGAAAATCAAACTGGTTTAAAAATTAAAACTCTTAGGACAGACAATGGTCTTGAATTTTGTAATGCTAATATGAATGATTTATGTGCTGAGGCTGGTATTAGAAGACATAGGACAGTACCTTATACCCCACAACAAAATGGAGTGGCTGAGAGAATGAATAGGACTTTATTAGAGAAAGTTAGGTGTTTACTTGCTTCTTCTGGTCTAAGTAAAAGATTTTGGGGTGAAGCTGTGTTAACTGCAACTTATCTGATAAATAGATCTCCCTCTGTGCCTCTTAAGGGTAAGTGCCCTGAACATGTGTTTTCTGGAAAACCTATTGATTTGACAAACTTGAGAATTTTTGGTTAATCTGCTTTGGTCCTCCACTCTGGAGATAAATTGGAACCTAGGTCTAAGAAATGTGTGTTTCTTGGTTATCCTGAAGGTACTAAAGGTTATAGGCTGTGGCTTAGGTGTGACCCTGGTTTTAAAACTATCACTAGTAGAGATGTTGTGTTTAATGAATCTGAGTTTCCATGTTTGCCTGTGAGTCAGTCCAATGTGGATGTCCAAAATGAGGTGGAGCTTGCTCCTGAAATTGATTCTGTGAATGAACATGATTCTAGTGATTTGCCTGATCCTTGTGTGCAAAGTTCTGATCCTGCTTGTGTGCCTGAATCTGTGAACTTGCCTATACCCCCTGTGTTGAACCCCAGTGGACCTGTACCTGATGTATCAGGCCACTCTTTGCCAGCTAATTCTCAAACTGTCAACCCTAATGATTATAATAATTCCCCCATGCATGAAAATGAAAATGCCTCTATGCCTACTGATTATCAACTTGCTAGAGATAGGGTTAGGAGAAACCCTAGGGCTCCTGCTAGGTTAAATGACTTTCAGTTAGGTGCTTTTGCTTTTAATATGCATGATGTGATTGACAACTCTGAACCTAAATGCTATGTGGAAGCTTTAAAATCTGAAAATTCCAAAAACTGGCTTTCTGCCATGAATGAAGAAATGAACTCTTTATTGAAAAATGGAACTTGGACTTTAGTCCCTAAACCCTCTAAGTGTTCTGTTGTGGACTGTAAATGGCTTTTCAAAGTTAAACAAGAGGGTAATGATATCAGATATAAAGCTAGGTTAGTTGCCAAAGGTTTTTCACAAAAAGAAGGAATTGATTATAATGAAATATTTGCTCCTGTTGTGAAGTTTACTACTGTGAGAATAATGCTTGCTTTGTGTGCTCATTATGATTGGGAACTGAAACAAATGGATGTTAAAACTGCCTTTTTACATGGTGACTTAGAAGAACAGATTTTTATGAAACAACCAGAGGGTTTTGTTGATAAAACTAAAACTGAACATGTTTGTCTTTTGAAAAAATCTCTTTATGGTTTGAAGCAGTCACCTAGGCAATGGAATAAAAAGTTTGATGAATTCATGATTTCTCAAAATTTTAGCAGAAGTTCTTATGATCCTTGCTTGTATTATTTGAAGTCTGCCATACCTGTTTTTCTTGTGCTCTATGTGGATGATATGTTAATACTTTCCCCTAATTTGAACTCTGTGAAATCTGTTCAACATAGTTTAAGTACTAAGTTTGAAATGAAAGATTTAGGGGATGCTAAGAAAATTCTAGGTATGAATATTGTGAGAAATAGAACTGAAGGTTACATTCACCTTAATCAAACTGCCTATGTGGATAAATTGCTAGAAAGGTTCTCCATGTTAGGTTGCAAGTCTGTTTCTGTCCCCCTTGCTTCTCACTTTGTATTGTCTAAGGACCAATGTCCAAAGACTGATTATGAAATTGCTTCTATGGTTAATGTGCCTTATGCCTGTGTTGTGGGGTCTGTGATGTACTTGATGGTGTCTACTAGACCTGATATAGCTTATAGTGTTAGCTGTTTGAGTAGGTACATGGCTAACCCTGGACAGCCTCATTGGGAAGCCATGAAATGGCTGTTCAGGTACTTGTCTAGTACTAGAAGCTTTGGCCTGAGATTTACTAAGTCAAAGGCTGGAGTTATTTTGAGTGGCTATGTGGATTCTAATTATGCTAATGATAGGGACTCTAGAAAATCTTCTACCTCTTATATTTTCACTGTGTGTGGTGGCTGTGTTAGCTGGAAATTTCAGTTGCAAAATGTTGTTGCCCTTTCTACTACTGAATCTGAATATATTGCCATTACTGATTCCTTCAAGGAAGCTATTTGGTTGAAAGGTCTATTATCTGAGATTAAAATATTAAGTGGTAGTGTCTCTGTGTTTTCTGATTCCCAGTCTGGTATCCAATTATGTAAGAATCCTGTTTTTCATGATAGAACTAAACACATTGATGTTAGGTACCACTTCATTAGAGATCTTATTGAATCTGGTTACATTTTACTTGAAAAGATATCCACTCATCATAACCCCTCTGATATGGGAACTAAATCACTGCCTTTGGAAAAATTTCTTTTCTGTTTGAAATTTCTGCATTTTGATGCCTGTGATTAGCTGCTCCTGTGTGTTACTACTTGCTCTGTGCTCTTTGTTCTTTGTTGGAGTTTTGACCCTAGGTTATTACCCCATTTACTTCTTACTGTGTGTGAGATGAGTTTCTATTTTGAAACTGTATGTTCTGTGTACTCTGAATGCCTCAGGTAGGGCTGAGGGGTCACAGTAACTTATTGTTACTTTGTGTAACTTGCCCTGTACACTTAGGTGTGCAGGGCTAAGGCTATGATGAAACTGAGTTGACTGTGTTTGCATGTGTGTGGCTTATAACCAGCATGTAATGTCTTTATGAACTGTTTGAGCAGGGGAAACCAGTGTGTTGCCAACAAGGTGGAGAATGTTGTAATTATAGTGTTGGCCCAATCTTAATTGGTGCTGGCCCAATTGCAATTTAACAGCCCAGCCCAGCAAGCCCATGATGCGTAGCCCACTTACCAGTTAACTGATGGCCCATCTGTTCAGCCCAGCCCACTACTTAACCTAATGTTAAGTTGACCTAATCCTAGCCCTTGATCTATGTATGGGAATGGTGTGGCTCAATCTGAACCGTTGCCCTCCTTATTTTGTGACCTGAACACACTCCACCCGTACTCACTTCACTCCTTGCCTACTGTGTGTAAACCCTACCTTCACTGTGTGCGATTTCTGATCCCCTTCACCTTCTTCACCTTCTGTGGTGTTCTGTGGTGTAGATCTGTGAGATCCTGTGTGAGCCGAGGGTTGTGAGTGAGTGTGTGTGTGGATTGTGCTCTGGGTGTTGTTGGCTGGGCTTCAGGCGGTTCTTCCCTTGTTTGGTGGTGCCGGCGACCTCTGTTGTGACTGCAGTTCCTCAGTCCTGAGCCGAAACGCTCAAATCTATCTTCTCTCTCTCTCTCTGTCAATATATATATACATATATATATATATATTTACTTGTTTATTCCGCTGCATGTGCCTCTGTACTCCATTCAAGCCCTTAACCTGTAATACAGACCAATTCTCTTCGGAGATCCGTTGACTGTTGTGTTTTGGGAGCTTGCTCTGGTTTTGGGGCTTGAACAGATCTGACTTGGTTGATTTGTTTGCGTTTTGCAGGTGTACGAGGCTCGCCGTTGAAGCGCGGAGGCACAACAACAACATTTTATAAGTTATTTTAAATAAGTTTGTCAAAGGCTCTAAGAATAAACCCAAAATAACATATACTATATCAACTCCCATGCAATCTATGAACCAAAATTTGAAAGAAAAAATTGATTATATAATATATATAAAAATCTTCGTAAAGATAAAAAATGGTCAAATATAAAATAATTTTAAGAAATTTTTAAACACTACCCCTATAAAACACTCTTGCTTGACCACAGTCCACAGTTACCTTTTCAATCTTTTTTCATAATTTAAATCATACTAATTTACTATATACGAAAATAATTATTTTTCTACAATCTTCTCTTTCCCTAAATAATTTAATTACATTTCATTATATTAGTATATTATCTAAATAAATTTTAGTACTAATTTCCCAATTATACTTTTTATTTTATTTGCATTATTTTAGCCCACTGATCGATTAGCATATACTGTGTAGATATATATACCCGCACTAGCTACTTCACACTAATTAAGCCCACTATAAACTTATCTAATTGATTGTTTAATTTTGTCAGGAAATCAAACAACATGAATAACAAGGCTATTATTGTTCTGGCTTTTGTTTTGTTGCTTTCTTTCTCCTATTTTCCTCCTCTTCACACCATTGATCTACCTTCTCCAAGTAAATCACACATTCATTTTTATATAGATATGTTGGATTGATTACATGTATTCACGATTTTATTTTGTTTCGCAGAAAGTCCGGAGTCGATGTCACGTGATCATGAATTTCAGGTAATCAATCCGATCCTTCCAACGTTGTTCAATTTTCAAAAGATTTTAATTTTGTAATTTTAAGACAGTAGCTATTTTGCTCTTTTGAAAGTACTTTTATAGGTGTATTTTATTTTGTATTTTTTTATACCGATGGTTTTAGCTGTTGCAGAAGAAAGAAAAATCGACGGTAAATGGTGGGTTGGGAACTGAAGATTACGAAGAACCGGGTGCCAATAATAAACATTGCCCGATACCGCCATGTTAGTTAGCTCTGCTAACCTCAAGTTATATATGTGTACTTTATGTGTACTCATGAATTATATGGAAAGAGATTTTATTATTTACAATGTGTAATATTGAAAAATAAAATAAAAATTCAAGCTAATATCAAATTAAAGTTTATACCTCTGTGTTAGAATTCATTTTTTTTATTGAGATAATTAAAAGAAGATTTTATCATTCATTTAAAAGAAGGTTTTATTTATCATTAAAGGGTGTTAGAAAAAATCCGTAATAGAGGATCGCGATCCGATTTAATCTCAGGAGTAAAAAAAAATATTGAAAACCCAATCAAATATTAGAGGATTTAATATTTGACTATCAAATTAATATTGAATAAATCGATATTATAGTAATATTTAAAGAATAAAATATACTCCCTCCGTCCCGCGAATGTTTGTCAACCTGGTCAACTGTTCTCTTGTTTCCCCGTCATTACTTATAATAAAAAATATATAAAAATTATAAAAAAAATACTAAAATAAAATACATATAATGTATGGTGTGATATATGCATCTACTGTTAATATACCATATGTAGTAATGCTCCAAGAGTAACATCTACTTAAACCTTGGGCTGGGGATGCGAATAAAATTGAGTGAGTGAAATAAATTGTGTTGTGAACTTATACAATAGGATTTTGTGGACTGAAAATTATTGAACAATTAATTTTTTGTATGTAAATAAAATCACCAAAATTTGTTTAATTATATTATGCAATTTTTTTAAAATATTTAAAAGAAAAAAATGAGACTTTTAGAGAGTTTAAGCAAAATAACTTGTTTTTTTTTTTGATAAAAATGATCACACATGATTTGTATATTAAAAAAGTGTAAATATATATTTAAAACAGAGAGAGTATTAATCATAAAAAAAATTGTAGGTCTTCTTACATTCAATACATAAATAAAAATTAGCAAAACACGAGCTCTCTAAGTATTCGTAATTTAAGAAAATTAAGATTAGCCACAAGAACACGCATTTACATAGTTACATGTCTAGAAAATACTTTGCCATGATTAGTTCCGATTCAATTTGAAAGTTAATGAACACCCAAAATCTAAATGAACATTTTTAAGGCAAATGACTTGCTTATACGCAACAATATGTCATCAAAATCTCAACAAGCAGTCCAATCTTCATCGCTATCACATGTGTCCTGTACAAATAACAGTTTGTCAAATGTTTTCAACGTTCGTGTCTGTCATTAAATGTATGTCATTTTAAAAAAAATAATGTTTGTTCGAACCTGTGATTCGCTAGAGAACTCTTCTACGTCGTCATCTTCAACCTACAAGGCACATCCAAATATGAACAAACCTACAAACACTAAGGCCCTAATAAAAACACATTCACTTGATCCGGGCGGTGGACATGGATCGAATACAAAAGAACGCATGCTGGATGGAGAATTGAGGTGAATGAATCAGACCTGAGTGGAATCATTCGGATCAGACGATTGGGAAGTAGAGACCAAGTCAGCTCGTTTCCTCTTTGAGGATGCACCCGAGGTCTTGGCTTTGGATTTCATCTGGTTAACAGGATTGACTAACTCTACTCTCTGGAAATGAATGTATAGGTTAATTACTAACTTGGACAAGTCAGTTCTGATACGTTTCTATTAAAAAATCTGATGCATTACAAAATACAAACAATAACCTTCAGATTTTTGGAATATTTAACGACATAAAAATTAACGAAAGATAGAAGCAAATGACAAGTTACATCAGCTACTTTTATGAAGACCGGACTGCATTAAAACTTGTTGATAGTAAACCAGCATGAGAAAACTAGGAAAGCTGCTAATGCATAATAATCAATAAATGAAAAGCAGAAGTTATGTGCAGCAACAATACCTTATGTTGCTTCTTCGGTTCTTTAGATACAGTACCTGTATGTTTCCAGAACCAACAGGGAAAATAAATTTATTTAGAAACATCTTATCATGAAAAAACAGAACTCAACAGGGTAGATATTAATTGATGCATCATTTTAAGCCAGTGCAAGGTCTCATATTGTATCATACAATAAACACGTCAATTGAAGGTAAATTAGCAAACCCAATGTTCTCAAGACATTCATTAGGTCCTTTGCCAAACTTTCTTATATATTTCAATTTCAATGATTCTACATGGAATCCTTCGCTAATCATGTTTTTACTACAAGAAGTTGGATCAGTCGTGTAGAAGTAAAACTTTGGTTGAAAACTCGAGAAATGTGCCTCTGGTTTCATGCCTTCTTCAGTCTTCTAAATGAGGGAGACGAAATTATTTAATCTCCTCAAATGGCACCATAAAGATCATTCTCTGTGTGTGTGTGTGTGGGGGGGGGGTGGGGTGGGGTGGGGGGGGGGTGGGGAGTTGAGGGGACGAACCAGATTCTCTTTCCTCTACCTTCTTTCTTCCCTTTGTGAGATTGGAAGCCTAAATACAATAATAACAAATAAGCATAATGAGGTAACGGAGTCAAATACAATAACAAATGAGCCAAATTAACATAAGAAAAGATGAAGAAAAATAAAATTGTAAAAAGAGAAAAAAACATAACTTTGAAGTATTTGTTTTCTGTATAACTAAAAATTAATAGTGACACGTCAAAAATGATACTAGTACAACAACACAAGGCAGATTTTTTCTTAGCAGACATTACATAAATCAAGTAATTAGTGGAAAAATCAAATAACAAGATGGTCAATTAAACCCTTAAATATCCATAAATATGATCAGTTATCTCCGGTCAGAAGCATGGATACACACTTTGAATCAAAAATATATTTTGTACACTGATACATTTTTACATGCGGTCCTAAGTAAATTTTAAATATCAGCTGCAGATGTTTCATTTATGCATGATAGATTTGGATATACATTTGGAAAAAGTTGAACAGTCTTCTTAAAAAATCGAAGAACTACACTACCATTTGCATAGTCAAACATGCCTGTCGTGTCAACGTTAATCTCAAGCATTTCTTTTACAATCTCATATTGACTATAAAGTTCTCATTGATAAGTGGTCTTACAGGAGTGTGATGTATAACGGTGAAGGTGTGGTTATTACTTATTACCTTCTCTTCTGCCCTCCTGAACAATGAAGATAATGTTGTCTGAACAAGAGACTTTCGATCAATGCCAGAAAGATCCTTAGCATGCGCAGTCTTACATTGTTCTGAAGCTGGATTTTGCCTACTATTATCCTCATCATCGATTTCAAACACTACGGGGGATGAACTTTCCGGCTGTACATGTCCATTATGGAAATCAACTTTTAGAAGAATAAAGACATTCTTATCTACAAGTGCAGAAAACGCCAGGAACAAAAAAAAAGTAAACATGGAAATGTAAATAATAGCATCCTAACGTAACAAGCAATACTAGTGAGAAACAATAACAAGGATATCTATAGATTTAAAGTCCCTTCTTGATATACGATTAAATATATCGTCCTCTTCTGCAGGTGTTTCATCTCCATTTCCGGTCAAATCATCCATAGATGATGCTTCTGCGAAACTGGGCAAGCATAGACTCTGGTTAGTGATTATTTCTATAATAACTCTAGCCCCCCAAAAACCAATGTTAAACAATGTCAATCACAGTGAGACAAGTTAGAAGCAAAATTACTAATCTTTAAATAAAATAGATAGTGTGAGGAAGGTACAATTATTGCACACAATGTCCTAATAATAAAAGTTTATCCCTGTTTGGGGGATAGGATGGGGGTTAATAAAATCAACCAAATTAGCCAGACAGTTTCTTTGTGAATCCATGTAAGCTACTCTATAAAAATGACCTCGAGTTGTCTCAGCAGAAGAAAAATCCGTTTATTTGACCTGTTCGGACATAAGCATAAAGTACTAGTATTGATTTTCAAGCAAAACCTACATGAGGAAAACATAAAATCATGAATAACTTTCCATACCTAGTAAGTTAAACCACATTGCTCATTCTGATCGTCTGATCGAAAACAAATATCTCGTTTAATTACAAAATAAGCAGTCAGGGCATCATTCAGAAAATAGGTTGGCATCTTATAGACATATGTGTATAGTAATACTTCATGTAAAGTAAAGAATATGAAATACTTGAATGTTTTTCCAGCAGTCCTAGATGACTGCCGAGCTGGAGTCACTGTTGCCAGCTCATTGTAATCACTTGGACTGTCAGTTAAATCGTCATCCATATCAACTTTTGGGGAGTGCTGTCCCAAGCATTTCACAGCAGATTTCCCAGAAGCTTGCATAGCGTTGCATGTGACCCCAACGCCACCCTTGAAATCATACTCTGCATGATTTCCCTGGGACAGAAATACAGGAAATTGTCGGTGATATCCTGAGAAATATTTGGTTTGTGCTCAAATATAATTGAACTTCTGATTCCATTAATTGGCAAGCGAAGTAATTTACTGACCACATTCAGGTCGTTGGGAAACTGAAGCTGCAATTCCTCTGGATTTTCCTCTTTTGTTCCAATCCACCAAGCATCTGAAAATACTATCTGGAACAGACAAATATATACAAGACTTTGAGCCTCAAAAGAAAACGGGGAGGGGGCGGGGGTGGGGAGGAACCAATTGGAAGAAAAACTCATCGAAAAAAGATCATCTACAATTTCTTATGTTTACAGCAGTAAGAATCTGGTCTACACTGTATTTAGTTGACCTTGAATTTACTTAGCAGCTCATAATCAGCCTATACAAGGCTTACAAAACAATATCAGCTTCTCAACCATAATTCAGTAATGCAGTAAGTTTTTCAAAACAAAATTGACTATTGAAATTCAACTTTCACTACTATAACTACATTGCAAAAAAACTACTCTGAAAGGACAAAAGTCTAAGAATAAACCAACCAAATTGTCGAAGTACTCATCACATGTTACATTCTTCCCGCCTCTCGAAAACTGTAGCGTCAAATACCTATTCTTTGGGTAAACAATTGTCCCCAACAACTTCATTTGACCCTACACATTGAAAAGTCATGGGTCATGTGTAATCAAGATCTATGTTAACAAATGAACCAGTCCAGGGAAGAACGGCGAAACTTCGTTCCGGCCATCCTCCCGATACACAGAACAACAATGGCACATTCAAAGCATTGGCGAGAACAACTTATGTAATCTATGTACCTCCATTCACCTTGACTTTTTTCAAGTATCCAGAAAACAACAATATCGAAGAAAATTGAAAATACATTAACAATAACAGTGAGCCGAGAATTAGAAACCTGGGGAAAATCTAGGTACAGGATAGGGTTTTTGGTGCCGAGGTCTTTGAGGTCGCCGATCTTTCCACCGGAAACCGGTCCGAGTAAACCGGGAAAGGAGAAGAGATATTTGCTCTTCCGCTGCGACTTTCTGAGAATATCCCTGCCGTGGTGTTTGATCACCGTTTTGGACGGGCCGAGAGACGCCGAGTGGCAGCTCGCCGTCACTTGACTCTGCGACAGGATGCTTTTGGAGAATGCCAATTTTTTCAGCCTCAATCTCTCTTCCACCTCCGGGTCCGCGGCGGCGCTCGCTTCCTTCTTACCGCCCCGAGCCATTACTTAGCAGCGGTACTCCGATTTTGGCTATGGGGTGTGTGCTGTGGAAGGCGGGAACAGGTGTGATTAACCTGGGATTGGTGTGTGCCGTATATTAATAATCGCAAAATTACAAAATTGACCCGTATGTTAAGGATAACTGCAAAAGGGACCCTTCAAGTTACAGAATTGCTTAAAGGGTCCTATATGTATTGAATTCTCTATTTTAAGACCCCCACTCAATGATGGAAATATTTTGGTGCAAATATGAATTGATTTTGTAAATTACTATTCTTTAATAATAATAATAATAATATAATCATTAAATATCAATTATAAAAAATAATTAGATAAATTACAAAATATCAAATTTTGACTTTAATTTTATTATAATTTATTATTTTGAGCAATTGTTCACCGTTAGATCTCGTCAATGCAACTTCTATTTTTTTTTTTTTGATAGAAAAAGTGTAAACTTTTATAAGAATACTACCGTATATTTTTCATGTTTTTCTAATTGATATTTTTGAAACATTTATAAAAGTTAATTTTACATTATATTATATTAATGTTAATAAGATTATGTAATTGGATTATTTACTTTATATAAACATAATCAAATGATACATCAATGCATAAAATATGATTGAGTAATTATATTTGATACACTAATTTAGAAATTATATATTAAAAATATGTCAAAATATATAGTATTTTTTTTAAATTAAGTAAATCACTCACTATTTCAATTTGAAAGTCAAAGACTCAACTCGTGATATTTTCCCATTCTAAAAATCAATACAATTCTCTAAGAAATCTAATGGGCTAAGAAAATTCATAACAAAAAACAAACGGGGTCAAATTAGGATAACTGAAACTTCGATAGGCACTGCGGTAATATCCATTTTTAACGGTAACAAACAGCGCTCGTCTCCGTCGTTCTTTCGATTTGCCTTTCCTCTCTGATCGAAAAAAGGCAATTCAGTACGAAGCACGCAACGGTTCCTTCTAATAATCCAAAAATCACGCCCCCGATTTCCATTTTCACCCCCATAAAATGAACCAGTCGTCTCTTCCAGATATTTCAATGGAGTGGAGTAGCTAATTTTCGAATTCCCATGGCGACTGTTCACGCATTGGTGGCCAGTGCGAGCCATCTCAACCTGTGTATTGACAGCGGCAACAGGTTTTTGTGCTGTGAAACCATTGATGCTCCGATACGGCGAAGCGGCCGCGGAAGGAGGAAGAAATTCGGGGTTTCGCTCCGTGGATGCGGAAGTAGGGTTTCTGGGACTGGCCGGACATGGAGATTGTGCGCGGCAACGGAGCTCCGTGTTGTTCAGGAAAGCTCCGGTAAGAGCGCCAGCGTGCAGAACCAGGTCCCGTTCATCGAAATCCCGGTGACTTGCTACCAGGTTAATGCCCTTGTCAATGTATTTTATTAAATGTATATGAATGATGATGTTTTGTTTCGTTTAATCAACGGCTTTTCAATGGTTTCATTAGTGAAAGGTTTAAGAAATAGTAGTAATAATTTCTATGAGATGAAGGATGAGTTAATATGGAACATTCTGCATAAAGAAAATCTTAAAAAACATTGAAAACTATATTATAACGCATTAAAAGAGAAATCCGTATTTTGCTAAGATCGGCATGAAATAAAAAAAATTGCCGGCCTAGAGTTGTTGTGACTTATGTAACGGCTCACTTTTGCATGTGTTTGTTTTGAGTTTACAAGAACTATTCATAAAATTTAGGGAAAAATGTTATGGAGCTCTACATTGATTTCCACAGGTTCTCGCACCTAATAATACATTCTTATTGTTATACTCTCTAAACTTACTCGCTACGGTTTACATCAATGCCTGCTGATTGGTTCTAAGTTATAGATGAAGGGTGGAATGTGCTGAATTGTCACCTATAAATATAATTGGCACATTTTTCACGGTTTATTTGATGTATTTAATGATATCGTAACTTATCTTTTTGAATAATTCACATATAATAGATCTTAAAGTATATGGTCTGAAAGTGAGATGGCATTCCACTGAAAACTCAGCTAGGAAAGCATCATTTACTAGTACTTTACGTTGATGTAATCTGGCTAGATTTACCCCTGAACAAACAAGAATAAATCCAGGTATTCAATTCCAGTGAGAATTCGCTTGTGGTTCACTCAATATGCAATTGTTCCGACCATGTATTGAAAAGCAGTTGTTTCCTCTTTGTTACGTAGTCTCAGTATCAGTCTTTAAAAAGTCATTTATTGATCTTTTGACTATTTTTCAATTTTTGCCATTTGTTAATTTACATAATTAGTTTTTCTGGTATTATCGGAATTTTGGTTGTGACTGGCTATCCTACCATGTATTTACTATTTTCTTGAAATTTTATTAATAAGTTATGTAGTCTTTGCATCCTTCCAGGTTCTCCCTTTGGGTTCTTGAACTATTTTTTTTGTCTTGTGGTATCTGTTTCAATCTTAATGTTCCATCTGTGCATACTTCTCATTTTGTTTGGAAGTCTTTCAGAAGACTTAACACAGCCGCTGAGAAAAACCAATTTGAGAAATAGACTTCTCCAATCTCTAATCTTCTGATATAGATGAGAATTTTTGTCCTTTTTTGGGGGTGGGTCAAATTTTGGAAACTCATGCATTAGAATACGCTGATACTAACACCTGTGTTTTGATGGGGTTCTACTTAACATAGCTCTACTGATTAATTTTCTCACACCTGTTCCAATTTTTTTGATGATTTATGATTTCAGATTATTGGTGTTAATGATCGAGCAGAGAAAGATGAAATTGTCAAGTCAGTTATGCATCTAAAAAATGCAGAAATTGAAGAGGGATACACTAAAGATGCTGTTATATCTCGCCAGGTTGAATGAAATCTTGTGGTCTTTTTTGTTAGTTTCCTAATGATTAATTTTCTGTTGCATGCATGCTGATTTTTTAGTGACCCAATTTATCTTTTTTTTATGTTCCTTACTTACAAGTCATTCTTTATGACTATTATCTTTAACTATATCTCTTCGCCCAGGATATTTTAATGGACGTGAGAGACAAACTTCTATTCGAACCAGAGTATGCTGGGAATTTTAAAGATAAGCAGCCACCTAAATCTTCTCTTAAAATTCCTTGGGCTTGGTTGCCTGGTGCTCTGTCCCTTCTGCAGGAGGTTAGCTTGCTTGGTGATCCATTTAGATGTTGAAAGCCTCTTTATGATATGCATTCAAAGATTGTAGTACGGACATCATAGTCTTTTCCGATATTTTGCCATATCTTACTTGCCATCATCTCAGTAATCTTTTGTTGTCATCTGGATCTGTAAACTATTTTCTGCTAATTTTGACGGTAAATATAAGGTGGAATAAATCTTTCACTGATTCTGGAGTTGATACACTTGAGTGTATTTATCTAGGTTGGAAATGAGAAGCTTGTGTTAGAAATTGGCCGAAAATCTCTTCAACATCCAGAATCAAAGTCACTTGTTCATGACTTGCTTTTGTCTATGGCGCTTGCAGAGGTAAGAAAAAAAATGAAGAGGTCAGAGTGTTCAACCAGTTTTTCCTTGCAGATTTGTTATACTTCAGTTTCTTATTTTAGGCGTTTTCTTGAAGTGTGCAATTGCAAAATCTGGCTTTGAGAAGAACAATATTTCTCAAGGATTTGAGGCCCTCGCTCGTGCTCAATGTCTTCTTCGGAGCAAGATCTCTCTCGGGAAGATGACGCTGTTGTCTCAGGTAAATTTCATTTTCTTTGCACCCCCTTACATAATTTTTTTAGCGTACTTGTTTTTAGTCCAATAAACTACTTGCTCCTTTCCATTAAAATGGTTTTGAGTGTGAAAATAAGAACATTTAGAAAGTATAATCCGATGGTCTAGTTCTGGTTCGATTGAAATTGGTATGCCATAGATGGTTCATCTGAAGAAGGATGTTATTGCTAAGGATAGTTGTTGAAATCACATCTTACTCGTAAAATGCAATGCCTCTTCTCTTTTTTCAGAAAGAAATACTAACATACGAAAAAACAAGACATGCATGTTTTTTTTCTTTGCACTCCCTTACATAATTTTTATTAGCGTACTTGTTTTTAGTCCAATAAACTACTTGTTCCTTTCCATTAAAATGGTTTTGTGTGTGAAAAATAGAACATTTAGAAAGTATGATCCGATGGTCTAGTTCTGGTTCGATTGAAATTGGTATGCCATAGATGGTTTATCTAAAGAAGGATGTTATTGCTAAGGATAGTTGTTGAAATCACATCTTACTCGTAAAATGCAATGCCTCTTCTCTTTTTCAGAAAGAAATACTAACATACGAAAAAACAAGACATGCATGTTTTTTGCACTTGTTCCTAAGATCATGAACCTGGATTTGCCCTAACTTTTGTTGTGTTCATTACCTTTTTACTTTTCTTCATTGGACCGTAACTTACTAGTGAAATTTCATGTGTTTAAATGTTGCTTTCAGATAGAAGAGTCTTTGGAAGAGCTTGCACCAGCCTGCACTTTAGATCTTTTGGGCATGCCTCATACACCTGAAAATGCTGAACGAAGAATTGGGGCGATTGCAGCCCTGCGTGAATTGCTGAGACAAGGTCTAGATGTCGAAAGTTCATGCCAAGTTGAAGACTGGGCTTGCTTTCTGAATCAAGCGCTTAGAAAACTTATGGCTACGGAAATAGTTGAACTCATTTCTTGGGATAGTTTAGCGCTTACAAGGAAGAATAGAAAGTCGCTCGAGTCGCAGAATCAAAGGGTTGTCATTGACTTCAATAGCTTTTATATGGTTTTGTTAGCTCATATTGCTGTTGGATTTTCAAGCAAGCAAAGTGATCTGGTAATATATCTTATTAATTACACTGGAACCCTTGTTTAACTTTGGGTTAAATATTTGATTTCTTTATCAGAAAATAATTTTTGGGGAATGTTATGTTATTTTTCAATGCTACAAACCTCCTCAATGCTTTACTTCTCTGAAATGCCATGCCTGAATTTCAGTCAATCCATTCCTCTCAGATAACTTGCACAAAGCAATATATTCATTCATTTTCATTTCTATTGATCATTAGCTCTGCATGATCTGTTTTGTAGATTACCAAGGCAAAATCAATATGTGAGTGTTTAATAGCGTCAGAAGGTATTGATTTAAAATTTGAAGAGGCCTTCTGCTCTTTCCTTCTTGGGCAGGTTCACTTTTCTCTTCACCTCTCTTTTCATTGGGCATCTGTTCTACATGGTTATTATTTATCTAAACCAGTAATGAGGAAAGTTCGGTCTCATTGATCAGGGTGATGAAGCAACAGCTATTGAAAGATTGAGGCAGCTTGACCTTAGTTCCAGTCCTAGTTCACAAAAGTCACTGCAAATGAAAGAAACCAGCGAAGTTTCAAGTGCAAACAAACTACTGGTAGAAGTTCCTGTCATTAAGATTTTTTTTTTATTGTAATCCTGTTAATAGGGGCAATACTGGTTTTAGTTCTTTATTACTTAAAAAAAATAAGGTAAAAAGCAAAAAAATTATTAAAAAATATATAGCCAACATAAACTATATCCCATCAATTTTTATGCAGTACTTGGTCAAGCCCCCTCTCTTTATCCTCTTGCTAAAAAACTAAAATTATGTTGTCTGTAAATATTAACATTGAAACTTGGATGAATTCAGCATGATCGTAGTGTTGCATCTTTCATTTGTGAACCCATCACATACCTATTTATGCTCACTTAGAATTAGGTGAAGTGCATCATCCGGCATTCTTATGCTTACCGTTAAGTTGATTGATTTGTTTTGATCACTGGTACTATTTTCAGCTATATATTACATTTTCATTGTTCCACTTTTTGTGGTTTCATTTTATAATAATAAGTTATAAATTGAATTTAAGGGCTCTTTATTTAGCTCAATGCTTTTCTGAGACGATTGTGCATTTCTAGGAAACGTGGCTGAAAGAAGACGTTCTTATCTTATTTCCAGATACCCGAGATTGTTCCCCATATCTGGTAAATGCCTTTAATTACACTACAAAATAAATTGTGCTTTTTTCTTCTAGAAATGCTAAATCTCGATAGCAATTACAGTCCGACTTCTTTATTGGTGACAAAAGAGCTTCTGGAAAGAGACTGAACAACAGAGCACCATCAACTATATCTAACACAAGGCCTAGATCACTTGCTGGTGCTCTTCCACTGGATCAAAGAGATGAAGAGCAAGTCCCAATCACAGTATCTTCACGGCATCTTGGGCCGGCTGTCAAGCAGCTTACTCCTAATTTGCAAAGTCCGCTGATAGAGAGCAAAGGCATAAATGGAACCAGTGTTGGCTCACCATCTATTCAATTGAAAAGAACTTTAGGTTCAAAGCAGGGTGAAGTCTGGAAAACATGGTCGAGCTTCAGTCACGTGGTTGGAAAAATGGTGTATGCTACAGCATTTGGATGCATCTTGATTGTTCTATTTAAGCTAATCAACATGCAGGTTTGTAGACGGGGAAATGGATCTAGATGGAGGATGGGTGGGCATAGAATTTTCTTAAACCCCCCTACCTTGACTGAATCTCCTGTAGATTTCAGACACACACGCCCTAAGTTTAAGCAAAATGGAATTACTGAGAAAATCAAGAGAGTCCTTTCATTTCTTCAAATTCAGTCTGGGGTTCACCCAGAATCTGCAGATTTGCAGACTGCTTCCCTGTCTTCTGGTCATTCTTCAACTTCAACATACAGGCAGCCAATGTCTGTTGAAGATGCCGAGGCTCTTGTGAATCAGTGGCAAGCAATTAAAGCAGAAGCACTTGGGCCTAACCATAATATTCTTGGGCTGGTTGAGATCCTTGAAGGACCAATGCTAGTTCAGGTGAGACCCATTTCATGATTGTGCTAGTGCATTGGTCTATTGCTTTGAGATAATTGTTTAATTCTATTTTGGGAATTATCCCATACTATTGTTTTTCATATTCTGGTTTACATAGAAGGAAGCTTTAAAATTCATGCGAGTACGCTAAATTATTTCATGCGAGTAGTAGAGTTTTGCAGAAGACACATTTTGATGATTTGTTTTGGTGGCTATTGTTTGTTTTTAACTTTCGGTCAATGGGTGCGTTGTAGTGGGAAGCATTGGCCAATGCAGCAAAGGAAAGATCGTGCTTTTGGAGGTTCGTTTTGTTGCAGTTAAATATTGTGCATGCAGACATTTTGAAAGATGCAATCGGAAGGGAAGTGGCAGAAATAGAAGTTCTCTTGGAGGAGGCAGCTGAACTGGTGGATGACTTGCAGCCTAAAAATCCAACTTACTACAGGTACTCTAAAATTCCTCTTATTTGTGATTTCTTCCATCGAGGTGCATTTATGAATGTAGTTACCATGAGAGCCTCGTGTCTATATTTTGGCATGATCAGTATACAACTTTGTTGAAAATTTTGAATCATTGCCAAAATATTGCAAAATAACCTGATAGCTCTATTCATAACTTTTCATTGAGCTGGGAAATTTGTAATCGAATATAGCAGAGATTCAATTGTTGTTAGTTTGTAAATCAGGGACATTCCATGTTTCTCGCTAAAGTATCACACGAGACTTCATTTTTTTAGCTGTTGTATAAGTCTTTCTATACTTAAAATTTTGTTAATATTGGATGCAGCCCTTATAAAATACGTTATCTTCTGAAGAGGCAAGGCGATGGATCGTGGAGGTTCTGCGATGGTAATATCCTAACTCCGCTGTGACCATTGGAACAAACTTCAAACCTTGCTACATTGTTCACTTCTCATCAACTGAAATTTCTGTCTTGTTACCTGTATATGGTATTTCAAGTCTGACTACCAAGTTCTAATGAAGAAAGTAAGAGGCCCATCATTATTGTGCTCCTCTTGTTTCCTTCTTTGAGAATTGAGATAGACCGTTGTGTAACTAGCCTAATTAGTTAGAATATTTCATTAATTTTTTTCTATTCCAACCACTTTCCATTTTATTTTTAATTGCTTATTATATTTAATTAAAAACTACTATCATTGAAAATTTAGACATGAACAATGAATAGAGATCACTCATATTATACTATGGATGGACAAGTCAACCAGAAAAATATTATTCACTCCAATTTATTGAAAAAAGTGATCAAAAACTATTTAGTGAGAATCATAAAATAATTGAATTTATTGTATAAAGTGAATTCGTGTGATTGAAATTATTTAATTATTACGAGAAAAAAACGAAAATGTGTGATAAATTTTATTCGGATAAAATGATAAATAAATAATGCAAAATGGCAACTTAGGAAATCAATTTTTTCATATTAAACTTTTAAATTTAATTTTGCTTATAAAATAAAAATGGCTACTAATAATTTACGATTTGAAAATAAAATAAAAAAATCATTTGCAACAACAGCCTCGTAGTTTTTTCACTTTTCAGTTTGCACCCCCAATGTCAAACTTTCACAGTACAGGCGTGCGTTTTCTCAAAGAGTAGTTTGGTCCAAACTCATTTTTTCACCGAGAGGAAGACTTCCAAATTCCATTCAACTGCCACTCCATTGCCACTCTGAAAACCACGAGTAGGGTTTAATGACTGAAAAATCCTCCTCATCATCAATGGAATTCCTGAATTAATTTCCCTTACTAACAAAAGCCAACATCTACGAGGTACTGTGATCAGATCCCCTTCCCGATCAACCAATTCCAATGGCGGCGGCGAAAACGGAGAAATCTCCGGCGGATCTGCTGACCTCGCCCGGCGCCATCTCTTTCCTCAAATCCCTGAAGCTGAAGACGAAGCAGCAGGAGCTCTTGATCCGTGTATCGACCCTCGGATTGATTTACATTTTGGCATTCATCACGCGCTTGTTCAGCGTCTTGCGCTACGAGAGCATGATCCACGAGTTTGACCCCTACTTCAATTACCGTGTCACTCAGTATTTGACTCAGAATGGGTTTTTCGCGTTCTGGAACTGGTTTGACTCCGAGAGCTGGTACCCGCTCGGAAGAATCGTCGGCGGGACACTGTACCCTGGGCTTATGGTTACAGCTGCGTTTATTTTCTGGACTCTACGTTTTATCGGGTAATTTTTTCTTCTAAATAATGATTGATGATGCTGGTTGGTGGAATTTAAAAGATTAGGAGGAGCATTACGTTGTAAAGTTGATTTTATTTTTAATATTTGTAGTTTGCTTGAGATGTTGAGATCTGAAAAGGTTCGCTGTCCGTTTCCAGGTTTGCTGTTCACATTCGAGAAGTTTGCGTGCTCCTTGCTCCGTTTTTCGCCTCCAACACCACTCTCGTTGCTTACTTCTTTGGGAAGCAGTTGTGGGACTCTGGTGCTGGACTTGTAGCAGCTGCATTAATTGCTATATGCCCCGGTTATATTTCGAGGTCGGTGGCGGGCTCATATGATAACGAGGGTGTCGCGATATTCGCTTTACTTCTCACCTTCTATTTATTCGTCAAGGCTGTCAATACGGGCTCACTTGCTTGGGCCCTGGCCTCAGCTTTTGGGTATTTTTACATGGTTTCGGCATGGGGTGGTTATGTCTTCATTATTAATCTGATTCCATTATATGTGTTAGTTCTGTTGATTACCGGGAGGTACTCGATGAGGTTATATGTGGCTTATAATTGCATGTACATTCTGGGAATGTTGCTAGCAATGCAGATTCGTTTTGTTGGCTTCCAGCACGTGCAGTCTGGAGAACACATGGCTGCAATGGGTGTGTTTTTCTTGATGCAGGTATCTGATCTCTTAAGCATACAAATACATCTTGCATTTGCGTGGATCTTTATGCTTTTGACAAAGAAACTTGCTTTATATGTTATAATGTGATTTTAAATCTTAATCTCTATAATGAGAAGTAGTCTTGAATAAAAATTGAAAAAAAAATCAATTTTAGTTTAAACTTACAGGCACAAGCAATCAGAATACACATCATATCATATGTAGTTGGGTATGGGCCTGTCATATAAATGTAATCCAATATAGATCTTCAATATAGGTATCATATAATTTATTTGAATTATATAATGAGGGAGTTCCTTTTTTGCTTCTCAAATAGGGTATTTGTGTGATTTATCTCTTATCTGTATCTGTTTCCTATTCAGCTGGACTATTTGGAATCCTAAGCAAGGATTCACATACAACAAATATGCAGCTAATTTTTAAATGCTTGCCTCAGGTGTTTTACTTCTTGGGTTGGGTAAAGTATCTGCTAAATGATCCAAAAAAGTTCCATTCATTCCTGAGTATCACAGTCACCAGTGCAGTGGGTTTGGGTGCCATAGCTCTAGGAGTTGGCACTGCATCTGGGTATATTTCTCCATGGACTGGTCGATTTTATTCTCTCCTGGATCCAACTTATGCAAAGGACCACATTCCCATAATTGCATCTGTATCCGAGCATCAGCCGACAGCATGGTCATCATTCATGTTTGACTATCATATTCTGTTAATTCTTTTCCCAGCTGGTTTGTATTTCTGCTTCAAGCGTTTGACAGATGCCACGATCTTCATAGTGATGTATGGTCTCACTAGTATGTATTTTGCTGGAGTCATGGTGCGTCTGATACTGGTTGCTACACCTGCAGTATGCCTTATTAGTGCTATTGCAGTCTCAGCCACTATAAAAAATCTAACTCAGCTGGCTAGGGCAAAGGGCAAACCTGCTTCTGGTGGTTCTGGTAAAGGATCAACCAGCACCAAAGCTTCTTCTAAGGTGGGTTTTCTGTTGCTTATTGTATTTAATTATATTTTTCCCAACTACAACCCCTAAAAGCAGCTAATTGTAGAAGAATATCCTTTTCATTATTTCCTTTGGTATTTCTGTCTCTGGTTTTGCCCCTCTCCTTTAATACTTCTTGAACACACTTAAAATGTTTCAAAGAATAATTAGTTTAAATCTATGTATTATCTTGCATTTAACCTATATACTAAGGAATCCATTCCACGAGTACTACATTTCTATTTTTGTGTTTGTTTGAAAGGCTGTGTTGTACAAGTCATCAAGTAAAATGTGAAGAATAGTTTAAATCCAGTGGTGTTGTACTTTCGTTCCCCATGATTATTTGCTGGGAAATAACGAGCTCATATAAAGCTTGCACTTTTTTGGGGGATAGGAATCATTTTGCCGGTGATCAAATTAACTTACTTGTCATATTGTACAAACAGGGATTAGTGGATCAGTCTATGCCTTTCCAAAGAAATGGTGCTATTGCTTTACTTTTTGGAGCATTTTACCTGCTTAGTACTTATGTCATCCATTGCACTTGGGTTACATCAGAGGCATATTCATCTCCATCAATCGTCTTAGCTGCCACGGGTGCAAATGGGAACAGGATCATTTTTGATGATTATCGTGAAGCTTATTTTTGGCTGCGGCAAAACACTCCTCCAGATGCCAAGGTGATGTCTTGGTGGGATTATGGTTATCAAATCACTGCCATGGGGAACAGAACTGTGATTGTGGACAATAACACTTGGAATAACACTCATATTGCTACTGTTGGACGTGCTATGTCATCCTACGAGGACGAAGCATATGAGATAATGAGATCGTTGGATGTTGATTATGTGTTGGTGGTTTTTGGAGGCGTAACTGGTTATTCTTCTGATGATATCAACAAGTAAGAAGCTAGATCTATTAAAGTAAAAAAAATCTGTTATTTTTTCTTTTGTTAAGTATGCACGAATTAAAAGCTACCTGTTTGTGTGTGTGTATAATGTACTTTGCTTAAGATTTTAATAAGGTTTTGCATATATATAACTATATAAGTTGCAGTTAGGTTTATTGGATAAGAAACTTTTAAATAAAGTTATTAGGAGAAGACAGCAGTTTTAATGCAATATTAAACATTAGGAATTAGTGGTTTGATACACCCATGCTACAATGTTATATTATAATGCAAGGTTTGCCATTATAGTATATAATTTGATTATTTCTTGCCTGATGGAAGTAAACTAAAAATGTCTACAATATCATGTCTTATCGTATTGACCACTTGTCAAATATGCTTATGCTTATTCTCATAATTAATCCATATTCTATGAGGTGGCTGGTTTGGTCAAGACTGAGGGCAAATATGTCAAATTCGATATGCATGTGTAAATGCAGTGCTTGCATCTGAATATTTTCTGGGTTAGTTACCATGCTTCTCACAAAATTCGTGTAATCTTTCTTGTGTCAGATTCTTGTGGATGGTGAGAATTGGAGGTGGAGTTTTCCCTGTAATTAAGGAACCTGACTACCTTGTTAATGGAGATTATCGTGTCGACAAAGGTGCTGCTCCAAAGATGTTAAACTGTTTAATGTAAGTCAATCTTTCATCTTACTGAACATTGCAAGTTATAATACTTTCAGTTTTTGTTTTTTGGTTGTGCCATCTTGCTGTCATATTGTTGTTGACTAAATTTGAATGCTTTTATCGAAGCTACTCATACGAAAAATCGCTATTAAGAATTATAATTAGATCTGACTGTTGATATATAGATGTTGATGTCTTAAGTTTCCAGATATTGAGTTTATTTCCCATTTTTAGGCCTATATATTGTGGCTGCCTTTTTTGTAACCAACATTGAAGTAGTGTTTTGAATTATTGCTCTTTTCTATTCATGGGCCAACTCTAAAGTCTTTTTTCTCAAGTGCGTGTGCAATATTTATGCGAGAATTAACCATCAAAGCTGCTTTTTCTTTCTTAATCCATGCTCTATTATTTTTGAGATCAAGATAGTTATAATTTACGAAATCTTATACCTTCTGTTGCGTGTATGTTCTGCCTGTCTAACCAAGATTTGTAATGAGGAGCTTAAATTCAAATGGTGATTAAAGAAACTCCAACTTTATGCATATTGAACGGAACTATGATAAATATAAGCCTAAATACCATCTCATGCTAGGGCATATTTGGTCTACTTATGCAGTTTTGTGATAGTTCTCTCATTATGAAACCCATCCATTTATGTATATTCACAACTTTTGATTTATATCATCTCAGTAAAGATCGGTTACTTTTGGTTATGATTTTTAATTTAAATTCATTTGATCCCTATAGTATAGTGAACTTGTTGGTATTCAGAAGAGAATCCCCTCTTTTTTGCTAATATGTCGCATTGACACTTTCACTTGGCCTCTTGATTAGGTATAAACTGTCTTACTATCGGTTTGGTGAACTGACAACTGAATACGGGAAGCCTCCTGGGTGAGTTCTTCATATCAAACACTTGCGTCTTATTCTTATTCTTTACTCCTCCAATAGTTGTATTTAAATTTCTGTACTTGACCCAAAAAATGGTGCTATGACAGTTATGACAGAGCACGAGGGGTCGAAATTGGAAATAAAGACATAAAGTTAGAGCATTTAGAGGAAGCATTCACAACTTCAAACTGGATTGTCAGAATTTACAAGGTGAAGCCACCCAACAATAGGTGGTGACTGGTGATCCACACACTCGATAGTTGTTACTATAGCATTGAGCCTACGGATAGTTAAATTTAAATAGACCTTTTTGATTTTAATGGGCAACTTTTAATTCCAGATTTTGTGATTCCTTCTGAAATGTTTTTGCAGTGCACTCATCATTAATTTAACCAAAGACTAATGATATATAAACAGTTGACACAAACAATCTTTAAATATCAAGTGCAGTTCCAATAGTGTTAGAATTTGTTCTGAAATGTTGTTTTATTATAAATTACGAAAACCACCCCTAGAGTGTTGCTATTCACAATAAGAATGCCAGTTTCAAAATTATTACTCGTGTCATACATCATTTTTAACCATAAATATTTTCCATTTTTTTATTTAATCACTTGGATGCAATTTCAAAAATGACTTTGAACAGTTGACAACGTCATATATTTGATTCAATTCATATACAAAAAAATCAGTTTGATTCAATTCATATACAACAAAATCAGGATGTTAACACACACCGAAGAAAATTCATTTAATTTTTGATAACTCGGGAAACCCTCTCAAAGGACACGATGCACATCCTTGTGCTGAACATCAACGCCTCCTTCATATCCACTCAGGTGCTACTCTTTCCAATGACGACACGCGTATAGCAATTCTAATTATCCTCGCAAATTATGTATCAACGTCAGACTGAAAGAATAGCCTGAGATAAAACAAACATCGTCCTAGTCAACAATGTGAAAGTTGTGAAACAATCAACTCAACAATATCTAAAGTCTTTATACAAAACATGCAACACGATATTCATAAATACAACCACAAGAATTAGACAACACCTATTCAAAGGTTCTCATGATTCGTGCAGTATATACATGACACGAGACAAAGTGTCAAGGGTAAATAAACATGAACAGAATTATAATACTTGTTATGTCCCATAAAGATAGTCCGCATTACTTAATTTGTGTGAATAACAATCGTCGTGCCTTTGTGGGGCAAAGGAAGTATCAATAAAGCAGCAGCAGAAACACATGCTATAACTAATAATCCAAGGTATTTTTAAATTTCTATTTAACATTTGAATACAAGAATACAAGAATACAAGAAATTTGACTTTTGAAAGAAAATGATTGTCAGGCGAAACTAATTTAACTCTATTGATTACCAGTGGATTGATGGTAAGCCAATAAACACAGAACGCTACTTTGAGCAAGAGTGGAGATTTTCATGCCAATCGCAAACTCAAAAAGGTACTGAAACATGCAGTTGACCGAGCTAGTGTCTGTGTCATCATTCATCACCGCCTACCATAAAAACAGCAAGTCAATCTCGCGGCACGTAACACAATAAAGTCATAAACCATATGTTTACTTGAACTCAAACAGGCTGAATCATAATACTTGGCAAGTCAGGTCCGAATTGGAATAAGCCTATACTTGTATACCTGCTGTATGCTTGGAGGAGGACCTTCCATATAGAATGAAGTGTTGGTTGTACGTTCAGCAGTAAGCACGGATTTACGCTATTTCGACAAGTTCCCAACCGACCCACAACTCACTTTTTCAGGTGGGAGTATCATCGTGTGATCTCTTCAGTCCACGTCCAATTTCTTCTGGAATAGTACAAGTTAGAGCATTAATTATATTGAAGATTTTTAAGCCTAGCAATTGTTTCCAAGGGTTCCTTATCTTTAAAAACCAAAAAAAACCAAAAAAAACTGCCAGTGTTTTGGGTAAATCTAAAGAGTGACACTGCATAGTGACATGAAACTCTCTCCCAGAGCTGCAGAACTCTATTAGAAAGTCGAATTAGCAACTTTTACATCAATTTGCCTACAAATGTATCTATATGTTTGTCCGCGAAAAGAATATTTAAAAATCCAAGGGAGGACAAGGATATATCCCAAAGCTATTCTATTACCAATCATTATTACACATTCAATTAATATATACGTCTTATTACATTTTCATCCCATATCCATCACTTCAAAAAAAAAATCACTCTTTAATCCTTATTGTTCACTAATTTTATAAATTAGAGTAATAAAATGACACCTAATCGAGTTGCGAAACTAAGAAGTGCAAAGGTCAATACTACTAGTCTACTACTATCCGATATTAGGACTGTATTACTGCGGTAATCAAAAAGTCGTTAAGTACCAAAAAAAATCCTACAGCAAAATGTAAGCCTCTCAGTCCTAGGCCCCCAACCAAGATAATGATAATCAAAATAAAGGTAATGATTCTCTAAGATAACAAGAGTATAAAAAAACCGCAAGTCATTAATCCCTGGAGATTCGGCCCTAAATTAGAACCTTATCCAGATTCACTAGAGCCAGCACCATGGGATTCAAGAATCAAAATTAGCTTTAAGACACTAATTTATGACAAAAAAAAGTGGATCTGATTTTGCATCTTGTAAAGAGAGCAAAAATGAATTGAACTAAAAGCAATGATACTTTGTTCTTTGTTGAGTGCAATAATATGATGAAATTCGAACAAACATCAAGAGTAAGAAGAAGCATACCATATGATCTTGCTTTCCTGCATTTCCATGATCAAGCACACATGTAACTGTAGGAATTAGTTGTAAAACAACCAAGACGAGCACATTCGGTCGCAATTCTATTTCACAAATGTTCTCAAGTTACTTTCGTCCTGAAGTAGGCCCATTTTTCTCATTTCATTAAATATATGTCGCGCTTTATCCTCACCTTCAAGTTTTCGGTACGCACGAATGAGAATTGAACAAGTAATTACATCGGGACACAAACCCTTTACAATCATTCTATCAAACACCATGCAGGCATCCTTCAGCCGATCAACCTTACAAAACCCATCAATCAGGCACGTGTAAGTAACCACCGAAGGCAAAATATCTCTCTCGGACATTTCTTCAAACACCCTCCACGCCATTTTCATATCTTTGCCCCGGCAAAACCCAGCTATCATTGACGTGTACAAAATCTTATCTGTCTCTAAACCCTTAGAGATCAATTTTTGGAACATCTCGTAGGCTTCTTTCAACCTACACGAGTTACAAAGCACATTAATAAGTATGGTGAATGTAACTGTATCAGGAAATATCCCGGCACTTAACATTTTCTTGTACAGCATAAAACCCTTTTCCGGATCCGCCTGTTTACCGAAACCATCGATGAGGATACTATAAATCACAACACTTGGGAACACACGACACTTGAGCATCATCGGAATAAGCTCTAAAGCCTTCCCCGAATTCCTTTCTTTACATAGTTTATTGGCAATGGAACTAAAGGTATGCACATTTGGGGAAATTCCCAACCCCTTCATTTCATCAACAATCTGCAATGCTTTCTCCACCCGCCCTTCATTGCAGTACCAGTTTATCACATGATTGCACATGAAAGAATCGGGTAGGAAACCCGCTTCTATCATAA
This sequence comes from Euphrasia confusa, assembly GCA_954870475.1. Classification (NCBI taxonomy): domain Eukaryota; kingdom Viridiplantae; phylum Streptophyta; class Magnoliopsida; order Lamiales; family Orobanchaceae; genus Euphrasia; species Euphrasia confusa. The sequence continues at coordinate 38,345,960 of OX940956.1, read as the reverse complement.
AATTGAGAAACTCTACAGCTTTCTCAAAGGAGCCGATTTTACAGAACCCTAGAACCAAACTCCTGTAACTGACAGAATTAGGAGACAAATTATTGCTAATCATCTCCTCTAAAAGCCCGTTAGCTAAATCCATGTCGCCCTGAACACAAAACCCACTGATTAAAATGTTGTAAGCATGGTGGTCATATTCGATTCCAGAATTCCCAATATTACGGAAGAAATTCAACGAGAACTCCATTAATCCACTGCTAGAGAGACCTTTTAGAATCGAGCTATAAGTGATGAGAGATGGATTAATATTATTTTCTTCCATCTCTTTAAGCAAATCAAAACCTTTCTCTACATTTCCACATCTGCAAAAACCCTCAATCAAAATACTATAGCTATACACATCTGCCTCGATTCCAACACCCTTCATTTCATAAAAGACTTCCATAGCCTTATCCAGGTCACCTCTCTTCACAAACCCGTGAATAACCGTATTATAGCAGTAACAGTTGAGCAGCTGATTGATATGTTTCAAGTCTTGAACGAATTTCCAAGCAAGATCAATAACTCCAACTCTGCACAGCCCACAGACATAAGTATTATACGTCACGGCAGATGGAGTAATTCCATTAATCTCCATTTCTTCTAGAATGTTGGTTGCTTGATCAATATCCACCGTAACTTGACTACGGTGATGCCCACTGCAGTAAAAATTCATCATTATCGTGTATGTGTATACGCTCGGAAATGGTCCATGTTTCTTCATTTCTTCGAATAAACTCACGAGCAAATCCATTTCATTGGCTTCTGACAAACACTTAAGCAAAAAATTGCACGAGCGAATGCACGGTTGAAAGCCGAGTCTCTTAGAATGAGCAATTGCATCCACGGCATTTCCAAGGAGCCCGTTTGAAGCAAAGACCTTGATCAGTACATTGACGACAAAACTCATTCCTTCTGCATCACTAGGAGAATCCAGCAAAATGCAAGATAAACGAAATAAATCGAGGTCGGCCTTTCGACAGTACGTAACAATCTCCCTAACCAAGGCATATACTTCAAATCGCATTTCGGCACATGCGTACACATTCACAAACATCTTGAAAGCAATGAGAGATTGGTCGAAACCATACTTCTCCACAGCCCTCGCAAAGCTAAGTTTTCTTACGGTGTTCCAGTTCAAAGATTTCAACAGCCTAACGACGGAAGAAAAAAGCTCGACTCTTTCGAGACGGCAAGGGTTGTTTTTTCTCGGGAAGCTGTTTTCGCCTTCAGAACTGCTTTCGCAATTTGAGCTCGAATACTCGGGTTCGTCCACTAACGGAGCCGCAGAAGAGCGACTGTACATACTGCACAGAAAGACGCAATTGCCTACGGTTACCCGCCTCCTCGACGAACCCAGAATCCCGGATTTCAGAGAGAACGACCGACATATCGGGAAAAAACAGGCGGCCATGGAATTAAAAATTCAATGATGGTGTTTTTCAGGTCTGCGAAAATACTAACCTCCATAGCATGGAAGGGCGGTGCTTGTAGGAGTGACGGTGGCGTGCGGCGGCGGCGGAATCTCGATTGTGGAGGGAAATGAAAATGCGATGAAGAAAAGAGATGTGGGCTGAGTGAAAAAACAAATGAGTTAGTTGGGGCTTCTTGTATGACCAATTGCAAGCCCAATTAGTGCTGATAAAATTGAATCGAATTTTCCTTGTTGCGAGCCGTATAATCATCGTCATTTTTCAGGACACTTCTTTTTTTTATTATGCTATTTTCGATAGAATAATTGAGGTTTTTTTGACAAAAAAAAAAGCGAACTGAATTAATGAATTTAAATTGAATTAAAGTGAATATACTTAAATTAAATTAAGGAGGGTGTATTCAATTCAGATTTTTTTTGGATTTTTATGGATTTTAAAAAGTCCGTGGATTTTGAAAATCCACGGAATCTTTGCAGAGTTTGACCGACTTTTGTTATTAATTTATACGGATTTTTATAGACTTTAAAAGATTTTGAAATATGAGTTTTCATTGATTTACATAAATTTTTATAAACTTTCGGGCATTACTTATTGATATAACCGTCCTATGAAACACATTTTTCTATAAAAAAAATTAATTCAAATTATTAAAAAAATATTAATATAATATCATTTATATCTTTATTTATATCATTAAATTTTTAAATATATCTTTAAAGTATAGTTTTTATTTAAAATATTAAGTTTTTTTCTTTTTCAAAGTATTTTTTTCTTAAAAATATATTTTTTCTATTTTGTCTTTTTTATTTAATTTTATATAATTTTTTTAAGTTTTTATTATTTTTTAAAAATAATTTTGTTGATTAAAAAAAATCTATTTTCTTATTTTGTATTTTTTATTTAATTTTATATATTTGTTTTAAGTTTTTATTATTTTATAAAAATAATTTTGTTGATTAAAAGAAATTCGTAGAAATCTGTAGAGAGATAATTTTTATAAATTGTTAAATATTTTTTTTTAAATATTAATAATATTGTAGTTTTAACTAAAGTGTATAATTGATTCAACCAATATAAACTAAACTGGAGATATAAACTAAAATGAACTGAAATTAAATTTATAAAACATACTATTGAGTTATATTCTTGCAAAATACCATAATGAATATGCCAATGACTTTTTGATATATGTCTCATTACTAATTATTTCATTTCTTTTACAAAAATACGAGGTGGTGTACATGACTATTATTCTGACACGGGCAGAGTAATTTGGAACAAGCAGAAAGTTTATGTCAAACTCTTGTAAACAAAAGTTGTGCTTAGATTAGGTGACCAACTGTTCTAAGGATTCAGAGATTTAACTTGCAAGCATGTGCTTGTAGCTTCGAGTCGCGTTAGAGGAAATCTTCGGTCTAGGCATGCAATGAGCCGCGGGCATGTTGAAGTACTACGAGCTCATTAGATCATTGAAGTGCAGAGTGTAGTGATGTTTGTAGTAGTTGTTTTTGTATTTTGGTGATTTCATGTATTTTGTTATTTCTGTTTTCTTGGAGGACCTATTTGCAATTACTTGTTTGTATAAGTATTGTGATTGGCCGACTTTCTCATTTTGAGCTGAATGGAAAATATCTTTCCCTCCATTATTTTTCCCCTCTTTCTTCCTCATATTTTTCACTGTAAATTGTGAAAATCAATTCATGATGTTCCAGACTCTATACTTCTACATGGTATCAGAGCGACTGCAAGTGCAGTAGATTTGTTTTTCTTCCGCATTCTCATATTGTATTGAGTCTCTGTTTGTTCAAAATGAGTTCGTCCAGCTCGAATCCCAGATCTGTTGCAGGAGAAGCATCGAATCCGTATTATCTTCACAACGGCGAGAATCCGAACACCATACTTGTTTCGCCGCTGCTAGATGGATCTAATTACTGAAGGTTTTCGATGCCGATCCAATCGCTCGATTACCTTGTTCGTGTGTGCGGAAGCGTGTAAAACAATAAAACACGAACAACATGAAGATCTAGGCACACATTATATGTATAGACACGTTTATATATATATATCCAATATATATATATAGGGATTAACGAGAACACTTACAACCGGTGTAGCGTGCCTCGTTGATGTTGAGGAAGGTGGTGTTGAGTCGATTGAACCACCTCAAATGGATCAGTCTCTCAAAGCTCTTCTTGTGAATGACCTCGTCACTCCTTTAGATCGTCCGGATGTGGAAGCCGCACAAATGGCCCGGCCTCTACGTGTTGCACACGAACCCGGATAATGAACACCTTTGATTGCTTGAGAATGAATCTCCAAGATCACCTCTTTTCTCTCTATATGTGTGGATTTTCGTGGCTGATGCTTGTGTGTTATGAAAATCAGATTTTCATCTATATAAACACACCATTATTCACACCATTACACCTCTATGTAACCTCCATCTTAATGTGCATAAAGATGCACCATTAACATGCAAAAGAGGTTACAAAGGAGGTGAAAGGTCATGCCACATACACATGCCACTATGCATTGTATGTGGTCCCACTTGCTTGTGTGGCATGCCATGTCACACTATGTGACATGCATCCATGCAAGCCATGCATCCCATGCATGGGAATTAAATCCACGTAAATATTGATTCTAAATCAATATATATATCAATCATCGTACATTATCTTCGAGTCCGTGTGTGACCCTGTAGGTATGATTTAATTGATCAATATTATATTGTTCCCAACAATTAATATTATCAAATAATCATTTAACATCCATAGACGACCTTATGACTTTATCGATTGCACACGTAGGATCGAAGGACATATCCCAACAATCTCCCACTTGGCCTTCAGAGCCAGTGTGCTGCCAACTTCCTGTTGTCACTTTATGTCTAAGTTTGAACTTGAGGCAAGACTCGAGTCATCCTCAATCGGTTCAAACCTTTCTTGGACTTTGAGACAGACTGTAAAACCAGATTTATCACTATGATACGAATCTGGACGTGGCCACGTATTTCCACAGTCTCGACTCTCCAAGTGGCCGGTAAGACATGTATCCCATTATAAAATGGAGGACAATCCCATCTTGTCAATCCAAGCTCTCCCACTTGCTTCCTGATATACCCAATAACAAGTTTTATAACCTCCTTTTACGAAAGGCGTTTACTTGTATCAAAGTACACCATTTCACAATGGAATCACTCTAGACTACTCAGGTCAGAGGAAATTGCTCGACAGTCAATGAAATAGTATTATGACTCGAAATCTTAAATACTATTCCAGTCGGGTCTGTTCGATCATTAGCTCCCAGCTAATATCTATGTAATTGTACTTGATGTCCCACATCACTAGCCCATGAAGCGGCGCTATAGTACACATTACAAACTAGTTCATTGTATTATCGGTTTGTCCGTACTCGATTATACGAACCAGGAACAACTATATGATTCAAGTATATCAGTTCAACCATTGGGACTTCATTATGCGGTAAGTCGACCTCATAACCCAATTGATATCACTTAATCATTTGGACAATTCATATAAATTAAACCATATTTATATGAAGAAATATGTATTATACATATGAGTGAATGTTTACTAAATCTCCAAAAGTATCTAATACAGTAATAGAAATCACAGCCCATCTCTAAGATGTTTGATCTCTATTGCAGTCGTGAAAGCCTCAAGCTTAAACTGCTGGAGAGGTTTAGAAAGCGGGTTTGCAACCTTAACAAAAGTTGCAACTTTATTATCTTGATGTCTCCACAAAACTATCTCCCAGATAATGTGGAACATCCTGAGCACCAGCTTTAGATTTGTAGTGCTCCCTAGGCTCGTTGGCTTGCGCGATATATCTACTATAAATAGAGAACTATCGGATAGGACGAGCTAGTTACGCCACCTAGTTCATTCAAGAACTTTCAAATCTTAACTGCCAACATTATTGCATCCAATGCAATACTGTGCTCAGCTTCGGTAGTTTAATCAGCTATAATGCATTGCATGGAACTATTCCAGCAAATTTCACCTCTAACCAGACAAAAGATATAACCAGATTAAAATCGGAAATTATCTTAGTCTGTTTTGAAGTTAGCATTCAAACAGCTTGTTAATATCAACTCTTTTTGTCTTCCAAAGACAACAAAATATTCTTTAGTCCCTCTAAGGTACATAAGAATATTATTGGCCGCAGTCTAATGCGCCTCACCTGGATTTCCTTGAAACCGACTCGTCATGCTCAAAGCATACGATACGTCCGGTCGTGTACATATCATGGCGTACATTATAGACCCTATTGCCGAAGCATAAGGAATGTTTTCCATCCTCTTTTGCTCATCAAGTCCCGTAGGGCCTTGCATCTTGCTAAGAGATGTGCCATGACTCATTGGAATGAGACCCTTTTGGCGTCTTTCATTTTGAACTTATCAAGTACCTTATCAATATAGGTCACTTGACTAAGTCCAAACATCATTTTCGATCTGTTCCGACAGATCTTGATGCCCAATATGTACTGTGCATCTCCAAGATCCTTTATTGAAAACAATTTCCAAGCCCTTCTTTAATAGAATTAAGCATAGAAACATTGTTTCCAATAAGGAGTATGTCATCGACATACAACACAATGTATACAACGTAACTCCCACTGTTCTTCTTGTAAAACAAGATTCTTACGAGTTCCTCTGAAATCCAAAACCCAGTATGGATTCATTGAACTGAAGACTGCTACTCCGATATGCTTTGCTTTATTCCATAAATGGAATTATAAGATTGCATAATTTCTCAGCCTTATTAGGATCGATAAAACTCTTTGGCTGTGTCAAAACACATTCTCTTCTAGAATCCAATTCAAGAAGTTAGTTTTAGCATCCAATATTACCATAACTCATTATCAAGATGAGTAGCAATGGCTAAGATAATCTGAATGATTTAATCAAAGCAACTGGTGAAAGTTTTTCCATAATCCACCTCGTGAATAAAACTTTTACCATCAACCTTGCTTTGAAAACCCTAGGTTTTCCATCTGTCTGTTTAGATCTTAAAGATCTATTAGCATTCATTGGGTCTAACCCCGTGATGCAAATATATCAAGTTCAAAACTTGATCATCAGATATTGATATCATCTTAGATTTTATGGCACCATGCCAATTTTAAGTAGCTGGACTCGTCATAGCTTGAATATAGGTCGAAGGTTCATCGCTTTCCAAAAGTATGGATTCATATCTCTCATTGGTCACAATATCTAAGTATTTGAATAATAGAGATAGATCTATGACTTCCGGACCTACGAGGGTTGGTATGGCTTCCAAAACCATAAGAATACTCTCAACCCAGTCTTGAGTATTCATCATTGGTTGTTTCACTTGAACCTCGTTCAAGACAACCGAGCTCCCACTGAGTTTCTAGGAAAGATAACTCTTTTCAAGAAAATCACTATCTCGAGCAACAAAATATTGTTCTCAGATAGATCGTAGAAGTTGTACCCTCGAGTTTCTTATGGACATACCATAAGGAAACTTTTATCCCATTTGAGTTCAAGCTCTATAGAGATAAATCTCGTCAGAGAAGCTTTTAGAACCTCAAATCTTGATGAAAACAATTTAGGGACCCTCCCTTTCCATACCTAGTATGGTGTCTTATCAACAGCTTTTGACAGCGTCCTATTCAGTGTATAAGTTGAAGTCAAGAATTGTGTGTTCTCAAAAGAGACCAGTAGTTCATTTAGACCTCTCATCGAATGGTCGAACTATATCTAATATAGTTTGTTTTCTCTTTTCTGAAACATAACCTTCATGTGCTTGTGAACTGATAGGTTCCACATACATCAGTATGGATCATCCCTAATCACTCACATGTTCTCCTTTCTCCAAGAAAGATGACATTGTTATCTTTTAAATCACACATCATTCACATGTATCAAATGACTCCAAGTCAAATGATTCTAAAATTCCTTCTAAAAGAATTTGTTACATGTTTAGATTTTGATTTGATCTAATCAACAATGTTTCAGTTGTCTCATTGATACTTATTCGATTTGGCCTTTGGTCTTAATGATATATGTGATTTTGTCAAGTTAAAGTATACATAAACAATATAATAATCGTACCAAAACAAGGAATAATTCACAATTAAAATAGTTACCAAACTATTTAATAGTGAAAAACTAATCCATCAGTATCCTATACTGAACCAATATTCATTGTTTATTGAAGGTACGAAATTATATAGTTATAATACTAAAACAAGGCCCTAAGGCAAAACAACATCATATGATCATACGCCTAATGCAGCGACCTTCGCTCCATTGCTCGCCCGTAGATCGACATCTCTACTCACCAAACTTATACTTCTATGTAGTTCCTCCACATACAAATGTGAGAACTACGTTTGGCATCCAATACCCAAGAAGTAGAATTTGTGAATTTTAATGTCTATATCATTAATACCTGAAGATGAAGCAACCCCGTTATTCACATCTTCTTTGAACTTTGGGAAAATTCAATTATTCCCAATAATTGAGTCTCATTCAAATTTCCCATTCAAAATTATCCCAATATCAAAACGTGATAAATCGTAAGTGAAAACTTGAAGTTTTCTAACCAGCGATAATATCATGCAATTGAAGCCCTATCTCTCATAAAATATGAGGGAGCCAACCAGACAATCGACTAACGCCATCCCATGGCTCGAAAGTCTCTAATTTGTGTCATTTATGAACTAAGTGTTTTGGATTAAATCACTCCCCGAGGTGAAAATAATCCTAACTTTAGAATCCATCATATGAAAGACAAATTAGGCATTTGTTTTAAAATTGAATAAAATATGAACTTCTACATATTTGCAAGTAGTGTCCAACACCTTTGCAGTAGACGCATTCAGATTCCCTAGGAACCCTAGTAGCCTTCTTGCCCATACTCTTTTGAATACCTCATCCTTTATCATAAGAATATCCCTCTTAGGGTCCATTTTTAATTGACGACTCATCATCTTAGAAAAATTTAGGAGATCACTTAAAGCAAATAATCCAATCATTTGTTGCACATGTGATTCCTTAGATTTCCATTTTTTCAGCCTAGCTGAAGCGATGACCCTAGTCATTCAGAATTGCTCAATCTTAGCATATTCCCCGAACATGCTATTGAGTTGTTCAATGATATCTTAGGATGTGATTATCTAACACATTTTCATTGTCTTCGTATTTGAGGACCATCCTCAAATTACGTTGTGAATCAAGAAAATTTTGTTGTTCAATTTTTCATAATCAAGAATTGAACCAAACTTGAATTGAGTTGATATTTAACATGATAAACTATAAAAGAAAGATAACTAAAGTATGTAAACATCCACAAAGCGGTAAACAAATAAGGTTGTCTAACAATTGTACTTATTTATTTCATTTTGTTCAATTAATATCCAATATCATTGTCCCTTAGAACAAAACAATCCCGAGATCCTCATCTTGCAAATCTTTAAGCCGACTGAGTCCGCACTTAAGTATTTCAAGATAGGTAGACATACCCATGTCAATGATATCTAATATCACTCTCGGCCGACGAGAATCCCATTCTCATCTCATGTCTCGATAGCCACGCCTGCAGTGGATCTATCGATGAGAAAACCAAACTCACGTGTAAAGGTCTAACCTTTACTCCCACTTATCCCAAGATAACAAGTAGTACCCCGCTGAGGCGGACCTACCAACTTATGATCGAGGGCTTCATGAGTGTGATGTTTTTGGACAAGACATTATACTCATTATTTTGGGAACTTGCATGCATAGGTGTTTATATGTAAGTTGAACATTTATAACATAAAACATCCTATAACTAGCAAAGCAATTAAATACGTAATCGAAAGGCCCCTAGAACCTCACAACTCTCAAACGAAAAGATTAAAAGCAACAAAATAGGCCTTGAACATCTTCTGGACTGGTCCACGCCCGCCGTTTCAGTTCCGCGCCCGCCGATTTAGGTCAACCTTAGTCCGTACCCCAAAAACCACGAACGGCGCCCGCCGTTTCACAAACGGCGGTCGCCGAACACCACTGGCGGTCGCCGTTTCTAAAACGGCGCCCGCCAAAAGGGTCCAAAACTTGGCTGACCAAAAAACAGCCTTTCGGCGGTCGCCGTTTCCAAAACGGCGCCCGCCGGAGCACAAACGGCGCCCGCCGTTTTGCTCCAGCAGCCCGGTTTTCGCTCGTTTCGCTTCGTTTTGCTTCGTTTCTTCTCGTTTTCGCCGGAGAGACGATATCCAATGTCGATCCATGGATTCAATCCATTGCTTACACATTGAACAATACATTTTTGAATAGAAAAACCTATCTATTACAAAAGATTCCAAGGGACGCAGCCTTCCAAAACTATGGCCAATCGTACGTAAAAAACGACAATTTCATTCACCCGACCACTAACGGTGGCCGGCATTATATCTAAACACATAATCACATAAAACAATAAGCCAATTATGTTGATTTAAACATATTGTGTCCAACACAAAAGTGTGCACGAGCCCTAGGCTCTGATACCAATTGAAGGTTTTCGATGCCGATCCAATCGCTCGATTACCTTGTTCGTGTGTGCGGAAGCGTGTAAAACAATAGAACACGAACAACATGAAGATCTAGGCACACATTATATGTATAGACACGTTTATATATATATATATATCCAATATATATATATAGGGATTAACGAGAACACTTACAACCGGTGTAGCGTGCCTCGTTGATGTTGAGGAAGGTGGTGTTGAGTCGATTGAACCACCTCAAATGGATCAGTCTCTCAAAGCTCTTCTTGTGAATGACCTCGTCACTCCTTTAGATCGTCCGGATGTGGAAGCCGCACAAATGGCCCGGCCTCTACGTGTTGCACACGAACCCGAATAATGAACACCTTTGATTGCTTGAGAATGAATCTCCAAGATCACCTCTTTTCTCTCTATATGTGTGGATTTTCGTGGCTGATGCTTGTGTGTTATGAAAATCAGATTTTCATCTATATAAACACACCATTATTCACACCATTACACCTCTATGTAACCTCCATCTTAATGTGCATAAAGATGCACCATTAACATGCAAAAGAGGTTACAAAGGAGGTGAAAGGTCATGCCACATACACATGCCACTATGCATTGTATGTGGTCCCACTTGCTTGTGTGGCATGCCATTTCACACTATGTGACATGCATCCATGCAAGCCATGCATCCCATGCATAGGAATTAAATCCACGTAAATATTGATTCTAAATCAATATATATATCAATCATCGTACATTATCTTCGAGTCCGTGTGTGACCCTGTAGGTATGATTTAATTGATCAATATTATATTGTTCCCAACAATTAATATTATCAAATAATCATTTAACATCCATAGACGACCTTATGACTTTATCGATTGCACACGTAGGATCGAAGGACATATCCCAACAATTACTTCTCTTGGCGTCGCTCGATGGAGATTGCTCTCGGCTCCAAAAGGAAAATGAGTTTTGTGAATGGAAAATTGCCGAGACCAAATGAGGATGATCCTACATATGAAGATTGGCTTCAGTGTGATTTGATGATCTCTTCATGGATCCTTAATTCCTGCACCAAGAAGGTTGCGCAGTGCGTTGTCTATGCGACTGATGCGGCTCAGATGTGGAAGGTTCTACATCGTCGCTTTGCACAAAGGAATGGTCCTCGTACCTATGAGCTGCAAACCACCATTAGCAACATGAGGCAAGGTAGTCTCTCTATCACAGATTACTATAATTCCCTTGATGCACTGTGGAGTGAATGGGATCAGTTTTATAAAATCTCACCATGTTCATGCCCTAGCTTTGAGTATTTGACTGGTGAAAATAGGGTTATTCAGTTCTTAATGGGGTTGAATGAGAATTTTGGAGGTATTAGAGGTCAGATCCTTACTATGTCACCTTTGCCTAATCTGGATGGAGTATTTAGCTATGTGATTCAGGAAGAGAAACATAAATCTGTGACCCATGCTAGCTCTGAAATGACTGCTATGAATGCTAGTAGAGGTAATGGTCAGATTTCTGGTGTTGAGAATATGAATAGTAATGGAGATGGTTCTGACTCTAGTGCTCAGTTTGCTAATAAAGCCAAATGGGGAAATTCTGGAAAACCAGTTTGTGGTTATTGTAAGCTGGAAGGGCATCTAAAGGATAAGTGTTATAAGCTTCATGGTTATCCACCTGGATTCAAGTTCAGAAATGGACAAACTCCTGCTCATGTGAATCACAGTTTGCCTCCTTATGTGAACAAGTCAAACTCTAACTCATCAGCCCAAGTAGCTTCTAGTTCAACTGGAACAGATGGAGTTTTCACAGTGAGCAAAGAGCAATATAATTTGCTGCAGTTGTTGGGGAATCTCAGTACTTCTTCTGTGAATCTTTCTCAATTTGGACATGGTTCCACTGGTATTCTTCCATCACCAAATCAGTCTCCTACTTCATCCTCTTCAAGTTGTATGGCCTATGGAGGTGAGTGTTCTCTCTCATATGAACATCATGCTCTCACAGTTGACTCTTCTGTTGTGTGGATAATAGACACAGGAGCCACTGATCATATGATCAGTTCTCAGAGTTTTTATACTCATAACATAATCCCCTTTCATCTTCCAATTAATCTGCCAAATGGTCAAACTATCACTACCACACATAAGGGTTCTGTAACTATAAATTCACAACTTACTCTTGATAATGTACTGTGTGTCCCACAGTTTCATGTGAACCTTCTATCTGTCAGTACATTACTCAGAACCACTTCTTATAAAGTCATTTTTTCTGAGTCTAGTTGTACCATACAGGATTCACTCACTCACCAAGTGATTGGCATGGGTAGATATCATCAAGGCCTGTATTTACTGTCATCTACCCCTTCTTCTGTGTCTGCTGCTCATACTTGTCAAGGCCTTTGGCATTCCAGGTTAGGTCACCCTTCCCTTTCTAGAATGCTTCTTTTAAAGCCTTTGATATCTGATGTATTACCTACCTCTAATGAGATTTGTACTGTCTGCCCTTTGGCCAAACAACACAAATTACCTTTTAATAAGAGTACTTCTGTTTCCCTTCATATGTTTGACCTCATTCATTGTGATCTTTGTGGACCATTCCCTGAGTCCACCTTTGATGGTTATAATTATTTCTTAACCATAGTTGATGATCATACCAAATACACTTGGGTCAGTTTACTCAAATTAAAATCAGATGTCAGGGCACAACTTATCACTTTTCATGCCATGGTTGTGAATCAGTTTAAAACTTCCATCAAAATCATAAGAACTGATCAAGGATCTGAGTTTATTCTTTCTGATTTTTACACTCTTCATGGTATAATCCATCAAAAATCTTGCTCCTATACACCTCAACAAAATGGTGTTGTTGAAAGAAGACAACAAACTATTTTTACTATTGCAAGAGCTTTGAAATTTCAATCTGGCATTCCACTATCTTTTTGGGGTCATTGCATTACTACTGCTGTTCACCTCTTGAACAGAGTTCCTTCACCTCACCTGAACAATCTTTCACCATATGAAATCCTATTTCACACCCCTCCAACCTTTGATCACCTCAAGGTCTTTGGTTGCTTAGCTTTCATGTCCAATCCTCTCCCTCACAAAAGAAAATTTGAACCCAGAGCTTCTTCATGTGTCTTTATTGGTTATCCTGTCAACATTAAGGGATACATACTTTATGACCTCACTACTCATTCTGTTCATGTCTCTAGGCATGTACAGTTTGTTGAAACTGTTTTTCCTTTTCTCAACCCCTCTACATCATCACCACCCTTCCACATCCATACTTCTGAGGATTTACCATCAGAAACTCCCACTTTTAACCCACCTGATCCTACCTCACTCACTTCCCCATATACTGATTCATACCCTGTTTCTGATAACCTTGTTTCTGATGATCCAACTTCTTCTGGCCATAACTCTCCACCTATACCTTCTTCTCCACCTCCTATCAGACCTACTAGACAGAGAAAGGTTCCCCCACATTTGACAGATTTTGTATGTTACAATGCCATCTTGAAACCTGATATTTTCTCTGAGCCTACTACATATACAGAAGCTGCTTCTGTTCCTCAGTGGAGAGAGGCTATGGAGGCTGAGTTGAAAGCTCTTGACCTTAATCAAACTTGGATCATTACTGATTTACCTCCAGGGAAGGTACCCATTGGTTGCAAATGGGTGTTCAAAGTTAAATTGAAGGCAGATGGCAGTGTTGAAAGATTCAAGGCCAGACTTGTAGCCAAAGGATACAATCAAAAGGAAGGTTTGGATTATGAAGAGACCTTTGCCCCTGTGGTTAAAATGACAACTGTGAAGGCTCTTTTAGCATTGGCTGCCATCAATCAATGGTCTCTTACACAACTGGATATCAATAATGCTTTTCTGCATGGTGATTTGTTAGAAGAGGTTTATATGCAAATTCCAGATGGGCTTGCTAAACAGGGGGAGTCTAATAAGGTTTGCAGATTATTGAAGAGTCTTTATGGACTCAAACAAGCTAGCAGGCAATGGTTTAGCAAGCTATCTGGAGCTTTGATTCAATATGGCTTCCTACAGTCAAAATCAGACACTTCTTTATTCACCTTGAATAACTCACAGCAAGTTGTCATTCTCTTGATATATGTAGATGACTTGATTATTGCCAGCAACAATAGTCAGAGAGTCATTGAGATCAAACAATTTCTGGATGACACTTTTAATATTAAAGATTTAGGACAATTGTCCTTCTTTCTTGGCCTTGAAGTGGTTCATAATTCAGAAGGTATTACTGTGGGACAGTTGAAATACACTAGAGAGATTCTGAAGGAGTATGGGTATATGAACTGTAATCAGGTTGATTTTCCTATGGATACAAAAGCCAGGTTTAGTTCTGATGATGAAGATAAACTTACAGATCCTAGTGAATACAGAAGATTAGTTGGGAAACTGCTGTATTTGACTATCACTAGACCTGATATTACTTTTTCAGTACATGTGTTGACACAGTTCATGAATAGCCCTAGTCAAAACCATATGGGTGCTGCACACAGGATTCTCAGATACTTGAAGGGAACCTTGAGTAAAAGAATCTTTTATTCAAAGAATTCAGTGGTCAAACTCAATGCATTCTGTGATGCAGATTGGGGAACTTGTGTAGATACAAGGAGATGTGTGACTGGTTTTGCTATATACCTTGGAACATTCTTAATTTGTTGGGGATCCAAGAAGCAAACTGTGGTATCAAGAAGCTCTGCTGAAGCTGAATATAGAGCTATGGCAATGACAGTTTGTGAGTTGATGTGGCTCAAGCAAATATTCAAAGACTTTGGTGTTAACTTGCCTACAATCAACATATTCAGTGACAGTAAAGCAGCACTGGCATTAGCAGCAAATCCTGTATTTCATAGCAGAACCAAGCATGTGGATATTGACTGTCACTTCATCAGAGAGAAGATCCAAGACAGGACAGTTCATGCTTTATTTATCCCCTCAGATTTGCAGGTTGCTGACATGTTCACCAAGGCATTAGGTGCTGGTCTTTTTCACAAAATGGTGTCCAAGTTGGGAATGCAAGAGGGTGACATTCCAACTTGAGGGGGAGTGTTGAAGTACTACGAGCTCATTAGATCATTGAAGTGCAGAGTGTAGTGATGTTTGTAGTAGTTGTTTTTGTATTTTGGTGATTTCATGTATTTTGTTATTTCTGTTTTCTTGGAGGACCTATTTGCAATTACTTGTTTGTATAAGTATTGTGATTGGCCGACTTTCTCATTTTGAGCTGAATGGAAAATATCTTTCCCTCCATTATTTTTCCCCTCTTTCTTCCTCATATTTTTCACTGTAAATTGTGAAAATCAATTCATGATGTTCCAGACTCTATACTTCTACAGGGCAAAAGCAGGTTCGCACTTGAGGAGATCATGACCCTCGCGGAACGGCCAGACATGTTGGATAAGTTGTTGGATAAGTTTCAGATCTTTCCACCAATATAGACCATACATATGCCTTAAATATGTTGGCATAAATTTAAATTTGGTTAAAGTGTGATAATTGGTTAAAATCTATAGTATTTAATTTGAAAAGATATAATATAGTATTTTTTAAGAACACACAATTATCCTCCCAACATTCTAGAAGTTGGTATACTTCAAAAGTCTCCCACATTTTAGAAGTTGTATTGTTGTATTTTGATAAGAAGTCATGGGTTTGTTTAGGTACTTAAATACATAAGTTTAATGTATTAACGATTATAATTTTCTTGAGACCAACAATAGTTTTCTTACTATCCCACCTTTAAAAAATATTAGCGCAAATAACCTAAGCTCTATTTTTTAAAATAAATTACCATTAACTACTCACAGATCACTCTATAATTACTTAAACTAATTTTAATACTATTTTTAAATATAATTAACTCAATAAATTAATATCTATATTCTTCCACTATTTGTTATTATTGCGAGTTGTATACTATTTGTTATTATTCGAGTTGTATAAATAATTGAGTACATAAAACTGGTAAAAGATTACTTTTAAACTAATTTTGGTAAAATGTTAAGATACAAAAATTATTTTCAAAAACACCGAATACCTTTAAATAAATATTGGCTAAAATGTCAAGATACAAAAATTATTTTAAAAATATAGAGTATTCGGGTAACTAAATAACCGATATAGAAAATACTGAAATACTCAATTAGATAATTAATTATAAAACAAAAAGATTAATAGCATATAAAATCATCACATTTATTTCATTTCCAAAATAAACTAACTTTTTTAATGTTGCACAATAAACTTTGACTTTTATTGTTATTTGCAAAATCAATTATACATTATATAAGAAAAAATTAGAGAAAAAATTAAAACGATTTTTAGATTTAAAATATAATTATAAATAAACTTAAATATTTAAAAACACATTCATAAACATGAATTTTAAATTATCATTTATCACTATATATATTATTTTGATACAAATAAATTTATAAACAACTCAAAATATTGAAATATAAATAAATTTTATAAAATCAATAAATAAAACTATAATAAGCAATTTATTACTATGATTTTTATAAATAAATAAATTAATAAAAATAAGTAAATTTATAATTAATTAATTCTAAAAAATTCAAAAATAACTTATTTAATTTCGAATAACAAAATATTATATAACTCAATTTTTTATTTTAGTGTATATATGAATTTTAATTTATGATAATTATTAAAATATTATTTTAAAGTTAAATTTTTTGAATGATTTATTAAATAAATATTTTTCATTGTATACAAATTTTTTAAAAAAAATTAGTGGTGAGGATATGATTTATCAATAATTAATTTTTTTGTCACTTATATATATATATATATATATATATATATATATATATATATTAGTAATATTTAAATTTAGTTATAATTAATAAATTGTTTATAATTGATTTTGCATATAACAACAAAAGTAATGGTTTATTTTGTAATATTAAAAAAGTTTGGTTTTCTTTTGCAAATGAGTTAATGATTGTGATTTTATATGCTATTAATTCAAAACAAAATATATATTAATATAAAAGTATAATTTTGTGTCTGTTTGGCTGAGCTTATAAGCTCTTTAAAACAATAAGTTTATAAGTTTAAAACAATAAGTTTATAAGCTTTTAAAATTTATTTGTTAACTTTTAAAAAAATATCTTAAAAAACTTAAAAATAATTAAGCTGTTTAACAGCTTATAAGATGTTTAAAAAAAGTAAAGGTGTGTATTTTTTTTCAACCGTTTATAAGCTTTTGTAACTTAAACAATAAAAAACCAAAATACTCCTAAAATTATTACTTTTTATATATATACAAAAATTCCAAATTTATTATTTAATTTATATAAATTTTTTAATTTTTTTTTTTGTATATAACAATTTATTTTTGATAATTTTATTTAAATAAAATTTTAAATTATCAAACAAATTAAAACAACTTATAAACATATTAGGACAACACTAAAACAACTTATAAACATCTTAGGACAACCCTAATGGTTTTGCTAAAATAGCAAAATTATCTTTTATTTTGCCAAAAAATGGGAAGTGTCAATTGTCATTTGTTAAATTTTACTTCAATGGTTTAAATATAGGAAAAGTCATTTTATTAAATTAAATAATAGTATGTTGTTTTTTGTTATGTGATCCCATCAACTTTATAATTAAAATAAGTTTGTTGAATTTTGAGTGGTTAAGGTGAGGGGTTGTCATGAGACTCATGACATGACACAAATGATATATAAAGACAATTTTTCCATGTATATTTCCTCTAATATACATGAAAATTTGGTAAGGATCATTATTTGGCAAGAGTCATTTCAAACATTGAATTTTTATTTTGTTTTTTGCTTGCCAAAAAAATGACAATTACTCTTTTCATTTCACAATCATTGGGGTTGTCAGGTGTAACCGATTATTGAAACTAAGAAAATATTATTATATTATACCTTCTCGATGATGAACGCGGACGAGATACAGCCCAACCACAAATCCCTATTACAATTCGATAAATACAAAACTTTCCTCTTCGACATCACAACCACCTTTCACCTCGTCCGAGCCGAAACAGACGAAAACGAACGAGTCCTGCTCGACTCGGAGAGATTTCATTTTTCCTTCAGCGAGGGTCTATGCAGGCCAGAGAACTTTCCCGGCGCCAAGAGTACACCGGAGGAAATTTCCATGATCCCTCTTTTATCCAAGATAGAATTCAGGTTAAGAGAGTACTGGATGACTCGTACCGAAATCCTCACATTCTCCCGTGCAGCCCTCGATTTCGTCAAGCGAATGTCTGCAAGTCCCGAGCACTTCTACTCTGATCTTATTCCTGTGGCTGTGAGCTTTCGAGTCTGCACTCTGCAGGAAGTGGGCGAGCCTTACGAGTCCGCTAAGGATAGGGCGATATGCAGCGAGAATTTGATCCCGTTGTACCCGTGGGGCTACCCGAGCTTAATAAAAGCTGCGGACGATGAGTGCTACAAAGCAATGAGCGATGAATTGAAAAATGATCTGATCAGGCTGACTCGGGAAAGAAACGATGTAAGATTAATGGATGCTGATTGGGTTTGCTATTTCTGTTCGAAGGGTCAATCTGTCGGTGATCAGATATCTCGTCTGGGGTGCGATCACTCGTTCCATTCTCGTTGCGTGTTTCGATGGCTGGAGGACCACAATGCTTGCCCTGAATGTGGTTACGAATTCGGAGCAGTTTTTTAAATTTTGGTTAATATGGAATGTGCCTTCTGTTTATCTAGTAGGAGTAGTATTTGGTTTGTTTTCTTATTCCTTTATTATTTGTGAAGAAGAAATTCCCTTGAGAATATTATAAAGATTTCGATTAATCGCTCGAAAACGTGCAAAAAAATGTTTAATTCGTCTCGAAAACGTGCATAAAAATGTTTAATTCGTCGAGCTCTTTTAAATTTTAGTGAAGCATGTTCTATAAGATGAATGTTTTTTTTCTCTAAAATACATCAAATAAATCTAAATTCAACATTTTTCCTTCAAGCAACATATTTTTAACACTAGTAAGCTTGAAAATGTTGATTAGTTGAGCCTTGAATTCGGGCTCGTTTATATTTTTATCACAGTACTTTTTTGATAAGATCAATGTTTCTAGATAAATTTGATTTTTTTTACAATTTGAATATAAGGTCTTGATATAAAAGAAAAGATAATTTGTCATATCTCATTCTCATATCCAGGAAACTGAAGAAAGCTATGGCAAAGAGTGACGAAGAAGAAGGCTTCTCTCAGACCCCACTCAAGCTCAGCAACTCTAAAGGGAACCTCGTTGCCGTGGACAGCGACGATAATCTCACACAAATATTTCACCAAATCAAATCGTCAAAGAACTCTGTAAGTCGTAATCACCTCTTGCTCGATGCATCAACGTCGTCGTCGTCATTCTTTAACTGATTTCTGCTTCGGAAAATTCCTTTTTTTCTTTTGCAGGCAGTTATCAACTACGGCGCATCTTGGTAACGCTCAATCTCTCTGCTTATTTGTAGTTTTTTATTTGGTTTCTGCAAAATGCAAGCTAGGTGTTCGATGAAATGCCTCAATGAAAAAAAATAAAGTTCAAATGAATCTTGAAACATCTCCTCGCAGGTGCCGTGTTTGCAGCCAGATTTTTCCTGTGTTCTGCGAATTGAGCAACAAGTTTCCCAAGCTTTCGTTCGTGTATGCGGACATTGACGAGTGCCCGGAAACGACTCAGCACATTCGATACACGCCCACTTTCCATTTCTACAGGGACGGCGAAAGGGTTGATGAGATGTTTGGCACCGGAGAAGATCGTCTGCACGACCGCCTCTGGCTACATTCTTGAAGCCAAAAATCACACTTGCTCATGGTGGAATGCAGTGGTTCAAACTTGAAATGAGAGTGTGTATTTTGAAATGTTTGTCTTGTATAAAGTAGCTAATTTCAAAATTATTACAGTATCATTTTAAGCATCAGTAATTTCTAATTATTTTTTACTACTTAATCAATTAATCGAACACTCGATGTAGATTTTGATTCAATCAAGAATATGCAAACAAAGCTATGTAACTTAACTTGTCTCTACATAAGTTATGTTCGCCGCGATTCATACAACAAAATCAGGATGTTTAACACAAACCGGAGAAAAAATCATTTAGCTTTTGATCACACGGGAAACCCTCTCAAAGAAGATGTTGCACATGCTTGTGCTGAACATCAACGTCTCCTTCATCCACTCGGGAGCAACTGTTTCCAACGTCCCCAATGACGACACGCGGTACAGCAATTCTACTTCTCCTCGCGAGTTATGTATCCACGTCAGACTGAAAGAATAGCCTGCGATAAAACAAACAACGTCCTAGTCAGCTATGAGAAACAATCAACTCAACAATATCTAATAAGCCTTTATACCAAACGTGCAGTATATACATGACACAAGAGACAAGTGTCAGGGGTATAAACACGAACAGCAAATGCCTTTTGCAGAATTATAATATAGTCGTTTTGTCCCATAAAGATAGGCCGCATTACTTAATTTGTGTGAAATAACTATCAGCATGTATAGAAAGTACAGTACACATGCTATGACTATTAGTTCAAGGTATTTCGAAATCTCTATTAACATTTGTATAATCGAATACAAATAAATTGACTTTTGAAAAAACAAATGATAATCAGGCGAAACTAATTTAACTCTATTGATTACCAATTTACCAGTGGATTGATGATGAGCCAATACACATAGTTCGTTACTTTGAGCAATAGGGGAGATTTTCATGCCAACCGCAAACTCAACAAGATACTGAAACACGCAGTTGACCGAGCTATGGTCTGTGTCATCACCACCTACCATAAAAACAGCATGTCAAAAACACACGGCACATTCCACAGTGTAGAATAATGTCATAAACCATATGTTTACCTGAACTTAGAATCTTTTTCTGACAGCAAACAGGCTGGGCCATAACACTTCACAAGTCAGGTCGGAATTGGAAAAAATAATACTCCACTTTAATTGAGATGCATATAACTTATATACCTGCTGTATGCTTGGAGGCGGACCTTCCGTATAGACTGAAGTGTTGGTTGTACCTTCAGCAGTAGGCACAGATTTACGTTTTTTCGCCAAGTTCCCAACCGATCCACAACTCCCTTTTTCAGGTGGAGTATCATCGTGTGATCTCTTCAGTCCACGTCCCGTTTCCTCGGGCATTGTACAGTTAGGGCATGGATTATGTTGAAGATTTTTAAGCCTAGCAATTGTTTCTGAGAGTTCCTTATCTACAAAAGCCAGAAAAATATAAAAAAAACTTTCAGTGGTTTGGGCATATCTAAAGAGTGACACTGCATAGTAACTCTATTTTCCTAAATAAATGTCGATATGTTTGGCCGCGAAAAGAAAATTTAAAAATCCTAGGGGGAACAAGAATATATCCTTGAACTATACTATTCACTTCAACCCTTTCTATAAACATTATTCGATTACCAATCATTATTACTCATTTATTAATACAACTATACATTTTCATCTTATATCCATCACTTTAAAAAGAAAAAACTCATTCTGTAATCATTATTGTTCTCTCAGATCCAAAATCACTGATAAGATATAACATCCTTACTTTTCTGACTTTCTTCCATCAACTGCTTTTCGTACTCAGCATGTTGTTCATCAACTGAAGATCTGAAGCCAAACGATATCAACAACTCACATTTAATTTTTTTTTTAATAAAAAAACATAAGATTCAAAATAGATTGTTATAAATCCATGCCTGATTAAAGCCATTTCACTTTTCATCTCATCAACTTGTGCATTAAGCTTTTCATTCTCACTTTTCAAGTATTGTATCATTTCATCCGCAGCTGCATTAACAGATAACATCGGGCATTTAAGACAAAATCTGAATAATTTTATAGTGCAAAAAAGATAATAAGAGGCACTCAGCAAGCTGTAACAACAAATGGGAATCTTCAAGGATAGGTAGTTTTTACATATTTCAGTTTATGTATAAATTGCTGTGTATGCCAATACACTGATTCATGAGGGTGTTTCTGAATAATGTTGGTTTCTACGTATTACTGCAGTAATCAAAAAGTCGTGAAGTACTCAAGTACCTAAAAAAATCCTAAAACAAAATGTAAGTCTCTCAGCCACAGGCCTCCAACCAAAATAATGATAGCAAAAAATAAACGTAATGATTCTCTAAAGTGTTTGAAAGCACCTTATGGCAAATACATATGTGATCCTTAGAGATTCCCCAAAATGAGTACCTTATCCAGATTCGTATGTGATTCAAGAGCCCAAACTAGCTTTCAGACACTAATTTACGACAAATAAGAAGATTTGATTTGGCATCTTAGAGAGAAAGCAAACAAATCGAATTAGTAATCTAGGAACCATCTGAAAAAAACAGCAATAACTGGTGATAAGAACCAATCAGAAGAGTGAAGGATATTTCAACTTTCTGCAGTTAATTCACACACTAGATTGTCTATACACAACATACACATAGAAGTCGTGCGGATATTTTGTAAACAAGTCAACACACATGCGTAAAAAAAATAAAAATTCACAAGGGATATAGTCCAACTTTTCTTTCTTTGTCCCCTTTTCTCAACATCAAATCATCACATTCGAATTCAAATTGCATCACAAACCGAAACGGAAAACGTGAATTATTGATATCGTACCAGCTTCATAATTCAAGAATTTAACTTCTTGGTCATGATTCAGCTTGTCGAAACGAGACTCCTTTTCCTTCTGCAGTGGGAAAAGAAACAAACGGTATTAAAAATATTGAGTACATTATTCGTATAAGTAGAAGCCACACAAAGGGATGACCTTGAGTTTGCTGTACTTGTCGTAGAGCTTTGAGTATAGCACCTCCATCTCGAATCTATGAAAAATAAAATCCTAAAGAACCGATCAATTTTGGATCATGAATTCAAATCCTGCAAACCCAATTTATATATTTATACAGTGAAATAACTGGGAATTATTCACAATCAAATTTCATACTGTACTATTTTCCCTCGATTGAAAATCTTTCACAATAAACTACTTGGGATTTTGCAAGCCCTCGATTGAACATCTTTCACATGCTTTACTGAATCAATTAGCTCATACTATTATAATTTAATAACACGCAATAGAGCGTGAGTGAGTGCGAGAGAGAGAGAGAGAGATGAACCTGTAGAACGCGGTGATATTTGAATTTGACGTGAAAAGGGTTTTAGCGGGATTCGCTCCGCAAGCTTTTTGGTATGGAGAATTTGAGCTTTTCGTACTACCCTCTTCCAATTCAAGCTTTTGGGTATGGAGTTCCAATTCCAAAATTTCATTCAAATGAATTTTAATAGATTTGAATATTTCCACTTGTGGGAATACCACTTTTCATTCACAAATATAAAAATATAAAACGTCTACTCTTTTTAACCCCACATATAAAACTACACCCATTCTACACAAAATGAAAAAGGAAAAGTCATATATACCCTTACTTTTCTTTTCTCTCTTTTAATAACAAAAAATCAATTAAAATACATTTTAAAAAAACCAAAAAGAATTTCTGTGGGGCCCACCTTTACACAAATCAGATTTTTTGAGGTTGGTGAGGGTGTAAATGCATGCATGAATGCATATCCCCTCTACCACCTCAAACCCTCCATAACTCAAACCAAACTCATTTCAAAAAAAAAAAAATGCTCTCATTTCTCTCTAAATAAAAGCAAGTTCGGTCGGAATCTAGGTGAAAAGAGCTGCTTTCGACAGGAAAAAGGTACGTTGCACGCAAAGGATCCCCGTTTTTTTTTTTTTTTCCGATCTGGTTTTTTTCGCCCTCGGTCGAAGCCCTCGGTCGAAAATATGACCGAGGGGACGACCGAGGGCGACTGGGTTCTTGAGCCCTCGGTCGAGAATTTTGGCCGAGGGCCCTCGGTCAACCGGCCAAGTGACCGGATAACTTGGCCCTCGGTGACCGGGTAGCTCGGCCAAGTGACCGAGCAATTTTGGCCCTCGGTCACCGATCGGCCAAGTGCACTTGGTCAAATTTTGACCAAGTGCAGAATTTTTTTTTTTTTTTTGCCCTCGGTGACCGGATAGCTCGGCCAAGTGACCGAGCAATTCTCGGCCCTCGGTCACCGAGCGGCCAAGTGCACTTGGTCAAAATGTTGACCAAGTGCAGAATTTTTTTTTTTTTTTTTTAAATTGAATTGTCTATTAATTAATGGCTTGTTTGGATGTATATTTTGGATTTTCTAATTGAATTCAATTGTTATTTGTAATTGTGATGAATATTTTGGATTTTCTAATTGAATTCATTTGTTATTTGTAATTGTAGATGTCGAATCAACGAATCACGGTACGTTACGGTGGTCGTTGGGATCGAGAGGGCTACGTTGACGGAGTAGACATGTGCCTCTTCTTTCGTAGGGAAGAAATTACACTCGACACTCTCGTGAGCCGGATTCGTGCGGTTTTGCGCCCTCCGCCCAATGTCGAGTATTTGTTGTATTGTTATACCCGAGGCTATGACATGAGGAGCGTGCGAGCTCCTATGCTATGCGACGAGGATGTGTCCCGCATGTTAGACGAGCAAAGGGCTGAGTGCTTTGTGTTCGTCGTCGAAGTAGAGGGACAACAAGCTGCGCCGGAGGTGAATATCGGAGAAGAAAATCGTGATCGGGGCGCACCGTCAGAGAACGAGAACGAGAACGAGGAGGTACACACTTCCGAGGACGAGGAAGAGGCCCGTCAGTCCGATCTCTTGGATTCTTTGACCACGGAGTGGACCGAGTGGATCAGGCAGCCGGACGTGGTTAAAAAGATTATGTCGCGCCGTAATATGTCCTCGAGTTCTACTGCGGGAGGCGGCGAGCAAGCCGAAGCTTTTCAGAATGCACAGAATAATCCACTGCGCAATTGGATCATTCCACTGCCGACGTTTGACCCCGCTGTTCCGTTGCGTTCTGTCGAATCCCAACCGATTTATGGTCAGATGGTAGTCGGTGCCACGTTCCGAAAGAAACAGGATCTGAAGGTGATGGTGGGGATGTATCACATGGAGAATAACGTGGAGTGCAAAACTGCTCGCTCGGGCACTGATCGGGTGACGTACGTTTGCAAGCTGGGGCGTGAGAAATGCCCGTTCAAATTGTGTTCCACGGGTTCCGATAACACCTTTTGGAGGATTACGAGGCTGAACTTGAATCACGAGTGCCGTAACAATTTGGGGCGGACTGCGGATCGACAGGTGTCGAGCAGGGTTGCGGCTACTTTCTTTGCACGCCAGTTAGTCGGGAATCGGGAACTGGTTCCGAAAGATATGGTTGATGATTTGAGGAGATTGTACGGAGTTCACATCAACTACAACTTCGCCCTGCGGACGAGGAATCTGGCGCTTGAAATAGCGTACGGCGACTATCATGGATCGTATCAGAGGCTCCCGTCATATTTGTACATGCTGAAAGAACGTAATCCCGGGACTATGTATGATATTCAGACGACCAGTGATGGCGTGTTTTGCCACATGTTTGTTGCGCTCGGGCAGTGCATTCGTGCATTTGAGCAGGGCACTCTGAGGCCGGTGATAGTAGTCGACGCCACACATTTGAAAGGGAGAAACACTGGTGTGTTGTTTGTCGCAGTCACGAAAGACGGGAATGAGAATATTTTCCCGCTTGCGTTTGGTATCGGTCCGATAGAGAATGACGAGGAGTGGACGTGGTTTCTCAAGAACCTCAGAGATTGCTACGATACAGACGACGAGTGATTAGACGTTGTAGTGCGTCAAAAATCAAATAAAAATAACCGAACTTATTGCCGAAGCAATTCGCCCGAGTCGATCTCACGAGGAACACTACTATCGGCAAGTACAAATGTTTTTATGTTTGCAACGAGAGAAAGAAAAGAGATATAGCATAATGCATGGTTTGGGTTTGTTTTGTTTTTAAACTAAATTAACTAAGAACTAAAAACTAAAGTAAATCAAAAAGTAATGAACGATGATTAATTAATAAAGAGAGAAACTAGAGCTTCGGGTTCATCAAACATAAACTTCGGGTTTTCAATTCACAAGAAACAAATAAAAGCTAAAATGTCCGTCTCCGGTTGATTTTAGTGAGTTCGATTAACCTAGGTCTAGTAATTGCTCCTAAGCCTCATACAATCTTTGAAATATCAATTTAGCAATTAATCGAACACCTTAGATGTACTCATAAATCTCTAACCCTAGTTTATGTTTGAATTCCCCTAACCCTAATCAAATTAATTAGCTACTCATTATTTCAAACGAAGAACAATAATCAAAGAACAAGGAATTCATATTGATGATTTTATTGAAAAGAAAAATAAGAACAATGGAATAAGAAAACAATAATAATCTATCAAATTAAATTAAAAGAAAACTTACTAGAATTTGAATAAGAATTCAAACAAACCAAATCAAGATACACTATCAATGATCCGAGCAATCGAAAGTAATCAATCTCCAAGCGAAAAGTATCCTAAGTCTAAGAGAACAAGTGCTGGAAATCGTCCATGAAGAAGTGTATGAAATTAGGGCCAAAACCCTATATATAGTACATGAAAAACGAGGGTCAAAACGCGAGTCAAAGGCTGGAAATTGGACCAAGCGGTCGCCTGGGTACGGAGCGGGCGCTCGCGACATGTGGCAGGCGAGCGCTAAGTGAGGGAGCGGGCGCTTGCTGCAATTTGGCAGATTCTGGACAAGGGGGGCAAGCGGTCGCCTGGTCACCAAGCGGGCGCCTTCTGAATGCCGCGGGCGAGCTCTTGTGTGGCTGGGCCATGTAGAAAACTCTAAGGTCTTTCCGTAGAGGTATAGATCATCTCCACAGGTGGTCTGAGTTGGGAGACCCAAGCTCTCCAAGTTCGCTGCGCATACACTCCGGGGCAGCTGCGTACTGGGCTGGAAACTCAAGTATTGCGACTATATTACGGAGATATATGATAATTAAAGGGCAGGGCCTCGTACAACTCTTCGAGAGCTTTCCGACAAGTTATGGACCATGCATGTATGTGGTCGGAGCTGAGAGAACCAAGCTCTCCAAGTTTGCTGCACATACACCCCGGGGCAGCTGCATACTGGGCTGGAAACCCATGAATTCCGGCTCTATGACGGGGAACCATGAGAACAAACTGGTAGGACCATGTAGAAGATTACAAGATCTTTCCGACAATGTATGGATCGTGTTTATAGGTGGTCGGAGTTGGGAGAACCAAAGTGGCCAAGTTCGCAGCGCAATCACGATAGGTGGTTGGTCAAATCACTTTACCGTTTTTCAACTCGTTTTTGCTCGTTTTCGCATTGAACATGATCATACACCTACACACTTCAAAAAACGTCAAACCTACCGAGAATCATGAGAATGATGCACAAGAATGACTCAAAATGGCATGAGACGACACAAAACATCATAGGAAAAGTAGCACAAAAACATGTAAATCAACTCCCCCACACTTAGCTCTTTGCTTGTCCTCAAGCAAACAATTACGGTATACAATACGAACCAAGCATCGACTAAGCTCAAGACAAACAATCAACCATAAGGGAATTCAAGTCATCCACATTCGACAAATCAGAACCAACTAGTGAGTGTCCCTCAAGTATTCAAATCCCCACAGTTCAAACCATGACTCCACTCCACCAATATCAACAGCGAGCACAAGTAAACAAAGCCACAGAAATCTCTAGCCAAGTTAATCAAGTGAGGCAATATTCACTAGGTGTAAACATTCGAGGGTCACTCGAGTATCCTAGCGTGGTTTCCCATACTCATCGTTCTCGTATAAGCAGTGTGGCTGCTCTACTAATATTAATACTTTACTACTATTTTTTTTTTTTTTTTTTGCTTTTTTGCTTTTTTATTTTATTTTTTGTTTTGTATTTATTTTTTTATTTTTCTCTCGACAACGGGATTTTTCGAACCATTTTTTTTTTTTTACTAGCTCGGCTGCCGGCCTTTTTTTTTTCACATACGCAACTAAAATTTTCGAACGTCTTCTGTTTTTGCGTCCGGTTGCGAATAATACCTATATATAGCTAAGCCACACTACTAATAAGAGAGACGATCAAAGTAGAATCCTCGTGTATAACTCGGCCAAACAATCAATGAACTCGATCCACTTAATACTCGTGCCTAACCGATGTCATGAAAAACACAGCTCTCCCTATGTAGCAAATCCTAAGTGTAGGACCCACAATTAATCAACTCGTCATTATCATCCTGATGAAGCCCTGAATCCAACTATGTGTAAACCGAAGCCTATATTGCCTAGCACATGCTTCTAACAACTATACCGCAATTGGGATAAATGGGGAGGGTGATCAATATGACAAAACATACCAAAAGACACAAACATAAGCGACGTTTGAAGACTACTATAACCCCAACAAACCTCGCGAAACAACGGGTTACCCTAAGAACATGCAAATCTACCCCCCCCACACTTGAAAGACACATTGTCCTCAATGTAAAACACATACTCAAATAAATCTCAGGCAAGGGAGAAACAAAGCATGTCCAAACTAAAAAAAACAAAACTAAAGAAACATAATATACAGAACAAGCTTAAAAAGAGGAAGGGTAAGAAGGTGCAAACAGTGATGTCGACTCCTTCAGTCTTCTCGATCCAGCCCGTATGAAATCGTGGGAAGGCCCCCACATGGCGCTCATTTTGGTACCCGAAAGAGCAGCACGGTCCGTGGATTAGCCTCCACGCGGCGCTTGTTTAATGTCTCGAGCTTGACTATTCTTCCATCAATAAGGAGCCTCAGTGAGGCTCATCATCTCAAGTGTCATCTCTTCTATATAAACATATTTCCATTGTTTTGATAACCCCTTCAGCTCTAATTTTGGTGGAGGTGATTCATTTTCATCGTCACTCTCGAGTACCTCGATCACCCCCACACTATCTTTTACATGCACGTCTTGCTTGGCTTCAACACCGAGAAATATCGAGCTACTTTTCTGCAAAAACACCATCTCGCCCAAGAGATCAATAGCATAAATGTAAAGAAAATTTACAATGCAGGCATCAAAAGAATTAATAACCTCATTGTAATCAACCTTACTAAAAGATGTTTTATCTCCACCCAAAGAAAAATTAAATCTGAAAATACCTGGATCATGCGGCTTGGGTGGGTGATGAACCCGTGTCACCTTTGACTCCTCAACATACATAAGGTCGTTCATGTCGAGTGAGGGAGGTGTTTTGGTTGTTTTTGTACTTGTCGGTAGTATTTGCTGGTAATTGAGGGTTTTGATAAACAACACAAAATATAAATATGTAATAGGTAAGAAAGCAAAGGGTATTAAGTTAAAATGCAGAAATTATAAGTAGAACATGGATGCTCAAGGCACCTCTTAATTCATATATTCATACTTAGAAATCATATTAAAATACAATGGTTTGCATGTCCCTTCTCTCCTTTAACACCCTATATTTATACTAACCCATGCATGGCTAGATTATGCCACCTAATGCCCACTTATCAGCTCCTGATTGGACCACAACTCCACTAATATCCTGCATTAAAAACCCACTTAACTCTAAACAAAGACTTTATCCTCTGCTCCCGTCAAATGTCTTTTGACCACTTGTTGACTCTGACACCTCCCCCACGGATATTCCCGTGTAATAAGTCTGACACTACCGAGCGGTTGTTCCCGTCCAAGCACTTTTCTGACTTCTGCTGGTTGCCTTTCTAGGTCTTTTTCTATAGATTAACCCTGACTTGCACATCTGACGACGTGGCTACCTCATTATCGACACGTGTCGGTGACCGTTTTATTGGGCACAACATAGGCCCCCAGGAAAATTGGAGTTTTCAACTTCGATTTCCCTGAAGATTGTGTTTGAATGCCTTGGTCCGCACGCCTTGGAATCTGCATTCTGACTTTCTGTCGGCGGTTGACTCCTCATTTAATGTTGTTTTTACGCCTTTAAAGGCTCTTCATGTAGTATCACGGCTTCATATCATGGCTTTCACTTGGAATAGAGAAGTGTACCCGAATAATATCACGAGTTTCTCCTTCCGGATCAGAAATCGGTTGATGAAGGCTAAGCTGCCTTTGTCTTTATCTTTTTCACAGAAGTTTCCGGAGCTTGCTGGACAGGATGTCGCTTTGGCAGATGCTTTTGAAAGAATCTGGACGGTGAAAGTGGAGAAGGATGGTCGGCGGCTGGTACTGACTGACGGTTGGAGTAAGTTTTGTGAGCGTCGGTTGGTTTCAGTGAGCGGAATCATCTTTCTGGAGTTGCGTGGGCAAAAGTCTTTCAGCATTGGTGTATTTGGAAAGGATGGAGAGGAGATCATTGATCTGGGAACTGATTCTGAAGATAGCTCTATCAATTCTGAGCTGGAAAATTCTCCTGCAAAAGATAACTGGGATTTCTTTTCCCCGTGAAATCTATTTGAGAAGTATTTTTAGCATTTTCTTATGTGAGATTACCTTTCCTGGGTTTATCTCCCAGGTTTCTTTTCTTGGGATTTTTCCCGGTGAAATAAATCAGAGTTTCGATCCTTAAAGGATTCTATGTATTTATATGGATGAGATAAGTATTCTGATACTTATCCATTAATAACCGCAATAAAATAATAATAAATTTGAAAAATAGGGTAACTTTTTCAACTTACCTTGTCAGGAGACGACTGCCACGTGGCATTATCCTGGCCAAGTATTTTTAGGGTTTGATGGGTAGTGGAGACGTACTCGAGTGCGTTTTTCCTCGGTAACTGCTATCTCTTCCCCTCCTTCAATCCTCACCGTTGGATGGAAAAACGGCAGAAATTTGATTTTTGAAATCAATAAACATATAGGAGTTTAGAATTTTGAAATTCACTCCAAGTTTTTCGACTTTTCAGATTCAAGATCTGGTAAGAACAATTCTTTCTTCCTCTGTAAATTTCCTTTGTTTATTTACTGTGTAAATCCTTTTTTACCAACCCATCAACATGCCGAAAATCTCCAAAGTCGTTCGACCGAAAATCGAAGCGCCAGAAGTTCTTCTCGCCCGTCAATACAAAAAATTCATGGAAGAAGCCGCGCCGGCGCTGCCGGCGTTCCGTTTAGATGAATTGGAGGAGGCCCACCCTTACGTACCTGTTGAGAGGATCGTCACAGCGGTTCAACCAGACCCGAACCACCAGGAGTGGGGTGCACACGGCCGAGAAAGCACGGTGACGGCGGCACAACTAGCCGACTGGAGGGACGATTGGCGGATTCCCTACAACGTGCATTTGCATGCGCCAGAAGAGGGTGAATCCGCCTGTTGTCCACCTCCGGGCATGGTGGCCATCGGCGTCGACGCAATGGATCAAGGGTTGCGGTTTCCCCTGCATCCTTCGGTTTCAGGCTTATTGAACCGGTGGGGGTTGGCTCCGCATCAGATTCATCCGAATGGATGGGCACAGATCTATGGAGTTTTGACTGTATTGGGGCAGGTGGGACTCTCTCGACCCATTTCTGGGGATGAGTTCCATCTTTTCTTCAGTCCAGTCAACTTCAACAAGAATTCGCTGGGAGACTATACCGTCCGCCACAGGAAATATATGTTGAAAATTCGAGAGCCTGAGGAGAAAGATCCGACTTGTTGGGATAGATGGTTTTTTGTTTCGGGGAGATGGAGGACTCAGACCCGGGAAGGGGAGATCGCCATCCCCCTTACTTATGGTGTTAAGGAAGAAAGTAAGCATTTAAAACTTTAATTTTTTACAGTTTAACTGATCTAAACTCGTTGGTATTTTGTAGGTGCGCGGCTTAAGCGGGCGACCTGCTCCTTCCCGTGGGATTTGGAGACTGCAAATCTTTTGGCACAGTGTATCCCGGCCGAAGAAAGAGATTCAGATTATCTGAACGACGATAGTATTCGTGACGCAGCAGGCTTATTTTGCCCTCCGTTCGTTGAGGATCAACCCTGTTTTGGTATTTTTCCTTTATTATTTATTTATTTTTTATAAGTTTATTTTATTTCCTGGGAGTATATTTCCCGGGGAAATTATAATATTTTTGTCGGGAGTAAATATATTACTTTTCCTGTGCAGAGTTTTTCTCTACTGTTTTTGAATTGAAACCTACCGAGATGGCAGACAACAAACTATTTGATCGCCTGGGACTCCCAAACCCAGCCCTGGCCGCTAAGGCTCGTAGGGCCAAAACCAGTTCCACCAGTGTTGGTGGACGGGGATCTGCTAAAACTTGGGGCGGCACACCTGGCGCTCCGGCTTCCCGTACCAGATCCCACACGGTTTCGGCTCAGGGTGGTGAAACAGATCCTCTGGGGATTATGGATGTCGTGGATTCGTATAAGGAGAGCTCCCAGCCATCAGACGTGGTGATGACTGATGCTACTCCAAGTCAAGGTTTACCCCCTTCTGGGTCATCAACTCTTTTGCAAGTCAAGCTCGAAGGCGACAAGAAAAGGAAAAAGATTGATGAGGGTATTATTGAGGTGACAGATTCCCCCCCTCGTGCTGACAAAAATCAGTCTGTTTTTGGAGTTGAAAAAATACTTTTCACCAAGTAAGTTTTTGTTTATTTACACACTTATCATATTACATGGTTCACTCAATTAACTCTTCTGTTTTATTCCTTGGTAGGTTTTCCCAGGAAAATCTCCCCTCAGCTCTGCTTCCCTTCTTCTCTGGAAAAGGCCCCATTGACCCTGTCACTACCCTGGGCAATCCAGTAGGTGACTCTATTGATGCTGTTGGTAGGTGCTGGACTTCAGAGCTCAATGATATGATGGACCATGAGGAGCATGCCTTTTCCCTGGCCTTAAAATTGGCCAGTCAAAGTGCAGTTGCCATTTCTGGGGCTCACAACATGGCTGAAAAGATCAGAGCTGAAGTGTCCAAGCTCAAAACTACCAGCAGCAAGCAAGAGGCACAGGTACAGGAGCTCAAAGCGGCATACACTGCCACTGCAGGGGACAGGGATAGGTGGAAGAAGGCTGCTGATATTGCCCGGGCTGAGGTAGGGAAGCTGAAGTCTGAGATGCAGGAGGCCTTGAAGACCATAAAAGAAAAAGAAGAAGAAATTGAGGATGCCCAGGACAGCTTTACCAGGGAGAAGAAAGAGCTCAAAGAGGAGGCGGCCAAAATTACCAGGGAGCTGAGACAGGCCAAAGATGACTTTGGACAATCCATGGGGAGGGTCTCAGAGCTTGAAGCCCTGTTAGATTCTCCTGCTCATAATCCCCGGGTATTGGCTGACCTACTCTATGTCACTGCTTATGCTGATCTCATCAGGTCTGCAGCAAAGGAGAAGAATGATGGGGCCAGGGACTATGGTTTACAACTCCTCAAAGCTCACATGCAAGGGTGTACTCTGGATTCCAGAGTTCCACAGCCCTTTATGGATCTGGAAGTTGTTCACGGCATAGATATGAAATGGTGGCCCACATACAGTCTTCTCTCCATGCCTGGTGATCCTGCTAAAGCTCCTGTGGAAGCTTCTGATGATGAAGGTGTTGATGAAGGGGAGGAGATGGATACTCTTGGTGTCGGGCCTGATGGCAAGCCAAAAGATTCCCTCACGACTCCCCCAGGTGATGGTGGTTCTACCTCCTGAGTATAATTGCTCAGGAGTCTGCAAAAATTTGATGACTACCCTGAGTGTGAAAAGCTCAGGGATTTTAATCTTTATTTTCTGTTCAGTTTGGGCTTAATTGCCAAAAACAATATTTGCTTATTTTGCATTTGGATTATACAGGCAGTTTTTGCCTGGAACAAGTATTTATATTTTGCTGGTGTGTAATAACTTAGTAAGTTATTTTTGGATATTATCCTTTGGGTCTTACTCATGGCCCTTCCACCGTTTTATTCAGGTTTCTTTTTACCATAATTATCTACAATTTTGACAAGTCAGTTTTAGCTTGCTTGATGAATCGTAATTCTTTGTAAATAGATAACTTTTGGCTCACACCCAAGTTTTTATTTAAAACTTTGTTGGGAGTCTTTGTGAGTTCTTTGTCTTTGCAAAAGTGATTTTCGGATTTTAGTTACCTCTTGGAATTCTCTCTGATTCTAAGTAACATTTTTCTCCTCCATCTCTCCTTTTACAAAGACTGACCGATCCTGTGGTTTGTTCTTTATGAATACCTTTTAGGATTTTCTCCGGACCTATTTCTTCTTCCCGAGCGATTCTTGAGTTTCTTTTACTCTGTTGAATCCGTACGCAGAAAGAAGTGTTCGGCCCCATAATCTATAGATTTTTGGGTCTTTACCGAACCTTAGTATTTTCTTATGAATACTCAATATTTTTATTTTTACCGGGAAATTTATTTCTTTCCCGGGGTAATATTTTTCCTTTGTACTAGACAAAGTATAACTTTTTAGAACCCATATAGGTATTTTCGATAAATACTGAGAAACATTATAAAAGTGATAAAAGGTTTTTACAAAAATAATATCTTTACCAAAAGCAAAAATTAACCTTTTAATGATAAAATTTCTTTAGGTGCAACGCATTCCACCGATACTGATCTTTGGTCCCGTCGAGAAGCTCTAACTCGTACGCTCCGTTCTGGAGGCAGTGGCTTACTCTAAACGGTCCCTCCCAGTTCGGCCCCAGTGCTCCCTGGTGCGTTCCTAAGATTTTCTTCAGCACCAACACTATGGGAAAATGTCTCATAGACACCGGGCATTGACTGGTGTTAAAAAAAAAATTGTCTGGTGTCATTGTGCGTGGTGTTAAAGATCAGCAATGTTTTAGCACCAGTCATTGACCGGTGTTAAACATCATTTATAACACCGGGTTTTGTGACCTAGACCGGTGTCTATAGTATAAAAGACACCGGTCAATTCAATGAAAACCAGCAAAATCAACCGGTGTGAAAAGTAATAACATCGGTCTTTTTTATACATGACCGATGTCTATAATATTTTTTGAAATCGGTATTTAACTCTAAGAATGATGTCTATGATTGTTTTTAACATCAGTTTTAAACTCTAGGACCGATGTTGATAATAATTAAATTATAAAATATGTAATTTTATGAATTGACAATAATTAAAATTACATTAAATTCATGAAATCCATATACAATATTCAAAATACCCAAATTTCCAAATCCTTACAATTGTGAAACAACATTATTCCATAAACATGCCATTACAAAACATTACAAAACATTGAGTACAAAATATCTTTATACTTGTCATTTCACAAGCAAACGCAACCTTTCCCTTGAAATTCGCCACCTGAGATATATCTGTATATTTGATAGTAAAAAATAAATTTCATCATTAAATAAGAATTAAAGGCTTAAGAAACATGCCCTAAAGAATTTGGGGGATAAAAGGGAGGACGATGAATTAACGAATGAGCCTTTTCAATCGTAGTTCAACATAAGCAGATTATATCACACAATAAACATTTTGATAAATCAGAAACAATTCTATAAAAAAAAGGGAAATAAAATTGATACACACAAAATGTGGATACATTCAACTAAAAATCAATCCCAGGATTTCTTCTTTTTTATTCATCATTTCAAACCCACAAACTTCCATTACATATGCAAATAAAAAAAATTCATGTGAAGAGAATGTATTTAGTTAAAGCAGACAAATTAAACTATAACAATTGCACTATTAATTCCTACAGGTGGAGAAAAACAAAATTTATAACCTTATCCAAATAATTAGAATAATATAAAAATATATAAAACAAGTCTACCTACTTGGTGGAGGAGAATACAGTAACAAGTGCACTATTAATTCCTACAGGTGGAGAAAAACAAAATTTATAACCTTATCCAAATAATTAGAATAATATAAAAATATATAAAACAAGTCTACCTACTTGCTGGAGGAGAATACAGTAATGTAGACTTACCATCGGCTGCATCCGTTTCTTTCCAATCGGGTAGTTAAACTGGTTTGGGTTTCTCATGGCATGAGAAGTAAACCAAAGGCTCAACCCTGATAATAGGTCCAAGAAAGAATCCATAGTTGACACAATGACAGCCAATCACTCTTGGCAAGTAGATTCAGTTCATCCTGACAGATAATTGAGAATATTAAGAAACAAAATTAGTACCACTTCATAAAATGTGGATAACTACACTGTGACTTTATTAATGGTATTTCTCCATTCTAGTCTTCAAGCATACTTTTGTGGGAAAAACTGAAAGAGGAACACGATTTCTTGTTCACAAATGATCGGCACGTTTCCTCGTCGATTGAAACACGAATCAAGTAATCACACAATTTTTGACAAACAAAATAAAACCCATATTTTGATACAATACCAAATTGCCAAAAATAAAAGGAGCCCCATTATCATTGCTTGCCAGTGAAACATATCCTCGCAAACAGGTCCTGTTAATGTCAATAGAAAAGAAGAAAAAATCAATGCGACCATTCATCTTAGCTTTGATAGAAAACACAAATGTGTTGTCCTCAAACAGTTTTGTACCAAACCATACAATTGAAATTATATGACTTTAAACATGAATTTCTGTTAAAGCACGGAATACTTGGACCAGATTCTGGATAGCATGACTACGTCAACCCTCCTCTTTTTTCACAAGAACAGCAGCTGCGTATAGTAAGGCAGCGTGTAAAGGAGCCGTAAAACATGTTAAAAAATAAATTTAAGAAACATAAACATTGGAGACCTTCTGAATTGCAAATTGCATCCAACGCATATAATCAGAGGCAAGCAATTAACATTTTTAATATGAAACTCTGAAAAAACAGACCATGGGCTGCAGCAACAGGCACTGGTGTGGAAGTTGAGAATATAAAAGACTGACCACGTCTTTGGGTGATATGTAACCCAATACTAAGAGAAACACATGGTGATTCCAGATTAATAACTCAATAGAACCAAAAACCTCAGATTGCAACAATATTTCACTGGTGCTATCACCATATCAAGTAGTGATATGTAACCCTGGAAGTTACTAAGTAGTACTAGTACAACAAGACTTCTTTTTCAACTGAAGTAGTAGCTCAGGAATTATTGGAAGCAGTTAAAGAAGCTGAATCAAACAGCTCGAGACATCTGATTCCGAACAAACAAAAGAAATCGATATATAAATTTGGAGGTCGGGAAATCCAACCTGATGTTGTTGTCGTTGAACTCCTTGAAGCTCTCGGCGGCGATTGCGCCTTGGAGATGAAAGGCATTCGCCATGGCCGCATCACCCAGCCGCTCCTCTAGGTTTCGGGCTTCTCCGACGAAAACGATTGGCGGGAAATCATCTAGGGTTTTCAGAACCGAGTTCAATTCCCCCCGATTCAGGTACTACGACAGCTGCAGCGCCTTCTTCGACTTCGAGCTGTCCAGCGCCCATTTCTTCGGATCCGCCTTGATCTCGACAGCGGCGGTTGAGGAGGATGAAGCGGCGGGGAAAAATGGGGTTTTCGAATTGGAAAAATCGGCGGAGTGGATGGACGAGATGGGTTTGGCGGTGGATCTGACGGTGAGAGACGGAGGAGCGGGGTTGAAACGGGAATGGGTTTGAGGGATTGGGGAGGGTGTGTTGCGGAGGAGATGTGCAGGGGAGCGAGCGCCATTGCAGCCGAAATGAAGTTAAAATTCTATTCGAAGCGTGGGTCTGGGTCTTTTTTATGGGAGAGTTAAAAATTAGGTTGGAAAAATTACTAGTTTTTTTAACACCATTCTAGGCTAATAGGGCCGATGTTAAAAAAAATAATAATTTTATTTAAAAAAATAGATATACTAATAACACCACTCGGAAGAAAAAATGGTGTTATAAATAAAAATTGAAATTTGAAATCGAATCTTTAACACCAGTTTATAAAAAATCCGACGTTAAAAGTAGTTTAATCTTCACTTTTTTCGCGACCGGTGTTATAAACATTTTTAACACCGTTCCCAAAGACGCCCGGTGTCTATGAACTGGTGTCTATGAAACATTTTCCCATAGTGCAAGTCTCCTTCTTGGAATTCTCGTGCCTTTACTTTTGAATTAAATAATTTTGCAATTCTTTGTTTATTCATAGCATTTAGAGAATCGGAAGCTAACCTTCTTTCTTCAAGAAGATCCAACTCTCTCCGGATGGTTAGTTCATTTTCCGGGGATATCTCCTGAGCGGTCCGGTGTGATAACACCGTTATTTCCGCTGGGATTACTGCTTCCATTCCAAAAGCCAAAGAGTAGGGGGTTTCTCCAGTGGCATTTCTAGCTGTGGTACGATATGACCACAGAACCTCTGGAAGTTCATCCGCCCACTTTCCTTTGCGACTTTCCAATTTTGATTTGATGGTATGTTTTAATATTTTATTCACTGCTTCAACCTGACCATTCGTCTGGGGGTGGTAAGGAGTAGAGAATAGCCTTCTAATTTTCCATTTTTCACAGAATTCCTCCACCTCAGCCCCATCGAATTGTTTTCCGTTGTCGGAGATGATTGTCTCGGGCAAACCAAATCGACATATAATGTTTTTCCATATGAACTTGATAACCTGCGGTTGATCAATTTTGTTCAATGGTTCTGCTTCGACCCACTTGGTAAAATAGTCGACTGCTACAATCGCATATTTTACTCCGCCCCGTGCGATTGCCAGTGGTCCGATCAGATCGATGCCCCACCGAGCAAATGGCCACGGGCTGTAAATGGATTTCAGGGCTTCTGGGGAAATACGGATGTTAGGCCCATGCGTCTGGCACTTGACACATTTACGTGCGTATCCGACTGCGTCCTTTCTCAGGCTTGGCCAATAAAATCCTTGCCCCATGGTTTTGTGTGCTAGGGATCTTCCCCCCGCATGGTTTCCACACACACCCTCGTGTATTTCTTCCAGGATTTTAAATCCTTCTTCCTTCGACACACATTTCAGTAGTGGAAGGGAATAACTTCTTCGGTAAAGTTGTGTATCTATTAAAGTATACTTTGCCGCTCGGGAGCGGAGTTGTTTTGCTTCAGTTTTATCTGCTGGTACTTCCCCGGTATCTATGTACCGTTGAATGGGAATCCGCCAGTCTTCTCCGGCCCCAGCGAGTATTTGCATTTGCATTTCTCTTTGTTCTATTGATGGGGACATTAATTTTGTTAATACAATATTTGAAAAGTCTGCTGATCCTTCAGCTGATGCTAACTTTGACAGGGCGTCTGCTTGTGAATTGTGTTCCCGTGGGATTTGTTCGATTAGAACTTCAGGGATTTTTTCACAGAGTTCCCATACCAATTTTAGGTACTTTATCATTTGTTCCCCTCTGGCCTCGTAGTCCCCACTTACATGGTTTACTACTAGCTGAGAGTCCATAAACACATGGAGTTTCCTGGCCCCAACGGCTATAGCTAATTCCAACCCAGAAATGAGAGCTTCGTACTCTGCTTCATTGTTCGATGTGGGGAATTCAAACTTTACCGCATGGGTTACTGAGTCTCCATCAGGACTGAGTAATACCACCCCTGCCCCCGAGCACGCGGTGGTAGATGATCCATCTACGAACAGCTGCCAGGCGCGTGCTTGACTCTGGGATTTCTCAGGGAAAGTTAATTCCACAATAAAATCTGCCAGGGCTTGTGCTTTGATTGCTGTCCTTGGGGCGAAGGTTATGTCATATTGACTAATTTCTAATGCCCAACGTAGGAGTCTCCCGGAGATATCTGACCGGTGCAATACTTGCCTTAAAGGCATAGTAGTCAAAACTTCGACGGGGTGCTCAAATAAGTACGCCCGGAGTTTTCTTATTGATACTATTAAAGCAAATGTTAATTTCTCCAGTGGAGTGTATTTAATTTCTGCCTCATGTAACACTTGACTCACGAAATAAATCGGAAAGTGTTGGATTCCTTCCGCTCTTGCCAAGACTGCACTGATGGCATGTTCTGAGGCGGCCAGGTATAAATACAATTTCTCTCCTGGTTTGGGTGCCACAACTACTTTCGGATGGGATAAGTATTCCTTTATCCGTACAAAAGCTTGTTGGGCCTCTTTTTTCCAGTGAAATTCCTGTCCTTTGATGGAAGCAAAGAACGGTCGAGTTTTATCTCCCAGGCAAGAAATGTATCTGTTCAGGGCGGCGAGACGACCCGTGAGTCGTTGTACGCCTTTTACGTCCCGGGGTTCTTGCATGTCCAAGATAGCTTGGACTTTGGTAGGGTTGGGCTCAATGCCTTTCTCGCTAACCACATGCCCCAGGATCATCCCTTTTTTGATTCCGAAATTACATTTCTTGGGGTTCAATCTCATATTATATTGCCCCAGAATTTTGAAAACTTCTTCGAGGTCTTTGACATGATCTGATTCGTTTTTACTTTTTACAATAATATCATCAATGTACACTTCCATTGTTCTACCAATTAATTCAGAAAACATTTGATTTACCAACCTTTGATAGGTGGCCCCAGCATTCTTTAGGCCAAAAGGCATTCTTTCCCAGCAATAGATCCCTTTCTCGGAGTAGAAAGCCGTATGTTCAACGTCATCCGGATGCATTGGAATTTGGTGGTATCCGGCCTTGGCGTCCAGTGTTGAGAATATCGCATGACCTGTCAAATTATCAACCACATGGTCGATATGCGGCATGGGAAAAAGGTCTTTCGGGCAAGCATTATTTAGGTCTGTGAAATCTATACACAAACGCCATGCCCCGGCCGTTTTTGTCACCATTACCGCATTGGATAGCCAAGTGACATCACTCGAAGCTTTCCTGACCAGTTTATTTTCAATTAATTTGTCTACTTCCCCGGCGAGTGCCTGGCACTTCTCGGGGCCCATTTTTCTGCGCTTTTGCGCGATTGGTTTCTTGCAGGGATCTATTTTCAATCGATGGCAGGCATGTTTAGGATCTATCTTTCCTAAATCGGCACTAGACCACGAGAAAGTAGAGATATTCTCTTTAAGGAAGTTTATAATCCCGATCCGGGTATTTGATTCCATGCGAGATCCCACAAGTATTTGCTTTTCAGCCTGCTCCGGATCTATAATTATAGAGTCCAGAGTTTCAACCATTTCCACAACGGGTGTTTTCTTGTGTTGATATCCTCCCCGTGAGCCCCAATCCTCTAAGTTTGCTTTGGGATTAGGCTGTTTTTCCCCAGGAGATGCTAAGTTCTCACTGGGTTTTTCTTCGGGGGGTTTATTCA
Source organism: Euphrasia confusa (assembly GCA_954870475.1). NCBI lineage: Eukaryota > Viridiplantae > Streptophyta > Magnoliopsida > Lamiales > Orobanchaceae > Euphrasia > Euphrasia confusa. The sequence continues at coordinate 38,304,889 of OX940956.1, read as the reverse complement.
TGTCATCCGAGGGAATCTGAAGAACTTCTCCGCGCGGGCTTTTCCCGGGAGAGCTCATTCCTTCCTCGGGTATTTTAATGATATCTTTTATGTGATGAATTTGTTTTACATTGCTTTCCCCCAAATTGATTTGGGGAATGTTAGCTTTTTCTCCGATTTTAGTTTTATCAAGATCGCGAAAGTACATCAAAGTCTTCTTAGCCATTACTAGATCCCCCCTAACGGTGCCAACTGCACCGGAGGGTGTTGGAAACTTGACACAGTAGTAATAGGACGAGGCGACTGCTTCAAAAGCGTCCAGAAAGGGCCTGCCTAGCAAAGCATTATAGCCACTAACCTTATCTACTATTACAAACTTAAGATTCCTAACCATCATGACTTCTGGGTTCTTCGCGTCCATCATTTCTACCGGGAGAATGATTTCTCCGTAGGGAATGACTACATCGTCACCAAAACCTTTTAACACCATATCGCACGGGTTGACATAGCGCGCTAGCTTCCCCATCAGATCTAGGGTCTTCTTATACAGAATATTGAGATGCGCGCCATTGTCTACCAACGTGCGAGACACGTCCAGGCCGAGGATTCTTGCTTTTATCACTAAAGGCACATCCTTCGGGAACTTTGTCTCGGCTCGATCTTCCGGGGTGAAAGTTATCACCGCCGTTTCGTTGATTGTTGCTTCTTTTGACGGGGCAGTTTCATACCAAACTTCCCACATCTGGAAGTCTCTTTTCCTCTTTCGGTGGCTTTCCTCATTCACTGGCCTCAAACCGCCGATCATCATGATCTGGCCCACTCTTGGTGGGTCTGGAGCTACAGGAGGCGGTGGTGGAGCTGGTACGGGATTTTCCCGGGGAGGAGGCCCCTGCGGATTTCCCCCAGCCCCTGGCCTGGGCAAGAACTGCCACAGCTTCCCATCCTGAAAAAGTTTCCACAACAGTTTTACCAGTTGCCTACACTGGCTGGTGTTGTGACCAATCTTTTCATGAAAGGCACACCATTTGTTGGGATCCAATTTGTCCGGGGGAGTTAAGATTGGTGGTGGTTTCACCAACAAATCAGTTTTTTGCATGACCATGATATTCAAAATATCTGCTGGTGTATGACCAGTCTGGGCAGTGAGTTTTCCTTCCAACTCACGGATTTCATCCACTCGTGGATCACTTGGCCTGGGGCCTGGTTTCTTGCCAATATAGTTTGGCCTTCGATCGGAGGAAAAGGGAAGTTTTCTCTTTTGCTCGGGGGAGTGTCCCCCACCAGCAATGAGACGCTGGTACGCCACTTGGGCCCCAGCTTTCCTCTTAAAATCCTCATACGATCGGGGATAGTTTAGCATTGCAGATTTAAACACTTTAGAGTTTCTTCTCATACCTCCCAACACGGTGTGAAGTTTGAGGCTATCCGGAATTTCTTCTCCGCCCGCCAACAGTAATTCCCCCACGCGATCCACATAAGATTCGTCAGTTTCGTTCTCACCCTGTTTGACTCCAAGCAGCTTCTGACTATACTCCATATAGGAAGCTTTGGATGCAAAATACGACACAAACCTTTGTACCAAGTCGTCAAAACACTTAATAGAGTGTGTAGGTAAGCTGACGTACCATTGGTGAGGAGTATCGCCCAGGGTGAGTGGGAACAATTTGCACCGGGTAGCATCTGTGGCTCCCCGGCCGGACATATATGTCCTGAATCTGCTCAAATGCGCTTCTGGATCAGTTTTGCCGTTATACAAAGTAGTTTGCATGGGCTGAATTTCCAGTTGCATGGGAGCTTGTTCAACCTCGGGAGCCAAGGGATCGTTATGACGACCTGCCGGGGCGGCGAGAATCTGATTTTCGTTCAATCGCCTTTCCAGTTCCGAGTACTTCTGCCTCAAATCGGCCAGTTCAAGATCAGCACCGGGGGCTCTGTGGGCCCTCGCCGGTGAAAAGTTCACACGTTGCCCGTGCATGTCACTTTTACTTGCCTGTCGATATGGATCAGTAGATGTAGCCATAGATTCGGCTCTCTTGTTCAGATCTAATGCTCGACGCATTCTGCGATTCTTTCTGGGAATGCGGCCAGTTTGCTCGGGAGCTAGATTCAGATTTGCCCCGGTGGCTGCATGCGTGCCCTTTACCGGGATCACAGGAGTCGTCATGACGTATTTCATCGTCATAAGTTCTGCAACTGCTTCATCTATTTTCTGTGGAGTATTAAGACTTCCAAATCTAATCGGAGGCGGGCCTTTCGGCGTCGACGGCCCTCCGAGATCATAGGGGTGCAGACGGCGATTCCGACGTTGTGACCGAAGTCGACGTCGTCGTATATCAGCCTGACTGTCTGTGGGCTCATCGGCCCCTGCATGTTTGCTATTCTGCTCATCAGAGCTAATCTGGGTAGGCGTCGGCTGTTCCTTATTCTCAGGTTCTGGGTTTTTAGGTGGAGATGGAACCTCGGGTTCCACCATCACAGCCTTACCCATCACAGCCCGCCATCTGCCACTTGTACCAGACGTACCTGACACCGTGGTGTCTTCGTTTTCATTCACCATTTTTGATTTTAATCGAGCTTTTCTGCAACTTCAATACCTGATGCTCGCTCTTTCTAGCGCCAAATGTTTTGGTTGTTTTTGTACTTGTCGGTAGTATTTGCTGGTAATTGAGGGTTTTGATAAACAACACAAAATATAAATATGTAATAGGTAAGAAAGCAAAGGGTATTAAGTTAAAATGCAGAAATCATAAGTAGAACATGGATGCTCAAGGCACCTCTTAATTCATATATTCATACTTAGAAATCATATTAAAATACAATGGTTTGCATGTCCCTTCTCTCCTTTAACACCCTATATTTATACTAACCCATGCATGGCTAGATTATGCCACCTAATGCCCACTTATCAGCTCCTGATTGGACCACAACTCCACTAATATCCTGCATTAAAAACCCACTTAACTCTAAACAAAGACTTTATCCTCTGCTCCCGTCAAATGTCTTTTGACCACTTGTTGACTCTGACACCTCCCCCACGGATATTCCCGTGTAATAAGTCTGACACTACCGAGCGGTTGTTCCCGTCCAAGCACTTTTCTGACTTCTGCTGGTTGCCTTTCTAGGTCTTTTTCTATAGATTAACCCTGACTTGCACATCTGACGACGTGGCTACCTCATTATCGACACGTGTCGGTGACCGTTTTATTGGGCACAACAGGAGGAAGGTGTCCGGAATTCTTACACACCAAATCACTCGGAGAGGAAGGAGGTGATTCTGTCACACATGCATGTTCGAGGAACATATCATCTACATCATCATCGTCACTCGAGGCATAGATATAAGAACTTTGGTACCCAAGAGGAGTAGCTAGCATCGATGGATCCCCTTCTAGACTATCCTGATTTCCTACCACTACATTGGTGTTCAATGTCTCTTCATCTGGTTGTCTCGGTTGAATGGACGATTTGTATGAGCTTTCGTCTCTATGCGACTCTTTCGGTGTAATATCCTCTAGCACCATACTCTCTATCGTCTCTTTTTCATCATTTTCCTCCAAATGTAATTCATCGAGGTACACATGCTCCACTGTGGACTCGACCTCATTAGGTTCTACATCCTCATCTTCGTAGTCACCATGGAGAATCGCGAGGGCATGGGCCTCCGTCGGTTGGCGCGTATGATTTTCTTCATCTTGTTCCGACTCGTGCAATGGGATCGACAGCATACCTATCTTCTCCTCGAAAGCATTGGACCTTTCCTCTGCTTCTTCCCTTTTTGCCATTGCCTCTTCATTTGCTTTCATTATCTGTTCGGTCGATTGCATGAAATCGTGAAAAATTTCATCAAAAGATGGATTGCACGGCGGCTCCGGTTGCATCGAATATGGTGGAGGGTAGGCCAAATTTTCTTCAACATTTCTGGCCATCGCCACTTCATTCGCTATCATCGCAGCTTCATTCGATTTTATTATTTGGTTGGCCGTCTTCATGAAATCCTGAAAAACGTCATCCAATGAGGGCTTGTATGGCGGCTCTGGTTGCATTGAATATTGTGGAGGGTACACCATGTTCTGAGGAGTCCATTGTTGTTGAAGCCATTGTTTGTGAGGTGGATCAAAATGATAGCTCGATTGAGTATCCCACTCCGGATTGTATGCCTGAGACTGAGAGCCAAAATGTGTTGTCGCGTCATATTGGGAAGGCTCGTAGTAAGTGCTCGTCTGAGGCCTTGTGAACTCCCACGGATAGTTGTTATATGTATTCATCACTGCTAACACAAACACTTGAAAAAAACATTAAACGCACCAGTGGGAGAAATAAAAGTCATAAAAAAAAAATTGCAAACACTCAAACACTAATACTAGTGCCTAAAGTGTTCCCCGGCAACGGCACCAATTTGATTAGACGTTGTAGTGCGTCAAAAATCAAATAAAAATAACCGAACTTATTGCCGAAGCAATTCGCCCGAGTCGATCTCACGAGGAACACTACTATCGGCAAGTACAAATGTTTTTATGTTTGCAACGAGAGAAAGAAAAGAGATATAGCATAATGCATGGTTTGGGTTTGTTTTGTTTTTAAACTAAATTAACTAAGAACTAAAAACTAAAGTAAATCAAAAAGTAATGAACGATGATTAATTAATAAAGAGAGAAACTAGAGCTTCGGGTTCATCAAACATAAACTTCGGGTTTTCAATTCACAAGAAACAAATAAAAGCTAAAATGTCCGTCTCCGGTTGATTTTAGTGAGTTCGATTAACCTAGGTCTAGTAATTGCTCCTAAGCCTCATACAATCTTTGAAATATCAATTTAGCAATTAATCGAACACCTTAGATGTACTCATAAATCTCTAACCCTAGTTTATGTTTGAATTCCCCTAACCCTAATCAAATTAATTAGCTACTCATTATTTCAAACGAAGAACAATAATCAAAGAACAAGGAATTCATATTGATGATTTTATTGAAAAGAAAAATAAGAACAATGGAATAAGAAAACAATAATAATCTATCAAATTAAATTAAAAGAAAACTTACTAGAATTTGAATAAGAATTCAAACAAACCAAATCAAGATACACTATCAATGATCCGAGCAATCGAAAGTAATCAATCTCCAAGCGAAAAGTATCCTAAGTCTAAGAGAACAAGTGCTGGAAATCGTCCATGAAGAAGTGTATGAAATTAGGGCCAAAACCCTATATATAGTACATGAAAAACGAGGGTCAAAACGCGAGTCAAAGGCTGGAAATTGGACCAAGCGGTCGCCTGGGTACGGAGCGGGCGCTCGCGACATGTGGCAGGCGAGCGCTAAGTGAGGGAGCGGGCGCTTGCTGCAATTTGGCAGATTCTGGACAAGGGGGGCAAGCGGTCGCCTGGTCACCAAGCGGGCGCCTTCTGAATGCCGCGGGCGAGCTCTTGTGTGGCTGGGCCATGTATAAAACTCTAAGGTCTTTCCGTAGAGGTATAGATCATCTCCACAGGTGGTCTGAGTTGGGAGACCCAAGCTCTCCAAGTTCGCTACGCATACACTCCGGGGCAGCTGCGTACTGGGCTGGAAACTCAAGTATTGCGACTATATTACGGAGATATATGATAATTAAAGGGCAGGGCCTCGTACAACTCTTCGAGAGCTTTCCGACAAGTTATGGACCATGCATGTATGTGGTCGGAGCTGAGAGAACCAAGCTCTCCAAGTTTGCTGCACATACACCCCGGGGCAGCTGCATACTGGGCTGGAAACCCATGAATTCCGGCTCTATGACGGGGAACCATGAGAACAAACTGGTAGGACCATGTAGAAGATTACAAGATCTTTCCGACAATGTATGGATCGTGTTTATAGGTGGTCGGAGTTGGGAGAACCAAAGTGGCCAAGTTCGCAGCGCAATCACGATAGGTGGTTGGTCAAATCACTTTACCGTTTTTCAACTCGTTTTTGCTCGTTTTCGCATTGAACATGATCATACACCTACACACTTCAAAAAACGTCAAACCTACCGAGAATCATGAGAATGATGCACAAGAATGACTCAAAATGGCATGAGACGACACAAAACATCATAGGAAAAGTAGCACAAAAACATGTAAATCAACTCCCCCACACTTAGCTCTTTGCTTGTCCTCAAGCAAACAATTACGGTATACAATACGAACCAAGCATCGACTAAGCTCAAGACAAACAATCAACCATAAGGGAATTCAAGTCATCCACATTCGACAAATCAGAACCAACTAGTGAGTGTCCCTCAAGTATTCAAATCCCCACAGTTCAAACCATGACTCCACTCCACCAATATCAACAGCGAGCACAAGTAAACAAAGCCACAGAAATCTCTAGCCAAGTTAATCAAGTGAGGCAATATTCACTAGGTGTAAACATTCGAGGGTCACTCGAGTATCCTAGCGTGGTTTCCCATACTCATCGTTCTCGTATAAGCAGTGTGGCTGCTCTACTAATATTAATACTTTACTACTATTTTTTTTTTTTTTTTTTTGCTTTTTTGCTTTTTTATTTTATTTTTTGTTTTGTATTTATTTTTTTATTTTTCTCTCGACAACGGGATTTTTCGAACCATTTTTTTTTTTTTACTAGCTCGGCTGCCGGCCTTTTTTTTTTCACATACGCAACTAAAATTTTCGAACGTCTTCTGTTTTTGCGTCCGGTTGCGAATAATACCTATATATAGCTAAGCCACACTACTAATAAGAGAGACGATCAAAGTAGAATCCTCGTGTATAACTCGGCCAAACAATCAATGAACTCGATCCACTTAATACTCGTGCCTAACCGATGTCATGAAAAACACAGCTCTCCCTATGTAGCAAATCCTAAGTGTAGGACCCACAATTAATCAACTCGTCATTATCATCCTGATGAAGCCCTGAATCCAACTATGTGTAAACCGAAGCCTATATTGCCTAGCACATGCTTCTAACAACTATACCGCAATTGGGATAAATGGGGAGGGTGATCAATATGACAAAACATACCAAAAGACACAAACATAAGCGACGTTTGAAGACTACTATAACCCCAACAAACCTCGCGAAACAACGGGTTACCCTAAGAACATGCAAATCTACCCCCCCCACACTTGAAAGACACATTGTCCTCAATGTAAAACACATACTCAAATAAATCTCAGGCAAGGGAGAAACAAAGCATGTCCAAACTAAAAAAAACAAAACTAAAGAAACATAATATACAGAACAAGCTTAAAAAGAGGAAGGGTAAGAAGGTGCAAACAGTGATGTCGACTCCTTCAGTCTTCTCGATCCAGCCCGTATGAAATCGTGGGAAGGCCCCCACATGGCGCTCATTTTGGTACCCGAAAGAGCAGCACGGTCCGTGGATTAGCCTCCACGCGGCGCTTGTTTAATGTCTCGAGCTTGACTATTCTTCCATCAATAAGGAGCCTCAGTGAGGCTCATCATCTCAAGTGTCATCTCTTCTATATAAACATATTTCCATTGTTTTGATAACCCCTTCAGCTCTAATTTTGGTGGAGGTGATTCATTTTCATCGTCACTCTCGAGTACCTCGATCACCCCCACACTATCTTTTACATGCACGTCTTGCTTGGCTTCAACACCGAGAAATATCGAGCTACTTTTCTGCAAAAACACCATCTCGCCCAAGAGATCAATAGCATAAATGTAAAGAAAATTTACAATGCAGGCATCAAAAGAATTAATAACCTCATTGTAATCAACCTTACTAAAAGATGTTTTATCTCCACCCAAAGAAAAATTAAATCTGAAAATACCTGGATCATGCGGCTTGGGTGGGTGATGAACCCGTGTCACCTTTGACTCCTCAACATACATAAGGTCGTTCATGTCGAGTGAGGGAGGTGTTTTGGTTGTTTTTGTACTTGTCGGTAGTATTTGCTGGTAATTGAGGGTTTTGATAAACAACACAAAATATAAATATGTAATAGGTAAGAAAGCAAAGGGTATTAAGTTAAAATGCAGAAATTATAAGTAGAACATGGATGCTCAAGGCACCTCTTAATTCATATATTCATACTTAGAAATCATATTAAAATACAATGGTTTGCATGTCCCTTCTCTCCTTTAACACCCTATATTTATACTAACCCATGCATGGCTAGATTATGCCACCTAATGCCCACTTATCAGCTCCTGATTGGACCACAACTCCACTAATATCCTGCATTAAAAACCCACTTAACTCTAAACAAAGACTTTATCCTCTGCTCCCGTCAAATGTCTTTTGACCACTTGTTGACTCTGACACCTCCCCCACGGATATTCCCGTGTAATAAGTCTGACACTACCGAGCGGTTGTTCCCGTCCAAGCACTTTTCTGACTTCTGCTGGTTGCCTTTCTAGGTCTTTTTCTATAGATTAACCCTGACTTGCACATCTGACGACGTGGCTACCTCATTATCGACACGTGTCGGTGACCGTTTTATTGGGCACAACATAGGCCCCCAGGAAAATTGGAGTTTTCAACTTCGATTTCCCTGAAGATTGTGTTTGAATGCCTTGGTCCGCACGCCTTGGAATCTGCATTCTGACTTTCTGTCGGCGGTTGACTCCTCATTTAATGTTGTTTTTACGCCTTTAAAGGCTCTTCATGTAGTATCACGGCTTCATATCATGGCTTTCACTTGGAATAGAGAAGTGTACCCGAATAATATCACGAGTTTCTCCTTCCGGATCAGAAATCGGTTGATGAAGGCTAAGCTGCCTTTGTCTTTATCTTTTTCACAGAAGTTTCCGGAGCTTGCTGGACAGGATGTCGCTTTGGCAGATGCTTTTGAAAGAATCTGGACGGTGAAAGTGGAGAAGGATGGTCGGCGGCTGGTACTGACTGACGGTTGGAGTAAGTTTTGTGAGCGTCGGTTGGTTTCAGTGAGCGGAATCATCTTTCTGGAGTTGCGTGGGCAAAAGTCTTTCAGCATTGGTGTATTTGGAAAGGATGGAGAGGAGATCATTGATCTGGGAACTGATTCTGAAGATAGCTCTATCAATTCTGAGCTGGAAAATTCTCCTGCAAAAGATAACTGGGATTTCTTTTCCCCGTGAAATCTATTTGAGAAGTATTTTTAGCATTTTCTTATGTGAGATTACCTTTCCTGGGTTTATCTCCCAGGTTTCTTTTCTTGGGATTTTTCCCGGTGAAATAAATCAGAGTTTCGATCCTTAAAGGATTCTATGTATTTATATGGATGAGATAAGTATTCTGATACTTATCCATTAATAACCGCAATAAAATAATAATAAATTTGAAAAATAGGGTAACTTTTTCAACTTACCTTGTCAGGAGACGACTGCCACGTGGCATTATCCTGGCCAAGTATTTTTAGGGTTTGATGGGTAGTGGAGACGTACTCGAGTGCGTTTTTCCTCGGTAACTGCTATCTCTTCCCCTCCTTCAATCCTCACCGTTGGATGGAAAAACGGCAGAAATTTGATTTTTGAAATCAATAAACATATAGGAGTTTAGAATTTTGAAATTCACTCCAAGTTTTTCGACTTTTCAGATTCAAGATCTGGTAAGAACAATTCTTTCTTCCTCTGTAAATTTCCTTTGTTTATTTACTGTGTAAATCCTTTTTTACCAACCCATCAACATGCCGAAAATCTCCAAAGTCGTTCGACCGAAAATCGAAGCGCCAGAAGTTCTTCTCGCCCGTCAATACAAAAAATTCATGGAAGAAGCCGCGCCGGCGCTGCCGGCGTTCCGTTTAGATGAATTGGAGGAGGCCCACCCTTACGTACCTGTTGAGAGGATCGTCACAGCGGTTCAACCAGACCCGAACCACCAGGAGTGGGGTGCACACGGCCGAGAAAGCACGGTGACGGCGGCACAACTAGCCGACTGGAGGGACGATTGGCGGATTCCCTACAACGTGCATTTGCATGCGCCAGAAGAGGGTGAATCCGCCTGTTGTCCACCTCCGGGCATGGTGGCCATCGGCGTCGACGCAATGGATCAAGGGTTGCGGTTTCCCCTGCATCCTTCGGTTTCAGGCTTATTGAACCGGTGGGGGTTGGCTCCGCATCAGATTCATCCGAATGGATGGGCACAGATCTATGGAGTTTTGACTGTATTGGGGCAGGTGGGACTCTCTCGACCCATTTCTGGGGATGAGTTCCATCTTTTCTTCAGTCCAGTCAACTTCAACAAGAATTCGCTGGGAGACTATACCGTCCGCCACAGGAAATATATGTTGAAAATTCGAGAGCCTGAGGAGAAAGATCCGACTTGTTGGGATAGATGGTTTTTTGTTTCGGGGAGATGGAGGACTCAGACCCGGGAAGGGGAGATCGCCATCCCCCTTACTTATGGTGTTAAGGAAGAAAGTAAGCATTTAAAACTTTAATTTTTTACAGTTTAACTGATCTAAACTCGTTGGTATTTTGTAGGTGCGCGGCTTAAGCGGGCGACCTGCTCCTTCCCGTGGGATTTGGAGACTGCAAATCTTTTGGCACAGTGTATCCCGGCCGAAGAAAGAGATTCAGATTATCTGAACGACGATAGTATTCGTGACGCAGCAGGCTTATTTTGCCCTCCGTTCGTTGAGGATCAACCCTGTTTTGGTATTTTTCCTTTATTATTTATTTATTTTTTATAAGTTTATTTTATTTCCTGGGAGTATATTTCCCGGGGAAATTATAATATTTTTGTCGGGAGTAAATATATTACTTTTCCTGTGCAGAGTTTTTCTCTACTGTTTTTGAATTGAAACCTACCGAGATGGCAGACAACAAACTATTTGATCGCCTGGGACTCCCAAACCCAGCCCTGGCCGCTAAGGCTCGTAGGGCCAAAACCAGTTCCACCAGTGTTGGTGGACGGGGATCTGCTAAAACTTGGGGCGGCACACCTGGCGCTCCGGCTTCCCGTACCAGATCCCACACGGTTTCGGCTCAGGGTGGTGAAACAGATCCTCTGGGGATTATGGATGTCGTGGATTCGTATAAGGAGAGCTCCCAGCCATCAGACGTGGTGATGACTGATGCTACTCCAAGTCAAGGTTTACCCCCTTCTGGGTCATCAACTCTTTTGCAAGTCAAGCTCGAAGGCGACAAGAAAAGGAAAAAGATTGATGAGGGTATTATTGAGGTGACAGATTCCCCCCCTCGTGCTGACAAAAATCAGTCTGTTTTTGGAGTTGAAAAAATACTTTTCACCAAGTAAGTTTTTGTTTATTTACACACTTATCATATTACATGGTTCACTCAATTAACTCTTCTGTTTTATTCCTTGGTAGGTTTTCCCAGGAAAATCTCCCCTCAGCTCTGCTTCCCTTCTTCTCTGGAAAAGGCCCCATTGACCCTGTCACTACCCTGGGCAATCCAGTAGGTGACTCTATTGATGCTGTTGGTAGGTGCTGGACTTCAGAGCTCAATGATATGATGGACCATGAGGAGCATGCCTTTTCCCTGGCCTTAAAATTGGCCAGTCAAAGTGCAGTTGCCATTTCTGGGGCTCACAACATGGCTGAAAAGATCAGAGCTGAAGTGTCCAAGCTCAAAACTACCAGCAGCAAGCAAGAGGCACAGGTACAGGAGCTCAAAGCGGCATACACTGCCACTGCAGGGGACAGGGATAGGTGGAAGAAGGCTGCTGATATTGCCCGGGCTGAGGTAGGGAAGCTGAAGTCTGAGATGCAGGAGGCCTTGAAGACCATAAAAGAAAAAGAAGAAGAAATTGAGGATGCCCAGGACAGCTTTACCAGGGAGAAGAAAGAGCTCAAAGAGGAGGCGGCCAAAATTACCAGGGAGCTGAGACAGGCCAAAGATGACTTTGGACAATCCATGGGGAGGGTCTCAGAGCTTGAAGCCCTGTTAGATTCTCCTGCTCATAATCCCCGGGTATTGGCTGACCTACTCTATGTCACTGCTTATGCTGATCTCATCAGGTCTGCAGCAAAGGAGAAGAATGATGGGGCCAGGGACTATGGTTTACAACTCCTCAAAGCTCACATGCAAGGGTGTACTCTGGATTCCAGAGTTCCACAGCCCTTTATGGATCTGGAAGTTGTTCACGGCATAGATATGAAATGGTGGCCCACATACAGTCTTCTCTCCATGCCTGGTGATCCTGCTAAAGCTCCTGTGGAAGCTTCTGATGATGAAGGTGTTGATGAAGGGGAGGAGATGGATACTCTTGGTGTCGGGCCTGATGGCAAGCCAAAAGATTCCCTCACGACTCCCCCAGGTGATGGTGGTTCTACCTCCTGAGTATAATTGCTCAGGAGTCTGCAAAAATTTGATGACTACCCTGAGTGTGAAAAGCTCAGGGATTTTAATCTTTATTTTCTGTTCAGTTTGGGCTTAATTGCCAAAAACAATATTTGCTTATTTTGCATTTGGATTATACAGGCAGTTTTTGCCTGGAACAAGTATTTATATTTTGCTGGTGTGTAATAACTTAGTAAGTTATTTTTGGATATTATCCTTTGGGTCTTACTCATGGCCCTTCCACCGTTTTATTCAGGTTTCTTTTTACCATAATTATCTACAATTTTGACAAGTCAGTTTTAGCTTGCTTGATGAATCGTAATTCTTTGTAAATAGATAACTTTTGGCTCACACCCAAGTTTTTATTTAAAACTTTGTTGGGAGTCTTTGTGAGTTCTTTGTCTTTGCAAAAGTGATTTTCGGATTTTAGTTACCTCTTGGAATTCTCTCTGATTCTAAGTAACATTTTTCTCCTCCATCTCTCCTTTTACAAAGACTGACCGATCCTGTGGTTTGTTCTTTATGAATACCTTTTAGGATTTTCTCCGGACCTATTTCTTCTTCCCGAGCGATTCTTGAGTTTCTTTTACTCTGTTGAATCCGTACGCAGAAAGAAGTGTTCGGCCCCATAATCTATAGATTTTTGGGTCTTTACCGAACCTTAGTATTTTCTTATGAATACTCAATATTTTTATTTTTACCGGGAAATTTATTTCTTTCCCGGGGTAATATTTTTCCTTTGTACTAGACAAAGTATAACTTTTTAGAACCCATATAGGTATTTTCGATAAATACTGAGAAACATTATAAAAGTGATAAAAGGTTTTTACAAAAATAATATCTTTACCAAAAGCAAAAATTAACCTTTTAATGATAAAATTTCTTTAGGTGCAACGCATTCCACCGATACTGATCTTTGGTCCCGTCGAGAAGCTCTAACTCGTACGCTCCGTTCTGGAGGCAGTGGCTTACTCTAAACGGTCCCTCCCAGTTCTGTGTTTGAGATTGATTTGCAGGTTTAGCTTTGATATTAACTAAATAAATCCCGTCAAAATTTTTTAAAATTATTTATAATATATTAACCAATTTAGCTTAATATGATTTGTAAAACAAAAATTAATATTATTTTTTAAATCAAATCTAACAAATATATAACTTTATAAAAAAATAATAATATATTTTATAAAACATAATTAACTTAAGTATATAAATAATCTAATTAAACTAAGTATATAATTAAATTACTTAAATTAAGTATATAATTAAATTTGGTGTTATTTGGGTTGATTCGGTGTTATTTCGGTTGATTCGGTGTTATTTTCGGTTGATTCGGTGTTATTTCGGTTGATTCGGTGTTATTTCGGGTGATTCGGTGTTGTTTGGATTGATTTTGGTGAAAAATTGGAAAAAACAGGCTGCACTTGGTCATGCACTTGGTCACTGCACTTGGTGGCTGCACTCAGTCAAAGTGACCAAGTGCACTCAGTCAAAGTAACCAAGTGCACTTGGTCGCCGGTTAACTAACCGAGTGTTACTCGACACTAGGTCATTTTGACTGAGTGCACTTGGTGGTGACTGAGTGCAGAGACCACCAAGTGCACCACCAAGTGCACCACCAAGTGCCCCACCAAGTGCACTAGAATAATTTTTTTTTAATTAATTTTAGGCCAATAAAGTGTTGTTATGTTGTTATGTTGACATTAAAGATCATTTTGGAGCCTATAAACATCAAATAAAAATGAAAACAAAGCCGAATTAGTAGTATTAAGATGACTGAGTGCAGAGACCACCAAGTGCACCACCAAGTGCACCACCAAGTGCCCCACCAAGTGCACTAGAATAATTTTTTTTTTTAATTAATTTTAGGCCAATAAAGTGTTGTTATGTTGTTATGTTGACATTAAAGATCATTTTGGAGCCTATAAACATCAAATAAAAATGAAAACAAAGCCGAATTAGTAGTATTAAGATGAAACGTAGAAGTTTGACTATTTTTTGAACTAACTAGTAATATTGTTACAAAGTTATCTACATACTTACCAAATTGTTCATGATCCGCATGCGTAATCACTTAATTCACCAATTTCAAAGGTTAATCATGTTTTTTGAATTATTTTGACTATGAAATTGATGTTTCATGTAACATAACAACTTTACAATTGAAAAAAATGCATTAAAATCAATTAAAATGTAATTATGTTCTAAGGCACTTGGTGGGGCACTTGGTGGGGTACTTGGTGGCCTGTGCACTTGGTCACCACCAAGTGCACTTGGTCACAGTGACCAAGTGCATCGACCAAGTGCCGAATTAAAAAATATTTTTATTTTTTCCAGCCACCAAGTGCACTTGGTGGCGCCACCAAGTGCAGCCACCAAGTGCAGCCACCAAGTGCAAAATTAAATTAATTTAATTAATTTAATTCTATACTTAATTTAATTATAAAAATTAATTTAATTATATACTTTATTTTTTATAATTAAATTAAGCATAGAATTAAATTAAGTATATAATTAATTTAATTTTATACTTAATTTAATTATATACTTAATAAAATATTTTTTTAATAAAGTTATATATAAAATATTTTGTTTTATAAAATATTTTTTTTATAAATACTCTCATTTATTTAGACTTAATTTAAAAAATAATATTTATTTTTGTTTTAAAAATAATTTTAAAAAATAGGGTAATATATTATAAATAATTTTAAAAAATTTTGACAGGATTTATTTAGTTGATATCAAACCAAACCTGCAAATCAATCTCAATACCAAACACATAAGATCAAACCAAACAAACACACCTACAAATCAATCCAAATACACACATACAAATCTACACACATACAAATCAACACACCTACGACTCAAAAGTACGACTCAAACCAAAGATCTTCCGAGCAACATATCTACGATACTTGAGCAAGTACTCATTGTCGACCGGTACTTTCACGTGAGTGAACGACTTGTTGATGAGACGATCGAGATACATGCACACGTACGGGCCACAACTGGAGTTGTCGTACTGGGTAAATTGTGTCTTCGGGACGACGATCCTAAGAGCAATTCTCTTGTGGGCTTTTCTGAAAAAGTTTGTGTCTGCATCCCAATATCCCGCTGCGACCAATAGCCGAGGCAACAAGTGGTGCAACGGTCGCAGCATCGGTTCCCGAATATCGAGTGGCACACGGAAAGTGAAAGAGTCGTACAGAGATACACTCCAGTTGGCCAGATCGATACGCACCGCGACCCAATGAGCGCCAGTATTGACAACCGTTATTACCTAAGAAAATACAAAAAACAAAACAAAACGTTATTGATAAATAAAGGAACGTTATTAAATTGGATAATTAAATAATATTAACTCGATAAATAATATTACCTCAGTAGCATGAAACCAACTCGTGTATTCCTCGTCTCCTCTGACCATCTTCAACAAATGCTCCGGCACTTTCCAGTTCTTATATCTCTCTTCGAAGTTTGTTGTATTGGAAAATGACTTGCTCGACTTCACCTTCCGCCACTCATATGTCAATTTGTTCTGTTAAAAATATTAAACATTAGAAAAATGAGAAAAGTGAGATAAATAGTGGATTTGATATGATAATTGAAACTTACGAAGAACTCGGTATTCAAGAGTATAGTCGTCTTTGGAGATATTCCTTCTCGTACACCCTTCATCAGTTTCAACTTCTCCTGCAAGTATCGAATGTACAGATCGATCTCCTGAAAAATAAACATACCACAACTGAGCACCAATAAATAAATACTATGAATTTGATAGTAAAATTAAAAATTAACTTACCACGTCTGTGTACCAATAACCGATATCCTCAATAGTGTCGAAATATTTCTGCGTAAAATGGCCTTCATTCAACCGGATGCTCTTCTGCTGCCCTGCTTGTCGGAACACCGAAAACCAGCCTCTAATCTTCCGTTCACCGGCCGGGGTGAAATGCGTGACGTACGGGCTCCGAAGAGCTGCCGAGGGCTTTCTCACACGGGGTCCGATGCTACTCTCGGCGACCTCCTCCTCGGGCTCCGCTGCGGCATCATCGATGCCGAGTTCTTTATCTTCATCGCTGAACGTCCCCTCATAACAGTGTGCATCTGCCCCGGGAGATGTCTGCGTGAACAAATCTGGTTCCTGCCCGAAATAACTCTCCGCATCGAAGACAACTCGCGACATATCACCGGCAGGAACATCCGGGGGGATATAAGGCTGTGTATCACGGGCAGGAGCCTCCGTCGGTGTGAAGAGACTCCCGAACTCTAGCAAGCCCATCTTCGGAGGAGAACCATAAGTCGGGTCAACTATGGGCTGCATCGGAGTGCGGTAACTGTCGATATCTCCACACGATGCTCTAGCTGGAAAGGTCTCCTCCTCCTCCTCCCGGTGCGACGCAGAAGGCTCTGCATATGAATGACGCCCTGGTACAGACCCGGATCGATGAGACGCAGCACGTCCGGACCCGGAGTGATGAGAAGGAACACGTCCTGAACCCGAATGATGAGACGCAGCACGTCCGGATCCAGAGTGATGAGATGCCGAAGGCTCAACGGGATCGGAAGGACAAGGGCGACTCTTCGAGAATCGTCTGTGACCGAAAAACCCCCGAATCTGCTCCATCAGACTGTCGTTGCCCTCTTTCTGTGTCCTCCTGACACTCTCCAGGAGTCTATCGTTGCTCTCCTGATGTGTCCTCGTGATCCGGGCAGTCAGTCGAGCCATAAATCCCGTGTCGGACTCGTCGTTCAGGATCTTCTGGAACCGTCGATCAATCTGTCGATCGGTACTGTCATCGGACCCCTCAGGAGCAGGAGAGCCCTCTCGTCGAGGTCGCTGAGATGGACGACGCTCTGCCGATGAATTAGGTGTGATGGCATCACGACCCCGTCTACTAGGCCCAGAGTCACCCTTCATCTTGTCGACGGCCTTGGACACGCGTCCGACCACGCGTTCCATCAAGTTCTTCTTCTTCGGTGCCTTTGCCTCGTCTGCGGGCAACCCAAGTCTAGGAGGAGGATGGTACGTGACCTCTTCTGCTCTGTCACGCACGAAAATAAAATGCTGAGCAACCGCCTCCTCCTCCGTCGGCTCTAGATACCGGTGAACCTCAAGCTGAAAATAAATAAATTATATAGAGTTAATTAATTTAATTATTTGATATAACCATTAATTGAACATTAAAACAAGTTTACCTCTGGGTCCTCGTAGAAATGAGAAAAATCGACGTGAGTAGTAATCGAGTTCCACCCCAGTAGCCGAGGAATCGTCGGACGGTCGGCTCTATGCGCGCACACCCTCCCGAGACTAGGTATAGCCTCGTACGACCATAGCTGATAGGTCCAGATGGGTCCGTAAATGTGGTATGCCGGCTTCAGTACTTGACCGGGATGCATGGCAGCTATGGAGAGGTAGTAGGACATGATCTGAAATGTGTGGGAGCCCCAAGGAAACGTCTCCCATCCCTCCTCGTCCTCTACCAAAGTCCAAACCCAATCCTCGGTCATGATATCGCCTCGGCATAGGAGCATCAAGTAATATATCAGCACATTCGCAGCCTTCAGGTAGTCGGCCGGGTCTGACCCCAAGTCCATAGACTTGAATCTAGTGAAAAGCTCGTTCACTCTTATTTTTTGACCGAATCCGAAGTGCCTAAGAAAGAAAGAGCCGGGAGGAATAATGTGCTGGGCCGAAGTATCAAAGCTGTGATTCCCAAAACGAAGCCCGGTCACCAAGGAATACTCCTGTGCTCTAAAGCAAATGATCTTGCCCCCGAGCGAAAACCAATGCTCGAACGGAGGTATCGTCGGACCCACGATCTCCCGAGCTAACAAGTGGTGCATGGCCGCGTTCGATCGACCACTTCTTTGAAGGTGCACCAACCTTCCATAACACGAACGACGGAGTTTCCGGTGAGCCTCGTGCGTATCGTCAACGGCTCTTAACACCTTTTTTATGTGCTTCAACACGGGGAACCGGTCGTACAAATTCAATTCTTTTGACGTGTAAATGAATTGTGGCCTCCTCCATTGGAACCCATCCTGCAAAAAAAACACAAATAATTAACCACATAAACATTTATACTGTAAATATAAAAAAGAAAAAAAAAAAAATTCTGCCCTCGGTCGAGCACTCGGTCGATCGACTGAGTGCCCGGGTGACCGAGGGCCGAGTGACCGGGTAGTGCCCTCGCTCGGTCACTTGCTCGGTCCCCCAAGTGCCCTCGGCCGGTCATCTTCTTCCCCGCGGCCGAGGGGTCGACCGAGGGGGCGGCCGAGGGCCGTAGATCCGGAAATTTTCAGAGAGTTTTAAACGCATTTCGATACACAATTTCGACTCCTAAACAACTAAAACACTCATATAGACTCCTAGGCGACCAATTCATGTATAAAATCGAACAAATTATTGAAATATTCGAAATTCGAAACCTAGGTTTTCGAAAACTTACCGGAGCTTGGAGCGGCCATTGTTGCTCCTCTTCGTGCACGGCTTCCTCCTCGACATTGTGCTCATCTTCGTGCTCGTTTTCCGACATTTGGGCGGCCGGAATTCTTGAAAATCGGCGGCGGTGCTTGGGGTGTGTGGGGACCGACGGGAAGAAGAAAAAAGGGGGGACCGTTTTTTTTTTTTGTCTTTTCCTTTTTTTTTTATATGTTTTGTTCTTTTTTTAATTGTTTTGTTGTATTTTGAAAAAGGGGAGGGTAAATGTGTATTTTCCTTTACAAAATGTATAGAATGGGTGTAATTTTAAAAGAAGGGTTAAAATGAGTAGGTGTTTTATATTTCTTACCATAAAAAATTTTCTCTCGTAAAAAAATAACAGCAACTTTTCAATTCTACCAAAATTGTTGAACAAATAATCACCACTTTCAAATTTTCTGGTATCGTCTTCTTCGCCAACAACAATTCATCTCTCATCGACGCACCAACCCGGCAACAGCAGCGCGTACAACTCATCTCCGCATCACCTTGGCTTCTGGTTCGGGCTCAATCTCCCATACACTACAACCCTCTAGCTGGGCCCACTTCTTCTTCCCCGTGCCCTAGAGAACGATGCAGAGAAGGCAAGAAATCCCTGAGACAGACTTCTTTATTCTTTTTGCAATTGAGGCATGCTAATTTTAGTTTTGGCGATCTGCCTTGATGTGAAGTTGGAAAATTCCTGTTTTGGGGATTTTTATTGTTATATTGATATGAGGTTGTTTTAATTTTGGCTTTGTTTTTTTAGGATATATCTGTTCCCCTTCGGTAAAAAGTGTTGTTCCGTGGTAATTGATTGTGCATGTTCTTTCTCCTAGTCTTTGGTGAACTTTCAACTGCCTACACACGACAAGAAGAAGATTTTGATAATTATGGAAATAGTAGTCAGTATCAAGGTAGGCATTTTGTTGATTATGTTTTGCTTTGTGACCTTGTGTGCGTCTGTGTGTGATTTCATACCCTTTCTTTTTGCAATCACTTCATTAGGTCATTTGTTCTTGGTCAATTACATGCATGTGGATAGAGAATAGCCATTTTCTTCAGGGATGAAAAATAGCGTGTGCCCGAGAGATCAGAAACGAACATATGATAACAGGGGAGGAATGCACAAGCTTGAATCCACTTCGGATTTTCTCAACAGTGGTAATTATAAAAAAAAATCAGGCCTGCTCCCTTACTTATATATATATATATCACGACTATTAAAATTTGTAAGTTTTGTAGATTATAATTCCATTGTAGTTCAAAGTGTTAGAGCCAACTATCACAGATAACAGTTATCCAATTCAAACTAAAGAGGGTCTTAGAAACCTGTCGAAGTTTTTTGTATTTCTGTAGAAAATTTGGTTGCCATCTGTGGTTTTCCTGTATCCTTTTGCTTTGATCAGTTCTCGAGACGTTTTTCTAGTGTATCAGCCTTATGTCGTGAAAATGTTTCAATCTTATGTTCTTTTTCAGGTGACAACGAAGGTCAGTAGTAGATCCCTAAAATTTAATCCAGACAAGGAGAATGACTAGAGGCATGCTACTATTATAGATGAGAGTTGACAAGGAGACGGTACATATTTGTTTTAGAATGCACAGAAAGTATCCTAATATTTGTGTACATATTAGGATAACTCTGCTTTGCTAACTAATTTTGCTTTCTTGAAGGTGGAAGTGAGGACACGAGAGGAAATAGAAGGTGGTCTGCACGAACGCCATGTACTTAGAATGAACATAAACCCAAAGCATCTTTATAGAAGGTAATGCCATCTTTATACCCTTAAAACTTTATTTCCCAGTAACATTTTGAATCAGAACATACTTTCATGATTTTGCATTACGAATGCCACATTTTTCAATCATGACTTGTTAGGTATGTTGGTTACACTTCGAGAAACCAAGATAAAGGAAAGCATTCAAACCTTATCTTACAATTTTCGAGCTATTTAGAGCTTACATGATTGATGATTATTTAGTAGAGAATATACAGTGCACTAAAACACTAAGATTCACACTTGCTCCTTCTTTCCCATTTCCATTTCCATTCCCAGCTCCACACCAGCACAAGCACCCAGTCTCTCTTCCTCCTCTTGCTGCTCCAACGTCTCGTACAAGGGACAGTTCCTTGTTTCCGGCAGCCCCAAGCTCATCAACCCACTCACAACAGACAACACCCCGAAAACAAGGAAAGACAGCTTCGGGCTCAATCTCCCATACACTACAATCAGAGGCGAAATCGAAGCCCCCAACATCAACGCCTGCCTCAGCATAGAAACTGCAAAGTTCCTCACGTTAGTCGGGAAAAGCTCCACGCAGTATATGTACAGCACGTCGAAAGCAGTCGAGCCCGCCATGAACCCGAAAGCCTCAACCGCCAGCTGGGCCCACTTCTTCTTCCCCTTGCCCGAGAGAACAATGCAGAGAAGGCAAGAAATCCCTGAAGCAAAAGACGAGACGGAAAAAAGCAGGCGCCGGTTCGTGAATCCCAAGAACACGCTGCCTATGAAGACAGCTGGAATCTCCATCACTGCATTTATCGCGACTGTGAAGTAGAGGTTGAAGTCGAGATTCTCGACGTTCAGTTGAATCCCGTAGTACACGAACCCGACCCCGAAGCCCGTGAGCATGACCAAAGCCATCCTCTTCACGGCCCATTTCGTATTCCAGAATTTCTCGATAGGTGAAGCATTATTTCCTCCTTTCTCGATAGATGACGGATTCAGGAGGCTCAAATTTGGTGGCAATTCCTTTCCGTTGATTCTCGCGTATCTTTTCAACACGTCCAGTGCTTCCTCGCTTCTACCCCGCACGAGAAGCCACCTCGGAGACTCTAACACGAAGGGCATTATGAAGATGGAGTAGAGAAGTGGAAGGATCGAGATGATCTTGTACAGATTTCTCCAAGAGGCTCTGGTTGGATATGAGATGAAGGGAATCGAAAGGAACCCAGCTGCGAAGAAGAAGAACCCGTACTGGCCGACCTGGCCCCGCCATTTCCGACCGACGGCTTCCGTGGAGAGGACGAGGCAGCTGATTCCGATTCCGGCCCGGGAAAACCCGTTTGCGAAACGGAGGAGTGCGTAAATCCAGATGTTGGGGGAGAAGGAAGTGAGGAAAACGGTGAAGGAGGTTAGAAGGCATGAGAGGAGGACTGATCTTTTCCTTCCCAAGGACGCGTCTGCTAGGCGACCGAAGACTGCCGAGCCTGTGAGGTAGTATGTGCTAACTCCTAGTTAGTTTAGTTATAAAAACAGTTTTCTTTTGAATACTGAGACAATACTAATCATGGTGATATCAATATGCCAAAAAAAGAAGTTAAAACAGAGATAATTAAAAAATACTTACAAATACTAATGTTGAGTTTTAGCTAATAAAATATTGGTTTGGTGTAACATTTAAAGAAAAATGGGTCTGTTGTGTTATTTAGTTAAACCTCAGGGGTAGTTTCTGCAGTTATACCAAAAAAAATGGGATGGTTTTTGGGTTCTGCTATACTATTGGAACTGTTTCTTGCTAGCATGCATAATTCAGGCTACTAAAATAAATACTGGTTTTGAGTGTTACCTATAAGAGAACAGAGAAAGTATATGCTAACTCCTAGTTAGTTTGGTGTAACATTTAAAGAGAAATGGGTCTGTTGTGTTATTAAGTTAAACCTCCGGGGTAGTTTCTGTAATTATACAAAAAATAATCTGGGATGATTTTTTGTGTTCTGCTAACTATTGGAACTACTAAATTAATTACTGGGTTTTGAGTGTTGTTACCTATAAGAGAACCGAGAAAGTAGACTGAAGTCGGGAGAGCTGCAAGCAATCTACGGTCACAAATCAATCCCCACTCAGCAACAGTGGAGCTTTTGTTGCCACCACTCCACTCCCAAGTCCCGGGCTTCAGCCCGCAAATGGAAGCTGCATTTCCACTACCCACACCACATTCGGGCCCAATGCACCGCCAGGTCTCGGGCTGAGCATCCGTGAATATGGTAACGAGCGTGCTGTGGGAGTCAAATATCCGAGCCAATGAAACCAAGAACACCTGCAGAAGCTGTGAGAACCCGAATGACCCCACATACTCTTCCACGACCTCGTCCACTGTTAGCTGCAGCTTGTTTTCTTCTGGGGTTGGGCTTGTTACGAGCACTTGGTTCTCGTCTTCCATTTTTTCTCTGTAAGTTTTATATGAAATTTTGTTTTCTTTACGCGGTTCTTATATAGAGAACAGAGAACAACCAACACATGGCTAAATAATGTGCATCTGATATTGTTGGCTTGATGAAGTGTTGTTTGACGTGTTGGTGCACTGAGGAAAAAACAAATGTTTTTGTTTTTTTTATTTTTTGCTCCCTGATTGCGTGAAGGTGGCATTCTGAGTAAGACATAACTAATAGGAATTGTGGTTTTTATTTAGTTCGATTAGTGCAATGACTATTAGCAATTAACATTGCCTGTTTTCGGAATAATTCCGAGTCGAATAAACGGATATTCATGGAATATTCTGATTTTTTATCTGGCAGTCGACCCATCGTCTGGCAGTTTAGGACATCTCTCTCTATTAAATCGAGTATTAATTAATTTAATTTCTTCATTTATGGGTTGAGTTTCATATGAGTTAACAAACTTGATTCTTGATTTGAAAGGATGTTGGGAGTAAATTCTGTTAACGGTGACTATTGACTTGTTGTGCATATACACTAAAAGTTTTCCACTTGTTTAGATTCATTAAAGTGGAAAAGCTATACTTTTTTCTTACCAAAAATTTGTGCTACTAAATATTGATAGATTTTGGGTGGTGAAAATGTTGGAATTGATTTATTTTAACATTTTTGCAATGAAATAATTGAATCATTTGAATCCCATTGATCAAAATTGTGAATTAAATATTGTGGTGGTCTCCATCATTTCATTTCAATGCATTGCATGATGTAGACAATCACCTAAATACAACACAATTAGACACCCACACTTGAAATTTTGGAGATTATTGATGTCTTAATTTACTCTTTATTACTTCAATTGTTTGAGAGAATAACTTGTTGCAGATTTTACATGCGTGATACATGTTCATTTTAGTTTTTCAAGCAAAGCTTTTTTGAGATTTCCTCTAAAATGAAGCATGAAAAGAATTCACTACGAAGAAGTTTCAAGAGTTAAGGAGTGTTCTCTTTTTATTTTATTTTGTTCTGAAAAAATAGCTTCTCAAAGTTCCATTAATTACTCCATAATGCATGATTAATTAATCTTCGTGTACTCCACTAATTTGATGAATCATGGCATCTACAGAATATGCCTTAATTGTTATTTTTAGTGATTTGCCCCTCAACTTTACTCTTATTACAAAAGAAGAAATAAAAAGTAAATAATAATTCAAAATGGTATGGTACAAAGATATGATTTTAGACGTAACTTGAAAGAATGATTATGCTTTATTTACCAAAAGTATCATAAAATTCAAATTAAATTTAATAATTCTAATAACTATTTGTACCTTAAGTACTCTCTCCATCAATTGTTGGGTGTGAAGTAGAATTCACGTGTAGAGGAAGAAGAAGAAGAAGACGATCGAATTCAGTGACGTCGGAGAAGACGATCGGAGTCGGTGACGATCGCCGGAAACGATCGAAGAAGACGAGCGGGAGTCGGGCCGAAGTTCTGGCCTGGTGTCGGCCGACACCAAGCCCTGTCGGCCGACAAGGACTGCTCGAGAGCTTCTGTGGAACGCGAGGATCAGCCCGCGTTTGAACCCGCATATGGGGCGCTGGGTGTCGGCCGACAATGAGCTATGTCGGCCGACAGGAAGTGTTATTTTCGGCCCAGCGTGACTTTTCTTCTCCTCCAAGATTCCTACCCCTATTTAAACAGCCCTACTCGTGTATTTAGGGTGAACCGACCACAAAAGACTAGAATAGAGATATAATTGAGAGCGTGAGATTACTGAGATCGTGTGTGTGCGTTTGTAAACTCCCCGGAGTCAATTATTATTCTAGTGAAAGGATCTGCAGCGGCAAAGTGGACGTAGCCTATTCGGGTGAACCACTATAAATACGTGTTCTTTATTTTTGCTTATAATTTCTTTCGTTTCTCGTTCCGTGTTTATCGTTTCTTGTAGAGATGAAGTTAGGCGCAAATCCTAACAACTGGTATCAGAGATTCAAGGAAGCGATTGAAGAAACGATGGGAGATCTTGCAAATTTCTCTGTGACGAAATTTGATGGAAAGAATTATAGGCACTGGAAGATGCAGATCGAGGATTACCTGTACGGGAGGAAGCTGTATCAACCATTGGGTCCGAAACCGGAGAAGATGGAAGATGATAAATGGCTTGAGCTCGACAGACAGGTTGTGGGGATAATCCGATTATCTCTGTCGATGAGGGTGGCGGATGATGTGGCCGATGAGAAGACCACTCAAGGCTTGATGAAGGCCCTTGCAAACAAGTATGAGAAGCCCACTGCCAACAACAAGATACACCTCATGAAGAGCCTATTCAACTTGAGGATGAAAGATGGGTTCGATGCTACGGCTCATATCCATGAGATGAGCTCGAACTTGAACAAGCTGAAAGGGGTCGGAATTGTGTTCGATGACGAGGTGTGTGCACTGATCTTGCTGGCGTCTTTGCCGGATAGCTGGGAGCCCATGAGGGCTGCGATTAGTAACTCCATGGGGAAGGAGAATCTCAAATTCTCTGATGTCAGAGATAGCGTCTTGGCCGAGGAGCTGAGAAAGAAGGATCTTCTGCCGGCAACGTCTGGTTCTGTCCTGAGTACTGAGAGCCGAGGACGAGGTCGAGGGAGCAACACTAATCATGGCAGCGGAGGCAAGAAAGTGGTTTGTTGGAATTGCAAGAAGGAGGGACATATCAAGCGGCATTGCAGGGAGTCTGCGAGGGCTCAAACCAATGCGGTGACTGACGAGGATGAAGGAGATGTCTTGCTAACATCTTCTGAGAATCCTGAAGACTCCTGGGTGTTGGATTCGGGAGCGTCGTTTCATACCACAACAAGACGAGATGGCATGAAGAGTTTCGTTGCTGGTAATCGTGGGAAAGTTCGCCTCGGGGATGGTCGGACTTTGAAGGTTGGTGGTATTGGAAACGTGACATTGAAGACGTCTCGTAGACAGACGTTGGAGCTTTCGAAGGTGAGGTATGTGCCGAAGCTGAAGAGAAATATGATCTCGGTCAGTCAGCTTGCGAGAGACGGCCATAGGGTGACCTTCGATGATGGGTCTTGGAAAGTGACGAAGGGTGCGATGGTGATTGCTCGAGGTCGTAAGACAGGCACTCTTTACACTACGGCTGGAGGTCGTGACGATATTGGTGGGGCCGACAACACCAATGCGCCTGAGCATTGCGGACTGGGTCGTGCGAGGGAGAGTTCGGGAAATTCTCGCATGGATCGGAGTTCGGTTCTCGAAGAGCAGAGCAACGTTCGATTCTCGGTGT
The DNA here is from genome assembly GCA_954870475.1 of Euphrasia confusa. Classification (NCBI taxonomy): domain Eukaryota; kingdom Viridiplantae; phylum Streptophyta; class Magnoliopsida; order Lamiales; family Orobanchaceae; genus Euphrasia; species Euphrasia confusa. The sequence continues at coordinate 38,278,772 of OX940956.1, read as the reverse complement.
TCGAGGGAGAGTCGAAGAGTGGAAAGCTGAGAAGTGATGTGGAAGATTTTTCGGAGAGAGTAGACCAACCGGATGAGATCTTGAAGACCAGTCACGAGCTTTCAAGTCGAGACAATGAGGCAATGTTGGCTGGGAAATCGAGCAAGTGGGAGCTGGCAATGAGAAACGAGGCGACCTCGTTATTGTCACACGGTGACTCGTCCGTGAGAAACGAGAGAATGCATTCGGGTAAGATTCCTTGCGTCTCTGCTGGAGGAAGTCTTACGGAAAAGTCGAAGGGCATTGTTGAGAAGGCCGACATATCCCATGCGGTGGGAGTCGTTAGTCGTGAAGCTGACGATGAGTATGTTGGAGGCTATCAGAAAGGGTCGTCGGGGATAGACGATGGGCATGCGAATGCCGGTGGTGATCATCCAGTGAAGGATAGCCGTTTCACTAGCGATTCGGGGAGGCAACATCTGGGAGCTTGGAAGAGCTTGGTTTCGATGTTGCGATCGCAAGGTGAAGAGAAGGTTACCGGGGATGGCAAGGTGAAAAAGGCCTGGAGGAACCTGAGAAGTCGTAATGCGTCGAAGTCGGTGAAGACTTCGACTGGGCGATGTTGGTGAGAACCGGGGATGCCGCTGCAGTGGGAGGTGATCGATGATCGGGATTCGCCTCCAAGTGAGAAGAGAAGATAGGGGCTGTGAATTATCTTCAAGTGGGAGATTGTTGGGTGTGAAGTAGAATTCACGTGTAGAGGAAGAAGAAGAAGAAGACGATCGAATTCGTTGACGTCGGAGAAGACGATCGGAGTCGGTGACGATCGCCGGAAACGATCGAAGAAGACGAGCGGGAGTCGGGCCGAAGTTCTGGCCTGGTGTCGGCCGACACCAAGCCCTGTCGGCCGACAAGGACTGCTCGAGAGCTTCTGTGGAACGCGAGGATCAGCCCGCGTTTGAACCCGCATATGGGGCGCTGGGTGTCGGCCGACAATGAGCTATGTCGGCCGACAGGAAGTGTTATTTTCGGCCCAGCGTGACTTTTCTTCTCCTCCAAGATTCCTACCCCTATTTAAACAGCCCTACTCGTGTATTTAGGGTGAACCGACCACAAAAGACTAGAATAGAGATATAATTGAGAGCGTGAGATTACTGAGATCGTGTGTGTGCGTTTGTAAACTCCCCGGAGTCAATTATTATTCTAGTGAAAGGATCTGCAGCGGCAAAGTGGACGTAGCCTATTCGGGTGAACCACTATAAATACGTGTTCTTTATTTTTGCTTATAATTTCTTTCGTTTCTCGTTCCGTGTTTATCGTTTCTTGTAGAGACGAAGTTAGGCGCAAATCCTAACATCAATAACTATTGGAAGAAAATTGATGGGGACTTGAGAGTTCCCCCAACACTCCTTCATTTCTATAATTTTACTGCACTTTATAAAAATAAAAATGATAAACTTTTATAAATTACTAATAAAATTATTAAAAGATCATTCATTAAAAAATTATACAAGATTCTAAATGTATTGTTTTAATATTTGTTTAGAAGGAATTAGGGCCTAATGAAACAAAAAGATCAGAACGAATTGGTAGTGGTAAGCCTTTTCTTGTTCCTCTAGGAAATAAGTTTTCAATTGAACACAAGTTACAATATACGTGCAAAATATTCTACTCCTACAAAGTTTCAACAAGAGGAAGAACATGATATTTTCCAATACCTCTGGTTCTCTTTCTCTCGAGTACGTTATGTTCATGGCCAAAATGAAAAATCCCTTCTGTTCCCACAGGAATCTTCCCATCAGAGTGAACCCATAAGGTACATTTCCGCAAAAGAAACAAAAAAAAAAAAGTCGAAGCCACAATAAACCAGGGTGACACTTAGCTTGTCTCGAAAGTCGAAATCCAAGAATTGCCGCAACTTGTGTCCAAGAAGCTCATGACTCCCATAAATCGGTTTATCACTAATAACCCAATCCTTCTCCAAAAGTCCCACTTTCCCACTGCTCACCATCTCGTCGTGAAAAGCCGAGACGATACAGTAAATCGAAGTTTTCAATACATCAGCCAATGTATACGCTTTCCCGTAAAGTGGGCTACCTCTTATTTTACCCATGGCGCCAGACGTGGTCTCTCTTCTGCCCGTGTTCACAGTGGCCCACTTGATCCCGGCTGGACCCATCAGGTGCCCGGACTGTACGTGGGTCTTCTTCCCCATGAGAGTCTCGACAGCTATTAAAGCGGACAGCAGTGTAGAGATTACAGCAACATTGCTCCCTGAGAGTTGGGCAACACCGAATTTGTCCTCCTTGCGTGACCTGGCAGTCAGTGATGCAATTATCCGGGCACACCATGCACATAGCTGCATGTAATTTGACATGAAGAAATCAGTGATACATATTTTGGACTTTCATTACGTTGTACACATCATTTCACACAGTAGCCTAATTGTTATAATATAATCTAATTGAGATGTTTGTCTTTATCATGTTAAGCTGCAAGGATGGTTTTCAGTCAATAGTCCTACAAAGTAAACACGAGACTAGATTATATGTTCTCACACAGTCGATAAACCTATTAGTAGTATTTATAGCAGTATAGCACTGAAGATGTAAATATTTCTATGGTACAAGTATACAAAAAATAGACAGAAGTCAATTGACTCAATCCCCCTGACAAGAACATGATCCTGAAGAATACCAGATCATACCTGGGAATCAAAAAATGATTCACGGAGTTTTAAAACTGCGAGCTGCTCAGTCGGTGACTTTAGTTGATCAGACAAGTGCAATGATTTCTCACTTGAAGGGCTCTGCAGACCTTCAGCAAGATTCTGAGTGAAGTGTTCCAGAGGCTTCCGGCAAGCAGATATCACTCTTTTATAAGTCTCACCCGATTCCTCAAAGAATGCGGCTCGGCGCCATGTATCGACGTTGTTTTCACATACCATGCAGAGATCAAGATAAGCAAGGTGCTGCAAAAGGGAATTAGGCGTGCTATCCTCTAACGTGCCTAGAAGGAGCTCGCTTGGATTTGTTTCTGCTGCTGCTGATCCTTTTGGGGGTGCAAATAGAAACCTCTTGGTATGCAGAACCTACATAGCCACAAGGGATACATGTTATATAGTCAACTCCCCCAAGATTATTTCTGTTGAACACTTCAACAAAAGAAACTCCATATACGATCATTCTCTTCACCTGTTATAATTAAAGCCTAATATGTGACTAATATAATCAAGGAGAATTTTCACTAGATTGTTTATTCTACATTGCCAACGTTTGTCATTTCGCCAATCTCCTAATCAAACATCACAAATTTTTGAAAACTTAAGTAGTAAGTTTTAAGCCGGAATAGACAGTTGAAAGATAAACCTGGTGTAGATGATGACTCAGCTCCCAACAAAGAATCACAACAAAACCCCCGATATAGAAAACGATCTGTTCAGAAATGAACATTCTAGCTGAGCCTCGACTTCTGTACTCGATAGGCAGGAAAATGGACAGTACTCCTGATAATGCAAAGCCGACAACAGAAAACCTTAAAGCTCGTCGTGCAGATAAGGGAAGACCCATCTTGAAGCTAAAAAATGGAGGACGCTGTTCATACAAGTAATAAGGCTTAGCGCATTATATAAAACAAACCAGAAGGCAGTTCCATTAATCAAGAATCTCGGAAAACCAATATGCACAGATAAAAAGAAGGTCCAAATCACCTGAACAATTGGAAACTGAAAGACCCACCGCTGCTTGTACACATAATGCAGCCCGTAAAAGAACCCGATCACAAAACCCCTAAACCCTAAGTTCCCCAAAACACCTACCCATTTCCACCTCGAATCTCCGGCATAATAAGCATCGCAGCCCCAGCAGACACAGACCACCGACACAGCTCCCGACAAGGCACAAAGGATCACGAACAGCGAGAAGCTCAGAGACACTCTGACCCTTCTCCTCAGCAAACCCCGGTCACCTCCAGAGACGAAAATGAGGCGAACGAACGAAAGGGAGACATCGAAAGGGGAGGCGGAAGGGAGAGGCTGCGGAGACGATACGAAGAAGAAGGAGATCGAGAGGAAGAGCAGAGAGAGGTGGAAGAGAACGAAGGAGACGAGTGAAAGGAATATTGGGGTGAAAGGGTTTTGAGTGAAGGGGGAGAGAAAGAGGGTTTTGGCGAGGAAAAGTACAAATGTCGATTGGATGGATTGCCATATCAGGAAGCTTAGGAAGCGGTGTTTGACGACGGTGGAGTTAGCGGCTCCGCCGCCTCCGTCTTTGTCCTTGAACAGAGTCCGGCCAATGGCGGCGGAGATAGACATTTTGGAGTAGCAAGTGTGTGAGAGTAAGGGCGCGCGGGAAGATAGATGGAGCCGTAAGAGGAGGCGTGGAGCTATCAGTGGGCCGGGCTGAGTTGAGGTTATTGGGCCTAACGGGCTTATATTAAATTAAATAGTTTCAACTAAAAAATAAGTTAGTACAGCGTATTATACGTAATGCATACATTTTTTTATAAATTTAAATAAAAAACATTTAATATTTTTAATTTGTTTTTATAAAAAAAATATTTAATATACCTAAATTATTAATTAAGGGGTATGAGATATATAGCCCATGATATAATAGTAGGAGTAATGTAAGCATTTTTTCTTGAAAAGACAAATATACCCTTACTTTCCACCAAAAAAATTTAAAGACAAAAGAAAAAAAGAAAATAAATAATGATTGTGTGTGGACCCCATTAAGTCTTCCTCTCATTCTCAATTAAAATAAAAACTAAATATTTCTCGATCAGAAAAATCCGTCGTCGATCTTACATATAAACAAAAATCAAGAGGAGGGCAATCCCGACGTAGTCATTAACCAACGATATTCATCGCAAAGAAACGACTAACAAAAAGATTTTTGGATAAAACTTTTCAAATAAAACGAAATCATGAAAAAATAATTACTTCACGAAACAATGATTTTTCGTCTTTTTCGTTCTCTGTTCATCACGAAATTCTATCTACTTCGTGCTACGTCTATCACGAACTCAATTTTCGTGAATTTTCGTGCCTCTGAGAGCACGAAAATTAATTTTTCGTGCTCATATTCGTGCTTGGAAGAAAAACTATCACATTTTACCATAAATTCTATAACTTTTTGTAAAAATCTCCAAATTACGTTATGTAAATTCCGTAATAAACTAAACTCAATGATCTTCACAACGAAATTAACAAAAAATAATTTGAAATTTTCTACAAAAAGTAATGAAATTAATGGTGAAAGATAACCGGTTAATGATCTCAACGAGTAATCCATCTTTAACTAATAATCTACTTCGATTCAAGAAGACATGGGTTCCATATTATATTTGGTTTTGAAGCTCATCGAGTCTAGTATAATAGAAAACTGACGAACAGTTATTTGAAATTTTCTACAAAGAGTTATGAAATTAATAGTGAAAGATAGTAAACTAGAGCTATTTGTAGATGGTACAAATATAATTAAAATACTGTTTATATTGGTAATTAATTAGAGCATGTGTGACACATGGTAGGGAAGAGCATGAGTCTAGTTTATTATGGAATTTAAGGAATTGAATTTGGATGTTTCTACAAAAAGTTATAGAATTTATTGTAAAATATGACAGTTTTTCTGTTTAAGCACGAACATGAGCACGAAAATTCAATTTTCTTACTCCTAATAGCACGAAATTCATTTTTCATGTTGTGTTTCGTTCTCCGGGAAGCACGAATTCAATTTTTGTGCTGGGTTTCGTGCTTATAGGAGCACGAAAATTCAATTTTCGTGCCTAATCGAAAAAACTGTCTCATTTTATCATAAATTCTATAACTTTTTGTAGAAATCTACAAATTAAGTTCCGTCAGTTGCATAATGAACTAGACTCAATGTACTTCAATGTCATGTATCACACACACTCTAAATAATTACGATTAAAAGCAGTTTATTTGTTAAAGTTGTGTTATTTGCGAATAGTATTAATTTGTCACATTTCACTATGAACTTCATAATTTTTGGTAGAAAACTCTGAATAACTTTTCGTTTGTTCCATAATTTGTCACATTTTAAAACCATATATGATATGTAATTCAAATCTTCTTGAATGTAAGTCACTAATCTGTGATATAACGGTAAAATTATGTTGTCGACCAACTATTTCTAAAATTTTAATAGTAACATATAATGAACGTCGTTGTTATATGGTTTTCAATTGAACGTTATCAAATGATGATTCTCAAATAAGATTATTTAATTTAATGTAATATACATTAACATCAACAATAATCGTTTCAATTTGAATATCATATAATCTGTACTAATGTAGTATAGGAGATAGTCGATCGAAAACGAAAAATAACAATCATATCAATTTTTAACAATCAAATTTGATTTATAATCAAGAATAATCATCGTAATGAGTAAAAATATCAAATTTAATTGTTTTCGTCCCAAAAAATTATACACACTTTCTTTGAAAAGTACAAAAAAAATGTAAATAATTTCTTGGGACAGAGGTGATACTAATATATCTTATATATTTAATTTGTATAAATCACTATAATAATTGTTTTTTTATTAATATAAGCCGAGGATATGTATGATCAATGTTGATTAATTTTTATCTGATGATTGTAGTCTAGTTGTAAAGTTAGTAGGCTATCTTATTCTTCCAATAAATCGAGGTTCAATTCCAAGCCAAAATTTGGATTTTATTTACGGTTCAATTCCAAGCCAAGCCAAATTTTGGATATTATTTACGGTAACTCTGTTTGTGAAATTATCTCGACTACTTTTTCAATTAATATTTAATTACTAAATATATAAAAAAAACATTATTTATGTTTCTTTTCCAAAATAAGAGTGGTAATTAGTATTACTACAATACTACTATATCAGTAAGAGAAATCCCAATTATTTTTCTAAGCAATTTAGGGTTGATTAGGTATGGAAAAGCAGAGATATACGAAAGGAAGAAAAAGAAGAAGAAGAGCCGCCGCTGCTGCCGTAGATGATTCGAAGGAGAACAGAATATCGAAATTGCCGGAATCGATATTGCATCACATACTCTGTTTTCTCGACCAAAGGGACGCCGCCAGAACCTCCGTTTTATCCAAGCCATGGCGTTACCTTTGGAGCACCCGCCCCCAAATCGAGTTTTGCTACGGATTCACGGCGGGCGCCGGTGGAAACGAAGAGACGTTCTTCTCCGTCCTCGACAGGACGTTACAGGGCTACCATGATCGGAAACTCTGCCTGCAGGAAATCACCTTACATATGCCGCCGTCGTCCTGCGGCGAGACGAACTCGTTTCTCCGAAAATGGATCTGTAGACTCGTACAGAGTATGGGCGCGAACAAACTTCATCTTCACTTCCAGATGAATCATTCATCATCGAACAAAATATCGATCTCGTCATCGACCTTCCGATCCGAATCCCTCCATAATTTATCTCTCAGTAGCTGCGCGTTGAGATTGACTCCATCAGCAGAAAAACAACCGCTGCAATTGAAACATCTGCAAAAGCTCGCCCTCAAATATGTCGACATTCCGGAAGAAATACTCGACCGCATACTGTCCAACTGCCGCTCGTTGGAGCATCTGGCCCTCGACAGATGCACTGGCTTCAAAAGAATTCAACTGAAGCACTCTGCAAGCCTCAAAGAATTTAGTTTCTATGGACGTTGGGAGGATGCTACCAACATTGCAATGGGCGACCAGACTCTTATTAGAAGAATCGAAATTCAGCGCTGCTTGCTGTCTGACCACCGATTTTACTTTTCTCATCTCACGCATTTGAAGATGCAAAATGTGAAACTTTCTTCGTCCGACATGTTTTCGTGTGAGCTCCCCTGTCTCGAAGAGTTGAGTCTCTACGATTGTTCCAGCATCAAAGAGATTAACCTTTCAAGCCCCTCAATGAAGCGAATGGAGATTTTCAACACGACGAGCCCGTTCAAGGTTACAGTTGATGCCCCCAGCATAGTTAGCTTTCGTTATGAGGGCATTCTTCCGCAATCAGTCTCTTTCTCAGCAACACCAACTTCCTGCAAATCTTATATAGACTTGAAGATTTCTGGGAATGAGTCCTTGTTACTCTTCAAGGACCTGATTGGCCTACTCAAGGCATTAAGTCAATCCGAAATCTCTATCGGTCTTGGGGAAACAATGGTTGGCTGGTTGCGGAATCAGCTTCCCTTTATGAACGAAGTTGCTGATCTGCCTGTGGTGGTGGACCACTTGATAGTTGAACGCATACGCTCGTCTTTTGCAAGCGATTTTCTAAAACGCCTGTTTCTTATGCTCCGCCCAAGGTTCATATACACGTCGGACTCGAATATCACCAAGGCATTGACCAAAACTTTCCAAGTCAAAGAGATTATACTCGACCAGAGAGAGATGGCCCGCAACTTTTTGCGACGTTTTTCAGATGGAGTAAGCATGCAAGTTTTCTACCGCAACGGAGGCACATGGCAACCTTTTCGGCCCATAGGCTTGTCCAAAGTTCTAAGTAAAAAAGGCGAAAGCATGGATCAAACTTTCCTTCCAATTGATATGGAGAGCAAAATCAAGTTACTGATATTTAAGTAAGGCGCTGGTGAAGTTAGTTAGTTAGTTAATAGTAACTAGTGCTGATATGTTTGTCACCACATCATTCCATTTTCTATTCTTATTATATGTTAGATTCTTTATGATGAATTTAGAAAACATGTTATTACTACTTCCATCTCAAACTATTTATGCACAGATTGATTAACACTTAAATTCTAAAAAAAAAATTGCATTTTTAATGAGTAAAATGGGATTAAGAAAACCGAATGGGCTGCCCGGTTGACACCCCTGAATGCAATCTATAGAAAAAATATTTAAAAATTCAGCCTGTCGAGCCCCACAATGAAGCTAATGAAAATTATAAATACGAATAGCCCATTCAAGGCCACGTTCTATGCCCCGAGCATAGTTACCTTTCATTGTCAGGGTGTTCTTCCACAATCCATCTATTTCTCTCCCTCAGCAGCAGCAGAAACATCCTCGTTGAGATCATATATAGACTTGACACATTATTTAACAGAGTCTTATGCCTCAACGACCTGATTGGTCTTCTCAAGGCATTAAGTCAATCTAAAATCTCTCACACTCGATGAAAAAATGATTATCTGGTTGCGGAATCAGATTCTCGACCTATGTCAATCTGCCTGTAGAGGTGGCTCAATTTAGTTTCTATGGACGTTGGGAGGATGTGCTACCAGCATTGCAATGGGCGACGGCGACATCCCGACTCTTATTAGAAGAATCGAAATTCAGTACTGTTTGCTGTCCGTTAACCGTGACCACCGATTTTACTTTTCTCATCTCACACATTTGAAGATGCAAAATGTGAAACTTTCTTCGTTTGTTCCGGCATCAAAGAATTCAACCTGTCAAGCCCCTCAATGAAGCGAATGGAGATTCTCCACTGGCCCTCTTTATACCTCCAGTACCTGATTGGCCTACTCAAGGCCTTAAGTCAATCCGAAATCACTATCGATCTTGGAGAAACAATGGTTGGCTGGCTGCTGATCTGCCTGTAGTGGTGGACCACTTGATAGTTAAACGCCTACGTTCACCTTTTGCAGGCGATTTCCTAAAAAGCTTATTTCTTATGGTTCGTCCGAGACTACATACTACTTTTGTTATTAGAGTACAAAATTCCTTAGAAAGTGTGAATGAATATAACTTTACTTGGCATTAGTAAACTTGTCAGTCGGATTTCTGTCGAAAGCCTGTGGTAGTTCTGCTTCCCAGTAGTTGTTCGATTTCTAATCCCATCACTGCACAACAAGAAACAAAAAGAATAGGATCATTGCAATATAAATGCACAAAAACGTGTTGACAAACTTACTCTGCATAAAAGAAATTGATTGTGAGATTATAGTTACAACACACATAAGGGCTCAAAGAGAATTTACAAAACCTTTGATGTGTACTCAGATTCTCCTACGTATTCCGGAACATTGCATGCATATAAATATTTCAAGGTTGATGTTTTCTCACCGTGGGCCCTGAGAAAAGTACTCGTGCTCGTTAGCACCAATCAAACTCGTAAAAACATTTTGTACAACGGGAAATAGATGGATGAAACTAAAAGGTTGATGCTTTCTCACCTTGGAAACTGACGCATTTTCATTCATGGCTTCCACTTCCCATAACGAGTAGTTTCACACACACAGAAACACACACAAAAACCTAATAAATCAATTCAAAGAAAAAGGGAAAATGAAAAAAAAAAGAGAGAAAAAAAAACAGAGAGAGAGAGAAAGAGGAATAAAATGTGGAGACTGGAGAGAAAATTGTGTTCCCTGTCCCTGAGTTTCCTCTCCCTCTCTCTCAACCTCTTTGTAAGTTCTTCAACTTATTACCACTACCGTATTTTAGAAACTTTCTACAATATCATTCTTTGGATATACATGACTTCACTAGCCCTGGTTACACCCAATATATTTTCCACCAGGCTATAACAATCGAACTGAAAGCAGGATTAGCAATTTCTAGCTTTCTACGACATTATTTTCTTACTCGCTTTGGTACTTTCCTAATGGAATCTATATAAGATCCCGGAACAACTGATCTCAACTTATTCAAAAAGGCACCCCTGTTGGCTTCCAAAGCATTTCCAACATTTGATTTCGTTGCAATAAGAATAAAATTTTCCCCGTTGCCAACATCAATCTTGTACAACTCATCAAAAACTTCACGTATCAAACTTTCACATAACAACTCTCCCGAAGGGATTGTGTTGATTACGAGAATGCCCTCCTCACAAAGAACACCTCTCACCGCTACAAGAACCGACTTTCTAATAAACTCCACAGGGGGCGCGTTAAAACCCACACATACATCACTCGGATCCAAATCGACCATAACAACATGAAACCTACTCTCCCTACTTAAATCCTTCCCGATCCTTTTAACATATTTAATCCCGTCTTCAGCAAACAAATGGATAAATTCGTCACCTTCCAACCCAAAATATCTCTTTGCGACTTCCAGTACGACCTCATCTTCCTCCACCCCCACCACCTCAAAACTCAACCGGGCACTCAAGAACCGAAGCAATGCTCCTCCTCCAACACCCAAACACAAAGCTTTTGGCCTAAACCCGCCCGATATTAGACCCTCCATGAACCGACTAATCACAGAAATGCCAGCTACCATGGCACTCAAATACGGTTGAACCAACACTCCACAAACCAGCTCCATCTCAACCATGTCATCGAGATTTTCTATGATCGACCCGTTTTTGGGGCGAATTCTCATCTGGGATTGCACGAAATTCGGCATTCTCTTGAACCTCAGCCTCCTCCTAAACTCACAAACCCCATTGGTCTCCAATTTGATGTTTTCTACAAGCATTTCACCGACTCTAGGACCTTCACAAATCTCAAGGATAGAACTACTAATCAATCCGTCTTCGTAAACCAAGAAGGGCATTTCTGGGATTTCGCCATCGTCGAGGAATGCCGATTTGGGGGTTAGGGCTGATAACAGGTTTCGTTCGAGGGGTGTTGGAGAAGAGGGGCGGAGGCTGGAATTGTAGTTTGTGGGATGGGGGTGAGGTGGGGATTTGCCGAGAAGGATCAGGCGGGCGAGCGGCTGGATGGAGGCGGAGGAGAGGAGGAGTTGGAGGTGACCGGAGAAGGTGGAGAACACCCAGTCGGACTCGCGGCCAGGTGGGACCCGCATGGCGCATGTGGCGGCGGATGCGGGTGCGTCGAAGGGAGAATCGAGGACGGCAACGCTGAGGTCGTCGGGGAATGCGAAGGTGATGTACCGGGAAGGGACTATGGTTTCGAAAGTGGATGGATCGAGAGCCATGGATGGCGCCTTACACCGAAATTCAGGAATTAGGATTCAACAATAGAAACTACTCCTATACTTTTCTTTTTATTAAATTTTATATTTTACTTTTAATTAGTAGTAATAATTTAAAAGTTTTGAATCAAACATTTAGTTAATTACAATACAGTATTCTCTTTATCCCAACTACTCGGCATTTAATTATAAGAAATGTTATGAAAGATGTTAACTTGTATAGAACTTTTTCATTTTTTTTATGTTGGATTCCACACCAATCGAATCGAATCAAATATCTTATTGTTCGATTACCGAATGTATGTATAAAGATCTTGAATTACCCGATCCTTCTTTAAGCTCAAGGTAAATCACCTTATGTATACTCATGTTTCCTGAGTATAAGAAATGAATCATAGAAAAAGAGACTTTTATGTTTTTCTTGAATATAACTAAAGGTAAGAAAATAACAATTTACTGAATACATGAGTGTCACACAATTTGAACAATATTAATGCACAGTTAAAATCATTGTCACACCGTTGTACTGTATTTGTTATGCTATATTCTTCACAATCCCATTCCTTAGTATACTCCAGCAAAGTTTTCTGTCGACATAAAACCGAATCGTCTCTATTATATATGCATAATCGACTCCTAAACAATTGCAATCAAAGAATTTAGTAAATAAAATAAATATAAAAAACATTTGTAATTCTTACACTCATCAAAAGTAGCCCAGCGTGAAGGAGGCACGACCGTACGATCTTGTTTTGTTTCCGATACGTAGAGCAGACTAAAGAGATCTGTAGCAGCATCGACACTCTTCCTAGTCGCTGGGCTTTCAGCAGTAGCCGTGTTGACCGGGCTTGGCAATACGTCGTTCTTCAAATCTAGAGAACTCTGTTAAAACAAAAACAATTAACTATATTCAATACCATTAAAAGTCGATCCAAAGCATAAATAGTCATTCGACATATATACCCAGCGATTTCGTGTGATGGGAGGAGGAATAATTTGGGGCAAGTCCATGGCGAAAGAGTCTTCGTCCAAAGAGTACTTTCTCGCTTTCTTCGGGATATCTCTTCTAGAGATTCCGGCAGGGTTAAGTGCCGGTTCTTTGGATGTTCTAGAAGCCCATCTTCTCTCCACATACCTGACCAAAAAACAAAACACTTATGATATGTTCTTTTGGAGTTAATTTCAGTTCTGTTCAGTTCAGTTCGGTTCATTTCAGCTATCGATTACTTTTATCATTATCACAACACTCACTTTTGCACCATACTAATTTTTTAAAATTATTTAAAAAAATTAGTGCAGGTCCGATAAGTTCAATTAGTTTCAGTTCAAAAGAACACAGAAATCGACGATTCTTGCATATATAAACGGTGAAATGAAATTACTTGGCATTAATAAACTTGTCGATCGGATTTCTGTCGAAAGCCGGTGGCAGTTCTGCTTCCCAGTACTCGTTCGATTTCTCATTGCCCATCACTGCGCGCAGTGCACGATAAAAACCAAATAATAATGCCTGGAAAATGGGAAGAAGAATATGCACAATGTGTTGACAAAACTTACTCTGCATGAACGAAATCTGCTCGGGAAGCCAAGTGTCCAAAGTCGTAGACCTCACCTATTGCGATAACATAGGAATCGTGCTATTGTGAGATTATGATTACAACAGACTACTGTGTATAAGGGCTCAAAGAGAAATTTCACAAAACCTTCGATATGTGTACTCCGAGGCTCCTGTGTGTTCCGGAACATTGCATGCAAATAAATATTCCGAGGTTGATGCTCGCCCATCGTGGGGCCCTGAAAAAAAGTTGTCGTAAGAATTTGTGTGCAACGGTGAAATTAAATAGATGGATGAAATTAATTAGATGGATGAAACGAGACGTACTTGCTCTTGCAATCCGCGCATTCCCGGTTCTTGGGCAGCTTGAGTAGGTCCTCTAGTATCTATAAAACAATGTAGTCAAAAACTGCATTTCAAATGGATCAACTAATTGAGATCCAAATTATAATTACAAAAGAAAAAGGAAAATGGGAGAAGGTGTTTGAGACCTTTGCATGCTTGTCATTGAGCTCCTTGGAAACAGACGCCTTTTCGTTCATGGCTTCGATCCACTTTTCTTTAACGAGTAAGTTTCACATACACAACAAAAATAATACTAAATCAAAACAAAGAAAATCGAAAAAGGGAATAAAATTTGAAAAGGATTAACAGAGAGAAAGAGAGAGAGGAGAGAAAGAGGAATGAAATGTGGAGAGTAAGTTGTGTGTTTCCCTGTCTCTGGGTTTCCTCTCTCTCTCTGTCTCTCTCTTTGTTTTTGGGGGAAAGAATGATTAGCTATCTAACAAGAGGCTGATGAGTGGCTTAACTGATTCCAAGGGGATGAATGTCAATGTTTAGTTTCCTTAAACTCAGGCAACATGTCCATGATCAACAAATTAACACCTACCTCTCTTTATTAAGGGGTCATCAACAAATCCAATATTTTCTTATTGGCTTACTAATAATTTAATTTAAAAAGAAAAAATTAGTATTTTTAAGTTAAAAAGTAAATTTAACATTCCAGATTTTGCGAGTCAAAAATACTTTTATGGATCAACTCAATTACTAATAAAAGTTACCAATAAACCTTATGGTACAAAAATAGTTTTCAACACATTTTATTCTCACATGTGCGCTTTTAAGACAATTTTCTTCTTGTAATTGCTCAAAACCGAGCACATCTTGTTGATAAGTCATAAGAGTGTTGTTGGAAGTGTTTTACCAGCCTCTTTGAAATTGAGTTACTTCTCATTTTTACTTGGTTGTGTATTTCAGGATATGGACTGGACTCATGCTGGACATCAAAGATGATTGGGCCAACAAGCTGATTGAGCCTGGACAAACAAGGAAATCGAGCTAACCCAAGATGGACTTTGTTGTCATGCTGTTGATGGTTGAGGAGTGGAGTTAGTGGGCTGAGTCCTGGGATGATGGAATAAGGAAGTTGAAGCCTCACTACATTCAAAGTAATGAAGGTGTACAAATAGCAGAACAAATGGATTGATCACTTATGGCTTACACAGAAGAATATTTGAGAGAAAAATTAGAAACTTTGAGTGAAGAGAGTTTGTAATTTTTCTTATCTTTTTGTGAGCATCATTGTATTGAGTACTACGACTTTATGTAGTCTTGATACTGAGCGATTCTGTAATTATTTAATGAGAAAGTTTGTGGCTTTGAGGCTATTGTGAGTTGTTCGAGTGAAGAACAACTCGTGAATTTTTTATTCCCGTTGTCTTTTAATTTCCACTGCTTTATTTAGTACTGTTGGGTAATTCGCGTTCGAAATCCCCGCCTGAAAAGCAATACGAACAAACAAGAACAAAAAATACGAAATAAATGACACGAAGATTTATAGTGGTTCACCCGTTAACGAGGGCTACGTCCACTTCCTTGCCGCTGCAATAAATCACTGGAACAATTATCACGCTCGATTACAAGGCTTTGTAATGGTATAATTCGATTCTAGTCTTATGGAGGTGTTAACCCTAATTTACAATAGGGTTACATATTTATAGGGGGGAAGAAACTTGTCCAACAAGCCAAAAACGCGATGCTGAAATCTCCGCGTAGCGCCCGCTAGCGTCACAGTTCAAGCGGGCGCTAGGTAGGCTAGCGAGTGCTAGCTACCCAGGCAAAAAGGCCTGCCCGTTTTCTGCCTTGTTCATGAAGGGCCAGCGCCTGCTGGCCTTGTCCAGCACCCGCTGGAACATGTCTGGCACCCGCTAGACCTCCCGGCGGGTGTTGAGCCTGCCTTTGTCGATTTTCCGCGTGAATTCACCCTTCACACTCAACAATCTCCCACTTGAAGTTAATTCACGACCCCTATCGTCTCTTCCCATTACAGCGGCGTCCCCGGTCCTCATCCCAGAAGACCAACCGAGGTTGAACACAACCTCAACTTGTCGCACGGTACCACCTTCGTAAACATGTCGGCCGGATTCTTACTCCCAAGAATCTTCTCCAACACCAAGACGCCTTCCTCTAAGGCCGATCGAATGAAGTGATATCTCAGCTGGATATGCTTCGTTCGAGCATGGTACACCGGATTCTTTGCCAAATGAATGGCGCTCTGACTGTCGGAATACAAGACACTCCCCGAGTGGTCTTGCCTCAGCTCAAGCAGAAATGCCTGTAGCCACATCATCTCCTTCGCGGCTTCCGTCACAGCGACGTACTCCGCCTCACAACTCGACAATGCTACGATCTTCTGCAACCTCGACACCCAGCTAATCGCGGCACCCCCGAAGGTGTACACGTACCCAGTAGTGCTCTTCCTACTATCCACATCTCCTCCGTTATCCGCATCCACGAACCCAAGTAACCCCGAATCTGATTTTCGGAACCTCAAAACAAAACCGGAAGTCCCTCTCAAGTATCGAAAGATCCACTTGACGGCTTCCCAATGTTGTTTCCCCGGATTACTCATAAACCGGCTGACAACTCCCACTGCATGGGCAATGTCAGGCCTCGTGCACACCATGGCATACATAAGGCTCCCAATCGCAGAGGCGTAAGGGACCTTATCCATATGCTCTAACTCCTCCTCGCTCACCGGCGAGTCCTCCTTTGACAAACGGAAGTGACTAGCCAAAGGAGTGCTAACCGGTTTCGCATTCTCCATGCTAAACCTCGCCAATACCTTCTTCAGATATTCCTCTTGAGACAACTCAAGACCATCCTTGCTCCTCGTAATTCTCATCCCCAGGATTTGTTTGGCAGCACCCAAATCCTTCATAGAGAACTCCCTCGATAGACTCTTCTTAAGCTTGTCGATCTCCGCCAAGCTCGCCCCGACTATCAGCATGTCATCTACATAAAGGAACAAAATTATGTAGGTACCTCTTCCAAGACTCTTGAAATAGCAGCAGTGGTCCGCCTCGCACCGCGTGAACTCGACTCGCTTCATGAACATGTCGAACTTCTTGTACCACTGCCTCGGAGCTTGCTTCAACCCATACAAGCTCTTCTGAAGCTTACACACCAGCTTCTCCTTGCCTCGGACTTCGAAACCCTCCGGTTGCTTCATGTATATTTCTTCATCCAAATCCCCGTGAAGAAATGCGGTCTTTACATCCATTTGCTGAAGATGTAAATTCTCCTGTGCCACCAAGCTAAGCACAACCCGGATGGTTACCATCTTAACTACCGGAGCGAAGATCTCCGTGTAGTCGATCCCTTCCTTCTGCTGGAAGCCTTTCACCACTAATCTTGCCTTGTACCGAACGCTTCCATCGTGTTCTTCCTTTGCCCGGAAGACCCATTTATTGTGCAAGGCCTTCTTCTCATTCGGAAGCTCGGCTAGTTCCCAAGTCTGATTCGACATCAATGAGCTCATCTCCTCTTTCATGGCAGACTCCCACTTGATCGAATCCCTCGCTTGTATAGCCTCGGTGTAGCTCTCCGGCTCACCCCTATCAGTCAGCAAAATATAGTTAAGGGAAGGTGAAAATTTATGGGGAGGTCTTCTTACCCTAGTCGACCTCCACGGCTTCGGTGTGACTGGATCGATGTTCGGATGAGCATTCTCATCTTGCTCATCCTCGCTGCTCGTGTTGCCCTCCTCGATCTTCTCGGTCTCCACGACCTCCACCGGAACCTCCTCCGTGTCTCCCACGGGATCAATGCTTTCTTCAACAACCTCGCCTTTACTCTTGTACAAGACCGCCTCGTTGAAGATCACATTCTTGCTTCGGATCACCTTATGATTTTCGACATCCCAAAATCGGTACCCGAACTCCGTGCCGCCATATCCAATGAAGAAGCACTTCTTGGATTTAGGATCAAGCTTGCTACGAGCAGCTTCATCGATATGGACATACGCCAGACACCCGAACACCCTCAAGTAGGATAGATTCAGCTTCTTCCCACTCCAAACCTCCTCAGGAATCCGATATTCCAAAGGAACCGACGGTGCTCTGTTGATCAAATGAGCTGCCATGTCGATGGCATATGCCCAAAACATCTTAGGCATCCCCGAATGTAACCGCATACTCCGGGCCTTCTCATTTAGCGTCCTGTTCATTCGTTCCGCTATTCCGTTTTGTTGTGGGGTCCCCGGAATAGTCTTCACCATCTTGATCCCACTCTCGACACAAAATTGTTTGAAGTCGGCGTCAACGTACTCACCACCGTTGTCGGACCTCAAACACTTCACCTTGAGATTTGTTTCATTCTCAACCTCGGCTTTCCATTTCCTGAAAACAGAGAACACGTCACTTTTATTTTTCATGAAGTATACCCATACCTTCCGTGTGGAGTCATCGATGAAGGTAACATAGTAGAGTGACCCTCCGAGTGAGGCGACGGGAGCTGGCCCCCAAACATCCGTGTGTACTAGTTCCAGCTTCTCTGCCTTGGGCTCCCTTCCACCTTTGGAAAAACTCACTCGTTTCTGCTTTCCAAGAATGCAGCTCTCGCACGTGTGAGACTCAATCGCTTTGAGTTCGGGCAGCAGCCCGTTCTTTGCCATGATCTTCATCCCCTTCTCACTCATGTGCCCCAGCCTGCAATGCCACAACTCGGTCTTCTGGGTGCCATCAACAACACCAACCGAGTCCCTCATGCTCGTCGTCAAATAAAGTGTGCCCGTCTTATGACCTCGAGCAATGGTCATGGCGTTCCTCGAAACCTTCCACGACCCATCTCCAGATGACGTCCGGTAGCCATCATTATCAAGCTGGCCCACCGAAATTAGGTTCCTCATCAACCCCGGCACATGTCTGACCTTGGTAATCTTCCAGGTTTGCCCGTTAGACAGCTTCAGGTTGATATCTCCCATCCCGACTATATCGAGTGGCTCGTCATCTGCAAGAAAAACCTTTCCATAGTCACCCGAGACATAATTCAACATTACCTCTCGCTGTGCAGTAGTATGGAAAGAAGCCCCTGAGTCCAGCACCCAGGAATCGATCGGTGAGTCGACCGAACAGAGGAGGACGTCCCCATCGTCGTCATCCTCTTGCACCACCGCATTGGCGGTTCCCTTCTTCTTGTTGTCGTTCTTCCCCCGAGAGCGACAATCTCTCTTGAAGTGCCCCGTCTTCCCACAATTCCAGCACTCGTTATCCTCGGACCTCGAGCTATCTCTTCCATTCCTAGACTTGGATCTCCCTCTGTTCCTGTTAGCATTCCTGCCCGAGTTTCTCCCCCGGCTCTCTACACTCAAGGCCGAACTAGGAAACTTTCCCTTGAAATCTTTTCTCCGGATTTCCTCGGCAAGGATCTTATCTCTAACTTCGGAGAACTGCAGATTCTCCTTCCCCATAGAGTTGCTAACAGCTGCCCGCATGGGCTCCCAACTATCTGGCAGAGACGCAAGTAGGCACAAGGCGTAAATTTCGTCATCGAAGTTCACCCCGACTCCTTTCAACTTATCCAAGATGGAATTTAGCTCGTTTATGTGGTTGGCTGCGTTTGCATTGTCCGACATCTTCAGGTTGAACAACTGCTTCATGAGATACACCTTGTTGTTCGCTGAAGGTTGCTCGTACATGTTCGATAGGGCAGCCATCAAACCTTTGGTTGTGGGAATTGAGCGCACATTGAATGACACGTTTGAGGCAAGAGACAAACGTATCAATCCCAACACCTGTCTGTCGAGGCTTTCCCATTCCTCGCCATCCGTGATCTTCTCCGGTCTACCCTTCAAAGGAATTCCGAGCCTCTTCCCATAAAGGTAGTCCTCGATCTGCATCTTCCAGTGTCCATAGTTATTCCCGTCAAATTTCGTAACCCCGAACGAGGTTGTGGTGTCCGTCATCGCTTTTCCCCGATCGCTATAACCCTAGCGCTCTGATACCAGTTGTTGGGAAATTCGCGTCCAAAATCCCCGCCTGAAAAGCAATACGAACAAATAAGAACGAAAAATACGAAATAAATGACACGAAGATTTATAGTGGTTCACCCGTTAACGAGGGCTACGTCCACTTCCTTGCCGCTGCAATAAATCACTAGAACAATTATCACGCTCGATTACAAGGCTTTGTAATGGTATAATTCGATTCTAGTCTTATGGAGGTGTTAACCCTAATTTACAATAGGGTTACATATTTATAGGGGGAAGAAACTTGTCCAACAAGCCAAAAACGCGATGCTGAAATCTCCGCGTAGCGCCCGCTACGTAAGGTAGCGCCCGCTAGCGTCACAGTTCAAGCGGGCGCTAGGTAGGCTAGCGAGTGCTAGCTACCCAGGCAAAAAGGCCTGCCCGTTTTCTGCCTTGTTCATGAAGGGCCAGCGCCTGCTGGCCTTGTCCAGCACCCGCTGGAACATGTCTGGCACCCGCTAGACCTCCCGGCGGGTGTTGAGCCTGCCTTTGTCGATTTTCCGCGTGAATTCACCCTTCACACTCAACAAGTACATGTACTTGTAGTTGCGTTTCCAGGTTCTAACATGTGTAGAATATTCAATTACATTAAACATTTTCATAATTTTGTATGAACGAATTATTCAATTATGTTAATCACTTGCATAATTCATACTCCCTTGTCTCAAAGTTATAGACAAAATTAATAAACATTGATTTTTTTTGTCCGTACAATAAATATGATAAAATATAAAAATTATGAATTATTTAAATTTTATTTTTAATTATTTTTTCATAATTTTTATGTACGGTTTATCGTATATATTGGACGGACAAAAAAAGTTGTCTATAGGAACATAAGGAGTATTAGTTATAGTAAAATAGTTATAAATAAAATTTAAAAAGTACTCATTTCCTCCAATAAAATGAAATAAATATTCTTATTTTTCAATTTAAAAATACATTAAATCCTTTATTTTTTTGTCAAAAAGTCAAAAAACTATTTTTTTGTTCTAGTTATAAAAAATAACATTTTTCTTAATTTCCGTAAAAAATATTGATCTTTATAGAGTTTGAAGGAGTATATTAAAATGTAAAGATAATATTATAAGTGAAATGTGATTAGAGAAAGTGTGAAACATTATCTGCGTACTTGTATATTTATAAATTACTAGTTGATTCGGCCCGTGCGTTGACCGGGAGGTTCACTGTAGTTTATTCCTGTATTTATGATTTTTTTGATAAATATATTATTAGGATTATATATACACATATTTGAATATAAGAATTCTATATTCGGGTAATAGATTTGGATTTTTTTTAACTACTCACCTAATTGACAAATATAATTCAATAAACGGGAAACAAATAGTCGGTCATGAAAAGTAGATCAATAACTGGAAAACAAAACGTACATGAAAAACAATGAACAAAGTAGTTACAGTTTCATTCCGAATTTCTAAACACCTCCTTGTAAATTACATTAATAGTCTTATTCGTGAGGTTTCCATTTTGATCACAACATAAAAATTTCAAACATGTTCTATTAGAAACCTTGAAACTGCAGCATACAACTGTCCGTGCGTGAATATCGATATTCTCAACAGAATCCAAACTTTCGACAATGATTGCCCTTGATTTTATTAATATAGAGAAATAAATGGACTTATAAATAGACCATAAAACTTTTTTTTAATAAAATGATGATAATATTAACTCTTTCTTAATAATAATTGTATGAAAAAATTACTTTTAATATTTAAAAACTCTATTTAAAATATATTATTATTTAAAGTATTTATCAAAAAATTATAACTAACCAAAAAAAACAAATATAACATAAACAAACGATTTAAAAAATCATCAGTTTCAATAATATCTTTTGAAGTTTTAATCGTTCATTTGATTTATCACGTAAATAATTATAAAGAATGAATAGTTATATCGTTAATAAAATTAATTTGTTGAATAATTGTTTTTATTATATTTTCATAAGATATATATTAATAGATAATTATTTTCATGAAAATAAGTTCATGTAGTTTGAAATTTCTCTAATTACTTAATTTATATTTAAAATATAAATCGATAAAAAAATGAGTTAAAAGATTTAAAACAACAAAACTTTCGTAAAAATTACATATTACCCCAATTCTTTAATAAAATACATTAAACATTCAAATACATTATTTATTTAGATTTTTTATTTTAAAAATGTTAATAAACAAAACTAAAGCTGTCATTTTGAACTCGACACTCGTAAAAGTTACATATAATACCCAAAACTTTAATAAAATACGTTAAACATTCTAATACATTATTTTGTACTCGTAAAAATTACTCGTAAAATCCCTGTCATTTTGGACTCATAAAAGTTATACATTACCCCAAAACTTTAAATAATATACATTAAACATTCAAATACATTATTTTTTTTACATTATTTATTTTAAAAATGTTTATAAACAAAATTAAAGCTCTGTCATTCAAAGGTAATATATTACAATTTTTTTTAAAACCATATTGATAATCAATCGTATATACACATCTCATAACCTTTTCCATATTGAACCTGCTCAATATGACAAATTTAACATGAATAACACCAACACCTACTGTTGCGGCATTGCCCGAAGAGATTTCTGTTCATATAAGGACAAAATATCATCAACCGTCAAAAAAATTTTATAATCAAACACTCGATAATTTTCATAAAAAAAAATCAAGATATGCTACAATATCTCGATGTACCTGTGTCATACTATTCGGGATATTATATACAAACCTGCAAATTCAAATATAGTCGTGGAGTAGAATATAACACAATTAGTTCCAGAAAGTGTTGGAGAAATAACAAACTAATCCCTATTTGAAGAGCAAAAGAAAACTGAGGACATAGACGCATATAATATAATTATCCTTTTTGAAGGAGATACTTCAATGAGAAGTATTTATCGACTATCATAGGGTCTTCTGAAAATTAACGCAACCTCAAAGGCAGCCAGTATTTATCGACTATTACAGAACACAATTGTAGAACCTCAAAGGCAGCCAGTATTTATCGACTATTACAGAACACAATTGTAGACTTGCAACGCAACTCATTATCTCCAGTTATGAAAGTCTAAAGATGTCATTATCTCCTGTTATGAAATAGATAATGTTCAATTTTTTACAAATTTGCAGCAATACCTTAAGCCTAAAAACCTCATGATCGAACAACTAAATGAACCAAAAAACACATTATAGCAGGGAAGAAGATACTAACAGAAATTGGTTCCCTTGGATAGATAAATTCCACTGACGTCTCACACATCGGTGTCTGGATATCGCCAATGAGAATTGGATGAGAACAAATAATAAATTGAAGATTTTAGTTACATGCATAATCATCTATTTCCAATCGAAAAAACATTACTCAAACATCAAAGAAAATAATTCATTGCAAAATAACAGAGCTCAGAAGCCAAACTATTGATGCCTCATATATCAGCATTCTCCCAAACTCAGCCGTGTCATTCCTTGAAGCTGCACATTGAACAAAATATTAGTGAAACCAATCCAATTGCGTGATATTTGAGGCAAGTCTCGATTGCGTGATGTATACAAACCTGCAAGAAATTACATCAAAAATACATAAACGTAAAAAATAAATCATATTAAGGTAAGCAAGACATCTATTAAACCTGAAAAAAATACATTGATTACAGGCTTATAGCCATAAAATGTAACAAAAATATAAAGAAGACATAAACTTCAATAAAATTCAATCCTTGTAACCAAAAAACAAGATATAAATAATTTAAAGTTTAAATCTAGCAATGTTAACATGAAACAGAATACTTGAAGCACAATTGATTTTCTTAATAGGTTAATCACTTGTCATGAAAACTAATGCAACTTCATAATGAGAACAATAAAATGGTTTAATAAGCAGACGCTTGCAAAAATGATTCAACTTTATGAAAAAGTAGAAAATAAGGAAATTAAATTAATAATCTGTAAGATGAGCACAATAAAGATTTGTTAGATGAGTTTTGTCTACATTTAGGAAATACAAAAAACATCACTTACACGTTTGATAGAGTCTGGATAAGTTCCTGAAGATCATCTGATGAGAGTTATTTCATTTATCAAGACATTGTAATAGGCTCACCATAGAGACACCTTTAAATAAAACGGGATAAATATTTAAATAATTTTAAGAGTTATTTTTAATTGAAAAAATCAATAAAATCCTAATGAGACCTTTTCAAAATATGATAGATGGGGAACTTTAATTAGAATAACTTAAGACTTCAGATGTATTTTTTGTAATTAACCGAGAAAAGAAGTGAGATTTTTAGGGAAAATAATCGATTTAAGACTCGACATATAGCAGCTGCCATCTGGAGAAACATTAAGTTTCCATTGTATTGCAAACTTAATTATTTTTTCACTATTATACAACTTAAATGCTAGAATATAAATTGTTGCAGCCATTTCCATAATACATAACTAACTAACTATATATATATATATACCGTTCAAATTGCAGCAAATGGATCATATACTCTATCCGATGATCTATAAGTCTGCAACTTTTACTATTCTTTACCGAGAAGGTTGCAATCGAGAAGAAAAGTAAGAGCCATAGAGGTGTAACCATCGCCACAGCAGCCATCGCCATCTAATGTAGATGATTATGATGTGAGATCTACAATCAATACAACATAATAATCGCTCAAAATGAATGAAGCGGGAGTATTTTTCTAAGAAGTAAGAGTTACATACCTAGAACTGAAAAAGCTTGACTATAGTTGAATTAGGGTACGGAAAATAAAAATAAACAGGCATTAAACTATTTACATTAAAATTGAAGAACCTGAAAAATACAAAATAGAGAGTCGATTAAGACAGATTTATCAAACGAAGTATCACGATATATACTTAAAAATTAGGGTTGCAAAAAAATTAACAAATGAAAAATTAGAAATATAAAAGAACATAAAAGGAAAATATAACCTTAAAATGCATCATATATAATACTTATCATAAGAATTTGAAATAGGTAGTTAGAGGATTGGGCATTCATAAAGGCAATCAATTTTTTTATTTTTAACAGAAATTAAGTTTGAAAAGTTCATACCATTAGGCGAATAAATAAAAAAGTGAATAGGGACAGTAAAAATTTGTTTCGTCTTCCCCGTGATTCTATTAGTTTCATCTGCAAATTCTTTGGTTCACATATCCATTTCCTACAAATTAGAACCAATAAATTTCATTAATTCTTCTTTAGAGTATGAATTTTGAATATGACATTGTAAAATATTATTTATTTGTATCCATTCTCACCTGTCCTTTTTCAGCAAATACGCACATCGTCGCCGCCGCAAGGAGAAATAATGGACTTTTCCAAATTATCGTACGAATCAAATTCGAGGATAAAGGAGTCATCTTTTTCCTCCGTGTTCTTAATCTGTGACTTATTCTAAATGAAAAAAAAAGGTCAATACACAGTCATCATATCAAGGAGACAGGGAAATAAAAAATCATCTGAAGTCAGCCTAATTACAAAAACAAACTCTCAATTATCTTTCAAAGTTCCCCCAACATTTGTTTCTATTGTACAATTCATTCTTTTCAGTTAAATACAAACAAATATAATACTCCATCTATTTCACGTTGACTTGGTTCTTTGCAAAATTTCAAGAATGCAATTTTCAACGAACTAACAAACAAAGACCCGCCAAGAAGTGTAGCATATACAGTAAATAATACTTGTACATGTATATGTATACTGGTTTGTTAAGGCTATCAGGTTCACCCTTAACACCATCAACATCAACACCTCGAATATCACTGTTCCAAAAAGATGACAGTAAAGAACACCAACAAAATGTGTGTGTGTTGAAGATAACCTACGTACAAATCCCATAACTGATTATTTTGCATAACGATTACGAAGTATTGCTACTTCAAAAATGATTTTAACTTAAAACAGTAGCATCTTTAACTCTTACCTAGCCAAATAAAATATGTATATTCCCATTGTAAGAAAAAAATTTAAACAAAAAGCAACTCCAAATGATAATTAGGAGATCGAGAAGTTTAGAAACAGGACTACGACAAAAAAACGCATGAAAGTTCAAGGCATCTCAAAAATAAAACTGGAACCATGTATTTGGTGCGATCCAAATAAAATTTGCCCCACACCTTCACAGTCCCCATGCATAGAAAAAAACTAAAATAATGGCTTTGGGGATCAGACTATGGTAAAGCTATGAACTTTTTCGTATTTGAGCTGATCAATAAGTATTACAATACGATATATAACTTTTTAATCATTTAGATCAATGCAAATGGCAATGCAAATCAAGATCGTTACGAATAAATAAAAACCGAGAAACGAAAAAAACACCTCGCCAAATGCTCCTTTACCAATGACAGTCAACAGCTCAAAGTCATCAATCCCCATTTTACGCCTCTGCAATCTCATATACTCCGTCTCTCTTTTCTCCAAATTCCTCAGCATTTTTTCTTCTTCCTTGATCGTCTTGTGCCCTTCTCTGCAATGCCCTTCTCCTAAAACATCCCAAAACAAAAAATCAATTTTAATTTGTAAAAAAAAAGTAAACAAAAGAACTACAGTAGTTAACTAACCTCTCCATGAGATATTGCAGCCCTTGCAAGTAATTCTTGTAATGGTTCTCGATGATCTGTTTAGCGGCGGCGGATTTCTGCCAGGTAACCGGCGAAGACACCGCCGGCGCAACGGGCTCCGAGGCGAAGGCCCGATCAGACTGCAACTTCGTTTCATTCTCACTGGGCTTCCTTCACCGCCCTCCATCGGCCTGCACATGATCGGCGTCGAGCGAGACCGATAAAAACAAACAATCAATTGAAAAAATATATAGTTTGAGATGAACAAATTATATATTTCAAAAAAACCCAAATTTGCATCGGGAGAATTAGAGGAAGAGGACGCCGATGATTTGGGGGCCGGAGATAAGATGCGAATTTGTAGAAAAGGATGATCGTCCCGCCTAAGAGGAACAATTTTCGAAATTGTATGGAAAAAAGGGAGGAGAGTAGAAGGTAGAAGAGGGCGGCGACTCACCTGTTCGTATAATAGGGTTTACGGATAGAGAAGGAGATGAATTTGAAGGAGAAGAGTATTTCCAGAAGTTGGAAATTGGGAAAGAAGAAGCGGAAGAAATGGAAAAATAAATGTAATAGATATTTTACCGGACACGTTTTAATTAATGATTTAAATTTTTATTTAAATTAAAAAAAAAAAGATTGAGAATGGTGTGAACGCAAGTAAAATTGTGCAATTCCATTGGTCAATTGATCCTACGTGACGAAATTGAGAGTTTTTATTGGCTTTCGGGATATTAGTTTATTCAGTATTTATAGATTAATAGATGCTATTAACATTTATTTGAAGCTTATATTTAAAATTATTAGTAGTACAAAATAGGAGTACAGTATATTACTAAAATAAACTAATGAAAGTGGAAAGAGAGAAAATTTTTTATGGTAAGAAATATAAAACACCTACTCATTTTAATCCCTCTTTTAAAACTACACCCATTCTATACATTTTGTAAAGGAAAATACACATTTACCCTCCCCTTTTTCAAAACACAACAAAACAATTAAAAAAAGAACAAAACATATAAAAAAAAAAGGAAAAGACAAAAAAAAAAAAAAACGGTCCCCCCCCTTTTTTCTTCTTCCCGTCGGTCCCCACACACCCCAAGCACCGCCGCCGATTTTCAAGAATTCCGGCCGCCCAAATGTCGGAAAACGAGCACGAAGATGAGCACAATGTCGAGGAGGAAGCCGTGCACGAAGAGGAGCAACAATGGCCGCTCCAAGCTCCGGTAAGTTTTCGAAAACCTAGGTTTCGAATTTCGAATATTTCAATAATTTGTTCGATTTTATACATGAATTGCTCGCCTAGGAGTCTATATGAGTGTTTTAGTTGTTTAGGAGTCGAAATTGTGTATCGAAATGCGTTTAAAACTCTCTGAAAATTTCCGGATCTACGGCCCTCGGCCGCCCCCTCGGTCGACCCCTCGGCCGCGGGGAAGAAGATGACCGGCCGAGGGCACTTGGGGGACCGAGCAAGTGACCGAGCGAGGGCACTACCCGGTCACTCGGCCCTCGGTCACCCGGGCACTCAGTCGATCGACCGAGTGCTCGACCGAGGGCAGAAATTTTTTTTTTTTTTTCTTTTTTATATTTACAGTATAAATGTTTATGTGGTTAATTATTTGTGTTTTTTTTGCAGGATGGGTTCCAATGGAGGAGGCCACAATTCATTTACACGTCAAAAGAATTGAATTTGTACGACCGGTTCCCCGTGTTGAAGCACATAAAAAAGGTGTTAAGAGCCGTTGACGATACGCACGAGGCTCACCGGAAACTCCGTCGTTCGTGTTTTGGAAGGTTGGTGCACCTTCAAAGAAGTGGTCGATCGAACGCGGCCATGCACCACTTGTTAGCTCGGGAGATCGTGGGTCCGACGATACCTCCGTTCGAGCATTGGTTTTCGCTCGGGGGCAAGATCATTTGCTTTAGAGCACAGGAGTATTCCTTGGTGACCGGGCTTCGTTTTGGGAATCACAGCTTTGATACTTCGGCCCAGCACATTATTCCTCCCGGCTCTTTCTTTCTTAGGCACTTCGGATTCGGTCAAAAAATAAGAGTGAACGAGCTTTTCACTAGATTCAAGTCTATGGACTTGGGGTCAGACCCGGCCGACTACCTGAAGGCTGCGAATGTGCTGATATATTACTTGATGCTCCTATGCCGAGGCGATATCATGACCGAGGATTGGGTTTGGACTTTGGTAGAGGACGAGGAGGGATGGGAGACGTTTCCTTGGGGCTCCCACACATTTCAGATCATGTCCTACTACCTCTCCATAGCTGCCATGCATCCCGGTCAAGTACTGAAGCCGGCATACCACATTTACGGACCCATCTGGACCTATCAGCTATGGTCGTACGAGGCTATACCTAGTCTCGGGAGGGTGTGCGCGCATAGAGCCGACCGTCCGACGATTCCTCGGCTACTGGGGTGGAACTCGATTACTATTCACGTCGATTTTTCTCATTTCTACGAGGACCCAGAGGTAAACTTGTTTTAATGTTCAATTAATGGTTATATCAAATAATTAAATTAATTAACTCTATATAATTTATTTATTTTCAGCTTGAGGTTCACCGGTATCTAGAGCCGACGGAGGAGGAGGCGGTTGCTCAACATTTTATTTTCGTGCGTGACAGAGCAGAAGAGGTCACGTACCATCCTCCTCCTAGACTTGGGTTGCCCGCAGACGAGGCAAAGGCACCGAAGAAGAAGAACTTGATGGAACGCGTGGTCGGACGCGTGTCCAAGGCCGTCGACAAGATGAAGGGTGACTCTGGGCCTAGTAGACGGGGTCGTGATGCCATCACACCTAATTCATCGGCAGAGCGTCGTCCATCTCAGCGACCTCGACGAGAGGGCTCTCCTGCTCCTGAGGGGTCCGATGACAGTACCGATCGACAGATTGATCGACGGTTCCAGAAGATCCTGAACGACGAGTCCGACACGGGATTTATGGCTCGACTGACTGCCCGGATCACGAGGACACATCAGGAGAGCAACGATAGACTCCTGGAGAGTGTCAGGAGGACACAGAAAGAGGGCAACGACAGTCTGATGGAGCAGATTCGGGGGTTTTTCGGTCACAGACGATTCTCGAAGAGTCGCCCTTGTCCTTCCGATCCCGTTGAGCCTTCGGCATCTCATCACTCTGGATTCGGACGTGCTGCGTCTCATCATTCGGGTTCAGGACGTGTTCCTTCTCATCACTCCGGGTCCGGACGTGCTGCGTCTCATCGATCCGGGTCTGTACCAGGGCGTCATTCATATGCAGAGCCTTCTGCGTCGCACCGGGAGGAGGAGGAGGAGACCTTTCCAGCTAGAGCATCGTGTGGAGATATCGACAGTTACCGCACTCCGATGCAGCCCATAGTTGACCCGACTTATGGTTCTCCTCCGAAGATGGGCTTGCTAGAGTTCGGGAGTCTCTTCACACCGACGGAGGCTCCTGCCCGTGATACACAGCCTTATATCCCCCCGGATGTTCCTGCCGGTGATATGTCGCGAGTTGTCTTCGATGCGGAGAGTTATTTCGGGCAGGAACCAGATTTGTTCACGCAGACATCTCCCGGGGCAGATGCACACTGTTATGAGGGGACGTTCAGTGATGAAGATAAAGAACTCGGCATCGATGATGCCGCAGCGGAGCCCGAGGAGGAGGTCGCCGAGAGTAGCATCGGACCCCGTGTGAGAAAGCCCTCGGCAGCTCTTCGGAGCCCGTACGTCACGCATTTCACCCCGGCCGGTGAACGGAAGATTAGAGGCTGGTTTTCGGTGTTCCGACAAGCAGGGCAGCAGAAGAGCATCCGGTTGAATGAATGCCATTTTACGCAGAAATATTTCGACACTATTGAGGATATCGGTTATTGGTACACAGACGTGGTAAGTTAATTTTTAATTTTACTATCAAATTCATAGTATTTATTTATTGGTGCTCAGTTGTGGTATGTTTATTTTTCAGGAGATCGATCTGTACATTCGATACTTGCAGGAGAAGTTGAAACTGATGAAGGGTGTACGAGAAGGAATATCTCCAAAGACGACTATACTCTTGAATACCGAGTTCTTCGTAAGTTTCAATTATCATATCAAATCCACTATTTATCTCACTTTTCTCATTTTTCTAATGTTTAATATTTTTAACAGAACAAATTGACATATGAGTGGCGGAAGGTGAAGTCGAGCAAGTCATTTTCCAATACAACAAACTTCGAAGAGAGATATAAGAACTGGAAAGTGCCGGAGCATTTGTTGAAGATGGTCAGAGGAGACGAGGAATACACGAGTTGGTTTCATGCTACTGAGGTAATATTATTTATCGAGTTAATATTATTTAATTATCCAATTTAATAACGTTCCTTTATTTATCAATAACGTTTTGTTTTGTTTTTTGTATTTTCTTAGGTAATAACGGTTGTCAATACTGGCGCTCATTGGGTCGCGGTGCGTATCGATCTGGCCAACTGGAGTGTATCTCTGTACGACTCTTTCACTTTCCGTGTGCCACTCGATATTCGGGAACCGATGCTGCGACCGTTGCACCACTTGTTGCCTCGGCTATTGGTCGCAGCGGGATATTGGGATGCAGACACAAACTTTTTCAGAAAAGCCCACAAGAGAATTGCTCTTAGGATCGTCGTCCCGAAGACACAATTTACCCAGTACGACAACTCCAGTTGTGGCCCGTACGTGTGCATGTATCTCGATCGTCTCATCAACAAGTCGTTCACTCACGTGAAAGTACCGGTCGACAATGAGTACTTGCTCAAGTATCGTAGATATGTTGCTCGGAAGATCTTTGGTTTGAGTCGTACTTTTGAGTCGTAGGTGTGTTGATTTGTATGTGTGTAGATTTGTATGTGTGTATTTGGATTGATTTGTAGGTGTGTTTGTTTGGTTTGATCTTATGTGTTTGGTATTGAGATTGATTTGCAGGTTTGGTTTGATATCAACTAAATAAATCCTGTCAAAATTTTTTAAAATTATTTATAATATATTACCCTATTTTTTAAAATTATTTTTAAAACAAAAATAAATATTATTTTTTAAATTAAGTCTAAATAAATGAGAGTATTTATAAAAAAAATATTTTATAAAACAAAATATTTTATATATAACTTTATTAAAAAAATATTTTATTAAGTATATAATTAAATTAAGTATAAAATTAAATTAATTATATACTTAATTTAATTCTATGCTTAATTTAATTATAAAAAATAAAGTATATAATTAAATTAATTTTTATAATTAAATTAAGTATATAATTAAATTAATTAAATTAATTTAATTTTGCACTTGGTGGCTGCACTTGGTGGCGCCACCAAGTGCACTTGGTGGCTGGAAAAAATAAAAATATTTTTTAATTCGGCACTTGGTCGATGCACTTGGTCACTGTGACCAAGTGCACTTGGTGGTGACCAAGTGCACAGGCCACCAAGTACCCCACCAAGTGCCCCACCAAGTGCCTTAGAACATAATTACATTTTAATTGATTTTAATGCATTTTTTTCAATTGTAAAGTTGTTATGTTACATGAAACATCAATTTCATAGTCAAAATAATTCAAAAAACATGATTAACCTTTGAAATTGGTGAATTAAGTGATTACGCATGCGGATCATGAACAATTTGGTAAGTATGTAGATAACTTTGTAACAATATTACTAGTTAGTTCAAAAAATAGTCAAACTTCTACGTTTCATCTTAATACTACTAATTCGGCTTTGTTTTCATTTTTATTTGATGTTTATAGGCTCCAAAATG
This sequence comes from Euphrasia confusa, assembly GCA_954870475.1. Classification (NCBI taxonomy): domain Eukaryota; kingdom Viridiplantae; phylum Streptophyta; class Magnoliopsida; order Lamiales; family Orobanchaceae; genus Euphrasia; species Euphrasia confusa. The sequence goes on along the minus strand of OX940956.1, from coordinate 38,246,701 downwards.
ATCTTTAATGTCAACATAACAACATAACAACACTTTATTGGCCTAAAATTAATTTAAAAAAAAAAATTATTCTAGTGCACTTGGTGGGGCACTTGGTGGTGCACTTGGTGGTGCATTTGGTGGTCTCTGCACTCAGTCATCTTAATACTACTAATTCGGCTTTGTTTTCATTTTTATTTGATGTTTATAGGCTCCAAAATGATCTTTAATGTCAACATAACAACATAACAACACTTTATTGGCCTAAAATTAATTAAAAAAAAAATTATTCTAGTGCACTTGGTGGGGCACTTGGTGGTGCACTTGGTGGTGCACTTGGTGGTCTCTGCACTCAGTCACCACCAAGTGCACTCAGTCAAAATGACCAAGTGTCGAGTAACACTCGGTTAGTTAACCGGCGACCAAGTGCACTTGGTCACTTTGACTGAGTGCACTTGGTCACTTTGACTGAGTGCAGCCACCAAGTGCAGTGACCAAGTGCATGACCAAGTGCAGCCTGTTTTTTCCAATTTTTCACCAAAATCAATCCAAACAACACCGAATCACCCGAAATAACACCGAATCAACCGAAATAACACCGAATCAACCGAAAATAACACCGAATCAACCGAAATAACACCGAATCAACCCAAATAACACCAAATTTAATTATATACTTAATTTAAGTAATTTAATTATATACTTAGTTTAATTAGATTATTTATATACTTAAGTTAATTATGTTTTATAAAATATATTATTATTTTTTTATAAAGTTATATATTTGTTAGATTTGATTTAAAAAATAATATTAATTTTTGTTTTACAAATCATATTAAGCTAAATTGGTTAATATATTATAAATAATTTTAAAAAATTTTGACGGGATTTATTTAGTTAATATCAAAGCTAAACCTGCAAATCAATCTCAAACACAAACACAAACGCCAAATCAATCCAAATAACACCAAATCACACTTTATTTTTTAAAAATTTTGACGGGATTTATTTAGTTAATATCAAAGCTAAACCTGCAAATCAATCTCAAACACAAACACAAACACCAAATCAATCCAAATAACACCAAATCACACGAGAGTCGACGATAATAAAACAATACAAGTCTTAAATAATTCACGAGCACCAATAAAAACTAAAACCATCATATCAACGTCTCACTCCGTACTCACGGGACATTTTCTTCTCGTGTGACCCTCGGTTTTGCAGATGCTGCACTTCTTCTTTTGCCTTCTCCGGCTCGACTTTTCCGTTCCCGTTTCTTGTGGAGGACCATTCAAATCAACACTCTCAGGAGGAATAAAAACAGTGCACACGCGTCTGCTGTGACCTACGCCCTTGCATCTCGAACACACCTGCACACGACGACACAATATTAGGTCTAAGCCACGACATACGTACAATGTTACTTATGGGGGAACAAACCGGATCACGTCGTGCAGAGCTCTCAACAGCGGAACGAGCACGAGTCGTCTTCGGACGTCCAGCCTGGCTAACCACTACTGGAGGAAGAACTACGTACGATGCCACATCCGGCGGGACCACCCAATCATCATAATGTGGCAACGGCACAATAGGCGTCGCGTACATCTCGACATGGCTGCTCATCTTGAAATAGGGGCTCACGAAATCGTACGATGAAAATCCTGCTCGTCTACATAAAAACAACAAACAAGTTAGTGGAATCGACAGTTTAAAATTAAATTTAAAGGTAAAATGATATCATACCTAATAGCGGCCACAGCATGACGACACGGTATTAGGTCTAAGTCGAACTCCCGACATTCACACGTGCGATTCGCGATATCCACAAGATAAGACTTGTCATCCTCCTGAACTCTGTACCGGGCATTCGCATTGACCTCCCGAACGATGAAATAACGGCTCAACATATCCTGATTAGACAACTTGGCCAATGCCTCCTCGGTCAGCTCATGCTGCTCATTCTGTCTCTCGTTAGCTATCCTTCGTTTCTTATCGAACCATCTCTCAATCATCGCACGAATCGCCTCGAGCATCGCACAGACTGGTAATCTCCGTGGCCATTTGATAGCAGCGTTGAAGACTTCGGCCGCATTCGATGTCATGAAACCGTATCGTCGTGCGGCACAATGTGACCTCGCCCAGTGCTCAACCCCGATATCAATAAGGCGCGTATAAGCACCCTCTCTACTAAGAGTCTCCACATTCGCAAAATGCCTTTCAAACTCATCCACCTGATAACTATAGGCAGCACAGTATACAGCTTCTACCACTTTCTGGCCGTACCGTGCTAGATTCTTCGAGAGGTGGTGATAGCACAACGCACGGGTCGCGTGGGGATAGACACTCCGAATAGCATTCGCGATGCTCTTATGCTGGTCGGACACAATGAGGAGATCCTCGTCGTCTGTATCGTAGCAATCTCTGAGGTTCTTGAGAAACCACGTCCACTCCTCGTCATTCTCTATCGGACCGATACCAAACGCAAGCGGGAAAATATTCTCATTCCCGTCTTTCGTGACTGCGACAAACAACACACCAGTGTTTCTCCCTTTCAAATGTGTGGCGTCGACTACTATCACCGGCCTCAGAGTGCCCTGCTCAAATGCACGAATGCACTGCCCGAGCGCAACAAACATGTGGCAAAACACGCCATCACTGGTCGTCTGAATATCATACATAGTCCCGGGATTACGTTCTTTCAGCATGTACAAATATGACGGGAGCCTCTGATACGATCCATGATAGTCGCCGTACGCTATTTCAAGCGCCAGATTCCTCGTCCGCAGGGCGAAGTTGTAGTTGATGTGAACTCCGTACAATCTCCTCAAATCATCAACCATATCTTTCGGAACCAGTTCCCGATTCCCGACTAACTGGCGTGCAAAGAAAGTAGTCGCAACCCTGCTCGACACCTGTCGATCCGCAGTCCGCCCCAAATTGTTACGGCACTCGTGATTCAAGTTCAGCCTCGTAATCCTCCAAAAGGTGTTATCGGAACCCGTGGAACACAATTTGAACGGGCATTTCTCACGCCCCAGCTTGCAAACGTACGTCACCCGATCAGTGCCCGAGCGAGCAGTTTTGCACTCCACGTTATTCTCCATGTGATACATCCCCACCATCACCTTCAGATCCTGTTTCTTTCGGAACGTGGCACCGACTACCATCTGACCATAAATCGGTTGGGATTCGACAGAACGCAACGGAACAGCGGGGTCAAACGTCGGCAGTGGAATGATCCAATTGCGCAGTGGATTATTCTGTGCATTCTGAAAAGCTTCGGCTTGCTCGCCGCCTCCCGCAGTAGAACTCGAGGACATATTACGGCGCGACATAATCTTTTTAACCACGCCCGGCTGCCTGATCCACTCGGTCCACTCCGTGGTCAAAAAATCCAAGAGATCGGACTGACGGGCCTCTTCCTCGTCCTCGGAAGTGTGTACCTCCTCGTTCTCGTTCTCGTTCTCTGACGGTGCGCCCCGATCACGATTTTCTTCTCCGATATTCACCTCCGGCGCAGCTTGTTGTCCCTCTACTTCGACGACGAACATAAAGCACTCAGCCCTTTGCTCGTCTAACATGCGGGACACATCCTCGTCGCATAGCATAGGAGCTCGCACGCTCCTCATGTCATAGCCTCGGGTATAACAATACAACAAATACTCGACATTGGGCGGAGGGCGCAAAACCGCACGAATCCGGCTCACGAGAGTGTCGAGTGTAATTTCTTCCCTACGAAAGAAGAGGCACATGTCTACTCCGTCAACGTAGCCCTCTCGATCCCAACGACCACCGTAATGTACCGTGATTCGTTGATTCGACATCTACAATTACAAATAACAAATGAATTCAATTAGAAAATCCAAAATATCCATCACAATTACAAATAACAATTGAATTCAATTAGAAAATCCAAAATATACATCCAAACAAGCCATTAATTAATAGACAATTCAATTTAAAAAAAAAAAAAATCTGCACTTGGTCAACATTTTGACCAAGTGCACTTGGCCGCTCGGTGACCGAGGGCCGAGAATTGCTCGGTCACTTGGCCGAGCTATCCGGTCACCGAGGGCAAAAAAAAAAAAAAATCTGCACTTGGTCAAAATTTGACCAAGTGCACTTGGCCGATCGGTGACCGAGGGCCAAAATTGCTCGGTCACTTGGCCGAGCTACCCGGTCACCGAGGGCCAAGTTATCCGGTCACTTGGCCGGTTGACCGAGGGCCCTCGGCCAAAATTCTCGACCGAGGGCTCAAGAACCCAGTCGCCCTCGGTCGTCCCCTCGGTCATATTTTCGACCGAGGGCTTCGACCGAGGGCGAAAAAAACCAGATCGGAAAAAAAAAAAAAAAACGGGGATCCTTTGCGTGCAACGTACCTTTTTCCCGTCGAAAGCAGCTCTTTTCACCTAGATTCCGACCGAACTTGCTTTTATTTAGAGAGAAATGAGAGCTTTTTTTTTTTTTTTGAAATGGGTTTGGTTTGAGTTATGGAGGGTTTGAGGTGGTAGAGGGGATATGCATTCATGCATGCATTTACACCCTCACCAACCTTAAAAAATCTGATTTGTGTAAAGGTGGGCCCCACAGAAATTTTTTTTGTTTTTTTTAAAATGTATTTTAATTGATTTTTTGTTATTAAAAGAGAGAAAAGAAAAGTAAGGGTATATAGGACTTTTCCTTTTCATTTTGTGTAGAATGGGTGTAGTTTTATATGTGGGGTTAAAAAGAGTAGATGTTTTATATTTGTGAATGAAAAGTGGTATTCCCACTTTTTTTATTTACTTATTTATTACTGTATTTGTTCCAGACATTTGTATTTACTAATTTGAAAATATTCTTTATCAAAACATTTTTATTTGTATTTACTATTAGGACGTGTTATTTTGGACTGAAACCGGCTGAACTGAACTGAACTTAAGCGATTGAACTGAACAAACTGAAATCTGAACTGAACTGAATTGATTTTTTATAAAAATAATAATAATTTATATAAAATTTTAAATATTTTTTTAAAAATATTAATAATATTATAACACTAATTAGATTGTATATTTAAAATTATAGATCGAAATTATTTTTTATTTATTTTATTTTAATTTATTTTGAAGCTATCTGAACTGAACTGAAGCGATCTGAACTGAACTGGACTGAAATTAAGTCCAAAAGAACATGTAAATAGCCTTCGCCCCTTGAGTATATATATATATATATATATATATATATATATATATATATATATATATATATATATATATATTCAAATAAAATTATTATTTTTAGAATTGAATACTAGCTATTCATGTTCGTAATCATTTTCAACTTTTTGAATATGAATAATCAAAATTTCAATGAAAATTCAAATCCAGTTAAAATAATTGATTTGTTTGCACTTTGCGACCTTAACTTCATTAATTAACAAAAAAATAATTAAATTGATTAATTTATTTTTTCATTTTAATTAAATTCATTAATTAAATTGATAAAAAGAATTATTTATATTTAATATAATATATTAAAAAAAAATAAACCACCTAACGTTTTTAAATTCATTAACCACTCTATGTGGTTAGTACTAACTTACATTTTTTACAATTATATTTATTTTGAAAAACTTTATATCTTTTTTATATTATTTTATTTTTTTACATCATTAAACTATTATTTCATCACCTATTTTATTTTATTTTATTTTTTCATATCTATAAAATATTATATCTTGAAAATTAAAACATTTTTTACTTATAGAAAACATTCCTCAATTTTTTATTTAAATGACTCATTTTTATTTTAAAATATAAGCAAATGTTAAAATTAATCTTTGTAAATCATTTTTAGACAACTTTCTTAATTAAAGTGTTTTTATTTTTTTCCCGAAATTACTTATATTAATATTACTACTATTATATTTATAGATTAATTCATTTAACCTTTTATAATCATGTTGTGGGAGTAAAATGATATTTGAAGAAAAGTAAGAGAGTAATTGTGGAATATTCAAAATTGTAAAAGATACATGCACCTCTTTTATATTTAGACTAAACCTAGGGGTAATTATGTAATTATCCCTATAAAATATTTGAGGAAAAGTAAGGAGAGTAATTGTGGAATATTCAAAATTTTACTAGAGTAAAGACACGAGCACCTCTTTTATATTTAGACTAAACCCTAGGGGTAGTTCTGTAATTATTCCATTGCAAAACACGGGAAAGACAACAGAAGATAACGAAACATATGTTAAGCAAAAGATATGTTTTTTTACAAGATATAAAAAATACAAACATAAGATGATGCTGGTAAGTAAAATCTATGCACATTTACTTTGGGACTGCAAAAAACCTAAAACACTCGTTTCATACACAACTAAACATACAATGTAAGAATAAAAAAAATGTGTGATTTATTTCATTTGCAACTTGGCTAAATCCACATGTGTAAACTATCTAGGTTTTGTCACCAACTCAAGGTTTCTTACTGCAGTCGCCATATGGATTAGCAGCTATTGCCCTGAAATAGAAAAAGGTCGTTCTTAAAGTCTAGTCGAGAAGGTAAGCTCGGTTGCACACAAGGAGACGGCTTCAACATCAATAAAAGCTGAAATGAAATTACCTTTCCTTGCGCTTCTGCATAAACCGAACCAAAGATCTGTTTCGGAACTGAGGCACAGCGTCTGAAAGAAAAATCGAGAGAGATGTAAATGCACGGGCCATTATATATATATAAGGGGACAAATTAAAAGAAGATTCAAAAGAAAGTAGAAAAGGAACCTGCTGAAAGGGGAGCAGCTCCTAGTGAGTGGCCTACTCTCTGAGGCTGGTCGGTTTTCGAAGAAGATAGACCAACATTGAATGGCTTTACGAGATTAGTATCATGACTAGTAACAGACAGAGAGACGCTAAACGAGTTTACACGATCCGGGCTTGAAACACTGACCGGGTTCGTTAAGGGAACTGGGCTAGAACGAAGTGGTGTTGGGCTATTATTGCACGACTGTGAAAAACTGACCGAGTTCATTAAGGGAGACGGGCTAGTGCAATGTGGTGCGGTGCTATTCTTATGAGACTGAAAGACTGACCGAGTTCACTAAGGAGGCCGGGCTTTAACGAAGTGGTGTTGGGCTATTTTTATAGGACTGTGAAACACTGATCGAGTTCATCAAGGGAGCTGGGATGGGACGATGTGGTGTCGGGCTATTGTTATAAGACTCTGAAACACTAGTAGGGTTCATTGAGGAAGCCGGACTTGAACAATGACAATGTGGTGTTGGGCTATTTTTGTAAGACTGTGAAAAAGTGATTGGGTTCATAAAGGGAGCCGGGCTTGAACGATGTGGTGTTTGACTATTATTTTAAGACTGAGAAACACTGATCGGGTTAATTATGGGAGTCGTGATTACACGATGTAGTGTTGGGCTAAATGACTGACTGACTGACTACAAAACCATCTAGTACATTGGGCTTAGGAACAGGAGCCGGAGGCTGTGTTGCGGCAGTTAAAGTCATAGAGGGCCCATTACCAGCCAACAACATAATAGCTTGAGCCTATAACAATGGATGATTCAAATTATTACAATAAACAACATGGATCAAGAAAATGAATAAGAAAGGGCTGAAACTGATAGATATTGAAAATTTATTTGTGATCATATTAAAACTTAAAAATTAAGGTGTACCTACATTGTCATAGACACAAACTGATCCGTTGTAAAACAAGGTCAACTGGGCAGGCCCTCCTGCAACATTAGAAGCATTCCTGAAAAAAAAAATGCAGTGTTATTCTTAATAATTTATCTTCTTTTCTAAGGAATTAAGTTTTATTTGCCGTGTCTTTTCTTATCATACCTTAAATCGGTGGCTCCAACAAAAGAGTTGTTAGAAGGCCTAGCTGGAACAGCAGCAGGTGGTTTTGAGCTGACGGAGCCTATCAGATTCTGCCTGGCATTAGCAATTAGTTGTTCATAGAATTTGTCGCAGCAGATGAAATTGTCAGGTTAGTTTGTAGGACAGGTTGTCTGATAGTAACAGAAATCCCCAAAATCAACGGAAAATTCCGTTGCCCAAAGCCAAAGCCAACAGGCTATTCTTAATATTATTGATAGATGATTGAATTAAACCCTAAGTAAGGACTTATATAAAGTCCTGATAAAATAGATTAAAAATAGAAACAAAATAAAAATCTAAATAATAAAAGGAAATAGAATATTAATTAATTTAAACTCCCTAGCCCACGAATGGTGGACTCAAGCCCGTTTCCGCTCCATATCAATTCCAACCTCCTTCGAAACAACCTTGTCCTCAAGGTTGAAGTTTGATCCCGACAACTCTGAATATGATCTCAAAAACTGCCCGGACAGACTCGAGTTTGATCCCGGAGACTGCCTCTCTCCTTTAGAAAGCCCACCGATATATCCTAGCACACTACCGCTCCCTACAGACGCATTACCTCCCCCGAACAGCCTCGCAAAATTGCCCGGACGCATCCCTGAACCACTAAAAGTTTGGCTTCCTCGCCCACCATCCTGAAAGGATATATTATCTTCAATATCCCTGGCTAGTTCCATTGATGCCTCCAAATTATTAGGACGAAGAAGGCGTAATGAGCCTCGAATCGAACCTTTCAACTCATTCATGAAGTAGCAGCCGAAATGGTGTGCTTCAACCAGTCCCGAAACATGATCTGCCGATTGAACAGATACCGAAATATAATTATCCACGATTTCGATTTGCTCAACTCCGGACAGCGGCTCAAATTTGTTGCCAATAAATTGTGTGTCAAAACGCGCCACCAGCGCTTGGGTGAACTCGTCCCATGACATACCCGGCTTTCGCTCTCTCATCCACGCCAACCAGTGCAATGCAGATCCATCCATCGCAACTCCAGCTGCTGCCACCTTCCTCTCCGGCGGAGTACAGTTCAATTCAAACTATTGCTCGGCCCTTGCTATCCACCCGATCGGATCCTCCCCTTCAAACGATGGTAGAAGCGCCAAGGTAGCGCCGCTACTCGTTTGATTGTCCGCGGCCTTCTGGGGTGTCGCACTAGCCATCGAGTGTCCCTGTGACGACGATGGCATAATTAACTTCGATAACACGGCTAAAGAAGCCGCGATCTCAGCCAATTTAGATCCCTGCTTGTTCAATTGCTCTTTCACCTCTGCCTGATTGGCCTCCAGCCAGTGTTCTAAAAATCGGTCTAGGCGGCCGCCTAGGCGGCGCCTAGACGCTAGGCGGCAGTTGGCCGCTCCGTTTCTCTTCTAGGCGGACTAATCCAGGTGGGTCTCGTTCGAGGCGGGTTTAAGGCAGCTTCTAAACGGCATGTGCGGCTTCAGGACGGCCTAGGCGGCTGCTAGACGGCCTAGGCGGATGCTAGGCGGGTCTGGAACCCTTACTATTAAAGTTAAAAGAAAAAATTGAAAAATATTTCTAACCTATCCATCGCCTGTCCGCTCCTCTCGCTGTGTTCCCCGCCTCTCTTGCCACACCGCTCGGATCCACCCTAGCCGGATTTCTAGTTCTACTGCAACTTTTTATTTCTCCCGACCTTTTCATTCGGTTTCTCCGCTATCTTCTTCTACATCTAATAGCTAATTAGTTGACTTTATTCTTTAAAACATTTTCTTTTCTATTTGCCTTTCCAATGAAACTTTTTGTTTCTTTTCCCAACGTTCACTTTTCCCTTTTTGTTTTACTTTTCCTTTCATCTTCCGTGTACTGTAGTTCAGTATTAATTTAGTTTTCCTTTTTATCCTTTTTTTTTTTTGCTACAACTATATATATTGAGATATTAATATTATAGGAAATATTTTATAACTATTTAGCCAATACTAATATTTGTGTAAAAAATAAATGTACATATATATGATTTTTATATATGATTTTTTACAAAAATAATAAAAAAATTAAATCCGTTTAAATCCGCCTAGGCCCCGTCTAGGCCCCGCCTAGCCGTCTAGGCGCTAGGCCCCAGGTCACCGACCTGCTAGCGCCTAGCGTCTTTTAGAACACTGCCTCCAGCCTCTCCAAACGATCGACGAATCTCGTCATTCCGGCGGAAAAGGGATCCGGCAGGTCGGACCAATTGATAGTAACAGAAATCCCCAAAATCAACGGAAAATTCCGTTGCCCAAAGCCAACAGGCTATTCTTAATATTATTGATAGATGATTGAATTAAACCCTAAGTAAGGACTTATATAGAGTCCTGATAAAATAGAAAACCCTAATGAAATAGAAACAAAATAAAAATCTAAATAATAAAAGGAAATAGAATATTAATTAATTTAAACTCCCTAGCCCACGAATAGTGGACTCAAGCCCGTTTCCGCTCCATATCATTGTCATTGTGCAACGAACTCCAGCTTGATTTTTGGAAATTTTGTAGTGGAAAAGGCTAAAGATAGAAAAGGAAGCCATAACTAACCTGCGAAGAATCAAAAGATTCGTCTATAGATTCTAAGGCCGCTGAATGTGCAGGCGAGTCAAAACCAGACTTGTGCTTCTCTTCCTGAATCCTTCTTCAAAAACAGCCACTGCAGTTGCATTTGTGAGCTTTCCACTGGAGCTGCAGCATTCGAAATACGAAAAAGGACTCGTTAGTCGCAATCTATGGCCAAATAATTTCCCCAAGTACAAACAAGTCTTTTGTTTGTCTTGTTTTCAGTAAGCATACAATCTAAAAGAGGAAAGAATATGGAAAACTCCATCTAGTCAACACACTTTAAATAAAGCACATCCAAAGTAGACTTTTTAAATTTGGAGACATCCTTTATTAGTTTAATCCTCTTTTGTCTGCTATCGTATTAGGCATCGATGCATGACCAACTGATGATGTCATTTATTTCTTATAGGATGTGATGCTATTAAATTTGCTGCTAAACAAAAATATAATCAACACAATAACCAAAACAATAATAATAAAGAGAAATGATATTGTTTCTAAAAATCCATGTGCATTTATATAAGCTCCACTTGACAACTGGTGGTATGTATCCTCGCCTCTTTTTTTGTTGCTGAACATAAACGTGCTTTAGATCTACTGGAAAGAAGAAGTTGGTATAGCAAGTGAACTCCTTCTAAACCACTAGAAACGGTCACCTAAGCTACATTGTAAAGAGACATTCGACTCCACGTGTCCGCTAAACAGTTCTGAAGTAGCAAGACGAGTAATTAAAGGTGCTGTAAGTGAATACTTGTTCCATGGTTCCCTCGGTGTAGACTGAACGGGCTGTAAACCTTTTCGATTATCATTATTAGCTCGTTCAATTAAAATTAAATTATTTATCATGGTTATTGAAGCTCCGTGTTTCCTTTTGGTTTCTTTGACAACGACAAACCATTTAATCAACTTCAAACCATGTTCCGTTTCGGATTCAAGTCATCTTCTTTACGCACTTCAATTATATATATGTATGCAAATAAAGTCAATTCAGTTTCTCAAGAGTGTTTGGGAAAGAAGAAAAATCTCAACTTGAAACTAAAAAAACAATCTTTTTTTTCCTAGATCAGAACAGAGTAATTGACTGTGCACAAAATAAGCGTAGAAACCATAAGTTAAGAAGAAAACTAAAGTACCAGCATCGTGGGTTTCTTCAGAAGGTCCCTGCTTCAACCCCAATCCCATGAAATCCCTCTCCGTCTTCACCTCAACAACAGTATTCAAGAAATAAAAAAGACAATCCTTGCAAACAGCAATCCTATGTTTCCTGTGTAAGAAAACAGCAGAAAGAAGAAATCCCAGTTGGGGTGTTATTTGAAGGGTTTGGTTGTTGGTGGTGATGATGTGAAATGGGGAGAAATTGGAAACAGAAAGAGAGAAAATAAGGGCACGGCTTTTAGATGCAATGAAACTCCACTGGTTCTTGTTTTGGTTGCACCATAAAAAAATGGAAGTGGACTTTGTTTTTTTGTTAAGTGTTATTATTAAATTAGTTAATACTTTTTTTTTCTTTTGTCTAAGTCAACTGTAATGTTTTGTTTCGAACAAAACCTTCCAGCTAACAACTCTTAACAAATTAGTTAATACATTTCTCGGGATAACATACAAAAGGTTTGTTTGGCTTAATTTGTCAATTGATAGAATTTCCATAAAAATCCTATATAATACACTACTATTAAACGTACTACTATTACTCTTAATATACACACCAAAAACAATTAAGATTAGGGTTCTGTGCTATGATAAAGGTATATATTGTGGCGATTGATTTTAACTCGGATTTGTAATTGATTCATCATCGTATTATTTGGTTTCTTTTACGATATACAATTTATCTTGTAATCGATTGTTCTCCACTTTGTTTGAATTTGTCACAGTTTTTTTTTTTTTTTTAATTTAAACTTCTTTTCTGGAATTGTGCTCTGATTTCTATTTTTTTGGGTCACTGCAGGGTTTGATAAATTAAATTACAGGCATACATATATTTTGTGGTGATGGGGAGTGAATTTGGATACAAATATGATTATACGTTCTCCATGATACACGCGGACGAGATACATCCCAAGTACAAATCAATAGAAAAAACCGAAAAGAAAACATTCATGTTTGATTTCAGAACTAACTTTCAGCTTGTCCGAGTGGGAAAACCATTATTGATCATCGACTCGGAGAGATTCGATGTATCCGTTGACGAGGCTTACTGCAGGCCGGATATCACTATCTCGCCTCTTAAATACAAGATAAATGAGAGGTTAAACGATTACTGGATGACTCCTGCCGAAATCCTTAGATTCTCTAATGCAGCCATCGATTTTGCCAAGCAAATGGCTGAGAAGGCTTTGTTTTTGTGTCTTATTCCGGTGCTTGTGAGGTTTCAAGTTTGCACCGTGCAGAGGGAGGGCGAGTCGTATGAATCTGCAATGGATAGGGCAATATGCAGCAAGAAATTGCTACCCTTGTACTTGTGGGATATTGATCTCACAGTAACTGCTGCAGATGGGTATGGCAAAATATTAGACAAATATGTAGTGAGAAGTATAAGAATGCGGCATCGTTCTAGAAATACGATAATATTGGATCCTGACTGGGCTTGCCTTTTCTGTTCAAGGAGACAGACTGTTGACGCCCAGATTAGTCGTCTCAAGTGTCATCATGTGGTCCACTCCCATTGCCTCGCTCGATATCTGGAAGATAACCATGATAAATGCCCTATATGTGGTTATCGCATACATTAGCTACCCTTATTCATCTTTTTTCTAATCTAAAGATTGATTCTCTTCATAAAAAAATAACAGCTATTTGTTTTTTTTAAGTACAGTATACTATTCATCAGTATTTGAAATTTAATACTCTACTATTATTTTTCTTTGATTCCCTTCAAAAAAAATTGATTTTTTAAAATTTCATATTTATAGTTATTCTCTCCAAGTACATTCACTAAGAAAGGTCATAAAAAAATTCAAAATTTCACAAGCTAATACTACATACCCTAAAAGAATTATCATGTACAACAAGAGTGAAGTATTGCTTCTTACCGTAACAAAATGCAATGAAAAAAAAAACTATATTGTTACATTTTGTTGGTTATTACAAAAACTTATATTATTACATTTTATAGGTATTCACATTCACTAAGAGGTCATAAAAAATTCACAAGCTAATGGAGTATATAAGATTTAATTACATACCCTAAAAGAATTATCATGTACAACAAGAGTGAAGACTTGCTTCTTACAGTAACAAAATGCAATGAAAAAACTACTACTCGTATATTGTTACATTTTGTTGGTTATTACAAAAACTTACAACTTGCAATTTTTCGTGTTTACGCTTGAAATTCGCAATCCCGATGCAGATCCAAACTGCAAGCCAACAGCCAATAGGTGTTTAAGGTGGTTATCCTCGATGCCTGTGCAACCTTCCATCGTCCATGAACCGAAAGGTGATCAAGGTGATATTGGCTCGTAAGGGTATTGAAGCCAAGCTGGTGTTTCAGGGCCTCGGATGCAGAAGGCCTCTTTTGGGGGTTGGCTTCAAGCAGATGCCCGACAAAGTCGATGAAGCCTTGGTCTCCCATTGGTAGGCGATGTCTTAACGACGACTTCTTGGGTATCAAGTATTCCAGCCCGCTAGTATCCTGCAGAGATGGAAAAGACTAAGGGGTGTGATTTTCTGATCTCTCTCTTTTTTTCAGAATAAGAATACATTATAAATTGATTACAAAAGTTGGTTACCTGATTTCTTTCGTATAGCATGTGATTTTTGGTGAAGTATTTGTAAGTGTCTTTTCCTTTTGCGAGCATCTCTGGCTCGATGGGACCTGTGATTCCAATTACTCGAGCAAGTAGAGTGGCAGGAGAATCATTTTGAAAGAGTACCTACTCAGATAATAAGATGATAAACATTAAACTTACATTAATCATTTATATATATTTATATAACTCGAGTGATGTAGTTTTTGTAATGGCCCCTATATGAATTGGAAGAACTTACATTGCCCGTGCAAAGTTCAGCCAAGATGCAACCGAGGGACCACACATCGATCTTTTTGTCATATGGAAGTCCCAAAATGACCTCTGGGGCCCGATACGACCTAGACTGAATTGAACATACGAACAAAGCTGATCCGTCTCAAAGCAACTACTCCCGAGATCAATAACTTTCACCTCACATCTACTGTAACTTTTCACCAATATATTCTCGGGCTTCAGGTCACAGTGTATAAGGCCAAGTCTGTGTAAGAATTGAAGAGCTTCCAAGCATTGTATAGTGATCGACTGCCATATTCAAAAGATAATATTCAGCAAGCAATACCCGTGAATTTCGTCTCAAATCAAGTAAAAAAATGTTATCTTTTTATTTTTAATTGAACCGTAACCAATTCCAATATTTGTGACACAAACATGCAGTCTGGGCATCGTAAAGTAGACTTCTCCCCCGGATTCTCTGTTAAATTTATGGAACTCGTACAAGTTTGCCTTAAGCAATTCGCATACAATCAATAAATGCTCCTGCAATGCAGCTTGTATAGGTAAAAGGTCAATAGTACAAAAAAAAAACTCGACAACATGAAAGAAGAACACTCACTAAGCACGCGACATCAAGTTCTAATTATAAACTAACTTATCTTAAGAAATGCTTACATACTCGATAGTAGAAGTAATCATACAACCGAAGAAGATGGTATTTGTCAGCAGGATCGTGTTTGTTCATATACTTGAGAAGCTTGATCTCATCAAGGCTCTGGTCGAAAAAGTCCTTGTTGTTCTTTATAATCTTTACACAGACATCCAAGCCAGTGTGCAGATCATGTGCCTGAATAGCTTGCTGAATGCGGCCGATCCAAGATAATCTGTTACATGATACCGTCCAGCAATTACCTGGTTTAAAACCACGTGGAAATTTTTTTCCTCCTCAAATCCAGTCCTAAAACAAACAGAAGCACAGTCAAGGAAAATTGTTTAATACTCGCAACCGCAAGAATTTTAAAAAATAACCTGACTTTATATGATCAGCACATGCTCCCCTGCCCTAAATCACCACAAATAAATCAGGATTACAGTCTGCGACTTATTTGAAGTATTTGTGTGTGTAGTACATGCATGTAATTGACCAAGAACAAATGGGCTAATGAAGTGATTGCAAAAAGAAAGGGTATCACCCATAATCAATAACCACAAAACATCACCCATAATCAATAACCACAAAACGACATTTTTACCAAAGGGGAACCAATGTATCATTAAAAAACAAAGCCTAAATTACAACAACCTCATATCAAAATAACAATAAAAATCCCCAAAACATGAATTTTTCAGCTTCACATCAAGTCAGATCGCCAAAATCAAAACTCGCATGCTTCAATCGCAAAAGGAATAAATATCCTAAAATTGGGAAGAATTATTTTTGGAACATGCCTCAAGATTGAAGAGATCCGCATGAAACTAGTTCTGCTTGGAGTCCATAAGCCCTACGGCAATTCCCGTAGGGAAATCCGCAAAAATCCCTGTTCCCTATGGCATCCCCTACGGGAATCACGCCGTAGGGGTGTTCGCCCGTAGGGGACCCCTACGGCTTATCCCCGTAGGGAATAAGTTTTAATTAGGCAGGGGTGTTCGCCCGTAGGGGACCCCTACGGCTTATCCCCGTAGGGAATAAGTTTTAATTAAAAACGGGAGCTCCAAGCGGCTCGGGCCACAAGCCCGACCCACGATCCGAGGCCCGACAACATCTCACCATTACAAGGCTCGAGACAAGCCCAGCCCTCAATTGAGGGCTTTGTAATAATTATTAATGTATATTGCATAGTCCAGGGTTTGAATCCTTGACCTTATAAATGAAGAAGAAGATGATAACCGCTAGGCTATCTGAAAAAGGTAATTTTAAATAAAAGGGAATTTAAATATATTAAATTAAATAGAACTTTCAATTTTTTTTATTAATATTTAAGGTCTTTTATTTTTTAACTTTTTTGCGTTTACAAGTTTTACATAGATTTAAATATTATTTAGTAGTAGTTTTTGAAATTTGTTTAGACTATAATACCTTTTTATTATTTTTCCGTAATTTTTGCGTAATTGCGATATTTTTTATAATTAACTATTTTTATAAAATTGTGTAATTGCGTAGTTGCTAATTGCGTAGTGCGTAAATAGTTAAAAAAACTTTAATTGTAATTTTATTATCTAGTAAAATATTGATTTAAAAAAAAACATTTAAAACAATTTAACGTAATTTTATAATAACATTTAATGAATTTATTATTATATAAATTAATTGTATTATTAAAAAAAAAAAACTCTCTACGGCAAATGCCGTAGGGACCCCTAAATACCCGTAGGGTATTTCATTAATTGAATATAATTTTAAAAAAAAAAAATACTCCCCTATAATTTAAAAAAAAAAAAATACTCCCCTACGGCATTTGCCGTAGGGTTCCCTACGGGAATAATTCCCGTAGGGGATTTATTATTCCCTACGGGCCTACGAGATTCACCCCTACGGCTGGAGCCGTAGGGAATGCCGTAGGGGATCTCAAAATATGCTCCCGTAGGGGATGCCGTAGGGAAATCCCTACGGGAAAAAGGCCGTAGGGAATCCCCGTAGGGGATCCGCGGTTTTTTTGTAGTGTAACCTACATAACCAATTGCCTTTTTTCAAATATAAATGTATGTGTGTGTATGGTATAATGTTCCTTATTATTTACTCTCAAAATGACAAATAATCTCATCACCTTCATTCGCTTTTACAAATTGCATTCGGATGAGAAGGTATTCGTAAAATCAATACACACAAAAGTAGCATGGAAAAAAAAAACTAGATATCCTAATAAATTTCTGAGAAAATAATCATAAAAGTGCAGGTTCTTATTGATATTCACCTGGAGTCGCAACATATGACCCATTTCCAGAATATATCCTCCAACAAACACCCCTCCTTCACTACTTTGTAATTCGAGAAAAGAATTTTGTCATGCAGCCAATAGTACGAGTGTCGATATGTCGAAAATGGTCCATACCTGCATTTAACGTTGAAATTTTGCAATGGCCGTTTAAGAGAAATTACAAAACACATACTTGAGGTTTAGCCTAATTACAGAGAAAAATCGTAATATTTCAAAATTACAAATATCCGCTTATGGTATGACAAACACCCCTTGTCATTTGACATACTTATCAAAGACAACAATACTAAGGTTGCCAACTTTAATATAGAAGCATATAATATCAAAGGAGCGTTTGAAATTAAAAAAAAAAATAGTAGGGGTTTTTGTAATATGACTGAAAACCTCAAGGGAATATCTTTTCATTGATCGAACTTCTTAATAAGCATAAGTGTAAATCTTATTTTAGTGCAATGTATATTCTAAACTAAATAATCAATCATGTAAGCTCTAAATCGCTCGAAAAATGTAAGATAAGGTTCGAATGCTTTCCTTTATCTTGATTTCTCGAAGTCTAAAACAATCTTTCCAGCGGAAGTATCCGAACGATAATAACAAAAACTTGGATGAATCATTTTGGAACTTTTGTTTGCCTTAGATTCGTTCAATACGGCAATACTATGTAATCCCATTTCTCGTCATAGTGTAATACAATACCTGCAAATTAATATAAAGCACGATCAGTAGAAGCAAATTGAAGCAAATTGAAGGATATTATATATGAAAAGACATCCAAAAAAAATGCTTCTGGATGCTTCCACGTAAAAAAGTTCCGGGATGTGAAAGCAAGATATTTTACAATTAAACAGTTTCATATGAAGGAGAACACAGTCAACTTTTCCTCATTTCAACTTATTGTGCTCAGGTTGTATCTAATCTTTGAGCCTTCATAGTAAGCCTTTTCAGTATTTAGTGCCGTTTCTAGGGGTGACTATTCGGGTTCGGGTATTCGGGTTTGTACCGAAATACCCGCACCCGTTAGGGTTTTTGGGTACCCGTACCCAATAAATTTGGGTAAAGGGTAGGGTTATGGAATTCATTTTAAAAAATATTGGGTATTAGGGTCTCGATTACCCGTTCGGGTATATCCGAAATACCGATTAATTATTTAAATTAAAATAATAAATATATTGATATATTAATTAAAAATCTAAAATATTATATATATAATAAAAGACATATTTTTATTATTTTTAATTATAATTTTTGTTTTTTATTGCAATTTTAAATTTTAATTGATCATTTTTTATTGTTAGTTGATGAAAATAAATTATTGAATTTGAATATTATTATTGATTTTTTGTAAATTAAAAATTTAGGGTAATTTTGGGTACCCGATTACCGTACCCGTTTACCCGGCCCGGGTATTGGGTACCCGATTTACTAAAGATGGTCGGGTTATGCCGTTATGGGATGATTTTTTTTTATTATTAGAGTATGGGTACCCAAAAAATTCGAGTGCGGGTACCCGTCCATACCGAATAGTCACCCCTAGCCGTTTCTAATCAATTCAATTTATGAAATTAAATTGACTCAATTTTTGATACCTTAATTTTGCTCTACCAATGCATAAGAATTGAGATTGTATTGTAGATCTTTAACATAATTAAGATATCTTAAAATAGGCCACGTTTATTTATGTTTAGTTGTAATGGGAATATTAAAAGAATGTGACAATTAATACAGAAAATATACAAATTGATCATTTTCTTATTTGTGTGTTAATGTAACTCCCAAATAAGAACGGTCATAAGAATTGATCAAAAAAAAGTTAGGTCGTTACAACTTTTAGGTAACTTGGAGATGAATTTTAATGTTATAAAGAATATTAACACCAGAATATAATTAATGAAAAAATATTTTCTGGTGAATATTGTTACCTAAAAATAAGGTAGTTATAGAATATATAGAATATACATTTTCTTATTCTTTTAATGATCAAAGAATATTGTTATAACTAATTTTAACACCAGAATATATTTGTGACCTATTTTTGTAATTTAAGTAATAATAACATTTAGGATACACTTAAATTTATCAATCCAACTCTCAAATGTTATATTGAAAAATAATATAGCAACTTAATTATTATGGCTACCAAACAGAGCCTAACTATTCTCACTGCGAGTTCAACCATTTCAAGAAATGGTTAACCCTTTCAACCTGCTACGGAACCGGAATGACCCTGACGACCATTCTGGTCCCGAAGACGATGATCCTTTACCTCCTATTGGCGGCGATCCTATACGGGTAACCTCCTATTGGCGGCGATCCTATACGGGTGAGTTTAGGGTTTATATTCATATTCGCTCCCTCTCCCTCTCCTTCAAATTTTAAGCTCGAACGTTTGTACTTTCATATCGACCCATATTCAAAATCAATAAGGTTCAAAGAATTGAAATTCTCTCCCACCAACTAAAACAAGTCGCAGTGAGACCTTTTGCATATCCTGGTGAGAATAGTTAGGCACTGTTTGGTAGCCGTAATAATTAACATATTTATATCATGTGTTTGGTTAGATTTTATTGAGCCCATGTTTAATAATTACAAAATTTATATTTATAGTACTGTAATAAAACTACTGTGCTATGCCTGAAAAGATAAATAAGTGGAGCATGCTCCACACAATTATATAAGTTACATACAGTATTTAGTAAATTATAATAAATAAGTAGAGAATAATACCCATGATTTTTGAAATAATTTGTTGCTCAATTCAATACTTTGTTGAACGATACTATCGTGTTTTTAGTAAGAAAAATCCGTAAGCACTGAATTCATTGTTTCCTACCTTAGTGTCAACAAAATTAATATTATATAATAAAAATATATTTTTTAATACCAAATTAATTTTATATTAATATTTAATAATAATAGTTATTATTATAATGTTTAAATTGCTCAAAACTTCAATTTTTCAAACAAATAATATTTAAAATTATAATTTGAATTGACATTTTTTTTTTGTTTAAATATATTATTTTATGTATTTAAAATAAATTCAAATAAATCGGGTTTGTCGTGCTAGCTCACGGTTTATCGGGCTAGCCCACTTAGTTTATCGGGCTCATTCGATTCGGGCTCATTCGGTTCCGATTTTTTTGGGTCAAAAATATTCGACCACAACCCTAAATTTTTTTGGGCCAACTTCGGGCTAGCCCAAAGATTCGAGTTGGATTGCCATCCTACTTGTTCCTACACTTTTTTTTACTATGAGACTTGTTGCTATAATCTTTTTTACTAGCTGAAAACTATTAGATATTTATAGGTATTCTTGGAAGTAGTCAAGGAGTCATAATTTCGTCACCATAAAATTTAGAGAGAATTTTAATAAGTCAATTTTGTCCGTATTCGTAGGGGCATCTGCGTAAATATCTCTTTTCACTCTTTCTCTCTCTCGCTTTCTCATTTCTCCCTAAAGTCTCCCCCTCAAACATCTTTTTAAAGCGCGCACACACAGAAAAACCGATTCAACAAACAAAAATAAAAATAAAATATAAAATATAAATAAATAAATAATTCCATGGCTGCCACCTCCATTTCATCGGCAACGAACAAACTCACAAACCATGTTCCCTTCCGGAACAAAATCCCGAATCCCTCCCACACCCATCTCTCCTCCTCCGTTTCACTCCGGAAGGTCCCTTTCTCCACCGATTTCATAAACCTCACCCCACGCGCCTCCAAGGTCACCGCCGTCCTCAAGACGGTCCGGAAATCCGATTCGGCGTCCAAGGCGCGAGATCCGGATTCGTTCACCGGATCTCACAAGCCGACGGTTCTGGTCTCCGAGAAGCTCGGAGAAGCCGGCCTCGATCTGCTGCGGAGCTTCAGCAACGTCGAGTGCCTCTACAACCTGACCCCGGAGGAGCTCTGCGCGAAGATCTCCCAGTGCGACGCGCTCATCGTGCGGAGCGGCACGAAGGTGACGCGCCGGGTTTTCGAAGCGGCGAAGGGGAGGCTGAAGGTCGTGGGACGCGCCGGCGTCGGGATCGACAATGTCGATTTGCAGGCGGCGACTGAGTTTGGGTGTTTGGTGGTGAATGCGCCGACGGCGAACACCATCGCCGCCGCGGAGCATGGGATTGCGCTGCTTGCTGCCATGGCGAGGAACGTCGCCCAGGCAGATGCTTCTATGAAGGCTGGTATACTTCAATTTCATTTTCCTGTTCTCAATTTAGGTTTAATTTATGCTTGGACTATGAATTTGGGGGAAAACAGATTTTGGGAATTTATAATAAATTATTTAGTGAATTTGTGCTGTCCTTTTGAAAGGAAAATGGCAGCGTAATAAATACGTCGGAGTTTCCATGATCGGAAAGACCTTGGCGGTCATGGGGTTCGGTAAAGTTGGTTCTGAGGTTGCAAGGCGAGCGAAGGGCCTCGGAATGAATGTAATTGCTCACGACCCGTACGCTCCAGCTGACAGAGCACGGGCTCTCGGTGTTGAGTTGGTGTCTTTCGATCAAGCCATCTCCACCGCAGACTTCATTTCTCTCCACATGCCTCTCACGCCTACTACTAACAAGGTGTTTAATGACGAAACATTTGCGAAGATGAAGAAGGGGGCCCGCATCATAAATGTTGCTCGTGGTGGTGTTATTGACGAAGATGCATTAGTGAGGGCCCTTGACAATGGAACTGTAGCCCAGGTATGCTCGGTTTTTCTTTCTCTCTTTAGTCATTCATGTTGGGATTTCCAATGTCGTAAATATAATCGGTTTGTTATAAATATAGGCTGCACTTGATGTGTTCTCAGAGGAGCCCCCGTCGAAAGATAGCAAATTAGTGCAACATGAGAATGTCATAGTTACACCACATCTTGGTGCTAGCACAAAGGAAGCCCAGGTATGAAATCGACTCACCGAGTGAATTGAATTTCTGAAAAACGTTCATTCATTGCTGTTAATCCGTGTTCTTTATCACCAACATTCCAGGAAGGGGTTGCAGTGGAAATAGCAGAAGCAGTTGTTGGTGCCCTTAGAGGGGAACTTTCGGCAACTGCAGTAAATGCTCCGATGGTCCCTCCCGAGGTAAACACAAATCCAATATAGGATTCATGTTTCGATTTCCAATTGTTACTGGGCATTTTTGTAACTAGGCTAAGTTTTAGGGGTAGCTCCTGATGGCCATGTTTCTGATCTCATCTGAACAGGTCTTGTCTGAATTGGCACCTTATGTCATTCTAGCCGAGAAGCTCGGAAGACTAGCAGTGCAACTAGTCGCCGGAGGAAGCGGGGTCCAATCAGTCAAAGTTGTCTACCAGTCGTCGCGGGACCCAGACAGCCTGGACACCCGTCTCCTCCGGGCCATGATAACAAAGGGCTTACTCGAGCCCATTTCGGACGCCCACATCAACCTCGTCAATGCAGACTTCACGGCAAAGCAGAAGGGCCTCCGCATTAGCGAGGAGAGAATTCTAACCGACTCTTCACCCGATAACCCTATTCACTCGATTCAAGTCCAGGTCAGCAACGTCCAATCAAGATTTGCGAGTGCACTATCGGAAAATGGGAACATAAACATCGAGGGGAAAGTGAAGTATGGGATACCACATTTGACCTGCATGGGCCCGTTCAGCGTGGACGTGAGTCTCGAGGGGAGTCTGATACTTTGCCGCCAGGTGGACCAGCCTGGTATGATTGGGGAGGTTGGGAATATTCTCGGGGGGAGTAATGTGAACGTGAGCTTTATGAGCGTCGGGAGAGTTGTGAAGAGGACAAAGGCGATTATGGCAATCGGGGTTGATGAGGAACCGGATAAGGAAACGCTTAAGAAGATTGGAGAGGTTCCCGCGATCGAAGAGTTTGTGTTTCTTGATCTTTGAGGTGTTGGTTGTGTGTGTTTTGGTTAGTAATAAAGGAAGATATAAGCAGACGTTGATGCTGAAATAAAGAGGTGTCATGCTGAGTTTGAGGTTGTGGTTAGATTTTTAAGTTTGTTTTGTTGTCCTAGAATAAGAATTGATGTGTTCTTATTATAAGCAGAATTATTATCTGCCGAGTGTGTGAAGAGTGCTTGAGGTAACCTTTAGTGTATTGTTGTTGAAGAAATTGTACGAGTTGTGTTTTAAACATACATGTATTTTTTTTTAAATAATACTCCTTGTATCCCTTAAAACAATGCATATTTTTTTTTAGTCTATCCCTTAAAACAGTGCATATTCCATAAATGAAATGTTTTTTCACAACTTTATCTTCTCATTACACATTTATTTACATTTATACCACTACGGTTTATAATGTTGGTATCTTGTCCTCATATTTCACATTAAAATATTTGTACGTAGTAGGTATGGACACTTTGTCCCGAAATCTCGATATTGTCCCGATTCAATTTCGAAAGTCAAAATTTGAAAATGGCAATTCCGGTGTCGTCTCATTTTATTTTTTTCATAATGGAAGATGTAAATTCCGTGTTGTCTCATTTTATTTTTCTCATAATGGAAGAAAATGGAATCGGGACGATCATGTCCTATCCAGTCCCGATTTTTTTAATATAGATATAAATTTTAATTTTTTATATAAATTAATAAAAATATCAAAATATTAATCATACTTTCAATTAAATTTATTACTTGGTTAATATATTTTTACAAATTTCTTAATAATTTATTTTTTTATATAGTTTGTTTTGAAAATATTTAAATACTTATAATCTTAAAACGTTTAAATTGAATAATTTAACTTATTTCTTTTATAAAAACTTAAAGATTTTTATTTTATTTGTATTTTGATTGTTTTATAAGTAAATAATATTTAATTTTAAATTTTATTAATAATTTTATAATTTTATTTAAAATTTTGGGAGATTTCGATCGACCCGAACTTAAATGAAATTAAAATATGCGGGAGCGGAATGAAATTTTTTAAACATCAATCTCGTCCCTTTCCAAAAATAAATTATGGAGACGGACACGAGATTCCCTTTTTAGGTTAGGCACTTAGCCACCTAGGCATCAAGAATTTGATACTACAAATATGTGTCAAGCTATTTTTTCTTTACTTTAAAAAAAAGTAGAAATATAAGATGTGAAAAAAAAGAAAAAGAAAAGTAGGAACACATGTGAATTGATATCCATATCTATCGTTTGAGATTGATGTAATACTTTCATTAAACATCGCATATTCACATCTTATTATCTAAAGTGCAAACTAAGATTTATCTTACTTGGGAAAACAATGTCGGCATTTTTGTTTCTCCAACTCCAAGAAACACATTTAGATAGACTGTAATAAAAAACTCCAGCCGCATAAACCCACCATTATATAGTTATACTTATATATATATGAGTTGAATGTTGTTGAAAACGCGTTGAATCTGGGCTTTGAAAACGACAGCAACCATCAAAAGCAAAGGTAGGTACTCTGTCACTCTGTGCGCTTCACTTTGTGCAATAAATCAGTGGAAACAATTTTCAATTTTTCAAAAACCCATCTCTGCTTTCACACAAGGTCGTTTATTTTTTTTTTGGTTTCTTCCCAACTGTTGTTGTTGCTTCATGCCAAATTCCAAACCCCTTTTGATCTGATTTTTTTTCTTCTTCATTTCCTCAAAATGGGTTTTTGATTTTAACTCAACATTTTCATCCTGATTTTTTTTTTTGTGCATAAAGATTGAATCTTTGGAGAATCTTGGGAAGCTCCTTTCTAGCTGAGGTCATAGATTTTGAGATTTTGAGGTGATGGGTTGTTGTTGTTTCTTGTTGATGTTCTTTTTCTCCACTTCAATTTTGGGGATTGCTGCTTTGAACTCGGATGGTACAACTCTGTTATCCCTGGTGAGGCATTGGGCGGTTGTACCTCCACCTCTCAAGCTCAGCTGGAATGCTTCTGCTCCCACCCCTTGTTCTTGGGTTGGGGTGCAATGTAACCCCCAAAGCTTCATTCTTGATCTGAACCTTTCGAGCTTCGGGATCTCCGGTCAGTTGGGCCCTGAAATAGCTCACTTGAAGCACTTGAAAACAATCGACTTGACCTTCAACGGCTTTTCAGGTCCGATCCCATCTGCTCTAGGAAACTGTAGCCTTATCGAAGATTTGTCCCTGTACGGAAACAATTTTTCCGGCGAAATACCGGAGAGTCTCGGAAATTTGCGTAATTTGAAGAACATGGATCTATCTGAAAACAATCTTTCCGGTCGAATCCCAGAAAAGCTCGGGTGTTTACAAAATTTGCAATCTATAAGCTTATGGTCTAATTCTCTAGTCGGCCGAATCCCTGAATCTTTATTTCGAATTCCATTGCTGAGTACGATTTACCTCAATAACAACAGTCTCAGCGGCTCGATTCCATCTAAGGTGGGGAACCTGAGTAGGCTTGAGTATCTGTATCTGAACTACAATCGATTATCTGGAGCTATCCCTTCCTCCATAGGAAACTGCACTACCTTGCAAGAGCTTTTTTTGAACGATAACTTTCTCGTAGGTGCACTGCCTGTTAGCTTGAACAATCTCGGCCAACTTACTTCATTGTTAGTGCAAAACAACAATCTCACGGGCAAGATTCCGTTTTCCGGTCAATGCAAAGAATTGCAGGTTCTCGTTTTGTCGAACAACCACTTCTCGGGAGGTATACCTGCAGGAATAGGAAATTGCAGCGGGTTAACTAAGTTTGCAGCCGTTAATTGCGGCTTAAGTGGGTGTATCCCTTCTTCTTTGGGTCGACTTTCTAAGCTTACACTGCTTTACCTTTCCGAAAATCACCTCTCCGGAAAAATCCCACCCGAACTGGGGAATTGCAGGGCCTTGACTGATTTCCAGATGCATGAAAACAAGCTCGAGGGTGAGATTCCGAGCGAGTTAGGTATGCTGAGTGGTTTGCAGACACTCGATCTTTTTTCCAACTGTTTAAGCGGAGAAATTCCGATCAGCGTTTGGAAGATCCAAAGCCTTGAGGCTCTTCATATTTACAACAACACCTTTGTTGGTAAGATACCGAAGGAAATCACCGAGCTAAAGCATTTGAGAGAGATTTCCTTGTTTGATAATATGTTTTCTGGAGTCATCCCTCAAGAACTGGGCATAAACAGTAGCCTAACAATAGTCGATTTCACGAGAAATAACTTTTCCGGCCCCATACCCCCGAACCTTTGCTTCGGGAAGCAACTGAGCAGACTTATCTTGGGTCAAAATCACTTTGAAGGGAATATTCCATCCGGTATCGGAAGCTGCTCCACCTTGACAAGACTGATTCTCCGACAGAATAATCTCAGCGGCACGCTTCCGGAATTTGCGAAAAGCTCGAATCTTTTGTTCATGGATCTTAGCCATAATAACCTTAATGGATCTGTTCCTTCAAGCTTAGGGAATTTACGTAACGTTACCTCTATCGACTTATCCATCAATAACATTGCGGGCCAAATTCCACGCCAGCTACAAAATCTCGTGCTTATGGAGAGTTTAAATCTGTCTCACAATCTTCTAGAAGGTGTTTTGCCGGCGGAGCTTTCCAGCTGTCGTAAACTGTCGAAACTCGACGTGAGACGGAATCGGTTAAACGGGACCATCCCGTCCAGCTTGAGAAGCTTAACGTTATTAACTGTCCTTGACCTTGGTGAAAATAGTTTTACTGGGGGCATCCCGACCTCTTTATTTCAACTCGGAGAGCTCTCGGATTTGCAGCTCGGTGGAAATCGGTTAGGAGGGAATGTTCCACCTTCGATAGGATTAGGAATGGAAGCTCGGAGCTTGAGGTCATTAAATCTCAGCCGAAACGGGTTGACCGGTCGAGTCCCGTTGGAGCTCGGGATGTTGAAAATGTTGGAACAGTTGGATATTTGCTGCAATAATCTGTCTGGAAATTTGGAAGTCTTTAGGGGGCTCCGTTCGTTGACTTTGATCAACATATCGCACAATGAATTTTCCGGGCCTATTCCGAACGAATGGATGAAACTGGCGAGTTTGTCTCCGTTCTCGTTTACCGGAAATCGGGATTTATGTGTCGATTGTCAAACGAGCTGTCGGGACTATAATAACACGTTCAAATCGTGTAATCCATCGACCAAAGGGGGGCTTAAGCGCATGGATATTGCGATGATAGCTTTCGGGTCGGCCGTTTTGGCCCTTATCCTCGTCTTCGGAATCTCCTACATGTTTTTTAGAGACAAAAGTCAGAAACGGGACTTCTTAGTCTCGACCGAGGGCGAAGGCGCCTCGTCTCTTCTCAACCGAGTTATTAAAGCCACCGAGAATCTGAACAGTAAGTATGTTATTGGGAGAGGGGCACACGGGACAGTGTACAAGGTGACATTGGGTCCCACAAAGGTCTACGCACTCAAGAAGCTGGAGCTCGCCAGGTTCAAGGGAGGAGGAGGAGGACAAACGAGTAGTATGGTTAGGGAAATCGAGACCGTTGGAAAAGTCAGACACCGGAATCTGGTCAAACTCGAGGACTTTTGGCTGAGAGAGGCTTACGGTTTGATTTTGTACGTTTACATGGAGAATGGGAGCCTTCATGATGTCTTGCACGGGGTGTGCCGTTTGCATTTGGGGTGGGACGTAAGGTACAGGATAGCGCTTGGGACTGCTCACGGACTAGCATATCTCCATTTCGACTGTGATCCTGCCATTATTCACCGTGACATCAAGCCGATGAATATTTTACTGGATTCGGATTTTGAGGCTCATATATCGGATTTCGGCATTGCTAGGCTGTTGGATGAGTCGGTTGGTTCAGTTACGAGTAGCACGGTTCAGGGTACAATCGGTTACATGGCTCCAGGTATGTTGAACCTTTAATCCTTCTAATTTTTTGGATTTTGCAAATGTTGGTGTAAATAGTGATATTAGAAGTTGGTTCATTTTGAATGTTTCTGTTGATCTAACATAAATTATTCTCGACAGAAAATGCATTCTCGATCAGAAGCAGTAAGGAGTCTGATGTGTATGCATACGGTGTAGTTTTGCTGGAACTGATCACCCGGAAGAAGGTTGTGGATCCATCGTTTGGCGCGGAAACAGATATCACGGAATGGGTGAGATCGGTTTGGAGAGAAGATGAATGCATTGAGGATATCGTGGACTCAAACCTCGTGGATGAGTTTGTTCTGGACTCAAGCACCAAAGAGCAAGTGAAAAATGTGTTGTTGATTGCTTTGAGGTGCACTGAGAAGGAGGCTAACAGAAGACCAAATATGAGAGAGGTTGTGAAACTACTAACAGTGGTGGCTGATACCAAACGCAGAAGCAAAAGTACACAATTAGGGTAACTGTAGTGTATCACTTTTGTTTGTTTACGAACAAAATTTGTAAAAAAAAATAACATCTCATGGATCAACTTGAGAAAGCTGGTTTCTGAGTTTGATGCTCTGGAGTCTGGATTGATTATTTCTTGGTCTTGAGAAAAGCCCCAACTAAACCGTACTAAAACAAAGTGAATATAACGAACAAATGCAACGGGCAGTACTACTACCCAGATGGTTGGACAAAAAAAATTATTTTGCTCACAACTATTTGGAAAGTTCTTAGATTGCATACTAACATAAATCTGTAAACATGTACACACTCAAAATGCTACCCGGGAACATGAAGAGTTTCCAGTTTCTCTAGAGAAAACAAACAAATATTAAGCAATAATTCTACTCTGCAGATGAAGAAAATTTGGCAAAACTGAAAAAAAGGAACAAGCTATCTCTATGAATACAAGATTACAGGTAGTCCATCAGAAACCGAGTAAGCAGTCTAATTTACAAATATTCCAACAAGAATGAGTCAGTTACTTCCAAGAGACCGAGTGGACGCAATTGATTGCGCAGATATAGAAGCAGTCGGGCTGTTTAGGTCTCGTTCCCCATTAGCAATCTTTGGTTTTCCACTCAGCTTCTCTAATGCATCTTGACAAACATCATTGAACCAGTCATCTTCCGGAAGGACACTGCAAACAGCAACACACAACGGACTTATTTATGATATACGAGAAAATAGAGAGAATACATTTTTTAAGCGAATAAAACTAAATTGACCTCTAAACCACACATCTCAAGTCGAGACAGGCAATAAATTTACACAAGGGGGTTACGAAAATCCAAAACTAAAGGGCCAAAATTTAATTTAGTTATTCTTCCTTGTCATAGTAGTAGACCAAATATAAAAGAAACTAGGCTTCAGAGGTACAAAAAATTTGATTTTTTTAGTAGGGTTGGTTGGTTAAAAGGATAAATTCAATAGCAACACACCATGATAGTTCAATTTTATTACAACAATAATATATGTGGATAGCTAGTTAACTTTAATATGTCAAATCCACATGAGATCTTACCTATATGGATCCATGCCTGTGGCTGAAAATGCAGCAATTGCTTTAGATATAATATCATTAACCACACGGTGCAAATTTCTTGACAAGTAGCGGCCTTGTGAAGCAAAGCACATAACAAATTTCATATCCAAATAGAACTGCAACCAATTCAGCATATGAATTTGTGAGACATGGAATAAACTAAGAGTCATTTATAATGTGAATTATCAGTTTTACAGACCTGCTGTAGACCGAGTTGACCCAAAGGCCTAGGCCCTTCCTCAATATCATCCCAAAATGTTTGATCATCTGAAAGCCACAAAATAACTGTTTCTGTGAGCCTCATTAATAGAAGAGTCGCAAATCTTTCCCGGCCAACAAACATGTCTGCTGTTATGCCAGCCATCCTATTCAGTTTCGCAAAGAGTTCCTGCCAGTATAAATTGTTAGCAAATAGTTAGCATATACAATATGCGTAAGTGTATAAATTAGATTGAGGTCGTTACAAAAACTACACTTGAAAGTTGATCAAAATACATATACTCTGTTAGGTTAAATTTGGATCGAGGGAATTGAAATCCAAAGAATTTCAGAAGCATTGGATTTGAAGCCCGTTGAATTCAAAATTATTGTTTAGTGCACAATGTGGATTTGTGAAGATTTCGAAATCCATTACAATTTTTTATATATATTAATATTAGAACATGTAGATTTGTATGAATTAGGAAATTTAAAATTTTAAGTGTACATGTACAGTGTGAAATATGGAAGCCAGCTGACTAGAAAATAGAAAAGGCTACCTGGAATATAGGAGAAGGGAACCACTCTATCTCGTCCATATTCCCATCCATGTTTATATACATGTCTGCAGTAAGGTAACTTTCACCTTCTTCAGTAAAAATAAGATCCAGAGCATGTTGGCGGCAGAAACTATCTTTCAATCTATCAACAGAACTGACAAGTCGCCTCTTCCATTCCCTCTGCTCGGGATTTCGGTTTTGACGGTCCAAGGGCCTTCTACGAGGGTCATCATTATAATTAGCCTGATTTAAAGGGGCAAGCTTCATGGCTGCACGTGGCAATAGATCATCCGCGAGTAAGGATGCATTAGCAAGCAATGCAATTTGCTGTGCTTCTGTTTCAGCCATCCGAACAATTTTATTTCCTGAACCTTCAAAATTCGCCTCTTCTTCCATGGATTCAGGTAATGCTTTAATGAGGATATTTACATAAGAACTGAACACCTGGAACAAGCCATCCAAGGTTCTACCTCCCAACTGCATGCTTAAAAGGGGCCCTACGTCTTCAAAAAAGTCCTACATGGACAGCCCTCAATCAGCTTCCAATCAACTCAAGTACAAACAAATCACCTCAAACAACTTTCAAATATGCATTCAAAAAGCCAGTCTTAAACTAGATATGAAAATATATTGATGGAGATCCTTAACCAAACAGAATCATATAAAAGCCTTGGGGATTAAATATATTGACAATTGGTTACAAATGATAGAAATTTGTTGAGATCCATATAATGTTGGTTGCTCAAAATTTCTCCAGGAACAATATGCCGTCAGTTATTGTCTAATTAGTCTTTATATAACTCTGTCAAATGATTAACAACAAAAAAAACACAATGGTAAATTGATTCCATTCACAAAGGCAATTTATTCCACTCAACAATGCAAAGCAAGTTCAATGCCATATGTGAACAGATGGAATAATATTTACCTGAACCATATTATTAAAACGATGAGCACTACTCGAAAGCTTGTGCTGGTGTCCCGTGGTACCAACGCCAGCACCTGCACCAGTCCTCCCAGACAAGCGCACAGACATAGGAGGATACGTGAGTTCCCAATCATCAGCAGCAGCCAAAGCAGCTGTGCTCTCTTCAATCCTCTTCAAATTAGCATCCAGAGCTTGCTCGACACTCGGCCTGAAGAGCCTCAAAAGCACCGGACAGAGAGCAAGTCCCCGAGCCTCCAGTAACGAACAGTGTCCTAAAGCTATCTGAACGCATTCAGCAGCTGACCTTAAACCGCCTGCAGCTGCAGATGAAGCTAATGCGTGCCGTTTGACAAGAAGCGCAAATGCCTCAGTCTGCTTAGTTGCCCACATCACGAGCTCAGATGTATATGATGTCTCCTGGCCGAAAATAGAAAAGGAGTCACTTGCTGCTTGAGCAATAGCGGAGAACACGAGCTGCGAAAGGGCCGCTGTGTATGCACCTCCGTAAGAGGTGCTTGATGGACGGAGACTCTGCATGTTGTACTGATACCTCTGGTAATGCGCATTAAGGAGTAAAGTATGAGCACGTGGACCATCACCAAGCTTCTTGAGAGCTGAGATTGCCGAACGAAGCTCGGCCCCCCGTGTGGAAGGCTGGCAAGCGGCTTCAGCAAGTTGATCGGCTAGCTTTTGCCTGCGTTTGGTAATGGTAGTCTGTAAAGACATGACAGTGGCAGGGGACAGTGTTTTCATTTCTTTTGATTCAGACACAATTCGTTCTCCATCATCAAGGCTGGACAAAGCCTCATCGATTCTCCTTTCTGCTAGTAACACATCGAGATAATCGGGAAACTCTGCTGACCATTTTTCCACATCGGAAGGTTCTACTAATTCATTGTTGGGTAGACCAGGTGTATCAGAATTGTAGGGAACATTGTCGGACAAAAACTTGATATGAACCCCCTCAGCTAAATTATGAACTAGTGTTGCCTGAGTGGATAGTAGATTTCTCATTGATGAAAGTTCACCCTCCAAATCTGATATCTCTTTGGAAGTACTGCAAATTTAAAAGAAAATTAAATCAATTAAACACAACTTTTAGATAAAGATATGTCGAATATGCAGAGAATTGAATAATTAAAGTACACATTTCATTGAAAATTAATTAACTACTCTTTTTTTTTCTTTTATTACGAAACTAATACTTGAGGTTTAAAGTTCAGATTATGTTTCAGTAATTAGTCATTTGATATCTTTGAAGTTTGACCAATGCATTCCATTTACAGCTCTTTAATATCAAGTGCATTATTTGCACACAAAAGTGGAATACAAATAGAACTTATTAACTTGATTCCGACCACAACTAAAAAGTTACCGAATAAAAGCTGTATAATTGGCATATACACTTCTGCGCATTTCTTCAGCAGATGCTCTCTTTAAATCCACAAGATATGAGCATAACTGTCTAATTTCCTGCAAACAGAAAGAAATTTTGTGTGATGTGTAAGCATCCATTCTCTTAGAAAATAGTTAAGCGGTGTTAATTGAGCTAGCATCAGACTGGTAAATTGCCTTTTCCCCTATAAGAACTCCCATCAGAAAGATACCGAGCTAGATATAGATTGAGAGTATCAGTGGGGACTGCTTGTGAGTCTCACCACAAATCAATCGGATACTGAATGCCTAAATAAACTACTGATATATATAGATAGCGTGGTGTCTAAAAAATCAGGCCTCTTATTTCTAACTGCTCATCACCCGCCAAAATAGCTTCTTTTCATTTACTCATTATTTATAAATAAATTATGAAAACAGCTAATCGCTTGACATTTGGAAGTCATTCACACCCCACAATAATATCCATCTAATGGAGAAAAATTTCAATTATTGAATCGTGTATAAGAATTCAGAATCCTTTTACAAATCGCACCACAAAATCTTCGGGGATATTCATTGTTCTTCACTCGATTCATTAAAACAATTTACGATGGAGGAACTGAAAACAAGTTGGCCTTCATTTCCACAACAAGAAAGTCTCAACCAATTAAAGATATCAAAAAAATGTAATTATCCTGTGAATTATGATCCATTTATCAACCAATCGATTATACAGACTAATAACCAAAAGCCCAATTAAAACTACGAATAAAATCGAAAAATCGAAACCTTCTCATTAAGGGAGTGACACTTGGACTGCACAAAACCATCGGCATCGTAGTTGTCGGACTTGAAAACGTTAAGATTTTCCTCGAATTTCGCGCCTGCGTCTTTGGCGTTCCCTTTGGCCGAAGCTCCGGAAAGTGCTGCTCTTGACCGAGAAGATTTTGCCGAAGCCATAGCCGAATACAATTTTTTTGTGGAGATGAAATCAGCTCGAGCAAGAAAAAACTCGGTTCACTGAATCAAGCAGAAACGGATTAGATGTAGCTCGACGATTCAGATCCGGTAGATGATGCACCGCGTGAACTCGGTCGGGGGTACCGAGTCTGAATCGATTGCAAAGGGAATCGAAGAAATGATCATATAATTTGGGGGCTTAGGGATTGAACGGCGAGGATTGAAATCGCCATTGAAGGGCAAATTTGGGTGAGTTGGTTTTTGTTGGCGGAATGTTTGGGTGTGAAAAAAAAATGGAATTTGTTTGTTTGTTGAGCTGTCAAATGAGACTCTAATTTCTCATTTAATTATAGCACTAACATTTATTTTTTTTAAAATTATTCCTCGAACCACTTTCTTCCCACAATAAAAAAAAAGGGAAATTTTTTTAAATACACCTTATTAGAGTAGATAACGTGTTTCTTACACCTCTCTTTAAAAAACTTGATTTATATACTTTTTTACAAAAATACCCTCTGTCCAATGAATTTTTTATTTCATTTTTTCGGTTTCATCTCATTCCACAGAGAAATACCAATCTATACTTTTCTTCGTCTTCTTCGGTTTGAGTGATCCGACCATAATATTATATCCTGAATTCCCGCAGTCATTCCCGAAGTTCCGTCACCTTAAGAGTTTTGTCGCCGTCTTATTCAACACCTCTGCCTCCACCTCCGCCGCCACAAGTTAATTGATTCTTCAATTGTGGGGGTTTAGGTAATAAGAGATTACTTCTTTGATATAAGAATTAATTTGATTTTGGGTTTATTGATTTTTTTCCTAATTTCAATTGAAGCTTTTCTTGTTTCGTGTAGCAGCAATTGTTATTTGTTACACATGTTAAGACAAACAGAAAGTGTCCTCAATCTCTACCCGTATGTCCTCTTGGAAACATAAATATTAGGTTAAATGATACAATCCCAAATCATTTTGTTCAACTGTCTTGTTTCATCTTCTGGGCAACAAGTAAATTACGGGTTCTTTATCAACCTTATTTGAATTTATATTATTGACATTGTTCTGTTCATCTTTTAAGTTCATAGACATAACCTTGTCAGGTCATGTTACAGCCATCACATGAGGAATTGTATACTTATGAATGGTGGCCACACTTGAAAGACGATTTCTCAGCAAGGCGTTCAGTACATTCATTGTGAACATATGAGCATTACGAACATCGAAAAACAAAATCATCTCACTTTGTCTTGGGGAGTGGCGTATGCATCGAGCTTCATCCGTTCAAACATATGAGAAGTTTGATGTTTTTTGTGGACCACTAGCATTATTACTATTGAGATACTTCTTACTTTAAGAAATATAGCTTGATGAATGAACATAGTAGGCTGGTGATTAGAAGTAATATAGCCGAATATTTGTATTCATTTGTCATTTCTCATTCATTCACTTGGCATTGTGTACTACTATTTGATTTGAGATATAAAGTGTTTATTTATTTGAATTTTATATAAAAGTGAAATATATGCATTATCTCAAGAACATATACAAGAACTGAAAGTATATATTTTAACATACCTTAAAATTCAAATAAAATATCACTGAAATGAAAATGCAATCTTGAACACCATCTGTAAATGTCATTCAATAGAAACATACAAGGGGCACTTTCTACGAGTGTGCTCGGTGGATCGACAAATACTACACTTTTTTGGACCTCGGCGTCTAACTTCTTCTGGTCCCATCGTAGGTGTAGCTACAAACACATTGCATGTTACATAGTTGTGCCCTGATTTTCCACATCTTGAACAAATTTGTTTCCTTCGAGTAGATGTTGATCCAACACAATACCGTGATTGTCGAGGTCGTCCTGCTTGTCTTTGTCTATCGGGTGGTAAACATCTCTCATTTTCAATTTCTGGAGGCACCACCCAACAATTAGGTTCTAGGATAGGCATGACTATACCAGACCACATTCCACGTAAAGAGCTCATTTTATAATAATCATCAACATATGCAAATATGTCATGATTTATTTTCCTATAAAATCAGCAAAAAAATTAGCAGCATACATAAACACCTGTTAACAAATAAATTAATAGCACAACACTAGAAAAAAAATTACACACAAGCTGTATGTATTTATAGATATATATATATATTAACAATAAACTTGAAGAAGCAAAATGAGTTACCTTGCTGCTGCCGCTGCATGGCTACACGGAATCAACATTAAGTTAAATTCATTACACGTACATGTTTTGGTTGTGAGATCCACTACTTGTAATTTAATTCCGTCCTTAACTTTAAACCTTGTGTTGTCAATACGATCAACACTCATAGAAGAACCATTTTGAATAGATTGACTCAATTCATCGGCCACAGCGGCACTAACTTCGTGCTTTCGAGATAAAGCTTCACTTCGTCTTTCAAAAAACCATTTCTCGATAAATGATCGCACAACCTCAAGAACTGAGGTTATCGGAAGTTTTCTAGCCCAAACGGCCTTTTTGTTAAAGCTTTCTACGGCGTTGGAGGTCATGAACTCATATCTACGGGCAGGACATTTGCAGCGAGCCCATCTTTCCGGCCCAATAGCTAACAACTTTTGGTATACGCCTAAATTCAGTGCCTTCAACCGCTTCATAGCATCATTGTACTCAGACTCTTGAAAACAGTACGCAGCATTGTAAAACAAGTTCACCACTGACTTCCCCGATGACTTCATATTGTTTTTCATATGAACATAACAAAGACAGTGGTATGCTGTAGGAAATACCATGGCAACTGCATTTTTTATGCTTTTATGAGCGTCTGACACTATGACTAAATTATTCGGTGTACCATAAGCATTTTTCAACTGCTCCATAAACCAAGTCCAAGAAAAATCATCTTCAAGGTGACCTATACCAATAGCTAATGGAAATATTTGTCTGTTTGCGTCCAAAGTGACAGCAACAAATAAGATGCCATTATACTTACCTTTCAGATGCGTGCCATCAACAACTATAACGGGACGACCATGATCTCGGAAACCAGCAATAGAAGAACCTAAGGCAAAAAATACATTCCTGAACTTGCCATCCAAGTAGTCCACCTCCAATGCAGTAAATGACCCAGGATTCGACTCTTTTAGCATATACAAATATGAAGGCAACTTGCTAAATGACTCATTTTCATTGCCGTAAATCATCCCAACAGCATGATGTTTCGCTCGTAATGCCACATCATAACTCACATGTACAGAATTTCTCTGATGAAGTTCACTGATCATTGATTTAGGAATTAATGTAGAATTTTCTTCTAGAAGTCGAGGAGCAAAAAATGCACCGAGAACCTTTGATGGTAACCGACGAGGTCCGCTCCGATTTGGGTCTACTGTGCAAGTATGATCAATCACCTTATATACACGCCATACCGACTCTTTACCACTAGCAGATATAGTGAATGGACATTCTACACTTTTGCATATCACCTTCACCCTTCTATTGTCTGAATACTTTGTTCGATATGAACCAATCTTATCAATGTGATACATTCCAATAGAAACTGTCAATGCCTCCTTGTTAGTAAACATAGAACCAACACTAATTGAGCCGCTATTCAAAAACATTCTATTTTCATCTAGTTGAAAAATATCTTCTTCATTCGAATATCCTGGAATTAACCATCGACCACTTTTTCTGCATTCTTGAACCTCGTCAATGCTTCTCTTATTTTTGTTTATTTGTGGTCTTTGAACACTTCGGCTACCACTGCCCATTCTGCCATTACCACCTCTTTCATTTTCAACTTCATTCTCTGTACCTCTTTCATTGTTTAATGCATTGACTCTATCTCCTTCACTTGTATCATCGTCATCACTCTCAACGTCATCATCATCATCAGTGTCAACTTCATCGCCATTAACTGCACCATCATCACCTAAATTTACACTTGTTCCACCACTCACCCCCAAACCATTTTCTACCACGTCATTATCGATCATCGGTTCTTGAATAATATAATTATCCGCACGAGAATTCAACTGTTGAGATTGAAGATAATCAGGCTGAGATTGAGGGAAGTACGAAGAACACATTCCACGAGTCGTATTTGTCTGTTGATAAGAACTTTGTAAATTTGATAAATTCACAAAGCTAGTTGGTATGTTTTGGGCAGCGACGTCATAATTCGTTGAAGCAAACTTGTCATAAGTTTTGGAAGAGGATTGAACATTATCATTTTGTGGCAAAAAAATTGGCTCATAGTTGATTTTTCTCAAGGAAACGAACACCACCGGGTTAGGAGACTGGCGAAACAAATTAAGAACATCGTCATTGGTTTTCAATTTCTTCCTTCCCAATCTTCCTGCACCATTAACATCTACAAGACTGTGCATAATATAACCCCATTTGTTCGTGTCGGCAAGAACACTATGATGCACCGTCTCCAACAAAGAATCATAAATATCACCTTCGGTTGGGATGACTATTATCTCTTCTTCACCTTCTTTATACTCCAAGCCGCTCCAATAACCATGAAAACACAATCGCAAATCCATCTAAAAAACAATACGAATTTAGATAGTGGTTGATTTAAATGAAAGCAATATCAAACAAAAGCTGTAACTAATTAGTTGAGTCTATAAATGATTTCACACTTAATATAAGCCTCTAACTAATTGTCGGTTTGATTAGCATATAATTCAATTTCGTGAATTCTCATCTTAGTACTGAAAAAAAAATTATACAGACCAATGGTGTATACCTTTTTTATTTCTTCTGGAGTTCTTGTATGTAATTGCGCACAAAAGATTTTTATTTCTTCTGAAATTCATAAAAATTAATGGAGCTTTTTGTTTTGAGAAAAAAACGACGTAGAGATTTATCTGGTTACAGTTGAGATTTATGCATAATCCAATAAAGAATTATTAAACGTTATTTAATAAGGGCATATTAGTCTATTCACCATTATTTGGTGCATATAAACAGGTAAAATATATTGAGGTGTATAAAAGAACAATTTATATTAACAAAGGTATATAAAAACCCATTTTCCCTAAAAAAAAAATGTCATATTTCTCTATGACCGAAAAAATTTATTCACAAAATAAAAATTCATATTTGTATAAGACGAAAAAAGTATAATACCCCGAAAAAAGTATAATACTGTACCTCTTATCAAATTCAAATCATTTTTTTAAATCACCTATTTAGATAGATTTGATTATCACATTTGCAAGTTTATCTTCCTGATAATAGTACTAGGTACAAATGTACAATAAATAGTGTACGTTATTTGCTTAGGAATGTTCTCACCACCGCCTTTAGAGGGAAGTTACCGGGCAATTGACCTTGATGAAGCGGAAATGAGAACGTCATATTGAGTAATTTATGTGACAATAAGGATGAGATACAAGAACACAAAATATATGCATAAGGTCTTAGAAAATATGTTTGACGAGTATTGATCAAATATGAGAGGACAAATATTAATACTATTTCTCAAAAAATA
Organism: Euphrasia confusa; assembly: GCA_954870475.1. Classification (NCBI taxonomy): domain Eukaryota; kingdom Viridiplantae; phylum Streptophyta; class Magnoliopsida; order Lamiales; family Orobanchaceae; genus Euphrasia; species Euphrasia confusa. Next base: position 38,207,553 of record OX940956.1, on the reverse strand, counting down.
AATATATTAACGATGATATAATCTACAAAATAGAAACAAAACAGTAAACCTTCTTTCCCAGAAGAAGTTGCACTACTTCCTCCTTAAAATTTTCAAAGAAAGTAGTTAACCTTCTATGTGAAAGAGGGATTACTAAGATAATACTTTTACTCTTATTCACATGTAAGGAATGTCCAATTAAGCACATAGTTTACTCCTTGTGCATGCTTTAAGCAAACTTCATTGAAAGCGAAATACTTCTAAACACAGTTTGAGTTCTTTGCACCACTACCTAGGATCAAATTTGTCGTACAAGGGCTATTGTGTCAAACGACTCAAACCCGATGCCCTTAAATAGTTGTTAAAATGGAAATGGAATAAGTAGTAATGAAGCCACCAACCACCAGAATATGTCCAAATATTGGCAACAGATCAACTACTCTTTCTACTTTCCAACCAGTTGGATGCTTTTGTAAGTTGTAACCAGCAAGTGAAAAGTAGGAAAGGCACCAACTTTTAAACAAACACCGAAAAAAGGCATTAAATCTCAAACAAAGAAAATACTTCACCACAATCATTTCATATAACCAAATAAATCCAAGTCAAAGCATTCCAATTATTGTTAAATAACAAACACTGATGTAGTTGTCAGGGAATTACAAACTCAAAACAAGTTTAAAGGAATACGAAAACAAATATAAATGAACCCCAGCTGGTATAGACTTATTTGCATTAATATCCAGCCTCATTCAAGAGTATCCGAGCGGACGGCTGGAGAAACAAAACCACAAAAAAAGTTTAGATAGAAGGAAAAAAGATACTCACCCTTTAAAGCAAAAAGTAAAATGATAACTAATTTGTGAGAAGCAATCAAAGTGAAAATATATCAAATGTAAGAAAAAAAAAAGTACCAAGGACCAACGTACACAACTCTCCTTATAGTGTTTAACATCAAAACATATACAAGAAATAATTGAATACAGATGAGAGGTACAAAAAACAGCCCCAGAACCCTAACCTCGAGCAAAAGAAATGTCTGAATCTAATGGTTATGACAAAAATGAACAAGATTAACAGGAAGCTTAGTTCGAATCACTATTTCTTTCTTCGCTTATGTGGAACAACGAATCAGAAACCTATTATTTCTTTTTGACTTTTATCTGTCGTAATATCTAATACTAGTATATTCTATGTTCCTCCTACCACGCCCTAAGGATTGGTTGGCCCACAGTTCACTTAGATAAATGAATCTTATCATGACAAATAAAACAGAGACATGAAATGTAACACCTTAATCATATGAGATAAGATGGACATGTGCAGTAGGCGAGAAATGTTACCGTCATAAACAGTGTTTGCAAAGATTAACGTGCAGTAAATTTTAGAACAGAAGAAAATAAATGCAAAAATAAAAATAAAGAAAATGAATTGAATTGAATGTCTCAGATAACCTACTAGAACTTTTCATGAATTACACTACATAGTACAAACGTTTTTTTCACATTTCAATCTGTCAACAGAATACATCCGACAATCAATATACTCGTTCCACTAAACTAACTAATCGTATACACCGAATTCATCCTTATAAAATTCCGAATTATAAGCCCTAACCCAAAACCAGCAAACACCTCATAATCAAATCAACACATATTCACAAAATATCCACAGACATCAAACAATTCAGCCTAAGATACACGAATCAATCTCAAGTAACATATACAAGGAGCAATAATTATATTCCACAAACCAGAAATTGAATATGTAATTAAAAATACAGATCTCTATTTAAATAAATAAATAAAAAGGTGAAGGGAAGAAATTACTTGGTTTCTCAGGCTTTCCTTCGACCCACTGAGAAGCGGAGAAATGGACCTTCTCGCGGTTCAGAGCTTCGGATCTATGGGGCTCCTTCAAGCACTGCCTCACCAGATTAGCACAGAGGTTCGAGTACGTTATGTAAGTCATCCCCGCATTTCTCCAGAACGGTACGGCTGCGTTTGACGCCATTTTCTTCTTCTTCGCCTTCTTCCCTTTTCGCGTTCTTCTTTTTTCTGTAGCTTTTATTTCTCACGCTCTGCTTTTGGGTCTCTTTGGGCTATTGTTAATGGGCCGTTGAGTGAGCTCGCTGTCTACTTTTGGTCTCTTTGGGCTATTATTAATGAGCATTGGGCCGTTGAGTGGGCTTTCGTTCGTACTCTGTCCAATTTTATTCGGTTATATGTTGGTTAATTTTTGCTAGTCTAAAGATTTAATAAAAATATTCACATTTTCAGTTTAATAACATCAATAAATTTTTAAATTGAATTTTTCACACATTTAAAATTTAATTCATGGCAGAATAATTTTTAAATTTAAAACATTTTTTTTTAATAAATAGTAAGTATAATAGTACTAAGATATTAAAATTTGCATATTCCTGTCAATGAACTCAAAATTAAAATTAGACAATTAATTTTCAAAAAATAAAAATTCAAAATATTATTTAAAATTCAGATTTAAGAGTAACCAAATCCACTTTTATTTAAAATTAAAATTTAAGAGTAACCAAATCCACTCTAAGTATATGGTCTCAAACCACAAGGGAAAATTAGACAAAATTAATTTTCAAAAAAAAAATTCAAAATATTATTTAAAATTCAGATTTAAGAGTAACCAAATCCACTCTAAGTATATGGTCTCAAACCACAAGGGATTCATTGGCAAGAAAAACAACATTGGACATTACAATAACATCAAAGAAAGGTTGCAGAACAACTGGAGTCGTTCAGTGGTTCAGCAGAACAACTGGAATCATTTAATGGTTCATAAGAGCGTCAACCCAGTTTACTTAGACGAGCAAAACACCATTGATGCAACCGTCATTTTCAGGATTATTCGTAACTTGGGCATACTTCCCTGCATTTTCCAACCATTAAAAGTAAGAAACTTATTTTGTGCTTACAAATTTATCCGCCAAAATAAGAATCAGAAAAAAATATACATACCCCACACAACTTTTCCAGCAGGAGTAACCAGACCAAGTTCACTAACATTCACCTAAAATACACAAGGACAAATCAGATTATAAGAAAAAAAATATATATGAAAAAAGGGAATCTCGGAATTTTGTAGTACAAATTATCATTGAAAAAAGGGGGTCAAATCATCCAAATGAACATCAAGACTAAGATTAGCATAATCAAGTGATGACTACAATAAATTAGATTAGAAAAACATGATTTATTACAAGATAATTTCTTATGTTTAAGTTTGAGGCATATAATTTTGAGAGAATGTATTAAATGGAAATCCCTAAAGTAAGGGATGACTAAAGTACATGAATAGTTACCTCAATTATGGTTCCCTTGGTCATGACACCGAGGGATGTGTACATGGGGCCATTTGGATTCTTCTTAACACCGATGATCTCTAAATTGAAAGTACATTTAAGTTCAGGGTGAGTAATATGGGCTTTTGTAAAACGTAAACCAGATGGACGAATGAAACGCTCGTATTTTGGAGGTTTCCTTGTAAAGGTTGGTCCCACGAATGTAGCCTTAGTGATCATCCTCTTCCACTGCTTAGCTTTTATAATTATAAGCAAATAAGAAGATCACAATTATTAGCATCTAGTGAGTTCATAGAACATAAAAAAAAACAAATAACTGTAACACATAACAATAAGATACTTACTCTTCCGTTTCCCAGATCTGATCACCCTAAACATCTCATCTTCAGCAACAGGTCTAACCTACAAAGTCAACAAACAATTCTAAATATTGCATGATTTGAATTTAGCAAAAAACACCACTCAATCAATAATATGACAGGAGATACATGTGAGAGAAATACAGATTGATAAAATATAACAAGCAAGAATATTGCCAAAAGCATTATTACACTAATCTATTATTTATCATGTTTATTTAATTTCATAACAGGAATTTAGTAGTTCATCAATAATTTGTTGGTTGGGGTAAGGGTTTGGGGTGTATGTGAATCCGTCAAATAAAAGGCTTGTAGATATATTCAACCCATCATGAATAAAGGCTCGTGTATACTGAGAGTAAGAAAAGAAAATTCTAGAAAGGGAGAAATTAAACAAACACTATGTTCATTAACATTAAAGCACTTGGCCAAGCTTATTTTACAATGGCATAACTAATCATATACATAATATTGTATAATGAGATTAATTCCGAGTCTTATTAGGCTAAATTTCATCTTAAGAGTTAAGACCTAAAATCAAACCGCAACAAGGACTTCAAGCAGGGATTACCTTTGGTAAAGGAACTTCCCATTTCCCAGCTTTTTCTTTCCTCTTCTGCTTTATTGTGTTGCTAAGCGCCTGTACAAAATCGATGTTATTTACAGCCCTCAAAGTACATTTAAATGTAAGGAAATGAAATAATATCAAGCAAAATTAATAAGCCTACCTTCGCACTAGTTGTATCAACACGATCAAGAAGATAGGCAGGACGAGCTCCTTCACGGACTTCATCATCAACCTTTCGCCTGGTTGGTAACTCCTCGTGCATTTTTAGCCTATCAACACATATTGAAGAATGAGCAAACAGATACAATTATAGCACACCAATCAATCTGTACAAGGACTCAAACATTTAACTTGTGAAAACAAGGAGGAAAGTTTTTGAAAAACTAAAATGTATACACTCAAACAAACAATCTGGAGGGACAATTTTGAACAAATCACTGACAATCAACATATCTGAGTCTTGAACAAAATTTTCAAAACATATAGAATAAGTGTATTACTAAAATCCCAGATCATAGCAGGCAACAGTAGGCAACAGTAGAAATGTAACATCAGCAAATTTCTTTAAGCAAATTAAAAACCTAAATCAAAGAGCTTACGTTTTCTTCATCAGCGCCTTCTCCTGATATCGCTTCTTCGCTAACATTTTACCCTTAATACCCAATGTCTGTACATATCCATATAAACAACCATAAATTTCACTCTGAACAAAAATATCATCAAAACCATTTATTAAAAAAAAAACTTACATGCTGGGCAATATATGAGCGCTTGTGAACTTCACGCGCCTCCTTCTTGCGTTTGCGCTCAAAGTGGTCATGGCGATAGCCATTCCTCTTCCTGTGCAGCTCTATGTAATCTCCTTGCGGCTGTAGAATTTCATTGTATCAGAAGACAAAAATCAAATAAAAAAACGCATAAATATGAAATCGAACAATTTCTATAGAGAAAATCATGAACACAATAAATACCATGGTTTTACTGTTTAGATGAAATGGAGCTAAGTTTTGAAAACCTAGCAGAGAGAAAACGATTTGGGGAAACAGGGTTTTAAATAGGGTTTCACTTGCCCAAGCAAAACGCACTCTATTTCGATAATGGGCTTTATTGGCCCAATAATTTACGGTGTTTGTTTTTAGCCCAATTTAATAAACGGCAATTTGGCCCGACTCGTGCTTTCTGAGTGGCGCAAAAGAATGCGAGCAACGGCGACCATCTCCACCTGCCACGGCGGAGCATATCTGCCGCACCGACCGTCGCCGCCGATTCTGTCCTGTCTTCCTTCTCAGTTTTTCCGGAGTAAGTATGACTGCAGATACGATTGGAGACCGCTGCGTGCAAAAATAGAGGTCGCGAAAAAGTGCAAACTAAGTGCTCGAGTAAATGCCAAAGCGACGTCGGAATGGAATGCGGATCCGTACGGCGCCTCTATAGGCGGAGGAAAGTATAATCTAGACGAGCAAGACGTGGCGACGTTTCTGGATCCTCCGAAGGAGCTCATACCGTTGGATCCTTCTTCGTATAATCCCGCTGCGTATCTTTGGTTGGTGCTGTTAACTCTCTTATGGCAGTAATTCAGAGTATAAAATTGAAGTTTTGTTTTGTAATTTGTATGTAATTTCTCTGTATTATACCTTTTAGATATATATGATATTCAGGAAATTTGTGGACCTGGTGTAGCTGTAATTGCGATTATTAGATAGGAGTACGAAATGTCGAAAGCGAGAATGTTGTAGAGGAGAAGTAAAATTGAGGCTTCTTATAATTCGTCGAGAATCGATGATGGCTGAGAATCCATTCTAGCTGGACCATATCTTAGGTTTGTCATGTTTATGTGATCAGGAAAAAAATCGAAGATATTCCAGAAGAAAGGCGGCATCACCTTCTGTCCGTGCTAAATCCAAGGTTCGTCTGTTTACATTCTGAACATTGATGATAATTAGAAAACAAAAACTATACAATCAATGATTTTAGTATTAGGTTAGTTGAATGAGTTATATTGGGACATACACTTAACTTGTTGATTAATACTATAAATCATATAGACGATCACATCCTTAAAGTTTATTTTATATTTTTGTTTCCCCATAACTAGTTTCTTGTAGTTATTCTTAGATTTTGAATTTTAGTATTTGTTTGCTCGTTTGGCCTGCACATTTTTTCTTCTTTGCCCACCGCTAGTTCGATTCGTTTACGCTAAAACAAATCCTGGTTTTGTGGGACTTCTTGCAGACTTATATCAAGAGCTTGGGAGGTAGCTGGAGGAAGATATGATGATCCCAAGTTAGCAAAGAAGAGTGCATCTACTTTGGTGTCAGTTGGAAACTGTGCGGGTTCACTTGAGTTGTGGAGATGCCGAACAAGTGGAGGTTGAATTACTAGACTTTACCTATAGTATGGCATGTGGTTTGATTGCTTAGACCTCAACAATGGACTCACTAGTCACCATATCCATTTGAATTTAATGTGTTTTTTTTGGAAAAATAACATTTAAAATTGTTCTATACAGCGCCGCTTCCGGTTGCTTGGATGAATACTTCCCAAAATGTAATGTTCTTTCTTTTGCGATCTTTGAGATATACATTTGCATGTTTTAAGTTTCTTCATTTCCACTATATCATCAATTTTAGTTGTTCTGAATATGAGTTATGGATTACTTTTTATCCAGATAATATTTTCTTGCTCGGATGGAAAACTCTATGGACGGCTCATTGGTACATTTATTTGGTCTTTATTTACACACACACACACACATACACACACACATATATATTCATTTTTCTTCCTTTCCACTCATCAATACCTTAGTCTATTTTTGGTGATTACTTGTCGTAATTAGGTTGCATTGTAATACAGGTGGATACCCTCTATCAGGAATCACCGGCTCCATTCACCCTTTGTACTTTAGCGTCAGAGAAGTCAATGAAGTAATGTCAACAGAGGAACCTTGTGATTTAGCTTATGAATTCGGAGATGGACTACTGAACCTTCCGGAATGTCCACAAGAATTCCCTGAACCAGGTGGGCAATTTTGTATTTTCACCTATGTAGCAGTAGAGTTACTAAGGATAGTTATGAATACTACCCTAGAGGTTTAGACTAATGATTTCACATAAAAAAAAAATCATTTTAAAATTACGAGTACCCCCTTGACATGATTTCATTTTACAAATTGCACCCTGTTGTGGAGACTTAATAAAACAAATAGAATCTCCAGAAGATATTTATAATACCTTAGGTATTTGTGATTATTTCAGCTAAACCACAGGCCTTAGTTTTATTAGTTTTGTTATCGGTTCTTCTAGTTAAATTTAAACATGTTTGTTTCACACCATAAAATCATTATTGGTCACTTAAATATCACGTTATGCCGGTTCATCAAAAGAAGGTGCATGTATCTCAGTTTATGAAACAGCATTTTACAGATGGTTTGAAAAATAACAAGTTGTGGGCATACAAAAGTTGCATGATCAAACACCTGATTTATATGTCACTACTAATCGACATACGTGCCTCTCTAATTTCAGCAAAACATCCATGGCCGTTCAACGATCAAGTCGTTATATATATTCGTCACTTGGGGCCGGGTGTGTTGGTCGGACAAGCATGGCAAGAGGGCAAAGAATTGCAACAAGTGCCCAAGAAGCTGTGTAGCGAGATCTTAATGGTGAAAGATTATTTTGATTCCATGAGTAATCCATAGTGCATGCAATATCCAAAATACTATATGAGCTTGGATGCAACCCAAACTCCTAGAATATTATGGAAATTTGATAGAACACAAGTGTGTGTTATAGAACACTTTCATAAAAATTCTGGTAGGAATACTTCATTATCAAGATATAAATCTCCAAAATACTATATGAGCTTGGATGCAACCCAAACTCCTAGAATATTATGGAAATTTGATAGAACACAAGTGTTTATTATAGAACACTTTCATAAAAATTCTGGTGGGAATACTTCATTATCATTTTGTATGCATGATTAAATACTCAAATTCATTAACTCTAATTCATAAAAAAAATATTTTAAATTACGAAATATAATTTAAATACTCATCTGATTGGATAATACAATTTAAATATAATCTATATATATTATTAAATTGTATCAATACAATTTACCTATTATATATATATAGTGAAATATAATACAATTTAAATATAATTCATATATATTATTAAATTATGATATAATATATATATATAGTGAAATATAATACAATTTAAATATAATTCATATATATTATTAAATTATGATACAATTTAATATAATACAATTTAAATATAATAATATATTATTAAATTATGATACAATTTAAATAATATTTATTTAGTGAAATAAATTTGTAAAATCTTTATAAAAAAGATTTTGTGTCATAAAAATAAATAAAAAATTGTATAGATTTTTTTTTATGAATGAAACATTAGACATAAATAAATTCACAAACATAAGAATATAAGATAAGAATTCACAAACATAAGAATATAAGATAAGAGGTGTGGTTTGAACTTCATACAATTTTATAGGCTTATTTGTATACATTCATTTTAGCACTTAAATATGAGTGGTAGAAGATATGCCTTTTGTGGAATGGATGAAGAAGGCTTGCTAGTTTTGCTAAAACATTCATTTGTTGTGTAAATGTAATTAAAACTTTATCTGCAATGGTATGCAATACTTTGCCAGAAATAAATTTTCAATCAATCCAAATTTCACATGGCCAAGCATGCTATAACACACTTGCAAGAACATACTGTATATTTTTTTTTACAGTCAGATTTTTTTTTACCGTCACACTCTGAATTCCAGTAGATTGGACGACCCTTCTTCTTGAATAACGAATACGCGAAAAATCTTTAGCTAGAGTTGTTACGAGAAGACATCAACCGCTGGTACGGCCTCAAGAAGACCTTGGCTAGAGGTGTTTTCGGAACCGGGATGAATTTACCAGCAATAGCGAGAGGCCAACTGTGACACGAAAAAGGAGATATCAGCCCTCTTCTTACGTGTAATCAATAATAACAGAGCTAAGAACTAGCACACAAACCTGATGATGCCGATAACAATGCAAATTATCCATAATTTCAGGTCCAGCCGCACTGTGGAGGTGAACTTCCCGAGGAAATTGACGATGATTATCTAAGTAAAGGAAGGAATGTAAAAACTGTTAAATGTAATGACCATGTAGAAACTAGAGTGTTCAAATCATTTCATCGATCATCGTTCATCACCTGAAGTATTAATGTGCTTCCCACTATTCCAATGAAGAGAGGGTTCTTGGTCACTCCTGTAAAGACATTCAACTCCTCCGGTTTTCGTGCATTGAACTCGTTGAAAATCTGTGGAATTGGTCATAATTAAAGATAAATTTAATCGAGATTGTTTTTGGCTCATTCATTTGAATCGATCGGATGACACTCACTTGGCAAAAAACGAATGCGTTGAACACAACAGTGTTCTTCACCATGTTAGCATGCTCTCTGTTGGTCGTGTCCAGGTTGAGAACGCTCACGCCGCTGAAGTTGAGAACGAGGAGGACTGCGATTTGATATACAGCCTGTATGATCAAGTTCCTCCACATGATATTAGTCACGAGCGGCTCTCTGAAGGGTTTAAGAGACGTAACGCATCTTATTATTCTCAAACGATGTAATGTACTGTATATAATTAAGTCTATGTATTAGCAAAGGCTGAAAATTCAACCTTCGGCCAACTGGAGTTCTGTCCATAAGTTGATCGGTCGGAGGTTCAGTAGCCAGGGCCAATGCTCCCAGAGTATCCATGATGAGATTAACCCAAAGAAGCTGCACCCCCAAAAACATGATTCCATGTAATTCGAAAAAAAATAAAAAATCGAGAGTAAGAGAGATTATACTATACCTGCACTGTAGTCAGAGGAACGTCCCCTGAAGAAATTGCAGCTACAACATTTATTGTGAGAGCTGCAACGTTGACAGTGAGCTGGAACTGGATGAACTTCTGTATGTTTGCATACACGGAGCGTCCCCAACGAACAACCTTCACGACTGAAGCGAAATTATCGTCCAAGATAATGATGTCGGAGCTTTCTTTCGCAACTTCAGTTCCTTGTATACCCATGGAAAGACCTATATCAGCCTACGAACGGAAAAAAGGACAAAAAAAGTATAAGTGATACGAATACAAAGGACTACTAGTAATAATCGAGGAGAGCATCAAACCTCGTGCAGTGCCGGAGCATCGTTGGTTCCGTCTCCAGTGACAGCAACAACTTCCCCTTGTTTACGCAGGGTTTGGACGAGCAAAAGCTTGTCGGTCGGAGAAGACCTTCCCATAACCTTTACGGGATAAAGCCAAACGATTGTTAGTAAAAACAGTTTAAGATCGATTTATGGTTTTTTTTTTTTTTTCGTGTTGAGACGTACCGAGATCTTCTGTGCGACTTGCTCTCTCTCTCGTTCAGACATCTCGCGGAAGGCTTTTCCTTCGATAACGTATGGTGCGCTCGTGTCGGAATCCGGAGAAAGGATGCCGCACTCCAGAGCGATTGCTTTGGCTGTCTGTATGTTATCTCCCGTTACCATCCGCACCTTAACTCCGGCGTGCTTGCAGAGCTCCACTGCTTCTCTGACACCCGGACGACAGGGGTCCTTTATACCGACGATAGCCAGCAAGACAAGATCATCGTCCGGCAAATCCCACTGCGCCAGCTGTTCTTGATCGGTCGGAACCTCGTCGGCTTCGCACGTTCTGTAAGCGACCGCCACGCACCTCAAGCTGCTCGCAGCCATGTTGTCGATAGCGTCTTTAAGGAAAATCTGTAATAAAAATGTAATCGTGTTAAAATTTCGTAACGGGCTACCGAGAGATTCGAACACCGACCTTTTGATCTTCGATGGATTGCAACGAACCGTCTACGTCGATGTACTGCGAGCACGATGCGAGAAGTATCTCAGCAGCTCCCTTCCAGTGTACATGAACTTTCGATCCCGTCTGGAAAATTAGCGTGAAAATAGGAATTATAAGAACAACGAAGTTAAATACGTTATCTGTTGTCTCGTACGGTAGAAAATGTACCACTTACACGGCCTCTTACTGCAACGCCTCCTCGTTTTTTGGTAGAATTGAACGGGGAGACGTGGAGGGCAATGGATTCCGCTCTCACTACGTCGAATTTCATTCCCAACTGCAAATTTTTAATACCTGAGTTTTCGTCGAAGTTGAAATGCAGTACAAGATAGCTACAGAACATAATGATACCTTGAGAGCCCATTGAAGAATAGCCTTCTCAGTCGGAGATCCAGAAACTTCCTGAACACCTTCCTTAGAAAGAAATACGCTGCCGGCAGTATTCTGAGCTATTCCCTCGTCTAGCAGAGAGGAAATCGTTGCGTGCAGCTGTGAACCCTCTCCCGTAAGATCGATCTTGTTTTTCCCAACATAAGCCTCCACAACAGTCATCTGATTCAGGGTCAAAGTTCCAGTCTTGTCGCTGCAAATAGTCGTTGCAGATCCCATGGTCTCGCATGCCGAAAGCCTACGCACCAAGGCCTTGTCAGCCATCATCTTTTTCATCGAGTACGCGAGCCTGTTGGAGAGTCGAGTCGAATCAAATTCAAAAAATAGTCGAGATTATAAAAGTGCGTTGATGATACTCACGTCAAGGTTACAGCCAAGGGAAGCCCTTCTGGGACTGCTACGACAACTATCGTGACCTGAATAGGACGATAGTTACAGCAGGTTTTTCTAAACGTTTAATTTCCCTTATGTTGAAACTTACAGCAGCTGTTATAATATGTATGACTCCGTCGACCGTGTGGCCGATGCTCGTACTCCCACGAACGAACTGAGCGGACCCGTCCGGATTCTTCGAAGTTCCGGTGAAAAACCTTAGGTGAAATTCGGATATATTCAGAGCACGATCGTACGCGTAACATTCATTATACGAGAAATTATTTAATTACGTACCTGGTCAAGAGAACAACGAGCACCAAAAGAGCTACGGAGAGCCCAACGATACCTATAAAAGTCGCAACACCATTCAACCGCACCTGCAACGGAGTTTCTTCTCCAGTATCTTCCGAAATGCTAGCCATCAAAAGTCCCCATTCGGTGTTGATTCCCACGCCAGTTACAAGCATTGTTCCGGCACCATCCGCCACCTTACACCCCGACATCAAAAACGGAGACTTGTGGTCTTTGTTCACCTATACACAACGGAGAAAAATATAAGTTTGATATACTATAGTTTTGAAAATAATAATAAGTCGAAGGAAGCTTACGATCTTGCTTTCCCCAGTCATACTGGATTCGTCGATGGCAAGCGAATGACCGCTCATCAAGACTCCATCGGCAGGGACCTGATCACCTATCTTGAGTGGTAGGACGTCCCCAACTACAATCTCGTATATCGATATCTTTTCCCGTCTACCTCCTCTGATCACCTATCGCGAAAGTAGTTTTAAAGTTACCGATCATTCGTTCGTGTCCTATTACCTTAAAGAAGGTAAATAACAGATGGTTAAAATCTTACCTCCACTTTGATGTTCCGCTTCTCCTCGTTTAAATTTTGAAACTGGAGAGACTGCCGGTAATCGCTCGTTGCCGTAACAATAATAACCAGAAGAACCGCAAAGCTAATGCTTCCCCCATCGTACCATCCTTCTTTCAGGCCCTGAAGAAAACAAACTCGTAATTATATATATCTTTTGTTTCATTGATAAAAACGGAAATACGTACCTCGGTTTTTATTCCGAGAGCCAACGAAGCGACAGCAGCTATGATCAGAATGATGAGGGTCAAATCCTGCCAAGCTTCCCACAGGAACCTCTGCATAGCATCGAATGTCAAAGAAAGTTCGCGTAGAGATACGATTCGCGAAAACAATGACAAAAAATTACCAAGAAACTCCGTCCCTTTTTCACGGGATACGTGTTCGACCCAAAGGCATTCCTTCTGTGTGATAACTCTTCTTCGTCGCCGTAAATCCCCGTATCCGTGTCTGTTTTCAGCATCTCCGATATCCCTTTAACCTGAAAAATAATTACTATCAATGTTAAGATTATTTCCACACGAAACTCCCAAAAAACACGTATAAAGGAGTGAGTAGTCTTGCCCCTCCATATTGTTGTAGCGCAGATATATTATGATCCCGGGTCATTGAAGCAAGTTGCTCGGGTCCAATTCCGTAATCGCCGTTAGGCGAAGGAGGAATTATAGCCGTTCCCAGCACTAAATAAAATCAAAACAATATAAACAACTCAGAAGCAATAAAAGATGGATGTAACACGATAACTAGTCAACGTACCAATCGCTCGTTGTCCTGCCAATTTGAAGAGCAATGCAGCCTACAACCGAACACAAACCATTGAAAGAAGAATATATAGAATCAATAATGAAGATGGATGTGTGTTGAATATATATAAAATATTACCCTTATGACTTGAGCATGTGCTCTGATCATCCTTCTTCTCTTCTCTTGCTCGCCCTCTTTTTTCAAGTCTAACGTGTAGCGAAAACGACGGGAAGCATTGAGCACGAGGGCAGCTTGCTGCAAAGGACGACACGCATATTATATTATTCTTCGCTCGATCAGAGAAAACAAGTACACTATCGAGTAAAACATCTCTTACCCTCCAACGCCTGAGCACGTCGTGAGAGGCATTCTTGGTGTTGCCGATGTCGAAAGGGTCTGAGAATTCCGCATCTCCCTCCGATCCGGCGGCGGAGGACGAGGGGCCCGCTTCGATGTCGTGGAGCACCGCGGGGTCGCTGCCGGTCGTCATGTGGGCCCGGAGAGAGAAAGAGAGATCGACAGATGGCACCGACGCTTCCACGGAGCCACCGAGAGAATATGGTGATCTGTGATGATAAAATAAAAATGCACAAAAAAAAAATATCAATGATAATGAAATGAAGCTTGCATGGAAGAGATTTGTCGAGCAAACCACTATACTATTTTTTGCTTTGTGAAATTAGCGGCGGAACGATTCAAGCGGAGGGGTAAGGAAGTCACACAACTAAAATTTACTCTCCATTTTTAGACTGTAATATTTTAATATAAATTTTATAGTATTTATTATTGAAATATTTTATTATTATTATTGATCACTCATAGTATTTATATGATGACAGAAATTATTTTTAAATCTCCCAAAATAAAATAGATAAGTCTCAACAAATATCGAGTGCATAACGATATTGTACCAGATAGAAGGAAAGAACTTTAGTAGAAGCGAAAAAACACTTGCAAAAGATTGCAGTCTCGGATGTTTAAAACAATAAGATCACAATTTAACAAAATAACGCAAGAAACGTCATATCTAGTTCATTCTTCGGATAAGAGCATTGATGTTGTCTTCACGGTTTCCAGCATCTCCTCCTTCAACATAGTGGTTCCTCTTCTTCTTCAGTCCACCCAACGGCGCCGATAGTTGAAAGGGCCACAGAAAGTTGTTGGCTTCCTTAAAGTGGGGCCCAACAGTTAGGATCTCATGAATAAGATCCTCAGTGCAGATGATGCCATGTTTGCCAAGGGTCTGAAAATATAAAGGTTCGTGAAAAAAAATACAAGAAATGCTAATAGCGTATAATAAGATTGAAACATTCCCGAGAACACAAACCTGCTCAATGATGGAATTGTCGGTCAACGGAATCCTCTGCTTATTGACCTTGCCATAGCCCCTTTTGTAGATCAACTCTTTCACACTCTTCAAGTTGGGGTACCTGAAAGCAAGAACAGTGGCCAAGCAAATTAAGAAAACACACCGTTATTTGAGAGGCTATAAAATTGAGATGCATACCCAAAAGTCACATATGGCTCAACCCTATGCAACATGTTCACTGTTGCCTTGTTAACTTTTAGGAACACACCGTTAAAAATCTGCATTATCGCATGAGAGTAGAATTATAAAACAACCTATCCAATATAGGGCTTAAAACTGAAACTTATAACGACTTTTCAAACCAATACAAAAACACAGATACACAAAAAAAATCCATGTTTACATTAATAAAGTTGAGATTTAAGAACCATATCTACATTTCAGTTGGATAATCTTAACAAGCACAAAGGTTAAGTACTTCACCTGACGAAGACGAAGCAGCTGCAAAATCTTCTTGGTCTGCGGGTGCATGGCATTTATACTGAGAATCGCAGCCCACAAAAAATCATGAGACACACTATCACTCAAACAATCCCATTTAGGCAGTCCAATAACAATGATGACACATACCCACGAATACGGATGATGAATAGCAACTTAGCTTCAGGGTTCACATAAAACCCTCCGTTCAACCTCGCCTCACGCTTCAATTGAATGAGCTCCTTTTCCTAATCAACAATCCCAAGTCCTATGGTTAATTGACTTAAAATTTTAAATAGTTTCATTGTTTCAACAACCTAACAATAGCCGAATAAAAAAAATCGATCAAACCTGTGATGCGTATTCCTTGGCATATTGATGAGCTCGGTTGAACATTATCTTCCTGTTTGCAGCATTCTTCACCTTCAAAGCAGCAAGCTCCTGCGTTTTAGCCAAATCCCACTCCTCGCTTCTTTTCTGCTTCTTGAGCACCGACTCAGGAACAATCTGTCCTCCCTTCTCAGCCATCTCTATACACGGAACATAACCGCACTGGTTAATTCTTTGAAAAATCTACTTCTAATTACAAATGTATAATCAAATCTGGATCAGGATTATATAGAGAGTTCATCTTAAATTTCATAACTTAGTGAGAAAACTTAGTGAGAGGAAATCATTCTTTTATCCAAACGCAGATACTATATAGATAATCAACTTCTAAACAGATACGAATCAGAATGAACATTTTCAAGCAATTATAAACACATGAAATAACATGTCTACAGATTCAGATCAAACAAAAAAATCAGAGCTGGGCAGATACAAGCGAATCGTATAGTCAATGATATTGAATGAGAAGAAAACGAAATGAGCTTACGGCGTCGTTTGATTCGCCTGTCCGAGGGGCTGATTGGTAGGTTGTCGCAGCGGCTGGTTTCTGAAGTTGTGTTCAGGCGGAGAGGTAATATAAGAATTAGGGTTTTGTAAGGTTTGGAGATGAAACAGATCGACGGCTCTTATTTACCGCAGGTAGTGATTAAATCACACCCGTTAATATGGTGTTGGTTTATTCAAGTTAGGCCCGTTAATTTTTGAGACTGTGTTGTTTTTCTTTAAATGTCATTTAGTACTTTTCATCAATTTATATATAATTTAAATTTCAAAAATAAACAATTATAATGTAAAGTGTGAAATAAAAACTAAGATGATCATTCATTTTTTAAATAGATAATAAAAAAAGATGACTCACATCTTTTTTAAGTTTATGAAAGCTTAATAATATTTGCTTCTACAATTAGCAACAAAAATGTTGGAATTACATTTTTCACTTCTAAATTGAATACAAGTTTTCAAACATTAAATTTCTAAGAGGGATTTCACATGATGAAGGAAAACAGATCTGGTCAGTTCTCATTGCATATACATTAACAAGTGCCACAAACTATTCACATTACTACAGTAGGCTTCTTTTCATGATAGACCAGAAGCCATACACATCTCATTCACCAGCACGTAATCGAATTCCAGTGTTTCTATTTCTTTAACTGGAATAAAAAATCGATACACGAACGATCATTACGGTGGTGGAACTATAGGATTATGTGCTTCGATATCCAGGTGTCTAATACCAGGAACTATTTCCTGGATCTCTTTCTCAAGTCGATCTACTTCACTTCCGAGAGCTGTGACCACCTCCTCACCTGCCAAACATATTTGATTAATGCTCGAGGATAGTGTGACATAAGAGGGAAAAAAAGCATTTTCCAGCGGTTCTTTGTAATTATGGTAAACCTCAAGGGATAGTTATTGTAATCATCAATTTTGTTTAAAGACATATCATACCATAGTTAGACATGATCTTGAGCAATGCAGAATCGTCCTTCCCATTTGCAGCTTCCCGGAACTGTTTATGCCATGAAAAGAAAAGAAAAATATGTATATGTACAGCTATCGGCACTGCAGTCAAAAATTGAGAATTTAAAGGACAACGGAATAACCTGTTTAGACCACTCTTCACGACCAGTTCTGCTTAGATAGTTTTGCACCAATACAACACCATTGAAGTCTACAGCAGTACAGCACATTACCATAATATATCACACTGAGGGTCCAAAATTATCAAAGCGCTTTTTCATGTACAAATCAAGGTCTAACCTATTTCAGCCTTGAATCTAAAAAATCCTGGTCCAATCACCTCGCTTTTGCAATCATATACAGCATCCACAACCTGCAGCAAAAAACAATGCCGTTTTGATAAACTGCTTTGACATTTGTCATAAATCAACGATCGGAGAAAAAGACAAGCTTAGTACCGGATCATTTTTCAAAAAGTGAAGAACTTTTTCCATATCCTTATCGTCAATTGCTCGGCCAATCAGAGCATGACGATTCCTCTGAATTAAAAATATAGCAACCTGCATTATAATAACTGATTAATTAGGCTGATAAGGCTCTATATAGGGGCGAAATTATCCACATCATTCTCAATGTGTCAGCATGCCCTGGGGAAGAAATAGTACAAATGGCAAATTAATAAGGCAAACTCAAATATACTTTTGTTTGGTTATTATACCAAGTGCAGTCTTTTTCTATCTGTGTAAAGAATATATCAAAAGGTTATATGAAATTCATCAGCAAAATCAGTATGCACATCACCTACCATTCCCAAAAGATTTCCCACAATAATTGAACCAATAGGATCGTAAATTGCATTTCCTGTCTTGTTGACGGCCACCAATGATGCAGCAGCAATGGCAAGCCCAGTGACAGCAGCACCGTCCTACATCAGCAATCAAATCTGATTAAAATAGTTTAAATTAAACCAGTGCCCAAGATGACTAATCCATCAAAGTACGTCTACAACAATTTCATTTCATTTAGCATACGGTGAAACTTAAATGACTATAAATCTATAAACCTGAAGGAACCTTGTGTATTTTTAATGACACTATTAGCTAAACAAGCCGAAAGAACAACTTAAGAGAGGACTCTCCAATTTCATTCGTGTATCAAGATTCAAGTACTTGTTTTGAGGACTTATATCCGGCATCAAAACTTTTTCATAATTATACTGTGCGATAAAACTCAAACTACATGCATAGGCTTATAATTATATATCTGTAAAGAAGGCACGGTATAAATGGACATGTCTCCAAAATAACAGTTATTGCAGCAATTGCATACAATACATTCAGTGGAAAGAAAATATCACCATGAGCAAATAAACGATATTCCAGTGATCGCAAGAGATTAAAAGGTTAAAATGTCTTACTAGTCAGGTTCTTTCAAGAATTGGAAGATGATTTATTTCTAGGTCTTCGTATTGTTTTCTTAAATAATTAAAGTGGCGCAACATATCAATTTCCTTCCATCATTGACAATATTATATAGATCCATAGTTTAGATTAACAATCATGCATTGAATCAAGCATATGCAGATACAATTGCTAAATTAGTTTCAACTTTTGAACTTATGAGGCAACATGAATGACCAAAACAAAAAATATCACCTCTGTCATGACAGCAACAGACGTCGGATCATGACCACGCCATACATAGTCTCTCACTTTCATTCCTTCAGCGGCAGCACCTTTTTTAACAGCATTGATAGCAACGATAAGGGAAGCACCTGAAACAAGAAGTTCACCTTCAATATTCACAACGATATTTAAAAATAGCAACAACAACAACAATAATAAATAATTGTCAAAATCCATTATTAGCAAACAATAAGGATATCCACCTTCAATAATGAATGAGCCACCAATCACTAGAGCAGCATACTCTATATGCTCAGGGGGCTGAAAAGAAAAATATTAAAATAATATATATGATAAACATATCCTAACGATAGTTAATGTTTTTTTGAGATTGTTAAAGTAAACCTTTAAGGCTTTACAAAATGTACTTCAAAATCATGCTACCTGAGCAGTCCACAAATTTTGAACACCATGGACAATTGTAGCACCAGAACCGAGACAAAAAATTCCAACAGCAGAAATCAAAGACCAGACAAACCTCTCCTTTGAATACCCATATCTGAGATAATTTAACAAGCCTTAGCATAATTACAAAGAAGCCATCACATTACTTGTTCATAATACAAATATTTGAATCTTTCATTGCATATTTTTCAGTAACTGGGCTTAAAAAGCAATTTTCCAGAGGATACTGAAAACACAAGTAGGAAATCATTGTTTTGAAACAATCCTTAAAACGGATAGTTTAATTTCTTAAGTGAGTGTTGGACACCTATAAGTATGCTCTACAATTGAAGGCTAATGACATACTTTCTTAACTTGTGTTAGAATGTTATGCATATAAATATATCAACATATGACTTACGGATGGAGAGCATCTGGGGCACGCTGTGAGCTACTCAAACCATATGCAAGTAGAGCCTACAAGGTAGAGTTAGACTCAGTAGTATTCATCAATTGATACAAAACCACGCGCACAAGAAATACCTGATTTGCGAAATCTGCCACTGAGTGCACAGTTTCAGCAAGTATTACATGGCTCGAGGTGGATAACCATACCCCAAACTTGAGAGAGAAAACTAGAAAGTTGCACCATAATGCTGTTGTGACTGCTCTCTGGCTAAACGAAAACAGCTTTAGCTTCGGAGGAAAAAATAAAATTAAGGAATAATTATCCACTGGTTGAAGCAAAAGAGAGATAAAAAAAAATAAAATGCTGGGGAGCTTATACGAATATTAAAAAGTAAAGGCAACACACAAACACGCAGAGGAATTTAGTCAATTTACCCATGATCCTCCACCTCAATCTTCTCAATCTTTTTAGCTCTTGTCAGAAGACCTGCAAAGCCCACCATCGAATTAAATTTAATACACAAATTTAATTTAACTAAAAAAAATAAAAATAGAAACTCACTTCTTGAGAAATAAAGCTGGTGATGATTACTCAAACTAGGTAAAATTAAGTTAGACACAGGAACTAATCGAGACTGAGAATTCGCCGGCAATACGTTCCCAAATGCTGCAATACCCAGCCGTTGATGACGACGGCTAACATCCCCCTTCAGTATGGTTTGGCGATTATAAAGCTTATCATCCGGCGAATCGGGATTCTCCTGCTCGCGTGAGGATAACGGGGCATGGATTTGAGAAACGGAGCAGCTGAATGGATGTCGGTCGTGGCGAAGGCGAATGAGAAGACGCGCCGCCGTCCGCATTACTGCCGACAATTATATGTTAAAACTGTACTAATTCAACAACAGATCATGTTTTTTAAATAACAAAAATGGATTTCGTAGAGAGAGAGAAAGAATATGATTTTGAGGTGGGGTGCTAGTGGAAGTTTGGGATTTACCGGCGGGCGGCGGAGGGCGTAGGGGTTTTGCGGGGAGGAGTAAATGGTTTCTAGCTTTCAAAGAAAAGCATATTCTTCATGCCCCACTGCGTTGCAATTTGTTACATTTAAACCTCACGGTAATTATCTAAAGTAAATTATGAGTGGTAATATTTTCAAATAATTGGAGTACTACAGTACCAAAGTAACTCGTGTACAAGAAATTGAATCAAATCTAAAGCAAATCGAATGATAAATCATTTTGTCAAGACTGTATAGACTATATAGTAGTAGTATATCTTGAAAAAAAAATCTTTACCTAACTTACAAAACACGTATACGAAAATCGAATACAAATATATATATATATATATAGATTTTAATGTTACAGATCGAAAGATACGAACGAGCTTGCGTTGTGATCTCATTCACAGGCTCAAATCAGTGATGCCAGAAGCCCTTCGACTTTCTTCCACTTCTTCATAGGGCCTCAGACTCGGTCACGTGTGTAATCAATACAAAATTAAAAATGAAGTCTCCTAGTTGCCATGGAAACCACGGCCTTCTTTCCTGGCACGTGTTCGGATTTGTATATGTTTCCCATCATCCGACTTATCGTTCCGGGTTCTGATCTTTAGAGGGTGGGCTTCTGTGTTGAAAACCCATTCGTCGAGTGAAATGACTGACGGAGGTGAGAATAGGAGGTAAAAATATTTAAGTGTCTCTGCCAGAAAAAAGCTTTGCATCATGTTGTCTTTAACACCAGTATTAACCTGAAACACAAGAATACAAAAATTAGAGTCGGATATAGGGCATGTTTTGATGTTTATTATCTTCACAATAGATGGCACTTAGAAGAGTAATGGAGCGCACGAGTATGAGCTCATTCCATAGTCTATAGGCTATATATTACAGTCTTATTATTGGTAAGTTGCAAAAAGTACCCTGAGTTTTAGCCTAATTACGTTTAAACTTATTTTTCTTTTAAAATTATTTTTCCCCAATAAGTTGAAACCTCAAGGTAGGAATATTTGTTTAGGTAAATAAAAACCAGATGGGTGTTAGCAACAGGTATTCATAGTTTTGAAAGAAATCTTTTTTTTATAATTACATGAAATGTCAGGAGTGCTTTTGGTGTATCGTCCCATAAATTATACTAGTAATATCAAATCTCAAAAGAACATAAAAGAGTACTGTGTATTCATGGAGATCCAGTATATAATATCTATACAAGTACAAATAACTAGTTAAGAAAATACTCACATCCTTTAAGCCAACATATCCCGCTTCTACGCGCGAGTTCTTCTCGAATGCTTGGAAAATATTCCAACCCCACTCCTTATATGTCTTATTTCCAGTCAAACGCCAGAGATAAAAGAGTGACTCAACTGTCTCCGGCCTCAATATGTTCCAAGATGTTCCAACACTCATATCCTGCATAAATATAAAAACCGCAAGCAATAATTTTTTACAAATATAATTAAATGTGAGCTTTTAAATTAAGAAAAACAGTCCAGCCAAAGACACACCTTTCCTTCGGAAAAAAAGTAGTTTTCCCCAGCCAATTTTGTTGGTGTGGACTGGTAGAAATTATAGCAGGTCCATGCTAGCTGCACATAGGATTCACAATATTATCCACTCAAAAGCACTAAACGGCTCTCTACCTCAATAAAAATTAATCAGGTATGTGTAAACCACCTCTTCAGCCAGAGATAAGAATTTCTTAGATTCTTCAGGGCCATAATCAGTAGATCCCAATGCTATCATTCCTGGAGCAAAACATGCAAGTTCATCCATCTGCAAGTATGTGAAAATAAAAAGAGTAAAATGTAAAACACTTAATATATATATATATATATATATATATATATGTATATATATATATATATATATATATATATATATATATATATATATTATAAATTAATGTGTGTGTGTATTTATGCACTTATTAATATTATTGACCAGAGAGGTGAATAAACCCTACCTTGTCTGTTAAGGAAGTTCCAGTCTTCTCACATAGATAAGCAAAAGATGACGGAGTACTTCTCCGGACCAAGGTTAGAAGACCATTCATTGATGTCTCCCACATTTCTCTGTTCAAGAAACATTTTAAAGCAACTTGTCAGAATACTTCTACCCAGATGAGAATAATTTCTAAAAGAAAAACAATTTCAAAAGATATTTTTATGATTTGTTTTCTGGTAACTAGTTTTAACACAGGCTGGGATCGGGATCATATTAATTGCTGGATAACTCTTTCAAACACCATCTGGTAGTGTTCTTTATGCACCTTGATAAGTTCTATATAGACATAAAATGCATGCCTCTACATATGTACAAAATATACGTGTGTATCATAGTACAGGGGGAAGCATTAGAACATTTACCTATAATGCTTCACTTCAGTGGTCTTATTTCCTTGTATCCAGACCTTGAGTAAGTATTCATAAAAACTGCAAAATATTGTTTCTGACATTAAAAATTGGAAAACTCCGTGACCAACACCACTCCAGTGCCCATAAAGGTTGATCCACATTCCAGATACTTTACAATATTACAGAGATGTAAAAAGATAGACCTGTCTCCCATTGCTCCAAAAGTAATGGTTGAATACGATGTAGTCCCACTGCGCGGGTTAATATAAATGGGAAGCAACCCATCCGCGGGAAATGTTTTATTAAGCTCTACAATGACATTTTCCACCTGAAACATCAAGATATGGAAGGTAAAATATATATCATAAATTTACAGGAAAGTGGATACTACGTCATTGGTGTATTCATATTCCAAATACAAGCTCTTTCAAAAAAATACAAGTTAGAATGCTTCAAATGATAATTAGATTGATTACTCGAACGTCAAAAGGCAAACAATTATGGAAGTGTGTGTGCTTGTGTCAAGACATATACCTTTTCCTGATATTTCGGGTCCCCAGTTCTCTGGGAAAGAGCAATAAATTCCAGTTGCTCTGTTCCAGAATCTGCCAGGATGCTGTCACCCTATACAAGAAAAAAAAATAAAAATACAATACATGTGTGCATATATAATGTATTGCAGATATACAAGTAAAACCTGTAGTAAAGTTATATTTTATCAGAGAATAAATACAGGTGTATCGAAATCAACTAATCAAGAGCATAGTCCATATAGTTCGGACATGCCTTTATTTTGATATTTTTCTAATTTCCTAAATTATAGTAATGAAGACTTACTCCAGTCCACCCAGGATTATGCGGATTTCCGTGAGCCAAGTTAATTATATTATAAGGAATGCCGGAAGGAGTATCCCAGGCAGGCAACAGTCTATCAGCAATATCTTTAGCCTTTTCAAGGAATACATTATCTCCAGAGAGATCATATGCACTGAGAAGTCCTCCAACAACTCTGGAATGTCACAAGGATGTGTATTAAGTAGTGAGTTTAATATTCAGACGCATCACTAAAACAATGGACTCGCTTTACAAAATCTTTATACAAAATCCAGATGACTAAAATAACTAAAGAAACATAAGACATTAAACCTTATAAAGCAACCTTATGGTTGTCTCAAAAACGCTGGCATCATAATTCTTGTTAAAATCCAAGGATTGAGCAATCCACCTGGCACAAAACAACTTGTTAAGCAACACGGAAACAATTACAGAAACATATAATGATGTCCCATCCAAGGAAAGTAAAGATCTTCAAACACTTAATTCAAGATGTCAAATCTCTTACAATGAGAAACACATAAAGCTATCATTTTTCATCTAATTCGATTCATTTTTAACAAAGTTCCAACAGTTGCATATCATTGCATTAAAGTATAACCAATGATGTAAATTGGGTAAGTTGAAACAGGATGATAGTTAACAATGTGAAAGGTAACTATTGATTATGTTAAGAGAAGTACTCAAGATTATGGAATATGGACATCTCTACGAAAAAAGTCACGTTGGTTATCACAAATCCATCTTGATCACTTAGTCGTAGTGGTTCGTAAGAGGATGGTTTCGTCATTTTAATCAATCTAACATGTAAAGTTAATGGAATGGGCAAACTGGTTACAGACTATAGTCTCTAAGAGCCACATTTCACAGATAACATACACAAGTAAACAACAAACTCTCAAGCTGGTCATATTGACAGGTCCAAAGATCATTACCGTAATAATATTAAAATTTTAACTCAGAAAAGAAAAAGAAAACAAAAGAAATTTACAAAAAATAATGGGTAAAAAGTAGAGTAGGTAAAAAAAATAGCAATAATCCATTAAGGGTACCAAAACTTACTCTTTAGCCCTCTGGAACTGTTCATCCAATCCCATTATGTATAGAGTGTCAAGAGCATCAATTAAAGTTGCTCCAAGGCCACCAAAGCTATCAACACCATTTTTCGATTGAGGCTAGCAATCAAAAATCCAAATTCACTATCAGACGAAAAAGTCGCTATGCCACTATCAGTAAACAGTACACTTTCCTTCCAAAAATGTGAAAAGATCAAAGATATGAACAATAGTGCAACATATATAAACCACGAAGACACTTGACTATAAAAAACAATGTTACTAAAGGTGAAAGAAAATAACAGGAAAATGAAGAGAACTTAATATAGGGTAATATTGTTATCTCAATGATGAAATATTATAAAAGATTAGTTTCTGGAGATGTTATTCATTCATACATGCTTGAGATGAGTCGCAAGCATAAGTAAAAAATATACCTGGAGTTCATCATGGCCCCAAGCATATTTTTCGTACGAACCCCATGCATGAATCATAGCATCTTTAACTTTCTCTCTCCGTAGAAGGTCAATGGGGTCATCAGAAACATCTGGGTGCACAGTTTCTTTGCTTCCAGAACGAACATTTTCTTTTCCTTCACCACTTTGACTAGTCTTTGTTTCTTCAAGCTGACATGTCAATCAGATCCTTGGTATATTAAAAATGAATGAAAAAAATGTATCTTGAAATTCAGAACTATTCTGGAAATTGGAAAATGAAGACATGGCTGAACTTAACTCCATTCAACTCTACAATAACTAGTACTCCGTACTATATATTAAGAAACTTTAGAAACACAACTCAGTGGATAGAGTTGTCTGCATAGACATACAAAAAATCATACAAAAGGCAGTTCAATAGTGAACAGATCCTAAATATTAACCGAAATACATAATTAGTCTGTTTAAATGAACTATGAATTAATCATGAGAAATGCAGATCGAGGCATGATTGAAAAGTTGGTAATTAACACTCTCTGGCAAAAAGTGACATAGAATAACCTTAAAAAGAAGAGAACATCATTAATGATAAATCTAGCATTTACCATATTATGTAACCGAGTAACTTCCTCATTCAATTTAGACACCTCTTCCTGCATAATAGTCAAACAAACTGTCAGTATCAATGATAGTGCGTAATCCATTCTTTTAACTAAGAGTTAAGAATTAGTAACAAGATCAACTTCTAACCAGAAGGAATCCAAGAAGAAAAAAACCGAATGTGTCCTGTATTTTAATTTTTACGGAAAACACCTTCTCAGAAGATCTAATCAGATTAAAAAACTTTTTTTTTCTTTTTCCTAACCAAGCTCCCCACAAGCATCAGAAATCACAGAAGAAAGACAAGAAAAAAAAAATTAATGTTTATTTTTTCCTAATCAAACTCCACAACAGCATCAACAATGCCCTTATAGCGAGGCTCTCACCAAAAAGAAAAAGATTCTTAATTGGAGAATAATCAAGTACCTGCAGATCGCATTGAATTCACACATGAAGAAATCAACAAAACGAAACTACGTCGTTTTCGGCACCCAATTCCAACGAATAAACAAATCCAAAAATCAGAAAGAAAAGAATAAATGTACCTCGTGCTCGCGGACTAGAGTCTGCCGATCCCAAAAAACTAAACTTGCGCAAACGAAGACTACGAAGAGCAAAGCCAATCGCTTGGGTCTCTTCAAATAATACGCCGGATTCATGTATCTCCACGTGCTCGCGGACGACGACGATCTTGTCCTCGCCATTGTTCTTCTACCTCAAACGCCCGGTGAAGATTCTGCAGTAGTCGAATAATTCGAGGGTTTGTAAGGAAATGCCGATCGGAAAAATACCCTCTCAGAATGATCTAATAGTCTTCCTCATATCTTTTCTGTGATTGTTTCGTTGACGGTAATTTTCGGGTCGCTGACTTGATTGAGCCCCAATTGCGGGATGACTGGGTGGAAAATTGTAATTTCGTAATAATAAATGGGTTGTTAAGGAATTTTTAAGAAGTTGTAGATTTCAATTAGCACGTCAGAATCTCACAAAGCGTGGACGACTTTGTAAATACTTTTATTTTATTTTTCTTCCTATAAATTGGAAAATAAAATATAAGTATTGAAATACTCCATTTTATTAATTCAAATATGTTGAAAAATATATAGATCAAACATTCTAAAAATCAATTATTGATAATCCAGTAAACTATAAAAATAGAGCCTCCGACGGTCCGACCTCAAGGAGTCAAAGCCTTACACCATCTTAAATTTTCTATTCTTATAATTTCATTATATGAAAATCATATCATTCATATATACATCTAAATACTACTATACTTATTATTTAAGCATATATGAATTTTTAAAATCAAAATGAAATGTAAGAAGAAATTGGATTAATTAGTGCACACATTTTAAGCATATTTACTTTACTTTACTTTACTTCTCTCATCAATATCTTCATATTTAATGTACTATGGTATCATCAATATCTTCATACAAATATTAAAATAAATTTGTTATTTTTATTATATTAAAAAATTAAAGTAAAATTATATTTAAAAAAATTATACAGTTTTCTTTTTTGAAATATAAAAATATATTTAAATCATCACTTAATGAAAGTGTAGAGTTATAAATGAAACATTAAATATGTAATTTGATAATTTCTAACAATTATATATTTTTTTCGATCACTCTTAAGCTATCTTCAATCAAACACAAAAATTTAAACTAAAAAATAGTTTTAAATTTACATTAATTTAGCTTCAGTCGAGATTTCAATGCTCAAACTTAAAAAATATTCTCAAAATATTCTTCTAATATCTCTTTTTATATTATTTTTATAAATAACCAATATTGTTACAAATTAACCAAAAAACTTGTGACATTAAAAAAATTAACAATAATTATTTTAAATTTCAAACATAATAAAAAAATGATAATATCTCAACTTTATATTGTTTTATTTTATTTTTAATTTTAATTAAACAATTTAATATTTAATTATATTTTATATTGTGATATTTATTTTTATTTTATTATTAGAAATAATTTTATTAAATTTTATTTTAATTATTAATAATATGATTGTTAAAAAATTACATTATACTAATATAGTAGTCAATTTTAAATTCTAAATTATTTTTATTTTGTAATTTTTTGTTTTTATGAATAAATAATTTTTTAAAATTTTACAAGACAAAATTTTAAACTTTAATTTGTTTATTTTTTTTATCAAATTTAATTTTTATTTATTTATTTGTTTTTTCTTATTTTTTTAATAAAATTCTGAGTTTTTGCACTGCTACTTTTTCTTGTAATGTGCGCAAATTCAGCATCAGGCATCAGCCCTTTTGGGGATTTGTCGACTATGCCTCTAGCGACGTTAGTATTTTCTCGACTACTAGTAGTGGACACGTTAAAACATAATGAATTTAATGAAACATTAGAAAATTACATACATAATATTCTTTTTATATTTAAAAAAATAAGATGATTTTATTCAGTTTCAAAGTACATAGTTTATTCAGATAATATTATAAAAGACCTAACACGATTCCACATTGAGTATTTAAAATTTATAAAAATAAAATATAGTCTAATTTAACAATTTTTAATTACCAGAATTTCAAATGATAATCGTATTTAAAGTACTTATATCTCTAGTGTTTTTTTCTTTTGTGAAGTTAATACAATTTAATGATTATCATACAAACATATCTTTAAAAATAAAATACATTCAATTTTATATTGGTATTACATGCCTGTTGGTGCGTAAATTTTGATAGTTTTAATTCGTCCAAAACCTTGAATTTAAATTTCTAGAAGCTCCTTATAGAGTCTATTTTCTATATGTAAAATTTGGTAATTATTGAGCAAGTATGAATTTAGAGCCTTGGAAATTTTAGACTTGATTGAACAAGGTGTAATGTTTGAATCATATACTACAATGTGAATTTAAAGATAGATAATATTGTATGTATATTATTTTTATTTTTATATTATTTTTATAAAAGAAATTATTTTTATTTTCTAAAACCCTATATAAGAATAACTCTCTATAGTAATATTTTTTCCCGGTCCCAACGATATGACTGTACGGAGTTTCTACCAAATCGAGAAAAAAACCTTCTTTATAGGACCAAATCGAGAAAGAGTTTTATTTATGGAATCAAAATATTTTTTTTCTCCTCAACTCTATCTAGACAGTACCATGTGACCTTGTCACATTTTCTGTTCGGATAACCGAAGGAACCCGATCACCCTACCTCGCACCCTTAATTGTTTTACTTTTTAATCGATAAGTGATCTCATCGATGGCACTTGTTTGTTGCGGCTTCTTGTGGCCTCATCGGTGTTCGGTTGAGCGTAAGATGAAATTGTTCACTTTATATATTTGATTAACATTTGAATCAATAATTTTAATTATACAATTTAGTTAATGTCACAATATTATTAATATTTTTGAAAAATATTAAATAATTTATAAAAATTATTTTTTTATAAGAAAATCAATTTAATTTAGTTCAGTTTAGATCGTTTCAGTTTAATTCATATCAGTTCATTTCATATCGTTTCAGTTTAGTTCAGTTGAGATCGATAAAAAAATATTACGAGTTATTTTTATACAGAGTTTACAAAATAAAAATAATTTTTAAACTTTGACTATATATTGATGTTGATAAATATTTTAAGTCATCTTAAGCATTTTATTAATTTTAATAAATAAAAATATTATTAATAAATATTTTTATTATATATTAATCATTTATTAATATATAAATATATAAATCCTTAAAATTTGTATTGTGTTTTTTTGTGTGAGTCCCACATGCCAAAAAGTGAACAATTTCATCTTACACTATTGGGACATTGAGGTACAAATTAACAACTTTTTTAAATTAATAAATTAAATTTCAATTATTAATTTATAGAGTTTTTACTCTACTCGTTTTTTTCAACATTAATTAATGTACCGTAAAATCAAGTATATAACGTTGCCTTACAAAAATAACAAAATTCAAGTAAAAATATACAAACAAATAAATAAATAAAAAAGTTTAAGCTTGATATTTGTAAAGACCATGCAAATTAAATAATTTATATTACAATGTTTTCATTAATTTTGAAAATGACTTGTGTATGTATATGGTGCTAGCTCCTAATGTCAATAGAGTGGCATGATTGGGTTTAGGTGGTGGTAGTGGTTGTTAATTTGGTGGTGTGATCTATATATATATATATATATATATATATATATATATATATATATATATATATATATATATATATATATATATATATATATATATATATGTCTGTTGAAAGGATTGTTTCAACAAAAGCAATTACTAAAATAGGAAATTTAGCTGAGATTATTTTACTAAAAGCAATTACAAAAGCAATTATTTTCCGAACCGCATGAGGTTGAAATGGCGTCGGTAATGTTTTGGAAAGTAGGGTTCGTCGAGGTCGAGGATCGGGCGGGTTAACCAGTCGCTGTTCCATGATTTGGAGAGGATGGATGTTTGTGCGGCTTGCTTAAGGTTGAAGGATGATGTTATCAGATGGATTACGGCGTCGGGAAGATCTGGAGCATAAGGAGAACAAGAAGAATTCATATCGCTGCTTCTCATTCTTCTAGGTTTTATTTTATTTTTAATTTTAATTAAACAATTTAATATTTAATTATATTTTATATTGTGATATTTATTTTTATTTTATTATTAGAAATAATTTTATTAAATTTTATTTTAATTATTAATAATATGATTGTTAAAAAATTACATTATAAAAATATTAAAAAACTAAAAAAAATTGATAAATTATTTTTATTAATTCAAAATAATAATTACAAAATAATTATATATATATATATATATATATATATATATATTTAATAGGTAAGTATTGTATCAAATATATATACCTACCTATCTAATTAAGTTACTCAAATAATTAATATTTAAAAAAATTGTGAAATCTTTAAATAATTAATAAATTATACTTCATATGAAGTACACAAATAATAATTATATATGGAAAAATAAATCGAGGATAAAATATAATTTTGTAATAAAAATTATTGAATAATAATAATTTTACAATTAACATGTTTATTCAATATTTATACAAATAATAATTATATATGGAAAAATAAATTGAAGATAAAATATAATTTTATAATAAAAATGATTGAATAATAATAATTTTACAATTAACATGTTGATTCCATATTTATATAAAAATAAAAAAAATGTGTGGAGCACATGTGTTAAAAATAAATTACAAATTGTGTGGTAAAAAAATCGTTTTTATTGTTTATATTTTAAAAAATTATATATGAGTACAAAAATAATAATTATGCATAGAAAAAATATTTTAATTAAAATTTCAAAAAAATTATATATGAGTACAAAAATAATAATTATGCATAGAAAAAATATGTTAATTAAAATTTCAAATTTCGAAAATGAGTTAGGATATAAGGATTCTTTTATATTAAAAAAATGTGTGGAGCACATGTGTTAAAAATAAATTACAAATTGTGTGGTAAAAAAATCGTTTTTATTGTTTATATTTTAAAAAATTATATATGAGTACAAAAATAATAATTATGCATAGAAAAAATATTTTAATTAAAATTTCAAAAAAATTATATATGAGTACAAAAATAATAATTATGCATAGAAAAAATATGTTAATTAAAATTTCAAATTTCGAAAATGAGTTAGGATATAAGGATTCTATAAAGAAGTTTTCAACTTAGAAGGGCGATTGAACATTAGAAGAACGGCTCGAATCTCTACTATATTATCCGTTGTTTATAACTTAGAAGGGCATCAACATTATCTCTACTTCAGTACAGAAGCTCAAGTCTCACTATTCTCAGTATGTGCCATCTAACAAGAACTGACATGATGAGTACAAACGAGCCTATTGTTTCCACTAATCCTGAATTTTCCAAGAGAAGCAACAACTTGCGGCTTGTCAAAATACAAACGAGCCTATTGTTTCCACTAATCCTGAATTTTCCAAGAGAAACAACAACTTGCGGCTTGTCAAAAATGATCCATATTTTCAGCATATTGGTATGGATCTGGCCATTCAGGAGAGGGAGGTTTACATGAATCGATTTAATGCACCCACTGGACGAGTGAGAAGACCTGTTGCTATCAAGAAATCTTTGTGAACATTACAACTCTAGGCAGGGACAGTGGAGACCAAACATATCAAGGGATGACTTATTGTACTACACACATGTTATCTTAGGACTAGTAAATGTGGAATTGTACTACTTCCAGGAAGCTAGAAATCTCGGCATTGCAGACTCCATGGGAATGCCCATTATATTGAGGAATTGCCCATGCTACCCTTGAAGGAAACTTTTTAAGTATTTGACTATTTGAGTAAATAAGTGAATATGTTTAGTTTTGAAGGAAACTTTTTAAGTATTTGACTATTTGAGTAAATAAGTGAATATGTTTAGTTTTTTAAAGGAATGCATAAAACTAGTGTTGAGGAATTGCCCATCCTACCCTTGAAGGAAACTTTTTAAGTATTTGACTATTTGAGTAAATAAGTGAATATGTTTACATGAATCGATTTAATGCACCCACTGGACGAGTGAGAAGACCTGTTGCTATCAAGAAATCTTTGTGAACATTGCAACTCTAGGCAGGTACAGTGGAGACCAAACATATCAAGGGATGACTTATTGTACTACACACATGTTATCTTAGGACTAGTAAATGTGGAATTGTACTACTTCCAGGAAGCTAGAAATCTCGGCATTGCAGACTCCATGGGAATGCCCATTATATTGAGGAATTGCCCATGCTACCCTTGAAGGAAACTTTTTAAGTATTTGACTATTTGAGTAAATAAGTGAATATGTTTAGTTTTGAAGGAAACTTTTTAAGTATTTGACTATTTGAGTAAATAAGTGAATATGTTTAGTTTTTTAAAGGAATGCATAAAACTAGTGTTGAGGAATTGCCCATCCTACCCTTGAAGGAAACTTTTTAAGTATTTGACTATTTGAGTAAATAAGTGAATATGTTTAGTTTTTGTAAAGGAATGCATAAAACTAGTGGAATGCATAAATGTTTTTGCAATGATTATTTGCCTTGTTAAGGTATTAAGGTTGTCCACACGCCCCCTCACGAGTATGCTCGGTTTTTTCGGCTCTACTCGTGGACATAGTGCCATCTTTGGGCAAGCCGGAAATTTCATCGGCTGGGGCTCCATCATCGTGTTGGGCCTGCTCTGATACCATGTTAAAGTTGGGCCAGTAATTAACACCTTAAAAGGCTTTGTTAAGGTATTAAGGTTGTCCAACTTATATGTTAGCTCAAGATTCTTTATCCAACCGATGTGGGATACTCTAACAATATAATTGATATCTGATAAAATTGTAATCAACTATAATATTTAGGACCTAATTTGTTAGTGAAAAATATAAGACATAGTAGGTGGAACATATAATATTAAAAAAATGTATTGTTATTTGTTGAAAAATATGCTTCAAAATATAATGTTAAAATATAAGAGATACTAGGTGAAACATATAATGTTAAAAAAATGTATTATTAGTTGTTAAATATGCTTAAAAAACCGTTCATAATCAATTGAAGATATCTAAAATTATATTTGTTACATCTTATTTGGAGAAGAAAGGAAAATCTTGAGTTTTATAATTTATAAAAAGATTAGAAGTGAGAAATGTTACTTATTTTGGATCTTGAATATTATTATTTAAAAAATTAATTTCCCTCTAAAAGAGAATTGAGAAATGTTAGTTGAAGTATTATTATTTAAAAATTAACATGTTTATTCAATATTTATATAAAACTATATTATATTTATCTAAAAATTTCATATACACGTGTTCTTTCTATTTAGAGTGAATGTTTTCCCATGTTGGAAATATTTTTGCCGAAGAATCTAGCTTATAGAGAATGGTGGACTGCGTAGAACAAGAAAATGCTCTGAAAGTGCGTGGTCGAAAACGTAAGAAGACATGTAATGCTCAAGAGAATGATCCCATCATGAAGGTGCTCCCATCATGAAAGTGTGTGGTCGAACACGTAAGAACACATGTAATGCTCAAAGGCATATAAAAAGTTGCCCCAACTTTTTGTTTGTTTGTTCATAAAAATAAATGATGTTTTATAAATAATTTTTTTAAATTTAATTTTACGTAATGTTAATTAATTTACTCAATATTTATATTTAATCATTTAGTTCACAACGTTTAATGTATAATGGTAAAAATGTAATTACAATGTAAACAATTAAAATTTTAAATTTATAATATTGATCATTGAATTTGATGAATAAATTAATATTAAAATCATATATTTTTAAAATAATATACTATATAATTATTTACTATATTGCTATACGTGGATGTTTTATAAATACATATGTTTTATAACATTTTTTATTTAATTTTAATGTTAATTAATTACTCAATATTTATATTTAATCATTTAATTCACATGTATAAGTTGTACAAATGATATAATTACAACAAATTATAATGTAAACAATTAAAAATTTTATTTTATAATATTGATCATTGAATTTGATGAATACTTAATATTAAAATCATATATTTTTAAAATAATATACTATATAATTATTTATATTACTATAAATTATTATTTTTCTTAGAATGTTGTTGACTGCCAAGAATAAATTTCTAGAAAAACATTCTTAATTCTCAGAATTAATCAAGAATTGGCGGGTGTATATGTGGGTGTATATGTATAATTCAAATTTTGCACACATGGAATTAATATTTGGGGACTTCTCGAGTATATGTATGTTCAAAGTACACGTCTCGTATGGCCCTCAAGAACAAATTCCGACTTGTATATGGTAGCCGTCGGGGTCGACACAAATTCCGACTTGTATATGATGGCCGTCGGGGATAAGTGTTGTGCCTTAACTGGTTAAATCAGTTTGGTGAGGTGAACTTTACGTTTTTTCATGTATTTATCATCAATTGTTTTTTTTTTTTAAGTTTTATTATTTTTAATATTAAATTAGCTAATTAAAAAAAACATATTTTTTTTATGTAAAATTTAAAAAATTATTATTTTAATAATTAAATAAAATAGAAGAAAAAAAATAAGTAATATTATTTTTACATAATTTTTTATGTTTTATAATTTTATTCATGTTTTAGTCAAATTTATTCATATATATATAAAAAAGAAAGAATAAAAATAATTGTATTAAAAAATTTCAAACTTTTGAAATTTTGTTTTGAATAACTCATAATTTTAATAGATTTTTAAAATTTAATATTGAATACCTCTAGACTTTAAAAAAGTTAAATAAAATCTTATAAACTATCAATTGAAAACACACAAAACACACAAAACATAAGTATAAATAACCAACTTACATTGTTATGGTTAACCGAGACCATCCAAGACTCAAGTACCAAGAATAATGTAAAATCGAAAAATCAGTCACCGAGAAAAAATCTGTTAGTAACTCAGCCACTGTAACCGGCCTATTTTACATAATTAATTTCTATTAGACATTAGGAAGTTACATGGATCAATGTTCACGATGAATCATTGCCAGTTCCGGCAACGCTCAGAACCATTTCTTCTGCCTCGAAATTTCCATTCTGCCAAATGACAGGGATGTTAAAATGTAAGAAAAACAAACAGGAAAAAAAAAAAAAATATATATATATATATATATATATATATATATATATATATATATATATATATAGAGAGAGAGAGAGAGAGAGAGAGAGAGAGAGAGAGAAAGAGGGAGAATTAATAAAATTTATAGCAACAGACCTCTTCAGTTCTGTTACGCACAGGAGGGGTTCCCAATGGGGTTGTTGCCTTTGATAGATCCCTCAAAGTCCCCTAAATTTTTTGATGTTTAGGTTAAATGGTGCAATACTGTAAAGTTAAAATAAAAATTATGTGTGTGTGTGTAAATAAATCAGCATCACTCCATTTCAATAACTATTCTTCTGAGCAAAGGGTAATCTTAAGATCCCCAAGATTACCTTATTTGCCCACATAAGTCCACATGCATTGCAAAGAGTCCTTGGTCCTTCTGGGCCACGACGCATCATTGGAGTTGTTTTTGAACTTGCCCCACAATGCCGGCAGCTGATACATTCGTTCCCCAAAAACGAAAAAAGGTGGATCAGAATGCATACATATGTGATATTTGCATTTAAATCATAAAATCAACTAATCCCGAAACACACAAGAGAAATGCTACTAGTACATCAAGACGTAAATGTGTGCTGTATTCACTCAAGTGAGATGGGATGGGACTGATATGAATGATGAAGATCCCGCTGCCCAATACTAAGAGAAATGCACAAACCATGATGTTCATACCTGATATGCCTTGATGTACATGTAGCATTAATCAACACATAATACTGTTCATGATCATTGTTTCCCAATGCAACTACATTAAAAAAAAATATGCCACCTAGATAAACCATTAGTTGAATCCTTACTTACTAGGAATCCTAAAACTAACAAAAGCGGTATGTCCAGATGAAACTCGAAGGGATCTACTTTTTACTGTGATGTATGTGAAATACTAACCTGGAAGTAGCAAGAAGAACCACAATAAACAAAAATTATACAATTATGGTAAGGTTTCACAGCTCATACTTTTACTGTTATGTCAAAATGCATATTCCTCGTCGGTCACTTGCATTATTCATCACATGCTCTTCTATATTTATCACACATGTGATGTGTGTTGCATATTTATCAGGGTGCATGATGCATTATGATGAACTTAGGTGCATGATATGTGAAGTTCAACAAGGGAAAAAATATGGAATACTGTCATCAACTTTTATCAAGAGAAACACAAATTATAGTTGTGGATATCAAATGTAAACTCACAATATATCTTGAATTTCTGAACCATTGCCATCAGCTCCCCAGTTTGGATTTGAGTCCCAGTTGGAAGGAGAATCATCATGAGACGGTTTTGAGGATGTAAATTGGCCTTTGTTCCGTTGCATCCTTTAGAAGATAAATTAAATTATACAAAAAATTTAAACATATATATACTGACAAAACTTTGAACTCACTGTTTCAAATGCAAATTGAATACTGTACAATATTTAGTTAAAGGGATTTTCATACCTCAAAGCAACTTCCTTACGAACAGTATAACGTATTTTCTTGTCAAAATTCCGTTCTTTCCGCTTCTCACGGAATCTTGTAAGTGAAGCCAGTCTCTGAGGAACATTGAGCTTTTGTGGAGTACTTGGTAAGCCCTGTCAACAATGTATAATCAATTGTTTATAGTGACCCAGCAAAACAGAAAAATTATCGTTCAGACGATACATACCCTGTTATTGAGAAGGGATACAGGAACAGACGGGAGGTTAGGAGGTACTTCACGCCCTCCCAATAGAAGAAGTACAGCTTGAACCTGTAGAAAATACAGACGGAACATGAATCCAAACTAACAGGCAAACAATATATTTTTTAGGTGATTAACGAAAAATATTTCTATTAAACAACATAACCTATAATGAAATGAGTATGAGTTGAACTGTTTTAAGAGATTAACCAATTAACCATGCAAATCAAACATCTATATAAACTATATGGAACAACATTAAGATTTTTAAAATTACTAAAGAGGCCAACGGGAATATGGTGAAAACCGATTCAGACAATTTGGCATCCAAAATGGGTACACAAGGTTCCTTGGTGCTCAGTAATCATCATAGAGGTAATAATATTAACGAAACAAAATATAACATTTTAGTATATTATATACAAGGGAATGAATTGCAATAACCTTCTCGGGTGACACAGAGTCGAACACGTAGACCTGACCCTGGAATGAAAGAGTGAGCTGATTGTGATTCTCATTGCCGCCGACTGGTATTAGGTCATCGTGATTGTTGGGTTGGTTCCCCATATTAGCAACACCCCCATCCATTGTTTCATTTACCCCATCACCGCCGCCCATGTTATTAGCATTCCGACTATCATCTTGATCGATATCGTTCCCGTTGGTTATTTGATGATGCAATTCATGATGATGTTGATCTTCAAGGTACTGCATCATCCCGGCTTCGCTATCGTGTATTCCGTCCATCTTCACCGATGATAATTTACACAGAATACAGTATCCAGAGACTTAACACATTCAGCACTTCAAAACTCCTAAAACCAATAGGAATGCAACTAATTTCATGATAAAAAATCGAAATTTTTAGGGTTAATTAAAATAAAAAATCAATGGACCGAATATGAAATTGAAATGAAGAGAATATTAAATTCACTTATTCGGACAGTTAATCAACGTGATTGAAATGTAAAATGGAGAAAGAAACAATAAAAATAGGCACCGTTAAAATAGGAGATTAAAAATTTTCGAGCACGGAAGGATAATCGAAGGCTCGTCGGCCGGCGAGGGGATCACAGCGGGGAGTTGATGAAGCACAGCGGAGATCGCCAATAGGGATAATTGAACGGTGGCGATGGGACGATGTTTTGGGGAAGATGATTGATGAAGATCGGTACGGGCGTTTTTGTAATTCTAGGGCTTTGCTACTATTTTAAGGTTATTGACAAATTAGTCCAAAAATTGGGGAAAGTGGTTTGTTTATATAAAAGTCATATAAAATCAACTCTTCAATATAGAATTGATTTTAAAATCTTACAATTATTTGACTAATCAAATTTTGCACTCTACTTAATTACCAGTAATGTAGATTAGAACGTTATGACTTATTAACAACTCTTACGAAATCAAAGCGTTCAAATAAACGGCATTTTATGCTTTCGTAAAGGAGGTCGTATATTGATAAATAGTTTTTTTTTCTAAGTCAATTGCAATATTTTAAGTTAGAACTTTGGACCTTATAGTTCTCAATTAAAGTGTTCAATCAACTGAGCTAACAACTCTCGACTTATATTGATAAATAGTTGAAACTTGATCAAATGTATGTTTGATGCTACTAATGTGAGGATACCTATTACAAATAGTATGTTTTGATCAAAATAAATTATTAAGCTTTTCGATGTAAATTTGGAGACTTGTGTATTTGAATATCTTAAAAGTTGAGTAAGGTTTGCAAGCATTGAATATTTGAAAATTACCAACGTTGACTACGGTTAGCAGGTAATGAACATACGGATAGCTCAATCAGAACAATATTCAAGTAAATCAAAATGCATGATTTATTATTCATATATGTACTCTCTTTTTCAAATAATTAGTGACTTAATTTTTAAATAAATAAAAAAAATGACAATTTCTCTAAAACAGTATTTAGTGTTATCATAAATTTAAATATAATACACATTTTGAGAGAATGATGGAATATGCAATTTGTAAACACATGCTAAAATTTGATAATTTTCAATATACAAAAACAAATAAAAAAAATTGTTGCAAGATTAAAAAATGATTTTAGTTAATTCTTTCAAAATTTTAGAACATTTCCTATGTGGAGAATCGATCAAAAATGATAAATGTGAATCAATTAAATTAAAAATTGAAGTTCAAAAATTCAATCAATAGATATAATGAATGATGATCCAAAATTTGAATCTACGCACACAGTCTTACTTAGCGCTCTCCAAACAGCATAAACAATACCGTTTTGTTTTATTCTAAATACAGTAAAACCTCTAAAAAAGAATACTCTATTAAGGAATAAACTCTCTTTAGGAATAAAAATTCATGGTCCCAACTTGGGACCAGTTATAATTTGAAATAAACTCCATATTGTCATAATTCATACTTTTTCAAGTCCCAACATAAAGAAATACACCTCCATTTAGGAATAAATCATAATAATTATATATAATTCTACAATAGATTTAAGTTATTTAAAATACTTGTTCAAGACTGATTGTGACAATGATTTAATCTTTTGTGTTGTAACCTTATCCTTCAACTTGCGTGTGCGCATTAGCTCGTCCACATGACCACTTTCTTGTTAAACCCACATTTTAACTTGTGGAGTAAGCTTAAAGCTTCTTCACATGAAACTTTTTGTACTTCTATGCTATTCTTCTTCACATGAAGCTTCTTTCACATTACTTTTGAGTATTGTCTTTTTAAATTAGTTCAATTAAGTTCAACACATTACATGTACTGTATCTACTAATTATACCA
The DNA here is from genome assembly GCA_954870475.1 of Euphrasia confusa. Lineage (NCBI taxonomy): Eukaryota > Viridiplantae > Streptophyta > Magnoliopsida > Lamiales > Orobanchaceae > Euphrasia > Euphrasia confusa. The sequence goes on along the minus strand of OX940956.1, from coordinate 38,167,528 downwards.
TTATATAATATACATGCATTAAAAAAAATCTTATACTAACTCTATTTAGGAATAACTCCCATTTAGGAATATTTTTTTGTGGTCCCAAGGATATGACTATATAGAGGTTTTACTGTATGTACAATATACTCTTAATTTATTGAATAAATCTTTAGGAAGGAGGAATGAACAATGTAAAAGTACATTGGAGTACTATTTTTGATCTGTTCTAAGTTTTTTGTAATTTATAAAGGACTTCGGAATATAAATACTAGAGGTGGGCATGAGACGGGATTAAGAGAATCTCGTCTCGTCCTGATTATTTATTTTCGAGACGGGACGGAATTGACGTTTAAAAAGTCCGTCCCGTATATTTCAATCTCGTTTGGGTTCGAATCGAAATCGGGATCGGGACGTTTCAAAACTTTAAATAAAATTATTAATAAAATTAAAAATTAAATATTATCGATTTATAAAATAATTAAAATACAAATAAAATAAATTTTTTTTTAATTTTTAAGAGAAATAAGTTAAACTATTTAATTTAAAAGATTTTTCACAAATTTTAAAATATAAATATTTAAATATTTTCAAAACAAATTATATAAAAAATTAATTATTATGAAATTTGTAAAAATATATTAATTAAATAATAAATTTAATTAAAAATATGATTAGTATTTTGATATTTTATTTTGGAACAAAGTGCCCCAAATAAATAAATGCAGGACAGACATAGTAAAGTACAGTAAAACCTCTAAAAAAGAATACTCTATTAAAGAATAAACTCTCTTTAGGAATAAAAATTCATGGTCCCAACTTGGGACCAATTATAATTTGGAATAAACTCCATATTGTCATAATTCATATTTTTTCAAGTCCCAACATAAAGAAATACACCTTCATTTAGGAATAAATCATAATAATTATATATAATTCTACAATAGATTTAAGTTATTTAAAATACTTGTTCAAGACTGATTGTGACAATGATTTAATCTTTTGTGTTGTAACTTTATCCTTCAACTTGCGTGTGCGCATTAGCTCGTCCACATGATCACTTTCTTGTTAAACCCACATTTTAACTTGTGGAGTAAGCTTAAAGCTTCTTCACATAAAACTTTTTGTACTTCTATGCTGTTGTTCTTCACATGAAGCTTCTTTCACATTACTTTTGAGTATTGTCTTTTCATATTACGTGAGTAAATTAGTTCAATTAAGTTCAACACATTACATGTACTGTATCTACTAATTATACCATTATATAATATACATGTATTAAAAAAAATCTTATACTAACTCTATTTAGGAATAACTCCCATTTAGGAATATTTTTTTGTGGTCCCAAGGATATGACTATATAGAGGTTTTACTGTATTTGAATTTGAAGAATACCCAAAAATAATTGTGTAGTGTAAAATTTTAAAAATCCCTATATGTTATTGATTTCTTATGAACTACAACTACATTATAATCCTTTGAAAATTTAAATGTATTTAAAATTCATCTTTTAATAAATAAATAAAAAATTATATGAGAAATTCTTTTTTATAAAAGTCGTACTATTTGTCTTATAAATTCAAAGGAAGTGAATTATTTTCTTAAAACATAGTGATTATTTTCTTAAAACACAGTGAGTGTTTATTCTCTCGTGTTTTTCATTATCTCTAAATACTTAACTTTCTAGTTTTAATTATTTAAAAAACCCATAAAAATACGATCACACAATTTTATTTTACACCTAATATACATTATTTTTTAATTTTTATCTTTAAACTAAATAGAAACTTCGAAGGATACGGAAAAAGAGTACAATATTTAAATTTTGCCGGCTCGTATCTTTAAACTAAATAGAAACTTTGAAGGATACGGAAAAAGAGTACAATATTTAAATTTTGCCGGCTCGTATGATTTTGTGTGGTTATTAAGAGTCTCGTATATGTGAATTATTGGCCATCTTTGTTTTAAATGTTGTTTGACATGTGATTCTATTAATTTGACACATAGTGTATAAATTATTCAACTCAATCGAAGGCTAATTCTCTACCACACACCCTAAGTGGAGGAGAGGTTCCAAATTCTATTTGAAGCGTGTATTTGTTGCTTGACCGTGTTTTCATGATCGTGCATTCATGGAAAACGATACTTGGATGGCAGCAAACGCCAAAATGTGAATGGCCAATAATTGTGGAATTAAATATTTTAGGGATCACATAATTATGTGATAAACAAAACAAATTATGATCAATGATAATGAGAATTAATGAAATTTAACAAGTAAACAAGCATATAAATAAGCGATAATATTATCTCTTTTCTTTTTTAAAACGTCACACTTTTCACTTTTTTGTAATTACAAATTCAAATAAAATACATTACTACTATTTTTTTAATTAATCTCTCTATACAAAATAATGAAACATTCAAAAGTAGGTGGAGGAAGTAACAAATCTATACGTATCAAAAGGATTTGAAGTTACTATTCTATACGCATGCAATTTTTTTTCTCTTATCAAAATCGTTCAAGAAAAATAAAAAGTGGTGGTGAGAAAACAAGCAATCATCCTCGTTCACAAATGGCTAATGAAAATTGTGGTTGAAGAAAGGTTCCATGTACAAATGTCTTCTTACAACATTGATTTGTGGCTCCCAATTGTTGTCTGAGAAAACATTAAGCGTGGAAGTGGGTACCCGGCCCCTCCCACCCGTGAGCGTTAAATATTGTATGCACATATCCGCTCACCATTCACAATCAAACCCCCTAAAAAAGTAACGAGTACCCATTCTCTTCTTCCAAGTAAGTCCCTACCTTATTTTGCATCATCATCTACCACACTTCAATACTATCGACCTACCGGAACAATTATGGACAAGAGACTCTGTCGTCCCATTGGTATTGGTGACGATTCTAATGTCCGAATCATACGTTTAATTTCGACTTCATGTGTAGTAGTTGAGATGATAAATTTAACTTCAATTTCAAGGGTGTTCGTGTTCATAGAATGACAGAGAAATTGCGGTCGCTACTTGTGAAGTGCGCTCTAAGTAAACTCTGGAGTTGGATGTACTGATTAGCAAACTAAGCCAATTCCTTAAACTACACTAGGCAAACCAGACTCATGCGTGACAAGGGAGGATAAAAATAATAAATTTGTTTTGAACACAAATTTCTCAAGATATTAGTACTCGTATATGTTTAAAATTTTATTGGATGTTATTGTAACAAGACACGGCATGTATGAAATGAATCGAGAATTGTAATGGTAATTGTAATGGTAATGCGCGAGTCACTCCACACCAAATAATCAATTATGTGTCAAACAACGGCTTCAAGGCTTACGTGGCTTCTGGTAAGCCGCCGATGACTACGACCATTGGTTTGGCCACGTGGCATTTAGTATTCCATCAATAATCATTTTATATGTGGTTGTTGATGGAATCACTCAGACAGGGACACGTAGTTAATTAACTGTAGATGATTACATTAGTGGGGTTGAATTCACTTTGGCTACGATATCACGCAACTCATCTCCGCCGCTTACGTGCTTAAATACAGTACTTTAATACTACTGCTATCACTTTTATTTACTCTATTTTCTTATTTTTTTTTTAATTTTTAGGAGTATTTTACAATTGCGGTTTCACCTTTTTGATGAAAAATATCTCGTGTTTTGTTTAGATATTTTTAAGAAAAAATGTAGGATTTTAGGTACTTTTACAAGTTTTTATATAATTAAGATCATTAATTTGTTTTAATTATAAATTAAGAATTTACCCTATTATTTAATAATACATACAGTATTTTCTATTATAAATTAAGAATTTACCCTATTATTTAATAATACATACAGTATTTTCTATTTTCACGAGCATTGCACAATTTTTTTAATGTAATTTGGAATTTAAAAAATTTTAAAATATCATATAATAATTTTTAACTCATTTGATAATTATTAATTTTTTTTAAATGTCTAAAAATAATTTTGAAGTAATTTAAAATACTTTACAACATTTTAAAATTTCTTAAAAATATTTTTTAACTCATTTAAATATATATTTTAAACATTTTAAAATGTATTAAAATAATTTTAAAATATTTTAAAATAATTTCTTAAAATAAGTTAAAAAAAATATTTTTAAATACATTTTAAACATTTCAAATGTGTATTAAAATAATTTTACAATAATTTAAATCAATATTTATATATTTTAAATTGTTTCAAACTATTTTTTAAGGGATTTGAATTTTATTTTTTCAAATTTTAAAATCTATTGTACTAAAATAAGTTTTAAGTGAATTTAAATATATTTTAAATATTTTACTGTGTATTAAAATATTTTTTTGAAAGACTGTATATATCTTTACAATATTTTAAAATGTCCTATTTATTTTTAAATAACCTTTAATTATTAAAATTTTTATTAATAGTTTTTTGTAATAATTATTTTAATACACTTTAAAATGTTTCAAATCATGTACATATTTAATATGGTTTGAAAATTATTTTAACACTAAGACTTTATTATTTTATAGTTAATTTCAATTCATTTCAATTAGATAATTAAGTTGAGTTCAGCTTAATTAATTTTTTTTAAAATATATTAAAATAAAATGGGTAAAAAACTTTAAACTCTCAATTTTTTTTTGTAAAATTTTTAAACAATCAAAACTTTTATAAAAGTTGGACTTTACCCAAATTTTATTTATTTTGTTTTTTTTAATTTAAAAAATATTTTAAAAATTAAAATAATAAAATTGTAAATTTCCATTTTTATAAAAAAAAAAGTGTTTAACATGTTTTATTAAAGCTTTAAGGTAAAGCACAACTTTTAAAAAAATTTGAAGGTTTAAAATTTTTAAAACATGTTATTTTAATTTATTTTGAAATAAATCTATCATACAATATTTAATTTGAGAAGCAAATGTGTGACGTGGCCAATTCTCAAGCGTAGGATGATGTAAAAAAAGGAGTGTGTTCACACCTATCTACGGACCGAGAATCAATTAAAAAATCTGATTTTTGAAATCTTAATTAATCGGTCGGTTTAGCTTAATCAGATCTTAATTGGACCGGTTTTATGATTCATTAATTTCTTGGTCAAAACGCGTCCTTAATTATAGAAAAGATTTGAAATTATTCTTAACGCAATCACATAATAACAGATTCTTTATATTAATAAATTATTATATACTATAATTAAGGACGTTAATTTAAGCAAATGATAATTAACCTATAATTATGCACACGTCTTTGACTGAGAAACAGCAGAATTATTTTCGCTGCATATGAAAATACTACAAACCCTAATTCGCTCCTTGCCCTATAAAAGGGTCGTACACCTTCAATCATTCCTCACTACCTCTCATCGTTTCATCATGCATTTTTTTTTTCTTTAATCGCTTCATTATAATCTCTATTTTTTTTGCAGGGATCATTGTAAGTATTTTCCCCGAAACTTTTATTGTATATTTTCTCATTTGATTCATATATATATTGTATGCATTTCGCATTTCGATTTTGTAGGTATCATTTTAAAAATCTGTAAGTATCTCCCCCGAAACTTTGATTGTATATTTTCTCATTTTATTCATTGTAAGTTTCTAATGTCTTGCGGGGATCATTGTAAGTTTCTAATGTCTTCATCATATTTACTTTTTTACATTAGATTCATCGTATGTACTTATTTTTTTATCGTGTATATTTATTTTTGCAGGCCTCATGTAAGTGTTTCTTTAAGTTTTCTGTAATTCGATGTTTATGTTTATGCTTACAAATGTCCATTTTTTTTGCAGGTAACTGTAAGAACTCTTTCATTTGAATAATTTTGTTTATCAGCTATTTGTATTGATTTTTTCATAAAGGAATTTGTGGTATCTTTGTATTTCATTTTTTCTTTTTAGGTGTTTTGGAAATCATCAATAATCGGATAAATTAGAAGTTCAAGAAGTGAAGATTACAATATACCGTGATTTTAAAAATTATTTACTGTACTTGAAGTTCTTAGTGGTAGCAAGTTGTGTTCTTAGTGGTTGCGAGTTGTATATAATTAGTTGTGTTCTTAATTATTTTGTATTTATTTATTTGTTAAAAAAATTAATAAAAAAATTAATTTATTTGTTTTTACATTCTCTTTCAACCTTCTTAATTATTGTCTTCATAAAAAATAAGATAGAAGACTTTAAGCTTATTTTGCAGCGATTTAATAATTTTTTTTATTGTTTTTGCAGCGTATGATTAAATGATTTTGCGCTATCTTACTAATTACTTAACTACTTAATATTTTTATTTTTGCGATAAATATTATTTATAAAGTAAAAATATTGTATTTGTAAACTTTAAGAAGTTAACTTGCGTAATAATCACTTTTGTTTTTACATTTCTTTTTTGAATTTTCAAAACAAATTTTCAATTGTATTATTTTTGAATTAATTTAAATATTAACTTTAAACGAAAGATTTAGTTCAAATTGAATTTGATTCATATAACAAACTGATGTAGTTTTTGAATATATTTCCTATAAATATATTTGATTTATTTGGAAGTGAATTCTTATCTATTTATGTATGATATTATTAAATATTAGTATTCGATTAACCTTCCACCTACATATGCGCCGCTTAAAGATGTAAATAAAACTACTCCTAACTCATTAGTCATTATCCGATACTCTGTGTATTGAAAACAAAATCAAAGTTCCGTGTATTGAAAACAAAATCATGGATGCACCCATCATATATCCCAACTGACCTTGACAAGATTCACACATTTGGAAAATTGTCGTTCGATGCACAAGAAAGTGGTTTACTAAAGATTTGAATGGTACTCCGTTGTCTATTGAAGTTGTACTTATGGATATGCAAGTTAGAACTTTCAAAATCGCCGTCTATGATACTATCATCTCAGTTTGATACTATTTTCAATCTAATTACTCCTATTTAATTCATTATGTTTTCAATCTAATTACTTCTATTTACTTGAAACCCTATCTTCTTAAATCTGTTAAACCAAACGACGATTTTAATTCCAGCAGCAATATCCCATTGTTTGTTATGAATTCTATATGTATTTGAGTCCTAATACAATAAATAACATGACCAATAAATAACATGACGTTGTTCGTTCTAGGGCTCACGCATTTACTAATTGTTTTTTTAGCGTTTTATATTTAATTAATTCGCGTTATCTTACTAATTATTTATTATTCTTTTTTTCCATTATATTTTTGAGTTTATGTATATATTTTTTTGTAGGTACTTTCTTATGATATGAAAAAGATAAAGTAAAAGTTGAAGAAAAGATAAAAATATAAAGCGAAGTTATTAGAAGTTCAATTTACTATTATATAATTTAATTTTATTATTTGTAATAATAATTATCAATATTTGTGGTATTTATTTGAATTCGTTTTATCCGATGTAATAATTTTATATTTGTTACCATAATCTAAATAGAAAGAGAATCACTTTGTTTTTTTTATTGATTTCTTCTCAAATAAATCATTTGTGAATTCCGACCTGATAACATAAAATACAATTATACAATTATGTACTGTATTAAAAAGAATTTGAAGTTAAATCGTGTTTATTTGATTCACTCATTCAATTAATATGAAATATATTTCCTATAAATACATTATAATTCACTTAATTAAAGTTTGAAAATCGTACTTTAAATTTGTCAGATTTTTTAACTCAATTAAATTATTAAATTTAGGTCAAATTGTTTTTATTTGATTCAGTTAACAAACATAATAATATTAAATATATTTCCTATAAATACATTATATTTTAAACAATATAAATACATTATATTTTAAACAATCATTGTTGTGTTAACCTTTCATTTATTATAATCTTAAATCATAATACGTGTATTTTTTAATTTTCCAATTTTAAGAATTTAAATCATAATAATCTTATATGTATATTATTATATTATTGAATGTTAATATTCGTATAACCTTCGCAATTTTAAGAATTTAAATCATAATAATCTTATCGGTATATTATTATATTATTGAATATTAATATTCGTCTAACCTTCTATCTATATATAATAATCTTATTTATATTATTATATTATTAAATATTAATGTTCCTCTAACCTTCCATCTATATATACGTATCTACATATACGCCCTTCAAAAGATTTCAATAAAACTACTTTTCTGTGTATTAAAAAAAAAGATTTCAATAAAATACTTTTCTATGTATTAAAAAAAACATGATGCACTATATCCTATATTCAACCTAACCTTGAATCACTAATGTGAATAATATACCAGGATTTCAATAAAACTACTTTTCTGTGTATTAAAAAAAAGATTTCAATAAAACTACTTTTATTTGTATTAAAAAAACATGATGCACTCCATCTTATATTCGAACTAACATTGAATCACTAATGTGAATGATATCCCACTATTGAGTTGTACTTATATGCAATTACATAATTACTGATTCTTTATATTAATAAATTATTAAATACTATTTTTATTTTCCACTATTTTTATTTACGGAAACTCATTTTTAATCCAATAATTATTAAATATCTGCTATTTTTATTTTTGTCTTAATTAATTTTTTTATTTTTAATCATTTGTTTTTTTGCGCTATGCTATTGTTAATTATAATTATTAAGTATATCCACTATTTTTATTTTCCACTAAATATATGCTATTTTTATTTTTGCGTTAATTAAAAAACTTATTTTTACTCATTTGTTTTTTTGCATTAATTACGCAAACTTATTTTTACTCCAAATTTGTTTTTTAAGATATTACTATTTAAGGATAAATAATTGATATTGTTATTCAAGAGTAAATATGGTCTATTTAAAAGACAGTCAATATTTGTACAATAAAATTTACTGTAATATAATAGTAAAAAATTTATTATAGTAATTTTTTTAAAACTTTTTCAATTGCTCAATATTTGTGCAATAAAGTTTACTGTAATATAATAGTAAAAAATTTATTATACTAATTTTTTTAAAACTCTTTAAATTCGATAAATGACTGGAATGATCTATTTAGACATGAAAGTCATTATTTGTGTAAGAACGGGCAATGTTGCAATTTAAAAGTAACTAATAAATTGAATTTGAAATATTTACAATAAAATGTATCATTACAAATAGAACTACAATATAAATTATAAATACGTCTTCCTAAATTTGTTTATTTTGAAAACATAAATTTTAAACCTATTTCTTTTTGTTTTGAACCAAATTATAATTTTTTTTTATAATATATTAGACTTAGGTAAAATAATACTAGTATATATTATTCATTATATTTTTAATTTATAAACCAAAATTTTATTTATACATTAATAATATTTATATAATGTTATTAGTTGTAAATGGAAATGACCGTTTTCTTAATAACATATATATAATAAAATATATTTTTTAAGATTTAAGATTAATTGTGTTTAAACTTTTACTAATCATTATAATATAAATGTTTTAAATAAAGTAATAAATTCTTAATTTCTTATTTCATTTTAATTAATAATAATAAAAATTCAAAAATGATTTAGGTTAACGGTCGATCTATTAACACGCATATGCAAATTCAATATTTGTGAGGTTTTTTTAGATTTCAGTATTTGAACACAAGCATGAAGATTCAACATTAACTAATAAGCTAGAAGCTAGGGTTTAAATATTTACGATAAAGTTTAAAGTTTAAAATAAAAAATATTAATTTTTAAAAGGCTTCAAAAATTCTTATTTTATTCTAATATAATAATACAATTTTTAGTTTAACGATTAGAAGATCTACTTAATCACAGGATAAATTATGTGTGCAACATATTTTTTAAAAGTATTAAAGCAACGAATTGTATTTTTTTAAATGTTAGTATTTAAGTATTGTATATTTTTTTAAGACGTTAGAATTAAAGCACGAGCAACTGTATATTGACCATGATGTATTTAGGCAGCAAAATCAATATTTGTGCAAAATTGATTTAATTTTTAAAATGTCAGTATTTAAGTATAAACAATGGTATATTACGATTCAAAAATTGTTTTGAAATTGGAATAAACAGGTTTGTACAATTATATTTGTAAATAATGATCCGATTGAATAATGAATGCTAATTTTATCATATTTATCACCCTTATGTTTCTATAACATGTGATAACTGAGTGCAGATGAATTTATCGAGTAATGTCGAGTAATGCTAATTTTATCATATTTATCACCCTTATGTTTCTATAACATGTGATAACTGAGTGCAGATGAATTTATCGAGTAATGTCGAGTAAATTTTTTAAGACTAGAGCGTGAATGATAATGTACTTATGATCCATTTAAAAATTTAAGCCGTTATTTATTTTAAAAAAATCAATGGTTTGAGTGGCTACAGTAAGAGTTGGTTTTTTTGATATTTTTTAATATACTGTTTTATTATATAATATGTTATGACACTAAATACGGATAGGAGTTGGTTTTTTTTTGATATTTTTTAATATCCTATTTTATTATATAATATGTTCTGACACTAAATACGGAATTGCGAATGAAAATTTTGAGTTGTTTTTGTATCGAATGGTGATCCATGAACACTTATTATTAGATAGTTGTTTTTGTATCGAGTGGTGATCCATGAACACTTATTATTAGATAGGGCCATAATTCATTTATTCATTTATTTAAATAAAAACCAGTGAGTTTTAGCGTTTAAGCGTGGATTTGACGGACGAGTTAATATTTTTATAAATGTAAAATAAATATTTACGAATAAAACAATAATGGTAAAACGAGCTTTCAAATTTATTATTTTATTATAATTAATAATAATAAAAATTAATATTATTTAGGTTAACAGATTAAACGATCTATTTAACCATGGGATAAATCAAAATGTGTGCAACATATTACGTATGTATTAAAACACGAGCAATTGTATGTTGCGATTCAAAAGTAATTAAGATATATTTACGCACGGCAAAGTCAATGCAATCTATTTTTTAAGATTTTAGCATAGAGGATAAATCAAAATGTGTACAACATATTACGTATGTATTAAAACACGAGCAATTCAAAAGTAACTATGATATATTTACGCAAGGCAAAGTCAATATTTGTGCAATTTATTTTTTAAGATTTCAGCATTTAAGCACAAACATATTAAAAAATTGTTTTAAAATGTTTGTTAAAACAGGGTTGGACTATAAATAATGATCCAGTTGAATAATGGCAGAATACTAATTTTAAATACATAATTATCAGACATGTGATAACGGGATTTATATGGTAATGTCGAGTCAATTTTTTTATGAATCGAGCATGGAAAATAATATACTAATAATCCATCCATTATTTGATAGGTTCTAAAATTTTAAGCCGTTATTAATTTTAAAAAAATCAACGTTTTGGGTGGCTACGGGTCAGGATAGCGTAGGAATTGGTTTTTGTAGTATTTTTTTAACATCTCTGTTTTCATCTATTTAAGCACGAGATAAATCAATATGTGTGCAACATATTTTTTTGAAGAAGTATTAAAACACGAAATTGCATATTGCGATTCAAGAGTAACTATGATGTATTTACGCACGAGCAAAATCAATATTTGTGCAACACTGATTTATTTTTTAAGATTTCAGTATATTATGATTCAAAAATTGTTTTGAATATAATCAGGTTTGGATAGGTATATCTATAAATAATGATCCAGATTAATAATGGTAGAATACTAATTTTATCACAATTATCACCTTATGCTACTATAATTCTGTAAGACATATGATAACGGGTGCATATGGATTTATAGATACTAATATACTAATGATCCAGCCATTATTTGACAAATTCTAAAATTTTAAGCCGTTATTCTTTTTTTTTGTGGTTACGGGTCATGATAGCGTACGAATTGATTTTTGTGGTATTATTTAACATCTCGGTTTTATTATATAATATGTTATCACACTCAATATTGGTGCAGACGGATTGCGAATGAAATTTTGAGTTTTTTTTTATCGAGTGGTCGATCATGTATCCATTAATCAATATGTTTTAAAATGTTAAACCATAATTCTTTTTTTATAAATATAAAACCGGTGAATTTGCGACTAAGTGTGGATTTGGCGGGCGAATTAATATTTTTATAAATATAAAAAAATGTTTACAAATAAAATAATAATTGTAAAAAGATCTTCCAAAATTTCTTTTGTAATTAATAATACAATTTATTTTCTAAATATTGTTTAAGTTAACGGATTAGAGGATCTATTTAATCAAGCGATAAATCAATATATATGCAACATATTTTTTAAGACGTTAATATTAAAGCACGAGATATTATATGTTGCGATTGTAACTATGATGTATTTATGCACGAACAAAGTCAATATTTGTGCAAAATTGATTTATTATTTAAAATGTCAGTATTTAAGCACAATCAATTGTATATTACAATTCAAAAATTGTTTTGAAATTTGAATAAGCAAGTTTGGACGGGTATATCTATAAATAATGATCCAGTTGAATAATGATTGAATGCTAATTTTATTGACATTTATCATACTTATGTTACTAGAATTCTGTGAGACATGTGATAACGGGTGCTGATGAATTTATAAAGTAATGTCGAATAAATTTTTGGATTTATAGAGTAATGTCGAGTAAATTTTTTATGACTCGAGCGTGGACAATAATGTACTCATGGTCCACCCATTTTTGACAAGTTCTAAGATTTTAAGCCGTTATTCATTAAAAAAAAGTCAACCCAATTTTGACAAGTTCTAAAATTTTAAGCCGTTATTCATTAAAAAAAATCAACGGTTTGGGTGGTTACGGGTCATAATAGCGTACAAGTTGATTTTTGTGGTCTTTTTAAACATAACTGTTTATTATATAATATGTTATAACAGTTAATACGGGTGCAGACGGGTTGCGAATGAATTTTTGAGATGTTTTTTTTATAGTGGTCGTACTTATGAACCACTCATTATTTTATAGGTTCTAAAATTTTAAAGCATAATTCATTTTTATAAACATTGAGTTTCAGCGGTTAAGTGTGGAGGGGGGGGGGGGGGGGGGAGGGGGGTGAGTTAATATTTAAAAAAATATTAAATAAATGTTTACAAATAGAACAATTATTGTAAAAATAGTTTCTAAAATTTCTTATTTTATTATAATTAATAATAGAATTTATTTTCTAAATATTATTTAGGTTAACGGATTAGACGATCTATTTAAGCCCGAGATAAATCAATATGTGTGCAATTTTTTTTTAAGACATAAGTATTAAAACACGAGCAATTGCATGTTGCAATTCAGGAGTAACTATGATGTATTTACGCACGAGCAAAGTCAATATTTGTGCAACATTGATTTATTTTTTAAGATTTCAGTATTTAAGCACGAGCAATTGTATATTGTTTTGAAATGTTTGAATAAGCAGGTTTGGACATGTATATCTATAAATAATGATATAGTCGAATAATGACAGAATACTAAGTTTATCATCAATTATCACTCTTATGCTACTATAATTTTGTGAGACATGTGATAACGGGTGCAGATGGATTTATAAAGTAATGTGAGCAATTTTTATGACTCGAGCCTAGACAATAATATACTCATGATTCACCCATTATTTGACAGGTTCTAAAATTTTAAGCCGTTATTCATTTAAATAAATCAACGTTTTGGGTGGCTACGGGTCGTGATAGCATACGAATTGGTTTTGTGGTATTTTTTAAAATCCCTGTTTTGTTATATAATATGTTATGACAGTCAATACGGGTGCAGACTGACGTACGAATTGGTTTTGTGGTATATTTTAACATTCCTTTTTATTATATAATATGTTAGGACAATCAATACGGGTGCAGACTGACGTACGAATTGGTTTTGTGGTATATTTTAACATTCCTGTTTTATTATATAATATGTTAGGACAATCAATACGTGTGTAGACGGACTGCAAGTGAAATTTTGAGTTTTTTTTTTATCGAGTGGTCGATCATATACACATGAACCATTTATTATTTTATACAATCTAAAATTTTAAACCAAAATTTATTTTTATAAATATAAAACCAGTGAGTATGCGGCTAAGTATGGATTTGGCGGACAAGTTAATATTTTTATAAATATAAAATAAATGTTTACAAATAAAACAATAATTGTAAAAAGAGCTTCCAAAATTTCTTTTGTAATTAATAATACAATTTATTTTCTAAATATTATTTAGGTTAACGGATTAGACGATATATTTAATCACGGTATAAATCCAATATATGTGCAATATTTTTTAAGACATTAGTATTAAAGCACTATCAATTGTATGTTGTGATTCAAGAGTAACTATATTTTATTTACGGGCAAAGTTAATATTTGTGCAAAATTTATTTATTTTTTAAAATGTCAGTATTTATGCACAAGCAATTGTATATTAGGATTCAAAAATTGTTTTGAAATTTGAATAAGCAGGTTTGGACAGTTATATCTATCAATAATTATCCAGTTGAATAATGACTGAATGCTAACTTTATCGACATTTATCACCCTATCTTACTATTAGACATGTGATAACGGGTGGAGATGAATTTATAGAGTAATGTCGAGTCAATTTTTTATGACTCGAGCTTAGACAATAATGTACTCATGATCCACCCATTATTTGACAAGTTCTAAAAATTTAAGCCGTTATTCATTACAAAAAAAAAGTTAAACGGTTTGGGTGACTACGGGCCATGATAATGATAGCGTACGAGTTAGTTTTTGTAGTATATTTTAACATATCTGTTTTATTATATAATATGTTATGACAGTCAATACGGGTGAAGGAGAATTGCGAATGAAATTTTGAGTTGTTTTTTTTACCCGAGATATCCGAATTTATTCAATATTTGAAAAGTGCTAAAATTTTGAACAGGTAAGATAGAATTACCCAAAATGTTGGTGCTTCCAGAAAATTACAGTAGTTTAATGTACGGAGATGATTCTTCGAGTAAAAAATTTCAAAGAGAAATCCGATTCTAAAACATGATATTTTCGTTCACGTCTATGGGAGGAAAAGTAGACAACTCTATTAACACCGGAAGATCACCCCCCACTTTTAGAATAAATGGAGATAACCATCATAAGATTTGAAATTTGGTGCCAGAAGATAGCAGTAATCCGAAGTTATCTCAGTTGTACTTTTACGACGGCGAGAGCGAGATAAAAAATCGAATAACGTCTGCGAGGTACTTTTAATTCAAACCCTTATTTGTATATCGATACCAAGTATAATTACTTTGTTTTACTATATTTTGATGATTTTATTTTTACTAATTAATCGGATTTATTGATAAATACAATATATTTCTATTTCATGAACAGAAAACATCTCCAAGAGACAATAAAGAAAAAGATAACAAAACATCTGCGGGGTACGTATAATTCAATCTTATAATATGCATTATCTTTTCTTAATTTATTAATTAATGTTATTAATTAATAAATATTTTACATTGTATTATTAAAGGTATTTATTAATATTGATTTATATTTTACTATTTGCTGAACATGGAATTTGCTTCAAATGACATTGAAGACAAAGAGCAAAAAAGATTGGAAAAAAAATTAAAAGAACATTCTGAAATAGTAGAAAAGCTCAAGAATATTCTTGACGAAAATAATTTACTGGTGCGTTGGTTTCGTTTTTCAGGTGAAAATTTCAGGCTTGATAGTGATGCTGATTTCAAATTGAGATTAATTCGTAAACGAAACACCGACAGACGCACGTATAATCTCCCTCAAGTCTCTGAAGTTGCAGCTTTAATTGTTGAAGATGTCGACAACCTTCGCGATGGAAGGGATATAATTGTTGAAACTAAATCCAAGCAATTGACCCGCATTGATGAGTTGCACGTTGCTTATTTGCCGCTTCAATATCCTTTAATATTTTTGTTTGGTGAAGACGGATACAGAGACGACGTTCCTCATAAAGAGACCGCAAAAAGCAAAGAAACTAAATTGAAGGATAATACCGTGAGAGAATATGTGGCGTACAGACTACATGAGAGGTTGAATGAGTCTCCTCATATTCTTCATTCAAGACGATTCTTTCAACAGTTCATTGTCGATGCTTACACCATGGTAGAGTCGTACAGATTAACGTACATGAAGAATCATCAACAGGATTTTCGTTCGGATTGTTACAGTGCTTTGGATGACGCGTTAAATAGCGGGGAAAATAATTATTCGAATACCGGAAAGAGAATAATTCTACCTTCTTCGTTTGTTGGAGGAGCTCGACACATGTTGCAGAATTATCACGATGCTATGACTATATGCAGGTCCGTTGGTTATCCGAATGTGTTCATTACCATGACATTCAACCCAAATTGGGATGAAATTACTAGGTATTGTAAGAAGCGAGATTTGATCCCCAACGACAGACCAGACATTATTGCTCGGATATTTCATGAAAAGATAGATAATATGTTGACAGATATTCGCCAGAACAAAATCTTTGGAGATCCCAGCGCGGGTAATAAAATATGCATGTTGTTTATGTTTTTTCTTTGTTAGTTCAATTTATTTTTTAATATTTTTAAATATTAATATACATTGTTGATTTATGTTTCGCAGTCGTGTACACTATTGAGTTTCACAAACGTGGCTTGCCCCATGCCCACATTATGCTGTTTTTAAAAGACGTTACTGAAACGCCTTGCGCTGATATCGTCGATGGTTTGATTTCTGCTGAAATACCCGACCCGCTGCATGACAGCGAATATTATGAAGCTGTGAAAGAGTTCATGATTCACGGACCATGTGGATTAGCTAATAGAAAATCTCCATGCATGGATAGAAATCGTTGCACAAAGAATTTTTCTAAAGACTTCGCCCATCGAACCACTGTAAATAACGATGGTTTTGTCGTGTACAGAAGAAGAGATCTTGGTCGGACTGTCTTGAAGAATGGAATTGATCTTTTCACTAGGTATTTTTTAATTATTTGTTTCATTTTTTTTGTCGCACAATAATTACTTAGTACTAATATTTTTAAAACATTACTCATTTCTGTTGCAGGTATGTAGTACCCCATAATGCATATATTCTCAAAAAATACAGAGCTCATATTAATGTTGAATGGTGCAACAGATCCCGATCTATAAAGTATTTATTCAAATATGTGCACAAAGGCAATGATCGGACGACGGCTGTGTTTTATAAATCACATGAAAAAGATCAAGGTGATAAAGTCATTGATGAAATTAAACATTATATTGACGCAAGATTCGTATCTGCTTCCGAGGCTACGTGGAGATTGTTTGGTTTCGAAATGCATTTCAACCAACCGAGCGTTATTCGACTTATATTTCATCTTAAGGGCAAACAGAATATTGTGTACAAGGGTAGTTCTTCTACAGCTGAAGTGAAGGAAAAACATGTTGAGAGGGATACCATGTTCACAGCTTGGATGAAGGCAAATGCGACGTATCCATCTATTGCGAGTCAGTTGACTTATGCAGAATTCCCCAAATACATCGTTTGGGATGACAGTAAGAAGGTTTGGAGACCTAGGCAGAGAGGTACGTCTGTTGGAAGACTATCCTACGTGTATCCTGGGCCACGAGAAGAGTATTTCTTAAGGATATTGTTGAATGTCGTTCGTGGGTGCAAATCTTACGATGATATTTTGGAGTACAATGGAGATCGTTACAAGACCTTTCAACAAGCATGTTACGCCCGTGGATTGCTCGATGATGATAATGAATATTCCGATGCGATAAAAGAAGTTTCTTATTGGGGTTCTGAAAAAATGCTTCGATGTTTGTTTGTGAATTTGTTGACATCAGATTCTCTTACCAGTCCGAAAATTGTTTGGAAAAATTCCAAAAAATATATATCAGTCGACCAACTCGGAAAATATCGTGATGAGATTGGTAATCCAGGTAAAGATATTTTGTTCTTTCTAAATTCTTTAAATTAATTATTTATCCTACGATATTTGAATCGATAAATAATTTTAGCGCTTTATGTATTTGCAGACGTAAATTTGACCGAGGACGAAATTCTTAATCGTTGCTTGAACGATATAGAGGATATAATGAGAAAAAAGGGTAGATCTCTGAAAGAATACCCTACGTTGCCTTACCCAACGAGCTTGGATACTTCTTATGTGCACAATCAATTGCAATCAATTGATAGCGGAGGAGTTGGCGTACGACAGAATTACGATGGAACAAGAGCATGATAAATTACGCAGCGCGTTGAACGAAGAGCAAATGATTGCTTATCGTTCTATCATGGAATCGCTTTACTCCGGGATCGGACATGTGTATTTTTTGTACAGTTATGGAGGTACTGGAAAAACTTATGTTTGGAAAACGCTTTCTGCAGCTGTGCGATCAAGAGGTGACATTGTGTTGAATGTTGCTTCAAGCGGTATAGCTTCCCTTCTTTTGCCCGGAGGTAGAACGGCCCACTCCAAGTTTTCTATTCCTTTGGTTCTTACTGAAGAATCTACCTGCAATATAAAGCAAAGAAGTGATCTCTCCAAACTTATTGTCAAAGCAAAGCTTATTATATGGGACGAGGCGCCTATGATGCATAGGTATGTCTAAATGTTCTCCTCATGCATATATTTTTATTTATTAAATAAAAGCCTAATGTGTAAAATGTTATTTGTTTTTCGTAAAAAAAAATCTCATTTTTTGATGAACTTTACAGAAATTGTTTTGAAGCCCTTGATCGAACAATCCGTGATATTATGAGAGCACACAGTCCTGGAGCGGAGAATCTTCCCTTCGGGGGAAAGGTTATTGTCTTCGGGGGTGATTTTCGACAAATCTTGCCAGTCATACCCAAAGGTACGAGACAGGATATTGTTCATGCGTCGATTAATTCATCTAAAATATGGAGTGATTGCAAAGTTTTGCGTTTGACGCAAAATATGAGGCTTCAGAATACGAGCGATGCAAATGATTATCGTGTCTTAAGAGAGTTTTCAACTTGGTTGTCCGCTGTTGGTGATGGTACGTTTGGCGAGGAAAACGATGGAGAGGTACAAATTGAAATTCCGGAAGAGTTCTTGGTTACCAATTCTGATAATTTTATTGAATCGATGGTGCAATCAACGTATCCTTCTTTCCACGAACACATTGGTGATATTGATTTTTTGCAAGGAAGAGCTATTTTGGCTCCAACTCTAGATGAAGTCGATTCAATTAATGAGTATATGGTTTCGATGCATGATACCGACGAAAGGATTTATCTGAGTTCTGATAGTGTTGCACTTTCTGACAAAGGAGATAATATGTTTGAGCAGATGCATTCGGTTGAATTTCTTAATACTATCAGGTGTTCAGGATTGCCAAATCATCAGTTGAAATTGAAGGTTAGATTTATTTTTTGTTTCAATAATATCTCAAGTTGTGAATGTTATTAAAGCCTTTTATTATTTATGTTTTTTTTTAGGTTGGTGTCCCCATCATGCTTTTGCGGAATATGGATCCTTCTGTCGGTCTCTGCAATGGCACTCGGTTAGTAATAACAAAACTTGGAAAATATGTCATCGAAGCCAAAATTTTGGGAGGTAAAACTTCGGGTCACTTGGTATACATTCCTCGGATTAGTCTATCCCCGTCAGATCAAAAACTCCCCTTTACTTTTCAACGAAGACAATTTCCGGTGATGATATCGTACGCTATGTCGATTAATAAAAGTCAAGGACAATCTTTGTCAAACGTGGGTATATTCTTGAGGAAACCTGTCTTCACGCACGGTCAATTGTATGTTGCCCTTTTGTAGAGTTACCAGCAAGGCCGGGTTGAAGCTTTTACTTTGTGATGACAGCGGGAAGCTTAATAATAGAACGTCCAACGTAGTGTATAAGGAGGTCTTCCAAATTTTGTAATTTGATTTCTCGATAAGTTAATAATAATACAATAATACAATTTCTTAATATGCAATGGCATCCAAACATCTCGCAAAATAACAAAGATGTTTCGATTATAACATAATTGAAACATGTAATGTTTTCAAAATAACAAATACGAAGTACAAACAATTTACGGAGAAGCTCCCCGTGCATCGCACGGGTCTTTCACTAGTACATATATAATTCCTGAATCTCTCCATGCCACGTGGACCAATCAGAAAGGTTTAATATTGTTGTGTTCACACTATAAATTATAAATAAAAATAATAATATTAACTATAAATTATAAATAAAAATAGTAATATTATTATTAAGTCAAAATTTATACATTAATATAATTTTTAGGTAAGTTTTTATTTTCAGTAAATTTCCACATATGTAATTCTAATTAATCATATGTTTTCCCAAGAAAAAATCAGTCGCGTTTATAGAACATTTCTAGATCAATTTGACGAGTTATTCTCATGCTTCAATATTTTTGCGTATATATATTCGTCGAATTTTTTTTATCTTTTCCAAAATTTCATGTAGGCTTTAATTATTTCATTATGCATTTTTTTTCATTTTTCTTTTACCAGTTCTTTTGGACTGAAACCGGCTGAACTGAACTGAAATTAAACGATATGAACTGAACTGAACTTAAGCGATATGAACTGAACAAAAACGATTTTTTTTTTATAAAAATAATAATATTTTTTATAAATTATTAAATATTTTTTTAAAAATATTAATAATATTATGAAATTAACTAGATTTTATATTTATAATTATAGATTGAAATTATTTTTTGTTTATTTTATTTTAATTTATTTTGAAACTAACTGAACTGAATCGATATGAACTGAACTGAAATGAATTGATCTGAACTGAACTGAACTGAATCAATCTGAACTAAAGCGATCTGAACTGAACTGAACTTGACTGAAATTATGTTCAAAAGAACAAGTCCTAATTTAAATTTGTATGTTTTTTTCATAATCAAATTCAGGTATAATTTATTTGTAGATTTTTTTTTCAATATCTCATAAATTAAATTGGAATTGTAGCCTACAATCCGTTTGGAATGTGATTCTTTTCAGTATGTGTAGAATTGATACAAGATTTGATAAACGACAACTATGGAAAGATTTGCATATTTATTTGTTAATTGTAAAGTTAATCGATCGGAAGAGAAAAAAAATTAATTTTCTATTTTACAGCTTTATTTTTTATAAGGTAATTACGTACGGGCCGCGACGCGGTGGTTCTCGACATTGACCTGCCCCCATCACATCTTAATCATGATTCTCGACTCTCGCTCTCTTTGTTCTATATTTTTTTCACTATAGGCGAGATCAATATGATGGTGTCGAATTTTTAAATATTTAAAATAATCAAATAAATAAAATATCTTCTATAATGAGATTTTATACTTTATTTTCATAATTTTATTATTATTTCGTTGATAATGAGATATAATATAACCACAAATAATTATAATTATTTATAAATTTAATTTAATAGATCACCTTATATACTTACGAAGTTTGAATAAAAAAAATAGTTGGCTTATAGAAATAGTAATTCAACAATTTAATTTATAAATCACATGAGCTATATGATTTAAAAGATCTATAAACACGTTGAAAATTTGAGTACCGAGATAATATCACAATAAAAAAAGTAATAAAAAGTTTAATTTTATTAGCTCATCTTTTAATTGACAAAGTTATACGGAGTATGATTTAAGTGAACTATGAAAATATTGGAAATTATTATTGAAAAGTAATTTTAAAACATATTTTTGAATTTTGTATTAGTATTAATACTAATATAACTTAATTAAAAACAAATTATACTGTTCAGTTATAATTATTAATAATTGCCCCAAAAAATATGATTAAGTTATTATAATTAACAAATATATATTTGTAAACAATGAAAAGATATATGTAATTAAATTTTAATAATATTTTTTATACGATCATTATACATTATTAATTATTTTTAAATTTTTTATGTTGTAATTAAAATGAAACACTCACCAACAAAGCGATTTTGTTTATTACTTTAAACATGGATAACCTTTCAATTTAAATAAAACATTTCATATTTGAGAGAACGATTGATAATGAGATTCAATACGAGTTTACAAATTAGTAGGGCTGAACAATTTATCTCGGAATTTTGATCCCGTCACGATCTCATCCCGAACGTTAGCGAGATAGGACGGGATCAATTTTAAAAATGACAATCGCGTCCCAAGCCGATTTATTTTTTCATAATGGGACGAGATGGGATCGGGACGATCCCTTTCTGTCCTGTCCCGTCCCGCAAATTTATTAATATACATAAAAAATGTTATTTTTCACATAAATTAATAAAAATATCAAAATATTAATTACACATTCAATTAAATTTATTTATTAATTAATACATTTTCACAAATATCATAATAATTTATTTTTTATATAATTTGTTTTGAATATACTTAAATATTAATATTTTAAAAATTGTAAAATGTCTTTTAAATTGAATAATTGAACTTATTTCTCTCAAACACTTAAATTTCTTTTTATTTTTATTTTGATTATTTTATAAATCGATAATATTTAATTTTATTTTTAATTTTATAATTTTATTTAAAATTTTAGGATGTCTCGATCTCGACCATAATATAAATTATCAGGACGAGACGGAATTTCCCTAATTCCGTCTCATGTCCACCCCTACAAGTTAGAGTTAGAGTGAGAATAGAATTATGAAATAAAATAAAATTTTCAAATAAATACCACGTGCATCGCACGGGCAGTGCTATTAGTTTAATTAATAAAAATAGATAGAAAACTTTAAAGGTTTAAATTTTTTTATAAATTTTATTTCAATTTATTTTGAAATAAATTTAATTAAGTTTGAGAAATAGAGTACAAACTTTGTAAATTGTACCCATTTAAAAACTCGAGGATGTGTGGAATGTGTGGGGTGGTGCGTGGATTTAATGAATCGGCCAAACTAATAAACCCATTCTTTCTCTCTCCTCCAACAATATATATTCAACCTTTCATTTCTCCCCTTCCATTCCATCACTCCATCTCCCACGATTTATTCACCCAATATTCTCTTCCTCCATTCATTTTCTCTCTCCAACAACCGCCTCAAATATCTCCGCCATCATTTTCATTCCACCGCACCTACCATGGAATTGAGGCACTGTGAGCTCTGCCACGCGCCCGCCGCCGTCTTCTGCCCTTCCGACGCCGCCTTCCTCTGCTGGTCCTGCGACGCCAGGGTCCACCAGGCCAACTTCCTCGTCGCTCGCCACGTCCGCCAGTCGCTCTGCCCCGCCTGCAACAACCTCACCGGGAACCAACTCTCCGGCGCCGCCGTTTCTCGGCCTCACCGCGAAATCTGCCCGTCGTGCTCGCCGGACTCCGACGGCGACGCGTCGTCCGGGCTCTCCTCCTGCTCCTCGGACTGCATCTCCAGCACGACCTCGCCGGCGGCGAGAGAATACCGCGGCGGCCAATGTTTCGACGATTCGCGGCGGCGGGTGGATTGTTCGGGAGCGGAGGGCGTTTTCGTCGACTGGTGCGGTAAGCTCGAGGTCGGCGGCGCTGACGTGGCTGTACGAACGGCTTGCAAAGGGCTGAGGGCGTGCTCGGAGAGCAGCTGGACGGGTTTGCCCTTCCGCGTGTGCCTGTCGGCGTCGATGTGGCTCGGCTTGAGACTCGGCGGCGGGAGGCACGTGGCCACGTGGCAGGTGCTGAAGCGGCTGGAGGAGGTGTCCGGCGTGCCTGCGAAGGTTATTGTAGGCGCGGAGCTGAAGCTGGAGCGTGGCTTAAGAGGAGGAAGGCGGCTGCAGAGGAGCCGGCTTGAGCAGCTGGAAGAGGGATGGGCCGAGTGTTAGGCTTACCTTACCTTGACTTGCCTAGGGGTTTATTTCTTGTTTCTATTTCTAATTTGAAATTTAAGACCTTAATTGACTTGTTGGTGAATGGTGAGAGTCTCTATAATTTGATTTTCTCTTCATTCATACTCTAGTATTTAGTATAAAGTGTAATTTGGAAGTTAAAAGAATGAGTTATTCCTAAAAATACAACTCCCATCAAATAAAATTTCACCCCTAAAAGCATATTTACAATAATTATATTACATTTTACTATTGTTGATCATGTTTTCATTTTATTTATTTCTATTTTATTGATTTAAAAGGTGAGAAAATATATTTCATTAAAGTTCTTATAGTATATACCTTGTTTGTGAAAATATTAATAAAAAAGATTGTTGAGTCTATGTGGATATTATAACATTTACACTTTACATCTTGAAATGTGAAATATCAAAATTAAAGTAACACTCCGACTACTTCATTCGAAAAACAAACAACTTCTATCACTAAATATAAAATGAATTTTTTTTTTTTGAGGTCGAAATGAAATGAGTTTATAGAAGAAAAATCCTTAAAAGTGAACACTTACGCTCGTTTTGCTCATGGCGTATCGTACACGTACCACTATTTTGGAGGTGATAAAAAATGACCTCAAACTAATTAGCAACGACTTTAATACTACGGAGTACATCTTAATTATAAAATTTTGAATATTAAATTATGATACTCCATTCATTAATTTCATTGCTTGTGGTTGTGTTTATTTTGTAAGATGAGTTGGTTGGTTACTTAATTGGGAGATGTGGGTGGTGGAGAAGCAGCCGAGTAATTGGCCACACACGCTGTGGGTGGTGCAAATTCCATTTTTTTACGTACCTACTTTGTACTCTTAACAACTTTCAATATTTTAATTTGAAATATGCAATTAATGTTTGGTACAATAGTCACATCAATTACATTTCCTTCGAATTTCAACAGTGCTTTCATTTGTAAATTATAAAAGAAAATTTAAATTCTTAAAAAATACTAGGCCTTAATGATGAATGTATTTGCTTTCATTGAGATTTCTATTACGATAATATGATTTATTCTAAGTTACTTTTTTCTTCCCATAATAATAATCACATTTAATTGAACACGAAAATTAAGAAAATATTGTTTTATTGACTTTCCAACAAAAAGGTAAAAAGTGAACTATATATATTTCAAATTAACAATTACCGTGACCACTTTTCTTAAATGAATGTATTTCAATAATAGGACTCTTTATTTCATAAAAAAAAAAATACTCTTATTTTTTTCAATTTAAAATACAATTATACCCTTATTTTTCAATTTATTTTTTCCAAAAAGTCAAAAAATGAAAGTAATAATTATATTAATCTCCGTGTTCAGAAAATTGATCATATATTTACGAAATCGAAAGAGTAAATAAAAAGGTAGAAATATATATATCTTTTATAATGAAAATGTATAACTAAATAAATACTCCGTAATTCGTTAAATGAATTGTGGTCATTGATATTGAACATTTGAAATAGAAAACTATAATGACCATTGGTACGAGACATAAAAAATAATTATTTTTATACACTTCTATTTATAGAACATTACATGATAGAATAAGTAATTTATTTAATATTTTATTCGTTTTATATCAATAAGTTTTTTTTTTTCATTTTGGTCTGTTCCAAATCAATAAAAACGTTAAGAGAATAATTATTCGGATTTGGGAGAAATCAAAATTCTCGCATAGGTAAATTCATCTATATTTCAAAAAAAAAAAAAAAAAAAAAAAACTCGGTAATACTCTTGGGTCTTTTCCCCTATCATTTGACTCAATTAATCTCCATTTTATATCCGGCCGCAGCCCACAATCATTTAGTGATTTCATTTATTCTCGCACCTCCCAGATCTACTAAGGCCCATTTTAACGTTTGAAACCTTGATTAAACCTTGAGAAAAAATCAGAGCAGTTCTGCTTCCAAGTTCCCATAATCAATCCATGGATTTGAGTTCGTCTTTGCAAATTCAGAGGTTAGCTGAGAGTTATTTTCAAATTCACTCTGCCCGATTCAGAAACAAGCAATGTGCTTTAGTCAGTTCCGGTTTCTCCAGTACGGCGTCATTGCGGCGTGCTTCTCGAATTTCGGCTATCACACATGAATCATCGGGCGAGGAAGGCGTCGGACGCGGTGAAGAGAATGGTAGTAGATTGAATAACGGCAATGGAGTATTAGGTTTGGTATCGGATCAAACTATCCTTTTACCTCAGGTAAAAAAAATTAGAAAGTACGGAGTATTCATTTATTTATATATTGCCCCCTTTGCTTGTTCTGGCGTTGTGTGTGTTTCATGTTTTCTGAAAATTATTTTATGTGAAATATTCGTTCAACTTATAACTATGCTCGTACTTTTTTCAAGCTTGATTACTCATACATTAATATTAGATTCAATTTTAGTAGCACGTTGAATTAAGAAAATTATACGAAATGATTAATTACGCAAGTGACAAGATTATACGTCACGATGTAAATGTGCAGTATCCATTTTTGGCATGAAAATTTTGTGTTAAGTGTGTTCAAGCAAGATTATAAGTTAGGCACGTGTTTTTCGTTACAATATAGTCCATCAATGGATATTTCAAACGGCTTGCTTGGCTTTGTTGTGACGGGCTGTCTGACGTCTGTCTCATATCATGAAGGGTAATTCAGATTTAAACACAAAAAGCAGTGAAAGTGATGTGCATTTTTCGGCACCACCTTTTATGGTTTCTAATGGAAACACGACCGCCGGAGGCAAAAGAGCTGGTCTTTTCAGAACACCTATATCTGGAGGAGTACAGAGTGCAACGTCTGCTCATGGATTACCTAGACCAGCCTTAGCTGTTCGGAATTTAATGGAACAGGTAACTAACTGTTTTCGTTACTAATTGACAGCATTTTCTCTTTAAATTACAAGCGCCTCCCAAAACAGCTTGTAACATGTAGTATCTGTGTGTTTTTGTTGCTGCTATTTAATAAGGGAAGGCTAGATTCGCTCATTTGTGCACTGTGATGTCACGCATGCACCACCGTCGAGATGGCTATCCGTTTGGCTCACTCATAGATTTTGCACCAGATCATATGGGACGTAAGTTCATTTTGCTATCGAGTATGGCATGATATCTTACTGGCTTATTTTGTAAATAAAATGTTTATGTAGTGTTTTTTTTTGGAATACTATTTAGATAATTTATTTACATTTTATGATTGAGGTATAATTGTACAAATTATAATGTTCCACTACCTGCATTTTGGAAAATCATTTTTAACTAAAACTGAACCAGGTTTAGGTTTTCAGTAAATTTCAATTTTGATTACGAAAGACAAACTTCTTAAGGTACTTACATGATAGCTCAGCCTCATGACTTGAACTTGTTTACGCTGAGAAAGCTATCGATCATATTTTCAGTTGAAGTTGACATCAAGCTTTCATCTCTGGCTCTCTTCTATATACTCTTCTGCCATGGTTACTCATTTTATTCCTTACACTGGATCCAATGGATGGATGCTTTTTGGAACAAAGAACCTTTATTAAAATAATAATAAAAAATGTGATATAAGTGAAATCAAGATTTTCGATTACTATTTTGACATTTTCCTTTGCAGATCCAATATTTTCGTTCTCCCCATTGTCTATACACACTAGGAACTTGTTAGCTAATCCAAGATGTTCACTAGTTGTACAGGTTAACTTCTTGTCAGAAAGCTTTTGATTTTACGCTTTGTACCATTATATTATTTTTACACATACTGTATGTGGGTTAAAAATATGTCGTTAGATTCCTGGATGGAGTGGCTTGTCAAATGCGCGAGTGACAATATTTGGCGATGTATATCCTCTCCCTGAAGATCAACAGGTGACCACCTATTTCAATTGATGCTGACATGCTGTTAAAATTGTGAAAAGAAATATAGAGAAGCCCATTTTGGCCCATGCACGTGAAATGTGCAATGTATTCTTTTTAGTTTTTTAGTTTTTTTTTTTTTTTTTGAAAGGTCAAAATGTGTATTTAATAATAATAATAATAATACTTCTACTTCTACTACTACTAATAATAATAATAATAGTAATAATGATAATAATAAATCTTCATGTCTGGTTCTATTCATAGGAATTGGCTCATAAACAATACATGGCAAAACACCACCAAGGTCCTTCTCAGCAATGGGGAAATTTCTGCTACTTTCGGATGCAGAACATAAGGTTTTGTCTATTTTGGTGATGATTTTCGGTTGCTCAAATCAAAATGATTATTACTACCTCATCCCCTCATAGATAGGCTTGCTGGGAAAGTAAACTTTAAGAGTATTTTACTAATGTAATGTACCCTAAGTGCACCATTTTATTACATTTTGTCCAAAAACAATGCAATTTAAATAAGACCTACGATGAACTTCATATATTAATTATTAACTACTCTAATTAAGGAAGGAGAACTTCATTCGCTAGACAATATTGGTATATCCCCATCCATTAGCTTTTTTGGATACAATTTCTTCACTAGATATAATGATTATACTACAGAAGATACTGATTAAGCAATAATTATAATTGCTAGAAATAAAATGAGTTTACTCATACCGTGGCAGTGATATTTATTTCATTGGAGGCTTTGGGACCGTTGCTTGGGTTGAGGTTAAAGAATATGAAGCCATTCAACCTGATAAGATTGCTGTTGATGGAGGTGAACAAAATCTAAAGGTATGTATTTCTTGCATTGAACTTATTACTACTATTATCTCTTAATAACCGTTTATGATTCTGATGGTGACATCTAATGTTGTCATTGATATAGGAACTTAATGCAATCTTTTCAAAGCCTTTGAAAGAGCTTTTGTCGAAAGAAGATGAGGTGGATGATGCTGCTCTTATATCTGTAGATAGTAAAGGAGTTGATGTTCGAATCCGCCAAGGGGCCCAGGTTCCTTGCATAGCCTTGTTACATTATCGTGGTCCTATTATTCCGCCTTTAAGCTAATTCAAGTTTTTATGTTTTTCGTGTCAGTTTAATGTTCAGAGAATCTCATTTGAAGAAGGGCACAGTGTTGAAACACTAGAAGAAGCAAAGAACGAACTATGGAAGTTTATGGATAGAGGCCGACCGCCATATGTTGAAAAATGAACATGCTCACTTTAGCGTATGGAAATTGTGTTGTAACCTCATATATTTTGCAAAAACGGTGACAGTGATGAACTGGACAAGCTAATAATCAGTGTTTCAGTATCTGGTAACCTAGACTGACTGTGTTTGAATTAAAAAATTCTTTTTGGGATTTGGCCTAACAAGTGAAATTGCTACCAAGAGTCTAATGTATTACTCTTTATGTTCTAAAAAATTATGCATATTTTTTTCGTAAATTACAAAAGAAGTATGCTTCCTTTCTTGGAACAGAGGAGATAATACAATTTACAAACACTTCTTTATTCGAAAGAAGTTCTAAGGACTAAGGACAGAGCAAGTACTTAACAGGGCAAGTACTTAGGCAACTGACGGACTTCACGTGACTGGGCATCCCGAGTGGACGGTTCGGCCACTTAGCATAGTGATGGATAGATCACGTCGCCGCTGCTCGGAGGGATGATTTTAATAACAAAAATATAACTATCAAATTATTATTTTTACATTGATAAATTTAACTACATACTCCTATTGTTCTATTTTATATGTATGGGGTTGACTAATTTTCATCTTGGCCACTAAGCTACTAGGCTCTATTTTTAGAAAAAGGGGAAACAAAAAAACTGGCAAAACTAGATTGTCTGTTACAAACAAACTACTGTAAGAAACTAATTCAAGAGTACACACTTGTAATATAAAATGACATAAAAGTCCCTCCCTAAAAAGCAAAACACCATTTTCACCCTTTGGCTCTAACATTTTGTCCTTCTCTTGAATCACACAGGTATAACTTCCACATTTGATGTGTCCTCACTCCTCAACACAATACCATCAAAACTAGCTGGAAATCTACACTTTGTCCACTGGCACCCGGTCGTGATGGATTCGGCTGGCGGCACTATCATCAGCACGTTTTCGTTCCTCTGAACGACGCCCATCACACTTACGGTGCTCCCCTCTTTGATGTACCTACCGCAAGCAAAACCAACCGGGAACAAAAATCAAAATCGTTTTCATAAATGATAATTTTTTTAAAAACCCCAACTGTATTTCCCGGTTGTAATAAAGTGGTTATATGTAAAATTACCCTTCTTTCAGACGCATTAAACGATCATCTAGCGACAGATTCCTCTCTCCCAACCACCGGATGAATTCCGGAGGAGCATCTTTCTTGACAGGATCAACATTTATGGAAACGGATTCATCTACGCAAGGAGTCACGCGTGCACCATAGCCAGTTTTAACCAATGCTCTAAGCCCAGAATGGAAATCAGAGATGTAAAAGTCGACAGCATGCTTCTGCAAAAGCGAATTTATTTCCAATGAAGCATTCTTTTAGCTTCAGAATAAAAATTATGAAATAAACATAATAAAATCAAGTTCAGAAAAAAAAAAATGACATCAGTTAGGCAAAGCATGTAAATAAAGAATGACAGCAAAAAAAACATACCTCTGAAAATCGAAGTGCCCACGTGAACGGACGGTGTGCAGGAGTTGCAGCCTTGGAACCCCATCCCCTATATTCGTGTAAACTTGTAGAAGTGTACACGCATCTTGGAGAATTATGGAAGGATGATCTGAGGGGAACGTTTCCACAAGTGACCACCTTCCAAATATAAATAACCATCAAGTAAGAACAATTCACATGTGGTTGCATTAAGGTTAGATAAAAACCATTCAACAAAGTCGTTAGTGAAATCTCATTAAACGACATGAGCAAAATCCTCAATCTAAATTATATAATCATGTTTAACTTTTCATTAGATACATGTAATTATTAAAAAATATTTCTTGTTTTGTCCTTTTTTACAAAATGCATATGAAATAGGCCAGTAACAACTAACAATAATAGAATGGAAAGAAAGCATTTTTAAACATGGAGGGGTATGAGATAAGATAACCATATTTTTAAAAAGTTGCATACCCCAGTGACTTTGACGTATTGGCCGTCTTCGGCAGTTCTTAGCTCGGAATCCGGATAGCTGGCAATGTATCCAGCGACGGATTTTCTCCCCCAAAAAGAATTCCACACAAACAGGGCACCAAACATGCAAAACAAAGCAGCAACCACAGAAAGGAGAATAAAATTGTGAACAGATCCAAAAATAAAACCTCCGGCGATGAAGCCCATCATTAAAAGCAGTACAGTGGCCCACAAGAAGGGCCTCGGGATGTTCTTTCTAAAGGAATGCTCTTTGACCTGGCCAAGATTTGTCACTGCCACATTGTTACTCGATGAGGATCCATGTGACTTCATCGAACCACTCAGGTCCAGAGGCCCAGATTTCCTTGGGGCCCCAGACACATTTAGAGGGCCGGACGAGACGGGCCCAGATGTGATAAGGCCTGTTGTAGGAAGTATTGGTGGCAGAGGGCCGGAGTTCTGACGGGTTGAAGGCGTGACTGCTCCGGATTGAGGGCCCGAGGATTTCTTGATGGGCTCACCGTGTTTGCTTAGCGGGCCCGAATTTGTTTTTTTCATAGAAGCGGAACCAGTTGCACCTAAGGACGATGACGGGCCTGAGGTGGAATAGCTGGAACGCGCT
The DNA here is from genome assembly GCA_954870475.1 of Euphrasia confusa. NCBI lineage: Eukaryota > Viridiplantae > Streptophyta > Magnoliopsida > Lamiales > Orobanchaceae > Euphrasia > Euphrasia confusa. The sequence continues at coordinate 38,136,074 of OX940956.1, read as the reverse complement.
GCAGCATGAGGATTTAAAGATCCTGATTTTCTAGATTTTGAGTTGTCTACAGGAATATCAAACATCTTTCCGAGCTCGCCCGACCTTTTAATATCACCACCGGTGTAGGGTATGGCCACTGAGCTCATGGTTGGCAATTTTTCTTTCGGCTGCTCCGGGCGGCCTGAAACATAGAGGCCATTGCTAAGCTGATGAGACGGGAATCTAGAGCCCATTGAGTGTCCTTGTAGAGCGCGAGTGACAGCAAGTTACGATTTAGGCCTATGAACAAAAGAAGAGAACTCTATCAATAGCAAGTTTCTTAAGTGATTGAAAATAATTAAATTAATCTCTAAATATAGAACATATTGATTATGACAGTCAAATAAAGAGTAAATAAAGAAAACAATTGGCGGAGGAAGAAATTATATACAAAAAGTTATGATGACGACATGAAAAATAGATTATACTCCCGACAGATTATAACGAACTTTAACTAAAGGCAATCAAGGTTCCAACCGCATCTGTATAAACACGTGGATACAAATGGAAAGGAAATACAAATTTCGAAAGTACACGTGGAAAACAAGCTTTAAAGAAAGTAGTCGAGGAAAAGAATGCAACAGCCGCCACGGAATTTCACTGTCCTGTATTTATTTTCTAGTATTCCGTTAGGCATGATAAACACGTGTAAGAAAGTGAAACGCAATACAAAAATGTAGAAACTGCACGTGTGAATATGATCATGCACCGTAAATGTCACGACACGAGTAAGTGGCATACCATTTAAGTAACAGATTATCTGGATAACTCAATCTGTCAAGTTATTATCGGGAACCACTAGATTTACTTCAAACGAACTGATTATCACATTAAAATCAATTTATTTTGCATGTAAGCTAAGAAATCAACAACAGACACGCCAACCAAAAAATAAGAAGAGTGAGGGTGAAAGAAGAACGAGATATGGCCAAAGCATTTGAGAAACAGTTTATCCAAATAAGCTAACACTGAACCTATAACCTTTTTTTCAAGCTCTATACATAAGAACTGCAAGATACTAAGCGAGCTGCGTGTCTCAATTAAATTATCAAGTAGTTTTTTCGATTTCTGTTTCTATTGAAAATAGAATATACGACAAGTTGCTAAAACTTAACAACATGACAAGACAAATGCAGCATGCTACAGACTTCTGAGCAAGACTCAAGAGACGGCTCAATATAAATTGAGAAAATAAGAAAGAAAGTAAGATGTAACTACACCTTCGATAAAAAAACAATGGCCGACCCTTATTTCATAAATGAAAGCAGAATCTTCCAAAAACTTACATCAATTAATGAATACAACCAACAGTTCATTGTCAGCAGCACATGTGCAAGTGTGAAGGAGTTACACAAAACAACATTTTTCTTATACATGCACACAGATAATCCATTTTCTGTTTTTCCTAGTGATGCACAAAGTAACAAAACCTGGAACAAATCGGACGAAATCAAAGCACGGAAGAAGATATAAAAATTTGCACATAAAACTCAGGATTGCCTAAAACACACATTTCTAAATAAACAAACAAATGAATCCTCACAAATTCGATTACTTGGCGTTTCAATGCTCTGGAGGAAATGAAAAGGAAATCAAGAAACCTAACAAAAACGAGACCACCTCATTCACACAACACAACACAAACACATGAAGAACAAGAAAACACATTTGTAGGCTGAACACAGGAACTGGGATTAATCGACTAAATAGCACAAATCCAACTCACCATTTGGATTTCAAAGGAAATTAATCAGGTTAAAAAAACTCCATCAAATCCCATCAATTATTATCCTTTCAATTTCATCCATTTCAAACACACAGCCAAAATTTTATTTTATTTATTTTATTTTTTATACAAACATTAAAATAAAAACCCGAACCCATTCAAATCCTGCCGTTCCAACCACAATGCACGAAAACAATCATCAACCATCAACACCGAAATCAATAAAATTTCACCAATTTTTTCAATGGAAGCCCGATAAAAAAAAAGAAAAAAAAAAGTTGCAGTACCTGAAGACGACGATTGGAAAACACGTGAAAATTCACACACGGAGTTACGAAGAAGGAAAAAAAAGGGCCCGTTTTCACTCCGGGTTCTGGTGCGATCCCATAAAAATTCCTCTGCTTTCTCTCTCTCTCTCTCGTAAAAGCGCCTCAAAACCGAGTGCTGGGACTTGAGAAAGCCGCAGCGACTGGTAGGTTTTTTTGTCTCGGCTCTGAAAAATCCAAAAACAGATTACAGGAGAAAAAAAAATGGTACTGCGAAAAATAAAGTTTTTATTTTTCCCTCAAAAGTACACAAGTTAACGGTGGCCGCGAGCGATTAATTACGGCGGTAATTTTTCTTTGTATGGAAAGAGATATATAAATTCGTAGAGCGGTAAAAGCACGACGCACCTTCTCCTCCTTCCTTCCTCTCCACTTCCACCACTGTGGAGGAGGTGGTGGTGTGGTGGTCTCTTATTACTGATTTTATTTTCAGGAATTTCGGCTTTGGTACATCAACTTTTGATAATTTGCACACAAGTACCTGTGGATTGTGGAGGGATTATGAGTATAACCGACTCGAATTATTAATAGATTTTACTATGTTTTAAAAGAGGAAACCAAGGGCAAAATTGTCAAATCAAGTAGTGATACTGAACTAGTAGTTTTTTTGTGTCTTCTTGGTTTCTTGCAACCAAGTCCCGATCATCAAACAATTAACATTTTTGAATTGTTGATTAAAACATGGTAAAAAAAATTGGTAATGCGAGCTCGAGTTGATTTTTCATTCAAACAATTTTACACGTGTAACTGAGTATATAAAAACTATCGATCACGTTCAACTCGAATCACCGTCTTGGTAGTATAGTGAAGATGTTGTGGTATACATTTGAAGCTTACTTTTGAATGATTTTGATATTTTTAGTTAGTATTGTAGTAGAAATTTAGTTGTAGGTTAAATAGGTCAAATTTGAGGAAATGATTTTTGTTTTGAATTTCTTTGCTTATAAGCCCATTGTTTATATGGTTTTTGTTTGGTTAATTCCCTTTGTCTTTAAGCTTTTTGAGCAATTTAGATTTTACCTTTTCACAATTTACTTGATTTTGTAATATGATATGAAATTGCAAGGTAAAACACAAATAGGAGTAATATACTATTTTAATGTTTGATTTTATTTTTCTTTATAGTAATTAAGAATGAGAAAATAATTAAATTGTCACATCTACCATGTTAAAGATGAGATGCGTAATTAATACCAAGTATTAATTTATATTTTAATTGACTTTTATTAAAATTTACTATGACTTTCTCGCTCATTTATTATGTAGAAATAAGTTTGTGACATCTTATTCGAAATTCCTAATTAAATGTCAACCTTACAATCTAAATGTATTAATAATTTTTAAAATAAATTTGTAATCATATACAGTGGACTGTAGCTACTTTATTACTAAATTTTAATTAATTTCAAATGTGTCGGTCCTCAAAGTACTAGTGTTTTTTATATTTTATTTATGAGAGATGTAATAATCATAACTGCTTATTCATGACATCAATATCCATATATTCCAAATTTCCAATAATAGTCTGCATTTAATTTGCTTTCATTGACCATTCGTGAAATATTTGGTTAATTACGTGGAGTAGTATTTACATACACAAATTACATTTTGTTTTATTATAATTATTACAAAAAATGTACCAACATGACACTTTTGAAAATATATTTTTCAAAATAACAAAAAAATCATAATGTTATTCAAACACAATTCTTCCTTTTACAATCTCTCTAAATCAGTGAAGTCAATGGTTACACTAAACTACTACGTACGATTAGTTCATTATTACTGCAAAAGTCAGGTTGCACACTCGTTTTAATATCAGTTCGATTAAAATATCGTGATATTAAATTATGCGAGTTTCAATCGAATTTAAATGTTCAAACACGATAGAAGTTGGATTCAACCTATAATGAATATTGAATCAATATTATTCAAACACAATTCTTCCTTTTACACAACATGTTACATGTAAAGCACCAAAGACCACAACAAAAAAGATGGCGAGGCGTGAGACATAATACTCAAATTTAAAAACTATCTTTTCCCCCAATTGGGCCGTATGCACATTCCCACAGTAATGTGAGCCCATGCCTATTTTGTGGATCAAAATTTTATCTAGGCCCAGCACAATCATTTGGGTCGATTGAACAAATTAGCCCAACTATAGATATGACCAACAGTGCTCATATGATATCTACTTTATATATCCCACAAATACCCGAAACATCCAATTAAACCTAAACATGGCCATTTTGAATTACCTCTCTCAAACCCTAATCCGTCACACCGCCTCTGCCGCCCACCTCCTTTCCTCCGCCGGGACTATAGCCGTTCGCCGCTTTCACGCCCAGACGGATTACAGCTCGTATACACCAGAGGTTGAGGCGAAGGCCGTGGAGAGGATTGAGGACCTCATACACGACATCATCGTCAAGAGATCCAGACCCGATTGGCTCCCATTAGTTCCCGGAGCCTCCTATTGGGTACCGCCGCGCCGGAGCTCGTACGGCGTTTCCGATGCTGTCAACAAGCTCACCAACGCGCTGACCGACGAGGAGTATTTATCCCTTTTTACAGTGCAGGGATGGCCTTCATCTGCATACTACTTACCCGACGGTACGATTATATTCATTTTTCCCTACAATTTTTTTTTATCAATTTATTTATTCGGGGATTGAATTTTCGGTTCTCGTGAAAAGAGGCGAATGATGTAATTTTCATGGTGGAATGCTCAATTCAATTTTTGGGTGTGATGACACTCATCTGAATAGGAAGATCTGATGCCTCCGCAACTTTTTCTATAACTTTTTTTAGTTTATGTCGATTGCATTTGAAATTTTTCGACATTGAGATTAACCATTACCATTCTTCTAGTAGGGCACCTTCCATGAATGATGACAACAAATAATTTACAGTTATCCCTGTCTGATTGATTTCTGCTGAGTTCTTGTAATCTGACATTGAAGTTGCAGTCCTTGGATTTTTTTATTTTTTTTTTATTTTTGTGTTTCTTAAGCTTGAGTTATATTTATTCTGTTTTATACTATACAAATTTCAGTGCCATCACTTGTTGAGAGCTAGGGTGGTTTGTGGAATGATGAGACAAACAATTCACAGTTATCCCTGTCTGAATGCATCTGTTGAAAATTTTGTGATCTGACCATTAATATATTCTTTGAAGTTTTAATTTTTTTTACTATTTTTTAGTTGGAATGATGAGGCAAATAATTCACAGTTATCCCTGTCTGAATTTTTATTCTGTTGAAAAGTTTGTGATCTGACCAAAACATTTTTAGAAGTTTTAAATACAATTCTGATTTTGGGCTGTTTTTGTATGTTCTGATTCTGTGCTCTTGATTTTACTGCAGATGTGTCTTCATCGACCCAAACCTATAACACATTCGAGGATGGGGAATGATATTCCGTAGGGAATAATAAACCGATATAAGGAATATACTTGGTCAAAATTGTAAATATGGCTGTAAGGAATTTTTGAAACCTTGCACATCAGCACATTAACTTGTGTAATTTCACACTTGTAAATATTAACTTAGAATTCCTCAAGTTCTGTATTTTTGCTGCAATTATTTATAGTTTTTGAACTTTGTCAGATAGATTGACAGTTTTGTCACATTTGTTCTAGTAGATTAAATATCAAGTTTATATTCCCTCTTACCCTAAGAAATGATCACTTGCTCCGAGTACTTGGTCTTGCTCCAAGTACTTGGTCAAATATGTAATTGATTAAAAATGAAGTTTATAAATATGTAATTGATTTTCCCCAACACATTATACAATGTAGACAAATACATGCATAAATTATACTACTAATAAGTACTTTATACATTACTACTTCATACATTTCAACATCCTTCTTGTACTTTATACATTACTACTTTATACATTTCAACATCCTTATTTTAACATCCTTCTCGATCAGTGTTTCTAAATCAATAATTTTTAGACACGCTGAAAAAGAATTCAATTTTCATTTTTGAGTGTAAACTTTGACTAAACTTTTAATTGTCAACAGTACAAAAGGAGTATCATATAGATATAGACAACCAAAAAATTGTGAAATATAAAATATTTATACAATGTTGCAAAACTATTGTACATCATACAGTACTAATAACACTCAGCATTTTCCCTCATAAAGGATTTTTTTTTGGTCCATTTAACTCGGGAATGTTCTTTTGAACAAAAGGGAATAAGTTACCACAATCTCGTGCCTGGGACCAAATCTTCATTTGGAGCTCCAACACAAACTCGGAGATTTAACTGGGAAACAATGTTTGCCATGGATGATAAATAGAGGACAAAGAGTTTATTTCTTCGATCTTCATAACTGCAAATAGCACTTACAGAATTTCTAGTGTTCTTAATATAGACCAAGCATCCTTAGCTCAGTCACATGGCTGGGATCGAGTTCTGACACGTCCTTATGAGTTTCTAGGTCTTCCACAACGTATTCCTGGCTCAAGAAAGAAGAAGCAACACTCAAAATCGGCAGCCTTTTTTTATAGATTGAACACAACTTACACGAGTGGAATAAATCAGAATCATATAAAGACAACCTTTGTAAGTTCTTGTTTGGCAAGAACGTGGTAGTGGCGTTCATTGATCCTCTGTCCACATATTATTGCAATGAAGAAGCCATAGAGCAAACCAATCAGCACGATTGCCAAAACTGCGAAGCACAAAAAGTAAGGAACACAAGTGTCGATAACATTGAAATTTGAAATACTCAACAAATAACATGGAAAAGAAACTAAAGGAAGCAGTTAGAGCTAGAATGATAGCATCTTCATTTCAGAAAGATCATCATTTGCTTGTTCAGCAAAGAATGACTGCTTAGAATAGAACAAGCCCTGTCTGCATAATTGACATATCCTTTCTATCACAGTCAGTCAACTACATAACACACAACAACCAATGCAAAATATAATAGCACCATTGATTCATGCAACTATCAAAAGATATGTGGCATATACTGTACGAGTGTACTGACCAGCCATAGTATAAAAACCATACGGGTGTTCTTCATAACCAAACATCTCCCGTAATTCTTCTCCATAAAATTTGTACACCAGCACACCTAGAAATGCAACAATCTAAGGAAAGTTTTAGGACAACAGTATTAGTAAGACACGCCATACACACCCAAAGGTGAGCTCTTTGAATAAATTGCATCTCACAACACCAACGAAAAAAGGTGTTCCCTACCAGCTGAACAACAACGAAAATGATTGCATGATCCCTCGCAACAAGAAACTGAAACTTTAACCTCAGCCACCAACGATCAGGAGGCACATTTGCTCGCAATATAAACTTTGCCCTGCATTCTGTACAGTGAGCAAAAGCAAAGCCCTCCTGAATTGTGGAAGGCAGAAAAATACATGATGGATTTAATGTGAAAGTTTAACAACTTGCCAACAAAAAAACCTTTCTATCAGAGTAGTGTCAGTGTTAAAAGTGTATCATCTTCATGCTGAAAATCATTAAAAGAATTGCACCAATGGAACAACTTTGCGTCCCCTGTCAGGAGTCGAGGGGATACATTTATTACAAAAAAATAAACATGACCTTTTTAACACCGATTTAGGCCTCAAATAGCTTAGTGCTATGCTAGCATCTTCCAAACATTATTAACTAAGTAAGCAATCGATCCAAGCCACATTGATCGTTAAGAAATATATATATATATGCTATTATACCTTTGTTGACCTCCAATTATCAAGACATGATCTGTGGACATACTTTTGGGTGCCTTTACACTGGCATGGTGCAATTAAATCTTCCCCTGAATAAAATGATCAAGACATAATATTTAATAAAATAAGAAAATCAACCTGATACAGAAATGTTGTTATCTCGATAATCTAAAGTCGGTAAGTCAGAAAGGAGATTCACCAAATCTGTTAGAGTTGGAGAGAATAATGGCCACATTAATATACTTTATGATGGGTATCTTGGTTATATAAACCAATCATTTATTGATTTTGATACAAAATTAAAAACTTAACCTTCACTGTCGAGGCATATGCGGCATTGAGACTGGTCTGGAAGCACTAGGCAGATATCTTCATCAATCTCAGGAACTGCTGGATCATCCGAGGCCACAGAAGAATGAATACCCACAATTATTTCACCTGAAGAAGAAGATTCTTCCGATCTATCTGTCGTACTAGGGCGAGATAGAATGGGTTCTGTTTCCGAAGCATCCCCAGTCTGAGTATCATGTTGTGCCAATTGCATTGCCGAGGACATTGAATGTGGATTAAATAGAAAATATCATGACAATATCAGATATACCTACAGAGCTATCATCCAAGGGTTCCTGCATTAGCATACCATCTAGGGTCAAAACATCAGCCAAAAAAGGATAAAAACTGCCAGCTATCCTTCTCAAATGATAACTTATAATCGGGTCGCAGCACATGTAATTGAAACCTTAAATTTTACAGAAATGCACATTTTACATATTTGGTTATAAACTTACAATAGCAAGCAAGTCAAATAGTTTTCATTCTCAGCTAGCTGTTCGAATTCTCAGTGATAGAGTAGGTGACCAACAAGCCAACCTGTGGCTGTGGTCGAACCTAATTTATTATTTAATTAATAAATATTATCAATTTATTTCGAAATTATGAAAGATTATTAATTATGATTAATTAAGGCATATGCTATATCTACTCCCCATGTTGAATCATAGATATAGTCCTGTACAGTTACACATGTTGTATGAATTCGGTTTTGTGGAAACCGAGAGATAATTCTGTTAAAGCAACGTAACTGGTCAAACTTAGTTCCTAGTCGATGGGTTACGCCAATAACAAGGATACCCGGCCTTTCCCCCTTGAGACTAGCACTTAGTGTATGTGGGCTAATCTCGAGCCTCGGTGTTGGGACATCGACATACATGAGTGGGTGCTCACTGTTGATGAGTTCACTGAACCCCCTCTCCCTGGAATCTCTAAGTGGTTATCACTGATCGAGTAGAGAATTCCATAATATAGTTGTACACAATTAATCCTTAAGACCCAGACATCACCGTGACTTCATCAGAGGACTAGCTGTATCGTAACATGCTTCCGATTCCCTGGAAAGGGAGTAAGTCGAAAAAGGAGGCAATGTTCGTGCAGTTCGAAATCTGATGTGAAGTCTGTGCATGGTAGTAGGGGATCTGATCGCTTGATATAGATCATGGATGTCCTATGTGGTTCGTAGTCCCGGAATCTCTGGCCAGAGTTGAATAGTGAGGTGATTAGAGAAATGTGTTTCTCTAGATCAATCACGACTGGATTATACGAAGCCTAGAACGTTCGCAAAGTTATCAAACACAACAAGAGATCTCGATTGACCAATATCTCTAGTTTGATAAGGACATATGAATCGGAGGGATCGTACTGTACGCTAACTATATTACAAGGTTCTTGCAGGCACTTCATTTGTATCTAGGGAATTAGTGAAGCGTGGTTGCTAGACGCTCGTCACTGATTCGTTGGGCACCGAATTATTCGGAGATTAAATAATATGATTATTAATCTGAAACTCTCGGGAGTAGTTGATATAAGAACAATATGTTGTTCGAATCACAATGTGTTGTGAGCCCACGGCTAGTTATACACCTGAACCATTGAGGGTCACATTCTCGTGTAAACCAATCCTTGAATACGATCATGTATTAATTAACTGTTAATTAAGTACATATAGTCGGAGGTCAATATGATTGAATCCGAGATTCATAATTGTGATTATGAGTTGGAAATATTAATGAGCTAAAGAAAACGGACACGATGGTGTACACTTTCTATTTTGGGAAATTTCCCGATTTAGCAGTACCCCTGAAATGGGCTTTCCGATTTTGTGAAATTGGAAATTTTTATTATTATCTCATATCGATGAGAAAATTAAAACGAGAAAGAAAATATAATCGTTATATTTTTCGGAGATCGAATTGATTGTCAATTTAGGAGAAACGTAATGACGGCTAATGGATTGGGCCGGCTAGGGTTAATGGATCCGATCCATTAGGGTTTAAGCCCAAGAAGCTCTTTTCTTCACCTATAAAAGGAGCTCCATAGGCATAAACTCAAACACACCAAAACCTAGAGAGCTCTACCCTAGTCTCTCCTCTCTCCCTCTCCCTCTCTCGTCCGCCGCCCCAGCGCCGCCTCCCTCGGAGGACCGCCGCCCGGAGCCGCCGCCCGCCGCCGCCCAGCGCCGCCGCCGGCAGCCGCCCGCCTCGCCGGAATCCGATTCCGGCGCCGTTTTTCTGGCCCGTTTTTCCCGTCGTATTCTCCCTCTCGTATTTCTAGTGCAATACGCGAGTGGGATTACCTATACGAGGTGAAACCTGATTTGACGAGAGACGCCGGAGGTTTGAACGAGCAACGCCCGAGCACGACGAGCCAAGCCCGCTCGCGCCCGAGCGCCGCCGCCGCGACCAGCCGAGAGCCGCCCCGGCTCTCCCCGTGATCAGCCCGCACGCCCCGCGTGCATCCCCGCGTCGCATCCGCGCGACTTCCGACGAACTTAGCTTCGTCCGACGAATCCCTAAGGTACTCACGATTAAACTTGGATTTAATTGTTTGCGTTAAATGTTTGCGCTAAAGTACTGGGATTATAATTGACAAATAAAATTAATAGAGATTAATTTAATTGTTAATTAAAATCAATTTGATTTGAATTATATAATTGTGATTATGTTAATTGTCAAATTGACGCAATTAATTATGTGTGCATGTTTGCGTAATTAATTAGTAGTGCAATTATTTTATATGATAAATATAATTGCGCTATAAGTAATTAATTTATTTGATAAATTTAATTGCGCTAGATTTAATTTATGTAGTATGGGATGCATGAATTAAATGTTTAATTATTTGATAATTAAATTATATGGTGGATTATTTATTTAATAGATTTGAATTAAATCAATTAATGCATGTAATATTGAAAATAGGATTTTCAATAAAATAAAATAAAACAAAATTTTTGTTTTCCGCTGCGTATACATGCACGATCTCCAACAGTGGTATCAGAGCGTAGGTTCTGAAATTGATTAATTGTCTATGAATATAATCACCTTCAAGCATGCTGTTTGTTGAATTGATTGATTTAATGTTATTTGATTGGGACTTAGTTGTTTCTATTAAGATATTTATTTTTATCTAATAGTTCAAACAATGCCTAATTTGTTGTTAAGTAACAATTCAACGTCAAACGTGAATTCACCTCGGGGAGTGATTCATCTAGACTTGTTTTTGTTAAAACAAATTAGAGATCTTCGAGTCATATGATGACATAAAATCGATGATCTGCTCGGCTCCCCCATTTATGGGAGATAGGGTCGTTTGCATGATGAATCGCTGGTTAGAAGCTTCGAGTCTTCACTTACGAGACATCACGTTTGAATATTGGGATATCAATAAATTGAAATAGAAAAGAAGTATCAATATTTAATTTAGTGAAATTATTTATTGACCAATTAAATAATTGATTTAAATATTCGATCAACAAGGTGATAGATTAATTATTTGATTTAATTGTTAAATCAAGTTAATTAATAGAGCACCAATTTAATTTACATACCTCGTTTTAATTGTGATTAAATGCTATGTGAATTATATGACTTTTGTGAGATATATATATTGTGATATATATTATGATCGTATGTGCTCCATTAGGATGGCCTATAGAGAACATAGTTGTTAGGAATCAACAATCGATCGCTCACTCAATCTGATGAGATAAATAATCCTGTAGTCCTCCATTCTCTCCCGAGAATGTATATCAAGCCATAAAGAAGAACCGATGTGTCGTTCTTTCTTCTTTCCTTCTGCCGACGGTAAATCATGAGAAAGCCACTTGCAAGTAGTATGGTATGCCGTGTTAGCGGGGAGTACTGCTTGTAAGTCTAGCTGTGATTTACCGACATATGATGGAGACGTGTTGGCCACGATTCCTTTTAGACTTGTGCAGTCGGATAGATTAACTATGGGCTGTGCACGTTTATTGGAATCCAACTTTCACTTCTCATATCGGTGGGTCGGTCTTGACACATGGTTGACTTTGAAGGGTACGATTAACGTAGTTCATTGTCATGGTGAGGAAAAGCTAACTTTAGGATCACATAGAGATGTGATTGAAAAATAGTTTTCTACCATTGGGTAAACATGACTGGGCTAGATTAACTACGAGTTATGGTTTACGCCTTTGGACCTAAAGCCCATCTAAGGAAAATTGGATTTTCCCGTCTGTTCACTAGAGGATAGTGGAATTCGAAAAATTTAGTGGGAGGCAATTAAAAATTCTTTAAAGTCCTTACAAATTTAATTGCAATCATAATTCGAACTATCACTAATTAATCTTCTTAAAATTTTCTCAGTAATCATGTCTAAGAATCCCCTAGCGTCGATCCTCGACCAAAACAAACTCACTGGCCCAAACTATCTTGATTGGCTACGCAATCTCAAACTTGTGCTGCAACTTGATCACCTCACCTACGTTCTGAACGATAGGGATGAATATTCCTCAACTGACGATGAGGAGAAGAACATTGAATATGAGAAATATCGAGAGGACAATATTACTGTCCGATGCTATATGATAGCTGCGATGTCTCCTGAGCTTGCTAGGAAATATGAATCATATGTATCGGCTCATGATATCAAGATTCATCTTGATGGCCTGTACAGTGAGAATATTAGGACCGCGAGATTCACTGCTACGAAGGAGCTGACCACTATGAAACTGCGCGAAGGGGCTTCGGTCCACGAGCATGGTATCAAAATGATCGGTCTCATTGAGAAGTTAGTGAATTTCAAGGTCGTCCTACCTGAAGAGCTCTCGGTGGATTTGATCCTCCTGTCTCTCCCAAGTTCGTATGAACCGTTCATAGTGAACTTCAACATGAACAAACTAGCACCACCTCTCGAGGAGCTGCTTAACATGTTGGTCAGTTTTGAAACGACTATCAAAAAGGAGAAATCTGTTCTCATTGCTTCGACTTCTGAGAGGAAGCGTTCCTATCTGAAGAAAAGGAAAGAAAATGTTTCTTCCTCAAGCAAGATGGTCTATAAAAGGAAGAAAGGTGGATCTAAGGACAAAGTCGTCAAATCTGTTGATGACGTTTGTCACCATTGTGGAAAGAAAGGCCATTGGCGCCGTAACTGCCAGGAGTACCTTGACCAGAAACGTTCTGGGAATGGTACGTTTTACATAGAAGTAAATTTATCCTTAAATTCTTCTTCATGGGTATTGGATACCGGTTGTGGCTCACATCTCTGTAATGATTTGCAGCTCATGACAAGAAGTAAGAAGCTCAAGGAAGGTGAGACCTTCTTGAGGATGGGAAACGGAGCAAGAGTTGCTGCTGAAGCCATCGGGACTATTTACTTAGATGTTTCTGATTCTCGTTTTAAATTAGTTTTGAACAATTGTCTTTACGTTCCATCACTTATTCGGAACCTTATTTCTATTCCTGTTTTGGATAATGAAGGTTATTCTTTTGTTTTTGGAAATTCGATTTGCCTTATACAAAAGGACGATAAAGTGATATGTAAGGGACGTCTGTCAAACAATTTATATGAACTTAACTTAAACGAGATCCCTGTTAATGTGCTAACAGCAAAACGAAAAGAAATTAGTCTTAACCCCGCACAACTTTGGCATGCCCGACTAGGACATGTTTCCCTGAGACGATTGAATGAGTTCCTAAAGGAAGGGCTGTTCACACTTGATGATGTGAAATCGCTCCAAGCTTGTGAAGCTTGCCTAAAAGGGAAAATGACCAAGTCTCCCTACAAAGGGACAATGGCACGTGCTGAAGGTCTACTGGATCTGATCCATACTGACGTGTGTGGTCCACTAAGTGTTAGTGCGAGGGGTGGATTCAACTACTTCGTAACCTTTACCGATGATTATTCAAGGTATGGTTACGTGTACTTAATGAAGCACAAATCGGAGACTTTTGAAAAGTTCAAAGACTTCCGAAATGAAGTAGAGAATCAACTTGGGCTTCGTATTAAGCAACTACGATCCGATCGTGGTGGCGAATACTTAAGCGCTGAGTTTATAGACTATCTAAAAGAGAATGGGATTCTCTCTCAGTGGACTCCTCCTGGAACACCCCAGTTGAACGGAGTGTCCGAGCGTCGTAACCGAACCCTGTTGGACATGGTTCGATCTATGATGAGTGTCACTGAGTTACCGGCGTACTTGTGGGGTCACGCACTCTTGACAGCCGCCTATTTGCTGAATAGACTTAACACTAAAGCAGTTAAATCCACACCTTATGAACTTTGGCATTCCCGACAGCCCACGTTCAAACATATAAAGATATGGGGTTGCCCCGCTTACGTGAAGCGGCTAGTGGGAGATAAGTTGGATAGTAAATCCGACTTATGCTACTTTGTGGGATATCCCGTGGATTCCATGGGATATGAATTCTACTATGTTTCTGAGGCAAAAGTGTTTGTCTCGAGAAATGCTGTGTTCCTTGAGAAGGAATTCCTAGCAGATGGAAAAGGCAGCATAGTAGATCTCGAAGAGGTTCGAGATGACGACCCACAAAATGAAGTTCATGCACCAGTCCCTGAACCAGAGCCAATTCAACAAACCACTGATACACCTCCACGACCGACAGTCCGTAAATCCGAAAGAGTTCGGAGGTTGCCTGATCGGTTGTTCCTCGTTGATAGTGATCACGAAATCATTGATGATGGATCTGATCCTAGAACCTTCAATGAAGCCGTATTGGATACGGACAAGGGACATTGGCTTACTGCCATGAAATCCGAAATGGACTCCATGAATTCCAACAACGTATGGACGTTGGTAGACCCACCTAAAGGAATCGTTCCAATAGGCTGCAAGTGGATCTATAAAAGGAAAGTTGGAGCTGATGGAAAGGTTGCGACCTTTAAAGCTAGGTTGGTGGCAAAAGGATATACTCAAAAGCAAGGTGTTGACTATGAGGAAACCTTTTCACCAGTCGCGATGCTTAAATCCATTAGGATTTTGCTGGCCATCTCTGCGTGGTACGACTACGAGATATGGCAAATGGATGTGAAGACCGCGTTTCTCAATGGTGACATTGAGGAGGAAATTTATATGGCGCAGCCGGAAGGCTTCATATCTCCTGGAGAAGAGCAAAAAGTTTGCCGACTCCAGCGATCCATTTATGGATTGAAACAAGCATCCCGAAGTTGGAACAAACGTTTTGACAACACAATCAAAGAGTTTGATTTTGTCAAGAACCCGGAGGAACCTTGTATATACAAGAAGGTTAGTGGGAGCGCCGTGACGTTTTTAGTGCTATACGTTGATGACATACTACTCATTGGGAATGATGTAGGTATGCTGCAGGCAACGAAAGCATGGTTGTCCACACGTTTCTCGATGAAGGATTTGGGCGAGGCATCTTACGTATTGGGAATACGAATCTATAGAGATAGATCTAGAAAGATGATCGGCCTATCACAATCCTTGTACATAGAAACCATTTTAAAACGGTTTAACATGGAAAACTCCAAGAGGGGGTATTTGCCAATGTGTCATGGAATTCGTCTCTCAAAAACCATGTGTCCAGCAACGGAACTGGAAATCGAGCGGATGAATCGAACACCATACGCATCCGCTATTGGAAGCGTGATGTATGGCATGCTATGTACTAGACCTGATATTGCTCATGCTGTGGGTATCACGAGCAAGTATCAGTCTAATCCTGGACCGGCTCATTGGAAAGCCGTGAAGGACATTCTTAAGTATTTACGAAATACCAAGGAGATGTTCTTAGTCTATGGAGGTCACGATTTGAAAATAGAGGCGTTTACGGACTCTAGTTTTCAATCTGACGTGGACGACTCTAAGTCGATATCGGGATTCATATTCAAGCTGAACGGAGGTGCCGTCTGTTGGAAAAGTTCCAAGCAGAAAACCACGGCTGATTCCACCACCGAAGCTGAATATGTTGCGGCAAGTGAAGCTGCAAAAGAGGCTGTTTGGATACGGAACTTCATCCAAGAGTTGGGAGTCGTTCCGAGCGCAAGTGATCCAGTAACGTTGTACTGTGATAACACGGGGGCCGTAGCACAAGCTAAGGAACCGAGATCTCATCAGAAATCCAAACATGTACTGAGGAAATATCATCTGATCCGCGAGATCGTTGAGAGAGGTGACGTCTTGGTCGAAAGAGTCACTTCGGGAGATAATATAGCTGATCCCTTTACCAAGCCTTTGTCTAGATCAGTCCACGAGAAACATCGAGAGTCGATGGGACTTAGATACGAGAGCAGTTGGCTTTAGGTCAAGTGGGAGATTGATAGAGTAGGTGACCAACAAGCCAACCTGTGGCTGTGGTCGAACCTAATTTATTATTTAATTAATAAATATTATCAATTTATTTCGAAATTATGAAAGATTATTAATTATGATTAATTAAGGCATATGCTATATCTACTCCCCATGTTGAATCATAGATATAGTCCTGTACAGTTACACATGTTGTATGAATTCGGTTTTGTGGAAACCGAGAGATAATTCTGTTAAAGCAACGTAACTGGTCAAACTTAGTTCCTAGTCGATGGGTTACGCCAATAACAAGGATACCCGGCCTTTCCCCCTTGAGACTAGCACTTAGTGTATGTGGGCTAATCTCGAGCCTCGGTGTTGGGACATCGACATACATGAGTGGGTGCTCACTGTTGATGAGTTCACTGAACCCCCTCTCCCTGGAATCTCTAAGTGGTTATCACTGATCGAGTAGAGAATTCCATAATATAGTTGTACACAATTAATCCTTAAGACCCAGACATCACCGTGACTTCATCAGAGGACTAGCTGTATCGTAACATGCTTCCGATTCCCTGGAAAGGGAGTAAGTCGAAAAAGGAGGCAATGTTCGTGCAGTTCGAAATCTGATGTGAAGTCTGTGCATGGTAGTAGGGGATCTGATCGCTTGATATAGATCATGGATGTCCTATGTGGTTCGTAGTCCCGGAATCTCTGGCCAGAGTTGAATAGTGAGGTGATTAGAGAAATGTGTTTCTCTAGATCAATCACGACTGGATTATACGAAGCCTAGAACGTTCGCAAAGTTATCAAACACAACAAGAGATCTCGATTGACCAATATCTCTAGTTTGATAAGGACATATGAATCGGAGGGATCGTACTGTACGCTAACTATATTACAAGGTTCTTGCAGGCACTTCATTTGTATCTAGGGAATTAGTGAAGCGTGGTTGCTAGACGCTCGTCACTGATTCGTTGGGCACCGAATTATTCGGAGATTAAATAATATGATTATTAATCTGAAACTCTCGGGAGTAGTTGATATAAGAACAATATGTTGTTCGAATCACAATGTGTTGTGAGCCCACGGCTAGTTATACACCTGAACCATTGAGGGTCACATTCTCGTGTAAATCAATCCTTGAATACGATCATGTATTAATTAACTGTTAATTAAGTACATATAGTCGGAGGTCAATATGATTGAATCCGAGATTCATAATTGTGATTATGAGTTGGAAATATTAATGAGCTAAAGAAAACGGACACGATGGTGTACACTTTCTATTTTGGGAAATTTCCCGATTTAGCAGTACCCCTGAAATGGGCTTTCCGATTTTGTGAAATTGGAAATTTTTATTATTATCTCATATCGATGAGAAAATTAAAACGAGAAAGAAAATATAATCGTTATATTTTTCGGAGATCGAATTGATTGTCAATTTAGGAGAAACGTAATGACGGCTAATGGATTGGGCCGGCTAGGGTTAATGGATCCGATCCATTAGGGTTTAAGCCCAAGAAGCTCTTTTCTTCACCTATAAAAGGAGCTCCATAGGCATAAACTCAAACACACCAAAACCTAGAGAGCTCTACCCTAGTCTCTCCTCTCTCCCTCTCCCTCTCTCGTCCGCCGCCCCAGCGCCGCCTCCCTCGGAGGACCGCCGCCCGGAGCCGCCGCCCGCCGCCGCCCAGCGCCGCCGCCGGCAGCCGCCCGCCTCGCCGGAATCCGATTCCGGCGCCGTTTTTCTGGCCCGTTTTTCCCGTCGTATTCTCCCTCTCGTATTTCTAGTGCAATACGCGAGTGGGATTACCTATACGAGGTGAAACCTGATTTGACGAGAGACGCCGGAGGTTTGAACGAGCAACGCCCGAGCACGACGAGCCAAGCCCGCTCGCGCCCGAGCGCCGCCGCCGCGACCAGCCGAGAGCCGCCCCGGCTCTCCCCGTGATCAGCCCGCACGCCCCGCGTGCATCCCCGCGTCGCATCCGCGCGACTTCCGACGAACTTAGCTTCGTCCGACGAATCCCTAAGGTACTCACGATTAAACTTGGATTTAATTGTTTGCGTTAAATGTTTGCGCTAAAGTACTGGGATTATAATTGACAAATAAAATTAATAGAGATTAATTTAATTGTTAATTAAAATCAATTTGATTTGAATTATATAATTGTGATTATGTTAATTGTCAAATTGACGCAATTAATTATGTGTGCATGTTTGCGTAATTAATTAGTAGTGCAATTATTTTATATGATAAATATAATTGCGCTATAAGTAATTAATTTATTTGATAAATTTAATTGCGCTAGATTTAATTTATGTAGTATGGGATGCATGAATTAAATGTTTAATTATTTGATAATTAAATTATATGGTGGATTATTTATTTAATAGATTTGAATTAAATCAATTAATGCATGTAATATTGAAAATAGGATTTTCAATAAAATAAAATAAAACAAAATTTTTGTTTTCCGCTGCGTATACATGCACGATCTCCAACACTCAGAACTAATAAAACCCGACAAATAGATTAACTATAATGACAGTACTTTGACTGCAAGCATTACACAAAAATCCCAGGGAATGTGCGAGTATCACATATTCACATGCTACTAACATTTAAGCACAATACCCGTGGTGCTTATAATTACTATTTTCATGTGCCTCTATTCTGAGCCATCGCTTCATAAAATTACAGCGGCTTCGAGGAAGGCAAAATCTTATTTTCCAGTTAGTAACACAAGTAGGATCCCCTGCTGATTCTCATAAAACTCAACACGATGCAGACTAAACCTCCCACGTGTTCATCGGAGCAATTCTAACAAAACAAGGAATTACAAATGAAATTACGCCTTCAGCGTAGGATACCAATTTTTCGTGAAATTGGTCTTGAACTCACAGACAGCAGCTTCCGTCAAAGTAAAACACTTCACACAATTTGTAGAATAAAAAGTGAAGACAAAGTTATGTAATAGTTTCCATTTCATTGAACACAAAACTTAAACTATTACACTTGTAGAGTATGGTAGGCAAAACGTTTACAAGAAGTTTCCCGAGTGTCGCAACAACTCCCACTAACTTGCAAACTAGCACACGAGTACCTAAAGCTATATCTCCTAGCTCTAATCTTGGCACACGGCGCAAAAGCTACTACACAAACTCGAAGCTCGACTACGATTCTAAAAATCAGATTTCGTTCTCTCAAAATCGTCAATGGTGAAATCGAACTCCATGGGTTTATATAGGCAGCCCGCACATGTGAGGTGATGACGTGGCACGTTCTGGTTGGTCACATGCTTGGCTGATGTCACTTCTCCATGGATGACATCACTCTTGTAGAACTTGGATTCTTGAATCTTGGAATCTTGAATCTTCGATTCTTGAATCTTCGAATCTTGAATCTTCAATTTCAAAATCAGAACTTCAATTCAATCTTGACTCCGTCGATCTCAATTCTTCATCTTCAAACTCTCGTGAGAAACTCTAAGTGTTGAAGCCTCGGAATTTCATCGTCTTCATGGTCGTCGATATCATTGAAGTAGAAACACACGAAACCATTCTTCATTCCTTGATATGAGTACTTGGTGAAGGAAATCACGTTGAAAGTACTTAGTGAAAATCGTCGTTGAAGAATGTCATAGTCGCTGGCACCGTGCCTTGAGGACAAGCGTCAACGAAATCGTGCCATAGCCAAAACCGGCGACGCCAGTCGCCGATTCCGTGTCAACGCCACATGCCAAAACCGGCGACAGGAGTCGCCGATTCCATGTCCATGCCAATGGCAAAACCGGCGACAGGAGTCGCCGATTCCATGTCCATGCCGATGCCACAAACGGCGACTCCAGTCGCCGTTCCAAAGAATGCCAAAAACGGCGACGCCAGTCGCCGTTCCTATGTCATTGCCAAAAGCGGAGACTGCAGTCTCCGTTCCAAGTCTCGCATCAAAATCGGCGACGCCAGTCGCCGTTCCACTTCATTTCCATGCGTGACCAAACCGGCGACTCCTGTCGCCGTTCCTGTCATGCCATAAGCGGCGACGCTGGTCGCCGTTCCATGCACATTCTATCGTGCCAAAACCGGAGACTCTAGTCTCCTTTTCCATGCACCTGCAAACCTGAAAGTCAACAAAAACACAAGTACAAAAACGTTGTCGCCAAAATTAACATTTACAATCTCCCCCTTTTTGGCACAACTCATGAAAACGAAGTTAAGTAAAACGAGATAAACGTATCTCCCCCTCAAACGAATATGAACACAAAATAAGCTAAGTAAATGATGGAAAAACATCAATCAACAATCAATGAAAAACCATAAAAAACTTAGCCAAATATCAAACCAATAACATCAAAAATACTTAGATAAATTTCCAATAAAAACATTATCCAGAGATAGCCAAAATATGAAAAACATATGCATGGACGAATTCAGAGTTTTATGCATGCAATAAACAGAATATGAAAAACGAATTCCAGAGTTATGAAAAACACAGAAATAAAAACTTGGGATAAAAGAACTTGAACTTGGAATGGACTTAAGATCTTGAATTCTTCATTCCTTTGGCGAGCCAGCTGGAGTGGGTTCACGTTCCGGACTCTCGATCACGTCTTCTTCATCTTCGCCATAGATGAAGCCGTCATCAGAACTGGAGTCCTCTTTCTCGTCGTCATCGGTCTCACCACCCAGACCAAAAATCTCGTACTCGCCAAAATCATTTCCACCTTCATCTTCAACATCAATAACATTGACATCGTCATCATCATCTTGATCTTTCAATCCATCAGACGGCATCGCCCTCGAAGTTTCACCAACCTTCGCCTTTCCCTTGTCACGGATATTCATGCATCCTTCAAAAATGTCCTCATCCGTCTTCTCGCCGTCATCAGCTCGAGGTACCTGTTCAATTTCGATATTGTTACCTTTAGCCAGCTGCACGTGCGCCTCTTGGATCGCATCCCTTACCATCTTCAGAATGAAGGTATCTTTCAAACTTGCATCGGGGGCTCCAACATCACCGAGTCCTCCCCCTTGTTGGATCTCTCGTTTAAGTTTTTCGAAAGATAACTTCTGCCTCTTCTGGGCATCGATCATTTTGTTGTAGGCATAGGCATGTTCATCCTGAGCCTTTTCCAGAGCCATTGTGTCAGCGTAAAATTCCTGGACGCAGGCTGATGGCACCACAGCACGATGACTGTGGATCGGGTGATGTGGATTTTTGTAAGACGGAATATTCGAGTAAGGCCCAAATTCGCGAGGAACGACTCTAGGCTTTTGTTGTGTTTGAGGTTCCGCCTCATCAGCTGCAGTTGTGGATTCATTCTTTTGACGCTTGGCAGAAGGAGACTTGTCTTTCTTGGCGATCGACTTTCTCTTTCGTTTCAGTGGAGATGGCGGAGGAGTTAGAATCTCAGGAAGTGCATTCCTGTCAACAAAATCAAACCACGGAAGATCGATGACACGTTTGGACGGATTGAGGTACGTGCCAGTGATCTTGACAGCGCCATTTTTCTTTAACTTTTTCTCAAAGTCATCATCTGGTGTAAAGCCTTGAGCATGAAGCATGCCGTAGATCAGACACGGATGCGTGAGTTGAAGTTTCTTTGCCTCAGGCCAGTCAGCTTGGCGAAGGATAGTCTCGTCCGTCGTTCTGGCGATCTTGCAAAGGTCATTAAAAATTATCTTGCCAAGGTTTATTTGTTCGCCGCATCCAAGGCGAAAGATGATGTGCATCAGTTCCGGCGTCAAGACAGATTCGTCTTTGTAAGCTGTCCAGTTGGACATGCCAAGTCGCTGCAGGATGCCGTAAAAGGCAGACAGTTTGTTCGGCGGTGGCAGTTCGGACTTAACTTTCTTTTGAGTAACGAAAGTGCCGATGGTGAGGTCTTCAGCCCGTTCCTCAGCTGAGGGCGAAGTCCAGTTAGAATTAACTTCCAACCTTTCAAGAAATTTGTTGATGGAGAAGGGGCGAAATTTGTACAACTTCTCACGGAAAACAAAACAGCCATACAGACGGCTCTTCGGGTTTGCGAAGTCAGGAGACAAGCTGGCGTAAAATTTGTTAAGTATGGGAATGGAGTAACGGTAAGTCAAGCTCACGGATTTGAGCATATGCATCTTTGTCAGGAAATCAGTTATGCCGTGACGGTCATAGTCTTCCTTCAGAATAGTTCGATCGGTAAGGATCGGTAGAGTTTGGATGAGCTTGTGGCGACGTTCAGCAGTCGCAGTGAAGAAATCGCGAGAATGATGTTTCGGACACTCGGAAAATTCCGAGATATATCTGAAGCCGTCAGTCGACTTCTGCGATCCAGCTGATCCAGAAGATAGTGGCGGTTTCTGCGAGCTGTGAGTGCGGGACTTGGTGACTAGTTCACCAGAGTTTTTCGGAGTGGATGTTTTCACACCACCTCCACTGGCAGACGGTTTCTTGCCTTCGGCACTCCCAGCTGGAGTCGCCGACTTCTTTCCAGATCCTGATGGTTTTGTCTTTGGATCTGTGTCCGCAGTCACAGTGACAGTTGAAAGAATTTTCACTATCTTCTTTCCTTCCTTAGTGATCTCGCCAGCTGCGAGCAATCGATCGTATTCAGCCCTACTCACAACACCAGAATAAATTCGAACCGATGGCACTTTGTCTTTGCCCGGCAGGCGGACAGTGGAGTGGGCAGGTTTGGCTGAAGTAGCGATGTCTAACGACGGTTCAGTGGACGCAGCCTTGCGTCTATCAACTTTTTCCAGGTGAGCCTGGAGTTCAGTAAAGGCGGCTTTCTTGGATTTCGGAGATGGGGCATTTTGGAACTGTTCGTTCAGATAGACAGTCATATCGGCCAACATATCATCCAAGTTCTTAGCAGCAGACATTTCGAAGATTTCGTAAAAAAAATTCTAACACTTGGGAAAGTATCACAATCACGGAAACGATAGACAGGGCGCCTGGTGCGCAAAGCTAGAGTTGCCTGATGCAACGGAATTAGGAAAAACTTAGAATCTAGAAACGTCGGACAAGCAGTCAGCAGCTGAGAGTCGAGAGTTCGAGAATTCTAAATTGCGATTTAAGCGTAACCACGATGGAATCACCTCAGGGGCTATATATAGGAAAATTTTGGGCCGCCCGTCCGGATTTAAAATACACAGCTCAAGACCTGTAAAAAGCCCATCTCAAGAAGAAAAATTGAGCCCATTAGACGAACAAAATTTTATTAATTTGAAAATATTATTAAAATAATAATTTCAAAAATAATAAATAAAAATAAATAAATTAAAAATATGAAAAACCGAAGATCAAACCGAAGGTTGGAATGACGAAGTTCAGTGCCATAGGTTCGAGTCTCCGGAAATGGTCGTGGCGATGGACAGGCGCTGGATCAGCGACCGTAGTCGCCGGTTTTGTGGAGACCATAGTCTCCGGGTTTGCCAATGGAGAGTCTCCGGTTTTGTCATGGACATCAGTCTCCGGTTTTGTCATGGACATCAGTCTCCGGTTTTGTCATGGACATCAGTCTCCGGTTTTGTCATGGACATCAGTCTCCGGTTTTGTCATGGACATCAGTCTCCGAAAATGGAACAAGTTGAGTCTCCGTTTTTGGAGAATGGAGTCTCCAATTTTGGGTTTCCAATTTCGCCAACAGTTGAACTTTGCGTCGCTGCACTCAATGTTTAGACATCCGAGATGGTAAACCACATAGCCCTGTATATGAACTACAGAAATGCCAAAACAAAAACAACACATCCCGAGTTAGTCATTCAAGAGTTCAACACACGCAAACATTCAAACACATTTTAGTGGAGATTCGAGGGGTGATATTAGGCAATGAAGAGCAAATATTTTCCCAGAAAAGAGACACTTCCATCATTTTTCCAAAACCAAAAATTTCACACGAGGTGAATAGAACTTTGAGGTAATGAAAGATCTCTCATATTAAAAACCGGTGAGATGGACCGAAGTATGTGATAGACATGTTTACTTGTCCTTCGTCTCAGTCACAAGGAAGCAGTCGTGTTTCGTCGAAACATATTGACAGAGTTAGCGCCGCACAAGAGATTTTAATTCATGAATGCAAGGTGAACACTTAAGGCACTCCGATCAGGAACTAGCATTACTTCAATCAGAGGGGAGCCGGGGTAACCGGCGTCCTCCAGACGAGTTTTTAGCTTTAAATGAAATGCAACAGACACTCATTACAGCAGTCAGAGGGGAGCAAGGTTCACTTGCGTCCTCCAAAGTGTGATAGGAGAGTGTCTTAAAGTTCAGCGTCCATGTACAACCTTTCGAAGAGGGGAGCCGGGGGAACCGGCGTCCTCCGTTACTTGGCTTTATGGATCTATGCAAATGAAGCGAGGAGTTTAAGCCATGTTCACATGTTCGCATTCAGCGGAATAAATACTCTTGTGTCCGAAGACTAGAAGCGGCCTCGAATCCATGTTTGTCTGACTAGACTAATCCACGACGATTCCGAGTGCGTATTCAGAAGTAAAGAAACTACTCTTTCAGACTTCAAAATTTTTCGTGAACTCTTAGAGAGAACACATGCAGAGAGAATTCCTTAGTTTCTTAAATCTCTCAAAGTCAAGAGGTTTGGTAAAGATGTCAGCAAGCTGTTTTTCCGTTGAAATATGCTGTAGACTGACTATATCACGATCAACCAAATCTCTAATGAAATGATGTCGAATGTCGATGTGTTTAGTTCTTGAGTGCTGGACAGGATTTTCGCTGATTTTGATAGCACTCTGGTTATCACAGTACAGCACTAATGGAGCACTCTCAAGGAGATAGTCATTCAACATCTGTTTCAACCAAAGTAGTTGAGTGCAGCAACTTCCAGCCGCAACGTACTCCGACTCGGCAGTTGACAGTGCAATGCAATTTTGCTTGCGACTATGCCAAGACACAATGTTATTTCCAAGGAAGCAACAGCAGCCGGAGGTACTCTTTCGTTCGTCCGTGTCCGTCGCCCAGTCGGCATCAGAAAAGCCGACAAGGTTGGATGAAGTGTCGCGCGCATACCACAGACCTAGCTGAGAAGTTCCAGAGATGTAGCGGAGAATCCGTTTCACAGCTCTTAGATGGTCCTCCTTTGGATCAGCTTGGTACCTGGCACACATACAAACACTAAACATAATGTCAGGACGAGTGGCAGTTAAATAAAGTAAACTCCCAATCATGGAACGATAAAGAGTTTGGTTTACACTCCGACTTTTTGTTGACATTGACAAGCGTTCCGTAGTCGCCATAGGAGTGTTAGCTGGCTTGGCATGATGCATTTCAAACCTCTCAACCATGTTTTTGGCATACTTACTTTGAGATACGAATATCCCATTTGGTCGTTGAGAAATCTGAAGGCCAAGAAATTGGTGCAACTCCCCCTCAAGGCTCATCTGAAAAGTCGAGGACATAGCTTCTGTGAAAGAAGTCACGAGTTTGGAACAAGTCGCTCCGAAGACAATGTCATCAACGTAAATTTGGGCAACTATCATGTGTTTGCCATCTCGCTTGATGAATAAGGTTTTGTCCACCGATCCACGCTCAAAGCCGAATTTTAGAAGAAAATCCGTGAGACATCCGTACCAGGCGCGAGGCGCTTGTTTCAAGCCATATAGAGCTTTGTGAAGCTTGTAGACATGATTTGGCTTCTTCGGATCCTCAAATCCCTTAGGTTGGGCAACGTAGACCTCTTCTTCCAAGACACCGTTCAAGAAGGCAGCTTTGACGTCCATCTGTCTGAGTTTGATGCCAAGATGGCATGCAATAGCAATTAGGAGTCTGATGGACTCAATTCGTGCGACCGGAGCAAAAGTTTCATCAAAATCTATGCCTTCCACTTGGGCATATCCTTGGGCAACAAGACGAGCTTTGTTTCGGACAACTTGGTTATGCTCATCTGTTTTATTCTTGAAAATCCATTTAGTTCCAACAACATTGATGTTTGAAGTTCGGGGAACTAAGGACCAAACATTATTCCGCGTGAACTCATTCAACTCTTCTTGCATGGCCATGATCCAAAAATCATCTTGCATGGCTTCCTTGTAATTTTTCGGCTCATTTTCGGAGAGAAAGCAAGTGATGCCGATTTCATTACACACAGCAGAAGTACAAATGTTGTAGAGTTCGTCGGGAGAGTTCATTGGTTTCTTTGAGCGTGTAGTTCGCTCATTCAAACTTCCGATCATTTGATTCGGTGGATGACGCTTTTGAATGTGACCAGGTGCCTCTCTCGGAGAGTCAGCTGGGTTTTCAACTTGATCATCATCGTCATCCTCAGTTACCGAAGTGTCATCGTTTCGGTTGCTAGACTCTCCAATTTCAGGAGAAGTATTAGGAGTAGCATTTTCGGAAGTCACAGTAGTGGGTGTTGAAGGAAAAGTTCGAACTTCTAGAATTCCTTCCTTAACCCAATCAGCCTCTGCATCTTTTCCAAGAAAGTCTTGTTCATCAAAGTTGATGTTCACAGTCTCGATGACTTTCCTAGTACGAAGATTGTAAGCACGGTAGGCATGACTATTTTGGCTATAGCCAACAAAAATTCCACGATCAGCTTTGGCTTCAAATTTCTTTAGAGGATCACGATCCTTCAAAATATAGCAAGTACAGCCAAAGACACGAAAGTGTGCCACCGAAGGTTTCTTCCCATTGACAAGTTCATAGGCAGTGGCAGTAGTGCCAGATCGAATACTTATTCGATTCAAAATGTAACCAGCTGTAGAGACGGCTTCTGCCCAAAAAGTTCGAGCAAGATTTTTCGAGATTAACATCACGCGCGCCATCTCTTGCAGTGTTCGGTTCTTACGTTCAGCAATCCCATTTTGTTGTGGCGTTTTTGGGGCCGAGTATTCATGATGGATTCCTTTCAGCATACAAAATTCATTGAAGCTAGCATTTTCAAATTCGGTGCCGTGATCACTCCTGATCCTTTTAACCTTAGCTTCATGATTCGTTCGAATCCATTTCACAATACCTTTGAAGGCATTGAAAGTCTCATCCTTGGTCGCCAGAAATCTCGTCCATGTGTATCGGGAAAAATCATCAACCACAACCAGCACATATTCTTTCTTAGCTAAGCTCTTCACCTCCATTGGACCCATCAAGTCCATGTGTAGAAGTTCAAAAGGGGCTGAAGTGCTCATTAGAGTTGGAAGTGCCGGATGAGGAGTTCTTGTCAACTTGCCCTTCTGACAGTCACCACATACTCGCTTCTCGATTTTGGGGAGTTGAGAGATTCCTCGAACTATCTCCCCCTTAACCAGTTTGCTCAGATTGCGAGTGCTAGTGTGGCCAAGTCGTTGGTGCCACAAGTCAACTTCATCAGGAACGGTCACGGAGAAGCAACTATACTCAGTTGTATAGCAATTGTTTTTAGCACGTGGACCTTCCATGATACACTTTCCCTCAGCATCATACACACGGCAAGATTCCTTATCAAAGCTAACATTAAAACCTTCATCACATAGCTGACTGATGGAAATGAGATTGGCCACAAGTCCCTTGACATGGACAACATTTCTGATAGGAGGTAATCCTTTGATTTGAAGCGTTCCCTTTCCCTTGACAACACCTTTTGCTCCCCCTCCAAACACCACGGGGGAACCAGTCATCGGCTCATATTCTTTCAAGAATTTCTTTGTGCCGGTCATATGTCGGGAGCAGCCACTATCAAAGTACCAAATGCCTTTGTTGCCAGCGTCAGAAGCATTTAGTGCAACATGGCAGAAAATCAGTTCCCTTGGTTGCCAACTACTGGTTGTAGAGTTAAGTTCAACTTTACTCTTTTGAGACTTAGGCACCCATTTCTTCTTTCCATTCATTTGGATATGTCTCTCAGTCACAGCTTTCAGAGTTGTCTTAGCTTTCGGATTTGGAGAAATGGGTTTCTGCATTTCCTTAGCCACTTCGGACTTTTTCTTCAGGGTCATCAACTCTCTGTTCGCGTCATCCTTCATTTTATAACAAAATGGTTGAATGTGTCCAGGTTGGTCACAGTAGTGACATACATACTTTCTCCTTTGACGAGTTTCAACCTTCGTGGACGTCTTGACCAAAATGGTTTTAGTGCTAGAAGTTTGTCCATTTTTCTTCACGTTCTGAGATTTCCCTAAGTTCTTCAGCAACGTCTTCTCATAAGGTAGGATACCACGAGGATGTTTGACAATATTCTTCGGGAATTGATATGTCTCAGAATTTGAAGTCGAGATCGACTTTTGAGTTTTAGGTTCTGGAGACTCAGCAATCTTCTTCCCTTCAGCAATCTCCTTCCTTTTAGATGATTCAACTTCATCCTTGCTTTTATTCTCAGACAGATCAACCGACGCCTTAACAAAAATCACATCATTCTTCTTTTCAGGAGTTGAGTATATAGACTCAAAAACTTTTTGAAAACCAAGACCGTAACGGTTAGGATTCATATATGAAGCAGCATTGTCAAACACGGAAGAGTTCGTGTTCATTTTCCTCAGCAGCTCGTCAGTCATATGAAGTTTTTCTTTCAACACATATCGTTCCTTGTCAGTCATGGCAAGGTCAGTTTGAACTTTCATAAGAGATGACTTCAGTTCATCATTTTCAACATCGGAGTTCTTAAACAGAGTCTGCAGTTTCTTCACTTCAGTTGACTCCTTTTTCAGTGACGTCTTCAGCTTTGAGTTTTCAGAACTCAACTTTTCACACAATTCTCTCAGTTCGACAACTTCCTTGAAATACTTATGCTTTTCTTCGAAAAGGTCATCAAATTTTACTTTGAGAATTGTCAAGGAATTGTTCAACTTCTTCTTCTCATCCTCAGTCTTCTCAACTGAGTTTCTCAACACTAACACTTCATCACATATTTTGAGTTGTTCATTTGAGAGTTCATTAAAAGATTCAGTCAGGCACTTCAGAGACACTTCAAGTGTGCTATTCTCAGTGATAGCAACATCATATAGATTTTCAAGCATAGAGTGACTCTCCTTCAGGGTTATCAACTCGATACACACATCTTCAGTCTTAGACACTTCCGTCGTCTTCTGTATCTCTTCAGCATCAGACACTGATTCATCATCCGAGAAGATATCGTCATCACAGAAATTTCGGTTTGTCGATGCCACACGGAAAATGTTGTCTGTAGTTGCAGTGTCTTTTAGAAATGCATCAAAAACAAAGTTTTCGACCTCCACATTTTCGAGGTCAAAAGATTCACCAAAGGTGACAACTAGAGCGTTGTCTTCGTCATCGTCAGAATCATTGTCCTCAGACTTGTCATTTTCAGAAATGACATCCTCATCGTCAATCACAACATAGCTAACCGGTAGCTTCTTCTTTCGATGTAAGTTCGGGCATTCGTTTTTGACGTGCCCATATCCTTTGCACTCGTAGCATTGCATTTTAGAAACATCTTTGCTAGCAGAGGAGTACGGCGAAAGTTTAGTCCCCTTGAACTTTTTGTCAGACGACGATCCCTGATTTCGGTTGTCAGGAGTGTTCGGATACGAGTTAGAACTTTTCTGAAATTTTCGAAAGTTTCGAGCACGGTTCTTCCTCTTAAATTCTTGTTTCACGAGATAGGTAACTATCTCAGTCAGTGCAGCCAGTTTGTCCGGATTACTAGAGTTCATCAGTTTTTCAATTTCCTCAGCTTCCTCATCATCAGATTCACCCAGATCAGCAGAAAAACTACTTTCAGTTTTCTCATTTTTCAAATGAATTTTTCGAGTGTTTGAGCTTCTTGAACTCTTTCCTTTCTCTGAGATCTTGAGAGCAGTCATCGGTTCGTAGACAAGCGACATGTCTGGGTTGCTGCGAACTTTGAGAGTCAAGTCATAATTTCTCAAATCAGCCATCAAGTCGGCATAGTCCCAGTTTTGGTTCTCGTCATTGCGTGCTTCGATAGTCAGCACCTTACTCTCGAACCTAGTGCTAACACTGGAGAGGACTTTCTCATATACCATGGGAGCAGGAAAAATTTCTCCAAGTTCAAAAGCTTCATTCACATATCTCATGATCTTGTCCAAGTAGTCATTTATATCTTCATCTTCCCTCATCCGGAGTTGATGGAATTGAGCAGTGATAGTTCGGATTTTCGATCGCTTAACAGCATGACTTCCCTCACAAGTTCTTTGTAACGTTTCCCATGCATCTCTGGCAGATGTGCAATTTTTGACCAGCTGATACATACTGAGGTCTAGCCATTCACAGATGATAAGCAAGGCTTTGCTGTTAGCCGTGGACAAGTCATGTTCCTCTCTCGTCCAACTACGTTCCGGTTTCGGAATTCTCACGCCATCCGCGTCTTCCGTATATGGGCGTTCCCATCCTTCTAACACTGCCATCCAAGATCTGGAATCAAAACCTTTAATCCTAGCAGAAACTTTGGCCTTCCAGTTTGAGTAGTTCTGATGAGTTAGCATAATCGGTTTCTGGACAAACATGGACGACTCCATTGTAGCGGAAATATGAAGTCAAGTAACGGATCACGTCTTATACGTATGACGTCCCGCTCTGATACCAATTGAAATTACGCCTTCAGCGTAGGATACCAATTTTTCGTGAAATTGGTCTTGAACTCACAGACAGCAGCTTCCGTCAAAGTAAAACACTTCACACAATTTGTAGAATAAAAAGTGAAGACAAAGTTATGTAATAGTTTCCATTTCATTGAACACAAAACTTAAACTATTACACTTGTAGAGTATGGTAGGCAAAACGTTTACAAGAAGTTTCCCGAGTGTCGCAACAACTCCCACTAACTTGCAAACTAGCACACGAGTACCTAAAGCTATATCTCCTAGCTCTAATCTTGGCACACGGCGCAAATGCTACTACACAAACTCGAAGCTCGACTACGATTCTAAAAATCAGATTTCGTTCTCTCAAAATCGTCAATGGTGAAATCGAACTCCATGGGTTTATATAGGCAGCCCGCACATGTGAGGTGATGACGTGGCACGTTCTGGTTGGTCACATGCTTGGCTGATGTCACTTCTCCATGGATGACATCACTCTTGTAGAACTTGGATTCTTGAATCTTGGAATCTTGAATCTTCGATTCTTGAATCTTCGAATCTTGAATCTTCAATTTCAAAATCAGAACTTCAATTCAATCTTGACTCCGTCGATCTCAATTCTTCATCTTCAAACTCTCGTGAGAAACTCTAAGTGTTGAAGCCTCGGAATTTCATCGTCTTCATGGTCGTCGATATCATTGAAGTAGAAACACACGAAACCATTCTTCATTCCTTGATATGAGTACTTGGTGAAGGAAATCACGTTGAAAGTACTTAGTGAAAATCGTCGTTGAAGAATGTCATAGTCGCTGACACCGTGCCTTGAGGACAAGCGTCAACGAAACCGTGCCATAGCCAAAACCGGCGACGCCAGTCGCCGATTCCGTGTCAACGCCACATGCCAAAACCGGCGACAGGAGTCGCCGATTCCATGTCCATGCCAATGGCAAAACCGGCGACAGGAGTCGCCGATTCCATGTCCATGCCGATGCCACAAACGGCGACTCCAGTCGCCGTTCCAAAGAATGCCAAAAACGGCGACGCCAGTCGCCGTTCCTATGTCATTGCCAAAAGCGGAGACTGCAGTCTCCGTTCCAAGTCTCGCATCAAAATCGGCGACGCCAGTCGCCGTTCCACTTCATTTCCATGCGTGACCAAACCGGCGACTCCTGTCGCCGTTCCTGTCATGCCATAAGCGGCGACGCTGGTCGCCGTTCCATGCACATTCTATCGTGCCAAAACCGGAGACTCTAGTCTCCTTTTCCATGCACCTGCAAACCTGAAAGTCAACAAAAACACAAGTACAAAAACCTGAAGATTCAAGATTCGAAGATTCAAGAATCGAAGATTCAAGATTCCAAGATTCAAGAATCCAAGTTCTACAAGAGTGATGTCATCCATGGAGAAGTGACATCAGCCAAGCATGTGACCAACCAGAACGTGCCACGTCATCACCTCACATGTGCGGGCTGCCTATATAAACCCATGGAGTTCGATTTCACCATTGACGATTTTGAGAGAACGAAATCTGATTTTTAGAATCGTAGTCGAGCTTCGAGTTTGTGTAGTAGCTTTTGCGCCGTGTGCCAAGATTAGAGCTAGGAGATATAGCTTTAGGTACTCGTGTGCTAGTTTGCAAGTTAGTGGGAGTTGTTGCGACACTCGGGAAACTTCTTGTAAACGTTTTGCCTACCATACTCTACAAGTGTAATAGTTTAAGTTTTGTGTTCAATGAAATGGAAACTATTACATAACTTTGTCTTCACTTTTTATTCTACAAATTGTGTGAAGTGTTTTACTTTGACGGAAGCTGCTGTCTGTGAGTTCAAGACCAATTTCACGAAAAATTGGTATCCTACGCTGAAGGCGTAATTTCAATTGGTATCAGAGCGGGACGTCATACGTATAAGACGTGATCCGTTACTTGACTTCATATTTCCGCTACAATGGAGTCGTCCATGTTTGTCCAGAAACCGATTATGCTAACTCATCAGAACTACTCAAACTGGAAGGCCAAAGTTTCTGCTAGGATTAAAGGTTTTGATTCCAGATCTTGGATGGCAGTGTTAGAAGGATGGGAACGCCCATATACGGAAGACGCGGATGGCGTGAGAATTCCGAAACCGGAACGTAGTTGGACGAGAGAGGAACATGACTTGTCCACGGCTAACAGCAAAGCCTTGCTTATCATCTGTGAATGGCTAGACCTCAGTATGTATCAGCTGGTCAAAAATTGCACATCTGCCAGAGATGCATGGGAAACGTTACAAAGAACTTGTGAGGGAAGTCATGCTGTTAAGCGATCGAAAATCCGAACTATCACTGCTCAATTCCATCAACTCCGGATGAGGGAAGATGAAGATATAAATGACTACTTGGACAAGATCATGAGATATGTGAATGAAGCTTTTGAACTTGGAGAAATTTTTCCTGCTCCCATGGTATATGAGAAAGTCCTCTCCAGTGTTAGCACTAGGTTCGAGAGTAAGGTGCTGACTATCGAAGCACGCAATGACGAGAACCAAAACTGGGACTATGCCGACTTGATGGCTGATTTGAGAAATTATGACTTGCCTCTCAAAGTTCGCAGCAACCCAGACATGTCGCTTGTCTACGAACCGATGACTGCTCTCAAGATCTCAGAGAAAGGAAAGAGTTCAAGAAGCTCAAACACTCGAAAAATTCATTTGAAAAATGAGAAAACTGAAAGTAGTTTTTCTGCTGATCTGGGTGAATCTGATGATGAGGAAGCTGAGGAAATTGAAAAACTGATGAACTCTAGTAATCCGGACAAACTGGCTGCACTGACTGAGATAGTTACCTATCTCGTGAAACAAGAATTTAAGAGGAAGAACCGTGCTCGAAACTTTCGAAAATTTCAGAAAAGTTCTAACTCGTATCCGAACACTCCTGACAACCGAAATCAGGGATCGTCGTCTGACAAAAAGTTCAAGGGGACTAAACTTTCGCCGTACTCCTCTGCTAGCAAAGATGTTTCTAAAATGCAATGCTACGAGTGCAAAGGATATGGGCACGTCAAAAACGAATGCCCGAACTTACATCGAAAGAAGAAGCTACCGGTTAGCTATGTTGTGATTGACGATGAGGATGTCATTTCTGAAAATGACAAGTCTGAGGACAACGATTCTGACGATGACGAAGACAACGCTCTAGTTGTCACCTTTGGTGAATCTTTTGACCTCGAAAATGTGGAGGTCGAAAACTTTGTTTTTGATGCATTTCTAAAAGACACTGCAACTACAGACAACATTTTCCGTGTGGCATCGACAAACCGAAATTTCTGTGATGACGATATCTTCTCGGATGATGAATCAGTGTCTGATGCTGAAGAGATACAGAAGACGACGGAAGTGTCTAAGACTGAAGATGTGTGTATCGAGTTGATAACCCTGAAGGAGAGTCACTCTATGCTTGAAAATCTATATGATGTTGCTATCACTGAGAATAGCACACTTGAAGTGTCTCTGAAGTGCCTGACTGAATCTTTTAATGAACTCTCAAATGAACAACTCAAAATATGTGATGAAGTGTTAGTGTTGAGAAACTCAGTTGAGAAGACTGAGGATGAGAAGAAGAAGTTGAACAATTCCTTGACAATTCTCAAAGTAAAATTTGATGACCTTTTCGAAGAAAAGCATAAGTATTTCAAGGAAGTTGTCGAACTGAGAGAATTGTGTGAAAAGTTGAGTTCTGAAAACTCAAAGCTGAAGACGTCACTGAAAAAGGAGTCAACTGAAGTGAAGAAACTGCAGACTCTGTTTAAGAACTCCGATGTTGAAAATGATGAACTGAAGTCATCTCTTATGAAAGTTCAAACTGACCTTGCCATGACTGACAAGGAACGATATGTGTTGAAAGAAAAACTTCATATGACTGACGAGCTGCTGAGGAAAATGAACACGAACTCTTCCGTGTTTGACAATGCTGCTTCATATATGAATCCTAACCGTTACGGTCTTGGTTTTCAAAAAGTTTTTGAGTCTATATACTCAACTCCTGAAAAGAAGAATGATGTGATTTTTGTTAAGGCGTCGGTTGATCTGTCTGAGAATAAAAGCAAGGATGAAGTTGAATCATCTAAAAGGAAGGAGATTGCTGAAGGGAAGAAGATTGCTGAGTCTCCAGAACCTAAAACTCAAAAGTCGATCTCGACTTCAAATTCTGAGACATATCAATTCCCGAAGAATATTGTCAAACATCCTCGTGGTATCCTACCTTATGAGAAGACGTTGCTGAAGAACTTAGGGAAATCTCAGAACGTGAAGAAAAATGGACAAACTTCTAGCACTAAAACCATTTTGGTCAAGACGTCCACGAAGGTTGAAACTCGTCAAAGGAGAAAGTATGTATGTCACTACTGTGACCAACCTGGACA
This sequence comes from Euphrasia confusa, assembly GCA_954870475.1. Taxonomy (NCBI): domain Eukaryota; kingdom Viridiplantae; phylum Streptophyta; class Magnoliopsida; order Lamiales; family Orobanchaceae; genus Euphrasia; species Euphrasia confusa. The sequence continues at coordinate 38,100,832 of OX940956.1, read as the reverse complement.
CATTCGACCATTTTGTTATAAAATGAAGGATGACGCGAACAGAGAGTTGATGACCCTGAAGAAAAAGTCCGAAGTGGCTAAGGAAATGCAGAAACCCATTTCTCCAAATCCGAAAGCTAAGACAACTCTGAAAGCTGTGACTGAGAGACATATCCAAATGAATGGAAAGAAGAAATGGGTGCCTAAGTCTCAAAAGAGTAAAGTTGAACTTAACTCTACAACCAGTAGTTGGCAACCAAGGGAACTGATTTTCTGCCATGTTGCACTAAATGCTTCTGACGCTGGCAACAAAGGCATTTGGTACTTTGATAGTGGCTGCTCCCGACATATGACCGGCACAAAGAAATTCTTGAAAGAATATGAGCCGATGACTGGTTCCCCCGTGGTGTTTGGAGGGGGAGCAAAAGGTGTTGTCAAGGGAAAGGGAACGCTTCAAATCAAAGGATTACCTCCTATCAGAAATGTTGTCCATGTCAAGGGACTTGTGGCCAATCTCATTTCCATCAGTCAGCTATGTGATGAAGGTTTTAATGTTAGCTTTGATAAGGAATCTTGCCGTGTGTATGATGCTGAGGGAAAGTGTATCATGGAAGGTCCACGTGCTAAAAACAATTGCTATACAACTGAGTATAGTTGCTTCTCCGTGACCGTTCCTGATGAAGTTGACTTGTGGCACCAACGACTTGGCCACACTAGCACTCGCAATCTGAGCAAACTGGTTAAGGGGGAGATAGTTCGAGGAATCTCTCAACTCCCCAAAATCGAGAAGCGAGTATGTGGTGACTGTCAGAAGGGCAAGTTGACAAGAACTCCTCATCCGGCACTTCCAACTCTAATGAGCACTTCAGCCCCTTTTGAACTTCTACACATGGACTTGATGGGTCCAATGGAGGTGAAGAGCTTAGCTAAGAAAGAATATGTGCTGGTTGTGGTTGATGATTTTTCCCGATACACATGGACGAGATTTCTGGCGACCAAGGATGAGACTTTCAATGCCTTCAAAGGTATTGTGAAATGGATTCGAACGAATCATGAAGCTAAGGTTAAAAGGATCAGGAGTGATCACGGCACCGAATTTGAAAATGCTAGCTTCAATGAATTTTGTATGCTGAAAGGAATCCATCATGAATACTCGGCCCCAAAAACGCCACAACAAAATGGGATTGCTGAACGTAAGAACCGAACACTGCAAGAGATGGCGCGCGTGATGTTAATCTCGAAAAATCTTGCTCGAACTTTTTGGGCAGAAGCCGTCTCTACAGCTGGTTACATTTTGAATCGAATAAGTATTCGATCTGGCACTACTGCCACTGCCTATGAACTTGTCAATGGGAAGAAACCTTCGGTGGCACACTTTCGTGTCTTTGGCTGTACTTGCTATATTTTGAAGGATCGTGATCCTCTAAAGAAATTTGAAGCCAAAGCTGATCGTGGAATTTTTGTTGGCTATAGCCAAAATAGTCATGCCTACCGTGCTTACAATCTTCGTACTAGGAAAGTCATCGAGACTGTGAACATCAACTTTGATGAACAAGACTTTCTTGGAAAAGATGCAGAGGCTGATTGGGTTAAGGAAGGAATTCTAGAAGTTCGAACTTTTCCTTCAACACCCACTACTGTGACTTCCGAAAATGCTACTCCTAATACTTCTCCTGAAATTGGAGAGTCTAGCAACCGAAACGATGACACTTCGGTAACTGAGGATGACGATGATGATCAAGTTGAAAACCCAGCTGACTCTCCGAGAGAGGCACCTGGTCACATTCAAAAGCGTCATCCACCGAATCAAATGATCGGAAGTTTGAATGAGCGAACTACACGCTCAAAGAAACCAATGAACTCTCCCGACGAACTCTACAACATTTGTACTTCTGCTGTGTGTAATGAAATCGGCATCACTTGCTTTCTCTCCGAAAATGAGCCGAAAAATTACAAGGAAGCCATGCAAGATGATTTTTGGATCATGGCCATGCAAGAAGAGTTGAATGAGTTCACGCGGAATAATGTTTGGTCCTTAGTTCCCCGAACTTCAAACATCAATGTTGTTGGAACTAAATGGATTTTCAAGAATAAAACAGATGAGCATAACCAAGTTGTCCGAAACAAAGCTCGTCTTGTTGCCCAAGGATATGCCCAAGTGGAAGGCATAGATTTTGATGAAACTTTTGCTCCGGTCGCACGAATTGAGTCCATCAGACTCCTAATTGCTATTGCATGCCATCTTGGCATCAAACTCAGACAGATGGACGTCAAAGCTGCCTTCTTGAACGGTGTCTTGGAAGAAGAGGTCTACGTTGCCCAACCTAAGGGATTTGAGGATCCGAAGAAGCCAAATCATGTCTACAAGCTTCACAAAGCTCTATATGGCTTGAAACAAGCGCCTCGCGCCTGGTACGGATGTCTCACGGATTTTCTTCTAAAATTCGGCTTTGAGCGTGGATCGGTGGACAAAACCTTATTCATCAAGCGAGATGGCAAACACATGATAGTTGCCCAAATTTACGTTGATGACATTGTCTTCGGAGCGACTTGTTCCAAACTCGTGACTTCTTTCACAGAAGCTATGTCCTCGACTTTTCAGATGAGCCTTGAGGGGGAGTTGCACCAATTTCTTGGCCTTCAGATTTCTCAACGACCAAATGGGATATTCGTATCTCAAAGTAAGTATGCCAAAAACATGGTTGAGAGGTTTGAAATGCATCATGCCAAGCCAGCTAACACTCCTATGGCGACTACGGAACGCTTGTCAATGTCAACAAAAAGTCGGAGTGTAAACCAAACTCTTTATCGTTCCATGATTGGGAGTTTACTTTATTTAACTGCCACTCGTCCTGACATTATGTTTAGTGTTTGTATGTGTGCCAGGTACCAAGCTGATCCAAAGGAGGACCATCTAAGAGCTGTGAAACGGATTCTCCGCTACATCTCTGGAACTTCTCAGCTAGGTCTGTGGTATGCGCGCGACACTTCATCCAACCTTGTCGGCTTTTCTGATGCCGACTGGGCGACGGACACGGACGAACGAAAGAGTACCTCCGGCTGCTGTTGCTTCCTTGGAAATAACATTGTGTCTTGGCATAGTCGCAAGCAAAATTGCATTGCACTGTCAACTGCCGAGTCGGAGTACGTTGCGGCTGGAAGTTGCTGCACTCAACTACTTTGGTTGAAACAGATGTTGAATGACTATCTCCTTGAGAGTGCTCCATTAGTGCTGTACTGTGATAACCAGAGTGCTATCAAAATCAGCGAAAATCCTGTCCAGCACTCAAGAACTAAACACATCGACATTCGACATCATTTCATTAGAGATTTGGTTGATCGTGATATAGTCAGTCTACAGCATATTTCAACGGAAAAACAGCTTGCTGACATCTTTACCAAACCTCTTGACTTTGAGAGATTTAAGAAACTAAGGAATTCTCTCTGCATGTGTTCTCTCTAAGAGTTCACGAAAAATTTTGAAGTCTGAAAGAGTAGTTTCTTTACTTCTGAATACGCACTCGGAATCGTCGTGGATTAGTCTAGTCAGACAAACATGGATTCGAGGCCGCTTCTAGTCTTCGGACACAAGAGTATTTATTCCGCTGAATGCGAACATGTGAACATGGCTTAAACTCCTCGCTTCATTTGCATAGATCCATAAAGCCAAGTAACGGAGGACGCCGGTTCCCCCGGCTCCCCTCTTCGAAAGGTTGTACATGGACGCTGAACTTTAAGACACTCTCCTATCACACTTTGGAGGACGCAAGTGAACCTTGCTCCCCTCTGACTGCTGTAATGAGTGTCTGTTGCATTTCATTTAAAGCTAAAAACTCGTCTGGAGGACGCCGGTTACCCCGGCTCCCCTCTGATTGAAGTAATGCTAGTTCCTGATCGGAGTGCCTTAAGTGTTCACCTTGCATTCATGAATTAAAATCTCTTGTGCGGCGCTAACTCTGTCAATATGTTTCGACGAAACACGACTGCTTCCTTGTGACTGAGACGAAGGACAAGTAAACATGTCTATCACATACTTCGGTCCATCTCACCGGTTTTTAATATGAGAGATCTTTCATTACCTCAAAGTTCTATTCACCTCGTGTGAAATTTTTGGTTTTGGAAAAATGATGGAAGTGTCTCTTTTCTGGGAAAATATTTGCTCTTCATTGCCTAATATCACCCCTCGAATCTCCACTAAAATGTGTTTGAATGTTTGCGTGTGTTGAACTCTTGAATGACTAACTCGGGATGTGTTGTTTTTGTTTTGGCATTTCTGTAGTTCATATACAGGGCTATGTGGTTTACCATCTCGGATGTCTAAACATTGAGTGCAGCGACGCAAAGTTCAACTGTTGGCGAAATTGGAAACCCAAAATTGGAGACTCCATTCTCCAAAAACGGAGACTCAACTTGTTCCATTTTCGGAGACTGATGTCCATGACAAAACCGGAGACTGATGTCCATGACAAAACCGGAGACTGATGTCCATGACAAAACCGGAGACTGATGTCCATGACAAAACCGGAGACTGATGTCCATGACAAAACCGGAGACTCTCCATTGGCAAACCCGGAGACTATGGTCTCCACAAAACCGGCGACTACGGTCGCTGATCCAGCGCCTGTCCATCGCCACGACCATTTCCGGAGACTCGAACCTATGGCACTGAACTTCGTCATTCCAACCTTCGGTTTGATCTTCGGTTTTTCATATTTTTAATTTATTTATTTTTATTTATTATTTTTGAAATTATTATTTTAATAATATTTTCAAATTAATAAAATTTTGTTCGTCTAATGGGCTCAATTTTTCTTCTTGAGATGGGCTTTTTACAGGTCTTGAGCTGTGTATTTTAAATCCGGACGGGCGGCCCAAAATTTTCCTATATATAGCCCCTGAGGTGATTCCATCGTGGTTACGCTTAAATCGCAATTTAGAATTCTCGAACTCTCGACTCTCAGCTGCTGACTGCTTGTCCGACGTTTCTAGATTCTAAGTTTTTCCTAATTCCGTTGCATCAGGCAACTCTAGCTTTGCGCACCAGGCGCCCTGTCTATCGTTTCCGTGATTGTGATACTTTCCCAAGTGTTAGAATTTTTTTTTTACGAAATCTTCGAAATGTCTGCTGCTAAGAACTTGGATGATATGTTGGCCGATATGACTGTCTATCTGAACGAACAGTTCCAAAATGCCCCATCTCCGAAATCCAAGAAAGCCGCCTTTACTGAACTCCAGGCTCACCTGGAAAAAGTTGATAGACGCAAGGCTGCGTCCACTGAACCGTCGTTAGACATCGCTACTTCAGCCAAACCTGCCTACTCCACTGTCCGCCTGCCGGGCAAAGACAAAGTGCCATCGGTTCGAATTTATTCTGGTGTTGTGAGTAGGGCTGAATACGATCGATTGCTCGCAGCTGGCGAGATCACTAAGGAAGGAAAGAAGATAGTGAAAATTCCTTCAACTGTCACTGTGACTGCGGACACAGATCCAAAGACAAAACCATCAGGATCTGGAAAGAAGTCGGCGACTCCAGCTGGGAGTGCCGAAGGCAAGAAACCGTCTGCCAGTGGAGGTGGTGTGAAAACATCCACTCCGAAAAACTCTGGTGAACTAGTCACCAAGTCCCGCACTCACAGCTCGCAGAAACCGCCACTATCTTCTGGATCAGCTGGATCGCAGAAGTCGACTGACGGCTTCAGATATATCTCGGAATTTTCCGAGTGTCCGAAACATCATTCTCGCGATTTCTTCACTGCGACTGCTGAACGTCGCCACAAGCTCATCCAAACTCTACCGATCCTTACCGATCGAACTATTCTGAAGGAAGACTATGACCGTCACGGCATAACTGATTTCCTGACAAAGATGCATATGCTCAAATCCGTGAGCTTGACTTACCGTTACTCCATTCCCATACTTAACAAATTTTACGCCAGCTTGTCTCCTGACTTCGCAAACCCGAAGAGCCGTCTGTATGGCTGTTTTGTTTTCCGTGAGAAGTTGTACAAATTTCGCCCCTTCTCCATCAACAAATTTCTTGAAAGGTTGGAAGTTAATTCTAACTGGACTTCGCCCTCAGCTGAGGAACGGGCTGAAGACCTCACCATCGGCACTTTCGTTACTCAAAAGAAAGTTAAGTCCGAACTGCCACCGCCGAACAAACTGTCTGCCTTTTACGGCATCCTGCAGCGACTTGGCATGTCCAACTGGACAGCTTACAAAGACGAATCTGTCTTGACGCCGGAACTGATGCACATCATCTTTCACCTTGGATGCGGCGAACAAATAAACCTTGGCAAGATAATTTTTAATGACCTTTGCAAGATCGCCAGAACGACGGACGAGACTATCCTTCGCCAAGCTGACTGGCCTGAGGCAAAGAAACTTCAACTCACGCATCCGTGTCTGATCTACGGCATGCTTCATGCTCAAGGCTTTACACCAGATGATGACTTTGAGAAAAAGTTAAAGAAAAATGGCGCTGTCAAGATCACTGGCACGTACCTCAATCCGTCCAAACGTGTCATCGATCTTCCGTGGTTTGATTTTGTTGACAGGAATGCACTTCCTGAGATTCTAACTCCTCCGCCATCTCCACTGAAACGAAAGAGAAAGTCGATCGCCAAGAAAGACAAGTCTCCTTCTGCCAAGCGTCAAAAGAATGAATCCACAACTGCAGCTGATGAGGCGGAACCTCAAACACAACAAAAGCCTAGAGTCGTTCCTCGCGAATTTGGGCCTTACTCGAATATTCCGTCTTACAAAAATCCACATCACCCGATCCACAGTCATCGTGCTGTGGTGCCATCAGCCTGCGTCCAGGAATTTTACGCTGACACAATGGCTCTGGAAAAGGCTCAGGATGAACATGCCTATGCCTACAACAAAATGATCGATGCCCAGAAGAGGCATAAGTTATCTTTCGAAAAACTTAAACGAGAGATCCAACAAGGGGGAGGACTCGGTGATGTTGGAGCCCCCGATGCAAGTTTGAAAGATACCTTCATTCTGAAGATGGTAAGGGATGCGATCCAAGAGGCGCACGTGCAGCTGGCTAAAGGTAACAATATCGAAATTGAACAGGTACCTCGAGCTGATGACGGCGAGAAGACGGATGAGGACATTTTTGAAGGATGCATGAATATCCGTGACAAGGGAAAGGCGAAGGTTGGTGAAACTTCGAGGGCGATGCCGTCTGATGGATTGAAAGATCAAGATGATGATGACGATGTCAATGTTATTGATGTTGAAGATGAAGGTGGAAATGATTTTGGCGAGTACGAGATTTTTGGTCTGGGTGGTGAGACCGATGACGACGAGAAAGAGGACTCCAGTTCTGATGACGGCTTCATCTATGGCGAAGATGAAGAAGACGTGATCGAGAGTCCGGAACGTGAACCCACTCCAGCTGGCTCGCCAAAGGAATGAAGAATTCAAGATCTTAAGTCCATTCCAAGTTCAAGTTCTTTTATCCCAAGTTTTTATTTCTGTGTTTTTCATAACTCTGGAATTCGTTTTTCATATTCTGTTTATTGCATGCATAAAACTCTGAATTCGTCCATGCATATGTTTTTCATATTTTGGCTATCTCTGGATAATGTTTTTATTGGAAATTTATCTAAGTATTTTTGATGTTATTGGTTTGATATTTGGCTAAGTTTTTTATGGTTTTTCATTGATTGTTGATTGATGTTTTTCCATCATTTACTTAGCTTATTTTGTGTTCATATTCGTTTGAGGGGGAGATACGTTTATCTCGTTTTACTTAACTTCGTTTTCATGAGTTGTGCCAAAAAGGGGGAGATTGTAAATGTTAATTTTGGCGACAACGTTTTTGTACTTGTGTTTTTGTTGACTTTCAGGTTTGCAGGTGCATGAAAAAGGAGACTAGAGTCTCCGGTTTTGGCACGATAGAATGTGCATGGAACGGCGACCAGCGTCGCCGCTTATGGCATGACAGGAACGGCGACAGGAGTCGCCGGTTTGGTCACGCATGGAAATGAAGTGGAACGGCGACTGGCGTCGCCGATTTTGATGCGAGACTTGGAACGGAGACTGCAGTCTCCGCTTTTGGCAATGACATAGGAACGGCGACTGGCGTCGCCGTTTTTGGCATTCTTTGGAACGGCGACTGGAGTCGCCGTTTGTGGCATCGGCATGGACATGGAATCGGCGACTCCTGTCGCCGGTTTTGCCATTGGCATGGACATGGAATCGGCGACTCCTGTCGCCGGTTTTGGCATGTGGCGTTGACACGGAATCGGCGACTGGCGTCGCCGGTTTTGGCTATGGCACGGTTTCGTTGACGCTTGTCCTCAAGGCACGGTGCCAGCGACTATGACATTCTTCAACGACGATTTTCACTAAGTACTTTCAACGTGATTTCCTTCACCAAGTACTCATATCAAGGAATGAAGAATGGTTTCGTGTGTTTCTACTTCAATGATATCGACGACCATGAAGACGATGAAATTCCGAGGCTTCAACACTTAGAGTTTCTCACGAGAGTTTGAAGATGAAGAATTGAGATCGACGGAGTCAAGATTGAATTGAAGTTCTGATTTTGAAATTGAAGATTCAAGATTCGAAGATTCAAGAATCGAAGATTCAAGATTCCAAGATTCAAGAATCCAAGTTCTACAAGAGTGATGTCATCCATGGAGAAGTGACATCAGCCAAGCATGTGACCAACCAGAACGTGCCACGTCATCACCTCACATGTGCGGGCTGCCTATATAAACCCATGGAGTTCGATTTCACCATTGACGATTTTGAGAGAACGAAATCTGATTTTTAGAATCGTAGTCGAGCTTCGAGTTTGTGTAGTAGCTTTTGCGCCGTGTGCCAAGATTAGAGCTAGGAGATATAGCTTTAGGTACTCGTGTGCTAGTTTGCAAGTTAGTGGGAGTTGTTGCGACACTCGGGAAACTTCTTGTAAACGTTTTGCCTACCATACTCTACAAGTGTAATAGTTTAAGTTTTGTGTTCAATGAAATGGAAACTATTACATAACTTTGTCTTCACTTTTTATTCTACAAATTGTGTGAAGTGTTTTACTTTGACGGAAGCTGCTGTCTGTGAGTTCAAGACCAATTTCACGAAAAATTGGTATCCTACGCTGAAGGCGTAATTTCAGCACCGGCACCGAAGAAGCAGATGGAGAAGAAGAAGAAGAAGAAGCTGGTGGATCGTGTGGCCGAAAGCGTGGCCAAGACATTCAAGAAGGCGGCGACAGGTATCCGCACGCGTGACGATGTCACGCCCAACTCTTCAGTAGAGAGACTAGAGAGACGTAAATCTCGGAAAGCTCGACATGCTTCTCCGCCTCCTCGACATGCTTCTCCTACTATTCCTCCTCGAGGTTCTTCTCCTCCTGCTCGAGATGCTACTCCTCCTATTCCTCCTCGAGATGCTACTCCTCCTGAGTCTCGAGCTCCTCCTGCATCTGAGAGAGTGGTGGACGATGATCCACTTATTTATCGTCGGAGTGACCTCGAGAGGATCTTGTTCGACACGTCCGAGAAGGGATTCACGACTCACATCGTGAAGGCCGTCACGGAGAGCGTGACGAAGAGTGTCACGGAGAGCTTGCTCTCCAAAATGAAGGGCTTCTTCGGTATGAGACGACACTCGCAGCCACGGCCTTATCCCTCGAGGCCAGTGTACGAAGAGCCTTCCTCGCCACCTCAGACTTCACCTCCTCGTCATTCCTACCACGCATCGGACATTGCTGAGACTTCTTTGAGCAGAGCACCAGCTCGATTCTCGACGTCGGCGATGCCTGACCCTCGGTATTCATATGCAGACGCTGACGCATGGATGCGTTACCGCATGCAGCCCCAGCCCCAGGTGCCTCCGGCCTATCCGTTTGAGTATCCATTCGAGAGTTACCAGATGCCGGGTCCATTCGGTCCATTCCAGGGTCCAGTCTTTCCATTCCAGGGTTATCAGATGCCGCCACCGGCCTATCCATTTGAGTCCCCCAGCTACCGCACGCCTCCGTCGATTGTTCCTTTTGATCTGGAGACGTCCAGCACTCCGACACCACCTGTTGTGGTCGATGTCGAGACCCATACTGGGAGGACCTTTGATATCTTCTCACAGCCAGCTGCTGATGACGAGGAGGATGACGACGAGTATGCCGGGGACCTCGGGTGTTTCAGTGACGAGGATGTCGACGACGAGGAGGAGGGTGACGAGTTCGAGCAGGATGCCGGGGAGAGCAGCCTCGGACCTCGTGTTGTTCAGCCTTCCAAGTTCCTGCGTAGCCCTTTCATCCGACAGTTCACCAGGGCACGCGGTAAAAGAAGCTGGAAGCTGTACGATGTGTACAGAGGAACGGGGCCCGATTCCTGCGTTAGGGTGAGGTGCTGTGATGATTTGATCCTTGATCAGAAATTCTTCGACGATGTGGAAAATCCCTCTGTTTGGTTCAGCTCTCAGGTAATATTTTAAATTATAACCTTGTTAATTTATGTTTAAATATTAACAACGTGTCAATTTTCAGGTGCTCGACTTGTATATTGCGTTCATGAAAGTGAAAATCAGAACTAGGACAGGGGTGAAGGGTTATGTTCAGGCAAGTGGGCACCAGATCTTCGGTCCCGACTTCTACGTAAGTGAATGTCTTTTATCTATGTTAGTTATATTTTAGTTTTATCCTGTTCTTACTGACATAAAATTTAATATTTATGTCATTTTCAAAGAATGATTTCTGCATCGAATACGGGAAACTGAAGCATACAGGGACTTCGAGTGATTTCGAGCAGAGATACAAGAATTGGAAACCACCTAAGCGTATGCTAGACATTGTCGAAGCGGGTCCGGCTCGTGGTGAGCATGGTTGGTACAATATCCATCAGGTATGTTAACCGAATTAGGTTAATCTTTGGTTTCTATGATTTCTTATATTTTCATTGTTTGTATTTTCAATGTTTGTATGTAAGGTGGCCATGATTTGCAACATTGATAACATTCACTGGGTCGTGGCGGTCATTGATTTCGAGAACTGGACTGTCCTTGTGTATGATTCATTGTGCAATCTCAGAGCCGCACAGCTGAAGCCCCTGACAGATTTGTTGCCTCGATTGTTGAGATGCGGACACTGGTGGGACCAGCACTCGTACCTGTAAGTTTCGTTCATTTCACTGTGTAGTGTAGTTTTTTAGTTTTTTTTTCTTATATGATATTGACGTGAGAAGTGTTTCATTCATTTCAATGTTTTATGTTTCAGGGAGCGTAAAAAGTGTGCTTTCAAGTTTAAGCTGATGCCCAGGGCTCAACAAATAATCCAACCCGACGGAAACTCGTGTGGGCCGATTTGTTGCATGTACCTGGATCGGTTGTTCAACAAGAAACAAACTCACGAGAACAAGACTATTGATCTTCCTTACATCGTTAAGTATAGAAAGTACATTGCTAGGATGATTTATTGGTTAGCTCAGGAGGCATACACGGAAGAAGACGTACGAGCTTAGTATTTTGTATTAGACTTGTTTAGGATGATTTATTTGTTGGTATTTTTGTCTTGGATGTGTTGTATATTGAATGCTTGTGGTTAGAATGTTGCAGGTTTGGGTTTAAAAATGAGTACAAAAGTCTTTTTTCATTCTGCCCAGAGGTTACTCGAATGGACTGTTCCATCGAGTAACCATCGAGTAATCAAGAACAGGTCCATCGAGTAACGTATAATCAGGCCTGAATCTGCAAAAACACTCTAAAACGGTTACTCGAAATGGTTAATCGACGGGGTTACTCGAAAGGGTTAAGCGAACGGGTTACTGGAATGAGGTTACTCGAAATAGGTTACAGGATGAGGTTACTCGAATGGACATTATCCTGTAATCATAAATCTCCAAGGTTGGTCGATGGTATGTTACTCGATCAACCATCGACCAACCATCGACCAACCTCCTAAAATTAGTATTTTTTGACCTTTTTTTAGATAATTAAGTTGTTATTTGCACTAATAAGTTCAATTTAGAGCCATAAAACATTAATAAAACAGTTTAGATGATCAATCGATTCGTTTAGAGTGAAAACAAGTGAAACGTGGAACATTAGTTATACTTTTCTAAATATCTTAAGTAAGTTTACAACAAACAAACAATGATATTAGTTCAATGTTGACATGTTATGGATTAGAACTCCGAAATTGATCATCAAAACATGTTTAATAAGTGTTTTTTATCATCAAGATGAAGTTACATACTCAAAAACACAATTAGAAATTAAAGAACGGCCTTAAAATTGAAAAAAATGGGTACTGTTCTTAGTTACTCGATGGTTACTCGATGGTTACTCGATGGTAACCCTAATGTACTCGATGGAAACCCTAATGTACTCGAAAGTGTTAATCGAATGAAGGGTTAATCGAATGCAGGGTTACAAGATAGGGTTACTCGAATAGGTTAATCGATGGGTTACAAGATGAGGTTAATCGATGGTGTTACAAGATGGGGTTAATCGAATTGGTTACAGGATGGGGTTACTCGAATAGGTTGCAAGATGGGGTTACTCGAATAGGTTACAAGATGGGGTTACTCGAATAGGTTAATCGATGGTGTTACAAGATGGGGTTAATCGAATTGGTTGCAAGATGGGGTTACTCGAATAGGTTAATCGATGGTGTTACAAGATGGGGTTAATCGAATAGGTTGCAAGATGGGGTTACTCGAATTAGGTTAATCGATGGGGTTAATCGAATTAGGTTACTCGATGGTTACAGAATATGCAGAATGCCTTTTCTGTTTTTTTACATCCCCTAACCTGCAAATCACATAGGTATAACAACAACCGCAAATATCCAAAGAAACACACTGCATATATCCAGAAACAAGATAACAAATCAATCATAGTCATACGATGTGACGAGAAACACGATAACAAATCAACCAAACACAAGAAGAGCCCTCAATCCACACGCATCGGACATTTTGTTTTTGTGTGTCCCTCGATTCTGCAAATGCTGCACTTTTTCTTCTGCCTTCTTCGACCCGATTCTTGCGTTCCTGAGGCTTCCGGAGGGACATTCAAATCAACGCCTGCAGGAGGGATGTAAGCCTTGCAGTTGCGTATGTTATGTCCTACGCCCTTACATTTCGTACACACCTGCACACAAAGACGCGGTATTAGGTCTTTACTCAAACTAATGACGACACAATATTAGGTACGAAGAACAAACCTGAACACGACGAGCAGACCCAGATCCCTCAACTGCAGAACGAACCCGACTCATCCGCGGACGTCCATCCTGACTAACCACTTCCGGTGGAAGACACACGTACGAAGCTACTTCTGGAGGGACAACCCAATCATCAACGTGTGGTACTGGCACAATAGGAGTCGCATACATCTCTCTCAAGCTGCTTTGCTTGAAATAGGGGCCGACGAAATCGTACAATGAAAATCTAGCCCGTCTACACAAAGTATCAGGTTAGTGGCATTAATTAATTGAATGTTTAAAATTAAAAAAGAAGATGTAAGGAAACCGATATCATACCGTATAGCGGCAGCAGCATGACGACACGGAATAAGGTCTAAGTCGAACTCCCGACAGTCACACGTGCGTCTCGCGATATCTACGAGATAGGACCTGCCGTTTTCCTCAACTCTGAACACGGTCCCCGCACTGACCTCCCGAACAGGAAAATGATGACTCAACTGATTCTGATTAGACACCTTTGCGAATGCCTCTTCGGTCAGCTCATCCTCTCTCTCGTTAGCCTTCCTTCGTTTCTCGTCAAACCATCTCTCAATCATCGCACGAATCGACTCGAGCATAGCACAAACAGGCAATCGTCGTGGCCATCTGATAGCAGCGTTGAAGACTTCGGCCGCATTCGATGTCATGAAACCATATCGTCGTGCAGCACATTTCGACCTTGCCCAGGTCTCAACACCGAGTCCAACGAGGCGCCTATAAGCACCGTCTCCACTGGCTTTCTCCAAATCAGATAAATACTTTTCAAACTCATCCTCTCGATAACAGTAGGCAGCTTTGTGTACAATTGTGACCACATGAGAGCGGTACATTGCTAGATTCTTCTCGAGGTGGTGACAGCACAACGCACGGGTTGCGTGGGGATAGGCACTCCGAATGGCATTCGCGATGCTCTTGTGCTGGTCGGACACAATGAGCAGATCGTCTCCATCGTAGCAAAGCCTGAGGTTCTCTAGAAACCACGTCCACTCCAGGTCATTCTCAATCGGACCGATACCAAAGGCAAGCGGGAAAATCTGCTCGTTTCCGTCCTTCGTGACGGCAACAAATAACACACCACTGTTTTTCCCCTTCAAATGAGTGGCGTCGACTACTATGATGGGACGCAGAGTGCGCTGCTGAAATGCACTAATGCACTGCCCAAGTGCAACAAACATGTGACAGAACACGCCCTCACTGGTCGTCTGAATCTCATACCGAGTCCCTGGATTGCATTCTTTCAGCACGTGCAGATATGACGGGAGCATCTGATATGAATCCTGATAGTTGCCGTACCTCATTTCAACGGCCAGGTTCCTCGTCCGCAGGGCGAAGCTGTAATCGATCACTACTCCGTACAATCTCCTCAGATCAAAAATCATCGTCTTCGGCTTCAGTGTGATCTCATCGTCGACTAGCTGACGTGCAAAGTAAGTAGCGGCAACCTTGCTCGACACGTGACGATCGGCAGTCCGACTCAAATCATTGACACACTCGTGATTCAAGTTCAGCCTCGTAATCTTCCAGAGTGTTTCGTCATTCCCAGTAGCACACAATTTGAACGGGCACTTCTCAGAACCTTGCTTGCAGACGAACGCTACCCGTTCAGTGGTCGAGCGTTTAGTGGCACACTCCACCATATGCTCCATGTGATACATCCCCACCGCTATCTTCAGATCCGATTTCGTTCGGAATGTCGAGCCGACTGCAATGTGACCATACACCAGTTCGGGAGGCTCGACCGATCGCAATGGAACCGCGGGGTCAAACTCCGGCAGTGGAATGATCCAGTTGCGCAGTGGATTATTCTGAGCATTCTGAGCTGCTTCGGGATGCTCGCCGGCTCCCACACTAGAACTCGAGGACAGATTACGGCGTGACAGAATATTTGTGATGACCCGCGGCTGTCTAATCCATTCTGTCCATTCAGTGGTCAACGACTGCAACAGATCGGTCTGACGAGCTTCTTCGTCGTCCTCGGAATTCTCAGCATGCCTCTCGCCCTCGGTCGGTACATCCGGATCCACTTCTGGAATATTCACCTCGGGGGCATTTGGTTGTGCCTCCTCTAGCATCTCGGTGACGAAAATGAAACAATCGTCCTTTTGCTCGTCTAGCATGCGGGATACATCGTCGTCGCTAAGCAAAGGACACCGCACGCTCCTAAAATCATTGCCTCGTGTTAAGATAAACAACATGTACTCGATATTCGGCGGAGGGCGCAAAACGGCACGAATCTGTCTCACAAGACCATCGAGGGTAAGTTGATCCCTCCTGAAGAAAAGGCACATATCTATCCCTTCGACGTAGACCGCTCGTTCCCAACGACCACCGTAACGTATCGTGATTCGTTGATTCGACATCTACAATTACAAAAAACATTATTGAATTAGGTTAACTAATACAACATATCCATATAAATCGACGAAACAAACCAAAAAATACGAAAAAATGCATTTTTTTGCAAAAAACAGGCCCTGTTACTCGAATGGACTGTTCCATCGAGTAACAGGATGGACAGTTCCATTCGAGTAACAGGATGGTCATTCGAGTAACCTCTTTTCGAGTAACCTCATCATTTCGAGTAACCTCACATTACTCGAATCAGTGTTCCTGGAAAGAGGTTACTCGAAAAATGTTACTGAAATTAGGGTTAATCGAAAACCTACTCGAAGGCATTTCGGGTAACCTCAGTTCGATTAACCTCAATTCGAGTAATGTTTCGCTTCAGAAATTCTTAGTTACTCGATGGGTTGCTCGATGGTACGCGCCATCGAGTAACCCATCGAGTAACAGTCGCAGAAAAAAAAATTGAGAAAAAATTGAACACGTACCTCTCGTTTTGGCTCGTCTAGGCACGCGTATATCCGACGGAGTTTTCCAGAATCTAACGGGGCAACATGTAGAGAGTGTTTGAGAGAATTTTGAGAGAATTTTTGAAATTTTTTTTGTTTGGTTTTGGTAGGTTTAGATGAATATGGAGGATTGAATGCACAATAAACCCACACCAAACCCTCCAACCAAACAATAAATCTGATCTCGTGGGTCCCACATGTATTTTCTTTTTTATTTTTATGTTAATTGATATTTGTTTTTGTATTTTGTTTTTGTTTTTTTTATTTATTGAAAGAGTAAGGGTATAAGAGACTTTTTATGGACAATTGGTGTAAAAAACTCACACTTTTATAAGAGGGGACTTTTAACTCATCCCCTTATCAAATGTGACTAAAAAGTTTCATTCCCACATATATAAATCCAGAACAATTATCTATCAAGCAGTAGACCAATAAAAAGCCTCAATTTTGCCAGTAAGATTTAATTGAAAGCTATTGATCAATCAGAATGCTCAATTTCACATATTGAGAAACATTTCTCCTTCAATTTCAATTCCTATTGTCCAATAGAATCTCTCAATTTTGCCACGTCAATTTATATTTTCTCATTAAATCTTATAAATGTAATTGAAACATTAATGTCAGCGGTCAAATATTCCATAATTAAATCATTAACTTTGGAAATAATTTTTGTGTCTTTTCTTCTTCCCATTTTTCTTCTCCTTCTCTCCGATTCATTCTCATAAGTTTTTTGCAGGTAGATTTAGAACCGCTGATCGTCGCTACGTATTTTGTTTTCCTCACTCCGCCCCGACCAAAACTGCAGCTGGTATTCTCCTCCCAGAAAAATCATCCAAGGTATTCTAACCTTTTTCCATTTTCCTTCTATTCGATGTTTTTAGGGTTTGATTTTAGTATGTTTTTGGATTCGATTCATTTGGGGGGTTTTCTCTACAGTTGAACTCCGGTACGGTGGTCGCAGTAGAAATAAAGAACGAGATGGCGTCGTTGAGGGTGACGAAGATATTTTTCTTAGTATTTTTTTTCCCTATTATCTCTAATTCAATTCGATCAATTTTTTCCCACGGGCTCACCAGGTATTTTTTAATTGAACCACCTTTATAATTTTTCTTAGTAATTTTTTTAAGATCAAAACCATTCAGATAAGGTAGGCTAGGCCCCCGATTTTTTACAAGGGTCCTGCTGTATATAAAATTGAAGTCACCCGAAAACAAGAGAGTTCATGATTTCTGTGGTTTGGTTGCAATATACTTTTATTTTTTATATCTCTGAATTGAGTTTTTATTGCAGATACACTCTAGATTCTCTACAAACACATTTCCTAGCTGGGATCGAGCTAAGCCCGTGCGTGTCATCGGGCACAATGGAGAAATAAATACACCCAGAGGCAATGTTAATTGTATGTTACTGTTCTCTAGGCTATGAATTTGTAATTGTTCTATTAAATTATGAAACATTGGGATGGCCTTGCTCTCATTTCATGTATGTATTCCTCTTGAAAAAGTTATGACCTGATAATATCATGTGCATTGTTTTCTTCTTAGCCGTATGAACATTTTCAGTTTCCGATGGACGATATCTTGGAGAAACATTTGATCGAAATGGGTTACGTCCTGGTCGCTTCTATATCACACATAGCGGCAGAGTTGTTGTGGCGAGCGAAGTTGTAGTTGTTGATATCCCTCCAGAAGATGTATATAGGAAAGGAAGACTTAACCCTGGTACGATGCTTCTGGTGGACTTTCAGAATCCATAACTATTCAACAAATGAAATTTCTCTATTTTCCATTTTCAGAATCCATAATTATTCAACAAATGAAATTTCTCTATTTTGTTTTATAGGTTTTGAAGTTTTTCTGGCTGAATGGAGGACGGTGTAGTACGTGTTTATGCGAGTGAAAGTGGTAAGATTTGACCAATATTAAAAAATAAATACTATACAACTTATCCTTTTTATGATGTTGATTTATCTTCTTTATTCTTTTAATGAACTTTAGATTCAGAAGACCTTTTTCCTGTTGCAAGTTCAACAACTTTTTTTCACTGACATGACATGCATCATCTCCTGAAAGTGATGTCAATTGGAATTTGGAAATGCTCGCCTAAATTATTTTTCTCTATGTAGTGTGAAACTGCTGATTTGACAGTCTCATCGTCTTCAGCAGAGAACCGCGTACCTCTTATAAGGCCATCTAAACCCACATTCTCCTTTTTTCGTGTTTGAATTACCCATTTCATGTAGCAAATGTCATGTATTCGTGGCTGGAAGTTGTTACTACATCCATCGGTGTTGCCAAGTAGCCAATTTATTTTTTATTTTTAATGAAACATGGTTGGTTGGTCTGGGAATGTTGCAGGCACCTACTCTAATGGATCGCAAACTTTCATCACAACTGTTAAGGTTCCAATGGTCGATCCTGGGGAAGTGGCTTAATGGCGTCTCAGTGAGGTATCATAATCAACTGAGTATTTCTTGCCGAGGTATCCTATATTCTCATGCTTTATTTTTGCTCTATATATTTGTTTGATTTTTTATAATTTTTGAATTAATTATATGTCCTAATTCTTCCAACTGAGAATTTTTATTTTGTTATTCTCTAATTCAATTTGAAAAGTAATTTTTCAGATTCAGGTATGCTATATTTAATAGGATCTCTAATTCTATTATTGGTTAAGTTTTTTTTGCATTATTATTGGTTAATTCAGTTTGATTTTTCTTTAATATAATGTTATAATTTATTTTTGTTTTCTTTTTTGCAGCATAGATTGTAAGTTCTTCTTTATTTTATGTTTTTTTAGGTATTACGCCTATTATATTATTTTGTCTTTTTTATTTATCTCTTTTTTGCAGGATTCGTTTAGTTTTTTATATATATAAACATGTGTCAGAATTTTTAATTTGTTTTTTAGAACGAAAGGAGACCGTTCATGAGATTGAGAAGTAACAAGATATGTGTTGATGACTTTGAGCTTCTTACCATCATTGGACGTGGAGTCTTCAGTGAGGTTGGTTTTGTGCTTATGATTCTCTCCACTTTCATCACAATTTAATATTATGCTTTTGATAATGGCAAATATATGTATCAAGGAAAACCCTAAATTATCTAATATATTTATACTCTTCCATGTTTAAATTGTCTATCATAAATTGTCTAATAATGATAGGACATGCACTTATTTGCATAACCTAATAAAATTCCCAAATATATGTGGTTATCTTCTTTGCATTAATTGTATTGTATATGCTTCTAATTGAATGTCCCACAGTGCGATTGTGTCGAGATAAGAAATCAGTAAATATTTATGCCATGAAGATTTTGAAGAAATCTGAAATGTTTTCATCATGTTGAATTTTGATGCTGTGTAACTTTTAATATATATTTATCCAAGACACATAGGCAATGGGATTGATTCTCTTAAGCAATTACATAAATTTAGCTTACCATGGAATTATTGATATCTGATCTTTGTACCCGTTTGTTCCGGCTACTCTTTAGCTGGAGAGTTTAACCGATTCCTTACAATTGGAGAAGACTGTTTTATCATTTATCTCAACATAAGTTGGAAGACTATTTTCCAATCTTCCTATCAAAGCAAGTTGTAGTAATCCACTAATAATGTTTTGGGAAGTGCTTATGCACTTGCAGATGTTTCCATCTGATAAAATGTCCTTTCCATAGGTAGAACATGTAAGAGCTGAGAGGAACCTATTGGCGAAAGTGGCCAGTCACTGCATAGTTAAACTGTATTACTCTTTTCAACTAATTAGTATTTATATCTTATCATGGAATATCTTCCTGGTGGTGACATGTTGACTCTGCTGATGAGAGAATACACTTTCTGAAAATGTTGCCAAATTCTACATAGCTCAAAGTGTGTTGGCCATTGAATCAATTCACAATCATAATTATATTCACAGGTGTGTGATCTACCTTTTTTTCTTTCTTTTTTCTTATTGCATATTTTACCAGATTTTCATTTATGAATATGTTGTGTATCATACTGATTTCCCCACATTTACCTTTAGGGACATCAAACCAGACAACATCCTCCTTGATAAGAATGGACACATGAAGCTCTCAGACTTTGGTCTTTGCAAGCCACTTGATTGTAGAACATTAACTACAGTAAATCAAAATGAGGCAATGGATGATGAAGCTATAAGAGAACCAATGGACATTGATAAACGTTTTCCTGATGCTGCCAATGGTAGTAACTGGAGAAGTCCTGGTGAACAACTTCAGCAAAGGCAGATGAATAGGAGAAAATTGATAAACTGTAATAGATGAATATTGAGGCGCTCCAATTAATTTGCCAATGTCCACTTAATTATGATGCCTTATAAGTAAGAAAAACCAGAACAGTTGAGAAATTATGTTTTGTAACTTTATAAAAATTATTAAAACAATATTAAAGTTAATTTATTTATAAAATAATAATATTAAATCTTATAGATTTTATGTTGATTCACATTCTTTTCATTAAAAATAGAAAAAAAATATTAACTACTAATTTGTTGTAAATGTATACTTTTATTATATATTTGTTTATTTCAATTTATATTAATGATCAGTATAACAAATAATATAACTTATAAAATATATAACTATTTAAACTTTTATTTGAGATAGTACAAACAAAATAATTATTCAACAATTTTATTTTATTAAATATACAACTACTAAGTATTATATAATTAGCCGTTTACATACACTTTCAATATATTTTTTTTATTTTTCTTATAATTATTAACACAAATAACTTAATAACAAAAATTGAAAAGTAAAATAATTAAAATAAAAACAAATATAATTATTTTTTCATTTAATTTATTAATTATACAATTATTCATTTTTTATAATTTACACGCACTTTAAGTAACCAATAAAAACGCTAGAAATTACTCCATTAATTTAAAAGACTTCAACAATTTTTTTATTTTCTATATGACATTATAAATACAAATAAATTAATCAAAATAGCTATTAAGATTTGAGATAGGTAAAATACAAACAAACTAATTATTCAATAATTTAACTTCATTGACTTGATCATTCAATACCACAAATTTAACTTTATTAGCTAATTGTTTTGTGTACGCTTTTTAGACATGTCCTACTTTAAACGAAAAAAAACCTACATTATATTTTAAATAATAATAAAATTTAAATTCATAAAACAAATAATATTCAAAATTCCATTGTGATATAAGCTTAATTATCATATTTTATGATAAAATAAAATAATATTCGTTAAAAGATTAGTTTAATAAATTATATCTAACGTGTAACTTTTCAGAAATAACTCAGTTCATCTCTCGGGATTGAGATTTTTATGTTGTTATAAGAATGAGAACGTCACAAATATGACCACTAATGTAATTTACAATGAGGTATTTAGAAATTTACAATAAAATCGTATTACATTTTATTTATTTATTTTATTTTCTTTTTTAAAGTTATGTTTTTCGGTCAATTGATATTGAGTCATTTTAAATTAAATAACGAGATAAGTTCTTGCATAAAAATTAAACGGCGGGATTATGTAATGGAACTCGATTATCTGGCTAGATTATGTAATTGAACTCGGTTGGTTGTGATAAAATTGGGAACCTACGTTATTGAAACGAAAGTCTTAGGAGGCGAAAACAAAGATGAAATTGTTTACATTTCAAGGTTGTCACTTACGCCTTCAGATTCAAAATTCTCATTTCGCTTTCAACGTCGCCAATGGAGCAATTATGATATCGTATTCTATGACGATTAACAAAAGTCAATGTCATATAGTAAATTATTTCCAATCTTCAATTTATGAATTAGCAACTTATATATATAATTAAAGCTTTCAGGTAAAGCGTAACTTTTACAAAAACTTTGTGGCTTTAAAGTTTTTTACCCATTTTTTTACCGATTTATTTTTTAAGTATACATTAAGTAATTGGATAAATTTAAAAATACGCATGGACCTATTTCATGAAAGTAATTATATATCTATCAATATATATCTTGATTTTTAAATTATAAAATTAATATAAATAACAAACCATGTTAATATGGACTTCTTATAGCATTTCAAGACTTCGTAGATTTGTCTTTGTGTGTTCTTATGTAGTTATGTTTCAAATTTTTGTGTCAAGAAAACAATTTTTGTAAAATAACATAATAGCATGGTTTATGGTAGAGATTATCTGATTCTTAGCCTGAATTTTGTCCTTTTTCTCATTTTTATTTGGTTTCCTAAGTTGTTTTAGATTTGTTATTTGTTTCGGTTCAATTTGTGAATTGTTATCTGAATTTGGTTAATTTTGGTAGTGCGTTGTTGACTCTATGTATGTGTGTATAACAAAATGTATTAATTTTTTTAATGCATTTTAAAAAACACTTTCCATGTATTTTTTTTATTTGTTTTCATTTTTTAAACAAATAAGTTAATGAATCTTTTTTTTATTAATTTTATTTTTATAATTATTTAATAAATTTTACAGTTTTTTGTCATATGGATGATTTTGTTTATGTTGAGCAACATGACTTTGTTTAATATTATTTTTTATAAATAAATTAATAGAAAAATAAAAATAGAAATAATTGAAACACAAAAAAAAATTCATCAATTTAACTTAATATTAATGATACAATTATTCACAATCTATTATTCACACGGGTTATATTCTTCAAGCGTGAAAATCTCGAAAATCATTATAAATACAAAATTGAGGTAGAAAATCATTATAAATTCAAAACTGTGAACTTACATTATTGAGACGAAGATTTTAAGTGGCGAAAACAAAGGTTAGTACGTTTACATTCTTAGGTTGTTACTTATTCCCTCTGATTCAAAATTTTCATTTCTAATAGATCAAATTTAATATATTATTACAATTATTGATTTGGTATTTTTTTAATATATAAAATTAAATTATAAATATTTATTATTTAAATAATATTAAAAAAAGTAATTAAATTTAATTATTTCTATAAATTGTCATCTTACACAAAATTGATATATTGATCTTGAATCAACTACCTTTTTCGTCGAAATAGTCAAGTCAGTTGATTCCTACCTCTCCGAACAGGTCATCATGCTCTCCACCAAGGACACACTTTATGTATTTAGTTTAATTTGTTGTCATGTATCTAACCATTTAAATTAAACTTTTTTTGTTTATTCGGTATTTTTTATAGGTATCAATGTAAGCATCTTCATTCATTTACTATATTTCATTTTTTATTTCAATTGTTTTTTTTATAATTTAGAGTCATTTATGTTGTCATTATATCTTTTTCTTTATATTTTTATATTAATATTTATGTTGGTTGGTCTGGGAATGTTGCATGGAAACATGGTTGGTTGTATCTTCATAAATGTCAATATGTTTAATTTGATTAATTATCATTAATAATTTATTAATTGTTAATATACGTTGTAGGTGTTTCATGGCATCCTTCACAGGAGTAATATTCTCAAGTTCATTGTCGAAAACTCCTTTTGACGGGACTGGAACGTCAGGGTTCGAGTTACGCACCGCAGTTGAGGTCGTCGACGAGCTGTATAGTTGCAGCGGCGAAGAAGATTTTGACTCGGCTGTAAATCTTAAATCCATTCTCTGTCATTCCAAGTTGTCAATGTTCTGATTGAGCTGCAATTAATGGAAACGTTGCCGAAAAATTGTGTCGAGCTACTCGCTACAGTTATGATTTGGAAGCATTCAAAGCCCAGGTAGACTTGGAAACTTAATTTGTTTGGTCACCAATCGATTAAATCTCTATTTTTGATTTTGTTATTTATAGTGAAATAAATGATTTCATTTATTTGTACATATCGTGCATTGCGTTTATCTAGAGAGAAAATTAGAGCCGACGGTGGAAAAAATACAAGTCGATGATCCCTAATTAGGAGAAGTGAGTGAAAATGCTATTTTCTAATTAAATATTTAAATTGTAATTCATTCTTCGCTCTGTTAATTTTTTTATTGTTTTTTTGCAGGTTTAGGTTTGTATTATTTTCTACAAATTTTAAATATTTTTTATATGAATCGATTATTGTAATCATTCATCAATTCGTAAACCTATTACTGCATTTCTACCTTATTACTGCATTTTGTTGTTAATGATTTACAATAAATTATTTGTAAAATGTTTTTTTTCAGAGATCGGAGTAAGTTTCGTGTATGTTATGTTTATTTAATATTTTTTCCTATTATATCAATATGAATTTGGAGATCAATTACATGTTAATGCCCTATTTTTTTCCATAAATTAAATATTTTGTTTTCGATCAACGAGTATTCAAATTTATGTCTACTTTTAATTCCAAATAATGTATTGATTTTTTTTTTTATAGAAATCGACATTTAACCCAAAATTGATATATTGATCTTGAATCAACTACTTTATTCGTCAAAATAGTCAAGTCAGTTGATGCGTACCTCTCCGAACTGGTCATCATGCTCTCCACCAAGGGCACACTTTATGTATTTAGTTTAATTTGTTGTCATCTTTCTAATTATTTAAATTAAACTTTTTTTGTTTATTCGGTATTTTTTATAGGTATCAATGTAAGCATCTCCATTCATATACTATATTTAAATTTTTTATTATATTTATTTATCATTATTAATACAAGTAAATTATTAAAATGAATTAAGAATGAGTGATAAATAGATTATTTATGTTGTTATGATATATCGATTATACCGCCGGAATATGTATTAGGCGCAGCGTTGACGAGTCCATCATTTATTCAATTTATTTTTGTACAAAAGTAACACATTCACTATTTATCAGTTGCATTGGGTGGATCTTCTACATTCCAAAAAATTAATAAAGTGAGTTGTCGTATTAAAAACTTTAGTTCCAATTACTCCAGATTTTTTCTATGCCTAACTATATCTCAGGTTCGATTAATAGAAATCACAACTATGCGCATAACAGCAAAAGTCATTCAGTTTTACCCTCACCCTCAGCGTCTGCCGTTAGTCCATGTTTGAAATTTGATCACAAGAAGGTAATTAGTAATTTCATAATGCCGACGGTATTGGTATTCAACAATTAGAATTTACAGTCAAGATATGATGAATAATTGGTTTTACAGGTTCTGACTATTTACGGATATTACTTATTTTTGTCTATTACATTACGTATGCACATCTACTGCAAAATATTTTCAAGCTTCCATCTCTTCTTAATTATTTTTGTTTTGGTAAGAGACATCTAACCTGAGATAAAAATTATTTTGGTCAAATAAAGAAGCTCTTTTCTTGATTTGGTCTCATTTTGTTTCACTTTCTTAATTAGTCCCGTAAAACCTAAAACGTGATCAATTTAGTCTTTTTTCAGTCCAGAATGTCAAAATTAGCCGGAAATCGGTTGACCAATAAAGACGTGGCAGTCAATTTGGAGAAATACCGCAAGAAAAATTAGTGTGATCCATGTATCAAAGTGTGAATATTATTTTCTGTTTATTTTTTTTTTAATTACTTTCTTCAAATCACAATTTGACACGTGAACCACACCAAATTTTCCTAATTTTTTAACGTATTCTCCCAAATTGTCTATCACATCGTTATCGGTCAACAGATTTTTGGCTAATTTTGACTTTTTAAAATTAAAAGGGACTAAAATGACCACATTTTAAGTTTTACGGGACTAAATTGAGAAAGTGAAACAAAATGAAACCAAATCGAGAAAATGACTTCTTTATGGGACCAAAATAATTTTTATCTCCATCTAACCTTCTTTATTTCTAATTTCTTGATCTAACGCAGGTTTCAATATATGGCTACTGCGTATTCAACCAGTTGATTTTCTGGAAGGTAAAAGATCTCTATTATATTGTTACATAATTCTACTAAATTATTTAATTTTAGATTAACAATTAAACCATTTCTAGATAGAGTTTAATTTTTTTCTTTTGCCTATCTATCTATGACTAAGTTTTTATTGTTTTATAATAAAAAGTAGTTTGTTGCTTATTTGTTTTGTATTGATCACAAGGGATATATCATACAATGCATGGTATTTAATTTTAACACTATAAAGATCTTTTGAAATGTACAGTAATTGTACGAAAGAAGAATCTTGAACCTTATCCATATGATGACAGTGATGTGGGTGTAATTATTCTGAAAATTGTTGTTAAAAGTTTGGACTATCTTATGTTTTGTAACATGAATTTAATTTATTGTGACAAATTTTGCTAAGAGATGTCAAGATTGAATACTCCATGTTTTTCAAGAATAGTTAGTTTAGAATTAGTTTTAGTTGATCGATGATGATGTGCAAAAGCAACATATTCACTATTTATCAGTTACATTGGGTGGATCTTCTACATCCCAAAAAATAAATAAAGTGGGTTTTCGTATCAACAACTTTAGTTCCAATTACTCCAGATTTTTTTTGATGCCTAACTATATCTTAGGTTCGATTAATAGACATCTCAACCAAGCGCATAACAACAGGAGTCTTTCAGTTTTACCCTCACCCTCAGCGTCTGTCGTTAGTCCATGTTTGAAATTTGATCACAAGAAGGTGATTAGTAATTTCATAATGCCGACGATATTGATATTCAACAATTACAATTACAGTCAATGTATGATGAATAATTGGTTCTGCAGGTTTTGACTATTTTCGGATCTTATATATTTTTTTCTATGACATATGCACATCTACTACAAAATATTTTCAAGTTTTCATCTCTTCGTATTTATTTTTGTTTTGGTAAGAGACATCTAAGATTCTTTATTTCTAATTTCTTGATCTAACGCAGGTTTGTATATACGGCTATTCGGCGTATTCAACCAGTTAATTTGGTCAAAGGAGCTTACCAAAATCACTCCAAAAGGAGATCATATCTTATGACATTCACTTTTCGCTCATCTTCCCTCCGGCCGATATCGAGACTCTTGGTTTTCTGGAAGGTAAAAGATATCTATTCGATTGTTACTTAATTCTACTAAATTATTTAATTTTAGATTAACAATTAAACCATTTGTAGATAGAGTTTAATCGTTTTCTTTTGCATTTGTTTTATAATAAAAAGTATTGATCACGAGGGATATATCATACAATGTTGGTATTTAATTTTAACACTTTAAATATCTTTGGAAATGTACAGTAATTTTACGAAAGAAGAATCTTTAAGCTTATCCATAAGATGACCATGTGGTTGTAATTATTCTGAAAATTGTTGTTAAAAGTTTTGAATGTCTTATGTTTTGTAAAATCAATTTAATTTATTGTGACAAATTTTGCTAAGAGATGTCAAGATTGAATACCCCGTGTTTATCAAGAATAATAGTTTAGAATTTGTTTTAGTTGATCGATGATGATGTACAATGTAAATTATTTTGTTTATGTAATAAAGAAGTTTCATTTTATTTTTTTGATTATAAATTTTATTTTCATTGTTTTGGTTTGATTTATAATGGTATTAACTTTGTTTCAATATTTAATATTAAATACAGAAAACTATTAAATAAGTAAAAATTGAGATCTTGCAAAATGAAAGAACATACATTTGAGAAAAAAATACTTGACATTAGACAGAAATACAAATTTTAATTTAAAAATTTATTAGTGGACAATATAAGTATATGTATAAATTTATTTATTAGTTTTGTATTAAATTGATTCAAAAATTTATTTCCATATTTTTATTAATATTATTTTTTAAATTATTAAAATTTGAAACTAAATCCTTAAATCTTTAAAAAAAAATCACTATATTAAATCAATTTTATTTCAATAAATTTACAAATGTTTAGTAAATCAATTCAATTCAAACATTTTTGATAACTTTAGTATTCCGTACCATTTTATTAAAATAGACGATATTTTTAGTTATTATTTTTACACAAATAAATTTTGTAGGATATAAAGAATAATTTTTGAAAAATATATTTCACATGTACATTGATATATTAATGAAAAAGTTATGGTATGGAATTATCAAAATATATTTTACCAAAATATATATTTTTCCCATGTCCCGTACCCATAAATCATATATTTTGCCAAAAGTTATGATTCAAGAGCAATCTTTGATCAAAAGTGTGAATTTTGTTGCATTGGTCTGTTTTCACACACGAACAATTGTATGTTGCAGTTTCAAGGGTCACTAACCGAGCAGGATTGAAATTCTTAATATGTGACGAAGATGGAAACTTGACGAATAAGACTACAAATGTTGTGTACAAGGAGGTTTTCAGAAATTTGCAGTAAATTTAATTAATTGTATTTATATATTTTTTTCTATGTTATGAAACTCGAAATGTTTCTTTAATTTTTAAATTTTTTTTTTCAAAACATGTATACAAATAAAAATATTGTACAAAAGTTTAAACATATTTACTCATATTAAGATTCAAATAAACCGGGTAAAACTTTGAGTTGTACTCTCAGTGCAACGCACGGGCCGAATTGATTGACTAAGTGTTTTGAATCCAAGTGTTTTGAATCAATTGATTGACTAAATATTTAGATTCGAGATTCGCCTTCGTTGACTTTTTAATATGTATTTTCGAAAATAAAAATTAAACTTTTGGTTTTTCAAAAGTCATGATATAAGAAGTTATTCATCTTCACCTACTCTATTATTTTTTTGTCCGATTTATTTATTTACAATATTAAAGTTAATTTATTTATAATATGAATATACTAAATCTTATACTACTAGATCATATGTTGATTCACATTTCTTTTATTTAAAAAAAAATATTAGCGTTCCATATTAACAAAATTGCCATTTACGTCTTCTTATCCAAAATTGCCACTTACGCTTTCTAATTCAAAAATGTCACTTACACCTTCTGATTCAAAATTGTCCTTTCGATTCCAACGTCCGTAATATTGAATTATGATATCTTATGCTATGAAAATTAACCAAAGTCAAGGATAATCTTTGTCAAAAGTGTGGATTCTGTTGAGAAGACCGGTGTTCACACACGAACAATTATATGTTGCAGTTTCAAGAGTCACTAATCGAGCGGGATTGAAATTCTTAATTTGTGATTCGAATGGTAGTCTCACGAATAAAGTTACCAATGTCGTTTACAAGGAGGTGTTCCGAAATGTGAATTGACCTTTTATCATTTCAGGTTCTTTTTATGTATTATCAACTAAGATTTTTTGCCGATCGTAGTCATTAATTTATATGAAATCACTATATCAATTTCTCCTAAATTTAGTTTTCTTTTAAACATGAATTAAAATAATAGCCGGAGAAGCTGAAAAAAGATATTCCCGGGTAGAAAGATACTAGTTGTAGAAAAATCGATCTTAATTCCAACAATAGTCACGACTCACGACAATGTACAACTCTCAAATCGATTCATGGTCAACCTGATCGGAAGGTTAGTAATTTGTATTATTTTACGTAAATAAAATAAATTATATATGTTTAAAATAGATATAAGTAAATAAAATAAATTATATATGTTTAAAATAGATATAATATTTTACGTAAACAAATTTAAATTATATATGTTTAAAATAGATATAATATTTTACGTAAACAAATTAATTATATCAGTTTAAAAGATATAAATTAATAATTAATAAATTAATTTTCAGATAAAGTTTAATATTAACGTTAAAAAATTAATTATAATGTCAAACGTTGTGTATAACATTAATAGTTGCATCTGAAACAAATTGCGTTAGTTGCATCTGAAACGCTAAAACATTGTATCAATTGTATATAATATGAAATAGTGTGTCCCTACTATAATCAGAAACTATGTGTTCCTCTTGAACAGTTGTTTTAAGCATATAAATATATATTTATACTAAGAAACAAATGAATGAGTAATATACAGAGCTGCAACACACAGTACACAAAGAGTACTGAAATAAAATAAATTATATATGTTTGAAATAGATATAAGTAAATAAAATAAATTATATATGTTTAAAATAGATATAATATTTTACGTAAACAAATTTAAATTATATATGTTTAAAATAGATATAATATTTTATGTAAACAAATTAATTATATCAGTTTAAAAGATATAAATTAATAATTAATAAATTAATTTTCTGATAAAGTTTAATATTAACGTTAAAAAATTAATTATAATGTCAAACGTTGTGTATAACATTAATAGTTGCATCTGAAACAAATTGCGTTAGTTGCATCTGAAACGCTAAAACATTGTATCAATTGTATATAATATGAAACAGTGTGTCTCTACTATAATCAGAAACTATGTGTTCCTCTTGAACAGTTGTTTTAAGCATATAAATATATATTTATACTAAGAAACAAATGAATGAGTAATATACAGAGCTGCAACACACAGTACACAAAGAGTACTGAAATAAAATAAATTATATATGTTTAAAATAGATATAAGTAAATAAAATAAATTATATATGTTTAAAATAGATATAATATTTTACGTAAACAAATTTAAATTATATATGTTTAAAATAGATATAATATTGGCTCCGCCGGGTAAAGGGCATTTTTAGGAGAAGACTTTGTGAAAATGTCTTTTTGAGATTCAGTCTTTTTAAAATGGCCTCAAGTCAAATTATTTATTAATAATAATCAAATAATGAATAGATTACTATATTTGCCCTTCTACTATTTATCATTATAATATTTAAAGTAAACGGGACCCACATGCATTTGATTTCCCCCAAAAATTTTTGGACCCACATTCATTTACTTTTGTTTCCCCCAAAAATTTTCGATTTCGTTCCAAAAAAATCTGATTTCAAAATTTCAAAAAATGTGGGACCCACAAAATTGACTTTTCATTAAATTACAATTAATTACCAATATAAAGTTAAATTAAATGAAATTATATTTAAAATACTAATACAAAGTTAATTTACATAAAATTAAATTTTAAATACTAATATAAAATTATTTTTCGTGAAATTATAATTAATTACTAATATAAAGTTAAATTACATGAAATTATATTTAAAATACTAATACAAAGTTAATTTACGTAAAATTATATTTTAAATACTAATATAAAATTATTTTTCGTGAAATTATAATTAATTATTAATATAAAGTTAAATTACATAAAAATATATTTAAAATACTAATACAAAGTTAATTTACGTAAAATTATATTTTAAATACTAATATAAAATTATTTTTCGTGAAATTATAATTAATTATTAATATAAAGTTAAATTACATAAAAATATATTTAAAATACTAATACAAAGTTAATTTACGTAAAATTACATTTTAAATACTAATATAAAATAATTTTTCGTGAAATTATAATTAATTACTAATATAATGTTAAATTACATAAAAATATATTTAAAATACTAATAAAAAGTTAATTTACGTAAAATTATATTTTAAATACTAATATAAAATTATTTTTCGTGAAATTATAATTAATTACTAATATAAAGTTAAATTACATAAAATTATATTTAAAATACTAATACAAAGTTAATTTACTTAAAATTATATTTTAAATACTAATATAAAATTATTTTTCGTGAAATTACAATTAATTACTAATATAAAGTTAAATTAGATGAAATTATATTTTAAATACTAATACAAAGTTAATTTACATAAAATTATATTTTAATTACTAATATAAAATTATTTTTCGTGAAATTACAATTAATTACTAGGACTCGGATCAACAAAACTCAGCCGTTGATTACCTTGAATGGATGGTTGTGATATAAAGTTGACCATTGGATCGGATCAACAAACACAACCGTTGATTACGTTTGAACGGATGGCTGTGATTAATTTTTGATGTATTAATTTTTTATTTATTGAAATTAATAGATGGCTGTGATTAATTCTTGTATTATTGAATTTTGATCGGATGGCTATGATTTAATCATAAATTCTAAACACACATACCTAAGCATAATTGTAATATACCTAATGCAATTCTAAATCGTTTAGTATGAAGTCTCCTATAGACAATATGCATGGTATATAAGCCAACTTCTATGAAATTACACATTGTGATAGATATATTTTCAATACACCTAAGACTAAATGTTATATAACTTAATGAAATTAAGTTTATATTAGTAATTAAAATGTTATTTAATGAAATTAATTTTATATTAATAATTAAATTTAATGAAATTAACTTTATATTAGTAATTAAATTTCATTATATTAGTAATTAAAAATGTTATTTCATAAAATTAACTTTATATTAGTAATTAAAATGTTATTTCATGAAATTAACTTTAGATTACTAATTAAATTTCATGAAATTAACTTTATATTAGTAATTAAATTTTATTATGTTAGCTTTATATTAGTAATTAAAAATATTATTTAATGAAATTAACTTTATATTAGTAATTAAAATGTTATTTCATGAAATTAACTTTATATTAGTAATTAAATGTTATTTCATGAAATTAACTTTATATTAGTAATTAAATTTTATTAAATTAACGTTATATTAGTAATTAAAATATTGTTTAATGAAATTAATTTTATATTAGTAAGTAAATTTCATAAAATCAACTTTATATAATGTTATTTAATGAATTAACTTTATATTAGTAATTAAATTTAATGAAGTTAACTTTGTATCAGTAATTAAATTTCACTAAATTAACTTTATATTAGTAATTAAAATGTTGTTTAATGAAATTAACTTTATATTAGTAATTAAAATGTTGTTTAATGAAATTAACTTTATATTAGTAATTAAATTTCCTAAAATTAACTTTATATTAGTAATTAAAATGTTATTTTATGAAATTAACTTTATATTAGTAATTAAAGTGTTATTTCATGAAATTAACTTTATATTAGTAATTAAAATGTAATTTCTTCAAACTAAAATTAAAAAAGCCATCAATAATATTTTACATCCGCGATAAAAGGATCTCGAGACCATCAAAATTTAATGAAATTTATCTCGGGACCATAAGCTAGACGAATATATAAAATTTTAAATGAAATTATTCTTTAGTATATATATATTTAAAGTTTGATAAAATATTCAATCTAATTCACTTGGTTCAACGGGAAAATAATTTCTTTATCTAGAACAAAGTTGAACGGTCTTGGGTTCGAATCCTCAGAAATTTATGAATCAATGAATTTTAAATGAAATTATTCTGTAGTGTATATATATTCAAAGTTTGATTAATTATTCGATGTAGTTAACTTGGTTCAACGGGAAAATAATCTCATTTTCTAAACTAAAGTTGAATGGTCTTAGGTTCGAATCTCAGAAAATCATCTGAAACAAATTGCGTTAGTTGCATCTGAAACGCTAAAACATTGTAGTTAACTTGGTTCAACGGGAAAATAATCTCATTTTCTAAACTAAAGTTGAATGGTCTTAGGTTCGAATCTCAGAAAATCATCTGAAACAAATTGCGTTAGTTGCATCTGAAACGCTAAAACATTGTAGTTAACTTGGTTCAACGGGAAAATAATCTCATTTTCTAAACTAAAGTTGAATGGTCTTAGGTTCGAATCTCAGAAAATCATCTGAAACAAATTGCGTTAGTTGCATCTGAAACGCTAAAACATTGTATCAATATAATATGAAACAGCGCAACACACAGTACACAAAGAGTACTGAAATAGACAAGCAAATAATAATATCTCCAATAAGTTTTTCAATAAAAATTTTGTGTCTTGTTACATAGTGGAAATATTGTTTTTCGGATAGTGATACATATAAAAATACACAACACGGACCATCAATTGTATTAGATGAGACTCGTCTTTCTTTTGCACCTATGTTGAAATTTAACATAATTTTGATAGTAAAACTTCTCTAATATGATAGATTTTTTTTACTTAATTTTAGTCTATTTAAATTCAAATCAGATTTTTTTTCTTTTCATCCAGTTCATCTTAATTAAGTTCGTTTCAAATAAATTAAAAAAAATTGAATCAATAATTATAGACATACATTTCATTCAGTTCAATTTATTAGTTCAGTTCAGTTTTGTTTAGAGATGGAAACGAGTCGAGTCGAGTCGAGCTTTGAGCTTATCGAGCTGAGCCAGTTCTGAAAAAAAATTAACAAGCTCGATCTCGAGCTCGACGAGCCGCTCGGAAGGGTGCTCGAGGTCGACTCGCGAAATTATTTTTCATGCTCGAGCTCGACTTTTGCTCGTTGGATTAGCGCAACTCCAACTTATTTAAGTAACTCAACTCGTATTGCTCGAGCTCGACTCGACTCGACTCGATATATATATATATATATATATATATATATATATATATATATATATATATATATATGAGAATACTATGGTACATTTCTCAAATTTGAATGTACCTTACATTTATAACATAACCAATAAGCTAACGACACTTCAATTTTTTATTATACACCTTACTGCATATGATTACAACTTAATAATTTTTTATCTAATAAATATAAGGTAACCTGCTATAGCAGGTTTTATTAATAAAAAATAAAATATTTTAATAAAACTATTTAAAACAAAAAAATATTATATACTTAATTAATTTAATTAAATAGTACAAATAATAATGTATTTATCTAAAAAATAGTTTTATTTATGGTAATATTAGGGTATGGAGCAGATTGGATTTTAATATTATTTCCAACACCCATTGTTTTTCACTTCATTTGTAGGGGTTATATATTTTTTAATTGTTTGTTTATTAAGGTATTTGTATTTTTTAAATACTAAATAGGGGCATTTTTTAAAATGTATAAAGTCATAAATATCCCTACAATAATATTACGTAATATATATTAATTTATTTTAATATTCACTAATATTAAACACGCTACTAATATATATTTATATATTTGCGCTAAATATATTTGGTAAAATATATTTGCGCAAACATGAGATTACATTAATATCAAAATATATTACGCAAACAAAATATATTTGCATTATATATTTATAATTATATATAAATATAATTATATATTTTGGATGAGCGAAGAGATGCGTGTTTTATAAGATGCGTATGTGGAACATTTTTTGTGTAATGTTTTTACATATTTTTTGCATATATAATAGATTTTAGTTTAGTTTGTAAATATCTATAATAGATTTATGATTTACATTTCTAGTTTAGTTTGTAAATATCTATAATAGATTTATGATTTACGTATGTGATTTTATGAATTTTTTGATATCTATGATAGATTTCAATTTTTTTTTTCATATCTATGATAGATATATCAATATTATTATACGAATTATCTATGACAAAATTTTGAATTCAAGTGATTTTATATCTATGATAGAAGTGTTGATTTTATATCAATGAGCTGAAGATGAAAGATTTTGGAATGTTTTTGACGAAACTTGATGTGTGTAGTCAATGAGGAACTATTGAACGTAGGATAGTTTAGATTTTTGCGTAATTTTATATATCAATTAATTTTGATTTTATATCAATGAGCCGAAAGATTTTTGAATGTATTTGACGAAACTTCAATATATGTGTAGTCGAATGAGGAACTATTGAATGTAGGATGATAGTTTAGATTTTTTGCGTAATTTTATATATCAATTAATTTCTTAATTTTTTTTAATGAAAAAGGATAAAATGGGCAGAGTGCCCTGTATAATACTAAGAGAAAAAATTGGGTACTATAAATAATAATCATCTTAGAAGTGTCCTCGTTCGTGATTACCCCTTTATTTATTTACTTATTATTATTAATTTGTAAAATTGCTTAAGAAAAATTTGAAAAATCTAAATAATAATTATTCCAAAAATAAAGAGGAAGATTTTTTTTCTTTTTCTCAATCAGATTAATTTTTTTTTTCTTATTTAAAATAATTTGTAAATTAATTTTTTTTTCTTATTTAAAATAATTGCAAATGAAAAAAAAGCAATGATTTTTTTTCATTTTCAGAAACATCGCAAAAATTTAGATTTTCTTTTTATTTAAAATAATTTTGTCAGATTTTTTTTCATTTTCTCAAATACAACCAAAAATTTAGACTTTCTTCTTATTTAAAATAATTTGTAAATGTAAATGAAAATGAAAAAATAACATTTTCTCAAATACAACAAAAAATTTAGATTTTCTTCGTATTTAAAATAATTTGTAAATGTAAATGAAAATGAAAAAATAAATTTTTTTTTCTTATTTAAAATAACTGTAAATGATAAAAAAATATTTTTCTTGTAATTTTTTTTTTCTTTTTATATAAAAAAAAAATAACGCAATGATTTTTCTTCTTTTATTCAAACATAGTTAAGACAATGATTTTTTTTTTCAAACATAGGGCAAAAAATTTATTTCTTATTGAATTATTTTAAAAAATATGTAAAAAAATAAAGCCAAAAAACAAAAAAAATGCGTGCAAAGATTTTTTTTTCTTATTCTTATTAAATTAATTCTTAATTTTTTTCTCATTTCTACAAAACTAATTGCAAATATGTAAAAAAAAAACATATTAACAAAAAGATTTGTATTCTTATTTTTGTAAAAATACTTGACAAATTTGAAAAAAATACATATAAGCGCAGAATTTTTTTTTTAAAAAAATACATAGCAAAGATTTTTATTCACATTTCTGTAAAAATAATTATAAATTTATAAAAATAAAAAACATACAATATCTACCAAAAATCATAAAGAAAAAATATACAATATCTACCAAAAATCATAAAAGGGCAAAAAAAATTTATTCTTATTTCTGTACAAATAATTCATAAATTTATATAAAAAAAAACTATAGTATCTACGGGATTTTACAAATAATTCAGAAATTTATAAAAATAAAAAACCTATAGTATTTATCAGATTGTTAAGTTAAGATTTATAGGAAAATAGTTGGTTATCAGATTGTTAAGTTAAGATTTATAGGAAAATAGTTGGTGTTTCAACGTCCACCTTAATACAATGTTCTTTCATAAATCTAACCGTTGATATTAAATAATTAAATCTAAAGCTTGAAATTAAATGAAATGTACTGTAAAGTAAATGTACCGTAGAAGCTCCCTATATATATATCACATATTAAGGATATTTAATTAAAATTTTATAAATTGCTCAATTTTTTATGAATGGCGCTCAGCCGAGCTCGTATAAATTAATGCTCGACTGAGCTCAAGTTTGACCGAACTCGAGTCGAGCGATGACTCGAGCAACTCGTGAGCTGCTCGGTTCGTTTGTTTAATGTCCTAGTTCCATTCAGTTCATTCGATTTTATTCCTTTATTTTTTTCGTAAAATCACACTCCTTTCGATTTTTATGTTTTCAAAATTGAATCTTGAGGATGTTACAAATTCAAAATTGGTTTCAATTGCGATAATTTCACTCTAATTATTTTTAATTCAGGAAATTGGTTTTAAAGCACATTCCCCAAGTCTCCGACAACGCTGCCCTTCGGCGGAACAGCCGCATAGAATTGTTATGGCGGCCATGGAAGGAGTGGTGACAGCGGGAGGCCAAGGCCAAGGCCAGCAACAACCACCGCCGGAGAGGGTCGTGGAGCGTCTGAACCCGGCGGTTCAGCAGCAGCTCAACCTAGACTCGATCAAGACTCGCGCAATCAGCCTCTTCAAAGCCATCTCTCGCATCCTCGAAGAATTCAACGCGATTGGCGCGACAAACGCTGTTCCCAAGTGGTATAATAACCCTTCGATTTTAACCTCAAAGCTCGATTTCATGTATTCAACAAGCTGAAACAATCAAAAAGCAAACCCCTTATTTTCGTGTAATTTCCTTATATATTTGTGCGTATAATGTTTGCAGGCAACATATACTGGGGCAGTTTTCAATGGTGAATATGGAACTTTATAATATTGTTGAAGATATAAAGAATGTATCAAAAGCCTTTGTAGTGCATCCTAAGAATGTTAATGCTGAGAATGCTATCAGTATGTTTCCTTTTTTTTTGTTCAACACTGAGATAGCTTAATTTACATGGGATGTCTATATGTGCGTTTATTGAATTTTCTTGGAACACAGTTCTGCCCGTTATGCTGTCATCTAAGCTATTGCCTGAAATGGAGATGGAAGACAATGTCAAGAGAGAGCAACTGTTACATGGAATGCAGAACCTGCCCGTCACCACACAGATTGAAAAGCTAAAGGTGGAGGGTGTATGCGTATTCTCGTAGCGTTTTTTTTATATGGAAACTCACTTAAAAAAAGGGGATCTGATTTGTAGTTTTTTCTCAGACTAGAATTGATATGATTGGAGCAGCGTGCGAAAGTGCTGAGAAGATCATAGCAGATGCGCGCAAAGCCCACTTTGGGACTCGGCATGGACCAACACACCTGCCTGCTATTGACAAGGTTCAAGCTGCAAAAATACAAGAACAAGAAAATTTACTCCGGGGTGCTGTTAATCATGGGGAAGGTGCATATTTACACTTGAACGTATTCATATTATATGCTGTATGCGTTTTGCATCAGTCTAGTTTTTCATTGATCTAATGTTGGGACCTGAATGATTTGATTTTTTGACATCGGTAGCAAAATCTTTGAGACACTGTGAAGTTAAAATGATGCGCTATTGGCTTAGTGGTGGTTTTCGTTTTTTCCTTTTTTTATTTTGTGATATACGGACTTCTGTTCCTTTGTGCTTGTCAGCTTTTTCTTTCTGATTTCATAGTCACTTTTTTCACAATTTAACTTCATCGGTTGTCGCTTTCACGCGCAGAAATGAATTATGCAGATTATAGAGTCCCTTCTCAAATATAACCTGAACGCTTGGGAAATAGTTTTGAATTGGTTCTCCATAGTAATTAGTTGTATGTACTTTACTTGAAGAAATTTCAATTCTGTACAAGACAAGCTAGGTGTGCATTGTCCATATTCCGTATGTTTGTTTATTTTAAGCAGCTCTCATTTCAATGGATGATGCACATCTAACTTGTCCTGAAATTCTCATGATCTATTCTATGAGACCCGCTTTTTTGTTTCCCAATAGACGGTAGCTATTTTATTGGCCTAATAGAAATAAATAAATTTAATCCGACTTCAGTACTGATTTTTTTCATAACTGTGATCATTACCTATTTTGATTCCAACTTTGTGCTTCATATGCATAACCTAGTAGCTAAGTTTGGATCTCTCTCTCATCCCCTATCACTATATGATAATTCATATGCAGGGTTAAGAAGGCCAGCAGACCAAAGGCAACCAACAACTTCACTTCCGATGCATTTGGTAGATGTACTCATTTCTAATGAGTCCACACAGACGTTCTCGGATTCACCTGGTTCTCCATTTACCTATACTATTTGCTTCATTATTTTCATGCCTTTTGGATTGTTATCCTATATTCTCATATCTGCTGACTGAATTTGATTGTTGCAATTTAGGGTTGTATCAAAAGAATACGCCACCACTTATGTCAACCCCTAGTAATAACAACAGCCAGGGTTCTTTGTTACAGGTCAGTATCACACATTACACTTTATATTTTAGTGTTTTAAAAAAAAAAATTATATATCATGCTTTGATATATGCTATTAAGAATAGGCTACTGGAGCACAACTTATCGGTAGAGCAGCAGCTTCGCCTTCCGGAGCTAATGGAGCCACCTCTTTTGATAATAATACAACGGCATCTCCTCTTCAATATGCTAACTCACCGAGATCTGGCGCAAATATTATGAACACGCCATCTCCTCAGCAACAGCAACAGCAACAGCAACAGCAACAACAGCAACAACAACAACAACAACATCAACAGCAGCCTCAACAACTCCAACAACAACTCCAGCAGAGGCAGAAAATGATGCAGATACCGACACATCAACAACAACTTATAGGTCAACAGCAGATGAGACCATCATCCATGGGTGGTTTAGGACAGGTACGCTTTTACTGCTCTCACGAACATTGAAGCTATACATGTAGGAATTTGGAACCTAGGTTCATGTTTGTTTCACAATATGTTCATACAAATTCATAAATTGATGCTGTGCGGTAGGTGAGCAATCAGCATCACATGCAGTTCTCTCAGTCGTTGGGCGCCCAGCAACTACAGAGTAGGCAGCTCACATCAGCTGCTATGCATATGGGTCAAAGCCAAATGATCCAAGGGAACCAGATTAACCGCCAATTAAACCAGTTCGCAAGTCCGGCAAATAGTGCATTGTTTAATGCTGCCCAGACAACTCCAGCTTCTCAGATGGTCAGAATCTGTCGACCATTTAA
Organism: Euphrasia confusa; assembly: GCA_954870475.1. Classification (NCBI taxonomy): domain Eukaryota; kingdom Viridiplantae; phylum Streptophyta; class Magnoliopsida; order Lamiales; family Orobanchaceae; genus Euphrasia; species Euphrasia confusa. The sequence continues at coordinate 38,060,689 of OX940956.1, read as the reverse complement.
CAAATTCTTGTTTTCTATTCATTGTCGGTGAATTTATTTTTGATACATCTTTTAATAGTGTAAAAAGTTTGGATATTGAACTTGCAAGGAATTTCCATGCTCTGCTTATTCGGTTTCTACTGGTCCTTATTTTAGTCTATTTCAGACTTTCAGTAATTTCTGGTTTTGTCTAGTTTACAACTGTAATTGGCTGGTCTATTTCCTCTCTGTTTGATAAAGTAGGTCCGTTATTTGTTATCTCACCTTTTACGAATCTTGATAAATTTCAGATCCCTAACATGTCAGCTATGATGCCATCACCATCAATCCTTCCAAGAATGCAGGTTAGCGCTTCCTAAACCTTTTGGCATTGGAAATTGATAGTTACAAATCCCAAAATCATGATTCTTATCAAACACAATCGATGACAACAATTAAAACTTTAACGATGGACTCGATATCATATGGCAAATAAAAAAAAGTTATAATAATTATGAGCAGATTTTGATAATTGTTTTATCACCGCCTCACGACCTTTTTCCTTTACAGTATAGTATGCCCGGTAACAATCGGACTCTAACTTCCCAAACTCTTAGTGACCAGTGTACGTATCTCTTTGCTTTTCTGTTTTGTTAATTTATTCAATCAATTTTCCTGATTATGCAAAATCGAAATCCTATGGTTTCAGTGTTTAACATGGGAGCAGGCAGTACTGGTAGCATGATGCCTATCCAGCAACAGCATCAAGCAGGCTCTGCGTTCGGGAACATGTCTCAGCAAGGCGCTCAAAACCTACAGCAGCAGCAGCAGCCTGGAATGGTAAACATGCCAAATACAGCACAAACGCATCCCAACTTTCAGCAGCAGAGGCAAAACCAAAACCAAAACCAGCAGTAGAGTGATTCTTTTCTTGCATACACTTTATGTAGCTCACTAAGCTATGTTTGGACAGTAATTCTTGGTGTTCATAAAGTTATGTGATCCGGGTGTTTTACTATGTAAGTCAAATAGCTAAATCATGTCTGATTCTTACAACTTTAAGTAGACATAAAATACTTTATTTTTTATATGGGTACTGTAACAAATTAACATTCTATAGTCTATTATACTTTGTATTTTCATAAAGAAATGGGTGCTTCTGGTAACCCGACCAAGTATGTGCTTCGAAGATGAAAAAAGAAACGAATCACTGGAATATCTTGGGCAAACCAATAAACTTTACCTATTCATCATCTAGCAGAGTGTTACACGAGACAAGCACAAGCATGTATCAAGTTATGTATGTGTTAATTCGGTGCTACATTTCTCCTTCATTTGGGTTAATAACCCAAATGAAGACATTGTACGAGACAACAACATCAAGAGGGATTTTATCCGAAACATCTTTCCTAAATAGTTTCGTAGCCTTGTGAGAGCTACCGGATTTTATAAGCTCATTAATCATTATAGTAAGTAGGTGGGCATCAATATCCTGATAGATGCAGATAATTCTATGGCACACGTTCACTGCATCTTGTGTTTGACCTAACACTCACAGTGCACTAAGCAGTAAGCACATCAGCAAAACTATAATTTATCCGGTAAAAACCTGTCGATCATGTCATTGTAAAACTCGACAGAACCTTTGGGATAACTGAATTTGCAGAACTACCAGAGTGCCAACTTCCAACAGGCCAAGGTCTCAGGCATATCCCTGTCTACAGACAGCATCAAACCATCAGTCAATAACAACATACTCACAAGCTCCCATGAGATGCTGGGTTCAAAGTTCAAACATGATTTTTTCATTCATGAACATTCAACAATTCAATGGTAGTAGTATTACAGACAAACAGAAGAAATACATCAACTAATAAACCCTCAACAATACGAACCTTACCCAACCCAATAAACACGAGAAACCAATTCTAATCTACAAACACAATCTAGTATATATTCTAAGGTACATTTCTTCAATTATTACTATCACTATTGTTGTTGTTATCGTTATTGGCATCGATGTTCTTACTAATCCCACGCGGATTATTGCTGTCCGACCCCGTCCTCCTATTCTTGGGCTGCGACAGCTCAAGCTGCGTCTTCATGAAGTATTGCATCCTCTGCAACTCCAAATCCTTTGCAAACTTCATCCTCTGCTTTTCCATCTCCACCAGCTGCTGAAGCTTCGCAGTCTCAGCTTGCTGGTAAGCCTCTCCGAACTTCAAGACCGCCCGAGTCAGCTCCCTCACAGAATTCCCCCAATTCCCATCACTAATTTTCGTGTTGGTCATCGATTGAATCCTCGGCCTTTTGCGAGCGGTCTCGGGAGGCAATCCATCGGAGGAATCCATAGAATTCTCCGGCTCAGATTCGTCGTCTGAGTCGACCGCAGGTGGCCTTTTGCTGATAGGCTTCTTCATTGGGATCCCCATTGGGACCTTATTGGCATCTATGGCGGCGGAGGAGGAGGGAGGAGTGGAGTTCATTTTGGCGGTGGGGCCGATCAGCTCATCAAGCCGGTCGTAAAATCGCCACTTGCTGGGCCCGCCGCCGGCGGCGATCTTGCTCTTCTCCGCCTTGTACTTCTTCTTGACGGTGTCGATGCGGTTCTTGCACTGGATGTCGGTTTTGGGGATTTTGCCGCGGTCCTCCCGGCTGCTGACAATGTCGGCCACGTCTTTCCAGTGCTTCTGCTTGAGATTGCCCCGGCTGAGCTCGAGGTACCTCTCGCCCCAGGCGCCGATCAGGACGGCGGTGGCGCCTTCGCTCCAGCAGTCCTCTCTGCCGCCGCCGGAGGGGAAGGATTTCTGGTGGGGCTGAATTGGGAGGGCTAGGGTGAGGGAATTGGGGGGAGGTGGGGCGGCGACGGTGACGGCGATCCGGCCGTTGGGAGTTGGGGAAGCGTGGGAGTGGATCTCGTCGTCGTCTTCCATGGGAGGGTAATTGAGATCTGGATGAGAGAGAAAGTCAGAGGAGGAGGGGAAAGAGCAAAAGGGTTTATGGTGTGTCTAAGTAAGAGGGTCAGTGAAATGGGATGGGTTAAGCAGAGGTTGGAGGTTGATGGCGATGATGATGGGTCCCACCGGACGACGCCGTTTCGTTGGTTCTCCGTGCGTGCGCGCGCGCGTGTGTGGACGGGAAAGACGGAGTCGGAGGGAAGGCGGCCAGGCGAGACGTCAAGTTGGGGATCCATTATTACTGTGAAAAGACGGAAATACCCCCAACCCCAATCAAAGACTCCAAAATCCCCAATTTTTTTTTTCTTTTTACACGGCGCCTTCGTAACTTCTAATCGAATTCGGTTTTGAGCCGATCGTCCTCTTCACGATTCCCACCGGTTTTCAGGTAAATCAAATTCCCCCTCTTGCGTTCATGCTTTCTCCGACTACCGCCCTAGAATTTTGGTTTTATTTTGGGGGGATTCGACAATTTTAAAATCGTCACCCTAGGGCTTGAATTTTCAGTTTGATTTTGTGGGTTTCAATCGGAATCGTAAATCTTGAAGAGGCTCCTACTTGAATTTCGTTTTGATACTTTTTCGATCTACAGTAGCATTGTTATTTTTTTAATGTACTTTTTTTTGTGTGTTTTCTGATATGGTAGTGAGAGTTCCTGGATTGGAGAAATGTCTTCGTACGATAACGTTGTCGGAGGGAAGCTGAAGCTCAAGGGTAAGGCTCTAGATGTGAAGGCTGGTGGGCTGAAGAAAAAGAAGAAGCAAAAGAAGCAATTCGACCTAATTTCTCAGGCTGTTGTTCAAAGTGAGTCTTTTTTTCCTCCCTGGAAATGATTCCTGGCCCCAAGTCTTTGAGTCGGTTAACATATTTTGTTTCTTGCTGTATAATCTTGTTTCGTAATCGTGGAGTTTCTGATGTGACTAAGTTCATTCATGGTTCTTGTTCCTTTTGCCTGGTTCGTATGGTCTATCAGAGTCAGGCTTGTTAGTGTTATGTTTCCACATGCCTAGTTATCGGTGTTCAGTGTACGTTGAATTGTAAGAAATTGTGGTTTTTAGTAGGAAAATTGGGATTATGTTTAGATGAGTATATCTTAAATCGGGTTTTGCGTGATTAGTGTTGGAGTTCACTTTAAAGATTTTAATTTGACCCGGATGTAATATTTTTAGAACATGAATATATTAGAATATTTGTTAAAAAGTGATTCATATCGTGTTGGAATAATATCTACTGAGTAGAAGATTTTAGGTGGTGAGCCTCAATAGATATGTAAAATTTAAGAATACTAGTAGTATATTAAGTTGACGATGGTGGTGGCCAGTGGATCCGTGATGTGTGTTACATGGATCATGAATATTGGAAATGATGAATTTCTGGTGGGAAAACGAAAAAAAAAAGTAAACTTGAATCTATTTTTATGAATAGCTGGAAATGAAAAAACAACAAAGTTGATTATTAAATATTTTCCTTCTTCCTTTATTTGGTATTTGGGTTTCCCTTTGTTCACTTAATAAGCGCCTTTATCTTTGTCTGTAAAGGCGGTGAGCAGCAGTTAAGAATGGATTCGAACAACGAGGACGAAGAGGCTGGCACTGATGATGCTAACAACAAAGCCATTGAAGATGGGAGTTCGACTGATTGGGATAATAATCTGACCCCAGCTGAGAGACGCTACATGGAACAGAGGGACAAGATTAACTCGCATAAGCTGGCAAAGACTTCAAATAAATCCCACCGAGACCGTATTCTGGATTTCAACCAGTATCTTGCGAACATGAGCGAGCATTATGACATTCCTAAAGTCGGACCAGGCTAATAAGTAAGTGTAAGCAATCAATTCCAAAGCACTTGTTGCGTATGTTGTCCCTCTTTCTCGTTATATCCATTTGACTTTTAAAAATGACATAGCTTTCCTTGTGCCCATGTTATGCCTGTGACTGTAGTATTGTTTTCATAACCAATGTTTGGACTTGTTCTGTCGCTTTTCATTACGTTTTCATGCATGTTCAAAACATGTTATTTTATATTTTTCACACAACACATTTTCAAGACAACGTTGTACTTAAAAAAACGAAGAGTGCATGAGATCAAAATTCTCATTATTTCATTTCTTAAATTGCTTGTATGTATAAATAAGATGGATAAAAGTGAAGCCTGAGATCAAAGTCTCTTATTGCATTAGTTAATAAGTTGTAGACCATAGATAGTTAAGATCACATGTCAACAATACAACGTTGCATGTAAAATCATGCGGTAGGACATGTCTTATTTGACGGGAGTCCGCACAAATCCGTGTTATTGGCAAACCTGTAGGCGGACGAAGCTTTGTTGAAACCCAGGATCCATTATTCGGAATCCGACCAGCTAAGTTATTGCTTGATAGATCCCTGCATGTCAATTGTCAATCAAACAAAATTGAAATTGTTTTGATGAAATGTTTAATTGCTATTTATAAAATGATCGTTTTTTTTACAAATTAATAAAAATGACTAATCAATTAATTTTTAGTTTCTTATTTAATATTATTTGTAATGTAATTTTTAATAATCATATCATTAATAATTAAAATAAATTTTAATAAAAATATTTTTAATTATAAAATAAAAATACATATCACAATATGAAATATAATTAAAATAATTAAATAAATAAAATTTATTTATTTTTACACTTTGATATATACTTACACATCTTTTAGATAGGGTAGGTTGGTCAATGTCATAGGTATGGAACCAGACAATTTGTTTTCAAATAAATACCTGCATATATACGGTAAAATCATCGAGAGTTATAAGTGATCGATTTTAAGTTTGCTTGAATTAGTTCACTTACAGATAATGCAATCCTAACATATTTCCCAGAGTCTCTGGAATGGAACCACTCAAATTGTTTGAGGACAGAGCCAATGTCTCCAAATTAGAAAGATTTCCCAATCTCTCCGAAATGGAACCACTCAGATCGTTTGACGAAAGATCCAATACCTCCAAATTAGAAAGATTTCCTAATTCCTCCGGAATGGAGCCACTCAAATCGTTTGAAGATAGACCCAAATAATACAAATTAGAAAGATTTGTAATCTCGGCCGGTATAGATCCATTGACATTGTTACCAACTAAGGACCTGCACCATATATAATAATATAGTACGTAGTAGCTAGTAGATTATTTCATTCAAGTAAAACAATTTAAGAACGTTTTTTGAAAAAATTATCACTCACATTTTTGTCAAATTTGACAAGCGACTCAACGAGGTTGGAAATGGTACCGCTCAAATCATTAAACGAAAGGTCCAAAAATCTCAAATTCAAAAGATTTCCCAATTCGTAAGGTATTGAACCAGTAATTTTGTTATTTCTTAAGTACCTGTGATCGACCATCATAAATCGTTGTACGTTAGTTCACATAAAATGATTCCGAGAAGTGTAGTAATTAGTTCACTCACAGGTCCGTCAACTTTGACAAGTTGCCCAAACATCTCGGAATAGGACCGTAGAGAGAATTGTAGGAAATATCCAATTCAGACAAATTAGAAAGATTTCCGAGCTCTTCAGGTATTGCTCCATTTGCATTTTGCTTATCTAAAACCCTGCAAAAAATAAATAAATTAGAAAACTGTTTAGATGTCTCACATCGATTGTGAAATAAGTTTGAATAATTTCAATACTTTAAAATTATGTTGTTAATTTTCAAAATATTATCGACAATCACATGAAGAAGAGTGGAGTATAATATTTCTTACAACGCCGTCACAGAGCCATTTTTGCACCGGATTAGAGTCTGATTGCAACGACTCGTATCAGTCCAATTTATTCCCAATATTTGACTGATTCCTAATTTGGTCATAATAACTGATAAGGCTTTACCTGTAAAAAAACCCACTGTTTGAAATTTATCACGCCGTCGCCCAACATATATGTGTATTTAAAACAAGATCGAAGAACAGAGAGATTAGTTACAATCATTCGATTAAAAAAAATACGTACAAACAAGTGATCATACCATACGTAAAAAAATTACAAACCTTCTTCAAGATACTGATCATCGCGATCATTTTGAGCACAACTTACTGATAGCACAAAAATCAACCAAACTACACTTAGATTAAAAATAAGTTTCGACATTTCTGCTGCAAACATAATACAGTAAGAAGAATAATATAATTATATTGATTAATACTCACGAAACTGTAGTGATGATATTCTTGATATTTTTAATTTGCTTTGGTGAAGTTTTGTATATTTTCCTAAGCACATTTATAAAGACAATTTGAACTGTTAAGAATGATTGATCAAAGCGAAAGGTCAATATAGAGAGTTGAGATTCTGGTCAAAGAAACCGAAAGTGTCTGCCATGCGCCCAAGTTAAAGCTACTCTAAAATTAAGTAGACATTTTTTTTAGATGTTGCATGTTAATATGAAGTATTCCATATCACACTCTTAAATAATTACATTTGTATCATATATGTGTATTTAAAACAAAATCGAAGAAGGGAGAGATTAGTTACAATCATTCGATTAAAAAAAGAATACGTACAAACAAGGGATCATATCATACCATACGTAATTAAGAATATTACAAACCTTCTTGAGGAAACTGATCATCGAGATCATTTTGAGCACAACTTAAAGATAGCACAAAAATCAACCAAACTACACTAAGATTAAAAATAGGGAATATTACAGAAACCTGCCCAAGGTTTGGTCATTTTTACACTTACCTACCCGAACGGAAAACCGTTACACCCGACTACCTAAACTTTTCTCCGTTAGACAGTTACCTATTTTTTAAGCCGGACCGGAATATTCTTTAGCATATTCCGGGAGCGTGTTTTGTACTCGCCGAATTGGTCAAATATAATGTTGACTCTGAGGGCAAATGTGTATTAACACATTTCCTTTATATTTCTGAATTAAAAATAAGAAAAAGATAAATTAAAAAGACCAAATAGGAAAACGGGTTTCATTTTCTGTAACCCTAAATTCAATCTCCCGCAGCTGAGATTTCCCAAATCCCTCAACTCAGATTTCCTCAATCCAAAAAATCCCCAAATCGTTCACGAACCCTAATTCCCAAATCCCAGTTGTTCTATTCGATCCAGAAAATCCTAATCCCAATCCAAATTCATAATCGTTCACGAACCCTAATCCCAAATCCAGAAAATTCCCAAATTGAACACGAACCCTAATCTTCAAATCCAAATGCATTGGAAACTGCGGCCCGAATTTGGGCCCGTGCCAGAGAAAGATGGATCGCTGGTGGATGCCTTCACAGTGATTTTACACCATAGCGGGAAATTCAGACGTGAAAAAGGTAAGTTATGTTATGTTGGGGGAAAGGTTTCTTACTTTGATGAACTGTCTGGGGATGGATTATCTCAAGTCGAGTTTCAGAGGATGGGTGCTGAATTAGGGTTTCCTGGTAGCTGTGGTTATTATTTTGCTTGCAATGCAGAAGATAATTGTGATATGTTGGTGTATGTGGATGATGGTTATTATGGGAATGAGCTGGAAGCACTTGCAACAATAGAGTCCAGGGTTTGTGTTTTTGTAGATCATGAAGGGATGCACAGAAGCTTAATTGAACATAATTTTGAGAAGGGTACTGAAAAGGGGGCTAGTAGTGATGATGAGATAGAAGCTGAGAAAGAGACTGAGAAGGATACATATAAGGAGGCTGAGATGGAAGCTGAGAAGGATACAGAGATGGGTCAGAGAGATGATGACAGTGATGAAGATGATGATATTAGAAGGGTTTATGAGGGCCAAGTGGAAGAGGAAGAAAGTGAAGGTGAACTGTCTATGGGGTCAGATTCAGAGATCTCAGATTACATGGAGGACAGTGATGGTTGTTATGATGATGAAGATGCAGATTTCAGCAAGTATGTGGATTCTGAGCCTGAAGTTGAGTGTAAGAAGGTTGATACTAAAGGTAAGAGACCTATGACTAGGAGCACATCAAATCTGAAAGCTAGAGAGGAGGTACTTGAGAAGCCTACAGTCAACAAGATAGGTAGGCACAAGGGATTCAAGGTGTTCAATCCAGAAGTTGATAATGCTAAAGTAGAGTTTGAAGTGGGATTAGCCTTCACAGATATTCCAACATTCAGAAAAGCTTTAAGGAGATATGCAGTTCAAAATGGTAGAAGTTTATTCTTCCCAATTAATGCTCCACACAAAGTTAAAGCAGAGTGTAAAACTGTTGGATGTCCATGGGAGATCTATGCTTCTAGAGTGCCTAAAGAAGCCACTGTGAAAGTTAAAACCTTGTTTGATACACATACCTGTGCAAGGGAAGAGAGGGTTCTTCAAGCTGATGCCAGATTCTTGAGAGAGGAGTACAAGGAGAAGCTCAGAACTGATCCAAATTGGCCAGTGGATTCCATGATTGAAAGTATACAATCTGAGATTGGCTGCATAGTGCATAAGTCTCAAATGTACAGAGTAAAGAATGCAGTTAAGAAGATGGGGAATGGAGATGAGTTGGAGCAGTACAGTATGTTGTATAAGTATGCTCAAGAGGTGTTTAGAAGCAACCCTGGAAGTACATGTAAGATCAAGTCAACTGTGGTTGGAGACAAGGCAGTGTTCAAGAGGATCTACATTTGCTGGGCTGCATTGAGGAAAGGTATGTTGGAGGGCTGCAGAAGATTGATTTGCTTTGATGGTTGTCACTTGAGGACTTCTGTGGGAGGTGTTGTACTCACAGCTGTTGGAATAGATGCCAATAATGGAATATATCCATTTGCTTATGCTGTGGCTGAAAAGGAAACAACAAAGTCTTGGCTGTGGTTCATTGATTTGGTAAGAAGTGATTTGGGGATTTCTGAAAGGGACAGTCACTTATGGACTGTCATAAGTGATAAACAAAAGGGGTTAGTGGATGCTGTGACTACCCTACTGCCTGGATGTGAGCATAGACATTGTGTCAGACACTTGTATGCAAATTTCAAGTTAACAAATGTTAACGGGTGAAAAATCGTTAACTGTTTGGTGGGATTTTGAGGACTAGTTTTGGTGAAGATTTAATATGTTCTTAGCTGAAAATGGAAAATGAAAAGAGAGAGTATTTCTGGGTTCGAATCTTTCTTGAGGAATGTGTCTCCTTCCTTTTCTTTTCCTATTACAGCTCCCTCTATTTATAGGGCTACAATTAGGTTTACAAAAAGGAATTGGGCCTTTCCTTATTGGGCCTTGACATGTGACAACTCATAACCCTAAAATGGTAAAAAGACTGTTGAACCCCTTAATGCGCCGCCTTTGTTGAGCCGGGGGGACCGACCTCGAGTCTTCCTTCTATGACACTCTAGCCTGGTCGGCGTCCGGGCGAGCAGGCTCATCCCCTGGAATGCATTTCCCAGATCGGCCTCTGGCTATCTGCTCGGCTGACTCTTGCTTGCTCGGCACACCCTATGGTCGGCCTTCTTCTGATCGTTGTGGGCGGCTTCTGACGTGAGACCGTGAGAGTGGGGCCCATTGCTTTAATAAATAATGGTAATAAATAAATAATAACAATAATAATAATTAACGAAAATGGGGCACAACAAATGCCCCCCGCGAAGGACCTGGTCGGTGGAAGCTGGCCGGGTTCTTCGTGGTCGTAGTCGCTCCATTTTCTTTATCAGAGAATAAGGTTTTTCGCTACGCTGACACGTGGACGACACGTGTCATGAAAACTTCTCATCTCCCGCCTACGGCTGTCCTTTCAGTTGTCCTCTCAATTTTGAAATTCAAAAGTTAAAAAATTAGAAAAGAGAGAGAACCGCCGCCTTTCCAAATACTATAAATATCTTCTCAAAAGGGGTCTTTTCACTTTTTCCGAAACCTTTCCTCCAGGAGTCCTCTGGCGGCTGATTCTTCTCCCGGAATCCGGCGATTACTTCCGGCGAATATCCCATCCCCTTCAGGTACGCGTTCTCCTCTCTCTTGGTGTAGAGTGAGTTTCTTCTTCCGGGGTTTTTACTGGGCACCTGCTCTCGCTTCCTTCCTTAAGTTTAAGAATTTTCCGGTGAGTCGCCATTTCTTCCGGCGACCCCTCTGATATCCTTGTTGTCTTTTTAATTTTCGGCCGTGGGCGTACCTCCTCGTTAGAAACCAAGAACTGGTGATGAGTGAAGAGGGATCCCCTCGTCGCGAATCGTCGGGCGCTTCGCCCTCTCAATCTCCTGTAACACCCTCTAAATTACCCTCTTCTTCTTCTCCTCGTGAGGGTTCATCTCCTGATGCCTCATCACCGTCCGGGCGCTCGTTGAAATACCCCTTCTCGGCCGACGAGAGCCGCGAGATGCTGCAGGGCGACGTCAGCGGAGCCTACCGTCACCTCTGTAAAATTATTGCCGATAACCGGGGTCCCCCTTCCCCGTATTCGTACGAGGCCTATCTTCTTGAGCGGCCATATCGCTACATCCCCCGCGACATTTTTAGGGTGGTCGGAGATCGGCCGGGGTTCTTTGAGGCTAGCCGGAGGCCGAGTACGATCAAGGAGTCTGCTCTTCAGCAGAAAAGGGTCGAATGGGAGATACCTTCGGACGTTCACATATACGCCCCTATCGAAGGTGAGCGGGCAGACTGCCCTCCTACGGGTATGGTTGCGGTGAACTATTCGATGATGTCGAGCGGCCTTCGCTTCCCCATCCCGGACTCCTTCGCTCACCTAGTACAGATTTTTGGAGTCGCCCCGATGCAGCTGGTACCGAATGCCTGGGCGACCATGCATGATCTGACCGTCCTGTTCGGTTATTATGGGTTGTATCGAGGCCTAACAGGCCTTGAGCTGCTGTTCCTGCTGAGCATCTGTGATGCCGGTAAAGGAGATTATTACTTGAAACAACGAGATACCCTAATCACCGATCTGACGAGCAAACAGGCCAAATGGACCGAAAAATGGTTTTTCGTGGCAGGAGAGTGGAATTCCAAAAATTTTCCCCTGAGTGTCGAATACCGGACAACCTCAGACCGTTAGTTTCTCTGACCTTAGTATTTTTCATCCTAGATATCCTTTTGTCGTCCCTAACCGACCTTTTGGGGATTCTCCCCCTCTTATCCTTTTTTTAGGCCCCAAAGCTCCAGATGCCGGGCTATTAGGATGAGATTTCCTGGTGATTTTGGAGAGAGTGAAATCCCTCTCGTATAATCAAAGGAAGCATGAGAATTGGAAAAGCAAGGAGAGACGTCTTCGTGCTCGGTTTATAGTTACTCCTCGGGACGCCGAGGATATATTTCCGCGTGAGTGTTCTTTTTACAGTTAAATTGGACTGCCTTTCCCATGTTCCTAATGTTCTCTGTGTTTGCAGCTCGTAGGTACTTTCGGATTGTCCAACCGGTCGGGATGCCGAAGCTTGAGACTCCTCGCGAACGGAGGAAAAGGGAGCTTGCAGCGGAGAAGGCGGAGACGGAGCGCCAGGCGTTGGCGGCCAAAGTGACCGTAGCTGTCCAACCTCCGACTTCCTTCCCTATGCCTCAGCCGATCAGCCAGGTCGGCTTCGAGAACACTTCTTCCGACGAAGAACCTCTCTTCCGACCGTCCAAAAGATCTCGAGCGGATGGTTCCGGTGCGTCCGGGACAAAGAAAAGCGGGAAACCCCCCACGGTCCCGAAGAAGGGTAAGGCCCCCCGGAGGAAAGAATCTCGGTCGGCCGGATCGGGAGATGAGGATCGCTTGGGCGAGTTGGAGTCAATCTTCGGCGCCGACGATGAGGATTTCTCAAGGTATTCTCCCGCAGGTTTCCTTGATCGTATTTCACCGCTTAAGTCCTTACAAAACATGGGTTGTGTGCTGCAGGGCTTTCAAAGAGGACCCCGGGCTTCCTTTGGCCGTTGCTCACCTGACGGCCGAGCAGAATTCCTACGACGAGGATCCCTTACCGGCCCATATTGCTCAGTCCATCGAGGACGTTAACCACTCGTGGTCCCAAGAAATGGAGACTGCGGCGTCTCGGCCGGACTTCTTAGAGAAACTTTTGCGAGTCAACGCGGCCCGTAGTCTAATCATGGTGAATCGCTTGGCTCAAATCCGCGCCGAGCAGGAAGACAAAGCTGCTAAATGTCCGCCCAACTTGCCTGATGTCTATATGGAGTTGCGAACTCGGTTCGCCAAATTGCAGGAGGACTACAATCTTGAGTCCGGGATGAAGGCTTCTCTGAGCAGTGAGCTGGATGAGGAGAAGAAAGATAAGATGGCCGTGATCCTTAAACTGACCGAGCAGACAGAGGAGTTAGGCAAATTCAAAACTCAGGTGGAGGAGCTTGAAAAATCCTATGGTTATGCCGAGGGGCGTATGAAAGAGCTGGAGGAAGTAAATCGACGGATTTTTAAAGAGCTGGAAGGCATGCAGACAGCAGAGGCTGCGCGCCTAGCTGACCCCGAAGAGGACATCGACCTCTACAGCAATTATTCTTATTACTGTGCTTATTTCGATGGCATTCGGGCACTCCTGGAAGCCGGTCAGCCAGCGGATGTCTTGATAGGCTGTCTCTGCCGATATGCTGGACAGCGTCCCCTCCATGCTCACTTTAACTTGTACGTACTCGACTTGGAGCAGAAATTTAATTTAGATCTGTCCTGGTGGCCTCTGAAGTCGCAGCTCAAGATGCCTCGGCCGGATGAACCGGCCGTCCAGGATTCTGCAGAGCCGGTCAATACGACCGAGGATGATCCGGCCGTTAAGTTCGCGGACTCGGTGCTCAAAGACCATGATGGTGAAGAGTCGACTCCCGGGGATCAGAAATGATGGCGTTCGGCATTAAGACTTGTCCGGTTATCCAAAAAACTTGTGTTTGTTTTTACTCCTGTTTTTGGATTTTTGCCCGCGCGGGCCTAAACCATAATTCTGACAATATTTGCAGCTTTATGTTATTTTATCCTTTACTGTCTTTGAACAGAAAAGTTTTTTGATCTTATTATTCTGTCTCTGCCGCGTTTATTCCTTTATCTTTAACGTATGTAACGTATGGAGTTTATGCGGATTTTTCCATCCCTAAAAGGCTTTTGGCGGGAAAACTCCCTCCAAAAAACGGTCCTCAGTGGGACCTCTTCAGATGCCCCTCTGTGTATAAATGCGATTCAATTAGGTCCTTCTTCTTTCCCCTTTTTATATCCCTTCTCACAGAAAGAACTTGCCACAAGAGATAGGGAAGAAAAGAGGGAAAAGATGAGTCAGAACAAGAAAATGCGTCCAAACAAAGGGAAACAAGTCTTTCATGGCACGTCTGCAATTGAGGAAAGCTATTATGCCATCTCCATCCATTCCGATGGGTGGCGCAAGCTAACCCAAAGGTTCGATGGCAAATGGCATCGCAATAACTTCCCTCTCCCTAACGCGTTTGTGCAACCCCTGGAGAAATTCTTGGGTGAAGAAATCCCTTTTCATGATTCTAACGAACAGGCTTGGGTCGCTGTGAAGACGAAACTCAGGCGTCAGGTGGCGTTCGGGGGCCCGGGCTGGGCTGACTTCGTTCAGCATGCAGGCATTCAAGCTGGATGGGAGGTATGGGTGATTTGGAAACCTGGGTTTGGGTTTCGTGTCAGCCTTTTCGATCGGGAGCGTCTCAACGTTTCCTTTCCCAAACAGATCCGGGCGCGCGGTGAAGCTGATTCCCTCGGCCATCCATATGTGGATTAATGCGTCTCCATTGGAAACCCGTTCGGCGATGAATAATTATGTTATGGCTTTTTCATTTAATGCGAACTTCTTGAAAAGGTCATTCGTCTTTAATGTAGTCAACTTATTGCCTTAACTGCTTTTCAATTTTCAAAAAAGAGGAAAAAGAACTCCTATAAGTAACGAGCCCTTTGCGTTCGTATATTGTTCAAATTGAACAAAGATATCAGTTATCGTTTCTTGAAATATGCCGGCTAGAGTCGAATTTTTGGATGGCTCGCATTTCTTTGAGTGCGTTTTCAACGGCACCTGGCATAGAGGAATCTTTCCGGTTCCCGCGGCGTTCCTTCGCTCGATCGGGGTCGGGATTACAGATGGGTTGCAAATGGTAGATACCCTAGACCAAGAATGGCGTGTTTCTTTTACTCGTTTCCGCAATCAGACTGCAATTTACGGACCGGAGTGGGAGCGACTCGTAGGTGGGTTCGAGATGCAAGAAGGTTGGGCCGTTCGAATCACTTGGACCGATGGGACAGGCTTCTCGATTGATGTCTTTGATCGGGAGTACCGTTCGGCGGTGCGTCCGGTTGGGAATCGGCCCAGGCCATCTCAACGTGAGGGGCGTGGATCCAGGGTCAGCCGCTGGCCTCCCCGGCCAACTCACGATCGTAGGGGCCGTCCTCTTTACTGATGTTTCTTTTTCACGCGATGTTCTCCAGTTCGCGACCTTTACGTTGTATTTTTCTTGTTTGCTCCGTATTTTCCCTAGTGAAATTTTATGCCCTTTGAAATTTTTATACTTGCGGTGAAACGTTGGTTAAGTGTTTACGTCCCTCGACGGATCGGGGTGACATGGCCGAGGATGGGACTTGTCCGGATGGGACTTGTCCGGTCCTCGGTTTTAATAAATTTCCTGTCCGATCGGTCGAGTGACGGATCACTCGACTCATCTCAGGCTCGGGGAGAGCGGACTCTATCCCCGGTTAATGCGCATGTCCCCCGACGGATCGGGGTAACATGGCCGAGGATGGGACTTGTCCGGTCCTCGGTCTTAACAAATTTCCTGTTCGATCGGTCGAGTGACGGATCACTCGACTCATCTCAGGCTCGGGGAGAGCGGACTCTATCCCCGGTTAACGCGCATGTCCCCCGACGGATCGGGGTAACATGGCCGAGGATGGGACTTGTCCGGTCCTCGGTCTTAACAAATTTCCTGTTCGATCGGTCAAGTGACGGATCACTCGACTCATCTCAGGCTCGGGGAGAGCGGACTCTATCCCTGGTTAATGCGCATGTCCCCCGACGGATCGGGGTAACATGGCCGAGGATGGGACTTGTCCGGTCCTCGGTCTTAACAAATTTCCTGTTCGATCGATCGAGTGACGGATCACTCGACTCATCTCAGGCTCGGGGAGAGCGGACTCTATCCCCGGTTAATGCGCATGTCCCCCGACGGATCGGGGTAACATGGCCGAGGATGGGACTTGTCCGGTCCTCGGTCTTAACAGATTTCCTTGGAAATGGTTCAAACATGCACAATCTGCCAAACAAGTTTTTATTCCAACCGTGAAAAGTTTTGAGATACAAGAGATTATTGGTGGTACTTTTTCAAATGGAGTGCGTTCCAAAGGTATTGGTCGGCTACGCCGTTCAGATGCTCCAATTCGTATGACCCTTTCTCCACGTGCTTCCTTACTCGCATTGGGCCTTCCCAGGTCGGGCCCAATGCCCCAGTGCTTGGTCCGAGCAGCCGTTTGAGAACTAGGTCCCCGGCTTTAAAGTAGCGTTCTGCCCTCTGTTTGGCCGTCGCATTCTGGAAAACCGAATTCAAACGCCTTTCCTCCAGGAAATCCAGCTCGAGGCGCAAGGCCTTGTCATTGTTTTCATTCAGCTCTTGGGAAGTCCTATGGCTTGTAACCTCGATCTCGGAGGGGATTACTGCTTCAGCACCAAAAGCCAAAGCGAAAGGAGTCTCCCCGGTGGCGGCCTTGCTGGTCGTTCTATAAGACCACAACACGTCTGGTAGCTCGGCCGCCCACCTCCCTTGTCGTTCTTCAAGTTTAGCTTTGATGGTATGCTTCAGAATTTTGTTCACCGCCTCCACCTGGCCGTTCGTCTGTGGGTGATAAGGGGTGGAGAAAGCCTTCTTAATCTTCCATTTGTCGAAGAAATTCATGACTTCCTGACCGTCGAATTGCTTCCCGTTGTCAGAGGTGATGATGTATGGTATCCCAAAACGGCATATGATATTCTTCCAGATGAATTTTATGATCGCCTTTTGATCAATGGTTTTTAACGGCTCGGCCTCGGCCCACTTTGTGAAGTAATCCACGGCCACTACGGCGTACTTGACCCCACCAGGCCCGGTCGGTAAAGGTCCGATCAGATCAATCCCCCATGACGCGAAAGGCCAGGGACTGTATATCGAGTTAAGATACTCTGGTGCCGTCCGAATGATAGGGGCGGTTACCTGGCATCTGTGGCATCTCCGAGCGTAATTTATCGCATCTCGCCTTAATGTAGGCCAGTAGAAACCCTGGCGCACTGTTTTATGGGCCAGCGACTGACCTCCCGCATGGTTCCCGCAGACACCATCGTGGATTTCGCTAAAAACTCTATGGCCCTCTAGCGGGGTAATGCATTTCAAAAGAGGGAGGTACAGGCTCCTCCTGTACAGAGCATCCCCGATCAGGGTATATCTGGCCGCCCGTATCCGGAGTTGCCGGGCTTCTGTCTTATCCCTGGGCAGCGTTCCGTCCAACAGATAGGAACGAATAGGATCCATCCAAGTCTCACCACGATCGACGACCGTGATCAAAACCTCTCCTTGGGATATTGCGGATTTGGCCTGACTGGTTAGGATCACATTAGCCATGTCGGCGCTTCCTTCGGAGGACGCGAGTTTGGATAAGGCGTCGGCCTGGGAGTTCATTTCTCTGGGGATCTGCTCGATGAGAGTTTTTGGTATTTTTTCGCACAGCGCCATTACGTGCTCATAGTACTTCGCCATTCGGTCGCATCGGGTCTCGTAGTTTCCTTTGATTTGATTAACTACCAGCAAAGAGTCCATGAAGATCTGTAAATGTTCGGCTCCCACGGCCAAAGCCAGATTCAGCCCGGCGATCAGTGCTTCATATTCCGCTTCATTATTTGTCGCGGCGAACTCGAACTTCACCGCGTGTGTGAAAGACTGCCCGCCCGGTCCGACCAACACTATTCCAGCCCCGGCATGGGAGGAATTGGACGAACCGTCGACGTATAACTTCCATGCCGGGATCCTGGTCGACGGGGTGGATTCCGGGAAGGTCAGTTCCACTATGAAGTCTGCTAAGGCCTGCCCTTTGATCGCCGTCCTGGGGGCGTACGTGATATCGTACTGGCCCACCTCTAGGCTCCACTTTAGTAAACGACCATTCGTATCCGGTCTCTGCAAAACCTGTCGTAGTGGCATGGTGGTCAGAACCTCCACGGGATGATCGAAAAAATAAGATCTCAGTTTCCGCACGCTCATCACAAGCGCATATGCCAGCTTCTCTAAAGGTGTATATCGCGTCTCGGCGTCGTGCAAGACCTGGCTGACAAAGTAGATTGGTTTGTGTAGTTGTCCCTCGGCCCGGACAAGAACCGAACTCATCGCATGCTCGGATGCAGCTAGATATAGGAAAAGCGTCTCCCCGGGGACCGGCTTAGATAGGACGGTGGGGTTCCCGAGATGTTCTTTCAGGCGTAAAAAAGCCTCCTGACTCTCCTTCCCCCATTTGAACTTCTGGTCTTTAATCGATCTAAAAAATGGTCGGCTTTTATCCCCGAGCCTAGGGATAAAACGACTAAGCGCGGCCAGACAGCCGGTTAGTTTTTGTACATCCTTAAGACTCTGAGGTTCCCTCAAATTTTGAATGGCCCTGATCTTCTCTGGGTTGACCTCGATCCCTCTTTGGTTTACGATGTGGCCGAGGAACTTGGTGGCGTACACTCCAAAATGGCACTTCTTCGGGTTCAACTTCATGTTGAAAGCTCTGAGGATCTCGAAGGTAGTCATCAAATCCTTGATGTGGTCCTCCTCGGACTTACTTTTTATAATGATGTCGTCGACGTAAACCTCCATCGTCTCTCCGATCTGGTCGGCGAACATTTTGTTCACTAACCTCTGATAGGTTGCCCCTGCGTTCTTTAAACCGAACGGCATTCGCTTCCAACACAGCACTCCCTTCTCCGAGTAAAACGAGGTATGCTCTATGTCTTCCTCTGCCATGGGAATCTGGTGGTATCCTGCGAAACAATCACAGTTAGAAAAAATTGCATGTCCGGCGACGCTATCGACCAGGTGATCGATGTGAGGTAGTGGGAAATGATCCTTTGGGCAGGCCCTGTTGAGGTCGGTGAAATCAATACACAAACGCCACGCGTCGTTCGATTTTTTCACCAGGACGACATTTGCTATCCATTGGGGTTCCTCCTCGGCTTCTCTTACGAGGTCATTTTCTACCAACTTTTTGACTTCGACCGCCAAAGCTGCATACTTCTCCGGCCCCATCTTTCTACGCTTCTGGGCGATAGGTTTCTTCCCGGGATCAATCTTCAGGTGGTGGCAAGCGTGCTTGGGGTCTATCCCCACCATGTCCTTATGCGACCAGGCGAACGCATCGGTGTTTTGCTTCAAAAAATCGATCAATTCTCCCCTCAGTCTCTCGGGGATTCGCTTCCCAATGAAAACCTCCAGTTCGGGTCTGTCCGGATCTAGGCATACCTTCTCGACCTCGTCGACTGCCGAACAGGCCGAAGGTCCTCGGGGGTCAGGGATCTCGTTCGGCTCGTAACCAATCCGGGGGTCAGGATCCTCGACACTTGCACATTGTATATTCTGGATTGGGTCGTTATCTCGGTCGGTCGGTAGTTCATCGATGAGGATGTGCAGAAACTGTGCCTCGAGTTCGGGCAGGATAGTCTCTGATTCCTGCGCCTCTCGAGTCTTAGCTTCGCGAGCCCCTGACTGCTCGGGCTCGCCTTCTTCCCATAGGGCGGTCAAGTATTCTTCATCGTCTATGTCCATTTTCCCTGCGGGGTCGATCTCCTTTACCACAATCGTGTCTTTCTGGGCTATCACACCTCCGGGGTCGTTTTTCTCCGGGAATAATTCGTGGTCGGCCATTTGGGGATCATCACCCCCAAATGCCCCAGTGTCGGTGTTGTTTGTATCGTTTACGTGATCGTTCGTACTAGAACACATAGGATAATTAAAACATTTCCTGGCCATATACTGGTCACCCCGAAGGGTGCCGACCGCGCCACTCAAAGTGGGAAACTTAATACAATAATAATGGGAGGACGCCACGGCCTCGAAGGCATCGAGGAACGGCCTCCCGAAAAAAGCATTATAAATGTTATCAGCATCCACAATAACAAACTCAATCAGCCTGGTCATATTGATGGCGGGGTCCTGCCAATCCTTCAACTCCACGGCCATCCTGATCCGCCCCCTGGGGCGGACTACCACGTCTCCAAATCCCTTCAGAACTCCTTCATAGGGTCGAACATAACTCGTGAGGTCGCCAAGTTGGTCGAGCGCCGATTTGAAAATCAGGTTGCAATGGGCCCCATTATCTACCAGGACCCTGGCCACTTCGATGCCGAGAATCCGAGCGGTGATCACCAAAGCGTCTTCCTTGGGATATTTTATCCCCTCTCGGTCCTTCTCTGAGAAAGAGATAACGATTCCTCGAGATATGGTTGACTCCGTATGCGGGACCACGACGTTCACCCCCTCGAACTCGCGGAGCTCTTCCTTCTTCTGTCTCTTGGACTTGTGAATGATCGGCGTCAGTCCTCCGATCATATTTACCCGTGCTCCGTCGCGGATAGGTGGGTCCTGATTCTCGGGCCTTACGACCGGGGGCGGAGGCAGAGCCAAAGGGCCGGCCGGACCCTGTTCGAGTCTCGGCTGCTGATGAGGTCGGCGATTCTGATCGTCTTGGTATCCTCGGCCTCGTCCTCTTCCCCCTCTTCCGCGGCCACCGCCGCCACGTCCGCCGCCTCCACGTCCGGCGGCTGGACGACCGCGCTTTGGTGCCCGGAGGAGGTTGGCCAGACTTCCGTCCTCATAGAGCTGGCGAAGTTGGGTGATCAGATCTCGGCACTCGTCAGTCCTATGCCCGTTCTCTTGGTGAAAAGAACACCATTTGCGCGGGTTCCTCTCGTCGGGACGGCTTCTCATGGCCTGAGGGGGAGTGAGGACATTGATATCCCGCTCGTAGAAAATTTGCAGAATCTGAGTAGGGGTCCGCCCCAAAAACGTTCCTTCCTCAGCGCCCTCTTCGACGATCTCGACTCTCCGCGGTGCCTGAAGGGTTTCCTGGTATATCTTGTAGTTGGGCTTCTTCTTACCACTTTCATGGTATTTCACCGTTGGGGGAGGTTCCGTCCAGTAATCAACCGTTGCCGGGCCCATGGGCTTCTTCTCGGTGAGGGTTCTTGCTCCCTCCTCGGGCTCCAGCTCTTTCATCCGCTCGTCGTATATTCGTTGTTGGGCTATCTCCTCGCCTGCCCTCCTACGGAACTCAGTATACGACTTCGGATAGTCCTTCATCATGGGTTTGAACAAACTGGACGTCGGTCGTAGGCCGCCCAGTACGGAGTGAACGAGGATCTCGTCACTCACCCGGTCCCCCTGCTTGGCAATCCGCTCTACACGGTCTATATACATCTCGTCCGACTCATCCTTGCCCTGCTTGACCCCCATCAGACGTTGGCGGCCCTCCGAGTAACTTACTTTGGACGCGAAGTAAGATACGAACTCGTCTCTCAACTCTCCGAAGCTATCTATCGACCTCGGCGGCAGGCTAGTATACCATCGGTGAGCCATGTCGCCGAGGGTCAGAGGGAATAGGCGGCACTTCGTGGCGTCTGATGCTCCTCGGCCGACCATGTATGTGTTATATTTGTTCAGGTGAACGTCAGGGTCGGATGCTCCGTCATAGATGAAAGTCAGCAACGGGGCGACATCGGGCTGTGACCTGGCATGCTCGATCCTTAGGCTCAGAGGCTCGGCGAGAGCAGATCTCTTCCTGGGATCGCAATTTTGTTCGGCCAATCTCCTCTCCACTTCTTCTAGCCGTTTTGCTAGGCCGGGATCAGCCACCGTGATCGCTTGCGGATTTGCTGTCTGCTTTTGTTGAAAGGTGGACCGGGCGGACCCTTCGTGCGCTTCCTCCTCAAATTCTTTTTCCAGGCAACGGCGGTTAGGATTTGGGTTCTCGGCAGTAGGTCTCTTCTCCAAAAAGCGGGACCGGGCTTCCAGCTTCCGTATGGTGCGTTTTATTTCTTCAGGGGTGTTGAGCTGCCCCAGATCAAGATCTGGCTCCTCCTCCAAGACCGGGGATAACAGCTTCTCGGCCTCCGCTAACTCTTCACGGAGGGCCCTTTGTCTCTCCCTCATCTCGGCTTCCTCGGCGCGTAATCCTTCTATCATCGCTATCTGACGAGCGATCTCGTCCGGGAGTTCTGGAGGAGCCGTCCCGGCGCCATCTTTCAGCAGAGGCGTTCTTTCCGCGCCATCTCTCTGTCCGTCGACCTCGACGGCGGAGGCGACGGCGGCGCCGCCTGAGGTGCCTACAGATTTCATCGCAAGAAGAAAAACGAAAAAAGAAAATTTGACACCGAAACTAGCGCTCGAGGAACCCCCTCCTTCTAGCGCCAATTGTTAACGGGTGAAAAATCGTTAACTGTTTTGTGGGATTTTGAGGACTAGTTTTGGTGAAGATTTAATATGTTCTTAGCTGAAAATGGAAAATGAAAAGAGAGAGTATTTCTGGGTTCGAATCTTTCTTGAGGAATGTGTCTCCTTCCTTTTCTTTTCCTATTACAGCTCCCTCTATTTATAGGGCTACAATTAGGTTTACAAAAAGGAATTGGGCCTTTCCTTATTGGGCCTTGACATGTGACAACTCATAACCCTAAAATGGTAAAAAGACTGTTGAACCCCTTAATGCGCCGCCTTTGTTGAGCCGGGGGGACCGACCTCGAGTCTTCCTTCTATGACACTCTAGCCTGGTCGGCGTCCGGGCGAGCAGGCTCATCCCCTGGAATGCATTTCCCAGATCGGCCTCTGGTTATCTGCTCGGCTGACTCTTGCTTGCTCGGCACACCCTATGGTCGGCCTTCTTCTGATCGTTGTGGGCGGCTTCTGACGTGAGACCGTGAGAGTGGGGCCCATTGCTTTAATAAATAATGGTAATAAATAAATAATAACAATAATAATAATTAACGAAAATGGGGCACAACAACAAACAAAGGCATTGGTTTGAGATCCAAGTTCTGGAAAGCTGCTGCCAGTACAAGAATTGTTGATCATCAAAAGATTATGAATGAGATCAAAACTGACAACAGACAAGCATATGATTGGATCTCTGAAAGGAGTCCACAACATTGGGTAAGAGCTCACTTTCAAACTATAAACAACACTGATATTTATGTTAACAATCTGTCAGAGTGCTTTAATGCTATGATCCTGAAAGCAAGATCAAAGCCAATCATAAAGATGTTAGAAGACATCAGGAGGATTTTGATGAAGAGGGTTGGGGTCAGAAAGTCAGAAACAGAGAACTACCCTGGGTTGCTGTGCCCTAAAATTGTAAAAATTCTGGAAAAGAATAAAAGGAAGGCTTTTTCTTGGTCACCTACTGTTGTGCCCAATAAAACGGTCACCGACACGTGTCAATAATGAGGAAGCCACGTCGTCAGATATGCAAGTCAGAGTTAATCTATGGAAAAAGACCTAGAAAGGCAACCAGCAGAAGTCAGAAAAATGCTTGGACGGGAACAACCGCTCGGTAGTGTCAGACTTATTACACGGGAATATCCGTGGGGGAGGTGTCAGAGTCAACAGGTGGTCAAAAGACATTTGACGGGAGCAGAGGATAAAGTCTTTGTTTAGAGTTAAGTGGGTTTTTAATGCAGGATATTAGTGGAGTTGTGGTCCAATCAGGAGCTGATAAGTGGGCATTAGGTGGCATAATCTAGCCATGCATGGGTTAGTATAAATATAGGGTGTTAAAGGAGAGAAAGGACATGCAAACCATTGTATTTTAATATGATTTCTAAGTATGAATATATGAATTAAGAGGTGCCTTGAGCATCCATGTTCTACTTATGATTTCTGCATTTTAGCTTAATACCCTTTGCTTTCTTACCTATTACATATTTATATTTTGTGTTGTTTATCAAAACCCTCAATTACCAGCAAATACTACCGACAAGTACAAAAACAACCAAAACATTTGGCGCTAGAAGGAGCGAGCATCAGGTATTGAAGTTGCAGAAAAGCTCGATTAAAATCGAAAATGGTGAATGAAAACGAAGACACCACGGTGTCAGGTACGTCTGGTACAAGTGGCAGATGGCGGGCTGTGATGGGTAAGGCTGTGATGGTGGAACCCGAGGTTCCATCTCCACCTAAAAACCCAGAACCTGAGAATAAGGAACAGCCGCCGCCTACCCAGATTAGCTCTGATGAGCAGAATAGCAAACATGCAGGGGCCGATGAGCCCACAGACAGTCAGACTGATATACGACGACGTCGACTTCGGTCACAACGTCGGAATCGCCGTCTGCACCCCTATGATCTCGGAGGTCCGTCGACGCCGAAAGGCCCGCCTCCGATTAGATTTGGAAGTCTGGATACTCCACAGAAAATTGATGAAGCAGTTGCAGAACTTATGACGATGAAATACGTCATGACGACTCCTGTGATCCCGGAGAAGGGCACGCATGCAGCCACCGGGGCAAATCTGAATCTAGCTCCCGAGCAAACCGGCCGCATTCCCAGAAAGAATCGTAGAATGCGTCGAGCGTTAGATCTGAACAAAAGAGCCGAATCTATGGCCACTTCTACTGATCCTTATCGACAGGCAAGTAAAAGTGACATGCACGGGCAACGTGTGAACTTTTCACCGGCGAGGGCCCACAGAGCCCCCGGTGCTGATCTGGAACTGGCCGATTTAAGGCAGAAGTACTCTGAACTGGAAAGGCGATTGAACGAAAATCAAATTCTCGCCGCCCCGGCAGGTCGTCATAACAATCCCTTGGCTCCCGAGGTTGAACAAGCTCCCATGCAACTGGAAATCCAGCCCATGCAAACTACTTTGTATAACGGCAAAACTGATCCAGAAGCACATTTGAGCAGATTCAGGACATATATGTCCGGTCGGGGAGCCACAGATGCTACCCGGTGCAAATTGTTCCCACTCACCCTGGGCGATACTCCTCACCAATGGTACGTCAGTTTACCTGCACATTCTATTAAGTGTTTTGACGACTTGGTACAAAGGTTTGTGTCGTATTTTGCATCCAAAGCTTCCTATATGGAGTATAGTCAGAAGCTGCTTGGAGTCAAACAGGGTGAGAACGAAACTGATGAATCTTATGTGGATCGCGTGGGGGAATTACTGTTGGCGGGCGGAGAAGAAATTCCGGATAGCCTCAAACTTCACACCGTGTTGGGAGGTATGAGAAGAAACTCTAAAGTGTTTAAATCTGCAATGCTAAACTATCCCCGATCGTATGAGGATTTTAAGAGGAAAGCTGGGGCCCAAGTGGCGTACCAGCGTCTCATTGCTGGTGGGGGACACTCCCCCGAGCAAAAGAGAAAACTTCCCTTCTCCTCCGATCGAAGGCCAAACTATATTGGCAAGAAACCAGGCCCTAGGCCAAGTGATCCACGAGTGGATGAAATCCGTGAGTTGGAAGGAAAACTCACTGCTCAGACTGGTCATACACCAGCAGATATTTTGAATATCATGGTCATGCAAAAAACTGATTTGTTGGTGAAACCACCACCAATCTTAACTCCCCCGGACAAATTGGATCCCAACAAATGGTGTGCCTTTCATGAAAAGATTGGTCACAACACCAGCCAGTGTAGGCAACTGGTAAAACTGTTGTGGAAACTTTTTCAGGATGGGAAGCTGTGGCAGTTCTTGCCCAGGCCAGGGGCTGGGGGAAATCCGCAGGGGCCTCCTCCCCGGGAAAATCCCGTACCAGCTCCACCACCGCCTCCTATAGCTCCAGACCCACCGCGAGTGGGCCAGATCATGATGATCGGCGGTTTGAGGCCAGTGAATGAGGAAAGCCACCGAAAGAGGAAAAGAGACTTCCAGATGTGGGAAGTTTGGTATGAAACTGCCCCGTCAAAAGAAGCAACAATCAACGAAACGGCGGTGATAACTTTCACCCCGGAAGATCGAGCCGAGACAAAGTTCCCGAAGGATGTGCCTTTAGTGATAAAAGCAAGAATCCTCGGCCTGGACGTGTCTCGCACGTTGGTGGACAATGGCGCGCATCTCAATATTCTGTATAAGAAGACCCTAGATCTGATGGGGAAGCTAGCGCGCTATGTCAACCCGTGCGATATGGTGTTAAAAGGTTTTGGTGACGATGTAGTCATTCCCTATGGAGAAATCATTCTCCCGGTAGAAATGATGGACGCGAAGAACCCAGAAGTCATGATGGTTAGGAATCTTAAGTTTGTAATAGTAGATAAGGTTAGTGGCTATAATGCTTTGTTAGGCAGGCCCTTTCTGGACGCTTTTGAAGCAGTCGCCTCGTCCTATTACTACTGTATCAAGTTTCCAACACCCTCCGGTGCAGTTGGCACCGTTAGGGGGGATCTAGTAATGGCTAAGAAGACTTTGATGTATTTTCGCGATCTTGATAAAACTAAAATCAGAGAAAAAGCTAACATTCCCCAAATCAATTTGGAGGAAAGCAGTGTAAAACAAATTCATCACATAAAAGATATCATTATAATACCCGAGGAAGGAATGAGCTCTCCCGGGAAAAACCCGCGTGGAGAAGTTCTTCAGATTCCCTCGGATGACATGGATAAACCCCCCGAAGAAAAATCCAGTGAGAACTTAGCATCTCCTGGGGAAAAACAGCCTAAACCCAAAGCAAACTTAGAGGATTGGGGCTCACGGGGAGGATATCAACACAAGAAAACACCCGTTGTGGAAATGGTTGAAACTTTGGACTCTATAATTGTAGACCCAGAGCAAGCTGAAAAGCAAATACTTGTGGGATCTCGTATGGAATCAAATACCCGGATCGGGATTATAAACTTCCTTAAAGAAAACATCTCTACTTTCTCATGGTCCAGTGCCGATTTAGGAAAGATAGATCCTAAACATGCCTGCCATCGATTGAAAATAGATCCCTGCAAGAAACCAATCGCACAAAAGCGCAGAAAGATGGGCCCCGAGAAGTGCCAGGCACTCGCCGGGGAAGTAGATAAATTAATTGAAAATAAATTGGTCAGGAAAGCTTCGAGTGATGTCACTTGGCTATCCAATGCGGTAATGGTGACAAAAACGGCCGGGGCATGGCGTTTGTGTATAGATTTCACAGACCTAAACAATGCTTGCCCGAAAGACCTGTTTCCCATGCCGCATATCGACCATGTGGTTGATAATTTGACAGGTCACGCGATATTCTCAACACTGGACGCCAAGGCCGGATACCACCAAATTCCCATGCATCCGGATGACGTTGAACATACGGCTTTCTACTCAGAAAAAGGGATCTATTGCTGGGAAAGAATGCCTTTTGGCCTAAAGAATGCGGGGGCCACCTATCAAAGGTTGGTAAATCAAATGTTTTCTGAATTAATTGGTAGAACAATGGAAGTGTACATTGATGATATCATCGTAAAAAGTAAAAACGAATCAGATCATGTCAAAGACCTCGAAGAAGTTTTCAGAATTCTGGGGCAATATAATATGAAATTGAACCCCAAGAAATGTAATTTTGGAATCAAAAAAGGGATGATCCTGGGGCATGTGGTTAGCGAGAAAGGCATTGAGCCCAACCCTACCAAAGTCCAAGCTATCTTGGACATGCAAGAACCCCGGGACGTAAAAGGCGTACAACGACTCACGGGTCGTCTCGCCGCCCTGAACAGATACATTTCTTGCCTGGGAGATAAAACTCGACCGTTCTTTGCTTCCATCAAAGGACAGGAATTTCACTGGAAAAAAGAGGCCCAACAAGCTTTTGTACGGATAAAGGAATACTTATTCCATCCGAAAGTAGTTGTGGCACCCAAACCAGGAGAGAAATTGTATTTATACCTGGCCGCCTCAGAACATGCCATCAGTGCAGTTTTGGCAAGAGCGGAAGGAATCCAACACTTTCCGATTTATTTCGTGAGTCAAGTGTTACATGAGGCAGAAATTAAATACACTCCACTGGAGAAATTAACATTTGCTTTAATAGTATCAATAAGAAAACTCCGGGCGTATTTATTTGAACACCCCGTCGAAGTTTTGACTACTATGCCTTTAAGGCAAGTATTGCATCGGTCAGATATCTCCGGGAGACTCCTGCGTTGGGCATTAGAAATTAGTCAATATGACATAACCTTCGCCCCAAGGACAGCAATTAAAGCACAAGCCCTGGCAGATTTTATTGTGGAATTAACTTTCCCTGAGAAATCCCAGAGTCAAGCACGCGCCTGGCAGCTGTTCGTAGATGGATCATCTACCACCGCGTGCTCGGGGGCAGGGGTGGTATTACTCAGTCCTGATGGAGACTCAGTAACCCATGCGGTAAAGTTTGAATTCCCCACATCGAACAATGAAGCAGAGTACGAAGCTCTCATTTCTGGGTTGGAATTAGCTATAGCCGTTGGGGCCAGGAAACTCCATGTGTTTATGGACTCTCAGCTAGTAGTAAACCATGTAAGTGGGGACTACGAGGCCAGAGGGGAACAAATGATAAAATACCTAAAATTGGTATGGGAACTCTGTGAAAAAATCCCTGAAGTTCTAATCGAACAAATCCCACGGGAACACAATTCACAAGCAGACGCCCTGTCAAAGTTAGCATCAGCTGAAGGATCAGCAGACTTCTCAAATATTGTATTAACAAAATTAATGTCCCCATCAATAGAACAAAGAGAAATGCAAATGCAAATACTCGCTGGGGCCGGAGAAGACTGGCGGATTCCCATTCAACGGTACATAGATACCGGGGAAGTACCAGCAGATAAAACTGAAGCAAAACAACTTCGCTCCCGAGCGGCAAAGTATACTTTAATAGATACACAACTTTACCGAAGAAGTTATTCCCTTCCACTACTGAAATGTGTGTCGAAGGAAGAAGGATTTAAAATCCTGGAAGAAATACACGAGGGTGTGTGTGGAAACCATGCGGGGGGAAGATCCCTAGCACATAAAACCATGGGGCAAGGATTTTACTGGCCAAGCCTGAGAAAGGACGCAGTCGGATACGCACGTAAATGTGTCAAATGCCAGACGCATGGGCCTAACATCCGTATTTCCCCAGAAGCCCTGAAATCCATTTACAGCCCGTGGCCATTTGCTCGGTGGGGTATCGATCTGATCGGACCACTGGCAACCGCACGGGGCGGAGTAAAATATGCGATTGTAGCAGTCGACTATTTTACTAAGTGGGTCGAAGCAGAACCATTGAACAAAATTGATCAACCGCAGGTTATCAAGTTCATATGGAAAAACATTATATGTCGATTTGGTTTGCCCGAAACAATCATCTCCGACAACGGAAAACAATTCGATGGGGCTGAGGTGGAGGAATTCTGTGAAAAATGGAAAATTAGAAGGCTATTCTCTACTCCTTACCACCCCCAGACGAATGGTCAGGTTGAAGCAGTGAATAAAATATTAAAACATACCATCAAATCAAAATTGGAAAGTCGCAAAGGAAAGTGGGCGGATGAACTTCCAGAGGTTCTGTGGTCATATCGTACCACAGCTAGAAATGCCACTGGAGAAACCCCCTACTCTTTGGCTTTTGGAACGGAAGCAGTAATCCCAGCGGAGATAACGGTGTTATCACACCGGACCACTCAGGGAATTTCCCCGGAAAATGAACTAACCCTCCGGAAAGAGTTGGATCTTCTTGAAGAAAGAAGGTTAGCTTCCGATTCTCTAAATGCTATGAATAAACAAAGAATTGCAAAATTATTTAATTCAAAAGTAAAGGCACGAGAATTCCAAGAAGGAGACTTGGTGCTGAAGAAAATCTTAGGAACGCACCAGGGAGCACTGGGGCCGAACTGGGAGGGACCGTTTAGAGTAAGCCACTGCCTCCAGAACGGAGCGTACGAGTTAGAGCTTCTCGACGGGACCAAAGATCAGTATCGGTGGAATGCGTTGCACCTAAAGAAATTTTATCATTAAAAGGTTGATCTTTGCTTTTGGTAAAGATATTATTTTTGTAAAAACCTTTTATCACTTTTATAATGTTTCTCAGTATTTATCGAAAATACCTAATGGGTTCTAAAAAGTCATACTTTGTCTAGTACAAAGGAAAAATATTACCCCGGGAAAGAAATAAATTTCCCGGTAAAAATAAGAAATATTGAGTATTCATAAGAGAATACTAAGGTTCGGTAAAGACCCAAAAATCTATAGATTATGGGGCCGAACACTTCTTTCTGCGTACGGATTCAACAGAATAAAAGAAACTCAAGAATCGCGCGGGAGAAGATATAGGTCCGAAGAAAATCCTAAGAGGTATTCATAAAGAACAAACCACAGGATCGGTCAGTCTTTGTAAAAAGAGAGATGGAGGAGAAAAATGTTACTTAGAATCAGAGAGAATTCCAAGAGGTAACTAAAATCCGAAAATCACTTTTGCAAAGACAAAGAACTCACAAAGACTCCCAACAAAGTTTTAAATAAAAACTTGGGTGTGAGCCAAAAGTTATCTATTTACAAAGAATTACGATTCATCAAGCAAGCTAAAACTGACTTGTCAAAATTATAGATAATTATGGTAAAAAGAAACCTGAATAAAACGGTGGAAGGGCCATGAGTAAGACCCAAAGGATAAATATCCAAAATAACATACTAAGTTATTACACACCAGCAAAATATAAATACTTGTTCCAGGCAAAAACTGCCTGTATAATCCAAATGCAAAGAAAGCAAATATTGTTTTTGGCAATTAAGCCCAAACTGAACAGAAAATAAAGATTAAAATCCCTGAGTTTTTCACACTCAGGGTAGTCATCAAATTTTTGCAGACTCCTGAGCAATTATACTCAGGAGGTAGAACCACCATCACCTGGGGGAGTCGTGAGGGAATCTTTTGGCTTGCCATCAGGCCCGACACCAAGAGTATCCATCTCCTCCCCTTCATCAACACCTTCATCATCAGAAGCTTCCACAGGAGCTTTAGCAGGATCACCAGGCATGGAGAGAAGACTGTATGTGGGCCACCATTTCATATCTATGCCGTGGACAACTTCCAGATCCATAAAGGGCTGTGGAACTCTGGAATCCAGAGTACACCCTTGCATGTGAGCTTTGAGAAGTTGTAAACCATAGTCCCTGGCCCCATCATTCTTCTCCTTTGCTGCAGACCTGATGAGATCAGCATAAGCAGTAACATAGAGTAAGTCAGCCAATACCCGGGGATTGTGAGCAGGAGAATCTAACAGGGCTTCAAGCTCTGAGACCCTCCCCATGGATTGACCAAAGTCATCTTTGGCCTGTTTCAGCTCCCTGGTAATTTTGGCCGCCTCCTCTTTGAGCTCTTTCTTCTCCCTGGTAAAGCTGTCCTGGGCATCCTCGATCTCTTCTTCTTTTTCTTTTATGGTCTTCAAGGCCTCCTGCATCTCAGACTTCAGCTTCCCTACCTCAGCCCGGGCAATGTCAGCAGCTTTCTTCCACCTATCCCTGTCCCCTGCAGTGGCAGTGTATGCCGCTTTGAGCTCCTGTACCTGTGCCTCTTGCTTGCTGCTGGTAGTTTTGAGCTTGGACACTTCAGCTCTGATCTTTTCAGCCATGTTGTGAGCCCCAGAAATGGCGACTGCACTTTGACTGGCCAATTTTAGGGCCAGGGAAAAGGCATGCTCCTCATGGTCCATCATATCATTGAGCTCTGAAGTCCAGCACCTACCAACGGCATCAATTGAGTCACCTACTGGATTGCCCAGGGTAGTGACAGGGTCAATAGGGCCTTTTCCAGAGAAGAAGGGAAGCAGAGCTGAGGGGAGATTCTCCTGGGAAAACCTACCAAGAAATAAAACAGAAGAGTTAATTAAGTGAACCATGTAAAAATGATGAGTGTGTAAATAAACAAAAACTTACTTGGTGAAAAGTATTTTTTCAACTCCAAAAACAGACTGATTTTTGTCAGCACGAGGGGGGGAATCTGTCACCTCAATAATACCCTCATCAATCTTTTTCCTTTTCTTGTCGCCTTCGAGCTTGACTTGCAAAAGACTTGATGACCCAGAAGGGGGTAAACCTTGACTTGGAGTAGCATCAATCATCACCACGTCCGATGGCTGGGAGCTCTCCTTATACGAATCTACGACATCCATAATCCCCAGAGGATCTGTTTCACCACCCTGAGCCGAAACCGTGTGGGATCTGGTACGGGAAGCCGGAGCGCCTGGTGTGCCGCCCCGAGTTTTAGCAGATCCCCGTCCACCAACACTGGTGGAACTGGTTTTGGCCCTACGAGCCTTAGCGGCCAGGGCTGGGTTTGGGAGTCCCAGGCGATCAAATAGTTTGTTGTCTGCCATCTCAGTAGGTTTCAATTCAAAAACAGTAGAGAAAAACTCTGCACGGGAAAAGTAATACAATTACTCCCGACAAAAATATTATAGTTTCCCCGGGAAATATACTCCCAGGAAATAAAATAAACTTATAAAAGAAAAATAATAAAGGAAAAATACCAAAACAAGGTTGATCCTCAACGAACGGAGGGCAAAACAAGCCTGCTGCGTCACGAATGCTATCGTCGTTCAGATAATCTGAATCTCTTTCTTCGGCCGGAATACACTGTGCTAAAAGATTTGCAGTCTCCAAATCCCACGGGAAGGAGCAGGTCGCCCGCTTAAGCCGCGCACCTACAAAATACCAACGAGTTTAGATCAGTTAAACTGTAAAATATTAAAACTTTAAATGCTTACTTTCTTCCTTAACACCATAAGTAAGGGGGATGGCGATCTCCCCTTCCCGGGTCTGAGTCCTCCATCTCCCCGAAACAAAAAACCATCTATCCCAACAAGTCGGATCTTTCTCCTCAGGCTCTCGAATTTTCAACATATATTTCCTGTGGCGGACGGTATAGTCTCCCAGCGAATTCTTGTTGAAGTTGACTGGACTGAAGAAAAGATGGAACTCATCCCCAGAAATGGGTCGAGAGAGTCCCACCTGCCCCAATACAGTCAAAACTCCATAGATCTGTGCCCATCCATTCGGATGAATCTGATGCGGAGCCAACCCCCAGCGGTTCAATAAGCCTGAAACCGAAGGATGCAGGGGAAACCGCAACCCTTGATCCATTGCGTCGACGCCGATGGCCACCATGCCCGGAGGAGGACAACAGGCGGATTCACCCTCTTCTGGCGCATGCAAATGCACGTTGTAGGGAATCCGCCAATCGTCCCTCCAGTCGGCTAGTTGTGCCGCCGTCACCGTGCTTTCTCGGCCGTGTGCACCCCACTCCTGGTGGTTCGGGTCTGGTTGAACCGCTGTGACGATCCTCTCGACAGGTACGTAAGGGTGGGCCTCTTCCAATTCATCTAAACGGAACGCCGGCAGCGCCGGCGCGGCCTCTTCCATGAATTTTTTGTATTGACGGGCGAGAAGAACTTCTGGTGCTTCGATTTTCGGTCGAACGACTTTGGAGATTTTCGGCATGTTGATGGGTTGGTAAAAAAAGGATTTACACAGTAAATAAACAAAGGAAATTTACAGAGGAAAGAAAGAATTGTTCTTACCAGATCTTGAATCTGAAAAGTCGAAAAACTTGGAGTGAATTTCAAAATTCTAAACTCCTATATGTTTATTGATTTCAAAAATCAAATTTCTGCCGTTTTTCCATCCAACGGTGAGGATTAAAGGAGGGGAAGAGATAGCAGTTACCGAGGAAAAACGCACTCGAGTACGTCTCCACTACCCATCAAACCCTAAAAATACTTGGCCAGGATAATGCCACGTGGCAGTCGTCTCCTGACAAGGTAAGTTGAAAAAGTTACCCTATTTTTCAAATTTATTATTATTTTATTGCGGTTATTAATGGATAAGTATCTGAATACTTATCTCATCCATATAAATACATAGAATCCTTTAAGGATCGAAACTCTGATTTATTTCACCGGGAAAAATCCCAAGAAAAGAGACCTGGGAGATAAACCCAGGAAAGGTAATCTTACATAAGAAAATGCAAAAAAATACTTCTCGAATAGATTTCACGGGGAAAAGAAATCCCAGTTATCTTTTGCAGGAGAATTATCCAGCTCAGAATTGATAGAGCTATCTTCAGAATCAATTCCCAGGTCAATGATCTCCTCTCCATCCTTTCCAAATACACCAATGCTGAAAGACTTTTGCCCACGCAACTCCAGAAAGATGATCCCGCTCACTGAAACCAACCGACGCTCACAAAACTTACTCCAACCGTCAGTCAGTACCAGCCGCCGACCATCCTTCTCCACTTTCACCGTCCAGATTCTTTCAAAAGCATCTACCAAAGCGACGTCCTGTCCAGCAAGCTCCGGAAACTTCTGTGAAAAAGATAAAGACAAAGGCAGCTTAGCCTTCATCGACCGATTTCTAATCCGGAAGGAGAAACTCGTGATATTATTCGAGTACACTTCTCTATTCCAAATGAGAGCCATGATATGAAGCCATAATACTACATGAAGAGCCTTTAAAGGCGTAAAAACAACATTAAATGAAGAGTCAACCGCCGACAGAAAGTCAGAATGCAGATTCCAAGGCGTACCAACCGAGGTATTCAAACACAATCTTCAGGGAAATCGAAGTTGAAAACTCCAATTTTCCTGGGGGCCTATGTTGTGCCCAATAAAACGGTCACCGACACGTGTCAATAATGAGGAAGCCACGTCGTCAGATATGCAAGTCAGAGTTAATCTATGGAAAAAGACCTAGAAAGGCAACCAGCAGAAGTCAGAAAAATGCTTGGACGGGAACAACCGCTCGGTAGTGTCAGACTTATTACACGGGAATATCCGTGGGGGAGGTGTCAGAGTCAACAGGTGGTCAAAAGACATTTGACGGGAGCAGAGGATAAAGTCTTTGTTTAGAGTTAAGTGGGTTTTTAATGCAGGATATTAGTGGAGTTGTGGTCCAATCAGGAGCTGATAAGTGGGCATTAGGTGGCATAATCTAGCCATGCATGGGTTAGTATAAATATAGGGTGTTAAAGGAGAGAAAGGACATGCAAACCATTGTATTTTAATATGATTTCTAAGTATGAATATATGAATTAAGAGGTGCCTTGAGCATCCATGTTCTACTTATGATTTCTGCATTTTAGCTTAATACCCTTTGCTTTCTTACCTATTACATATTTATATTTTGTGTTGTTTATCAAAACCCTCAATTACCAGCAAATACTACCGACAAGTACAAAAACAACCAAAACACCTACCTGGAATGGTGCAAATGAGTTTGAAGTCAGAGGGCCAAATGATCAATACTTCTGTGTACATCTTGGTCAGAGGACATGTAGCTGCAGGAAATGGCAACTGAGTGGTATACCATGCCCTCATGTAATTTCATGCCTGAATTACATGGGGAGAAACCCTGAGTTGAAAGTTGCAGAATGCTATACCAAGGAGTTGTGCTTGAAAACCTATAATAACTGCATGAGCCCAATGCTGAACATGGATGAGTGGAATGAGAATCCAATTGCTGACTTGCCACAGCTCATACCTCCTACTAAACAGAATATGCCTGGGAGGCCAAAAAAACACAAGAGGAAGTTGGAGGAAGGTGAGATCAAAGGCACTGCAAAACATGGAAAACTGAGGAGAACAGGGTTGGTTTGTACTTGCCAGAATTGTAAGAAGGAAGGTCACAATTCAAGGAATTGTCCTCTGAAAAAGGTATAATTGATTTATCTGTGCTTATTGTTTATGTGTTGTTATTCTCTTACATCAATGTTGTTTTGGCAGGCCCAAAAGTCTGAAGATGCAGTTGGTTCCTCAAAGTCTCAAAAGGCAAAAAAGAAGAATACTCAGAAGACTGATGGTGCCTCAACTTCTCAAGCACCCAGAAGGAGCCCAAGGAAACATCCTCAATCAGTTGTTGTTAATGTGTCACAGAAGAAAGCACAGAAGAAAGCTAGTGAATCATCTTCTCAACCAGCTGACAATAATGTGTCACAGAAGAAAGCACAGGAGAAAGCTAGTGTATCATCTTCTCAACCAGCTGTTGATAATGTGTCACAGAATAAAGCACAGGAGAAAGCATTTGTGTCAACTTCTCAACCAATATCCAATGTGACACAGAACAAAGCCAAAGAGAAAGCTACTGTGTCATCTTCTCAACCAGAAGGCACTTTTGATTTGGATTCTTATCTGAATAGGGGTCTCTTAAACAAATCAGTACTTGGGAGCAGGCCAGTTTTTTCAAGAAAGCCAGGAAGGAAGTGGTTTTGAAGTGGAAATGTTCTCTGTGTTTTAGTGGTTGTTGAACTTAGTTATCATTTGCATTTGAACATGTTTTATGTTGTTATCAGTTTCTTTAGAACAATATCAGTTCATGTTTTATGTTGTTATCAGTTTCTTTTGAACAATATGTACCAGTTGCTTTTGAACAATGTAATTGTTGCTTTTGAATCTTATTCTCACTTGCTTTTGATAGCAACTTCTCAGTCTATTGTTATTTGTTGCTTTTGAACCTTTATAACAACTGTATGATTACAAATCCACACTTCCATGTTGCTATAAACTAACTATACTGTAAACTCACAATACTTAAAAATGCAGAATTCAAACACTTCCA
Organism: Euphrasia confusa; assembly: GCA_954870475.1. Lineage (NCBI taxonomy): Eukaryota > Viridiplantae > Streptophyta > Magnoliopsida > Lamiales > Orobanchaceae > Euphrasia > Euphrasia confusa. The sequence goes on along the minus strand of OX940956.1, from coordinate 38,024,375 downwards.
TAAACAAACTCAGAGTACATTACAACACATAAAGATGCAGAATTCAGACACTTCCATAAACAAAATCAGAGTACATGGACACTTCCATAAACAAATTCAGAGTACATGGACACTTCACATCATCTTATAGCAAGAAAATACAGAAAATGCTAAAATCACAATCCATAACTTCAAATTCTTCTTCTTCAACATAGCTACTTTCTTATTCAATTCCTCCAATTCTTCAACCTTTGCTTTGCTGTTCTTCTTCTTCAGCTTATCTACTTTCTTATTAAGTTCCTCCAATTCTTCAACCTTTGCATTGATGTTTCTAAGGAGTCCTGGTATAACTCGATTACAGCTCCCACATGAAGGTGGGTCAATCCACCTGAAATATCCACAACCACCACCGCCCTGATAGTCGCAAAGAGGCTTCATATAAATTCCAGTCGTAAATTGTAAGATTTAGGAGAAATTGGAAAATTAGGGTTCATACCTGAAATTGGGCGCAAGACGCGAATCTCCTCCCTGGGTTCATTTCAGACCAGGATGTGCGCCTCTGAGCTGCCCGCCCGCATAGACAACATTCGTCCCTGCTTGAGGTCGACATACTTTGTCGAGTGAATTGCAGAATCAAATTGGGGATTTTTTTAGGGTTCTTCCCGTTTCTGTAGAATTGCAGAATGTGAAATATTGTTTTCATTTCAAATAGTATTACATAATATAAGTCAAGGGCATTTATGTAATCAGCCATTAAAAATTATAAAAAAATAGAGATAACGGAATATTCTACGGAATATTCTGATCCGTCCAAAAAAAATAGGTATGTGCAAAACGGAGAAAAGTTTAGGTAGTCGGGTGTAACGGTTTTCCGTTCGGGTAGGTAAGTGTAAAAATGACCAAACCTTGGGCAGGTTTATGTAATATTCCCTTAAAAATATGTTTCGACATTTCTGCTGCAAACATGCATAATACAGTAAGTATAATTTATGATTAATACTCACAAAACTGCAGTGATGATATTCTTGATATTTTTAATTTGCTTTGGTGAAGTTTTGTACAGTATATTTTCATAAGCAAATTTATAAAGACAATTTGAACTGTAAAAAATGATTGTTCAAAGCAAAAGGATTCTGGTCAAAGAAACCGAAAGTCTGCCATGCGCCCAAGTTAAAGCTCCTCTAAAAATAAGTATACTGCATTTTTTTGAGATGTTGCAATGCATATCATCAGTCATCACACTCTTAGATTATTACATTTTTCTCATAATAATTCCAATATTTTTTTTAGATATTCAACAATAGTAATTTTTATTTTAGTAATTTTTAGTAATTTTTATTTTAGTAATTTTTAGTAATTTTTATTTTATTTTCTATTAAATTTTATTTTAGTATTTTTTTCAAAATTTTTGTATATTATTTATCGTATTTATTGGACGGACAAAAAAAGTCAACGTTGACCACCTATGCTCATTACCGGGACAGATGAGTAATGTACTATATAACACTTGGTAGCTACTTCCGCCTCCTAATTCCTAATAGCCATATTTGATCGATATTCGAGTAATCAAGGGTTTTTAACCTAACTAATAGACTAATAGTAATAGCCATATATCATTTTCATATCTTCCATGACGAGCGATGAAGAATTTATGCCCGTCGGCTACAAGTTTCGGCCGAGAGATTACGAGCTCTTATGTTATTTATCGATGAAGATCACAAACGACCGCCCAATGCCCCCTAACAAGATTCACGCAGTTTACTTTTATGATTCCGATCCCGACCCTCTTGCCGGTACGTGTATCATATGTTATAGAATTCAAACGAATTTCATAGCTAGCTAGAGAACTATGTGAATGTATGTAGTTATTGAGATTTACAACATTCGATCGTACGTACATATATAAATTCTATTTATATATATTTATATGCAGAGGCGTTTGTTTGTTTGATGAAGTGATTAATTAATTGATGAAATATTGATGATGCAGGGAGGTATGATAAAGCAAATCCTGATAGCAACGAATGGTACTTTTTGACGTCGAGGCAAAGGAAGCACAGAAACGGTTCTCGCCCCAACAGAGTTGCCGGGGACGGCTGCTGGAAGGCCAACGGGGCCGAAATCAGCATTAAGAAAAATGGACAAGAAATCGGGACCAAGATGGTGTTGACCTATCACAGGACTAAATCAACAAAGACCGATTGGTCGATGATAGAGTTCAGACTCAAAAATGCCCCTGCCCCGGAGAACGATATGACGGTACGTCCCATAGTAGTATGTTTTGGCCTTCTGGAGAAGTGTAATATATATTAGTACTATTAATTACTAGCTAGTTACATATATATATATATATTGATTGAGATTGATTATTTATATGTTTTGGTTATTAGCTGGACGATTGGGTCCTTTGCAAGATGTACAAGACAACGAGCAAATCCTCAGCCCAAAAGAGAAGAAGACAATCAGAAGAAGCAAAAGAATCAAGCACCAACGCATCATCGTCATCGTTAATTCCTCCTCCGAATAATATTATTCCCCTGCAGCTGCCGTTGGAGCCTGTGACTCCAGCTGGAGGCATTGGTCCCTATCAATCAGTTGGGATTACACCCTCACAGTTTGATCATGAGCGGTAAAGCTGATTCTGGTATTATTACATCCAGCAGCTCAAAGCAGTTTGATGATGACTTAGACGTTGGGGCTTGGATTGATGGTATACCTATGGATGACGACATGTCATCACTCTTTGGGCCCCCTCCGATGTATCCAAGCTCTCCCTCCGGTATCGAGAATCTGCCTTTATTTGACGATGATTTTGCGGCTTGGATGGATAACAATATCGATTTTTCAACAAACTTGTATTAGTAGACTACTTCACATGTACTAGTATATGTAATCTACCTTATGCTCTGAAACAGATCAAAATTACAGGAAATTTCATAATGATTTTTTATTTGGTGTATGTATCAATCATATACGGAGTACTGTATTGCTTTACTTTATAAAATTTTAATATTTCTAAGAAATAATTGAATTTCTTTGTCATGATTAATGAAGAATGTAAATCTGGTGATACAATTTAGTAACTCTTACAACTATTACCTGCAGTGTTCGAACAATACACGGGAAGAGTTTAAAAGGGTGAGATGATAACATTTACGCGACAACGAAAACTATTTGAACCACTTGATCAATTTTATTTTTCTGCTCTGTCATAGAAAAGGCAAGATAACTAGGATAAACAAATATATAAATTACTGCACGTCTGAAATTGTATTCGAGTACAGTTTATTATTGCAACAAGAACACATGTAGAAATAATGAGCCATTCATGCCCTTTTATTAATCACCAAAAATCAATAAGGAAAAACAATAAAATATACTCCAGCTACTACACAAAACAAACAATACGGAAACAATGAACTCTATTAAAGCCTCACAACTACCATGCCACGGGACTTTCTTCAGAGGAAGAACAACATAACAGTCCAGTCTACGATGTAGGGGATGGTAAGAAACAAAGGTGCTTTTGACCACTTGTGTCATCACCGAGTTTCGTCCTCAAGGTTGCGGAAACCAGCAGTCAAATCATCATAAAGTTTCTGAAATTTCGCAACCAGGGCATCCTCTCCTTCTGCTGGATCCTCGAACTTCTGAGAACTGGATCATTGAAAGAGAGAATAAAGATCAAATTTTGGATCTTTCTGAAAAAACAAAGTTGCATAGGAAACGATAACACATAAAGTTGAGGTTTTGGGCAACAATTTCACTTACACCAAACGGTAAAACAAATCTCCGAGACGATGCTTGATAAGGGTGTATGTTATCTTCTGTCCATCCATACCAGCTCCTCTCTCGGTTGCCTGCATATGAAATCTCAACAAATCAGACATTTTTTTACACCAGTCAAATAACGACTGTGGGATCCCTTATATTCATGAAGACAAAGGATATGATAAATGGCCTTGGAAGTATTGCAAAAATTAACCAAGGGGGGGAAATATTTTTCTTTCCATACCAAACATAAAATAACAGTTTGTTCAAGCACAACACTAAATAAAATAAGGAAAATATGGAGTATCAATTACTTTACCTGATTGGCCAAATTGTAGAAATGAATAATGTTGCGCATCATCCAAACAGACTTGTAGAATGGGCAGAATTTGTCATAACTGTAGACACACAATCACTCTTAAATGAAAACATTTGTACGAATATATCAATAACATCAGTAGTTGGGAAGCACTTACGGAGTAAATGCATTCTGTGCAAGATAATCCTCCCTCAAAAGCTTTGCAGTTTCCAGGGTAATCTTATCTGTTTCAGCTAGAGCATCTTTCCCGACCAGCTGGACATGCAAAATAACTAATTTAAACTTCGAATGGAGAAGACGATCACATAATGTAAAATAAGGGTATAACACATCAACAAGTAGAGCAAAATTCTTATAGGAGATAAATGTTATGGTTTCAAGAACTAGATACACTATCATACCATGCCTACTAGGCAACTACAAGCAATTAGAAATATCAGCGGTTACAAACAAAACATAGCAAGTACCTGCACAATTTCATTCAAATCATCCTCTCTCTGCAGCACTTCACGAGCTTTTGTCCTTATATTAATAAAATCTGAATCAAACTTATCGTAAAAGGATTCAAGTGCCTGGGAAAAAAGAACAAACATCAGCATATTTAAAATAACAGAGAAAGCTTTCATAATATTGAAAAACTAAAAACATACCCCTGAATACTTTGAGTAAGAAATGAGCCAATTCACAGAAGGGAAATGCTTCCTCTGAGCCAATTTTTTGTCTAAACCCCAGAAAACCTGAATGATTTCAACATAAGTAGAATATATATTGTTCAATGGATATGAACCTACAAGTTGTTTGATCTCTAAACCTTACCTGAACAATACTGAGTGTTGCAGATGTAACAGGATCAGAGAAATCTCCTCCAGGAGGAGAAACCGCACCAACAATGGTGACACTTCCAGTTCTTTCAGGTCCACCAAGACATTTAACTTTCCCAGCTCGTTCATAGAAGGATGCCAAACGTGCCGCCAAATAAGCAGGATATCCACTGTCTGCAGGCATCTCCGCCTGTACAGAAAAGAAAATGCTCGTCATTATAGTAACAAAACTTAAATGATCAATTTATTATCAAGCACCCAATAAATCAGGGAAATGACACAGCACAAAATAGAAGTAACGTGAAGTGTAAAATTGAAAATAACTGGAAATAATAGGGGTAAAAAACATGATGAAATCATGTAACACCTGTGTAAAGCAGAAAAAGGGGTCAAATTTTACTGTTATGCACACTCAACAAGTAATGCCACAAGGCAATACTAGGTTGTGTACTCAATAATTATCAGTCGCAACAATCATTACATGTGTAACTGAGCTTTGTTTCATCAAGGTTAATATATATTCTAAAATCTTTCCTTTCATGATTCTTCTATAACTTTGAGACAAAAAGTTCAAAGGGTGGGCTCCCTTTCTCAGATAAGAATATAAGATAAAAATAACAATGGTTTATGATAAAAAAAAATTGAAGCATGAAAGGATAAAAGGCAAGCTGTCCTGTAATCCACTACCATAGAAGAGTGGTGAAAGAAGTCAATTATTGAGTCATGGTGAAGTACTCTCGGGTACATACCAATCGACCAGAAATCTCACGCAATGCCTCTGCCCAACGAGACGTAGAATCTGCCATCATACTGACATTGTATCCCATATCTCTAAAGTATTCAGCGATTGTAATTCCTGAAAATCCACAAGTAGTGATGAAAAACTGTTAGCATAAAGCAATCACATGTGCTTTACTTTAAAACAAAAGAATCATGGAAATTAGAGATACATATTCATTTATGACAATGATAACTCATGCACATTTCTAGTAATAGGTCCAATCAGCAAAATTGTTAAAGTTGGTGCCTCTAAAAGACCGCCACTTAAGAGTTGATATTTTTCATGTTCTAAATGTAAAAAGAAAAAAAAAAGCTCAATATAAGTGTTCTCTCATAATGGAATATGAGTAATCTTATCAACGCATATGTAGAAAGAGTGTCATATAGGAGAAAAATTCTCCCAAAAATACACAACGGTAGTTTCTTTTACCAGTGTAAATTGATGCCTCACGAGCAGCCACAGGCATATTGGAGGTGTTAGCTACAAGTGTGGTACGCTTCATGACAGATTCCTCACGGCCATCAGGCAGGGTCATTGTCAATTGAGGGAAATCCATAAGCACCTGTAACAAATATGTGAATCAGACACTTAAAGATGCCAAAAAAATGATTAAATAAGCATACTAGGTACCTCAGCCATTTCATTTCCTCTTTCTCCACAACCAACATAAACAACAGTGTCGGAGTTAGAATACTGCATTTTCATAGTGGAAACAGAATAGAGGTGAGAAGCTTCACAACAGATACAACTAATTGCCAAGCAAAATTCTTTTATAAAATGAATAAATTAATATATTTCACCTTGGATAGTGCCTGACTAATGACTGTTTTTCCACAACCAAATGCACCAGGAATGGCACAAGTACCACCAAGCACAGAAGGGAATAGAGCATCAAGAACACGCTGAATGGAACAAAGTAATCAGATTACGGAAAACTACAGAGAAAATCAGTTTGTGTGTGTGCGTTGGGGGAGGGGGGGCGGTAATCGGATATCAAAATATAAGTCGGATATATAATTTATTCATATAGCACCTGTCCAGTCAGGAGGGGAGTATCCGCAGCAAGTTTTGAAGCTACAGGCCTAGGTGTACGTACAGGCCAGGTCTGCAGAAGAGCATGCGTGTCAAATCGAAATTTTTTCACCACCCATGCCAAATAATAAGCGGTCACTCCAATTGAAGGTATATAATTTAAAAGGGCTAACCTGAAGCATGGTAAACTGTTTTTTGACACCTTGAAACTCAAGCTCAAGGACAGTATCCTGCAAATAGTAGGACCAATTCAATGCGACAGAAGTTTCTTACCATAAAATCAACTAAAGGATTAACTACAGATGGTTAATAAAGCTTTAGAACAAACCTTCAATGAGTATTGGCCGGCAGGTGCAATGTAGGTTACCTTCCCCATAGAATCAGGAGGCAGACCGACACGATGTTGCATTAATGTGTTTTCAAAAACATCCTGCACATATAATTGATGCGCAGAAAATAAGATCTTAGATTCTTACAAACCAAGCAATGTCATTTAATCAAGAGGAGTTTTTACTGGCTGCATAACTATGTCAAACTCACCGCATACAAGTCACCACCTGTCAAAAGATCTCCTTCTCCTAAAATAGGAAATGATATTGATAAAGATGTTAGCAAGTTGTGGTAGATTTCTACACATTTCAAATTTTAAATTAAACAGTTTTCAGGTACCTATTTTCTTTGGCTGAAACTCCCAAAGAATGTCTTTGTCAAGTGCAGGGACAGACACACCTCGAGGAATGTATACGTCTTGTGATTTTATTGCAATTGTTTTTAGAGGCCTCTGTATTGAGTTTAACCCAAAAAGAAGAGGAAGAACCACCATAAGGAAACATTTTCATCCCATACAAAGTGCAAACCATAAAAATCATTATGGAAACCTGCCTAATTATATTTTTTTTGAAAAAGTAGTAAGAATTTACAAACCTGAATACCATCAAATATATTTCCCAGAATTCCAGGACCCAGCTCAACTGATAAAGGCTGTATAAATTGGTAAGTGAGCATGTGGTACAGCACCTTTCAGTCACTAAAAAGAAAGGAAAAGTATTCACAAATTAAAGTTAACATTAATGATAACCTTGTGTGTTCGGAGAACAGGGTCATTAACCGTCAAACCAGCCGTTTCCTCGTACACTGAGATAAGAAAATGAACAAGCATTTGTAATCGGCACCCAACGAAATACTTTGCGTCATAAAAAATGGTTATTGTATTGGTCTATGAAGGTCTCTAATGTAGAGTAAGGAGGTAGAAAATGTAAAGATAGAATCAATGTCCCATCCATCACCAATGCATTGACACTTATCTTCTTCCCAAAATCGATATTCAATGAAAGTTTACTAGTAATGGGTTAGCCAAATATATACTTAGCAATCTTACGTAATTAGTTTCTCCTTGCTTGATGTGTAGCACACTGCTGTCAATTGTGATCTTACAGTTTAATATTTAGCGATATTGATCAAAAGTTGCTACTTTAAAAGCAAAGGACACTTCTGTTCCTCTGAATGGGACTACAGTAGTAAGTTTTCACAGTTTAATATTAAACACTTAAATCAAATAACACTTTATTGCTTCAGATATAGATTGTATAAAAACAGTTAAAAAAAACAGTAATGCTCACCCTGAATAGTGGCAGAGTCTCCTTCTAACCTAATAATCTCCCCAATAAGATTATCATGTCCAACACGAACTAGTTCATACATAGCAGCTCCAGCCATTCCATCGGCAACAACAACAGGTCCAGATACCTGTCCAAAACAAAATGCGCGTCATGATATCAGAATACTCAATGTGCTTCAAAACTCATACAACTATGATTCTCCGTCCCGTGATCTACACAATCAAGTACACTAGAAAGTGGTGGAATTGCCAAATTAGACAATTCCAATAGAAAAAAACACTTAAAATTCAACATTTTTTTGATAATGAAAGAGATCAAGACATAATTCATGACTACTGACTAGCAACACATGTTTAATCGACTAAAAGAGGATGAAACATTTGCGTCATCAATGACACAGATATCCCTCCTTGTTTTCAATACAGGACATTAAATAAATAAAAAATCAATCGAGCATCTAGATCAGGTAACAGCGGAGTATTTAAACGGAAAAAAAAATTAATCCCCGGAACAGCGTAAAAAGATCCAAGGATAATCAGGGAACGAACCTTGCGAACGTATCCATACTCGCTCTCCTTCTCGGCGTCCTCGAAGGTTGTTACCGGACCTCCGTACACAGACGGCATACTTCCGGATCGGAATTGATCGGCGATCAAGCAGCGAGTCGCAGCGAACGAGATCCGATAGGCGAAGATCTCTTCTTATTGCTTGCGGTCAAATCTGCAGTGGTTCAGATTTAGTCGGAGTGTGAGAGATGGACGAGAGAGGAGAACGTGATGAGATTGATATGGATATGTAGGTGGTTGTTGATGATGAGGGTTATACTGATTGATGAGAAGGGCAAATTGGTAATTTCAAGCAGTGTGAGAAATGATACTCTGCATTTCGCGTGTTTTTTGACCTCTTGCATCCAACCAATCAGCGCTCATGTGAGTCCGAGATATTTTTAGACGTCGCATACCAATTTATTTGGGCAGCTATACATATATAGTGATGTCTGAGATTTGCTCCAACAAAAATTTAACAAGTGTCACAACTCTATAGTCCTAGCTTAAAACTAACCTCATGTTTTGATATAGGGTCTTTGCCTCAACATACTATAAGTTCCAATATACAAGGAAGTTTAGTAGTACTATAATTTTTATCATGGTATATGAATTTTGACTCTTATAATAGTAGTAGTCATCTCGACTCTTGCATACAAAAAAAATAACATTTTAAGTGTATATTATGGTTATTGAGTTGTGAAGATTAAAATACTACTCCCTTCCCAGAAAACATGAAATTCTCATTTGTATTTTATAAAAAAAGTATTTATATTCTAACACATAGGAGTAGTATGGAGGTTGTTCTCGTTCCTTGCAATTAAGTGGGCTGTAAAATGGGCCCTGGTTGTTTGTGATAGACTTGGGTATAATTTAGTGGGCGGTTTACAAAAGATGATAACTACTAGTATTTTGATTCAAACAAAGCTATAGTCTTAAGTCTTAACACCATCTTCAACACATTATTCAAAATATTTTCAACACCAATTCTAAGTAAGCTGAAAACTCATCAACCAATAATCACGTCTGCTATTTCCTCGTACTAACCGATCAACAAATATTTCAAAGATGGATTCACACTCTGGTGATCAAAGTAAAAAAGGAACACAATGAAATTCAAACGGCGAAACAAAAAACATCTGTTTAGTAACAACATTTCCCCCCTACCGAACCAAAAATTTTTGTTGGCTTACATTAAAATGTCACCAACTTACTAATTCATTAGTGTACAACAAGTCCTGCCCCAGTTGGGACAATGTTCGGAAACATGGTTTCAGACCGTCCCTTGGCTTGAAACTGAAAAAAAAAACAGCTAAATATCTATTTTAGCTTTTGTAGGCTGTCGTCTTTCAGCAAGCAATATATCTTTCCAAGCTTCATAGAACATCCAGGTGATGCCGGAGGAGGGCATAACTTTCAAACAGCTTGCAGCCCAGCCTCTGTAAAGACCCATCACACCATCATCTCTGATTACTTCAGAAAGTGCAGCTGCCATATTCGGTGGGCATTTGCCTTTCAGAGCCCCTACCATCAGCCGCTTTCTCGCAACCTCCAAAGGATAACTAAGTGTGCTGGCTGTCAAGCCTGAAAGATTATAAACACAGTTTTTTTTAATAAGTTTCACCATCTATTTTCTAGTTATTTGAAACTCTCTTGACCCATTTTTCGAGCACTTTCAGTTCATAGAAGGTGGAGATTATAACTATCATAAACACAAGAAAGAACATTTAACAGTAAAATATGAACGCAGCTGGAAGCATGATTTACCAGAAAGAGCACCAAATAAGAGCATCTCTCCTCGCGTTAAAGATTCCTTTTTCTTAGACAGACAGTATGATTTCTTCATTGTTTCATACATGAAATAGTAACACGTGCTGTAAGGGAGCATGCCGATCAGTGTGGGTGAAAGGCCAGAGTACAAAGCACCAATTCCACCTTCTTTGTACATCTTACTTACTGCAATACTTAGGTTTGGATAAATCTCACGACTCACTGTCAATCTGTCCTGTGTAAGATAAAGAACCAACAAGAAAAAAAAAAGAAAAAAAAAGTCAAAATCCACAAAGTATCAGTTTCTAATGCATCCATCTCATACATTTTTTTTCTTCTTTCCAAACCATTACCTTTAAAACTTCGAGAGGATGACAGGCAAGGGTGCTAACGATTCCAGCAGCCGCACCAGCCACAGCAACAGGAGACAACCAGGACATGTTAATACTGAGACTGAGATTTCCAACGTCCAACCTTGGGCCTTCATTTAATTTCCATTTCTCTTGTGCCGACCCCATTGCTCGTTTCACATATTCAAAAGTCCCGAGCTCAATTGCCTGTGTGGGAACTATGCGCAGCATGTTTATTGCATTCCCGGCCCAGAGTCCTTGCCAACCCTGCTGTTCAATAATCTGAACAAAACTACCAGAGATGTTTTTAGACCCGACACCGACCACCATTCTTGTCCTGCATGTTTTATAGTACTATATCACATGGTACCACATTCGAGTATAAAGGCGCATCGCCACTGATTCTTATCCCGAACATCACTACGAATTTTATCAGGAATTCAAATGATAGAAAACAAATAACCTGATGGTCTCAAGAGGGGCAAGAATCGCTTTGGTCATAGCTCCTGCTAAAGCCCCGCTAAGGAACTCCCCAGCTTCTCTAGTCTTCGTCAAATTCTGAATCATGATTAAAAAAAAAATGTTTTTCAGATGATTAAGGAATACATGATTCATCATTTAAAAGTACAATTAATCCAAAAAACAAAGCAACAGAAAAAGACGAAAAGGGAAGAGACGAACCTGAAGTACTCGGCCAATGTCGGGAATGTCGAAAGGCTTTTTATGAAGGGGATGAAGCTGGAGTTGCAGCTCGTGTTTGGGTACCGTCCCCACTCCATACGTATCCTCCATAACGCAAAAGCTATTCTTCTCCTGCGAATCAGATACAGTCGACATTACAGATTAACAACATATTCGCATAATTAGAATTTAGAATTGTGGGAATAATGGCGGGCGGGGAAGAAGAAGATGATGCGAGATGAAAGGACGTACCTGGTGGCGAGGATGAGTCTGGGCCGGGGTTGGAGTCTTTCGGATCATCGGCGACTGAACGGAAAATCTCCGGCAACCAGTCTACTACCACCACCAAGGTGTTTGTTGTTTTGCCTCAACAAAAAAAGTGAGAATAGGGTAGTTATTTGGCTTACGAAGAATGGAGGGGGACTCCTCAATTCAATTATCTAGGGTTTGCATTTTAAATTTATTTTTACAAGATTATATTTTGGATTTTATAACTTACTGTATATTATCTTTTTTATTAATTTATTTACAAATCAATACATATTTTTTAATTTTAAACTAAAATTTTAATTAATTTTTTTTTATTATGTTTTAAAATTTTATTAACAATAATTTTGCTCAAATTTATTAATTAATTAATTCTATAGACCGTTCTTTTGGATTGAAACTGAACTGAACTAAATTGATTTTATTATAAAAATAATAATAATTTTTATAAATTATTTAATAATTTTTTGAAAATATTAATAATATTGTGACATTAATTAAAATGTATAGGAAAAATTATTGATTCTAATTATTTTTTATTTATTTTATTTTAATTTATATTGAAATAAATTGTTGAACTGAACTGAAACAATTTGAACTAATGGACTTAATTCAAAAGGTCCACATAAACATGGACTGGAATACAAATGTAAGGACAAGGTACTTGTTTCTTAAAAAAGGGAGTACTAGAAATGAAATATTTGCATTTTATATTTCTCCTTCTGTAATTCCTCTTTTAAAAAAATGAAATATTCCAATTATTTAACATGGACAATATCAAATCAATTGGGTATGCTTTTGATATTACTATTTTTATAAAAACCACTTTTAACAGGACACGTCTCAATTTCATTATTATTTTCTTACAAGTGTAGAGACTGGAAACTCCACCTCTCGATCCCTCGAACCGGTGAGAACGTGAGATGTAATTAAATCGAGAGGGAGAGAGACAACGAGATTTATGATGTTTAGTTTGCTTTTCATAAATCCCATTTTCATGCATTCAAGAGTTTGATGATGATACAAAGCAGGTGAGATATTGTTCTTCTTTTCATGTGCAGATTCTTGCTGCTGCCATGCTCATCATCACCTCTACCCAAGTCTTTGCATTACACATGTTAGCGATTGCTCTGGTGTAACAAGAAAACTACTATCTATTAAAACAACATTTGTTAGTAGTAGTATAATATATTACGTGCCTTGGCATGAACACAAGAACCAAAGAAAAAAAAAGGGTACGTAGGAAACAGAACTAATCAAGAAATCCCATTCTACAAAAAGAAAACATATGAGTCTTGATGAGCTGATTGATCATGAGAATCACGAATCCTGACGTCCGATCTCTTCAATCTGTCGAACAGTCTCCTCGAGATCCAACCTCTTCTCCGGATCCTCTTGGCAGCAAGTTATCGCAATCTGCAAAAGCTTCTCCATTTCATTTTCCTCCACAGAGTCGACAATTTCCATGTTCTTGTCGAAAGCATCCGCACTCACACCCTCTCCAACAATCCCATTAATATACCCGATAATATCGACCTGATCCGACCCATGAGCCACGTACTTCCCAGTCAATATCTCCATAATCAACAGCCCCAAGCACCACACTTCAGTTTTCTTCGAGACGAGGCTATGCTTCATGTACTCAGGCGACCTGTAAGCCAATAGCACCTGATGAACATTCCCTGAGTTGACCACAGGGGCCAAAGCATAGTCCATGAGGACAGGATTATAGTCCCCGTCGAGAAGCACGTTCGAAGCTTTCAAATGTCCGTGAGGCAGAGTCAGGCTCGGAAGCTCTCGTTGCAGATAAACGAGCCCTTTCCCAACTCCCTTCACGATTTTCAACCGAATCTCCCAGTTGAACCCTTTAGGTGTTCCATGAAGGTGACTCGCCAAGCTGCCATTATACGCGTAGTCGAACACCAGAAGCTTCTCTTCCTTGCGGTACAAGTAAGCCACGAGCGGGAGCAGGTTCGGGTGGGCCAGCCTCCCGAGCCTCCTCATGTGCTCGAAGAAATCCTCCCGACCAACCGTGTTCATCTGCTTGAACCTCTTCACGACCAGCGCCTCTCCGTCGACCAAAACCGCCTTGTACGAGGCCCCGAAGTTCCCGCTGCCCAAAACCTCGGCCGAAGCCCTCATCAGATCCTGCAGCTCGAACCTCTCCCTGTCCTCGTTCACGAACGAGAGCTTCCCGGTCGAACCGCCGCCGCCGGAGCTCTGCTTCCGCGGCTTCTCGACTCTCGCCGGAGCTGCTACAACCGCCGCCCCGACTTCCGCCACGTTGCTCCCCAGCTCCTCGATGTCGGCGGCCGGGCCCACTTCCGCCTTTCGCCTCCCGATTACGAAAAACAGGACTACGATCGACATCGCGACTACAACGGATATCACGATCGCAGCGATTATCCACGCATTGACTTTACGACGGCACTCGACTTCCAGAGGCTTCCCGCAGAGGGCTTTGTTGCCGGAAAACGAGGTCGGGTCCATCGTGGCGAGAGGAGCGGGGATCGGGCCTTCCAGCTGATTGTTCGAGACGTTGAGATTTTTGAGATGGTCGGAGCTGATGAGCGGAATCGAGCCGGTGAACTGGTTGTGCTCGAGCCTGAGCTCGATGAGCTTGGGGGACTCGAGGGAGGTCGGAATGTGGCCGGAGAAATTGTTGTACGACAAATGGACTTTCTTCAACGACGTCATGCCTTTGAAAGCGTCTTCGAGGATTTGACCGGAGAAGTGGTTGTGGGAGAGGTAAAGCGACTTGAGAGCGCCGAGCTTCCTCCAGTCGGGCATGGGCCCTTCGAAGTTGTTTCGCATCAGGCTGAGGGTTCGGAACATGCGGAGAGGGATGAGGGAGTCGACGTTGAGCTCGCCTGTGAGGTTCATGTTCTCCATCTGAAGCCCAAACACGTGGCCGTTGTAGCAGAGGACGCAGGCCCAATGGGCCTGGTTCCCGGAGCACGGAGGCCGGGAAGGGATCCAGTTGGCGAGACGCTCGGCCTTGTTCTTTTGGTTCGCGCGGAGGAAGTCTCGGAAGTTGAGGAGGTGCTGGGATTCGTTTCGAATGTCTTGGGCCCCGCACAAACACACCAACGAGGAAACCACCAGAAAAAGAAGCATCGTAAATTGATGCCGGCGATCGGAGAGAGGAGCAACAACCGACATCTGGC
Organism: Euphrasia confusa; assembly: GCA_954870475.1. NCBI lineage: Eukaryota > Viridiplantae > Streptophyta > Magnoliopsida > Lamiales > Orobanchaceae > Euphrasia > Euphrasia confusa. The sequence goes on along the minus strand of OX940956.1, from coordinate 38,009,273 downwards.
GCACGGGATTACCGGCTGCCGATTGCGCGCCCGTCGGCATGTTGTGAGGATCGGTCAGCTGCAATCTGATTGGTGGGTTCCTATACCTACACACAAGATATGCAAGTACGGAAGGTGGTTGGGATGTATAAATATTGTTTCTCAAATATGATCTCTCCCCCTTTTTTTTTTCCCTTGATTTAACAATACTAATATTTCCCCCGTATCTTTAAAAAAAAGCTGTGGAGAATACAAGCGCCATTGTAGGAGAGCCGTCCCTCCTTTCAAATCTCCTTCTCAGCCAACCAATTATTAAGATTATTTTATAAGAAACAATTGCTAGTATAAAATACTGGAAACCATATTGTAATATGAATCAAGTAACACGTTAATACTTCAGTTTTTGAGAATAATGATCAATCACACACTCCATATTTTGGATTTTCATATCACCACAATCATCAGGTAAAATATCTGTATATTTACAGACACATTAGACTTAGATCGTCACGATTTCACGGCTTTGTTGCACGGATGCTTCCCTGCTTTCTTAGATGAAGTGTTACCTTGCGTTGTAAGTTTGCTCAACAAATAGGCCATGGCAACCTTGGTACCTAAGCTCGAATGTCCACGGGAGAGGCAAATGGCACCGCCAAGGAGAACTAAACCGTTTGCTATCACCTTATTGGAAGGCCATTTCGTTAGTTTCCTCGATTCGTTAGACTTGCTGGTAACTAAGTGGCGGTCATTGACATGTGTCATTGCACTCGCCTCTTGTGGGCTGATCGTGTTGTCCGTGACTTCAAATTCAGGTGGGACCTACAGGTGTGGAAATAAAAGGATTAGAGATCTAACTCTGATTGTGCAAAAATTATAAAACAGGCACTACTTTACACTTTCTTTCATACATAACTCAATCAGGCAAAAAATCTATGCCATTACCCGTATTGCCACAAAATTAAGGTTTACATATTTAACATTTGAAATGAGACTCCTCGTATTTCTATAATTTTATATGGAGTCAGTGTATGTTTTACTTGTTAATTGCCCACCAATTAATGTAGATGACATGTTCGTTTTCCCTTTTCAGTTCGATTATTTTTTAGGAATTTAGGTGATTAGTCCACCAGTAGAGGTTATGCAGATGCTTTTCTTCCTTTTTAAACACATTTGTTCTGAAGAGAAATAATTCACCAACTCACAAGGAAGTTATCACCTTTTGAATAGACACGCTAGAACCAATTGTTGAATTTAATAGTTGATGCTGCTGCCCTCCAGCAGAGTATCTACGAAGTGCATCATCCATCTTGCGCACATAGCTCCATATCCCCTTTGAAAATGCCATTTTAGCCATTTCCACATTTAAACCAGCATCTTCTTGGTGCACCATTCTGATCTCACAGGCATTCCTACCGGGAACTGCAGAATAAGAATTACAATAAAAAATACGGATAATTTACATTTACCACTATGGTAGTAAATCATTTGACCTCATCCAACAAATACATTAAAAATACAATTATACCAGCTGTAAATGAGATCAGAAATCTTGTATGTGGTCAGATTCACCTAACAAACAGGGTACTTATGCAAAGCCATCTAGAGTAATGGCACACAACTCTCGACAGAACAGAGAAAAATACTTCTATAAGAGAAGCCCCAGATTTGGATGCACCGTGAAGGTACACAACTGTCAGCAACATTATTTGCTACAATTTATTTGCATGAGCTAATATGCATGAACATATTATAAAGATGAGTTATTAACGTACCTTTCCTGATTCTCCAGCCCGATCTGAAAACTGCTACCCTCACATATCGTCTCTCTTTCGGAGCCAATGGATGTTCGCATTCCTTATAGCGGTCACACCAAACAAAGTATCAGAATACAACATTGAGTAGAAGTCCTGATCATGAAGTTTGAACAAGTACTAAACTGACATCTAGTTTCTAAATTATCCACACAAGTGTGTCAATTATCCACATAAACTGACATCTAGTTTGAACAAGTGTGTCAATTTTTCACCGTGTTTTGTATCCATACTAAATTAGCTAACAAATGTATAGTATGTTGACAGAAGTTCTAAGTATATTATTCATCATTTTATCCGTCAACTGCACTTCACTATGTTATTCAAATCCACAAGGCAGAAAAAAAGATTCAAATGCACCTTACTAAAGCAGTAGAATGAACTATCCATTCCCTGCCAGATTCTCCAAGCCAATACATATTCTCTGGGCGTCAAGAACGGAAACTTTTTAACCGTGCGACCAAATTCAGTGGCAGAGTCCTGGTCCACCTGCAACTGCCGATGCTGAACAACAGTCTTGTCCCACTGCATCCTATAACCATTATCCATGTAGAAATTCAGCAGCACCTCAATAGAGCAGTCCTCGAACGTAGTCACGCTCATATACTTTAATGGCCCGTCCTGCAGATTATACAGATGTTATAAATTATGTTCGTTTCGTCGTAGAAGTATGAAAGAAACCAGTTAAGCAAAAACACCTTAGGTTTGCAGCACTTGGCCTTGTATGAAATCGAATTGGTACTCTTGTCGATGACGTTTTCCCAAATCAAAATCTCATTATCATTATCATTGAGGTCGTTAATGAGATTCTTCAAATCCAAATCAGAGATTATTCTGATAAATTTAAAAGTAGGGTTGGATTATTCATGCAAACACTGTTGTAGGTAAGAAAAACAAAACACCAGAGAGAGAAGAGTGTTACCGGAGAGAGGGAAGAGCATCGTCTGTTTTAGGTTTGACGGAAATGGAAACGGACGGCGGCGTCCGCCGTCGAGAGAAGAAACGGAAGCGAGATGTGAGGAAACGGAAAGTGAATATGAGCAGTGCGACGGCGAGGGTCCATGTCCAGGTACATCCAGCTCCACCAATTTCTTTGTTTTCCCTCCAGAATTCATCTTCATACTGTATCGCCGTCGCCGTCGTAGCCGTCGTCGTCATCGATTCAAATAAACCTCCAATGAAATCAATTCCATAGACTATTTTATAACATACTGTACTGTGGTCGATTCGATCTCGACCACATCCCACTCTTTGAATTTATGCGCCTTTCGCTTTCGTATCCCTCCCAAATCCACACACGCAAATTAGGAAGAATGCTATTTGCACTTTGCACCCTCAAAAACTGGAAATATCAAAGTGTGGTGTGTTTTTTACAATTCAATGATGAATTTTTGTACACTATTTATTTGGGTGGGAGTATTTGATTTTTTTTTCAACTCATTCCAAATGTTGCACTTTTCCTCCATTCCATTATAAGTCTCACAAAAGAATTGTGTCGAGTATTTTCCACCATTTCATTATAATTTACAAGTCACACAAAAGAATTGTGTTGTTATATTGAGATATGAGAGTAATATATTCCTATTTTATAAAGATAAGTCCACCAAGAGCGCACTCTGCAAGTAGCGACTGCAAGTTCCCTCGTCATAAATTTTTTTTTTAAAAAAATTGAACATTTGAAACGATAGATGATCCCAATCAAACCCAACCTCGTGTGTCGTCGCAGACAAATATTTGTTGAGGTAAACACCCATTTTGTTTTCATTTGATAATAGATGATGATCTAGTATAAATCTTAGTAAGAACGCAAAAAAATCTATGAGCTCTTCAATAATCTCTTGGTAAAAAACATTAAAAAGTATCATCGTCGCTCATGCATCGTTGTCAGGCTCGGGAATATCTTGCTGGACATGCTCACCCTCTCCTGTTCCAAAATTGGCCCATGGTAACATAGATTCAAACAGAACAGCTAGGGGCGATCTATTTGTAACATCACGGATCACACGGTTGTCTTCAGGGATGTTAGGTGGGACCTGTTCACGGTGCTCAACCATAAACTCTGGTGGCATTGTCGGCACAGAATCCGAGAAGTCGGATACCAACAGATGTGAGTACCTAGCAATGTAATGCAGAGGATTGATAAAAATAAGTACATCAAATTTGAAACAGGAATTTTAAAAAAAATGGAAAGAAATAAGTCAAATAACTAGTTATTCGTGCTTACTCGTTATTCTCGGATGAAAAAACCTCTTTCCTCACACATGCCCAATCCTTCACATCACTTGCTTGCTTTTCCAGCATTTCAATGACCAAGAGTGCCGAGTCATATAAGAAAGTCTGCAGCTCAGGGAGTCGCCATATTAAGTAACTCCTCTCGACATATATTGCAATCAGGTGATCCAGAGATGGACTTGTTTTTTTCTCATACCCAAAGAAACTGTTCTTCAGTACAGTGGCCCATTTCCGCTCTTTTAGAGGCACCTTGTCCACCAATTTCTTCAATACTGACGGATGCAGCATCAATGCCTGCTTCATGAGATCAGAAGAAGCAGCCTTTCCAGTATCTATTTGTGTAGTGGTTTTATCATTTGCATGATCAGCACGTTCGAGGTAGAACCGGCAAACCGCCATAGAGAAAGAGAAATTGGGAAATAGCCACAGGGAATTATCACATTTATATTCTTTTGCAAACCGTTCTAACCAAGCATACTCCTCAGATCTCAAAGAATAGTAGTCAATACAAAGCATAGCCCCAACCGGATCATCTGAATCTAAGGAAAGCAAGAGCTTACAAATTTCAAGAGCAGATCTGTGGCAACCACGCCTGTCCATATTTTTCATGTGGGTAAAAAGTGACGAGAAGAATGGCTTGTTCGCATCATGGACATACTTTAATTGACAGTCCTTCCCTGGAGTGAACAGTGGGTGCCATGCACATTCCATAGCATACAGACACTTCGCAATAGCATCGGCGGCCATTTGCTGTTCACCCGTAAATTTGAAGTAATCAGCCAATGTTATCAGTGAGTCTATATGATAAGGATGGTTCAACAGAATGCTCCCAATATCATTAAGATCGTGAATTGCCTTGGCAGCTTCAAAAGCTCTCTGAGCCTGGGCATATGATGATGAATGTACATACCTAATCACAAGTGAAAAGGTAAAAAATTAATGCATGCATCATTCACAAGAACAAAAATTAGAGAGAAATGAAATCAGCAGCCAGTAAAATAAAAATAATGGAAGGAATCAAATTTTAAAATGCTATCACTCCCCAGGTGGGCACTCATTGATTTCACCCCTGCAAAAGAAGTTCAGGCCAAATAACTTACCTAGTGTGAAATCCCAAGGAACTAACCAAATTGATACAAGGTTTATCTGTTGCTTAATTTGCATGCTAAAAGACTTGATATCTTGATCTACTATAACTATTCTCCACTAATTACCGATCGACAAGATTATTCATGATTTATGTGTTGCACTTTCTCAATTCTAAGAATTAAAATTGAGACTGACACAGATTAATTTATTAATAAAATCCTAGGTTTTGAACTATGAGCTTTGTTCTGAGTTCATCCTACAGATAAACATATCTAGTTTATCATAATAGAGTGAAAGGATTTTGGTAGAGATGCAGAAACACCCATAGAGCTTGTTGTGCTTATGTAGATATCATGACTGAATGGAACACACAATATGTAACAAAACAAACATGTATTTTATCTGTAAGCACCAAACCCACATGTGGTGTTTTTTGGTATTTATCATATTTACAAGGTAACCAGTCCAATTTGAAGAAACTTGATGCCCATATGACGCACTCACAAGCTATCCAATATGTATTGATTCAAAAATACTTTTAAACTCGTGTTCTATTGTCCAACATTCAGATACCTATATCAATCGCAAAATCTCTGTACGATACCAACCCAACAAAAATATATGTATGAAACCAACAAAACACAACATATTTTGTGAGTGTGACAAGTTTGTTTAATTGAGAATCTACACTACAGCATTTTGCCAGCATAAACAATTTACATTTAAATGAATTTTCATTCATAAAATAACTAAACATCAGTTATCACTTATCACACTTGTGTTTTCCTTCATCGCACCACCATTGACAGACAATTTATTGGTTGAATTATTACAAGTTAGTAATGGATCACAACCCTCTAATTGTCTCATCGTCTTTATTCAGTTCACATACAAACCTTCTTCCAACACTGCTACTACATCCACTTTATCCTTATCTGTCTTCCATTCAAAGACCTCTAGGGCTTGAAGAAACAACAAATATTCATTTCATCATTTGCAACTAAATATCAGAGCAAGTTGATTAAAGTGGAAAATTATACTTACTACTTAGATATATAGTCCATTAATCACACTAAAATTAATGACAAACTCATGATGTATTAGTTGAGGAATGTGGTTAGGAAAATTCCCCATGCTATATTATTTATTTCTTTGTTACAATATTATTTAACATTATTTCATTTTATGTTTATTTTACAGAATTATATTGATCATGTTATTGATACATCATCAATTAAAAATTATTACCATATTAAATGCTTACTTTCGTTAGAAAAGAAGAAAGAAAGAAAGAAAATAATATTACCATGTACACCGTAGAACTTACCTGAAATAGTTGACACCATCCGTAGTCTCCAGAAGTTCCATGGATAAAGATCCATCCCAACGTGGCCAGTGTTGAGATGGAGAGACAAGAATAGTCCTTCTGTGATTATGAATACCTCGTCGACTACCACGTACCTGCCTAGAATTGCCAGATGGATTATTCTTTTCAAATGTTTTTACTACTGTACTACCAAATATCCTCCGTAGCTCATTTTCGGCACTAAGAAACTTGGGGTTAACTTGTAACACGAGGCATTTTTCCTGCTTTTTCAGCGTTGCGTCCCTGCTGTCTATGTTTACCAACTTCGGTTTAGCAGGATTAGTGGCAACCAATTGATGACCTGAAGAACTAGCCCCCAAAGATAAGCTTTCAAACACCAAATTGGAAGATTCTGTATCGTTTTCAGGGATTCGGGAATGTTCTTCTCTGACTTTTTTCTTTTTCTTCTTTTTCTTTGATTTGACATTTGGTAAGGGAACTGTGTTAGCCTCTTTTTTCATGGGGGAATGCTTCTCAACTGAAACTTCATCTTTTTCCTGCAGACAATGACCATATGATGTGAAAAGCATATCTAAAATAGTAAAATGAGCATACTAATATTATCCACACAAAAATTAAAGAAATATATCTTGCAATTAGAAAAAAAAGGAGGAGAGGTCTTTCCATACACTGGTTCAAGTAGTGAAAGATAAATCTCAATTCAAATATACTACTAGTAATTGACATGAGACAACACGGATCAGGTATCACACAAGAAAAAACTCTCGATCAGAAAAGGCAGATTCTGAATCAGCACCCCTCGTTACACGATTACATCAACAAAACTTAAAAAGGGCATCAGAATTTCATACTGTAGTCACTCTATTACATCTGTATTTGCCTCTTAAGATGATCTTAGTTTTCTTGGCTACTAGTACCACTAAAAGATTTTATCAGGAATTCAGAACAGCAGTTTCTAAAATGGATGATCAACATTATAGCAGCATCCTAAATATTCACATATCATCATCATCCAATAGAGAAGCTGTATAGTACAATCTAATTTGTTGTGAAAAAACAAAAGAAGGGGTCGTAAGAGGTCGCGAATCTATGTAAGAATACCTGGCCTTCACTGCCACTAAGATCGTCCTCCTTCTCATCCTCGTCGTCCTCGAGGAGATCGAAATAATTTCGCGCTGGGGGCGGAGAGCGGGGCGATTCTGAATCATCTTCGCTGCCGAGCGGCGGCGACGGGGGCTGTTGTAGTTGCAGTGCTGCTTCTTGTTCTTTCAGAACTTTTCTCATCATCCGAGCCGACATTATGCTGGCTGTTTTGTGGAATCTGCCTCGAGGTCCAGGATCAAAATCGGAATCTAATTACCCTCTGAAATCCCGGCAGCTCCTCAAGCAATCGGCGATGACGCGGGTAGATATGCTCCTTGAGATGAGGATTGTGAAATTGTGAGAAGGGAATTTGGGGGTGAATGTAAAGACTTGTAAACCCTAAATTATTAAACACGTTCGAATGACTCATGGTTCAAACCATGGTTAACCGGGTCGAGTCAATCCTTGATAACTAAAGGAATTCAATTAAAATATCATAAATTAAATACGGTAATTTTTTAATTTGTTTTAATAATTACACATACAACTCACATGTGGCAAAAATGTTACTTAGATTTAACCAAAAAATGGTACTATGTTACTTTTAGAGCATCTCCAATGTTTGGAGAGAAAAAAAGAGAGTATCAAATATTATATACTAAGTACAATTTGTATCTCCAATGTTGGAAGAGAGAGAAAAAAAGAGTATCAAATATTATATAGTACTAAGTACAATTTGTATTGTGTGTGGTTGTGTGAGTCACCTATGCAAAAAGTGAATAGTTTTATTTTACATACATTAAAGTAAAAATGTTGTGTAATGATAATATTACAGTATATTTTAAAATTACAAAATAATTATTTTATTATTTTGAAATAAAAATAGACAAGTACGTAGTGTTAACGGTCGAAAAAATCTCATAAGCTTTCAACCGAACCCATATATTGATTTCGAGGTTTGGGCGATCAAGTATAGAAGAATGCGACAATCAGACAGGCAAATATGATCCAAAGAATGAACATAAAACAGAGAATGAATATTTTTATTATTTCTTCCGTTTTCCAGGAATCCTCTCCCCCATGAATACCATTGTTACCCTATTTATAGAAAGGTAAACTAACCTAATGTATTAATTAGGTTACAACGTTTCCTCGTCACCATCGAGTAAAATCCGTATTCATTCGATATTTGGTGGGCGAATATACTTCTTTTTTTTTTTGTTCGAAAATATGACTTCACGGTTTGTATTTCAACTGCTCAACCAACTAAGCTAACAACCATTGACTGATGAGTACTCTTTTTAGGACCTCATATATGCATGTTTTTACATTAAATAAAATTAAGATAAAATTTTGATTTTAAAAAATACTACTTATACTTTAAATGAAAATAATAAAATAAAATAAAATTTTAAATAAAAATTACATATAAAAACCATAAAGAAAATAGATTAAAAAAAGTATTAAAAATATATGATATAATACTTTGTATAATAGTAATAATTATAAGTTGCTTCATCGGTTTCAACTTTCAACTATTTACATCTTTTTTTAATCTATCTCAACTAATTAATAAAAATAATTTTAAAAAATTAAATGATTTTTTTTTACATTAAAATATATACTATACTTTTATTCATACTTCCTCGGGTCTCGAGGAACCTTGAACGCGCGGCAAACACTCGAAATACCCTAGTATATGGCGAGTGTCTTCAGCCAAAATCACTAAAACGTGCACAAGAACAACTCGAATTTCTGGGAAGAAAAAGAATTGAGAATTATACGAAAAATAAAGGAAAAATATTTTTATGGGAGAACTTTTATTACTCACGAAAATTCTCAAAGAAAAACTGAATACAAAGCTATAAGGGTGAAACCCTTTATATAGTATCCCAATATACTAGTCCTAATCAAAAAAGGATAAGGAATATCCTAATAAAAATAGGAAACAAAAATAGGAGAAGGATTCTAGAAGGATCTTACTCCAAAAAGGAAACAAAATCCGCTGCCCAAATCTTGTACGCGCTCGGGCCTGTTCGCGGGCTCGCGGGCTGCGCGGCCCAACTACTTGCTGCGAGCTGCTACGGGCTTGCTACAGGTTTCTCCAGCATCGCTGCGAGACGCTACGGGTTTCTCCAGCATTGCTGCGAGGTGGCTCAGTAACTTCATTTACTAGATTCCCTGGGGAACCTCCACTAGTAACGCAGCCTTTCGGGCAGGGCGTTACATTCTCCCCCACTTGAATCGGAGACGCCCTCGTCGCCGTGAACTCTTGAAGTGTGTCATGGAATTGCCATAAATCATCCTCATATTCCCATGACGATTCTGAAGTGGGGAGTCCTTTCCATCGTACCAAAAACATCGTTCGTCAGGGGACACCGCGACGCTTTTCGATTTTCGTATCGAGCACCTCCTCTATCTCCTTCTCAAAAGATGATACCGCCATAGGGGGTGCTCTACTAGATTCTCCACGCTCTAAGTATTCCGAGTCTCCGTGGTATGGTTTAAGCATACTTATGTGGAATACTGGGTGAATCTTCATAGTTGGGGGCAGAGTAACACGATAGGCAACCTTACCGACCTTCGCCTCGATGGGAAAGGGTCCTTCGTATCTTCGTATCAAGCCTTTGTGCAGCTGCCGAAAAGCCTTGCATTGTTGTGGCAACAACTTTACAAGTAATTGGTCCCCAACAACGAACTCTACCTCACGTCTCTTCGTATCGGCCCACTTCCGCATCTTGGATTGTGCCTTTGCTAAACATGCCTTAGCAACATCAGCCCCTTCTCGAAGTGCTTTGACCATGTTGACCGCACCAGGGCTCTTCTCCATCGGTATTGAGGCCGCAATGGGCGTTTCAGGTTGCTGCCCAGTAGCTAATTCGAAGGCACTCTTGCCTGTAGACTCGTTGCGTTGGAGATTGTACGAAAATTGTGCCCCATCCAGCAATTTTGCCCAATCTCTCTGGTTAGCACTTACGAAGTGTCGTAAATAGCATTCTACTAACGCGTTAACGCGCTCCGTCTGCCCATCAGTTTGCGGGTGGAAACTAGTAGAAAAGTTAAGTTGGGTTCCTAACAACTTAAATAACCCAGTCCATAGCTTACCAGTGAATCGAGGATCTCGGTCACTAATTATACTCCGCGGTAAGCCCCAATATTTGACCACGCCCTTGAAAAAGGCTCGCGCCGTCTCTTCTGCCGTACAATCCTTTGAACAAGGTATGAACGTTCCATACTTCGAAAATCGATCCACAACCACCAGGATCGAGCCGAAACCATCTGACTTTGGGAGCGCGCTGATGAAATCTAAAGAAACTGACTCCCACGGCTTTGAGGGAACTGGTAAGGGTTCCAATAGTCCGGCAGGAAGCTGATTTAAGTGTTTGTCTTGCTGACACACTAGGCAAGTTCTTACGTACGCCTCAACCTCGTCGCGCATCCCTAGCCAAAAACAGGAGCGTTCAAGAAGGGCCAAAGTACGACGCTGACCTGGATGTCCTGCCCATACCGTGTCATGGCATTCTTTGACAAAATCGCGCCTAAGGTCCACTATCTTTGGCACATATACTCGTCTTCCCTTCATATACAGCAGACCGTCTTCTATCCAGAAGCGTCTGGTTTTCCCCTGGTTCACCAAGTCAATCATAGTCACGGCGAGGGGATCGGATGCTAAACCATCGCGAACACGACCCATAAGAGCCCCTTGGGCCTCAGTGATGGCTGCCAACTCACTTTGACGACTTAATGCATCAGCGACCACGTTAACTTTGTCCGGTTTGTACTCCAAATCGTAGTTGAACTCTGCTAGAAAATCCTGCCATCTTGCTTGTTTCGCTGATAATTTTGGTTGAGTTTGGAAGTAGGTTGTTGCTATATTGTCCGTCTTGATCACGAAGTGAGAACCTAATAGGTAGTGTCTCCAAGTACGGAGACAATGAATCACTGCTGTCATCTCTTTCTCCTGGACAGTGTATCGTCGTTCGACGTCATTCAACTTCCTCGATTCGAATGCCACGGGGTGACGCCCCTGCATCAGCACCCCACCAATGGCAAAGTCTGAAGCATCTGTTTGTACTTCGAATGGCTCGGCAAAGTTGGGCAAAACTAGCACTGGTTCTCGACAAATTGCGTCTTTTAACCTTTGAAAAGCACCCTCGCACTTCTCAGTCCATTCCCAGGGACGTCCTTTCTTCAAGGTGTCCGTTAGGGGTGCGGCTATCGCTGAATAACCCTCAATGAACCTACGATAGTAGTTCACTAATCCAAGAAAAGAACGAACCTCCATCACTTTTCTTGGAGTCGCCCACTCTTTGATGGCGCGAATCTTCGAGTCGTCCATCATGATCTTTCCTAGACCAATGACATGCCCCAGAAAGTGCACTGAGTTGCGGGAAAACTCGCACTTAGACTCCTTGACATACAACTTCGCCTCTCGTAGGGCGGAGAACACTTTGTTGAGATGAACGGCGTGTTCTTCCAACGTCTTGCTATAAATGACTATGTCATCGAGGTAGACCACGACAAACTGATCGAGAAAAGGCTGTAATACTCTATTCATCAAGGTGCAGAACGTTGCTGGTGCATTGGTTAATCTGAACGGCATGACCAACCAATCATAGGAACCTTGCCCATCACTTACTTTAAAAATTAATAAATAATTTCAAATTTTGATTTATTATCATAAAAATAAAAAATAAAACCCCGAATGCTTCGTTAATAGTTTTACACTTTTACTACATTTTGGGTGTTGCCATTCGCATAGCATCTTATTTGCACTATCACATAAAAAGACTAGTTTTTTACTTTAATAGACCAATTTACCCTTTATTCTTCCCTTTAAATACACCAACTCCTAACCCTAATTCTTCATTTTGAAAATTGACGTCTTCTCACCGGATTTCTCTCTCTCTTCTTAATCTTTTGCCCTCTTCAAAAATTCTCTTCGTCTGCTTAAAACTTTATCTGCAGGAGTCACACCACCACTTGAAGCTCGAATCCCTAATTCAGTCGTCCATCTTCTTCGGGTTCCTCCTGCCGGCCGACCTCGGCGCCGCCTCCTCTCTTGCTTACGAAATTTGATAGATCTGACGATATTTTTTTTTTTTCAGATCAATGGTGTTTATGTTTCAGATCTACCCAACGGTAATGCTTGGGTGCGATCCTTTTCTCTTTCAGCAGCTACTCGAAGGACGATGGCGATGAGATGACCATAGATTTGGTCGAAAAGACATTTTTTTAAAATTCTTTATGTACATATGATATAGATCTGAGATGTATAAGAATGTTGCCGTGAGCGGGTTGAAAGAGCTCGGGTGGTGGCTCTCGATTTTCTTGTCGAAATTGTTATTTGTTGAATATTCTTTTGTGAAATTTTATTTATTGAATGTTTTGTCGAATGTTAATTTTTTTGAAGTTTTTTTTCAAAATATTTTTGTGGAATCTGTTAATTGAAGTTTTGGGTGCATAGAATAATAATTTAAATTAAAAAAATGAATGCAAAAAAAGTTCAATAAATTGAATGCAACAAAAGTTTTTTTGTATGCATAAACTAAAAGTTAAAATAAAATTATAATTGCATTCACTCAAAATTTATGATATAATTTGCACTTTAACCTTAAAAAATTATTAATCTAGGTTTGATGGATTCTCCTCCATCTGCAATTCTCAATCCGAATAAATTCTCACCATCACCGTCAAGTAAAGTCTGTATCGTTACCACTTTATTTGCTAGGGAGGGCGATTTTTATGCTATATTGATTGTAGATCTCGCATCATCATCAGTTGATGTCGGCAGCGGCGGCGGCGTTGGGGGTTACATCCCTACGGCTCCGACTCTTCTTTTCGATCTCAGCCACGTGGATCACAATTTCTACGCTTTCTGCGTCTTAGATTCGTCCCTGTATATGTTTGAGTTGGGACTTCCTGCTTGTCCCGGTCCCCGTAAAGGTAGTTCAGCGTACACCGTTGATCTACAGTCGCACCTAATCGACGCCTCCGATGAATCCGAATCCGAATCCGAATCCAGTAGTACTAAGGTGTTGGATAAATCTATGGTCCGTCGCTTACCCGATATGCTCTGCCCCAAAAGCAATACTGTGGCCATCCTTACCCCCGATTCTAAGAGGATTTTCGTCTTCTCTAAGACAATTTGTTTTGGTCATTGGTCTCATTACGCCGACCCCAATCCAATCGATTTCGAGTTGTATAATCCTCCCAAGGACAAATGGGAAAAGCTCCCTCCAATACAAGACTTCTTGCTGGCCAATCGTTTTACCCCTTGCAATTTTAATATCGATTCGTTTGGGTTTATCACCGATTCTGTTTTCCTCATCGAAACCTGCTTAGGGATTTTCACCATCGACATAGAAGAGGTCGATGGCCCCGGTTGGAAAATAGTAGATTATTCTGATGACTACAAGCATATGCCTTTTGAGGGCCGTTTCTTTGTGATCGAGGATCACAAGCTGTGCATTGCTAAGAACAACAATATTTATAATACTACTATGCATGGGAACCCCTATTTGTTCGATTGGTCCAAAGCCAGCTTTGGAAGAATTCCCAGATCTTCCTTTGCTGATGATTTTAAACACGCAGCTCGGCGTCTTGATTTGAATCATATTATTTACGAAGAGGAGGAAGGAGGAAATATAGGACACAAGTTGTGCGGCATTGTGTGTTTACAAACAGCGTTAAGCAAAGACACCAAGTACGCTCACATCCATCTCGACGTATGCGGGATTGATCTGGACAAGTACAGGGACGATAAGCAGATCGTGGGAGGAGATGCACGTCTCGAAAGCTCGATAATCAAGACTTTCAAATTCGTCCTGGACGGATACAAGTGCAGTTACTTATTCCCTCTCTGTTTGTCACCCATTGCTACACCTATTCAGGAAGACACCGATTGAATCTTCAGCGTTTGGCTGTGTTTTGTTCTTCTTAATCTTTTTTGTGATCCGGTATATTGCTACTAGATTATTCTAATGAGCTTACATTATTGTTTTCCCCAATTCATTACCTATGATTTCGAATTCTTTCTCTATCACTACAAAAAAAAAATAGGCTAATGCGATGGATTATAAACATGTATCAGTCGCAAGTAAAGTAATCCGTCGCATTAGCACTTAGGACGGATGCGGTCGTAATCAGATTATTTTATTATTTTTAATTCAAAACAACCCTATCTAATATTTATTATATATATTATACACAACAAATATATTTCTAACACAATTTTTAAAAATTTATATATAAATACACAATTTTTAAAAATTTATATATAAATACACAATTTTTAAAAATTTATATATAAATTTATTGAATCAGCTAAAAAATAATTTTTAAATATTAGCTAAAAAATAAAATTTATATATAAATTTATTGAATCAGCTAAAAAATAATTTTTAAATATTAGCTAAAAAATAAATTTGAAATTAATATTTAATTTTAAGAATAAATTAATCATATACTTTATTATTCTTTTATGGGAAAAATGGCAATTAGGCCATTTTTCAGCCTTTTTTCGGCAATAAGGCTTTCGAGAAATTACGCGTGCCGATTAGGCCGCCTAAAATGTGCAAAGACATCGTTGCCCTCGCATATATACACATTTGAACAAACGGTTTCAGCATTTATTTCATTTCCCGCACACGAAGCCCACGAAACCCACACCTTCTCTCTTTCTTTTCTCTCGGCTCCCGCTAGAACACACAGAAACCAAAAAAACCACCACGAAATCCTCTATCACTTTTCCTTCTCATCTCAGCTAGCTGTTCGATTATCAATGGCTCCGTCGAAGAAAACCGCCGCCGCGAAGAGAACCGCCGGGAAGAAATTGACTCCAACCGCCGCTGCTGCTGCTTCCGAAAACACTGAACGGAGGCTTGTTCAGTACACTCCGTCGAGTGAAGAGCAGCCGAGCCCTATCCCTCAACCTGCCGCCGGCGAGAAGAAGGAGAGGAAGTAAGTATTTCGAACCCTAATTCAGCCGATTTTCAATTTCAATCTGTTAATTTCCATTGCATGAATGAATTTTGTGTGTTTTGATGGAGGTTCGGTGTGATTATGTGTTCATCAGTGTTGATTGTGTGTGTTGGTGGCCGTTCAGTGTTAATATGTTCTGTTCAGTGTTAAATTTTCCTGCTCAGTGTTTGTTTATCCCTGCTCAGTGTCTTTTTATGCCACCCAGTGCAATTGCATGGCCACTCAGTGTTGATTGTGTGTGTTGGTGGCCGTTCAGTGTTAATATGTTCTGTTCAGTGTTAAATTGTCCTGCTCAGTGTTTGTTTATCCCTGCTCAGTGTCTCTGCATGCCACCCAGTGCCCTGTGTGTGCCACTCAGTGTTGATTGTGTGTGTTGGTTGTATGTTCAGTGTTAAAATGTTCTGTTCAGTGCCTCATCATGCCTGTTCAGTGCCTCTTCAGTGCCACTCAGTGCAATTACATGGCCACTCAGTGTTGTATATGCCTGTTCAGTGTTGTATATGCCCTGTTCATTGCTTTGTACTCACATCGGTGTGTGTTTTTCTGGTGTTCGTTCCAGGTCCTATAAACAGATGAGGTCCAACTTGCTGACCATCATCCGGACGATTGATGAGATCAAGGACAAGCTGAAGCCGGGGCACGACGAGTATCTGAAGATGACCCCCTTCTACCATCTCTTCAAGAGTATTAAGGATCAGAGGCTGACCATCCTCCACACCCGAAAGAGCGACGCTGCGATAGCTGCCGTGCTGGAGCAGATGGATGCCGGCGCTCGTACTATTAAGCTCGGCAGCAAAGATGTCAGGATCACTCCCGAGGATGTCGATCTTATATTTGGAATCGTAGGCGGGAGTAGGAAGCTCGATATCAGTTCGAGGTCCAAGTGCGATAACAAAAGATTCAGGGAGAGGATGTTCCCGGGGGAGAAGACGCTGAACCCGAAGCTGCTGAATGAAAAGCTCGATATTTTGGTGAAGCGTCGGAGTCGCAAGCCTCAGGCTCTTGCTGATGTAGCTCGGCTCCTCTCTTTGATAGTGATCGGCACTGTCTTCTTCTCCACTTCCTCCGTCACGATCCAATGGAAGTGGTTGGATTATGTTGTGGATCTGGAGTCGATGCAAAGCTACAACTGGGGCGAGGCGATTCTCAAGGCCCTTTGCGACTCGGCAGCTGCGAACAGGGGCAACCCGCAGAATACACAAGGCTGCACGATACTGCTTCTGGTATGTGCTTCTACTTGCTGTTCTTCACAATCGTCTTGCCGTCTTTTTTATTTTTTCATTCCTTGATATTTACCTCGGGTTTTTTTGTTTGGTTTTTGTGCAGTTCTGGCTTTGTGAGCACACAAAGCTGGCAAAAAGGCTGGAGAACGAGCACCTCCCCCGGGTCCTGAACTGGCATCTCAATGACCTTTCGAATGTGACCAAGGAGACCCTGGCGGGTCTCGCGGACGAGGCGGTAAATATCTTCTCTCTTTCTTCTGCTTCTTCTTTTAATTCTGTTTTTGTTTTATGATTCAGTGTCCGTCGACAGTGTTTATTGAGGTTCAGTGTTTATTGCTTGCTGTTCAGTGTGAAATATTGAGGTTCAGTGTGAAATATTGAGGTTCAGTGTTTATTGCTTGCTGTTCAGTGTGATATTCATGCACACAGTGCCTGTGGGTGGACAGTGTGAATGATGTTCTGGTTCAGTGCTTTTTTATGCTGTTCAGTGTCAAAGTAGGATAACTGCGATGTTCAGTGCTTATTAATGCTGTTCAGTGTCACTCACTTGAGGGGTGATGATGTTTTTTTGAGTTCTAACGCGTGATGTCCGTGTCTGACAGGTGGATGCTCGTCTTCTGAAACACGGAAAGACGGTGGCGGAGATCCACGCGTACAAGGGCTACCTTTCCTACAAAGCAATCGTGAGCACTCCGCGTGCGGCGGAGAGCGAGGACGAAGGGCGGTCTGATGACGATGATGATGACGATGATGAGCATCCGGGCTCTGATTCGTCGAGCCCTGAGGAGGAAGAGGAACAAAAAAGAAAAGGCCCCGGGGGCGGGCCTTCTGGAGACGAGCAGTCGTCAGATGGGGGGGAAGACGACGACGACGACGACGACAGTTCTTCCGGGCGGCATCAGGAGATGGCCTGCATAGTCCCGGAGCCGGAGGACGAGGGTGGGCCTTCCGAACAGCAGCAGCCCGATGAGGAACGCCCCGCTGTTTCTGCTGCTGAAGCCGAGAGGCTGCTCAACAATCTCCTGTCGGAGAATCAAGATCTCTCCAGCGCTGTGAGGGATCTCCAATCCAAGCTCGATAGCACGACTTCTCGGCTGAACGAAGCGACAAGTGCTAACGTCGAGCTGGAAGGCGAAAACCAGCGTCTGAAGAGGAGGAGCTCCGAGGAGGAGGAGGAGCTGAAAAATCTGAGGGCCCGAGTGAAAGAGCTCGAGGAAGAATTGATCAAGAAGGCGAACGATCAGAATAATCCGGTGACCGAGGCGGGAGAGGCTCGAAGCTCCGGTGAGGAGGAGGAGGAAGTGCGGCTTCTGAGGGCTAGAGTGAAAGAGCTCGAGGACGAAGTGGATGTGTTGAAGAACGCGTTGGCCGACCTTCAGATGTCGTCGGTCATGAACGAATACGAAAAAGTCCAGATCGAGTCTCTGGAGGCGGACATGAAAGCGCAAGAAATCGTCCACAGAACCCAGATCGAGGCTCTGCAGAAAATCGTCAAGGAACGGGAAGATGAAGTCTTGAGTCTCCAGGCGGAGTTGTGCGTCTACGAGATTGACCGCAACAAGGACGATGAAGAAGAAGGCAGCCCGTTGAGACCGGAAGCCAAAAAGATAGAGCCTTCGAGCAAGGCGAAGACCAGGTCGATGGTGCGACGGGTCAAGGGAAGGAAAAGGAAGCCGGCCAACGGCGACGACGACGATTTTCAGTACGATCCCCCTGCCCCTGCCGCAAAGAAGAAGGCAATCAAGAAGGGTAAGAAGGTGGTGCAGGAGGCGAGCCAGAAACCGATCCGCAGTGATTACAATGAGGATCATCTCAACTTCTTGATGAGCGTGAACAAGAAATTTGATGTGAACTGCGGGTTGGAATTGGAGCCGGAAATCCTCGACAAAATCATCCTCCACAACAGCGACCCGAAAACGTGAGTGAAGCTTCTTTTATTTTCCTTCTTTCACATTCTGTCTTTCCCTTCTTTCTTTCTTTCTTTCGTTTTTTTTTTTTTGTGCGCTAAGATTGTGTTTTTTTTTCCCTTTTTTTTTGACAATCAGGTGGACGATGAAGTTCTTTCCCCGTATAAACACAGTCGTGACGGTGGCTGACATTACCGACATGATGAAGTGCACCTTCATCAGCAATCATGTGGTCGATGCCTTTGCTGAGTCGCTGCATCGAGACCACAACAAGAAGCTGGAGGCTCTGATACTCCCCTCGCACTGTTGGGTGAGTCTTTACTGCCCTTGACTGTTCAGTGTTTTTAGTGGTTGTACAGTGTGTTGGTGTCTGTTCAGTGTTTTTATGTGCTGTTCAGTGTCATTGCTGTTGATCAGTGCTTATGTGTGCTGCTCAGTGTTTCTAATGTGCTGCTCAGTGTGTGTGTTTTCTGTTCAGTGTTATTGAAGGTTGATCAGTGTTTATCATCAACATTCAGTGCTAATATGTGATGTTCAGTGTTATAATGCCCTGTTCAGTGCTCATTGAGTTCATCCTTTCTTAATAAAAACTCTGTTTTTTTTTTCTTTCTCGCAGACTTCCATCGTCACGGGACGTCATGACAACAAGAAAATGTACCAAACAATCACAGATATGATCCCGTGCGTGCGAGAAGGGATTATAATGTTCCCGATTTTGTCTCCTGGGATGAAAAAGACTGCAACTCCCAACCATTTTACGCTGCTCGTCTGCGACTTCGTCAAAGAGAAATGGCTATTCTACAACTCGATTCAACCCAGGGGGTCGAAATCGAAGGACCATTACATGGCGAATGCAGCGGAATTGGTACGTCTACTGTATTTTAGTCGATTTTTAAAAACGGTTCCCTTTCTAACGATAACTGACAAACTGTATTGTTTCGTACGTTTCAGAAAGAAAAGGTGGAGACCAACGTGGGACAAATGCTGGAGAAAGCGGGGAAGTGTGGTTTCCCGATACTTGGAATCGAGGCCGTGAAGCCTCTCCCACAGCAAGCCCCAACTCTGTAAGTATCTCAGTGCATAATTAACACATTCAGTGTTGTGTTTTCTGAAAGATTCATTTTTATGCCTGTTCAGTGTTATTTTTATGCATTCAGTGTCAGTGTTTCTTTTTTTTTTCGTCTGACTCCTCCACGTCTGTCACTGTCCAGGAATGAATGTGCCTTGTACGTATGCTATTACATGGAGAAGATTCTGAAGAAAGAGCCCATTCCGGACAAGGTCAGGACGGAAGAGTTCCAAGAATTCAAAGGTCACGTGATACGAACCATCCTGACCATGAAGGAGAAGTAGTGACCTTGGGGCTGTGCGCGTTTTCTGTTTAGTTTTGGTTGAACATGATGTGATTTGTTTTTTCTGTAAATGTATGAACATGATTGTGTTTGGGTTTAGTTTCTGTAAAAACAAAAAATTGTGTTTTTTGTTCATATTTCTGGGCAGTTTTTAGTTGAACACAGTTGTGATGATATTGCTTGTTATTCAGTGTTAATTCTGTCTGTTCAGTGTTGGCAGTGTTTATTCTTCCAATTCAGTGCCATCAGTGTTAATCTTGCCCACTCAGTGTCAGCAACTAAGGCTTATTGAATTGAAACATTGAAAAACAAGCAAATGCAAAAATTACAAGATACAAGAACAAATTAAACACACTCCAAGACCATAACTGAACAAGAAACAAATCACATAATGTTAAAATCACGTGTTTTTTTTGAGATGACAGTCAGTCAGTGTGTTTATGAGCCGAACAGTGCCTGTCACTGACAGTCAGTGTTTTTTCACCCCATTCAGTGTCACTGATCACAGAAATCATGTCAAAAAAACACAACGAAGATCCAAAATAAGAAAAAAAGCCTACTAACTAACTAACTAGGGTACAGGCTCCGTGCACGTTTTCTTGTTGTGATTGCCGACACGTCCGCACCTCCCGCACTTCATGGCTCTCGGGATGTGCTCACCCCTGGACGGAATCCTCTTCTTCTTAGGTCTTCCAGGGGGCCTCTTCGATGTTGGCGGCTCGATCATGACGTTCTCTGGCACGTTCGAAGGTTGATCAAACATGGAAACCGGCTGAAGCGGATCGGCATAAGACCTTGCGTAGCTCTCTGCGTGGTAAAACTTGTCCACGAACGAGGCCATCGGCTTCCCGGACCGCAGAATGCACGCAGCTGCGTGGGAACACGGAACCCCTGTAATCTGCCACTGGCAGCAGGTGCACGTCTGATCAGCGATATTGACCACGACGGACGGAACGCACTGCACTTCGAAAACCGTTTCGGACGACCCCACAACCACCCATTTCCTGCCTTCGTTGATGGCTTCACCCAGCTTCTTCTCAACGGACGGGCAGAAAGCCGTAGTCCACTTCCTGCTCCTGGCCCCCCTGTCTGATTCAGTGTTAAACAAGGCCAGTCAGTGCTTGAACAAGGCTAACAGTGTTAAAAGAGTGCAATCAGTGTGTGAGATTGATAAACCCTCATCATACCGTGGAAAAAGGTCATCAGCTTCAGCCTGATTGTGTTGACCAACGCCGTGATCGGAAGATGCCGGGCTTCCATGATCCATTTGTTGAACGACTCCGCGGCGTTGGACGACATCTCGCCGTACCTCTTCCCCGAGAAGTACACGTTGGCCCAATTCTTTGGATCCATGTTCTCGAAAAACACTTTCGCTGTCTGGCCTCCCTCTTTCAACAGCTCGTCCATGCTCAGTTGGTAGGCTTCGACGGTGGTTGCGTACGCGCATTTCAGGAAATTCCACACCACGCCTTTTCGTAACATCTTCGTCGCCCATCTGCCTCTGAATTTGTCTTTCAGGTTCAGCTTCAAGTGATTGATGCAGTAGCCGTGCGGGGACCCTGGGAACACCCTGCTCATCGCCTCGAGCAGCCCGAGATTCCTGTCCGACACGAACGTAACGGTGCGAGAAGTAGGTAGGATGTGCTTCAGGTTGTCCAGAAACCACTTCCAGTTAGCATAGTTCTCGGAATCGACAACGGCGTAAGCCAGCGGGTACAACCCTGCATTCACGAGACACGAACAAAAAAAAAACACTCCAGTCAGTGTGAATAGCACCCATTCAGTGTTGAAAATACATATTCAGTGCTGGAAGCAACAAGGGTCAGTTTCAGTGTGCATTTCAGACCAGTCAGTGTTAAAAAGTTGGATTCAGTGTGCATTTCAAACCGTCAGTGTTCCACATACCTCCGTCGCCGTCCTTGCCCGTAGCAGCGAGCAAATGGCCCTTGAACCTCCCCTTCAGGAACGTGCCGTCCAGAAACAGCAAAGGGCGACAGTGGTTCATCCCGTCGATGCAAGCCTTCATCGAGATGAAGACCCTGCGAAACTTCCTGGACGCCTCGTTGAATTCGAGCAGCAGGTGCGACCCAGGGTTGGAGTCCGATATTGCCTGCAGGTGCTTGGTCAGTGCGGCAAAGGAATCTTTATCGTCGCCGTGAATCAGCTTCCTGGCCTTCTCGAGCGCATCCAGAGCCAGGCCAGGCGAGATCTCCAGGCCGTAGTGATGCTGGAAGTTTCTCACGACTTGGACCGGACGAGTCAGCGTGCTTTTCCGTACCTCCTCGACTATCAAACTGGAAACCAAGTCCGAGCAGACGCGCCTGTGCTTCAGGGATCGAAAGCACGCGCCGCAGCTGTGCTCGTTACTCAGCTGCTTGACGTAGAAGAAGCCGTTGCTTCGATCCATCACGGCGCACACGGACCAGTTGCATCCCGTGCTGCTTTTCTTCGAGCACACGGCAGAAACCTTTTCGGGTCTGTTCTTCACGTACTCGAAATCGAATCCCACTCCGACTGCCACCTTACAGAGCGCGTTTCGAAAGTCCGGGGCGCCTCCTTGGAACATCTGACCGACACCAGAAATCTCTTTGTCCCAGCCATCGGTCAACAGCACTTTAGAACTCGACGGACCAAACAGGCGGAACATATCCTCTGCTTCGAATCCCTCGTTGTTTTCTGTTCCAGTCGCACTGACAGCGCTACTGTTGGACACCGTCGAGAACACAGAACTAGAGGTGTGGTCTTCAGTCGCGACGGAAATGTCGATGCTCACCCGAGGCAGCTTGTGAAGCGCAGCTAGGGATACCATGTTCGACATGTCCGCATCGTTTGAGAGCACACAGTTTGGGAAATCGGGTACAGAGTAATGCATGCCGTACGCAACGTCTCGGAGCTCAGGCCACTGAAGCTCGACTGTTTCCTTCAGCTGGTGAAGGGCGGCAGCACGGGAGGAATCGATTCTGGACACCAAATTCTCACCGCCGAATGCACAGAATGCGAAAACATCGGACCCTGCTGCTGAAAAAAAAAACACAAAAAAATAACGACTCACAGTCAGCGCACGATTTTTTTAAGGAATGCATGAAATGAGCACTGAACATTTAAAACAGTGTGATTCAATGTGTGTCCCTGTCTGTTCAGTGCTAAAAAACGGTGTTCAGTGCTATTAAAGTGTGTTCAGTGCTGTTCAGTGCTATTGGAGTGTGTTCAGTGCCATAAAAGTGTGCTCAGTGTTTGTTTGATTGTGTGGTTCAGTGTGTGTTGCCTCAGACAGTGTTTTTAAGACCTGTTCAGTGTTGAATGCACAGTCAAAGGAACAGTGCTTTTGAGGCCTGTTCAGTGTCAAAGTCAGACTAGACAGTGTTGTGTTCATTTTTTTTTTTTAAACTCAAACAGTCTTATTAAGCAAGCAGCAAGTAATTCAATCACGAGCAGTACAACGAAGACAAGTCGTCGTCAAAATCACAGGAAACAGAAAAAACGACAAAAAACAAAATTTAACAACAATAATAATGAGACGGAGGAAGTCTTGGGTCACGACGAGGGGGGTCCCTGACCGGGCGCACCATCGACTGGCCATTTTGATCGAATACGCCAACCGAGAATCTTCTTCCTCCGGTCCAGGTAACCCGGATGTTCCAGCCTTCCTGCACTCCAAACTCTCGAACGAGGCGTTCCCAGTTGAATCCGTGGATGGCCGTTTGATTCCGATGAGTGGTGAGAGGGACGTGCCATTTCTGGTCCAGGGAGTCCGTCAGAACGATAAAATTACCCATTTCTTCCTTGATCGGACGAACAAAGACAGCCGGGAGGGGAAACTTTTCTTTATGCCAACGGCCATTGAATCTTTGCTCGGTCCAGTGAGAACCATTCCAAGATTCAACCCCCCGACTTCTTGCCGTCTGCCCTGGCTCCCGATCCAGTGTGCCCGGTCGCCTAGGCATCATTGGTGGCCCCCGACGGATTGGCCCGTCATTGAATCTTTGTTCGGGCGACGAGGGAGGACTGTTATCGAAAAATTCTGCCTCGCTTGGTGTCGGTCCTGGCTCTCGATCGAGTGTTCCCCTTGGCCTCGGCATCGTTGCTGGCTGCTCAACCCCCGATCGAACAGAAACGAGATGAGGAAACCAGAGAGAAATGACGAGGTATTTATAACCGTAATCACACTAACAAGGCAGTAAATGCCTCAACCCTCAACTAACATGGCAGGCATTTATTGAAAGGGAGACAGGTCAATGCCTCAAAGGAAACAAAGTCAACACACACTGATTCCTGTAACACATTGCATTTCCAACGAGATAATAACAGGCACCATATTCATTCTGACACTGAATGAATCAAATAAACACTGAATCCATATTGCTAAATATGGATGGATTCAGTGTGCAACAAGGTGGGTACAGTGTGTAAGTGCAATTAGCCAAGCTAAATGCACACTGAACAAAGCCATTAAACACTGAATGGATGAAACAAACACTGAATGAATCCACATGTTTAGCAATATGGATTCAGTGTGCAACAGGTGTCTACAGTGTGTGAGTGCAATTAGTCCGGCTCAATGCACACTGAATCAAGCAATTAGACACTGACTGAAAACAAGCTCAGTCAATCCACACAATGTGTTACAGGAATTAGACACTGACTGAGCCAATTTAGCACTGAATGGCAAGCTCAGTGCAGGAACACTGAGTGCATGGTGAATTACACACTGACTGAACAAAATAAGCACTGAATGGCAAGCTCGGTGCAGGAACACTGAATGCATGCACACTGAACACTGAGTGCATGGTGATTTGACACTGAATGCAACGAAAAAACACTGAACATGCATAACAAAAAACAATCAACACTGAATGCATGAACAACGCACACTGAATCAATCGACACACACACTGTGCATGCATGCTGAATGAAGCTTTTAAGCACTGAACGGGTACGTGTATTCGAAATCGCGTACCTGGATTCGAAATCGACGGCAAGGAGGGCGGCGGCGCCTCTGACATCTGAACTGAGACAGGAACGGCGGCGGCGGCGATGAAATCGATCGATCGATCGATGCCAAGGGAGACGGACTGCATGGAATCGCGGCTGAGAATTGGAGCTGCTAACCGGCGGCGACCTTCCCCCTCTCCTTGGCTTGAACGCGGCGGCGACGGAGATGAAATCCTTCGGCTCGATTGTGAATAGCAGCAGCGGCGGCGGAGCTGAGAGAGAGAGAGAGAGAGACAGAGAATTGAATGTGCCCGATTTGATTTTTTTTTTCCCCAGCTCGTCGAATTGTGAAGTGTAATATGGAAGGGTAATTTCGTCCTTCCATATACATTTTTGTGGCCTAATTGACACAAAATGGCCTAATTGACACCAAATTTACAAATTGGCCTTATTGGACAAAAAATGCTGAAAAATGGCCTAATTGCCATTTTTCCCATTATTTTTTGAAAAATAATTTATAAATATTTTAATTTGAAATTTTATTGATTATTCTTTTAAAAAAAATTATAAATATTTTAATTTGAAATTTTAGGTTTGAAGTCACATATTTATTTGTTTAATTAAATATACTAGTACCACTTCACGTGCGATGCACGTGATTTATTTATTTGAAATAATCTAAATTTTATTTAATTTCCAACTTATTTCGTCAAAAAATTATTAATAAACTAAGAAATTATTTTATTTCATAATCGAACTCTCACTTAAATTTGTAAATTTGTATTGAATCTCATTATCAACAGTTATCCCAATTATGAAATTTTTATTACGCTTATTTGATGTAATTTATAGTATGTAAGTTTCTTGGGGCATAGCCGAGTGTAAGGTCTGTGGTGATGTAGGTGTAATTTTCCGGCGACGCAGAGTTCGAATCTCGAATTGAACAAATTTTCATTGAAATATTATGAAGTTAGTCATGGGATGAGACCTATTGACTCTCTCCCACATGTGTCTGCTACTCAGGCACATCTTTATACCCGATCGAGGAGCCTATGATCTGGTGGGAGAAGAGTTTCTTGTCTCTTAAGTCCTGCGATGAGACATATTGGCTCTCTCTCACATGTGTCTGCTACTCGGGCACATCTCTCGATTTACATCCTACCCGATCGAAAAGCCTCTGATCTGATGGGAGAAAAGTTTTTTTAAACGCGAGTGGATTAGTTAATAGGAGGAGATTGATTTTTATGAGATTCATTTAATTAAAATTAAATTAATATTAATAGAATATAAAAAGATTTCGAAAAGATAAAAAGAAACATATATATTTAAAATTATTAATTATTATTACAAAAAATATAATTTTAAATTACTATTTACAATTTATATATAATTTTAAATATACTTACTATTTAGAATTTATAATTTATAGTGTAAAAACAACATTATTATTATTTTTCTATTGGTCCACGTGGCATTAGAGATCCAGAAATTATATATGTATAGATAAACAAACGATTAAATAATAAAATTATGAATTTCATATTTTTTATGAATTATACCAATCAACAAACTTCAAAAAACATATTTGATGAACTCTTAACTAATTATGTTCAATTCATCATGTTTTAGTTTGAATTATTTTTTGATGCAAAAGAAATTTAACAATTATTTTATAAATAAATTCTTTAAAATTTGAAAGGTTAAAAGATGAAGAAATAAAACTAGTTCCCTCTTTCAAATTTTTGAGCCCGCCCCTGGGCATCTATACAATATTTTATCTAAAATAGTCTCAAAACTCTCTCAACAATTCAAATTTAATGTATATACACGACACTTTCTTGATGCATTAATTGATGATTGAGTGTATTACGCGTTGAAGAAGTGGAATCCAAATCAATCGGAAAAAAGGTAACAAAGCATGGCCCGGCCGGCCAATGTTAATTACATGTCAAAGTTTTTTTTTATAAGTTAATTGCAATGTTTTGGGTTTCGAACATAGGACTTTTAATTCTCAATTCGAGTGCTCAACCAACTGAGCTAACAACCCTTGACAAAGTTGACCAATAAAAGGTAACAAAACATGGTCTTACTAATGTTAATTACACATGTACGTACTACCCTACTATTTTTGTCTAAAAAAATGTTAACTTAACTTAATGTATTAAATAGGTTACAACGTTTCCTGCCATGGATTTTCCGATTCTCAATCTCAAGAAATTATCATCGCCATCGGGTAAAATCCGCATTGTTTTCGCATTCGAAACTTGGTGGGCGAATATTATAGTGATTGTAGATCTCGCATCACTAAAAAAAAAAAAAGGTAAACTAGCTTAATGTATTAAATAGGTTACAACGTTTCCTCGTCACCATCGGGTACAATCCGTATTCATTCGATACTTGGTGGGCGAATATACTTCTTCTTTTTTTGTTCGAAAATATGACTTCACGGTTTTCATTTCAACTGCTCAACCAACTATGTTAACAACCATTGACTGATGAGTAGTCTTTTTAGAACCTCATATATACATGTTTTTACATTAAATAAAATTAAGATAAAATTTTAGTTTTAAAAAATACTACTTATACTTTAAATGATAATAATAAAATAAAATAAATTTTTAATTAAAATTACATATAAAAACCATAAAGAAAATAGATTAAAAAAAGTATTAAGAATATATGATATAGTACTTTGTATAATAATAATTATAAGTTGCTTCATCGGTTTCAACTTCCAACTATTTACATCTTTTTTTTTTAATCTATCTCAACTAATTAATAAAAATAATTTTAAAAAATTAAATGATTTTTTTATTTTCACATTAAAATATATACTATACTTTTATCCATACTTCATTCACTTACTTTTAAAATTAATAAATAATTTCAAATTTTGATTTATTATCATAAAAATAAAAAATAAAATCCTGAATGCTTCGTTAATAGTTTTACACTTTTACTACATTTTGGGTGTTGACATTCGAACCCTCTTTTTTCTAAGTTCACCCCTCTACTTAATACACCCCTATATAAAATATAAATTTTATATTTTTTTACTAAATACACCTATTAATCTACCAATTTATACCCTTAAAAAAACAATAAAAAGAGATTATCACGTTGATCTTATTATCACGTTGATCTGTGCATAATTTTCAGCACTTTTTCTGTAATGTTTTATTTGAATTCTTCAATCCTATAGGGGTGATCTCCTATAGGGGTGATCGAGAAGCTATCCTGCCCCCGTCGGCGTCAAAAATTATTGACAGCTGAGATTATTTAAATGATAATGACATATCCAAATTTCAAAAAATACGTCTTAAAGAGATCGAATAATAATTCAAAGAAATCATTGAGCGCTAAAATTACTCTTCGATGGTCGTGGTGTTTGAATTGAAGTTGCTGAAACGCTAAATTTTTCGATTACAAATTCATAATTCTAAGAAATGAAAGGGCAGAAGTACAAGCGAACCAAGTGGGGTCCCGCTTTCCTTGTTTCGAACTTGTAGCACAAGGCCGTGGTGAAGACTCGAGCCATGCTGTAAATTGAGGGAATATCGGAAGAAATTTTTTTCGAGTAACCGGAGCTGTTCGCAGACGAAGCGGCGACTTCAATCAGCGGTGCTTGATCCGCAATTGAGAAGGTACGTATCTCATGTGTTGTGGCCTTGTGGGGTGATGACATAAGAGGCTGTAGGAGGGATCTCACACCAAATGTCATACACTCATACTTTCTCACAAATTACAAAAGATAGGAAATCAAAATATTCGAGGCCCAAACCCGAACGTCTCAACAAAAACAAAAGCCCAGCCCATATCTTTCGTCCCGAATAATCTCGGGTCGACCTGAATCGAGATAACGGGTCAAACTCAAAAGTTCGCAAAATCAATTGCAGAAATCAGGGTTTAGGGTTTATGCGAGCTGAAATTTTCTTCTTCTTCTTCTCGAGATTATCAACCTGGTTCGAAATTCAAACCTCTTTCGCATTTTCAACATTCCGCACTTTCACCATACCATTTAATTTTGGAAGAAGATGATACTGCGCACCCTTTCGCTCTCCAAAAGTCTCAGACAATCGAGAAAAATATTCGGTCACAGTAAATAATAGAAAAGCATAAAAACCAGAAACGAAAAGTAGGGTTTGTTGTTTTCTTAAAGAGCTCTTTTCATTGATTGCAACGATGACAAAAGCGGCGATTACAATGAGCTATATATAGCAAGTCTAGAGAAAACAAAAACCCTAGCTGCTACATTAATTATTTTCTGCAAATTAAAAGCTGAAATAAAAACAATGTCAGCACGTGAGATACACATGCGATCATAAGGGCAAAACCGAGTTTGCACATCTTCAGCAGGAACGACGTCGTATGAGACCTAATTAGGTCAACAAAGAGGGGCAACGAAACGACACCGTTTCAGTCCAAATTAGGTCATCAGAAAGGGGAGAAAATTAGGGCATTGAATTGGGGATTTGGATCCTGCAATTCAGATACGTTTATTACCCCCCCGCAATCCGAGCTCCAGTAGTGAAGTGAGATTAAGCTTGCGCTTCAGACGGAGGAAGGATTGATGTGAGAGGGCCTTCGTGAAGATGTCAGCGGCTTGATCAATCGCCGGAATATGCTGAATAAGGACCTGTCTAGCCTGAACTTTTTCTCGAATAAAATGTAGGTCAATCTCTATATGCTTTGTACGAGCCTGAACCACAGCATGGTTAGACATATGAATGACACTTGTGTTATCAACCCATAGCCGAGGGGGAAAGGATAAAGGAACTCTGAGTTCTTGAAGAAGGGATTTAAGCCAGGTCATTTCAACAATAGCTAGGGCAACACCTCTATACTCAGATTCAGCACTTGACCTTGACACAGTATGTTGTTTCTTTGAACTCCAGCTGAGAAGATTGGGGCCCAGAAAGGTGCAAAAACCTGAAGTCGATCTTCTATCATCCGGGTCAGAGGCCCAATCAGCATCAGAGAATGCATGTAAGGGGAGAGAAACAGATTTGGAGAAGTAGATACCTTCATGAGATGTGCCAGAAACATACCTGAGAAGCCTTTTGACAGCCCTAAAATGAATATCACTAGGGGCCTGCATAAATTGGCTTAATTTGTTGACAGCAAATTGTATGTCTGGTCTAGTGAATGTTAGGTACTGCAAACCTCCAATAAGTTGTCTGTAAATGGTGGGTTCAGCCATGGGAGTACCATCAAATTTAGAGAAAGAGGTAGAACTAACCATAGGGGTTGGTGTGGCTTTAGCATTTGTCAAACCTGCCCTGGCAAGTAGCTCTTTGGCATACTTGGTTTGTGTAAGTAATAAGCCATCTGCAACATAGGAAACTTCAACACCAAGGAAGTAATGTAGGGGACCCAAATCCTTGAGTGAAAAACTGCCAGAAAGGGTGTTAATAAACTGATTAATAGCTGCAGAAGAGCTACCAGTTATTATTATGTCATCAACATAAACCAATAAGAAGATAGTATGCTGAGAGGTTGACTTTATGTATAAGCTGGAATCAGCCTTTGAACCAGTGAAGCCCATTTGACATAGGGTGATTCTGAGGGTATCAAACCAAGCCTTGGAAGCTTGTTTGAGCCCATAGATG
Source organism: Euphrasia confusa (assembly GCA_954870475.1). Classification (NCBI taxonomy): domain Eukaryota; kingdom Viridiplantae; phylum Streptophyta; class Magnoliopsida; order Lamiales; family Orobanchaceae; genus Euphrasia; species Euphrasia confusa. The sequence continues at coordinate 37,978,746 of OX940956.1, read as the reverse complement.
GCCTTGTTAAGTTTACAGACATAATGAGGATTGGAAGGATGCTCAAAACCAGGTGGTTGAGACATGTAGATTGGGGTATTAGAATCCAATTTCCCATGAAGGAAAGCATTGTCAATATCCAATTGACTTAGAGGCCAACCTCTGGATAAAGCTATTGAAAGTACAAGCCTGATTGTAGTAGGTTTGACAACAGGACTAAAAACTTCTTGATAGTCAATACCTGCCAATTGACTGAAGCCTTGAGCCACAAGTCTGGCTTTGTACTTTAATATGGAACCATCAGCATTCTTCTTAAGCTTGAAGACCCATTTTGAACCAATGAGGTGTTGATGGGAATTGGGAGGGACCAGATCCCAAGTATGATTGGTGATGAGGGCTTTGAACTCAGAATGCATAGCAGCATTCCATTTAGGAGAAGAAAGAGCTTGTTTATGAATCTGTGGTTCAGTGAGAGTTAAGTCAGAAATAGGTGTGGAAAGGAGAGCAGAAAGATAGGATTTTGGCTTGAATATACCATCTTTAGCTCTTGTGACCATGTGATGTTGATTATCAGGTGGTGGGGGCAGAATGGGAGTGGTATTTTGTTGATGAGTTTGATCAGTGGAATCTTCACTATCAGAAGAAGTTGATTCACTGGAAGACTGATGGTTAGAATCTGCAGGTGATTGAGTGTTATCAAATGGTTCATGTTCAGGTGGTAAAGGCTGCTGTGGTGGTTGTGGGGAGGGCAGTGTATGAGATAGGGGACAATGATTATGGAAATGGGGTATTTCAGTAACAGAATTCTGGGAATTTTTAAGAGCTGGAAATATGCCTTCATTAAAAACAACACGTCTGTTGTAAATAATGCCACCATCTGGTAATAACAGCTTGTAACCCTTGTATTGATTACTATAACCAAGGAAGATACAAGGTTGGGATCTATACTCGAGCTTATCAGAGTTATAGGGTCTCAAATGAGGATAGGCTTCACATCCAAAAACTCTCAAATAAGAGTAGTCAGGAATTTTCCCAAATAGCAGCTGATAAGGAGATTTAAAATGGATGGTGCTTTGTGGAACTCTATTCAGCAAGTGAACAGAAGTAGCAAAAGCATCTTCCCAGAATTCTTTGCCCAAACCAGAGTGAGAAAGGATGCTAAGGCCTGACTCCACAATATGCCTATGTTTCCTTTCAGCTGCCCCATTCTGTTCAGGAGTGTATGGACAAGAAAGCTGATGTAGAATACCAGATGAAGTGAATAAATCAGTGAGTGGTTTGTACTCAGAACCACCATCACTTTGCACAATTTTGATCTTCCTGTTAAACTGATTTTCAACAAGAGATTTAAAATGTTTGAAAGCCTGCTGAGTGTCAGATTTATGTTTCAAGAAATATATCCACACATATTTAGAATAATCATCAATAAAGGATAGGTAATAGTTACTGCCATTTGTGCTAGTTATAGGAGCAGGGCCCCAAAGGTCAGTGTGGATTAGGTTGAGGGGATTAACAGACTTAGAAGTGCTGTGAGCAAAAGGCAATTTGTGTGACTTAGCTTGTTGACAATTAGAACAAAAATGAAATGCATCTTTATTGACATAAGAAATTTTACAAAGCTTCAAAGCTCTTTTTGTGTTATCCAAAGATGGATGACCTAATCTCTTATGCCAGAGTTCAAGACTCTTAGATGACTTGGCAAAACAAGCAAAACAAGTACACAAATTTGAAAAACTAGCAGAAACAGGAACACTTGAAAAAATGGGCTTGTACTGTGATGAATTTGGTGACTGATGGACCTTGGACAGCTTGAATATGTAGAGCCCATTGCTAAGTGTCCCTTCCAGAAGGACCTGCCCTGTGGTGGGATCCTTGACAACACAAAAGGTTGGGTGAAATTCAAAAAACACTTGATTATCTTTTGCAAACTGACTGACACTTAACAGGTTTTTGGTTATGGCAGGAACATGAAGAAGGTTATTTAGATGAAAAGTGTTTAAGGGATTTTGGGAATTAGATTTAATGGCAGTAACCATAGCCTTACCAGTATGATTGATGTCTAAACCAACTCCATTTCCAACAGTGAGCTTGTTTGAACCTCCATACTCAGAACCAATGTTGAGATTGGCCATGTCATTAGTGACATGATGTGTGGCTCCAGAATCTGGATACCATGAGGCTTCAGATGAGTTATCAGCAGAGGTGTAATGTGCAGAAGAGTGTTGAGAGGCAGCATGACCACCATGGTTCCCTTGATTCTCAGTTTGTGAAGCTTGATTCCTCACAAAATCAGGGTTGTACCTGTGATAACATTTATCTACAGAATGGTTAGTATAACCACATATCTGGCAGTACACTTTGGTAGCATTGTTGGCTCTACCACCCCTGCCTCTTCCAGATCCCCTTCCTCTTCCATTTGAACCTCCTCTTCCTCTATTAGATTGGGAGCCATCAGATCCTCTTCCTCCTTTCTGGTAGGTCAGATTTGCATTAGGAAGGGTATTGGTAGCAGAACTGGCCTCTAACCTGCTCTCATAGGTAAGAAGGAGTGATGTAATATCTTTCATGGTGAACATATCTCCTTTAGCAGTTACTGTGATGACCACAGCATCATATTCACTCCCCAATCCACCAAGAACATACATCACCTTATCCAGTTCAGACATGATTTCTCCTGCACTTGTTAAAGCATCACAGCAAGCTTTAACTCGATTTAAATACTCTCTCATGGTCATACCTCTTTTCTTCAAATTCTGGAGCTCTATTCTGTATTGCATCTTCCTCGCAGTGGTCTGACTGGAGAAGCTGGTAACTAGGGTTTCCCAGATTTGATATGTGGTGTTTAAACCAACAACAGAGATGAGAATAGATTCTGATAAGGAAGAGAGTATCCAGCTCGTTAGAAGCTGATCTTGCCTCTGCCATTGATGATAGCTAGGGTTGAGTCTGAAGCTGCCGTCTTCTTCTCCGGCGAGATACTTCGGTGGCTCTTTCTGGGAACCATCAATGAACGACTCAAGCCCGTGACCTCTGATGGCAGCCAATATTTGCTGTCTCCAAATGAGGAAATTGTTGTCATTAAGCTTTATCGACACCAGCTGACTATTGAGCTGTATAGGTGTGACAAGCTCGTTGCTTTCTTTTTCTGCCATTAAAGCTGGTTAAAGCGTGGCTAGGATCTGTTAAGAACAGACATTTAATTAAGCTCTGATACCATAATAGAAAAGCATAAAAACCAGAAACGAAAAGTAGGGTTTGTTGTTTTCTTAAAGAGCTCTTTTCATTGATTGCAACGATGACAAAAGCGGCGATTACAATGAGCTATATATAGAAAGTCTAGAGAAAACAAAAACCCTAGCTGCTACATTAATTATTTTCTGCAAATTAAAAGCTGAAATAAAAACAATGTCAGCACGTGAGATACACATGCGATCATAAGGGCAAAACCGAGTTTGCACATCTTCAGCAGGAACGACGTCGTATGAGACCTAATTAGGTCAACAAAGAGGGGCAACGAAACGACACCGTTTCAGTCCAAATTAGGTCATCAGAAAGGGGAGAAAATTAGGGCATTGAATTGGGGATTTGGATCCTGCAATTCAGATACGTTTATTAGTAAAATCACCGCGTTTCCCGCGTCGAATTCCATCAGGGATTACTGTTATGGAAAGAGCGGCGGTGGAGATTCCCGAGAATGGACCGAAGAAGTCGAGTATTTAGACGAGTCGGGCAGCGTCATTTACTCCGGCAAGGGAATACGATCGGTCGAGCCCGGATTAGACGAAGTTGTTACAAACTAAGAACCACACAAAGTGTTTTTTTTTGTTTACAAACTTTTGACTTGACATTAATTCTACCGGTTGGCGGTTGCAACGGCAAGTGTTGAGAGAGTGTTTTTCGCAATGAATATTGTGAAGAACAAATTGAGCAATCGCATTAGTGATAATTTGTTGAATGATAAACTTGTTGTTTACGTAGAAAATGAAGTATTTTTTTGAAAATCGAATGTTATTATTAAGCGTTTTCATTATATGAAAACTCGCAATATTTTTGAATTATATAATTAAATATTTTTAAAATTTGGCCCACCCTCGATTGAAATTCCTAGCTCCGCCCCTGGTTGTGGGGTGATGACATAAGAGGCTGTAGGAGGGAAATAAATGGATTGAATGATTTTTCAAGTGGCGTGGTTCTCATATCATGAGCTTGATTTACAAAGATGCTTTAATATATATTTTTTATTATTATATGGGTAGTTTAGTTATTTTACAATGTAACTAAAAAATAATAATTAAAAAAAAGAGGCGTGTTTATCAATTTTAGAGTTGCAAATAAAATTACCTCTACATTTTACCCTAGAACCTTTTTTTCAAGGATTTACCCTAAAACCTTTTATACAATTGCATTCACTCAAAATTTATGATATAATTTGCACTTTAACCTTACAAAAGTATGAATCTAGGTTTGATGGATTCTCCTCCATCTGCAATTCTCAATCCGAATAAATTCTCACCATCACCGTCAGGTAAAGTCTGTATCGTTACCAGTTTATTTGCTAGGGAGGGCGATTATTATGCTATATTGATTGTAGATCTCGCATCATCATCAGTTGATGTCGGCGTTGGTGGTTACATCCCTACGGCTCCGACTCTTCTTCTCGATCTCAGGATTCTCAGCCACGTGGATTACAACTTCCACGCTTTCTGCGTCTTAGATTCGTCCCTGTATATGTTTGAGTTGGGACTTCCTGCTTATCCCGGTCCCCGTAAAGGTAGTTCAGCGTACACCGTTGATCTACAGTCGCACCTAATCGACGCCTCCGATGAATCCGAATCCGAATCCGAATCCAGTAGTACTAAGGTGTTGGATAAATCTATGGTCCGTCGCTTACCCGATATGCTCTGCCCCAAAAACAATACTGTGGCCATCCTTACCCCCGATTCTAAAAGAATTCTCGTCTTCTCTAAGACAATTTGTTATGGTCATTGGTCTCATTACAACGACCCCAATCCAATCGATTTCGAGTTGTATAATCCTCCCAAGAACAAATGGGAAAAGCTCCCTCCTATACAACCCTTCTTGCTGGCCAATCGTTTTACCCGTCACAGTTTTAATATCGATTCGTTTGGGTTTATCACCGATTCTGTTTTCCTCATCGAAACCCGTTTAGGGATTTTCACCCTCGACATAGACGAGGTTGATGGCCCCGGTTGGAAAATAGTAGATTATTCTGATGACTACAAGCATATTCCATTTGAGGGCCGTTTCTTTGTGATCCAGGATCACAAGCTGTGCATTGCAAGGAACAACAATATTTATAACACTACTATGCATGGTAACCCCTATTTGTTCGATTGGTCTGAAGCCTCTGGAATAATTCCCAGATCTTCCTTTGCTGATGATTTTAAACACGCAGCTCGGCGTCTTGCTTTGAATCATATTATTGGCCAATTTGAGGAAGGAGGAAAAATAGGACACAAGTTGTTTGGCATTGTGTGTTTACAATCAGCTTTAAGCAAAGACACCCAGTACGTTCACATCCATCTCGACATATGCGGGTTTGATCTGGACAAGTACAGGGACGATAAGCAGATCGTGGGAGGAGATGCACGTCTCGAAAGCTCGATAATCAAGACTTTCAAATTCGTCCTGGTCGGATACAAGTGCAGTTACTTATTCCCTCTCTGTTTGTCACCCATTGCTAAACCTATTCAAGAAGACACCGATTGAATCTTTAGCGTTTGGCTGTGTTTTGTTCTTCTTAATCTTTTTTGTGATCAGGTATATTGCTACTAGATTGTTCTAATGAGCTTACATTATTGTTTGCCCCAATTCATTACTTATGATTTCGAATTCCTTCTCTATCACTACAAAAAAACAGGCTAATGCGGTGGATTATAAACATGTATCAGTAGCAACTAGCAAGTAAAGTAATCCGGCCGTCGCATTAGCACTTACGACGGATACGATTGGTCGTAATCAGATTATTTTATTATTTATTTTTGCCGCTTTATCATTTTCTAATTATTATAATTTTGCGACTAACTACATTAATTAGGATAGATATCAAAAAAAATCCGTCGTAAGTTTCTTTTACATTGGCGTGTTTTTTTTAAAGTGCATATTTATAATCATGTATGCCGTCGTCTACTATTGCAGAAATATAAAATCATAGCAGTGCTGTTTTATTATTATCCGTCTTTGTTTTGTTCTTGGGTTGTTTTGGTTTATCTTAACTACAAAACATTACCTAATTATCATTCGCTGTTCCAAATATGCTATTAGGTGGGGCACTGGGGCTCTGACATTTTCGAATAATCTTGCCCATGTGTGTTGGATTATATTGTGTTGGCCCGTTATCCTTAATTCAGTAGCAGCCGGCCCATGGTGAGGTGTCAGCCCATTTAGACTCTAGCCCAGTGAGCCCATTTGCATTCACTTACCTTTGGCCCAGCCCATTACTTATGTTTCTGAAAACATAATGTCTTGACCATTGCTGACCGTCAGATCCTAGGGCTGTTTTGTGAGATGCAATCTGATCCGTCCACTGGCTATGATATAATGAACTCTTACCCTCGCCTTTACTCACTTCGCCCCTGCACAAACCCTACCGAGAGTGTGTGCGATTTACACATAGAGTGTGTGCGATTTCCTTCTCCGTTCACCCTTCCCCGCCGGCTTCCCTCATCTTCTCCGGCTGGCCTCCTTGTGAGCCCGGTGGCTGGAGAAGCTCCGTGAAGCGGCAGTGTTGGTGAATACCTCTTTGTGAGGCGGAGTCGACGGTGAGCTTGAGTGCTCCCTGTTCCGGCGAGGCTACTGTGACATCTTTGCCGTTACCACTACCACCAGTCATACTACGAGGATGGATCTACAGTCCTGAGCCGAAATCTATATTCTCTCTCTCTGTATTTTCAGATCTATATATATATATATATCCGTACTGTCTTTTCTGGCCGCTGCATGTGCCTTTAGGGTTTATCCAAGTCCATCACCTGTTATACGGACCAGATCCTTCGAGATCTGTTGACCGTTGTGCGGTGGAATTTTGAGATAGCCTAAAGGCTGATTACAGATCTGACTTGGTTCTTGTTTGCGTGTTTACAGGTGCCTAGAAGCGACGACCGCCGGCGAAGAGACTCAACAGTGGTATCAGAGCTCTCAACGGCGGCGGCTATCAGCAACCAGACCAGATCCGTTACCTAGGGTTCCAGATCTGCCACCTGGAGGGTTGAAGTTGCTCGGCACTGCTTGGTAGGAGACCCAGGTCGCAAACCCGAATTAGGTGCCCCCAGCCATTGTAAATCCGGGATTGATCACCCCCTTGGCTGTAAGGTTGGTACCCGGGTTGCCTGTGAAACGCTAAACGTGAACTGCTACAAGGGGTCCCTTGCGAATAACCCTGCAAGGTAAGAAGCTTGAACCCCCTCTTTCTGTGATGGTCAGCCCGCCTGGAGGCACTACGTGATGGTGTGGCCCGCCTGGTGGTCGTGTGTGGTGTTTTGAGTTTGAAAAATTCTGTTTTCAAAACCCTTGTTCAAAAGTATTTTCTGGAAAACTTGGTTACTGATTTTGTTCTGTGATAAACCCTAATTTTGTGAAAATACCATGAACAATCTGCCTGCTTGTATTCTGTGTTGTTTGAACCCTCTGTGATCTGCACTGCTGTGTGTTAGGTTTAGGGTTTCCTTCTGTGATACCAGAAACCTATAGTAACTTAACCTATTTGGAGAGGTGAGTGCCTGTGTAGAGTCCAAAGTGGTGGCCCCCGGCACACCAAACTTCCCTTGCTACACTTCCTTGAGGGGTGTGAGTATATTGTGAAGGCTGGGGTGTCCATTTGTCTGAGGACAATACCTGCTCATCATAGGCTCTGAGTTACTCAATAGGGAGTAGGGCGTTTAGGACTCTCCTTCTCACTTTGGTGAGAATTTAGAAGTGTGTGTGTGTTGTGCTCACTATCTTCTGTCAAAATTGCTTATGTGTGATTCTGTGACTACTTGAAACTTGCTGTTTTATCTTTGTTTTCAAAACTGAGTCATCAAAATCATTTTCTCAAAATGTCTGGTTTTAACTTGGCACCATTTGATGGAAAAGGGGATTTTGCTATTTGGAAACAAAAGATGAAAGGAATTTTGATTCAACAAAAAGTTTTTAAAGCTATAAGTGGTGGTTACTCCACTGATGACTCTGATGAAATGAAGGCTGAAACTAATGAACTTGCCCACTCAGCCATAATCTTGTGTTTGTCTGAATCTGTTTTAAGAAAAGTGGGTGAACTTGAATCTGCAAAAGAGCTTTGGGAAAAATTACATGATCTTTACACTGAAACTTCCCTGAATAGTAAACTGTTTTTACTTGAAAAGTTTTTCAGATTTAAATTGGATATGAGTAAAGACATTTCTGATAACATTGATGCATTCACTAAACTGATTCAAGACATTAAGTTGACTGGTGACAAACACATTGATGATTACACCCCTATTGTGTTATTGAATGCTATACCTGATTCCTATTCTGATGTGAAATCTGCTATTAAGTATGGTAGGGACTCTGTGACTCTAGAAACTGTGATTAATGGGCTTAAAAGCAAAGAATTAGACTTAAGGTCTAATAGAGGCCAGAGGGTTTCTGAAGTTAATCAAGTTAGAGGGAGGTCTAAGTCCAGGAATTATGGTGGTCAGAACCATAAAGGTAATGGCAATCAAAACAATGAGAAGAAAAAGGGGAGGGGTAAGTCTAGGTCTAAGTCTAGACCCAAGGGTAAGAAGTGCTTTAACTGTGGTGAGCTGGGACACTTCATAAAGGACTGTCCCAAGCCCAAAAAGGTCAATGGTGACCATGCCAATATTGCTGCTGAAAATGATCATGCTGGTGTTGTTTACATGATTTCTGAGAATACTGTGATTCCTGATATAAATGCTGCCTTGCCTGCTTTTCTTGATGAAAATAAGTGGCTTGTTGATTCTGGTTGCACATATCACATGACTCCATACTTGCATCTGTTTTCTACATATAAGAAAATGCATAACTCATCTGTTTCTATGGCTAATGATAAAAGATGCATGGTAGAGGGAATAGGTGATATCTGTGTAAAATTTGATTCTGGCTATCTGTACACTCTTAGGAATGTTAGACATGTGCCTGATCTATGCCAAAATTTGATATCATGTGCTGCATTGGAATCTGATGGTATTTCTGGGAAATGGGGGAATGGGTGCATGACTATTGTGAAGGGCTCTATGATTATGTGCAAAGCTGCTAAGTGTAACAACTTGTATATCTGCAATGCATCTCCATATTTGAAAGAATCTGCCCATGTTGTTCATGATAGTGCCTCTGAGCTTTGGCATAAGAGGTTAGGACATATAAGTAAGAAAGGCATGGAACTTCTGAAGTCTGATGGTTATTTTGGTAACTCAAAAATGTCTTGCATGAACTTCTGTGAAACTTGTGTGTTAGGGAAGCAAACTAGGGTTAGTTTTCCTGTGAACCCCACCCCCAATGTGCCTACTACTTCTGCTGTGCTTGAATATATCCATGCTGATTGTTGGGGTCCATCCCCTGAACCTACCCAAGGTGGTAATAGATACTTCTTGTCTGTAATTGATGATTTTTCCAGAAAAGTGTGGGTTTTCTTGATGAAAAATAAATCTGAGGTTTTCCAAAAGTTCAGTGATTTTAAAAACTTAATTGAAAATCAAACTGGTCAAAAGATTAAAGTTTTAAGAACTGATAATGGCCTAGAGTTTTGTAATACTGAAATGGATAATCTGTGTGCCCAATCTGGTATTAAGAGACATAGGACAGTTCCTTATACCCCCCAGCAAAATGGAGTTGCTGAAAGGATGAATAGGACCCTTCTAGAGAAGGTTAGATGTTTGTTGACATCTTCAGGCCTTAGCAAAAGGTTCTGGGGTGAAGCTGTCTTAACTGCTGCTTATTTGATCAATAGGTCACCTAGTGTGCCCTTAAAAGGAAAGTGTCCTGAGTCTGTCTTTTCTGGAAAATCTGTGAGTTTGAATAACTTGAGAGTATTTGGCTGTTCTGCTTTTGTGCATCATTCTACCAACAAACTTGAACCTAGGTCTAGAAAGTGTGTCTTTCTTGGATATCCTGAGGGGACCAAGGGCTAAAGGCTGTGGCTCAGAAGTGAACCTGGTTTTAGGACCATAGTTAGCAGAGATGTGATTTTTAATGAATCTGAAATGCCATGTTTGAATGCTAGAAACCCTAAGGTTGGTGATACCTCTGGTGAGGTGGAGTCTACTCCCTCTGTAGGTCCTTTAGGTGTGCATTCTGATAACTTGCCTGCCTCTGATACTTCTGAATTGCCTGCTGATATGCCTGTTGATTTGCCTGCTGTTGATGTGAATGAAAATGCTGATAATGCTCCTGCTGTTAATCCAAACTTGAACCCTGAAAATCCAAATTTGAATCCTGTGAATCCAAATTCTGTGAACTTACCTGCAAATAATAATCCCCCCATGCATGCTGAATATTAACATGATGAAACTGTTGTTGATGTGAATCCTAATCTGACTAGTTATCAATTGACTAGGGATAGGGCTAGAAGGAATCCTAGGCTGCCTGCTAGATTTGATGATTTCCAACTTGGTAACTTTGTGTTTAACATGCATGATTTGATTGAGAACTGTGAACCTAAAACTTATACTGAAGCCATGAAATCTGAACATTCTGAAAAATGGCTAAGTGCCATGAAAGATGAAATGAACTCACTTTTGAAAAATGAAACTTGGACTTTGGTCCCTAAACCCCCTAAATGCTCTGTGGTAGACTGTAAGTGGTTATACAAAGTCAAGCATGAGGGTAGTGAGGTCAGATTTAAGGCTAGGTTAGTTGCTAAGGGGTTTTCTCAAAGGGAAGTGGTTGATTATACTGAAATATTTGCTCCTGTTGTTAAGTTCACTACTTTCAGAATTATGCTTGCATTGTGTGCTCAGTTTGACTGGGAAATGAAACAGATGGATGTTAAAACTGCTTTCTTGCATGGTGAATTAGATGAAAAGATTTTTATGAAACAGCCTGAGGGGTTTATTGTGGATAATAAATCTGAACATGTGTGTTTGCTGAAAAAGTCTTTGTATGGTTTAAAACAGTCCCCCAGGCAATGGAATAAAAAGTTTGATGAATTTATGCTTTCTTTGAAATTCAGTAGGAGTTCATATGATCCCTGTCTGTACTATACTTGTGATTCCAAAGTGCCTGTCTATCTTGTTCTGTATGTTGATGATATGCTGATTTTTAGCCCCTGTTTGAAGTCTATTGGATCTGTCCAGAAACAATTATGCTCTAAATTTGAGATGAAAGACTTAGGGCTGACTGTACCATTCATCTTCACCAATCTGCCTATGTGGACAAATTGCTTGATAGGTTTAACATGTCTAAGTGCAAATCTGTTTCTGTGCCTTTAGCTGGTCATTTTGCTTTGTCTAAAGATCAATGTCCCAAAACTGATGCTGAATATGAAGCTATGAATTCTGTGCCCTATGCTTGTGCTGTAGGATCTGTTATGTATCTCATGGTTAGCACTAGACCTGATATTGCATATGCTGTTAGTTGCTTGAGTAGATACATGTCTAATCCTGGTCAGCCCCATTGGGAGGCCATGAAATGGTTGCTTAGGTATCTTGCTGGTACTAAGAATTATGGCCTGAAATTTATGAAGAGTAAACCTGGTGTTGTGTTGAGTGGATTTGTTGATGCCAATTATGCAAACTGTAGAGACTCTAGAAAATCTTCAACTTCCTATGTGTTCACTGTTTGTAACTCATGTGTTAGCTGGAAATCCCAATTGCAAAATGTAGTTGCTTTGTCTACAACTGAATCTGAGTATATTGCTATTACTGATGCTTTTAAAGAAGCCATTTGGTTGAAAGGATTGCTAACTGAACTGAAGTTGTTGAATGATTATGTGGTTGTGTTCTCTGATAGTCAATCTGGTATTCAATTGTGCAAAAACCCTGTGTTCCATGATAGAACCAAACATATTGATGTTAGGTATCATTTTATCATAGACCATGTTGAAAAGGGTGATATTTTGCTTGATAAGATATCCACTCACCTCAACCCCTCTGATATGGGGACTAAGCCCCTGCCACTGGAGAAGTTCCAGTTCTGTTTGAAGTTCTTGAACTTCACTCCCCTGGGCTGATGCTGTGCCAGTGTACCCCCTGGGGTGCTGCTGTTGTGTGGCCAGCCCAGGAGGTGTTTTTTACTTGTTACTATGGGTGTAGCAAGTGTTTTTCTATATAGAGAAAAACAGCCTTAAAGCCCACGCTTTTCCACTCCCCCTGAGTCAGTGGTGTTTCAGAAGAAACATGTCTTAAAGCTTTCACCCTTTTAGGGTGTTAGCTGTCACTTTAGTGTGACGGTTGCTCAGGGCAACCACCCTTGCTGTTTAGGCAGCAGGGAAAGTCCCCGTTGCTCCGGCAGCGGGGCTAGGCTATGATGAGACTGTACTTGTGTTCAAAACTTGTGTTTGACTGTGTTCCTAGTAGATGTGATTATGACTGTGTGGTGGTGGCCAACAAGGTGGAGAATGTTGGATTATATTGTGTTGGCCCGTTATCCTTAATTCAGTAGCAGCCGGCCCATGGTGAGGTGTCAGCCCATTTAGACTCTAGCCCAGTGAGCCCATTTGCATTCACTTACCTTTGGCCCAGCCCATTACTTATGTTTCTGAAAACATAATGTCTTGACCATTGCTGACCGTCAGATCCTAGGGCTGTTTTGTGAGATGCAATCTGATCCGTCCACTGGCTATGATATAATGAACTCTTACCCTCGCCTTTACTCACTTCGCCCCTGCACAAACCCTACCGAGAGTGTGTGCGATTTACACATAGAGTGTGTGCGATTTCCTTCTCCGTTCACCCTTCCCCGCCGGCTTCCCTCATCTTCTCCGGCTGGCCTCCTTGTGAGCCCGGTGGCTGGAGAAGCTCCGTGAAGCGGCGGTGTTGGTGAATACCTCTTTGTGAGGCGGAGTCGACGGTGAGCTTGAGTGCTCCCTGTTCCGGCGAGGCTACTGTGACATCTTTGCCGTTACCACTACCACCAGTCATACTACGAGGATGGATCTACAGTCCTGAGCCGAAATCTATATTCTCTCTCTCTGTATTTTCAGATCTATATATATATATATATATATCCGTACTGTCTTTTCTGGCCGCTGCATGTGCCTTTAGGGTTTATCCAAGTCCATCACCTGTTATACGGACCAGATCCTTCGAGATCTGTTGACCGTTGTGCGGTGGAATTTTGAGATAGCCTAAAGGTTGATTACAGATCTGACTTGGTTCTTGTTTGCGTGTTTACAGGTGCCTAGAAGCGACGACCGCCGGCGAAGAGACTCAACAATGTGTGTTTAGTAAATGTAATTGTGTAACTAAAAGAGAAGTAAATGTAATTGTGTAACTAAAAGAGAAAATTTTCATTAGTCACATAAAAAGGTGGCTCATTTTTTTATTTCGTACTACACACAATAAATTGTGCAAATTTTATATTATACTCCCTAAAAAAATAAAAAATGGTAACATGTGGTCAACGTTGATTTTTTTTGTCCGTTCAATACGGAAAAAGGCTACAGTTACCCAAGGTGTATCGGGCCTCCGGTACACCGCCAATCAAAATGTGACACAGTGTCATTAATTAATTAGATAAATATTATTTGAATTATTATAAATTGAATTATTAATTAGGAAAATAAATCATGAGAATCTTCTAAAAAGTTCAAAAAATAAATCAATATAATGTTTCCAAATATTAAATATACTACAAAATCTATGAGATTTTTTCCTCTTATAATATAATATTAACTAATAAATAAAATAAAATAATATATATACTAAATTGAAAAAAAAAACTTAGAATTTTAAAAAAAAAAAAACCGTAACATTTAAAAAAAAATATTTATATTTCATTTTTTTAAGTAAAATTAATTTATACAATATTAAATTTTATATACACTAATTTAATTATTTAATTTATAAATAAATATATTTAAAAAATATGAATAATATATGTGTACGTGATAATTATTGTTTTAAAATGAATGATTTATTCAATCTATATTATATATGTAAATATGAAATAAAAATGAATTCATAATTAGTATTTATATTTTTAAGAACCATGAAAATTTGAATCAAATATCAAATTGAGTCGAATAATTCTTTTAATTTTTCATTCTATCGTTATTTATGTACAAATGACAATAATTAATTTTATTTTTTAGGATTAAATTGTAAGGAAAGTATTTTGCATATAAGCATGTCAAAATATTTTAATATTATTACTAACCTGACATGTGATATTATGTTTCGTAATTATTAAAAATAGAAATAATATAATTTAAATAAAAATAATATTTTGATTTAAATATTACATTTGATAGCTCAATTTTCAATATTATCTCACTTTTAATTATATTTTTCAATAAAATAAAAATTTATTCAATTTCAATATTATGTTCAATTTTAAAATACTATTGCATGATTGCATCAATGTTAAGTAAATTGAGTATGGTTTTAAAAGTTAATTTCATGTCAAGATAATTAATGTAAATAATTTATAGTCACGCAAAATTATCTCACTTGATTTGTATTCACGCAAAATTAAATTAAACAACTTAGTAAAATATCGTTTAATTTTCAAATACATATTATCAACGTGTGAAATTAAATAAATATATTAAATAAATAAATATTGATTTTTCACAAAATCAAAGAATTTATGATGTATTCATAGTAAGTTTAGAAAATTATATATATTATTATAATTTTAATACTTAATTATAAATTTTAAAACATTAAAAAATTATTTTTCTTAAAACAAATTCAAATTTTCTATGTAAATGTAGATAGTACAAAAATAAAATAAAATATGACTATATTTATTCAATGAATAAATTGTCTGTTTTTAATTTTATAATTAGGTGTTAGTGGAAAATTACATTAAATTTTCAAATATTACAATAATTTTTTAAGAAAATTAAATTTATTCAATGAATGTAACATTTTCTAAAGATAATACAAAAGAAAAACTTATAAAATCATTTTTACTCAACATTGATACAAGATAAAATGATAGAGATAATTTGATAGAGATAATTTGCGCGTAAATCTCTATTACGATAATATTTTAAAATTGAACATAGTATTTGAATTGAATATTTTTTTTAAATAGAAAAAATAATTTAAATAAAAATCGCATAATATTTGATTTAAATATTACAATGATAGCTCAATTTTTAATATATATATATATATATATATATATATATTATTGTTAAGTATATATAATTTTACAAAAATAAAATATAATTTTTTTTTACTTTAAATATTATTTTTTAATGAGTCGACATTTTTTAAATTTAGTGTGAATTATCATTTTAATATAAAATTAAAAATTAAATTATGTTATATCATTTTATTTTTAAAAAATAAAATATTTTTTTATGTTTTTTCCTTACGTAATTTTTTTTTCAATATATATATATATATATATATATATATATATATATATAATCTATTTTATTTTGTTAGTAATATTATAAGGGGAAAAAATTTCATAGATTTTGTAATATATTTAATATTAGGAAATATAATATTAATTTTATTTTTATATATTTTAGAAGATTTTGAAGATTTATTTTCCTAATTAATAATTCAATTTAATAATAATTAAAATATTAATTATTTAATTAATTAATTTAATAATTTCACGTGTCGAATTTTAATTGGCGGTGTACCGGAAGTCCGGTACACCTTGTGTAACTGTATCATCTTCCGTTCAATACATATTATAAACAATTTATAAAAATTATAAAAAAAGTAACTAAAATAAAATTTATTTGATATATTTTATTTTAGTTATTTTTTCATAATTTTTGTACCCTGTTTATAATATGTATTGAAGGAACAACAAAAAAAGTCAACATTGACAACTTGTGACCATTACTTAGGTTCGGAGGGAGTACTAGTATGTGACTAAATTGAAAATGTGGTCTATCTAAAATCAAATTGAAAATATTCACATTTAAAAGTAAAGTTACTGAATTTTCATATTTATCATTTATGTTTGGCAAGGTTTTAAAAGGCTCTAGGCGCTTAGTCGGGCGGTGACAAAGAGACTTAAAGAAATTAATCGTTTTTTATTTTTATATTTAATTAATTAATATTATATTTTAAAAATATTTTTTATTTGAAATAATTCAATATTTTGACCAAAACAATCCATAAATAATCTAAATATATTATTAATCACAAATTTAACCTAGTAAAATAAACAAAATTGTAGCTTGTAAATTTAAAATCTTAGATCATTTTGATTATGTCTATAATATTTCTTTCAAATTTTGGTCTCATACTCAAAATTTAGGCGAAAACGAAACTAATTGAATTTAGGCGACCAAAATCGGGTTTAAGCAGGTCTGAGCGGGTTTAGGCGGTGCTTAAGCGGCCTAGACTTAGAGCTTAAAATCGAGATGGACGAGTATAGCCTAGAGCTTAGGCAGAGTTAGACGGGAATTTTTAGAACATAGATATTTGGTCGCTAGTGTAAATTTTATCGAGGTGAACAAAAGATCACAATCTACAATACACTATGTATGAAGGAAATAACAATAAAAGAGAGAACAAAATGTTAGGCACGGTGTGCAGCTTAGGTCATCTCCAACCGAACACAAAAATGTAAACTCAAAAATAAGTTTTATTTTAAGTTTACAGTAATTTCACTCCAACCGAGATTCCAATACTAAAACTTAAAAGAATATTCTCAAAATATTCTTTTAATACAACTTTTCATAAATAACCAATATCTTTACAAATTTATAATTTAACCTCATAACTTTTGACACTAAAAAATTTAATAGTCATTATTTTCAATTTAAAATTTCAAATATAATAAAAAAAAATATTGTCATATCCTATACTATTATTTTATTTTTATCGTCAATTAAATAATTTAATATTTAATTATATTTTGTATTATCATGTTTATTTTTATTTCATTATTTAAAATATTTTTATTAAAATTTATTTTAATTATTAATAATATGATTATTAAAAAAAATTACATTAAAAAAATATTAAATAAAAAACTAAAAAAATATTGATAGATTATATTTATTAATTTATATAAAAAGGATCATTTTCTAAATAATAAAGTTTTTGGTTTGAGTTTAAGGTAAACGTAAATTTAAGTATTTTTTCTGTGGGTCCCACCTTAATACCTATAATAGGTTTATATTTTGGTATCGCTTGGAGCATCTCCCCTACTCCAAAATAGGTTTTTGGTATCGATTGAATATGCTCTTAGTGGCCAGAAATAGGTTTTTGGTATCGGTTGGTTATGCTCTTAGTGGCCAGTCCATTCGTCCAGAGGAGCTTGTATCTCACTCCCATTACCTACAGCCAGATCCCAATAAAAAAATAAATTGTGCTCAAAATAACTCAATTTTATAATTTGCATATTATTATTATACTATAAAATCAATTCGAACATTAAATTGATAGTGATATTTTTAACAAAATCATATTTTTAATAAAAATAAAACCGTATTCACTCAAAATTTTCCCCTAAAACCTTTTATACAATGCATTCTGACTCCAAAATTTTGAAATAATTTGCATTTTAACCTAATTTTTTTTTTTATGGATTCTCTTCCATCTGCAATTCGCGATCCGAATAAATCTTCACCGTCAGGTAAAGTCTGTATCGTTACCAGTTTATTTGCTTGGGAGGGTGAATATTATGCTATATTGATTGTAGATCTCGCATCATCCTCGTCGTCATCATCATCTCCATTAGTTGTTGATGGTTGTGAGGGGATTTTAAAAATGACATACCAACACTCACTATTTTTAAAAATGACATTACCTAAATTTTATTTCTAAAAATGACATTTTCTTTAATTAATTAAAACAAAAGGAATAAAAGAATTCATATTTACACAAATTCCTCAATTAGAATTTGAAAAAAACCCCCCACTCCACTATTCTTAACTTTTCAACAGTAAAATTTCGATTTGAAGGTAAGCATTCGATCCTACAGTATTTCTTAGCATGTTGAATGTAATATTGTAATCGAATACTCGATAAAAAACTCAAACTCATTTCAAAAAAAAATAAAATTGCTTCGGAGATTTTTTTTACGCAGTCGGGCGTTTGGACGTTTGGGCCTCAAACGCCCAAACGCCTTTATGCGCATAGTTTTTTTTTTTGGGCATTTGGGCGTTCACGTGACCCAAACGACCAGACGCCTAATAGTGTAAAATTTAATTTTGTTTTTTTTTTGTTTAATTTTATTTACAGGGACATGAATATATTCGTCTTGCTAAATTATGGTCGAGAACGGAAGTATATAGATGAAACTTGGAAATGGTCAATGAACGATATGAAGCATTGAGCCGAAATTTCAGTTGATAGAGATATTTCGTTAAATGAATTCATTGACAAAGTTCGTCATAAAGAACAAACTCAATAAATATTTCAGAACTTTTAATATATTTTGTATTGAACACTTCATATTTATTTTTATTAAGAACTTGATTATGCATCATCTTCAGGTAAATTTGATTATGCATCATATTTATAGGTTATAATTGGTTAAATTTTATTTGAGTATCCACCGAACTCGCAAAATATATTTTTCGTACTAAGTCGTTTAGGCGTTTGGGTCCTCGAAACGCCCAAACGCCTTAGTAATAAAATGACTCAACATTTTTTAATGTTATTTATTAGTTAATAATTGGAATGAAATTTGTTTGAACATTATGATTTAATGATATTTTAAATGTTAAAGTTGATTATAAATCATATTTAGTAGATATAAATAGATAAATTTCATTGAGTATCAATCAAACCAACAAAATTAAATTTTACGGGTTGAGTCGTTTGGGCGTATGGTATCCACAAAATCCCAAATACTTCACACCTAAAAAACTCATATTTTTTTATTATTAAAGCTTTTGGTCGTTTCGGTGACCCAAATGCCACCATTGCCACGGATTATGGGTCGTTTGGTCTTACAAACGGCCAAATGCCCCATTGCTCTCTTTTATGTAAAGTAACCTTTCAATGTGTATTTACTCTGAAATTCGAATGATCTGAACCGTTACATGTTCTTGAAATGTGTTTTTGCATGTCGAGTGCAATTTTGGAAGAAAACCAATACCCAGAAATGCTCGATCGGAAAAACTTCAAAACTCGTTGTTTTCTACGATCGACCACTTTCGAAACTCTTTTTTATTTTATTTTTTTACCCGACCTGAAAAACCATATTTTAAGAACATTTAACTGTTCGGATTGTTCAAATTGCACTAAAAATAGTACTTGTAATGTAAATGAGTTGTTCTAAGTTAACTAGAAATCCAAAAACTTAAGTTAAAAGTAAGGTTGTACAATCCATTTAATCACTTGAACGATCACTTGAACCTTAGAATGACTCATTTAATCACTTGAACAATCCAAACCGTTAAATGTGCCTGAAATGGAATTTTACATGTCGTGTGCAAATTTCCAAAAAAAAAAAAAGTTCGAAAGTGCTCGATCGGATAAACAACGAGTTTAGTGGTTTTTCCGATCGAGCACTTTCGAGTTTTGGTTTTCTTTCAAAATCGCACTCGACATGCAAAAACACATTTCAAGAATATTTAACGGTTCGGATCATTCAAATTTTAGACGTAAATACACATTGAAATGTTAATTTTACATAAAAGAAAGTAGTGGGGCATTTGGCCGTTTATAGGACCAAATGACCTTAAATCCGTGGCGATGGGGCATTTGGGTCACCGAAATGCCAAAAAGCCTTAATAATAGAAAATATAATTTTTTTAGGTGTGAGGCATTTGGGATCTTGTGGATACCAAACGAACAAACGACTCAACTCGTAAAATTCAATTTTGTTGGTTCGATTGATATTTCAATGAAATTTAACCATTTATATCTACTAAATATGATTTATAATCAACTTTAACACTTAAAATAACACTAAATTATAATGTTCAAACAAATTTCATTCCAATTACTAAGTAATAAATAATATTAATAAAACATTGAGTCATTTAATTTGGGGCATTTGAGCCACCAACGCCCAAACGCCTTAATATTACTATTTTTCGTACTAAGTCGTTTGGACGTTTCGGGGTCCCAAACGCCCAAACGACTTAGAAAAAATAGTAATATTTTTATTACTAAGGCCGCTTACGATCCAGCTCATCGATTGTCACCATCTTCTTATCGACATACAACTCTGGAAATGCTATTTCTTTGACCTCTGGATGCTCCTCCCCGCGGGCCCCGGAAAGGTGCACCACCGAAGCCATGAAAAACAAAGAACAAAACATTTACTATAGTAGCAAAATGCTCACCCGACATATGCAGCCTTAATGTTTTACCCCAAATATAGCAGTATTTCTAGTTAGTGTGTGCACTACCCTGGTTCTCAGGTGCCCAGGCCACCTACGAGAGTGTGGGGCCCATGAGGCTTATGTCTGTAAGGTCTTTCGGGCAGATATGTACAGTGGGGTTGAGGTTGAGGTACCAGATGGATCATCTGCCTCCGCAATACTATACTGCCCGTAACGAGCCCGATTTTTCCAAACCCGTTTGGCCGCGTGGGGAAGGCCTGGGATACTAGGATCCGTGGGGACATTTGAACGGGTCGGGTGGGAGTTAAAGCATCGTTTTGCAGAATCTGCTACCAGTATTGGCTCTCGGGACTGCTTTTGATTTCAAACGTTATCTTTTTTACTAGACCAATCGATTTTGAAGAAATATTCGCTTCGAATGCAGTATGTATATTGTTGTATTTTTTCTTTGATATCTTGGAACATGTCGTCGGCCTTCTCTTCCGGCAGCCCTCCAATTGGCAGGACATTCGCGGTCATCCGAATAAGCTCCTCCGCCGCGATTCGTAGGGACTCTCCTGTCTGTCTTTTCTTCGAGGGTGTACTAGTACTCATCGTGTTTCGAAGGTCTACTAGTACTCATCGTGTTCGTGGGGTTCCGATGGCGTTCGTATGGTTCCGACGAGATTTTCCCAAGACGTATAATTTTATTTTATTTACTGCTTTGTGGTGAAACTGTGAAAAATGGAGAGAAGGGGTGAAAGAGGCGGGCAGGAGTTAGGATTTTTTAGTTTTAGGACCCATTGGCAAATATATATAAGCCATAGGTTATTTTTTAAATATTATATATTTATTTTTTAATTAAACTTTATTTTTATTAGCTTTTTATTTAAAAATTAATGAAAAAAGAGAGGAATGTCATTTGTATAATTTCAACATGTATGAATGGCATTCAGTGCAATTTCCTCGTTGTTGATGGCGGCGGATTTGGTGGTTACATCCCTACGGCTCCAACTCTTATTCTCGATCGCAGCCACTTGAGTGACAAGTCCCATGCTTTCTGCGTCTTAGATTCGTCCCTGTATATGTTTGAGAATGGACTTCCTGCTGATCCCGGTCCCCGTGAAGGTAGTTCAGCGTACACCGTTGATCTATACCCACACCTAATCGACGACGCCGATCAATCCCAATCCGAATCCAGTAGTACTAAGGTGTTGGATAAATCTATGGTCCGTGGCTTACCCGATATGCTCTGCCCCAAAAACCATACTGTGGCCATCCCTACCCCCGACGCTAAAAGAATTCTGGTCTTCTCTCGGAGAATTTGTTTTGGTCCTTGGTCTCATTACGACGACCCCAACCCAATCGATTTCGAGTTGTACAATCCTTCCAAGGACAAATGGGAAAAGCTTCCTCCAATACAAGACTTCTTGCTGGCCAATCGTTTTACCCCTCGCAGTTTTAATATCGATTGGTTTGGGTTTATCACCGATTCTGTTTTCCTCATCGAAACCCGCTTAGGGATTTTCACCCTCGACATTGATGAGGAGCTCGATGGGCCCGGTTGGAAAATAGTAGATTATTCTGATGACTACAAGAGTATTCCTTTTGAGGGCCGTTTCTTTGTGATCGAGGATCACAAGCTTTGCATTGTTAAGAACAACAATATTTATAATACTACTATGCATGATAACCCCTATTTGTTCGATTGGTCCAAAGCCAGCTTTGGAAGAATTCCCAGATCTTCCTTTGCTGATGATTTCAAACACAGATCTCGGCCTCTTGCTTTGAATCATATTATTTACCAAGAGGAGGAAGGAGGAAAAATAGCACACAAGTTGTTCGGCATTGTGTGTTTACAAACAGCGTTAAGCGAAGACACCCAGTACGCTCACATCCATCTCGACGTATGCGGGTTTGATCTGGACAAGTACAGGGACGATAAGCTTGTGGAAGCAGATGCACGTCCTGAAATAAGCTCTATAATCAAGACTTTCAAATTTGTCCTGGACGGATACAAGTGCAATCACTTCTTCCCTCTTTGTTTGTCACCCATGGGACCTATTCAAAAAGACACCTTCTGAAACTTCAGCGTTTGGCCGCACCCTGTTTGTTTTTTTCATGAGTGTTTTGTTCTTCCTTTTTTTTTTAAGTGTGTTTTGTTCTTCTGAATCTTTTTTGTGATCAGGTATTGCAACTAGATTGTTCTAATTAGCATACATTATGTTTTCCCCAATTCATTACCTGTGATTTCGAATTCCTTCTCTATGTTTATGATCATGTTTGCCGTGTACTTTTGAATTGTTCTTTGGGTTGTTTTGGTTTATCTTAATTACAAAACATTGCCTAATTATCATTCACTGTTACAAATATGCTATTATATGGGCTGCCATTTTAGAATATTCTTGCCCTGTATATAGTAAATGTAATTGTGTAACTAATGGAAAACTGGCATTTTAGAATATTCTTGCAAAGAAGTTATTTAGTATGAAGTTTATCACACACATTTGCCACTTGTATCCCAATAATTACTTCTGTGTTTTTTGAATGGCCAGTTGAACTTCATTTTTTTCAACCGAGGTTGAATATGAATAATTGGGTTTGATGGTTTAATAATCACCAAGAACTATGTTTTCACTTTCTGGAAAGTATTGGTCTTGTTGTCTCATCTCCATTGCCTTGTCATTTTATTTTTCAAGTCTTTGATTTTGCAACTACGACATAGGTTTAATATGTGGACCATTTTCTGAAGATATTTCTTGTCCATAAACAGTCATATGGCATCAAGAAAATGTTGTGTATTTTTCCATTTGCGATTTTTCACAAATCCGATCCGTTAGGGTTTCCTCCGATCTGAACCGCCGCCGCCATGGATTCTCTTCCAGGTGCAGTCCGCTATCAGAATAAATCATCTCCGCCACAGTCACCGTCACCGCCACGGTCACCATCAGGTAAAGTCTGTATCGTTACCTCTCTCTTTGCTTGGGAGGGCGAATATTATGCTATATTGATTGTAGATCTCGCATCATCCTCGTCGTCATCATCATCATCATCATCATCTCCATTAGTTGTTGATGGCGGCGGATTTGGTGGTTACATCCCTACGGCTCCAACTCTTATTCTCGATCGCAGCCACTTGAGTGACAAGTCCCATGCTTTCTGCGTCTTAAATTCGTCCCTGTATATGTTTGAGAATGGACTTCCTGCTGATCCCGGTCCCCGTGAAGGTAGTTCAGCGTACACCGTTGATCTATACCCACACCTAATCGACGACGCCGATCAATCCCAATCCGAATCCAGTAGTACTAAGGTGTTGGATAAATCTATGGTCCGTGGCTTACCCGATATGCTCTGCCCCAAAAACCATACTGTGGCCATCCCTACCCCCGACGCTAAAAGAATTCTGGTCTTCTCTCGGAGAATTTGTTTTGGTCCTTGGTCTCATTACGACGACCCCAACCCAATCGATTTCGAGTTGTACAATCCTTCCAAGGACAAATGGGAAAAGCTTCCTCCAATACAAGACTTCTTGCTGGCCAATCGTTTTACCCCTCGCAGTTTTAATATCGATTGGTTTGGGTTTATCACCGATTCTGTTTTCCTCATCGAAACCCGCTTAGGGATTTTCACCCTCGACATTGATGAGGAGCTCGATGGGCCCGGTTGGAAAATAGTAGATTATTCTGATGACTACAAGAGTATTCCTTTTGAGGGCCGTTTCTTTGTGATCGAGGATCACAAGCTTTGCATTGTTAAGAACAACAATATTTATAATACTACTATGCATGATAACCCCTATTTGTTCGATTGGTCCAAAGCCAGCTTTGGAAGAATTCCCAGATCTTCCTTTGCTGATGATTTCAAACACAGATCTCGGCCTCTTGCTTTGAATCATATTATTTACCAAGAGGAGGAAGGAGGAAAAATAGCACACAAGTTGTTCGGCATTGTGTGTTTACAAACAGCGTTAAGCGAAGACACCCAGTACGCTCACATCCATCTCGACGTATGCGGGTTTGATCTGGACAAGTACAGGGACGATAAGCAGATCGTGGGAGGAGATGCACGTCTCGAAAGCTCGATAATCAAGACTTTCAAATTTGTCCTGGACGGATACAAGTGCAATCACTTCTTCCCTCTCTGTTTGTCACCCATTGCACCTATTCAAAAAGACACCTAGTCAAACTTCAGTGTTTGGCCGCAGCCTGTTTTTTTTTCTTTTCCCACGAGTGTTTTGTTCTTCCTTTTTTTTTGGTTTTTAAAGTGTGTTTTGTTCTTCTGAATCTTTTTTGTGATCAGGTATTGCAACTAGATTGTTCTAATTAGCTTACATTATGTTTTCCCCAATTCATTACCTATGATTTCGAATTCCTTCTCTATGTTTATGATCATGTTTGACGTGGTGTACTTTTGAATTGTTCTTGGGGTTGTTTTGGTTTATCTTAATTACAAAACATTACCTAATTATCATTAACTGTTGCAAATATGCTAATTTATGGGGCTGACATTTTAGAATAATCTTGCCCCTGTGTATCAGTACATATAGTATATGGAATTGTGTGACTAATGGAACAAAAAATCATTGGTCACATAAAAAGGTGGCTCATTTTTTATTTCGTTCTAGACACAATAAATTGACGCAAAATTTGAAAATAATTCAAATTTAAATGTCAAGTAATTGAATTTTCATATTCATCATCTATATATGGTGGCTCGTATAAATTTTATTGAGGTGAACAATTGATCACAATACAATACACTATGGAGGAAATAACAATAAAAGAGAACAAAAATACAAAATGTTAGCCACGATGTGCTACTAAGGGTCTAGTCCATTCGTTCAGAGGAGCTTGTAAACCTACAAATCCAAATAGAAAAATAAATTGTTGAGTTACTTGAATCGAAAAAATGGGACGGACAAGGGGAATTTGTGCTCAAAATTTGTTGCATTGCTTGACGCAAATTATTTTTGTGTTCATCATTTTTGTTTATCTTTTATTTGCTATTTTTAATATGTTTGATAGCGGTGTGTGATTTTGTACAAAATTACAACAAATTGTATCAAAGCCTAATGTCGCGATTTTCAAATTTGTCCTGAACGGATACAAGTGCTTTCGCTTCTTGCCTCTCTGTTTGTCACCCATTGCTACACCTATTCAAGAAGACACCGATTGAATCTTTGTACTGTACCTATAATTTCAAACGCCTTAACTTCCCTACTTTTTTTAATCATCATATGATTTTATCCATCTTTGTTTTGTTCTTGAGGTTGATTGGGTTGTATGTCTTAATTACAAAACATTACTACATACTAGTAATTATCATTTTACTGATATGTCATTGTATTTTGATAGTTGTGAAAAAACCACTTTTAAGAGTGTAAACTAATACTTTCCAAGTTACATATACTTTGTTTCATAATAATAACTCTACTCCTATCTTTTATATTTTGTGAAGAAGAAAAAAAATGCAAGACTAAGGCACGAGGCGATATGCCGATATCCTACCCGAACAAGGAATATATCATTGGCTCTGAGTAATTTCCCAGGTCTTCTTTCGCCGATGATTTTGAGCACGGGTCTCGGGTACGAGTGCTACGCTTCTACTCTGTCTTTTTGTCACCCATTGATACCACCTATTCGAGGAGTGACCGAATGGAACTTCAGCCTTTGGCTGCAAACTGATTTTGTCTTTCCATGGGTGTTATTGTTGAAATTATTAATCGTAAACTTGAATATATTCAACACAATGAGTTTATAACTTATAACGGCTTACTCCTCTTTTCAAGAATTTTTATGTGGGTCGTCAACCTCGTATTTCTAACAGTTAATTCAATAATTGACTTCGTCTCTTTACAGGATCTAACATATAACAATTTAATTACAACCATTTGCTGTGTTGAATTAATCGAAGGTTCTTGTCATGGATGTTTATCATGAATGATGAATCCTATCAACATATCTAAAATATTATTATCATGTCTAAAAATATGTACTCCCTCGGTCCAAAGACAGTTGTCATACTTTCCTTTTTGGGGTGTCCAACAATAGTTAACACACCCCAAAAAAGGAAATAATTATTCTAACTTTTTTATTTTAATATACAATTTTATTCTACTTTACCACACCTACTTTTAAACTTTACTCACAACTACTTTACTTTTCACTTTTAAAATACATTTTTACTCTTTAATTTTTAATAAAAAATTAAAAAATAACAATTTTCTTAAACTCCGTGTCCAGCAAAGTATGACATCTATTAATGGCCGGAGGGAGTATGATCTATATAATATATATTTCTAAATTCTTTGTATGAGATGTAAAATTTCCTAAATCGAATCTGACTGGAAGTGTATTGAAACACACAAGATAGTATTCCGTATTTCTTCTTTTTGGAGGAAACATGACATGCCTAAAGATCAGAGAGTGACATGTAAGTTGGTGATTTCTCAGTGATTGGTAGGATTTGTACGGAACGAACACATTTTAAGAAAAATACTCACTCGTTCTTAAATCATAAAAAATAAAAAATAGTATATTTTTAAGTTAAAAATTATGCTTGTGAGTGAGTAATGTTTAAAAATTATATGTAAATACAATTGAGATAAGAATGCACAGTATTTTAATCTAGATAAAAAAGTACTTTAATTTTGTTCAGAATATCCATTTTCAACAAATTTAAAAATTAAGCGAATTGTGACGAATCAACTTTTTATTTTATCTTTCATTAATTATTTTTTGAAATTTTAAATCATACATTGAACTAATACTATATTTAAATATGGGGTTGGTAGTGTTGTTGGGCATTTTTGTGGGCCTGTTGATTGTAAGGTGGGTTCTTAGGAATTTGAATTCTTGGTTCCATGAGAGCAAGTTGGGCCACAAAAAGTATGATCTGCCACCAGGTGATATGGGCTGGCCCTTCATCGGCATCATGTGGCCTTTTCTCAGGGCCTTCAAGTCCAGCGATCCTGATTCTTTCACTCGCAGCTTAGCTCAAAGGTCCTTTCTCTCTCTTAAAAAACACACACAAAAAAATGTGCACAAAATTTGGTTAATTTCATGCCCTTTCTAAAAATAATTAAATTGTTTTTTTTTTGTTTTCTTTTATATATATACACGTTATGGACTTAACAATTGTTATACTCACTGAAAATATCTCATTTTTTTAAAGATAAAAATTCAAAAATAATGTATTCTATGAATAAAATGGTACTGCTAAAAGCATGTATTTTAATATTTATTTAAGTAATCAAAAGTGAAAAGTGTAAACATTTTAGAAACAATAAAACAGAAACTCGTGACATTTTTAGAAAAAACGGATATACTTAGTATGAAGTATAATACTAATAACTTCAACTCAATATGAATACTCCTATATTTTTATTTTTAAATTACATATTTACTCAGTAGGCATATGGAGTGTTCCGTACCGTATTTAATACTCTACTAGTATACTACTATTGTTGTGTCAAAAAGGTGTGACAATTATTTTTCGGACGAAGCCAAAATAGAATTTTAGTCAAATTTAATTAATTAATTAATTAACCGCAGATATGGTAACACCGGAGTGTACAAGGCGCACATGTTCGGCAACCCAAGCATCGTCGTCACCTCCGCCGAAGCCTGCCGGAAAGTGCTTACCGACGACGAAGCCTTCCGACCGGGGTGGCCGGCCGCCACCGTCCACCTCATCGGCCGGAAATCGTTCGTCGGAATCTACGACGAAGAGCACAAGTGGCTCCGCAAGCTGACCGCTGCCCCGGTCAACGGATTCGATGCGTTGACCGTGTACATGAAGTACATCGAGGAGAACGTAGTCGTGACTCTCGACAAATGGGCCGACATGGGGCAGATCGAGCTGCTGACCGCCCTCCGAAACCTCACGTTCAAGATCATCATGCACATATTCCTTAGCACCGAAGGTGAGGAAGTATGCGAAGCCCTAGAGAAGGAGTACACGGCTCTCAACTACGGAGTAAGGGCGATGGCGGTTAACTTGCCCGGATTCGTTTACTACAATGCACTCAAGGTTCGTGCGATTCTGTTTCACAATTGTTTGACAGTTTTCTTTTTTAAGTAGACATGTGCAACGGTTCAGAACCGTTGATTTCGGTTTCATATTTTTGGGAATCGGAACCGAACTGGGGTTTCATGGTTCTGATTCAGTTTTGGCATCGGTTCCAGTTTTCAAATCTTCGGTTCCGGTTCGATTTTGGGCAAGTCTACTTTGTAGTGCTTCCGTCCCAAATTATTATGATCGTTACTAAATTAAGAAAAATGTAATTTTTTGATTTTTTTAATCAAATAGTAAAGGATAATAATGTATTTTAAAATAAAAAGTAAAAATATTGTATTTAAAGTTTTAAAAGTAGGTGAAAAAGGTATAAGTAAAATTGTATTCTAAAAGGAAAAAATAAATTTTTTATTTCTTTTAAGGATTTTCATAATTAGTTGATATATCTTTAAAAAAGGAAAGTGTGCATAATTAGTTGGGACGAATGTAGTAATAAACTGTCAAAGTATTTTTAGTAAAAAAAATTCTTCAGGAACTGAAACTGAACCGGCTAAAATCGGTTTCGGTTCGGTTCGGTTTTGGAACTGGACAACCAGTTTCGGTTATATTTTTCCAGGAAGCGAAATCGAAACGGCTAAAAATCGGTTTCGGTTCGGTTCTGGAACCGGATAGCTTGAAATCTCGATTCGGAACAGCTGGTTCCGGGTTTGATTCGGTTTTGAGCAGGTTTACTTTGTAGTAAACTTTCAAACACTTGTGGGAGTATACTTTTTTTTACTAGTTTTTTCTTTCTTGGAATATAACCGAAAAACTGTCCGACCAACGCAGGCACGCAAGAATCTGGTGGCCGTACTCCAGGCCGTGGTGACTAAACGACGGGAGCAGAAGAAGAATCGTACGGGAAAGAAGGAAGACATGATGGATGCTCTTTTGGACGCGGAAGACGAGGCCGGAAAGAGATTGAGCGACGAGGAGATCATCGACATCTTGGTTATGTACTTGAACGCAGGGCACGAGTCTTCAGGGCACACCACCATGTGGGCAGCCCTTTTCCTGCAGCAACACCCTGAGGCCTTCAAAATAGCCAAGGCTGAGCAAGAGGAGATCGTGAGGAACCGACCGGACGGGCAGAAGGGCTTGACTCTGAGAGAAATTCGCAAGATGGATTATCTCAACAAGGTTCCTTCATTCGTTCGCTTCAAATTTCACCATATGCATTCTCAATAGGTACATAACAAATATTCGTTTAGGTGATTGATGAAACGCTTCGCCTGGTGACGTTCTCGCTGATGGTCTTCCGGGAGGCTAAGAAAGATACCAACGTCTCCGGTTACTTGATTCCTAAAGGGTGGAAGGTTCTGGTTTGGTTCAGAGATGTCCATTTTGACCCCAAGACTTATCCCGATCCAACCAAGTTCAATCCTTCCAGATGGGATGTGAGTTGTTGTGTCGTTTTTATTGAAGAATATATTCGACTAACTAATATTTTAATATAAATTCTCTAACAGTTCGAGGTGAAAGTTTTTATTTATTGTCAAGTTGCATAACTTCTTGTTTTAACTGCAGAATTTCACCCCCAAAGCTGGGAATTTCCTTCCTTTCGGTGGTGGAAGCCGACTGTGCCCTGGAAACGATCTTGCCAAGCTCGAGATTTCAATCTTCCTGCACCATTTCCTTCTGAACTACGAGTGAGTTATTATCGGTGTTTTTATTCTAATTTGAACTATATATAGTCTATAGGATAAGACAATAATGTGCATGTTCGATTCTTGTTTTTTGGCAGGTTCGAGCACCACAACCCTGCTAGCCCAGTGATGTACCTCCCTCATACGAGGCCCAAGGACAACTGCTTGGGAAGGATCAGACGAGCTTCTGCTTGAGAACTGCCATGCGTCGACTTCCTATAAAACTATATACTCCTATCTATTTGGCTTATAATAAAAATTACATTTACTTTGTTTGATTCAGCCATCCCAAACTTTATATCTAATGTGTATTTGAACTTCATTCATTATGATCGATGATGAGAAATGCAGTTTATCAGAATCACTTCTTACATCATCTTCTTTACTCAAAAATCCGATCATCGATGATCATCGTAAGCATTGATACATAATAATAATAATAATCCTAGGTCGCTGTTTTCGTTACGAACGATTCTGGACGTAAGTCCTGAGAGAAGGCGACTGCGTGAGAGCAGCAGCGTTTTTCTTCTGCATTCTCCGCCTCGCGACGAACCCACGAACCCAAGGCGTGACGTCCTCGTTGACCTTAATCATGACGAAGAAGATTACCCTGTAGGCTACAATCATGCTGAACAAAACACCGAGATCTTCCCACTTAGTCCGGCTAGTCTCGATCTGGAAAACGTTTTCCAGTATGTACTCTCCCGGAATCTTCATGAGATCAGGCGACTGGTTTTCGAACACCAGCCCTTCCAGATCGTTCTGGTACTGCCCCTGCAGAGCCCAGAAGTGGAAACTCACGTACGACATCGGATACCTCCAGAACATTTTCGGAATGTCGTTCGGTAGCCGGAAGTATCCGGAAACAAGCATGAAGATCCCCTGGATTCCAGCCCCTACAATGATGCCCATGAGGAAATTAGGCACAACACTCGCGATCGCCATCATGAGGCTCTCGACTACGGAAACGCTCGCGTAGAGGCAGAGCACGAAGAAGGCGTAGTGCGAGAATCCAGGGTGTAGGCGGACCATGAAGTAGCAGATCGTGCCCGAGACGAACGTGATCAGAACCAGAAACGGGGTCGCGGATAAGGTGTTGCTGATAACGAAAGCCGTCACCCCGTAGTGACCGTTGAGCCTTTCCCGTTGGAAAACTTTCATGTCTTCCACGAACGAAGGGAAGCCGCCGATCGACATGAAGGTGACGAAACCGAAGACGAAGGAGGCGCACGCGCCTCGTGCGAGGATGGAGTTGTAGTTTGTTCCGATGTTGTAGTAAATTGTGCCGATGCAGATTGTGACTAATACGTAGATGACGAGCCTCAGCCAGTAGTATCCGAAGTCACGAGACATGTTGACGAACGAGCGGGCGGTTAAGGTGATGGTCTGCATCAGGAAACTCGCCTGGCTACCTCCGGAGTCGAGGACGGTTCCTTTCTGGTGAAACAAAAATAAATCGAGTTAGACGAGAAACGTGTGGAAAAAAAATGAATCGTAGTACTACTCACGGATTTGGATATCTCCTCATCAATCCTTTGTTTTGCTGAATAGGAATACTGGGAAGTGTTGTAAGAGTGGACGAGTGTCCGGATAACTTCTGCTGTCGTTACTTGGTCCAGAGGGTCGTCGCTCGCCTCAAACTGAACAAGTAAAAACAGAGTTGGATCAGTTCAGAGAATATAGTACCTATATAACATGATCGTACGTACCCTCATTTTCATCGATCCTTTTAGCGTTGCTTTGACTTTGTCGAAATCCGAATTGATGCAGCGGAGGAAATGATCGGAAGGGTTCCTTAGAGCAGGACAAGGAAATCCAGCTTGAGCGAAAAACTGCACATACATATATATATATATATCCGAATCCGATTAGTATTAATGCACGAGTTATACATACGAGTGTATATATACAGTTGTTCTTGCCTCGTATGCTTCGGAAGCTTGACCGAAGTAAACTGTTTTACCGCCGGAAAGCAAGTATAATCGGTCGAACAGCTCAAACACTTCACTGCTCGGCTGGTGGATGGAGGCTATCACTGTCCGTCCGTCTCTCGACAGCCCGCGCAATGTCTGGATCACAAAGAACGCCGATGCACTGCCGAAATATAGAATACACTCATTGATATATAGAGTAGTTAATTAATTAATTAATTAATTAATTAACCTGTCGAGACCGCTGGTGGGCTCGTCGAGGAAAAGTAGCCTGGGCCTCATGAGGATCTCGACGGCGATGCTGACCCTCCTCCTCTCCCCGCCGCTGACGCCGCGCAGGTGCCAGTTCCCGATGACGGTGTCGGCGCAGTCCTGAAGCCCCATCTCGACGATCGTGCTCTCGATCAGAGCGCGTTTTTCCGACCACGGCATCCGGTCGGGGAGGCGAAGTCGGGCCGAGTAAGATATCGTCTCGCGAACCGTCAGGGTCCCGATCAAGTTGTCGTCTTGCGTCACGTACGCCTAATCAAATCCAGCCAAATGCGGTCAATCAACAAAATTAACCAATAATAAAAATAATAATAAATATATATATATATATATATATAATGCATGTGTGTGTACTGACGGCGGTGCCGAAGGAGAGTTTGGCCTTGCGGCCGTTGAGGAGGACGTTGCCGGAGAGGAAGGCGTTGGCGGCGAGGCGGCCGGAGAGGGCGTCGAGGAGGGTGGATTTGCCGGATCCGGAGGGGCCCATGAGGGCGGTGAAGGAGCCGGGCTCGGCGTAGCCGGACATTTTCTCCAGGACGTTCTGAGAGTCGCCGCTCGGGAGAGTGACGGTGACGGTGAGGTCTTTCCAGGCCAGCCGGGCGGAGATGTCGCCGGCCGTCTCCTTCCAGATGGTCTCGCTGAGGGGGCTCATGAGGCCGTTACCCGCGGCGGCCTCGATCTCCATGACGACTTCCGATGAGCTCATGTGGGGTAGTACTGTAGTAGTAGTAGGAATATTGAAAGAAAAAACGCATGGGATGAAGTAAATGAGTGAGTTGAAATAGAGGGAATGGAGGTGGGGCCCACCGGCCTGGGGGGTAATTGATGATAAGCGCAGGTAGTAGTTGAATTGAATGAAGCTGCTGCTTAACAGAGGGAGGTAGGAACAACATAAATTTTGCGGAATTCAACTCCGATCTAATCGAATCGAATCATACATTATTAATATTCTACGTACCCCCTTTATACGACGTCGTTGTGACTGTCGTGCAGAGTGAGTTCGTTGCAAACACAAAGATCTTAGTGTCCTGCGTGGCGATTCTTTCCTTTTTATGAGTAACAATTTTGCAAGTGCGTCCGGAATTTCGGCTGCGATAGTCCTTGCCTTTTATTTATTTCAATTTCTTCTCTAATTAACATTTTTTTTTTCATATTCAGACAAAATGTCTCAATTATTTTGAGACAGAAATAATAAATTAAATTTCACATACTCTCTTCACGTTGACTTTTTTCAACGTCTAATGCATATGATAAACAATATACAAAAATTATGGAAAAATTACTCAAATAAAATTTAACTATATTAGTGGATGAAGGGAGTATTATCTAAACAAAATATAAGTGAAATATTTATTAAATATTCAATACAGAATATTATTTTTGCAAAACTTGTACTGAATCTCAAATAAATGTACCAACTCTTCAAATTTGGGAGACAAAGAAGCAATAGTAGCATTTTACCTATTACAAAATTGCGAGACTAAAGTCAAAACTATGGGTGAGCGTTTTGGTTTGAAAACTCGAGATGGACCCAAAAAACATGAAAAAAAAAGACTGCCGAACTCAATGTTTTTTGGGATCGGCTGGCCAAAAATTTAAATGTCAGTCTGAGCTCGAATCCAAAAAAAGTTGAGACCGAAAGCTTGGTTTCACTTTTTTTAAGGTATATTTGAATAAACTGTACTAGTTTGAGATCACATCTTGATCTCAAACTCAGCTTGAATCGTTCGAACAAATTTTGAACCTAGCCTTGAAAATTTTGCCCCTGCTCAAAACTACACATATAATTTTATACACACCTTATAATAGGTGACCAAAAATTGCATTATTTCCTATTTTTTATTTGTTCCCGCAGAAATTTGGTCATAAGTAAAGTGAGTATAATTGTTTGTTAATTTACCTCATGATTTTTAGAAAATCTGTCATAAATAAGACCGACATTTTCTTTTGACTTGTTTGTATATTTGGAAAAAAATACAATTTGCAAAATAATAGTAATAAACATGAAAATTTATGTTATAATCTAAATAAATGGAGTATATAAATAGGTAGAGATTTGGTAATTTAAAAAATCACTTGTAGGTTGTAATATTATTATGTAATTTAAATTAAATTAAATTAAATTAAATTATGTTGTCAAAAAAAGAATAAAACAATTAGAGTTTGGCCCAATTGGTTCACTCTGCGAGCGAGACCATCCCCATGGCGCTTCTTCTGTTGTCAGCATTCCTATTCGGGGCGCTAACCGTCGTTGCCATGGAGGCCGTCGGATTATGGTATCTGATTCGCAGTCTGAATCGGAAAATCGAGAGAGAAGAAATCAAAGCCGAGTCCCCGCCGCCCGTTTCCTTTCCCGGTGATCTCAACCCGTCGTTGCACGACAAGCAGGTGACTTATACGGTTCATTCGTGATTTCACGATCGAGTTTTTTTCTTTCTTTTGGGAAGAAAAATTGTTGTGTGTTGAAGTCGTTGTGTTACTATTCTGTACATTGGATATTAATGTGGGAAAACGAAGGTGTAAATGGCGTGGATCAAATAGGCCATTTCAGTTTTCAGAATTAGTACTCGTGAGATTATCTGGTTATGCCCTTCAATTCGGTTTCAAACACGCAAAAGTAGGCCGGCTTAAACCACGAAATTTAGATCACTTGAAATTGCCTCGTAAATGGATAAAAAAAAGCTAGTGTGTTGCTGTGTTCATTCTGTTTGCTTCAATGTTTTTTTGTAATATAGTTGAATTATGAGGTAGATTTGAGAGCATATTGTGAAACTAGTATTCGGCAACATATTAGGACTACTACTCGCACAACAAGGAAATATGATGACCTCGCGATTATCACTCTCATCTTTTGGGGAGCATCAATTATCTACTTTTCACATTTAGGACCTTTTCCGTAACTTCATATTTTGTATGTAATTCCATAATTTGTGAGTGAAGGCTGTCATATCTTGTAAGTACAAAATTCCGTTTATCTGTAGAATACATTTGGTTATTCCTCGCATTGTCTCTTAATGATGTTACACACACTTGACCCAATTGCTTGCGTGTCCTTCTGAGTTAATTTCGTGAAAGTCCATTTATTCCTATTTATTGACTGCTTCAGAGCTATATACGAGTATCTCTTTTTTTCCTTTGATGATTTATATCTGATGTTGAACTCCCATTTCAAGGTGAAGACATATTCATTGATATGACATAGTGTCTGATTAATGTAGTAACAAATTGATCATGAGTCTTGTCTCCTCATTGATCATGATTAATAGTATCTGATTTCTCTTGGCATGATTAATATGGAGCAGACTCATGTTCAATAGTGAATTGAATTACTTGAACTTTCGTTTAAACTTTGTAGCTTGATGTTTATGTTTGTTTCCTCATCTGAGACTAAGAGAGCAAAAAAAACATTGAAGTGGATAAAGAAATGAAACTGCAAGGTATAACTATACATATGAATTGAATCTGCATTTTGCTTTCAGGGGTCTATTTGGATTCTAGCACCAGATAATCTTCCGAAATTGAAACCTGAGGACAAAAGGCGGAAAAAGGAAATCTTGGAGGTTACGCCTGTCCGAAAAAATGCAAGAATTAGAGATCATTATCTTATAGTGATGGAATCAGATGGTTCTTGTGCAGAGATTTTACTAAAAGGCTGTGCAATTGCAGCTGTTTCCGGTACAAACTTGTCTTCAAGAAAATGGTAATTAAAGATCCCCTAGACACTGTTTATGGGAGTTCAAATTCATGAATTTTTAAAATCAAATATCTTGATGTAAATGGGTGTACGAGTGTATTAAACGACAAGGGTAAACAGGCTCCAAGTCGAGCCATCTACTTTTGGCGGTCTGAAAATCTCTTAATACATATTCACTTGTTCAAAAGATTGAAGAATCTTCTTAAATTATTTATATGTATGTCTTAATACATGTATCAATTGCATAAAATTATGTTTCTTTAACTATTGATATGTCGATTTCTTAGCAACTAACTTGTTATCTTGCAGTTATGGAAAAGATTCAACTTACTCTAGTTTTCTTTCCCTCATAAAAGGGCAAAAAGGTACCCAATCAAAGTGGAGAGCAAGGATTCAGCCATATATAACGGATATAAAATTATTTATTGTTATCTTGAGACATCCTGGGAGAAGGAATCCTGGTGTAAGGCCCTGCGTCTTGCTTCCTGTAACAATGAAGAGAAAATTACTTGGTTTTCCAAGTTGAATGTGGACTTTCACAATTACTTGGCAGCACTAAATGCTGGATATCCTTCATTTATGAAGCCGCCTGCAAGTTCAAATACTGAATTGATAGATAAGTCAATTAAGCTTGACACTTCCTCATCGAAAGTTCGTCATTTCTTGAAGAAACTTACTAAAAGGGCTCCTAAAAGTGGGCAAGACTATAAAGCCAATGGAGTAAGAAAGATTAATGAAAGATCTCGTTCATTCCAAGATTTTTCCCTGATGAATGATTTAGCTAAAATGCAAACAGCTGAAAAGGCTCCCAGCATGTTTTCTGATGATGCTAGCATAACTTCATCAATTTCCAACTCCACAGAGACAGGGACTGGAAGTCATTCATCTCGAATTTTGGATGCAGATTCAATACTCAAGTGTCCTGACGAAGGAACATTATGCGTGAACATGATACTTTCGCGACTGTTCTTTGATGCCAGTAATAATCTTCACATTAAGAGTTCCATTCAGAGTCGAATACAGGTATGTGTAATGTATTTACTTAAACTTGCTCATATTTTGTGAATCTTCTTTTTGTGCATAGTTTGCCATTTTTATTATTATTATTGAATCTCGTTAAGAAGATGTGAGGAATCGTAACATGTACAGTTAGAAAGATGAAAAATAATTTATTTTGTTTCATTTGTTAACACTTGCAATCACTTTATAAAGATTGAAACTTGAAAGTGTAGGCACGTATTTACTCATTAACTGAATATGTGTAAGTTACAAAAAGGTGGATACTTATCTAACTTGACAACTCTTTGCCTTTTGACTTGCAAGAAGTATTCAGTGCAAGATTTAGGCTCCGGTTGTTTGTGATATTTTTTTACAAAATATTTATTATGGTGACTACTGATAGGTGTCTTCAAGAAATAAAGATGCAGAACATTATTATGTATAGGATCTCCGATGTGTTCTTATTTTCTTGTTCCTTTTATGATAAGTCTTAAAAATGGTATTGATACCATATAGGAATATTCCAAATGTTGTGATGCAATTCATATAGCGATGCGTTCTTGGTGTGTGGATTATATTCCGTACATAACCATTTTTATTTATAATGCAACAGAGGGCATTACCTAATATGCGAATACCCAGTTACATAGGTGAGATCACTTGTACAGCTGTGGATCCTGGTAGTCTGCCTCCACACGTCCTTGCGATGAGGGTTCTTCCCTCAAATATGAATGAGTTGTGGTCCTTAGAAATCGATGTGGAGTATTTAGGTGGCATGGTTCTGGAGTTTGAGACAAGGCTTGAAATTCAAGAATTTGAAAGAGAGAAAAAACGCAGCTGTACAAACAATGCTGGTGAGGTCACTTCTGACCTGCTGGAAGGTTTTGTGCCTCTTGGGGAAGAGTTGAAACTTTCTGAAGAGGCGATTGGGGATAATAAACAAGAAGTAACGCATGATATAGGTGTGTGATCGAACTACTTGCTCTTAGTTCTTTGTGCACTATCAAATGTTATATATTATGTGACAACCTTGATGCCTGTTTTTTTTTTTTTTTTTTTTTTTATCTTACTGAATCATTAGTCGCTCTTGCTCCTAATCTAATGAATGATTAATATATTTTCTGGGTAAGCCATCACGTTTGAATGTATGGTATAGATGATCTCTAGATTTTGATAGACATTATTATAGGTATCTTCAAGTCCTACCATGGGTTTTATTCTATTTCGAAAGGTTCTGCACGAAATGTGGTTGCGAGTTAATGATTTGAGCTACAGTATATTTTGATGCTATTCTATTAGAAAACAAGAATTACGTTTTCGGTTGCAGAGTGTCACCCACTGTTGATGTAGATCAAGATAATCATGTTCAACGCCGTTAAGTTTTAACAGGGTGCCTGAACATTTTTCCCCCTTTTCAACTTATGTTCTTGTGCAGATGAGATTGAAAACTCCAAAAGCACTGCACATGCATCGTCTCAAGGGTCAAGATGGAAGTCAATATTACATTCTATCAACAAACATGTGTCACAGGTTCGTAATAACATTCTATTCTTTTCAGTTAATTTATGTTAGTTTTTTTCTGCTTTTCAACTCAGCAGCATCAAGATGTTCTCTATTAAATTCATTTCCACGAAGCAGTACTTTGAATCTCGTGCTTGGTTTGTGTTTCAAATCTTCTCTGAACCAGTTTATGTTTTGTTTTGAAGTGTTTTCTTGTAATTTCTTTTGTTTAGTTTTGAAACTGTACACTTCTGAAGGGAAGGGCACAGCAAGCACCAATAGTTTATTTCTGAAAATCACATTGATTTGGCTTTTAAGTGGCTCCAGTTTAGAAAAAGCCTTTGTTGAAACTTATATTGAACCCCAGCATTATTTTTAATCTGACGCTCGTTATGGTTCCAATGCGTAGAAGCATAGGAAGTATTACTTAATCTCTATAGATAAGATGCCCATGCGATTGCAAAACTCATTTAAAGTGTAAAACCTTATCACAACTCACAAAATTGTATAAAAAATATTATGGACCCACGTGTACCATTGTTCTACACTTCTACGGGCCCCGAATTCGGATTCATACTGCAAATAATTTCCTACCTACCTTTACAAATATGAAAACATAGAAATGCATGAAAAGAAAGATGAACCATAACAATGGACATTTATGTATTTTGATTTACCCAGCCAATATGTCAGACAAGTACATTCTAAATTAACTTTCCATATCTTATGGATGCTTTCATGAGTTTATAACTGATTTTTTCAAGGCACATAAAGTGCAACCAAATTAGAATCAAGCACTTGTGTTCTTGTTATCCTGATTACTCTTCATTTTCTGAAGGTTTCTCTCTCCTTGGGAATAAAGGTTTCTTCTCTTACTGGAACGATGCAGTTGTGCATGAAGCCTCCACCTTCAGATCAATTATGGTTTGGGTTTACTTCTATGCCTGATATTCAACTTAACTTGGAATCTTTTGTTGGGGACCACAAAATTACAAATGGGCGTGTTGCTTTGTTCCTCATCAGTCGATTCAAGGTAGCATTCTTTTCTCATAACACAGTAACTTCTTAGCACATTATATGCTCCTGAGAAAATATATTCATGTCCCAAGCTAATTATATGTATGTTCGGTATGAGTTGTATGATGATTTGAGCCCAATTGAAGTACTTCCTAGTTTATAAGAAATCGAATTTCTAATTATGTGTTGCATTAGAAATAGAAGAGCGCAGGAAGAAAATTAAACTTTGCATAGATCGTATGATGACCAAGTCTAACCCCATTTTCCTTTTCTATTCCTTTTCCGTGCTCTCTATCTTCTAGTCACATACCCTACTACAGTTTATCATCAGAAATTTATCTATAGAAGGCCAAAATAATGGGAATGTATATCATGGACCCGGGTCTTAAAGGAACAAAGTTGTGTGCTTACATTTTCATGTGTTAACTTGTTTCTAAGGATCTTATATAATAATCTTTTAGAAACTTGAGGTCGAGTCGGACATCTTTCTTTCAGGCAGCTATTCGTGAAACTTTGGTGCTTCCAAACACCGAGTACGTCTGCATTCCTTGGATGCTGGCAGAGAAAGAAGATTGGGTTCCTAGGAAAGCAGCTCCTTTCATGTGGTATAGAAATAATCAAAATTCTGCTAGTAATAATACCAGAAAACAAAAAGTGCCGTGCATCCCTGCAGGGGATGAAGTCAATCATGGAAACTTAAACAAGTCTCAAGTCAACCATGATAATTCAAAAACCATAAGTAGTATCCCAGAAGATATATGTGAATCTTTGGACTCTTGTGCATCATCGTCGAGTTCAATGGACGAGACAATATTCCAAGAACTGAAAGCCCCTTTATTACTAGAGAAGGATAAACAAGAATGTTCTACGAGGAGCATAGAGACGGACAAACAAGTTGTTCTCGTGCAGTGTCCATCACAGATCCTTGCAGAAGTACAGCAAATTCACAGCTCGGACGATGATGATACTACAAGAAAACTAACAAGGATAGGGACGAAAGAGCGTATGCGTGGGTTGGGGAAGAAGATGGGAGAAAAGCTCGAGGTTAAGAGGCGTCACCTGGAAGAGAAGGGAAGAAGTTTTGTCGATAGGATGAGGGCGCCATGATAATTTATTCTTTATCACAGATATTCTTTATGTTGTAGCATAGATAGTACCATTAGGGGTCCAAAGGAGATCCTGTTGTATGAACTCGGTCTGCGTAAATAATACTACTATACGGCAGAAAAAAAAAAAAAGACTAAAAAGCATTACATTACAAATAGTGGTTTCAAATATCTGTAAACAAGCTATTTTCATTTTTCACCCCACAGCTTTAGATAATTGAAATTTGTTCTATAACATCGCTTTTCTTTTTGTGCGATTATTTAATATTATGATTAGGTACCAAAACAAAAACATATATTTCCTCTCTCCAATAGTCATATTTTCATTGAAATTTATGACAAAAGAATATAAAGATGCTTGTCATACATAGGGGTTAAAAACGAGCCGAGCCGAATCGAGCTTTGAGCTTATCGAGCCGGCTCGGAAAAAAATTAGCAAGCTCGAGCTCGACGAGCCGCTCGGACGGTGCTCGAGCTTAGCTCGCGAATTTTTTCTCATGCTCGAGCTCGGCTCGATCGAACCGCTCGACTTTTGCTCGCTCGATTAGTTCAACACCAGCTTGTTCGAGTGACCATGCTTGTATTGCTCGAGAAAGTACTCAAAAATTTTGATCCACCCGACTTGATATATATACACATATTAAATTATTTAATTAAATTTTTTTATGATTAGGGCTAGGGCGACTTGATATATATACACATATTAAATTATTTAATTAAATTTTTTTATGATTAGGGCTAGGGCTCGAACTCAGAATAATTTAATTTTTTTTTATAAACTCGCCTTTAAATTTATTATTTTATGTCCGAGCGGCTGGATGAGACGCCAGCCGCTCGATTTTTCAAGATTAGGGCTCGAGCTCAAATAGAATAATGGCTCGATTTTTCAAAATTAAGGCTCGAGCTCAAATAGAATAATGCCGCTTTTCAAGATTAGGGCTCGAGCTCAAATAGAATAATGCCGCTCGATTTTTCAAGATTAGGGCTCGAGCTCGTCTCGAATAAAATAATGCTCCACTCGAGCCGAGCATTAACTCGAGCAGCTCAATTCGTTTCCAGCCTTAGTCATACTTTCTTTGTAATTTAAAAAAAAAATGTATAACAAGTATTTGAATAATTTGATCATTCAAACAAAACTATATGCATAACAAAACTATACACCTATAAAATTAAGCAAATTAAAAATATCTCATCAATTCATCTTTCCCCAACAACTTACAAATATATCTAACCACAACAGACAACAAAACAGTGTATTTAATTATTTATTTATTAGTTTGTTTATTGACTTCCATGCATGCCATCGCAAATAAAACAAAAAAAGGAAACAAGCAAACAAACAAGGAAGGTAGCTAGTAATCCTCAGGAGCCAGAGGCTGGTGATGGGTATGGACAGTGTGGTGTGAAGGAGCTGATCCCTCCGAGTCGGACTGTATGATCCCAAACTCATAAACCACAGCCGACAGGGCCGCACCCACAAACGGGCCGACCCAATAGATCCAGTGACTCTTCCACCTCCAGCCCACCAACGCAGGCCCAAAAGCCCGTGCAGGGTTCATCGATGCCCCTTCGAAAGGCCCACCAACGAGCGTATTCGCGCCGACTATGAAGGCAATCGCGAGCGGCGCGATCGTGCCCATGCTTCCCCTCTTCGGATCGATCGCGGTGGCGTACACCGTGTAGACGAGACCAAAAGTCAGTATGATTTCCATCAGCAGGCCGTGAAGCTCTCCCACGCCGCCGCCCACCGAGAACCCAACCGGCCTCTGCGAATTGATAATTAAAATTGATGCGCGAAATTAGATGGCGATTAATTAATTAATTAATTGATTGATTAATTAATTAACCATGTCATTAGTAGAGAGGCGCAGGAGGAGAGAAGCGACAACCGCCCCCAGCAGCTGAGCGACCCAGTAGAACACGGCGCGGACGACGGACACCCTGCCGCCGACGAGCGCGCCGAAAGTGACGGCGGGGTTCACGTGGCCGCCGGAGACGTTGATGCTGGAGGCGATCGCAGCGAACAGGGAGAGCGCGTGGGCGAGTGCGATTGCTACTAGACGGGACGCGCCGAGACCGGAGTCGTACTTCTGGTCGTACATATTATCTGCGGATTAATTAATTAATTAATCTGAAAAAATAATAAGTAAGAAAAAGTAAAATTGATTGCGTACTGATAGCGAGGACGGAGCCTTCTCCGGCGAAGACGAAGATGAAGGTGGAGAGGAACTCGGACAGGGCGGCCTTGACGGAGTCCGGGTGGGCGGCTTCTTCGGAATTACCGAGTTCGTACCGGCGAGGCATGATAATGATTATGATAATGATCGATAGAACAATTAATCTGTGTGTATATATGTATGATCGAAGTGGTGGTAGCGGGGGTGGTGGTGGTGGTGGTGGGCACGTGGGAGATGAGATGCAGGAATCAGGACACGTGTGTGTCATGCGTCTTGCATGTGTGTGCCTGAGGATAATTATTAAATTGCTTGTAAGACGAATTTATCACAGTATCGTAATTCGATTAGTTTCTGCGAATTTGGAGCCTAGGCTACTATTCGGTCCAGACCCAATCCTAAATAGAATAAGATGAAATTCAGTGAGAGAATATGATGAAAAGTGAGTGACTAGGCCCACCTAGAAAGCCCAAATAGGTGTGGGTTTAGTTTAGTAGGCCCTCAACTTTTCGTCTCACCCAATCCGTTTTGGTCTATTTGAGCGAGGTTAATTGCTTAGTTTATTTATTAACTCAAGATATTTACACCTCAATATTATTTTACACACCCTAATTTAATTTACTTTTTAATTAAATTAAATTATTCAAGTACAAGACCAAAATTACCCTTGTTATTTTAAAAAAATAATTTACTAGCCACACCCCCCTTCCCCAATTCTCAAATCACGACAACGGTCTCCTGTATAATTCATGATCACCTTGATTGGAATGTAGTTTGGGTCTTGTTGTAATCTCTCATCCTCAATTTTCGTGCTAGTCAAAAGAACTACGATATAAGAGTTTAGAGTTAATTTTATTTTTTTAATTAGGGTTTCAGATAAGAACCCGAATGAATATTTCACAAAAGGAAATCGAGAAAAACCTCTCCGCCGCAAGCGATCGTCAACAACGCTTCGTTGAGAGTTTATTAAAATGATTATAAGTAT
Organism: Euphrasia confusa; assembly: GCA_954870475.1. Taxonomy (NCBI): domain Eukaryota; kingdom Viridiplantae; phylum Streptophyta; class Magnoliopsida; order Lamiales; family Orobanchaceae; genus Euphrasia; species Euphrasia confusa. Next base: position 37,935,022 of record OX940956.1, on the reverse strand, counting down.
GATGCATAGACGTCGACGACGAGGAACATGACGAGAGTGGTTTTGAAGAAATATATTAATTTCATACTGTATTATGTTTTTAGTGTTAATTTTTCGGTTCTTCTTTTAATTATTTTGATTACGAGTATATAGATGTGTTTTGTAATTAGAATTGTTTTTGTTAGTTTTCGTTAATCAAATTCTGAATAAAATGTGTTGTTCCCCATTTTCTTAAGGCCCATTATGATCGGATTACGCCCCGAGTTCAGATCCGATCAGAGATAATTCACTTAACGAATAAACGAGGGGACCCAGCCAGTGACCACACGCGATCACTGAGGCACGGAGACCTAACACCATCGAACACCTTCGGCACGGATGCGCCGCGAATATATTTAACCATTTCATGATTTTTCTGTTCGCAGAAACTTCCCGCAGCGTGCCATACTTGAGGTCTTTGTTGTCACCGAGGAGATGAGTGTGATTTGATCGCCAGGGCCGGCGGTTTGCAACCCGGTCCAAGGATGTCCGGATAGTGGCTCAGCAAAAGGGAACAACTCGTTCAAGTTAGACCGGATCCGGGGCAAAAGAGGACATCTCATTATAAGGGGTACAAAGGAGATTTTCCCCTAATACAAGGGGTAATGTGTGTAATTATTCAAGGAAAAGCCCATGTAATTTAGGCCCAAGCCCATGTATAGAAACCCTAGTCTATGTACTATAAATAGTCAAATTTCCTCATTTGTAAAGAACAAGCACAATTCCCAAGAAATATACCTGGAATTTAATACTAGAAGCTTTTAGCTGTTTCCTTATTTGTTCTCTCAATCCCCAAAACATCAATACGTTCGCGGGTGGATTCCTGTTAGGATTTTCTGCCCGTAAACAATTGGCGCTAGAAGGAGGGGTGATCCTCGGGCGTTGAGCGAACAAACTTAGGAAATATATCATGGAGATGCTAGAAATAGGTCTTCCGAACACCGCAACTGTGGGGGAGTCGGCAAGCAGAAATGCCCGCGACAACGGAAAGTCCCCCGTGGTAGAAGGGGGATCGGAGGTTCAGCTGCCCCCGATCTCCAGAGAAGAGCATCGCCAATGGGCGATGATCGAGAAACTGAGAGCCGAGCAGCGCGAGCTCGCGGAGAAATAGAGGGTCATCACAGAAAGGTTGGCCGAAGAAAAGAAGAAAGCGAACATCCAAGAAAGCGAGGTCCCCGATCTCAATATTGAACACTTGCAATCCCCTGAGGAAATAAAGCGGACCATCCAGAAGCTGAAGGAACGTTCCCGCTTTCTAAAAGGAAAGGAACAGCCGAGGACACCAGAATTAGAGGGAAGGCGTTTGGATGCTGACTTCGAGGAAGAGAACCTTCAACCTGATAATGTCCAAGTGACCATGAAAAAAACTGGAGGGCGCATTGTCCGCACGATGAACAGAGGTCGGCCCCAAGTCACCGTTGATCAGGATCTAGAACGGCGTTTGAGTGAGATGGAAAAGAAAATCTCTCAGCAGGAGGCCGATCCTAAAAAGCGGTCAGCTTTGGTTGAACCACTGACTTTGCGAGTGGAAAGGGCGCGGGCACAGTTGGATATTGCCCCGCTCCTGTCTTTGACATATGATGGAAGGACTGATCCCGAGGTCCATTTAAACAAATATAACATATACATGGTCGGGCGCGGTGCCACCGACGAGACCAAATGCAAGCTTTTTCCGCTGACTTTGGGGGATGCAGCTCATCACTGGTATACCGGGCTCCCCCACAGATCGATAGACACCTTTGGAGAGCTGGGAGAAACCTTTATATCATACTTCGCCTCGAGGGTCAGGTGTCCGGAAGGACGACAACGCCTGATGGGAATCAAGCAGCGGATAGACGAATCCGATGAAGAATATGTTGAACGCATCGAGACCATTGTGATGCAAGGAGAACAGGTCGGAGAAGAGGTTTTGGTGCACGCCGCGGTAAGCGGATTGAAGGCCACGTCCGAACTTTTCAAACCCATGATGAAAGATTACCCCAGAACTTACACGGAATTTTGGCGAAGAGCCGGCGAAGAAATTGCGCAGCAGCGGATCTACGCTCAGCGCATGAAGGAGTTAGAGCCCGGGAAGGGCAACAAAGAAGCTGTAGAAAAGAAGGATTGGTCGAAAAAGCCCGGAGGGTACAAAGGGTATCAAGGCCCTAAGAAAGGCGAACAGGGAAATCATAAGGTTGAAGATGGAAATCTGCTGGGGAAGAGTCCCAGGGCGATATTACAAATCTTCATGGAAAATCAGATAAACGCCCTCTTTCCCCCGAAACCTTTGTATACGCCCCCGGACAAGAGAAATCCTCGGAAGTGGTGTGCCTTCCACAAGGCATCGGGCACACAACGGATGAATGCCGCGACCTAATCACGCAACTCCGCCGTATGTTCGATGAAGGGAAGTTAGGACAGCTGTTGCGGGAACCGAAGAGAGGCCGCGATCACAATCAAGGCAATCGCCAAGATTACAGGCCGCAGCAACAACCCAGGCTAGAGGGGCCACCGATGAACCAAAACTTACTGCCCCCGCCCCCGCCGGCTGGCGGGCTTCAACAAAATGAGTTCCCTCCGGATTTGAACGGAGGAAGAGTAAACATGATCGGGGGCTTGACCCCCATCATCCATAAATCTAAACGACAGCGGAAGGAGGATTTGCGAAAATGGGAAGGCATCAACTCGGTGATCCCGTTCAAGGAGCTAACTATAGCCAAAGGCGTGACCATCACGTTCAACGATCGAGACCGGGAAGGCATTGCATACCCGAAGGAGGACGCGCTGGTCATCACGACCAAGATTTTGGGGGTTGAGGTCGCGAGGATCCTGATCGACAATGGTGCCCACTGCAACATAATCTTCAAATCGACTCTGGACCAGCTCGGGGATTTGGTCAACTACGTGAAGCCCTACAAGGAGATGCTGAAGGGCTTCAGAAACGTGGTCGTGTGCCCACTGGGAAAAATCACAATGTCTGTTGAATTGAGGGATCATTGGAATCCGGAAGTGAAGATCACAAGGATGATGGATTTTATTATTGTTAACTCTGAGAGTGTCTATAATGCTTTCTTCGGGAGGCCGTTTCTCGATGTTTTCGAGGCTGTGGCGTCCTCCTATTATTACTGTGTTAAATTTCCTACCTCTAACGGATCCATTGGGACCGTGAAAGGGGATCAATATATGGCCAAGAAGTGTTTTGATTATCCCGATTTTTCCACGCACTACCGATTGATAAATATGCTCGAAGGAAATGACGAACAAGTTAACACTGGGGCATTTGGAGATCCCGATCACCAAATAAACGAACAATTAATAAATGACAACGAACAAATTAAAGAAGAGAATGAGGAAACAATCCAACCAATAGAACCCGACGAGGCAGACATTTTGAATTTTCAAATATTACAGATCCTGATCGATGAAGTACCCGAAGAAATCCGAGAGGGTAAACATGAGGCTGAGACGACAAAGATCGTGACCGGAGACGACCCCGATCCCCGTTTGGGGTACGAGCCCGAGGAGATCGAAGATCCTCAGGGACCTTCCCAATTCACAGCGGTCGACGAATTGGAGAGGGTGAAGTTGGACCCTAACCGTCCGGATTTGGAAGTGTTCATAGGGTCTAGAATCCCAGATAAACTAAAGGGTGAGCAGATAGATTTTCTGAAGGAAAATACCGATGCGTTCGCATGGTCGCATAAAGATATGGTCGGGATAAGTCCTGAACACGCTTGTCATCATTTGAAAATAGACCCGAACAGAAAACCCGTGGCGCAGAAAAGGAGAAAAATGGGTCCCGAAAAATACGCGGCGTTAGCAGAAGAAGTAAAGAAGTTGGTCGATAATGATCTCGTGACCGAGGCGTCAGAAGAGCCCCAATGGGTCGCGAATGTAGTTTTGGTGAAGAAAACCAATAACGCGTGGAGACTATGTATCGACTTTACCGATCTGAACAAAGCTTGCCCGAAAGATTATTTCCCCCTCCCGCATATAGACCACCTGATCGATAGCTTCGCTGGGCACGCGATCTTTTCAAACTGTGATTGCTATGCAAGATATCACCAAATTCCCATGGCCGCAGAAGACATGGAATGCACGTCTTTCTACACTGATAAGGGTATTTTGTGCTGGAAGCGGATGCCTTTTGGTTTAAAAAACGCAGGAGCGACTTATCAGCGATTAGTCAACAAAATGTTCGCCGAACAGATCGGGGACACGATGGAAGTATACGTGGATGATATCATTATCAAGAGCAAAAGCGAGGAAGACCACGTGAAAGACCTGTCTACGGCGTTCGCGATCTTGAAAGCTTATAATATTAAGTTGAATCCGAAAAAGTGCCACTTCGGGGTGTACGCTACAAAGTTTTTGGGACACATAGTCCACCAGCGGGGAATAGAGGCAAACCCCGAAAAGATTGATGCGATCATAAATCTGAGAGAGCCCAAATGTTTGAGGGATGTACAAAAATTGACGGGATGCTTGGCAGCGTTAAGCAGGTTCATCTCACGACTGGGAGATAAGAGCAGGCCTTTCTTTAAAGCCATTAAAAATCAAAAGTTCCAATGGGGAAAAGAAAGCCAAGAAGCGTTTGAAAAACTGAAAGAGCACTTGAGAGATCCCAAAATCCTATCTAAGCCCTTGTCCGGGGAGAAACTCTTTCTTTACTTAGCAGCGTCCGAACACGCCCTGAGCTCGGTGCTCGTACGAGCAGAAGGGCGGATCCATCACCCCATTTATTTTGTCAGCCAGGCACTCCATGACGCAGAAACCAGATACACCCCTCTAGAAAAGTTAGCTTATGCTTTAGTCATGAGTGTCCGGAAGCTCCGACCGTATTTTTTCGACCATCCGGTAGAAGTCTTGACCACCATGCCTCTAAGACAGGTCCTGCAAAGGCCAGATACGAGCGGGAGGTTGTTAAAATGGAGTCTAGAGGTCGGACAATATGATATCACTTATGCTCCCCGCACCGCGATCAAAGGACAGGTCCTAGCTGATTTTATCGTAGAGCTAACTTTCCCAAAGATTGTCCCCACGAGCGACTTCCCGCCGTGGAAATTGTATGTAGACGGGTCGTCGAACAGTTCCCACGCCGGGGCTGGAATAACGCTAATTGGGCCCGAGGGACAATCTTTCGCGCACGCAATCAAATTCGAGTTTGCGGCGACCAATAATGAGGCGGAATACGAGGCCTTGATCGCGGGTTTGAACCTAACACTGGCGGTGGGAGCACAGCATGTCCATATCTTCATGGACTCCCTGTTAGTGGTAAACCAGATTAAAGGCGAATACGAGACGAGGTGCGAGAGGATGGAGAGGTATTACGAACACGTTTTGGCCCTGTGCGAAAAATTCCCCAAGATCTTCATCGAGCAAATCCCCCGGGAGCAAAACTCACAGGCAGATGCCCTCTCGAAGTTAGCTTCATCTGAAGGAGTCGCGGACATAACGAACGTCATTGTCACAAGTTAGGCGAGTTCAGCCATAGAAGAAAAACAGGACTTGATGATAATCGACCGGGGGGAGAGCTGGATGGACCCCATAAAGGCATATTTAACCACAGGGGAGCAGCCCGAGGATAAAGTGGAGGCCAGACAGCTAAGGATCCGATCGGCCAGATACACTTTGATCGGAGGCGTTTTGTACCGACGAAGTATGCGAGATACACGATGGAGTATGCGGAAACCATGCGGGTGGGCAATCACTAGCACACAAAACTGCCCGCCAAGGGTATTACTGGCCCACGCTAAGGAAAGACGCGATCCGATACGCGAGAAAGTGTCATCGGTGCCAGATCACCGCTCCAATCATCCGAACACAGCCGGGATATCTTAACTTAATATATAGCCCGTGGCCGTTTGCCTCGTGGGGAATCGACCTTATCGGCCCGTTGCCAACGGGGCCAGGAGGAGTAAAGCACGCGGTAGTGGCCGTAGACCAAGTGGGCCGAGGCAGAACCACTACAGAAAATCGATCAGAAAGCCATCATTCGTTTCATTTGGAAAAACATCATCTGTCGATTTGGGATCCCGCATACGATCACATCAGATAACGGGAAGCAGTTCGACGGACAGGAGATAATGGAATTTTTCGAAAAGTGGAAGATCAAAAAATCTTTCTCTACACCCTACCACCCCCAGACAAACGGACAGGTGGAGGCAGTTAATAAAATTCTGAAACATACTATCAAAGCCAGAATCGAAGAAAGTCAGGGGAGATGGGCAACGGAACTGCCCGATGTGTTATGGTCGTATAGAACGACCAGCAAGGCCGCAACGGGGGAAACCCCATTTGCTTTGGCATATGGTGCGGAGGCCGTGATCCCATCCGAAATCGAAGTTCCTAGCCACAGGACATCCCAGGAAATAAATGATAATAACGACCAGGCTCTGCGGCTGGAATTGGATTTCCTAGAGGAAAAAAGGCTGAATTCTGTCCACAGGAATGCAGCGTCCACTACGAGAAAAAAATAATTTAATGACAAACTTGTTTCGTCTTTGATTCTACCAATTATGTCACAAAATAAAATAGAAGACTAATTTGTTTTGTCACTAAGTTTGTCACCTATAGTGTGTTGTAGATAGTTTTTTGTGAAAAAATATAAATTTAGCCACCTAATAATAAATGAAACAAAATAATTTGTCTCCAATACAATTATATTTTTGTCACAATTTTTTTTTAAGAAAGCGATTATTATTTTTAGTGACAAACTTTTAAAAATCATTGACAAATTCAATTTGCTAGCTACTAAAAATTTGATGAATTTAAAATTAAATATTTAATTTTTAAATCATCAAACATCAATTCATAGATATTTACTAATTTTAATTAATTTTGTTGATAAAATTATTTGTATTGATTTAAACGAAACAACAAAAAATTATGAAAATAATAAATTTATTGAATAATTAACAAAAAAAATATTCAAATGTTACGATGCTATAATTTTTTTTTGAATAATTGCAAAAATAAATAACAATGCTATACAAGCAACATTCGTTTCTTTATACTATGACATTGACGTACATTAAGATTGGAATAGGAAAAAAAAATATTAGTTTACACAATAATTTTGCATGATTCACAACAGGTGCAACTATAATCTTCATCTTCATCTTCGTCAATCGTCTCCACTTTCATCTTCTATACATAGACTCTCGAATGACATGAATCGGCCTGCTTCAATAACAATTAATGGGTATTAAAACTAAATATAATAGAATATATATCTCCACAAGAAAATGTAGAGATTTTATGATTTGGAGACCAAAATTCTAATGATTAACTTACGTATAAGGCCACCTTCATGTCTTCAAGGCCATTGTTTGGAATTCTAAATTCTCCCGTGTAGTAATCTGTAGCAAAATTGTGGAGGGGTTATATTTTTAATGTGATTGATGGAGTGGGGAGAGAGAGGAGTGGAATGGGGAGTGGGGAGTGGGGAGGTGGTTGTGACTTGTGAACAAACGGATGAAAGAAAAAAAAAACAGTAAAGTTTTTAATAATTTTATAGGGATAATTATACTTTACTACCTGAGCTTTAAGCACTTTTCTATTTTCATACCTGACCTTTAAAATGTCGCCGACCAATACCTGAGCTTTGGGGAAATGTCATTTTACTACCTGGGATAAGCAGTTTCCGGCGCACGCGCAATACACGCGCTTTTTGAATGGAAAAATGTGGCAGTTTACAGTTTTGCCCTCAAATTAAATTATACCTAATATTTATATATTGAAAATACGTTTATATATTGAAAATACGTTTCACAATTCTGAAATCAAAAATCTGAAACCCTAATTTCATTCCCAAAAAAACCCGCTGCTTCTCTCTTCGATTCTCTCTCTGCGATTATGGAAGATCTTTGTCGATGTGGTAGCTCTTTGGTGAGGCGGACGTCTTGGTCAGATTTAAATCCTGGAAGGAGGTTCACGAAATGTGAGAAAACACGGGTAAGAAATTATGCCCTAATCCCCTTTTCTCATTTGAGATATTTTAGTTACTGGATCTTATGAACTGTATTCGATGCAAAAAAATGTTTCTTTCTTGAGTTTGTGAGTTGCAATTGTTTTTTGATTTGTGTTTTTTTTTTTGGTTCTTTGAAGCAGGGGGGTTGTGGACAATTTACATGGATTGACCCACCTGCTTGTGAGAGGTGCGTTCAAATCATACCTGGGCTTCTACGGAATATCAATTCCAAAGTTGCAGACTTTGAAGAGGTGAACAAAAAGAATGGAGAGTTGAAGAGGAAGAATGTGAAGCTGGGGGCTTGTTTGGTTGCATGTTTGGCAGTGATTATGGTTTTGCTTATGAAGATTTAGTGTAGTTGTTTTTGTGTATTGCATGGTTTGTAATGTAATGACTTTTCTAATGGATTTTTAATGGATGGTTTTTAATGGATTTTTATTGTCATTTCACTGTTTTAATATCAATTTTTTCCTTGTTTCAACATGAGATACAAACCCTGAGATCAATAATGATACACAGTAACTAACTAACAAAATGATAAAATGTGGCAAATGATACAAACCAGAGATTCAAAAGTGAGACAAACCAGAGACAAATGACAAACTCAAAATATGACAATTTCATAATAAACATTCAAAAGAACCTGCCAACTTCATTATCCATTGAGTTACAGACATTGGGATCAACCCTAAGTTCAAAAACACCCAAATTCAACAGCAACTTAAAAGTAGACAAATTCAGAAACACCAAAATGTTACAGAAACACCAAATTGTCATCAACTCCAAGATCAACCATAAGTTCAAAATAGCTTGAAAATCAGCATTATGGATTCTCTCCTCCATACTTCTTCACATTCATCATCTTCATGGGCAGTTGGCTGAACATTGGCTGAGAAGAAAATGACAAGTTCCTGTGCACAGGGAGTTTCTGCATGACAGATTCATAACCTTTCTGAAACTCAGAGGGCTGAGATGAAAAAACTTTATGTGCAGGATTCTGAGATGTGAAAATTGGATCAGAGCCCTTTGCAGCAGGTTGAGATGAGGAGACATTGCTCTTCACTGCTATCTTCTTTTGTTTTTTTCTTGGTTCATTGTCTGAATTTTGAGCTGGGCCCTTGCCTTTGTTTCTAGGACTTTTCCTAGTTGGTGGAGGTGGAGCTGGCACTGCATGACCCTTACCCTTAGTCCTAGGACTTCTTCTAATTGCTGGAGGTATATTTTTTGTTGCTGCAGATGCAGATGCACTTGTTGATGCCTCAGTAGGTATAGATTTTTTGCTTGCAGCAGGCTGTCATACATAGAAATGTGCATTGACAAAAACAAAACATAAAAATGTGCAGAGTTAACCCCCAAACATAAAAATGTGCAGAGTTACTAAAAATGCGCATTTTTTGAAAAAATGCGCATTTTTACTAAAAATGCGCATTTTTTAAAAAAAAATGCGCATTCTTACTATAAATGCGCATGATTACTATAAATGCGCATTTTTAGTAAAAATGCGCATTTTTTCAAAAATGCGCATTTTTACAAAAATGCGCATTTTTACTAAAAATAGACTGGAAAGCAGAGTTAATCCCATAACTTCATTTAAAAAGCAGAGTTGATACCTTTCTAGCCTTTGGTGCATTCACAGCAGGTGGAACTTCAAGGCCTTCAGGTTGGGATTCCTTGTTCTTATTCAATGGACATCCTCTTGAGTTGTGTCCACTGGCTTGCACATCCTGCAATTCATGACAATACCTCTCCTTGTCAATTTACCTGATTTCTCAGTGCCAATTAGTTCTCCAGCTGCAGGTTTTCTTTTGTGTTTCTTAGGTCTCCCAGGCATGTTTTCAATCTTGGGGGGTACCAGTGGAAGCCTATCATCAGGGACAGTTGGCCACTCATCCTTGCTGTACAAAGGCACCATGAAATGATTATAAATCCTCAGGTATGTCTCTGTTCTATAGCAGTGGGCAACATAGTCTTCTGCTTTTTTCCCCATATAAAAGATGCATGAAACCACATGTGCACATGGGATGCCACTGAGCTGCCATCTCCTACAGCTGCATATTCTATCACCAAGGTGTACATAATATGATTGATCATTTGGACCAGATACCTCAAACTCATCATGTCCATTCCATCCAGGAGACCACCCATGAGATTTGACCTTGTTTGCATCCAGGAGCTTCTGAATATTAGGACAGAGAATGCCTTTATGTTTCATCATGTTCTTCCTTTTAAAGCCAATGCTCTTCATCAATATTTTCCTGATGTCTTCCAGCATAAGAAGGATGCCTTTACTCCTTGCCCTCAGCACCATGGAATTGAAGCTCTCTGACATGTTATTCACATACATGTCACAGTTATTTAATGTGTTAAAGAATGCCTTTGACCAGTGGTTTGGAGGTCTCTTGCTTAACCATTCAAAAGCAGCATTATCTTTTATTTCCAACTCAGCCATTATTGCCTGGAAATCAACCACCCTAGTTGCCCTAGCAGCACTCCATACTTTGTCCCTCAGTCCAATGCCCTTGTTGGCTAGCTTGAAATTAGCATAGAGATGTCTCACACAAAATCTGTGCTCACAATAAGGCATCACAGCAGTCACTGCATCCACAAGGCCCTTCTGTTTATCACTTATTACAGTCCAAGTTTGAGCATTTCCCTCAGTGATTCCCAAGTCCTTCACAACCAAATCCAGAAACCATAACCATGAGGTATACTTTTCCTTCTCCACTACTGCATAGGCAAAAGGATACATGCCATTATTGGCATCTACACCTAATGCAGTCAGCAAAATACCCCCATATTGTGTTTTCAAGTGACAACCATCCAGGCATATTACTCTCCTACATCCATCTAGCATCCCTGACCTCAAACTGTTCCAACAGATATATATTCTTTGAAAGACAGCCTGATTGCCAACCACCTTTGACTTGATCTTGAATGTGCTTCCTGGATTACTCCTAAAAACTTCAGCAGCATATCTATACAACTTGCCAAACTGATCAGCTGTCTCACCATTACCCATAGCAGCTACCTTATGCTTGACTCTGTACATCTTCCCTTTGGATAACAAACAACCAACTTCACTTTGCATCACCTCCACCATGGACTGAACAGGCCAGTTTGGGTCTGATTTCAGCTTCAGTTTGTACCTCTCTGCTAGGTAAGTAGAGGTTGCCTGGGTTACTCTTTCTTGCCTTACACATTCATGGACATCATTCAGAGATTTGACAGTGACAGTGTCATCTTTGGGAACCCTTGACCCATATATCTTCCATGGACAACCTTCCTGTTGACATCTAGCCTGCAACTTCATTGAAGAGTTAATTGGAAAAACCAAAGTTCTACCCTTTTCAATAGCATACTGCCTCAGTGCAGCCCTGAATGTTGGGATATCCTTGAAAGACAAGCCAACAAAGAATTGAACATTAACCATGTCCACCTTGGGGTTGAAAACCTTGAATGGTTTATGCTTGGACACCACAGCTTCTTCAGTTGTGACTGGCTTCTTCACAGTCTCACTTCTTGTTACTGGCTTCTTTCCTTTGATGTCCCTTTTCCTTCTCCACTCATCATCTGAATCTACAAATTTATTGAAATCCAAATTGTCTTGATCATACTCATCCTCACTGTCCACTAGGTAGTCAGATAGCTCAGAATCTTCACCCATAGAAACCTCTCCATCACTATCACTTTCTGCTACTTGACCATCAAATAAATGAGCCATATACTCACTGTTCTGTGCTTCTTTTTCTAGGACCTCATCAGTGTACTGATCAGCATCATCCACATGATTATCATCAGCATCATCCACATGATTATCTTCAGCATCATCCACCTGATCAGCATCATCCACCTGATCAGCTTGAAATTGATTAGCTTGAACACCATTAGCTTCAACACCCTTCACACCAACATCAGTACCAGAACCCTCCATACGTTTCTCAACTGCCTGAAATTCTTGACTAGACTGATAGCTAATATCTTCCACCCTCAGCCCTTCATGATCAATATAAAAAGCTACAACATCAGTACCAGAACCCTCCATACGTTTCTCAACTGCCTGAAATTCTTGACTAGACTGATAGCTAATATCTTCCACCCTCAGCCCTTCATGATCAATATAAAAAGCTACAAACTTGGATTTAAAAACATACAACCACATTTCCTTAGCATGCGTATCATCGGTTATAGGCAATAACCATTCACAATCCTCATCTTTACCATTCATAGAACCATAAAACTCTAAAATCCCACTAAGCCCAACAACATTAGCCATTACAACTAATTCACTTTTCCTCAAATCAGCAGGTAGCAGATAGTCAATGTAATCGACCTTCCCATCCACATAAGATTTCTTACCTTCTTCTATCAAAAATTTTCCAGAGTGATGAAGGATGATTGTGAAGAAATCGCTCTTGCAATCGTACTCAGGCACCCGCTTTCCTGCTGGAATCACCTCAGTTGGCCTCCTCAATTCCCACTGTGAGTCTGTCATTGAGCTGAAATAGAGCCTTAATCGCGCAAAAATGGGTAAGATATAGAGCAGAAATCGGGCTGCAAATTTAGGGTTTCAAATTGAAAGGAAGAACTGGGTTTATCATGAGATTATTACAGCTTCAATTCGATTTTGTGTTTCAAACTGGGTTTCAAATCAAATTGGAATTGGGAATTTAGGGTTTACGGTGAATTTTAAGTTTTGATTTTCTGTAAGTAAAAACAAAAAATGCTGAAAGGGAGGTAAATATCCCGCTCCTTCTGCTGGAAAAAGGATTTTACTAATTTACCCTTCAAAAAGCGCGTGTATTGCGCGTGCGCCGGAAACTGCTTATCCCAGGTAGTAAAATGACATTTCCCCAAAGCTCAGGTATTGGTCGGCGACATTTTAAAGGTCAGGTATGAAAATAGAAAAGTGCTTAAAGCTCAGGTAGTAAAGTATAATTATCCCAATTTTATATATAGTTGATATATTGGATGTATAATCTTATTTTCATTTTGTTTGTTTAAAAACTAAAGTTCACGAAATCATATTAATTCACTATGTCGATTAAAATTGACTTCTAACATAAATGAGCATTCAATTGTTTATGGTAACCAAAGCACAAATATAATGGTTATAAAATTATTTTGATCACAAATTATTTTAAACAATAATTACAAATAATATAATAAAGTATGAAATTACAAATTCTATTAGAGAAAAAAAAATTGATATAGAATATATTGGGAGAGAAAAAAATTTTGTCGTTAATTTATTTATTGTCTCCTAAACATATTAGATATTCTATTAAATAAGAATTTTTTTAGAGACAAATTATTTTTAATTTTGTCAATAATAATAGTTATTAGAGACAAAAAAAAAAATAGTCACCTATACTTTTGTCACTAAATTATTATTTTCTTGTAGTGGTCAAAACATAAAGCGGAGAGATTCTTTAATTCCAAAGTGAAAGTTCGAAAATTCATGCCCGGAGATTTGGTGTTAAAGGGAATAATGGGCCCGAACACTGGGGCGTTAGGCCCAAATTGGGAAGGACCAATGCGTGTCAGGAAGCATGTGCAGAATGGTGCTTACGAGCTCGAACACCTAAACGGAGTGGCTGACCAATATCTGTGGAATGATTTGTACTTAAAGAAGTATTTTCAGTAAACCGGCCAATGTAATGTTTTGGCATAAGATCGTTTGTTTGATTTGAGAAATAAAAGCGATCGCTCTGTCTTTCCATTTATAAAAATTGTTAATCCTTAATTTTCGGAGGTCGCCGAGCCGGACAGGCAATGGACTGTCCGACCACTCGGGCGACAGAGATAAAAAGACTCCAGAAAAAGATAAGGACAAATCCTTACTTTTCGGAGGTCGCCGAGCCGGACAGGCAATGGACTGTCCGACCACTCGGGCGACAGAGATAAAAAGACTCCAGAAAAAGATAAGGACAAATCCTTACTTTTCGGAGGTCGCCGAGCCGGACAGGCAATGGACTGTCCGACCACTCGGGCGACAAGAACGAGGAATCCCCGGAGGATCGAAAATTTCAAGTTTTGAGGATCATCGATATAGATTCAAAAATTTTCAAAACCATTTGCGCGAGCATTCGAGGCGACCGTTTTTAAAATCGTTTACGTACGTTTGATTAAGATGCGCACTATCTTTCTAACATCGTTCATAAGTTAACAAAATAAACAACAAAGATAGGACAATACAAACAAGGAAGAAAAAGGAAGATTCCATTCATGAAACGTCACCGGGCAGAGCCGGGATTACAAAAGACGAACTTAGAAAATAAAAAACATAAAAACGACGAGAATCTTCAATGGAAATCCGGGTCGACCACCAGCAGGAACTCCGAGTCAAACACCCGGACAGAGAACCCATCAGTGGGGTGGTAGAGGAAGCGAACGTGCCATCCATGGCGGATACGTGACTCCCTAACGAACTCCTCCCAGCCTGACCCGAACACCGAGATGAAGCCGGGACGGCGCTTCAACTCGAACACCCAGAGTTTCCTCCTCACATCAGTCATGAGGACGAAGTAGCCTAGGCGCACACCGATCAAATCGGTGAAGACAGGCGGCAGCGGGAGCTTTTTGCTATTCCATCTACTGGAGAAAAGCAGGTCGACGCGGCAAGAACCATCGGACTTGGCAGACACTCGAGCCATGATTTAACGAACAGAAAAGGGTATTTAGTGGTTTTGAGATCGGTGGAATGAAAATGAATGAAGGAAGAACTGATATTTATAGGTGTGATTTATTTGCCACCTAGGGAAGTGGAACCGACGCCATTTCCCTGAAAAGGCATTTCAGTGACTTGAACCGACGCAAAGAGCATCTGTCAGATGTACAGAGCCTCGTTTTGATGCAATTGGCACATAAAAAATCGCGCCGTCTCTCTCACGCGCATTAATGACGATTTGACGTTTGAAATCGCGACGATTAGCATTTTCGCAAAGCGAGAAAGAAATACGAAAGATAACGCGAATCCTCGAACACTGGGGCATTTCGGCCCGCGTTCTGGTCGCGGACCGAAATAGGTAATTTCGCGAACACAAAAAGGGCACGCTATCGCGAACAGGAAAGTAAACAACCCGGCAACAAGTCAGGATCCATAAATACCAAATACAAGTTTCGAGTCATAAAATAAAAACACAACATAATAGACATTGTTCGAATGAAAATGTTAGTGAAACAAATAAAAAGAGAAAACACACTAAGTATTTTCAAGCATCACGCTCGGAAACGCCCGCGTCTCCGCCCACGTCGGCATCCTTTGAGACTTCATCGATTTTCTTGTCATTTTCCTTCACAATCGAAGCTTGCCTCTTGAGGGGACGACATAACTGGCCTTTGTTCGGCCACCATGCGAGGTCAAGACCCATGTCCTCGCTTAAATCCAGAGCCTCGATGGGGAGGTCCGGATGGATCTTGTTAGCCGCGACGAATTTCTTGAAACTATCCATCAAGGCATCGATCTTCTGTCCGCTCCGGATCAGATCCCGCAGGCAGTCAAAAAAGGCACAACAATAGATCCAGTCCCCGTAAGTGATCAGATTTGTGGCCGGATTCTCCTCCCTCTCCGCATCGGCCACGCGAAACGCCTCCACCTCCTCCTCCAAAGCCTTGATCGCTTCATCTTTCTCTTTCAAGAGGGCCAAGGCAGAGTTTCCGTTTTGTGTTTTTTCCGCAAGATCAACCCGAACGGAATCTAGCTCACGTTGCACTTCCCGAAAATTCTCCTCATGCTCGCTTTCCCTCTTAACGGAGGCCTCAACTTCAGCTCTCAACCTGACCTCAGTTTTTTCAAGACGGGCCACCTCGGACTTGGCAGTCTTGGTCTCCTCCTCCAATTTCCTGGTCCTTTCAACCCCCAAGCGATGAAGCTCTTTTGTTTTGGCAATTACAACCATCATCTTATCATACTCCTCTTTAAGCGAGGAAGGAGCTGCCTCAGGTGCTTGAGATGCGCTCTCCAAAGCCCCGAGCAGAGAGTATACAAGAAAGGAAAGCCTGGACGCAGCAATCATGGTCAGATAACCCGTCTCCTTGGGATGCTGGCGAATATATTCTGGATGTTGGCACCAATCACGAGGAACCCCATCAATCGCCTTCTTGATGCGATCAGGAACATTGTCTAGAGAAGGGGGGAGCTTGGCCGATTCGAAGGACTTCAAGAAGTCAGAAAAATTTGTGTCCCCCGGCCTGAAACTAAAGTCGCAAAAGTTTTAAACCACGAGATTTGAAAACCACAAAATTTAGAATTAAGGATGATCACCAAAACACTTACGCGGTCGGGAACCGCGAGCTGCTCGCCACATAGGAGGCCGGATTAAAGGCCAGAGTAACGTCAGGATTTTGCTTCGGCGAAATCTCAGCCTCTTTCGAGCTCGTCGGAGGGGAGATCATTGTATGCCGAGGGGTTTCATCGCGAGCAGTCTCGAAGTCATCAGAGAGGATTGGTGAAGGAGATTTCTCCCTGTTAACCCGATGATGTTTGTCCGCGGGCGGAGAATTGTCTTTCCGATTCTTCCTTTTCCTCGTGAGCTTCTCGGATGCCGCGCCCGCCACTTCAGCGACCGTTTCTTTTTTCTTCTTGTCCCTCGAGTTTTTCTTGCTACCCAACAGCGCGGACAAGCGACCGTTCATGTCTTCCGAACTAGCTCCGGTCGGAGGATATTTGTATCGAGGATACCTGCGGACTACAGAATTTCAAGCAAAGTTATACACAAGGGGGAAAACAAAAGTAAATTTATAAAACGACTCGTTACAACGCGAGGGCACGGACTCACTAATATAATCATTTTCGGCATTTTGAGGGATACTAATAAAACGTGACGAACGGATGCGATCAGCGCTTATCCATTGCCCGAACATCAACCATTCATCGGGCATGCCCAAAATCCTTTCCAACACAACCAGAAAATCCCAACTCATGTCTGCTAGGAGGGGAGGTTGGGGTCCTAGAAAGGATAAAATGATGGTCGGAATAAATAATAACTAATGTTATGCGGGAAAATATCGACTAACTCCCGAGCATAAGGAGCCCCCGTTTTTCGAAATAAAGAAAAGATGTCTTCGGCTCGGCCTCAGAGAGAAAGGCGAGCAGGCGGATAGCGCTTATGCTCGAACTCCCGTGAACGGGAGCCAAAGCCGAACAAGATGAACTCACAGCTCAACCGGTGAAAGGCTTCGGGAAACACCCGGGCCGAGCAGAAACGGGATGAGAAATTGTTCATAGACGGTCATACCCCTTGGGCCCTGTTAGAAGGGATGGGCTTAATGGTGAGTTTATTTGATGGGCTTGGCCCATTAACTAACTTAGGAAACCCTAATTTGTATTTTCTATAAATAGATGATGTAGTTTTCCATTTAGGGGTATCTACACACTTCCCCAAAAAATTATTAGAGAGCATAAAAGCCTTGTTCAACACTCAATCCCCAAATCTCTATTTTTTAGTTGATTATTGGAGGACACGATTTTTCGACTATCAACAATTGGCGCTAGAAGGAGGGGGGATCCTCGGGCGTTGAGTGAGTTAGAACGAGCATAGGCATGAGTTATCCGAACATCACAGCGGGTCTTCTGACCACGACCGGGGTCTCGGGCTTGACCTCGGCAGAGAAGGGAAAGGGTCCCGAGGAGCCGAATGATGTCCGGGCCGGAGGGGCAGAGATATCTCAGATAGAGAGGGAACAACTCGACCACATCGAAATGCTGAGAGCTGAGCAGCGAGAAATCAGGGAAGAGCAGAGGGTCCTTCAAGAGAAGAAGAGGGAAGCCATCAGAAACAGGCGAGCTATACGGCTGTTGCAGGAGAAGTCAGCTCGCATGGAAAGGGCGAATAAGAGTCCGACCCAAGGACCCATAGTGAGGAACCTAGATGGAGACTTTCAAGAAGAGGAATTCGAGGAAGAGTTGGAAGCTCAGGCGATCTCACCTGCACGACCTCGCAAGAAAGGTCGCGGGTTGGGATTGATTCGACAAGAGGAGTATGATGGCGATTCCAGCGAATCGCAGGAGTCAGATGAGGTCTATGAAGGATGGGATGACCAGAGGGATGTCAGAACTCCACCTCGGGCCGTTAGACGAGGTCGGAAGGCGAGGAGGCAGCCACACGGTCGCCCCGACGAAGGTGTGATTAGAAGGCTGGAAGAGATGGAAAGGCAGATCGCCTTGCAGAAAGGCGAGGGGCCTCGAAGGACGATCTTGACTGATCCACTATCCCGCCGGCTCGCAAGTGCGAGGACCCAGGTGGACATCGCGCCGATGATGAGTATGATTTATGACGGAAAGGCGGATCCGGAGGTTCATTTGAGCAAATATAACATATATATGATCGGGCGGGGAGCTAGCGATGCAACAAAATGCCGGCTCTTCCCGCTCACCTTGGGAGATACGGCACATAAGTGGTATACTAGCCTCCCCAGTCGGTCTGTTAACAGTTTCGAGGAGTTGGGAGATCTATTCGTCACCTATTTCGCTGCGAAGATCCATCGCCCGGAAAGCAGACAAAGGCTTATGGGGGTCAAACAAGGAGACGAGGAGACAGATGAGCAGTATCTGGATCGAGTAGAGAAAATAGTGTCTCAAGGAGAACCTATCAGCGATGATGTGCTCGTGCACGCCGTGGTCGGGGGCCTAAAGCCCAGTTCAGAGCTATTCAAACCAATGATGCGGGAATACCCCAAGACTTATGCTGAGTTTCGCCGGCGCGCGGGCGAGGAGATCATGCAGCAGCGTATTTACGAGCAGAGGCTGAAGGAAGTCGGTGGCCAAGTCAGGAAGGAAAAGACAAATTTCGAGAAGAAAGAGTGGGTTAAAAAGAACACTGGCCCCAGAAATTTCAATGGTCCGAGAAAGGAGCAGCATAATGAGCCAGGAGAGAATGGGGTTTTTCATGGAAGGACTGCGGGGAAGATTCTGGAAATTTTCAGGGATAACAACGTGTTCGCCTTGATGCCACCGCCACCACTCATCGGGCCACCAGAGAGGAGGAACCCGAATAAATGGTGCGAATTTCATGAGGAAATTGGACATCCCACAGATGAATGCAGGCAGCTGCTTGACCAGTTGAAACAGTTATTCAGAGAAGGGAGGCTCGAGCAGCTATTGAGGAGACCAGGGAGAGGAAGAGGCCGAAGAGGGAACGGCCATCATAACCGACCATGTGTGCCACATAATCAGAGATTGCCGGAGCCCCAGAGACTGCAGATCGAGCAGCCGCCTCCCCCACCGCCGGTGGAAGCAAGAGGAAACAGGGACATACCCCCGATGAGGGAAGGCGGGAGAATCAATATGATCGGCGGAATTGCCCCCGGAACCCAGAGGTCGAAAAGGCAGAAGAAGGCCGAGCTGCGAGCCTGGGAGAGCATCAACGCGGTCATCCCCCTGAAGGAACCAGGCATCGCTAAAGGCATCGTCATCCAGTTTACCGATCAAGATCGGACAGGGGTCACATATCCAAAAGTGGAATCACTGGTCATTACGGCTCGGATCCAAGGAGTAGAGGTAGCTCGTATCCTGATCGATAATGGCGCTCATTGCAATATATTGTTCAAGAGGACTTTCGATCAGCTGGGGGATATGTCTGAGTACCTCAAATCGTATGAAGGTTCGCTGAGGGGTTTTGGAGATGTAGAAGTGAAGCCCTATGGAAAGATCAAGCTGGCTGTGGAGCTCGTCGACTACCAGGATGCAGCAGTTCGGATTACCCGAACTACAGAGTTCGTCGTGGTCGACATTGAGAACATTTATAATGCTTTCCTAGGTAGGCCGTTTCTGGAGGCATTCGAGGCCGTAGCCTCGTCCCACTATTATTGTATTAAGTTCCCGACTCTGAACGGATCCGTTGGGACCGTGAAGGGAGACCAATATATGGCTAAGAAATGTTTTGATTACGATTTGTGTCCGGACAAGAACATCGCGAGATACGCGCATAAAACTAACGACACCCCCATAACCGAAACGACGAGGAGAATAACCAAGGATGGCAAGATCGAGGTCAGAGAAATCGATCCCACAGGAGAGATGGAGATAGAAGACGGCGATTACCTGGCCGCACTGTGGGAAGAAGGAGAAGCCCGAGGAACCGATTTTTGGATCACAAAAGTGGATGAGGCCTTATAGGCCGAAGAAGAAGTGGAACCCCGCATAGGCGAAGACGAAGAGATCGTAGATCCCCGAGGGCCTTCATCATGCTCGGCAGTAGATGACTTAGAAAGTATTTGTTTGGACCCACGCAGGCCCGAAACGGTGGTGCTGGTCGGGGCACGGTTACCCGATGACGTCAAGCGAGAGCTGGTCGCTTGTTTACGAAGGAACATGGACGTGTTCACCTGGTCGCACAAGGACATGACGGGAATTGATCCGAAACACGCATGCCATCACCTGAAAATTGACCCGATGAAAAAGCCCGTGGCACAAAAACGCCGTAGGATGGGCCCGGAAAAATATGAGGCTTTGGCCGTAGAAGTGAAGAAGCTGATCGATAACGATTTGGTGATAGAAGCCCGAGGAGAACCTCAGTGGCTATCCAACTCGGTGCTCGTAAAGAAGACGGGGAACGCTTGGAGATTGTGCGTGGATTTCACCGACCTCAGTCGAGCATGCCCAAAAGACCATTTTCCCATGCCTCATATTGATCACCTCGTGGATAACACGTCGGGCTACGCGGTACTCTCCAAATGTGACTGTTATGCAGGTTACCATCAAATCCCGATGGCTCCCGAGGATATCGAACACACCTCTTTCTACACGGAAAAGGCGGTGTTGAGCTGGAAGCGAATGCCATTCGGATTAAGGAACGCAGGGGCCACATATCAGCGGTTGGTGAATAAGATGTTCGCCGAACAGATTGGCGAAACCATGGAGGTATACGTGGACGATCTCATTATCAAGAGCAGACTGCTGGGAGACCACGTGAGGGACGTGGAGACCACCTGTGAAATTCTGAGAAAGTATAACATGAAACTGAACCCGAAGAAGTGTCACTTCGGAGTTTTTGAAACAAAGTTCCTAGGTCACATTGTGAGCACCAGAGGGATCGAGGCAAACCCGAATAAAATACAGGCGATAGTCGACCTCAGGGAGCCCCGTTGTTTGAAGGATGTCCAGCGTCTGACCGGCTGCCTGGCGGCGCTGAGCCGATTCATACCCCGGCTGGGGGACAAGAGTCGACCATTCTTTCAGGCCATCAAGAACCAGAGATTCAAGTGGAAGAAGGATAGCCAAGAAGCGTTTGATAAACTGAACTTCACCTACAGGATCCGCAGATCCTATCGAAGCCAGTTAGAGGAGAGAAATTGTTCCTGTACCTAGCAGCGTCCGAGCATGCCATCAGCTCGGTCCTGGTGCGAGCTGAGGATAAGCTGCACAAGCCCATCTATTATGTTAGTCAGACCCTGCAAGACGCCGAGTCCAGATACACGCCTCTGGAGAAGTTGGCATATGCTTTGGTTATGAGTGTTCGAAAGTTGAGGTCATACTTTTTCGATCATCCCGTCGAAGTGTTAACCACCATGCCATTAAGGCAGGTGTTACAGCGACCGGACACCACGGGTCGTCTATTGAAATGGAGTTTGGAAGTAGGCCAATATGATATTACTTACGCACCGAGGACGGCTATCAAAGGTCAGGCACTGGCAGATTTCATTGTGGAACTCACTTTTCCGCGGATTGATTCCTCGCTTCCTATCCCACCGTGGAAACTGTATGTGGACGGGTCATCCACCAGCTC
Organism: Euphrasia confusa; assembly: GCA_954870475.1. Classification (NCBI taxonomy): domain Eukaryota; kingdom Viridiplantae; phylum Streptophyta; class Magnoliopsida; order Lamiales; family Orobanchaceae; genus Euphrasia; species Euphrasia confusa. The sequence goes on along the minus strand of OX940956.1, from coordinate 37,913,329 downwards.
CCGCGCTGGGGCTGGAATAGTGTTGGTCGGACCGGGAAACCAATCTTTCGCGCATGCAGTAAGCTTTGAGTTCGATGCTACCAACAATGAAGCCGAATATGAAGCATTGATAGCCGGGCTGGAGCTTTCTATGGCGGTTGGGGCCGAGCAGCTAAAGGTTTTTACGGACTCCTTACTGGTGGTGAACCAGATAAAAGGAAAGTACGAGACCAGGAGCACACGGATGGAACAGTATCACGAACATGTGATGAGGATGATAGGCAAGTTCTCCCGGGTCGAAATCGAGCAGATTCCTCGGGAGTTGAACACTCAGGCGGACGCTCTGTCCAAGTTGGCCTCCTCGGAAGGGACAGCCGATTTGTCTAATGTGATTCTACTAAGCCAGTGTCGATCAGCACCGGATAAAGCCGAGGTCAGTACGGTCGACTTGATCGACCGAGGAGAGAATTGGATGGGACCCATCCTGAACTATCTGCACACGGGTGAGCTGCCCGACGATAAGGTAGAAGCCCGACAGCTCCGAATACGCGCATCGAGGTACACATTGATCGGGGGTATGCTGTATCGGAGAAGCTTGTCTATGCCATTGCTACGGTGCATAACCCCCGCGGATGGAAGAAGGGTGTTCGGAGAGATTCATGATGGAGTGTGCGGAAATCATACCGGCGGGCAATCTCTGGCACACAAAACCATCAGACAAGGTTACTATTGGCCGACCTTGAGGCGAGATGCGATTGAGTACGCGAGAAGGTGCCATCGATGCCAGATAACGGCGCCAATCACAAGAGTCCAACCTGAGTACTTGAACTCTATATACAGTCCCTGGCCTTTCGCGACCTGGGGAATTGATCTGATCGGGCCTTTGCCGACAGGGCCAGGAGGGGTCAAGTACGCAATAGTGGCTGTGGACTACTTCTCCAAATGGGCAGAAGCCGAACCATTGAATAAGATCGATCAGCCTCAAATCATCCGTTTCCTATGGAAGAACATCATATGCCGATTCGGTATACCTCACACTATCTCGTCGGATAACGGGAAACAGTTCGAGGGGCTAGAAATCATGAAGTTTTTCGATAAGTGGAAGATAAGGAAGGTGTTCTCCACGCCGTACCACCCCCAGACTAACGGAAAGGTGGAGGCGGTGAATAAAATCCTGAAGCACACACTGAAGGCCAGAATTGAAGAAAGGCTGGGAAGATGGGCGGCCGAACTGCCCGATGTGTTGTGGGCCTACCGAACAACGAGCAAAGTGGCCACGGGAGAAACACCATTCGCCCTCGCTTTCGGATATGAGGCGGTCATCCCTTCCGAGGTAGAGGTGCCGACCCACAGGACGTCGCAAGAGCTGACGGATCAGAACGACCAGATGATGCGGATCGAGCTAGATTTATTAGAGGAGAGGAGAATAAACTCGATATACCGAAACGCGGCGGCCAAACAGAGGGCCGAAAAGTATTTCAATTCGAAAGTCAAGGTGAGGAAATTCAAGCAGGGGGACCTGGTACTAAAAGAAATCCTGGGAGCTAACCCAGGGCATTAGGGCCTTCCTGGGAAGGGCCACTTCGAGTAAGGAAGGTCTTACAAAATGGTTCATACGAACTAGAACATCTGAACGGGTTGGCCGACCAGTATTTCTGGAATGCAATGCACCTCAAGAAATACTACCAGTAAGCTTTTGGCATTGTACCGTAGAGTGTTTGCTTTCCCTTATGCTAATAAAAATGAAGTTTCGGAATCTTTCGTAATCTCAATTAATCTTAAGGGGTAGAGCTCGGCTCCCCCTGAGCCCGACCGAGCAGGGACCAGGTGTCCCTCGAGTCCGGGAGAGTTTGAAAGAAATTAATCTTAAGGGGTAGAGCTCGGCTCCCCCTGAGCCCGACCGAGCAGGGACCAGGTGTCCCTCGAGTCCGGGAGAGTTTGAAAGAAATTAATCTCAAGGGGTAGAGCTCGGCTCCCCCTGAGCCCGACCGAGCAGGGACCAGGTGTCCCTCGAGTCCGGGAGAGTTTGAAAGAAATTAATCTCAAGGGGTAGAGCTCGGCTCCCCCTGAGCCCGACCGAGCATGGACCAGGTGTCCCTCGAGTCCGGGAGAGTTTGAAAGAAATTAATCTCAAGGGGTAGAGCTCGGCTCCCCCTGAGCCCGATGCGAGGAAATAAAGAGCGAACGAAAACAAGATTAGACAAGCACACTGGGGCATTTTTGGGCGAACAACATCCTGCCCAAAAATAGATAAAAAACAACTCTTACAACACAACCACAAGGGGAATACTTTATTACACATAATGAACCATGTCCGAACAAGGACTGGGGCATTTTCGGCGAGGAAAAGATCCCCCGCCGAAAATACCGAACACGGTAAGCAAAAGAAAAAAGGCAAACACATTAAGGCCTCGTGCGCCTGAATTGCACGGGGAGGGTAACGAGCTGGTTGTCAGCGTCGAACAACGCAACAGCCCACCCGCGATCGGCGTCGTAACGAATGCGAATGAAATTCGACGGTTGAGGATCGAACTGACGAACGAAGCCTCTCCACATTGGACCCTCAAACTGGTATCGCCCACGGCGGCGAGAGACGTACATCACCCACCGATCACCATTTAAGTCCACCAACGGAAGAAATCGAGGGAGCGCGGATTCATGATCCAGGTCGGCGTTAAATTCGACGGGCAAGGGCAACCTTATCCGATAACGTCTATCGGTGAAGGGAAGCTCGAACCACTTGGATCCGTTCGGATTCACATGAATATGCACCATCGAAGGAGTCGCCCGTCGTAACGCCGAGCAGAGAGGGTGAAAATATGATTCGCATAATACCAGGTCACAAGCCTGCAGGCATATTTATAAACCCGGTCCTTACATGAAAAGGCGCGCCAGGGAAAGGACAAGGCATGCAGACGTCGGCAGTGAAGGGTCACATCAAGGCAGAACAAGTAAGCACAACGACAGACGAAAAGCTGACAAAGTCCGGGGTGGCCGAACACGATACAGAAATCCCCGAGGATCGACGAAAAAGAAGACGCATTAACATGATCTCAGAGGGAGACTGGGGCATTTTTGGGCGAACATGTCAATCCGCCCAAAAATATGAGACGAAACAACGCACAAGAGAGCAGGAAAAACTGCAGATGCTGGCGTGGTCGGCAGTAAAAATCCTTATTAGTCAGAAGGCCCGAATAATACGAGCACCCCAAAATCCCCGAGAATAAAGCAAGCGAGGAGCTGGTTAACCTCGCCCACGATCAAATTGGACAAACATGTAAAAACACATTGTACCAAAACAACTACCTTTAAACGATAAATTAACCTCTAATGAAACAGGAACAAGGGCACGAAAACAATGAATATCCCGAACGTAACTAGATACGAAATGCCCCGATCATGCGAAGGTCATAACACATTACAGCGTTGAATGTCTAGCAAAAGCACCATTTAAAGATGAGTAAAAAGGCGAACAGACCGGCCGCATAAACATTTAAAGCGAGCAACATTACATCAGTTTGAAGCTCGAAACAAGAACGAAATGGGGATAATTAAGCAACTAAGCGAAAGCCCCTCTCGTCGTACACCCGGATGGAAAAGCCCTCATCCTCGATCCATAGAAAGCGGACGATCAAACCCCGATAGAGCCCTTTCTCGCGAACGAAACGCTCCCATGCTGGGCCACCGAGAGCGAGCTGCCGCCGATGCCGAGCAAGAGCAAACGACCATGGGTTGCCCCGGGAGTCTCGAACGGCAACAAAATGGACGAGAGGCGAACGGACAGCCCGCCTGAAAGCAGCTGGTAAGGGAAACCGGCGACCATGCCATCTTCCGTTGAAAGCTTGATCGACATAACAATACTGGTCTCGAACGACCAAGCGAGACATGCTCAGCTGGCCAAGGCAGGATCAAAACTTGTCATAAGAGATATTCACGAGCATCAAACAACAAAACGAATAATACTCGAGAAAGAAAAATGCTGAGATAAACAGTAAAATATGTGCAAACAAATTAGCAAAAAAATTAAGCATAACAATATAACGCCATAAGCATACGAAGAAAATTCATGTTCGGACAGGTACATCACCAAAAGTTTTTAAGTGAGATAAACAAAAAGAACAAAAATCAGAAGTTCATTAACGGCGAGCATGTAAGCACTCAATCTTCGACAGGAATCGGATCCTCCACAACAGCCTCGGGCTCGGCAGCGACGAGCTGGCTCGGATCGGGCCACCAGGCCAGGTCGACCCCATGGAGCTCTACCAGATCGAGAACCGGGAAAAGGAAGCGGGTGTCGAGATTAACCCCCAGACGATGAGTGCGGAGGTCGTCCATGATCAGATTATACGGCAAGCCAGCCCGGACATGACGACGGATGCAGTCAAAGTGACTCAGACAGTAAGAATAAGAGCTGTTCTGGTCCAAGTCCTGCATAACATCGGCCTTGCGCTCCGCGTCAGCTTTCTCAATTGCCTCGGTCCGAGCATTCAACTGATCGATCAAAAGATCCATGTTCTGGCGATTCTCCTCGGCCCTACGCACCCTTTCCTCCAGCTCCGACGCCCGATCACGCTCAGCAGCCATCTCACTCCTCAGTTGAATCAGCTCTTCGCGCCCCTGGTCTCGCTCCCTGGCCATTCCCGCGGCACTCGTCTCTGCCTGCTCAGCTCGGGTTTTCAGCTTGCCCTCATCCTCCTGATATTGGTCCACTAGAGCTCGCATGCTGGTAAGTTCGAGCTCAAGCTCAGCAACCTTGTCCACGAGGCCGTCAGGAGCACCAGCCGAAGAAACCATGGGTTGGTTCAAGCTCGGGCGAACCTTACTTAGAGAAACTAAAAGCATGAGCACCCGAGAGGCCATCAAAATGGCCACCTGCTCGGCCTGCTCTGGTCGCTGGCTAATGAGCTCGGCCTGAGTAGTCCAAGAGCGGGGGACACATTCCATCGCCTCGCGCATCAGCAGGGGTAGACTGGAGAAATCATGGGGACGAGCAGCAAGAAATTGGGCTAAGCTGGCGGCCATAGTCGGGCGCCCACCCAAGCTGGATCAAATAAAGAAGTAGGGATAAGGAAAATCGAGAGAAGACGGGGAGGCGCGAAAGAAAAAAAAAAGTAAGAAGGTATAGCAAACTAACATACCGAGCAAAGATCTCTTCGTCAATAGTGGCCACCGGGCTATAAGGGATGTTCTCGGGAACAATCTCGGGAACCTCTTGCATAGGCTCCTTGCCGCGACGGCGCTTAGGCATCCGACCAGGAGCAGGCGCCGCCTCCGAAGGCCCCTCGGGAGCATCATTCGGGCTGGTAGGAGGAAGCGAGCTAGCCCTCGTCGTCGGGCGAGCTGAAGGAGCCTCCGAGTTGACCGAGCGAGTCGGCCGGGCAGACGGGGCAGGGGGGACAACGACCTGATTGCCCGCGGCTGCCTCAGCCGCCCGTCGGTTACGCTCGGCGAGTGCAGCCATCCGAGCACGAGGAGTATTTCCGACCATGTCTTCTGGAGGATCGGGGAAAGAAGGAAACCTAACCACTGTAATAAAGAAATAAAAGCAATGAGTAGCGAATAAGTCAAGCGAAGTGAGAATAGTTAAATACTCACGGGGATATCGGTCCCGAACATGCCGAGGAATGGTAATAAAACGAGAGGATCTAACACGAGTTCTAGTGAACACAGTGTTAATAAGCAGTTGGTTGTCGGGGAGAGAACGAACACGCTCGCAAACCGCTGCAAAGTCCCAGTTGAGTTCGGAAATATGCGGTGCAGGAGGACCTGCCGACCAAGAAATGACCGAACAGGAAGAAGTCAGATCGAACCAAGAAAGGAAATCCGAAAAGAAAAAGAACGAAAGGGGAGTAACTAACGACGACATTTCCGAGCAAACGAAGTCGGAATCTGAAACGCCTCAGAAGCCCAAGCGCCATCCACATAGAACCAGTCGGCCCACCAGGCCGTCCTTTTGCTCTTCAAATCTTCAAGGAGCCTGGTCGGGGCTCGCAAATAATGATCCCCTCCTCTGAGATGGTTGATGATTAGAAGATAGGACGTTTCAGAAGCGGACAAGTGACGATAAAGGCCATAGTGGCCGAACAAGATGTTTAGACTGATGAGCAAGACCCAAGAGTTTGCATGAAGCTGCATGGGAGCAACCCCCCACGCTTGTAGAGCAGCAGCGATGGAATCATGAATGGGGAATCGGAGCCCCGCCTCCATCATCATGCTCGTCACAGCGACCATGCCCGGCGGAGGACAGTTCGCCCGTTCATCCGGAGTAGGGCAGTAGATGTGGACATCAGAAGGGATGCCCCAGACCGACCTCATAGATTGGAGCTCGGCCTCGTCAAGAATGGTCGAGCTTCGATCGCTGGCGTATATACCAGTTTGGTCAGGGCCAGGGCGAGCACCAAACCGCGTACGCTCCACGAAGACATAAGGATTTTCATGAAGGTAATGAGTGAAGATGAAAGGAGATGGGGGACCCCGTATCTCGCCCATCATGTCGATAAAGCGACGGTAGCAGTCGCTAACCCCGCCAGCGAACAGCTCAAGTTTCTCCACATCCGAAAATCCGACCACGGGTGCCACGTCGTCTCCCGATGAGGAGGAAACGGAGGCCCCGGAATCGGATGAATCGTACGATGCGGGAACATCAGAGAGAGTGGCTGAACTATCGTGGTCACTCATGTTCGCGCTTGAATCACGTGTTTAATCGACGTATACAAATAATAAGCAAGCCCTAATGCTAAAAAACCCCCAGAATAAACGATGGGAAAGACAGTTAAACAAGAAAACCTACGTTGTGGAGTCTGAAGCCGAACACACTTGATGGGAGCCGAGCAGGAGATTTCTAATGTCCGAAAGTTAGCAATTCGGAAGGGAAAAGTGTCAAATGAGGAATGTTGAGGACTATTTATAAGGAGGAAAGGGCGGAAAAATTCAAAATTTGAATTTGAAAGGGCGGTTGACGGAATTCGAGGCGTCTAGTCAGGGAAACGCCAGTTGGGAAGTGACAAGTGGCAGTAACCGCAGTACCGCATTAAATGACTCGCCGAAATCGTCGAATCAGGTCCTATGCTCGGGCAGGTCGATGACGGACCGCATGCCGAGACCGATCTCTTCTCCCGACCAGAACGGTCCCGGGGGGCATTTGTTATGCGGGAAAATATCGACTAACTCCCGAGCATAAGGAGCCCCCGTTTTTCGAAATAAAGAAAAGATGTCTTCGGCTCGGCCTCAGAGAGAAAGGCGAGCAGGCGGATAGCGCTTATGCTCGAACTCCCGTGAACGGGAGCCAAAGCCGAACAAGATGAACTTACAGCTCAACCGGTGAAAGGCTTCGGGAAACACCCGGGCCGAGCAGAAACGGGATGAGAAATTGTTCATAGACGGTCATACCCCTTGGGCCCTGTTAGAAGGGATGGGCTTAATGGTGAGTTTATTTGATGGGCTTGGCCCATTAACTAACTTAGGAAACCCTAATTTATATTTTCTATAAATAGATGATGTAGTTTTCCATTTAGGGGTATCTACACACTTCCCCAAAAAATTATTAGAGAGCATAAAAGCCTTGTTCAACACTCAATCCCCAAATCTCTATTTTTTAGTTGATTATTGGAGGACACAATTTTTCGACTATCAACAACTAATATAAAAACGTTACCAAAGGAAACGTAAAATTTTTTTACTAACGGGTGCGGGGAATCTGATACTCGGCACTCAGTCGATAGTTGATCGAATTCCATGCTCCGCTCACAAAAAACCACTCGTTCCACCACGACTCTCTTTTTTCCGGCAGATCCCAGATGATGCTTTGTCGGGATTTCAAGATGGACGTCAGAAGGAACCTCTCATTCAGCCCTCCGTGATTGAAGGTCTACGTCGATTACTGTACTCACGCGAACACCGGCTTTAAAAGCGCTAGGTGGTGGCTCCACAGTCGGGAGATCTGTGCGGGGCACGGGCACGTAAGGATGATTGGCCAGATAGGCTTCATAAGAAAATTCAACTGGAGGACCCCGAAAGCCAGCGACCAGTTTTGCGAACAACTCAAAGTCGGGATGCACAGCCTCTGAGAACCAATCGTTCTCTTCATCTTTAGATAACGGGTACGGATTCATCTCGCTAGTAGACGGAAACTGTTCGGGCAAAGCTAGTAAGTCTGAGGACAGAGGAGATAAAGTCCTCGGGATGTCAATAAACGCGGGAAGGATCACAGTCTGGATGTAATCGGAGTCGTATTCGGGAGTCGAGGATTCACTAGACATCGACCAAAACGGAATTCTTTAACGAAGTCGCGGACAAGAATATACTTACGAAATCTCTAAAAGATCTAAGAGTCCGCGCCCCAAGCAAGAATCTAAAATAAAGAAGCAGTAAAGGTAGATAAGGCGTACCCGAACAAGAGAGGTCAGAGGCAGAGATCAGATCGCGCGAGTTCTTACGAGAGTTGGCCAAAAGTGTTTCCAAGTATCCCATCTCTCATATATATAGAAGGGAGAGATGGCGGCAAATATTCTAGAATATGAAATTCAAAATTCAAAATCTCTGACAGTTGAAGGGACGTTTACGCAATTACCAAGATGGCAACTTTTCAAATTCCTTAAACAGGCGGCTACTGGAACTGGACCGACCGTCTAATGGGCCGAAACGGTCCATCTTTTCCGAGCATAACATTTCAACTCCGCGAGAACTCCGTAAAATACTTATCCTCGGGGGGCATTTGTTGTTCCCCATTTTCGCAAGGCCCATTATGATCGGATTACGCCCCGAGTTCAGATCCGATCAGAGATAATTCACTTAACGAATAAACGAGGGGACCCAGCCAGCGACCACACGCGATGCGCCGCGAATATATTTAACCACTTCATGATTTTTCTGTTCGCAGAAACTTCCCGCACCGTGCTATACTTGAGGTCTTTGTTGTCACCGAGGAGATGAGTGTGATTTGATCGCCAGGGCCGGCGGTTTTCAACCCGGTCTAAGGATGTCCGGATAGTGGCTCAGCAAAAGGGAACAACTCGTTCAAGTTAGACCGGATCCGGGGCAAAAGAGGACATCTCATTATAAGGGGTACAAAGGAGATTTTCCCCTAATACAAGGGGTAATGTGTGTAATTATTCAAGGAAAAGCCCATGTAATTTAGGCCCAAGCCCATGTATAGAAACCCTAGTCTATGTACTATAAATAGTCAAATTTCCTCATTTGTAAAGAACAAGCACAATTCCCAAGAAATATACCTGGAATTTAATACTAGAAGCTTTTAGCTGTTTCCTTATTTGTTCTCTCAATCCCCAAAACATCAATACGTTCGCGGGTGGATTCCTGTTAGGATTTTCTGCCCGTAAACAAAATGTTTTCCATTTTTTTTCTCTGATTTCATTTTTTTTCAATTGAAATCTTGAACATAATTTGTTTTTTAAAAGGGTAATTTAGGTATTATAATGTTGTTTATTAATCAAACTAATAAATTTATAAATTAAATTTTTGAAAAAGGTGTACAAAGTAAAGATAGAAGTGTAAATAACCTTAGCCTTATTTATTTTATCTATTTGACAAATTCTTCACGGATCATATATTTTTTTATAACACCCCACTCGATCGGAGTCCCTCGATCGGTAGGATGTAAATCGAGAAATGTGTCTGAGTAGCAGACACTTGTGCGAGAGAGCCAACAGGTCGAACCCCAGGACAAACCTTCATAGTATTTCAATGAAAATTTGTCCCACCCGAGATTCGAACACTGCGTCGCCGAAGAATTACACCCACATCATCACATGCCTTACCACTCGGCTATGCTCCTGGGGACTTCCCAGATCATATATTTAGAGCCGTTTGAGCGAGTTTGCTTAAAATAGAAATTGACTTATTCAATAAATAAATTGTGAAACAGTTTGAATAAAATATATATATAAATTTATAAGATATTAATTTATTTGACAATTTAAAATCTTATATAAATAAAATTACTAAAAATAAATTGTTATATATAAAAAAAATAACTAAAAATATTTATATTAACTAACTGATAAATTTGGAATTTTTGTATATATATAAAAAATAATAATTTTATGGATATTTTGGTCTTTTATTGTTTAAGTTAAACAGATTACTTTTAAATTTATTTATTTTTAAGTTTAATAAACAAATTTTAAGAGTTTATAAGCTCTTTAACTTCTCGCTTATAAGTTGTTTTAAAAAATTTATAAACTCTGTCAAACACCCTCTCAATTATTAATTGTTCAGGTATCAAATTTCGTTATAAAATTAGTCTCTCAATCATTAATTGTTAACATATCAAATTTAGTTAGAAAATGCGTACGGACATACCAAAAAAACCGTCATTAAAATATTTTATTATAGTGTTCATTATTTGCAGACAATACATATTATATTTTTATTTTTTATTATTTAATATATAAAAAACTATTTTTCCTTAATTTATATATAAAATTTTCTAAGCAAGGTTCTATTTTTTATTATTTAATATATAAAAAAACTATTTTTCCTTAATTTACATATAAAATTTTCTAAGCAAGGTTTTCGGATGTGTTTCATTTTTTATGAAAAAATTAGTTCAAATTGGGCGAGTTGACCCAATTGTTTGAAGAAACATACTACTTCTGTTATGCTATGAAAATATCTCAAATATTGGTAAAGAGATGGAGAAAAAAACCAGCTTATTTTATTGATAAGAGAAAAGCCTTTAAATAGGCAAAATACATAACTGATAATGAGTAACTAAAGCAATGAAATAGCAACAACCTTATTGACTAAGTAGACTAAGTCTAAGAACTGAAATATTATTTTTGACTGAGTTTTAACACCCTCCCTTAAACTGATAATTCCAACAATCAGTTTAGAAGCACATCCAACTCATATGAAACACAAGTACTAAACAACATCCTTTGAAGAGCAGACGCCGAGCTTGTCGCGAAGCTTTAAAAACACAACATGTTTGAGAGGCTTCGTAAGTATATCAGCAATTTGGTCTTCACTCTTGCAGTACACCATGTGAATAACTCCATCTTCACATAAATTTCGTAGGAAGTGGTATCTTACATCAATGTGCTTGCTTCTTCCATGTAGAATTGGATTTCTTGACAACTTGATTGTTGATATATTATCACAGTGAATAACTGTTGGTCCTAGTTGTTGGTGATTTAGAAATCCAAGTATCCTTCTCATCCAAATAGCTTGACATGAGCTCGATGTTGCAGCAACGAATTCGGCTTCGGTGGTTGACAAAGTCACTATCTGTTGCTTCTTAGATGACCACGTAACAGCCCCATCATTCATAAGAAACACCGAACCTGAAGTGCACTTTCGATCATCGAGATCTCCAGCATAATCACTGTCTGAATACCCGATCAACGTTGGGATTTTTCCACCTTTCTTATACAATATTCCATAATCCGACGTACCTTTTAAATAACGAAGAATCCGCTTCGCAGCCGAAAGATGAACTTCAGTTGGACTCTCCATGTACCTGCTTATTAAACCGACACCATGCATAATGTCGGGTCTCGTTGCTGTCACATACATAAGACTCCCAACAATTTGCTTATAGCGCGTAGCGTCTACAAGTTTTCCCCCTCCTTCCTTGGTTATTTTCAAACCAACTTCAGTTGGTGTGATTGTAGAATTGCAATCCTTCATTCCAAACCTATCCAAGATTTCTTGGATATATTTCTTTTGAGAAATAAAGATGCCGACGCTCGACTGAGCCACTTCGATCCCAAGGAAATAATTTATCGGCCCCAAATCCGTCATCTCGAATTCACGCATCATGGATTTTTTCAGATCAGACAACATGATCAAATCATTACTTGTGTAGATAAGGTCATCCACATATAAGCAAATTATCAGCAACTTACCACCATCTGCTGATTTAGTATAGAGTGAGTGTTCGTAGGGGCATTTAAGAAAACCTTCTTTGATAAAGTAGGCATTTATATGACTGTACCAAGATCTCGGCGCTTGTTTTAGTCCGTATAATGCCTTCTTCAACTTGTAGACCTTATTCTCTTGTCCCTGCTTCACATATCCAGGAGGTTGATTTATATAAACCTCTTCTCCTAACTCCCCATGCAAGAAAGCCGACTTTACATCTAACTGATAAATAGACCAAGAATTACGAGCAGCCATGGATAACACCAAACGTATAGTGTCGAGCCTAGCAACGGGAGCAAAAACTTCTTCATAGTCGATACTATATTTTTGCATATACCCTTTCGCAACGAGTCGAGCCTTGTGTTTGTCGACTCCACCATCTTTATTCAACTTCGTTTTATAAATCCATTTAACACCAATGGATTTATGCCCTTCTGGAAGTTCAACCAATGTCCATGTATCATTTTTCTCAATTGATTTTATCTCCTCATTCATAGCTTCTTTCCACTTTGAATCACTCACAGCTTCTTGGAATGTGATAGGATCACTATTTGATAATAAAGCATAGTGAGCTAATGAATCATCAAATTGTGCATCACTAACCTCGTAGTCGTCCATCCAAGTTGGCCTTCTTCTGGTTCTTTGAGGCCGAGGAGTGTTGATTTTGTTTGGACTTTCATCTGACTGCACCAAAGTTGGAAAAATAGGCTGCTCGTCTATATCGTCGTCTTTTTCATTATCCTCAAAACTCACTGGACATTGATTCTGTGCAGGAATTTTTTCACTCCAATCCCATATGTTTTCTTCATCGAAAACAACGTCTCGACTAACGACAATCTTCTTTGGAACAGGGTTGAACAATTTGTAACCTTTCGACTGCTCACTTATCCCAATAAAAATGCATCTCTCGCTTTTATTATCTAACTTCTTCCGCTTTTCATCCGGAATATGTGCATATGCAATGCACCCGAAAACTCTGAAATGCCCAACCGATGGCTTTTTCCCGCTCCAAGCTTCTTCCGGTGTTATGTTGTGAACAACCAGTGTTGGACTGCGATTCAGGATATGGACACTCCAATTTACAACTTCTGGCCAAAAGTTTTTTGGAATTCTCCCACCAGCCAACATGCTTCTCACCATATTTAGAATAGTTCGATTTTTTCTCTCCGATACGCCATTTTGCTGGGATGCCTTTTGATGCCTCGATCATCACAGAATACTTCAAATTCTTTCGATCAATATTCTCCTCCCCGATCGGTACGAAGAATTTTAATGGTTTGACCAAATTCATTTTCAGTCAGCGCCCTGAAGCTTTTAAACGCATTAAAGGCTTCAGATTTCTCCTGCAAAAAGTATACCCAAGTTTTTCGACTAAAATTGTCGATAAAAGTTATTAGGTACCTTTTACCTCCATTTGAGCATGGATTAATTGGCCCACAAATGTCAGAATGCACCAATTCCAGAGGCTTCTTTGCCCTCCATGATTTTCCTTGTGGAAATTTCTCTCTGTGTTGCTTCCCAGTTGTACATTGTTCACATATTGCATCAGGTGCTTTAACTTGCGGTAGACCAGTCACCATATTCTTTTGATAAAGTGTTTTCAAACCACCAAAACTCAAGTGACCGTACCGATAATGCCAAAGCCACATAGGATCTCTCGCTTTAGCTATGTTGCAGTTATGAAGGGTTTTGAGACGCAGCGGAAATAATCGGTTTGATGACATTTTAGCACGAGCAATAAGACCTCTTTTCACATCGGAAATTTCACACAAATCATTCTTGATCGTAATCTCATATCCTTTCTCCTGCAACTGGCCAATACTTAGTAGATTGCTTTTCAAATCAGGAATATAAAACACGTTTGACATCATCTGAGTACTCTCATCCTTAATCATGAAAGTAATATCCCCTTTTCCCATCACATTGACTTTAGAGTTATCACCAAAGCTCACAGTAGAACGAAATTCTTCATTTAAGTGAGTAAAGAATGACTTACTTCCACACATGTGATTGCTGCAGCCCGTGTCCAAATACCATATATCGTGCTCGTATTTGATTTCGTTCTCGTGATACGCCATGAGTAACGTTTCTTCTTCCTTCTCGACAAAATTTGATTTCTTTGCATTTTCTTGATCGGGAGGCAGCTTGGTGTAACATTCATTTCGGTAATGACCGAATTTATGACACCGGTAGCATTCGATCTTGGATCGGTCATTTTGGTTATGACGTCCTCATCTTCCTCTTCCTTGAGAAGATGACGTGTCTTCATTTGTTTGGGAATTCTGACCTCCTCGTCCACCTCTATTACCTCGACCTCCTCTTCCTCTACCTCGCCCACGATCAGTAGATCGAGAGCCGTAATTATTGTCAGTTAAAGCCTTCAAGGCTTGTTCATCCTTCTCCTGTTTGTTGATTCTTTGCTCATGAATCAACAATGAACTTTGTAGTTCATCAATTGACAGATCGTCAATGTTATTAGATTCCTCAATAGAACACACAACAAAATTAAATTTTGGTGTTAAAGAGCGAAGAATCTTCTCAACAATAGCAACATCATCACTCTTATCACCATGGATACGCATCTTGTTAACTATTGTCATAGTTCGAGAAAAATAGTCGGTAACCAACTCACCCGATTTCATTTGAAGTATCTCGAACTCGGAACGGAGCACTTGGAGCTGATGCCTCTTTGCTCTTGATGTTCCTTGATACTTCTTCTTCATGGAGTCCCAAATATGTTTGGAGGTATCTTTGCAGAGGATGGTTTCTAGGACTGCCCGATCAATCGCTTGAAATAAATAATTCTTTACCTTCAAGTCTTTTAGTTTCAAGCTGTCTTGTTCTTTTTGCTGGGTTTCCGTCGAGTCTGCTACGCCAGATTCGACAACATGCCAATACACTTTTGAACGTAAGAAGTTCTCCATCAACATGCTCCAATGGTCGTAATGGTGACCATCAAAACGAGGAATGGCAGGTGCTGTATAACCTTCGGCCATTGACTAAGAGTATATGTTTTTTTTTTTTCACAACTTGGCTCTGATACCAATGTTATGCTATGAAAATATCTCAAATATTGGTAAAGAGATGGAGAAGAAAACCAGCTTATTTTATTGATAAGAGAAAAGCCTTTAAATAGGCAAAATACATAACTGATAATGAGTAACTAAAGCAATGAAATAGCAACAACCTTATTGACTAAGTCTAAGAACTGAAATATTATTTTTGACTGAGTTTTAACAACTTCAACTCAAAACTAGAATTTCACGAATATTAAAAGTTTATTTAAAGTTAAGAATGTGACATAGTTATGTTTTAAGTTTGTTGTCTTGATCTTCGGCTCTACGGTATACGGATATGTGATTTGATTTTCATTTGCATATGTTTCCACCTTGCAAATAAACAAACACTATAAATCTATAAACGAGTATCTAAAAATTAACAATGTCTGTAAAAGAAAAAAAAAAACGAATCGATCAAATTATAATGTTTTATGTGCGTTGGCACAATAAATTACTAAAGAAAGGCAGATTCTGAAAGTATGGCACTAAATTCAAACATATCATTATCATGCTCCAAGGATATGTTAGAGATTTTAATTTTTTATTAGAATTCAAAATTAAAACTAGATATTGTGGTCCAATAATTTCTGCTGGAAATTAAATTATTGTAATTTCCTTTTGATTGCTACTCATTGTTTTTTTTATTTTTATAAAATACTCTTTAGGTTGACGCATTTCAAGTTTTCAACATTTATTAAACATATGATAATTTTAAATTGAATGGTGGTTCGAGATACATACAAAACTAAAAAACGTAAAATAAAATGACAAACATCTAATAAAATATTATAATATATACTATAAATTGATATTGAAGATTACAAAGTGATTATTTTAAACATTTAAGATATTATATGAAATAAATTACAGTGGAAATCCACGTGAAATGAGTGTTGATCCTTCAATAGTTTTGACATGGGTCAATCTATAAAGTCGGCAGATGTTGAAAATGAAATTTGATGTTAATGCAGGGACTTTTGCGTAAAACATCCAAAAGCCAGGGACCAAAAATAGGAAATCTTTTTTTCCGGTACGGACTGCCGGTGGCCCACTTGCTCCTTAATTTTTCTGCTTTTGTATGGACCACACTTTTCCTTCAAACTAATTCGTGGGCCCCACATTCCTTGAAGTAGTAATTTTGCTTTGAATTTTTCCTCCGGAGGAAACAGCTGGCAGCCCCGGTCGGATCAGTCCGTTTATTCAAACATACGTACACTCGTGCGATATAAATCGTACTATCTCTTAGGATAAAATCAAATAAAATGACCCACAATTATTTTTAAATTACAAAAAACAGAAAATCGTTAATCCGAGACTAGTATGAATATTATTTAATATTATACTCTATAAGTAAAATAAAATAATAAATTAGAGTGATTTTTAATGCATTTCATAAATATTATAATAAAAATTTAATACAATTTATCATTATGAATGATTAAGTTTTGATTAAGTTCGATTTATCAGTAAAAAACATATGAATGATTAAGTTTTGTTTAGTAAAAAAGAATTTCATATTAGAAAAATAATGGCTGATTATCAATTTTTTTATCATAAAAATATAAAAAAGATATAAAATTAATATTAAAATATTGACGTAAAATAAAATATGAAAATATTCATACCTTATTTCAAACGTATCAATTATTTATAGAAATTAACAAAATAACGAAATATTTTTTTAAAGTTAATAAGACAAACTTTACTTACTCATATCTAATACATTTTTTTAAAATTAAAATATAAACAAATGATATCTATTTTGTAATTTATAAATAATAGAGAACCATTTAATAGTAGTAATTTTATATATTGTCTTGAACTAGTCATAATTTTTAATTAATGTATGTTCAAAACTAAAATGAAGTCTAGTTTAAAATAATACTAGTAATAGTTATTATTATTTATTTTTTAATTTAAAAATAATTTTATCTTCAATTTTAATTTTATTTTTTCAAATATTATTAATAATTACATATTTTAATAATTTAAAAATACATTTTAACTTTTATTTTTCTGATGAAAGGAATATTTATTTAAAATTCATATTTTAAATATAAGCCCGAAATTAATCGGAATTGCCAATCTCCTTTCATGCTAACCTAAAATGGCGCGTGATGGCGAAGCGCAGACAGAGAAGATAAAAAGGAGTGAGCTGTGAAGATAGTAGTAGGCGTACACTGTGTATATATATATATAGAGAGAGAGAGAGAAGTGGAGCCCACCACCCATGTGCCCCTCCCCTGTCTCCACCACCACCACCACCTGCCGCTGCCTCCTCAATCATTACCACTCCCCTCAATTCACATTTTTTCCCACCAATTAACCACCGCCCTCTAAACCCTAGCTCCGCCCCTCTTTCAATCCACCCACCCCAATTACCCGCTACCTCACCATGTCAACGTCGGCGGCCGACGGCGGAGCCAACGGACTCCACCACCAGCTCCAGCCTTCCCCCGCCAACACCAATTCCAGCTCCGACCTGGCCGTCAAGAAGCCCCCCGCCAAGGACCGCCACAGCAAGGTCGACGGCCGCGGCCGCCGCATCCGCATGCCCATCATCTGCGCCGCCAGAGTCTTCCAGCTCACCCGAGAGCTCGGCCACAAGTCCGACGGCCAGACCATCGAGTGGCTCCTCCGCCAGGCCGAGCCCTCCATTATCGCCGCCACCGGCACCGGAACTACTCCGGCCAACTTCTCCACCCTGTCTCCCTCCTCAGGCCGCAACTCCTCCTCCATATCCGCCGCCCTTGACCACAAGCCCCTTTCCCATTCCCTCCTCACCCCCACTCCATTCATTCTCGGCAAGCGACTCCGCCCGGACGACGACAATGACCACCACCAACAGCAGCACTTCTCCAAGGATGACGTCACTAACAACAACAACAACAACAACATCAACAGCAACACTCTCCCTGCCGGAGGGTTCTGGGCTTTGCCAGCCCGGCCCGATTTTGGCCAAATCTGGAGCTTTGCAGCCCCTCCACCTGAAATGCTGGCGAATAATTCCCAGCAGCAACACGCGGCTGCTTTGAGATATTTTCAGCACCAACAGGGGATTGGAGAGGCCTCTGCTGCTAGGGTTGGTAATTACTTGCCGATTGCTCAAGTGCAGGGACACCACCTCAATTTGCTGGCGTCCCTATCCAACCCTCACTCTCAGTCGGCCGAGCAACAAAGAAGGGACGGTGATACCAACTGAGGAACTTAATTAGCTTTTGTTTTGTTTTTTGCTGATAATGAACGAACGAGTCTCCGTTGTCGATATTGCATATGAAGTTGTTGTACTTAAGTCTCTCGTTGGTTGTGCTGCTTTTTTTGTTGGTTGGTTGCTTGTTGTGATTTTTGAAAAGAGACAAGACAGACAACTCCACTCCTTGATTGATCACTAGAGCTAGTTTTTTTTATGTAGGATTAAGGTTGATTGCTTTTGTTTATCATGGGGTTTCCATGTTTGTGATGCTGGTACTATAAGTTATATAGCCAGCGGTTGCATTTAGATTCCAGAGTGCTATTTGTAGCTGTGGTTTGGTTGATTGAATTCATGTAAGAATTTTAGACAATAAAAGGAAATTGTTTTGAATTTGCCTATTTCGCTATGCTCTTGTCTCTTATTTCATTATTTGAAACTAGTTCTATTCAAGAGAATAGGGTTCACATACTCCGCAGGTATTCCGTGCAAGTTTAGCACCAGCTTTGTATATTGGGATGAGTGTTTGAATTGAGAATAAGGAAAGGAAAGGAAATGGGTTTTCCATGTTGGAATGCTACTGGAATTCCAATGGTCATGCCGCAGCCTCTTCCATGTACTGTCATTGGAGGTTTATGCTTTCTGATGTAAGCATTTTGTATACTTCTTCAAAGGTTTCGCGTGTTCTTCTAACCACTTACCCCTTTCTTGTGTCTTTTTTGAGAGATATAAAATGTTTCCTAATTTCCATTATATGCCATTATTTCCATTAGCTATGCTGCTATGATTTAGGTGAAGGATTTTCTGAGGCGGCATCACACATGTTATCTGAATTGCTAAGGAATGAAGAAAAAACAACCTGAAAGTATGGCACTAGATTCAGATTTGAGTCTCTAAGGCAATGAGAAGGAAAATCTTGGACAAAAGGTATTTCTCATGTTTGTTTCCTGTAGAGTGACGATGAAAACAAGTTTATACATGTCAGGAGAGAGCAAAACAAAACTAGTATATTGACTTCTGTCTGCACTTTTGTTTTACTTTGAACAAGGAAATATTAAGTTACCTAGTGTCTAGCCCTGTTGATTAGGAGATCCTTTCATTGCTAAAAGTTTAGCACTTTAGCCATAATTAAGCCATGAGAAGATACTGAAATTGTTATCGGAACATATTTTTTGTTGTTTGTTCCGTTTTTAGCATTTTGAGATAAGTATAATCATTAATTAATTGAATGACTTCACCAACGTGAAGGAAAATGTAAAAATAAATTATTCATTGTTATTGCTTGTTGACAATATTTTATTCCTTTCATCCTTTTAGCTGATTCTTATTTTCAAAATAATTTGAAGTGTCTGACAGCACATCAAAGACATGGAACCCTTATTTTAAGTCATGCTAAACTAGGTATTGTTAGTTTGTCTCAAATTGGAAACACAACAACAAAATGCACTGGTCCCACTGTATCATTATAATTATCCACAGGTGTACACTCAAGTGCTTGGGTTCTACCATATACTATGAGGTAATTTATGTGGGATTACTCTTCATATCATCCACTCCTTGTTCAGTCATTCTATGTCTTCTCACTCAGCCAGTCAAATACTGTTTTTTTTCTCATTTACTCGTCCCTAACCTATTTGTAGGATTGAACTTGTATGTTGTTCTATGTTGAAAAGGTCAAAGAGAAATTGTCTATAGGACTTTATTTTTTAATGAGTGCTATACAATATTTATTCAATTGCTTTTAAAACAATAAAAAAACATATATTATTTGGTCACATCATTTTCCTTTATATCACATTAATTAGTATCATTATCCTGCCTAAAAATATAAAGTTTTCACATTCAACTGCTACATTGAAAATAGATTTTGATTATATAGTAGTAATAATGAAAAGAAATGAAAAAAGTCAAAAACACTCAGTCACCCCTATAACATATGGCCTTTATATCTGATTTCCCAAACTTGGTATTGTCATGTGTAGTACTTGAATAAGTATTCACAACCAATGATTTTTTTTTTTGCATTTGGTGTTCATTACCTTGACATCTTGCCAACTAGTCATCTCCTTACCCATTTCTTATCTTAGGCTCTGCTTTTCATTGGGCATCGAAAAAAAAAAAGATTTGAAAATGACTTGAGAGAACTAAACATGTGATTTACAAGGAATATTTGATTAGTCGTGATCTTTGCATTGTACCAGCAATTGCTTCATGACCTTAGGACATTGTATCACGAAATAAACAGCAAAGAGCATGGTTTTAGCGCAGAAGTCTCATTTCCAGCAAAGAGAAGGTTAGTAATAAAGTCGGCAACAACATCATTTGTAACCTTTGTTAATTATTTTCCTTCCGAGAACACCACGACCAGTGGTTGTTGTAGATGCTTTCTGTCGGTGAGTCTCCATTGTACTGTTAATCTTGCTTTATTATACCCTCATTAGCCTGCAAAAAAACTGATCAGGAATATTAAACAGCTATTCTCGTGTGGTGTTGGGGCATAAACAAATACTTGAGTGCATTTATATTTTCATTTATGTAAACTCGCGAGGAAAGTTGATTTGTTTACTTCACTTGGACGACTTGATCAAGGGACTAACAATTTCGGCCCTGCGAGTTCGTAATGTAGATGGTATTATTTTTTTGTCACAAATGTCTGTTTTAATCTTTCACTTATTTCCTAAAGTTCCCTAGATCCCAAGAAAAAAATCCTACTATTATCGGGGCATTGAATTTGTTATTTTTACAAGGGCAAAATCGAGAAGATCCAATGTTACACATTTAACTGTTGATGCTGGGAACCATTGAGAGTTATGAGGCTAAATTGCAATTAAGCCTAAATTTGGACACTTTTGATATTTCTGACTTATTTTAAAATTGTGTTTTAGAGAGGATAAAGGAAAAAAATATACTGTACCATCTCCATCGCCTGGGAAATTGACTGGAACTGAAAGGCGACTGTCAACAAAACCAGAGAACCATCAACTTTGAGGCGATGGAGTGAAGTTTCCTTTTTCTGGTTTCCGTACTGTGTGCATTGATCACCCCATTTTCCCGGACAAGATCCCTTAAGGGTTTGGGTTAGCTGGATCTGGACTGAAATAGACTTGCATCAATGCTCGGTCTTCCCATCTCCCAAACAGGCTGCATCAATGTAGATATCGCCAGACGACCTGTTGTTAACAATGATCAGAAATGTCAACGCAGCACAAACCTTGTATGCATGTGCACGTACGTATGAAGATGAACAAAATCATGTTTTGTGACCTTTTGCTACTTGTTTTTTCGACGAAACTTGTTCCAGTACAGTATCAGAAGAATCATGTAAACTGAGTATGGTGATTGATAGATACTCAATTATACTATTGTACAAGTATAATATATGAGTATTATATCGATTGAAGCTCTCACAATCCAATATGATATCCTTAAATTTCCTCGTGGCAAAAATATGTTACTGTAGAAAATATAGAGATAACATAATGGGACATCAAATTCAAAAGAGAACCAAATTTTCATATTTATTTATTTTTTGAAAAACTAAGTATCTTTCTACCCGGGAATATCTTTCTTCAGTTTATCCGGCTATTATTTTAATTTATGTTTAAAAGAAAACTGAAGATAGAAGACTATTGATATAGTGATTTCATAAAAATTGATGACTACAATCGGCTAAAAATCTTACTTGATAATAAATAAAAAGAACTTAAAAAGACAAAAGATCAATTCACATTTCGGAACACCTCCTTGTAAACGACATTGGTAACTTTATTCGTGAGACTACCATTCGAATCACAAATTAAGAATTTTAATCCCGCTCGATTAGTGACTCTTGAAACTGCAACATATAACTGTCCGTGTGTGAACACCGGCCTTCTCAATAGAACTCCCACCTTTGACAACGATTGACCTTGACTTTTGTTAATTGTCATAGCATAAGATATCATAATTGGAAATTGCCGGCGTTGGAATCGAAACGGCAAATTCGAGTTAGAAGGCGTAAGTGGCAACCTCGAAATGAAAACAATTTCATCTTTCTTTTCGCCTCCTAATACCTTAGCCTCTATTACGTATGTTCCCAATTTAGAAATTACCAATCGAGTGCCATTACATAAGCCTGAACTGTGATCGAGATTTCTTAACAACATTATAGGCACCCCAACCTACAAAAAAATGAAAAATAATTTCATTAATAAATTTTAGATAGAAAAAATAAAGAATTACAACATAAAATAAGAGGAGGGGGAATAGAAGAAATTTTTAGGATATGTTTATATTTATAGTTGTTTAGACATTCGCAGGGATAGTCATAAAGAAAACAAATATTTATAGATCTTAGTATACAAACAGAAAAAATAACAATCATAAAAAATCTGGCAAGTCTTAATTTTATTGTCCAATCTAAATAAATTAAAATAGTTATGAATAGGGGTGGGCGTTTGAGCTCGAAAACCCGAGCTCGGACCGAAAACCCGCCAAAAAAGCTCGTTACGGGCCGATCCCAATTTTTTTAAGGACCGGCTCGCCATAGGACCGACCCGTGAAATGTATATGCGGTCCGAGCCCAAGCCCAAAAATATTTAGGACCGAAAGCTCGACTCGGACCGTCAATTTTATTTTTTATATTATATAATATTATATATATATATATATATATATATATATATATATATATAAAGTAAAAAAAGATTGATTGTACATCATTATTATTACTATTAAGATTTTCACTTCAAAATTTTCACTTTACCCTATTTTTCGTTTCGAGTTAACACTTCACATTTCACGTCATTGTAAAAAATTCAAAAAAAAATTTTTTTTTGAATAAAAATAGGATAATAATTAAAAGTATACTTGATTTTTCTATTACGTCATTGTAAAAAATTCAAAAAAAAAAAACAATTTGAATAAAAATAAGATAATAATTAAAAGTATACTTGATTTTTCTAGTGCTGGTGTATATATTTTTTGTAAATCATTTATGAATTAGTGGTGCTAATTAATTGTTACTTTTTTTTTTTACTAATTGCAAGATGTTTTTAGTTTTTATTTTTATTTTTGCATTTTCATTTGGCCAAACAACCAAGAAAATAATGTTTTGTTTTTATTTTTAAACTTTCATTTTAGTATGATGTGATTCAAATGTTTTAAATTTTTATTGAATTATAAATTGCATGAATTTTGTAATAGAAATTCTATAAAATTTGGGACCGAAACCCCGAAAACCCGGCTCGGGCTCGTCGTGCTCGGTCCCGAGCCGGGCCCCAACCTCAGATAAACCCGACTCGGCTCGGACCGTAGAAGTCGGGTTTTGAGCCGGATTTTGATATTTTTGGGCTCGGCTCGACCCGCGCCCACCCCTAGTTATGAACATTCATTTTTATTTTAAGTGTAATTAAAAAATTCAAGAATAATAATTAATACTAACCTTAAGCTTCAGAACATGGTTTGACAAACCGGAGCATTTAATTTTATTTAAATATTCTGTGGAATGCATCTGATCAAACATGGTTGTCTCTTTATCAGCCGTATCAATAGAGTCCGCACTAAGATAAACTCTCTCTTCTGTTGAATGTAGGCTAACCATGTACTCATTAACGCCTTCGACTTCATCCAAAGTAGGACACAAAATTGTCCGACCTTGCAAGAAGTTAGTGTCTCCTATATGCTGGTGTAATTCCGAGAAAATAGCTTGAACGATGGAACCGATGAAGTCGTCTGAGTATTTTAAGACTGGACCACCATTTTCAGTATTTTAAGATATAGGTGGAAATTTATTATTTAATATGGTTAGAAGCTATAAAAATCAACATTTTATATATCATGAAAATGTTAAGTTCAAGGAACACATTATATAATAAATTTTGATGTACAAACCTGCAATACAACGATTTATGCTAAAAGTCAAAATATTTAGTTAATAAATGAATATATGCAAACATTTCAGATAACATGACATATGCAGTTTTCAAGAAAACAGGGTGAATGAACGGTTTAAGAAAAAGATAATATACGTATCTGTGTTTAAGCAAATAGAATGAATCTATCTCTTTGAAAATGAAAATCTGAAACTTTGGGAATCTGAAATACAGAGCAACTTACGAATGTGGGATAAGTTTTTGGATGAGAATTATTCTGCAAAGATAACAGGGGGAATGGACCGGGTAATACGAAATTGAGATTTGATGAGGGATAAGAATCTGATCTACAGAGAAACTTACGAAATTGGATCACGAAGAGGGATGAGAATTACTTTGCAAAAAATAGGCCACAAACAACGATTTATCAAATTGAATAATTCTGATACTGCAAAAATATAAAGGATCAATATAAGCAGTGTAAAGATATCAGGGGGAATGGATCGGGTAATACGAATTTGGCATATGAAGAGGGATAAGAGATAAGAATATGAACTACAAAGAAACTTACGAATTTGGAGCACACAAAGAGGGATGAGAATTACACTGCAAAAAATTGGCCACAAACAACGATTTATAAAATCGATTAATTTTGATACTTCAAAATTATAAAGGATCAATATAATTAGTGTAAAGATAATTAGGAGAATGGACCGGGTAATACGAAATTGGGATACGATGAGAGATAAGAATCTGAACTAAAGAGAAACTTACGAATTTGGAGCACGAAGAGGGATGACAATTGCACTGCAAAAAATAGGCCACAAACAATGATTTCTCAAATTGATAAATTCTGATACTGCAAAATTACAAAGGATCAATATAATCAGTGTAAAGATAGCAGGGGGAATGAATCAGGTAATATAAAATTGGGATATGATGAGGGATAAGAATTTGAACTAAAGAGAAACTTATGAATTTGGAGCACGAAGAGGGATGTCAATTACACTGCAAAAAATAGATCACAAACAATGATTTATCAAATTGATAAATTATGATGCTGCAAAAATATAAATGATGTATATAATCAGTGTAAAGATAACAGGGTGAATGGACCTGCTAATAAGAATATGAACTACAGAGAATTGAAAGAATTTGGGTCACGGAGATGGATGAGAATTACACTGCAAAAAATAGGCCACAAACAACGATTTATAACATTGATGAATTCTGATACTGCAAAATTATAAAGAGCAATAAGATCAGTTCCAAGATAACTGGGGGTATGGACTGGGGAAGACGAATATGGCATATGATGAGGGATAAGAATCTGATTTAAATAGAAACTTACGAATTTGGGAAACTTACGAATTTTGGGCACGATGAGGGATGAGAATTATCCTGCAAAAAATAGGCCAGAATAAACGATTTATCAATTTGATGAATTGTGATACTGCAAAATTATAAATGAGCAATAAGATCAGTGCCAAGATAACTGCGGGTATGGAGTGAGGAAGACGATAAGAGAAAAATACACGAAACCATATAGAAAATTGAAAGAGATAGAAACTTACGGATTTGGAAGAAGAGAATCGATTTTCTGAGCTTGTTGAATTCAGAAACAGCAAAAAATTATATATCAGTATAATTATACAAACCCTAAAAACATGAAAACCTAACCGAGGAAAGTGAAATGAGAATAAGATCTGCAAACCTTGTGAATGAGAATGAGAAGACGAAGAAGCGGAAAATAATGTACTGAATTAGTAATTGGAATAGTTGACCGGAATTAAATAATATAGAAGATTAGGGATGAGTAAATTAAGCATTACTATTGGTCAACAAAATCCCCACATGTGACAAAGAAATTTAAAAATAATTAATAAAGTATAGTAAAACATATTATAAACATCAGTTGCTAAAATTTATATATTATATAAAACACACAGTTATTACACTATTATCTAACTAATCTTTAAATTACTCTAATAAATAAAAAATCTAAAAAAATTAAATATTAAATTTTAAGCTAAATTTATAGAGCGTGTTGTTTTGAGCGATTATTAATAATAACTAAAAAAATATAAAAAAATATATTTTTTAACTAAATTGTTCGAAATTTATCCCTAGTATTAATAGAAATACAAAACTGAAAAATATGTTTTAAATGAAAAAATGAAATTAAACTGTAACCCATTTTTATTTTAAACAATTTATTTCATCGTCAATGATTCAATTTAAATGTCGCGAGTCTTTTTGATCTGTTCAGATTGCTTGCAAACCTTTTGAAAATATAATATACCAAAGTTAACGGTGAAGTAGTATGTTTAAATGAGGTTATGCATTACAAATTTATTAGTACATGAGAATTACTACGTATAATAATAATATGCAATCATTCACCCTATTTTATTATAATTCTTCAGCATGTTGTTTCATATAAAATTGAATATTATCGCAACGTAAGAATTTCAATCATGTCGTGACTGTTGAAACTGCAACATAAAACTGCCCGTGCGTAAGTAAATAACGATAGTCTCAAATGAATCCCCCAGTTTCGATAAAGATTGTATCTGACTCATCGCATATAATATCATAATAGAGAATTGTCTACGTTGGAAGAGATATGACAATCTTGAATCAGAGGGAGTACAGACCTGTTCTTTTAGACTTAATTTCAGTCTGATTCAGTTCAGTTCAGACCGCTTCAGTTCAGCTCGATTAAGTTCGTTTCAAAATAAATTATAATAAAATAAATAAAAAATAATTTCAATAAAATTTTTTAAAAAATATTTAATAATTTATAAAAATTATTATTATTTTTATAAAAAAATCAAATTAGTTCAATTCAGATCGCTTCAGTTCAGTTCATTTCAGAACGATTCAGTTCAGTTCAACCCGTTTTAGTCCAAAAGAACAGGTCATAAGGATCTGTTCTTTTGGACTTATTATTCTCAGCTTCAATTTAGTTCACACCTATTAAGTTCAATTCAGCCCGTTTCAGTCCAAAAGAGCAGGACCTAAGAATGTTGTAAACCCATTAGAAACTGAAAGGATATATTTATGAAAAATATATTGTTGAAGAGGATTGAGATTGAATTAATTAGTACTGTAAGTTGGAGCATATCTTGAGTATAGCCATGCAAAGAGTATCGATGACAGTGGAGACTGTATATTCAGTTTTTTTAGTTTTGCGTCTCTTTTTATAGAGACGGATGATTTCCAAACCTGATTCTGCAAAACAAATCTGGTCAAATGTAAATTGTGGACACATGTTCAATAAAAACAAAAAATAGGAATTTGGTGTTCAGAAATCGAATAAGTTAACCACATAATTAAGATCGAGATAAAAAAACTCAACTGATGAAATCAGAAAGACAATTGTAAAAGACATTTATGTTCTAAATAATTTGAAGAGGTAAACGGTGTAGGAAAACTGATAAACAGTAAAGGAAAAGGAAAAACGATAGTCTCAAATGAATCCCCACTTTTGATAAAGATTGTCTCTGACTCATCGCATATAATATCATAATAGGGAATTGTCGACGTTGAAAGCGATATGACAATCTTGAATCAGAGGGAGTACAGACCTATTCTTTTAGACTTAATTTTAGTCCGAGTCAGTTCAGTTCAGCTCGATTAAGTTCGTTTCAAAATAAATTATAATAAAATAAATAAAAAATAATTTCAATAAAAATTTTTAAAAATGCAATCTAGTTACTGGCACAATATGAATAATATTTTAAAAAAACTATTTAATAATTTATAAAAATTATTTTTATTTTTATAAAAAACATCAAATTAGTTCAGTTCAGATCGCTTTAGTTCAGTTCATTTAAGAACGCTTCAGTTCAGTTCAAATTGTTTTAGTCCAAAAGATCAGGTCATAAGGATCTGTTCTTTTGGACTTATTATTCTCAGTTTCAATTCAATTCACACCTATTAAGTTCAATTCAGCCCGTTTCAGTCCAAAAGAACAGGTCTTAAGAATGTTGTAAACCCATTAGAAACTGAAAGGAGATATTTATGAAAAATATGTTGTTGAAGAGGATTGGGATTTAATTAATTAGTACTACCTCTGTCCCAAGGCAATAGTCTCACTTCCTTCACAAATAACAAAGAAAGTGTGACTATTAATATGAGACAGAGGTAGTACTGTAAGTCGGAGAATATCTTGAGTATAGCCATGCAAAGATATCTGGTTGAGTGTATAACGATGACATAGGAGACTATATATTCAGTTTTTTGAGTTTTGCATCTCTTTTTATAGAGACGGATGATTTCCAAACCTGATTCTGCAAAACAAATCTGTACAAATGTAAATTGTGGACAAATGTTCAATAAAAACAAAAAAAATAGGAATTTGGTGTTTAGAAAAAAAATGTTCAGTAAAAAAATGTTCATGAGATAAGTTATGAGATTTGTTATTATCAATCGAGTATCATTACATTATTTGAAGGTATGATCGATATTTCGTATTAATACAATTAGACTCGATTGAATGTTGTAAGCCCATTAGAAACCGGAAGAAGATGATAAATAAAATATGTTGCTGAAGAGTATTGTGATTTAATTAATTAGTGATGTATTTAGTAACAGTGCAAGTTGGAGAATATCTTAATTATAGCCATTAAAAGATATATGATTCAGTGGGTATAGATGACATGTGAGACGTCTTTTTATTGAGAAGAATGATTTCCAAACATGATTATGCAAAATAAATCTGTACAAATGTAAATTGCGGACAAAAAGACGAAAGACAGAGAATTTTATTTTCAGAAATAGAATAAGTTAACCACATAATTAAGATCAAGATAAAAAAAACTCAACTGGTGGAATACAAAAGACAATTGTAAAAGACATTTATGGTCAAGATGATTGGAAGATACATACTGTTTAGGGAACGTGATAAACAGTAAAAGTAAAGGAGAATGTGAGTATAATTTTTAAAATTATTAATATTTATGTGAAAAAGATCTATAAAAACATATTTAAAAGAAATAAAAAATAATATTTATAATTTGATATAGTAAATAAAATGTGCTTGTTGAAGTGTTTTAAGAGTAATCTTTCATTGTTCACTTAAATATATTTATAATTAGAGATAATATAATTAAAAATAATTTTGAATTTTTACTATAATTAAAGAAAATTTTGATTAAAAATAATATTGATTTTATTTATGTACTAAAATTAAGGATAGAATTTAATTTACAAATTAATTTTTGAATACTACTATAATTGTAGTATAATTAATAAAATCAAAAATTTTAATTATTGTTATTTTTTAATTATCTATTCGACTATCTTCAATCTCACTTTGTTTTATTAATTTATTTTTATTTTTAAAAATAAATTAAAAAGACGTTTTGCAAGTTTTTTTTTAATAATAATTTAAAATGATTTTATTAGTTTTCTTAAGCATATAACATTATAGTTTATAAATGTGAAATGGTTGAATAGTTAATGATAACATCGAAATATAAACAATGTCATCTTTATTCTACCTCAATGTCATCTTTATTTTTTCATCTTAAAACCTCTACCTCAATAACGTAACATGTTTTGAAATTGCATTACACATTATATTACAGAATATTTTATCAAAAAATTAAAACAATTTACGGTATTAGACATCCAATATTAGACATCCAAAAAAGAGAATTCATTACTTTAATGATTTGATTTGTTTAAATGGAGAATAAATATACATAATAAACAAAACTTCTGTAAAATAATATTGATAAATAATAAGTATATAAAATTGTATTACAATAATTACACTTTAATAATAATTATTATTATTTAGAGCTTCGAGAACAGTATAATTCAAAAGCTATTTTATTATGGAAAAAAATATTACTTTTACTATTATCAGGATTTTAATAAAAAAAATAGAAAATTCTGTATAAAATTAATGCTCCAAGTGTTTTCAAATAATAATTTCCGATTAGTTTTTCAAAAAATAAATACATTGGCTCTAAATTATAGGAGACTCTCTGGATATTCAAAAAATTACTCAATTTTCGCAACAATAAAACTTAAATAGTACTTACAAAAAATTACTCAATTTTCGCAACTATAAAACGTAAATAGTACTCAAAGCTTCCTCAACACGGTCGACAGATAAAGCTTCCTCGAGCACTCTCAATTAACACTTGCCCAGTGTCCAGACAACGCCAACCACCTTTGCGAACCTAATAGAAAAGATTATCAAACTGCCCCCCCGGTATATACCTAAAACAAAATATTCGGAAAATGATAACAAAAAATAATTCTGAGAACACTGTCTATACCATGTATCAGTGAAAAAAAAGTACCAATATTAGAGAAATCATCTAAATAATACGGTGCTGCAGAAGGTGCTCTTATAGCTTGCCATATCTAATGCTTACAACTTCGTATTAAAGCATTGAGTTTATATCCAACTTGAGCTCCAATATTCGGCACACCTTACCCGGCACTTGTCAAGCTTTCAGAAATGGTTTTAGAAATAGTGTTCCTGCAGGGTACTGCACTGCAATTCCGATGAATGTCAATTTTTATTGGATAAGAATACAACAAAAAGAGTTGTGGGATGAGAAGGATGACAATATAAAAACGGATAAAAAGGATTATCTGGTTATTTCTAAAAAAACATTTATGTAGTATGTAGTATGTTCAGGGAATGAACGGAGGGATCGATCTTTTTTGCAGCGATCTTCGGAGCAAGGAGATAGAAAAGTTACCACCTAAAATAAAATATACTGTAATAAACTACTTTTCCCTTTCAGTAGTCGTGGAATTAATATCGCTTGGATATTCACCACACAAATAAAACATATAATAAGCCTAATTAGTACAAAATAAACTACTCCACCGAATGCACATATACTTAAGTATATGGAGGAGATTCAACTTACAGCATCAAAAAAGTTTTATTAGGAGTTCGAGCAAAATTGACAGAGTAGAGACCAGGACTCACGATGCGCACATCAGCTGCTGTGTATTTGAGGAATTGATTTTAGGTTCTTGTCGTGCTGGAAGCTAGATCAACAAAATAGAGGCTAAATAGTCAACTTCTAAGTGCAAAAAAAAAGTGGGGAAATGGAACATCAAAAGTGGCAATCTGACAGGCCAAGAAAGCAAAATAGAGTAATCGCACGTAATGACAAATGCAACAGAAGTATCTACAGTTGAACAATGCTCAATGAACTCAATGCAAAGAATCTACTTATAAACCTTTCGTAGTGCTCCAGCATCTTCCAACGCTTTCTGTGCTTCATCTACCATACCTTGGGCAACATCTGCAATAATGAGAAACAAAGAAGAGAAATGTATAACATCAGCTATTTACCTCAGGTAGGGGGAGAAAAAGGAAATATGATTATTTCATGTTCAATTGTGAATTAGAAGGAAAGCTCATGGTTGAAAAAAATAAATTATAAAGGACATGATGCCCATATTTGAACATGTGTATAATGAACATCATAACTTACATCAATAGCTGCTGCTGGGCTAGGTTGCAAAATTGTCCTATCCCTTGAATCTCGCTGGAACATGCGTATCTGCCAAAGAACGTGACAAATGAACTTTATACCACATGCTTCAAAGATGACAAACACTAAATAAACAATTAAATTGCAATCTCTCCACCCAACTGAAACAAAATGGAAAGATCACACAATTAACAATAACTAATCCTATTCAAACAGTTGGATACTCAGACCATATGTTTCCTTATGAGAACATATCATGGCACGAAACAAAGTGTAGAAATACAAAAAAATGTCCATATAACACTCAAAAGCAACATCTACATTTCAGATATTATATTTGGTCTCAGCTCACATCACTTGTAACTATACTTCACCTACCAGTTCCAACTAAATGAAAATGTACATAGTTGCTCAATCCCCTTCTTCTCCATATGCATGGAATAGAAGAATAATGAGTCTGTAGACTCTCAGCCAACATATCCTTAATATCTTTTGCAGTGCTCACACCCAGCTAACAATACAAATCAGTTCATATACAATTAGAAACAGATATCTGACTGGAGGAGCTTCTCGCCAGTGAAAGAACCAGAAATTTAGGGAACTGAATTTATTGCTTAGTTGATATCACAGTTATCATTAATATCACAGTTGTTATTGAATGACATGAAAATGGAAACATTGTATAACATCAAACACAGCTAACAATGTCTTGAGAAAAAATATTTCAAACAACAATCCATAAAAAAAACTCCAAAAAAAATCTTACAAATAAGGTGCAACAGTAAGTGACTAAGTAATTCAACCACTGAACAATTCCAAGAACACAAAATCCATAGACCGATAACCTAATCGTAACAAAGACGAAAATGTCTACAACACACACCCATAAAACAATTGCTGCAATTCCCAAAAACAATCAAGAGATTCAAAAGTAACTAACCGTCATGGGGATTGCTGTAGTTGGCATATCCATAGACGACCTGATTGAACAGATCGTAGAGCTGCAAGTCAGTGAATTGAGTAGTTAAAACATTAAGCTTCTTATATGCTCTACTTTAATTTGCATGATCAACAAAAAAAGAGCCATGATCATAAAGGTGCAATAGTTATCAAATTAAAGGGTATATAGGAAAATGCTCAATTTACTAT
Organism: Euphrasia confusa; assembly: GCA_954870475.1. Lineage (NCBI taxonomy): Eukaryota > Viridiplantae > Streptophyta > Magnoliopsida > Lamiales > Orobanchaceae > Euphrasia > Euphrasia confusa. Next base: position 37,880,739 of record OX940956.1, on the reverse strand, counting down.
CATAACAGTCATGTATATTTTTATTACATGTACCCACATGATGTAACACATTATCTGTGAAATGGAAGGAGCACGTTATTTTTATTATCACCGTGCAAGATCATTTGTTGTATTAACAAACATCTTATAGGATCACAGAACTCAAAAGATATCAGCCAAAACTATGCAAACCAAAGACTCAATTTGCTAAAAAGACCAACAGAAAGAAAATCAAACTTAGCTCAAATGTATCTGACTCTGGTTTACATTAAAGTTTAAACCATTTAAACCAAACACCAAAATCAGATAATCAAACTATCAAAGTAAAAACCAATAAAATTAAGTCGCACCTGGATTTGTTAAGTTGTCAGCATTTTTCTTTGGATCCGTATTTTTCTTTGGATCCGGATTTGTTAAGTTGTCAGCATTTTTCTTTGGATCCGGATTTGTTAAGTTGTCAGCATTTTTCTTTGGATCAGATAATCAAACTATCAAAGTAATAACCAATAAAATCCGTATTTTTGCACTAACACCATCATCATTTGCCTCAATGCTAATATTAACTTCTGCACTAAAAGCATTCGACACAATTTTTGCACTAACTTGAGTTTCATCAACTTCACTGACTTGATAATCTTTGGGGGCGTTTTAATCCCAGAAACACATAAAGAAAAACCTCAGCATAGATTTTAAAGGTATCCATAAAATTAAAACAAACCAATATCACACAGTGCCGCCACCTGGAAAGAGGAATTTCTCCCCTTCTTTATTCAGCCACTGTTAAGCGAACTCCATACATTATGCCCAATACAGCAGAAAATTGAAAAATGGCATCAGAAATCAGGGGACGAAAATGGACAGTGGCAAACATAGATCCAGCTGCCGGAGGCTCTGATCTGTGATGAAAGTGGTCAGCAACATTGTCTTCCTCCATGTGAATGCAAGCACTGCAACACACACGAACCCAATGAGGATGAGGGAGACCTGTGAAACTTTTAATCCTTGAATGCCTCCTTTCATCCATAATAACTTGTAACTAAAAAATCCAGAATCATCCGAACATCAAGATCTCGTCGTATTGGATCAATATCTGCAAATCATAAAGAATTATCATATCTTAATGTTACAACCTTAATTTGCTCAGATTACAATGACATCATGAAACAAAACAGGGCCAGAATTCACAGGTAATCATTCCAAAAGGATCATTAGGAAGCCTTCCATTATCGTAAAAAAAATCATAAAAGGCTTAATATTATAATTAGTATAAAAAAAATGGAATCAAAACCTGGCAATAAGGTTTCTCACAGTACTTCTTGTATTGTTGAGCTTGTAAAAAGCATCACTCGCCTTATCTGAAAGGGCACGGTACATGACTTTACAAATTGCCCTCTGATGCCTTTTACTCACTACATTTATACATATACACAAATATTTCTTAATCTGATAATTTCAAGTCAAGAGAATCAATTCAAATCTGATAATTACAAATTAATTTGATGATCAAACTAATTTCTCCACCAATGTAGCATCATAAGAACACATTCCACTTAAAAAGATTCAAATCTATTCAACATCGCCCTATAATGTGACACTAATTTACTTGTAAATTGTAAAGCTAACAACTTAATTTCTCAATTACAAAGCTTCGCAAGAGTGTTGGCAATTCCAGATCGACAAAGGGAAATCAAAATCTAGACGCCGAAAAATGCAAGTCCTTGAACCAATGATTCTTAGATAGTAATCACAGATCGATTTGGATAAAAAAAATCCCCAAAACAAAGAATCACCTTGTTAGCAGGGCTTGAGAGATACAAAGCAAGCAGTTTCACAGCCTGAAGTGGCGTTGCCGCAGCTGAATCTTTTTAATTAATCAAAAGCTACACAAAAAAAAAAAAATCATAATCGAGTTTCAATTCGAAATTCACAAACCCAGATCGCGCATTAACAACATACACAGATCTTGAAACATATGCACATAACCCGATCGTACCCGGTAACAACATATGCACATTTACGTGGACGACTTAGACGTCATTTTACCCCTGTGCCTCTGGAAGATAAAATAGCTCAGGAATCTGATATTTCAAAAGCGAATGAGAAGACATAATATATCAGAATGCCAGGAATGACCAACCAAGAAAAGACTGGCAACCAAAGATGCTGAATAATAAAATCACAAATGTCAAAGTAAATTTCAAGTAAGAAGTTGATATTACCAAAAGATTAGGCATTACTAACTGCAAATCCAAATAAAAGAACCTAATTTTGATATGAAATCAGGATACAACACATCAAATTCAAATACGCCACGAAAGTAATGTTGGAATTCGCTATCCCGGGTTATCAAAAACTGCGGAACCGATAACCCGAACGAACCCTTCGCCGGAGATCACACGAACGCCGACTCATCCGCCGGAGTCCGGGCTTTGGAGACCACGCACCCGAAGGCGCGCGATCCGCCCCCACCCGAACCCCCGCGAGTGCGGGGTTCGTACGATCGAATCGATCGCGCCAAGCGCGATCGGGGTGGGGCTGCCCAGCAGCCCCCGCGGCGGGTCCGGCGACCCGCCGCCACCAGGAGGCCCCCGCCTTCACGGCGGGGTAGGGCACGGCACCAGCCCGTGCCCAGCGATCGATCCCATGGATCGATCGCACACCCTCGGCCCAGCCGAGGGTTCGCCCCCATGCCCGCGAAACCCTAGCCCGGGCGATCGCCCGTGGTCCGGTGGCTTCGCCACCACCACGCGATCGTCCCCCGTTCATGGTTTCTTATCTCGGATCTTCGTCCTACGGTATTTTCAATAAAACAAATCGAACAATTAACAAGTGCGTTGAGAATTGTACCTACGATTCGTTGTTCGGAGAAACGAAATCGATGACCTCGTGATCTTCCCGCGTATTCCTTGCACTCCGTTCGAACGTCGGGTGGGCGACGAGCTATCGAACTTATGGATCCTCTTCACTCTCAGAACTTTATTGTTGGCGTAACGTAGGTTGAAAAGTGAAGACCATGTAGTGCTTTTATAGGCTACGAAGGGGATCAAAAGGAGAATAAATATTGGGCTTTAATATTGAAAATTAAATTGGGTCCAACCCAAATCCATTAATTCTTATCAATATTAATTTTATTTATTTTCCACTATATAAATAAAATTGAACTCCCAATATTATTCCATATTATACCAAATAATATTTCTCCAACTTAGTATTATTTATTCCGTGTATTTAAGATTTAAATATCCATGAATAAAATTTATTTATTGCTTAATAAATTTATTCATCTCTTATTTCCGAGACTAGTACCACTCAACCTTATTTATTATGTGGAACAAATCCACTCGCGAGGTTTACATAATAAATCCTTATGAGCTCATCTCGGGGATATTATCAACCCTTCCGGGATACACTGCCCCTTCAAGAATTCACGGCATGCCATATATAAAATATAGTGACCCAACTTAACCGGTAATTAACCCAATAATTAAATCGGTTAATTCCTTTGGAAAATCAAAGTCACTAATATTAAATATACACACCCGCAATTATTTTAGGGATTAAGAATAAAATACTCCGAGCCTCAAATCAATTATCGCCGAGCAATCCTAATTGATGAGTCTCAATCGATCCGCTCAATACACCAAGTGTACAAGTGTGATAAGATAATCAAGACAAATTATCTTCTCTCTCACACAACGACTATACCGATGGATTGGTCCGTGTCCATCTAGGTCGTGAGCAACTGTTCGATTAAATACGAGTAACCGATAGTATGATCTTCTGTGTGGGCCATACACACCATACTAACTACAACGTATAAAATCCAGGACTATGATTTGCATATATTTAATTAACAATAATTAAAAGCAAATGAATGTTCATTATTAATAGGTAAATGAAAGTGCATACAGAGTTTCAGAATACTCAAATCTAGACATTAAGTATACTACTCCATCAATCTCCCACTTATACTAAGGTCTAGTCTTATCCTCCAAACTTCTGACTCCCAAACCCTCCAAGTGCTTGTTATATACTTCCTTAGGAAGTATCTTGGTGAAAGGGTCCGCTAGGTTGTCTTCCGAAGCTATCTTGGTGACTATCGCATCGCCCCTCTTGACGATGTCTCGAATCAGGTGTTACTTGCGCTCTATGTGTTTCGTAGCACTATGGGACCGTGGTTCCTTACTGTTTGCCACTGCACCGCTATTGTCACAATAAATTGTCATAGCCTTAGGCAAACTCGGAATCACATCTAAGTCCTGGAGGAAATTAAGGAACCACACTGATTCTTTCGCTGCCTCTGAGGCTGCAACATATTCAGCTTCCATGGTAGAGTCCGAAATGCACTTTTGCTTAAAACTCTTCCATGATACGGCTCCACCTCCCAAAGTGTACACATAGCCTGATGTCGACTTACGCCGGTCCTTATCAGCTTGGAAATCCGAATCTGTGTAACCCAAAGGAATCAGATTGTCTGCACTGTATCTCAGAACATAATCCTTAGTATTTCGCAAATACTTGAAAATGCTCTTTACGGCAGTCCAATGAGCCTTTCCAGGGTTACTCTGATATCTCGCTACTATGCCAACGGCATAGCAGATATCAGGCCTCGTGCATAACATTGCATACATTAAGCTTCCCACAGCCGAAGCGTAGGGAACCGCTTTCATGTCATCTTTCTCCTTCTGTGTCTGAGGACACATTTCCTTAGAAAGATAAGTTCCTTTACTGAAGGGCAGATCACCCTTCTTGGAATCTTGCATGTTAAAACGAGCTAGAATCGTGTCTATGTAAGATTGCTGGGAAAGACACAATGTTCTATTCCGGCGATCCCTTATAACTTTGATCCCTAGAACATGTCCGACTTCTCCCAAATCTTTCATATCGAATTGTCTAGACAACCATCCCTTTATGTCTGATAACATCTTTACACTGTTGCCAATGAGAAGTATGTCGTCTACATAAAGCACGAGGAACACCACTTTCTTTCCATCACGTTTCCAATACACACACGATTCGTCCATGCTTTGAATGAATCCAAAAGATTGGACTACTTCATCAAATCGCAGGTTCCACGATCTCGAGGCTTGTTTCAATCCATAAATGGATTGATTAAGCTTGCACACTAGATGATCTCGCCCCTTAGCAATGAATCCTTCTGGTTGTTTCATATAAATCGTCTCGTCAAGACTTCCATTAAGGAAAGCTGTCTTGACGTCCATTTGCCACACCTCATAGTCCATATGAGCTGCTATGGATAAGAGAATCCGGATCGACTTTATCTTGGCTACCGGCGAGAAGGTCTCCTCATAATCGATTCCCTCTTTCTGAGTATATCCTTTCGCAACAAGCCGAGCTTTAAAGGTTTCAACCTTTCCGTCAGATCCTCTCTTTCTCTTGTAGACCCATTTACACCCAATTGGCTTTACGCCGCTTGGTGGTTCTACAAGATCCCAGACTTTATTAGAATCCATAGATTCTATTTCGGATTTCATCGCTTTCTTCCAAGAAGGCGCATCTATATCTTGTACCGCCTCATCATAGGTCCAGGGATCGACTTCATGAACTCCGGGTGCCGAGTCCGAAGACTCACCCAGTCCAATCCATCTGTCCGGTTGTTTAACAACCCTCCCACTACGACGGCGTTCCGGTGTATCAACAGTGATAGTATTAGGTGCAGGTTCTTGTGGTGTATCTACACTCGGTTCGGCTGTATCTAAGTCTTCCTTGTCTCCTCTTAACTCATCAAGTATTATGTCACTCATGGGCTTGTGGTCCATGACATAGTCTTCCTCTAAGAACCGAGCGTTAGTACTTATAACGATCTTCTGGTCCGTAGGACTATAGAACATGCCACCTTTAGTTCCTTTCGGGTATCCTACAAACAACCGTAATTCTGATCTAGGTTCTAACTTATCGGCCCCTTGTCGCAACACATGTGCTGGACATCCCCAGATCCGAAGGTGCCTGAGGCTAGGCTTGCGCCCGCTCCACCTTTCCATGGGTGTTGTGGAAACCGTTTTCGTTGGAACCATGTTGAGAATATACGCCGCTGTTTCCAAGGCATGTCCCCAGAACATAGTAGGTAAGTCCGAGTAACTCATCATTGAACGTACCATTTCCATAAGAGTCCTATTCCTTCTTTCCGACACACCATTCTGCTGGGGAGTATATGGTGATGTCATCTGGGAATCAATCCCATTCTCTACTAAGTATGCCTTGAATTCTCCAGACAGGTACTCGCCTCCGCGATCAGATCGCAGACATTTAATGGATTTACTTTGAAGGTTCTCCACAAAAGCCTTGAACTCCTTGAACTTGTCAAAGGATTCGCTCTTGCGGCGCATCAAGTATACAAATCCATATCTTGAGTAATCATCAGTGAAAGTGATGAAGTACTCGTACCCTCCCCTTGCCTGAGTAGACATAGGTCCGCATACATCAGAGTGAATCAAATCCAATACTTGTTCAGCTCTATGTCCTTTACCAGAAAAAGAACGCTTGGTCATTTTACCCTCCAAACAGGATTCGCAGGTTGGAAGGTCCTCTCCTTCTATGCCGCTAATGAGACCATCAGCTTTCAACCTTTGAATTCTATTCGAATTAATATGACCTAGCCTTAGATGCCACAAGTATAATTGATTCATTTTAGAAGGTTCCTTTCTCTTATTGGTGTTCGTAGATGTGTTATTACTCTCGGTTAGTTGCATCGTGTTAGACTCAGGATTTAGAATATACAAATCGTCCACCAATGTACCAGAACAGATAATCTTACTATTTCTTCTTATGACCACAGAGTGATCAAAAGAAACAGAATATCCATTCAGAATTAACTTAGAAACCGAAATCAAATTCTTTCTAAAATTCGGTACATAAAGACAATTCTGTAAAACTAAAACCCTATCACTACTAAAACGTAAGTGAACGTCTCCCACTGCAACAGCCGCCACCTTCGTGGCATTGCCCATGTAGACCACGATCTCTCCCTCTCTAAGTCTCCGGGTTTCCTGGAACCCCTGCAATGAATTGCAGACATGGTCAGTGGCACCCGTATCTACACACCAGGTGCTGGTAGATATCACCGCTGACAATGTTTCAGTGACTAAGGAAAATTTCGTACCTTTGATGAGAGGACAATCAGACTTCCAGTGCCCAAACTGCTTGCATCGAAAGCACTTGCCCAAAGGCTTGCCTTTCCCAATCCGTGGCTTTAAACCACTGGGTTTTTTTGCACGCTCTTCCTCTAGCCTTGCCACAAGAGCTTGTGATTTTCTCAGCCTACCCACAAACTCCGCTTTCGCCGAATCCTTTTTAAGGGACTCATTGAGAGAGAACTCCGTGAGTATGTTAATCACCTCTTGTCCGGCTTCCACGCTATGTCTCAACATCATCCTGAGGTCATTTCGAATGTCCTTATCAGTTGGGACAACAGTGGATTCGGAAAGCTCAACAGTCTGAACAATGTCCAGATTTCGTTTCCAATCATCACCATATGGAACCGGTGAGTTTTCATCCTTAAGTATATCACAAAGTGGGGTCACAGTCATTCTTAACCTATAAGCACATAAAACAAACAAACAATTTAATATCCGATATTATCTCCCTCAAATAATATCATTAAATCACTAATCACATCTAAAATCCCATCAGGTAAGGCAAGCCACGTTCGTGTGGACGTTTACCCAACCAAATGATTTAGCAATTAGATTTTACTTCGGTCATACATCACTTATAGCGTAACCTCGTTGGGAGGAATACTATAACGCGTATCTAAGTGTAAACCATTACTCAGTACTAAGGTGAATCGTTTAGAATTGTTATGTCACCGCAAGCCACGTTCGTGTGGACGTTTACGACAACTCGCAACCCTTCACAATTCCCTATAACTGTCTACATCAATTATTCTAAAATCCCATTCAGTATAGCAAGCCACGTTCGTGTGGACGTTTACTACACCAAAAAGATTTATATAATTGAAATCCAATTACTAGATCCATTCAATCTCGTAAATCAAGACGCGGAGAATCATAAGTGAAACTCGAAGTTTCTAACCAGTGATTCACCATGCGAACGACCCTATCTCTCATAAATGAGGGAGCCGAGCAGACAATCGATCCATCTATCAAAGAATGGTACGAAGGTCTCTAATTTGTGTCCTCTACATGACCAAGTGGCTCTGGCTCCATTCCACTCCCCGGGGTGAGAATGAGTCGACTTGAAATCAGCTTTGGAAAGACAAATTAGGCATTGTTTGATAAGCTCAATCAATGTCTCTTGTAAGAGGAATTACAAGAACTCTCCTCCAATGACTTATCTATATATACCTCAAAGGTATATAAAAGTCACCAAGAGAGCAGCAATGGAGACCATGGGCATGTTTCCATACCCTCTCCCACTTAGCTTTTTACAATAAAGGGATACGCTATCTAGTGCATAAAATAAACACATATAGCATGCATACATGTAATAAAGCACATAGTATTATCACATAGTCAAAATAATTACTAGAATATTATTTTCCGACTATTATGGCTTCATCACATCCCCGTACGCATCTTCTAGTCTTCAGTCTTCGTTTCTTGAATGCTCCAAGTGACGAGAATATTAATATCCAATATTTAAATCTATTTATTTTCAATTAATTCAAAAGTTACTTAATTCGAAAATTAAGTCAATTGAATATATTAAAAATAAAAATAAAATTAAATATTATTAATATATTTATTTATTTTATTTTCTTTTTCCACTTCATTAAATCTCTAGAATAATCTATCCAAGATATTCTCGGAATATTCTAGACGATATCCATAATGAAATAAAGAAATAAAATAATTAGGACTATTATACTTTTCCAAATTTATTTTATTCCTAATCCATGAATATTCCCATGAGTAGGAATAATCAAATAGGAAAAATAAATTTAGTACTAAATTAATTCTTTTTCTATTTTTTTAGACTATTCCATAAGGAAATAATCAAAATAGGAAATAACGAATTAATTAGGAAAGTATATTTCCGGTAGGAGTAGTCCGGGTTGGGAGACCCCGAACCACCCCCACCTTCGATCGTCCGGCCAGCCACGGGGAGGACCGCCGCCGCCCAGCCACGCCGCCAACCACCGAAACCGGTGGCAGCCGCGGCTAGGGCAACAGCCGCCCCGCCCCACGCCTTCGATCGGGCGTCCATGGGGATCGATCCAATCGATCCCTAGCCCTTTCCCTCTCGTCACCTCGTCTTCTCCGGCGGTCTTCGATTCGTCGATCCAATCGCAAAATAAATTTACAAAAAATCTAAATTACAATTCCGGTATCGATTCTATACACGAAATCGACCCTATACATTTTCCGGAAAAACAACGAACATAATAATAAATCCTAAATTCGGTCAACCCCCGAATTTTTACTATTACAAACATTCACCACCAAAAACGAATCTCGACATGTCCGAGAGTTTAATAAAAACAACAGTCATGACAAAATAAATTAAACGAATAATTAATTGAGCCATAATAGTCGGAACCCTGCAAGGTAGAACAACATTTATCGAAAATACCGCGAACGTAAACCACGCTCTGATACCAGTTGTTGGAATTCGCTATCCCGGGTTATCAAAAACTGCGGAACCGATAACCCGAACGAACCCTTCGCCGGAGATCACACGAACGCCGACTCATCCGCCGGAGTCCGGGCTTTGGAGACCACGCACCCGAAGGCGCGCGATCCGCCCCCACCCGAACCCCCACGAGTGCGGGGTTCGTACGATCGAATCGATCGCGCCAAGCGCGATCGGGGTGGGGCTGCCCAGCAGCCCCCGCGGCGGGTCCGGCGACCCGCCGCCACCAGGAGGCCCCCGCCTTCACGGCGGGGTAGGGCACGGCACCAGCCCGTGCCCAGCGATCGATCCCATGGATCGATCGCACACCCTCGGCCCAGCCGAGGGTTCGCCCCCATGCCCGCGAAACCCTAGCCCGGGCGATCGCCCGTGGTCCGGTGGCTTCGCCACCACCACGCGATCGTCCCCCGTTCATGGTTTCTTATCTCGGATCTTCGTCCTACGGTATTTTCAATAAAACAAATCGAACAATTAACAAGTGCGTTGAGAATTGTACCTACGATTCGTTGTTCGGAGAAACGAAATCGATGACCTCGTGATCTTCCCGCGTATTCCTTGCACTCCGTTCGAACGTCGGGTGGGCGACGAGCTATCGAACTTATGGATCCTCTTCACTCTCAGAACTTTATTGTTGGCGTAACGTAGGTTGAAAAGTGAAGACCATGTAGTGCTTTTATAGGCTACGAAGGGGATCAAAAGGAGAATAAATATTGGGCTTTAATATTGAAAATTAAATTGGGTCCAACCCAAATCCATTAATTCTTATCAATATTAATTTTATTTATTTTCCACTATATAAATAAAATTGAACTCCCAATATTATTCCATATTATACCAAATAATATTTCTCCAACTTAGTATTATTTATTCCGTGTATTTAAGATTTAAATATCCATGAATAAAATTTATTTATTGCTTAATAAATTTATTCATCTCTTATTTCCGAGACTAGTACCACTCAACCTTATTTATTATGTGGAACAAATCCACTCGCGAGGTTTACATAATAAATCCTTATGAGCTCATCTCGGGGATATTATCAACCCTTCCGGGATACACTGCCCCTTCAAGAATTCACGGCATGCCATATATAAAATATAGTGACCCAACTTAACCGGTAATTAACCCAATAATTAAATCGGTTAATTCCTTTGGAAAATCAAAGTCACTAATATTAAATATACACACCCGCAATTATTTTAGGGATTAAGAATAAAATACTCCGAGCCTCAAATCAATTATCGCCGAGCAATCCTAATTGATGAGTCTCAATCGATCCGCTCAATACACCAAGTGTACAAGTGTGATAAGATAATCAAGACAAATTATCTTCTCTCTCACACAACGACTATACCGATGGATTGGTCCGTGTCCATCTAGGTCGTGAGCAACTGTTCGATTAAATACGAGTAACCGATAGTATGATCTTCTGTGTGGGCCAGACACACCATACTAACTACAACGTATAAAATCCAGGACTATGATTTGCATATATTTAATTAACAATAATTAAAAGCAAATGAATGTTCATTATTAATAGGTAAATGAAAGTGCATACAGAGTTCAGAATACTCAAATCTAGACATTAAGTATACTACTCCATCAAGTAATCTGTAAAACGAAAATCCGCAAAGATCGAACGACATCATCAATTTGCGGGGAAGAACCTGCAAATAGGGAGAACGGGGAAGAACCTGCAAATAGGGAGAAAAAAGTGATATCGAAAAATAAAGGAATACAATAAAATTCGATTTGTTGCAATAATATGAAAAAAATTAACATGAAATATGTATTCAAGCTTATGAGAATGAAATCGGAGAGAAGAGAAGAAAAATGGGAAGAAGAAAAGACACAAAAATTACTTCCAAAGTTAATGATTTAATTATGGAATATTTGACCGATATTAATGTTTCAATTACATTTATAAGATTTAATGAGAAAATATAAATTGACGTGGCAAAATTGAGAGATTCTATTGGACAATAGAAATTGAAATTGAAGGAGAAATGTTTCTCAATATGTGAAATTGAGCATTCTGATTGGTCAATAGCTTTCAATTAAATCTAGGTGGCAAAATTGAGGCTTTTTATTGGTTTACTGCTTGATAGATAATTGTTCTGAATTTATATATTAATAGATTATGGATAGATAATTGTTCTGAATTTATATATTAATAGATTATGGAGTAAACATTAAATTATACTCATACGCATAGCATACTTATGGAGGGCCTATTGGGTGGTTGCTGGTACCATGTGAATAGTATGGTACCGGCCCATATACAAAACCAAAATAGGCCCAATTAAACACAATTGAAACTTGCGCAGCCCGCACCCGCAATCGATTCTCTCTCTCGACTCTAACCTTCTCTGCAATTTCAGAAAACTCGACGGCCACCGGAGCATTATTCAACCGCGACGACCACCGGAACATTGCTCAACCGCGAAGCCTGTAGTGAAGTTGCTGTAGTCGAAACCATCTTCCGCCGTAGTCGAAGCCTGTAGTCGAAAGCCAGTACTCGAAGTTCAACCGTTCAACAACGACGACCACCGCACCGTTCAACCGCGAAGACCACCTTCTCTGTAGTGATTTCTACTTACGAACATCCAAAATTCGAAGAAGAGGTAATTACAAACCCTAATTTATGAACTGAAATTGCATGTTCAAATAGAAACAATATTTGGGGAAATTTTAACTCTCTGAAACCCTAAAATCCAACAAAGAGGCGTAGAAACCCTATTTTATACGATTTAAAGTTCTCCTCAAATTGCATGATGAATCTGAACACTATTTGGTATAGTTGTTTGATCAAATAGCAATTTACTGTTGCTCCTGTATGATTGTGTGTTCTGTATGTGTGTTTGTTCTATTTGGAACATTTTCAGTAGAATACATTGAAATAAGAATGGAAAGAAAAACTGTGAAATCAACGTTTGATTCATATCTGTTATTCTACTGTATTGTTGGTTCATCTATTTACAATTTTCTATGCATGGTTGAAAATCCAGTGATTAGTGTGTATTTGTCTTCTGTTTGAACTGTTTTTTTCAGAATGTAAAATCAAAGTTTAATTCATCTGAGTTATATGCTAGATTCTACTGTATTTTGTGAACACTTATGCTATCTTACAGTTTTCTGTGCATGGTTCATAATCCAGTGATTTTTGTGTAATTGTTCTCTGTTTGAATTGGTTTTTTTCAAAATTTTAAATCAGTCATATGAATTTGCTATAGAAATATAGTAACAACTAAGTTATATGCAGGAATCTACTCTGAATTGTGAACAATTCTCCTCTGATTGCATGTTGTTTTGGAACATTTTGTCTCTCATTAATTGAGTTAAAAACAATAAACAAAGAAAAATGTGAAATTCATATGGGAAATTCATATGTTGATTTATCACATTTAGTTATTATGGAATAATAACATAATAGAAAACAACTATTAACAAAATTTACTTATTAAAGACAGAATATGGGAAAAGTACCATCAGTCCGTGCTATTATCAATGGTCAACGTGTGAAGTTGGGTATTGCAAGAAAGACACATGGGAAGGTCAACCCTTAACTGAAATTAAGAGGGGGGGAGGATTAATTATGTAGAAAAACTCATTATATTTTATTTATGCTTTTTAGCAAATGGCACCCAAAAAACAAGATGTTTTTCACATGAAAGAGAAGAACCAGAACAAAAAACAAGAAGTGAATTCTGCGGATATACTCACAAGAAGGGTGAGTCCAAGGAGGGTGAGTCCAGCCACCCCAGAAGCTGTTATAAGTCAAAGTCCTCTGAAGGTTTGTTTTCCACACTCAATTACTGAATTCTTACTCTATTAATAAATACATCCAGCATTCTTTTTCAAATGAACAGGAACCACAAGCTCCTCAAAAGGAGAAAAAGCCTGAGGCAAATGAACAGAAGAAGGAAAAGAAACAATCTAAAAAGGCCAAAATGGAGAATGTCATGCAAACTATCCCAGAAAATGAAACTGAAGCAGTTGAAAAAACTGCAGAAATTACAGAGATGCCTGCTGCAACATCTGTCCAGACTCCAGTTGTAAGTTTGTTCTACTTTCTTTGTTAGTATATTCTACTGAATTGATTAATGAATTCTACTCCAGTTATTAATATATTCTAAATCCTAAAATCCTAAAACACTAATACATAATCCTTTTTCAAATCATAATGAACAGAAGAAGCAAAAAAAACAAAACCAACAGGAGCCCCAGATAGTGAGAAGGAGCCCCAGAAGGGAGGCTGCAATCCCAGAGAATGAACCTGCAGAAATTCCTACAAAAACGGTATACTCATCCTTATACATTGTATTATACATTGACTAGTACTATAAAGCAATTTCCTACAAAAACGCAAAATTGTATTATACATTGACTAGTACTATAAAGCAATTTCCTCTGATAATCCAGAATGAATTGACATTAATACTATAATATCTCTTCATGGCAGAAAAAGAAGGACGATAAAAAGAAAGAGATGGAGAAAGAAGCTGCTTTAAAAGAAGTTGAAAAGCAGAAGGTATGAAGAAAATGAATGTTTTATTCTGCTATGTTTGATATGTTCATTTGTGGCTTGTAATTATCACTGTTATTATAATCCACTGTTGTTGATAACTTTTGTTGATTTTACTTACAGGAAATGCAAGAGAAAGAGAAACAGCAGGAGAAAGAGAAACAACAGAAGGAGAAGGAAAAAATTCAGAAACATAAGGAGCAGGAGAAACAGACGGAGCAGGAGAAAGCTCCGAAGAAGAAATCTCAGAAGAAACAAACTCCGAAAAGAACTTGTGACAATGATGAGATAGAGATGAAGGAACAAGTTCAGAAAAAACAGAAGACAGAAGAGAAAGAGATGAAGAAGAATCCTTACATTTCGACTCGGATGACGCCGATCCATGTCTCGAATGTTGTTGAAGCTCTAAATGATCAACAAAGACAAGCGGTCCGAGAAATAGGATTTGGAGGATTACTGAGTCTCAACATCAAAATGAATAGAAATGAATTAACAACATTTCTGATTGAAAATTTTGATATTTGTGAATGTTCAATCATTCTACAAGCTGGAAATATCGAAATCAGTGAAGATGATGTTGTATCGGTATTCGATCTCCCACAAGGCCACCTGCCAGTGCTTGAATCTACTGGTAAGCAACTGAAATTTCATTTTCATTTTACTTGTTGATAATTTCTTAGTTTGAAACACATTTTCACAGTTTGAAACCTATTTTCATAGTGAATTCTACTATGTTTCATAGTGAATTCTACTCTGTTTCATACACAGTTCTACTATGTTTTGTTCTACAAATACACTAACTCAATAATGATGTTCATTAAATGCAGGTTTGAAAACAAAAGATGATGACGAGGGATTCACAGAATTCCTAAAAAACTGGAGGAATTCATGGGGTGGAGGAGGTATGTAAACTATTGAGTCATGTTTGATTCATAAACTGATCTCTCTTACAGTTATTGAATTCTATTGTTTTTTTCATTAAACAGCGTGGCCCTCTACACAAGCTATGGCAGATGAACTGATACGCACAGATGAAAGTGGAGACACATTCAAGCAGAATTTTGTAGTACTAGTTGTCAGCACCTTGTTGAAAGGGAAGCAAGACAACTATGCTAACTACAAGATACTATACTCTCTGAGGAATGTTGATCAGATACGGGACCTAGACTGGTGCAATTTCACGATGAAGTCGCTTGTTCTTGCTGCAGAGAAATGGAAATTAGGAAAACAATCAACATTCACTGGACCAGTGACCCTACTGTTGGTAAATATTCTTCTAACATTGTAGATAAATTCTGAGAAATATATGCTTTTTTACTAAATCTGTTTATTACTTTACAGCTTTGCTACATGGACAGACTTGTCTTCAAAGCAAGAACAGTTTCGAGGCAATTCCCAATCTGCTCAAATTGGAATTTTGAAAAAATAACAGAAAGATTGAAAGCTGAGAAAGATCATAGCAAAGCCCTAGGCCTAGAATGTAAGTTTGGTTTTGGGAAGATTTGGCCGAGGTTACCTAGGCCAGCTGAAGCTCAACAAGGTCAACAAGGTCAACAAGATGCTCCCCAAGAGAACCCAGTTCATGCGCCCCAAGATGCTGATATCCCCCAAGAGAACCCTGTTCATGCTGCGAATGCCCCCCAAGAAAATCCATCTGCTGCTGCGACTGAAGTAAACAAGGACATTACAGCAGATCTGACAATCGGTCTTGGTCGGATTGCGGATGGAGTTCTGGAGTGCATAACGGCACTGCGAAAGATGGGTAAAGAAGAGCTAATGGCTGGCATTCTTAAAAATGCCCTTGTGAAGATTCTGATGGATGATGAGACAGAGAAAGAAGAAGAGGAAGGAAATAAGCACCCAGAGAAGGGTATAGAGGAGCTGGGAAGTTTGGATGGAAGCCAAAAGGATCCAGTTCAGGCAACGCAAAGCAAAACTTACAACTTGTCTGTAGAACTAGACCCACTGGATGATGCTTTCTTCACTCCTGAGACGCTCGAGGCCATTGACAAAATGGTGTTCGATGTCCTAAATGCCAAAAAGAAAAAGAAAAAGGATCCAAGCTTCCCCAGCTTCAACCTTGGGGTTTCTGATGTTGATTCACAGCCTGCTGAAAAGGTTGTGATGACCACAAGAAAAATGGAGGAGCATGAATTCAGAGAGTAAGTTCTAATACTGTTTTTCCAAAAGTAGTATAATATAATAAAACAAGATACATTGATTTTGTTCTTGAAACAGGTTGCTGAATGAGTCGGAAGACGAAACTGAAGATGTTATGATTCGGAAAACAAAAACTCGCAAATTCAGAAATCTTCCAATCAACCTCAGATCACCTTTCTTGAAAGAAGCTAACACAGATGTCAATGTTGTCAGCAAGAAGGAGCAGCTCATTGCCGATTACGCTTTCCTCCCGACAACTGCCAACAACGAAGGGTAAAATTTCTGTATAACTCTGTTTTTAAATGAATTCTACTCAGTTCTATGGTTTATGTAACTGAAAATTAATATTAAATTAACTGAATTCTACAGAGAGTGCTTATTTAGAGAGAGAGATATGTTTGGTTTCAAAACTGATTTTGAAACACTCCTTCCAAAAACATGGGTTGTGAGCAATATAATTGACATATGGTGCCGGAAGCTCAACTACGACAACATGAGAAGAGCACCTGGCAAACCAAAAAGGATTTTCTTTTCAGTTCTATTAACAGTAAGTACTAAACTTTTCATCAGAAAGTAATAAAAAAATCAAAAACTAAATGTGTTTAAAAATTACAGAGATTGCTTGTCGATTCAAAGGAAGAAAAAGATTTAGTTCGAGGAATTGATTCAGAGCTTCTCCACTTGGACATTGAAGACGTTGATCTGGTAATGAAGGCCACTTTGTGAGAATATTATGTGATAATTGAGCCAATAATATACTAACAGTTTGGGGGTGGAAATGTAGGTATTCTTCCCTATTTTTGATGAAAACCATTATTGGGTGATGTGCTTCAATTTCAAAAATGGGTTGATAGAGGTGATGGACAACAAGCCTCTAATACCAGGATTCTCAGCTATTGATAAGTATGGAGAAATTTCAGAAAATGTGGTAAGTATCAAAATTAATTAACTAATTACTATTTTTATAGTTTGTTCACCTAGATTAATAGCAATTTCTCATGTGTGTGTATCTGTGTATATATGTATTATTACATTGCATAAAACAGAAGTTGAAGTTTGTTCAGTATCTAAAGAAGAAGAATCCGAAAAAGAAGAATGCCGTAGAAAGCTTCAAGCTGAAAATGCTGAAAATGAAATGGCGCAACCGTAAGAACAATACTGATTGCGGCATTTACTGCATGAGGCACATGGAGACGTACCAAGGTGAAGGAGATGACTGGGCTAGTGGATTTGTGAAGGACAAGGTAATTATTTCTTTCAAAAACAGTGGATTCACTATTGTTTGAGTTTTGGTTCTAAATCATTATACACTCTTCAACAGGAAGATGACTTCATGAAGGTCCTTCGTATTAAATATTGTTCAGCGATTCTGATGATGAGGGAAAATGAAGTCAAGAAAGAAGTAGAAAGAAAGGCAGGAGAAAATGCAGTTGTGAATTGTGTATTGTAAATTGTTAAAAATTGGTGAATTGTGAAATTGTGAATTGTGAAATCTAAAATGTAGTGTGAATTGTGAAATCTAAAATGTAGTGTGAATTGTGAATTATATTGAAGTTATGTTTAAAATTTGTCCTGAATATGAATTTGTTGTAGTGGGATTGAAATTAGATTTGTTCTTTGTACTATCTTTATGCATTCTACACCATTTAGTAATGTATTCTACACTATTTATAAACACAGTCTCCTCAATTTTGATTAGTACTCTAAAAAATAAAATAAATCAGGCCAAATATAAAATAAATCAGGCCCAAAAAAATAATTTACCTAATTGAGACCCTATACCATGGGGTAGGGACCCATGTAGATTTTATGGTCCCCAGCCCAAAGTATAAAAACAATTTCGGCCCAAAAAAATTGGCCCTATACACACGAACACGAAAACGGAAACGGTTTCCTCTCTCTTCCTTCTCACATTCATTCTCTCAGAAAACAATTACAACGAACGTCCGGCGACTACGGAATCGACAACGGCAACGGCAACCACCACTCGACCGCGCCTCCTCCAAAATTAACTCTACCACCGCGCCTCTTCCACAATCGCGCACCGCAGCAGCAATCGAACTTCCGTCTTGCTAACCTGATACAACCACCATCCTTGGCCTCTGCAACTTCACCGGAGTAGGAGAAACAGCATCGCAGCAACTATCGTCCGGTCATCTGAAACCCTAAATTCATATAAGGTAAGTGGAAACCCTATTTTCACCAATATCAATTAATTTTCAGGTTGCATGTTACAAAGCCTTGTCTACTGTGATTTGTATGAATTCTTTAGAATTCAAAATTGATTTATATGCTAGATTGTAGTAGTTTGGAAAAAAAATGATTCAAATTCTGTTCTATGTCTAATTTCATGTGTTAAAAACCTGATACGACTCTACTAAATTGATTGCTTAAATTGCTTTGTTCAAAACTGATTTAACAGAGTAGACTCTACTGTAACTTCTGAACTTGTGTGTTAGGTTTGATATGTCGTTAGGGTCTACACTAATTTGAAAAATAAATCAATCTCCTCTGTTTGTATGTGGTTTGTCTGTAAATGAAACATGCAATTCAGTGAGGTTTTAAAATCCAAATGTGGTGATTCAAAGTATTACAGAAAATTATTACTATTTGTATCTGTTTGAAAGGTTTTTGGGAGAGTATGTTTGACTGAAAATCAAAAAAGTAAACACTGATATTTTTTTAGACTTGTGTAGTTCTGTTATGTTTGGAGTCATAGTGTTTGGTAGTATGACTTCCTCTGTGTTCATTACTATATTCATCTGGATTTGGTAAGTATAAATTTCAGTTTGCATATTAGGAAGCCTTATAGTTGTTCAGTTTAAAGCTGTTCAGTTTTCATATATTCGGTAGTATCTACTCTGATTTGTATGTGACTATGATTGACTGCAAATCAAAAAAACCAGCTACTTGTACTATGATTTTTGACTGTTTTCAAATTTGAGTTGAAAATACAAAGCCTTCTAGTTCTACTATGGTTTTCTGAGACTTCTAATTAGTATGTTTGATTTCTTGTGTTTGATTTGTTCAAAACTGATACAACAGAGTCGACTCTACTGTGACTTTTGAACTTGTGTGTTAGGTTTGATATGTTGTTAGGGTCTACTCTGATTTGTTATGACTTCTACTTTGAAAAGTAAATAATTATTCTGTTTTTTACACTTTTTAGGAAATGAAAAAACAATTAGTTCATAAAAGACGCGGTAATACGGCAAGAAGTAGCCCGAGGAAGAAACTGGATTTCAGTCCAGAACAAGACAAGGTTGGAGAGGAGCGGGCTCTGGTTATTTTCGTCCCTCAGGATGCCTCACAGATAGAAAAAGAACCCGAACCTGAAGCTCAACCCGAACCTGAAGCTCAACCCGAACCTGAAGCTCAACCCGAAGCTGAAGCTCAACCCGAAGCTGAAGCTCAACCCGAACCTAAAGGTTTAAAGATAAGAAGGAGCCCAAGGAGGGAAGCTGTAAATGAGGTTGCAGCAGCTGAACCTAAAAGGAAAAAGGTAAAAACCTAGACTTACTGAATGCATTCTCCTTTGTTGGATTTAGTAAATAGGGTTTAATACTCTGCTCTGATTAATATGGTTTGAGTTGACATTATTTTTTGGCTTGTTTCAATAATAAATGTTTAAATATTCATGGTTCAATAATTTCAGCAAAAGAAGCAAAAGCAACAGCAAGAAGCTGACAAAGAAGCTACTGCAAAGGATAAAGAAGAAGCAGAGAAAGAGGATCTGCATAAGAAGGAGATGGAGAAAAAAGCTGTGAAACAAGCAGCTTTGAAAAAGAAAAAAGAGGAAAAAGAAGTTGCTGAGAAGCAGAAGAATGAAAAGAAGAAGAAGGAGAGAGAAGCAGCACTGAAAGTGGTAAAGGAAAGCATGGAGAAGAGGAAAAAAGCTGCTGAGAAGCAGGAGATGGAAAAAGAAGCTGCTGAGAAGCAAGAGAAGGTACACAGTAATTGAACAGATTCTACACTGAATTGTGTTGTACTCTGCTCTGATTAATATAGTTTCAGTTGACATTATTTTTTGCTTGTTTCAATAATAAATATTCATTGTTCATAATTGCAGCAAAAGAGGGAAGCTCCCAAAGATATAAAAGAAAAGAAGGAGAAGGAGAAGGATAAAGGAACAGAGAAAAAGAAGATTGAGAAAAAAGCTGTGAAACAAGAAGCTGCTCAGAAGCAGAAAGAAAACAGAGAGAAGGTAATATTATACTTTGACTTATATGTTAATATATCATTATTCATCGTGCATTTTGTATTTAGGATCAATACATGTTATTTTTTTCATTAGGATCAATATAATTCATTCAATCAATGTTTAATAAGTATGTATTTACTGAATTATAATGTAAAAATGTGAATCTACACTGTAATTGAACAGATTCTACACTGAATTGTGATGTACTCTGCTCTGATTCTTATATTATTTTGTGTCATGTAATTAATATGGATTGAGTGAAGTATAATGCAAAAATAAGAACCTACAAAGTAATTGAATAGATTCAACACTGAATTGTGATGCCCTCTCCTCTGATTCTTATATTATTTTGTGTCATGTAATTAATATGGTTTCAGTTGGCATTATTTTTTCTTTGTTTCAATTTATAATTCAAATGTGTTGATTATTCTATTTTTGCAAAAAATACTAAAATATGTCTTGTTTAAAATACTTAGCAGGAAGCTGAGAAAGACAAAAAGAAAGCAGCTGAGAAGGAGGTGGAGAAAGAAGCAGCTGCTGAGAAAGAGGTGGAGAAAGCAGGTAAGAAGAAGAAGGAGAAATTAGCTGTGAAACAAGCAGATCTAAAAAAGAAAGAAAAGAAAGAAGCTGCTGAGAAGGAAGTGGAGAAAGAAGCAGCTGCTGAGGAGCAGAAGAAAACAAAAAGAGGTGCTTCTGAGAAAGATGATCCAGAGCTGCTTCTGGGAAAGAGGAAAAAGGCAAAAATCGACAAGGGAAAAGTGAAAGTTGAGGAGGATGAGGAGGATGAAGCAAAAAATAAATTCCCTTGTCGTATGTCGCCAAACCATGTATCAAGTTTGGTTAAAGTTATGAATGAAGATCAGAAACAGGCCGTGCGAGATATCGGCTTTGGAGGTTTTCTGAATCTGGAGATCAGTCAAAACAAGTTCAGCTTGTTACATTTTATAATGGAGAGTTTTGACTACCTTACCTGTCGTGTCATTCTCCAGAACGGAGACATTGATATTACAGAAGATGATGTGGTATCAATCTTTGATCTTCCAAAAGGAAACAAGCTGGTCGAAGAATCCACAGGTAAGAAATTACTGCACTATAACCTTAATCATATTATTGATATAATTGTAACTGAAAATATACTTTTTATGACGCAGGCCTGAAATGTGATGATATTGATGATGGATTCACGACATTTTTAGAGGATTGGAGGAGAAGATGGGGAACTCCTACTGGTATGAATTATAATTTGTAGTTCCACTACACATTTAATGATTCTAAATTCAATTAACTGATTGAGTTTATGTCAATAACACAGGTGGTCCTTCACCAGCAAAGATGTGTGAACGATTGAAAGGAACTACTGAACATGGAGATGACTTCAAACGCGATTTTGTTGTCTTAGTAGTTAGCACCTTGCTGAAAGGGAAGCAAGATAACTACTCAAACTTCAACGTCTTGCATGCTGTGAGAGACGTTTCAGAAATCAAAAATTTGGATTGGTGTAGCTACACAATTGAATCCCTCGTCACAGCTGCAAGATTGTTCAAAGAGGGTAAAAATTACTACTTCACCGGGCCAGTGACATTTCTGATGGTAAACAAATATGAACACTATAAATTTACTTTCTTTTACATATAATCCTACTTACTTTGTTAATGTAATCTACATTCTTTTTCCAGCTCTGCTATTTGGACCGAATGGTGTTTATGTCGAGGACTGTCCAAAGACAGTTCCCGGTCTGCAGAAGCTGGAATGCCAAAAATATAGCTGCCAGGATCAAGCGGGAAACTGAGACTGAACCAAAGAGGTTTGGGGTTGGGAAAGTAGTGGAGAGGCTGACAAGGCCACGTGAGGTACAAGAAGTTGTTGAACCAGCAGTTGCCCCACAAGATCTCCCTGCTGCTGCTGCTGCAAATAGAGAAAATGCTGCTGCTGCTGATCCATTGGATGCTCCTGATGGCCCTCAAGAAGCTTCCCCACAGGAAAATGCTGCTGTTGTTGAAGAAATCCCTGCAGATATTGCTGCAGCTCAACCGAAACAACCGAAAACTCCTACAGCAGACTTGACTGGGGGTCTTAGGAAGATTGCCGAAGGAGTGACCCAATGCATAACTGTCTTAACAGAGATGGGCAAAGCAGAATTGATGGCAACCATCCTTAAGAATGCCCTGGTCAAGAGCATGATGAAAAGTGATGAAAATGCAGAAGAGCAGCAGGCAGTGGTTGATAAGGATGATGATGGCAAGGAGAAGGTGGTTGAACAGGAAAAGGAAGTTGAAAAGGAGAAGAAAGTTGAAAAGGAGAAGGGGATTGAGAAAGAACAGGAAAAGGAAGTTGAAAAGGAGGAAGTTGAAAAGGAAAAGGAGAAGGATCCAATCCAGTCTTCACAGAACAAGACTTTCAATGTTGCCATGGAGCCAACAACTGATGAAGTGTATTTTGATGATGACTTCATTGCTGCTGTCGAAGAAATGGAGAAGGCCTTCATATTGATGAAAGCGAAGAGAAAGGATCCCAGCTGCCCTTCATTCAACCTTGGAATTCCAGGAGTTGATTCTGAAAGCCAAGATGGCGGCCTATTTGTGGGGGATCAAGAAAACACATACATGGTCGTCACAGAAAGGAAAATGAGTGAGACAGAATTCATTCAGTAAGTTCTAATATATTTTACCAAAAGTTTTTTGAATATAAACATGATTTACATTAAATAACTGATTTATTGTTTTTACTCTTGAAAACAGGTGCTTGCATGAGTCAGAGGACGATTCCCCAGATGTGATGGTTCGAAAAACAAAGACTCGAATGCACAAGAACCTTCCACTGAAACTGAGGTCTCCGTTCTGGAGGGGTACATTGACTGATGTCAATCGCATAACCAAGAAGGAGCAGTTCATAGCAGACTATGCTTTTCTGCCAATGAACGACAAAACCAAGGGGTATGCATCTCATTCTCTACTGTGAAAAATCTGAAAATCATCACCTAAGTCTATTTGATCTTCAACTGAGTTTGTATTTGAAATTAGAAGGCATGACTTGTATAAAATATTTTCTACTTTGATTTCTGAATGATATGCGTAAACAAACAAATAATCACAAGCTGTGTTTTTTACTGTGTTCAAGTCTGAGTTGGCATGTTCAAAACTGATTCAACAGAGTAGACTGAACTCTGTTGCTGTGATTTCTGAACTCTGTTGTTAGGGTCTACTCTGATTTGTTATGAATTCTACATTAAAAAGTAATTAAATCTGCTGTGTTTTTGTGTCTGTGACTTGAACTTGTAACTGTTTGTAACTGATTTAATTATTTTGTTTTTTGCTAGAATAATGTAGATTAATTTATATTCTGTTTGAACTGTTTCATAGGGAGCTCCTATTTAGAGGGAGGAGTCGGTATGCATACCGAAATGATTTTGAAACCCTCCTGCCTGACACATGGGTGGTGAGCAACATAATCGACATCTGGTGCTTGAAGCTTAACCATCAAAATATGAGAAGAGCACAAGGGGAAGTTAAAAGAGTTTTCTTCACTACTGCTGCATCTGTAAGTAAAACTAATATGTATTTTAAATTAAGGAATTCATTGGAGACGCATATCTAATTATATTCACAAAAACAGCAATTGATTGCTCATCCAAAGGACAGTGATGATGAAAACCAAAAGTTTTTTGAAAAAATCATAGATGATGAGCTCAGATGCAACGGGAATCTAGACATTGAAGATGCTGACATGGTAAGTAGACCTTAATACACGTTTTGTACTGCAGTTTGAAACCACATACTAATGATTTCGAATATTTGATTGTACAGATATTCTTTGCTGTGATAGAGAATGCTCATTTCTGGACCTTGTGCTTCAATTTCCAGAAGGAGATGGTTGAAATTATAGACAACAAGCCACTCCCGGGGAATCTAAAGTGCTTGGATCGTTATGGGGACATCAGCGCAGATCTGGTACAGATTCTACACTTAATTATTGAATGGAATCTACACTGACTTAATTATGATCAATAGAATTTAGTCAAGGTTTAATTAGTATGCATTCAGTGAATTATAATGTAAAAATGTTAATCTACACAGTATTTGAACATATTCTACACTGAATTTTGATGTAGTCTGCTCTGATTCTTATGTCAAAATAGTGGATTGTTATTAATAAGAACTGAATGAATGCTCTGATTGTACAGCAATTCAAGTTTGCTTCCTACCTGAACTTGAAAAAAAAGAAGCTGAACAAGAATGTAGTCAACTTCAAGCAAACCAATCTGAAAATGGCATGGCGCTTCAAGGATAACTACAATGACTGTGGTGTTTACTGCATGAGACACATGGAAACATATAAGGGTGATGAGAAGTGGCAATGCGGATTCAAAAAAAGCAAGGTAATCTTCAATCTCATTCACCTCTAATGTGATGCTTGTATCTACATGTAATTTGCAGTGTTTGCTTTGTATCTATGGTCAATACTATTTCTGAAATATTTATTTTATTTTTCAAACAGGATGTTGATATGTTGAAGATCCTTAGAGTGAAATATTGTTCTGCTATCATCATGACAGAGCTGAACGAGGTGAGAAAAGAAGTTGTTAGAAGGGCAAGAGAGAATGCATCTATTGAGCTTGAAGTTCTGAAACAAGGATAGGACATTCATCAATCTGAGCATGGTTTCTGAATATTTGAACATATTTGAACATTAATTGATTGGATTAGGGCATTGAGTTCAGTGTAATGTATTGAATTTGTATTTGAAATTGTGGAATTTGTATTTGATGGAAGTTGTATTTGAAATATCAATTTGTATTTAAAACTGAGCATGGGTGCTGTTGGTTACATCTAAATCTATTCTAAAATATGAATTTGCTGTAGTGAGATTGAAATCTGAAAAATGGATTTGTTCTTTGTACTATCTTTATGCATTCTACACCAGTTAGTAATGTATTCTGCACTATTTATAAACACATTCTCCTCAATTTTTACTTGTACACTATTTATAAATTACATTGTACTTTGTTTAATAATCGATTATACTGTAGTGAATAATATAATCCACCATAAACCCTAAAAATAACCCCTAAACACTAATCCCTAAAAATAAGCCCATAAAGCCTAATCGAGGGAGGCAAACAATAATCGAGGGAGGTGAACAATAATCGAGGGAGTTGAACGATCACGGCCGCCGAAGGCGGCCGTGATCGTTAACCTCCCTCGATTATAAAGGGACACAGTGGGGGGTTGGGGGGTCTATTCTACTCTGTTCTGTATCATATTCTACACCAATAATCGAGGGAGGCAAACAATTATCGTGGTCATTATGTTGTTCTAATGAGTTCTACTGCATTTAGTAGTCTATTCTACTCTGTTATGTATCATATTCTACACCATATATTGATGCATTCTACAACAATAATCGAGGGAGGCAACAATAATCGAGGGAGGCAAACAATGATTACGGCCACCTTCGGCGGCTTCAGAATTTTAATAAAGGGATAAAGGGGGGGTCTTGTATCGAAAGGTCTTGTATCGAAAGGTCTTGTATCGAAGTGGCAACAATAATCGAGGGAGGCAACAATAATCGAGGGAGGCAACAATAATCGAGGGAGGCAAACAATGATTACGGCCACCTTCGGCGGCTTCAGAATTTTAATAAAGGGATAAAGGGGGGGTCTTGTATCGAAAGGTCTTGTATCGAAAGGTCTTGTATCGAAGTGGCAACAATAATCGAGGGAGGCAACAATAATCGAGGGAGGCAAACAATGATTACGGCCACCTTCGGCGGCTTCAGAATTTTAATAAAGGGATAAAGGGGGGGTCTTGTATCGAAAGGTCTTGTATCGAAAGGTCTTGTATCGAAGTGGCAACAATAATCGAGGGAGGCAACAATAATCGAGGGAGGCAACAATAATCGAGGGAGGCAAACAATGATTACGGCCACCTTCGGCGGCTTCAGAATTTTAATAAAGGGATAAAGGGGGGGTCTTGTATCGAAAGGTCTTGTATCGAAAGGTCTTGTATCGAAGTGGCAACAATAATCGAGGGAGGCAACAATAATCGAGGGAGGCAAACAATGATTACGGCCACCTTCGGCGGCTTCAGAATTTTAATAAAGGGATAAAGGGGGGGTCTTGTATCGAAAGGTCTTGTATCGAAAGGTCTTGTATCGAAAGGTCTTGTATCGAAGTGGCAACAATAATCGAGGGAGGCAACAATAATCGAGGGAGGCAACAATAATCGAGGGAGGCAAACAATGATTACGGCCACCTTCGGCGGCTTCAGAATTTTAATAAAGGGATAAAGGGGGGGTCTTGTATCGAAAGGTCTTGTATCGAAAGGTCTTGTATCGAAGTGGCAACAATAATCGAGGGAGGCAACAATAATCGAGGGAGGCAAACAATGATTACGGCCACCTTCGGCGGCTTCAGAATTTTAATAAAGGGATAAAGGGGGGGTCTTGTATCGAAAGGTCTTGTATCGAAAGGTCTTGTATCGAAGTGGCAACAATAATCGAGGGAGGCAACAATAATCGAGGGAGGCAAACAATGATTACGGCCACCTTCGGCGGCTTCAGAATTTTAATAAAGGGATAAAGGGGGGGTCTTGTATCGAAAGGTCTTGTATCGAAGTGGCAACAATAATCGAGGGAGGCAAACAATTATCGTGGTCATTATGTTGTTCTAATGAGGTCTACTGCATTTAGTAGTCTATTCTACTCTGTTATGTATCATATTCTACACCATATATTGATGCATTCTACAACAATAATCGAGAGAGGCAACAATAATCGAGGGAGGCAAACAATGATTACGGCCACCTTCGGCGACTTCAGAATTTTAATAAAGGGATAAAGGGGGGGTCTTGTATCGAAAGGTCTTGTATCGAAAGGTCTTGTATCGAAGTGGCAACAATAATCGAGGGAGGCAACAATAATCGAGGGAGGCAAACAATGATTACGGCCACCTTCGGCGGCTTCAGAATTTTAATAAAGGGATAAAGGGGGGGTCTTGTATCGAAAGGTCTTGTATCGAAAGGTCTTGTATCGAAGTGGCAACAATAATCGAGGGAGGCAACAATAATCGAGGGAGGCAAACAATGATTACGGCCACCTTCGGCGGCTTCAGAATTTTAATAAAGGGATAAAGGGGGGGTCTTGTATCGAAAGGTCTTGTATCGAAAGGTCTTGTATCGAAGTGGAAACAATAATCGAGGGAGGCAACAATAATCGAGGGAGGCAAACAATGATTACGGCCACCTTCGGCGGCTTCAGAATTTTAATAAAGGGATAAAGGGGGGGTCTTGTATCGAAAGGTCTTGTATCGAAAGGTCTTGTATCGAAGTGGCAACAATAATCGAGGGAGGCAAACAATTATCGTGGTCATTATGTTGTTCTAATGAGGTCTACTGCATTTAGTAGTCTATTCTACTCTGTTATGTATCATATTCTACACCATATATTGATGCATTCTACAACAATAATCGAGGGAGGCAACAATAATCGAGGGAGGCAAACAATGATTACGGCCACCTTCGGCGGCTTCAGAATTTTAATAAAGGGATAAAGGGGGGGTCTTGTATCGAAAGGTCTTGTATCGAAAGGTCTTGTATCGAAGTGGCAACAATAATCGAGGGAGGCAACAATAATCGAGGGAGGCAACAATAATCGAGGGAGGCAAACAATGATTACGGCCACCTTCGGCGGCTTCAGAATTTTAATAAAGGGATAAAGGGGGGGTCTTGTATCGAAAGGTCTTGTATCGAAAGGTCTTGTATCGAAGTGGCAACAATAATCGAGGGAGGCAACAATAATCGAGGGAGGCAAACAATGATTACGGCCACCTTCGGCGGCTTCAGAATTTTAATAAAGGGATAAAGGGGGGGTCTTGTATCGAAAGGTCTTGTATCGAAAGGTCTTGTATCGAAGTGGCAACAATAATCGAGGGAGGCAACAATAATCGAGGGAGGCAACAATAATCGAGGCAATAATCGAGGGAGGCAACAATAATCGAGGGAGGCAAACAATGATTACGGCCACCTTCGGCGGCTTCAGAATTTTAATAAAGGGATAAAGGGGGGGTCTTGTATCGAAAGGTCTTGTATCGAAAGGTCTTGTATCGAAGTGGCAACAATAATAGAGGGAGGCAAACAATAATCGTGGGAGGCGAACGATCACGGCTGCCCTTCGGCGGCTCACCGCCTTCGCGGTGAATGATCGAGGGAGGCGATATACAATCATGGGAGATGAACAATAATCTAGGGAGGCAAACAATGATTTCTAAAACACTAAACCCTAAATTCTAAAACCCTAAACCCTAATTTCTAAAACCCTAAACTTGAATGAGTTCTACTACATGTAGTAGTGCATTCTGCTCTATTTATGTTCATATTCTACTCAATTCATTCATGAATTATATTATATTAGTACACAACATCTAATACATTAATAAAAAAAATATCAATACAAATTATACAAATTCTGATCAACGGGAAAATAAAAATAAAAACCAAGCACAGAATGTCATCAACACAACATTGTCAACAATAAAAACACAAATGTCATCAACACATCATTTCCAAATATAGTAAAAACAATCAGGCAACAGAATCATATAACACTGCAGGAAATCTTGAACTTGTATTCGGAGATATAACTTCTAAACGTTGACCTCCAGAAACAGGGTGAACAACGTACCCACCCTCATCATCCTAAAAAAACACAGTAGAAAGGTATTAGAAACAGATTAGAATTCATTGTAACTTGGAATAAAAATCAGAATTAAAAACAATAAAACACAAAATACAAAACTTTTTTACCTCTAAATTCCGAACAGCCATTCTGCTTTTTAACTCGTCAGTTTTTGATTTCTTCTTTCTGCCTCTTACTTTATTCCATATCTTCTCCACTGTAGGCTTCTCCCTGGTTCGTCGCTTATACTTCAAGCTCGTACTCTTGGGATTTTGAACAACATCACTTCTTGAAGATGTTTCATCCAAACACCTATCATCGTCTCCTGACCGAACAGCAAGAATTACATCTTTCTTGATACCCTCAAAACCTGTGTCCCAAATCAACCGAGCATCCTTGTTATTTTCACAAGTTGCTATGAAATCCACAGCCTTTCTACTTGCTTGTGTTCTCCACAAAGATGCTGCCACAGAATCTTCATCTAAAGAGGTCAAGGAAGGCACAACATTCTGAATTTCCCGACCCTTAACAACATCTTTACGCCACCTCTTCGATATGTAGCACTCAGGAATGGCAAACACACAATGTATGTTCATGACTCTCAGAGAATGCGAGCACAGGATACCAACTTCACTGAACAAATTGCATGTGCAACTCACACAATTAAGAGTAAACTTATAAGACACAGTGTGCTTCAGTTTTTCACGACCTGCTCGCCACACATGGAATGTAGTCATGATAGAATCAGAACTAACAAGATTCTGAAAAGAAGAAGTTCCTTTCCTGAATTCATCCTCGAAAATGTCGTAAGCCTTCAGTGTATAAACATCTCTAGCATGCAAAAGCATTGGAGCCTCATCTGGAGACAATGTTCGCTTACCAATAAGACAAGCCAAATCTTGGGCTTTCTCATTGCTCCTCCAATCTGCAACCACACCCCCAAAACAATGATAAAAGTCACAGAGGTCAGAAGTCTTCGAAAGTTTGTTAGAGAGTGCTTGATTAGTGCTTTCACTTCTTTGGGAAGACAATGCACCACCAGAGAAATGATTCTTATTGAAGGCAGGACACCATTTCTCTCTAAGCCCATATAGCCTCAACAACCATTTATTTTGTGCACAGCCATATTTGGACATCACCCTAAAAAACAAACAGAATATTGTAACTACATAGTATGATAAAAGACAGGAGCATGAACAGTGAAACAGAGCAGAATGAAATATAAAACATAGTAGAATGTCAAATTACATCAGAATTCCATGTAATAATAATAATAATGAAAAGGGAAATTGCATAGTGAAAAAAAAAAAAAAAAACTTACTCAACCCATTTGTCTTCAAACTCGGCAATGGTATCACAACACTTCAGCAAGTAGTTGAAGTCGTCCATGAATCCTTTGATGCGCCGAAGTGCACCGATGCGATTCTTTGAATTCTCCCCAATGTGCCATATGCAAAGGCGATGACGAGAAAGTGGAAAGACCTCAGAAATAGCAGCAGCCATAGCAGCACTTTGATCAGTCATTATAGTATCAGGTTGTCTATTGTTCATGGATCTCAAAAAGGTATTGAACAACCACACAAACGACTCAGTAGTCTCATTCATCAAAAACCCACACCCAAACATCACATTCTGTCCATGGTGGTTCATACCGACAAACGGACCACAAATCATATCATATTTGTTTGTCCGGTAAGTGGTGTCATGTACCACCAAGTCACCAAAGAGAATGTAGTCGTCCTTCATACGTTTATCCCTCCAAAAGAAACTACACAACCGAGACTCACCATCAATCTGAAAATCAAAGAAAAAGTCATCTTCAGTAGCCTTCCTTTTCTTAAAAATTTCTATTAACCTGTTGGAGTCCGTCCCATCAAGAGTCTTAGGGTTCGACAATGCATTATAAGCATCTCTAGGAGTAAACCCTAACATCGGTGATCCACCAGACTGATGTTTCAACACCCGAACAGCAGTAGCAACCCCGACTCCACTTTTCTTTAACTCTTCCAAGTACGAAACATGATTCCGGTTAAGCCTTCTATGAGATCTCATAAGGTGACTAGAAGATGGGCAGAGCTCATGGTTATGTTCTTTAACATGCTTCGAAACAACCCATACACCACCTCTGTCAACATGGAATTGTACTCGAGCTTCACAACCAGATCTGACATCAAGCCTGGAATAGGATGGATCAATGTTGGTATTATTCTCCTTCAAACCAGCCTGAGAGCACACATACAGTTTCATTGATAAGGATCCATCTACTCTACATCTTCCCCTTGACCTCCGAACACTAAAACCCATATTAAAGGCATAATCATTATACATTTCATAAGCCTCCTGTTCAGAATGAGCAACTGTACCAACCAAATCTTTGTCAAAAGTTACTGCTGCAGTGTGAATACAAAAAAGAAAAAAAACATTAAGAAGAGAAGAAAAAGAATTCAGATCCAAGACTCAAACAAAAGAGAGTAAAAATGCATAGAATGTAGAGCAGGAAGCAATATAAAACAGAGTAGAAATCATTGCACAACAGAGTACAACTTAGAAAGTAGAATGAACGACACGTAAATGAAATACAATTATGAAGATGAGAATAAAGTGTTACCTTTTTCAGCATTATTATTAGTAATAACTTCAGAAACTGGAAGATCAACGCCAATGTCTTCGGAAACATCATTTAGAACTACAACAAGAAATGAGGACGATAGCAGATTTCATTAAATGAACAAAAACAGATTTCAAATTAACATAAAAGCATAAAAGTAAAAAGGACAATAAAGATGATTGTTACCTTCTTCAACGTCATCTGTAATAATAACTTCAGAAAGTGGGGGACCATCAATGTTGTCTTCTTCAAAATCAATACGGATTACTTCTACATCATCATTAAAATCAACTGAGAAAATGAATTCAAATACACATTAGAACAGAGAAGAATTAATTGAAACACAGAATTATAATAAAAGAACATCCCTACCATCAAAAGTATAAGCATCCAAATCAATGTCATCCATCGGAATGAACACAGCAATTGGAACCTGGATATGATATGTTAATATGAAGAAATGAAAGCTAGTAATAATAACCTCAGTTTATCAACATTATACGGCACATTATGAACAGAGCAATTTACTGCAAATTGAGTGAGAGGTTGATTTGCATATCATTCAACCAAATCGCAACTAAATTACTGCAAATTATGAAACTCAAAACAAGCTACTGGAGATCCTCAAAACTCAATTTATCAACATTATGACCAATTGAATTGGGAACAGAAAAACTCAAAATGTCAGTGAACAGAAAAACCAAATTCAATGAACAAAACCTAATTTGATCTCATTGACAATTCAATCGCGAAACAACTGAAAACCTTATTTGAAATCGAAACCTAATCTGGAAATTGATATCGAAATTGAAATCGAAAATTCACAGAAGAAATACTTACCTCAAAACTACTGGAACGAAGGATTGGCCGTCGAAAGTCGCAGTATCCGTCGAAAGCCGCAGTATCCGTCGAAGGCCGCAGTCGTCGGTTTTGCGCGATCGAATTGGCCGTCGCCGGTTGTACGGGATCGAAACCACCGCGAAGAGACTGAAGGAAAGGAGAAAGTATTCTGATCACCTACGCCACCTTCGAACAAAAATCCATGCCGTCTCCCGTCGATTAATCGCCGCCGGTGCGGTGAGATTGTTGTATTTGTGTTGTGAGACTTTGTTTTTTGTGTTGTGTGTGGTGAGAGTTTGTTTTCTGTGTTGTGGGTGCGTAACAGAAACAGAAAAGAGGAAGGAAAAAAAAAAAGAGGAAAAAAATAGGGTTTGAAAAATGAAATGCTTAAATATTAAAATGTGGTACCATGTAAATTGGTATGGTACTAGTACCACCCAATAAATTGCCATACTTATGTATATACTACAAGTATACTGTATAACACAACTACTTTTGGTCCAGGTGGGGATAATATCATCGTATCAGAGGCAACTGCACGGAGATCATTCGCACGTTTAATTCACAGGCACTGATGGCTCTGCTTGCGGTCCCATCATTTACAGCTGCGTCGGCGCCGGTAAGTATCGCCGTGACTTCCTTAGCATCGCAAAATTTTCAGTTTTAATACTGATTTATCGATGTTCCTTGGACATTACAGTGCGGGTGGATCGGTGCTGTTAGAGGGAAATGGAAGACCAACTCAATTGCGAAGGCGAGCCGTGGGTTCGAGCCGGTTAGGGTTTTTTGCCCCAATTCCTCACAAGAACCGATTCTCAAGGAGGCGCTCAAGGTACACCCATCCTTCAACTACAGATTTATTAGTATTTTATGCCCAATTATCTTTTGTTTTATATTTTTGGCCTCCCTTTGTCTTCTCTGTTGCTGTGATTAGCTTGAATTTTTTCAGTATCGAATAGGGATTGGTTTTTGTAATGTTCCTAGATTCTTGAAATTTTTCGGCTTTTTGGTGTTTGAGCTTGAGCTTTAGTTTAGAATTACCTGTGTTTAAAGTTATCAATAAAACTGAGTTTAAGCCTGATAAAGCATATCAGATCCAATCATATCAATAAAAAAGGACTAATTATTTCATTTTTTGGGTGTGGCTATGGACCATACCGAAATGAAAAGTGTGACTAAGTACAAGACAGAAGAAGTAGTACCTACCAAGGTAAGCCTAGCATCCAACTCATACGTTGTTTGCTTAGAGCATACCAGGCGGAGCCTGGAAGTCCTATAAAGATTTTGAGCACCATCATTTTTTTTCTCTCGAATTAATAAATTATTGATCTCAATTCTCTTAAGCCCAATCCATGTATTCTTGCCGAAGAATGTGTTAAGACTGTTAGTAAAATAGGACCTGACCGAGGGCTACTCAACAAGCAGAACTCAGTCATTTCCAACATTATTGTGTGTGAATTGTGATTCAGTGGAAATGTATTGACTGTTTTCTGGGTTGTGTATTATCTTTTGAATATGTAGAAATATGTCGAAATGTGGAATGTGTTTTCTCTGTTGATACTGTGCATTCATCTTGTTCTCTTTTGTGGAAATGTATTGTTTATTTTTGGCTACCGATGGGGTTTTTCTGTGGTTTGGTTGTGATGTTAGCCAAGAGTAAGAGATTTCAGTCTGGAACTTTTAGATATTTAAGTTGTATGTACTACGTAGAATACCGTCTCTATCAGATGTGCATCAATCATCAATCACCCAATGCGTGCATTTGGGGTAGCACCGCTATATGACATATTTTTCATAGAAGTTTCAAAACAATGCTCATTAAATCGAGATTATTGACTTGGAGAATACAACAAATTGAGAGAAGGAGAAGAAGCATTATATCCTCATTACAAGCTTCCCGTTTGAGTAAATTCATTTCTTACATAGTTAAATGCGCGTAACCATTGTTATGCAAGATATTTCTGTTATCTCATGTGCAGATTCTAATGCATGTCTATTCTTCTTAATTAATTCGATTTTTTTATAGGAGCCAATTGCATTCATGGGAGGGATCTTTGCAGGGCTTCTAAGGCTTGATTTGAACGAAGAGCCTTTGAAGGAATGGGTTAGCAGGACGGTTGAAGCCTCTGGGATGAGTGTGGAAGAAACTAGTGACGCGGATGGTGGAGAAGACGAGGAAATGCCGCAGCAGATAGAGATAGAATGATGAATGTATGTATGTTGTGATGAAGGAAAGTTGAAATGAGTCAAATGAAATACTACTACTGTATATGGAGTACTATTTATCATGATAATTGATGATACCTAGCTAAGTAAATGATTTATTTATAGAATTTGAAAACAGAAAACGTGAATACATTAATTAAGTGTTTTTGCGTGGGCTCCTTAGGTAGGTGCACATGGGCTGGGCAGCGACGTGGCCCATTATTAAATGGAGGTTGGGCTGGGTGGGGGTCTCCTCCATACACAGCCCACTACCTCATTGAGATACGGTAGGATATGGTTGTATTGTATGGTTGGTTGGATGTGAACGTGCAAATGTTAGTCTCTATGCAAGACAATGTAGGATCTTGAATCTTGATTCGCCCATACATCACTCTCTTCTTTAAAAATGTGGATTGACAAGTTTGTGAAATTGTGATAGAGAAACTATTTGATGTAATTATTTGTGCGATTTTAAATAAAGTGCAATTTTTTTAGTGTAACAATAAAAAAAATTTAATTGAAACATTTGATGTAAGATGAAGGAAGGAATATAACTTTGATCATGTTATATTGTCATCAAAAAAACTACTCTCTTTGTCTCATAATAATGTTAACAATTTTTTTATACGAAAATTTAAAAAACATGTTTTTAATTTTACAAAATGTAAATAAATATTTTTAAGTTAAAAATATAATATTCAATCTCCCTTATTGAAAATTTGAAAATGCACATACAGACTGTTGATTCTTTAAATAATTATTAGAAAAATTACGTATACTTTAATTGATTATTAGTTAGATAAACCAAATCTAAATCCGTGCCGTTTTTGAAAATGGAGTAATAATTAAATAGAAATCATATAAAATGCAAAGCATTGGGATTCAGCCAATTACAAAGAAAGAGAAACAACAGCAGCAGCAACAATGGAGTGTTTTTCTCTGCCTTTCAAACCCCAGTCACTCTCCTTCTTCTTAGTCTTGTTCATATTGCTTTCGCACACCGCCTCTTTAGCTTACAATGTAAGCTACGACTCCCGCTCCCTCATCATCGACGGCCGCCGGGAGCTCATCATCTCCGCCGCCATTCACTACCCCCGCAGCGTCCCCGCCGTCAGTCCCCTCTTTCTAATCGAGCTTTGATTTTAGAGTTATCCGAAACTTGAATGTTGTTAATTTATGCGCAGATGTGGCCGGGGCTGGTGCAGCTGGCTAAGGAAGGAGGCGTGAACGCCATAGAAACATACGTCTTCTGGAATGGCCACGAGCTCTCTCCTAACAATGTCCGTCTCTTTGATTTCCCTTTTTGTTGATTTCACCTGCTCTGATCTCAGTTACATTAACTTGCCTGTTTTTTTTTTTCTTTTTTACCGTGGTTACTTGTAGTACTACTTTGGAGGAAGGTATGACCTGGTCAAGTTCTGCAAGATTGTTCAGGAGGCCGGGATGTATTTGATTCTCCGGATCGGCCCGTTTGTCGCAGCCGAGTGGAACTTCGGGTATCTCACTTTTTTTGTTTGGTTTTGCATTTAGTTCCATCAACAAAAATAGAATTGTGTTGAAATTCTATGCAGCAAGATGGCTTATCATAAGTTCCAGTGTTGGGATCCTGAGTATGTTATTCGTTTTTGAAAAAATAAATAGTCGAGTTGATTGATATTGGTTTAGAAAATCTCATTTGGAATTGATATATCGGAATATCGTCTAATTAGATATTTATGCAGCGGGGTACCTGTCTGGTTGCACTATGAGCCCCAGACCATCTTTCGGACGGATAATGAATCTTTTAAGGTTTTGGCATATAGTCATTCATTAACTTATTTTCTGTTTTATATCAATAAATTATGCGAGTGACTGATTTATTTTTGAATGAATGAATGAATGCTTGGGGTTCCAGTACCACATGAAGAAGTTCATGACGTACATTGTGGACATGATGAAGAAGGAAAAGCTATTTGCATCACAGGGAGGTCCTATAATCTTGGCACAGGCAAGTGTCGTCTTCCTTTTTTGATTTGTGCTAGCTCTGACTAAGTGTGTTTCAGAAGATTAGTATGCATACCAATATTCTACGAGTGCAGGTGGAAAATGAATATGGATTCTACGAGACTGCCTATGGGGAAGGTGGTAAGAAGTATGCCTTGTGGGCAGCTAATATGGCTGTTTCTCAGAACACGAGTGTGCCTTGGATTATGTGCCAACAGTTTGATCCCCCCGATACTATCGTAAGCACTTTATTTTTCTGATCATTTTAAAGTAAAAACGCATGTTATTATTGAGTTTTACTTTAAATAAGTTTGTAATGCAAGTATTTTTAGTTAACTTTAAGATTTTTATCTATCTAATGGTGAAAAAAAATTGTAACACTATTTATCTGTCTCTCTTTTTTATAGATTGACACCTGTAATTCATTTTACTGTGATCACTTCAAACCAATCTCTCCAAATAAGCCAAAGTTTTGGACCGAAAACTGGCCCGGATGGTATGTTACATCCTGCTGTACTTTCTGTCATCTGATTCCTTGTTGTTATATTCATATGTTGCGTCTTTCATATGCACCAAATATTTATTTATTTCAAATGAAACCTTTGTAGTTCACCAAATATAAGTAACTTTAAAGTTTAAACATGTCCAAGCAGAGGCACCAGCTTTGTACATGGTACTAAAGAATTCTGCCATAAATATATTCACAAACGGAGTGAATAATATTTTTTGCTTTAAAAACTACTCAGTTCCTGTGAAAAGAGGACCCTTATGATACAAACCACAAACTGTGTAACTATGTAGATAACTACTGTATTACTATGTAGAATTGTAGAGAACTATGTGCCCTATTTTCAAAATGCCCCTAAATGTTAAGCCATTGATCAGCTATATATTAATATTCACTCATATCAATTCTGCAAAGTTTTAACCCATGAAAATGATAAGAGTTAGAATAATGTAAACGATAAGCTTGTTGCTTTGTCCTGCTTTCAGCTTTAAAAACATTTCAGGTTTAAAACATTTGGAGCTAGTGACCCTCACAGACCTTCTGAAGATGTAGCTTTTTCAGTCGCACGTTTTTTCCAGAAAGGAGGAAGCCTACATAACTATTACATGGTATGCCTCTCAATCTCTAATTTATAACATGGCAGAATTAAACGACGCATTTTAACTTTTGAAGTGCACATTGCTCCACTAAGTCTTCTTCCTCTTCTTCTCCTTTTTTGGTTTCCAGTATCATGGTGGGACAAACTTTGGGCGCACTTCTGGTGGACCATTCATCACCACGAGTTATGACTATGATGCACCTATCGATGAATATGGTAAAAGCCTTGGTTCTCTTTGATTGCCCTTCCAATACAAATTCATCTAGGTCCTTTCTCTACGTGCACTTATTAGTAGTTATAACTAAAATATCCGATATTGCTTTCAGGGTTGGCTAGATGTCCTAAATGGGGCCATCTTAAAGAGCTCCACGAATCTATAAAGTTATGTGATCAAGTATTGCTGAATGGAAAACTCAGTAATCTGTCATTAGGCCCCTCACTGGAGGTAATTTCTGGACCCCTTACCCTTTATTGTCTTCAACAATTTCTTTCATCAATTACAGCATGCTCATTTTTTGTAGGCCGATGTCTACGAAGATGATTCGTCTGGAGCTTGTGCTGCCTTTATATCTAATATGGATGACAAAAATGGCAAAACTGTTCTGTTTAGAAACACAAAGTATTACCTGCCAGCATGGTCTGTTAGTATTCTTCCGGACTGCAAAAATGTAGTTTTCAACACAGCCAATGTAACTACTCTTTCTCTCTGCTCACAATGTATAATTAATTATCCTGCTTATTTCATGATAGTAAAATCTTCTTCATCTAGTTATGGTAAGTCCAGGCGCCTGATGCATGCATTACCAACTTTATTTTTTCCCTTTATATTTTGGTAGGTTAGTTCTCACACTTCCGTGGTTGAGATGATACCAACGGAATTACAGTCATCACCGACTAAAGACTTGGGAGGTCATCAATGGGATGTGTTTACAGAGAAGGCCGGGATCTGGGGTGCTGCAAATTTCACTAAAAATGAGTTAGTGGATCATATTAACACTACGAAAGATACGACAGACTACCTCTGGTACACCACAAGGTTTGTTACTACTTTAGTTTGACAGACGTATGATTGTTGATATTTTGCATGGAGTTCGTAACAAACACTCATATATTCTGTTTCATGATAGTTTACACATTGATGGGACTGAAGAGTTCTTGAAAAGCGGTGGAAGTCCAAAGCTCGTAATTGAATCAAAGGGTCATGCTATGCATATTTTCATCAATCAGAAACTTCAAGGTTATTTTCCATTCTTTTGTGTTGTGACATTAGAAATGTGCTTCATTACCCAAACTTAATACTATGCTTCTATCATGTGATGGTCTTATGTGTTTCGCTTTTGTTTCTCTTCAGGTAGCGCGTCTGGAAATGGCACTGTTCCACATTTCAAATATGAAAGTCCCGTATCCCTCAAGCCTGGGGCGAATGAAATTGCTCTATTGAGCATGACTGTCGGCCTTCAGGTTTTCATTTTACATTGAAATGATGATAGAATTTAATTTTGCATGTAGAAGTGATTTCCAGATGATATCATTATGTATAAAATGGCTTGTGCGCCTTCTCTCAATAATTATACCTTAGGCAACCTTACTTCTGAATGCTAGAATGCAGGGGCATTTTACGAGTGGGTTGGAGCTGGTCCCACAAGTGTCCGAATTGTGGGGACAAAGAATGGTACAGTAGACTTGTCCACCAGTACATGGACCTACAAGGTGATTTTTTTTCTTTTTCTTCCTGTTATGAATTTTGGTTTCCTTTACATTTACTTTATGCTGTGCAGTAACCATTTCCTTCATTTATATTTTGTGATTCAGGTTGGAATGAAAGGAGAACATTTAAGGATATATGATACGGATCATTTGAATTCTGTGAACTGGGTATCGACTTCAACACCACCTAAACAACAGGCCCTCACATGGTACAAGGTAACAAACTTCTAAATTGGTTTTTCTTAATGTTGAGGAATAACTAGTTTTCCAAGTCATGAAAAATGCTTACACATGCAGACTGTGGTGGATTCTCCACCTGGTCAAGAACCAGTCGGACTTGATATGGTTCACATGGGGAAAGGCATGGCTTGGTTAAACGGAAATGAGATTGGAAGATACTGGCCTAGAAAAGCCTCCGTACACGAAAAATGTGTCGAGCATTGTGACTATAGAGGCAAATTTATGCCTGACAAATGCAACAGGGGTTGTGGAGAACCAACACAAAGATGGTAAAGATACATTTGCGCCTAAATCACAGAGCAATTTTTTTCCAGATTCTTATTAAATTATGTCAGTGAGAGCTTACACATTTGATCAGGTACCATGTCCCAAGATCTTGGTTCAAGCCATCGGGTAATGTCTTGGTGATCTTCGAGGAAAAAGGTGGTGACCCCTCTACTATTCAATTCTCAAGGCGACAAGTCTCTGGTGCTTGCTCGAAAAGGTAAATAAACTAGATTTTGTTTCTTGTGGATGGCAAGCGAAACACAAAAAACCTATTAACTCGTTTTATTTGCCGCAGGCTCGCCTGAATCAAAATGACTCCAAATTGGAACTGAGCCAAGAGGGTTTTTACAAGAGATTGTGTCCCAATTTTGTGAAGGCAGTTGCAGTTCTGGTGGTTTGCATCTGAGAGTTAAAGGATTAAAGATTAATCAACATTGTTGTTTTTCATTCTCAAGTTTTCCATTTATACGTGCTAATGGTGTTATATAAGATAATCTGTAGTCCCAATTTTCTGAAGGCAGATGCCCTTTATTTATGTGTATCTTTTCTACTTGCTGAGTTGCTGTTGAAAATTGAAATACTATAGACATAGTATACCAATATATATTTAGCATTCTATTAAAAAAAGTAATTAAATTATTGCATTTATATAATTAAATACTATGAACTTTAATATAATCACAATTTAGGTAGTGTATTAAAATTTGAATAGTCCTTTTTAACCTTGGTATTGAATTAATTTTATATGATTTTTATTACATACCTTATATAATTATGCATACTATATAATTATGCATACGAAAATCTTAAATGTTTTAGCTGAAGATTTTTTATAGAGGGAATGTGACTTTTTGATCATATTTGATAAGAGGATGAGTTTAAAGTCCCCACTTATAAAAGTGTGAGTTTTTTACACCAATTGTCCATTAATCGTCTCTTATACCCTTACTATTTCAATAAATTCAAAATAACAAAAACAAAAACAATATCAAATAAAATAAATAAAAAAACCAAAATAACTTGTGGGGACCACGAAATTAGAATTTTGTTGAGTTGAGGGTTTGGTGTAGGTTTAATTGTGCATTCATATCAATATTCATCACAAACCAACCCATCCAAACCAAAAAAAATTCAAAAATTCTCTCCAATCCACACAAAAACCTCTACCATGTTGCCGCGTTAAATTCTGGAAAACGCCGGTCGAATATTCGCGTGGCTAGACGAGCGAAAACGAGAGGTACGTGCTCCAGTTTTTCGCCGTTTTTTTTCTGCGTCTGTTACTCGATGGGTTACTCGATCGCGCGTACCATCGAGTAACTAAGAATTTTTGAAGATCTTGGTTACTCGAAAGCTTCATTACAGGAAGGTGATTACCCGAAACACCTTCGAATAACATGTTTTCGAGTAACACGCCTTTGTGTAGAGAAGGGTTAGTCGATGGTACTGTTACTCGAATGAAACAGTCCATCGTGTTACTCGATGGAACAGTTCATTCGAGTAACAGGGCCGGTTTTTGAAAGAAATAAGCATTTTTTTCGTAATTTTTGGTTTGTTTCGTCGATATATATGGATATGTTGTAATAGTTAACCTAATTCAATAATGTTTTTTGTAATTTTAGATGTCGAATCAACGAATCACGATACGTTACGGTGGTCGTTGGGATCGAGCGGTCTACGTCGACGGGATAAATATGTGCCTTTTCTTCAGGAGGGATCAAATTACCCTCGATGGTCTTGTGAGCCAGATTCGTGCCGTTTTGCGCCCTCCGCCCAATATCGAGTACATGTTGTTTATCTTAACACGAGGCAATGATTTTAGGAGCGTGCGGTGTCCTTTGCTTAGCGACGACGATGTATCCCGCATGCTAGACGAGCAAAAGGACGTGTTTTGTGTCGTTTTTGTTGGAGAGAATGATGTACGGGGTGGATATGAGGGTTTCGCAACGACTACCAAATCATGTGAATTTTTATGTAGAAAGGGTTGAAATTTCTAGATCGGGGAGGAAAAGGATAAGAACTCCGAGCTAAAGAAGATAATGTCTTTATTTTCGATAATACTTTTATTCGGTATTTTCCGCCGCCCTTACAATGAGACGGGGAGGCCGGCTTTTATAGACGAGAGCACATGCTCATGCAGAGCCACGACATCACGACACGTTAAGGTCTACTCTAGGATCATTAAATGCCGGGGCACGATTCCGAGTTGGGTTTATGCGAGGCCTGGGGCCCGAATTTGGCCGTGTTCGCGCGGCTCCCGTCCAGGGATTTCAACGGGGATGCTTCCCAGCTTGTCTCCTAGGATCATCATGAGGGTGTGCTGCTTTTTGCTCGGCCCGGGGTGGCGCTCCGAGCGCGTTGCAAGCACCCGGGTCCGGGGTCCGGTTGGGACTCTTCGCGGAGCTCGCCACAAATTCTGATTCGGGATGTTGCTTCCTTTGAGATTGGGCCGTGAGTACCAGCGCGGCTTTCCCCTTCGGACGGTCTCCGAGGGCCACTCTTATGCATGGTTCGTACGGATTCGGACCCGGGGTCCGACCCAGGTTTCTCACGACGGTTTTGAGCGCTGCGGGTGGGCCCGCCCTCCACGTGTATAAATTAGTTTTTTATCCCCCAACATTGGCCCCCGGAAACATCATTGGAAGGTAAGAGATCCGGGTAGGTTTCCGCCCATTGGGCCGGTGACACCCAATTTCCATTGCTGATTGGGCTGGCGCCCTGCTGGTCAGTTCTTCTTAAATGAAGTGGTTGGCGGTTGTGTGACCCGTTTATTTCACCGTTCTTCTCGAGGGTCTCGTCTCGATCCGGGTGCCTTCCGGCCTGCGGCTCTCTGAAAGGCTGAACTTGCTAATAAATGCCGTGCTCTCGGAGTGGTGCTTTTAGGAGGTGGCGTCGGGGTGTGGGATTTACCG
Source organism: Euphrasia confusa (assembly GCA_954870475.1). NCBI lineage: Eukaryota > Viridiplantae > Streptophyta > Magnoliopsida > Lamiales > Orobanchaceae > Euphrasia > Euphrasia confusa. The sequence continues at coordinate 37,837,727 of OX940956.1, read as the reverse complement.
TCGGGTTCCCCTGGGCTATAAATCGGATTTGAGGCCGCTGCTCGTTTTATCTTGCTTCGTTCATGTCTAACCAACCTCAGCGAACCGCTCACTCCGCGGTGGGACCCATCATTCAAGTTCGAGAGCATGAGCCTGGTGACGAGTCGCGGGTGGAGACGGCGGATTCCGGGGCGCGACGCTATGTGGTATCCCGCAAGTTTAACCAGCGTTATCACCGCGAGGTTCTCTTGATGCCGACGCCATTTGCGCAGATGTACAAGCATGTGTGGCCCGCCATGCTCGCTGTTAGCGATGTTGGAGTTGTGTACTTAATGTCTAGATTTAAGTATCGGTAAACTCCCGGTCATAGCATTTAACCTATTTAAATAATAAACAATTATTTGCATTTAATTATTATTAATTAATTATGCAAAATATAGTCCTAGATTTTATACGTTGTAGTTAGTATGGTGTGTCGGGCCCACACAGAAGATCATACTATCGGTTACTCGTATTTAATCAAACATTTGCTCACGACCTAGATGGACACGGACCAATCCATCGGTATAGTCGTTGTGTGAGAGAGAAAATAATTTATCTTAGTTATTTTATCACACTTGTACACTTGGTGTATTGGGCGGATCGCTTGAGATTTATCAATTAGGATTGCCGTTGATAATTGATTTAAATCTCAAAGTATTTTATTCTTAATCCCCGATACTATTGCGGGTGTGTATATTTAATATAAAGAGACTTTGATTTTCCAAAGGAATTAACCGATTTAATTATTGGGTTAATTACCGGTAAAATTGGGTCGCTATATTTTATATATGACATGCCGTGAATACTTGACGGGAAAGTGTATCCCGGAAGGGTTGATAATATCCCCGAGATGAGTTCATAAGGAATTATTGTGTAAACCTCATGAGTGGATTCGTTCTGCACAATAATTAAGGTTGAATGGTACTATTCTCGGATATAAGAGATGAATAAATTAATTAGCAATAAATTAATTTTATTCATGGATATTTAAATCTTAAATACACGGAATAAATAATACTCCCGGAGAAATATTATTTGATATATTATGGTTTAATATTGGGAGTGCAATTAATTTATAAAGTGGAAAATAAATTAATTAATATTGATAAGGATTAATAGATTTGGGCTGGGCTCAATTTAATCATCAATATTAGAAGCCCAATATTCCACCTCCTTTAGATCCCTTACGTAGCCTATAAAAGCACTACATGGCCTTCATAATTCATATACATCGTAAGACAAGAATATCACACTTGATATTTCTTGAGAGTTGAAGGAGATCCATAGGAGTTCGATAGATCGTCGCCCACACGACGTTCGGACGAGGTGCAAGGAATACGTAGGAAGATCCGAAGGTCTTCAACGTTAGATTTCGTTTCTCCGCACAACGAATCGAGGTACAAAATCATAAACCCCCTCTATGATTTTATGTGATATAATTGTGATATATACATGAACAAGACGATCCGGGAAAACGACGAACCTCGGGGACGGGGATTCGAGATCCCCGGCGAGGATCGAAGGGGCGGCCGAACCCTAGGGTTCGGATCGCCGGACTGTTGGAGTTGTGTACTTAATGTTAACGGAAACTCCCAATCCATTGCCATTAATCTATTTAATTAAATAAACAATTATTTGCGTTTAATTATTTATAATTAAATATATGCAAATCATAGTCCTGGATTTTATACGTTGTAGTTAGTATGGTGCAAGCATGGGCGCACAGAAGATCATACTATCGGTTACTCGTATTTAATCGAACAGTTGCTCATGACCTAGATGGACACGGACCAATCCATCGGTATAGTCGTTGTGTGAAAGAGAAAATAATTTATCTTAATTATTTTATCACACTTGTACACTTGGTGTATTGAGCGGATCGTTGAGATTCATCGATTAGGATTGCCGGCGATAATCGATTCGAGTCTCAGTATATTTTATTCTTAATCCCCGAAACTATTGCGGGTGTGTATATTTAATATAAGTGACTTTGATTTACCAAAGGAATTAACCGATTTAATTATTGGGTTAATTACCGGTTAAGTTGGGTCACTATATTTTATATATGACATGCCGTGAATACTTGACGGGAAAGTGTATCCCGTAAGGGTTGATAATATCCCCGAGATGAGTTCATAAGGAATTATTATGTAAACCCTGCAGGTGGATTCGTTCCGCATAATAATTAAGGTTGAATGGTACTAGTCTCGGATATAAGAGATGAATAAATTAATTAGCAATAAATTAATTTTATTCATGGATATTTATATCTTAAATACACGGAATAAATAATACTACCGGAGAAATATTATTTGATATAATATGGTTTAATATTGGGAGTGCAATTAATTTTATATAGTGGAAAATAGAATTAATTAATAATAGTAAGGATTAATAGATTTGAGCTTGGTGGGCTCAATTTAATCACTATTATTGGAAGCCCAATATTCCACCTCCTTAAGATCCCCTACGTAGCCTATAAAAGCACTACATGGTCTTCACAATTAGACAAGACAAGATAATCATACTTGATTAGTCTAGAGAGTTCGTGAAGGAGATCCATGGAGTTCGGTAGATCGTCGCCCACACGACGTCCGGGCTAGTGCAAGGAATACGTGGGAAGATCTCAAAGGTCATCAAATTGAGTTCTACGTTTTTCCGAACAACGAGAACGAGGTAAATCGTAAAACCCTCTTTATGATTTTATCGTTTATTTATCGTGAGAATATCATGAACCAAGATCCAAGAACGAACCCCGGAAACGAGGAACGAGCCGAGCGGTGGTGGTCGAACCACCGGACCGCGGTAGCTCGTGGACCCCGTGGGGATCGAACCCCAAAACGCCCCGGCTGGACGCCGGGGACGTGCATGAGGAGCCCTCGGCCGAAGCCGAGGGGGCGATCGCTGCCCTAGGGCACGATCGCCGGGCGGGCGGCTGGCGCGCCCGCAGCGACTCACGGTTGAGTCGCCCCTCCACGGCGAGCAGCAAGTCGCCGGACTTGCTGCTGGGGGGCTGCCGGAACAGCCCCGATCGATCGCACCCCGCGATCGCTACATGCGATCGTGAGCCCTCCTCGCGGGGGTGCGGCTGGCCGTGCGCGCGTCTTCGGACGCGGCGTGTGTTCGGTCGTATCCCGGACCGCGTGATGTGCTCGCGTAGATTCCGGCGAAGGGTTTATTCGATTGGGTTGTCGGTTCCGCAATTTAGACAATCCGGATATTCGAAGGATTTCGGTCGGAATTAATTAGATAATTTATTTATTTAAATTTATTAATTCCGGGATATCGATTTCCAACAATTGGTATCAGAGCGTTGGTTTTAGTTAATGATATTTTTCGATAAATTGTTCTACCTTGCAGGGTTTCCGACTATTATGGCTAGATATAATTGTTCTTAATTATTGTCATAATATTGTTCTTGATTATTAAACTCTCGGACATGTCGAGATTCGTTTTATATGTGGTGAATGCTTGTAATAGTAAAAATTCGGGGGTTGACCGAATTTAGGTTTATTATTATGTTCTACTTTTTCCGGAAAATGTATAGGGTCGATTTCATGTATAGAATCGATACCGGATAATGTAATTTTAATTCTTGTAATTTTATTTACGTTGGATCGATGCCGAAACGACCGCCGGAAAATTGTGACGGAGGAGACGAAGAGAGGGTTAGGGCTCGGTTCGGCTATCCCCATAGCCGAACCATGGATCGAGCGCGTGGGGGGCACTCGACCGCACCCTCGGCCGTGCGATGTCACCGGCGGTGGTGGCGCGCCGGTTGGGTGGTGGCGGTGATGGCGTGCTCCTCGGCCGAGCTCGGGGATAGACCGGAAATCCCCATTCCGTGTTAATCCCAGTAAAGATCCTATTCCTAATTTAATTCAGTTTTCCTAATTTAATTATTCCTATTTTTGGGAATTTTTAATGGACTAGGAAAAGAATTATTTTTCCTAAATAAATTTATTTTTCCTTATTGATTATTCCTATTCTTGTGAATTTTCATAAATTAGGAAAAGGAATAAATTTATAATTAATTTATTTTTCCTATTTAATTATTCCTTTATGGAATTTTTAATGGATTAGGAAAATAATTAATTTGGAAAGTTTAAGAGTCCTAAATTAATTTTTCCTTATTTAATTATTCCTTTATTGAATTTTTAAATAGATTAGGAAATGAATTAATTTGGAAGGACTAGGAGTCCTAAATTATTTTATTTCCTTATTTCATTATGGAAATTATCTAGAATATTCCAAGTGGGTCTTGGATAGATTATTCTAGAGATTTAATGAAGTAGAAAGGGAAAATAAAATAAATAAAAATATTAATAATATTTAATTTTATTTTTGATTTATTCGATTGACTTAATTTTCGAATTAAGTAACTTTTGTATTTATTAAAAATAAATAGATTTAAATATTGGAATTAATATTCCCGTCACATGGAGCATTCAAGAACGAAGACATGAAGACTAGAAGATGCGTACGGGGATGCGATAAAGCCATAATAGTCGGAAAATAATATTCTAGTATTATTTTGATTATGTGATAATATTCTATGTGCTTTATTTCATGTATGCATGCTTATGTGTATTTAATTATGCATTAGATAGCGTATCCCTTTATTGTAAAAAGCTAAGTGGGAGAGGGTATGGAAACGTTGTAATAACCGCAAAATTTAAATAAATAAATTAAGTAGTTTGGGGCCCAATTAATTAACCATATGAAATAATTATACTATGCATGAGTTCGAATTATTTGAAGTTCATAATAATTTTCATGTTAAGTCTTATTACGCATTTAGATTCACGATTATTTTCATTTAGTATTTATCAAGTCATATAGTAATATCCTCATTTAGAAATTTCCTTAATAATACTACTAGTATGAGTATTAATGTTTTTATTATTAAAAGTAATAAAGTTATTATTATTATTATTATTATTATTATTATTATTATTATTATTATTATGCTATAGTTTTAGTACTTAGGTAATAATTTAAGAATTTGAATTCGTGCCGATGCTATATAAAGAATTTCTCAAAACCCTATTCTCAAACCATAAGTATATATATATATGAGAATTAGTTGCGCCCCTCACCCATCTACCTACAATCTGACGTTCTTATCAGAATTTGAGTTTCATCCATCTCTCTATTCTCAACCATGTATACACCTTAACCAAAGCCATCGTCCGTGGCATCCCACACCCCGTTTCCGATATTCTATCCTCTCTATTGCTACTGTTGGAATTCGCTATCCCGGGTTATCAAAATAGCGGAACCGATAACCCGAACGAACCATTCGCCGGAGATCACACGAACACGACAACCATGCCGGGATACGACCGAAGCGCACAGCGAGGCCCGAAGGCCGCGCACGCCCCAGCCGCACCCCCACGGCCGCGCGCTTCGCGCGATGAGGGATCGATCGCGCTCGGGCGATCGATCGGGGTGGACTGCCCAGCAGCCGCCCGCGGCGGGTCCGGCGACCCGCCGCCACCAGGAGGCCCCCGCCTTCACGGCGGGGTAGGGCACGGCACCAGCCCGTGCCCAGCGATCGATCCCCTCGGGTCGATCGCACACCCTCGGCTCAGCCGAGGGTTCGGCCCCCATCGCCCCCACGCCGAAACCCTAGGCGGGCGTGCGCCGCGGTCCGGTGGCTTCGCCACCACCGCGCGTTCGTCCGTCTACTCCGGGTCTCGATCTTCGGATCTTCGTCCTACGGTATTCTCGATAAAAACAAATCGAACAATTAACAAGTGCGTTGAGAATTGTACCTACGATTCGTTGTTCGGAGAAACGAAATCGATGACCTCGTGACCTTCCCGCGTATTCCTTGCACTCCGTTCGAACGTCGGGTGGGCGACGAGCTATCGAACTTATGGATCCTCTTCACTCTCGAACTTTATTGTTGGCGTTACGTAGGTTAAGAAGTGAAGACCATGTAGTGCTTTTATAGGCTACGAAGGGGATCAAAAGGAGAATAAATATTGGGCTTTAATATTGAAAATTAAATTGGGTCCAACCCAAATCCATTAATTCTTATCAATATTAATTTTATTTATTTTCCACTATATAAATAAAATTGACCTCCCAATATTATTCCATATTATACCAAATAATATTTCTCCAACTTAGTATTATTTATTCCGTGTATTTAAGATTTAAATATCCATGAATAAAATTTATTTATTGCTTAATAAATTTATTCATCTCTTTTATCCGAGACTAGTACCACTCAACCTTATTTATTGTGCGGAACAAATCCACTCGCGAGGTTTACACAATAAATCCTTATGAGCTCATCTCGGGGATATTATCAACCCTTACGGGATACACTGCCCCTTCAAGAATTCACGGCATGCCATATATAAAATATGGTGACCCAACTTAACCGGTAATCAACCCAATAATTAAACCGGTTAATTCCTTTGGCAAATCAAAGTCACTTATATTAAATATACACACCCGCAATTGTTTCAGGGATTAAGAATAAAATACTCCGAGTCTCAAATCAATTATCGCCGAGCAATCCTAATTGATGAGTCTCAATCGATCCGCTCAATACACCAAGTGTACAAGTGTGATAAGATAATCAAGACAAATCATCTTCTCTCTCACACAACGACTATACCGATGGATTGGTCCGTGTCCATCTAGGTCGTGAGCAACTGTTTGATTAAATACGAGTAACCGATAGTATGATCTTCTGTGCGGGCCCGACACACCATACTAACTACAACGTATAAAATCTAGGACTATGATTTGCATGTATTTAATTAACAATAATTAAAAGCAAATGAATGTCTGTAATAGATAGGTAAATGAAAGTGCATACAGAGTTCAGAATACTCAAATCTAGACATTAAGTATACTACTCCATCAATCTCCCACTTATACTAAGGTCTAGTCTTATCCTCCAAACTCCCGACTCCCATACTCATCACGTGCTTATGTTGTACTTCCAAGAAGTACTATGTGAATGAGCAATCTAGGTTGCCGCTCTGAAGCTATCTTGGTGACTACTGCATCGTCCATCTGACGATGACTCGTATCAGGTGGTACTTGCTCTATGTGTTATCTTACACTTATGGACTTGTGATTTCTTACCATTTGCCATCGCACCGCTATTGATATAGCCTTTGGCAAATTAAGAATCACATCTAAGTCCCAGAGATTATCCCGGAGCTATACCAAAACTTCCGCTGCCTCTGAGGCCGCTTATTTGGTTACCCATGGCAGAGTCCGAAAAGCATCGTGCTTATCACTCTTCCATGTTAAAACTCCTTCTCCTTTAATAGTGAAACACATAGCCTGATATCGACTTACACCGGTCCTTATTCGATTAGAAATCTTAAGAGAACGTAATCCAAAGGAAATGTTTGTCTGCTCCGTAATCCAGAACATAGTTTCCAGTACTGCGAAAGTACTTAAAATGTTCATTACAGCAGTCAAGTATTCCTTTCCAGGATTACCTTGATATCCTCCCACTATGCTAACCACATAGCCGATATCAGGTTCTTGTTTTCCACAATGCATTCATCGAGCTTTCCACACTTAAAGTGTAGGAAACTGCTTTCATTGCTTCTATCTCCTTCTGTGTTCCAAAACACATATCCTTAGATAGATGCATTCCGTATCTGAAAGGTAACGAACCTTTCTGGGAATCTTGCATGTTAAAACGAACCACAATCATATATATGTAAGATGTCCAGGAGAAGTACAATGTTCTCTCCTAGAGATCCAAGATCTCAAGAACAGGTCCAACTTCCTCCTATATCTTTCATAATGATTTATCCAGACAACCATCATTTCATGTCTGATTACATCTTTACATTGTTGCCAATGATAAAATGTTATCTACATAAAACCCGAGAAACACCACCTTGTTTCCATCACGTTTCCCATACACACGATTCGTCTATGCTTTGATGAATCCACAAAATGGACTATCTCATCAATTTGCAAGTACCACGAACTCGAGGCTTGTTTCAATCCATAAATGGATCGATTAAGCTTGCACACTAGATGATCTCGCCCCTTAGCAATGAATCCTTCTGGTTGTTTGTCTCGTCAAGACTTCCATTAAGGAAAGCTGTCTTGACATCCATTTGCCACACCTCATAATCCATATGAGCTGCTATGGATAAGAGAATCCGGATCGACTTTATCTTGGCTACCGGCGAGAAGGTCTCCTCATAATCGATTCCCTCTTTCTGAGTATATCCTTTCGCAACAAGCCTAGCTTTAAAGGTTTCAACCTTTCCATCAGATCCTCTCTTTCTCTTGTAGATCCATTTACACCCAATTGGCTTTACGCCGCTTGGTGGTTCTACAAGATCCCAGACTTTATTAGAATCTATAGATTCTATTTCGGATTTCATCGCTTTCTTCCAAGAAGGCGCATCTATATCTTGTACCGCCTCATCATAGGTCCAGGGATCGATTTCATGAACTCCGGGTGCCGAGTCCGAAGACTCACCCAGTTCAATCCATCTGTCCGGTTGTTTAACAACCCTCCCACTACGACGGCGTTCTGGTGTATAAACAGTAATAACAGTAGGTGCAGTTTGTGGTGTACCGCTACTCGTTTCGGCTGATTCTAAGTCTCAATCTCTCCTCTCATTTCAAGGTATTACGTCACTTTGGGCTTGTGGTTCATCTAACAGTCTTCCTCTAAGAACCGGGCGTTAGAACTTATAACGTCCTTCTGGTTAATAGTACTATTGAACACACATCTTTTGTTCTTCTAGGATATTCTACAACCGCATTTGAATGCGCCGTTGTTTCCAGACATATCCATAGAACATAGGTAGTTCCGTATAACTCATGCCTTTACTATTTCTATAAGAGTTCCATTTCTTGTTTACGACACACCATTTCTACACAAAAGTGTATGGTGTAGTCATTTGGGATCAAATCCCAATCTCTGATCAGTATGCCATGTATTCCTCAGACAGCCAATTGCCTCCGCGATTAGATCGCAGGCTTTCAATGGATATACCATGATGGTTCCCCACAATAGCTTTGTGTCCATTGACTTGTCAAAACACTTTGCCTTTGTGGCACATCAGGTATGCTAATCCATTTTTCGAGTAATCATAAAATGAAGTACTCGTATCTTATTGTCTGAGTAGACAAAGGTCTGCATACATCAGAGTTAATCAATTCTAATACTTGTCCGGATCTTATACCTTATATCCATAAAGGATTGCTTAGTCGTATTATCTTCCAAATTAGATTCTTAGGTCGGAAGGTCCACTCCTTCAACTTTAATTGATCTTACAATCAATTTTCGACCTTTGAACTTCTCATTTGAATAAATATGACTTAGCATAAGAATCCACAAGTATAAATGATTAAATAAAGAAATCTCTTATTAGTAAAACGAGTTATATATAAAACGGTTCGTTGCATCGTGGTGGACTCAGGATTCATCATTTATATATATTGCTAGCTAATGTACCAAAATAGATAATACCATTATTTCTTCTTATAACCATCAAATGATTAAAAGAAATAAAATATCCATTTATTAGAAATCCAGAACAAAGTTCTTTCTAATTTGAAAGGTACATAAAAGCAATAACCCAAAATGAAATCCTATAAAATGTCCTCCACTGCAACTGCTGCCTCCTCTACAGCATTGCCCATGCAGACTACGATCTCTCCCTCTCTAAGTCTCCGGGTTTCCTGGAACCCCTGCAATGAATTGCAGACATGGTCAGTGGCACCCGTATCTACACACCAGGTGCTGGTAGATATCACCGCTGACAATGTTTCAGTGACTAAGGAAAATTTCGTACCTTTGATGAGAGGACAATCAGACCTCCAGTGCCCAAACTGCTTGCATCGAAAGCACTTGCCCAAAGGCTTGCCCTTCCCAATCCGTGGCTTTGAGCCACTGGGTTTCTTTGCACGCTCTTCCTCCAGCCTTGACACAAAAGCTTGTGATTTTCTTAACTTACACACAAACTCCGCTCTCGTTGATTCCTTTTTAAGGGACTCATTGAGAGAGAATTCTGTGAATATGTTAATCACCTCTTGCCCGGCTTCCACGCTATGTCTCAACATCATCCTGAGGTCATTTCGAATGTCCTCATCAGTTGGGACAACAGTGGATTCGGAAAGCTCAACAGTCTGGACAATGTCCAGATTTCGTTCCCAATCACCATATGGAACCGGTGAGTTATCATCCTTAAGTATATCACAAAGTGGGGTCACAGTCATTCTTAACCTATAAGCACATAAAACAGACAAACAATTTAATATCCGATATTATCTCCCTTAAATAATATCATTAAATCACTAATCACATCTAAAATCCCATCAGGTAAGGCAAGCCACGTGGTGTGGACGTTTACCCACCCAAATGATTTAGCAATTAGATTTTCTTCGGTCATACATCAATTATAGCGTAACCTCGTGGGGAGGAATACTATAACGCGTATCTAAGTGTAAACCATTACTCAGTACCAAAATAAATTACTTGGAATTGCTACATCACCGCAAGCCACGTGGTGTGGACGTTTACGATAACTTCACAACTCTTCATAATTACTTACAACTGTCTACATCAATTAATCCAAAGTCCGTCAGCATAGCAAGCCACGTGGTGTGGACGTTTACTACACTAAGAGACTTTTATAATTGACTCCCAATTACTTGATCCATTTGATCTCGTAAATCAAGACGTGGAGAATCATAAGTGAAACTCGAAGTTTCTAACCAGTGATTCACCATGCGAACGACCCTATCTCTCATAAATGAGGGAGCCGAGCAGACAAACGACCCACCTATCAAAGAATGGCACGAAAGTCTCTAATTTGTGTCCTCTACATGACCAAGTGGCTCTGGCTCCATTCCACTCCCCGGGGTGAGAATGAGTCGACTTGAAATCAGCTTTGGAAAGACAAATTAGGCATTGTTTGATAAACTCAATTAATGTCTCTTGTAAGAGGAATTACAAGAACTCTCCTCCAATGACTTATCTATATAAACTTCAAAAGTTCATAAAAGTCACCAAGAGAGCAGCAATGGAGACCATGGGTATGTTTCCATACCCTCTCCCACTTAGCTTTTTACAATAAAGGGATACGCTATCTAGTGCATAAAATAAACACATATAGCATGCATACATGTAATAAAGCACATAGTATTATCACATAGTCAAAATAATTACTAGAATATTATTTTCCGACTATTATGGCTTCATCACATCCCCGTACGCATCTTCTAGTCTTCAGTCTTCGTTTCTTGAATGCCCCATGTGACGAGAATATTAATATCCAATATTTAAATCTATTTATTTTCAATTAATCCAAAAGTTACTTAATTCGAAAATTAAGTCAATTGAATATATTAAAAATAAAATTAAATATTATTAATATTTTTATTTATTTATTTTCTTTTTCCACTTCATTAAATCACTAGAATAATCTATCCAAGATAAAACTTGGAATATTCTAGATGATATCTATAATGAAATAAAGAAATAAAATAATTAGGACTATTATACTTTTCTAAATTTATTTTTATTCCTAATCCATGAATATTCCCATGAGTAGGAATAATCAAATAGGAAAAATAAATTTAGTACTAAATTAATTCTTTTTCTATTTTTCTAGAATATTCCATAAAGAAATACTCAAAATAGGAAATATGAATTAATTAGGAAAGTATATTTCCGGTAGGAGTAGTCCGGGTTGGGAGACCCCGAACCACCCCCACCCTTTGATCGACCGGCCACCCATGGGGAGGAGCGCCGCCGCCCAGCCAAGCCGACAACCACCGAGGTGGTGGCAGCCGCGGCTAGGGCAACAGCCCCCACGCCCATAGCCATCGATCGGGCATCATGGGGATCGATCCAATCGATCCCTAGCCCTTCGTCCCTCTCGTCACTTCGTCTTCTCCGGCGGTCTTCGATACGTCGATCCAATCGCAAAATAAATTTACAAAAATCTAAATTACAATTCCGGTATCGATTCTATACACGAAATCGACCCTATACATTTTCCGGAAAAACAACGAACATAATAATAAATCCTAAATTCGGTCAACCCCCGAATTTTTACTATTACAAGCATTCACCACCAAAAACGAATCTCGACATGTCCGAGAGTTTAATAAAACCAACAATCACATGACAAAATAATTAAACGAATAATCATCAAGCCATAATAGTCGGAACCCTGCAAGGTAGAACAATTTTATCGAAAATACCGCGAACGTAAACCACGCTCTGATACCAATTGTTGGAATTCGCTATCCCGGGTTATCAAAATAGCGGAACCGATAACCCGAACGAACCATTCGCCGGAGATCACACGAACACGACAACCATGCCGGGATACGACCGAAGCGCACAGCGAGGCCCGAAGGCCGCGCACGCCCCAGCCGCACCCCCACGGCCGCGCGCTTCGCGCGATGAGGGATCGATCGCGCTCGGGCGATCGATCGGGGTGGACTGCCCAGCAGCCGCCCGCGGCGGGTCCGGCGACCCGCCGCCACCAGGAGGCCCCCGCCTTCACGGCGGGGTAGGGCACGGCACCAGCCCGTGCCCAGCGATCGATCCCCTCGGGTCGATCGCACACCCTCGGCTCAGCCGAGGGTTCGGCCCCCATCGCCCCCACGCCGAAACCCTAGGCGGGCGTGCGCCGCGGTCCGGTGGCTTCGCCACCACCGCGCGTTCGTCCGTCTACTCCGGGTCTCGATCTTCGGATCTTCGTCCTACGGTATTCTCGATAAAAACAAATCGAACAATTAACAAGTGCGTTGAGAATTGTACCTACGATTCGTTGTTCGGAGAAACGAAATCGATGACCTCGTGACCTTCCCGCGTATTCCTTGCACTCCGTTCGAACGTCGGGTGGGCGACGAGCTATCGAACTTATGGATCCTCTTCACTCTCGAACTTTATTGTTGGCGTTACGTAGGTTAAGAAGTGAAGACCATGTAGTGCTTTTATAGGCTACGAAGGGGATCAAAAGGAGAATAAATATTGGGCTTTAATATTGAAAATTAAATTGGGTCCAACCCAAATCCATTAATTCTTATCAATATTAATTTTATTTATTTTCCACTATATAAATAAAATTGACCTCCCAATATTATTCCATATTATACCAAATAATATTTCTCCAACTTAGTATTATTTATTCCGTGTATTTAAGATTTAAATATCCATGAATAAAATTTATTTATTGCTTAATAAATTTATTCATCTCTTTTATCCGAGACTAGTACCACTCAACCTTATTTATTGTGCGGAACAAATCCACTCGCGAGGTTTACACAATAAATCCTTATGAGCTCATCTCGGGGATATTATCAACCCTTACGGGATACACTGCCCCTTCAAGAATTCACGGCATGCCATATATAAAATATGGTGACCCAACTTAACCGGTAATCAACCCAATAATTAAACCGGTTAATTCCTTTGGCAAATCAAAGTCACTTATATTAAATATACACACCCGCAATTGTTTCAGGGATTAAGAATAAAATACTCCGAGTCTCAAATCAATTATCGCCGAGCAATCCTAATTGATGAGTCTCAATCGATCCGCTCAATACACCAAGTGTACAAGTGTGATAAGATAATCAAGACAAATCATCTTCTCTCTCACACAACGACTATACCGATGGATTGGTCCGTGTCCATCTAGGTCGTGAGCAACTGTTTGATTAAATACGAGTAACCGATAGTATGATCTTCTGTGCGGGCCCGACACACCATACTAACTACAACGTATAAAATCTAGGACTATGATTTGCATGTATTTAATTAACAATAATTAAAAGCAAATGAATGTCTGTAATAGATAGGTAAATGAAAGTGCATACAGAGTTCAGAATACTCAAATCTAGACATTAAGTATACTACTCCATCAGCTACCCCCATTCTGATCCTTGGACAAACGGATACCCGGAATCCCGATCGAGTACCCACGTCGCCCCTTCCATGCTGCTTGAAAGACACAGAAGACAAATCCCCTAGACAGACTTCCTACCAATGTCCGAACGCCCACCTGCTGTCGTGAGTTCTACCATCGTTGCCAACACCGATCGAAGATCATCGAAATCGAGCCTCGCCCAGAGACGTGCCGCTGGACCTACTCCCTAATTGTTGGAACACCACACAAGAGAAGTGCGAAATTAGAATCCTTCCCGAGAGTCATTGTTGTTGCTGGTGTCACCGCCTGGTCGTCATCGTCGGACAATAATCAGAATCGAGTCGCTGCTGCTCCTACGGTGTGGTGGCCGCTACCATGAACAGAGTCGATGCCGAAGTTGTTCGACCTGAATCGCAGCCGAGCTAAGCCGTGATCTACCTTATCCCGAGTGCCTACGTACATAGTTCCTCCGAGGACCCGTCAATCGAAGCTGATATAACCGCGTTGACCACCGTCTGGAGTCGATGTCAGAGCCCTCTTCTGCTTGGACGCCGCCGCTACGAGGCACCAGAACCGTTCACTCCGTCAAGCTCTACCATGAATCGAAGCCGAAAAGAGCCGAGGCACACGCTACTTCGCTGGAGAAGAAAACCCGTCGAGTCCATCCCTCTTATAATCTCCTCTCTTATAATCTCCTCCATTGACTTTTGTCCAAAAGGAAAGAAAGGGATTTAGATCCCCAATTAATCGACGCTGGAAGTGCGGAAATGCTCAACTGCCCGAGACGGGATTCCCGTCGTCCGAGTTGGAAAATTACACGTAAGAAAAATAAATTAAATTTTACACGCAAATTAGTTTTACGCAAACAAAATTTATTTTTTATTTACGCAACATTTGTTTTATTTTTTATTTAATTATATTACTTTATCTCTCCTAGTATTTGCCCCGAATCTTCTTAATTTATTATCTGAAAGTATTAAAAATAAAAGACAATGACAAAAAAAACTGAAATGTTTTTTATGCAAAAGAAAATTTTATTTTTATTTACACAACTATTTTTCATAATTATTTAAACAGAATCTTCTTCATTTCTTTTCTATTTCACTATGTAAAAAAATGTTTTTTTACGCAAAAAAAAATATTTTTTATTTACGCAATATTTTTTCATAATTATTTCTTTTCTATTTCACTATGTAAAAACATGTTTTTTTACGCAAAAAAAAAATATTTTTTATTTACTTTTTTATTTACGCAACATTTTTTCATAATTATTTCTTTTTTATTTCACTATGTAAAAACATGTTTTTTTACGCAAAAAAAAAATATTTTTTATTTACGCAACATTTTTTCATAATTATTTCTTTTCTATTTCATCTATGTAAAAAATAAAAAAGACATGACAAAAAATTCGAAATAATCTTCTTTCATTTTTTTTCTCAAAGAATTTCATCTATATAAAAATAAAAGACATGACCTATATAAAGAACGAGATAAGAAAATAATAAATTAGAGGGTCAAAAGCAGACATATTAAAACAAACAAATTATTATGGCTAGTAGAGTGAATTCCAAATAAATCAACATAAATTTGACTCGACAATAATGACAACTATAATCCAAATATACCATAATACTGAATATAAGCATGAAGCGTAATATGAAAACAACCGTGCTCTTAATCAATGACTTGATACTCTTCTCTCTGCTGCTGAGCAAAAATCTTTAATAATTCTCTTCATCCATCAACTGTGACCTGAGAACATTTTGTAAAAAATTAATATTGTTTTTTATATAAATAAAAATATATGAAAACATACGCATAAGTTACCATACCTAGAATGTACATCTGGGCAAGTTCGTTTATCATGTCCACATTGACCACAAACACTACAGGTTCTGGTACTTTGTGACATTGCTTTTTCTTTGCCAGGTTTAAGTCGCTTTCCCTTGGAATGTACTAGATTCGGATCTTGAACAATGTCTATGAAATCGCGATCCTTACTCTTATTCATACGCTTACCAATTTTGCCGCCATCATCAACATCATTTGCTGCTATCTTCAACTTTGTTAACTCACCCATTAAAAAATTGCTGCGTGCCTCTGTCAACGAACAATCATCAACCAACTCCATTGCTATATGAGCTAATAAACTACGCCTTGAAATAAAAGACCGGTCCTCTACACAATCTGGCATTGGCTCATTAATTGTAGTAACTTTGGCATCCTTAGTCCATCTTTGAATGATATATTTATTTGGTAGCAACAAAACTTGTTGAACTTTCATCCAGCATAACATATGACGACACAAGTATCCCTCGAATTCAAACATGCGACAACTACAAGATAACAAATCAGATTCAGTGTGATATGTCAATTCTCGTTGCCGATTGATAGTTTTGTCGGTCTCAAATCGTTTCACCACATACACTGAAATCCCATCGGTGTTTGAAATCATTTGGCAAACATATGACATACTCTTTTGCAACTCCTTCTGAAATAATAAAAATATTGCCTTCGTATAAATTTTAGCCATTTGTTGTTCAATCAAACAACAAGTGATCATCCGTGGCTCTTCACTAAGGTCAATATGATTTGCTTGTAACTCAATATGTCTCTGGTGAACAAGTGCCCTATTGAAGCGTGTAATAAAATCGGCCAAGGAATTTTTATGACTCACGTACCTTTTAAAGAAAGAATGATTGCTTTCAACTCTCTGGCTACTAGACATCCCCGCAGCAAATACATGTTTAACATATGCTGGCACCCAACGTTGACGTATCTCGTACATATTGCCTAACCACTCATTAGTACCCAACTCTGTAGAACTCATCAACTCTTTCCAGCGATGCTCAAACTCTTGGGTTGATTCTGATTCCTTAATAATATTCACTAATTTGTGATATTGCTCTTTGTACAATACGACACTCAACTTTTCAGAGAATTTGTTAAGTATATGCCATAAGCAAAATCGATGCAATATGTCTGGAAAAACCACTGAGACTGCTCGTGAAATAGCTGCATCCTGGTCAGTAATGATCACTTTTGGAGGTAAATGGTTTGGCATTGCTTCAAGGAACTTTTTAAATAACCATGTAAATGATTCTGTCTTCTCGTCACTCAGTAAGCCACACCCAAAAAATGTAGTCTGTCGATGGTGGTTAACTCCAACAAAAGGAGCAAACACCAGACCATATTTATTTGTGTTGTAAGTCGTGTCAAACACCATTACATCCCCAAAATATGCATATGATCTCCTAGACGTACAATCGGCCCAAAAACATCTAACAAAAACGCCCAAGTCATTAGTCTCATAACAAAAGTAAAAGTTCGCATTTCTCTCCTTCTCCGTTTCAAAATGTTGGATCAATGTTTCTGCGTCATGTCCAAATAGCTCACTTTTAACGTCCCTTTCATGATTTCGAATGTCCTTTTCTAAACAACCAACCGATGATGGACCTCCTGCATCTATCTCTAATAATCTCACTTGCTGACAAGTAGGAACATTTGCTTCGGTTAACTGATGTACGAGAGCCTTCTTCGTGGTTGATACATTTCGATGTGACTTGAGTAAGTGAATCTTACTAGGTGTAGTCAAAACATGATTATGTCTTTCAATAAACTGGCTCACAATCCATGCATGTTTATCTTTGGACTTCACAATAGACATTCTTGCTTCGCATCCACTTCGAGTATGTCCACGGTTTCTTTCACCAGACCGAGGCACGCTATTTTTTAATTTGTTTTGCCATGTTTCGTCTGTTATTCCCTCTTTGGAGCATACAAACAATTTCCAAACAAGCTCACCTGTTTCCTTATCCTTCTTGCTATTATCAATTCGTGTACTAAACCCAGCATGTCTTGCATATTTATTGTAAAATTCCTTAGCTTCGTCCGGTGATTGAAATTCTTGACCGATTGTGGGTAGAACACCAATCGTTACATGTGGGACGAAATCAGTTTTTTCTTGTTCATCTCCCATCATGCTATATTAAAATATAAAAGCACATATATTATCGAGAATTAAATCATCATAAACCTATTTATCCAACATACTGTATTAAATTATAGTAGTATATTTTTATTGAAATATAATTAGTTGAGAGCGTACCTTGAAAAAGTAAATCCGAATGAGTTGAATTGCAGACTATTTTCAACTAGGTTTTGATGAGATTGATAAGATTCTGCACAAA
Source organism: Euphrasia confusa (assembly GCA_954870475.1). Lineage (NCBI taxonomy): Eukaryota > Viridiplantae > Streptophyta > Magnoliopsida > Lamiales > Orobanchaceae > Euphrasia > Euphrasia confusa. The sequence goes on along the minus strand of OX940956.1, from coordinate 37,819,618 downwards.
TAATTATGACTTAGAGGAGAGTGATTATAGTACTATATTTTTATTAAATTTAATTAGTTGAGATCGTACCTTGAAAAAGTAAATCCAGTTGAATTGAAGACTAGGTTTTGATGAGATTGATAAATCCAAGTTGAATTGCAGACTAGGTTTTGATGAGATTGATAAAATTCTGCGCAAATAATTATGGCTGAGAGGAGAGGGATGATAGAGAGGACTAGGAGAGATAAAGTAATATAATTAAATAAAAAATAAAACAAATGTTGCGTAAATAAAAAATAAATTTTGTTTGCCGTAAAATTAATTTGCGTGTAAAATTTAATTTATTTTTCTTACGTGTAATTTTCCAACTCGGACGACGGGAATCCCGTCTCGGGCAGTTGAGCATTTCCGTCTAAATCCCTTTCTTTCCTTTTGGACAAAAGTCAATGGAGGAGATTATAAGAGAGGAGATTATAAGAGGGATGGACTCGACGGGTTTTCTTCTCCAGCGAAGTAGCGTGTGCCTCGGCTCTTTTCGGCTTCGATTCATGGTAGAGCTTGACGGAGTGAACGGTTCTGGTGCCTCGTAGCGGCGGCGTCCAAGCAGAAGAGGGCTCTGACATCGACTCCAGACGGTGGTCAACGCGGTTATATCAGCTTCGATTGACGGGTCCTCGGAGGAACTATGTACGTAGGCACTCGGGATAAGGTAGATCACGGCTTAGCTCGGCTGCGATTCAGGTCGAACAACTTCGGCATCGACTCTGTTCATGGTAGCGGCCACCACACCGTAGGAGCAGCAGCGACTCGATTCTGATTATTGTCCGACGATGACGACCAGGCGGTGACACCAGCAACAACAATGACTCTCGGGAAGGATTCTAATTTCGCACTTCTCTTGTGTGGTGTTCCAACAATTAGGGAGTAGGTCCAGCGGCACGTCTCTGGGCGAGGCTCGATTTCGATGATCTTCGATCGGTGTTGGCAACGATGGTAGAACTCACGACAGCAGGTGGGCGTTCGGACATTGGTAGGAAGTCTGTCTAGGGGATTTGTCTTCTGTGTCTTTCAAGCAGCATGGAAGGGGCGACGTGGGTACTCGATCGGGATTCCGGGTATCCGTTTGTCCAAGGATCAGAATGGGGGTAGCAATAGAGAGGATAGAATATCGGAAACGGGGTGTGGGATGCCACGGACGATGGCTTTGGTTAAGGTGTATACATGGTTGAGAATAGAGAGATGGATGAAACTCAAATTCTGATAAGAACGTCAGATTGTAGGTAGATGGGTGAGGGGCGCAACTAATTCTCATATATATATATACTTATGGTTTGAGAATAGGGTTTTGAGAAATTCTTTATATAGCATCGGCACGAATTCAAATTCTTAAATTATTACCTAAGTACTAAAACTATAGCATAATAATAATAATAATAATAATAATAATAATAATAATAATAATAATAATAATAATAACTTTATTACTTTTAATAATAAAAACATTAATACTCATACTAGTAGTATTATTAAGGAAATTTCTAAATGAGGATATTACTATATGACTTGATAAATACTAAATGAAAATAATCGTGAATCTAAATGCGTAATAAGACTTAACATGAAAATTATTATGAACTTCAAATAATTCGAACTCATGCATAGTATAATTATTTCATATGGTTAATTAATTGGGCCCCAAACTACTTAATTTATTTATTTAAATTTTGCGGTTATTACAACCTACCCTACTTATAAAAATTTCGTCCTCGAAATTCGTTATTTACCTCTTGAAAGGATTCCATTTAAGTGACTTCATTTCTTGCTCGTGCCCTCAAGTGCAGTTTCCCCTCGATAGCGTATCCACTTAACATATGTTAAGTACGTGTCGTTGTTCTTGAACATGATCCAAAATCATTTCACACATCTCATAATATGATGACTCTTTATGCATTCGTAACTCCTCATGGTCTAGAACACATGTTCTAATAATTCTCCTCGTTCGTCTTGTTCTTTCAGATTGGCCTTCTGTCCAAAGATAACACGCGGTGCTAAACTTCAGCTTCGTTCTCATTGTATCGTACAAAATTCTCCCAAGTATTGAAAATAATTTAGGATCTCTATATTACACAATTCATATTAGAGTATCGTGAGACCTCATTCTCTAGCGAATGTATCACTGTGCGAGCTGGTCTATACTGAAAGTCATCTTCACCGGTAGAAAATGTGCAAATTTTGTTAATCGATGAACCATTATCAAAATTGAATTATTTCCTCTTGATGATTGCGGTAAACTCACCACAAAGTCAAAGGCCACGTGCTCAATTTTCCACTCGGGTACTTTCAATGGTCGAATTAAACTCGAAGGTCGCTGGTGTTAAACCTTAACTTGCTGACACACCAAACATTTCTATATGAATAACTCGAAGTCTCTTTTCATACTTCTCCACCATAATGACTCTCCCAAGCCGTGATACATCCTTGTTCCTCTCGGATGGGAAGTATAAGGCGTACAATGTGCTTCTTCTACGATTTAATTCCTCAAGATCTCGTTTTTGATACACACATCCTTAAAACTAGGACTCCATTTTTTTTTTTTTGTTTTAGAAAGCCCCTCAACGTTTTCTTCACGAACATGAATCCTTATCTTTAACAGGGAACCATCATTCTCTTGAGCTTCTTTACTGCTTTCCAACAAAGTATGAGGAATCATCAAAGTACATAATGTCGCTCTTGTACTCTTCGAGTGAGAAATCACTTTGATTCTCCATTTCTCAAACTTTTCCTTAAGTTGATCTTGATTTGTTAGCAAACTTGCTACGTGCCATGTGGCTTTTCGGCTTAAAGCATCTGCCACAACATTAGCCTTTCTAGGGTGATAATGAATTGAACAGTCGCAATCTTTAAAAGTCTCTGGTTATCTTCTCTGATGCATGTTCAACTCCTTCTGCGCGAAAATATACTTCATCTCTTATGATACCAGTAATGTCTCAAAATCTTCAATGCATGGATTACATCAGTTGGCTATGGTGTGTAGGGTAATTAACTTCGTGTGTTTTCAGTTGTCGGGAAGCATATGCTATCACTTTCTCATGTTGCATCCACAAACAACCCAATATTTGGATAGGGGCATCACTATAGACCATGAAACTTTCTGTACAGTTTGAAATGGTCAGAATTGGAGTTGTGGTCAAATTCCTCTCGAGTTGCTGAAAAACTTTCTTCTTCAACTATGTCATCGGTTGTGCTATCTTTGAAACACCTTCAATGAATCTTTGATAGCAATAAAAAAAATCAAGAAGTCACGTATCTCTTTCACATTCTTGAGTGATCAATTGATTGACCTCTTCAATCTTAGAAGAGTCAACTTTTATTCTAGGAGACATGACAACTCGCTCTAGAAATAACTCATGATTTAGCTAAAACTCACATCTCGAGAATTTTGCAGACTTCTCTATGCTCAATGCCTCCAAGGAAAATCTCAAATGTTCCTTGAGTTAAGCCTCGTCTACGAGTAGAAAAATATTTCAAAATATTTCATCAATGAACATGATCACATAGTTCAGAAACTTGACTTTGAGATATCAACTCACTCTTGGTGATATCCCGACCTTAAGTCAATCTACGAGAACACACTTGCCCCTTTTTATTGATCACAAATATTGTCAATTTGGGGGTAGTGGATACTTGTTCTTAATTGTGCGCTGATTCAACTCTCTGTAATTGGTGCACCTCCTTCGATATCATTACCATTATCTCTTGGTAAGATACTATTACGATCATTCAATGAACAGTCAAATTCTATTATGACACCGAAGCACTTCATTTTAATATGTAGTTCTATCATGATAACAGTGCCATAGTTTGCTACTATGTTCTTACATAGGCGATTGGTCTCACTTCCTTCACTTGAGTATATACTAACCTCCAAAGAGTAACTTACTACGTCACATGTTCATAACTTACTTGAGCAATATACTTAGTAGATACGAAATCCAAAATCCAACGCAACACCATAAGTTCAACAACTTAGTTCTATATCAAGTCTTCAACATCACCGTAGGTTAACCACAAGATATATATCATTATTCTTAACCATTTTAAGTTCCTAAGGCCACAATTAACTTAATATCGGCATATATATATAATTATATAATTTTTGTAAATCATGCATCATGTAACTATTTTTTTTTTTTTTTTTGAAACATATGTAACACATTTTTGCAATAAATTGCGCACATCTTGCATAATCATCATGAACTTGAATTTTAACATGAACTTGAACTTGAACTTGAACTTAAATAAAGTGCGCAATTTAAGCAACATAAAATTTTCACTTGAAAAGTTGAACATGCAATGCACTTGAAAAATCATGAATTTGAAAACTATGAACTTGAGTATGCGTTTTACTTTAAAATCATGAACATGATATGCAATTTATTTGGAAAATAATGAGACTAGACATGCATCCTAATTGAAAAACAAGAACATGATATGCATTGTAATTGAAACTCATGAATGTAATATGCATGTGACTACAACATCATGAAACTAGACATGCAACTTAAATGAAATATCATGAATATAGAATGCACTTACTTGCGAAGTCGGCGCGAGCGGCAGAGGTGGACGATAGTAGCTTATTTTTAAAACTAGTTTAGGTCCGTAAAGAGAACCGTAATGCTCTGATACCAAGTTGTAACATCCCATTTTTCATAACATAAACTAAAGAGGATTTTTTTTACTTTTCAAAATAAATTTTAGTATTTAAAATAACAAAATGTCAAAACGACTTTTCATAATAAAATCTTTAACTAAAAATAATAACCCTCAATAGTCAAATTTAAATATAAATACTCAAGTATGAAGTTTCAAAAGCGGAAAGCATAAAAGAAAATAATGTCTTTGAAATAAACGCTACTACTACTATCGCCGCCACATCCCCGTCTCGCTCCGATTTCGCTTAACCTGAAAAGATGGGGTTTTAAAGGGGTGAGTTATCAACAACTCAGTAGGGATACCAGTTCATACATTGCACAATACGAAAATAACCGGAATAACTCTCAACTTTATAAACTAACTTGAACTTGTTAGATAGTGGGATATACCCAAGGACATGAATTTCCGAACGATTAAACGTTCCTATCACTTGCTTGCTTGATTTATTACCGTGAACACGTCACACGTCTACGTGAACACGGCCATGAGTTTCGTCGCGCGACTAATATGTGCACATAACATGAATAGAATATAAAGTCCTCGATATCGAACAATTACCTGCGTACCATACACTGATATGAATTGTATTTGAAAAGGTTTTAGAAATACCCCTACCTTGACAATGCAGAACTTGACTTGACGACCAAATGCGTGAATGAGTGCTAGTGCAATCCTAATCCTCGTAATCCACAAATCCTAAATATAATATTAATGTACCGTAGTATTAATATATTTAGATGATACGGAAATGCTCAACTGCCCGAAACGGGATTCCCGTCGTCCGAGTTGGAAAATTACACGTAAGAAAAAGAAATTAAATTTTACACGCAAATTAGTTTTACGCAAACAAAATTTATTTTTTATTTACGCAACATTTGTTTTATTTTTTATTTAATTATATTACTTTATCTCTCCTAGTCCTCTCTATCATTCCTCTCATCTCAGCCATAATTATTTGCGCAGAATTTTATCAATCTCATCAAAACCTAGTCTGCAATTCAACTGGATTTACTTTTTCAAGGTACGATCTCAACTAATTAAATTTAATAAAAATATAGTACTATAATTACTCTCCTCTAAGTCATAATTATTTGTGCAGAATCTTATCAATCTCATCAAAACCTAGTTGAAAAAATGAAAGAAGATTATTTCGAATTTTTTGTCATGTCTTTTTTATTTTTACATAGATGAAATAGAAAAGAAATAATTATGAAAAAATGTTGCGTAAATAAAAAATATTTTTTTGCGTAAAAAAACATGTTTTTACATAGTGAAATAAAAAAGAAATAATTATGAAAAAATGTTGCGTAAATAAAAAAATAAATAAAAAATATTTTTTTGCGTAAAAAACCATGTTTTTACATAGTGAAATAGAAAAGAAATAATTATGAAAAAATGTTGCGTAAATAAAAAATATTTTTTTTTGCGTAAAAAAACATTTTTTTACATAGTGAAATAGAAAAGAAATGAAGAAGATTCTGTTTAAATAATTATGAAAAATAGTGAAATAGAAAAGAAATAATTATGAAAAAATGTTAAATAAAAAATATTTTTTTTGCGTAATAAAACATTTTTTTAGATAGTGAAATAGAAAAGAAATGAAGAAGATTCTGTTTAAATAATTATGAAAAATAGTAAAATAGAAAAGAAATAATTATGAAAAAATGTTGCGTAAATAAATTATTTTTTTTGCGTAATAAAACATTTTTTTACATAGTGAAATAGAAAAGAAATGAAGAATATTCTGTTTAAACAATTATGAAAATTTGTTGTGTAAATAAAAATAAATTTTTCTTTTGCATAAAAAAACATTTCAGTTTTTTTTGTTATTCTCTTTTATTTTTAATACTTTCAGATAATAAATCAAGAAGATTCGGGGCAAATAAAAAATAAAAAATGTTGCGTGCGTGTAAAATTTAATTTCTTTTTCTTACGTGTAATTTTCCAACTCGGACGACGGGAATCCCGTCTCGGGCAGTTGAGCATTTCCGGGGATTTAGATCCCCAATTAATCGACGCTGGAAGTGATGAGGAAGTGGAACTAATTAAGTTTGCTTACGGGCCTAAACAATTCCAACCACTCTAATATTAGTTCTCCAGCCCAACTATCAAGCCCAACTAAAGTTTATCTAAGGTCAGTACATTCCCTATTATTACTACCAACTAACTCTACGGTAATTATATATTATATCATCTAAATATATTAATACTACGGTACATTAATATTATATTTAGGATTTGTGGATTACGAGGATTAGGATTGCACTAGCACTCATTCACGCATTTGGTCGTCAAGTCAAGTTCTGCATTGTCAAGGTAGGGGTATTTCTAAAACCTTTTCAAATACAATTCATATCAGTGTATGGTACGCAGGTAATTGTTCGATATCGAGGACTTTATATTCTATTCATGTTATGTGCACATATTAGTCGCGCGACGAAACTCATGGCCGTGTTCACGTAGACGTGTGACGTGTTCACGGTAATAAATCAAGCAAGCAAGTGATAGGAACGTTTAATCGTTCGGAAATTCATGTCCTTGGGTATATCCCACTATCTAACAAGTTCAAGTTAGTTTATAAAGTTGAGAGTTATTCCGGTTATTTTCGTATTGTGCAATGTATGAACTGGTATCCCTACTGAGTTGTTGATAACTCACCCCTTTAAAACCCCATCTTTTCAGGTTAAGCGAAATCGGAGCGAGACGGGGATGTGGCGGCGATAGTAGTAGTAGCGTTTATTTCAAAGACATTATTTTCTTTTATGCTTTCCGCTTTTGAAACTTCATACTTGAGTATTTATATTTAAATTTGACTATTGAGGGTTATTATTTTTAGTTAAAGATTTTATTATGAAAAGTCGTTTTGACATTTTGTTATTTTAAATACTAAAATTTATTTTGAAAAGTAAAAAAAATCCTCTTTAGTTTATGTTATGAAAAATGGGATGTTACAAACATATCCATGGTCTCCATTGCTGTTCTCTTGGTGACTTTTATGGACTTTTGAAGTTCGTATAGACAAGTCATTGGAGGAGAATTCTTGTAATTCCTTTTACAAGAAACATTGATTAAGTTTATCAAACAATGCCTAATTTGTCTTTCTGAAACTGATTTCAAGTCGACTCATTCTCACCCCGGGGAGTGGAATGGAGCCAAAGCCACTTGGTCATGTCGAGGACACAAATTAGGGACCTTCGTACCATCCTTTTGAAGGTGGATCGATTGTCTGCTCGGCTCCCTCATTGAATGAGAGATAGGGTCGTTCGCATGGTGAATCACTGGTTAGAAACTTCGAGTTTCACTTATGATTCTCCGCGTCTTGATTTACAAGATTGAATGATTCATGCAATTGGGAGTCAATTGTAAAAGTCTTTTGGTGTAGTAAACGTCCACACTATCGTGGCTTGCTGCATTGAATGGGATTTTGGAACGATTGATGTAGACAGTTATAGAAGGGAGTAAAGGAGCGTATGTTAACGTAAACGTCCACACTATCGTGGCTTGCGGTGAATATGCGTGTCCCAAACAATCTTCTTAGATACTGAGTAATGGTTTACACTTAGGTACGCTTCTTAGTATTCTTCCCATCGAAGTAACGCTAATGATGATGTACGACCGAAGGAAATCTAATTGCTAAATCATTTGGATAGGTAAACGTCCACACTATCGTGGCTTGCCATATCTGATGGGATTTTAGATGCGATTAGTGGTTTAATGATATTATTTGAGGGAGATAATATCGGAGATTAAATCGATTGTTTGTTGTTATATGTGCTCATAGATTAGGATATGGCTTTGAACCCACTTTATGTGATACGTAAGGATTTTAAACTCATTGGTCCCTGAATGTAATGATTGGAATAGAGATCTAGACATTACACTGTGTTTACATGTGTGTGGCTTTAACCAGCATGTAATGTCTTTATAAATTGTCTCTTGAGCAGGTTGATCCAGTACTGTTGCCAACAAGGTGGAGAATGTTATGAATTGTGTGTTGGCCCAATTTATTGGTGCCGGCCCAATTCTGGCAGCCCAGCACCCCATGGAGTGCAGCCCATTATGCACAACCCATTACCACTGCACTCGGCCCTTTTGCACTCAGCCCAGTCCATTACCTAAACCTAATACCCCGTTGACCCATCCTGACCCTTGATCTATGTTTGGTATTGATGTGGGCTGATCTGGACCGTTGCCTTTCCTTTTTGTGTTCTGAAACACACACATTCGTACTCACTCTACTCTAACCCTACTGTGTGTAAACCCTACCTTTCACTGTGTGCGATTTCTGTCTTCTTCACCTTCATCACCTCCGTTGGTGCTGTTGTGGTGTAGATCTGTGATATCCTTGTGTGAGTGAGGGCTGTGAGTGAGTGTGAGTGAGATCCAAGAAAGGGTGGTGCTCTGGGGTGCTTGGGCGTGGCCGCTGTTCTTGCCCTCGTTGTGTAGCTACTGGAGAAACTTGCTGTGATAGCAATTTCTCAGTCCTGAGCCGATCTACCTTCTCTCTCTCTCTCTGTCAATATATATATACATATATATATATTTACTTGTTTATTCCGCTGCATGTGTCTCTACACTCCATTCAAGCCCACAGCCTGTAATATAGACCGGTTCTCTTCGGAGATCCGTTGACTGTTGTGCTTTGGGAGCTTGCTCTGGTTTTGAGGCTTGAACAGATCTGACTTGGTTGATTTGTTTGTGTTTTGCAGGTGTACGAGGCTCGCCGTTGAAGCACGGAGGCTCAACAAGTATTATAAATATTGTTGTTCTTAGCAATGCAAAGCTTGTGATCCTCGATCACAAAGAAACGGCCCTCAAAAGGAATACTCTTGTAGTCATCAGAATAATCTACTATTTTCCAACCGGGCCCATCGAGCTCCTCATCAATGTCGAGGGTGAAAATACCTAAGCGGGTTTCGATGAGGAAAACAGAATCGGTGATAAACCCAAACGAATCGATATTAAAACTGCGAGGGGTAAAACGATTGGCCAGCAAGAAGTCTTGTATTGGAGGAAGCTTTTCCCATTTGTCCTTGGATGGATTGTACAACTCGAAATCGATTGGGTTGGGGTCGTCGTAATGAGACCAAGGACCAAAACAAATTCTCCGAGAGAAGACCAGAATTCTTTTAGCGTCGGGGGTAGGGATGGCCACAGTATGGTTTTTGGGGCAGAGCATATCGGGTAAGCCACGGACCATAGATTTATCCAACACCTTAGTACTACTGGATTCGGATTGGGATTGATCGGCATGTAGTACTTTATAAATAATGAGACCCTATACTTTTACCCACTTTATAGCCGGATGGGATCTTGCTCCAGGCCCATATTAATAGTCCAGCCCAATTTCATTTTTGCTTATGTCACAATTCAATAATTTTTGGTAAAAATACTAATTAAGCTTTTTTTTTTTTACGGACGAGCTCCAATTTATTTACCAATTATGCCTTTTTGTTCCAATTAAGCCAAAAAATATACCTGGAAGGACAAAAATACCCTTCCACCTATTTTCACACCGAACACAACCAAACCCAAACTCAAACTCAAACCCTCCCCCGCTGCCTCAACCCCCACCGCCATCATCACCGCCCCCCACACCCCGACCCTGTCCTTCGAAAGGCGGCGACGACCTCTCGACGGAGCTCCACGAGCCGTCGACGTCATCACATCCCGATGATGATGCCGCCCTTCGAACACAACAACAACCAAGACGACGACGACTACCGGCGTAATACGCCGGAGGAATCGGGCAGCGAGGAGGAACCCGCGGAGATCCCCAAGGAGCCGATGTCGTCGTCGACCTTGGGTAGCTTCCTCTGCAGCATAAATTTGATGGTGGTGACGAAGATAACGGCGAGGGACGGGAAGCCCGGGTGGATATCCCCGATTCTGAACGACGGTCATATGGATCGGTTCGGATTTCACTATGCGGATCTCGAAATGAGAGGCAATGGCTATGTCTTTCAGTGCCCTCCGACAGGTGTCGACGTTGTGAAACCCTAACGGCTCGGATTTTGTGAAGAATTACGCCTATTTTTACTGGCCTATAGTACTTTATAAATAATGAGACCCTATACCTTTACTCACTGTGAGCAAGATGGGCATTTTGCTCCAGGTCCAGTGTATTACAAGTCTAGGCCAATTTCATTTCTGCTTATGTCACAATTCAATAATTTTTTATTCTCTCTCACAAAAAATAAACTAAAACTATACAAGCCACCCTAAAATCGAGCTTCAAATAGGCGCTTCGAATAGGAGATTTAAATAGGCGCTTCAAATAGGAGTTTTAAACGCACTAAATATTTTATGATTGTTATGAATATTATTAATTAGTGAATGACTAGTTTACCCTTTCTTGGTGAACAAGACAGAAACCCTACTTTGTATCCTATATAAAGGGGTCTCCCCATATGAATGATATACAACAATTCATAACAATTCTATTCTCCTCTTATATTGTCTCTGTTTATACTCTATTATTCTCTCTCAATTCTCTTGAGTTTACAACACGTTATCAGCACGAAAGCTCCAACGCGTTCTTCATCGAAGTTCTACTCATCCAAAATTCGATCCAAGATCCGAACTACAAGGCAAGAATTTATATGTTTGTTTATATTCATTAATAATTATAAATATATCTATTTCTCCTCCCTTCTTCTTAATATCATATGTTCCCGAAGAACATTATAATCTGATAATCCTGATGTAATATCATATGTTCCTGAAGACATTATAATCTGATATTCATGAAGTAATATCAAATTAATTATGCATAAGTTCCTGAAGAATATTGTGATATGATATTCCCGAAAAAATATCAAAACTAAATGTTCCTGAAGAACATGATATAATATTCCTGAAGAATAATATCAAAAGAAAATGTTTCTGAAAAACATTATATAATATTCCCGAAGAAATATCAAAATTAAATGTTCCTGAAGAACATCGTGATATTATATTCTTGCAGAAATATCAATATCTTGATTATGATTATATACTAATAATCTCGAAAATATATTTAAAAATAGACCGTGAAAGATCTACTAGCTTTGTGGAAAGATTTCAAAGAAAGATACGATCATCTAAAGTTGGTCGTGATGGAGTAGTATACTTAATGTCTAGATTTGAGTATTCTGAACTCTGTATGCACTTTCATTTACCTATCTATTACAGACATTCATTTGCTTTTAATTATTGTTAATTAAATACATGCAAATCATAGTCCTAGATTTTATACGTTGTAGTTAGTATGGTGTGTCGGGCCCGCACAGAAGATCATACTATCGGTTACTCGTATTTAATCAAACAGTTGCTCACGACCTAGATGGACACGGACCAATCCATCGGTATAGTCGTTGTGTGAGGGAGAAGATAATTTGTCTTGATTATCTTATCACACTTGTACACTTGGTGTATTGAGCGGATCGATTGAGACTCATCAATTAGGATTGCTCGGCGATAATTGATTTGAGACTCGGAGTATTTTATTCTTAATCCCTGAAACAATTGCGGGTGTGTATATTTAATATAAGTGACTTTGATTTACCAAAGGAATTAACCGGTTTAATTATTGGGTTGATTACCGGTTAAGTTGGGTCACTATATTTTATATATGGCATGCCGTGAATTCTTGAAGGGGCAGTGTATCCCGTAAGGGTTGATAATATCCCCGAGATGAGCTCATAAGGATTTATTGTGTAAACCTCGCGAGTGGATTTGTTCCGCACAATAAATAAGGTTGAGTGGTACTAGTCTCGGATAAAAGAGATGAATAAATTTATTAAGCAATAAATAAATTTTATTCATGGATATTTAAATCTTAAATACACGGAATAAATAATACTAAGTTGGAGAAATATTATTTGGTATAATATGGAATAATATTGGGAGGTCAATTTTATTTATATAGTGGAAAATAAATAAAATTAATATTGATAAGAATTAATGGATTTGGGTTGGACCCAATTTAATTTTCAATATTAAAGCCCAATATTTATTCTCCTTTTGATCCCCTTCGTAGCCTATAAAAGCACTACATGGTCTTCACTTCTTAACCTACGTTACGCCAACAATAAAGTTCCGAGAGTGAAGAGGATCCATAAGTTCGATAGCTCGTCGCCCACCCGACGTTCGAACGGAGTGCAAGGAATACGCGGGAAGATCACGAGGTCATCGATTTCGTTTCTCCGAACAACGAATCGTAGGTACAATTCTCAACGCACTTGTTAATTGTTCGATTTGTGTTTTATTGAAAATACCGTAGGACGAAGATCCGAGATCGAAGCCCGGATTAGACGAACGATCACGCGGTGGTGGCGAAGCCACCGGACCGCGGATCGCCGCCTAGGGTTTCGGCGTGGGGGCGATGGGGGCCGAACCCTCGGCTGAGCCGAGGGTGTGCGATCGACCCGAGGGGATCGATCGCTGGGCACGGGCTGGTGCCGTGCCCTACCCCGCCGTGAAGGCGGGGGCCTCCTGGTGGCGGCGGGTCGCCGGACCCGCCGCGGGCGGCTGCTGGGCAGTCCACCCCGATCGATCGCCGCGTGCGATCGATCACTTGATTGGACGAACCCCGACTCGCGGGGGTTCGGGTGGGGGCGGGCTGTGCGTCTTCGGATGCATGGTCTCCAAAGCCCGGACTCCGGCGGATGAGTCGGTGTACGTACGATCTCCGGCGAAGGGTTCGTTCGGGTTATCGGTTCCGCAATTTTGATAACCCGGGATAGCGAATTCCAACAATTGGTATCAGAGCGTGGTTTACGTTCGCGGTATTTTCGATAAAATTGTTCTACCTTGCAGGGTTCCGACTATTATGGCTTGATGATTATTCGTTTAATTATTTTGTCATGTGATTGTTGGTTTTATTAAACTCTCGGACATGTCGAGATTCGTTTTTGGTGGTGAATGCTTGTAATAGTAAAAATTCGGGGGTTGACCGAATTTAGGATTTATTATTATGTTCGTTGTTTTTCCGGAAAATGTATAGGGTCGATTTCGTGTAAAGAATCGATACCGGAATTGTAATTTAGATTTTGTAAATTTAATTTTGCGATTGGATCGACGTATCGAAGACCGCCGGAGAAGACGAAGTGACGGGGATGGACGAAGGGCTAGGGATCGATTGGATCGATCCCCATGGATGCCCGATCGAAGGCTATGGGCGATGGGGGCTGTTGCCCTAGCCGCGGCTGCCACCATCTCGGTGGTTGTCGGCGTGGCTTGGCGGCGGCGCTCCTCCCCGTGGCTGGCCGGTCGATCGAAGGTGGGGGTGGTTCGGGGTCTCCCAACCCGGACTACTCCTACCGGAAATATACTTTCCTAATTAATTCATAATTTCCTATTTTGAATATTTCTTTATGGAATATTCTAGAAAAATAGAAAAAGAATTAATTTAGTACTAAATTTATTTTTCCTATTTGATTATTCCTACTCATGGGAATATTCATGGATTAGGAATAAAAATAAATTTAGAAAAGTATAATAGTCCTAATTATTTTATTTCTTTATTTCATTATAGATATCATCTAGAATATTCCAAGTTTTACTTGGATGGATTATTCTAGAGATTTAATGAAGTAGAAAAAGAAAATAAAATAAATAAAAAATATTAATAATATTTAATTTTATTTTTGATATATTCAATTGACTTAATTTTCGAATTAAGTAACTTTTGGATTAATTGAAAATAAATAGATTTAAATATTGGAAATTAATATTCGTCACGTGGAGCATTCAAGAAACGAAGACTAAAGACTAGAAGATGCGTACGGGGATGTGATGAAGCCATAATAGTCGGAAAATAATATTCTAGTAATTATTTTGACTATGTGATAATACTATGTGCTTTATTACATGTATGCATGCTATATGTGTTTATTTTATGCACTAGATAGCGTATCCCTTTATTGTAAAAAGCTAAGTGGGAGAGGGTATGGAAACATACCCATGGTCTCCATTGCTGCTCTCTTGGTGACTTTTATATACCTTTGAGGTATATATAGATAAGTCATTGGAGGAGAGTTCTTGTAATTCCTCTTACAAGAAACATTGATTGAATTTATCAAACAATGCCTAATTTGTCTTTCCAAAGCTGATTTCAAGTCGACTCATTCTCACCCCGGGGAGTGGAATGGAGCCAGAGCCACTTGGTCATGTAGAGGACACAAATTAGAGACTTTCGTGCCATTCTTTGATAGGTGGGTCGTTTGTCTGCTCGGCTCCCTCATTTATGAGAGATAGGGCTGTTCGCATGGTGAATCACTGGTTAGAAACCTCGAGTTTCACTTATGATTCTCCGCGTATTGATTTACGAAATTAAATGGATCGAGTAATTGGGAGTCAATTATAAAAGTCTCTTAGTGTAGTAAACGTCCACACCACGTGGCTTGCTATGCTGACGGATTTTGGATTAATTGATGTAGACAGTTGTAAGTAATTATGAAGAGTTGTGAAGTTATCGTAAACGTCCACACCACGTGGCTTGCGGTGATGTAGCAATTCCAAGTAATTTACTTTGGTACTGAGTAATGGTTTACACTTAGATACGCGTTATAGTATTCCTCCCCACGAGGTTACGCTATAATTGATGTATGACCGAAGAAAATCTAATTGCTAAATCATTTGGGTGGGTAAACGTCCACACCACGTGGCTTGCCTTACCTGATGGGATTTTAGATGTGATTAGTGATTTAATGATATTATTTAAGGGAGATAATATCGGATATTAAATTGTTTGTCTGTTTTATGTGCTTATAGGTTAAGAATGACTGTGACCCCACTTTGTGATATACTTAAGGATGATAACTCACCGGTTCCATATGGTGATGATTGGGAACGAAATCTGGACATTGTCCAGACTGTTGAGCTTTCCGAATCCACTGTTGTCCCAACTGATGAGGACATTCGAAATGACCTCAGGATGATGTTGAGACATAGCGTGGAAGCCGGGCAAGAGGTGATTAACATACTCACAGAATTCTCTCTCAATGAGTCCCTTAAAAAGGAATCAACGAGAGCGGAGTTTGTGCGTAAGTTAAGAGAATCACAAGCTTTTGTGGCAAGGTTAGAGGAAAAGCGTGCAAAGAAACCCAGTGGCTTAAAGCCACGGATTGGGAAAGGCAAGCCTTTGGGCAAGTGCTTTCGATGCAAGCAGTTTGGGCACTGGAGGTCTGATTGTCCTCTCATCAAAAGTACGAAATCTTCTTTAGTCATAAAACATAGTCAGTGGTATTATCTGCCGGAACCTGGTGTGTAGATATAGAACCACTGACGGTATGTGCATTCTAAATGCAAGGGTTCCAGGAAACCCGACGACTTAGAAAAGAAGAAATCGTAGTCTACATGGGCAATGCTGTAGAGGAGGCAGCAGTTGCAGTGGAGGACATTTTATAGGATTTCATTTTGGGTTATTGCTTTTATGTACCTTTCAAATTAGAAAGAACTTTGTTCTGGATTTCTAATAAATGGATATTTTATTTCTTTTAATCATTTGATGGTTATAAGGAGAAATAATGGTATTATCTATTTTGGTACATTAGCTAGCAATATATAAATGATGAATCCTGAGTCCACCACGATGCAACGAACCGTTCTATATATAACTCGTTTTACTAATAAGAGATTTCTTTATTTAATCATTTATACTTGTGGATTCTTATGCTAAGTCATATTTATTCAAATGAGAAGTTCAAGGGTCGAAAATTGATTGTAAGATCAATTAAGTTGAAGGAGTGGACCTTCCGACCTAAGAATCTAATTTGGAAGATAATACGACAAAGCAATCCTTTATGGATATAAGGTATAAGATCCGGACAAGTATTAGAATTGATTAACTCTGATGTATGCAGACCTTTGTCTACTCAGACAATAAGATACGAGTACTTCATTTTATGATTACTCGAAAAAATGGATTAGCATACCTGATGTGCCACAAAAGCAAAGTGTTTTGACAAGTCAATGGACACAAAGCTATTGTGGAGAACCATCATGGTATATCCATTGAAAGCCTGCGATCTAATCGCGGAGGCAAGTGCATGTCTGAGGAATGCATGGCATACTGATCAGAGATTGGGATTTGATCCCAGATGACTACACCATACACTCTTGTGTAGGAGTGGTGTGTCGGAAATTAAGAAATGGAACTCTTATAGAAATAGTAAAGGCATGAGTTATACGGAACTACCTATGTTCTATGGATATGTCTGGAAACAACGGCGCATTCAAGTGCGGTTGCAGAATATCCTAGAAGAACAAAAGATGTGTGTTCAAATAGTACTATGAACCAGAAGGACGTTATAAGTTCTAACGCCCGGTTCTTAGAGGAAGACTATTGGATGAACCACAAGCCCAAAGTGACGTAATACATTGAATGAGAGAGAACGATAAGGACTGGATACAGCCGAACCGAGTGTAGATACACCACTAGAACCTGCACCTAATACTGTCACTGTTAATACACCGGAACGCCGTCGTAGTGGGAGGGTTGTTAAACAACCGGACAGATGGATTGGACTGGGTGAGTCTTCGGACTCGGCACCCGGAGTTCATGAAGTCGATCCCTGGACCTATGATGAGGCGGTACAAGATATAGATGCGCCTTCTTGGAAGAAAGCGATGAAATCCGAAATAGAATCTATGGATTCTAATAAAGTCTGGGATCTTGTAGAACCACCAAGCGGCGTAAAGCCAATTGGGTGTAAATGGGTCTACAAGAGAAAGAGAGGATCTGACGGAAAGGTTGAAACCTTTAAAGCTAGGCTTGTTGCGAAAGGATATACTCAGAAAGAGGGAATCGATTATGAGGAAACCTTTTCGCCGGTAGCCAAGATAAAGTCAATCCGGATTCTCTTGTCCATAGCAGCTCATATGGATTATGAGGTGTGGCAAATGGACGTCAAGACAGCTTTCCTTAATGGAAGTCTTGACGAGACAAACAACCAGAAGGATTCATTGCTAAGGGGCGAGATCATCTAGTGTGCAAGCTTAATCGATCCATTTATGGATTGAAACAAGCCTCGAGTTCGTGGTACTTGCAAATTGATGAGATAGTCCATTTTATGGATTCATCAAAGCATAGACGAATCGTGTGTATGGGAAACGTGATGGAAACAAGGTGGTGTTTCTCGGGTTTTATGTAGATAACATTTTATCATTGGCAACAATGTAAAGATGTAATCAGACATGAAATGATGGTTGTCTGGATAAATCATTATGAAAGATATAGGAAGAAGTTGGACCTGTTCTTGAGATCTTGGATCTCTAGGAGAGAACATTGTACTTCTCCTGGACATCTTACATATATATGATTGTGGTTCGTTTTAACATGCAAGATTCCCAGAAAGGTTCGTTACCTTTCAGATACGGAATGCATCTATCTAAGGATATGTGTTTTGGAACACAGAAGGAGATAGAAGCAATGAAAGCAGTTTCCTACACTTTAAGTGTGGAAAGCTCGATGAATGCATTGTTGAAAACAAGAACCTGATATCGACTATGCGGTTAGCATAGTGGGAGGATATCAAGGTAATCCTGGAAAGGAATACTTGACTGCTGTAATGAACATTTTAAGTACTTTCGAAGTACTGGAAACTATGTTCTGGATTACGAAGCAGACAAACATTTCCTTTGGATTACATTCTCTTAGATTTCTAATCGAATAAGGACCGGTGTAAGTCGATATCAGGCTATGTGTTTCACTATTAAAGGAGAAGGAGTTTTAACATGGAAGAGTGATAAGCACGATGCTTTTCGGACTCTGCCATGGGTAACCAAATAAGCGGCCTCAGAGGCAGCGGAAGTTTTGGTATAGCTCCGGGATAATCTCTGGGACTTAGATGTGATTCTTAATTTGCCAAAGGCTATGTCAATAGCGGTGCGATGGCAAATGGTAAGAAATCACAAGTCCATAAGTGTAAGATAACACATAGAGCAAGTACCACCTGATTCGAGACATCGTCAAGAGGGGCGATGCGATAGTCACCAAGATAGCTTCAGAAGACAACCTAGCGGACCCTTTCACCAAGATACTTCCTAAGGAAGTATATTACAAGCACTTGGAGGGTTTGGGAGTCAGAAGTTTGGAAGATAAGACTAGACCTTAGTATAAGTGGGAGATTGATGGAGTAGTATACTTAATGTCTAGATTTGAGTATTCTGAACTCTGTATGCACTTTCATTTACCTATCTATTACAGACATTCATTTGCTTTTAATTATTGTTAATTAAATACATGCAAATCATAGTCCTAGATTTTATACGTTGTAGTTAGTATGGTGTGTCGGGCCCGCACAGAAGATCATACTATCGGTTACTCGTATTTAATCAAACAGTTGCTCACGACCTAGATGGACACGGACCAATCCATCGGTATAGTCGTTGTGTGAGGGAGAAGATAATTTGTCTTGATTATCTTATCACACTTGTACACTTGGTGTATTGAGCGGATCGATTGAGACTCATCAATTAGGATTGCTCGGCGATAATTGATTTGAGACTCGGAGTATTTTATTCTTAATCCCTGAAACAATTGCGGGTGTGTATATTTAATATAAGTGACTTTGATTTACCAAAGGAATTAACCGGTTTAATTATTGGGTTGATTACCGGTTAAGTTGGGTCACTATATTTTATATATGGCATGCCGTGAATTCTTGAAGGGGCAGTGTATCCCGTAAGGGTTGATAATATCCCCGAGATGAGCTCATAAGGATTTATTGTGTAAACCTCGCGAGTGGATTTGTTCCGCACAATAAATAAGGTTGAGTGGTACTAGTCTCGGATAAAAGAGATGAATAAATTTATTAAGCAATAAATAAATTTTATTCATGGATATTTAAATCTTAAATACACGGAATAAATAATACTAAGTTGGAGAAATATTATTTGGTATAATATGGAATAATATTGGGAGGTCAATTTTATTTATATAGTGGAAAATAAATAAAATTAATATTGATAAGAATTAATGGATTTGGGTTGGACCCAATTTAATTTTCAATATTAAAGCCCAATATTTATTCTCCTTTTGATCCCCTTCGTAGCCTATAAAAGCACTACATGGTCTTCACTTCTTAACCTACGTTACGCCAACAATAAAGTTCCGAGAGTGAAGAGGATCCATAAGTTCGATAGCTCGTCGCCCACCCGACGTTCGAACGGAGTGCAAGGAATACGCGGGAAGATCACGAGGTCATCGATTTCGTTTCTCCGAACAACGAATCGTAGGTACAATTCTCAACGCACTTGTTAATTGTTCGATTTGTGTTTTATTGAAAATACCGTAGGACGAAGATCCGAGATCGAAGCCCGGATTAGACGAACGATCACGCGGTGGTGGCGAAGCCACCGGACCGCGGATCGCCGCCTAGGGTTTCGGCGTGGGGGCGATGGGGGCCGAACCCTCGGCTGAGCCGAGGGTGTGCGATCGACCCGAGGGGATCGATCGCTGGGCACGGGCTGGTGCCGTGCCCTACCCCGCCGTGAAGGCGGGGGCCTCCTGGTGGCGGCGGGTCGCCGGACCCGCCGCGGGCGGCTGCTGGGCAGTCCACCCCGATCGATCGCCGCGTGCGATCGATCACTTGATTGGACGAACCCCGACTCGCGGGGGTTCGGGTGGGGGCGGGCTGTGCGTCTTCGGATGCATGGTCTCCAAAGCCCGGACTCCGGCGGATGAGTCGGTGTACGTACGATCTCCGGCGAAGGGTTCGTTCGGGTTATCGGTTCCGCAATTTTGATAACCCGGGATAGCGAATTCCAACAGGTCGTACTACCAAAACGTGGTATCATGAAAGTATACCATACCAAAACGTGGTATCATGAAAGTATACCAAAACGTGATATAATGGAGGAACTTCCTGAATTCTGAAACTTTAGGAAAGTTAATCCAAATTTTGTTGAATAGAATATTGGGATAGCCACATGAATAAATCCCCATAAAAAATTTGATATTCCTGAAGTATTATCAAATCAATTATTTTTAATATATCAATTATATTGAATGTTCCTGAAGAACATGTACTATTGGTTTAAAATATTATATTGATCGCTCTAGAAGAAAATCATTATTTGATATTATTCGATAAATATCAAATTAAATTGCTCTCATAAATTTTAAATGTTCCTGAAGAATATTATGATATGATATTTATGAATATTTATCAAAATTAAATTTTAAATGTTCTTGGAGAACATATATTCCCCGCAGAAATATCAAATCAAATTGCTTCTGGTTTAGCAATTAAACGTTAAATATTTTAAACGGATATTGATATTTATAAGAAATAATAGAAAATATTCTTGAAAGAATATTTTTATTGATTGCTAAGCAAAATTCAAAACATTAAATATTTTTTAATAAAGTTACATCGATTGTTCTCGTTGAAACAATGATTATATATGAATTATCCCTGAAGGATATATTTTAAAACTCGAGAACAAATGTATCTTATTATGTGGGTACTCATGAAATATCGAAAAAGTCGATTCCAATTCCTGAGAAAATTATATATTGAGATTTATTTTGATCTCCAAAAGGTTGAGTAAGAAACTTAATATTTTGATCCCCGAAGGATCATTGGTAAAACTTAATATTTTGATTCTGAATGATCATTAGTAAAGAGTGGGCTCCAGAAGAGTTTTACCAATTATCTCCACGAGTACTACATGTACGTGAAAATGATGCATATCATGATGCGTGGAAATGAAATGTTGCATATCATGATGCGTGGAAATGAATCAAACATTTCTCATCTGCGAATTATTTTTATATATGCAAGTTATATTCACCATTAAAGTGTATTTTTATGAACGGACATAAAAAAAAAGGTATATTAAATATCTTGAGCCCGCGATCCTGAAGATCGGTTTACAGCAATAATGCTGATTTGCATATTTAAGGAAGATCATTTCCCGGCATTAGGGGGAGATAAGAATATAAAAATGTAAATGCCGAGAAATTTCATATAATGAAAACGATCTTTAATTCTAGATCCATGCATCAATCAATTGAACCCGAAGTTCATGAAAATAAGTGACTTGCAATATTCAGCAAGTAATCTGCCAAATTAATGAAGGTGTGACAAAATCACATATATTTGTGATAAAATGAACTATAAGAGTTCAAATAACAAAGAGTTCAACTCAAATGTTGATTCTAATATACGCCTGAAGCGTAGTAGATCGATCTTAAGATATAAAATAAATCTGCGGTAATAAAATTTAGTCACCTTCAAAATCTGCTGAAGAGAGTTAGATGGAAATCCCATTGAAAAAACATGTGCACATGATTATATCAAATCTTGGGATTGCGGAACAACCAAATTAAATATTTTGGGAAATGATGAAAATTTTGGTTGATATATTGAATTGTCATCAAATGGAAAAATAGAAAGTCGTCAACGACATATTTGCCTCAAGAATTGATCTAGAAAATTGGATCCAAAACTTAAATCAATAATAGTGTGCCGGCAGCACTCAAAGAAATAGAAACGAGCAATTGAGGCTGAGCATGACTCGCAAAATAAAAGAGATATATTGACTATTATAGTACACACCTCAAAATATTATCCCAGAAGAATATACGTTGATGTTCGTAAGAAAAACGAGTAATGATGTGGTGAGATATAAAAGTGAGATTAGTTGCTCAAAAGTTTTTCGCAGAAACTCGATGTTAATCAAATATTTTGAAAGATAACATTAAGTTCCGCTACTTAATATTTATGGCAGCAACAACGATAGATATATGCATGAATGTATGATCTGACCATGTAAAATATCATATTACATATGGACAAAAATGATATTGAATATAAGGTCCCGAAGACCAGTGATTGCACTCTTTTTTCCCTCTACTAAGTTTTTCCCACAGGGTTTTCTTAGTTAAAGGTTTTTAACGAGACAATCACCACAACATAAATGTGAATGTCATGTACTCTTTTCCTCGAGTATTTTTTCCTACAGAGTTTTATAACGAGGTTTTTAACGAGACGTGTACAT
The DNA here is from genome assembly GCA_954870475.1 of Euphrasia confusa. Classification (NCBI taxonomy): domain Eukaryota; kingdom Viridiplantae; phylum Streptophyta; class Magnoliopsida; order Lamiales; family Orobanchaceae; genus Euphrasia; species Euphrasia confusa. Next base: position 37,796,932 of record OX940956.1, on the reverse strand, counting down.
CACTCGATAATAATTAATGTGGACATCAGAATGTTCCATATGAGTTTGTTTTCGAGATAAAGTGAGACATTGAACCTGAAGTTCAAATGATTGTAAATTGAAGTTCACATTATTGTTCATTTGTTAAGAAATGTATATTGAACGCTAGACGCATCTCAAATACTCCAGAAGAGTTACCGGCCGGTTATAGCAATTGCGAATGCTCTAGTCAATATAGATGTCTGGTAAAAGCATGTCCCAGAAGGATGAAAAATATACAATAATACAAATAAATATGAAACTCGACAACTCAAAGGTTGGGTCCTGAAGACCAACATTTATATTTAAATAACTAAGTTTTTCCTATATGGATTTATTAGTTACAGGTTTTAATGAGACTATTGATCACCAATAACTACTTTCAAGAAGTCAAAGATCTTCGGTGATTACAATCAGGGGGAGCAAGTTGTACTCTTTTTCCTTCGTCGAGGTTTTATCCCACTGGGTTTTCCTGGCAAGGTTTTAACGAGGCAGCAATCCTGTAAATAGTCATTCAAGGGGGAGTGTTATGAATATTATTAATTAGTGAATGACTAGTTTACCCTTTCTTGGTGAACAAGACAGAAACCCTACTTTGTATCCTATATAAAGGGGTCTCCCCATATGAATGATATACAACAATTCATAACAAATGTATTCTCCTCTTATATTGTCTCTGTTTATACTCTATGATTCTCTCTTAATTCTCTTGAGTTTACAACAATGATAGAATATTATTTGATATTCATAATAATCGGCAGTTTATTAGGTCTATTTTACGAATATTACTATAACTAGTACAGTACCCGTGCGATGTCTGTGATCTTACGTTGCGCTTGTCTTGCAGTGTGCCTTTGATCTTGCGGTGCCCGTGATTTTACGTACATAGCTCTCTACAATATCGTTTAAAATAATTTGTTTTCGTTTAAAACATAAATTACAATATTTTTTCGTTTAAAACATAAATTACAATAGTACAGTATATGTTTGAACTTCATTTATATTCTCTAAATGAAACATTAAAAGGCAAAATTCTAAACTTTTATTACAAATTTTGAAAGACCTCCTTAAAAATCACATTATTTGTTTTGTTTGTAAGTTTTCCATTTTTGTCACAACACAAAAATTTTAACCCACTTCTATTCGTCACCCTTGAAACACCAATGTACAGTTGCCCATGAGTGAAAACCGGTTTCTTCAAAAACACACCAACATCAGTCAACAATTGAACTTGGCTTTTATTGATCGTCATTGCATACGATATCATCAACGGGAATTGTCTTCGTTGAAATCTAAATGGAATCCTCGAATCAGAAGGACTAAGCGTAATCCTGGGAATATACACAATTTCATTCGCGTTTTTGCCTCCCAAGACTCGTGCCTTTATAACATAAGTCCCAAGTTTGGTTACCACCAACTGAGTTCCATTACAGAGTCCTGCCGAGTGATCCATGTTTCGTATCAACATCACCAAAACTCCAACTTACACAAAGTAATAAACAGTCCACATCAATAACTAAACATCATGTTCATATGCATCAAGCATAAACAATTAATTAAATAATCTACATTTTCATTTTATGAAGAAAATATCATTTAATATAAACATTAAGTAGCATAACATCCATTTATATTTTATTTTATGAACAAACATAAAAACTTTACAAATAAGATAGAAATAACCTTTAACTTCAACTGATGATTCGGCAACCCTAAGCATTTGATGGTATTCAAGAATTCAGCGGAGTGCATGTTTGCAAACATATTCTCTGCATCCTCAGACTTTTTAATCGAATCAACACTAAGATATATTCTTTCATCCGTAGAGTGCATCGAAACCATAAAATCGTTAATAGAATCAACTTCTTCCAAAGTCGGGGCCGAAATGGCCCTACCTTGTAAGAATTGCACATCTCCAATATGATTTGAGAAATCCGGATAAATTGCATGAACCATTGAACCGATGAAATCATCGGAAGAGGTTATGAGAAGGTCATCGGGAATTTCTAGACCGCAACCCCATCATTGCCGTCTCCTATAGTTCCATCGTCAATCGAAGACATCCAATTAGAGAATTCTCTTAAAGTAATTAAATCATTTTCGTCCACAAAATTCTGCAATCTCATATTAGTCGTCAACCTCAAGACTTTGCATTCTCTCCAAATGTTGGAGGAATTAATTGTCGCATGAACAATATCCTGTCTCGTACCTTTAGCAATTACCGGAAAAATTTGACGGAAATCCCCACCAAATACAATAACCTTTCCCCCAAAGGGCTTTTCATCAGCTCGCGGATCAGAACTTCGCATAATATCACGCATTGTTCGATCAAGTGCTTCAAAACAATGCCTACAAAATTATATAAAGTCAACTTCATTTAGTTAATTTTCAGCAAAAGAAAATAGAAACACTGTGAAATATTAAATTTGAGAATGAGAGGCGTTTTATTACCTATGCGTCATGGGAGCTTCGTCCCATATAATCATTTTAGCTTGCTGAATCAACTCTGCGAGTTCGATTCTCTTGTTTATATTGCAGACTGACTCATCAGTTAAGTTAAAAGGAATTGCAAATTTTGAATGAGCTGTCCTGCCCCTGGGTAACAGAAGAGAAGCTATTCCACGAGAAGCAACATTCAACACAATATGACCCATTGAACGAACAGCGGCAGAGAGAGTGTTCCAAACAAATGTCTTACCGGTTCCCCCATAACTATATAGAAAGAAAACTTGTCCTTTGTTTTCGTGCAAAGAAGACATTATCGATTCATATGCTTGGCTCTGATCCTGATTGAGCATTCCGACCAGCCTGAAGTGCTCTTCTGTAAGTTTTTTCGATCGTAATTCATCTCTTCCGCTATAAGGAGATTTCTATCGATAGCTTCATCGTGCTACGAATACGGCATCTTGGGATAATCTATAAGGGTTTTACCTTTTCTTTGCATTACATCTTCAATTTCCCTCAAGCAAAATTTTTTAATTTGATCGTCGCTGAGAATCAAATCTGTAAAAAAAGAGAAGAAATAAAAACTCATATTAAGGACTCTTAGACCCGGTGTATAGTGCATTTATGTCGTCGACACGGGAACAAACTGTAAAGAATGAATTGAAGATGTTAATAATTATATCAGGAAGTTCCAAACGAATACGATATTGATTTAAGATGTCTGATGCGAGGAGATGGCTGCAACTTTCCCAAAGAATCTCTGGCCGATTGACGGAATCAGAAGTTATCAAATTCACAAATAAAGATCGAAGCATTGATTCTGAACCCCAAACTGCAGCTTCTTCCATGGCTTTAACAAATTCCTTATCGTCATCAATCAAACCACGGGCGAAACAGGTTTCTCTAATGTTTTCATATCGTATCCCGTTATAACAATAAATATCATCATACGATTCACAACCTTTCACAACATTCAGCATAAGTCGCATATAATACACCTCCCCACTGCCTGGATGTACATAGTTCAATCTCCCGAGAGAAATTCCTCTCTTCCTTGGCCGCCAAGCACTTTCCTTCTCATCCAAACGAATTTCATAGGAAACTCATCGTAAGTTATCACTTTGGCTCGTTGAAATTTCTTGTTTGCAATCATCCAGGCTGTAAACGTAGTCTCTTTACCAGCGGCTCTGGACACAACATTCGTAACAGACGATCCTTCCTTAAATACAACAATCTGCTCGTCAGGCAGATGAAACTTCAATCTCACAATGTTAGTCTGGTTGAAATGAATTTCATATCCATATAACCGCCACACCGCTTCCGACGCAGATACGTATCTGCAATCTAAATATTGCTTTATTTCATCAACAATTTTATTTCCAGCAACGTCATTGTGAGACTGATAAAAAACGGCAGTTGCTCGATCGTGTCCTTTGTGAACGTATTTGAACGAATATTTAATAGACCGCAAACGATTGCACCACTCCACGTTAATATGCGCTCTATATTTTTTCAGGAGATAAGGGTTATGGGGAACAACAGACCTGCAAAAAAATGTGAACCAAAAGATATTATTAGAAGATGAATTCTATACAATGGCATTCCGGACGAAGTGTTCAAAGATGAATTTTATTTTTTATTATCTATGCATAAATAAAACGAAACATCCTAAAAGCATACCTATTGTCAAGTTCAATTCCTCTCTTTAATATGTCCTGCCATCATCCCTTCTTTTGTAAACGACAAAGCCATCATTATCTACCTTTGTGCGATAAACGTATTTCTTCGGGATTTTTTTTGTACATCGACATCCATCCATGCACGGTGATTTTTTATTTGCTAGGTCACACGGACCATGAATCATGAACTCACTGACCGCGTCATGATATTCCCGATCTTCTTTGCAATCAGGAATCTCCGCAGATATAATACCTTCGATGACATCTGCACTTGCTGTCTGGGGGAAATTTTTTATGAACAGTAGAATATGAGCATGCGGCATTCCACGCTTCTGAAACTCGATAGTATAAACAACTGAAAAGAAGAGTTAAACACAATGAGAATATAAAGCATTAAACTAATTAAATAAAAAAAATTGAAAATAAAAAATAGATAAAGGATGCACTAACTCGCAGATTACTCCCCAAACAGCTTTCCGTGACGAATATCTCTCAACATATTGTCTAACTTAGTGTGGAACATTCGAGAAAGAATATCCGGTCAATCATTTGCAGTCAATCCTCTTTCTTTAACATACCTATCTATTTCATCCCACTTCGGATTACACGTGAAAGTAATAAACAAATTTGGATATCCTACCCACCTATATATAGCCATTGCGTCATGATAATTCTGTATCATGTATCGGGCACCGCCAACAAAAGAAAAAGGCAAAGTAATCCTTTTACCAGTATCTGCCAGGTTGGTTTCTCCACTACTTAATGCTTCGCCCAACGCAGCGTAAGAGTCACATCTGAAATCCTGCTGATGATTTTTCATGTAAGTAATTTTGTACGACTCAACCATCGTATAAGCGTCAACCAAGAATTGTTGAAATAAACGTCGTCCAAAAAGAATATAGGAGATTCAGTATCCCTCTCCTGCAGCATGTAAGAGAAGTACTATTTCATTGAAACCTTTCTTTTTCTAACTTCTTTGCTCCTAGTCGTTTTACAATGAGGAACGTTATCTCTAAATCCGTCATCTCCGAAAAAATATAGCAAGGGATACTGGAGCGGCAGATACGACACATAGGGCTGGAAACAAACCTCGAGTCAAAGCTCGACTCGAGTTCGGTCAAACTCGAGCTCGAGTCGAGCTCGAGCTGAGCATTATTCTATTTGAGTCAAGCTCGAGCCCCAATCATGAAGAATCGACGCTCGTATATAAAAATATTTAATTAAATATTTTAATATGTGTATATATATCGAGTCGAGTCGATCTTTTCGAGCAGTTCGAGTCGAGCCGAACTCAAGCAATACGAGCAGAGTCACTCGAAAAAGCTGGTGTTGAACTAATCGAGCGAGCAAAAGTCGAGCGAATCGATCGAGCCGAGCTCGAGCTGCTCGATCGAGTCGAGCTCGAGCATGGAAAAAAATTCGCGAGCCGAGCTCGAGCACCCTCCCGAGCAGCTCGTCGAGCTCGAGCTTGAGCCTGCTATTTTTTTTCCCGAGCCGGCTCGATAAGCTCAAAGCTCGACTCGGCTCGGCTCGTTTCTAGCCCTGTCGACACATGAAACTCATTTATGCGCTGTAAAGTCTTTTATCGAGTTTCAATAATAATATCCATGTGATCCTTTAGGTTATCAACATCTCCAACAATTAAGGTTGCCACCTCCGAAACAGATGGCAAGTTGTATCGTTGGCCATCAGAACTCCTTCGGCAAATCAACCTCAGTTTAATCTCATCTTCAGTCCCCAAATTTTCAGTATGTTCACGTATCATTTCACCGGCAAAGAGAAACCAAAGAACCAAAATATTATTCTCATTCAGTACGCTCTTGAGAAGGGCGACGATCTCTGAATGAAACTCGGCCTCTTGAAACTCAGTCTGATCGTCTGCAGCATTACTGTTAAACAGCCAATGCGATATTAATTAAATTTATCAGAATTTAAATAAAAAAATTAAAACTGTAAACCCGATGCAAATAATTGAATACCATAAATTAATCAAAACATCTAACCTTATGGAATTAATCCTGTTTACTACTTCATTTTCAGTGTCGTAAATGTACAGTTGAGCAAACATAGCTCTGTCGCTTCAGGTTGGGATTAAACTACCAATCAAATGATAATTATCGACATTTAATCTGAAAATAGGAGTTGCCCTTCCGTTGTTAAATGACTAGTCGATCTTCCCTCCCATTGAAGTGTGTGTTTTGGTTGTTTTTGTACTTGTCGGTAGTATTTGCTGGTAATTGAGGGTTTTGGTAAACAACACAAAATATCAATATGTTATAAGTAAGCTAGCAAGAGGTTTGAGTTAAATGCAGAAATCATAAGTAGAACATGGATGCTCAAGGCACCTCTTTATTCATCTATTCATACTTAGAAATCATATTAAAATACAAGGTTTTGCATGTCCTTTTCCACTATCTCACTCCCTCTATTTATAATACTCTATGCATGGCTTAATCATGCCACCTAATGCCCACATTTTGGCCTCTTATTGGACCTCTACTCCACTAATATGAAGCATTAAATACCCACTAATTTCCCTTAGTGCTTAATCTGTCTCTTTCCCCGTGAAGTCCCAGCTCGTTGACTGTCATCCCAGGAGCCTCCCCAGGCGATTCCCCTGAGAGGGGACTCTGATTCTACCGTGCAATCTCTACTGTCCAACGTCCTTATCTTCTTCTTAGATCTGTTTTTTAAGGTCTCGTTGACTATACCGGTTGACTTTCTCTCTTGATGACGTGGCCCTTTGATTCGTGACACGTGTCGGTGACTATTTTCTCGGGTACAACATAGGCCCCCAGGAAAATTAGAGTTTTCAACTTTGATTTCCCTGAAGTTTATGGTGGTCTTTCTCGGTTGACTTGTCTTGGAAATAGCATTCTGACTTTCTGTTGGTGGTTGAGACTTCATTTAATTCTGAATTTTACGCCTTTAAAGGCTCTTCTGAATTGGAGTTGACTCCATATTATGGCTTTTACTTGGAACAGAGATGTGTACCCGAATCAAATAACCAGCTTTTCTTCTCGGATTAGAAATCGGTCGATGAAAACTAAGCTGCCTCTTTCTTTGTCTTTTTCTCAGAAGTTTCCGGAGCTTGACGGACAGGATATTGCTTTGGTAGATGCTTTTGAACGGATCTGGACAGTTAAATTGGAGAAGGATGGTCGACGCCTTGCTCTGAGCGAGGGCTGGAACAAATTCTGTGAACGCCGTCTTGCTTCGGTGGGCGCTACCATCTTTCTGGAGTTGCGTGGGCAGAAGTCTTTTAATATTGGAGTATTTGGGAGGGATGGAGAGGAGATCATTGATCTAGGAACTGACTCCGAAGATAGCTCGATCAATACTGAACCTGAAAATCTCCCTGTAAAAGATGAATGGGGATATTCTTCCCCGTGAGATTTATCCATAATATAAGAATTTTGTATTTTCTTTGTTAAATCGTGTTTTCCCGGTTCTATTTCCCGGTGAAATGAATAAGAGTTGTTGTTTTTCGGAAGACTCTTTTTATTTATAAATTGTGATAAGTATCAGAAAACTTATCTTCTTAACCAATCAAGAATTTAATAGTTTAAATAAATAATAAAAGAATATGGAAAAAGAGTTTCTTCTTAACCTGTCTTTTGTCAGTAAATATTTGCCACGTGGCGTTATCCTGACCAAGTATTTTAGGTTTTACGGGGTAGTGGGGGGACACTTGAGTACGTTTCTTCATTGGTAACCGCCCTCTTTTCCCCTTCCTTGATCTCAACCGTTCGATCATTTTATGAGGCAGGGTTAATTTTTCAAAACATATTAACCCATTTCAAATTTCAAATTTCACAACTCCCTTCGATTTTCAGATCTAGAAATCGGTAAGAAGTTTTTCTCTCAGTAATTTTTCCTGTGTAATTTTGTTGAATTCGTAGTGTAAATTTCCTTCTACAACCCCATCATCATGCCAAAATACACGAAAGTCGTTCACCCCAAAGTACCTGAAGAGCCTCACGTCCTGCTCGCTCGTCAGTACAAGGAATTTATGGACACGGCGGCACCGGCCTTACCGGGATTCCGACTGGACGAACTAGACGCGGCCCACCCCTACGTTCCTGCTGAGAGGACCATCACAGCGGTTCAACCAGATCCAAACCACCAGGATTGGGGCGCGCATGGCCGAGATAGCACGGTGACAGCGGAAGAACTCACCGACTGGAGGGACGACTGGCGGATTCCCTTCAACGTGCATTTGCATGCGCCGGAAGAGGGAGAATCCGCTTGCTGTCCACCTCCAGGCATGGTGGCCATCGGCGTCGACGCGATGGATCAAGGTCTGCGGTTCCCCCTGCATCCTTCAATTTCAGGCTTGTTGAACCGGTGGGGTGTGGCTCCTCATCAGATTCATCCGAACGGGTGGGCTCAGTTGTATGGGGTTTTGACGGTTCTAGGACAAGTGGGATTTTCTCGACCCCTCACGGGGGATGAATTCCATTTGTTCTTTAGCCCGGTCAATTTCCAGAAAGGGTTGTTGGGTGATTACACAGTGCGATGCAGGAAAAATACGGTGAAGATAAAGGAACCAGAAATTAAAGATCCTACCTGTTGGGATCGATGGTTTTATGTCTCGGGGAGATGGAGAACTCAGACCCGAGAGGGAGAAATTGAAATTCCCCTAACTTATGGCGTTAAAGATGAAAGTAAGTTATACTTTTAAGTTTTTTACAGTTTTGACTGATCTAAAATTGTTTTTATATTTGCAGGTGCCCGGATCTCCAAAACTGACTATAGCATCCCGTGGGATTTGGCTACAGCGAATCTTTTGGCTCAGTGCATTCCTGCTACCGAGAGGGACTCGACGTATCTTAACGACGACAGTATTCGTGACGCAGCAGGCCTCTTCTGTCCTCCGTTTGTTGAAGACCAACCCTGTTTTGGTAAAGTCTTGTATTTTTTACAGTTTTTGTTTGTCTTATTTCCTGGGGACATATCCCCCAGGGAAAGATCATCAATTTTTGTCGGGTGTAATATCTTTACTTTTTCCCGGTGCAGAATTTTTCTCTACTGTGTTCGAAGTGAAACCTCCTGATATGGCAGATAACAAACTTTTTGCGAGACTTGGACTTGTGGATGCATCCCAGACGGGGAAGGCCCGTAAATCAAAAACCAGTTCAACCAGCATAGGCGGCCGAGGATCTGCAAAGACTCGGGGTGGAACAGTAGGTGCCCCAGCTTCCCGGACCAGATCCCGAACTGTCTCCGCCCATGGCGGTGAGACAGATTCTTTGGGGGTCATGGGGGTGGTGGACTCCTACAAAGAATCTCCGGCCTCTTCTGATGCGGTGATGACTGATGTTGTTCCCAGTCAGGGTTTGCCTCCCTCCGGGTCATCCACACTTCTACAAATCAAGCTTGAAGGTGATAAGAAAAGGAAGAAATTTGATGGGGGTGTAATTGATGTGACTGAATCACCTCCCCGTGCTGACATAAGTCAGTCTGTTTTTGGAGTTGAGAATGTCCTCTCTGATAAGTAAGTTTTTATTCGTTTTATATTCTTTCTTTATCTTTATAAATTATTCAATCTTTACACTTTATTTCTCGGTCAGGTTTTCCCAGGAAAAACTTCCATCAGTGCTCCTTCCCTTCTTTTCTGGCAAAGGCCCCATTGACCCTGTCACGACCCTGGGCAACCCTGTTGGTGATTCAATTGATGCAGTTGGGAGGTGCTGGACCTCAGAGCTCAATGACCTGATGGACCATGAGGAGCATGCCTTTTCCCTGGCCCTGAAACTGGCCAGTCAAAGTGCAGTTGCCATCTCTGGTGCTCATACTATGGCTGAGAAACTCAGAGCTGAGGTTTCCAAACTACGCATCACCAACATTGGTCAAGAAACACAGGTGAAGGAGCTCAATGCAGCCTACATAGCCGCAGCAGGGGACAGGGATAAATGGAAGAAGGTTGCAGATACTGCACGGGCAGAGATAGGGAAGCTGAAATCAGAGATGCAGGAAGCCTTGAAAACCATCAAGGAAAAAGAAGAGCAGATTGAAGATGCCCAGGACAGCTTTGTCAGGGAAAAAGAAAGAGCTACAGGAGGAGGTGGTCAAAGTCACCAAAGAACTGAAGCAGGTCCAGGATAGCTTTGCACAATCCATGGAAAGAGTTGTGGAGCTTGAAACTCTACTGGAATCACCTGCTCACAATCCCAGGGTATTGACTGACCTCCTTTATGTAACTGCATATGCTGATCTCATTAGGTCTGCAGCAAAGGAGAAGAATGATGTGGCCAAAGAGTATGGGCTCAAACTCCTGAAGGATCACATGAAGGGATGCACTCTGGATTCCAGAGTTCCTCAACCTTTTATGGATCTGGAAGTTGTCCATGGAATCGACATGAAATGGTGGCCATCATATAGTCTCCTCTCTATGCCTGGTGAACCTGCAAAGTTGGCTGATGATGCTCCTGTTGATGATGATGAATTTGATGATGAGGGTATGGATCTACTTGGTGTTGGGCCTGAAGGCAAGCCAAAAGATCCTCTGGTAACCCCTGGTGATGGTAATTCCACCTCCTGAGTTTTATAACTTAGGAGTCTGCTAATATGAATCCTGCCCTGAGTGTAAAAAGCTCAGGGGTTTTAATGTTTTATTTCTTGTTTGGGCCTAAGGCCATAAGACAATATTTGTTATTTCTGTTTGAATTTCAGAGGCAGTTTTTTGCCTGGGACAAGTTTAAATATTTTGCTGGTGTGTAATAACTTAGTAAGTTATTTTTGGATATCATCCTTTGGGTCTTACCTATGGCCCTTCCACCGTTTTGTTAAGGTTTCTTTTTACCATAATTATCTATAATTTTGACAAGTCAGCTTTAGCTTGTTTGGTGAATCGTAATTCTTTGTAAATAGATAACTTTTGGCTCACACCCAAGTTTTACTTTTAAAACTTTGTTGGGACTCTTTGTGAGTTCTTTGTCTTGCAAAAGTGATTTTTGGATTTTAGTTACCTCTCGGAATTCTCTCTGATTCTAAGTAACATTTTTCTCCTCCATCTCTCCTTTTACAAGGACTGACCGATCCTGTGGTTTGTTCTTTATGAATACCTTTTAGGATTTTCTTCGGACCTATATCTTCTCCCCGCGCGATTCTTGAGTTTCTTTTACTCTGTTGAAATCCGTACGCAGAAAGAAATGTTCGGCCCCATAATCTACAGATTTTTGGGTCTTTACCGAACCTTAGTATTCTTCTATGAATACCCAATATTTCTTTTTTACCGGGAAATTTATTTCTTTCCCGGGATAATATTTTTCATTTGTAACAGACAAAATATAACTTTTTAGAACCCATACAAGTATTTTTGGTAAATACTGAGAAACATTATAAAAGTGATAAAAGGATTTTACAAAAACAATATCTTTACAAAAAGCCAAAAATTAACCTTTTAATGATAAAATTTCTTTAGGTGCAACGCATTCCACCGATACTGATCTTTGGTCCCGTCGAGAAGCTCTAACTCGTACGCTCCGTTCTGGAGGCAGTGGCTTACTCTAAACGGTCCCTCCCAGTTCGGCCCCAGTGCTCCCTGGTGCGTTCCTAAGATCTTCTTCAGCACTAAGTCTCCTTCTTGGAATTCTCGCGCCTTTACTTTTGAATTAAATAATTTTGCAATTCTTTGTTTGTTCATAGCATTTAGAGAATCGGAAGCTAACCTTCTTTCTTCAAGAAGATCCAACTCTTTTCGGATGGTTAGTTCATTTTCCGGGGAAATTTCCTGAGCGGTCCGGTGCGATAACACCGTTATTTCCGCTGGGATTACTGCTTCCGTTCCAAAAGCCAACGAGTAGGGGGTTTCTCCAGTGGCATTTCTAGCTGTGGTACGATATGACCATAGAACCTCTGGAAGTTCATCCGCCCACTTTCCTTTGCGACTTTCCAATTTTGATTTGATGGTATGTTTTAATATTTTATTTACTGCTTCAACCTGACCATTCGTCTGGGGGTGGTAAGGAGTAGAGAATAGCCTTCTAATTTTCCATTTTTCACAGAATTCTTCCACCTCAGCCCCATCGAATTGTTTTCCGTTGTCGAAAATGATTGTCTCGGGCAAACCAAATCGACATATAATGTTCTTCCATATGAACTTGATAACCTGCGGTTGATCAATTTTGTTCAATGGTTCTGCTTCGACCCACTTAGTAAAATAGTCGACTGCTACAATCGCATATTTTACCCCGCCCCGTGCGGTTGCCAGTGGTCCGATCAGATCGATACCCCACCGAGCAAATGGCCACGGGCTGTAAATGGATTTCAGGGCTTCTGGGGAAATTCGGATGTTAGGCCCATGCGTCTGGCATTTGACACATTTACGTGCGTATCCGACTGCGTCCTTTCTCAGGCTCGGCCAGTAAAATCCTTGCCCCATGGTTTTGTGTGCTAGGGATCTTCCCCCCGCATGGTTTCCACACACACCCTCGTGTATTTCTTCCAGGATTTTAAATCCTTCTTCCTTCGACACACATTTTAGTAGTGGAAGGGAGTAACTCCTTCGGTATAGTTGTGTATCTATTAAAGTATACTTTGCTGCTCGGGAGCGAAGTTGTTTTGCTTCGGTTTTATCTGCTGGTACTTCCCCGGTATCTATGTACCGTTGAATGGGAATCCGCCAGTCTTCTCCGGCCCCAGTGAGTATTTGCATTTGCATTTCTCTTTGTTCTATCGACGGGGACATTAATTTTGTCAACACAATATTTGAGAAGTCTGCTGATCCCTCAGCTGATGCTAATTTTGACAGGGCGTCTGCTTGTGAATTGTGTTCCCGTGGGATTTGTTCAATTAGAACTTCAGGGATTTTTTCACAAAGTTCCCACACCAATTTTAGGTATTTTATCATTTGTTCCCCTCTGGCCTCGTAGTCCCCACTTACATGGTTTACTACTAGCTGAGAGTCCATAAACACATGGAGTTTCCTGGCCCCCACGGCTATAGCTAATTCCAACCCAGAAATGAGAGCTTCGTACTCTGCTTCATTGTTCGATGTGGGGAATTCAAACTTTACCGCATGGGTTACTGAGTCCCCATCGGGACTGAGTAATACCACCCCTGCCCCCGAGCACGCGGTGGTAGATGATCCATCTACGAACAGCTGCCAGGCGCGTGCTTGATTCTGGGATTTCTCAGGGAAAGTTAATTCCACAATAAAATCTGCCAGGGCTTGTGCTTTAATTGCTGTCCTCGGGGCGAAAGTTATGTCATACTGACTAATTTCTAACGCCCAACGCAGGAGTCTCCCGGAGATATCTGACCGGTGCAATACTTGCCTTAAAGGCATAGCAGTCAAAACTTCGAAGGGGTGCTCAAATAAGTACGCCCGGAGTTTTCTTATTGATACTATTAAAGCAAATGTTAATTTTTCCAGTGGAGTGTATTTAATTTCGGCCTCATGTAATACTTGACTCACGAAATAAATCGGAAAGTGTTGGATTCCTTCCGCTCTTGCCAAGACTGCACTGATGGCATGCTCTGAGGCGGCCAGGTATAAATACAACTTTTCTCCTGGTTTAGGTGCCACAACTACTTTCGGATGGGATAAGTATTCCTTTATCCGTACAAAAGCTTGTTGGGCCTCTTTTTTCCAGTGAAATTCCTGTCCTTTGATGGAAGCAAAGAACGGTCGAGTTTTATCTCCCAGGCAAGAAATGTATCTGTTCAGGGCGGCGAGTCGACCCGTGAGTCGTTGTACGCCTTTTACGTCCCGGGGCTCTTGCATGTCCAAGATAGCTTGGACTTTGGTAGGGTTGGGCTCAATGCCTTCTTTGCTAACCACATGCCCCAGGATCATCCCTTTTTTAATTCCAATGTTACATTTCTTGGGGTTCAATTTCATATTATAATGCCCCAGAATTTTGAAAACTTCTTCGAGGTCTTTGACATGATCTGATTCGTTTTTACTTTTTACGATAATATCATCAATGTACACTTCCATGGTTCTACCAATTAATTCAGAAAACATTTGATTTACCAACCTTTGATAGGTGGCCCCAGCATTCTTCAGGCCAAACGGCATTCTTTCCCAGCAATAGATCCCTTTCTCTGAGTAGAAAGCCGTATGTTCAACGTCATCCGGATGCATAGGAATTTGATGGTATCCGGCCTTGGCGTCCAGTGTTGAGAATATCGCGTGACCTGTCAAATTATCAACCACATGGTCGATATGCGGCATGGGAAAAAGGTCTTTCGGGCAAGCATTATTTAGGTCTGTGAAATCTATACACAAACGCCATGCCCCGGCAGTTTTTGTTACCATTACCGCATTGGAAAGCCAAGTGACATCACTCGAAGCTTTCCTGACCAGTTTATTCTCAATTAGTTTATCTACTTCCCCGGCGAGTGCTTGGCACTTCTCGGGGCCCATTTTTCTACGTTTCTGCGCAATAGGCCTCTTGCAAGGATCTATTTTCAACCGATGGCAGGCATGTTTAGGATCTATCTTTCCTAAATCCGCATTGGACCATGAGAAAGTGGAGATATTCTCCTTTAGGAATTTTATTAGATCATTTCTGACAGTTGATTCCATATGGGACCCCACAAGTATTTGTTTTTCGGTTTGCTCTGGGTCTACAATTATAGAGTCCAGAGTCTCCACCATTTCCACAACGGGTGATTTTTTGCATTGATATCCTCCCCGCGAGCCCCAATCTTCTAAGTTCACTTTGGTTTTAGGCCGTTTTTCCCCAGGAGATGCTATGTCCTTCCTGGGTTCTTTTTCGGGGGGTTTATTCATGTCATCCGAGGGGATCTGAAGAACTTCTCCTTGCGGATTTTCCCCGGGAGAGCTCATTCCTTCCTCGGGTATTTTAATGATATCTTTTATGTGATCAATTTGTTTTATGTTACTTTCCTCCAAATTAATTTGGGGAATGTTAGCTTTTTCTCTGATTTTAGTTTTATCAAGATCGCGAAAATACATCAAAGTCTTTTTAGCCATTACTAGGTCCCCCCTAACGGTGCCAACTGCACCGGAGGGTGTTGGAAACTTGATACAGTAGTAATAGGACGAGGCGACTGCTTCAAAAGCGTCCAGAAAGGGCCTGCCTAACAAAGCATTATAGCCACTAACCTTATCTACTATTACAAACTTAAGATTCCTAACCATCATGACTTCAGGATTCTTCGCGTCCACCATTTCTACCGGGAGAATGATTTCTCCGTAGGGGATGACTACATCGTCACCAAAACCTTTTAACACCATATCGCACGGGTTGACATAGCGCGCTAGCTTCCCCATCAGATCTAGGGTCTTCTTGTACAGAATATTGAGATGTGCGCCATTGTCTACCAGCGTGCGAGACACGTCCAGGCCGAGGATTCTTGCTTTTATCACTAAAGGCACATCCTTCGGGAACTTCGTCTCGGCTCGATCTTCCGGGGTGAAAGTTATCACCGCCGTTTCACAGATTGTTGCTTCTTTTGACGGGGCAGTTTCATACCAAACTTCCCACATCTGGAAGTCTCTTTTCCTCTTTCGGTGGCTTTCCTCATTCACTGGCCTCAAACCGCCGATCATCATGATCTGGCCCACTCTCGGTGGGTCTGGAGCTACAGGAGGCGGTGGTGGAGCTAGTGCGGGAACTTCCCGGGGAGGAGGCCCCTGCGGATTTCCCCCAGCACCTGGCCTGGGCAAGAACTGCCATAGTTTCCCATCCTGAAAAAGTTTCCACAGCAATTTTACCAGTTGCCTACACTGGCTGGTGTTGTGACCAATCTTTTCATGAAAGGCACACCATTTGCTGGGATCCAACTTGTCCGGGGGAGTTAGGATTGGTGGTGGTTTTACCAACAGATCAGTTTTTTGCATGACCATGATATTTAAAATATCTGCTGGTGTATGGCCAGTCTGAGCAGTGAGTTTTCCTTCCAACTCACGGATTTCATCCACACGTGGATCACTTGGCCTAGGGCCTGGTTTCTTGCCAATATAGTTTGGCCTCCGATCGGAGGAAAAAGGAGGTTTTCTCTTTTGCTCGGGGGAGTGTCCCCCACTAGCAATAAGACGCTGGTACGCCACTTGGGCCCCAGCTTTCCTCTTAAAATCCTCATACGATCGGGGATAGTTTAGCATTGCAGATTTGAACACTTTAGAGTTTCTTCTCATACCTCCCAATACGGTGTGAAGTTTAAGGCTATCCGGAATCTCTTCTCCGCCCGCCAACAGTAATTCCCCCACGCGATCCACGTAAGATTCGTCAGTTTCGTTCTCACCCTGTTTGACTCCAAGTAGCTTCTGACTATACTCCATATAGGAAGCTTTGGATGCAAAATACGACACAAACCTTTGTACCAAGTCGTCAAAACACTTAATAGAATGTGCAGGTAAGCTGACGTACCATTGGTGAGGAGTATCGCCAGGGTGAGTGGGAACAATTTGCACCGGGTAGCATCCGTGGCTCCCCGGCCGGACATATATGTCCTGAATCTGCTCAAATGCGCTTCTGGATCAGTTTTGCCGTTATACAAAGTGGTTTGCATGGGCTGAATTTCCAGTTGCATGGGAGCTTGTTCAACCTCGGGAGCCAAGGGATCGTTATGACGACCTGCCGGGGCGGCGAGAATTTGATTTTCGTTCAATCGCCTTTCTAGTTTAGAATATTTCTGCCTTAAATCGGCCAGTTCAAGATCGGCACCGGGGGCTCTGTGGGCCCTCGCCGGTGAAAAGTTCATACGTTGCCCGTGCATGTCACTTTTACTTGCCAGTCGATAAGGATCAGTAGAAGTAGCCACTGATTCGGCTCGTTTATTGAGATCTAAAGCCCGACGTGCTCTGCGGTTTCCCCGGGGGGCGCGTCTAGCTCGCTCAGGGCCCTTCCCTGGATTTTCCCCGGCGGGTGCATGCATGCCCCTCACCGGGATCACAGGGGTTGTCATTACATATTTCAAAGACATCAATTCTGCCACTGCTTCATCAATTTTCTGCGGAGTATCAAGACATGCAAATCTGATCGGAGGCGGAACCATAGGCGTCGACGGCCCTCCGATATCGTAAGGATGGAGACGGCGATTCCGACGTCGCGACCGAAGTCGGCGCTGCCGTTGATCTGCCTGACTGTCCGTAGGCTCATCGGCCTCTGCACGCTTGCTATTGTGCTCATCGGAGCTGATCTGGGTAGGCGGCGGCTGTTCCTTATTCTCAGGTTCTGGGTTTTTAGGTGGAGATGGAACCTCGGGTTCCACCATCACAGCCTTACCCATCACAGCCCGCCACCTGCCACTTGTGCCGGACGTACCTGACATCGTGGTGTCTTCATTTTCATTCACCATTTTTGATTTTAATCGAGCTTTTCTGCAACTTCAATACCTGATGCTCGATCCTTCTAGCGCCAAATGTTTTGGTTGTTTTTGTACTTGTCGGTAGTATTTGCTGGTAATTGAGGGTTTTGGTAAACAACACAAAATATCAATATGTTATAAGTAAGCTAGCAAGAGGTTTGAGTTAAATGCAGAAATCATAAGTAGAACATGGATGCTCAAGGCACCTCTTTATTCATCTATTCATACTTAGAAATCATATTAAAATACAAGGTTTTGCATGTCCTTTTCCACTATCTCACTCCCTCTATTTATAATACTCTATGCATGGCTTAATCATGCCACCTAATGCCCACATTTTGGCCTCTTATTGGACCTCTACTCCACTAATATGAAGCATTAAATACCCACTAATTTCCCTTAGTGCTTAATCTGTCTCTTTCCCCGTGAAGTCCCAGCTCGTTGACTGTCATCCCAGGAGCCTCCCCAGGCGATTCCCCTGAGAGGGGACTCTGATTCTACCGTGCAATCTCTACTGTCCAACGTCCTTATCTTCTTCTTAGATCTGTTTTTTAAGGTCTCGTTGACTATACCGGTTGACTTTCTCTCTTGATGACGTGGCCCTTTGATTCGTGACACGTGTCGGTGACTATTTTCTCGGGTACAACAGTGTGTTTTGGGTTGTTTTTGCTCTTTGATGGTGTTATTCGCTGGTAACAGAGGGTTTTGGCAACAACACAAAATGTATATTTGTTATAGGTAAGTTAGCAAAGGGTAATAGTTTATACAGAAATCGTAAGTAGAAAATGGATGCTCAAGGCACCTCTTTATTCAAATATTCATACTTAGAATTCATTTTGAAATACAATGGTTTGCATGTCCCTTTTTTCCTCTCTAATACCTTTTATTTATACTAACCCATGCATGGCAAGATTATGCCACCTAATGCCCACTTATCGGCTCCTGATTGGACCACAACTCCACTAATGTCTAACTTTAAAAACCCACTTAACTCTAAACAAAGACTTTATCTCCTTCTCCCGTCGAATTCCTTTTGACCACCTGTTGACTCTGACACCTCCCCCACGGATATTCCCGTGTAATAAGTCTGACACTACCGTGCGGTCGTTCCCGTCCAAGCTCTTTTCTGACTTCTGTTAGTTGCCTTTCTAGGTCTTTTTCCATAGGTTGATTCTGACTTGCACATCTGATGACGTGGCTACCTCATTGTTGACACGTGTCGGTGACCGTTTTATCGGGTATAACATAGGCCCCCAGGAAAATTGGAGTTTACAACTTCGATTTCCCTGAAGATTGTGTTTGAATACCTCGGTCTGCACGCCTTGAAATCTGCACTCTGACTTTCTGTCGGTGGTTGACTCTTCATTTAATGTTGTTTTTACGCCTTTTAAGGCTCTTCACATAGCATTACGGCTTCATATCATGGCTTTCACTTGGAATAGAGAAGTGTACCCGAATAATATCACGAGTTTCTCCTTTAGGATTAGAAATCGATCGATGAAGGCTAAGCTGCCTTTGTCTTTATCTTTTTCACAGAAGTTTCCGGAGCTTGCTGGACAGGACGTCGCTTTGGAAGATGCTTTTGAAAGAATCTGGACGGTGAAAGTGGAGAAGGATGGTCGGCGTCTGGTACTGACTGACGGTTGGAGTAAGTTTTGTGAGCGTCGGTTGGTTTCAGTGAGCGGAATCATTTTTCTGGAGTTGCGTGGGCAAAAGTCTTTCAGCATTGGTGTATTTGGAAAGGATGGAGAGGAGATCATTGATCTGGGAACTGATTCTGAAGATAGCTCTATCAATTCCGAGCTGGAAAATTCTCCTGCAAAAGATAACTGGGGGTTCTTTTCCCCGTGAAATCTGTTCGAGAAGTATTTTGGTATTTTCTTATGTAAGATTACCTTTCCTGGGTTTATCTCCCAGGTTTCATTTCTTGGGATTTTTCCTGGTGAAATAAATCAGAGTTTCGATCCTTAAAGTATTCTACGTTTTCATATGGATGAGATAAGTATTCTGATACTTATCCATAATTAACCGTAATAAAATAATAATAAATTTGAAAAAGAAGGTAACTTTTTCAACTTACCTTGTCAGGAGACGATTGCCACGTGGCATTATCCTGGCCAAGTATTTTTAGGGTTTGATGGGTAGTGGAGACGTACTCGAGTGCGTTTTTCCTCGGTAACCGCTATCTCTTCCCCTCCTTCAATCTTCACCGTTGGATGAAAAAACGGCAGAAATTGATTTTCGAAATCAATAAACATATAGGAGTTTAGAATTTTGAAATTCACTCCAAGTGTTTATCGACCTTTCAGATCCAGAATTTGGTAAGAATCTTCTTTCTTCCTCTGTAAATTTTCTTTTTTTATTTACTGTGTAAATCCCTTTTTACCAACCCGACAATATGCCGAAAATCTCCAAAGTCGTTCGACCGAAAGTTGAAGCACCGGAAGTTCTCCTCGCACGCCAATACAAGAAATTCATGGAAGAGGTCGCGCCGGCCCTGCCGGCGTTCCGTCTAGATGAACTGGAAAAGGCTCACCCTTACGTACCTGTCGAGAGGATCGTTACAGCGGTTCAACCAGACCCGAATCACCAGGAGTGGGGTGCACACGGCCGAGAAAGCACGGTGACGGCGGCACAACTAGCCGACTGGAGGGACGATTGGCGGATTCCCTACAACGTGCATTTGCATGCGCCAGAAGAGGGTGAATCCGCCTGTTGTCCACCTCCGGGCATGGTGGCCATCGGCGTCGACGCAATGGATCAAGGGTTGCGGTTTCCCCTGCATCCTTCAGTTTCAGGCTTGTTGAACCGGTGGGGTTTGGCTCCTCATCAGATTCATCCGAATGGATGGGCACAGATCTATGGAGTTTTGACTGTATTGGGGCAAGTGGGACTCTCTCGACCCATTTCTGGGGATGAGTTCCATCTTTTCTTCAGTCCAGTCAACTTCAACAAGAATTCACTGGGAGACTATACCGTCCGCCACAGGAAATATATGTTGAAAATTCGAGAGCCTGAGGAAAAGGATCCGACTTGTTGGGATAGATGGTTTTTTGTTTCGGGGAGATGGAGAACTCAAACCCGAGAAGGGGAGATCGACGTCCCCCTTACTTATGGTGTTAAGGAAGAAAGTAAGTATTTAAAGCTTTAATATTTTACAGTTTAACTGATCTAAACTCTTTGATATTTTGTAGGTGCGCGGCTTAAGCGGGCGACCTGCTCCTTCCCGTGGGATTTGGAGACTGCAAATCTTTTGGCACAGTGTATCCCGGCCGAAGAAAGAGATTCGGATTATTTAAACGACGATAGCATTCGTGACGCAGCAGGCTTGTTTTGCCCCCCGTTTGTTGAGGAGCAACCCTGTTTTGGTATTTTTCCATTATATTTTATAAGTTTCTTTTATTTCCTGGGAGTATATTTCCCGGGGAAATTATGATATTTTTTGTCGGGAGTAATTGTATTACTTTTCCCGTGCGGAGTTTTTCTCTACTGTTTTTGAATTGAAACCTACCGAGATGGCAGATAATAAGTTGTTCGATCGCCTGAGACTCCCAAACCCAGCCCTGGCCGCTAAGGCTCGCAGGGCCAAAACCAGCTCCACCAGTGTCGGTGGACGGGGATCTGCAAAAACTCGGGGCGGCACTCCTGGTGCTCCAGCTTCCCGTACCAGATCCCACACGGTTTCGGCTCAGGGCGGTGAGACAGATCCTCTAGGGATTATGGATGTTGTGGATTCGTACAAGGAGAGTTCCCAGCCATCAGACGTGGTGATGACTGATGCTACTCCAAGTCATGGCTTACCCCCTTCTGGGTCATCAACTCTTTTACAAGTCAAGCTCGAAGGCGACAAGAAAAGGAAAAAGATTGATGAGGGTATTATTGAGGTGACAGATTCCCCCCCTCGTGCTGACAAAAATCAGTCTGTTTTTGGAGTTGAAAAAATACTTTTTACCAAGTAAGTTTTTGTTCATTTACACACTTCTCATATTACATGGTTCGCTCAATTAACTCTTCTGTTTTATTTCTTGGTAGGTTTTCCCAGGAAAATCTCCCCTCAGCTCTGCTTCCCTTCTTCTCTGGAAAAGGCCCCATTGACCCTGTCACTACCCTGGGCAATCCAGTAGGTGACTCAATTGATGCTGTTGGTAGGTGCTGGACTTCAGAGCTCAATGATATGATGGACCATGAGGAGCATGCCTTTTCCCTGGCCCTAAAGTTGGCCAGTCAAAGTGCAGTTGCCATTTCTGGTGCTCACAACATGGCTGAAAAGATCAGAGCTGAAGTGTCCAAGCTCAAAACTACCAGCAGTAAGCAAGAGGCACAGGTACAGGAGCTTAAAGCTGCATACACTGCCACAGCGGGGGACAGGGATAGGTGGAAGAAGGCCGCCGATATTGCACGGGCCGAGGTAGGGAAGCTGAAATCTGAGATGCAGGAGGCCTTGAAGACCGTAAAAGAAAAAGAAGAAGAGATTGAGGATGCCCAGGACAGCTTTACCAGGGAGAAGAAAGAGGTCAAGGAGGAGGTGGCCAAAGTTACCAGGGAGCTGAAACAGGCCAAAGATGACTTTGGACAGTCCATGGAGAGGGTCTCAGAGCTTGAAGCCCTGTTAGAGTCTCCTGCTCACAATCCCCGGGTATTGGCTGACCTACTCTATGTCACTGCTTATGCTGATCTTATCAGGTCTGCAGCAAAGGAGAAGAATGATGGGGCCAGGGACTATGGTTTACAACTCCTCAAAGCTCACATGAAAGGGTGTACTCTGGATTCCAGAGTTCCACAACCCTTTATGGATCTGGAGGTTGTTCACGGCATAGATATGAAATGGTGGCCCATACAGTCTTCTCTCAATGCCTGGTGAGCCTGCTAAACCCCCTGTTGAAGCTTCTGATGAGGAAGGTGTTGATGAAGGGGAGGAAATGGATCGTCTTGGTGTCGGGCCTGATGGCAAGCCAAGAGATACCCTCACTACTCCCCCAGGTGATGGTGGTTCTACCTCCTGAGTATAACAGCTCAGGAGTCTGCAAAATTTGATGACTACTCTGAGTGTAAAAAGCTCAGAGATCTTAATCTTTATTTTCTGTTCGGTTTGGGCTTAATTGCCAAAAGACAATATTTGCTTATTTCACATTTGGATTCTACAGGCAGTTTTTGCCTGGAACAAGTATTTATATTTTGCTGGTGTGTAATAACTTAGTATGTTATTTTGGATGTTTATCCTTTGGGTCTTACTAATAGCCCTCTCACCATTTTATTCAGGGTTTATTTTCCCATTATTATCTATCACTTTTTACAAGTCAGTTTAGCTTGTTTGATGAATTATTATTCTTGTGAATAGATAACTTTTGGCTCACACCCAAGTTTTATCAAACTTTGCTGGGTTTCTCTGTGAGTTCTTTTGTTCTGTTAAAGTGATTTTTAGATTTAGTTACCTCTCTGAATCATTATGACCATAAGTAACATTTTTTTCTCTTTAAATCTCTCCTTTCAACAGAACTGACCGATCCAGTGGTTTTAGTATAAATACTTTACCTTTTAGGATTTTCTCGGACCAGTATTTTCTTTAGGGCGATTCTTGAGTTTCTTTTACTGTATTGAATCTGTGCCTTTAAAGAAATGATCGGCCCCTGATCAATAGATCTCATGGGTATTTACCGAACCTTAGTATTTTAAGAATACTCAATATTTTTATCGCACCGGGGAATTCATGTGATTTCCCGGGGTAATATATTTCTGTTATACAGACAAAATGTGAGAGTTCACATATATATTTTTTAAAGGATAGAAAATGCTTTTGCTGAAAACTGCATAGATATACTTTAATAAGTACAAAAGGTTTTACAAAATCTATTTTCGCAGGAAGTTTTAAGAAATAACTTTTATCCCGAGAGTTTCTCAGTGGTAGAACTTCTTTAGGTGCAACGCATTCCATCGATACTGATCCTTGGTCCCGTCGAGTAGCTCCAACTCATACGCTCCATTCTGGAGGCAGTGGCTCACTCTAAACGGTCTCTCCCAGTTCGGTCCCAATGCTCCTTGGTGCGTTCCTAAGATTTTCTTCATCACCAAGTCTCCCTCTCGGGATTCTCGTGCTTTTACTTTTGAGTCGAATAGTTTAGCAATTCTTTGCTTATTCATGGCATTCAGAGAATCAGAAGCTAACCTCCTTTCTTCAAGGAGATCCAATTCTTTTCGAATGGTTACTTCATTCTCCGGGGAAATTTCCTGAGCGGTACGATGTGATAACACCGATATCTCCGCTGGAATCACCGCTTCCATTCCAAAAGCCAAAGAATAGGGGGTCTCACCAGTGGCGTTTCTAGATGTGGTTCGATATGACCACAGTACCTCTGGGAGTTCATCCGCCCATTTTCCTTTGCGGCTTTCCAATTTTGATTTGATGGTTTGTTTCAGTATCTTATTGACCGCTTCAACCTGACCATTCGTTTGGGGGTGGTAGGGAGTAGAGAATAACCTCCTGATTTTCCATTTTTCACAGAATTCCTCTACCTCCGCCCCATCGAATTGTCTTCCGTTGTCGGAAATGATTGACTCGGGAAGACCGAAACGACATATCATGTTTTTCCATATGAATTTGATGACCTGGGGTTGATCAATCTTATTCAACGGTTCCGCTTCAACCCATTTGGTGAAATAGTCGACTGCTACAATCGCGAATTTCACCCCGCCTCGGGCGGTTGCTAGTGGTCCGATCAAGTCGATACCCCACCGAGCAAATGGCCACGGGCTGTAAATGGATTTCAGGGTCTCCAGGGATATATGGATATTAGGCCCATTCGTCTGGCACTTGACACATTTACGTGCATAGCCGACGGCATCCTTTCTCCGGGTTGGCCAATAATATCCTTGTCCCATGGTTTTGTGTGCCAGGGATGTTCCACCCGCGTGGTATTCACACACACCATCATGTATTTCTTCAAGGATTTTGAATCCTTCTTCCTCCGACACACACCTAAGTAGTGGAAGGGAATAACTTCTTCTGTACAGTTGTGAATTTATCAAAGTATACTTTGCCGCTCGGGTACGAAGTTGTCTTGCTTCGGTTTTATCTGCTGGTACTTCCCCGGTATCTATGTACCGTTGAATGGGAATTCGCCAGTCTTCCCCTGCCCCGGCAAGTACTTGTATTTGTGCTTCTCTTTGTTCCACTGATGGGATTACTAGTTTTGTCAAAACTATATTTGAGAAGTCTGCTGAGCCCTCAGCTGATGCTAATTTCGACAGGGCGTCAGCTTGTGAATTGTGTTCCCGTGGGATTTTTTCGCAAAGTTCCCATACCAATTTCAGGTATTTTATCATTTGTTCGCCTCTGGCTTCATAATCCCCACTTACATGGTTCACTACTAACTGCGAGTCCATGAACACATGAAGTTTTCTTGCCCCGACGGCAATAGCCAGTTCCAACCCTGAAATGAGAGCTTCGTACTCTGCTTCATTGTTGGACGCAGGAAATTCAAACTTCACCGCATGGGTTACTGAATCTTCGTCGGGACTGAGTAATACCACACCTGCCCCCGAGCACGCGGTGGTAGATGATCCATCTACGAACAGCTGCCAGGCGCGTGGTTGACTCTGGGATTTCTCAGGGAAATTTAATTCCACAATAAAATCTGCCAGGGCTTGAGCTTTGATTGTTGTCCTCGGGGCGAAAGTTATGTCATACTGACTAATTTCTAACGCCCAGCGTAGGAGTCTCCCGGTGATATCCGACCGGTGCAATACTTGCCTTAAAGGCATAGTTGTCAAGACCTCAACGGGGTGCTCAAATAAGTACGCCCGGAGTTTTCTGATTGACACTATTAAAGCATATGTTAATTTCTCCAGTGGAGTATATTTTATTTCTGCCTCGTGTAGTACTTGGCTTACGAAATATATCGGAAAATGCACCATCCCTTCTGCCCTGGTCAAAACAGCACTGATGGCGTGTTCTGACGCGGCTAGGTACAGGTACACTTTTTCTTCTTGTTTAGGGGCCACAACTACTTTGGGATTGGACAAATACTCCTTTATCCGTACAAAAGCTTGTTGGGCCTCCTTTTTCCAGTGAAATTCCTGTCCTTTGATGGTCGCAAAGAACGGACGAGTTTTATCCCCCAGGCAAGAAATGTACCGATTCAGGGCGGCTAAACGACCCGTGAGTCGTTGTACGCCTTTTATGTCCCGGGGCTCTTGCATGTCCAGAATTGCTTGGACTTTGGTAGGGTTGGGCTCAATGCCTTTCTCGCTAACCACATGCCCCAGGATCATCCCTTTTTTAATTCCAAAGTTACATTTCTTGGGGTTCAATTTCATGTTATAATGCCCCAGTATTTTGAATACTTCTTCGAGGTCTTTGATGTGATCTGATTCATTTTTACTTTTAACGATTATATCATCAATGTATACTTCCATGGTTACACCAATTAAATCAGAAAACATCAGATTTACCAACCTTTGATAGGTGGCCCAAGCATTCTTCAGGCCGAAAGGCATTCTTTCCCAGCAATAGATTCCTTTTTCTGAGTAGAACGCCGTATGCTCGACGTCATCTGGATGCATGGGGATTTGATGATATCCTGCCTTGGCGTCCAGTGTTGAAAATATCGCGTGACCTGTCAAATTGTCAACGACATGGTCGATGTGCGGCATGGGAAAAAGATCTTTCGGACATGCGTTGTTTAGATCTGTAAAATCTATACACAAACGCCAAGCAGCCGTTGTTTTAGTCACCATAACCGCATTGGAAAGCCAAGTGACATCACTCGAAGCTTTCCTGACCAATTTGTTTTCTATTAGTTTATCTACTTCCCCGGCGAGTGCTTGACACTTCTCGGGGCCCATTTTTCTACGCTTCTGCGCAATTGGTTTCTTGCAGGGATCTATTTTCAATCGATGGCAGGCATGTTTAGGATCTATCATTCCTAAATCGGCACTGGACCACGAGAAAGTAGAGATGTTCACTTTAAGGAAATTTATAATACCGCTTCGAGTATTTGATTCCATATGAGATCCCACAAGTATTTGCTTTTCAGCTCGTTCTGGATCTAAAAGTATAGAGTCCAGATTTTCGACCATTTCTACCACTGGTACCTTTTTAGATTGATATCCACCCCTTGAACCCCAATCATCCATTTCTGGTTTCGACAGGGGAAGCTTCTGGTTAGTAGAAACTGTGTCTACGCCAGTTCCTTCTTTGGGGGGACAAATCTTTTCCGGGGGAATATCCGCTATTTCCCTGGTAGGTTTTTCCTGAGAAGGATTCAGTTGGGAATTTTGATCGTTTATCTTGATTACATTTTTTATATGATCGATATGTTTTATCTTTGTTCCTATCAGATTGATCTGGGGAATGTTTACGTTTACTTTGGTTTTGGAGTTATTGAGATCGTGAAAATACATCAAAGTCTTCTTAGCCATTACTAGATCACCTCTGACGGTGCCAACTGCACCGGAGGGAGTAGGGAACTTAGTACAGTAGTAGTAGGACGAGGCGACAGCTTCAAAAGCGTCTAGAAAGGGCCTGCCTAACAAAGCATTATAGCCACTAACCTTATCAACTATTACAAACTTTAGATTCCTGACCATCATGACTTCGGGATTCTTCACATCCATCAATTCCACTGGGAGTATGATCTCACCGTAGGGAATGACTACATCATCTCCAAAACTTTTCAACACCATATCGCACGGGTTGACATAGCGCGCCAAGTTCCCCATCAGATCTAGAGTCCTCTTGTAGAGAACATTGAGATGCGCGCCATTGTCCATCAGCGTGCGAGACACATCCAAACCGAGGAGTCTGGCCTTTATCACTAAGGGCACATCCTTCGGGAATTTTGTCACGGTTCGATCTTCCGGGGTGAAAGTTATCACCGCCGTGTCGGAAATTGATGACCCCTGGCTCGGGGCCGTTTCATACCACACTTCCCACATCTGGAAATCTCTCTTCCTCTTGCGGTGGCTTTCTTCATTTACCGGCCTCAACCCACCGATCATCATAATCTGACCCACACGTGGTGGGCCTCCTGCCGGGTGAGGCGCTGGTGGCGCCGGTGCGGGTACTTCCTGGGGAGGTGGCCCCTGCGGATTTCCCCCTGCACCGGGCCTGGGTAAGAATTGCCATAACTTGCCATCCTGGAAAAGTTTCCACAACATTTTAACCAGTTGTCTGCACTGGCTGGTGTTGTGACCTATCTTCTCATGATAGGCACACCATTTGTTGGGATTCAACTTCTCCGGGGCAGTCAGAATTGGTGGTGGTTTCTCAGTCAAATCTGATTTGTGCATGAGCATTATATTCAGAATATTTGCTGGTGTATGACCAGTCTGAGTAGTTATTTTTTCTTCTAACTCACGGATCTCGTCTATCCGTGGGTCGGGTGGCTTTGGGCCTGGTTTTTTGCCAATATAATTTGGCCTTCGATCGGAGGAAAAAGGAGGTTTTTTCTTTTGCTCGGGGGGATGTTCCCCGCCGGCGACAAGACGCTGGTAGGCCACTTGGGCCCCAGCTTTCTTCCTGAAATCCTCATACGATCGGGGATAATTCAACATTGCAGATTTAAACAACTTAGAATTTCTCCGTAAACCTGCCAACACGGTGTGAAGTTTGAGGTTGTCACCAATCTCTTCACCACCGGCCAAAAGTAGTTCTTCAACACGATCTACGTAAGATTCGTGTGATTCCGTGTTACCCTGTTTGACCCCCAATAGCTTCTGACTATATTCCATATAGGAGGCTTTGGAGGCAAAATACGATACAAACCTCTGCACCAAATCGTCAAAACACTTGATCGAATGTGTGGGTAAGCTGACGTACCATTGGTGGGGAATATCGCCCAGGGTAAGGGGAAACAGTTTGCACCGAGTAGCATCTGTGGCTCCTCGGCCGGACATGTATGTCCTGAATGTTGGAATTTGATATCCCGGGCTATTAAAAAATTGCGGAAACCAATAACCCGATCAAACCCTTCGCCGGAGATCACATGAACGCCGACTCATCCGCCGGAGTCCAGCCTTTGGAGACCACGCACCCGAAGGCACGCGGCCCGCCCCCAGCCGAACCCCCGCGAGGCGGGGTTCACGATCGATGGATCGATCGCGCCGTGCGATCGATCAGCTGGGGCTGCAACGGCATCCCCGCGGTGAGTCCGGCGACTCACCGCCGTCGGGGAGGGGGGCAGCTCGCCCAGCGAGCCGCGGCGGCACCAGCCGCCACCCCGCGATCGAACCTAGGGTTCGATCGCACCCCGGCGTCCAGCCGGGGTTCTCCTCGATCGCGCATCCCCGGCGTCCAGCCGGGGTGCTCTTGGTTCGATCCCCACGGGGTCCTCGAGCCGCGGCGGTCCGGTGGCTTCGCCACCACCGCCCGGTTCGACCTCGTTCCGGGGTTCGTCCTCGGATCTTGGTTCTACGGTATTTTCAATAAATAATCGAATAAAATCATCAAGGGTGTTTAACGATTTTAAACCTTCTATTCGTTGTTCGGAGAAACGAGATCAATCGATGACCTTTGAATCTTCCCACGTGTTCCTTGCACTAGCTTGAACGTTGGGTGGGCGACGATCCTCCAAGCTTATGGATCTCCTTCACGAACTCTCTAGACTAATCAAGTATGATTATCTTGTCTCTTCCAATTGTGAAGACCATGTAGTGCTTTTATAGGTTACGTAGGGGATCTAAAGGAGGTGGAATATTGGGCTTCCAATATTAATGATTAAATTGAGCCCAGCCCAAATCTATTAATCCCATTAATATTAATTAATTTATTTTCCACTATATAAATTAATTGCACTCCCAATATTAAACCATATTATATCAAATAATATTTCTCCGGTAGTATTATTTATTCCGTGTATTTAAGATATAAATATCCATGAATAAAATTAATTTATTGCTAATTAATTTATTCATCTCTTATATCCGAGACTAGTACCATTCAACCTTAATTATTATGCGGAACAAATCCACCTGCAAGGTTTACATAATAATTCCTTATGAACTCATCTCGGGGATATTATCAACCCTTACGGGATACACTTTCCCGTCAAGTATTCACGGCATGTCATATATAAAATATAGCGACCCAACTTAACCGGTAATTAACCCAATAATTAAATCGGTTAATTCCTTTGGAAAATCAAAGTCACTTATATTAAATATACACACCCGCAATAGCATCGGGGATTAAGAATAAAATACACTGAGACTTAAATCGATTATCGCCGGCAATCCTAATCGATAAATCTCAAACGATCCGCTCAATACACCAAGTGTACAAGTGTGATAAAATAATTAAGATAAATTATTTTCTCTCTCACACAACGACTATACCGATGGATTGGTCCGTGTCCATCTAGGTCGTGAGCAACTGTTCGATTAAATACGAGTAACCGATAGTATGATCTTCTGTGTGCCCATGCACACTATACTAACTACAACGTATGAAATCCAGGACTATAATTTGCATATATTTAATTATAAATAATTAAATGCAAATAATTGTTTATTTAGTTAAATAGATTAGTGGCAATGGATCGTGAGTTTCCGTTTCTTAAATCTAGACATTAAGTACACTACTCCAACACTGAACCTGCTCAAGTGAGCTTCTGGATCAGTTTTGCCACTGTATAAAGTAGTTTGCATGGGCTGAATCTCCAGTTGCATGGGAGCTTATTCGACCTCTGGGGCCAAAGGATCGTTATGACGACCAGCCGGAGCAGTGAGAATTTGGTGTTCATTCAATCGCTTTTCCAGTTCAGAGTACTTCTGCCTCAAATCGGCCAGTTCAGAATTAGTACCGGGGGCTCCCGTGGCCCCACCCGGTGGAAAGTTTGCATGGTAGCCATGCATGTCACTTTGACTAATCTTCCGACGAGGCTCAGTAGAAGTGGCCATAGATTCGGCTCTTTTGTTCAGATCTAATGCTCGACGCATTCTGCGCTTCTTTTTGGGAACACGGCCAGATTGCTCAGGAGCTACATTCAGATTTGACCCGGTGGCTGCATGCGTGCCCCTCACCAGGATCACAGGAGTCGTCATGACGTATTTCATCGTCATAAGTTCTGCAACTGCTTCATCTATTTTTTGTGGAGTATCAAGACTTCCAAATCTAATCGGAGGCGGGCCTTTCGGCGTCGACAGCCCTCCGAGATCATAGGGGTGCAGACGGCGATTCCGACGTTGTGACCGAAGTCGACGTCGTCGTTGATCAGCCTGACTGTCTATGGGCTCATCGGCCCCTGCATGTTTGCTATTCTGCTCATCAGAGCTGATCTGAGTAAGCGGCGGCGGCGGCGGCTCCTTATTTTCAGGTTCTGGGTTCTTAGGCGGAGATGGAACTGTTGGAAATCGACTACCCGGGACACGTCCGTTCAAACCCTCGAACATCCGGACATCCCCAAACGACTTCTGGAGGTCACCCTCAGACAGCCATGGCCGCCCGCCCAAGAGATCGCGCGTCCGCCGCAGCCGAAGCCGCGGCTCGCGATCTGCCCGGAGCAAGCGACCGCTTGGCCACCAGGCGAGCGCTCGCGCAGCACCGCAAGCGAGCGCTTGCTGCCCAGGCGAGCGCCTGCTGCCTGTCGCGAGCGGGCGCTCGCCCCTCAAGCGGGCGCTTGCCTGCTGCGAACAGCGACCCCGTTCGCCCGTTCCGGCTGTTCCGACGCGATTTTCTCGATTCGACTGCCACGCCGGAGGTCAGAAACCTCCCAGCAGTGCGAGAATATCACATCCAAGCCACGGGACCCGATCCTTGTTCAATGTATGATCAACGAGATAAATAATTGAGATCGATGAATTGCGGAATAGGTTTCGATCTCATACCTTATCGGTCGAATTGTTGAGACCTTAGAGCTTCTAACGTATATCTCTGATCCCGTCTCCAACCGTTGTGTGGGCAACGATCCGCTGGAGTTCTCCCGTCTATGCTCTCTCTTCTCAACCAGCGTCAGATTTATTTTTCTCTCTTAGAGAAAAAATTATTGCGTTAGCCTTATTAATTTTACAGAGAAAAATATATTTGCGCTAACGCAATTATTTTCTCAGCAAAATTAAATGTTGCGGCGTTCTGTAGGTTAAGAGAGGGTAAGGGAGGGGTTTATATAGAGCTACGTTAGGGATCTAAGGATAAATTAATTAAGGGCTAAATTGAAATATTAATTAACTTGGAATACGTAAAAGCAATTCCTTAATTAATCGATTTCAATTTTAATTATTATTCAATCCACTAAAAAATAATAATTGAATTCCCGAAATTAATTTAATATTATTTCAACAATAATATTTTCCGCCGAAATTACATATACGACTTTCCCCGTGTTTAAGATATCGAACGTCCACGAATTTATTTAATTACTAATAATTAAATTAATTCGTTTCTTATTATCCGAGACTAGTACCACTCATCCTTATTATCATGTGGAACAAATCCACCTGCAGGGTTTACATGATAAAATTTATGAGCTCATCTCGGGGACGTAATCAACCCGATAAACGGGACACGGTTTCCTGTCTATAATCTATAGCATGCCGTGCGTACAATTACGATCCCCAATTTACCGAGAATCTCGACTAATCATTTAGTCTCACTCATTGGCAAGTCAAAGAACCGAGAATTGGACACACGCACCTATAATTATATAGGGATTAAGAATTCGTATATCCGTAATATCTGAGGTCTAGTTCGATTACTGCGATTAGTATAAATCGAACGCCCTCCCGTGGTCCTGCTCAATACACCAAGTGTACGAGTGTAACATGATAGTCAAGACCGACTATCTACCAGTCACACTACGACGTACCGGTGGATTGTCCCTGTCCATCTAAGTCGTGAGCTACTGTTCGATAGTATACGAGTAACCGACAGTATGATCTTCCGCGTGTCTCCTCACGCCATACTGTCTACAACGTATACATCAAGGACTATTGCATTAAATGCAATCGTGTTTGAATCATATCTCGAACTAAGGTATAGATAAGGAGTTCCGTATTTGCACTAAACTAGACATTTAGAATACAACTCCATCAATCTCCCACTTATACTAAAAGTCTAGTCGCCCTCTCCCAAACTGATGGAGTAGTATACTTAATGTCTAGATTTGAGTATTCTGAACTCTGTATGCACTTTCATTTACCTATCTATTACAGACATTCATTTGCTTTTAATTATTGTTAATTAAATACATGCAAATTATAGTCCTAGATTTTATACGTTGTAGTTAGTATGGTGTGTCGGGCCCGCACAGAAGATCATACTATCGGTTACTCGTATTTAATCAAACAGTTGCTCACGACCTAGATGGACACGGACCAATCCATCGGTATAGTCGTTGTGTGAGAGAGAAGATGATTTGTCTTGATTATCTTATCACACTTGTACACTTGGTGTATTGAGCGGATCGATTGAGACTCATCAATTAGGATTGCTCGGCGATAATTGATTTGAGACTCGGAGTATTTTA
Source organism: Euphrasia confusa (assembly GCA_954870475.1). Classification (NCBI taxonomy): domain Eukaryota; kingdom Viridiplantae; phylum Streptophyta; class Magnoliopsida; order Lamiales; family Orobanchaceae; genus Euphrasia; species Euphrasia confusa. Next base: position 37,764,045 of record OX940956.1, on the reverse strand, counting down.
TTCTTAATCCCTGAAACAATTGCGGGTGTGTATATTTAATATAAGTGACTTTGATTTGCCAAAGGAATTAACCGGTTTAATTATTGGGTTGATTACCGGTTAAGTTGGGTCACTATATTTTATATATGGCATGCCGTGAATTCTTGAAGGGGCAGTGTATCCCGTAAGGGTTGATAATATCCCCGAGATGAGCTCATAAGGATTTATTGTGTAAACCTCGCGAGTGGATTTGTTCCGCACAATAAATAAGGTTGAGTGGTACTAGTCTCGGATAAAAGAGATGAATAAATTTATTAAGCAATAAATAAATTTTATTCATGGATATTTAAATCTTAAATACACGGAATAAATAATACTAAGTTGGAGAAATATTATTTGGTATAATATGGAATAATATTGGGAGGTCAATTTTATTTATATAGTGGAAAATAAATAAAATTAATATTGATAAGAATTAATGGATTTGGGTTGGACCCAATTTAATTTTCAATATTAAAGCCCAATATTTATTCTCCTTTTGATCCCCTTCGTAGCCTATAAAAGCACTACATGGTCTTCACTTCTTAACCTACGTAACGCCAACAATAAAGTTCGAGAGTGAAGAGGATCCATAAGTTCGATAGCTCGTCGCCCACCCGACGTTCGAACGGAGTGCAAGGAATACGCGGGAAGGTCACGAGGTCATCGATTTCGTTTCTCCGAACAACGAATCGTAGGTACAATTCTCAACGCACTTGTTAATTGTTCGATTTGTTTTTATCGAGAATACCGTAGGACGAAGATCCGAAGATCGAGACCCGGAGTAGACGGACGAACGCGCGGTGGTGGCGAAGCCACCGGACCGCGGCGCACGCCCGCCTAGGGTTTCGGCGTGGGGGCGATGGGGGCCGAACCCTCGGCTGAGCCGAGGGTGTGCGATCGACCCGAGGGGATCGATCGCTGGGCACGGGCTGGTGCCGTGCCCTACCCCGCCGTGAAGGCGGGGGCCTCCTGGTGGCGGCGGGTCGCCGGACCCGCCGCGGGCGGCTGCTGGGTAGTCCACCCCGATCGATCGCCCGAGCGCGATCGATCCCTCATCGCGCGAAGCGCGCGGCCGTGGGGGTGCGGCTGGGGCGTGCGCGGCCTTCGGGCCTCGCTGTGCGCTTCGGTCGTATCCCGTCATGGTTGTCGTGTTCGTGTGATCTCCGGCGAAAGGTTCGTTCGGGTTATCGGTTCCGCAAATTTTGATAACCCGGGATGGCGAATTCCAACAATTGGTATCAGAGCGTGGTTTACGTTCGCGGTATTTTCGATAAAATTGTTCTACCTTGCAGGGTTCCGACTATTATGGCTTGATGATTATTCGTTTAATTATTTTGTCATGTGATTGTTGGTTTTATTAAACTCTCGGACATGTCGAGATTCGTTTTTGGTGGTGAATGCTTGTAATAGTAAAAATTCGGGGGTTGACCGAATTTAGGATTTATTATTATGTTCATATTTTTCCGGAAAATGTATAGGGTCGATTTCGTGTATAGAATCGATACCGGAATTGTAATTTAGATTTTTGTAAATTTATTTTGCGATTGGATCGACGTATCGAAGACCGCCGGAGAAGACGAAGTGACGAGAGGGACGAAGGGCTAGGGATCGATTGGATCGATCCCCGTGATGCCCGATCGATGGCTATGGGCGTGGGGGCTGTTGCCCTAGCCGCGGCTGCCACCACCTCGGTGGTTGTCGGCTTGGCTGGGCGGCGGCGCTCCTCCCCGTGGGTGGCCGGTCGATCGAAGGTGGGGGTGGTTCGGGGTCTCCCAACCCGGACTACTCCTACCGGAAATATACTTTCCTAATTAATTCATATTTCCTATTTTGAGTATTTCTTTATGGAATATTCTAGAAAAATAGAAAAAGAATTAATTTAGTACTAAATTTATTTTTCCTATTTGATTATTCCTACTCATGGGAATATTCATGGATTAGGAATAAAAATAAATTTAGAAAAGTATAATAGTCCTAATTATTTTATTTCTTTATTTCATTATAGATATCATCTAGAATATTCCAAGTTTTATCTTGGATAGATTATTCTAGTGATTTAATGAAGTGGAAAAAGAAAATAAATAAATAAAAATATTAATAATATTTAATTTTATTTTTAATATATTCAATTGACTTAATTTTCGAATTAAGTAACTTTTGGATTAATTGAAAATAAATAGATTTAAATATTGGAAATTAATATTCGTCACATGGAGCATTCAAGAAACGAAGACTGAAGACTAGAAGATGCGTACGGGGATGTGATGAAGCCATAATAGTCGGAAAATAATATTCTAGTAATTATTTTGACTATGTGATAATACTATGTGCTTTATTACATGTATGCATGTTATATGTGTTTATTTTATGCACTAGATAGCGTATCCCTTTATTGTAAAAAGCTAAGTGGGAGAGGGTATGGAAACATACCCATGGTCTCCATTGCTGCTCTCTTGGTGACTTTTATGAACTTTTGAAGTTTATATAGATAAGTCATTGGAGGAGAGTTCTTGTAATTCCTCTTACAAGAGACATTAATTGAGTTTATCAAACAATGCCTAATTTGTCTTTCCAAAGCTGATTTCAAGTCGACTCATTCTCACCCCGGGGAGTGGAATGGAGCCAGAGCCACTTGGTCATGTAGAGGACACAAATTAGAGACTTTCGTGCCATTCTTTGATAGGTGGGTCGTTTGTCTGCTCGGCTCCCTCATTTATGAGAGATAGGGTCGTTCGCATGGTGAATCACTGGTTAGAAACTTCGAGTTTCACTTATGATTCTCCGCGTCTTGATTTACGAGATTAAATGGATCAAGTAATTGGGAGTCAATTATAAAAGTCTCTTAGTGTAGTAAACGTCCACACCACGTGGCTTGCTATGCTGACGGATTTTGGATTAATTGATGTAGACAGTTGTAAGTAATTATGAAGAGTTGTGAAGTTATCGTAAACGTCCACACCACGTGGCTTGCGGTGATGTAGCAATTCCAAGTAATTTACTTTGGTACTGAGTAATGGTTTACACTTAGATACGCGTTGTAGTATTCCTCCCCACGAGGTTACGCTATAATTGATGTATGACCAAAGAAAATCTAATTGCTAAATCATTTGGGTGGGTAAACGTCCACACCACGTGGCTTGCCTTACCTGATGGGATTTTAGATGTGATTAGTGATTTAATGATATTATTTAAGGGAGATAATATCGGATATTAAATTGTTTGTCTGTTTTATGTGCTTATAGGTTAAGAATGACTGTGACCCCACTTTGTGATATACTTAAGGATGATAACTCACCGGTTCCATATGGTGATTGGGAACGAAATCTGGACATTGTCCAGACTGTTGAGCTTTCCGAATCCACTGTTGTCCCAACTGATGAGGACATTCGAAATGACCTCAGGATGATGTTGAGACATAGCGTGGAAGCCGGGCAAGAGGTGATTAACATATTCACAGAATTCTCTCTCAATGAGTCCCTTAAAAAGGAATCAACGAGAGCGGAGTTTGTGCGTAAGTTAAGAGAATCACAAGCTTTTGTGGCAAGGCTAGAGGAAGAGCGTGCAAAGAAACCCAGTGGCTCAAAGCCACGGATTGGGAAAGGCAAGCCTTCTGGCAAGTGCTTTCGATGCAAGCAGTTTGGGCACTGGAGGTCTGATTGTCCTCTCATCAAAGGTACGAAATTTTCCTTAGTCACTGAAACATTGTCAGCGGTGATATCTACCAGCACCTGGTGTGTAGATACGGGCGCCACTGACCATGTCTGCAATTCATTGCAGGGGTTCCAGGAAACCCGGAGACTTAGAGAGGAAGAAATCGTAGTCTACATGGGCAATGCTGTAGAGGAGGCAGCAGTTGCAGTGGAGGACATTTTATAGGATTTCATTTTGGGTTATTGCTTTTATGTACCTTTCAAATTAGAAAGAACTTTGTTCTGGATTTCTAATAAATGGATATTTTATTTCTTTTAATCATTTGATGGTTATAAGGAGAAATAATGGTATTATCTATTTTGGTACATTAGCTAGCAATATATAAATGATGAATCCTGAGTCCACCACGATGCAACGAACCGTTCTATATATAACTCGTTTTACTAATAAGAGATTTCTTTATTTAATCATTTATACTTGTGGATTCTTATGCTAAGTCATATTTATTCAAATGAGAAGTTCAAGGGTCGAAAATTGATTGTAAGATCAATTAAGTTGAAGGAGTGGACCTTCCGACCTAAGAATCTAATTTGGAAGATAATACGACAAAGCAATCCTTTATGGATATAAGGTATAAGATCCGGACAAGTATTAGAATTGATTAACTCTGATGTATGCAGACCTTTGTCTACTCAGACAATAAGATACGAGTACTTCATTTTATGATTACTCGAAAAAATGGATTAGCATACCTGATGTGCCACAAAAGCAAAGTGTTTTGACAAGTCAATGGACACAAAGCTATTGTGGAGAACCATCATGGTATATCCATTGAAAGCCTGCGATCTAATCGCGGAGGCAAGTGCATGTCTGAGGAATGCATGGCATACTGATCAGAGATTGGGATTTGATCCCAGATGACTACACCATACACTCTTGTGTAGGAGTGGTGTGTCGGAAATTAAGAAATGGAACTCTTATAGAAATAGTAAAGGCATGAGTTATACGGAACTACCTATGTTCTATGGATATGTCTGGAAACAACGGCGCATTCAAGTGCGGTTGCAAAATATCCTAGTAGAACAAAAGATGTGTGTTCAAATAGTACTATGAACCAGAAGGACGTTATAAGTTCTAACGCCCGGTTCTTAGAGGAAGACTATTGGATGAACCACAAGCCCAAAGTGACGTAATACATTGAATGAGAGAGAACGATAAGGACTGGATACAGCCGAACCGAGTGTAGATACACCACTAGAACCTGCACCTAATACTGTCACTGTTAATACACCGGAACGCCGTCGTAGTGGGAGGGTTGTTAAACAACCGGACAGATGGATTGGACTGGGTGAGTCTTCGGACTCGGCACCCGGAGTTCATGAAGTCGATCCCTGGACCTATGATGAGGCGGTACAAGATATAGATGCGCCTTCTTGGAAGAAAGCGATGAAATCCGAAATAGAATCTATGGATTCTAACAAAGTCTGGGATCTTGTAGAACCACCAAGCGGCGTAAAGCCAATTGGGTATAAATGGATCTACAAGAGAAAGAGAGGATCTGACGGAAAGGTTGAAACCTTTAAAGCTAGGCTTGTTGCGAAAGGATATACTCAGAAAGAGGGAATCGATTATGAGGAGACCTTCTCGCCGGTAGCCAAGATAAAGTCGATCCGGATTCTCTTATCCATAGCAGCTCATATGGATTATGAGGTGTGGCAAATGGATGTCAAGACAGCTTTCCTTAATGGAAGTCTTGACGAGACAAACAACCAGAAGGATTCATTGCTAAGGGGCGAGATCATCTAGTGTGCAAGCTTAATCGATCCATTTATGGGTTGAAACAAGCCTCGAGTTCGTGGTACTTGCAAATTGATGAGATAGTCCATTTTATGGATTCATCAAAGCATAGACGAATCGTGTGTATGGGAAACGTGATGGAAACAAGGTGGTGTTTCTCGGGTTTTATGTAGATAACATTTTATCATTGGCAACAATGTAAAGATGTAATCAAGACATGAAATGATGGTTGTCTGGATAAATCATTATGAAAGATATAGGAAGAAGTTGGACCTGTTCTTGAGATCTTGGATCTCTAGGAGAGAACATTGTACTTCTCCTGGACATCTTACATATATATGATTGTGGTTCGTTTTAACATGCAAGATTCCCAGAAAGGTTCGTTACCTTTCAGATACGGAATGCATCTATCTAAGGATATGTGTTTTGGAACACAGAAGGAGATAGAAGCAATGAAAGCAGTTTCCTACACTTTAAGTGTGGAAAGCTCGATGAATGCATTGTTGAAAACAAGAACCTGATATCGGCTATGCGGTTAGCATAGTGGGAGGATATCAAGGTAATCCTGGAAAGGAATACTTGACTGCTGTAATGAACATTTTAAGTACTTTCGAAGTACTGGAAACTATGTTCTGGATTACGGAGCAGACAAACATTTCCTTTGGATTACGTTCTCTTAAGATTTCTAATCGAATAAGGACCGGTGTAAGTCGATATCAGGCTATGTGTTTCACTATTAAAGGAGAAGGAGTTTTAACATGGAAGAGTGATAAGCACGATGCTTTTCGGACTCTGCCATGGGTAACCAAATAAGCGGCCTCAGAGGCAGCGGAAGTTTTGGTATAGCTCCGGGATAATCTCTGGGACTTAGATGTGATTCTTAATTTGCCAAAGGCTATATCAATAGCGGTGCAATGGCAAATGGTAAGAAATCACAAGTCCATAAGTGTAAGATAACACATAGAGCAAGTACCACCTGATACGAGTCATCGTCAGATGGACGATGCAGTAGTCACCAAGATAGCTTCAGAGCGGCAACCTAGATTGCTCATTCACATAGTACTTCTTGGAAGTACAACATAAGCACGTGATGAGTATGGGAGTCGGGAGTTTGGAGGATAAGACTAGACCTTAGTATAAGTGGGAGATTGATGGAGTAGTATACTTAATGTCTAGATTTGAGTATTCTGAACTCTGTATGCACTTTCATTTACCTATCTATTACAGACATTCATTTGCTTTTAATTATTGTTAATTAAATACATGCAAATTATAGTCCTAGATTTTATACGTTGTAGTTAGTATGGTGTGTCGGGCCCGCACAGAAGATCATACTATCGGTTACTCGTATTTAATCAAACAGTTGCTCACGACCTAGATGGACACGGACCAATCCATCGGTATAGTCGTTGTGTGAGAGAGAAGATGATTTGTCTTGATTATCTTATCACACTTGTACACTTGGTGTATTGAGCGGATCGATTGAGACTCATCAATTAGGATTGCTCGGCGATAATTGATTTGAGACTCGGAGTATTTTATTCTTAATCCCTGAAACAATTGCGGGTGTGTATATTTAATATAAGTGACTTTGATTTGCCAAAGGAATTAACCGGTTTAATTATTGGGTTGATTACCGGTTAAGTTGGGTCACTATATTTTATATATGGCATGCCGTGAATTCTTGAAGGGGCAGTGTATCCCGTAAGGGTTGATAATATCCCCGAGATGAGCTCATAAGGATTTATTGTGTAAACCTCGCGAGTGGATTTGTTCCGCACAATAAATAAGGTTGAGTGGTACTAGTCTCGGATAAAAGAGATGAATAAATTTATTAAGCAATAAATAAATTTTATTCATGGATATTTAAATCTTAAATACACGGAATAAATAATACTAAGTTGGAGAAATATTATTTGGTATAATATGGAATAATATTGGGAGGTCAATTTTATTTATATAGTGGAAAATAAATAAAATTAATATTGATAAGAATTAATGGATTTGGGTTGGACCCAATTTAATTTTCAATATTAAAGCCCAATATTTATTCTCCTTTTGATCCCCTTCGTAGCCTATAAAAGCACTACATGGTCTTCACTTCTTAACCTACGTAACGCCAACAATAAAGTTCGAGAGTGAAGAGGATCCATAAGTTCGATAGCTCGTCGCCCACCCGACGTTCGAACGGAGTGCAAGGAATACGCGGGAAGGTCACGAGGTCATCGATTTCGTTTCTCCGAACAACGAATCGTAGGTACAATTCTCAACGCACTTGTTAATTGTTCGATTTGTTTTTATCGAGAATACCGTAGGACGAAGATCCGAAGATCGAGACCCGGAGTAGACGGACGAACGCGCGGTGGTGGCGAAGCCACCGGACCGCGGCGCACGCCCGCCTAGGGTTTCGGCGTGGGGGCGATGGGGGCCGAACCCTCGGCTGAGCCGAGGGTGTGCGATCGACCCGAGGGGATCGATCGCTGGGCACGGGCTGGTGCCGTGCCCTACCCCGCCGTGAAGGCGGGGGCCTCCTGGTGGCGGCGGGTCGCCGGACCCGCCGCGGGCGGCTGCTGGGCAGTCCACCCCGATCGATCGCCCGAGCGCGATCGATCCCTCATCGCGCGAAGCGCGCGGCCGTGGGGGTGCGGCTGGGGCGTGCGCGGCCTTCGGGCCTCGCTGTGCGCTTCGGTCGTATCCCGGCATGGTTGTCGTGTTCGTGTGATCTCCGGCGAAAGGTTCGTTCGGGTTATCGGTTCCGCAAATTTTGATAACCCGGGATGGCGAATTCCAACACAAACATCAGATTCCCATAACCTCATCACGCCTTCCCAACGCTTTCGCTGGAAGTGCCTCTGTGAACGGGTTATACCAAGCAATCCTCTCGATGCTATCTAGGTGACAACTGCATCGTCTTACTAGACAATCTCTCGAATCAGGTGGTACTTGCGCTCTACATGTTATCTCCCACTGTGGACTCGTGGCATTTCAAGTTTTCCAATACCGCTATTCAAAATAGCTTTGGGTGAACTAGAAACCACATCTAAGTCCCTTAGGTAGTTCTGGAGCCACACTGACCTTTTAACTGCCTCACAGGCCGTTATCCTTTCAATTTCCAAGGTAAAGTCCGTAATGCATCGCTGCTTTACATTCTTCTATGTGACTGCTCCACTTCACAGTGAGAACACATAGCCTGACTTCGACTTTCGACTGTCCCTGTTTGATTTGGAAATCCAATTCTATGTAATCCAAAGGAAACAACTTGACTGCTTTGTAACTCAGAACATAATTCCTGGTCCTCTGCAGGAGCCTAAACATGTTCTTTACATCAGTCGAGTGATCCTTTCCAGGATTACTATGATATCTTACCACCATGCCCACGGCATAGTAGATATCAGTCTCGTGCATAGCATTACATACATTAAGCTTCCCACCATTAAGGTGTAGGGAACTGCTTAATCTTCATCTATCTCCTTTATTGTGTCGGACACAAAACTTTAGATAGATGAATTCCACATCTAAAAGGCGAAGACCTTTCTTGGAATTCTGTAAGCTGCAACGAGTAAGAATTGTATTTATGTATGAGGCTCGAGATAAGTTCTATGTTCTTTTCTGGCGATCATTTAATACTTTGATCCCAAGAACATTCCTGACTTCTCCTAAGTCTCTTACATTGAATTACTCGGACAACCATCCCTTTATGTCCGATAACATCTTTCATATTGTTGCCAATTTAGAAGGATGTCGTCTACATAAAGAATGAGAAAACACCACATCTTTTCCGTCACTTCTTTATTACACACAGGACCCAAACATGCCTTGAAAGAATCCATAAAATGGATTTTCTCATAGATCCACATGTGTCTAAGATCTTTGAAGCTTCCTTCAATCCAAAGATCGATTAAGCTTGCTTACTAAATGCTCTTGGCTCTTTTCGATGTATCTCTCTGGCTGTCCCACACAGATGGCCCCGTCAAGACTTCGATTTAGGAAATCTGTCTTGACTTCCATCTTCCATGTGAAGACAAAAGAATCCGGATCGACTTTTGCCACGACTGAGCATCTTGATCTTTCAGCGTCTCGTCATAGATCCAGGGTTCGGCTTCATGTTCTCCAGGTAACAAGTCCGAAGACTTTCCTATAAACATGAACCTACCAGGTTGTCTAACAACCCTCCCACTACGACGACGCTCCGGTGTGTCTTTAGTGGATAAAGATTACTGTAGTGAACTACTCAGTTAGGCTGGTTCTAAGTTTTGATCAGTCCCTCTAAGCACATTAAGTATTACCCTACTCTTGGGTTCGTGATATTGCATATATATAGTCCATGTCTAAGAACCGAACATTGATGCAATCAACGAACATCTGGTCCTTTGGACTATATTACATATCTCAATCCGTTTTCTTAGGGTATCCTATAAACAGCCGAATATCTGTACAAGTTTCCGAAGGAATCAAGTTCAGGATAAACGCCGTTGTTTCCAAGCCATATCCCAAAACGAATTAGGTAACTCCGAATAACTCATTGTCTACTTTCCCATATCTATAAGAGTCCTATTCCTTCTTTACAACACATTATTTTGCCGAGGCAAAAATGGTGTAGTCTGTCGGGAGTTAATCCCATTTTCTGATAAGTATGCCTTACTCCTCAAAGAGGTCTGCATATATCAGAGCGAATCAACTCTAGTACTTTCTTGGATCTTTTTCCCTTTAACCGTAAAGGGTTGCTTGGTCATTTAAAACTTCAAAGTATGATTCGAAGATTGGAAGGTCCTTTCCTTCAACCTAGCTGAGTAGTCCATCAGCTTTCACCCTTTGAATCGTACTCAAGTTAAAATGATCTATCCTAAGATTCCATAAGTACATTTGATTCATCCTAGAAGGATCTTTACTCTTATTGGGTTTTGACAATGTGTTATTAGCTCCGGTGTGTTGCATCGTGGAAGAACACGGATTTAGTATTAAATTGTATATCAATGTACCAGAATAGATAATATCCCCGTTTCCTACTCTGATAGGTATGAAACCATCCAAAGAAACGGAATATCCATTCTAAGCCAATTTAGAAATCCGAAATGAAATTTCTTTCTAAATGCCGGCACATAAAGACAATTTGTTAGAACTAAAATCCTTCCGTTAAAACATTTAACATCTCCCACTGCAACGGCTGTTACCTTAATAGTATTGCCCATGTAGGTTATAACTTCTTCCTTTCTAAGTCTCCGAGTTTCCTAGAACCCCCGCATTAAGTGCAGACATGATTAGTGGTTCCCGTATCCACACACCAGGTACTGGCAGATACTACCACTAAACATGTTTCGGTGACTAAGGAAGAGTCAACTTCTTGTTGCTTGAGAGGACAATTAAAACTCCCAGTATCCAGACTGCTTACAACGGAAGCACTTGCCCCTTGGGCTTGCATGTCCCATTCCGTGGTCCAGATATATTAGGCACACTGGGTTTCCGTATTTGCTTCTTCTTCCTTTTGCCGCCCGGAGGCCTAGGAAGAGCCAATTTCTCAACCACAAGTGCTTGAGAGCCCTTTGAGATTCCCTCAGCCGCTTGAAGTTCAATCAGGAGTTCCACCAATGAGTAAGACCCCTTATTCATGTTATAGTTCAAGCGGAACTGCTCAAAACTTCTCGGCAGAGACTGGAGCACAATATCGACTTGGGTTACCCCATCGATAACTGATCCTAGAATCTCTATCTCATTTAGATAGCACATCATCCTAAGAACGTGATCCCTCACGAGCGTTCTTTCCGACATGATGGCCGTCATGAGTTGCCTCATTTCATTTTGCCCGGCTGTCCTCACCTGATAACCAAAAACTTCTTGAGGTTAAGCATCATATCATAGGTAATGGTCATGGCATGATCTTGATGTCACAACACATTTGACATGAAAGTCATAATGTTGCCCCGCGTCATCTCATAGCCTTGATCCATTTCCAATGAGCTTCCTTTCCTCAGTAGTGGAAGCATCATTTGGTTCAGCAGGTCAATTGACTTGGAGTACATATTTATACTCCTCTGCAGTTAGGACAATGTCCAAGTTTCTTTTCCAATCCATACAATCAGGTTCAGTGAGTTTGTTGACTTTTAATGGGAATAATACCATATAAAACAAACAATGAGTTTAATTCGATATCATTTCCCTCAAGTGATATCATTAAACTACCAATCATTTCCAAAATCCCATCAGACATAGCAAGCCACGTTCTTGTGGACGTTTACCAGTCCAAATGATTTTATGATTGGATTTCACTTCGGTCGTACATCACTATAGCAGTGACTCCGATGGGGAGGATACTATAAAGCGTACCTAAGTGTATACCATTTCTCAGTACTAAGTCCACCGCTCGGGAACTACATGCCCACCGCAAGCCACGTTCTTGTGGACGTTTACGTTGACATGCGGTCCTCCACGACTTTCTATAACTGTCGAGCCTCAATTAATCCCAAAGTTCCGTTCCTATTTAGAAAGCCACGTTCTTGTGGACGTTTACTAAAACAAACAACTTTATTAATTGAATCTCACTTATTTAAATGTCATAGAATCTTAATTAACCCAAAGTACCGTTTCCATTCAGCAAGCCACGATAGTGTGGTCGTTTACTAAAACAAACAACTTTGTTAATTGATTCTTACATTTATTAAATTTCACAATTTATTAATCAAAGCTTGATATCTCGTAAGTGAAACTCGAAGTTTCTAACCAGCGATCAATCATGCAATTGAGCCCTATCTCTCACTAGGTGAGGGAGCCAACCAGACAATCGATCTAGTCATCGAATGACTCGAATGTCTCTAATCTGTGTCATCGACATAAGCAAGCGCTTTGGCTCCATTCCACTCCCCGGGGTGAGAATGAGTCGAGTTGAACTTAGTCTTTGAAAGACAGATTAGGCATTTGCTTTTGAAAAATATAATTGTTCGATTTTTATAAGTGGAATTGAATTCGAATTTTGATCCAGTGATATCCGTGTATCGACTTTATCCGATAGGGAGGATGACACTAAAGCCAACTCGTAAGTCAATACACATCACATTCAAAACAGAGAATGGAGACCGCGGGATTGTTTCCAATCCCTCTCCCACTTAGTATTTTACGATTGAGGGATAACATGCATAAAATAATTAAGCATAATAAAAGCACGTAAAACACGTAAAAGGCATTTAACGTGGCCCCGATTATTATGGCCTTAAGTATTCTCCAATGCACGTCTCTTGGAACTTCATCTCGTTGCTCGTCTCGATCTCGGTCCACCACCGACTCGCTCGAGGGTCAGGAGACGAACTCCTCCCACTGGAGCCTCGTCTCGAGCCTCGTTGAGTCGTCCGTGGAATCGAACGAACCCCAGCCCCGCTGCTGCCCGTCGCGAACACGGGGTGTGTTCGATGGCTGCCCGTTGCCGGTTCACCCTCCTCGATACTCGTTTCTCCGGGTTTTGGTCTCGTCTCGATCCACCAAAATTAGTAAGAAAAATTACAAGAATAAATCTACTAAATCCGGCATCGATCCTATACAAGGTGATCGACCCTATACATGCCCGGAAACGACGAAATAAATAAATAAACCTAACGACTCAACCCGTCGTTTTTATCTATTACAAACAAGCAACTTTCCAAAATTAAAACGATCTCGACAAGCCCGAGAGTTTAATCAAAACCACATACATACAGCACAAAATATCAAAAATAAATTGGCCATAATAATCGGGTTCAACCTGCAAGGCAATTCTCGCAAAACATACAAAGAACGTACAAAACCGGCCCTGATACCAATTGTTGGAAATCGACTACCCGGGACACGTCCGTTCGAACCCTCGAACATCCGGACATCCCCAAACGAATTCTGGAGGTCACCCTCAGACAGCCATGGCCGCCCGCCCAAGAGATCGCGCGTCCGCCGCAGCTGAAGCCGCGGCTCGCGATCTGCCCGGAGCAAGCGACCGCTTGGCCACCAGGCGAGCGCTCGCGCAGCACCGCAAGCGAGCGCTTGCTGCCCAGGCGAGCGCCTGCTGCCTGTCGCGAGCGGGCGCTTGCCTGCTGCGAACAGCGACCCCGTTCGCCCGTTCCGGCTGTTCCGACGTGATTTTCTCGATTCGACTTCCACGCCGGAGGTCAGAAACCTCCCAGCAGTCCGAGAATATCACATCCAAGCCACGGGACCCGATCCTTGTTCAATGTATGATCAACGAGATAAATAATTGAGATCGATGAATTGCGGAATAGGTTTCGATCTCATACCTTATCGGTCGAATTGTTGAGACCTTAGAGCTTCTAACGTATATCTCTGATCCCGTCTCCAACCGTTGTGTGGGCAAAGATCCGCTGGAGTTCTCCCGTCTATGCTCTCTCTTCTCAACCAGCGTCAGATTTATTTTTCTCTCTTAGAGAAAAAATTATTGCGTTAACCTTATTAATTTTACAGAGAAAAATATATTTGCGCTAACGCAATTATTTTCTCAGCAAAATTAAATGTTGCGGCGTTCTGTAGGTTAAGAGAGGGTAAGGGAGGGGTTTATATAGAGCTACGTTAGGGACCTAAGGATAAATTAATTAAGGGCTAAATTGAAATATTAATTAACTTGGAATACGTAAAAGCAATTCCTTAATTAATCGATTTCAATTTTAATTATTATTCAATCCACTAAAAAATAATAATTGAATTCCCGAAATTAATTTAATATTATTTCAACAATAATATTTTCCCCCGAAATTACATATACGACTTTCCCCGTGTTTAAGATATCGAACGTCCACGAATTTATTTAATTACTAATAATTAAATTAATTCGTTTCTTATTATCCGAGACTAGTACCACTCATCCTTATTATCATGTGGAACAAATCCACCTGCAGGGTTTACATGATAAACTTTATGAGCTCATCTCGGGGACGTAATCAACCCGATAAACGGGACACGGTTTCCTGTCTATAATCTATAGCATGCCGTGCGTACAATTACGATCCCCAATTTACCGAGAATCTCGACTAATCATTTAGTCTCACTCATTGGCAAGTCAAAGAACCGAGAATTGGACACACGCACCTATAATTATATAGGGATTAAGAATTCGTATATCCGTAATATCTGAGGTCTAGTTCGATTACTGCGATTAGTATAAATCGAACGCCCTCCCGTGGTCCTGCTCAATACACCAAGTGTACGAGTGTAACATGATAGTCAAGACCGACTATCTACCAGTCACACTACGACGTACCGATGGATTGTCCCTGTCCATCTAAGTCGTGAGCTACTGTTCGATAGTGTACGAGTAACCGACAGTATGATCTTCCGCGTGTCTCCTCACGCCATACTGTCTACAACGTATACATCAAGGACTATTGCATTAAATGCAATCGTGTTTGAATCATATCTCGAACTAAGGTATAGATAAGGAGTTCCGTATTTTCACTAAACTAGACATTTAGAATACAACTCCATCAGGAACCTCGGGTTCCACCATCACGGCCTTACCCATCACCGCATGCCACCTGCCACTTGTACCAGACTCACCAGATACTGTAGTATCTTCGTTTTCGTTAACCATTTTAGATTTCAGATCGAGATTTTCTGTAACTAAATTACCTGATGCTCGATCCTTCTAGCGCCAACTGTTTTGGGTTGTTTTTGCTCTTTGATGGTGTTATTCGCTGGTAACAGAGGGTTTTGGCAACAACACAAAATGTATATTTGTTATAGGTAAGTTAGCAAAGGGTAATAGTTTATACAGAAATCGTAAGTAGAAAATGGATGCTCAAGGCACCTCTTTATTCAAATATTCATACTTAGAATTCATTTTGAAATACTATGGTTTGCATGTCCCTTTTTTCCTCTCTAACACCTTTTATTTATACTAACCCATGCATGGCAAGATTATGCCACCTAATGCCCACTTATCGGCTCCTGATTGGACCACAACTCCACTAATGTCTAGCATTAAAAACCCACTTAACTCTAAACAAAGACTTTATCTCCTTCTCCAGTCAAATGCCTTTTGACCACCTGTTGATTCTGTGTTGGAGTTGTGTACTTAATGTCTAGATTTAAGTAACGGAAACTCACGATCCATTGCCACTAATCTATTTAATTAAATAAACAATTATTTGCGTTTAATTATTTATAATTAAATATATGCAAATTATAGTCCTGGATTTTATACGTTGTAGTTAGTATGGTGTGCATGGGCACACAGAAGATCATACTATCGGTTACTCGTATTTAATCGAACAGTTGCTCACGACCTAGATGGACACGGACCAATCCATCGGTATAGTCGTTGTGTGAGAGAGAAAATAATTTATCTTAATTATTTTATCACACTTGTACACTTGGTGTATTGGGCGGATCGTTTGAGATTTATCGATTAGGATTGCCGGCGATAATCGATTTAAGTCTCAGTGTATTTTATTCTTAATCCCCGATATTATTGCGGGTGTGTATATTTAATATAAGTGACTTTGATTTTCCAAAGGAATTGACCGGTTTATTTACTGGGTCAATTACCGGTTAAGTTGGGTCACTATATTTTATATATGACATGCCGTCACTATATTTTATATATTTTATATATGACATGAGTTCATAAGGAATTATTATGTAAACCCTGCAGGTGGATTTGTTACGCATAATAATTAAGGTTGAATGGTACTAGTCTCGGATATAAGAGATGAATAAATTAATTAGCAATAAATTAATTTTATTCATGGATATTTATATCTTAAATACACGGAATAAATAATACTACCGGAGAAATATTATTTGATATAATATGGTTTAATATTGGGAGTGCAATTAATTTATATAGTGGAAAATAAATTAATTAATATTGATAAGGATTAATCGACTTGAGCATTGGGCTCAATTTAATCTTCAATATTAGAAGCCCAATATTCCACCTCCTTTTGATCCCCTACGTAGCCTATAAAAGCACTACATGGTCTTCTCTATTCTCATAACTTGAAGATCACAATTCTAGAGAGAGAAAGGAGAGAAGGAGATCCATAGTGTTCGGAGGATCGTCGCCCACCCGACGTTCGAACAAGTGCAAGGAATACGTGGGAAGATCTCAAGGTCATCATAAGATCTCGTTTCTCCGCACAACGAATCGAAAGGTTAATTAAATATTTCCGCTATTTAATTCATGTATATTGAAATCAATTATCGGAAAAACAAGATCCAAGAGTCGAACCCGGATTAGACGAACGATCACGCGGTGGTGGCGAAGCCACCGGACCGCGGGATCGCCGCCTAGGGTTTCGGCGGCGTGGCGCATGGGACGATCCCCGGCTGGACGCCGGGGCGCGATCGATCGCGGGCAGCTGCTGGGCACGACGGCCCAGCTGGAGGCGTGCCACCCCAGGCGGCGGCGAGTCGCCGGACTCGCCGCGGGGGCTGCTGGGCAGCCCCACCCGATCGTGCGATGGCGCGATCCGTTCGATCGCGTGAACCCCGGTCTCGCGGGGGTTCGGCTGGGGGCGGGCTGCGTGCCTTCGGGTGCGTGGTCTCCAAAGGCCGGACTCCGGCGGATGAGTCGGCGTTCATGTGATCTCCGGCGAAGGGTTTGATCGGGTTATTGGTTTCCGCAAATTTAAATAACCCGGGATATCGAATTCCAACAATTGGTATCAGAGCGTACGGTTACGTTTTTTCGTTAATTGTTTCGATAATCGATTATCGTTGTTTATAGCCATAGATTAATTTAAATTGTTAAATTATTGTGCTATATTGTTCTACGTACTTGATTTTCTCTCTTATATGAGTTGTCTTTGTCGGAAAAATTATATATTAAAAATCGAGGGTTTTCGGACGAATCAAACCTAGATCGATCGACCGCGGCATGCTGGGCTCGAAGGGGCTGTGCGGGCTTCTGGGCGTGACCTAGACGTGGCTGGGTGTATGCCACCAGTGGTGGTGGTTCGCCGGCAGCCGGCGGTTGCGTTCGGTGGTTGCGTTGGCGGCATCGCGGACGGCTTCGCGAATCGGGCGGGCTGCCGGGGAGGTAACTGGAGGCAGCGAACGTATGGACTCGTCGACTTGGCGTTCACCATCGTGGGATGGTTCGCCGGAAGTCGACGGATGTCCGGCGAGTCGCGGCTGATCCGGTGAAGGTCCGCTTGGGCGCCGGCGTGATCGATCGAACGGCGAGTACGTTCAGCTCGATCGCGGGCTGCTCGGGCAGGTGGGGCCACATGGTCGCAGCGGGTCGATGGCATGGATCTTCAGTGAAGACGCCGTGCCGGAGATCGACCAGATCGCTGTTGAAGAAGACGATCGATTTTGCCTGCTGTTGAGATGTGCGTGAATTGCATGTTGGGCATGCATGTGCTGGAGGTGTACATCCATGAATTAATTGATTGGTGCGCATGTGCATGTTATTACATGCATGGGACAAAAATTAATTCTTGTACAGGTTTCGATTGGTACATCTTTGGGTTCGATTGGGTCGACCGGAAATTCGATTTTCGGTTCGTCCCGGTAAATCCGATCTTTACGTAAATAATTTAATCTTTCTAATTTTATTTAATTTAATTTTGGAATTAATTCAAATTTTATTTGGATTAGATTTCTTAATTATGGAATTAAATAATGGAATTAGATGGAGAGTTAAATTAGGAAAGAAAAATCCTAGTTTCTCTAGATATCCTATACCTACTTGGATTAGAAGTCTTAAGAAGAATCAAAATTCGATTTTGATTAGGATTCTTGAGATCTAATCTAAATAGGATTGAGAAATTATTAAAATATTGATTTTATTTAATTTAAGTATTTTATTTAAAATCTTTAGATTAATTCAAAATTTATTTTGGATTGGAAAATCTTGGATTTTATTTAGAATAGAATTAAATATGGAAATCAATGGATTTTAATAATATTGATTTTATTTAATTTAAGTATTTTATTTAAAATCATTAGATTAATTCAAAATTTATTTTGGATTGGAAAATCTTGGATTTTATTTAAAATAGAATTAAATATGGAAATCAATGGAATTGATTTTATTTAATTGGAGTATTTTATTCAAAATCATTAGATTGATTCAAATTTATTTTTGAATTGGAATCTTGGATTTTATTTAAAATAAATTAAATATGAGAATCAAAGAATTTTTCCGTCGCTCGGCAAAGTGTTCAAGACGTAGAATGAAGACTCAAGGCAAGCATGCTGGAATTCATCAAGGTACGAATAGTCGAGAAATAATTTTACTTGAGCAATTATTTGATTATTTGTGTACGTACTTGCATGAAATGTATGTTTGTTATTATGCTTATGTGTATTTAATTATGCATTAGATAGCGTATCCCTTTGTTATAAAAAGCTAAGTGGGAGAGAGAATGGAAACATTGCCATGGTCTCCATTGCTGTTCTCTTGGTGACTTTTATGGACTTTTGAAGTTCGTATAGACAAGTCATTGGAGGAGAATTCTTGTAATTCCTCTTACGAGAAACATTGATTAAGTTTGTCAAAACAATGCCTAATTTGTCTTTCCAAAACTGATTTCAAGTCGACTCATTCTCACCCCGGGGAGTGAAATGGAGCCAAAGCCACTTGGTCATGTCGAGGACACAAATTAGAGACTTTCGTGTCATTTGATGATTAGATCGATTGTCTGCTCGGCTCCCTCATTCTATGAGAGATAGGGTCGTTCGCATGGTGAATCACTGGTAAGAAACTTCGAGTTTCACTTATGATTCTCCGCGTCTTGATTTACAAGATCGAATGGATCAAGTAATTGGGAGTCAATTATAAAGATCTCTTGGTGTAGTAAACGTCCACACCACGTCGCTTGCTATACTAACGGATTTTGGATTAATTGATGTAGACAGTTATAAGGAATTGTGAAGAGTTGTGAAATCATCGTAAACGTCCACACCACGTGGCTTGCGGTGATGTAGCGATTCCAAACGATTTACTTTAGTACTGAGTAATGGTTTACACTTAGATACGCATTATAGTATTCCTCCCCACGAGGTTACGCTATAAGTGATGTATGACCGAAGAAAATCTAATTGCTAAATCATTTGGGTAGGTAAACGTCCACACCACGTGGCTTGCCTTATCTGATGGGATTTTAGATGCGATTAGTGGTTTAATGATATTATTTGAGGGAGATAATATCGGAGATTAAATCGATTGTTTGTTGTTATATGTGCTCATAGATTAGGAAATGGCCTTGAACCCACTTTATGTGATACGTAAGGATTTTAACTCACTGGTCCCTAAATGTAATGATTGGAATAGAGATCTAGACATTACCCAAACTGTTAAAGAGTACTAGTTAGTACTCAGTGAGCTTTGTCCTCCCGAGCCTATTGACATAGGCGGCTAGACAAGAAGCGATGAGGATACTCATAAAGGCCAGTCACTTCGAGGAAACGCTTAAAAACGTTTTTGAGATAATTGACCTTTTAGACGAGTTGAGACGGAAATCGCAAGCTCTTGTAGCCAATGCCAAAGGTTTCGAACCTAAAGGCATGAATCGGGGGAAAGGACAAGAAAGCAAAGAAACCCAGTGGTTCCTTTTGGACCACGAGATGGGACGAGAAAGCCATGAGGCAAGAATTCTCGTTGCAAACAGTCTGGGTACTGGAAGTCTGATTATCCTCTCAAAGAAAGTACGAAATCTTCTTTAGTCGTAAAACATAGTCAGTGGTATTATCTGCCGGAACCTGGTGTGTAGATATGGAACCACTGACGGTATGTGCATTTTAAATGCAAGGGTTCCAGGAAACCTGACGACTTAGAAAAGAAGAAATCGTAGTCTACATGGGCAATGCTGTGGAGGAGGCAGCAGTTGCAGTGGAGGACATTATAGGATTTCATTTTGAGTTATTGCTTTTATGTACCTTTCATATTAGAAAGAACTTTGTTCTGGATTTCTAATAAATGGATATTTTATTTCTTTTAACCATTTGATGGTTATAAGAAGAAATAATGATATTATCTATTTTGGTACATTAGCTAGCAATATATAAATGATGAATCCTGAGTCCACCACGATGCAACGAACCGTTTTATATAACTCGTTTTACTAATAAGAGATTTCTTTATTAAATCATTTATACTTGTGGATTCTTATGCTAAGTCATATTTATTCAAATAAGAAGTTCAAAGGTCGAAAATTGATTGTAAGATCAATTAAGTTGAAGGAGTGGACCTTCCAACCTAAGAATCTAATTTGAAAGATAATACGACTAAGCAATCCTTTATGGATATAAGATATAAGATCCGGACAAGTATTAGAATTTATTGACTCTGATTTATTATCAGAGCTTGGGATTGGATCCCAAGAGACTACACCATACAGTCTTCTGTAGGATTGGTGTGTCGATAATAAGAAATGGAACTCTTATAGAGATAGTAAAAGATGAGTTAAACGGAACTACCTATGTTCTATGGATATGTCTTGGAAACAACGGCACATTCAAATGTGGTTGTAGAATATCCTAGAAGAACAAAAGGTGTGTGTTCGATAGTACTATGAACCAGAAGGACGTTACAAGTTCTAACGCCCGGTTCTTAGAGGAAGACTATTAGATGAACCACAAGCCCTAAATGACATGATACTTCGGAAGAGAGAGAAAACGATTAAGACTTAGAACCAGCCGAACCGAGTAGCGGTACACCACTAACTGCACCTACTGTTATTACTGTTTATACACAGGAATGCCATTGTAGTGGGAGGTTGTTTGACAACCGGAGATATTCATAAGACTAGGAGAGTTTTGAACTCTGGACCTAGTATACATGAAATCAATCCCTGGATCTACATGAAGGCGGTACTAGATCTAAATGTGCCTTCTAGGAAAGCAATAAGGATTATTGCTAAGAGACAAGATCATTTAGAGTACAAGCTTAGTTGATGCATTTATGGATTGAAACAAAGCATTGAGTTCGTGGTACTTGCAAATTGATGAGATAGTCCATTTTATGGATTCATCAAAGCATAGACGAATCAAGTGTATGGGAAACGTGATGGAAACAAGGTGGTGTTTCTCGAAGGTTTTATGTAGATAGCATTTTATCATTGGTAACAGTGTAAAGATGTTGTCAGACATAAAATGATGGTTGTCTAGAAAATTCGATATATGAGATAAAGAAGAAGTTAGAGCATGTTCTTTAGATCTAGTATCTCAAGAAAAGAACATTGTACTTCTCTAGATATCTTATATGATTATGGTTCGTTTTAACATGCAAGATTCCGAGAAAGGTTCGTTACCTTTCAGAGACGGAATGCATCTATCTAAGGATATGTGTTTTGGAACACAAAAGGAGATAGAAGCAATGAAAGCGGATTCCTACACTTACAGTGAGGAAAGCTTAATAAATGCATTGTTGAAAACAAGAACCTGATATCGGCTATGCGGTTAGCATAGTGGGAGGATATCAATGTAATCCTGGAAAGGAATACTTGACTGCTGTAATGAACATTTTAAGTACTTTCGAAGTACTGGAAACTATGTTCTGGATTACGGAGCAAGCAAGCATTTCCTTTGGATTACATTCTCTTAGATTTCTAATCGAATAAGGACCGGTGTAAGTCGATATCAGGCTATGTGTTTCACTATTAAAGGAGAAGGAGTTTTAACATGGAAGAGTGATAAGCACGATGCTTTTCGGACTCTGCCATGGGTAACCAAATAGCGGCCTCAGAGGCAGCGGAAGTTTTGGTATAACTCCGGGATAATCTCTGGGACTTAGATGTGATTCTTAATTTGCCAAAGGCTATGTAAATAGCGGTACGATAGCAAATGGTAAGAAATCACAAGTCCATAAGTGTAAGATAACACATAGTGCAAGTACCACCTGATACGAGTCATCGTCGAGGGAGACGACGCTGTAGTCACCAAGATAACTTCAGAGCGGCAACCTAGACTGCTCATTCACATAGTACTTCTTGGAA
The DNA here is from genome assembly GCA_954870475.1 of Euphrasia confusa. NCBI lineage: Eukaryota > Viridiplantae > Streptophyta > Magnoliopsida > Lamiales > Orobanchaceae > Euphrasia > Euphrasia confusa. The sequence goes on along the minus strand of OX940956.1, from coordinate 37,741,666 downwards.
GTACAACTTAAGCACTGTTGGGATATGTCCTTCAACCCTACGTGTGCAATCGATAAAGTCATAAGGTCGTCTATGGATGTTAAATGATTATTCGATAATATTAATTGTTGGGAACAATATAATATTGATCGATAAATCACACCTACAGGGTCACACACGAGTCGGAATTAAGTTGCTTGTTATATTGATTTAGAATCAATACGTATGGATTTTCACATGCATAGGATGCATGGCATGCATGAGATGCATGGCTTGCATGGATGCATGTCACATGGTGTGACATGTCATGCCAAACAAGCAAGGGGACCACATCTAATGCCATTTGGCATGGTGATGTGGAAATGACCCTTCACCTCTCCATTATCCACCATTACTTGTGCATTATGATGCACATTAAGGTGGGGGTTACAAGGGAGGTTAATGGTGATCAATATAGTGATGAAAACATGTGTTTTCACATAACTTTTGATCAGCCACGAAATTCCACACAAGAAGAGAGAAAAGAGTGAGAGAATCACTCAAGAACAAGCAAGCAAGTTCAATTCCGGGTTCGTGTGCAACACGTAGAGGCCGGGCCATTTGTGCGGCTTCAACATCCGGACGATCTAAAGGAGTGACGAGGTCATTCACAAGAAGAGCTTCGAGAGACTGATCCATTTGAGGTGGTTCAATCGACTCAACACCACCTCAACGACATCAACGAATCACTTCGTCACCAAAAGTAAGATTTCGTTGATATCTCTCTATATATATATATTGGATGTATATATATATAAATATATGTGTGTCTATACATATAATGTGTGCCTAGATCTTCATGTTGTTCGTGTTTTATTGTTTTACACGCTTCCGCACACACGAACAAGGTAATCGAGCGATTGGATCGGCATCGAAAACCTTCAATTGGTATCAGAGCCTAGGGCTCGTGCACACTTTTGTGTTGGACACAATATGTTTAAATCAACATAAATGGCTTAATTGTGATTATGTTATTATGTGATTAGATATAAGGCCGGCCACCGTTAGTGGTCGGGTGAATGAAATTGTTTTTTTTTACGTACGATTGGCCATAGTTTTGGAGGGCTGCGTCCCTTGGAATCTTTTGTAATAGATAGGTTTTTTCTATTCAAAAAATGTATTGTTCAATGTGTAAGCAATGGATTGAATCCATGGATCTACATTGGATATCGGCTCTCCGGCGAAAACGAGAAGAAACGAAGCAAAACGAAGCGAAACGGGCAAAAACCAGGCTGCTGGAGCAAAACGGCGGGCGCCGTTTGTGCTCCGGCGGGCGCTGAATGGATTCGGCGGGCGCCGTTTTGGAAACGGCGACTGCCGAAAGGCTGATTTAGGTTCTGCCCCCTTCTGTACCCTTTTGGCGGGCGCCGTTTTGGAAATGGCGACCGCCGGAGGTGTTCGGCGACCGCCGTTTGTGAAACGGCGGGCGCCGTTCGTGGTTTTTGGGGTACGGACTAAGGTTGACCTAAATCGGCGGGCGCGGAACTGAAACGGCGGGCGTGGACCAGTCCAGAAGATGTTCAAGGCCTATTTTAATGCTTTTAATCTTTTCGTTTGAGAGTTGTGAGGTTCTAGGGGCCTTTCGATTACGTATTTAATTGCTTTGCTAGTTATAGGATGTTTTATGTTATAAATGTTCAACTTACATATAAACACCTATGCATGCAAGTTCCCAAAATAATGAGTATAATGTCTTGTCCAAAAACATCACACTCATGAAGCCCTCGATCATAAGTTGGTAGGTCCGCCTCAGCGGGGTACTACTTGTTATCTTGGGATAAGTGGGAGTAAAGGTTAGACCTTTACACGTGAGTTTGGTTTTCTCATCGATAGATCCACTGCAGGCGTGGCTATCGAGACATGAGATGAGAATGGGACTCTCATCGACCGAGAGTGACATTAGATGTCATTGACATGGGATGTCTACCTATCTTGGACTTCTTAAGTGCGGACTCAGTCGACTTAAGAATTTGCAAGATGAGGGTCTTGGGATCGTTTTGTTCAAGGGAACAAAGATATTAGATATCGATTGAACAAAATGGAATAAATAAGTAGATTGTTAGACAACCTTATTTGTTTACCGTTTTGTGGATGTTTACATACTTTAGTTATCTTTCTTTTATAGTTTATCATGTCAAATATCAACTCAATTCAAGTTTGGTTCAATTCTTGATTATGAAAAATTGAACAAATTTTCTTGATTCACAACGTAATTTGAGGATGGTCCTCAAACCCGAAGACAAGGAAAATGTGTTAGATAACCACATCCTAAGATATCATTGAACAACTCAATAGCATGTTCGGGGAATATGCTAAGATTGAGCAGTTCTGAATGACCAGGGTCATCGCTTCAGCTAGGCTGAATAAGAGAAATCTATAAGGACCACATGTACAGCAAATGATTGGATTATTTGCTTTAAGTGATCTCCTAAATTTTTCTAAGATGATGAGTCGTCAATTAAAAATGGACCCTAAGAGGGATATTCTTGTGATAAAGGATGAGGTATTCAAAAGAGCATGGGCAAGAAGGCTACTAGGGTTCCAAGGGAATCTCAATGCGTCTACTGCAAAAGTGTTGGACACTACTTGCAAACATATAAAAATTCATATTTTATTCAATTTCAAAACAAATGCCTAATTTGTCTTTCATTTGATGGATTATAAGGTTAGGATTATTTACACCTCGGGGAGTGATTTAATCCAAAACACTTAAGTTCATAAATGACACAAATTAGAGACTTTCGAGCCATTGGATGGCGTGAAACGATTGTCTGGTTGGCTCCCTCATATTTTATGAGAGATAGGGCTTCAATTGCATGATAATATCGCTGGTTAGAAAACTTCGATTTTTCACTTACGATTTATCACGTTTTGACATTGTATTAATTTTGAATGGGAAATTTGAATGAGACTCAATTATTGGGAATAATTGAATTTGCCCAAAGTTCAAAGAAGATGTGAAGAACGGGGTTGCTTCATCTTCAAGTATTAATGATATAGACATTAAACTTCACAAATTCTACATCTTGGGTATTGGATGCCAAATGTGGTTCTCACATTTTTATGTGGAGGAACTACATAGAAGTATAAGTTTGGTGAATAGAGATGTCGATCTACGAGCAAGAAATGGAGCGAAGGTCGCTGCATTAGCCGTATGATCATATGATGTTGTTTTGCCTTAGGGCCTTATTTTAGTATTATAACTATGTAATTTCGTACCTTCAATAAACAATGAATATTGGTTCAGTATTAGATACTGATGGATTAGTTTTTTCACTATTAAATAGTTTGGTAACTATTTTAATTGTGAATTATTCTTTGTTTTGGTACGATTATTATATTGTTTATGTATACTTTTAACTTGACAAATCATATATATCATTAAGACCAAAGGCCAAATCGAATAAGTATCGATGAGACATAACTGAAACATTGTTGATTAGATCAAATCAAAATCTAAACATGTAACGAAGCTTCTTTTAGAAGGAATTTTAGAATCATTTGACTTGGAGTCATTTGATACATGTGAATGATGTGTGATTGAAAAGATAACAATGTCATCTTTCTTGGAGAAAGGAGAACATGTGAGTAATTAGGGATGATCCATACTGATGTATGTGGAACCTATTAGTTCACAAGCACATGAAGGTTATGTTTCGGAAAAGAGAAAACAAACTATATTAGATATAGTTCGACCATTCGATGAGAGGTCTAAATGAACTACTGGTCTCTTTTGGGAACACACAATTCTAGACTTCAACTTATACACTGAATAGGACGCTGTCAAAAGTTGTTGATAAGACACCATACTAGGTATGGAAAGGGAGGGTCCCTAAATTGTTTTCATCAAGATTTGAGGTTCTAAAAGCTTCTCTGACGAGATTTATCTCTATAGAGCTTGAACTCAAATGGGATAAAAGTTTCCTTATGGTATGTCCATAATAAACTCGAGGGTACAACTTCTACGATCTATTTGAGAACAATATTTTGTTGCTCGAGATAGTGATTTTCTTGAAAAGAGTTATCTTTCCTAGAAATTCAGTGAGAGCTCGGTTGTCTTGAACGAGGTTCAAGTGAAACAACCAATGATGAATACTCAAGACTGGGTTGAGAGTATTCTTATGGTTTTGGAAGCCATACCAGCCCTCGTAGGTCCGAAAGGCATAAATCTATCTCTATTATTCAAATACTTAGATATTGTGACCAATGAGAGATATGAATTCATGCTTTTGGAAAGCGGTGAACCTTCGACCTAATTCCAAGCTATGACGAGTCCAGCTACTGAAAATTGGCATGGTGCCATGAAATCTGAGATGATATCAATATCCGATAATCAAGTTTGGAACTTGATATATTTGCATCACGGGGTTAGACCCAATGAATGCTAATAGATCTTTAAGATCTAAACAGACAGATGGAAAACCTAGGGTTTTCAAAGCAAGGTTGATGGTAAAAATTTTATTCACGAGGTGGATTATGGAAAAACTTTCACCAGTTCCTTTGATTAAATCATTCAGATTATCTTAGCCATTGCTACTCATCTTGATAATGAGTTATGGTAATATTAGATGTTAAAACTAACTTCTTGAATTGGATTCTAGAAGAGAATGTGTTTTGACACAGCCAAAGAGTTTTATCGATCCTAATAAGGCTGAGAAATTATGCAATCTTATAATTCCATTTATGGAATAAAGCAAAGCATATCGGAGTAGCAATCTTCAGTTCAATGAATCCATACTGGGTTTTGGATTTCAGAGGAACTCGGAAGAGTCTTGTTTTACAAGAAGAACAGTGGGAGTTACGTTGTATACATTGTGTTGTATGTCGATGACATACTCCTTATTGGAAACAATGTTTCTATGCTTAATTCTATTAAAGAATGGCTTGGAAATTGTTTTTCAATAAAGGATCTTGGAGAAGCACAGTACATATTGGGCATCAAGATCTGTCGGAACAGATCGAAAATGATGTTTGGACTTAGTCAAGTGACCTACAATGATAAGGTACTTGATAAGTTCAGAATGAAAGACGCCAAAAAGGGTCTCATTCCAATGAGTCATGGCACATCTCTTAGCAAGATGCAAGGCCCTACGGGACTTGATGAGAAAAAGAGGATGGAAAACATTCCTTATGCTTCGGAAATAGGGTCTATAATGTATGCCAAGATATGTACACGATCGGACGTATCGTATGCTTTGAGCATGACGAGTCAGTTTCAAGGAAATCCAGGTGAGGCGCGTTAGACTGCGACCAAGAATATTCTTATGTACCTTAGATGGACAAAAGAAAATTTTGTTGTCTTTGGAAGACAAAAGGAGTTGATATTAACTAGCTGTTTGAATGCTAACTTCAAAACAGACTAAGATAATTTCCGATTTTAATCTGGTTATATCTTTTGTCTGGTTAGAGGTGATATTTGCTGGAATAGTTCCATGCAATGCAATATAGCTGATTAAACTACAGAAGCTGAGCACAGTATTGCATTGGATGCAGTAATGTTGGCAGTTAGGATTTGAAAGTTCTTGAATGAACTAGGTGGCGTAACTAGCTCAGCCCATCCGATAGTTCTCTATTTATAGTAGAGTTATCGCGCAAGCAAATGAGCTAGGAAGCACCACAAGTCTAAAACTGGTGCTCAGGAAGTTCCACATTATCTGGGAGATAGTTTTGTGGAGACATCAAGATAATAAAGTTGCAACTTTTGGTAAGGTTGCAAACCCGCTTTCTAAACCTCTCCAGCAGTTTAAGCTTGAGGCTTTCACGACTGCAATAGATATCAGACATCTTAGAGATGGTTTGTGATTTCTATTACTGTATTAGATACTTTTGGAGATTTGGTAAACATTCACTCATATGTATAATACATAATTCTTCATATAAATATGGTTTAATTTATATGAATTGTCCAAATGATTAAGTTATATCAATTGGGTTATGAGGTCGACTTACCGCATAATGAAGTCCCAATGGTTGAACTGATATACTTGAATCATATAGCTGTTCCTGGTTCGTATAATCGAGTACGGACAAACTGATAATACAAAGAACTAGATTGTAATGTGTACTATAGCGCCGCTTCATGGGCTAGTGATGTGGGACATCAAGTACAATTACATAGATATTAGCTGGGAGCTAATGATCGAACAGACCCGACTGGAATAGTATTTAAGATTTCGAGTCATAATACTATTTCATTGACTGTCGAGCAATTTCCTCTGACCTGAGTAGTCCAGAGTGATTCCATTGTGAAATGGTGTACTTTGATACAAGTAAACGCCTTTCGTAAAAGGAGGTTATAAAACTTTTTATTAGGTATATCAGGAAGCAAGTGGGAGAGCTTGGATTGACAAGATGGGATTGTCCTCCATTTTATAATGGGATAAATGTCTTACCGGCCACTTGGAGAGTCGAGACTGTGGAAAATACGTGGCCACGTCCAGATACGTATCATAGTGATAAATCTGGTTTTACAGTCTGTCTCAAAGTCCAAGAAAGGTTTGAACCGATTGAGGATGACTCGAGTCTTGCCTCAAGTTCAAACTTAGACATAAAGTGACAACAGGAAGTTGGCAGCACACTGGCTCTGAAGGCCAAGTGGGAGATTGTTGGGATATGTCCTTCAACCCTACGTGTGCAATCGATAAAGTCATAAGGTCTTCTATGGATGTTAAATGATTATTCGATAATATTAATTGTTGGGAACAATATAATATTGATCGATAAATCACACCTACAGGGTCACACACGAGTCGGAATTAAGTTGCTTGTTATATTGATTTAGAATCAATACGTATGGATTTTCACATGCATAGGATGCATGGCATGCATGAGATGCATGGCTTGCATGGATGCATGTCACATGGTGTGACATGTCATGCCAAACAAGCAAGGGGACCACATCTAATGCCATTTGGCATGGTGATGTGGAAATGACCCTTCACCTCCCCATTATCCACCATTACTTGTGCATTATGATGCACATTAAGGTGGGGGTTACAAGGGAGGTTAATGGTGATCAATATAGTGATGAAAACATGTGTTTTCACATAACTTTTGATCAGCCACGAAATTCCACACAAGAAGAGAGAAAAGAGTGAGAGAATCACTCAAGAACAAGCAAGCAAGTTCAATTCCGGGTTCGTGTGCAACACGTAGAGGCCGGGCCATTTGTGCGGCTTCAACATCCGGACGATCTAAAGGAGTGACGAGGTCATTCACAAGAAGAGCTTCGAGAGACTGATCCATTTGAGGTGGTTCAATCGACTCAACACCACCTCAACGACATCAACGAATCACTTCGTCACCAAAAGTAAGATTTCGTTGATATCTCTCTATATATATATATTGGATGTATATATATATAAATATATGTGTGTCTATACATATAATGTGTGCCTAGATCTTCATGTTGTTCGTGTTTTATTGTTTTACACGCTTCCGCACACACGAACAAGGTAATCGAGCGATTGGATCGGCATCGAAAACCTTCAAGCACGTGATGAGTATGGGAGTCGGGAGTTTGGAGGAAATGACTAGACCTTAGTACAAGTGGGAGATTGTTGGAGTTGTGTACTTAATGTCTAGATTTAAGTAACGGAAACTCACGATCCATTGCCACTAATCTATTTAATTAAATAAACAATTATTTGCGTTTAATTATTTATAATTAAATATATGCAAATTATAGTCCTGGATTTTATACGTTGTAGTTAGTATGGTGTGCATGGGCACACAGAAGATCATACTATCGGTTACTCGTATTTAATCGAACAGTTGCTCACGACCTAGATGGACACGGACCAATCCATCGGTATAGTCGTTGTGTGAGAGAGAAAATAATTTATCTTAATTATTTTATCACACTTGTACACTTGGTGTATTGGGCGGATCGTTTGAGATTTATCGATTAGGATTGCCGGCGATAATCGATTTAAGTCTCAGTGTATTTTATTCTTAATCCCCGATACTATTGCGGGTGTGTATATTTAATATAAGTGACTTTGATTTTCCAAAGGAATTGACCGGTTTAATTACTGGGTCAATTACCGGTTAAGTTGGGTCACTATATTTTATATATGACATGCCGTGAATACTTGACGGGAAAGTGTATCCCGTAAGGGTTGATAATATCCCCGAGATGAGTTCATAAGGAATTATTATGTAAACACTGCAGGTGGATTTGTTCCGCATGATAATTAAGGTTGAATGGTACTAGTCTCGGATATAAGAGATGAATAAATTAATTAGCAATAAATTAATTTTATTCATGGATATTTATATCTTAAATACACGGAATAAATAATACTACCGGAGAAATATTATTTGATATAATATGGTTTAATATTGGGAGTGCAATTAATTTATATAGTGGAAAATAAATTAATTAATATTGATAAGGATTAATGGACTTGAGCATTGGGCTCAATTTAATCTTCAATATTAGAAGCCCAATATTCCACCTCCTTTTGATCCCCTACGTAGCCTATAAAAGCACTACATGGTCTTCTCTATTCTCATAACTTGAAGATCACAATTCTAGAGAGAGAAAGGAGAGAAGGAGATCCATAGTGTTCGGAGGATCGTCGCCCACCCGACGTTCGAACAAGTGCAAGGAATACGTGGGAAGATCTCAAGGTCATCATAAGATCTCGTTTCTCCGCACAACGAATCGAAAGGTTAATTAAGTATTTCCGCTATTTAATTCATGTATATTGAAATCAATTATCGGAAAAACAAGATCCAAGAGTCGAACCCGGATTAGACGAACGATCACGCGGTGGTGGCGAAGCCACCGGACCGCGGGATCGCCGCCTAGGGTTTCGGCGGCGTGGCGCATGGGACGATCCCCGGTTGGACGCCGGGGCGCGATCGATCGCGGGCAGCTGCTGGGCACGACGGCCCAGCTGGAGGCGTGCCACCCCAGGCGGCGGCGAGTCGCCGGACTCGCCGCGGGGGCTGCTGGGCAGCCCCACCCGATCGTGCGATGGCGCGATCCGTTCGATCGCGTGAACCCCGGTCTCGCGGGGGTTCGGCTGGGGGCGGGCTGCGTGCCTTCGGGTGCGTGGTCTCCAAAGGCCGGACTCCGGCGGATGAGTCGGCGTTCATGTGATCTCCGGCGAAGGGTTTGATCGGGTTATTGGTTTCCGCAAATTTAAATAACCCGGGATATCGAATTCCAACACTCTGACACCTCCCCCACGGATATTCCCGTGTAATAAGTCTGACACTACCGTGCGGTCGTTCCCGTCCAAGCTCTTCTCTGACTTCTGTTAGTTGCCTTTCTAGGTCTTTTTCCATAGGTTGATTCTGACTTGCACAACTGATGACGTGGCTACCTCATTGTTGAAACGTGTCGGTGACCGTTTTATCGGGTATAACAAAGTGAAAGAAAAGATCATATTGTACATTTGCATTCCCTTTTGAAATTTCTTACTCATCGGGCCATTTTCGTACGATAAATCTTTGTACTTTTGTGGAGAGTCCATGATGGCTGGTAACTTAATTTTACCTGAGTACGAAAAACAGTTTTTTAACTATGTTAATATATAAATAAAACAAATTATCTACAAAAAAAAATATCATTATGAATACACAAATGACATAAAATATAATAACAAATACTGACCATGAACGCAACACAAATTATACTTTGGAAGTCCTGATAAATTTTTGGCCTTTTCTATTTCTCATCTCTCCAGAATTTAGCGCTACAATGGCTACATTTCCAAACAGGATCGTCAATGTCGTGATAACCTTAAAAAAATGAAAATTTTTAAATTTTTATTAATTCATGCTTATTAAAAAGTAAATTAAAAATAATGCATGCTGCTGAAAAAAAATTAACCTGGATATTTTGTATTCTCCTTAGCAAGTCCTTGATTATTCGCTGTGCAAGCACCTGGCTGATTTTCTTTTTCCTTTCGCTTTGGAGCTCCGATTGTTCTGGTTTTCTTTTTCCTTTCGCTTTGGAGCTCCGATTGTTCTATTTACTGCTGAAGGGACTACATTATTGTGAATTGGAGTATTTGAAGTTGATCCTTCGCATGTCGCCATACCACTATTTATCAAAACAGAACTTTGACCACTCTCGACAATAGGAGATTTATTAGTAGATCCGCCTAAACAAATCATAAACTGTTATCAGTCATGTATTCTTCAATAATAATATAAAGGTTAAAAATTGTGAAATAGTTCGGCATACTAAATTGGACTTGTACGCCATCGAATTCTTTACCCAAATTGACAATCTTGATCCGTCGTATATTCTGATCGGCAGTAACATTCACGGTAGATGACTCTAAAATAAAACCATCTGATTGTAGATATATAATAAAAAGATAAAAATATTTAACGAAACACGTTGATCGTATAAAAATATAAATTGTAAAATAATATGTATTTATTGTTTATTAACAACGTTGCTTGAAAATAATAAGATTACCAAAAGAGTTCGTGGTAGACAGAGCTTTCTTCTTATTTTCCGCTCGGTTGGAAATATTGATTTTCCCTATACGAATTAGTGAGAAATTATTATCAACTTTTCAAAATATACAGTTCTCAAACACAGTGGAATGATACAGAAGAACTTTTGTTGAAAATTCGTAACTCGCTTTCTCACATGATTTTTTTTCCTCTTGGTTGACATTGATCTCAAGAACTTGATATATACTCCTATATATTACTGTTAAATAAGAAATAGAGAGTAAATAATCATTAATCAGGTTGTATATAAATTGATCTCTTTATGTATACTACATGACAAAATAAGAAGATAAATAAATTCATAATAAGAAATATTTAGAATCAATTAGGGTTCTTCCCCAGCACGTGATGCTTTGGTGTCGTGTTCTTGACAGCACACGATGCTTTGGTGTCGTTTTCTTGACCAGCACCTGATGCCCTTGCCAACATTTACAATTCATTCATCATATATATAATGCCTAGGAAAAATATTTAAAGGTTATAAATATTAATAATTATTAGGAAGAATATAAATAAAAACATAACTTGTGAAAAAGATATTCTATTTGCGTGTGGTATTCACCTTACCTCCGGGAGGGGATAAACCATACAATGCGCATGGAGTTGATTATTTTATAGAATTTCTATTTAATATATATTTGATATTATATATTATATTATTTATTATATATATTTCATTTTCTTCTTAATATTGAGTGCAATGGTTGTTAATGAAGTAATCCTTGAGAAATGATGCTCCTTGATTTTAATTTCCCAATTTGTTATTTGGATTCGATAGGTATGAGAATGTCACTTTGCCGACGAATTCTGGCGAAGACTTGTAGCAGAACTAATGATGGGCTTGGCTCATTAGCTGATTTTAGTAACCCTAATTTGTATTCTCTATAAATAGAAGAGGTAACACCTCATTAAAGAGACTTAAACATTTCCCCAAAAATTCATAGATAGCATTATATCCTTGTTCACTACTCAATCCTCAAAACCTCTATTTTTAGTTGATAATTAAAAAACACGATTTTCGGACTATCAACACTGAGTATTTTACCGAGTAAAATATAATTTTGTTGAATTCAAGAATGAATCAATACTTCTTTTTAAATTATAAAAAAAATTATAAGTAATTAAAAAGAAGTACGTTATTAAGGACAGATGTTTTTACTGTTTTTTATATTTTCTTATGCAAGCACCAATTTTTTTACAATATGAATAAGAATTATTTATATAATTTTATTACAGTATTTTTTTATTAATAATTAAAAAAAACATATTATTATTTTAAAAATTTTAAAATACATAGTGTTTTATATATGATTTTTTTTTATAAGGAGGAGAGACTAGAAACTCACCCCCACCCGATTGGAGGTCTCTTGATCGGGTATGATGTAAATCGAGGAATGTGCCCGAGTAGCAGACACCTGTGCGAGAGAGCCAACATGTCGAACCCCAGGACAAACTTTCATAATATTTCAATGAAAAATTATATCACCCGAGATTCGAACCATGCATCGCCGGAGAATTACACCCACATCATCACATGTCTTACCACTCGGCTATGCTCCTGAGGACTATATATGATTTTTTTACAGTAACAAAGGGCAAAAACAAATCTTTGTAAGTCTGTTTGAAGATTTGTGTTAGTTTTTAATTTAGGATCTGCTTATTTTTAATCATTTTGTTTTTCTGATTAATAATAGAATAATTGATCTACTGGAATAATTGATCTACCGTAATACAATTTAATTTTTTATATAATATTATATAGGATAGTAATGGGTATGTTTTTAAAAGGGTATAATAGATATATTAAGTTGTGAATTAAGTAAAAATAATAAAAGATAAAATTTAAAAAATGTGTATTTAGTAAATTGGTGAACTTAGTGTTTTTTGAGTGTAAATAAAATCATCATTTAGATCACTACTATTTCATAATTTTTTACCCTTTTTCTATTACAAATAATTGACGGACTTTTCTTATTGAGTATCTCACAATAGTTTATACACGAAACTTATTTTTATTTTATTTTTAAAAGTTATAAAATAATTTTTTTTTTTAATTTCCTAACCTACAAAACAAAGTATGTCAACTTTGCTTACACGAGAATTAATTTGTATTTGACACTACTTTACTAGTATTACTTTTTTTTTATTAATTTGTCAACTTTAATACTAGTATTACTTTACTAGTATTAATTTGTCAACTTTGCTTACACGAGAAATAATTTTTTTATTTTTCATCATGCGGGCGTATTACTTTAATATTATAGTATAAAATTTTGTGTTTGCATCATATACTGTATTAGCTCGAATATTTCAATCTAAAATTATTTTCACAAATTTTTCATAAATATTTAAAAAAAATATTAAGATTGATCGAGTAGTAACAAAACAAAACAAACACAAGCCACAAAACAAATATTATCATATTTTAAATCTTGTCCCCATCAACCTTGTAATGTTCGTCAATATTTCTACTTAGAAAAAATTGAAAAACTAAATATTAAAAAATATGTATTAATAAAATAATAAAAATAAATATAAACAAGAAGAGAAAAAAATAAAATTATTACAAGAAAAATATTATTTGTACTAATGTAATGTTGTCAACGCTTCTACTTAGAAAGATTTGAAAAAATAAATATTCAAAAATAAGTATTAATAAAATCATAAAAATAAATATAAACAAGAAGAGAAAAAACAAACTTATTACAAGAAAAATATTATTTGTACTACTATGAATAGATCGTGTTCTTAATCATAACTTTAAACTTATTTTTATTTATAAAATTAAAATTAATTAAAATTAATAATAATTAATTATTATATAGGGTCGGGCCTACAAGAGGCCGAGCTTACTAAAGCCCAAGTTCGACCTATATATAATATGAGCTTCATTTTTCGGCCCAAGCTCGGCTCGACCCTAAATAATATTAATCGACCGAGGCTTTTCTTAGGGTCGAACGAGCCGAGTTAGGGCCGGCCCGACCCGATTGACAGGCCCACCTACGGATAGGATTTCGAAAATTTTGAATGCATATTTGTTGTGAAATGAACAAATATTTTAAATAATAAATGGACATTTTAAAAAAATAATTATCTTATATTATAACATAATCTTAATCTTTAGTCTAATTATAAAAAAAGAAGGATTTATCCAATCCACCCCTTTATATGAGATCTCTTATTTAGGGTGGAAATATGCATTTTTCATGTTAGTCAAGAAACTACCGAATAAACAAACGGGATATAATAAATCATAATCCCAAATATTCACTTCATACTCCCCCAAAACTGAATCTTTTGTTCCGGCGATTTGCGACTTTAGAACTGTGATAAAGACGGACCAGTTTTTCTTCCAATTCACAACTCCTAGTGAACCGAGAATCAACTCCACGCAATTTTATCCCTATAGGCTCACCTGTAATGAGATAAGTTTATTGGACACCCGATTGCAATCTGCAACCCTAGCTTTTAAGGTATGACTTTCGATATATGATTTTCATTTTTTCTCCCGTTGCAATAACTAGAAGTGCATCATTGTGTGTTTAGATTGCCTTCCAGGTTTAGGGTTCTGCGATTTTTGATTTAATTCTACCAAATTTAATAGTAATTATGGGAGGATTGAATCTGTGTACCTGTTTTAGTGTTCCTTACTTTACTAACTTTGGCAACCATTGCTTCCGAGCTACGAGGAAAGTGGCAGGATAACAGATGGCGACATGATGATATCAATGAAGCTCGATGGGACCAACTAACTCATATGTGTAGACCGCGGAAACAGAAGGTATTGGGTCCTAGTGTGTAGGTTTTTTTGGCTCAAGGAAAACGAAGAAAAAAAATTAATTGAAAATGCAGTCCTAGCTCTTATTTCTCAAAAAATATCTGTTTTTCTATTTCAAATGAGATTTTTCTCAATTTAAAAATTCATTTCAGGTGCAAAATATTCGTAGGTGTGTTGAAGAGATAGTGTTCACCCTTCACTTATCCTAGACTTGATTTGGAGGTTTGTGACTCAATTATCCTTCTCCCCATTAAATATTCTCATTAATTCGATATTATGTGCCTGGGTTGGTGCTTGAAATGCCTTATTTTTGTTGCCACTTAGGTTTCAAAACACATGAACCACTTGCTGAAGACACCTTTCTGCATACATCCCAAAACAGGTTTAACGCTGACCTGCTCTTTTATCTTCAATCTGTAATTGTCAGCATGTTATAAAATACTTGAAAATGCTTCATGGTAAAACCCTGATCCCTCGAGGTTACTCGTGTGTTATATAAATGATTGATTTCCCCTTCTCTCAGGCCGTGTTTGTGTTCCCATTGATCCCAAACGTTGTGAAGAGTTTAATCCTTCCACCATGCCTACACTTTCGATCGAGGGTGAGTTCAAATACAATTTACTTGAATCATAAATACATTTTTTGTGTGGAGATATTAAATTTCGTTAACATGCAAATACAATTTACTTGAATCATAAATACATTTTTTGTGTGGAGATATTAAATTTCGTTAACATGCAGGTTCTAGAAGAACTTAACACGGGAGCCATGGGAACTGGAGGCGAGGAAGGTATAGTCCATCCTTTGTGCATGTGATGTTTGCATTTGTAGTTACTTAGTGTCATCTTGTTCTTTTTAATGGTAGATCTGGAAAACGCCTCACTTGGCGAATCAATCAGATATTTTAGGTCATCTTTCTTGCACCCTTTGCTGAAGTCTTGCAAGGTATAATAATCATAAGCCGAGATTAAATTCTCCGATTTTCATTTTTTAGGAAGATAGTAAAATATTCATTTTATTTAAAAAAAAATTAATAGGTTTCCCTGCAGGAAGAGATTGAGAGTTCATATGCTGCTAAAATTCAACTGTCAAAGAACTCCTCTCTAAGCTGGTAGACATTTACTATATTAATTGCAACACTGATTGAAACTTGTTCATAGACATAACACTTATTAGTGCTAATAGTTTAACCTTGATAACAATGTTGGCTTGGGTGTTAATACAATAATGGTTTTAACTACATGTCAGAATATGTTACATACACTGCACCAAATTGGACAGTGTAGTTGGTAGTTCAGAATTCAAAAGTTGGGATATTAAATAAACAAACAAGTATTTAGTAGTGTAATAAACAAATTTCAAAATCAATTACAAACATTGTACCTTTTTGCACAGTGTATATTGTAGTTCTAGATTCATAAAGTGGTTTAATCGTTTACGCACATGTAGTTTACTATATTAATAGTTGCACTGACTGAAACTTGTTCATGGACATAACATCTATTAGTGTCGATAGTTTAATCTTGATAACAGGGTTGACTTGGGTGTTAATCCAATAATAGTTTTAACTGCATGCCAAAATTTGTTACATACACTGCACCAAATTGGACAGTGTAGTTGGTAGTTCAAAATTCTTAAATTGGGCTATTATTTAACGAACAAGTATTTAGTAGTTTTATAGATAAATTTCAAAATTTATTACAAACACTCTTACCTTTTGCGTAGTGTAAGATTGAAGTTCTAGATGCATAAAATGTTTTAATCTTTTACGCACGGGTAGTTTACTAGATTAATAGCTACACTAACTAAAACTTGTTCATGGACATAACACATATTAGTTCCAATAGTTTAACTTTGATTACAGTGTTGCCTTGGGTTATGGTAAATAAGGGTCTAACTGCATGTCATAATCTATTACACACAGTGTACCGGCTTGGGCAGTCCATTTGGTAGTTTAAATGTAATCTGTGTGGCTGAATTACATCATAACATGTACTTGTGTCAATTGTACTTGAGAGATTGATTGGTCAGTGACAAGAAATTGTCTTTAACCACAGTGCAAGTGTTGATGATTTAAATTAATTCGTGCTCATTTGTTTGCAAAAAATATTGTTTCTGATCTACATGTATATGGTCTGTTTAATCGTATATAGGTAGCGGCCGAGAATTTGGACACAGTGGCAATGCATGATTTAATCCTGATTCCGTTGACCCACATAGTGTTAGTTTTTCGTTGAAATGATTGTCACAATATTTTGATATTTTTTCATTGGAGTTTGACCTTGAAGATTTGTGTTATCAGTTTTCATAGTTGAAGTTTTCATAAGTAGGCTACCAAAACTTTTTCTAAATAGATTTGGAACAGTAAAACCAACAGACACCAATTCCAAAAGAAACAAGTGTATAATGTAAACTACAGTGTAAGTTAATGTGATAAATAAACGTCACACGTCAACCTATATATAACTGGAAACATGGGACATTTTATCAAAACTTGAAATGACGTATAGTAGCTTGTGCTTAAACGTATGATGCCCAACTAACAAAAAAACAAAACTCCTAAAAAGTCAGGTTGTATCAATTATCCCCTGAAAGTTACTAAATTAACCAACACTGCCCATTTAACATCACAACCTAATATGGAGTCCTAATGCTCAGCTGCATGTCTGTAGTTTGTTCTCGATAGTGATATTGTCATGATTTTTTGAGCCACACACGTACGATGACTGTTCATAGCCAAGCAATACACATGGTCGTGCAATTGAGCAATTATGCCTTGAACACTCATTTTTCTGTCTATACCCAAACGAAATACATGAGTTTAGTTATATCTTTTTCAGTGAAAATCGCAAATGGAAAAATACACAACATTTTCTTGATGCCATATGACTGTTTATGGACAAGAAATATCTTCAGAAAATGGTCCACATATTAAACCTATGTCGTAGTTGCAAAATCAAAGACTCGAAAAATAAAACGACGGCAATGGAGATGAGACAACAAGACCAATACTTTCCAGAAAGAGGAAACATAGTTCTTGGTGATTATTAAACCATCAAACCCAATTATTCATATTCAACCTCGGTTGAAAAAAATGAAGTTCAACTGGCCATTCAAAAAACACAGAAGTAATTATTGGATACAAGTGGAAAATGTGTGTGATAAACTTCATACTAAATAACTTCTTTGCATGTTTTCTTGTTGTGGTTTTTGAATTTCTTACAACGACTACACTTGATTATCCGTTTGACCTCGCTCATATTCTGTAACCTAACTTGTCTTGGTATGTTGTTGTTGGAAATCGACTACCCGGGATGCGTTCGTTCGATCACTCGAACATCCGAACGATCCCAGTCGACCTCCAGACCCGCTACTCCATCCACGTGCCCAGCCCGAGCCCCGATTCACGCCCAGCCGTTGCCCCGGAGGACAACCGCGCAAGCCGGAGTGGGCTGCCCGAAAAAGAGCAAAACGGCGGTCGCCGTTTGTCCTTCAGCAGCGCGGACAGCAGCGCGATCTGCTGTTCCGGGCTCGTTTCCGGGTCGTTTTTCCTCTTCCGACTACCGATCCGGAGGTCCTTGAACCCCCAGTAGTCGTGGAATACAACCCACAACCCCGGAACCCGATCTACGTTCATGTATGATCAACGAGAAAATAGATCGAATGAAATTGCGGAATAGAGATCCGATCTCATACCTTATCGGTCGATGGTTGAGACCTTAGAGCTTCTAACGTATGACTCTTCCCGTCTCCATCCGTTGTGTGGGCAACGATCCGCTGGAAATTCCTTGTCTGCTCTCTCCTTTCTCAAACCACCGTATGAATTATTCTCTGGTGAGAAAATAATTTATTTGCGTTAACTTTTATTTTAACAGAGAAAACTTTTATTTGCGCTAAGCAAAATAATTTTTCTCTGCTGAAATAATTATTGCGGCGTTCTGTAGGTTTTAGGAGAGGGCAAGGGGGGGTTTATATAGAGTTACGTTAGGGACCTTAGGTTAAATTACATATACGATTTTCCCCGTGTTTAAGATATCGAACGTCCACGAATTTATTTAATTACTAATAATTAAATTAATTCGTTTCTTATTATCCGATACTAGTACCACTCATCCTTATTATCATGTGGAACAAATCCACCTGCAGGGTTTACATGATAAACTTTATGAGCTCATCTCGGGGACGTAATCAACCCAATAAACGGGACACGGTTTCCTGTCTATAATCTACAACATGCCGTGCGTACAATTACGATTCCCAATTTACCGAGGATCTCGACTAATCAATTAGTCTCACTCATTGGCAAGTTAAAGAACCGAGAATTGGACACACGCACCTATAATTATATAGGGATTAGGAATTCGTATATCCGTAATATCTGAGGTCTAGTTCGATTACTGCGATTAGTATAAATCGAACGCCCTCCAGTGGTCGTGCTCAATACACCTAGTGTACGAGTGTGACATGATAGTCAAGACCGACTATCTACCAGTCACACAACGACGTACCGATGGATTGTCCCTGTCCATCTAAGTCGTGAGCTACTGTTCGATAATATACGAGTAACCGACAGTATGATCTTCCGCGTGTCTCCTCACGCCATACTGTCTACAACGTATATATCTAGGACTATTGCATAAAGTACATGAAAGACAAAATGCCGACAATTTGATTAATAGACAATAAAACACAGATAAGGAGTTCCATATTGTCACTAAACTAGACATTTAGAATATAACTCCATCAATCTCCCACTTATACTAAAAGTCTAGTTGCCCTCTCCCATACATCCGATACCCATCCCCTTCACGTGTCTCTTGAACGCTTCCGCTGGAAGTGCCTTCGTAAAGGGGTCTGCCAGGTTATCCGCTGATGCAATCTTGGTGACAACTGCATCGCCTCTCTTGACGATGTCTCTAATCAGGTGGTACTTGCGATCTATGTGTTTACTCGCATTGTGGGCTCGTGGTTCCTTCGCATTTGCCACTGCACCGCTATTGTCACAATAAATTGTGATAGCTCTAGGCAAATTAGGAATCACATCTAAGTCCATGATGAAGTTCCGGAGCCACACCGATTCTTTAGCTGCCTCAGAGGCTGCTACATATTCGGCTTCCATGGTGGAGTCCGAAATGCATTTCTGCTTAACACTCCTCCATGAAACTGCTCCACCTCCCAATGTGAACACATAGCCTGATGTAGACTTTCGCTGTTCCTTATCAGATTGGAAATCCGAGTCTGTGTAACCAATAGGAATCAACTCGGACGCTTTGTAACTCAGAACATAATTCCTAGTCCTTCGCAGGTACTTAAGTATGTTCTTTACAGCAGTCCAGTGACCCTGTCCAGGGTTACTCTGATATCTAGCTACCATGCCTACGGCATAGCAGATATCAGGTCTCGTGCACAACATAGCATACATTAGACTACCCACTGCCGAAGCATAAGGAACCGTCTTCATGTAATCTATCTCCTTTTGTGTCTTGGGACACATATCCTTAGATAGACGAATTCCATGGCAGAAAGGTTGAGAACCTCTCTTGGAATTCTGCATGTTGAAACGAGCTAGAATCGTATCAATATATGAAGCCTGGGACAAGCTCAATGTTCTTTTCTGGCGATCCCGTATAACCTTGATCCCAAGAACATGCCCTACTTGTCCTAAGTCTTTCATATCGAATTGCTTGGACAACCATCCCTTTATGTCTGACAACATCTTCACATTGTTGCCAATTAGAAGAATGTCGTCTACATAAAGCACGAGAAACGCCACGCTGTTTCCGTCACTTCTCCGGTATACACACGACTCGTCCATGCTTTGAATGAATCCATAAGACTGGATAACCTCATCAAACCGCATGTTCCAAGATCTAGAAGCTTGCTTCAATCCATAAATGGATCGCTTCAGCTTACACACTAGATGCTCTTGGCCTTTCTCGATGAAACCCTCTGGCTGTCTCATATAAATGGTCTCGTCAAGATTCCCATTCAAGAATGCTGTCTTGACGTCCATTTGCCACACCTCATAATCCATATGAGATGCTATAGACAAAAGAATCCGGATCGACTTTAGCATAGCTACCGGCGAAAAAGTTTCCTCATAATCGATCCCTTCTTTCTGAGTGTAACCTTTCGCAACAAGCCTAGCCTTGAAGGTTTCAACCTTCCCGTCAGACCCTCTTTTCCTCTTGTACACCCACTTGCAACCAATGGCTTTTACACCTTTGGGCGGTGCTACAAGATCCCAGACCTGATTTGAATCCATAGATTCAATCTCAGATTTCATCGCCTTTTGCCAAGACTGAGCATCTTGATCTTTAAGCGCCTCGTCGTAGGTCCAGGGATCGGCTTCATGTTCTCCAGGTAACAAGTCCGAAGACTCACCTATAAACATGAACCTATCGGGTTGTCGAACAACCCTCCCACTACGACGACGCTCCGGTGTAACCTCAGTAACTACAGGTGCAGACTGTGGTGGCGTATCACCCGGTTGGGTTGGATCTAAGCCTTGATCGTTCCCTCTCAGTTCATTAAGTATTATCTCACTATTGGGCTTGTGGTCCATTATATAATCCTCTTCCAAGAACCGAGCGTTGGTGCTAACAACGATCTTCTGGTCCTTAGGACTATAAAATAGACCACCTTTCGTTCCTCTAGGATATCCTATAAACAACCGAATATCTGAACGTGACTCCAACTTATCAGCCCCATGCTTCAGCACATGTGCTGGACAACCCCAGATCCGAATGTGTTTCAAGTTTGGCTTACGCCCGGTCCACAATTCCGAGGGCGTCTTAGGGACTGATTTGGAAGGAACTAAGTTCAAGATATAAGCCGCTGTTTCCAAGGCATATCCCCAGAACGAAATTGGTAGTTCTGAGTAACTCATCATAGATCTTACCATTTCCATAAGAGTCCTATTCCTTCTTTCTGCTACACCATTCTGCTGGGGCGTGTATGGTGCAGTCATCTGGGAGTCAATCCCATTCTCTAATAAGTACGCTTTAAACTCTCCCGAGAGGTACTCTCCTCCACGATCAGATCGTAGAGTCTTTATGGTCTTACCATGAAGGTTCTCCACAAGAGCTTTGTACTCCTTGAACTTGTCAAAGCACTCGCTCTTGCGGCGCATCAGGTATATAAAACCATACCTTGAGTAATCATCAGTGAAGGTTACAAAATATTCGTAACCTCCTCTCGCTTGGACAGATAAAGGCCCGCACAAATCAGAGTGAATCAATTCCAGTACATCCTTGGATCTATACCCCTTATCACTAAAGGGTCGCTTAGTCATTTTTCCTTCCAGACATGATTCGCAGGTTGGAAAATCCTCATCTTTCACATCACTGAGTATTCCATCAGTTATCAACCTTTGAATTCTGCCCAAGTTAATATGACCTAGCCTAAGATGCCATAAGTACTTTTGATTCATCCTAGAAGGCTCCTTTCTCTTATTGGTACTAGATGTGTTATACGACTCTACTCGTTGCATCGTGGAATAACTAGGATTCAGTATATATAAGTTGCCTATCAATGCACCAGAACAGATATAATCACCATTCTTTTTGACGATAACAGAATTATCAAAAGAAACTGAATATCCATTCAAAACCAATTTAGAAACCGAAACAAGGTTCTTTCTAAAATCCGGTACATAAAGACAATTATTCAATACCAAAACATTATTATTAAAAGATAAATGAACATCTCCCACTGCAACCGCCGCCACTTTCGTAGCGTTGCCCATGTAGATGGTGATCTCTCCCTCTCTAAGCCGCCGGGTTTCCTGGAACCCCTGCAAAGAATTGCAGACATGATCAGTGGCTCCCGTATCCACACACCAGGTACCGGTGGATAACACCGCTAAACATGTTTCAGTGACTAAGGAAAAGTTCATACCTCCTTGTCTGAGAGGACAATTAGACTTCCAATGTCCAGACTGCTTGCAACGGAAACACTTGCCCTTAGGCCTGTTCACTCCATTCTGTGGTCCACCAACTCTGGGCCCACTGGGTTTCCGTCCTTGCTTTTTCTTCTTCTTAATCCCCGAAGGGCGAGGAAGAGTCGATTTCACAGCCACAAGTGCTTGAGAGTTCTAAAAGATACCCTCTGCCGCCTGGAGTTCAGTCAGGAGTTCCGCCAACGAATATAACCTCTTGTTCATGTTATAGTTCAGGCGGAACTGCTCAAAACTCCTAGGCAGAGACTGGAGCACTATGTCGATCTGGGTTTCCCCATCGATAGCACCTCCCATAATCTCTATCTCATTCAGATAGCCTATCATCCTAAGAACGTGATCCCTCACGGGCGTTCCTTCGGACATAGTGGCCGTCATGAGTTTCCTCATAGCATCTTGCCTGGCTGCCCTGTTCTGACTACCAAACATCTCCTTAAGGTTAAGCATCATATCATAGGCAGTGTCCATGGCTTCATGCTGATGTTGCAGCACATTTGACATCGATGCCAAAATGTAGCACCGCGCCATCTGATCAGCCTTGACCCACTTCCGATGAGCTTCCTTTTCCTCAGGAGAGGATGTTTCAGTAGGTGCAACAGGACATTCGACCTGGAGTACATACTTGTACTCCTCAGCAGTTAGGACAATGTCCAAGTTTCGTTTCCAATCAACATAATTTGGACCAGTGAGTTTGTTTTCTTTTAGTATCACAGACAGCGGGTTGAGTGCCATATCTATAAAAGAGACAAATCAAACCGTCAAATTTAATTCGATATTAACTCCCTTAATTAATATCATTAAATTTACCAATCAATCCTAAAATCCCATCAGACCAGCATGCCACGTTCATGTGGACGTATACTAGTCCAAATGATTTTATAACTGGACTTTTACTTCGGTCGTACATCATTACAGCAGTGACTCCGATGGGGAGGATACTGTAAAGCGTACCTAAGTGTGTACCATTTCTCAGTACTAAGTTAACCGCTCGGGAACTACATATCCACCGCAAGCCACGTTAGTGTGGACGTTTACGTTGACATGCGGTCCCTTTACGATTTCCTATAACTGTCGAGCCTCAATTAACCCAAAGTTCCGTTTCCGTCTAGTAAGCCACGATAGTGTGGACGTTTACTAAACAAACAACTTTGTTAATTGAATTTCATTTAATAAATTTCACAATTTCGTTAATCAAAGCTTGATATCTCGTAAGTGAAACTCGAAGTTTCTAACCAGCGATCAATCATGCAATTGAGCCCTATCTCTCACAAAGTGAGGGAGCCAACCAGACAATCGATCTAGTCACAAACTCGAATGTCTCTAATCTGTGTCATCGACATAAGCAAGCGCTTTGGCTCCATTCCACTCCCCGGGGTGAGAATGAGTCGAGTTGAACTTAGTCTTTGAAAAACAGATTAGGCATTTGCTTTGAAAAACTTAAGTGTTCAATTCTATAAATGGAATTGAATTCGAATTTTGATCCGGTGATATCCGTGTGTCCACTTTATCCGATAGGGAGGATGACACTAAAGCCAACTCGTAAGCGACACACATCACCATCAAAACAGAGAATGGAGACCGCGGGATTGTTTTCAATCCCTCTCCCACTTAGTTTTTACGAAAAGGATAACATTCACATGCATATAAAATAAAGCATAATAAAGCACGTAAACACATAGAAAGCATTTAACGTGGCCCGATTATTATGGCCTTTAAAATATTCGATGCACGTCTTCTCGGATCTTCGTCTCGTTGCTCGTCTAGGTCTCGATCCACCATCGACTCGTCTAAGGGCCAAGAGACGAACCCCTCCCACTGGAGTATCATCCCGGGCCTCGACGAGCGATCCGTGGTGTCCGTCGAACCCCCGCGGAGCTGCTGCCCGAAGTCCAGCGAAACGGCGACCGCCGTTTAGGAAACGGCAACCGCCGTTTGCCCTTCAGCAGACCGCGGGTTCGACTTCTCGACCCTCGTTCGTCCGGCCTTCGATCTCGTCTCGATCCACCAAGCAGCAGCAACAATTACATAATAAAGCTAGCTACTCCCGGCATCGATCCTATACATATCGATCGATCCTATACACCCGGATAAACGAAAAACGAAAAGTAAAACCTAAACGACTCAACCCGTTGTTTTAACTATTACAAACAAGCAACGATAAAACCAAAAGATCTCGACAACCCCGAGAGTTTAACAAACCAAAAATATACAGCACAATCACATGGCCATAATAATCGGGTTCGAACCTGCAAAAACGAATCTCGCAATAATACAACGAACGCACAAACCGGCTCTGATACCATTTGTTGGAAATCGACTACCCGGGATGCGTTCGTTCGATCACTCGAACATCCGAACGATCCCAGTCGACCTCCAGACCCGCTACTCCATCCACGTGCCCAGCCCGAGCCCCGATTCACGCCCAGCCGTTGCCCCGGAGGACAACCGCGCAAGCCGGAGTGGGCTGCCCGAAAAAGAGCAAAACGGCGGTCGCCGTTTAAGAAATGGCGGTCGCCGTTTGTCCTTCAGTAGCGCGGACAGCAGCACGATCTGCTGTTCCGGGCTCGTTTCCGGGTCGTTTTTCCTCTTCCGACTACCGATCCGGAGGTCCTTGAACCCCCAGTAGTCGAGGAATACAACCCACAACCCCGGAACCCGATCTACGTTCATGTATGATCAACGAGAAAAGAGATCGAATGAAATTGCGGAATAGAGATCCGATCTCATACCTTATCGGTCGATGGTTGAGACCTTAGAGCTTCTAACGTATGACTCTTCCCGTCTCCAGCCGTTGTGTGGGCAACGATCCGCTGGAAATTCCTTGTCTGCTCTCTCCTTTCTCAAACCACCGTATGAATTATTCTCTGGTGAGAAAATAATTTATTTGCGTTAACTTTTATTTTAACAGAGAAAACTTTTATTTGCGCTAAGCAAAATAATTTTTCTCTACTGAAATAATTATTGCGGCGTTCTGTAGGTTTTAGGAGAGGGCAAGGGGGGGGGTTTATATAGAGTTACGTTAGGGACCTTAGGTTAAATTAATTAAGGGCTAAATTGAAATATTAATTATCTTGGAATACGTAAACGCAATTCCTTAATTAATCGATTTCAATTTTAATTATTATTCATTCCACTAAAAAATAATAATTGAATCCCCGAAATTAATTTTAATATTATTTCAACCATAATATTTCCGCCGAAATTACATATACGATTTTCCCCGTGTTTAAGATATCGAACGTCCACGAATTTATTTAATTACTAATAATTAAATTAATTCGTTTCTTATTATCCGAGACTAGTACCACTCATCCTTATTATCATGTGGAACAAATCCACCTGCAGGGTTTACATGATAAACTTTATGAGCTCATCTCGGGGACGTAATCAACCCAATAAACGGGACACGGTTTCCTGTCTATAATCTACAGCATGTCGTGCGTACAATTACGATTCCCAATTTACCGAGGATCTTGACTAATCAATTAGTCTCACTCATTGGCAAGTTAAAGAACCGAGAATTGGACACACGCACCTATAATTATATAGGGATTAGGAATTCGTATATCCGTAATATCTGAGGTCTAGTTCGATTACTGCGATTAATATAAATCGAACGCCCTCCCGTGGTCCTGCTCAATACACCTAGTGTACGAGTGTGACATGATAGTCAAGACCGACTATCTACCAGTCACACAACGACGTACCGATGGATTGTCCCTGTCCATCTAAGTCGTGAGCTACTGTTCGATAATATACGAGTAACCGACAGTATGATCTTCCGCGTGTCTCCTCACGCCATACTGTCTACAACGTATATATCTAGGACTATTGCATAAAGTACATGAAAGACAAAATGCCGACAATTTGATTAATAGACAATAAAACACAGATAAGGAGTTCCATATTGTCACTAAACTAGACATTTAGAATATAACTCCATCAGTTGTCGTATAGTTCGGTGTAGGAGATGTTGCCCCCAAATAATATTACAACGCCCTCACCACAGTAGACGATCTTTGCAACATATGCTGCCATCTACCCTGCAACAAAATGATTTTTTGTTAACCTTGAACCAATCTTATGTAACAATAATACGAATAGAAAAATAAGTTGCAAGCCTAAGCAAATTTATAAACTATGATTCAAAACATGTGTAACCCACAATTCATAAACTACACTAGCAGAGGACACTGGTGCCAATCTAAAAGGACCAACATAAATCGTAACAACAATACCACATTCAGGGAGCAGTACTTTTTTGAAAATTCATAAACTACACGAGCAATACTTGGTAGTGTGTTCAAGACTAGAACGAGTAATGAAATCACAGCTAAAATGTCCTTTAATTGTGTTGATCGATTTGATAAATACACGAAATCAAAATGAAAAGCAATAAAATTACTCGAATAAACCAATATGATAGTATAAAGCAATACATCGTTTTGGTTAAATTCATTTTCAGTCAAAGCAGAATAAACACCATACATTAAAAACAAAAACCGACCTTTGCCTGAAGGTGAAGTATCGAGAACATACAGCTTATTAGCATTAGTAACACCGTCAAGACTCTGCACAAACCCAACAGTTCTACCTCTCCAATAAACGCACCAAGACGCCCCCATATCATGACTATAACCAACACACTAACAATCATCACAGCAAGTCTCCCTACAATCGCTCGGGCCGAGGCTCGAGTTAATATCATACATAACTTCATTAGACGGACCAAACGCCCCCGCCCTAAACACGAACGTCTGGCGCTCGTTCCTGCACGTGGGCTGATCCCAGACTTGGCACCATCGGATTCGGGAGTCCATATCTAAGAAACGGCGACTTCCTTCCCCATCGTCTGAACTTTGAATCCAAATGCCGATACCTGGTACTATCACTGGATGTGTTGTTTGTAGAGCACATGTATAAGAGGAAGACATTGTTTGATGCTTCTGGAACTGAATCTTTGACTCGATCTTCGAAAGACTCTCAGGGGCATTTCGTCGAACAGGTGGTGGGCGGGTCGATCTGGAGGTCGAGATCCTCGTAGCTAGAGCTTCGAAGCTCTCATTGGCGACGATGAGAACTGAAAGGTGGAGGGCGGCGACGGTGGTGCGTGGTTGAGGTCCGACCGAACCTCGGGTCGATATCCGAAGTCGTCGAGCTTCAGCCTCCCCCGTCAATCGAAGATGATGTTGTCGGGCTTGATGTCCGACCATGAATCATTACCAACAACACATTAATTCGAGCATCCGACCAATTCGAGCAGGAGTAGGACGGCGGGGGCGTCGTTCGAGCAGCCGACCAATTTGTCGGGGAATGCGGCGGAGCAGGTGGCGAGCTCGAGCGCGGTCGATCGCATCGGAGCTGGTTGCGGGAGTGTGGTGGTGCGTCGGATCACTGGGAGAGGACGGGAAGTTCGCCTTCGTGTTTTAGCGGAGGGAGAGAGTGAGGAATCATGTGGGAGAGAAACGAGGGACATGCTAAGATGGGTATAAATGGAAGGGTAACGAGTCTTTACACATTTTAAGCGGTGTAAGGATAAATATGTTTGGGCATTACAATGCCTTAAAGGATCTAGGCAGAAGTTGTTTTGCTAACATATTTATTTGTTTTCTTTCTTCTTCACAATTTAAACTGTTGTAATCACTTGTCATAATTGGTGATTTGATTTAGCATAGTTCATTAGTTGGAACGTGCTTGAAAAACAATCAACATAGAAGATTACTGCCGCAGCACAGCCAGACAGAGTTATGCCGCAAGCAGTGCAAGGCTTGGACAAGAGGTTGAGTTAAGAGAATCAAGCAAAGCATGTTATAAGGGCAAGGGAATGCTGAAGTCCAGATAGTATGGAAGGCAGTGCAGTGTGGCAGTGAATTCCAGAAGAACTTCAGAAGGCATCCTGCGGCAGCAGCCAAAGCAGTCTGCCCTGGTTTCTCTCAACCGCTTGTTGACCTAGCTTTTCAAGGAAAGTAGTTGAAGACTCTCACCTATAAATAGAGGACGTCTACAGCTGCATTCCTCAACAATCCAGAATACAACACAACACCTTATACACTTCATTTCTACTCTAGTTCGATCGATCAGCCTTTAGAGCCGAAGACTTCAAACGTGAAGTTCTTCGTGCCGTGTATCTCTCATTTCTGGGAGTGTCCTTTTGTTCGGCTGATGATCGAAGGCTTAGTATAGGTGTTCTACAGTAGTTGCTAGGTTTTGTTGTTGATTGTTCATACTCTTCGGATACGATTAATACGAAGGCATACATGTGTATAGCCTTTGGTAATATCATTGTAAATCCAAGAGTATCATTTTGAAAAGACTCGTTTCTTTAATAAAGTTTCTGGCCGTAAGGCCTTTTCGTATGTGTATAATTTAAATACACATACAAAGATTTAAATTTGTGTTCTTTACTTTTACGTACGTGTGTGTGTGTTCGTTCGGAGTGATTTATTTTTATTAATTCCGCTGCTATTCGTATACATATATCATATATAATTTTATCACTTAAACAATCTGATTAATCTGGATAACATACTTAAATCAAGTAAATCACGTAAAACGAATGATTTTTCTGTGCAAGGCATCGTGCTGCGGCATACGCTGTTCTGCCGCAGAACACTGCCTTGTCTAGGCAGCGCATTTCACTGCGTTTATTTACTGCCTACGACTTTCAAGTGGTATCAGAGCGGGCACTTGACTTACTTAGTGTTTAAGGTCCGTCTGATCACGCACACTTACAATGGCAGATCCATCTTACATCGTACGAACACCGGTTGTTCTTGACGGTAGTAATTATGGATTTTGGAAAACCCGCATTGAAGCAAGGATCAAATCAATTGATCGCAGTGCGTGGCTATCCGTACTTCGAGGATAGAAACCACCTCAGGAGGAAATCCCTGAAGGCGGCAAGCTTGAAAAGGCTCCGGAGAAGTGGTCTACCGAAGAGGCTGCCGCAGCTACTGCCAACGATAGGGCAATGTGCACCATCCTTGAATCAATCGATTGCAATATGTACAGAATTGTCAAACAATGTACTACTGCCAAATAAGTGTGGGATTTGCTGGCTCTTCATTGTGAAGGTAACAACACAGTGAAGAAAACCAAGGTCCGTAAGGTTATGTCTCGTTTCGAGAACTTGCGTATGAACGAGGACGAGACTTGCCTTCAGTACTTTGGAGAATTAATGTCCATTGTTACTGAATGTGCTGACCTTGGTTCACCCATTAGCAACCCGGCAGTGTGTAGTAAGATTATGCGATCGATGAGCAAAAAGTTCCTGCCGAAGGTCACTGCCATAGAAGACAGAAAAATGTCTGAAGAAGATTATGTTTCATTAATGGCGATCTTCAAGAACTATGAACTGAACCATGAAGATCGTGAAACTCACGGGAAATCACGTTCACGAAGCGACGAGAGAAATATTGCCTACACCGTGGCAGAGCCCGACGGCAGAGAACAAGGCAATAGCTCTCATGGCAGCAGCCCCACCTCTACCAATGACTTGACCGATGAAGAGATCTACGAGCTACTTGGATCTGATGGTGGAGATGACCAGTTTGCATTACTCGCCTGGAAAATGGATGCTGTACTTGTTTGCTCGCTGAAAAAGCCCTACGATCCCCGACGAAGGAAGTTTCCGGCAAGGTCACCACAAACTCAAGATCGACGACTTGTGATTCGCCAACCAAGCACGGGATCAACATCAAGTTCAAATTCAAAGGACTGGTCGAGAGTCAATTTCCACGTTTGTCAAGGGATTGGACACTACTCAACCGAATGCCCCTCAAAAGATCGAGGCATTAGAATTTTGAATTCCATGGTTGCACAAGAAGATAGGGAACAATATTGCCTTGAAGACTCAACCACTGCGCTTGCTGCTCAATTCGAAGGCACAACCCTATCTGACGTTGAAGATGACGGTCCATCCAATGTGAATGCACGACGGCATGTTGCATTCTTTGCCTCTACCGCAGAAACGACAGAAAGTCCTGCCGCAGAGAACTGCCTGTGCCTCACTGCCTCAGTCAATGGCTATGAATCTGAAGAGGAGACCATTCCCATTGATATTTTCATCGAGCTCAAAGAAAGTTTCGATGAGCTACGCATGGAATTTGCTCGGCAGACCAAGATGATGAAGATGCTTACTTCAACCAAAGCCGGATATGAAGAAAAAGTGAAGAAGCAGGCCATGGAAATTGAACAAATGCTCGTAGAAAAGAACACCTTTGAAGAACGATTGAAGAAACTTGATGTCCAACTCACCAGAAAAGATATGGAGGCCGAAAAACTAAAAATTGACGTTAATCGTGTAAATGCAAAACTCGAAGTTGCTAACAATACTTTTGTAAAACTTAACACGGCAACAACAAAATTAGATGCCGTAATGAGTATTTCACATGTTGAAAGGGAAGGCCTCGGACGTCAAAAGGTTGTAGATGTTGTTTTTCCAAAGAAAAACCCAACGGACATGGCATTTGTAAAGGCATCAAATGACGATTCAACAACTGCCGCACAATCCTTAACTCCAAAAAGGGATGACCAAACTAAAAGCAAGGCCACTGCCTCAACAAGAGACTGCCACAGACGGCCAAAGCAAAGGAAGACATCATCAGGCAGGATGAAGACAAGGAAGCCCCTGCCTAAGCAACATTTCAAATCGAAGAGACGATATGTGTGCCACTACTGCCTAGTACCTGGTCACATTCGACCTTTTTGTTGGAGACGCGAAGAGGATCAAGCAAGAGGATTTTATTGTCACTCCAACACTGGACCACGGCATCCCAAATACTTCGCACATTCTATGTCTTCACGATATTCTATCAAATAGAAGGCAACGACTATACGCAAATGGGTGCCCAAAACTAAACTCTCTACTAATGTTTGTTTTACAGATCTCTCCAATGACTCCTCTGCCGCATCAAATGCCATCCAAAGTGCTGAAACATGCAATGTTATCTTCACTGTCCTCAATGTTACCAAAGATGATAAGTGGTACTTTGATAGTGGATGCTCGCGGCACATGACCGGAAATAGTGATCACCTCATCGACTACAAAGTTTTTCACGGAGGAGAGGTCACTTTTGGAGGAGGGTCCAGTGGTTCAATTGTAGGCCGTGGCACATTAAATGTGAAAGGGCTGCCGAAGCTACAGCAAGTGCTTCATGTTGAAGGCCTCATCACGAATCTCATAAGCATAAGTCAACTATGCGATGAAGGCATGAATGTAAAGTTTACTCACCAAATGTGTGAAGTGTTTGATAATGCAGGGAACCCACTCATTCAGGGGGAGCGTTCCAAGGCAAATAACTGCTACTCCATTGGAGAAACATGCCTCTCCTCACAAGTCAAAGATGACATAGACCTATGGCATCAAAAACTTGGACACACAAGTCTTGGGAATTTAGAGCGTCTAATCAAGCTCAATGCTGTTCATGGACTTCCAGCCTTCCCAAAAATCCATAAGACTACATGTGGACATTGCAAACAAGGAAAAATGACTCGTGCAAGTCATCCAGCAATACTTGCCGTAGGACAGACTGATGCCTCTGCCGTAGGACCTGCCAATTCCAAGGCAGGGTTGTATCAAAAGCAAACCAAATGCTTTGATCTCCTCCACATGGATTTAATGGGACCAATCGAGACAAGAAGCCACTCTGGAAAACGCTACGTACTCGTCGTAGTAGATGATTTCTCAAGATACACTTGGGTGCGTTTTCTCCAAGACAAAAGTGAGACGTGTGATGAGGTGTCCAAGCTCATTAGGTGGATAAAGACCAACTATGAAGCCTCAGTAAAGAGAATAAGAAGTGACCATGGCACCGAGTTTGAAAACCAATGGCTTTCTCAATTTTGTGATGCGCATGGCATTGCCCAAGATTTTTCTGCCCCCATAACACCGCAACAAAACGGCGTGGCTGAAAGGAAGAACCGAACCCTCAAGGAAATGGCGTGTACCATGCTGATCGCCAAGGGCCTAAGCAAGCAATTTTGGGCAGAAGCATTCAATGCCGCATGCCATATCCTGAACAGCATCAGCATACGTTCAGGAACAACAAAAACGGCCTATGAAATTTTGAACAATAGAAAGCCTAATTTGAAATACTTTCATGTTTTTGGCTCTGTTTGTTATGTTCTAAATGATAGGGAATCTAGATCGAAACTTGATCCAAAATCACTAAAAGGATTATTTGTTGGATACTTTAGGAATAGTCATGCCTATCGTATTTTTATCATACAAACTAGAACCATCATTGAATCTGTGAATGTTGATTTTGATGATCTTAGTCGACTCAGGAAACCCAAAGAAGAAGATGTGAAAGGTTTGCTCGAGCCTGCCGCAGTAGCAGAAATGGAAGGCAGTATCACACCTGCGCAGCCTACTGCCGCACCTACTAGCTCGAATGATGATGCTCAACCTTCGACAGCATCTCCTGAGCAATCAAACGATGATAGCACCCCACATCAATCAGATTCATCAGATGGTGAAGAGGAATCAAACCAACGACGAAGGGATCCCCCAAGGCATGTTGTCCGAAACCACCCTTCGAGTCAAATGTTGGCCAGACGCATGAGAATTCATCCATACATCAACTACCGCAACATGACCAAGAATATAAGCATGTCTGCCACATGCGTTGAAATAGGCATTGCCTCGTATCTCTCAACGATCGAACCAAAGAATGCCAAAGAAGCATTGACCGATGAATTTTGGTTTATGGCAATGCAAGAAGAGATGAACGAGTTTGAAAGAAACAAAGTTTGGAAGCTCATTCCTCCTCCCAAAAAAAAAGAATATCATCGGGACAAAGTGGATATTCAAGAATAAGTCGAATGAGCATGGGCAGGTTGTACGCAACAAGGCAAGGCTAGTGGCGCAAGGCTATACGCAAGTTGAAGGCATCGATTTCGATGAAACTTTTGCCCCCGTAGCACGCATGGAGTCCATTCGTCTACTCATTGCCATTGCATGCCACCTCAACATCACCTTACATCAAATGGATGTAAAGGCAGCATTCCTCAACAGCATACTTGAAGAGGAGGCATACGTTGCACAACCAAAGGGTTTCGAAGATCCAAAACGTCCTGACCATGTGTATCAACTTCACAAGGCATTGTACGGCCTAAAACAAGCTCTTAGAGCTTGGTAAGGCTGCCTAACTGATTTTCTACTCAGTTTTGGATTCACCCGAGACTCTGCCGACAAGACCCTGTTTGTTAAATTCAATTCTTCCAAAATTTTAATAGCTCAAATTTATGTAGATGATATTGTTTTTGGATCCACATGTGAGAACATGCTTAAGGCATTTACCTCTGCCATGGCATCAAAATTTGAGATGAGCATGGTAGGAGAACTAACTCATTTTTTAGGGCTCCATATCAAGCAATCATCAACTGGAACTTTCATCTCACAAGCTTCATATGCTAAGAATCTCATCAAAAGATTCCAACTTCAAGGATCTAAGCCCATGAAAACACCTATGGGCTCAACGGACAAAATCTCCCGAGGCACTGATACTGCCGCAGTGGATCAGACACTCTACCGATCCATGATAGGGAGTTTGCTTTATCTTACGGCAACTAGACCAGATATCATGTATAGCGTTTGTTTGTGTGCCAGGTTTCAAGCTGATCCAAGGGAAGAACACTTGAAGGCAGTCAAACGCATCATACGCTACGTTGCCGCATCAGTCGAGTTAGGCATATGGTATACCAAAGATACCACTACCGATTTAGTCGGATTTTCAGATGCTGATTGGGCAGGAGACACAGATGAACGTAAGAGTACAAGCGGAGGATGTTGCTTTCTTGGAAACAACATCATTTCATGGCAAAGCCGCAAGCAAAACTGCATTTCTCTATCCACTGCCGAATCAGAATATATTGCCGCAGGGAGTTGCTGTACCCAACTGATTTCGTTGAAGCACATGCTTGATGACTACCACCTGGATAGCAATGTTCTTACACTTTACTGCGACAATACGAGTGCCATAAATATCAGTCATAATCCAGTGCAGCACTCAAGAACCAAACACATCAGCATAAGGCACCATTTCATCCGAGACTTGGTGGAGAAACGATTCTTGAGGATTGATCACATTCCAACAGGGAAGCAAATAGCTGACATCTTCACCAAGCCACTGGACTCAGATCGTTTCATTGCTCTAAGAAATTCCTTGTGCATGTGCACCATGCCTTAGATGCTGATCTGCATCATGCTGCCGCATTGTTATGCCTACTGAACCTCTGCCACAGCATTCTGCCTTAGTCAATTTGTGAGTTTAAAATTTTCCGAAGGAAGAGAAAATACCCAAACCAGTTTAGGCAACATGGTCAAACCCATATACATGTAATTAATACTAAATGGGTTGAGATACTATGTACTAGGTGACCTAAGTATTTAATAATCTCATTTTTGACATGGCATTATACTTAAGTAGAGTATAAGTACATATGATGCAGCATGATGTTCCATTAGGATTAGATAGTTGTTAATCTTTTTCTAATTTTGCTTTGTAAGCCTTGATTTTTCACACCACAAAAATATTTTACTTATTTTATTTAAAAAATGGAAAATGAAAAATAGAAAAAGAATATATTCCAAAAACAGAAAAAGAGAATATTAAAAATAGAAAAAGAAAATATATTAAAAACAGAAAAATCAAATATTAAAAAAAAAAATTGATTTTGATTTTTGGCAACGACCTGCCGCAGAGCAATGTCCCACTTGACCGTTGGGCAGCACTCGAGTGTGCGGCAGACGACGGTTCAGGTCACAAAAAGTAACCGTTGCCTGGTTTTTACGTCCCATCATACTACCACCCGTTACAAATCAGATTCAAAGAGTTTGAATTTTCTTGAATTCTCAAAACCCTAATTTTTCTATCGAACATTAAGTATAAAATTCCCCATCTTCTTACGTTCGATTGTTTGTGCTCTGTTTTTTTTCTAAACCCTAAATTGCTTATCAAGAATTTGAAATCAATGGCTGGTGTATCTCCGATTCCCAATCCGTTCGCTCGTTACTTCGAGGACCCTCGTTTCTTGGAGCTGGTCAGGGAGGTTCACCCCAACGCAACGATGGAGGACCTTAACGAAGGTGATTCGATGCACGCCATCAACCGCCTCAAGGCTCTCAACGCCGCCGCCGCCACTGCCGCTGCGTCGCAACAGCCATCTCTCTCTCCAGAATCGCCGCCGATCGACGTCGGTGAAGGACCAGGTAAGGCTTCTCCCATGAACATCTCCCCGGATCATGATGTAGGGGGAGAAAATGCCGCAGAAGAAGAACCTGCCGCAGAGGATGAGCCAATTCCCCTTCAGATCATACTCCCTGGTCACGGCGACTCTGAACCATCTCAAACTCCACGATCACCGGTGGTCATTCCAAGAGTTGATGATGTGCTTGCATACGAGGCTGCCCAGAACGAACGATCCCTCAACACCTCGGATTTCAAAAGGCTGTTTACACCTGAGCCCTCTGTCACTGCCGCATCCTCTACCTTTCCCCAGGCAGACACTGAAGTGCAGCAGCAAGGCAAGAGTGTGCCTTACAACAGGAGGGATGTTGCTGATGATTTCGACTACAGCGAGCTCTACGACAACTACCCAACTCAGAAAAAGACCAAGGATCGCAAGCCGACTCCTTATCCTTTTGCAAATCCACCCTCTGACGAAGAAGATTCCGGCCACTCCAGCCAGCAGCAGCATGATGCCGCAGATGCATCTGACACAGAATCAGACCCACTGCTGCAGGATCTTGCCTCCAGGAAGCGCAAGAAGAAGCAGGTGCTCCTTCCTCCTCGCCGGACGTACACCAGATCCGCCACTGCCAAAGGCAAAGGCCCGGCTCTGCCCCCTACCTCAATGGAAAATCCCATTGATGTCGAGACCACCTCCGCCAAGAAGTCCCGCAAGGGAAAAAGTGTAGCTCTCGCTTCGAAAACTGACAGCTCACACAGTGGTGATGTCGCAGCACAGCCTGCTGCGAAGAAGGGTGGCAAGGCACCAAAAATTGATGCCCCCAAGAAGGACTCGGATTCTGACATGAAATCCGGGAAGGGTTATTCGAGGCGATTCTGGTCGGAACGCCGTTCAGTGATTGGGCCCCAGTTCTACTCCAACAAGCCAATTCAACCTGACCGTGGTGGTGACTTGTCAACTTGTGCCAAACACAAAGTTGACAGGTTCTTGAAGAAGATGAAGTTGGTCAAGGCAGTATCCTACGCAGCACCCTACTGCGAGGATTTGGTGCGCGATTTTTTTGCTAACTTGCGTCCCTGCTTTGGTGATGATGGATCCAGAGGCTATGGCAAGGTGTACATGCGTGAGAAGATCTTTAACTTCACCCCTGCCGCAATTAGTGCCTTCTTGGAGTGCTCTGATGTTGAGTATCCTGCCGCAATTGCTGACCCCACCATTGCCGCAGTGTCTCACCGCTTGACCAGATCACCACCCGATGCTGCCAACAACATTCCTTGCTCAAAACTCTCATCTTTTTACTATTTTATGTTCACTGTTGCCAGGCACAACTGGATTCCCACTACGAATGTGCATTTTGTGCATACCCAAATGGGGGAAGTCCTGTTTCACCTTTGTGCAGGTAGGCAGGTGAACTTGGGAGAGCTCATTTTTTAGAAGATAGCATCACAGGCAGAAAACATTACCCAGACGCAGAGCCTTGCGTTCCCATCACTGATCTGGGAAATGTTGAAGATCCAAGGGCTCCCATACAATAGTGCTGATCTCCTGACTGCTGTGCCACACCCATACAAGCTGTCTGTTCGGGAGTACAATGACTTGCCCTGGACTGGTTTTCATGCCACTGCCGCAGTGCCTCCCACTCCAGCTCAAAAGAAGACACCTAAGCTGCCGCAAACTGCTGCCCCAAGCTCATCTGCCCCACAGCCTAATATTCATGCTCGTGTCCAGGCATTTGCAGAACAAATTTCTGCAAATCATATGGTCATTATGCAGGATTACATGGCCAAAGCACTTGTGGATGCTATCACCTTCTTCCTTGAAGAAGAGGGCACTTCTCCACAAAAAGGGGGAGTACCAGCAGTCGAGGCTAAAGTGGCAAGGAGCACTGTTTTGAAGATGTTGAAGAAGCGCATTGATGAAGAAATCAAGGAGGTTGAAACTGAAGAAGCTGCAGAGATGGAAGCTGCCGCAGCAGAGAAGGCTGCCGCAGACACTGCAGCAGAGATTGATGGTGAAGAGCGTGGATCGTCACCCGAGCACGATGATTGAAGAGTTTGAAGGATTGCAGTTCTCAAGACCCGAAGAAAAATTATTTCTTCTTTTGCTTTAAGTTTTTATTCACTCTGAACAATTTATTTAAATTTTGTTATTTGTTTATTTGGTTTTTGAACAATTTGGTTTTAAGTTTTGGGTTGAACAATTTCAATGTTTAGTAGTTATTTCCTTTTGAAAAAAATTGGTGTGTTATTTAAAGGCTTACTTAGTTTAACTTGTTTTTGTTCTATTAGTTAGGTATCAAATAAATTTTTGTTCTACTTAGGAAGTACCAACTAAGGGGGAGTTTCATTGCCTTAGTTGTTTGTCAAGATAAATTTCATATACTTCTAAGTCAGATGTATTTCATTGAGGGGGAGTGCTCCATTGCGCTGCTGCCTCATGGTTTTGTGAAAAAAGATAAAAAAGGGGAGTTTATAAGGATAAATATGTTTGGGCATTACAATGCCTTAAAGGATCTAGGCAGAAGTTGTTTTGCTAACACATTTATTTGTTTTCTTCTTTCTTCACAATTTAAACTGTTGTAATCACTTGTCATAATTGGTGATTTGATTTAGTATAGTTCATTAGTTGGAACGTGCTTGAAAAAAAATCAACATAGAAGATTACTGCCGCAGCACAGCCAGACAGAGTTATGCCGCAAGCAGTGCAAGGTTTAGACAAGAGGTTGAGTTAAGAGAATCAAGCGAAGCATGTTATAAGGGCAAGGGAATGCTGAAGTCCAGATAGTATGGAAGGCAGTGCAGTGTGGCAGTGAATTCCAGAAGAACTTCAGAAGGCATCCTGCGGCAGCAGTCAAAGCAGTCTGCCCTGGTTTCTCTCAACCGCTTGTTGACCTAGCTTTTCAAGGAAAGTAGTTGAAGACTCTCACCTATAAATAGAGGACGTCTACAGCTGCATTCCTCAACAATCCAGAATACAACACAACACCTTATACACTTCATTTCTACTCTAGTTCGATCGATCAGCCTTTAGAGCCGAAGACTTCAAACGTGAAGTTCTTCGTGCCGTGTATCTCTCATTTCTGGGAGTGTCCTTTTGTTCGGCTGATGATCGAATGCTTAGTATAGGTGTTCTACAGTAGTTGCTAGGTTTTGTTGTTGATTGTTCATACTCTTCGGATACGATTAATACGAAGGCATACATGTGTATAGCCTTTGGTAATATCATTGTAAATCCAAGAGTATCGTTTTGTAAAGACTCGTTTCTTTAATAAAGTTTCTGGCCGTAAGGCCGTTTCGTATGTGTATAATTTAAATACACATACAAAGATTTAAATTTGTGTTCTTTACTTTTACGTACGTGTGTGTGTTCGTTCGGAGTGATTTATTTTTATTAATTCCGCTGCTATTCGTATACATATATCATATATAATTTTATCACTTAAACAATCTGATTAATCTGGATAACATACTTAAATCAAGTAAATCACGTAAAACGAACGATTTTTCTGTGCAAGGCATCGTGCTGCGGCATACGCTGTTCTGCCGCAGAACACTGCCTTGTCTAGGCAGCGCATTTCACTGCGTTTATTTACTGCCTACGACTTTCAAGCGGTTTAAATGGGAAGCGTAATTTCTCGAAATCCTTATTGGTAAAAAAATGTTGAAAAAAAGTCTTATCGGTATTTTTCTCTAATTTTTTATTCTCTCTCGCAGAGGTTTAATTTTTTAAATCCATCTTCGGCCTCAGAGATCTATGAATTCGGGGATGAGAACCACGGGCATAAATTATTTCTTCTCAATATTTACAACCATTCTTCTCCGTCATAGCGCGTGCACGACCATCAAACCCAAGCTATTTCTTTCTCTCGTCTCCAAGCTTTCACACTGTCTCGCCACCGCTGATATTGAAAGATTGCTCGGAAGAAATTAATCGATCTAAATTTGATTACACAAAACCTAGGTAATTTTCTTAAATTCATTAATTTGGTAAAAAATAAATTTCTGAAAACCCTACTTCCTGTAAATGTGATTTGATCCATCAATTTGATTTAGTTCAGTAATTTTGAAGTTTGAGTTTAGCATTTTTGAGATTTTTCCCTTCTAATTCCCTCGTCGTCCCGTTTTTTCGATTCTAAGTAACTCAACAATTAATTTTTCTATTTGAATTTGTAGGTAATTGGAGTGAGATACAAACTCCTCTCGTTTTTTCGATTCTAAGTAACTCAACAATTAATTTTTCTATTTGAATTTGTAGGTAATTGGAGTGAGATACAAACTCCTCTGGACTAGACCCTTTAGCAGCACATCGTGGTAACATTTTGTATTTTTGTTTTCTCTTTTATTGTTTTTTGATTCGAACATAGTGTATTGTCGATTGTGATCATTTGTTCACCTCAATAAAATTTATACGAGAGACCAAATATAGATGATGAATATGAAATTTTAATTACTTGACATTTAAATTTGAATTATTTTCAAATTTTGCTGTCTAGAACGAAATAAAAAATGAGGCAACTTTTTATGTGACCAATTAATTTTTTTTCCATTAGTTACACAATTACATTTACGGCAAGAATATTCTAAAATGCCAGTTTTCCATTAGTTACACAATTACATTTACTATATACAGGGCAAGAATATTCTAAAATGGCAGCCCATATAATAGCATATTTGTAACAGTGAATGATAATTAGGTAATGTTTTGTAATTAGGATAAACCAAAACAACCCAAAGAACAATTCAAAAGTACACGGCAAACATGATCATAAACATAGAGAAGGAATTCGAAATCACAGGTAATGAATTGGGGAAAACATAATGTATGCTAATTAGAACAATCTAGTTGCAATACCTGATCACAAAAAAGATTCAGAAGAACAAAACACACTTAAAAAAAAAAGGAAGAACAAAACACTCATGAAAAAAACAAACAGGGTGCGGCCAAACGCTGAAGTTTCAGAAGGTGTCTTTTTGAATAGGTCCCATGGGTGACAAACAAAGAGGGAAGAAGTGATTGCACTTGTATCCGTCCAGGACAAATTTGAAAGTCTTGATTATAGAGCTTATTTCAGGACGTGCATCTGCTTCCACAAGCTTATCGTCCCTGTACTTGTCCAGATCAAACCCGCATACGTCGA
Source organism: Euphrasia confusa (assembly GCA_954870475.1). Taxonomy (NCBI): domain Eukaryota; kingdom Viridiplantae; phylum Streptophyta; class Magnoliopsida; order Lamiales; family Orobanchaceae; genus Euphrasia; species Euphrasia confusa. Next base: position 37,701,100 of record OX940956.1, on the reverse strand, counting down.
GATGGATGTGAGCGTACTGGGTGTCTTCGCTTAACGCTGTTTGTAAACACACAATGCCGAACAACTTGTGTGCTATTTTTCCTCCTTCCTCCTCTTGGTAAATAATATGATTCAAAGCAAGAGGCCGAGATCTGTGTTTGAAATCATCAGCAAAGGAAGATCTGGGAATTCTTCCAAAGCTGGCTTTGGACCAATCGAACAAATAGGGGTTATCATGCATAGTAGTATTATAAATATTGTTGTTCTTAACAATGCAAAGCTTGTGATCCTCGATCACAAAGAAACGGCCCTCAAAAGGAATACTCTTGTAGTCATCAGAATAATCTACTATTTTCCAACCGGGCCCATCGAGCTCCTCATCAATGTCGAGGGTGAAAATCCCTAAGCGGGTTTCGATGAGGAAAACAGAATCGGTGATAAACCCAAACCAATCGATATTAAAACTGCGAGGGGTAAAACGATTGGCCAGCAAGAAGTCTTGTATTGGAGGAAGCTTTTCCCATTTGTCCTTGGAAGGATTGTACAACTCGAAATCGATTGGGTTGGGGTCGTCGTAATGAGACCAAGGACCAAAACAAATTCTCCGAGAGAAGACCAGAATTCTTTTAGAATCGGGGGTAGGGATGGCCACAGTATGGTTTTTGGGGCAGAGCATATCGGGTAAGCCACGGACCATAGATTTATCCAACACCTTAGTACTACTGGATTCGGATTGGGATTGATCGGCGTCGTCGATTAGGTGTGGGTATAGATCAACGGTGTACGCTGAACTACCTTCACGGGGACCGGGATCAGCAGGAAGTCCATTCTCAAACATATACAGGGACGAATCTAAGACGCAGAAAGCATGGGACTTGTCACTCAAGTGGCTGCGATCGAGAATAAGAGTTGGAGCCGTAGGGATGTAACCACCAAATCCGCCGCCATCAACAACTAATGGAGATGATGATGATGATGATGATGACGACGAGGATGATGCGAGATCTACAATCAATATAGCATAATATTCGCCCTCCCAAGCAAAGAGAGAGGTAACGATACAGACTTTACCTGATGGTGACCGTGGCGGTGACGGTTACTGTGGCGGAGATGATTTATTCTGATAGCGGACTGCACCTGGAAGAGAATCCATGGCGGCGGCGGTTCAGATCGGAGGAAACCCTAACGGATCGGATTTGTGAAGAATTACGCCTATTTTTACTGGCATGTAGTACTTTATAAATAATGAGACCCTATACTTTTACCCACTCTTTATAGCCGGATGGGATCTTGCTCCAGCCCATATTAATAGTCCAGCCCAATTTCATTTTTGCTTATGTCACAATTCAATAATTTTTGGTAAAAATACTAATTAAGCTTTTTTTTTTTTACGGACGAGCTCCAATTTATTTACCAATTATGCATTTTTGTTCCAATTAAGCCAAAAAATATATCTGGAAGGACGAAAATACCCTTCCACCTATTTTCACACCGAACATTACTATAACTAGTGCAGTACTCGTGTGATGTCCGTGATCTTACGTTGCGCTTGATCTTGCAGTGTGCCTTTGATCTTGCGGTGCCCGTGATTTTACGTACATAGCTCTCTACAATATCGTTTAAAATAATTTATTTTCGTTTAAAACATAAATTACAATATTTTCTCGTTTAAAACATAAATTACAATAGTACAGTATATGTTTGAACTTCATTTATATTCTCTAAATGAAACATTAAAAGGCAAAATTCTAAACTTTTATTACAAATTTTGAAAGACCTCCTTAAAAATCACATTATTTGTTTTGTTTGTAAGTTTTCCATTTTCGTCACAACACAAAAATTTTAACCCACTTCTATTCGTCACCCTTGAAACACCAACGTACAGTTGCCCATGAGTGAAAACCGGTTTCTGCAAAAACACACCAACATCAGTCAACAATTGACCTTGGCTTTTATTGATCGTCATTGCATACGATATCATCAACGGGAATTGTCTTCGTTGAAATCTAAATGGAATCCTCGAATCAGAAGGACTAAGCGTAATCCTGGGAATATACACAAATTCATTCGCGTTTTTGCCTCCCAAGACTCGTGCCTTTATAACATAAGTCCCAAGTTTGGTTACCACCAACTGAGTTCCATTACAGAGTCCTGCCGAGTGATCCATGTTTCGTATCAACATCACCGAAACTCCAACTTACACAAAGTAATAAACAGTCCACATCAATAACTAAACGTCATGTTCATATGCATCAAGCATAAACAATCAATTAAATAATCTACATTTTCATTTTATGAAGAAAATATCATTTAATATAAACATTAAATAGAATAACATCCATTTATATTTTATTTTATGAACAAACATAAAAACTTTACAAATAAGATAGAAATAACCTTTAACTTCAACTGATGATTCGACAACCCTAATCATTTGATGGTATTCAAGAATTCAGCGGAGTGCATGTTTGCAAACATATTCTCTGCATCCTCAGACTTTTCAATCGAATCAGCACTAAGATATATTCTTTCATCCGTAGAGTGCATCGAAACCATAAAATCGTTAATAGAATCAACTTCTTCCAAAGTCGGGGCCGAAATGGCCCTACCTTGTAAGAATTGCACATCTCCAATATGATTTGAGAAATCCGGATAAATTGCATGAACCATTGAACCGATGAAATCATCGGAAGAGGTTATGAGAAGGTCATCGGGAATTTCTAGACCGCAACCCCATCATTGTCGTCTCCTATAGTTCCATCGTCAATCGAAGACATCCAATTAGAGAATTCTCTTAAAGTAATTAAATCATTTTCGTCCACAAAATTCTGCAATCTCATATTAGTCGTCAACCTCAAGACTTTGCATTTTCTCCAAATGTTGGAGGAATTAATTGTCGCATGAACAATATCCTGTCTCGTACCTTTAGCAATTACCGGAAAATTTTGACGGAAATCCCCACCAAATACAATAACCTTTCCCCCAAAGGGCTTTTCATCAGCTCGCGGATCAGAACTTCGCATAATATCACGCATTGTTCGATCAAGTGCTTCAAAACAATGCCTACAAAATTATATAAAGTCAACTTCAGTTAGTTAATTTTCAGCAAAAGAAAATAGAAACACTGTGAAATATTAAATTTGAGAATGAGAGGCGTTTTATTACCTATGCGTCATGGGAGCTTCGTCCTATATAATCATTTTAGCTTGCTGAATCAACTCTGCGAGTTCGATTCTCTTGTTTATATTGCAGACTGACTCATCAGTTAAGTTCAAAGGAATTGCAAATTTTGAATGAGCTGTCCTGCCTCCGGGTAACAGAAGAGAAGCTATTCCACTAGAAGCAACATTCAACACAATATGTCCCATTGAACGAACAGCGGCAGAGAGAGTGTTCCAAACAAATGTCTTACCGGTTCCTCCATAACTATATAGAAAGAAAACTTGTCCTTTGTTTTCGTGCAAAGCAAACATTATCGATTCATATGCTTGGCTCTGATCCTGATTGAGCATTCCGACCAGCCTGAAGTGCTCTTCTGTAAGTTTTTTTCGATCGTAAGTCATCTCTTCCGCTATAAGGAGATTTCTATCGATAGCTTCATCGTGCTGCGAATACGGCATCTTGGGATAATCTAAAAGGGTTTTACCTTTTCTTTGCATTACATCTTCAATTTCCCTCAAGCACAAATTTTTAATTTGATCGTCGCTGAGAATAAAATCTGTAAAAAAAGAGAAGAAATAAAAACTCATATTAAGGACTCTTAGACCCGGTGTATAGTGCATTTATGTCGTCGACACGGGAACAAACTGTAAAGAATGAATTGAAGATGTTAATAATTATATCAGGAAGTTCCAAACGAATACGATATTGATTTAAGATGTATGATGCGAGGAGATGGCTGCAACTTTCCCAAAGAATCTCTGGCCGACTGACGGAATCAGAAGTTATCAAATTCACAAATAAAGATCGAAGCATTGTTTCTGAACCCCAAACTGCAGCTTCTTCCATGGCTTTAACAAATTCCTTATCGTCATCAATCAAACCACGGGCGAAACAGGTTTCTCTAAAGGTTTCATATCGTATCCCGTTATAACAATAAATATCATCATACGATTCACAACCTTTCACAACATTCAGCAGAAGTCGCATATAATACACCTCCCCACTGCCTGGATGTACATAGTTCAATCTCCCGAGAGCAATTCCTCTCTTCCTTGGCCGCCAAGCACTTTCCTTCTCATCCAAACGAATTTCATAGGAAACTCATCGTAAGTTATCACTTTGGCTCGTTGAAATTTCTTGTTTGCAATCATCCAGGCTGTAAACGTAGTCTCTTTACCCGCGGCTCTGGACACAACATTCGTAACAGACGATCCTTCCTTAAATACAACAATCTGCTCGTCAGGCAGATGAAACTTCAATCTCACAATGTTAGTCTGGTTGAAATGAATTTCATATCCATATAACCGCCACACCGCTTCCGACGCAGATACGTATTTGCAATCTAAATATTGCTTTATTTCATCAACAATTTTATTTCCAGCAACGTCATTCTGAGACTGATAAAAAACGGCAGTTGCTCGATCGTGTCCTTTGTGAACGTATTTGAACGAATATTTAATAGACCGCAAATGATTGCACCACTCCACGTTAATATGCGCTCTATATTTTTTCAGGAGATAAGGGTTATGGAGAACAACAGACCTGCAAAAAAATGTGAACCCAAAGATATTATTAGAAGATGAATTCTATACAATGGCATTCCGGACGAAGTGTTCAAAGATGAATTTTATTTTTTATTATCTATGCATAAATAAAACGAAACATCCTAAAAGCATACCTATTGTCAAGTTCAATTCCTCTCTTTAATATCTCCTGCCATCATCCCTTCTTTTGTAAACGACAAAGCCATCATTATCTACCGTTGTGCGATAAACGTATTTCTTCGGGAATTTTTTTGTACATCGACATCCATCCATGCACGGTGATTTTTTATTTGCTAGGTCACACGGACCATGAATCATGAACTCACTGACCGCGTCATGATATTCCCGATCTTCCTTGCAATCAGGAATCTCCGCAGATATAATACCGTCGATGACATCTGCACTTGCTGTCTGGGGGAAATTTTTTTATGAACAGTAGAATATGAGCATGCGGCATTCCACGCTTCTGAAACTCGATAGTATAAACAACTGAAAAGAAGAGTTAAACACAATGAGAATATAAAGCATTAAACTAATTAAATAAAAAAATTGAAAATTAAAAATAGATAAAGGATGCACTAACTCGCAGATTACTCCCCAAACAGCTTTCCGTGACGAATATCTCTCAACATATTGTTTAACTTAGTGTGAAACATTCGAGAAAGAATATCCGGTCAATCATTTACAGTCAATCCTCTTTCTTTAACATACCTATCTATTTCATCCCACTTCGGATTACACGTGAAAGTAATAAACAAATTTGGATATCCTACCCACCTACATATAGTCATTGCGTCATGATAATTCTGTATCATGTATCGGGCACCGCCAACGAAAGAAAAAGGCAAAATAATCCTTTTACCAGTATCTGCCAGGTTAGTTTCTCCACTACTTAATGCTTCGCCCAACGCAGCGTAAGAGTCACATCTGAAATCCTGCTGATGATTTTTCATGTAAGTAATTTTGTACGACTCAACCATCGTATAAGCGTCAACCAAGAATTGTTGAAATAAACGTCGTCCAAAAAGAATATAGGAGATTCAGTATCCCTCTCCTGCAGCATGTAAGAGAAGTACTATTTCATTGAAACCTTTCTTTTTCTAACTTCTTTGCTCCTAGTCGTTTTACAATGAGGAACGTTATCTCTAAATCCGTCTTCTCCGAAAAAATATAGCAAGGGATACTGGAGCGGCAGATACGACACATAGGGATGGAAACGAACCTCGAGTCAAAGCTCGACTCGAATTAGGTCAAACTCGAGCTCGAGCTGAGCATTATTCTATTCGAGTCGAGCTCGAGCCCCAATCATGAAGAATCGACGCTCGTATATAAAAATATTTAATTAAATATTTTAATATGTGTATATATATCGAGTCGAGTCGATCTTTTCGAGCAGTTCGAGTCGAGCCGAACTCGAGCAATACGAGCAGAGTCACTCGAAAAAGCTGGTGTTGAACTAATCGAGCGAGCAAAAGTCGAGCGAATCGATCGAGCCGAGCTCGAGCTGCTCGATCGAGTCGAGCTCGAGCATGGAAAAAAATTCGCGAGCCGAGCTCGAGCACCCTCCCGAGCAGCTCGTCGAGCTCGAGCTCGAGCCTGCTAATTTTTTTCCCGAGCCGGCTCAATAAGCTCAAAGCTCGACTCGGCTCGGCTCGTTTCTAGCCCTGTCGACACATGAAACTCATTTATGCGCTGTAAAGTCTTTTATCGAGTTTCAATAATAATATCCATGTGATCTTTTAGGTTATCAACATCTCCAACAATTAAGGCTGCCACCTTCGAAACAGATGGCAAATTGTATCGTTGGCCATCAGAACTCCTTCGGCAAATCAACCTCAGTTTAATCTCATCTTCAGTCCCCAAATTTTCAGTATGTTCACATATCATTTCACCGGCAAAGAGAAACCAAAGAACCAAAATATTATTCTCATTCAGTACGCTTTTGAGAAGGGCGACGATCTCAGAATGAAACTCGGCCTCTTGAAGCTTAGTTTGATCGTCTGCAGCGTTACTATTAAACAGCCAATGCGATATTAATTAAATTTATCAGAATTTAAATAAAAAAATTAAAACTGTAAACCCGATGCAAATAATTGAATACCATAAATTAATCAAAACATCTAACCTTATGGAATTAATCCTGTTTACTACTTCATTTTCAGTGTCGTAAATGTACAGTTAAGCAAACATAGCTCTGTCGCTTCAGATTGGGATTAAACTACCAATCAAATGATAATTATCGACATTTAATCTGAAAATAGGAGTTGCCCTTCCGTTGTTAAATGACTAGTCGATCTTCCCTCCCATTGAAGTGAAAAAAAAGATCATATTGTACATTTGCATTCCCTTTTGAAATTTCTTACTCATCGGGCCACTTCCGTACAATAAATCTTTATACTTTTGTGGAGGGTCCATGATGGCTGGTAACTTAATTTTACCTGAGTACGAAAAACAGTTTTTTAACTATGTTAATATATAAATAAAACAAATTATCTACAAAAAAAATATCATTATGAATACACAAATGACATAAAATATAATAACAAATACTGACCATGAACGCAACACAAATTATACTTTGGAAGTCCTGATAAATTTTTGGCCTTTTCTATTTCTCATCTCTCCAGAATTTAGCGCTACAATGACTATATTTCCAAACAGGATCGTCAATGTCGTGATAACCTTAAAAAAATGAAAATTTTAAAAAATTTATTAATTCATGCTTATTAAAAAGTAAATTAAAAATAATGCATGCTGCTGAAAAAAAATTAACCTGGATATTTTGTATTCTCCTTAGCAAGTCCTTGATTATTCGCTGTGCAAGCACTTGGCTGGTTTTCTTTTTCCTTTCGCTTTGGAGCTCCGATTGTTCTGGTTTTCTTTTTCCTTTCGCTTTGGAGCTCTGATTGTTCTATTTACTGCTGAAGGGACTACATTATTGTGAATTGGAGCATTTGAAGTTGATCCTTCGCATGTCGCCATACCACTATTTATCAAAACAGAACTTTGACCACTCTCGACAGTAGGAGATTTATTAGTAGATCCGCCTAAACAAATCATAAACTGTTATCAGTCATGTATTCTTCAATAATAATATAAAGGTTAAAAATTGTGAAATAGTTCGGCATACTACATTGGACTTGTACGCCATCGAATTCTTTACCCAAATTGACAATCTTGATCCGTCGTATATTCTGATCGGCAGTAACATTCACGGTAGATGACTCTAAAATAAAACCATCTGATTGTAGATATATAATAAAAAGATAAAAAGATTTAACGAAACACGTTGATCGTATAAAAATATAAATTGTAAAATAAAAGGTATTTATTGTTTATTAACAACGTTGCTTGAAAATAATAAGATTACCGAAAGAGTTCGTGGTAGACGGAGCTTTCTTCTTATTTTCCGCTCGATTGGAAATATTGTTTTTCCCTATAAGAATTAGTGAGAAATTATTATCGACTTTTCAAAATATACAATTCTCAAACACAGTGGAATGATACAGAAGAACTTTTGTTGAAAATTCGTAACTCGCTTTCTCACATGATTTTTTTTCCTCTTGGTTGACATTGATCTCAAGAACTTGACATATACTCCTATATATTACTGTTAAATAAGAAATAGAGAGTAAATAATCATTAATCAGGTTGTATATAAATTGATCTCTTTATGTATACTACATGACAAAATATGAAAATAAATAAATTCATAATAAGAAATATTTAGAATCAATTAGGGTTCTTCCCCAGCACGTGATGCTTTGGTGTCGTGTTCTTGACAGCACACGGTGCTTTGGTGTCGTTTTCTTGACCAGCACCTGATGCCCTTGCCAACATTTACAATTCATTCATCATATATATAATGCCTAGGAAAAATATTTAAAGGTTATAAATATTAATAATTATTAGGAAGAATATAAATAAAAACATAACTTGTGAAAAAGATATTCTATTTGGGTGTGGTATTCACCTTACCTCCGGGAGGGGATAAACCATACAATGTTCATGGAGTTGATTATTTTATAGAATTTCTATTTAATATATATTTGATATTATATATTATATTATTTATTATATATATTTCATTTTCTTCTTAATATTGAGTGCAATGGTTGTTAATGAAGTAATCCTTGAGAAATGATGCTCCTTGATTTTAATTTCCCAATTTGTTATTTGGATTCGATAGGTATGAGAATGTCACTTTGCCGACGAATTCTGGCGAAGACTTGTAGCAGAACTAATGATGGGCTTGGCTCATTAGTTGATTTTAGTAACCCTAATTTGTATTCTCTATAAATAGAAGAGGTAACACCTCATTAAAGAGACCTACACATTTCCACAAAAATTCATAGATAGCATTATATTCTTGTTCACTACTCAATCCTCAAAACCTCTATTTTTAGTTGATAATTAAAAAACACAATTTTCAGACTATCAACACTGAGTATTTTACCGAGTAAAATATAATTTTGTTGAATTCAAGAATGAATCAATACTTCTTTTTAAATTATAAAAAAATTATAAGTAATTAAAAAGAAGTACGTTATTAAGGACGGATGTTTTTACTGTTTTTTATATTTTCTTATGCAAGCACCAATTTTTTTACAATATGAATAAGAATTATTTATATAATTTTATTACAGTATTTTTTTATTAATAATTAAAAAAAACATATTATTATTTTAAAAGTTTTAAAATACATAGTGTTTTATATATGATTTTTTTTATAAGGAGGAGAGACGAGAAACTCACCCCCACCCGATCAGAGGTCTCTCGATTGGGTAGGATGTAAATCGAAGAATGTGCCCGAGTAGCAGACACCTGTGCGAGAGAGCCAACATGTCGAACCCCAGGACAAACTTTCATAATATTTCAATGAAAAATTATCTCACCCGAGATTCGAACCATGCATCGCCAGGGAATTACACCCACATCATCACATGTCTTACCACTCCACTATGCTCCTGGGGACTATGTATGATTTTTTTTACAGTAACAAAGGGCAAAAACAAATCTTTGTAAGTCTGTTTGAAGATTTGTGTTAGTTTTTAATTTAGGATCTGCTTATTTTTAATCATTTTGTTTTTCTGATTAATAATAGAATAATTGATCTACTGGAATAATTGATCTACCGTAATACAATTTAATTTTTTATATAATATTATATAGGATAGTAATGGGTATGTTTTTAAAAGGGTATAATAGATATATTAAGTTGTGAATTAAGTAAAAATAATAAAAGATAAAATTTAAAAAATGTGTATTTAGTAAATTGGTGAACTTAGTGTTTTTTGAGTGTAAATAAAATCACCATTTAGATCACTACTATTTCATAATTTTTTTACCCTTTTTCTATTACAAATAATTGACGGACTTTTCTTATTAAGTATCTCATAATAGTTTATACACGAAACTTATTTTTATTTTATTTTTAAAAGTTATAAAATAATTTTTTTTTTAATTTTCTAACCAACAAAACAAAGTATGTCAACTTTGCTTACACGAGAAATAATTTGTATTTGACACTACTTTACTAGTATTACTTTTTTTTATTAATTTGTCAACTTTAATACTAGTATTACTTTACTAATATTAATTTGTCAACTTTGCTTACACGAGAAATAATTTTTTTATTTTTCATCATGCGGGCATATTACTTTAATATTATAGTATAAAATTTTGTGTTTGCATCATATATATTAGCCCGAATATTTCAATCTAAAATTATTTTCACAAAATTTTCATAAATATTTTAAAAAAAAATATTAGGATTGATTGAGTAGTAACAAAACAAAACAAACACAAGCCACAAAACAAATATTATCATATTTTAAATCTTGTCGCCATCAACCTTGTAATGTTCGTCAATATTTCTACTTAGAAAAAATTGAAAAAATAAATATTAAAAAATATGTATTAATAAAATAATAAAAATAAATATAAACAAGAAGAGAAAAAATAAAATTATTACAAGAAAAATATTATTTGTACTAATGTAATGTTGTCAACGCTTCTACTTAGAAAGATTTGAAAAAATAAATATTCAAAAATAAGTATTAATAAAATCATAAAAATAAATATAAACAAGAAGAGAAAAAACAAACTTATTACGATAAAAATATTATTAGTACTACTATGAATAGATCGTGTTCTTAATCATAACTTTAAACTTATTTTTATTTATAAAATTAAAATTAATTAAAATTAATTATTATATAGGGTCGGGCCTACAAGAGGCCGAGCTTACTAAAGCCCAAGCTCGGCCTATATATAATATGAGCTTCATTTTTCGGCCCAAGCTCGGCTCGACCCTAAATAATATTAATCGACCGAGGCTTTTCTTAGGGTCGAACGAGCCGAGTTAGGGCCGGCCCGACCCGATTGACAGGCCCACCTACGGATAGGATTTCGAAAATTTTGAATGCATATTTGTTGTGAAATGAATAAATATTTTAAATAATAAATGGACATTTTTAAAAAAATAATTATCTTATATTATAACATAATCTTAATCTTTAGTGTAATTATAAAAAAAGAAGGATTTATCCAATCCACCCCCTTTATATGAGATCTCTTATTTAGGGTGGAAATATGCATTTTTCATGTTAGTCAAGAAACTACCGAATAAACAAACGGGATATAATAAATCATAATCCCAAATATTCACTTCATACTCCCCCAAAACTGAATCTTTTGTTCCGGCGATTTGCGACTTTAGAACTGTGATAAAGACGGACCAGTTTTTCTTCCAATTCACAACTCCTAGTGAACCGAGAATCAAGTCCACGCAATTTTATCCCTATAGGCTCACCTGTAATGAGATAAGTTTATTGGACACCCGATTGCAATCTGCAACCCTAGCTTTTAAGGTATGATTTTCGATTATATGATTTTCATTTTTTCTCCCGTTGCAATAACTAGAAGTGCATCATTGTGTGTTTAGATTGCCTTCCAGGTTTAGGGTTCTGCGATTTTTGATTTTTGATTTTTGTGTGGAGATATTAAATTTCGTTAACATGCAGGTTCTAGAAGAACTTAACACGGGAGCCATGGGAACTGGAGGCGAGGAAGGTATAGTCCATCCTTTGTGCATGTGATATTTGCCTTTGTAGTTACTTAGTGTCATCTTGTTCTTTTTAATGGTAGATCTAGAAAACACCTCACTTGGCGAATCAATCAGATATTTTAGGTCATCTTTCTTGCACCCTTTGCTGAAGTCTTGCAAGGTATAATAATCATAAGCCGAGATTAAATTCTCCGATTTTCATTTTTTAGGAAGATAGTAAAATATTCATTTTATTTAAAAAAAATTAATAGGTTTCCCTGCAGGAAGAGATTGAGAGTTCATATGCTGCTAAAATTCAACTGTCAAAGAACTCCTCTCTAAGCTGGTAGACATTTACTATATTAATTGCAACACTGATTTAAACTTGTTCATAGACATAACACTTATTAGTGCTAATAGTTTAACCTTGATAACAATGTTGGCTTGGGTGTTAATACAATAATGGTTTTAACTACATGTCAGAATATGTTACATACACTGCACCAAATTGGACAGTGTAGTTGGTAGTTCAGAATTTATAAGTTGGGATATTAAATAAACAAACAAGTATTTAGTAGTGTAATAAACAAATTTCAAAATCTATTACAAACATTGTACCTTTTTGCACAGTGTATATTGTAGTTCTAGATTCATAAAGTGGTTTAATCGTTTACGCACATGTAGTTTACTATATTAATAGTTGCACTGACGGAAACTTGTTCATGGACATAACATCTATTAGTGTCGATAGTTTAATCTTGATAACAGGGTTGGCTTGGGTGTTAATCCAATAATAGTTTTAACTGCATGCCAAAATTTGTTACATACACTGCTCCAAATTGGACAGTGTAGTTGGTAGTTCAAAATTCTTAAATTGGGCTATTATTTAACGAACAAGTATTTTGTAGTTTAATAGATAAATTTCAGAATTCATTACAAACACTCTTACCTTTTGCGCAGTGTAAGATTGAAGTTGTAGATGCATAAAATGGTTTAATCTTTTACGCACGAGTAGTTTACTAGATTAATAGCTACACTAACTAAAATTTGTTCATGGACATAACACATATTAGTTCCAATAGTTTAACTTTGATTACAGTGTTGCCTTGGGTTATGGTAAATAAGGGTCTAACTGCATGTCATAATCTATTACACACAGTGTACCGGCTTGGGCAGTCCATTTGGTAGTTTAAATGTAATTTGTGTGGCTGAATTACATCATAACATGTACTTGTGTCAATTGTACTTGAGAGATTGATTGGTCAGTGACAAGAAATTGTCTTTAACCACAGTGCAAGTGTTGATGATTTAAATTAATTCGTGCTCATTTGTTTGCAAAAAATATTGTTTCTGATCTACATGTATATGGTCTGTTTAATCATATACAGGTAGCGGCCGAGAATTTGGACACAGTAGCAATGCATGATTTAATCCTGATTCTGTTGACCCACATAGTGTTACTTTTTCGTTGAAATGATTGTCACAATATTTTGATATTTTTTCATTGGAGTTTGACCTTGAAGATTTGTGTTATCAGTTTTCATAGTTGAAGTTTTCATAAGTAGGCTACCAAAACTTTTTCTAAATAGATTTGGAACAGTAAAACCAACAGACACCAATTCCAAAAGAAACAAGTGTATAATGTAAACTACAGTGTAAGTTAAGGTGATAAATAAACGTCACACGTCAACCTATATATAACTGGAAACATGGGACATTTTATCAAAACTTGAAATGACATATAGTAGCTTGTGCTTAAACGTATGATGCCCAACTAACAAAAAAACAAAACTCCTAAAAAGTCAGGTTGTATCAATTATCCCCTGAAAGTTACTAAATTAACCAAATTGCCCATTTAACATCACAACCTAATATGGCGTCCTAATGCTCAGCTGCATGTCTGTAGTTTGTTCTCGATAGTGATATTGTCATGATTTTTAGAGCCACACACGTACGATGACTGTTCATAGCCAAGCAATACACATGGTCGTGCAATTGAGCAATTATGCCTTGAACACTCATTTTTCTGTCTATACCCAAACGAAATACATGAGTTTAGTTATATCTTTTTCAGTGAAAATCGCAAATGGAAAAATACACAACATTTTCTTGATGCCATATGAAAATACATGAGTTTAGTTATATCTTTTTCAGTGAAAATCGCAAATGGAAAAATACACAACATTTTCTTGATGCCATATGACTGTTTATGGACAAGAAATATCTTCAGAAAATGGTCCACATATTAAACCTATGTCGTAGTTGCAAAATCAAAGACTTGAAAAATAAAATGACAAGGCAATGGAGATGAGACAACAAGACCAATACTTTCCAGAAAGTGAAAACATAGTTCTTGGTGATTATTAAACCATCAAACCCAATTATTCATATTCAACCTCGGTTGAAAAAAATGAAGTTCAACTGGCCATTCAAAAAACACAGAAGTAATTATTGGGATACAAGTGGCAAATGTGTGTGATAAACTTCATACTAAATAACTTCTTTGCAAGAATATTCTAAAATGCCAGTTTTCCATTAGTTACACAATTACATTTACTATATACAGGGCAAGAATATTCTAAAATGGCAGCCCATATAATAGCATATTTGTAACAGTGAATGATAATTAGGCAATGTTTTGTAATTAAGATAAACCAAAACAACCCAAAGAACAATTCAAAAGTACACGGCAAACATGATCATAAACATAGAGAAGGAATTCGAAATCACAGGTAATGAATTGGGGAAAACATAATGTATGCTAATTAGAACAATCTAGTTGCAATACCTGATCACAAAAAAGATTCAGAAGAACAAAACACACTTAAAAAAAAAAGGAAGAACAAAACACTCATGAAAAAAACAAACAGGGTGCGGCCAAACGCTGAAGTTTCAGAAGGTGTCTTTTTGAATAGGTCCCATGGGTGACAAACAAAGAGGGAAGAAGTGATTGCACTTGTATCCGTCCAGGACAAATTTGAAAGTCTTGATTATAGAGCTTATTTCAGGACGTGCATCTGCTTCCACAAGCTTATCGTCCCTGTACTTGTCCAGATCAAACCCGCATACGTCGAGATGGATGTGAGCGTACTGGGTGTCTTCGCTTAACGCTGTTTGTAAACACACAATGCCGAACAACTTGTGTGCTATTTTTCCTCCTTCCTCCTCTTGGTAAATAATATGATTCAAAGCAAGAGGCCGAGATCTGTGTTTGAAATCATCAGCAAAGGAAGATCTGGGAATTCTTCCAAAGCTGGCTTTGGACCAATCGAACAAATAGGGGTTATCATGCATAGTAGTATTATAAATATTGTTGTTCTTAACAATGCAAAGCTTGTGATCCTCGATCACAAAGAAACGGCCCTCAAAAGGAATACTCTTGTAGTCATCAGAATAATCTACTATTTTCCAACCGGGCCCATCGAGCTCCTCATCAATGTCGAGGGTGAAAATCCCTAAGCGGGTTTCGATGAGGAAAACAGAATCGGTGATAAACCCAAACCAATCGATATTAAAACTGCGAGGGGTAAAACGATTGGCCAGCAAGAAGTCTTGTATTGGAGGAAGCTTTTCCCATTTGTCCTTGGAAGGATTGTACAACTCGAAATCGATTGGGTTGGGGTCGTCGTAATGAGACCAAGGACCAAAACAAATTCTCCGAGAGAAGACCAGAATTCTTTTAGCGTCGGGGGTAGGGATGGCCACAGTATGGTTTTTGGGGCAGAGCATATCGGGTAAGCCACGGACCATAGATTTATCCAACACCTTAGTACTACTGGATTCGGATTGGGATTGATCGGCGTCGTCGATTAGGTGTGGGTATAGATCAACGGTGTACGCTGAACTACCTTCACGGGGACCGGGATCAGCAGGAAGTCCATTCTCAAACATATACAGGGACGAATTTAAGACGCAGAAAGCATGGGACTTGTCACTCAAGTGGCTGCGATCGAGAATAAGAGTTGGAGCCGTAGGGATGTAACCACCAAATCCGCCGCCATCAACAACTAATGGAGATGATGATGATGATGATGATGACGACGAGGATGATGCGAGATCTACAATCAATATAGCATAATATTCGCCCTCCCAAGCAAAGAGAGAGGTAACGATACAGACTTTACCTGATGGTGACCGTGGCGGTGACGGTGACTGTGGCGGAGATGATTTATTCTGATAGCGGACTGCACCTGGAAGAGAATCCATGGCGGCGGCGGTTCAGATCGGAGGAAACCCTAACGGATCGGATTTGTGAAAAATTACGCCTATTTTGACTGGCATGTAGTACTTTATAAATAACTAGATCCTTCTTCCCGTTCTCGTGCATCGCACGGAGAGTATTTTATTGTATATGTTAAAATAATTGTATAAAAATTTATATTTATATTATAAGTTTGAAAAAAAACAATTTAGATGTTTTGACAATGTTTTATTGATTTAGGATTTTCAAAATAGACACAATATAACTAACAAACCTAGATAATTTTTTTTTATTTTATTTATGTTCAATCCAAATTTCTGAAACCTCCTTGTACACAACATATTTAGTCTTATTAGTCAAGTTACCGTTCTCATCACATATTAAGAAGCACAACATTTTTAGTCTTATTAGTCAAGTTACTGTTCCAATTGTTGCAATCTGATCAAAAAGCTTTCAGAAGGACCGTGCTAATTTAAAATGAATATATATGCAAACATTTCAGATAACAGGACATATGCAGTATGCTTTCAAGAAAACAGGGTAAATAAACAGTTTAAGAAAAAAAAATATATGTATTTGTGTTTAAGAAAATAGAATAAATCTATCTCTTTGAAAATGAAAATCGGAAACTTTGGGAATCTGAGATACATAGCAACTTACGAATTTGGAATAAGTTTTTGGATGAGAATTATTCTGCAAAGATAACAGGGG
Source organism: Euphrasia confusa (assembly GCA_954870475.1). Classification (NCBI taxonomy): domain Eukaryota; kingdom Viridiplantae; phylum Streptophyta; class Magnoliopsida; order Lamiales; family Orobanchaceae; genus Euphrasia; species Euphrasia confusa. The sequence goes on along the minus strand of OX940956.1, from coordinate 37,684,455 downwards.
AAATGGACCGAGTAATAAGACATTGAGATATGATGAGGGATAATAATTTGAACTATAGAGAAACTTACGAATTTGGAGCACGAAGAGGGATGAGAATTACTCTGCAAAAAATAGGCCACAAACAACGATTTATCAAATTGATGAATTCTGATACTGCAAAAATATAAATGATCAATATAAGTAGTATAAATATATCAGGGGGAATGGACCGAATAATACGAATTTAGGATATGATGAGGGATAAGAATCTGAACTACAGAGAAACTTACGAATTTGGAGCACGAAGAGGGATGACAATTACACTGCAAAAAATAGATCACAAACAATGATTTATCAAATTGATAAATTATGATATTGCAAAAATATAAAGGATGAATATAATCAGTGTAAAGATAACAGGGATAATGGACCTGGTAATAAGAATATGAACTACTGAGAATTGAATGAATTTGGGTCACGAAGATGGATGAGAATTACACTGCAAAAAATAGGCCACAAACAACGATTTATAACATTGATGAATTCTGATACTGCAAAATTATAAAGGAGTAATAAAATCAGTGCCAAGATAACTGGGGGGAAGACAAATTTGGCATATGATAAGGGATAAGAATCTGATCTACAGAGAAACTTACGAATTTGGGGCACGATGAGGGATGAGAATTATCCTTCAAAAAATAGGCCACAAACAATTATTTATCAAATTGATGAATTCTGATACCGCAAAAATATAAATGATCAATATAAGCAGTATAAATATATCAGGGGGAATGGACCGAATAATACGAATTTGGGATATGATGAGGGATAAGAATCTGAACTACAGAGAAACTTACGAATTTGGAGCACGAAGAGGGATGACAATTACACTGCAAAAAATAGATCACAAACAATGATTTATCAAATTGATAAATAATGATATTGCAAAAATATAATCAGTGTAAAGATAACATGAAGGTTTTCTATGCCGATCCAATCGCATGATTACCTCGTTCGTGTGTGCGGAAGCGTGTAAAACGAGTAAACACGAACATCAAGATCTAGTGCACACATATATATGTATAGACACATATTTATATATATATATATATATATACATCCAATATATATGTATATATAAGGATTAACGAGAACACTTACAACCGGTGTAGCGTGCCTCGTTGATGTTGATTAAGGTGGTGTTGAGTCGATTGAACCACCTTAATGGAACAGCCATTAGATGCTCTCCTTGTGAATGACCTCGTCACGCCTTTGGATCGTCCGGATGTTTAAGCCGCACAAATGGCCCGGCCTCTACGTGTTGCACACGAACCCGGATGATGAATACCTTGCTTGCTTGAAGTGGTTCTCCAAGAACACTCTCTATTCTCTCCTTTTGGTGTGAATTTCGTGGCTGATGATGATGGTGTTAGAATGAGACATGAAAATCTGATTTTCATGCTCATTATACCTCTTTTACTTCACATGTAACCCCCACCATAATGTGTGTGTCATAACCACACATAATGGGGTGTTATGGTGAAGTTCAAAGGTCACCTCCACATAATCATGCCAAATCATGATATGTGGTCCCATTGGCTTGTGTGGCATGCCATGTCACACTATGTGACATGCATTCCATGCAAGCCATGCATCCCATGCATGTGAAAATCCACGTAAATATTGATTCTAAATCAATATTATTATCAAGCAACGTATATCAATATCGAGTTCGTGTGTGACCCTATAGGTTTGATTATCGATCAATATTATATTGTTCCCAACAATTAATATTATCGACTAATCATTTAACATCCATAGACGACCTTATGACTTTATCGATTGCACACGTAGGATCGAAGGACATATCCCAACAATCTCCCACTTGGCCTTCAGAGCCAGTGTGCTGCCAATTTCCTGTTGTCACTTTATGTCTAAGTTTGAACTTGAGGCAAGACTTGAGTCATCCTCAATCGGTTCAAACCTTTCTTGGACTATGAGTCAGACTGTAAAACCAGATTTATCACTATGATACGAATCTGGACGTGGCCACGTATTTTCCACAGTCTCGACTCTCCAAGTGGCCGGTAAGACATGTATCCCATTATAAAATGGAGGACAATCCCATCTTGTCAATCCAAGCTCTCCCACTTGCTTCCTGATATACCTAATAACAAGTTTTATAACCTCCTTTTATGAAAGGCGTTTACTTGTATCAAAGTACACCATTTCACAATGGAATCACTCTGGACTACTCAGGTCAGAGGAAATTGCTCGACAGTCAATGAAATAGTATTATGACTCGAAATCTCAAATACTATTTCAGTCGGGTCTGTTCGATCATTAGCTCCCAACTAATATCTATGCAACTGTACTTGACGTCCCACGTCACTAGCCCATGAAGTGGCGCTATAGTACACTTTGCAATCTAGTTCATTGTATTATCGGTTTGTCCGTACTCGATGATACGAACCAGGAACAATCATATGATTCAAGTATATCAGTTCAACTATTGGGACTTCATTATGTGGTAAGTCGACCTCATAACCCAATTGATATCACTTAATCATTTGGACAATTCATATAAATTAAACCATATTTATATGAAGAAATATGTATTATACATATGAGTGAATGTTTACCAAATCTCCAAAAGTATCTAATACAGTAATAGAAATCACAACCCATCTCTAAGATGTCTGATCTCTATTGCAGTCGTGAAAGCCTCAAGCTTAAACTGCTAGAGAGGTTTAGAAAACGGGTTTGCAACCTTACCAAAAGTTGCAACTTTATTATCTTGATGTCTCCACAAAACTATCTCCCAGATAATGTGGAACTTCCTGAGCACCAGTTTTAGACTTGTGGTGCTTCCTAGCTCATTGGCTTGCGCGATAACTCTACTATAAATAGAGAACTATCGGATGGGCTGAGCTAGTTACGCCACCTAGTTCATTCAAGAACTTTCAAATCTTAACTGCCAACATTATTGCATCCAATGCAATACTGTGCTCAGCTTCTGTAGTTTAATCAGCTATATTGCATTGCATGGAACTATTCCAGCAAATTTCACCTCTAACCAGGCAAAAGATATAACCAGATTAAAATCGGAAATTATCTTAGTCTGTTTTGAAGTTAGCATTCAAACAGCTTGTTAATATCAACTCTTTTTGTCTTCCAAAGACAACAAAATATTCTTTAGTCCATCTAAGGTACATAAGAATATTATTGGCCGCAGTCTAATGCGCCTCACCTGGATTTCCTTGAAACTGACTCGTCATGCTCAAAGCATACGATACGTCCGGTCGTGTACATATCATGGCGTACATTATAGACCCTATTGCCGAAGCATAAGGAATGTTTTCCATCCTCTTTTGCTCATCAAGTCTCGTAGGGCCTTGCATCTTGCTAAGAGATGTGCCATGACTCATTGGAATGAGACCCTTTTGGCGTCTTTCATTCTGAACTTATCAAGTACCTTATCAATATAGGTCACTTGACTAAGTCCAAACATCATTTTCGATATGTTCCGATAGATCTTGATGCCCAATGTATACAACGTAACTCCCACTGTTCTTCTTGTAAAACAAGATTCTTACGAGTTCCTCTGAAATCCAAAACCCAGTATGGATTTATTGAACTGAAGACTGCTACTCCGATATGCTTTGCTTTATTCCATAAATGGAATTATAAGATTGCATAATTTCTCAGCCTTATTAGGATCGATAAAACTCTTTGGCTGTGTCAAAACACATTCTCTTCTAGAATCCAATTCAAGAAGTTAGTTTTAGCATCCAATATTACCATAACTCATTATCAAGATGAGTAGCAATGGCTAAGATAATCTGAATGATTTAATCAAAGCAACTGGTGAAAGTTTTTCCATAATCCACCTCGTGAATAAAACTTTTACCATCAACCTTGCTTTGAAAACCCTAGGTTTTCCATCTGTCTGTTTAGATCTTAAAGATCTATTAGCATTCATTGGGTCTAACCCCGTGATGCAAATATATCAAGTTCAAAACTTGATTATCAGATATTGATATCATCTCAGATTTCATGGCACCATGCCAATTTTAAGTAGCTGGACTCGTCATAGCTTGAATATAGGTCGAAGGTTCATCGCTTTCCAAAAGCATGGATTCATATCTCTCATTGGTCACAATATCTAAGTATTTGAATAATAGAGATAGATCTATGCCTTCCGGACCTACGAGGGTTGGTATGGCTTCCAAAACCATAAGAATACTCTCAACCCAGTCTTGAGTATTCATCATTGGTTGTTTCACTTGAACCTCGTTCAAGACAACCGAGCTCCCACTGAATTTCTAGGAAAGATAACTCTTTTCAAGAAAATCACTATCTCGAGCAACAAAATATTGTTCTCAAATAGATCGTAGAAGTTGTACCCTCGAGTTTCTTATGGACATACCATAAGGAAACTTTTATCCCATTTGAGTTCAAGCTCTATAGAGATAAATCTCGTCAGAGAAGCTTTTAGAACCTCAAAACTTGATGAAAACAATTTAGGGACCCTCCCTTTCCATACCTAGTATGGTGTCTTATCAACAGCTTTTGACAGCGTCCTATTCAGTGTATAAGTTGAAGTCTAGAATTGTGTGTTCCCAAAAGAGACCAGTAGTTCATTTAGACCTCTCATCGAATGGTCGAACTATATCTAATATAGTTTGTTTTCTCTTTTCCGAAACATAACATTCACGTGCTTGTGAACTACTAGGTTCCACATACATTAGTATGGATCATCCCTAATTACTCACATGTTCTCCTTTCTCCAAGAAAGATGACATTGTTATCTTTTCAATCACACATCATTCACATGTATCAAATGACTCCAAGTCAAATGATTCTAAAATTCCTTCTAAAAGAAGCTTCGTTACATGTTTAGATTTTGATTTGATCTAATCAACAATGTTTCAGTTATGTCTCATCGATACTTATTCGATTTGGCCTTTGGTCTTAATGATATATATGATTTGTCAAGTTAAAAGTATACATAAACAATATAATAATCGTACCAAAACAAAGAATAATTCACAATTAAAATAGTTACCAAACTATTTAATAGTGAAAAAACTAATCCATCAGTATCTAATACTGAACCAATATTCATTGTTTATTGAAGGTACGAAATTACATAGTTATAATACTAAAACAAGGCCCTAAGGCAAAACAACATCATATGATCATACTGCTAATGCAGCGACCTTCGCTCCATTTCTTGCCCGTAGATCGACATCTCTATTCACCAAACTTATACTTCTATGTATGATTTGTCAAGTTAAAAGTATACATAAACAATATAATAATCGTACCAAAAGAAAGAATAATTCACAATTAAAATAGTTACCAAACTATTTAATAGTGAAAAAACTAATCCATCAGTATCTAATACTGAACCAATATTCATTGTTTATTGAAGGTACGAAATTACATAGTTATAATACTAAAACAAGGCCCTAAGGCAAAACAACATCATATGATCATACTGCTAATGCAGCGACCTTCGCTCCATTTCTTGCCCGTAGATCGACATCTCTATTCACCAAACTTATAATTCTATGTAGTTCCTCCACATAAAAATGTGAGAACCACATTTGGCATCCAATACCCAAGAATTAGAATTTGTGAAGTTTAATGTCTATATCATTAATACTTGAAGATGAAGCAACCCCGTTCTTCACATCTTCTTTGAACTTTGGGCAAATTCAATTATTCCCAATAATTGAGTCTCATTCAAATTTCCCATTCAAAATTAATACAATGTCAAAACGTGATAAATCGTAAGTGAAAAATCGAAGTTTTCTAACCAGCGATATTATCATGCAATTGAAGCCCTATCTCTCATAAAATATGAGGGAGCCAACCAGACAATCGTTTCACGCCATCCAATGGCTCGAAAGTCTCAAATTTGTGTCATTTATGAACTTAAGTGTTTTGGATTAAATCACTCCCCGAGGTGTAAATAATCCTAACCTTATAATCCATCAAATGAAAGACAAATTAGGCATTTGTTTTGAAATTGAATAAAATATGAATTTTTATATGTTTGCAAGTAGTGTCCAACACTTTTGCAGTAGACGCATTGAGATTCCCTAGGAACCCTAGTAGCCTTCTTGCCCATGCTCTTTTGAATACCATATCCTCTATCATAAGAATTTCCCTCTTAGGGTCCTTATCTATCGCCGGCTCAGCAGCCTTGAGCATCCCTTGGAGCTCACGAAGCGATTTCTTCAAACCATTCATGTGGAAATTTTAGCCTAAAGGCATTATAACCATCATGAGATTGAAGTATGAAATCGATTGCCAAATAATCATCATAGGAAAAATCTAGGCGGTCACTTGAAGCAAATAATCCAATCATTTGTTGCACATGTGATTCCATAGATTTCCATTTTTCCAGCCTAGCTGAAGCGATGACCCTGGTCATACCGAACCGCTCAATCTTAGCATATTCCCCGAACATGCTATTGAGTTGTTCAATGATATCTTAGGATGTGGTCATTTAACACATTTTCATTGTCTTCGTATTTGAGGACCATCCTCAAATTACGTTGTGAATCAAGAAAATTTATGTTGTTCAATTTTTCATAATCAAGAATTGAACCAAACTTGAATCGAGTTGAAATTAACATGATAAACTAAAAAAGAAAGATAAATAAAGTGTAAACATTCACAAAGCGGTAAACAAATAAGGTTGTCTAACAAGCTACTTATTTATTCCATTTTGTTCAATCGATATCTAATATCTTTGTTCCCTTGAACAAAACAATCCCAAGACCCTCATCTTGCAAATTCTTAAGCCGACTGAGTCCGCACTTAAGAAGTCCAAGATAGGTAGACATCCCATGTCAATGACATCTAATGTCACTCTCGGTCGATGAGAGTCCCATTCTCATCTCATGTCTCGATAGCCACGCCTGCGGTGGATCTATCGAAGAGAAAACCAAACTCACGTGTAAAGGTCTAACCTTTACTCCCACTTATCCCAAGATAACAAGTAGTACCCCGCTGAGGCGGACCTACCAACTTATGATCGAGGGCTTCATGAGTGTGATGTTTTTGGACAAGACATTATACTCATTATTTTGGGAACTTGCATGCATAGGTTTGTTTATATGTAAGTTGAACCTTTATAACATAAAACAACCTATAACTAGCAAAGCAAATAAATACGTATTCGAAAGGCCCTTAAAACCTCACAACTCTCAAACGAAAAGATTAAAAGCAACAAAATAGGCCTTGAACATCTTCTGGACTGGTCCACGCCCGCCGTTTCAGTTCCGCGCCCTCCGATTTTGGTCAAATCTATTCCGTACCCAAAAAACCACGAACGGCGCCCGCCGTTTCACAATCAGCGGTCGCCGAACACCACCGGCGGTCGCCGTTTCCAAAACGGCGCCCGCCGAAAGGGTTTGGAAAAAATCTGACCCAAAATCAGCATTTCGACGGTCGTCATTTCCAAAACGACGATCGTCAAATCAAAACGACGGTCGACGTTTCCAAAACGACGGTCGTTGTTTTTCTCTGACAGCCCCGGTTTCGCCCGTTTTGCTTCGTTTCTTCTCGTTTTCGCCGGAGAGCCGAGATCCTCCATCGAACCATGGACCAAGTCCATCACTTACAAGTATTACAATACAAATATAATAGAAAAACCTATCTATTACAAATGATTCCAAGGGACGCAGCCCTCAAATACTACGGCCAATCGAAACGTAAAAAAAACGACGAAATCATTCACCCGACCACTAACGGTGGCCGGCCTTATATCTAATCACATAATAACATAATCACAATTAAGCCATTTATGTTGATTTAACCTTCGTGTCCAACACAAAAGTGTGCACGAGCCCTAGGCTCTGATACCAATTGAAGGTTTTCTATGCCGATCCAATCGCATGATTACCTCGTTCGTGTGTGAGGAAGCGTGTAAAACGAGTAAACACGAACATCAAGATCTAGTGCACACATATATATGTATAGACACATATTTATATATATATATATATATATATATATATATATACATCTAATATATATGTATATATAAGGATTAACGAGAACACTTACAACCGGTGTAGCGTGCCTCGTTGATGTTGATTAAGGTGGTGTTGAGTCGATTGAACCACCTTAATGGAACAGCCATTAGATGCTCTCCTTGTGAACCACCTTTAAGCCGCACAAATGGCCCGGCCTCTACGTGTTGCACACGAACCCGGATGATGAATACCTTGCTTGCTTGAAGTGGTTCTCCAAGAACACTCTCTATTCTCTCCTTTTGGTGTGAATTTCGTGGCTGATGATGATGGTGTTAGAATGAGACGTGAAAATCTGATTTTCATGCTCATTATACCTCTTTTACCTCACATGTAACCCCCACCATAATGTGTGTGTCATAACCACACATAATGGGGTGTTATGGTGAAGTTCAAAGGTCACCTCCACATAATCATGCCAAATCATGATATGTGGTCCCATTGGCTTGTGTGGCATGCCATGTCACACTATGTGACATGCATTCCATGCAAGCCATGCATCCCATGCATGTGAAAATCCACGTAAATATTGATTCTAAATCAATATTATTATCAAGCAACGTATATCAATATCGAGTCCGTGTGTGACCCTATAGGTTTGATTATCGATCAATATTATATTGTTCCCAACAATTAATATTATCGACTAATCATTTAACATCCATAGACGACCTTATGACTTTATCGATTGCACACGTAGGATCGAAGGACATATCCCAACATAACAGGGATAATGGACCTGGTAATAAGAATATGAACTACAGAGAATTGAATGAATTTGGGTCACGAAGATGGATGAGAATTACACTGCAAAAAATAGGCCACAAACAACGATTTATAACATTGATGGATTCTGATACTGCAAAATTATAAAGGAGTAATAAGATCAGTGCCAAGATAACTGGGGGGAAGACAAATTTGGTATATGATGAGGGATAAGAATCTGATCTACAGAGAAACTTACGAATTTGGGAAACTTACGAATTTGGGGCACGATGAAGGATGAGAATTATCCTTCAAAAAATAGGCCAGAATAAACGATTTATCAATTTGATGAATTCTGATACTACAAAATTATAAAGGAGCAATAAGATCTGTTCCAAGATAACTGCGGGTATGGACTGAGGAAGAAGATTAGAGAAAAATACACGAAACCGTATAGAAAACTGAAAGAAATAGAAACCTAGGGATTTGGAAGAAGAGAATCGATTTTCTGAGATTATTGAATTTCAGAAACTGCAAAAAAAATATATCAGTATAATTATACAAACCCTAAAAACTTGAAAATCTAACCGAGAAAAATGAAATGAGAATAATATCTGCAAACCTTGGGAATGAGAATGAGAAGATGAAGAAGTGAAAAATAATGTACTAAATTAGTAATTGAAATAGTTGATCGAAATTAAATGATATAGAAGATTGGGGATGGGTAAATTGAGCATTCCTATTGGTAAATAGAAATCTATATGACAAAATTGAAGGTTTTCATTAGCTATTGGAATACAATAGACAAATAAAATTAAATGATAAAAAATTGAGGATGGATAAATTGAGTATTTCTCTATTGTTATTGCTCGAGTGAAGTATACACTGGAAGTTCTAAAACCAATATATAATTTAAGTGAAAATTCAAGAATGCGACTAAAATTGAATGTCTAGAAATTATTCACATTATTGTAGATGACAGGTATATTTAACATTATGCTAATCACAAAGCATACCTGAAAAAAAAAACATGTAACAACTTTCTTTAAATGAACAGAATTATCAAGAAAATGTGTTTGTAGACTCATGGGAGTACCACTCAAAGCTTCGCCAGGATTTATTTTAATCTTAATTTTATTGTATATGTTAAAATAATTGTATAAAGATTTATTTTTATATTCATAAATTTTAAAAAAACAATTTAGATATTTTGACAATGATTTATTGATTTTGGATTGTTAAAAAATTAACAATGTTATAAACACAATATAACTAACACACCTAGATAAAGATAATTTTTTTTATTTATGTTCAATCCAAAATTTTGAATAATTATTTTGTTTGTGTTTCTATTATCTGTCTACTCAATTTCTCAATATTTTTATTGATCTCTTAAAATATACAATGTGATTTATATATACAATAGTGAATTTATTATTTAATTAATAAAATTGAATTGGTAAATAATTATATTTTCAATATATGATTTTTATTGATCATAATTATAATAATCAATTATGAAATGTGAATCAACATAAGATCTATAAAATATAGTATTATTATATTATAAATAAATTAGATTTAATATTGTAAATAACTAAATTGGAAAATAAATCAATAGAGTAGTCGAATACGAACAACTTTTTATATATCCGAATATTTGAAAAACCTAAAGTTTAATTTAAATTTTTGAAAATACATAGTAGAAATTCAACTAATGTGTATCTCTAATCTAAATATTTAGTCAATCAATTAATTAAAAAAACAATATATATGGAAAACTAATTGATTATCTATATATTTAAAAATAATTTAGAATGTTTACTAAAATTAATGAATATTTGATTAAAAATAATATTGATTTTATTAATATACTAAAATTAAGGATCCAATTTAATTTATAAAATAATTCTTGAATGGTACTATAATGCTACTATAATTGTGGTATAATTAATATTATAGAAAATTTGAATAATTGCTATTTTTATTTATGTATTGAATATCTTCCATCTGACTGTGTTTATTAATTTATTTTTATTTTAATAAATAAAAATAATTTAAAAAAATGATTTGAAAGTTTTTTTGAATAATAATTTATTTCTTAAGCATATAACATTTTAAATAATAAATGTAAAATTGTTCAATAGTTAATTAAATTAAATTTTTTAGCATTATTTTATTTTATTTAAAATATCACAATTCTCAATTTGTTTTAATAAGTTTTATAATATACAAAACATTAAAAAAATTGTAGTATTTTTTAATCATAATTATCACTGTTTTGATTGGAATATTTACTAAATATATAATTTGTGTGAATCTTTATATTAACATTATGTAATAATATTCTGAATTATTGATATTTTTAATTTTGTAATTCAAATATTTTTCATCTCACTTTGTTTTATTAATTTATTTTTATTTTAAAAAATAAACAAAATAAAATAAAAGATGATTGGAAGTTTTTTTAATGATAATTTACAATAATTTAATTAGTCTTCTTAATAGGGAATTGTCAACTTGAAAGCGAAATGACAATCTTGAATTAGAGGGAGAAATGGTCCGTTGTTTTAGACTTATACTCAGTTTCAGTCTTCTTATAAATTTAGAGTTAAAGTAATAGTCCGTTGTTTTAGACTTATACTCAGTCTTCTTAATTAGTCTTCTTATACAGTTAGACTTTAACTGTATAGATAGTTGACTATAAATTAATAAAACAAATTTGTATTCATCATATATTGACTATAAATTATAATTGTCGAATACCAATATCGTCGGCATTATGAAATTTCTAATTACTTTCTTGTGATTGAAATTTCAAAAATGGACTAATGACATACGGTGAAGGTGAGAGTAAAGCTGAATGACTCCTGCTTCTATGCGCATGGTTGTGATGTCTATTAATCGAACCGGAGATATAGTTAGATATCAGAAAAAATAAGTAGTAATTGGAACTAAAGTTTTTGATACGACAACCCACTTTAGTACCTTTGGATTTAGAAGATCCACCTAATATTACTTATAAATAGTGAATATGTTTTTTTTTACAGAAATAAATGGACTACATAATCCGACGGTATAATCGATATATCGTAATTCGTAACAACATAAATAATCTACTTATCTCTCATCCTCAATTTTTTAATAACAATATTTTATTAATTTATTTAAATTTATAATGATATACAAATTTAAAAAAAAAAGTTTGAAGTGTATTCTAATAATAATTTTTCAATGTAACATAAATGTAAAAGATGTCATCATGCATGAAATTAATAGGGCCAAGAAAAAATTAATGTTTTGAAATTATTTTGAATAATAATTTATGAAATTAACAGGGCCAAGAAAAAATTAATGTTTTGAAATTATTTTGAACAATAATTTACATTAATTTTAGATAAGAAATACTGACTTTAAATTATAATTGTCGAATACCAATATCGTCGGCATTATGAAATTTCTAATTACTTTCTTGTGATTGAAATTTCAAAAATGGACTAATGACATACGGTGAAGGTGAGAGTAAAGCTGAATGACTCCTGCTTCTATGCGCATGGTTGTGATGTCTATTAATCGAACCGGAGATATAGTTAGATATCAGAAAAAATAAGTAGTAATTGGAACTAAAGTTTTTGATACGACAACCCGCTTTAGTACCTTTGGATTTAGAAGATCCACCTAATATTACTTATAAATAGTGAATATGTTTTTTTTTACAGAAATAAATGGACTACATAATCCGACGGTATAATCGATATATCGTAATTCGTAACAACATAAATAATCTACTTATCTCTCATCCTCAATTTTTTAATAACAATATTTTATTAATTTATTTAAATTTATAATGATATACAAATTTAAAAAAAAAAGTTTGAAGTGTATTCTAATAATAATTTTTCAATGTAACATAAATGTAAAAGATGTCATCATGCATGAAATTAATAGGGCCAAGAAAAAATTAATGTTTTGAAATTATTTTGAATAATAATTTATGAAATTAACAGGGCCAAGAAAAAATTAATGTTTTGAAATTATTTTGAACAATAATTTACATTAATTTTAGATAAGAAATACTGACTTTAAATTGTTTAGATAAATATACTAAATTAATTAATAAATTAAATGTTTGACTATATATATTAAGTGTTTTAAATTTTTTTATGGTATTCTCTATTCTATACTATGGTATTATGTGTTTTAATTTTTTATGGTGTTCTCTATTCAACAATTTCCAACTATAAAGAATAATCTTCTCCTGAAAATAAAAGAAAAAAATCTTGATTTGATTTGTCGTGGTTTAGTTGCAAACATAGTATATATTTTATTGACATTATTTTTCAAGTCTATTATCATTTAATATTTATTGAGATTTATTTAAATACGTACATTAGTAGCATCATCGTCTATAAATTGTACAAAGTATAAAAAATATTAAAGTACAAACTCAAAGAGTAACATTACATGTATAAAAAAAAAACAATTGATGTAACTCCAATTGTCATTTTGAGCCACTTTAGACAACTGGCAATACTTGGTAGATAAGATAATTCGGCGTGGCTTAAATACTGACTACTTGACACATCATGCGTCTGTTAAAACGATACGAACCATTTGTTAGATAATTGATCAACTCAAAAATTGCATCTCAAACACGGATACCAGAATGATTATTAACTGAAATGATTTGCATCCTAAATTTAGAGCCGCAAGGCTATCATCACCGATACCGTAACATCCTCCAAGACTTTAATATTCAAGCTGCTGAAACAGTAAGACTTACTATAAGCAATTGTCGGTAAACCGCATCTAGAAAAATACAACCGACAATATCAACACGAATTCTAACAAAATCTAAAATTTGAAACAAAATCGCAGTATTACCGACTCGAAAGAGAGGTCTAAACTCCGAAAATCCCTACACTTCACGGCGATCAACCAAAACCTGCACAAAAATACAGTAATCAATTTAAATTAAGAACTCAGATTTAAACACAATGGAAAACTAAATTAGGGAGAATCAATTTAAAAAACAATAACCTACAATTAGAAAGTCTGGAATGAGATTTAAACACAGGAGATAATTGAATTGAGCCAAGTTGATTTTAAAACAACTGGATAATTGTACAAAGTCAGTAATCGATTTAAATTAAGAACTCAATTTTAAGAGCAGAAGCAACAAAATGCATATATGAACCTGCACAGAAAAAAATCGCAAAATATATTGCAATTTATATTGCGCAAGGTCATTAATCATTTTTGTAACAAAAAAACTCATATTTAAGAACTGAAAGTTACAATACATACCTCAAGCATACTACTACCAACAACACAAATGGATTACATATATACATACAGTATATGTTTTGCCATTTATAAGGTGGCTTAAGAAGTAGTTGCTCCCATGATTATTGGTAATAATTTCATCATCTTTTTCTCAAATTCCCAAATCATTTTCACATAATTTTATTTGTAAATTTAGCTGATAAATAAGCTGAGTAAAAAAATACCTGGTACTTGGATACAAAAAATCCATACCGCACCAAAGATTGATCTGAAGTCAAAGTTGTATCAGTGAAAAACAAATACATTAATACAAAATAGATAGATTGTTGACTTACAATGAGGGAGTAAAATATCTCTACCAAACATAGATATAAAAACAAATAATAAATATTATTTATGTTCACCTCAAATACATTAATACAAAATAGATAGAGTGTTGACTTACAATGAGGGAGTAAAATATCTCTACCGAACATAGATATAAAAACAAATAATAAATATTATTTATGTTCACCTCAAATTTTTGAAAACCTCCTTATAATACACAACATTTGTAGTCTTATTCCTCAGATTATCATTCTCATCATTAATAAATATATTATTAAAAAAAAAGTTTTCTTGAAATATATAATTTTGAATTATAGCATTTTGATTGAATAATAATAATATTTATTTATTTATTTATTAATGTCTATATTTAAGTTGATAATAGAGATATATTATTGATGAATAATGAAATATAAGGAATTTACTATAATTATTAAATGAAATTAAATATGATAAATCTCAATTTTATAATTTTGAATAAATTGAAAAAAAAATCAATAATAATTTAAAATGTTTTCAATATTCTCTTTAATTGTATTCTTATTTAATGATATAGAAAATCAAAAAAATATTAATTGAAATTATTTTTCTTCTCGTGCAAACTATAATTCGAAACTCGAAGTAAATTGTAATACGAATCAATATTTATTAAAATGAAAGGAGTACGACCTTGGTCCACAAATAGTCACTCAACACATAATCCAATAAAATGTGTAATGTCAAAACTTAAAGCAGCTTATCAGAAAAATATATAATTAAAGTCGAAAATGTGAAATGTGGAAGCTTAAAGCAGGTTATCAGTTATTAAATTTCAACAATACTATTAAGAAATCTTTGTATTATAAAAAGAATGTGTAGGTGAGAGAATTGGTACATATATTAAAAAATTGTTATTAATATATAAAAAATATTTTTAATCTTATATAATAGTATTCTTCTTTAGTTATAATTTAAATAATTGACTCTAAAGCGTAGAATTATTATTATTCTCATTCAAGCCCATTCCGTTAGCATAAAAATATTCGGAGTTCAAACTAAGGCAGGTCCTTTCTATCATTTTTCATGTTTGTTGTGAATTAACTGGATATTGCATCCCATGTACTGTATCTTTTTTATTCCATAAAAAGATTTATGTTTCTTATATACTCCGTATTAAAAAAATCTAAAAGCTCAATTCTTTACTCAAATATCTGTTTGCAACTTTCACCATAGGTATGTATTCTATTACTCATTGTTTCTTTTAGACAGAATGAACCAATTCTTAGCAACAGTACCTCAATGAAGTTTAGCAAGTTCAGAAATTTGATTATTTCAACTGGAAATATGATACTCTTTAGAGAACAAAATTTAAGAGACGAATCACATACCGGATCGACAGTGTTTGCTTTCTAAAATTACTTTTGTCTAAATTCCTCAATCTAGATGTCAGGAACCCGTTTTTCTCCCTCATCAACACTTCCATTGCAGCTCCTTCGCATGGCTCACACCATTCAAGTTCAGGAACTTCTGCACCTAGCCTGATCACACTGGTTTAGAAACAATAAAATCACAGATTATCGTATCTATACAAATCAGGGCGAAGAAATCTCACCTCACAGCTTTTGCAATTATGTTATCCCAATCAATAATAGTACCAGTAGAGGTTGACGTCCATTTCTGGCAAGGGACGTGAACCGTGAGACAACTGCATACAAAAAACTCGATTTTTTAGTTCACTTTATGTGTTCAAAACTCACAAAATATAACCTTGAGATTTGATTCTGTTGAATAAATTTAGGGATAGTTACAAAAAAATGTGGTATTTACAAAAAGAAGCCAGATATCTTTAAAATCTAAAGATGAAGTTCTGTTGAATTTAAGGGATAATTCATGATTCCTACAAATGTGGATGATTTTGTTAAAATCTAAAAATGTGGTTTCTACAAATCTAAAGGGGGTGTTTGAAAATGTTTTTGCCTAATAAAGCAGTAAAGTGTGAATCATGATCGACTCTCAAGGATCTTTCCGTAATTCTCACAAAATGCGTATATGTTTCAGAATAAGACTGAGAGAAGCTATATATATACCTGTGCGAACGACTACTTCGGTCATTCATGAGGGTAGAACCAACTGTACGGTTTTTATGACCAAGGTTCATCAAATTGATGACATCAGATGTTGATGTCACAGGGACAAGATTTGCATTCGGCACATTAATACCATTTGAGGTATTCTTACGAATTTCCAACGTATGTAGGAGTTAAGGAGACAAAAAAGGAAATAAGAAATGAGCTAATCAGCTATGAGCTAAGTCAATAACACAATACGTAAAGTTTGATTAAAGGATATCTTTTATTGCCACCATCTGTGCATAGTAGATCTCTAACTTGCTCATTGTAGATTTCCATCATCTGAACAGAGATATCATAAGCAAAAATATCTTTCCTCTCTTCAGAGATTTGGAACAAATCACCCAAAGCCCTGTAGTTCACGCAGAGGGTTTCAGGTGTAAGTACCTTTGGCCCTGTCTGTATATAAAACAGGATATACTGTAAATGTTGTTTTGGCCACAACTTTGTTTTTTCTCTACTTGTCCTATTTTGCAGGTTTATGTCTCGAGGATGATACCTCGAATGATTGGACGCTTAAAGTTGAAACCATTGATGAAAGGATGCGCGAGGGCATTGCGTCGAGCGGATGGACAAGGCGCGGGGCGCCTTGATGGAAGCTGCTGAAGATATGTGTTAGGCGCATTGGAGTGATCCATCAGGCGCCTTGCCCACATCTTAGAGATCCATGCACGGGGAGCATTGTGTACAACATCAGACGCATTTGGCCAATCCTTGAAGATCCATGCGCGGGGCGCATTGCGTACTACGTCAGACGCATTTGGCCAACCCTTAAAGATCGATGCGCTTGACGTATTGATGTCATGTATCAGGCGCATTGGATGCATCGAGCGATCACGCATCAGGCGGATGAGCATCAGGCGCCTAGCTCATTCCTTGAAGACACACGCGTAAGGCGCCTGGAGTGATGCACCAAGCGCTCTGCCCCCATCTCTCGAAGAAGCATGCGCGTGGCGCCTTTGCTGTACATCAGACGCATGCCATGCACTTGATGGATTAAGCGTCTGGGATGATGTCGCGCGGAATCAACAATCATCAAATGCAATGAAGATGACGACACGCCCAACTTCAACACTTAGAAGTTTTTAATGAAGATGAAGCATAGACGAGCATTTGAGTTGTGTATCCGTTGAAGCGCGCCCAGAATCGAAGATTCGAAGATTCAAGGTTGAAGATTCGAGATTCGAAGATGGTTCTGGAAGTGTGATGTCAAGAATTTCCGTTTGACGTCAGCCGAACGTGTAACCAATGAGGATCACTTTCCTCCGGCGTTCTCACGTGCGGCACTCCTATAAATACCATCGAACCCGATTTGGAAAATCACTTCTCGCATCCATATTTTTTAGAGTGTTTACTTAGAGTATTTTAGGAGTTTTAGGATTGGCGCTTGTTGCGCATTCCGTGAGAGTTTTCGTGTAGTTGTTTTCGCTGAGCGCCGTATATTGAAGTTATGAGATTTAGCTCTAGGTGTTAAGCGGTGGATCCTTGGAGTGCTAGAGTGCTGCGTCACTTGGTCTGCATCCTTTGATCATTTTATCTACCGTTCTCTACTTTGTAATAGTTTTGTTTGATTCTAATGAAATGAAACATATTACATATATCTTGTCTCCTATCTACTTGCTGTTCAAGATTACAAGATTGTGATTTGAGAATTTCCTTTGAGAGGGTGATTCTTTAAGAGACTTGGTTTCTCCTCTGAGTGCATTGCCACCAGGCGCCCAGTGACTTGTAACTCAGCGCATACCTCTTAGGCGCCGAGTACTGATTTGAGCACCTCTCCTAGGCGCTTGAATCTTAGGCGCCAAGTATTGAGTGAAGCACTGAGTGGGTTGGCTCTTCGAAGGTTTTACGCTTTCTTTACCGACTTCGCGAAAAGTTGGTATCTTACGTCGAAGACGTAATTTCAATTGGTATCAGAGCGGGACGTCATACGTATACGACGTGATCCGTTACTTGACTCCGTGTCTTCCGCTGAAATGGAGTCTCAAATGTTTGTTCAGAAGCCTATTATGCTTACACATCAGAACTATTCCAACTGGAAAGCTAAAGTCTTAGCTAGAATTAAAGGACATGATTCACGAGCATGGATGGCAGTCTTGGAAGGATGGGAGCGTCCTTATACTGTTGATGCTGATGGACTAAGAATCCCAAAACCTGAGCGTAGTTGGACGAGAGAAGAACATGATCTATCCACTGCTAATAGCAAGGCTCTTCTCCTCATTTGCGAATGGCTGGAACTTAGCATGTACCAGCTGGTTAAGAATTGCACTTCGGCTAAGGATGCATGGGAAACTCTTCAGAGAACATGTGAGGGAAGTCATGCCATTAAACGTTCCAAAATTCGAACTATCACTGCTCAATTCCATCAACTCCGTATGAGAGAAGATGAAGACATAAATGAGTATTTGGATAAAATCATGAGATACGTCAATGAGCTGTATGAACTTGGAGAAATCCTTCCAGCTATCATGGTTTATGAGAAAACTCTTCATAGTCTAAGCTCGAGATTCGAAAGCAAAGTGTTAACTCTTGAAGCACGTGATGAAAGTAATCAAGATTGGGACTATGCTGATTTAATGGCCGACTTGAGAAACTACGACTTGGCTCTAAAGGTGCGAAGTTACCCAGATATGTCTCTTGTCTATGAGCCAATGGCTGCACTTAAAATCTCCGAGAAAGGGAAGAGTTCAAGAGGTGCGAAATCTCATAAACCTCATGTGAAAAATGAAAATTCTGAGAGTAGCTTTTCGGCCGATGTTAATGATTCTGATGATGAGGAGGCATAAGATATTGAACGACTGATGAACTCTAACAATCCTGATAAAATTGCTGTGTTGACTGATATAGTCACTTATCTTGTGAAGCAAGATTTCAAGAGAAAGAACCGAGCTCGAAATTTTCGGAAATTTCAGAAAAATTCTAACTCTTTTCAGAGAACCCCAGACAACAAGAATCAAGCTTCATTCTCTGGAAACAAATTTAAAGGCACTAAACTATCTCCACACTCTTCAATTATCAAGGATGTATCGAAAATGCAATGTTTCGAGTGCAAAGGTTTTGGGCACATAAAGAATGAATGTCCGAACCTACATCGCAAGAAGAATCTACCTGTTAGCTACGTGGTCTTTGATGATGAAGATGTTATTTCTGAGAATGTAGATTCGGAGGATGAAAGCTCAGATGAAAATGAGGACAACGCTCTAGTTGTAACGCTTGATGAGAATCTTGATCTTGATAACTTCGAAGTTGAAAACTTTGAATTTGATGCTTTTCTAAAGGACACAGCTACTGCCGACAATATATTTTGTTTGGCATCTAAAAATAGAAAATTTTGTGATGAAGAGTTGTCTTCGGACAACGAGTCTGTGGATGAGACTGAAGATGAAGAGAAAAATTCGAATGTCTCTGAATTGAATACGTTGAAAGAAACATATTCCGAACTTCTGGAATGTAATGAAAATGCCATCACTAAAAACGGAGAGCTTGAAGTGTCCATACATGTCTTGAAAGGATTTGTTGATGAACTGTCTGGAGAAAAACGAGAACTCCTTGAGGAAGCTACTGAACTGAGAGCGTTGAATGAAAGGACAAGTTGTGAGAGTGTAAAGTTGAAGAACTCTTTGAAGAACTTGAAAAACAAATTTGATGATCTCTTCGAAGAAAAACACAAGTACTACAAAGAAGCTGTTGATCTTAGAGAATCATGTGAGAAGTTGAGTTCTGAGAACTCGAGACTAAAAATGATCCTGAAGAAGGAAACGACTGAAGTCAAGAAACTTAAATCTCTTTTCAAAAACTCAGACGCTGAAAATGATGAGCTAAAATCCTCCTTGATAAAAGCTCAAACTGATCTTGCCATGAGTGAAAAAGAGTGTTACATTCTCAAAGAGAAACTTCACATGACTGATGAACTTCTGAAAAAGATGAATACAAATTCTTCAGTATTCGACAATGCTGCCTCGTATATGAATCCTAATCGCTATGGCCTTGGATTTCAAAAGGTGTTTGAGTCTATCTACTCTACACCTGAAAAGAAAGAAGTTACCTTTGTCAAATCTTCAGATGAGCAGTGATGAGCCATTTTATTTGCTCATCTTGGAGCCTTTTTAGAGTCGTAATTGAGTCAGTTTGAGTCGTTTATGTGTCTGGGAGGGCACAATGGAGTGTTTGGGCAAAGTATCCAGGGATTCATGTCAGCAGGTGGAGATTACGCGGAAAAGGCAATGGAATGGTCCACTTTGGGCAAACGCGCGGATTCGAGGCAAAGTGACTAGCAGTTTGACCCAAGGAGGCAAAGTCACCACTTTGGGCAAACACGCCAATTCAAGGCAAAGTGACTTAAGCAGTTTGACCCAAGAAGGCAAAGTCAACACTATGGGCAAAGTAAAGATGTCGAGGAGTCAGAAGAATAGTCACCACCACCACCTGGGAAGAGAAGAAACTGAATTGAAATCTTTGTACCGGGCAGAGAGTCGCTATCGGGCAAAGTCAAAGGCAGCAGAACTTAAATATGGAAAGCGGATTTCTTATGGAAATAGCGGCGCCTAATTCAGGAGGCCCATGCAGGCCCATGCAGCTGCGATTCTTAACCCTAATTAAAGCCTATAAAAGAGAGGAAGACCTCACGAAAAAGAGCAGCACGAAAGACCGAGATTCACGCACATAGACGAGGACGAAGGAGCGGCCGCCGGAGAGCGGAGAAGAGATCGGAGCCACCATGGCCGAGATCTTTTCTTCGTTTTAATGTTTTTATGTTTTAATTTCTGTTTTGTTATTTCAGTTTAAACAATTCCAGATTTCTTAGTTATGCAATTTAGTTTTATTTTCCAATTTATTTCTTGTTTTATTTCTTTGAGTATGAGTAGCTAAACTTGTAGGGCGACTGGGCAAAGGCGGATCAAAAGGGGACTCTGGGCTAGGATAGAACCGTGAGGTTGATAGGGCTTTTAGTTAACTGCCTGGAGGTTTGTTCCCGATACATAGTTGAGGTTTAACCATATTCTTGCAGGTTTGGGCAGACTAATTTGGTCGTTAGGAAACCCTTACACTTTGAGATACCAGCGATTGATAAACCGAGTATTCCGCGTTAGATGTACTACGGGCATAGCGCTAGAACGTGTTGGAGTTGCGGTCGTATGATTCGGATTTCCGGACATGCTATTGGCCGAATTGGGTTCGTCGAGATAATAATGCGAGTTTGGGCAAACTAGATCCATGCGACCACATAGGTATCGAATTGTCTAGACTTAGGGGATTAGGCATAAGTATACCTTGCCTTTCTTTACCCAGTAAGGACGGATTGGGGTGGGGTGACTGTAGGCGTGACTTAATAGGACTGCTTTCACTTTGTTAGACATCCTATAACCGATTGACAAACCATCAGTTAAAATCTTTAGTGCCAGGGATCGGTAGTTTGCCCAGAGAACCCAGAGAGAAGCCAAATCCCAGAAGCCTACTTTTCTTTATTTGATTACAGTTTGATTAATTACTTTTCTGTTTCAGTTTGGTCAAAGTGTTAGTCCTGCATGTTAGTTTGAGTTAGTTTATTTATTTAATTTCGTTAGTTAGTAGTTTGATTAAACCGCTGTGACCACAGCAACCTTTAAAAACCTTTTTAAAACCGTGACAACAGCTTGGGTTAGCCGAGATCACTTATTGCAATTGCTTCCTCGTGGGATCGACCGTATACTTGCCACTTGCTATCTTGTGTTGAGTTTAGGAATCTTTATAAATTTATTTTGCGCGCGTTAGCTTCCACGACAAGGTTTTCGCGTCGTCAAGCAGCCAGAGGATAAATGTGAGGAGGATGCTGAATCTTCAAAACGAAAAGATATTGCTGAAGGAAAGAAGATTGTCAATTCTCTCGAATCTAAATCTCAGAAGTCTCTCTCGACTATGTGTTCTAAATCCGAGACATACCAATTCCCTAAAAATATTGTGAAGCATCCTCGAGGGATATTGCCATATGAAGAGAACTTACTGAAGAAACTGAGCAAACCCATCAACTCTAGATCAAATGGAAAAATTTCTCTCTCTAAGGTGGTCACTGCCAAGACTCCTATGATACAAGGATCTCGAAGAGAAAGAAAATATGTTTGTCATTATTGCAACAAGCCTGGTCACATTAGGCCATTTTGTTATAAATTGAAAAATGATGTGAATCTGTTGGAGTTGTGTACTTAATGTCTAGATTTAAGTATCGGTAAACTCCCGGTCATAGCATTTAGCCTATTTAATTAATAAACAATTATTTGCAATTAATTATTATTAATTAATTATGCAAAATTATAGTCCTAGATTTTATACGTTGTAGTTAGTATGGTGTGCATGGGCGCACAGAAGATCATACTATCGGTTACTCGTATTTAATCGAACAGTTGCTCACGACCTAGATGGACACGGACCAATCCATCGGTATAGTCGTTGTGTGAGAGAGAAAATAATTTATCTTAATTATTTTATCACACTTGTACACTTGGTGTATTGGGCGGATCAGCTTGAGATTTATTGATTAGGATTGCCTTGGATAATCAATTTAAATCTCGGAGTATTTTATTCTTAATCCCCGATATTATTGCGGGTGTGTATATTTAATATTAGAGACTTTGATTTTCCAAAGGAATTAACCGATTTTATTATTGGGTTAATTACCGGTAAAATTGGGTCGCTATATTTTATATATGACATGCCGTGAATACTTGACGGGAAAGTGTATCCCGGAAGGGTTGATAATATCCCCGAGATGAGTTCATAAGGAATTATTGTGTAAACCTCATGAGTGGATTCGTTCCGCACAATAATAAAGGTTGAACGGTACTAGTCTCGGATATAAGATATGAATATTATTTATTGAGCAATAAATAAATTTATTCATGGATATTTAAATCTTAAATACACGGAATAAATAATACTAATCGGAGAAATATTATTTGATATAATATGGATTAATATTGGGAGTGCAATTTTATTTATATAGTGGAAAATAAATAAAATTTAATATTGATAAGGATTAATGGATTTGGGTTGGACCCAATTTGATCTTCAATATTTAGAAGCCCAATATTTAGTCTCCTTATGATCCCCTACGTAGCCTATATAAGCACTACATGGTCTTCACTTTTCACAACCTAAGTTACGCCAATCATAAAGTCTTGGAGAGTGAAGGAGATCCATAGGAATCCGATAGATCGTCGCCCACACGACGTTCGGACGAAGTGCGAGGAATACGTAGGAAGATCGCAAGGTCGTCAATAAGATTCGTTTCTCCGTACAACGAATCGAGGTAATAATCGAGAACCCCCTTCTTTGATTATGTGCTTGTTTAATCGTAATATGTACATGAACAAGACGATCCGGGAACGTCGAGACCGGGATACGGGGATCTCGCGATCCCCGTCGGGATCGAACAAGGGGCGGCCGAACCCTAGGGTTCGACCGCCGGCGCGCGGGCGTGAGGGAAGCCCCGGCTGGACGCCGGGGCGAGCGATCGACGTGAAGTCGATCGCTGGGGGTTCGGCCGTGGGCTGGTGCCACGGCGGGTCGAACCCCCCGGCCTCCCTCCGCCGGTGGTGCGCGCAAGGAGAGAGGGCCGCGGCTGGACGCCGCGGCTGGGGCGATCGAGCCCTAGCTCGATCGCCGGGGACCGTCGCGGCTTCGCGCCGCGACTGGTGGTCCCCCCTCCTGTCGGTGATGGCGGTGAGTCGCCGGACTCACCGCCCGGGGCTGCCGGAGCAGCCCAGCGATCGCCATGCACGGCGATCGCGAACCCCAGCCGTGATGGGGTTCGGCTAGGGTTTAGCCGCGGGTTCATCCCGCGGCGACGCTCTTGTCGAGCCCGGTTCTTCTCGTGAGGTTCGCGTTCGTGATTTCCGACTCGCGGGAGACTTCGACTGGGGGCGGGCTGCGTGTCTTCGGGCGCGTAGTCTCCAAAGGTCGGACTCCTGCGGATGAGTCGGTGTTCGTGCGATCTCCGGCGACGGGTTTTTCGGTCGGGTTATCGGTTCCGCAATTTTTTTGATAGCCCGGGACATCGAATCCCAGCAATTGGTATCAGAGCGTTTGGTTTCGTGTTCATGTATATGTTCGATTATTGTTCTACCTTGCAGGATTTCCGGCTATCATGGTTGGATTTAATTAATTATTGTTTTTAATTAATTATCATGATTATTAAACTCTCGGACATGTCGAGATTCGTTTTGTGTGGTTGAATGTTTGTAATAGTAAAAATTCGGGGGTTGACCGAATTTAGGATTTATTATTACGTTCTTTTTTTCCGGAAAATGTATAGGGTCGATTTCATGTATAGAATCGATACCGGAATTGTAATTTAGATTATTGTAATTTATTTTAGGTTGGTTCGATGATGAGACGATCGCCGGAAGACGAAGACGTGTGACGAAGACGAAGAGGACGAAAAACCGGGGGGGTCGATCATCCCCATGATCGATCCCCATGAGGATCGATCGACCCCATCCCGGGGGCTGCCCGCTAGGGCTTCCGGCCACGCCGGCCACCGGTGGTGGTGGCGCGTGGGCTGGGGGCGGCGGTGGTGGTGGTCCCAGGCGGTGGAGGTCGACGGTGGGGATGGCGTGGGATCTCCCAATCCCATGCTATTCCTACCAAGATCCACTTTCCTAATTAATTCGGATTTTTCCTATTTGAGTATTTTCCTTTTAGGAAACTCTCATGGAATAAGAAAAGAATTAATTGGAATTAATTTTATTCCTATTGATTTATTTCCTTCATGGAACTATTCAAAGATTAGGAATTTAATTAATTTAGTACTAAATTTATTTTTCCTATTTGATTATTCCTACTCATGGGAATATTCATGGATTAGGAACAAAAATAAATTTGGAAAGTAGTAAGTCCTAATTTATTTTATTTCCTTGTTCTATTATAGATGTCTTCTAGAATATTCCAATTTTACTTGGATATATTATTCTAGAGATTTAATAGAACTAGATAGGAAAATAAATAAATAAAAATATTAATAGTATTTAATTTTATTTTTGATATATTCAATTGACTTAATTTTCGAATTAAGTAACTTTTGGATTAATTGAAAATAAATAGATTTAAATATTAGAAATTAATATTCTCGTAACATGAAGCATTCAAGAAGCGAAGACTGAAGACTAGAAGATGCATATGAAGATAAAGCCATGATAGTCGGGAAAAATAATTTCTCTAGCATTATTTTGACTATCTGATCTATGTGCTTTATTGCTTACATGCATGCTATATGTGTTTATTTTATGCACTAGATAGCGTATCCCTTTATTGTAAAAAGCTAAGTGGGAGAGGGGATGGAAACATTACCATGGTCTCCATCACTGTTCTCTTGGTGACTTTTATGGACTTTCGAAGTTCATATAGACAAGTCATTAGAGGAGAATTCTTGTAATTCCTCTTACAAGAAACATTGATCAAGTTATCAAACAATGCCTAATTTGTCTTTCTGAAACTGACTTCAAGTCGACTCATTCTCACCCCGGGGAGTGGAATGGAGCCAGAGCCACTTGGTCATGTGGATGACACAAATTAGAGACCTTCGTACCATTCTTTGATAGGTGGGTCGATTGTCTGCTCGGCTCCCTCATTTATGAGAGATAGGGTCGCTCGCATGGTGAATCACTGGTTAGAAACTTCGAGTTTCACTTATGATTCTCCGAGTCTTGATTTACGAAATCGAATGGATCTTGTAATTGGGAGTCAATTATAAAAATCTCTTGGTGTAGTAAACGTCCACACCACGTGGCTTGCTATGCTAACGGATTTTGGATTAATTGATTTAGACAGTTATAAGTGATTGTGAAGAGTTGTGAAATTGTCGTAAACGTCCACACCACGTGGCTTGCGGTGACGTAACAATTCCAAGCGATGTACTTTAGTGCTGAGTGATGGTTTACACTTAGATACGCGTTATAGTATTCTTCCCCACGAAGTTACGCTATGATTGATGTATGACCAAAGAAAATCTAATTGCTAAATCATTTGGGTGGGTAAACGTCCACACCACGTGGCTTGCCTTACCTGATGGGATTTTAGACGCAATTAGTAATTTAATGATGTTATTTGAGGGAGATAATATCGGACATTAAATTGATTGTTTGTTTACATGTGCTTATAGGTTTAGAGAATAGCTATGAATCCACTTTCTGTGATACTCAAGGAACATAAACTCACTGGTCCCAATTACATTGATTGGAAGAGAAATTTGGACATTGTCCTGACTGCTGAAGAGTACAAGTTTGTACTCTATGAGCAATGCCCTGCTGAACCCACGACCGCCTTAACTGATGAGGAAAAAGAAGCATATCGGAAGTGGAAAAAGGCTGATGAAATGGCTAGGTGCTATATTTTGGCTTCCATGTCAAATGTACTCCAAACCCAACATGAGCCGATGAACACTGCCGAGGATATGTTATTTAACCTCAAGGAGATGTTTGGGCATCATGACCGTGCGGGTAGGCAAGAAGCAATGAGAGTCCTCATGTCGACTACTCAGTCTGAAGGAACGCCCGTTGAGGAGCACGTTCTCAAGATGATGAGTTTGTTGAATGAATTGGAGGTCCTAGGAGCTATGATTGATGGTGAGACGCAAGTCGACATCATACTCCAGTCTCTGACCCCTAGTTTTGAGCAGTTTCGTATGAGCTATAATATGGGTAAACTGTCTTATACTCTTGCGCAACTCCTGACTGAACTAAAGGCGGCAGAGGGGATCTACAAGAAGGGCAAGTCTCAAGCGCTTGTGGCTACCAAGTCCAAAAGCTTGAAAGCTATTGGAGGTAGGGGCAAGAAAAGGAAGCAAGCCACAAAACCCAGTGGTGCCAAGAGGAATGGACCACGAGTGGGGGCTAGAAAGCCAAGGGGCAAGTGCTTCCGATGCAACAAGTCTGGACACTGGAAGTCTGAATGTCCTCTCAGAGGTACGAATTTTTCTTTAGTCGTAAAAACATAGTCAGCGGTATTATCTACCAGAATTCTGGTGTGTAGATATGGAACCACTGACGGTATGTGCATTATTTTAAATGCAGGGGTTCCAGAAAACCCGGCGACTTAGAGAAGAAGAGTTCGAGTCTACATGGGCGAAGCTGTTGGGGTAGCAGCGGTTGCAGTGGAAGACATTTATCTGTTTTAGGATTTCATTTCAGTTATTGCTTTATGTACCCCTTTATTTTGAAAAAGAACTTTTGTTCTAGTTTTCTTTATTATTAATGGATATTTTATTTCTTTAATCATTTGATGGTTTGGATAAGAAATAATGGTGATATCTATTCTGGTACATTAGATAGCAATATGTGAATGATGAATCCTTAGTCTACCACGATGCAACAAACCGTTATGTATAACTTGTTTTACTTATTAGATGTATTTCTCTTATTAATCATTATACTTGTGAATTCTTAAACATAGTAGTATCTATTCAAAAGGGATTCAAAAGGTCGAAATTGATTTGATCAATTATAGTTGGAGGAATGGACCTCCCGACCTAAGAATCGATCTTGAAAGATGATACAACTGAGTTAACCTTTCTGGATAAAGGATGGAATTCGGACAAGTATAGAAAATGACTTATGATTAATGCGGTATGTGTAATTAGAGAAGGTACGAGTCGTTCTTCCAAGAATACTCGAAGATGGATTAGACTACTTGTTGTGCCATAAAAGCGGAGTGTTTTCAACACAAAGCCATTATGGGGAACCTTCGAAGTATATCCATTGGGAGCCTGCGACTTGTTCGCGGAGGCTAACACCTATCTGAATAACACATAGCATAAATCAAAGATTGAGATTAAGTCTCAAACGACTACACCATACACTGAGGTGTAGACATGGTGTGTCAGGTATAAGAAATGGAATTCTAATGGTAAAAGGACAAGTTTGTTCGGAACTACCTATGTTCTATGGAAATTTCTGGATACAACGGAACATTCGATGTGGTTGTAGAATATCCTAGAAGAACAAGTAATTGTATGATCAATAGTGCTACGAACCAGAAGGGTGTCCTCGCCCGGTTCTTAGAGGAAGACTATTAGATGAACTACAATGCCCTAACTGACAAAGTACTTTAAAATGAGGAAAGGAAAAGACTGAGAACCAGCCTGACTGAGTAGTAGTACACCACTAACTGCACCTAATGTTATTACTGTTATACACCGGAACGCCACTGCAGTGGGAGGTTGTTAAGCAACCAGAGATGTTCATAAGACTGGAGGAGTTTTGAACTCTGGATCTAGTAGACATGAAATCGATCCCTAGTTCTGCATAGGAATTTGCGAGAAAGGTGTGTTAGAGACGTAATGGAAACAAAGGTGGTGTTTCTCGGAATTTTGTGTAGATAACACTTTATCATTGGCAACAATGTAAAAGTGTTGTCAAACATAAAATGGAGGTTGTCTAAATAAATCGAGATATGAGATTAAGATGAAGTTGGATCATGTTCTTAGAAATCTTTCGATCTCTGGATAAGAACATTTGTACTTCTCTTAAAAATATCTTATACGATTATGGTTTGTTTTAAACATGCACAATTCTGAGAAAGGTTATTACCTTTCTAGAACAGGATACATCTATCTAAAGGTATGTGTTTCGAACACATGAAGGAGATGGATATGGACAAATCAGTTACCTACACTTCGAGTGTAGAGAGCTTTGTAGATGCAATGTTGAAAAACAAGAACCTGATATCAACTATGCGGTTAGCGTAGTGGGAGGATATCAAAGTAATCTGGATAAGAAATATTCGAATGCTGTAAGGTACTTGGAAGTACTGGATTACTAGCAATACGAAATCTTCTTAGATTACAGTTTCTCAGATCCAAAATCAGAGAAGGACCAGTGTAAGTCGATATCAGGCTATGTGTTCACTTTTAGAAGAGGTGGAACCTAAAGGATGAAAGAGTGATAAGCGTGATGCTTCTCGGACTCTATCATAAACCGAATAGCAGCCTCAGAGGCAGCGGAAGTTTTGGTTAGGTTCCGGAATGACCTCTGAACTTGGATATGACTCTTGGTTCACCAAAGGCTATGTATATAGCGGTGCATGGGGAACTGGAAGAAGTCATAAGTTCAAAAGGTGATGATAACACGTAGAGCCAGTACCACCTGATACGAGTCATCGTCAAGGGAGACGACGCAGTAGTCACCAAGATAACTTCAGAGCGGCAACCTAGATTGCTCATTCACATAATACTTCTGGGAAGTATAACTTAAGCACGTGATGAGTATGGGAGTCGGGAGTTTGGAGGAAATGACTAGACCTTAGTACAAGTGGGAGATTGTTGGAGTTGTGTACTTAATGTCTAGATTTAAGTATCGGTAAACTCCCGGTCATAGCATTTAACCTATTTAATTAATAAACAATTATTTGCAATTAATTATTATTAATTAATTATGCAAAATTATAGTCCTAGATTTTATACGTTGTAGTTAGTATGGTGTGCATGGGCGCATAGAAGATCATACTATCGGTTACTCGTATTTAATCGAACAGTTGCTCACGACCTAGATGGACACGGACCAATCCATCGGTATAGTCGTTGTGTGAGAGAGAAAATAATTTATCTTAATTATTTTATCACACTTGTACACTTGGTGTATTGGGCGGATCAGCTTGAGATTTATTGATTAGGATTGCCTTGGATAATCAATTTAAATCTCGGAGTATTTTATTCTTAATCCCCGATATTATTGCGGGTGTGTATATTTAATATTAGAGACTTTGATTTTCCAAAGGAATTAACCGATTTTATTATTGGGTTAATTACCGGTAAAATTGGGTCGCTATATTTTATATATGACATGCCGTGAATACTTGACGGGAAAGTGTATCCCGGAAGGGTTGATAATATCCCCGAGATGAGGTCATAAGGAATTATTGTGTAAACCTCATGAGTGGATTCGTTCCGCACAATAATAAAGGTTGAACGGTACTAGTCTCGGATATAAGATATGAATATTATTTATTGAGCAATAAATAAATTTATTCATGGATATTTAAATCTTAAATACACGGAATAAATAATACTAATCGGAGAAATATTATTTGATATAATATGGATTAATATTGGGAGTGCAATTTTATTTATATAGTGGAAAATAAATAAAATTTAATATTGATAAGGATTAATGAATTTGGGTTGGACCCAATTTGATCTTCAATATTTAGAAGCCCAATATTTAGTCTCCTTATGATCCCCTACGTAGCCTATATAAGCACTACATGGTCTTCACTTTTCACAACCTAAGTTACGCCAATCATAAAGTCTTGGAGAGTGAAGGAGATCCATAGGAATCCGATAGATCGTCGCCCACACGACGTTCGGACGAAGTGCGAGGTATACGTAGGAAGATCGCAAGGTCGTCAATAAGATTCGTTTCTCCGTACAACGAATCGAGGTAATAATCGAGAACCCCCTTCTTTGATTATGTGCTTGTTTAATCGTAATATGTACATGAACAAGACGATCCGGGAACGTCGAGACCGGGATACGGGGATCTCGCGATCCCCGTCGGGATCGAACAAGGGGCGGCCGAACCCTAGTGTTCGACCGCCGGCGCGCGGGCGTGAGGGAAGCCCCGGCTGGACGCCGGGGCGAGCGATCGACGTGAAGTCGATCGCTGGGGGTTCGGCCGTGGGCTGGTGCCACGGCGGGTCGAACCCCCCGGCCTCCCTCCGCCGGTGGTGCGCGCAAGGAGAGAGGGCCGCGGCTGGACGCCGCGGCTGGGGCGATCGAGCCCTAGCTCGATCGCCGGGGACCGTCGCGGCTTCGCGCCGCGACTGGTGGTCCCCCCTCCTGTCGGTGATGGCGGTGAGTCGCCGGACTCACCGCCCGGGGCTGCCGGAGCAGCCCAGCGATCGCCATGCACGGCGATCGCGAACCCCAGCCGCGATGGGGTTCAGCTAGGGTTTAGCCGCGGGTTCATCCCGCGGCGACGCTCTTGTCGAGCCCGGTTCTTCGCGTGAGGTTCGCGTTCGTGATTTCCGACTCGCGGGAGACTTCGACTGGGGGCGGGCTGCGTGTCTTCGGGCGCGTAGTCTCCAAAGGTCGGACTCCTGCGGATGAGTCGGTGTTCGTGCGATCTCCGGCGACGGGTTTTTCGGTCGGGTTATCGGTTCCGCAATTTTTTGATAGCCCGGGACATCGAATCCCAGCAGAATCATGGATTGGCGATTGAGAGAAATAAGAATGGATCGACTAAGAAAATCAAGAAGGAAAGTTCCTCTCAGAATCTTAGAGGAAAATCCTCAAAACCAAATTCTCAGAGGATAGTTCAAAATGAAAAATTCTCGGAGAAGAATTCTCTAACGCTGAAAGGTCAGAAAAACGATAGATCCAAAATGTTGAGATTTTCTCAGAAAGTTGATGTCAAGAAAGAATGGGTGTCAAATCGAAGAAGTGACCCAAAACTCAATCCCACCACCACAAGTGTTTGGAAGCCTAGAGAACTTATCTTCTGCAATGTTGCCTTGAATGCTTCTGAGACTGGAACCAAAGGAATTTGGTATTTTGATAGTGGTTGTTCACGTCATATGACTGGCACCAAGAAATTCTTAAAGGAATATGAGCCGATGACTGGAGCTCCCGTAGTATTTGGAGGGGGAGCTAAAGGTGTTGTTAAAGGTAAGGGAACATTACATATCAAAGGCCTTCCTCCAATAAAAAATGTTGTGCATGTCAAGGGACTTGTTGCAAATCTTATCTCAATCAGTCAACTGTGCGATGAAGGACTGAATGTGAGTTTTGATAAAGAGTCATGCAGAGTCTTCGATAGTCAAGGGAGATGTATTATGGAAGGCCCACGTGCCAAAAACAACTGCTACACTACTGAATACAACTGCTTCTCTGTGACTGTCTCTGATGAGGTTGAATTGTGGCATCAGCGTCTGGGTCACACAAGCACTCGAAATCTCAGCAAGCTGGTTAAGGGGGAGATAGTTCAAGGAATCTCTCAACTCCCCAAAATTGAGAAACGAGTATGTGGTGACTGTCAGAAAGGCAAACTTACAAGATCACCTCATCCAGCGCTTCCCACTCTAATGAGCACGTCAGCTCCCTTCGAACTTCTTCACATGGACTTGATGGGTCCAATGGAAGTTAAGAGCATAGCAAAGAAGGAGTATGTGCTGGTGGTAGTTGATGACTACTCTCGTTATACTTGGACAAGGTTTCTAGCGACAAAAGACGAGCTTTCAATGCCTTCAAAGGTATTGTGAAATGGATTCGTACGAATCATGAAGCTAAAGTGAAACGGATCAGAAGTGATCATGGTACCGAATTTGAGAATTCAAGCTTCAATGAATTTTGCCTTCTAAAGGGAATCCATCATGAGTATTCTGCCCCGAAGACTCCACAGCAAAATGGGATTGCTGAACGCAAAAATCGAACATTGCAAGAGATGGCTCGGGTGATGTTAATCTCCAAAAACCTTGCACGAACTTTTTGGGCGGAAGCCGTCTCGACAGCCGGGTATATTCTGAATCGCATAAGTATTAGTTCTGGCACGACGGCGACCGCATACGAACTTGTGAATGGAAAGAATCCATCAGTTGCACATTTTCGTGTCTTTGGATGCACCTGCTATATCTTGAAGGATCGTGATCCTCTGAAGAAATTCGAAGCCAAAGCTGATCGAGGTATCTTTGTTGGCTATAGTCAACATAGCCATGCTTACCGGACTTACAATCTTCGTACCAAGAAGGTCATGGAAACGGTGAATATTAATTTTGATGAACAAGACTTTCTAGGTAAAGATGCAGAGGAAGATTGGGTAAAAGAAGGAATCTTGGAATATCAGAATTTACCACCACCACTCAGTGACATGAGTCCATAGGATGTTACTCCAAACACTTCACCTGAAGTTGGAGATTCTAGTCATCAAAGTAACGAGACTTCTTCTTCTGAGGATGAAAATGAACATGTTCAAAATCCAGCTGATGCTCCGCGCGAGGCTCCTGGATATATTCAAAAACGTCATCCTCCAGCTCAAATGATTGGAGAATTGAACGAACGCACTACTCGCTCCAAGAAAACGTCAACTCCTCACGATGAGCTCTACAATATCTGCGCCTCTGCTACTTGCAATGAAATTGGCATTTCTTGCTTTCTCTCAGAGAATGAGCCGAAAAACTACAAGGAAGCCATGCAGGATGATTTTTGGATCATGGCTATGCAGGAGGAGCTGAACGAATTTACGAGAAATAATGTGTGGTCCTTGGTTCCCCGAACTTCAAATATTAACGTTGTTGGAACTAAATGGATCTTCAAAAACAAGACTGATGAGCATAATCAAGTGGTAAGAAACAAAGCTCGTCTTGTTGCTCAAGGATATGCCCAAGTTGAAGGCATTGATTTTGATGAGACCTTTGCTCCAGTAGCTAGGATTGAATCCATAAGACTCCTGATTGCGATCGCATGCCATCTTGGCATCAAGCTTCGTCAAATGGATGTCAAGGCTGCTTTTCTGAATGGAGTATTGGAAGAAGAGGTGTATGTCGCCCAACCTAAAGGATTCGAGGATCCTAAGAAGCCGAATCACGTCTACAAACTTCACAAAGCTCTTTATGGGCTGAAGCAAGCTCCTCGTGCTTGGTATGGGTGTTTGACAGATTATCTCGAGAAATTTGGTTTTGTGCGTGGCTCCGTCGACAAGACTCTCTTCATCAAACGGGACGACAAGCATATGATTGTGGCTCAGATTTATGTTGATGACATCATCTTTGGAGCAACTTGTCCTAAACTTGTGAAAGCATTCACAGACTCTATGTCCTCAACATTTCAGATGAGCCTTGAAGGAGAATTGCACCAATTCCTTGGACTTCAAATCTCTCAGCGATCAAACGGGATCTTCGTCTCTCAAAGCAAATACGCAAAGAATATGGTTGAGAAGTTTGGAATGCATCAAGCGAAATCTGCAAACACTTCTATGGCCACGACTGAGCGCTTGTCAAATTCGTCAAGGAGCCGAAGCGTTGATCAAACTCTTTACCGCTCCATGATTGGAAGTTTACTCTATTTAACAGCTACTCGTCCTGACATAATGTTTAGTGTTTGCATGTGTGCTAGGTACCAAGCGGATCCCAAGGAAGATCATCTTCGAGCTGTCAAGCGTATTCTTCGATATGTCTCTGGGACCTCTAATCTAGGAATCTGGTATGCGGGCGACACCACTTCGAATCTTGTCGGCTTCTCCGACGCGGATTGGGCAAGTGACACGGATGAGAGAAAGAGTACTTCTGGATGTTGTTGCTTCCTTGGCAATAATATTGTCTCATGGCATAGCCGCAAGCAAAATTGCATTGCTCTTTCAACGGCGGAATCCGAGTATGTTGCCGCCGGGAGTTGCTGCACTCAGTTGCTTTGGCTCAAACAAATGTTGGATGACTATCTTGTCGAGAGTGCTCCCTTGGTGCTGTATTGTGATAATCAAAGTGCTATCAAAATCAGCGAAAATCCTGTCCAGCATTCAAGAACTAAACACATCGACATTCGACATCATTTCATTAGAGATTTGGTTGATCGTGATATAGTCAGTCTACAGCATATTTCAACGGAAAAACAGCTTGCTGACATCTTTACCAAACCTCTTGACTTTGAGAGATTCAAAACTCTAAGAAATTCTCTCTGCATGTGTTCTCTCTAAGAGTTCACGAAAATTTTTGAAGTCTGAAAGAGTAGTTTCTTTACTTCTGAATATGCACTTGGCATCGTCGTGGATTAGTCTCATTAGTTGAACATGGATTCGAGGCCGCTTTAGTCTTCGGACCTAAGAGTATTTATTCCTCTGAGTGCAAACATGTGAACATGGCTTACAACTCCTCGCTTCATTTGCATAGATCCATAAAGCCAAGTAACGGAGGACGCCGGTTACCCCGGCTCCCCTCTTCGAAAGGTTGTACATGGACGCTGATCTTTAAGACACTCTCCTATCACACTTTGGAGGACGCAAGTGAACCTTGCTCCCCTCTGACTGCTGTAATTAGTGTCTGTTGCATTTCATTTAAAGCTATAAACTCGTCTGGAGGACGCCGGTTACCCCGGCTCCCCTCTGATTGAAGTAATGCTAGTTCCTGATCGGAGTGCCTTAAGAGTTCACCTTACACTCATGAATTAAAATCTCTTGTGCGGTGCAAACTCATCAAATATGTTTCGACGAAACACGACTGCATCCTTGTGATTGTGACGAAGGACAAGTAAACATGTCTATCAACATACTTCGGTCCATCTCACCGGTTTTTAATTTGAGAGATTTTTCATTATATCTCAAAGTTGCTATCACCTTGTGTGAAAATTTTTGGTTTTTGGGAAATGATGAAATGTGGACTCTTTTCTGGGAAAATATTTGCTCTTCACTGCCTCGTATCACCGCTTAAATCTCCACTAAAATGTCGTTGAATGTTTTGATTCGTGTTGAACGCTTGAATGATAATTCGGGATGTGTTGTTTTGATATTCATTTCTTGCAGATTCATATTCAGCACTTCGAGGAGTACACTCTTCGGATATTCAAACTTCAAGGAGTCTGGCGCCTAACGCACTCTCGGCATGTGACTTACTCTAAGGACCAGAATCTCGACCTCGATACCTGGCGCGTGATCACTAAGGCGTCTAACAAATACTTGAAGACTAAAAACTCTCCAAGACGGCTGCTATTCTTTAAACGCCCGATACCCTAAAAATCCAAAGGCGCCTGCTATTTCCGCATCTCACAATCTTTGACGCCTCAAACTCTCCAAGGCGCCTAACGACACCAAGGCGCCTGCCGTTTGCTTCACGCCTCAATAGCCTCCAGGCGCCTAACTTCAAATTCCTTAATGGATAAAATGTCCAGGCGCGTGCTACCTCCAGGAGACCTCTCGGCGCCTGACTATGAAGACGCTTCAAATCTCCAAGACCGTTGATCTCAGCGCCTTAAGATACAGACAAGGATTTCGGAGCGTGATTCTTTGCGGATATCTCGTATCGATTCCGTTTTCTTCGCAAGAGTGGTTACATCTTCAATTTTTTTGGGCCTCGTTTATGGGCCGAATTTGTGAAAAGCCCGTACAATTTACGACTTTTGGGCTTCTAGGTTTTGAAACCTATAAATAGGCCTCACTTCTCTTTCATTATTTTTTTTACGCTATCTTACTCTCGATTCTCTCTGCAATTTATTGAGTTTGATTTTCTGATTCTCAAGAACACTCAAGAACTACCTTTCGTTTTCTTCAACATTTTACTAAGTTTGATTTCTTTTCTTGAGTTTGATTCTCTGATTCATGTTTTTATCTCAACATCTCATACTTATCATTCGATTCTCTAATCCTTGTTACAGGAACAATGTCTGATCCAGTTGCAGAAGCAAACAAGGAGATGCTTAAGTATTTAACTCAGCAGTTCAAGGAGGCGCCATAAGAGTTGAAGGCACAAGCATATGAGGAATTGAAGGCGCACCGCGCCTTGATGTCAGCCGGTCCATCTCCCACGCCTTCGCTAATTCCTGTCACCGAATCCAAGGATGGCGCCCTATCGACATCCTCAAAGAAATCGTCTGGTTCACAGCAATCCGGAAAATCCAATCCTCTGAAAATCAGAATTAATACGAAAAAGCATAAACAAGGTACTCAATCGCCTCCCAGAACTCTTCAACAAAAAATTGATGCTGGCCTTGTACCTTCTAAGGCTTCGTTATCGCAAATTGAGGAAGAGAATGTGGTGTCCGAGGCGCTCGATACTGTTGAGGGTTCTTCCAAGGCGCCTGGTTCTGATGCGCCTAACCCCAAGGCGCCTGATACTGCCGTGACTACTCTTAAGGCGCCCGAACTCAGTGCGCCTAATCTTGGGGACTCAAACCCTCGTGACTCTGAGAAAGAAAAATCCACTATTCCTCATTCTGTTGGCTCGTCAGGTACTAAACCAGCCACATCAAAGGCTTCAAAAATTGTGGTTCAATATGCGCAAAAGATCAAAGATATTCCTGCCGCCTACTCTCCTGATTTTTACAAAGAAAAATTTGAACATCGGATGGAAAAGATGCAAGTCATGACCATTCATCCTGACAAAACATTTGGTAAAGATCAGTTCGAGGATTTCAAGATTTCTGATGCGTTTGACGAACTGCGTCTCTATCAGGCAGCTCACGCGCGCTATCAATATTCTCCCTATGTTGTACGTGCCTTCTATGCTGCTCTAGATGAGGACTTCATAAATCCTCGAAGTAAGTTGTTTGGAAGGTTTGTCTTCCGAGGAAAAATTTATAAGTTTCAACCGAAGCACATCAACGAACATTTTGGGCGCTATGACGATGAAATGCGCAAGATCAAGTGGGTCAGACCTTCTTCCGAGGAAGTGGCGCAAGAGCTCAAGATTGGTACTTTTGTGACGGGTGGCAAGAGAAAAACCAAATTGCCTGAGGTAGCCGACCTAACTTCTTTCTATACTATGATTTTTCGAATTGCTTCCTCAAACTGGGTGCCACACAATAGTCTCAAGACATTGACCCCTCTTCTGATGCATGTGATGTATCGAGTTGGCACTGGCCAACAGTTCGATCTTGGTATGATGACGTTCATGGTCATGGCTGAGATAGCAAAGCTTAAGAATTCAAAAATCTCGAAGGATATTCTCTTACCGTTTCCTTGCCTCATATGCTCCATGCTGAGTCGTCAAGAGTTTTTGTATAACATGTTGGAAGACTCGCCAGATCTTCCTCTCAAGAAATCGTCTACTATTGCCATTGCTAAGACGTACTTGGATCCTGAGAATAAGCGGGTCGATCTTCCTTGGAAGGGATTTGTTCTTCCGTCTGATGTGCCTGAACCTGTGACGCCTCCCCCTTCTCCTCGCAAACCTTCCTCGAAGCGTAAGGCTTCCAAGGCGTCTGGCGCCTCTGCTCCTAAGCGCTTACGCGCCTCGTCTCTGGAAACTTCGATTAAGGCGCCTGAATCCTCTCCTTCCAAGGCGCTTGACGCTATCACATTCTCAAAGGAACAACTGACTGGCTCCTATTCGGTTGTGGCGTCCAGCATTCTTGAGGAATTGATTGATGCGTCTAACGACTTGATGATCAAACGAGCTGCAAATATTCAAACTACTAATGAGTTGATTATCGCTGAGAATCACCATCATGCTATTCTCACTAGATATCATCAGGATGCACGCCAAGGGGGAGGAATCGGAGCCTCGGACTCTCTTCATGGTACTTTTATGTACAAACTTATGCAGGATGTGCTGAGTGAAATCACGAGGAAATATGGAGTCCAAGTAAAGGAGGAGAAAGATTCAAAGATGGAAATTTCTAACCTGTTTGAGATGCAGGTGTCGGGTCCTAAAGGTCTGGAGATTGTAACTGACGAACAGAAAGCCAAGTCGCCTACTATCTCTGAAATTGCAGGTACAAAAGATGTCAAGGGGAAAGGGATTGCAGTTGATATCTCAGATGATGAAGGTGACAATGATGAAGACAACGAGGATGATGGCGGCGATGATGAAGCTTCTGATGACGAAGCGGCTGAAGAAGAAGAAGATGTCGAGCATGAAGGCGCTGAGGAGGAGGCGCATGAAGTAGGCGCCAAGAAGATGGATATTGATGATGAAGTCAATTCTCCCATTGAATTCCCTGAGGATTCTGATTAACCGTTTGAAGTTGTTTTTCTGATGAACTTTTTTTTCTTGCTTAAGTTTTTTTATCGTGTTTTCTCGCATGCATTAAACTCTTGATCTCTTGCACGTTTTTATTTTGGCGCCTGAGGCGTCTGACTTTGAGTTTTTCATAACTCTGAACATTATGCTATCTTCTTATCTATATTTATTCTCTCTAAGTTTTTACTTAGAATTTTTGTCTATGGTTGTTAGTTTGAGGGGGAGATTTACGAATATTTAATTTCCTTACGAGTTGTACCAAAAAGGGGGAGATTGTAAATGTTGTTTTGGCCACAACTTTGTTTTTTCTCTACTTGTCCTATTTTGCAGGTTTATGTCTCGAGGATGATACCTCGAATGATTGGACGCTTAAAGTTGAAACCATTGATGAAAGGATGCGCGAGGGCATTGCGTCGAGCGGATGGACAAGGCGCGGGGCGCCTTGATGGAAGCTGCTGAAGATATGTGTTAGGCGCATTGGAGTGATCCATCAGGCGCCTTGCCCACATCTTAGAGATCCATGCACGGGGAGCATTGTGTACAAC
The DNA here is from genome assembly GCA_954870475.1 of Euphrasia confusa. NCBI lineage: Eukaryota > Viridiplantae > Streptophyta > Magnoliopsida > Lamiales > Orobanchaceae > Euphrasia > Euphrasia confusa. The sequence goes on along the minus strand of OX940956.1, from coordinate 37,644,828 downwards.
ATCAGACGCATTTGGCCAATCCTTGAAGGTCCATGCGCGGGGCGCATTGCGTACTACGTCAGACGCATTTGGCCAACCCTTAAAGATCGATGCGCTTGACGTATTGATGTCATGTATCAGGCGCATTGGATGCATCGAGCGATCACGCATCAGGCGGATGAGCATCAGGCGCCTAGCTCATTCCTTGAAGACACACGCGTAAGGCGCCTGGAGTGATGCACCAAGCGCTCTGCCCCCATCTCTCGAAGAAGCATGCGCGTGGCGCCTTTGCTGTACATCAGACGCATGCCATGCACTTGATGGATTAAGCGTCTGGGATGATGTCGCGCAGAATCAACAATCATCAAATGCAATGAAGATGACGACACGCCCAACTTCAACACTTAGAAGTTTTTAATGAAGATGGAGCGTAGAAGAGCATTTGAGTTGTGTATCCGTTGAAGCGCGCCCAGAATCGAAGATTCGAAGATTCGAAGATTCAAGGTTGAAGATTCGAGATTCGAAGATGGTTCTGGAAGTGTGACGTCAAGAATTTCCGTTTGACGTCAGCCGAACGTGTAACCAATGAGGATCACTTTCCTCCGGCGTTCTCACGTGCGGCACTCCTATAAATACCCTCGAACCCGATTTGGAAAATCACTTCTCGCATCCATATTTTTGAGAGTGTTTACTTAGAGTATTTTAGGAGTTTTAGGATTGGCGCTTGTTGCGCATTCCGTGAGAGTTTTCGTGTAGTTGTTTTCGCTGAGCGCCGTATATTGGAGTTATGAGATTTAGCTCTAGGTGTTAAGCGGTGGATCCTTGGAGTGCTAGAGTGCTGCGTCACTTGGTCTGCATCCTTTGATCATTTTATCTACCGTTCTCTACTTTGTAATAGTTTTGTTTGATTCTAATGAAATGAAACATATTACATATATCTTGTCTCCTATCTACTTGCTGTTCAAGATTACAAGATTGTGATTTGAGAATTTCCTTTGAGAGGGTGATTCTTTAAGAGACTTGGTTTCTCCTCTGAGTGCATTGCCACCAGGCGCCCAGTGACTTGTAACTCAGCGCATACCTCTTAGGCGCCGAGTACTGATTTGAGCACCTCTCCTAGGCGCTTGAATCTTAGGCGCCAAGTATTGAGTGAAGCGCTGAGTGGGTTGGCTCTTCGAAGGTTTTACGCTTTCTTTACCGACTTCGCGAAAAGTTGGTATCTTACGTCGAATACGTAATTTCATATACATTTCAATAAATAAAACTTAAAAGCAACAAAAAAAATATTATTGCATGCTAATGTAATCAATGAATATATATCTTTTTACCATCGTAAAAGTTTTCCCCGATCCAGTTTGACCATAAGCAAATATGCATACGTTAAAACCATCAAGGACGGACCTAATCAATGGTTGAGTGTCTGCGTACACTTCTTCTGCAAAAAGCAAGAAAGTAAAATTGAAGATGAAATCATTTTTTTAAAATAAATAGATGGTTTTAACGTTTAAGAATTAAGAACTTTTGTTAGTTACCTTGGGTTGATAACAGACTGAAGCACCTGCTGAAAGTGAAGGACTTTATCGCTTTTCCGACTTTTGCGGGAGTTATTATTGAGATTGAACCTTCAGTTACATCTTCTACAGCACATGACCCAATTGCCTGCCCCGGAAGAAAAGGACGCACACGGCAGTATACCTTTATACTTCCTATTTAGATTTAGGAGTAAAATTCGTTATCAAAATACTTATAAGACATACAGTAAGTACTTAAGCCAGTAAGAGTATTTTTATACCTTTGAGGTCCTGTACTTGATTGTATAATTTGCGATTCTCCTCAAGAACCCTTGTGTATCCAGCAGCCGCATGAGCCAGGCTATACATGTGCTTACCTAAACAACCAAAAGGAATTATTTTATTTGATCGTTTCGAATATGATAGTAATGAATGCATTCTAACTATATCCATACCAAGATTGTCTACTTCTTCTTGATTATATCCATATATATCAGTTCTCTATTCGGAGAAATCGATCACGCCGGATGCGACATCGGAGGAGGAGCGGTTGAGATCGTGATCGGGGAACAAACTCTCAGAAGGCACAAATTATGCTGCTCATCCCACTCAAACTGATGAAGAACCTTCATAAAGCATAAGAACACAGAGAGAATGCCGAACGGAGATGCTAGAAACACAGTCAATATAACAAAAATACAGAGCTGAAAATGTAACAAAAGCGTATAAAGAACTAAACTTGAAACATAATTCCACAAACCCATATGCATAAACAACAACAAAATAACAATAATTTCGACAATCCCACGAGCTGAAAATACACAACCTAACAAAGAAGTGACACAAAATCCAAGTTGCTAATCTCACAGTGTGACCATCAATGACATGCCTATCTTGAAGAACCCTATCGAGAATTTCCGGATCTGAGAAGACGACGAATCCGAATCCCCTCAGCTTCCCAGTAATTTTATCTCTCATCAAGACCCGAACCCTATTAAGTTTTAAACGATTTAAACAAGTGAGAAAAATAAAAGTACCATTATGCATATAGTTGGACATGCTTATTTGACATCCCATATAAAAAACATGCTTTCTTGCACTAAAAAGCTGTGATACACCGAAAGTACCCTCACATGGCATCGAATCTGAAAAACAAGCCTGAATTCGACAAGCTGAGCTTATCGAATTAATATTATCGACAAGGTACTAATGGGCGAATTGATATTATGTAATGTACTTATAAATGTTTATCGATAAGGTATTGCTTGTAGAATGCTTGTCGAATAACTGTTTAAATGTAGAGCGAATTGTTTGTCGAATAACTGTATTTATTTAGGGCGAATAACTTTTACATGTAGGGCGAATAACTTTTACATGTAGGGCGAATTGTTGGGCGAATAACTTTTACATGTAGGGCGAATAACTTTTACATGTAGGGCGAATTGTTGGGCGAATTGCTTTTAACCCTAGGGCGAATTGTTTGTCGAATGTAGCGCCATAACAATTCCAGTGTCGAATGATTGTTAATAGTTTTATAATTAAATCTGAATAAAAATTAAAATATAATTAAATTCTGAAACAACAAAATTCATTTAAACTGGGCAAACACAACAGATTTAATACAATATATCAGAAAACCGTCATCAAGCATCACCCCCGTCATCACCCCCGCTGCCATCCTCGTCATCCTCGTCATCTTCCATCTCGCTGTCGTCCTCATCGACTGAGTCATCATCTAGGAAGACGTCAGCAAAATATTGATTGTCACGCATAATGGATTGTATAACTTCTCTGAAACTGGGCAAAGTGTCGGATCCACGAGCCACCGGATTATTAAAATCCACGATCTCTTTTCCATCCCGCCCGTAAACGGTCACGACAAAGGTCCTGAAGCTTATAAGTTTGAAGAGGACCACCTTGCCCATCTTCAGATGATGACCTTCACGAAATTCCCGCCACCCAGTATTAAACGTGAGATAACCATGTGTCCAGGAAAGATGCACAATCCACACACCGCCAGATTTGTCCCTGATTTCCACATCACCAATTAGGTACTCGTGGGAATGTGCAAAATCTGCATCCAGACGAAGCACATCCTTGAAGTCGTCGGAGACCAGGAATTTCCAGAATGTGTTAATCTCGTTTGCCATTGCTTTGCTATTCTTGTCGAGGAGAAAAGAGGAGATAATATATGGAAGAAATAAGATATGGTATGTTTTCAGAAGAAAATAAACGCCCTAATTTATAGCAAAAATTAGGGTTCTGGAACCGGCGGTTGGTGAAAGGTTGTGTCACTTAAATTCACCCACTAGACTCGCCAACTACCCCAACACTGATTCGCCCCATTAACCCCCCATTGACTTGTCGAATCAAACCTAAATTAACTTACATTGCTTGTTCATGTATAATGTATTCGCCCTACATGTCGAATGTATAATTCATGTATAATTCTCCCTGCATGTCTTATTCGACAAGCGGCCTTTGCTGATAGTGTATCGGATTATGAACTTGCTTTCGCAAGCATTCGGACTCAGAGCGAAACATTGTTTCAAAAGTTGTGGCATATCGGTCCTGCCAAGTGGGCGAGAAGTTTATGTCCAGTTCGTCGGTATGAGTTTATGACCTCGAACGCCGCCGAGTCATTTAATAAATCGGCTTTGTGGCCACGTAAACTGCCAATTACTTCTGTTCTTGAAGTAATGCGCGCTATTATTGAGAGGTGGTTCTACGAGCGAAGGACTGAGGCATTATCGTGAGAGCATGAAGTCACCGAAGCCGCTGCCAATGATTTGATAGACGCCATCCGACTCGGCTCATCAATGAGTGTTGATCGCATAGATGCAACAAGATTTAAAGTCAGGCATCACGTTAAAATATTTGTTGTTGATCTACATGAAAGAACATGCAGTTGTGCTTCCTTTCAACAAATATTGATACCTTGTAGCCATGCAGCTGCAGCTATACGGTATGACCATGATATTATGATAATTTATGGATTATTTTCTTGTTGGCTGCCGCTAACGTAATTTTTGTGTAGGACAATTAATCACAACATCAATGCGTATGTTGGAGACTGTTTCAATACGTCCACTTTACGTGGTATGTGGTCTGGTATAGTAATGCCTATCCCCGATAAGGGGTCTTGGGTGGTACCATCAGATGTGAGAGGTATAATATGCCTTCCTTCAGATAGGCAGAGGCAAGCAGGACGGCCGCGTCAATCAAGGTTCACAGCAGGTAGATTAAGAAGTGCGTCAAGGACACCGGCAAAGCAAAGTTTCTCACGTTGTGGTGGAAAAGAACACAACATTACAACATGTGATGTGCTAATATCTCAACCTACGGTTACGCCAACACAACAACAGAAAAGTCGTGCTCATAAGAAATGCTCGTTGTGTAAATCCACTAATCACACTCGAAGAAAATGTCCCTCCTATGTTGGGGTTGCACACGCAAATATCGATCTTCAGTAAGTTAAAACTATTTCTGGATTTTCAGTACAAATATGTGCGGCTTTTATGTAACTTAGTTAACTATTTGGGGGATGTATAAACCATTCGACATTTGATTTTCACATTCGATAAGCATAATTAAGGATTCGACAAATTGTATATCAGATTCGACAAGAGTGAACTATGGATTCGACAAAGTGTATATCAGATGTCGAATAATAGTTAAGCCTATGTCGAATGTTACCTAATCTGTGTCGAAACATTAATAACCCTTGTCGTAAATCATTAAGGCAACCGTTCTGTTGATGTGATCGAACAAGTCAGATGTAGTTAATGGGGCGAATGGGGCGAGTGGCGTGGTAGTTGGGGTAATGAATGGGGCTGTTGTCAATTAAGGCAACCTTTCACAAAACGATACAACCATCCACTGAACTCTACTAATTGCTATAAATAATGTTGTTTACCACTCTCCTTTTTACCCCTCTACTATCCATTCAATACAAAAAAGTAAAAAAAATGGCAAACGTTGGCCTTACAATTACCAAGTTCTGGAAAACACTTGTTTCCGATGATTTCAAAGAGTTACTTCGCCTGGACCCCGATTTCGCAGAAGACAACCTGCACCTCGTCGGCCAAGACGTTGAACTGAGGGACAAATCTGGCCACGTCATGATCGTGCATGTTTCATGGACGTCAGGTTTCCTGACGTTCAATCGTGGGTGGTCGCGATTTCGTGAAGCGCATCGTCTTCGGCTGGGGTATGTGGTCCTCTTCGAAAGTTTCTTCGATAGGTTTCTAGTGTCCATCTATGGGAGAGATGGCAAAGAGATTGTGGATTTCAATAATCCACAACCTCGTGGATCTGAGACGTTGCCCAAAGTGAGTGATGTTGTACAGTCCATCATGCGTTCTAATCAGGCTTTTGTCGACATCCACTACGAGGATGATGATGACAATGACGACGGTGCAGAGTTCTGGGAAGTTTAATCTGCAAGGTCAATGTAAAATTTTCAATTGGAAGTATGTTTTTTTTTAATCGACATTAATGAATGTTTATTTTCTTTTCTTATAAATTTGCAATGTTTTAATCAATAATATTAGGAAAATATTATTCTACAAGTATTATGAAACATTCGACAAACAAATTAAGCATTTTACAAATAAATTAAGCATTCGACAAACCAATTATGCATTCGACAAACAAATTAAGCATACGACAAACAAATTTTAACGTCGAATGTTACTTGATCTGTGTCGATTCATAGTTAAACCCTAGGCAAGAGTGAACTATGGATTCGACAAGGTGTACATCAGATTCGACAAGAGTGAACTATGGATTCGACAAGGGTTAATGCCATTCGATTACCATTATTGAAGAAGAAAATATGTTATGTCGAACAGTATAATTGCTTGTCGAATAGAAATAAGCTTGTCGAATTATTGCCATTCGACAGGGGTTTTGAATTCAAATTCACATTTGCAACGGTAAAATGAATAGCCGTTGCACTAGCACCAATAAATACATCATAGATACTTGCCAACTACATCATAGATACTTGCAATTTCATCCACTATAACAGCAAAGAAATGAAACCCGCTCTCGAGTCACCCGACATAGAAGGGTATACCACCTACTCATCTGCTATAGATAGACCTCCTGTGAATTGTCACCACGGTTTAGAGGCCGAACTACTAACTACAACAACAAGATATCTGCGTTGTGGCGTTCATCAGGTAATTAAGCTAATTTAAATCAGAAATACATTTGTGTTTTTTATTATAACCAGTTCATGACTGATGTAAATTGTTTTCTAGTACGATAATTGTGAATTTTTCCGCCTGGTTGACGGTGAACTAGCCAAACTACAAAATGGTATTGTAGCAAGATTGAAAGCGCAAATTGATAAGTTGGAGAATGATAACAGAGTGCTGAAAGGAAGATTGGAGACATTCATTAATAACTGTGTTGGCTCATCATCTCATTATGAGTAAAATATTATGTAACACTTGTCTAATAAATGCATAATAGGGTTTTTTATCATTCGACAAGGCTTACCTATCATTCGACAAGGCTTACCTTTCATCCGACAAGGCTTTCTTATCATTCCACAGCATAAGACTACTTATCATTCGACAAGGCTTACCTATCATTCGACAAGGCTTACCTATCATTCGACAAGGCTTTCTTATCATTCGACAAGGCTTACCTATCATTCGACAAGGCTTACCTATCATTCGACAAGGCTTTTAATTAGATAAATAATTAAAAGACGAATTTTACATTAAATTTCAAAATAAGAAAAGAGAAAAGACAACAAATTGATCAGACATCGACCACCGGCGGTGGCTGACCAATCCTCCTGCGAAAGTCTACAACTTCGCAGGCAGTGCGGTCAAACACAACGACTTCAAATTTGTCCACTGGATTTTCTAGAGTCTTCGGGAAGTAGTGAAACACGAGGAACCAACCTTCCTGCACGCGGTGATCCCTATAGAAACGGGGCCATCCACGACCAAAGTATAAATCGCCATTTACGCGGGTTACTGTGATGTCGTAATGGTCGTTGTTAAAATCGTAAAACTGGACCACCTTGTTCTCTAGGTATTCGACGTGTCGTGCAAATTGTGGAGGAAGCAGAAGATGGGTTGCCCAATCACCAATCATAACTTTAAAGAATTTCCTTTCCATGTTGTGAGATTGTGATTGTGAATATTTCTTTAGATGTGGAAGATAAAAGAATCGAAAGCAATACAACCATTAAATAGAGTTCAGCCTTATAGCAGGATGTAATTTAATACTTTTTCAACCACGTTCTGCCTTATGGCAGGATGTGATTTAATACGTATTCAACCACCACGTCTCCTTGTTTTATGGCACAATTTAATGATAATTATTCATTCGACATGAGTGATTTCTCGTTCGACAAGACTGAACTCCCATTCGACATGATTTATTTATCGTTCGACAAGGAATAACTCCCATTCGACATGGGTTATTTCTCGTTCGACATGAGTTCATTCTCGTTCGACAAGGGTTAATTCCAATTCGACTAAGGGTTAATATGGACAAGGGCACACTATGTTTGTCATATTGCATTGAATATATGGTTGAACCGTAATTCGTAATAAATTCGAGTCAATCTCGCAATAAATTAGGGTTTACCATAATATCTCGCAATAAATATAGGGTTGGTTGTATCTACCCATAATTTAAAACCTAGTGCATTCAATCCCCATCCCCAATTGTGTATAAAAACCTACTCCATCCGTAAGAAAATAAAATACTAACAATTGCTGAATTTCAATCTCCAATGGAAACGTTTTATCGCATCATAATTATTCAACAACATGATGAGAAAATGATGCTACCACCCGCAGACAAGCCAAGAATGATCCATTTGACAGGTCAGACTTTCACGCTGCAAGATGTAGAAGGCAAAACTTGGGGAGTCAAATTAACGAGAGAGGCGGACGGGGAGTTGCATTTCAAACAAGGTTGGCCAATTTTTCAAAGATCATTCATTATGTTTTGGTAAGGTCCTACTGTTTGAAAGAAAAGATGCAACCACATACTTGGTTCGTGTTTTTGGTCATGACGAGTGCTTGATTGACAAATTCTCTAACTCTGGTTAGGTTATTCATCGGTGGTTCGCTTTTTGTGGCTTTTATTATGTTTCTTGTTCGAGTGATATGTTGTTTCTGTGTGTCGAATTCAATAAAGGTGCATTCACGAACATAATATTCAATCGACAAACATTATTTATCATTCGACAAACATTATTTATCATTCGACATGAAATATAATATTCGATGTTCGACATCCATTCGACAAGCATGAAAAATCATTCGACATACATGAATTCTCACTCGACAAGGGTTAGATATCATTCGACAAGGGTTAAATATATTCGATATCACCATATGCCCTCCCAACATTCGCGTAGGATTCGACAAACAATGTGTACAATTCGACAAACAATGTGTACAATTCGATCTACTCAAAGGAATGCCCGCAAAAAGCTATCGTAAGGGTATAATCGACCATTAGTGCAAGAAAGCATGTCTTTTATATGGGATGGCAAATAAGCATGTGGGCTATATCCATAATGGCATTTTTTTAGATTTTCACTTTAAACAAACCTAGTACGCACCAGTTTAATTGACGCAAATTTGAATTCTCAATCTGCAAAAAAAAAAAAATAGATAAGAACCCTAATTCTGAAAGAGTAGCCAATGTCAAAAAAAATCTTTGATAAAAACCTTAATTCTGAAAAACCTACTTAATCGAAACCCAAAATAAATTCGATAGGGCAAGGTCGAAGGAGATAAGAACCAACGAAATTGGAAAATGAGAAACAGAAGCGGAAAAGGCGAAGTAATACTATAATATTTGACCGCGTTTAATTTTAATTTTAATTAAAATAAAAAATAGAAGAAAAGATTGAGAATAAGTGTGAACGCAAGTGAAATTGAGCATTCTTATTGGACAATTAGATTTTAATTTCATCTTAGTTGGCAAAATTGGTTGTTCCTATTGGCTAATTGGATTTATTAGTATTTAGGATTTATATATTATTAAGATGAGACCCTATACTTTTACCCACTTTATAGCTGGATGGGATCTTGCTCCAGGCCCATATTAATAGTCCAGCCCAATTTCATTTTTGCTTATGTCACAATTCAATAATTTTTGGTAAAAATACTAATTAAGCTTTTTTTTTGTTTTGTTTTACGGACGAGCTCCAATTTATTTACCAATTATGCCTTTTTGTTCCAATTAAGCCGAAAAATATACCTGGAAGGACGAAAATACCCTTCCACCTATTTTCACACCGAACACACCCAAACCCAAACTCAAACCCTCCCCCGCTGCCTCAACCCCCACCGCCATCATCACCGCCCCCCACACCCCGACCCTGTCCTTCGAAAGGCGGCGACGACCTCTCGACAGAGCTCCACTAGCCGTCGACGTCATCGCATCCCGATGATGATGCCGCCCTGCGAACACAACAACAACCAAGACGACGACGACTACCGACGTAATACGCCGGAGGAATCGGGCAGCGAGGAGGAACCCGCGGAGATCCCCAAGGAGCCGATGTCGTCGTCGACCTTGGGTAGCTTCCTATGCAGCATAAATTTGATGGTGGTGACGAAGATAACGGCGAGGGACGAGAAACCCGGGTGGATATCCCCGATTCTGAACGACGGTCATATGGATCGGTTCTTCTTCTCCTCAGGGTCTCCGTCAAGGCCAGCAACGAGTACGCCAAGAAGGTCCAAGAAGTCGTGAATCAATTCTACTTCGATCGGATTTCACTATGCGGATCTCGAAATGAGAGGCAATGGCTATGTCTTTCAGTGCCCTCCGACAGGTGTCGACGTTGTGAAACCCTAACAGCTCGGATTTTGTGAAGAATTACGCCTATTTTTACTGGCCTGTGGTACTTTATAAATAATGAGACCCTATACCTTTACTCACTGTGAGCAAGATGGGCATTTTGCTCCAGATCCAGTGTATTACAAGTCTAGCCCAATTTCATTTCTGCTTATGTCACAATTCAATAATTTTTTATTCTCTCTCACAAAAAATAAACTAAAACTATACAAGCCACCCTAAAATCGAGCTTCAAATAGGCGCTTCTAATAGGAGATTTAAATAGGCGCTTCAAATAGGAGTTTTAAACGCACTAAATATTTTATGATAGAATATTATTTGATATTCATAATAATCGACAGTTTATTAGGTCTATTTTACGAATATTACTATAACTAGTACAGTACCCGTGCGATGTCCGTGATCTTACGTTGCGCTTGATCTTGCAGTGTGCCTTTGATCTTGCGGTGCCCGTGATTTTACGTACATAGCTCTCTACAATATCGTTTAAAATAATTTGTTTTCGTTTAAAACATAAATTACAATATTTTTTCGTTTAAAACATAAATTACAATAGTACAGTATATGTTTGAACTTCATTTATATTCTCTAAATGAAACATTAAAAGGCAAAATTCTAAACTTTTATTACAAATTTTGAAAGACCTCCTTAAAAATCACATTATTTGTTTTGTTTGTAAGTTTTCCATTTCGTCACAACACAAAAATTTTAACCCACTTCTATTCGTCACCCTTGAAACACCAACGTACAGTTGCCCATGAGTGAAAACCGGTTTCTTCAAAAACACACCAACATCAGTCAACGATTGACCTTGGCTTTTATTGATCGTCATTGCATACGATATCATCAACGGGAATTGTCTTCGTTGAAATCTAAATGGAATCCTCGAATCAGAAGGACTAAGCGTAATCCTGGGAATATACACAATTTCATTCGCGTTTTTGCCTCCCAAGACTCGTGCCTTTATAACATAAGTCCCAAGTTTGGTTACCACCAACTGAGTTCCATTACAGAGTCCTGCCGAGTGATCCATGTTTCGTATCAACATCACCGAAACTCCAACTTACACAAAGTAATAAACAGTCCACATCAATAACTAAACATCATGTTCATATGCATCAAGCATAAACAATCAATTAAATAATCTACATTTTCATTTTATGAAGAAAATATCATTTAATATAAACATTAAGTAGCATAACATCCATTTATATTTTATTTTATGAACAAACATAAAAACTTTACAAATAAGATAGAAATAACCTTTAACTTCAACTGATGATTCGACAACCCTAAGCATTTGATGGTATTCAAGAATTCAGCGGAGTGCATGTTTGCAAACATATTCTCTGCACCCTCAGACTTTTCAATCGAATCAACACTAAGATATATTCTTTCATCCGTAGAGTGCATCGAAACCATAAAATCGTTAATAGAATCAACTTCTTCCAAAGTCGGGGCCGAAATGGCCCTACCTTGTAAGAATTGCACATCTCCAATATGATTTGAGAAATCCGGATAAATTGCATGAACCATTGAACCGATGAAATCATCGGAAGAGGTTATGAGAAGGTCATCGGGAATTTCTAGACCGCAACCCCATCATTGCCGTCTCCTATAGTTCCATCGTCAATCGAAGACATCCAATTAGAGAATTCTCTTAAAGTAATTAAATCATTTTCGTCCACAAAATTTGAATGTATCGGTATACCGATCCGATCGATATACCGTGTGTGCGGAAGCGTGTTAAGCAATAGATCTACTATGCTATGATCTTAGTGCACACAAGTATGTATAGACACACATATATTTATATATATATACATCCAATATATATATATATATATATAGAGAGAGATATCAACGAGATCTTACTTTTGGTGACAAAGTGATTCGTTGATGTCGTTGAGGTGGTGTTGAGTCGATTGAACCACCTCAAATGGATCAGCCACGAATTGAACACCTTTGGAATGACCCCGTCACGCCTTTGGATCACCCGGATGTTGAAGCCGCACAAATGGCCCGGCCTCTACGTGTTGCACACGAACCCGGATGACGAACACTTTGCTTGATCGAGTCGGTTCTCCAAGAACACTTTCTCCTCTCTCTCTTTGGTGTGAATTTCGTGGGTAAAGGTAATGTGTCTTGAAAATCTGATTTTCATCCATATTATAACCTCATTATTCACCACATTACTCCCCTTTGTAACCTACAACATAATGGGCATCATAATGCACCATTAACATGCAAAAGGGGTTACAAAGGAGGTGAAAGGTCATGCCACATACACATGCCACTATGCATTGTATGTGGTCCCACTTGCTTGTGTGGCATGCCATGTCACACTATGTGACATGCATCCATGCAAGCCATGCATCCCATGCATGTGAATTAAATCCACGTAAATATTGATTCTAAATCAATATATTTATCAAGCAATGTATATCAATATCGAGCTCGTGTGTGACCCTGTAGGTAGGATTTAATTGATCAATATTAGATTGTTCCCAACAATTAATATTATCAAATAATCATTTAACATCCATAGACGACCTTATGACTTTATCGATTGCACACGTAGGATCGAAGGACATATCCCAACAATCTCCCACTTGGCCTTCAGAGCCAGTGTGCTGCCAACTTCCTGTTGTCTCTTTATGTCTAAGTTTGAACTTGAGGCAAGACTCGAGTCATCCTCAATCGGTTCAAACCTTTCTTGGACTTTGAGACAGACTGTAAAACCAGATTTATCACTATGATACGAATCTGGACGTGGCCACGTATTTTCTACAGTCTCGACTCTCCAAGTGGCCGGTAAGACATATATTCCATTATAAAATTGGAGGACAATCCCATCTTGTCAATCCAAGCTCTCCCACTTGCTTCCTGATATACCCAATAACAAGTTTTATAACCTCCTTTTACGAAAGGCGTTTACTTGTATCAAAGTACACCATTTCACAATGGAATTACTCTGGACTACTCAGGTCAGAGGAAATTGCTCGACAGTCAATGAAATAGTATTATGACTCGAAATCTTAAATACTATTCCAGTCGGGTCTGTTCGATCATTAGCTCCCAGCTAATATCTATGTAATTGTACTTGATGTCCCACATCACTTGCTGGGATTCGATGTCCCGGGCTATAAAAAAAAAATGCGGAACCGATAACCCGACCGAAAACCCGTCGCCGGAGATTACACGAACACCGACTCATCCGCCGGAGTCCGGCCTTTGGAGACCACGCGCCCGAAGGCACGCAGCCCGCCCCCAGCCGAACCCCCGCGAGTCGGAACTGCAAACGAGAACCATACGCGAAGAACCGGGCTCGACGAGAGCGTCGCCGCGGGATGAACCCGCGGCTAAACCCTAGCCGAACCCCATCGCGGCTGGGGTTCGCGATCGCCGTGCATGGCGATCGCTGGGGCTGCTCCGGCAGCCCCCTGATGGCGGTGAGTCCGGCGACTTCACCGCCGTCGCCCCCTGATGGCGGTGAGTCCGTTTATGATTTTACCTTCGATTCGTTGTACGGAGAAACGAAATCGGATTGATGACCTTGCGATCTTCCCACGTATTCCTTGCACCTCGTCCGAACGTCGTGTGGGCGAAGATCTATCGAACTCCTATGGATCTCCTTCACTCTTCAAGACTTTATGATTGGCGTAGGTTAAGTTATGAATTGTGAAGACCATGTAGTGCTTTTATAGGCTACGTAGGGGATCAAAAGGAGGTGGAATATTGGGCTCCCAATATTGAAAATTAAATTGAGCCCATTGCTCAAGTCCATTAATCCTTATCAATATTAATTAATTTATTTTCCACTATATAAATTAATTGCACTCCCAATATTAAACCATATTATATCAAATAATATTTCTCCGGTAGTATTATTTATTCCGTGTATTTAAGATTTAAATATCCATGAATAAATTTATTTATTGCTCAATAAATTATATTCATCTCTTATATCCGAGACTAGTACCGTTCAACCTTTATTATTGTGTGGAACGAATCCACTCATGAGGTTTACACAATAATTCCTTATGAACTCATCTCGGGGATATTATCAACCCTTCCGGGATACACTTTCCCGTCAAGTATTCACGGCATGTCATATATAAAATATAGCGACACAATTTTACCGGTAATTAACCCAATAATTAAATCGGTTAATTCCTTTGGAAAATCAAAGTCTCTAATATTAAATATACACACCCGCAATAATATCGGGGATTAAGAATAAAATACTCTGAGATTTAAATTGATTATCCAAGGCAATCCTAATCAATAAATCTCAAGCGATCCGCCCAATACACCAAGTGTACAAGTGTGATAAAATAATTAAGATAAATTATTTTCTCTCTCACACAACGACTATACCGATGGATTGGTCCGTGTCCATCTAGGTCGTGAGCAACTGTTCGATTAAATACGAGTAACCGATAGTATGATCTTCTGTGTGCCCATGCACACCATACTAACTACAACGTATAAAATCCAGGACTATATTTTGCATAATTAATTAATAATAATTAAATGCAAATAATTGTTTATTAATTAAATAGGTAAAATGCTATGACCGGGAGTTTACCGATACTTAAATCTAGACATTAAGTACACAACTCCAACAATCTCCCACTTGTACTAAGGTCTAGTCATTTCCTCCAAACTCCCGACTTCCACACTAATCACGTGCTTAAGTCATACTTCCCAGAAGTATTATGTGAATGAGCAATCTAGGTTGCCGCTCTGAAGTTATCTTGGTGACTACTGCGTCGTCTCCCTGACGATGACTCGTATCAGGTGGTACTGGCTCTATGTGTTATTATCACCTTTTGAACTTATGACTTCTTCCAGTTCTCCATGTACCGCTATATACATAGCCTTTGGTGAACCAAGAATCATATCCAAGTTCAGAGGTCATTCCGGAACCTAACCAAAACTTCCGCTGCCTCTGAGGCTGCTATTCGGCTTATGATAGAGTCCGAGAAGCATCACGCTTATCACTCTTTCATCCTTAGGTTCCACCTCTTCTAAAAGTGAACACATAGCCTGATATCGACTTACACTGGTCTTTCTCTGATCTTGGATCTGAGAAACTGTAATCTAAGAAGATTTCGTTTTGCTAGTAATCCAGTACTTCCAAGTACTTTTACAGCATTTGAACATTTCTTATCCAGATTACTTTGATATCCTCCCACTACGCTAACCGCATAGTTGATATCAGGTTCTTGTTTTTCAACACTGTATCTACAAAGCTCTCTACACTCGAAGTGTAGGAAACTGCTTTGTTTATACCTATCTCCTTTATGCGTTCGAAACATATACTTTTAGATAGATGTATTCTGTTCCTGAAAGGCAATAACCTTTCTCAGAATTGTGCATGTTTAAAACAAACCATAATCGTATAAGATATCTTAAGAGAAGTACAAATGTTCTTATCTAGAGATCGAAAGATTTCTAAGAACATGATCCAACTTCATCTTAATCTCATATCTCGATTTACTTAGACAACCTCTATTTTATGTCTGACAACACTTTTACATTGTTGCCAACGATGAAGTGTTATCTACACAAAATTCCGAGAAACACCACCTTTGTCTCCATTACGTCTCTAACACACCTCTCCTTGCCTTTTGCAAGTTTCACAGCTTTGTGATAATCCATAAATGGATTCACTAAGCTTGTACTTCTAAATGATCTTGCCTCTTAACAATAATACTTATTGCTATCCAAGTAGGCACATTTAGATTAGTACTGCCTCCTATGCAGAACTAGGGATCGATTTCATGTATACTAGATCCAGAGTTCAAAACTCTTCCAGTCTTATGAACATCTCTGGTTGCTTAACAACCTCCCACTGCAGTGGCGTTCCGGTGTATAACAGTAATAACAATAGGTGCAGTTAGTGGTGTACCACTACTCGGTTAGGCTGGTTCTCAGTCTTTCCTTTCCTCATTTTAAAGTACTTTGTCAGTTAGGGCATTGTAGTTCATCTAATAGTCTTCCTCTAAGAACCGGGCGAGGACACCCCTCTGGTTCGTAGTACTATTGAACATACAATTACTTGTTCTTCTAGGATATTCTACAACCACATTGAATGTGCCGTTGTACCCAGAAATATCCATAGAACATAGGTAGTTCCGAACAAACTTGTTCTTTTACTATTAGAATTCCATTTCTTATACCTGACACACCATGTCTACACATCAGTGTATGGTGTAGTCGTTTGAGACTTAATCTCAATCTTTGATTTATGCTATGTGTTACTCAGATAGGTGACAGCCTCTGCGAACAAGTCGCAGGCTTCCAATGGATATACTTGGAAGGATCCCCATAATGGCTTTGTGTTAAAACACTCCGCTTTTATGGCACATCAAGTATTCTAATCCATCTTCGAGTATTCTTGAAAGAACGACTCGTACCTCTCTAATTACACATGTCACCGCATTAATCATAAATCATTTTCAATACTTGTCCGAATTCCATCCTTTATCCAGAAAGGTTAACTTAGTTGTATCATCTTTCAAGATCTATTCTTAGTTCGGGAGGTCCATTCCTCCAACTATAATTGATCAATTCAATTTTGACCTTTTGAATCCCTTTTGAATAGATACTACCAAGTTCAAGAATTCACAAGTATAATGATTGATAAAGAAATACATCCAATAAGTAAAACAAGTTATACATAACGGTTTGTTGCATCGTGGTAGACTAAGGATTCATCATTCATATATTGCTATCTAATGTACCAGAATAGATAACGCCATTATTTCTTATCTAAATCATTCAATGATTAAAGAAATAAATATCCATTCATTAATAAAGAAAACCAGAACAAAAGTTCTTTTTCAAAATAAAAGGGGTACATAAAGCAATAACTTAAAATGAAATCCTAAAACAGATAAATGTCTTCTACTGCAACCGCTGCTACCCCAACAGCTTTGCCCATGGAGACTCGAACTCTTCTTCTCTAAGTCGCCGGGTTTTCTGGAACCCCTGCATTTAAAACAATGCACATACCGTCAGTGGTTCCATATCTACACACCAGAATTCTGGTAGATAATACCGCAGACTATGTTTTTACGACTAAAGAAAAATTCGTACCTCTGAGAGGACATTCAGACTTCCAGTGTCCAGACTTGTTGCATCGGAAGCACTTGCCCCTTGGCTTACTAGCCCCCACTCGTGGTCCATTCCTCTTGGCACCACTGGGTTTTATGGCTTGCTTCCTTTTCTTGCCCCTACCTCCAACAGCTTTCAAGCTTTTGGACTTGGTAGCCACAAGTGCTTGAGACTTGCCCTTCTTGTAGATCCCCTCTGCCGCATTTAGTTCAGTCAGGAGTTGCGCAAGAGTATAAGATAGTTTACCCATATTATAGCTCATACGAAACTGCTCAAAACTAGGGGTCAGAGACTGGAGTATGATGTCGACTTGCGTCTCACCATCAATCATAGCTCCTAGGACCTCCAATTCATTCAACAGACTCATCATCTTGAGAACGTGCTCCTCAACGGGCGTTCCTTCAGACTGAGTAGTCTGTTGGAATTCGCTATCCCGGGTTATCAAAATTTCGGAACCGATAACCCGAACGAACCCTTCGCCGGAGATCGTACGTACACCGACTCATCCGCCGGAGTCCGGGCTTTGGAGACCACGCACCCGAAGGCACGTAATCCGCCCCCACCCGAAAACCCGCGAGCCGAGGTTCATACAATCGACAACCTCAATCGCCGGAGAAATCACGAGCCCACACGAACCGGGACCCGACCGAACGCGTCGCGTGCACGAGGCACGCGGACGCCCAGCCGAGTCCCCGCGAGGGGACTCGCGATCGCTCGCAGCGATCGCACGGGGTGCCTCGCGGCATCCCCGGGATGCTCGCAGCATCCCCGCAGCGGATCCGGCGATCCGCTGCTCGCGGCTAGGGCTCGCGTCCAGCGAGCCGCTGCGGGAAACCCGTAGCTCGCTACGAGCTGCTACGGGTAAAACCCGTAGCCCTAGGGATCAGCCCCGTAGGGCTCGATCGACCCTCGGCGTCCAGCCGAGGGTTCGCGCACTCGATCCCCGCGAGGGATCCACGAGCCGCCGGCGGTCCGGTGGTCCAACCACCACCGCCCGGCTCGACCCTCGTCCCGGGGTTCGATTCTCGGATCCTTGTTCTACGGTATTCTCGATAAAATAAATCGAACAATTAACAAGTGCGTTGAGAATTGTACCTACGATTCGTTGTTCGGAGAAACGAAATCGATGATGACCTCGTGATCTTCCCGCGTATTCCTTGCACTCCGTTCGAACGTCGGGTGGGCGACGAGCTATCGAACTTATGGATCCTCTTCACTCTCAGAACTTTATTGTTGGCGTAACTTAGGTTAGTAAAAGTGAAGACCATGTAGTGCTTTTATAGGCTACGAAGGGGATCAAAAGGAGAATAAATATTGGGCTTCAATATTGAAAATTAAATTGGGTCCAACCCAAATCCATTAATTCTTATCAATATTAATTTTATTTATTTTCCACTATATAAATAAAATTGCACTCCCAATATTATTCCATATTATACCAAATAATATTTCTCCAACTTAGTATTATTTATTCCGTGTATTTAAGATTTAAATATCCATGAATAAAATTTATTTATTGCTTAATAAATTTATTCATCTCTTATATCCGAGAATAGTACCACTCAACCTTATTTATTATGCGGAACAAATCCACTCGCGAGGTTTACATAATAAATCCTTATGAGCTCATCTCGGGGATATTATCAACCCTTCCGGGATACACTGCCCCTTCAAGAATTCACGGCATGCCATATATAAAATATAGTGACCCAACTTAACCGGTAATTAACCCAATAATTAAATCGGTTAATTCCTTTGGAAAATCAAAGTCACTAATATTAAATATACACACCCGCAATTATTTTAGGGATTAAGAATAAAATACTCCGAGTCTCAAATCAATTATCGCCGAGCAATCCTAATTGATGAGTCTCAATCGATCCGCTCAATACACCAAGTGTACAAGTGTGATAAGATAATCAAGACAAATTATCTTCTCTCTCACACAACGACTATACCGATGGATTGGTCCGTGTCCATCTAGGTCGTGAGCAACTGTTCGATTAAATACGAGTAACCGATAGTATGATCTTCTGTGCGGGCCCGACACACCATACTAACTACAACGTATAAAATCCAGGACTATGATTTGCATGTATTTAATTAACAATAATTAAAAGCAAATGAATGTTTGTAATAGATAGGTAAATGAAAGTGCATACAGAGTTTAGAATACTCAAATCTAGACATTAAGTATACTACTCCATCAATCTCCCACTTATACTAAGGTCTAGTCTTGTCCTCCAAACTTCTGACTCCCAAACCCTCCAAGTGCTTGTAGTATACTTCCTTAGGAAGTATCTTTGTGAAAGGTTCCGCTAGGTTGTCTTCCGAAGCTATCTTGGTGACTATCGCATCGCCCCTCTTGACGATGTCTCGAATCAGGTGGTACTTGCGCTCTATGTGTTTTGTAGCACTATGGGACCGTGGTTCCTTACTGTTTGCCACTGCACCGCTATTGTCACAATAAATTGTCATAGCTTTGGGCAAACTCGGAATCACATCTAAGTCCTGGAGGAAATTAAGGAACCACACTGATTCTTTCGCTGCCTCTGAGGCTGCAACATATTCAGCTTCCATGGTAGAGTCCGAAATGCACTTTTGCTTAACACTCTTCCATGATACGGCTCCACCTCCCAAAGTGTACACATAGCCTGATGTCGACTTACGCCGGTCCTTATCAGCTTGGAAATCCGAATCTGTGTAACCCAAAGGAATCAGATTGTCTGCACCGTATCTCAGAACATAATCCTTAGTATTTCGCAAATACTTGAAAATGCTCTTAACGGCAGTCCAATGAGCCTTTCCAGGGTTACTCTGATATCTTGCTACTATGCCAACGACATAACAGATATCAGGCCTCGTGCATAACATTGCATACATTAAGCTTCCCACAGCCGAAGCGTAGGGAACCGCTTTCATGTCATCTTTCTCCTTCTGTGTCAGAGGACACATTTCCTTAGAAAGATAAGTTCCTTTACTGAAGGGCAGATCACCCTTCTTGGAATCTTGCATGTTAAAACGAGCTAGAATCGTGTCTATGTAAGATTGCTGGGAAAGACACAATGTTCTATTCCGGCGATCCCTTATAACTTTGATCCCTAGAACATGTCCGACTTCTCCCAAATCTTTCATATCGAATTGTCTAGACAACCATCCCTTTATGTCTGATAACATTTTTACACTGTTGCCAATGAGAAGTATGTCGTCTACATAAAGCACGAGGAACACCACCTTCTTTCCATCACGTTTCCAATACACACACGATTCGTCCATGCTTTGAATGAATCCAAAAGATTGGACTACTTCATCAAACCGCAGGTTCCACGATCGCGAGGCTTGTTTCAATCCATAAATGGATCGATTAAGCTTGCACACTAGATGATCTCGCCCCTTAGCAATGAATCCTTCTGGTTGTTTCATATAAATCGTCTCGTCAAGACTTCCATTAAGGAAAGCTGTCTTGACATCCATTTGCCACACCTCATAATCCATATGAGCTGCTATGGATAAGAGAATCCGGATTGACTTTATCTTGGCTACCGGCGAGAAGGTCTCCTCATAATCGATTCCCTCTTTCTGAGTATATCCTTTCGCAACAAGCCGAGCTTTAAAGGTTTCAACCTTTCCGTCAGATCCTCTCTTTCTCTTGTAGACCCACTTACACCCAATTGGCTTTACGCCGCTTGGTGGTTCTACAAGATCTCAGACTTTATTAGAATCCATAGATTCTATTTCGGATTTCATCGCTTTCTTCCAAGAAGGCGCATCTATATCTTGTACCGCCTCATCATAGGTCCAGGGATCGACTTCATGAACTCCGGGTGCCGAGTCCGAAGACTCACCCAGTCCAATCCATCTGTCCGGTTGTTTGACAACCCTCCCACTACGACGGCGTTCCGGTGTATCAACAGTGACAGTATTAGGTGCAGGTTCTAGTGGTGTATCTACACTCGGTTCGGCTGTATCTGAGTCTTCCTTGTCACCCCTTAACTCATCAAGTATTATGTCACTCATGGGCTTGTGGTCCATGACATAGTCTTCCTCTAAGAACCGAGCGTTAGTACTTATAACGATCTTCTGGTCTGTAGGACTATAGAACATGCCACCTTTAGTTCCTTTCGGGTATCCTACAAACAACCGTAATTCTGATCTAGGTTCTAACTTATCGGCCCCTTGTCGCAACACATGTGCTGGACATCCCCAGATCCGAAGGTGCCTGAGGCTAGGCTTGCGCCCGCTCCACCTTTCCATGGGTGTTGTGGGAACCGTTTTCGTTGGAACCATGTTGAGAATATACGCCGCTGTTTCCAAGGCATGTCCCCAGAACATAGTAGGTAAGTCCGAGTAACTCATCATTGAACGTACCATTTCCATAAGAGTCTTATTCCTTCTTTCCGACACACCATTCTGCTGGGGAGTATATGGTGATGTCAACTGGGAATCAATCCCATTCTCTACTAAGTATGCCTTGAATTCTCCAGACAGGTACTCGCCTCCGCGATCAGATCGCAGGCATTTAATGGATTTACTTTGAAGGTTCTCCACAAAAGCCTTGAACTCCTTGAACTTGTCAAAGGATTCACTCTTGCGGCGCATCAAGTACACAAATCCATACCTTGAGTAATCATCAGTGAAAGTGATGAAGTACTCGTACCCTCCCCTTGCCTGAGTAGACATAGGTCCGCATACATCAGAGTGAATCAAATCCAATACTTGTTCAGCTCTATGTCCTTTACCAGAAAAAGAACGCTTGGTCATTTTACCCTCCAAACAGGATTCGCAGGTTGGAAGGTCCTCTCCTTCTATGCCGCTAATGAGACCATCAGCTTTCAACCTTTGAATTCTATTCGAATTAATATGACCTAGCCTTAGATGCCACAAGTATAATTGATTCATTTTAGAAGGTTCCTTTCTCTTATTGGTGTTCGTAGATGTGTTATTACTCTCGGTTAGTTGCACCGTGTTAGACTCAGGATTTAGAATATACAAATCGTCCACCAATGTACCAGAACAGACAATCTCACTATTTCTTCTTATGACCACAGAGTGATCAAAAGAAACAAAATATCCATTCAGAATTAACTTAGAAACTGAAATTAAATTCTTTCTAAAATTCGGTACATAAAGACAATTTTGTAAAACCAAAACCCTATCACTACTAAAGCGTAAGTGAACGTCTCCCACTGCAACAGCCGCCACCTTCGCGGCATTGCCCATGTAGACTACGATCTCTCCCTCTCTAAGTCTCCGGGTTTCCTGGAACCCCTGCAATGAATTGCAGACATGGTCAGTGGCACCCGTATCTACACACCAGGTGCTGGTAGATATCACCGCTGACAATGTTTCAGTGACTAAGGAAAATTTCGTACCTTTGATGAGAGGACAATCAGACCTCCAGTGCCCAAACTGCTTGCATCGAAAGCACTTGCCAGAAGGCTTGCCTTTCCCAATCCGTGGCTTTGAGCCACTGGGTTTCTTTGCATGCTTTTCCTCTAGCCTTGCCACAAAAGCTTGTGATTCTCTTAACTTACGCACAAACTCCGCTCTCGTTGAATCCTTTTTAAGGGACTCATTGAGAGAGAACTCTGTGAGTATGTTAATCACCTCTTGTCCGGCTTCCACGCTATGTCTCAACATTATCCTGAGGTCATTTTGAATGTCCTCATCAGTTGGGACAACAGTGGATTCGGAAAGCTCAACAGTCTGAACAATGTCCAGATTTCGTTCCCAATCATCACCATATGGAACCGGTGAGTTTTCATCCTTAAGTATATCACAAAGTGGGGTCACAGTCATTCTTAACCTATAAGCACATAAAACAAACAAACAATTTAATATCCGATATTATCTCCCTTAAATAATATCATTAAATCACTAATCACATCTAAAATCCCATCAGGTAAGGCAAGCCACGTTCGTGTGGACGTTTACCCACCCAAACGATTTAGCAATTAGATTTTACTTCGGTCATACATCACTTATAGCGTAACCTCGTTGGGAGGAATACTATAACGCGTATCTAAGTGTAAACCATTACTCAGCACTAAGGTGAATCGCTTAGAATTGTTATGTCACCGCAAGCCACGTTCGTGTGGACGTTTACGACAACTCGCAACTCTTCACAATTCCCTATAACTGTCTACATCAATTATTCTAAAATCACATTCAGTATAGCAAGCCACGTTCGTGTGGACGTTTACTACACCAAAAAGATTTATATAATTGAAATCCAATTACTAGATCCATTCAATCTCGTAAATCAAGACGCGGAGAATCATAAGTGAAACTCGAAGTTTCTAACCAGTGATTCACCATGCGAACGACCCTATCTCTCATAAATGAGGGAGCCGAGCAGACAATCGATCCATCTATCAAAGAATGGTACGAAGGTCTCTAATTTGTGTCCTCTACATGACCAAGTGGCTCTGGCTCCATTCCACTCCCCGGGGTGAGAATGAGTCGACTTGAAATCAGCTTTGGAAAGACAAATTAGGCATTGTTTGATAAACTCAATCAATGTCTCTTGTAAGAGGAATTACAAGAACTCTCCTCCAATGACTTATCTATATAAACTTCAAAAGTTCATAAAAGTCACCAAGAGAGCAGCAATGGAGACCATGGGCATGTTTCCATACCCTCTCCCACTTAGCTTTTTACAATAAAGGGATACGCTATCTAGTGCATAAAAATAAACACATATAGCATGCATACATGTAATAAAGCACATAGTATTATCACATAGTCAAAATAATTACTAGAATATTATTTTCCGACTATTATGGCTTTATTCCATCCCCGTACGCATCTTCTAGCCTTCAGTCTTCGTTTCTTGAATGCTCCATGTGACGAGAATATTAATCCCAATATTTAAATCTATTTATTTTCAATTAATCCAAAAGTTACTTAATTCGAAAATTAAGTCAATTGAATATATCAAAAATAAAATTAAATATTATTAATATTTTTTATTTATTTTATATTCTTTTTCCACTTCATTAAATCTCTAGAATAATCTATCCAAGATATTCTTGGAATATTCTAGATGATATCCATAATGAAATAAAGAAATAAAATAATTAGGACTATTATACTTTTCCAAATTTATTTTATTCCTAATCCATGAATATTCCCATGAGTAGGAATAATCAAATAGGAAAAATAAATTTAGTACTAAATTAATTCTTTTTCTATTTTTCTAGACTATTCCATAAAGAAATAATCAAAATAGGAAATAATGAATTAATTAGGAAAGTATATTTCCGGTAGGAGTAGCCCGGGTTGGGAGACCCCGAACCACCCCCACCTTCGATCGACCGGCCAGCCACGGGGAGGACCGCCGCCGCCCAGCACGCCGACAAGCCACCAGAAACGGCGGCAGCCGTGGCTAGGGCAACAGCCCCCCCGCCCCATGCCTTCAATCGGGCATCATAGGGATCGATCCAATCGATCCCTAGCCCCTCGTCCACCTCGTCACTTCATCTTCTCCGGCGGTCTTCGATACGTCGATCCAATCGTAAAATTAAATTTACAAAAATCTAAATTACAATTCCGGTATCGATTCTATACACGAAATCGACCCTATACATTTTCCGGAAAAACATGAACATAATAATAAATCCTAAATTCGGTCAACCCCCGAATTTTTACTATTACAAGCATTCACCACCAAAAAACGAATCTCGACATGTCCGAGAGTTTAATAAAACCAACAATCACATGACAAAATAATTAAACGAATAATCATCAAGCCATAATAGTCGGAACCCTGCAAGGTAGAACAACATTTATCGAAAATACCGCGAACGTAAACCACGCTCTGATACCAGTTGTTGGAATTCGCTATCCCGGGTTATCAAAATTTCGGAACCGATAACCCGAACGAACCCTTCGCCGGAGATCGTACGTACACCGACTCATCCGCCGGAGTCCGGGCTTTGGAGACCACGCACCCGAAGGCACGTAATCCGCCCCCACCCGAAAACCCGCGAGCCGAGGTTCATACAATCGACAACCTCAATCGCCGGAGAAATCACGAGCCCACGCGAACCGGGACCCGACCGAACGCGTCGCGTGCACGAGGCACGCGGACGCCCAGCCGAGTCCCCGCGAGGGGACTCGCGATCGCTCGCAGCGATCGCACGGGGTGCCTCGCGGCATCCCCGGGATGCTCGCAGCATCCCCGCAGCGGATCCGGCGATCCGCTGCTCGCGGCTAGGGCTCGCGTTCAGCGAGCCGCTGCGGGAAACCCGCAGCTCGCTACGAGCTGCTACGGGTAAAACCCGTAGCCCTAGCGATCAGCCCCGTAGGGCTCGATCGACCCTCGGCGTCCAGCCGAGGGTTCGCGCACTCGATCCCCGCGAGGGATCCACGAGCCGCCGGCGGTCCGGTGGTCCAACCACCACCGCCCGGCTCGACCCTCGTCCCGGGGTTCGATTCTCGGATCCTTGTTCTACGGTATTCTCGATAAAATAAATCGAACAATTAACAAGTGCGTTGAGAATTGTACCTACGATTCGTTGTTCGGAGAAACGAAATCGATGATGACCTCGTGATCTTCCCGCGTATTCCTTGCACTCCGTTCGAACGTCGGGTGGGCGACGAGCTATCGAACTTATGGATCCTCTTCACTCTCAGAACTTTATTGTTGGCGTAACTTAGGTTAGTAAAAGTGAAGACCATGTAGTGCTTTTATAGGCTACGAAGGGGATCAAAAGGAGAATAAATATTGGGCTTCAATATTGAAAATTAAATTGGGTCCAACCCAAATCCATTAATTCTTATCAATATTAATTTTATTTATTTTCCACTATATAAATAAAATTGCACTCCCAATATTATTCCATATTATACCAAATAATATTTCTCCAACTTAGTATTATTTATTCCGTGTATTTAAGATTTAAATATCCATGAATAAAATTTATTTATTGCTTAATAAATTTATTCATCTCTTATATCCGAGAATAGTACCACTCAACCTTATTTATTATGCGGAACAAATCCACTCGCGAGGTTTACATAATAAATCCTTATGAGCTCATCTCGGGGATATTATCAACCCTTCCGGGATACACTGCCCCTTCAAGAATTCACGGCATGCCATATATAAAATATAGTGACCCAACTTAACCGGTAATTAACCCAATAATTAAATCGGTTAATTCCTTTGGAAAATCAAAGTCACTAATATTAAATATACACACCCGCAATTATTTTAGGGATTAAGAATAAAATACTCCGAGTCTCAAATCAATTATCGCCGAGCAATCCTAATTGATGAGTCTCAATCGATCCGCTCAATACACCAAGTGTACAAGTGTGATAAGATAATCAAGACAAATTATCTTCTCTCTCACACAACGACTATACCGATGGATTGGTCCGTGTCCATCTAGGTCG
The DNA here is from genome assembly GCA_954870475.1 of Euphrasia confusa. Taxonomy (NCBI): domain Eukaryota; kingdom Viridiplantae; phylum Streptophyta; class Magnoliopsida; order Lamiales; family Orobanchaceae; genus Euphrasia; species Euphrasia confusa. The sequence goes on along the minus strand of OX940956.1, from coordinate 37,617,961 downwards.
TGAGCAACTGTTCGATTAAATACGAGTAACCGATAGTATGATCTTCTGTGCGGGCCCGACACACCATACTAACTACAACGTATAAAATCCAGGACTATGATTTGCATGTATTTAATTAACAATAATTAAAAGCAAATGAATGTCTGTAATAGATAGGTAAATGAAAGTGCATACAGAGTTTAGAATACTCAAATCTAGACATTAAGTATACTACTCCATTATAGTCGACATGAGGACTCTCATGGCTTCTTGCCTACCCGCACGGTCATGATGCCCAAACATCTCCTTGAGGTTAAATAACATATCCTCGGCAGTGTTCATCGACTGATGCTGGGTTTGGAGTACATTTGACATGGAAGCCAAAATATAGCACCTAGCCATTTCATCAGCCTTTTTCCACTTCCGATATGCTTTTTTTTCCTCATCAGTTGAGGCGGCCGTGGGTTCAGCAGGACATTGCTCATAGAGTACAAACTTGTACTCTTCAGCAGTCAGGACAATGTCTAAATTTCTCTTCCAATCAATGTAGTTTGGACCAGTGAGTTTTTGTTCCTTGAGTATCATAGAAAGTGGATTCATAGCTATTCTCTAAACCTATAAGCACATGTAAACAAACAATCAATTTAATGTCCGATATTATCTCCCTCAAATAATATCATTAAATTACTAATTGCGTCTAAAATCCCATCAGGTAAGGCAAGCCACGTGGTGTGGACGTTTACCCACCCAAATGATTTAGCAATTAGATTTTTCTTTGGTCATACATCGATTATAGCGTAACTTCGTGGGGAAGAATACTATAACGCGTATCTAAGTGTAAACCATCACTCAGCACTAAAGTACGTCGCTTGGAATTGCTACGTCACCGCAAGCCACGTCGTGTGGACGTTTACGATAATTTCACAACTCTTCACAATTACTTATAACTGTCTACATCAATTAATCCAAAATCTGTTAGCATAGCAAGCCACGTGGTGTGGACGTTTACTATACTAAGAGACTTTTATAATTGACTCCCAATTACAAGATCCATTAGATTTCGTAAATCAAGACTCGGAGAATCATAAGTGAAACTCGAAGTTTCTAACCAGTGATTCGCCATGCGAGCGACCCTATCTCTCATAAATGAGGGAGCCGAGCAGACAATCGACCCACCTATCAAAGAATGGTACGAAGGTCTCTAATTTGTGTCATCCACATGACCAAGTGGCTTTGGCTCCATTCCACTCCCCGGGGTGAGAATGAGTCGACTTGAAGTCAGTTTCAGAAAGACAAATTAGGCATTGTTTGATAAACTTGATCAATGTTTCTTGTAAAAGGAATTACAAGAATTCTCCTCCAATGACTTGTCTATATGAACTTCGAGAGTCCATAAAAGTCACCAAGAGAACAGTGATGGAGACCATGGGAATGTTTCCATCCCCTCTCCCACTTAGCTTTTTACGATAAAGGGATACGCTATCTAGTGCATAAAATAAACACATATAGCATGCATACAAGTAATAAAGCACATAGATCACATAGTCAAAATAATGCTAGAAAAATTATTTTTCCCGACTATCATGGCTTTATCTTCATATGGATCTTCTAGTCTTCAGTCTTCGTTTCTTGAATGCTCCATGTGACGAGAATAATAATCTCCAATGTTTAAATCTATTTATTTTCAATTAATCCAAAAGTTACTTAATTCGAAAATTAAGTCAATTGAATATATCAAAAATAAAATTAAACATTATTAATATTTTTATTTATTTATTTTCCTATCTAATTCTATTAAATCTCTAGAATAATCTATCCAAGTAAAACTTGGAATATTCTAGAAGATATCTATAATAGAACAAGGAAATAAAATAAATTAGGACTTTACTACTTTCCATTTATTAATTAATTTCCATCTAATGAAAATTCCCAAGAATAGGAATAATCAAATAGGAAATAAATTAATACCAAATCGATTATATTCCTAATCCATGAATATCTCCATAAAGGAAATAAAACAATAGGAAATTAATTCCAATTAATTCTTTTCCTAATCCATGAGAGTTTCCAAAAAGAGAACACCCAAATAGGAAAACCGAATTAATTTTTAGGAAAGTAATATCTTGGTAGGAATAGCATGGGATTGGGAGATCCCATGCCATCCCCACCGTCGACCTCCATCGCTCGGGACCACCACCGCCGTCGCCCCCAGCCCACGCGCCACCACCACCGGTGGCCGGCGTGGCCGGAAGCCCTAGCGGGCAGCCCCCTCGATGGGGTCGATCGATCCTCATGGGGATCGATCATGGGGATGATCGACCCCCCCGGTTTTTCGTCCTCCTCGTCTTCGTCACACGTCTTCGTCTTCCGGCGATCGTCTCAACATCGAACCAACGTAAATAAATTATAAGAATTTAAATTACACTATCCGGTATCGATTCTATACATTAAATCGACCCTATACATTTTCCGGAAAATAAAGAACATAATAATAAATCCTAAATTCGGTCAACCCCCGAATTTTTACTATTACAAACATTCAACCACACAAAAACGAATCTCGACATGTCCGAGAGTTTAATCATGATAATTAATTAAAGAAAAAACAATAATTAAATCCAACCATGCATGATAGCCGGAAATCCTGCAAGGTAGAACAATAATCGAACATATACATGAACACGAAACCAAACGCTCTGATACCAATTGCTGGGATTCGATGTCCCGGGCTATCAAAAAAAAAATGCGGAACCGATAACCCGACCGAAAACCCGTCGCCGGAGATTACACGAACACCGACTCATCCGCCGGAGTCCGGCCTTTGGAGACCACGCGCCCGAAGGCACGCAGCCTGCCCCCAGCCGAACCCCCGCGAGTCGGAACTGCGAACGCGAACCACACGCGAAGAACCGGGCTCGACGAGAGCGTCGCCGCGGGATGAACCCGCGGCTAAACCCTAGCCGAACCCCATCGCGGCTGGGGTTCGCGATCGCCGTGCATGGCGATCGCTGGGGCTGCTCCGGCAGCCCCCTGATGGCGGTGAGTCCGGCGACTTCACCGCCGTCGCCACCAGGAGGGGCGGTCAGCCCAGCTGACCACCGCGGCAACAGCCGCGGTTCACCCCCGGCGATCGATCGCCCGCCTCGGCCCAGCCGAGGCGCCTTCTCGCGCACGCCGCCGTGAAGGCGGCGGGGATCCGCCACGGCACCAGCCCGTGGCATCCCCAGCGATCGACCCTAGGTCGATCGCACGCCCCGGCGTCCAGCCGGGGCTTCCTCGCGCGGCACACCGGCGGTCGAAACCCTAGGGTTCGACCGCCCCTCGTTCGATCCCGACGGGGATCGCGAGATCCCCGTATCCCGGTCTCGACGTTCCCGGATCGTCTTGTTCATGTACATATTACAATTAACAAGCACAAATAATCATAGAGGGGGTTTTATGATTATTACCTCGATTCGTTGTACGGAGAAACGAAATCAAACGACCTTGCGATCTTCCTACGTATTCCTCGCACTTCGTCCGAACGTCGTGTGGGCGACGATCTATCGAACTCCTATGGATCTCCTTCACTCTCCAAGACTTTATGATTGGCGTAGGTTAAAATCTCAAGTTGTGAAAAGTGAAGACCATGTAGTGCTTATATAGGCTACGTAGGGGATCATAAGGAGATTAAATATTGGGCTTCTAATATTGAAGATTAAATTGGGTCCAACCCAAATCCATTAATCCTTATCAATATTAATTTTATTTATTTTCCACTATATAAATAAAATTGCACTCCCAATATTTATCCATATTATATCAAATAATATTTCTCCGGTTAGTATTATTTATTCCGTGTATTTAAGATTTAAATATCCATGAATAAATTTATTTATTGCTCAATAAATAATATTCATATCTTATATCCGAGACTAGTACCATTCAACCTTTATTATTGTGCGGAACGAATCCACTCATGAGGTTTACACAATAATTCCTTATGAACTCATCTCGGGGATATTATCAACCCTTCCGGGATACACTTTCCCGTGAAGTATTCACGGCATGTCATATATAAAATATAGCGACCCAATTTTACCGGTAATTAACCCAATAATTAAATCGGTTAATTTCTTTGGAAAATCAAAGTCTCTAATATTAAATATACACACCCGCAATAATATCGGAGATTAAGAATAAAATACTCTGAGATTTAAATTGATTATTCAAGGCAATCCTAATCAATAAATCTCAAGCGATCCGCCCAATACACCAAGTGTACATGTAACAACCCAAAAAATTTATTTAGTAGAACCTTAAATTTACCTAACTAAAAATATACAAATCAATAAATTAATTTAATAAATTAAAATTTCAAAATAGAATATATTTTGATTAAACATTAAATTTGATAAATAATATGATATTAAATATATAATTAATATTTTGATTTAACATAATTAATATAATTATTAAAAAGTATCTTTACAAGCAAACATAATATTTTAAACTAACCAATACCAAATAAAATCTATAAGACAATTAAACCCTAATCAACCCTATAAATATATATCTTATCTCTCGCCTACAGAAAAACCTCCAAACAAAGAGTACCGTGTAATTTTCTTCCCCTCTTCATCCCTTCCACCACATAAACTCACGGCACAGCAGGTCTTTGGCTATAATACAGACCCATATCTACATACGCCACCATATATATAATATACATATGTTTACAACACAAACAAACTCTTGGTACGTTTCTTCCCATGGCCAGTACCCATACTTAAAAACCCACCGGAATACCTCCTTAAACCACAACCGACTTGTCCGATCGAGAATAGCCACGGCAGATCCGTCTCTACCGATGTCCTAAGAGAGGTATCACTACTGCTATTCCCTTATAACCGCCCCTCTCTGATAGTCAAAAGCGCTGCCGCTGCCCTCCTTCGAGTGACGCCTAGTCGATCAACACCAGCGGTCATCATCTCACCGCCATGATGTCTCTGCCCAGTCGTCGAAGTTGCTGCTGCTCGTGAACAACTCGAACACCTATCGTCAAGGAAACTGGAGAAGATGAATCCCCAAGACCACCGTCGAAGACTCTGTGATTTCACTTGCTTCAAAGCTTGGTACCCAATTTCACTCTCGCTCTTTGCGTATAGGAAAAGGTCAACTTAATTCTTAATCACCATTTAATATCCTTATATTAAATAAGTCTAATTTGCAAACAGGCCCTTGAAGAATTAATATACTATGGGCCACTACCAAATTAAATACAAATAATTTTATTCAATCCTTACTAAGTCTCAAAAATTATATATTCAGCCTATGAAGATTTGGAAATTGCTAGTTCGGCCCTAAGGTCTTAGACGTGCTTTTTGGATTTTCACTTTCATGGCACGACAAATCGAGGTAGGTACAAGGTTGAAGGGTTACTTTATTTGTTTACGTGTTTCACTATGTGTGTTCTCTGTGTGCGCATTATGTGATTTAATATGCATGTATTTACACATTCGTTGTAGTCGGAGACCGATAAAAAGGTCGACGTACTTATAGCGCAGTTCATTTCATTCGTTGTAACCTGAGACCGAGGAAAAGGGTCGAAGGGGATCAGCGCAGTGCATTCATTTCATCGTTGTAACCTAAGACCGAGGAAAAGGGTCGAAGGGGAGACGCAGTAGTTGGGCAATCGTTTTATAAAATTAAAAATACGTTTTCGTTGTAACCGGAGACCGGGGAAAAGGGTCAAAGGGGACCAGCGCAGTGATTGGCCCAACTTGCAGTGCATTCATGTTCATTCAGAAACGCATTGCTATTCATTCATGTCATGTTCATGTAGACTATGCATATATTTGATTCATGTATTTAAATGAGGTAATTGTCCTACTGAGCGTGTTGAGCTCACACCTTCAGCGACCCCCTTTTCAGGTACCAATGAGGATGTCGAGCGAGTAGGATGACGAGGGATGAATGTTAATTACTTATTTTCAGTTAATTAAATTCCATTATAATTTTTATTGAGTTAAACGAGTTTTCACATTCAAAAATTGCCTTTGGGATATTTAGTTTGCTTTAGATAAATATATGTTCTTTATTAAATATTTTCACTTTTTCTGATATTTAATTTCATGTTGAAAATGAGTTTTTAAATGTAAATTTTGGTAGCGCCCGCACTTTATTAAATGTTATTTTCAAAAGTTAACACCTTCCGCTGTTTCAAAAATACGGGGCGTTACAGTACAAGTGTGATAAAATAATTAAGATAAATTATTTTCTCTCTCACACAACGACTATACCGATGGATTGATCCGTGTCCATCTAGGTCGTGAGCAACTGTTCGATTAAATACGAGTAACCGATAGTATGATCTTCTGTGTGCCCATGCACACCATACTAACTACAACGTATAAAATCCAGAACTATATTTTGCATAATTAATTAATAATAATTAAATGCAAATAATTGTTTATTAATTAAATAGGTAAAATGCTATGACCGGGAGTTTACCGATACTTAAATCTAGACATTAAGTACACAACTCCAACATCACTAGCCCATGAAGCGGAGGTATAGTACACATTACAATCTAGTTCATTGTATTATCGGTTTGTCCGTACTCGATTATACGAACCGGGAACAACTATATGATTCAAGTATATCAGTTCAACCATTGGGACTTCATTATGCGGTAAGTCGACCACATAACCCAATTGATATCACTTAATCATTTGGACAATTCATATAAATTAAACCATATTTATATGAAGAAATATGTATTATACATATGAGTGAATGTTTACCAAATCTCCAAAAGTATCTAATACAGTAATAGAAATCACAACCCATCTCTAAGATGTCTGATCTCTATTGCAGTCGTGAAAGCCTCAAGCTAAAACTGCTGGAGAGGTTTAGAAAGCGGGTTTGCAACCTTACCAAAAGTTGCAACTTTATTATCTCGATGTCTCCACAAAACTATCTCCCAGATAATGTGGAACTTCCTGAGCACCAGTTTTAGACTTGTGGTGCTTCCTAGCTCATTGGCTTGCGCGATAGCTCTACTATAAATAGAGAACTATCGGATGGGCCTAGCTAGTTACTCCACCTAGTTCATCGAAGAACTTTCAAATCTGAACTGCCAACATCACTGCATCCAATGCAGTGCTGTACTCAGCTTCTGTAGTTTAATCAGCTAATGCATTGCATAGAACTATTCCATCACATTTTTCCTCTAATCAGACAAAAGATATAACCAGATTAAAATCGGAAATTATCTTAGTCTGTTTTGAAGTATGCATCAAATAGATTTGTTAATATCAACTCTTTTTGTCTTCCAAAGACAACAAAATATTCTTTAGTCCATCTAAGATACATAAGAATATTCTTGGCCGCAGTCTAATGCGCCTCACCTAGGTTTCCTTGAAACCGAATCGTCATGCTCAAAGCATACGATACGTCCGGTCGTGTACATATCATGGCGTACATTATAGACACTATTGCCGAAGCATAAGGAATGTTTTCCATCCTCTTTTGCTCATCAAGTCCCGTAGGGCCTTGCATCTTGCTAAGAGATGTGCCATGACTCATTGGAATGAGACCCTTTTGGGCGTCTTTCATTCTGAACTTATCAAGTACCTTATCAATATAGGTCACTTGACTAAGTCCAAACATCATTTTCGATCTGTTCCGACAGATCTTGATGCCCAATATGTACTGTGCTTCTCCAAGATCCTTTATTGAAAACAATTTCCAAGCTATTCTTTAATAGAATTAAGCATAGAAACATTGTTTCCAATAAGGAGTATGTCATCAACATACAACACAATGTATACAACGTAACTCCCACTGATCTTCTTGTAAAACAAGACTCTTCCGAGTTCCTCTGAAATCCAAAACCCAGTATGGATTCATTGAACTGAAGACTGCTACTCCGATATGCTTTGCTTTATTCCATAAATGGAACTATAAGCTTGCATACTTTCTTAGCCTTATTAGGATCGATAAAACTCTTTGGTTGTGTCAAAACACATTCTCTTCTAGAATCCAATTCAAGAAGTTAGTTTTAACATCCAATATTACCATAACTCATTATCAAGATGAGTAGCAATGGCTAAGATAATCTGAATGATTTAATCAAAGCAACTGGTGAAAGTTTTTCCATAATCCACCTCGTGAATAAAACTTTTACCATCAACCTTGCTTTGAAAACCCTAGGTTTTCCATCTGTCTGTTTAGATCTTAAAGATCTATTAGCATTCATTGGGTTTAACCCCGTGATGCAAATATATCAAGTTCCAAACTTGATTATCAGATATTGATATCATCTCAGATTTCATGGCACCATGCCAATTTTCAGTAGCTGGACTCGTCATAGCTTGGAATTAGGTCGAAGGTTCACCGCTTTCCAAAAGCATGAATTCATATCTCTCATTGGTCACAATATCTAAGTATTTGAATAATAGAGATAGATTTATGCCTTTCGGACCTACGAGGGCTGGTATGGCTTCCAAAACCATAAGAATACTCTCAACCCATTCTTGAGTATTCATCATTGGTTGTTTCACTTAAACCTCGTTCAAGACAACCGAGCTCCCACTGAATTTCTAGGAAAGATAACTCTTTTCAAGAAAATCACTATCTCGAGCAACAAAATATTGTTCTCAAATAGATCGTAGAAGTTGTACCCTCGAGTTTCTTATGGACATACCATAAGGAAACTTTTATCCCATTTGAGTTCAAGCTCTATAGAGATAAATCTCGTCAGAGAAGCTTTTAGAACCTCAAATCTTGATGAAAACAATTTAGGGACCCTCCCTTTCCATACCTAGTATGGTGTCTTATCAACAGCTTTTGACAGCGTCCTATTCAGTGTATAAGTTGAAGTCAAGAATTGTGTGTTCCCAAAAGAGACCAGTAGTTCATTTAGACCTGTCATCGAATGGTCGAACTATATCTAATATAGTTTGTTTTCTCTTTTCCGAAACATAACCTTCATGTGCTTGTGAACTAATAGGTTCCACATACATCAGTATGGATCATCCCTAATTACTCACATGTTCTCCTTTCTCCAAGAAAGATGACATTGTTATCTTTTCAATCACACATCATTCACATGTATCAAATGACTCCAAGTCAAATGATTCTAAAATTCCTTCTAAAAGAAGCTTCGTTACATGTTTAGATTTTGATTTGATCTAATCAACAATGTTTCAGTTATGTCTCATCGATACTTATTCGATTTGGCCTTTGGTTTAATGATATATATGATTTGTCAAGTTTAAAGTATACATAAACAATATAATAATCGTACCAAAACAAAGAATAATTCACAATTAAAATAGTTACCACACTATTTAATAGTGAAAAAACTAATCCATCAGTATCTAATACTGAACCAATATTCATTGTTTATTGAAGGTACGAAATTACATAGTTATAATACTAAAACAAGGCCCTAAGGCAAAACAACATCATATGATCATACGGCTAATGCAGCGACCTTCGCTCCATTTCTTGCTCGTAGATCGACATCTCTATTCACCAAACTTATACTTCTATGTAGTTCCTCCACATAAAATTGTGAGAACCACATTTGGTATCCAATACCCAAGAAGTAGAATTTGTGAAGTTTAATGTCTATATCATTAATACTTGAAGATGAAGCAACCCTGTTCTTCACATCTTCTTTGAACTTTGGGCAAATTCAATTATTCTCAATAATTGAGTCTCATTCAAATTTCCCATTCAAAATTAATACAATGTCAAAACGTGATAAATCGTAAGTGAAAAATCGAAGTTTTCTAACCAGCGATATTATCATGCAATTGAAGCCCTATCTCTCATAAAATATGAGGGAGCCAACCAGACAATCGTTTCACGCCATCCAATGGCTCGAAAGTCTCTAATTTGTGTCATTGATGAACTTAAGTGTTTTGGATTAAATCACTCCTCGAGGTGTAAATAATCCTAACCTTATAATCCATCAAATGAAAGACAAATTAGGCATTTGTTTTGAAATTGAATAAAATATGAATTTTTATATGTTTGCAAGTAGTGTCCAACACTTTTGCAGTAGACGCATTGAGATTCCCTAGGAACCCTAGTAGCCTTCTTTCCCATGCTCTTTTGAATACCCTATCCCATATCATAAGAATTTCCCTCTTAGGGTCCTTATCTATCGCCGGTTCAGCAGCCTTGAGCATCCCGTGGAGCTCACGAAGCGATTTCTTCAAACCATTCATGTGGAAATTTTAGCCTAAAGGCATTATAACCATCATGAGATTGAAGTATGAAATCGGTTGCCAAATAATCATCATAGGAAAAATCTTGGCGGTCACTTGAAGCAAATAATCCAATCATTTGTTGCACATGTGATTCCATAGATTTCCATTTTTCTAGCCTAGCTGAAGCGATGACCCTGGTCATACCGAACCGCTCAATCTTAGCATATTCCCCGAACATGCTATTGAGTTGTTCAATGATATCTTAGGATGTAATTATTTAACACATTTTCATTGTCTTCGTATTTGAGGACCATCCTCAAATTACGTTGTGAATCAAGAAAATTTATGTTGTTCAATTTTTCATAATCAAGAATTGAACCAAACTTGAATCGAGTTGAAATTAACATGATAAACTACAAAAGAAAGATAAATAAAGTATGTAAACATTCACAAAGCGGTAAACAAATAAGGTTGTCTAACAATTGTACTTATTTATTTCATTTTGTTCAATTGATATCCAATATCATTGTCCCTTAGAACAAAACGATCCCGAGATCCTCATCTTGTAAATCTTTAAGCCGACTGAGTCCGCACTTAAGTATTTCAAGATAGGTAGACATACACATGTCAATGATATCTAATATCACTCTCGGTCGACGAGAATCTCATTCTCATCTCATGTCTCGATAGCCACGCCTGCAGTGGATCTATCGATGAGAAAACCAAACTCACGTGTAAAGGTCTAACCTTTACTCCCACTTATCCCAAGATAACAAGTAGTACCCCGCTGAGGCGGACCTACCAACTTATGATCGAGGGCTTCATGAGTGTGATGTTTTTGGACAAGACATTATACTCATTATTTTGGGAACTTGCATGCATAGGTATTTATATGTAAGTTGAACATTTATAACATAAAACATCTATAACTAGCAAAGCACATAATACGTATTGAAAAGGCCCCTTGAACCTCACAACACTCAAATGAAAAACGATATAAAACTATCGAAACGTCTTGAAATCACCCCGACTTGATCCGGCTGAACTTGGCTGCACCTGGTCAGATCCACGACCCCTACCTCCAAGGCAGAGACCTTTGCTTTGATCCTCTCAGATCTGCCCTCAAAAACACGAAACAACGGTCGCTGTTATGCAAACAGCGCCCGCTGAAATGAAACAGCGGTCGCCGTTTTGCATTCGGCGCCCGCCGAAAGCAACAAAAGAGGGCAGAATGTCTGGACCTGATTTTTGCACAAACAGCGGTCGCTGTTGCCACAACAGCGCCCGCTGAACCCCTAACAGCGACCGCTGTTGCTACAACAGCGGGCGCTGTTTGTCTCCAGCAGCCCCGGCTTCGTTCGTTTCGCTCCGTTTTGCTTCGTTTCTTCTCGTTTTCGCTTGGGCTTCGAAATCCAACTCCGATACATGGATAAATCCATAGCTTACATATTGAACAATACATTTTTGAATAGAAAAACCTATCTATTACAAAAGATTCCAAGGGACGCAGCCCTCTAAAGCTATGGCCATTCAACACGTAAAAAACACGATTCATCCACCCGACCACTATCGGTGGCCGGACTTACATCTAATCACATAGATTCAAATAAACAATTAAGCCAATTATGTTGATTTAAACATATTGTGTCCAACACAAAAGTGTGCACGAGCCCTAGGCTCTGATACCAATTGAATGTATCGGTATACCGATCCGATCGATATACCGTGTGTGCGGAAGCGTGTTAAGCAATAGATCTACTATGCTATGATCTTAGTGCACACAAGTATGTATAGACACACACATATATTTATATATATATACATCCAATATATATATATATATATAGAGAGAGAGATATCAACGAGATCTTACTTTTGGTGACGAAGTGATTCGTTGATGTCGTTGAGGTGGTGTTGAGTCGATTGAACCACCTCAAATGGATCAGCCACGAATTGAACACCTTTGGAATGACCCCGTCACGCCTTTGGATCGCCCGGATGTTGAAGCCGCACAAATGGCCGGCCTCTACGTGTTGCATACGAACCCGGATGACGAACACTTTGCTTGATCGAGTCGGTTCTCCAAGAACACTTTCTCCTCTCTCTCTTTGGTGTGAATTTCGTGGGTAAAGGTAATGTGTCTTGAAAATCTGATTTTCATCCATATTATAACCTCATTATTCACCACATTACTCCCCTTTGTAACCTACAACATAATGGGCATCATAATGCACCATTAACATGCAAAAGGGGTTACAAAGGAGGTGAAAGGTCATGCCACATACACATGCCACTATGCATTGTATGTGGTCCCACTTGCTTGTGTGGCATGCCATGTCACACTATGTGACATGCATCCATGCAAGCCATGCATCCCATGCATGTGAATTAAATCCACGTAAATATTGATTCTAAATCAATATATTTATCAAGCAATGTATATCAATATCGAGCTCGTGTGTGACCCTGTAGGTATGATTTAATTGATCAATATTAGATTGTTCCCAACAATTAATATTATCAAATAATCATTTAACATCCATAGACGACCTCATGACTTTATCGATTGCACACGTAGGATCGAAGGACATATCCCAACAAAATTCTGCAATCTCATATTAGTCGTCAACCTCAAGACTTTGCATTCTCTCCAAATGTTGGAGGAATTAATTGTCGCATGAACAATATCCTGTCTCGTACCTTTAGCAATTACAAAAATTTGACGGAAATCCCCACCAAATACAATAACCTTTCCCCCAAAGGGCTTTTCATCAGCTCGCGGATCAGAACTTCGCATAATATCACGCATTGTTCGATCAAGTGCTTCAAAACAATGCCTACAAAATTATATAAAGTCAACTTCAGTTAGTTAATTTTCAGCAAAAGAAAATAGAAACACTGTGAAATATTAAATTTGAGAATAAGAGGCGTTTTATTACCTATGCGTCATGGGAGCTTCGTCCCATATAATCATTTTAGCTTGCTGAATCAACTCTGCGAGTTCGATTCTCTTGTTTATATTGCAGACTGACTCATCAGTTAAGTTCAAAGGAATTGCAAATTTTGAATGAGTTGTTTAGCCTCCGGGTAACAGAAGAGAAGCTATTCCACTAGAAGCAACATTCAACACAATATGACCCATTGAACGAACAGCGGCAGAGAGAGTGTTCCAAACAAATGTCTTACCGGTTCCTCCATAACTATATAGAAAGAAAACTTGTCATTTGTTTTCGTGCAAAGCAGACATTATCGATTCATATGCTTGGCTCTGATCCTGATTGAGCATTCCGACCATCCTGAAGTGCTCTTCTGTAAGTTTTTTTCGATCGTAATTCATCTCTTCCGCTATAAGGCGATTTCTATCGATAGCTTCATCGTGCTGCGAATACGGCATCTTGGGATAATCTATAAGGGTTTTACCTTTTCTTTGCATTACATCGTCAATTTCCCTCAAGCAAAATTTTTTAATTTGATCGTCGCTGAGAATCAAATCTGTAAAAAAAGAGAAGAAATAAAAACTCATATTAAGGACTCTTAGACCCGGTGTATAGTGCATTTATGTCGTCGACACGGGAACAAACTGTAAAGAATGAATTGAACATGTTAATAATTATATCAGGAAGTTCCAAACAAATACGATATTGATTTAAGATGTCTGATGCGAGGAGATGGCTGCAACTTTCCCAAAGAATCTCTGGCCGACTGACGGAATCAGAAGTTATCAAATTCACAAATAAAGATCGAAGCATTGTTTCTGAACCCCAAACTGCAGCTTCTTCCATGGCTTTAACAAATTCCTTATCGTCATCAATCAAACCACGGGCGAAACAGGTTTCTCTAAAGGTTTCATATCGTATCCCGTTATAACAATAAATATCATCATACGATTCACAACCATTCACAACATTCAGCAGAAGTCGCATATAATACACCTCCCCACTGCCTGGATGTACATAGTTTAATCTCCCGATAGATATTCCTCTCTTCCTTGGCCGCCAAACACTTTCCTTCTCATCCAAACGAATTTCATAGGAAACTCATCGTAAGTTATCACTTTGGCTCGTTGAAATTTCTTGTTTGCAATCATCCAGGCTGTAAACGTAGTCTCTTTACCCGCGGCTCTGGACACAACATTCGTAACAGACGATCCTTCCTTAAATACAACAATCTGCTCGTTAGGCAGATGAAACTTCAATCTCACAATGTTAGTCTGGTTGAAATGAATTTCATATCCATATAACCGCCACACCGCTTCCGACGCAGATACGTATCTGCAATCTAAATATTGCTTTATTTCATCAACAATTTTATTTCCAGCAACGTCATTGTGAGACTGATAAAAAACGGCAGTTGCTCGATCGTGTCATTTGTGAACGTATTTGAACGAATATTTAATAGACCGCAAACGATTGCACCACTCCACGTTAATATGCGCTCTATATTTTTTCAGGAGATAAGGGTTATGGGGAACAACAGACCTGCAAAAAAATGTGAACATGAATTTTATTTTTTATTATCTATGCATAAATAAAATGAAACATCCTAAAAGCATACCTATTGTCAAGTTCAATTCCTCTCTTTAATATGTCCTGCCATCATCCCTTCTTTTGTAAACGACAAAGCCATCATTATCTACCGTTGTGCGATAAACGTATTTCTTCGGGAATTTTTTTGTTCATCGACATCCATCCATGCACGGTGATTTTTTATATGCTAGGTCACACGGACCATGAATCATGAACTCACTGACCGCGTCATGATATTCTCGAGCCGGCTCGATAAGCTCAAAGCTCGACTCGGCTCGGCTCGTTTCTAGCCCTGTCGACACATGAAACTCATTTATGCGCTGTAAAGTCTTTTATCGAGTTTCAATAATAATATCCATGTGATCCTTTAGGTTATCAACATCTCCAACAATTAAGGCTACCTCCTCCGAAACAGATGGCAAATTGTATCGTTGGCCATCAGAACTCCTTCGGCAAATCAACCTTAGTTTAATCTCATCTTCAGTCCCAAAATTTTCAGTATGTTCACGTATCATTTCACCGGCAAAGAGAAACCAAAGAACCAAAATATTATTCTCATTCAGTACGCTCTTGAGAAGGGAGACGATCTCAGAATGAAACTCGGCCTCTTGAAGCTCAGTCTGATCGTCTGCAGCGTTACTGTTAAAGAGCCAATGCGATATTAATTAAATTTATCAGAATTTAAATAAAAAAATTAAAACTGTAAACCCGATGCAAATAATTGAATACCATAAATTAATCAAACATCTAACCTTATGGAATTAATCCTGTTTACTACTTCATTTTCAGTGTCGTAAATGTACAGTTGAGCAAACATAGCTCTGTCGCTTCAGGTTGGGATTAAACTACCAATCAAATGATAATTATCGACATTTAATTTGAAAATAGGAGTTGCCCTTCCGTTGTTAAATGACTAGTCGATCTTCCCTCCCATTGAAGTGAAAGAAAAGATCATATTGCACATTTGCATTCCCTTTTAAAATTTGTTACTCATCGGGCCATTTCTGTACAATAAATATTTGTACTTTTGTGGAGGGTCCATGATGGCTGGTAACTTAATTTTACCTGAGTACGAAAAACAGTTTTTTTAACTATGTTAATATATAAATAAAACAAATTATCTACAAAAAAAATATCATTATGAATACACAAATGACATAAAATATAATAACAAATACTGACCATGAACGCAACACAAATTATACTTTGGAAGTCCTGATAAATTTTTAGCCTTTTCTATTTCTCATCTCTCCAAAATTTAGCGCTACAATGACTACATTTCCAAACAGGATCGTCAATGTCGTGATAACCTTAAATAAATGAAAATTTTAAAAATTTTATTAATCCATGCTTATTAAAAAGTAAATTAAAAATAATGCATGTTGCTGAAAAAAAATTAACCTGGATATTTTGTATTCTCCTTAGCAAGTCCTTGATTATTCGCTGTGCAAGCATTTGGCTGGTTTTCTTTTTCCTTTCGCTTTGGATCTCCGATTGTTCTGGTTTTCTTTTTCCTTTCGCTTTGGAGCTCCGATTGTTCTATTTACTGCTGAAGGGACTACATTATTGTGAATTGGAGCATTTGAAGTTGATCCTTCGCATGTCGCCATACCACTATTTATCAAAACTGAACTTTGACCACTCTCGACAATAAGAGATTTATTAGTAGATCCGCCTAAACAAATCATAAACTGTTATCAGTCATGTATTCTTCAATAATAATATAAAGGTTAAAAATTGTGAAATAGATCGGCATACTACATTGGACTTGTACGCCATCGAATTCTTTACCCAAATTGACAATCTTGATCCGTCGTATATTCTGATCGGCAGTAACATTCACGGTAGATGACTCTAAAATAAAACCATCTGATTGTAGATATATAATAAAAAGATAAAAAGATTTATTGTTTATTAACAACGTTGCTTGAAAATAATAAGATTACCGAAAAAGTTCGTGGTAGACGGAGCTTTCTTCTTATTTTCTGCTCGGTTGGAAATATTGTTTTTCCCTATAAGAATTAGTGAGAAATTATTATCGACTTTTCAAAATATACAGTTCTCAAACACAGTGGAATGATACAGAAGAACTTTTGTTGAAAATTCGTAACTCGCTTTCTCACATGATTTTTTTTCCTCTTGGTTGACATTGATCTCAAGAACATGATATATACTTGTTGGGATTCGATGTCCCGGGCTATCAAAATTGCGGAACCGATAACCCGATCAAAACCCTCGATCGCCGGAGATTTGATCCCCGACTCATCCGCAGGAGTCCGACCTTTGGAGACTACGCGCCCGAAGACTCGCAGCCCGCCCCCAGCCGAAGTCCCCCGCGAGTCGGATCCACGAACGCGAACCACCTCACGAGCCGGGGCCCGACCGAACGCCCAGCGAAGCCCGAAGGCTGCGTGCGCCCAGCCGAGCCCCCGCGAGGGGCTCGCGATCGTCCTCGGACGATCGCTGGGGTCGCTCGTAGCGATCCCCGGGCTGCTCGCGGCAGCCCCGCAGCGAGTCGATGACTCGCTGCCCTAGCGCACGGGGTCAGCCCCGTGCGAGCCGCTACGGGTGAACCCGTAGCACGCACGGGGTCGCTGCGAGTCACCCCGCAGCTGACCCGCGATCGATCCGAGGATCGATCGCATCCCTCGGCTTCGGCCGAGGGTTTCCCGTACCCGCGCCACGCGCCTCCGACGAGGGGGCCGGCGGATCCTCCCGCCGTGGCACCAGCCCACGGCGGATCCCCGACGATCGAACCCTAGGTTCGATCGTGTGCCCCGGCGTCCAGCCGGGGCTCCCTCTCTCGTCGCGCGTCCGGCGGTCCGAACCCTAGGGTTCGACCGCCTCCTTCGATCCTCGCCGGGGATCTCGAATCCCCGTCCCCGAGGTTCGTCGCTATCCCGGATCGTGCGTTCATGTATATATCACAATTAATACGCACATAATCAAAGAAGGGGGTTTCTCGATTATTACCTCGATTCGTTGTACGGAGAAACGAATCTTGTTGATGACCTTGCGATCTTCCCGCGTATTCCTTGCACTTCGTCCGAACGTCGTGTGGGCGACGATCTATCGAACTCTATGGATCTTCCTCACTCTCAGAACTTTATGATTGGCGTAACTTAGGTTCTCTTAGTTATGAAAAGTGAAGACCATGTAGTGCTTATATAGGCTACGTAGGGGATCATAAGGAGATTAAATATTGGGCTTCCAATATTGAAAATTAAATTGGGTCCAACCCAAATCTATTAATTCTTATCAATATTAATTTTATTTATTTTCCACTATATAAATAAAATTGCACTCCCAATATTAACCATATTATATCAAATAATATTTCTCCGATTAGTATTATTTATTTCGTGTATTTAAGATTTAAATATCCATGAATAAATTTATTTATTGCTCAATAAATAATATTCATATCTTATATCCGAGACTAGTACCGTTCAACCTTTATTATTGTGCGGAACGAATCCACTCATGAGGTTTACACAATAATTCCTTATGAACTCATCTCGGGGATATTATCAACCCTTCCGGGATACACTTTCCCGTCAAGTATTCACGGCATGTCATATATAAAATATAGCGACCCAATTTTACCGGTAATTAACCCAACAATCAAATCGGTTAATTCCTTTGGAAAATCAAAGTCTCTAGTATTAAATATACACACCCGCAATAATATCGGGAATTAAGAATAAAATACTCCGAGATTTAAATTGATTATCCAAGGCAATCCTAATCAATAAATCTCAAGCTGATCCGCCCAATACACCAAGTGTACAAGTGTGATAAAATAATTAAGATAAATTATTTTCTCTCTCACACAACGACTATACCGATGGATTGGTCCGTGTCCATCTAGGTCGTGAGCAACTGTTCGATTAAATACGAGTAACCGATAGTATGATCTTCTGTGCGCCCATGCGCACCATACTAACTACAACGTATAAAATCCAGGACTATATTTTGCATAATTAATTAATAATAATTAAGTGCAAATAATTGTTTATTAATTAAATAGGTTAAATGCCATGACCGGGAGTTTACCGGTACTTAAATCTAGACATTAAGTACACAACTCCAACAATACTCCTATATATTACTGTTAAATAAGAAATAGAGAGTAAATAATCATTAATCAGGTTGTATATAAATTGATCTCTTTATGTATACTACATGACAAAATAAGAAAATAAATAAATTCATAATAAGAAATATTTAGAATCAATTAGGGTTCTTCCCCAGCACGTGATGCTTTGGTGTCGTGTTCTTGACAGCACACGATGCTTTGGTGTCGTTTTCTTGACCAGCACCTGATGCCCTTGCCAACATTTACAATTCATTCATCATATATATAATGCTTAGGAAAAATATTTAAAGGTTATAAATATTAATAATTATTAGGAAGAATATAAATAAAAACATAACTTGTGAAAAAGATATTCTATTTGTGTGTGGTATTCACCTTACCTCCGGGAGGGGATAAACCATACAATGCGCATGGAGTTGATTATTTTATAAAATTTCTATTTAATATATATTTGATATTATATATTATATTATTTATTATATATATTTCATTTTCTTCTTAATATTGAGTGCAATGGTTGTTAATGAAGTAATCCTTGAGAAATGATGCTCCTTGATTTTAATTTCCCAATTTGTTATTTGGATTCGATAGGTATGAGAATGTCACTTTGCCGACGAATTCTGGCGAAGACTTGTAGCAGAACTAATGATGGGATTGGCTCATTAGCTGATTTTCTCTATAAATAGAAGAGGTAACACCTCATTAAAGAGACCTACACATTTCCCCAAAAATTCATAGATAGCATTATATCCTTGTTCACTACTCAATCCTCAAAACCTCTATTTTTAGTTGATAATTAAAAAACACGATTTTCAGACTATCAACACTGAGTATTTTACCGAGTAAAATATAATTTTGTTGAATTCAAGAATGAATCAATACTTCTTTTTAAATTATAAAAAAATTATAAGTAATTAAAAAGAAGTACGTTATTAAGGACGGATGTTTTTACTGTTTTTTATATTTTCTTATGCAAGCACCAATTTTTTTACAATATGAATAAGAATTATTTATATAATTTTATTACAGTATTTTTTTATTAATAATTAAAAAAAACATATTATTATTTTAAAAAATTTAAAATACATAGTGTTTTATATATGATTTTTTTTATAAGGAGGAGAGACGAGAAACTCACCCCACCCGATCGGAGGTCTCTCGATCGGGTATGATGTAAATCGAGGAATGTGCCCGAGTAGCAGACACCTGTGCGAGAGAGCCAACACGTCGAACCCCAGGACAAACTTTCATAATATTTCAATGAAAAATTATCTCACCCGAGATTCGAATCATGCATCGCCGGGGATTTACACCCACATCATCACATGTCTTACCACTCGGCTATGCTCCTGGGGACTATATATGATTTTTTTACAGTAACAAAGGGCAAAAACAAATCTTTGTAAGTCTGTTTGAAGATTTGTGTTAGTTTTTAATTTAGGATCTGCTTATTTTTAATCATTTTGTTTTTCTGATTAATAATAGAATAATTGATCTACTGGAATAATTGATCTACCGTAATACAATTTAATTTTTTATATAATATTATATAGGATAGTAATGGGTATGTTTTTAAAAGGGTATAATAGATATATTAAGTTGTGAATTAAGTAAAAATAATAAAAGATAAAATTTAAAAAATGTGTATTTAGTAAATTGGTGAACTGTTTTTTAGTGTAAATAAAATCACCATTTAGATCACTACTATTTCATAATTTTTTACCCTTTTTCTATTAAAAATAATTGACGGACTTTTCTTATTGAGTATCTTACAATAGTTTATACACGAAACTTATTTTTATTTTATTTTTAAAAGTTATAAAATAATTTTTTTTAATTTCCTAACCAACAAAACAAAGTATGTCAACTTTGCTTACACGAGAAATAATTTGTATTTGACACTACTTTACTAGTATTTCTTTTTTTATTAATTTGTCAACTTTAATACTAGTATTACTTTACTAGTATTAATTTGTCAACTTTGCTTACACGTGAAATAATTTTTTTATTTTTTATCATGCGGGTGTATTACTTTAATATTATAGTATACAATTTTGTGTTTGCATCATATACTGTATTAGCCCGAATATTTCAATCTAAAATTATTTTCACAAATTTTTCATAAATATTAAAAAAATATATATTAGGATTGATCGAGTAGTAACAAAACAAAACAAACACAAGCCACAAAACAAATATTATCATATTTTAAATCTTGTCCCCATCAACCTTGTAATGTTCGTCAATATTTCTACTTAGAAAAAATTGAAAAAATAAATAATAAAAAATATGTATTAATAAAATAATAAAAATAAATATAAACAAGAAGAGAAAAAAATAAAATTATTACAAGAAAAATATTATTTGTACTAATGTAATGTTGTCAACGCTTCTACTTAGAAAGATTTGAAAAAATAAATATTCAAAAATAAGTATTAATAAAATCATAAAAATAAATATAAACAAGAAGAGAAAAAACAAACTTATTACAAGAAAAATATTATTTGTACTACTATGAATAGATCGTGTTCTTAATCATAACTTTAAACTTATTTTTATTTATAAAATTAAAATTAATTAAAATTAATTATTATATAGGGTCGGGCCTACAAGAGGCCGAGCTTACTAAAGCCCAAGCTCGGCCTATATATAATATGAGCTTCATTTTTCGGCCCAAGCTCGGCTCGACCCTAAATAATATTAATCGCCGAGGCTTTTCTTAGGGTCGAACGAGCCGAGTTAGGGCCGGCCCGACCCGATTGACAGGCCCACCTACGGATAGGATTTCGAAAATTTTGAATGCATATTTGTTGTGAAATGAACAAATATTTTAAATAATAAATGGACATTTTAAAAAAAATAATTATCTTATATTATAACATAATCTTAATCTTTAGTCTAATTATAAAAAAAAGAAGGATTTATCCAATCCACCCTTTATATGAGATCTCTTATTTAGGGTGGAAATATGCATTTTTCATGTTAGTCAAGAAACTACCGAATAAACAAACGGGATATAATAAATCATAATCCCAAATATTCACTTCATACTCCCCCAAAACTGAATCTTTTGTTCCGGCGATTTGCGACTTTAGAACTGTGATAAAGACGTACCAGTTTTTCTTCCAATTCAGTAAGTTTATTGGACACCCGATTACAATCTGCAACCCTAGCTTTTAAGGTATGATTTTCGATATATGATTTTCATTTTTTCTCCCGTTGCAATAACTAGAAGTGCATCATTGTGTGTTTAGAATTGCCTTCCAGGTTTAGGGTTCTGCGATTTTTGATTTAATTCTACCAAATTTAATAGTAATTATGGGAGGATTGAATCTGTGTACCTGTTTCAGTGTTCCTTACTTTACTAACTTTGGCAGCCATTGCTTCCGAGCTACGAAGAAAGTGGCAGGATAACAGAAGGCGACATGATGATATCAATGAAGCTCGATGGGACCAACTAACTCATATGTGTAGACATCGGAAACAGAAGGTATTGGGTCCTAGTGTGTAGGTTTTTTTGGCTCAAGGAAAACGAAGAAAAAAAATTAATTGAAAATGCAGTCCTATCTCTTATTTCTCAAAAAAGATCTGTTTTTCTATTTCAAATGAGATTTTTCTCAATTTAAAAATTCATTTCAGGTGCAAAATATTCGTAGGTGTGTTGAAGAGATAGTGTTCACCCTTCACTTATCCTAGACTTGATTTGGAGGTTTGTGACTCAATTATCCTTCTCTCCATGAAATATTCTCATTAATTCGATATTATGTGCATGGGCTGATGCTTGAAATGCCTTATTTTTGTTGCCACATAGGTTTCAAAACACATGAACCACTTGCTGAAGACACCTTTCTGCATACATCCCAAAACAGGTTTAACGCTGACCTGCTCTTTTATCTTCAATCCGTAATTGTCAGCATGTTATAAAATACTTGAAAATGCTTCATGGTAAAACCCTGATCCCTCGAGGTTACTCGTGTGTTATATAAATGATAGATTTCCCCTTCTCTCATGCCGTGTTTGTGTTCCCATTGATCCCAAACGTTGTGAAGAGTTTAATCCTTCCACCATGCCTACACTTTCGATCGAGGGTGAGTTCAAATACAATTTACTTGAATCATAAATACATTTTTTGTGTGGAGATATTAAATTTCGTTAACATGCAGGTTCTAGAAGAACTTAACACGGGAGCCATGGGAACTGGAGGCGAGGAAGGTATAGTCCATCCTTTGTGCATGTGATGTTCGCATTTGTAGTTACTTAGTGTCATCTTGTTCTTTTTAATGGTAGATCTGGAAAACACCTCACTTGGCGAATCAATCAGATATTTTAGGTCATCTTTCTTGCACCCTTTGCTGAAGTCTTGCAAGGTATAATAATCATAAGCCGAGATTAAATTCTCCGATTTTCATTTTTTAGGAAGATAGTAAAATATTCATTTTATTTAAAAAAAATTAATAGGTTTCCCTGCGGGAAGAGATTGAGAGTTCATATGCTGCTAAAATTCAACTGTCAAAGAACTCCTCTCTAAGCTGGTAGACATTTACTATATTAATTGCAACACTGATTGAAACTTGTTCATAGACATAACACTTATTAGTGCTAATAGTTTAACCTTGATAACAATGTTGGCTTGGGTGTTAATACAATAATGGTTTTAACTACATGTCAGAATATGTTACATACACTGCACCAAATTGGACAGTGTAGTTGGTAGTTCAGAATTCATAAGTTGGGATATTAAATAAACAAACAAGTATTTAGTAGTGTAATAAACAAATTTCAAAATCTATTACAAACATTGTACCTTTTTGCACAGTGTATATTGTAGTTCTAGATTCATAAAGTGGTTTAATCGTTTACGCACATGTAGTTTACTATATTAATAGTTGCACTGACTGAAACTTGTTCATGGACATAACATCTATTAGTGTAGATAGTTTAATCTTGATAACAGGGTTGGCTAGGGTGTTAATCCAATAATAGTTTTAACTGCATGCCAAAATTTGTTACATGCACTGCACCAAATTGGACAATGTAGTTGGTAGTTCAAAATTCTTAAATTGGGCTATTATTTAACGAACAAGTATTTAGTAGTTTAATAGATAAATTTCAGAATTTATTACAAACACTCTTACCTTTTGCGCAGTGTAAGATTGAAGTTCTAGATGCATAAAATGGTTTAATCTTTTACGCACGAGTAGTTTACTAGATTAATAGCTACACTAACTAAAACTTGTTCATGGACATAACACATATTAGTTCCAATAGTTTAACTTTGATTAAAGTGTTGCCTTGGGTTATGGTAAATAAGGGTCTAACTGCATGTCATAATCTATTACACACAGTGTACCGGCTTGGGCAGTCCATTTGGTAGTTTAAATGTAATTTGTGTGGCTGAATTACATCATAACATGTACTTGTGTCAATTGTACTTGAGAGATTGATTGGTCAGTGACAAGAAATTGTCTTTAACCACAGTGCAAGTGTTGATGATTTAAATTAATTCGTGCTCATTTGTTTGCAAAAAATATTGTTTCTGATCTACATGTATATGGCCTGTTTAATCGTATACAGGTAGCGGTCGAGAATTTGGACACAGTGGCAATGCATGATTTAATCCTGATTCCGTTGACCCACATAGTGTTACTTTTTCGTTGAAATGATTGTCACAATATTTTGATATTTTTTCATTGGAGTTTGACCTTGAAGATTTGTGTTATCAGTTTTCATAGTTGAAGTTTTCATAAGTAGGCTACCAAAACTTTTTCTAAATAGATTTGGAACAGTAAAACCAACAGACACCAATTCCAAAAGAAACAAGTGTATAATGTAAACTACAGTGTAAGTTAAGGTGATAAATAAACGTCACACGTCAACCTATATATAACTGGAAACATGGGACATTTTATCAAAACTTGAAATGACATATAGTAGCTTGTGCTTAAACGTATGATGCCCAACTAACAAAAAAACAAAACTCCTAAAAATTCAGGTTGTATCAATTATCCCCTGAAAGTTACTAAATTAACCAACACTGCCCATTTAACATCACAACCTAATATGGCGTCCTAATGCTCAGCTGCATGTCTGTAGTTTGTTCTCGATAGTGATATTGTCATGATTTTTAGAGCCACACACGTACGATGACTGTTCATAGCCAAGCAATACACATGGTCGTGCAATTGAGCAATTATGCCTTGAACACTCATTTTTCTGTCTATACCCAAACGAAATACATGAGTTTAGTTATATCTTTTTCAGTGAAAATCGCAAATGGAAAAATACACAACATTTTCTTGATGCCATATGACTGTTTATGGACAAGAAATATCTTCAGAAAATGGTCCACATATTAAACCTATGTCGTAGTTGCAAAATCATAGACTCGAAAAATAAAATGACGGCAATGGAGATGAGACAACAAGACCAATACTTTCCAGAAAGAGGAAACATAGTTCTTGGTGATTATTAAACCATCAAACCCAATTATTCATATTCAACCTCGGTAGAAAAAAATGAAGTTCAACTGGCCATTCAAAAAACACAGAAGTGATTATTGGATACAAGTGGCAAATGTGTGTGATAAACTTCATACTAAATAACTTCTTTGCATGTTTTCTTGTTGTGGTTTTTGAATTTCTTACAACGACTACACTTGATTATCCGTTTGACCTCGCTCCTATTCTGTAACCTAACTTGTCTTGGTATGTTGTCGTATAGTTTGGTGTAGGAGATGTTGCCCCCAAATAATATTACAACGCCCTCACCACAGTAGACGATCTTTGCAACATATGCTGCCATCTACCCTGCAACAAAATGATTCTTTGTTAACCTTGAACCAATCTTATGTAACAATAATACGAATAGAAAAATAAGTTGCAAGCCTAAGCAAATTTATAAACTATGATTCAAAACATGTGTAACCCACAATTCATAAACTACACTAGCAGAGGACACTGGTGCCAATCTAAAAGGACCAACATAAATCGTAACAACAATACCACATTCAGGGACCTAGACAAAAATCGGCAATAAATAAACACTTATCTGGGAGCAGTACTTTTTTGAAAATTCATAAACTACACGAGCAATACTTGGTAGTGTGTTCAAGACTAGAACGAGTAATGAAATCACAGCTAAAATGTCCTTTAACTGTGTTGATCGATTTGATAAATACACGAAATCAAAATGAAAAACAATAAAATTACTCGAATAAACCAATATGATAGTATAAAGCAATACATCGTTTCGGTTAAATTCATTTTCAGTCAAAGCACAATAAACACCATACATTAAAAACAAAAACCGACCTTTGCCTGAAGGTGAAGTATCGAGAACATACAGCTTATTAGCATTAGTAACACCGTCAAGACTCTGCACAAACCCAGCAGTTCGTCCCGTTTTTTCGATTCAAGTAACTCAACAATTAATTTTTCGTCGAACAGGTGGCGGGCGGGTCGATCTGGAGGTCGAGATCCTCGTAGCTAGCGCTTCGAAGCTCTCGTTGGCGACGATGAGAATTGAAAGGTGGAGGGCGGCGACGGTGGTGCGTGGTTGAGGTCCGACTGAACCTCGGGTCGATATCCGAAGTCGGGCTTGATGTCCGACCATGAATCATTACCAACAACACATTAATTCGAGCATCCGACCAATTCGAGCAGGAGGAGGACGGCGGGGGCGTCGTTCGAGCAGCCGACCAATTCGTCGGGGAATGCGGCGGAGCAGGTGGCGAGCCCGAGCGCGGTCGATCGCATCGGAGCTGGTTGCGGGGGTGTGGTGGTGCGTCGGATCACTGGGAGAGGACGGGAAGTTCGCCTTCTTGTTTTAGCGGAGGGAGAGAGTGAGGAATCATGTGGGAGAGAAACGAGGGACATGCTAAGATGGGTATAAATGGAAGGGTAACGAGTCTTTACACATTTTAAGCGGTCTAAATGGGAAGCGTAATTTCTCGAAATCCTTATTGGTAAAAAAATGTTGAAAAAAGCCTAATTGGTATTTTTCTCTAATTTTTTATTCTATCTCGCAGAGGTTTAATTTTTTAAATCCATCTTCCGCCTAAGAGATCTATGAATTCGGGGATGAGAACCACGGGCATAAATTATTTCTTCTCAATATTTACAACCATTCTTCTCCGTCATCGCGCGTGCACAACCATCAAACCCAAGCTATTTCTTTCTCTCGTCTCCAAGCTTTCACACTGTCTCGCCGCCGCTGATATTGAAAGATTGCTCGGAAGAAATTAATCGATCTAAATTCGATTACACAAAACCTAGGTAATTTTCTTAAATTCATTAATTTGGTAAAAAATAAATTTCTGAAAACCCTACTTCCTGTAAATGTGATTTGATCCATCAATTTGATTTAGTTCAGTAATTTTGAAGTTTGAGTTTAGCATTTTTGAGATTTTTCTCTTCTAATTCCCTCGTTCGTCCCGTTTTTTCGATTCAAGTAACTCAACAATTAATTTTTCTATTTGAATTTGTAGGTAATTGGAGTGAGATACAAACTCCTCTGGACTAGACCCTTAGCAGCACATCGTGGTAACATTTTGTATTTTTGTTTTCTCTTTTATTGTTTTTTGATTCGTACATAGTGTATTGTCGATTGTGATAATTTGTTCACCTCAATAAAATTTATACGAGAGACCAAATATAGATGATGAATATGAAATTTTAATTACTTGACATTTAAATTTGAATTATTTTCAAATTTTGCTGTCTAGAACGAAATAAAAAATGAGGCACCTTTTTATGTGACCAATTAATTTTTTTTTCCATTAGTTACACAATTACATTTACTATATACAGGGCAAGAATATTCTAAAATGCCAGTTTTCCATTAGTTATACAATTACATTTACTATATACAGGGCAAGAATATTCTAAAATGGCAGCCCATATAATAGCATATTTGTAACAGTGAATGATAATTAGGTAATGTTTTGTAATTAAGATAAACCAAAACAACCCAAAGAACAATTCAAAAGTACACGGCAAACATGATCATAAACATAGAGAAGGAATTCGAAATCACAGGTAATGAATTGGGGAAAACATAATGTATGCTAATTAGAACAATCTAGTTGCAATACCTGATCACAAAAAAGATTCAGAAGAACAAAACACACTTAAAAAAAAAAGGAAGAACAAAACACTCATGAAAAAAACAAACAGGGTGCGGCCAAACGCTGAAGTTTCAGAAGGTGTCTTTTTGAATAGGTCCCATGGGTGACAAACAAAGAGGGAAGAAGTGATTGCACTTGTATCCGTCCAGGACAAATTTGAAAGTCTTGATTATAGAGCTTATTTCAGGACGTGCATCTGCTTCCACAAGCTTATCGTCCCTGTACTTGTCCAGATCAAACCCGCATACGTCGAGATGGATGTGAGGGTACTGGGTGTCTTCGCTTAACGCTGTTTGTAAACACACAATGCCGAACAACTTGTGTGCTATTTTTCCTCCTTCCTCCTCTTGGTAAATAATATGATTCAAAGCAAGAGGCCGAGATCTGTGTTTGAAATCATCAGCAAAGGAAGATCTGGGAATTCTTCCAAAGCTGGCTTTGGACCAATCGAACAAATAGGGGTTATCATGCATAGTAGTATTATAAATATTGTTGTTCTTAACAATGCAAAGCTTGTGATCCTCGATCACAAAGAAACGGCCCTCAAAAGGAATACTCTTGTAGTCATCAGAATAATCTACTATTTTCCAACCGGGCCCATCGAGCTCCTCATCAATGTCGAGGGTGAAAATCCCTAAGCGGGTTTCGATGAGGAAAACAGAATCGGTGATAAACCCAAACCAATCGATATTAAAACTGCGAGGGGTAAAACGATTGGCCAGCAAGAAGTCTTGTATTGGAGGAAGCTTTTCCCATTTGTCCTTGGAAGGATTGTACAACTCGAAATCGATTGGGTTGGGGTCGTCGTAATGAGACCAAGGACCAAAACAAATTCTCCGAGAGAAGACCAGAATTCTTTTAGAATCGGGGGTAGGGATGGCCACAGTATGGTTTTTGGGGCAGAGCATATCGGGTAAGCCACGGACCATAGATTTATCCAACACCTTAGTACTACTGGATTCGGATTGGGATTGATCGGCGTCGTCGATTAGGTGTGGGTATAGATCAACGGTGTACGCTGAACTACCTTCACGGGGACCGGGATCAGCAGGAAGTCCATTCTCAAACATATACAGGGACGAATCTAAGACGCAGAAAGCATGGGACTTGTCACTCAAGTGGCTGCGATCGAGAATAAGAGTTGGAGCCGTAGGGATGTAACCACCAAATCCGCCGCCATCAACAACTAATGGAGATGATGATGATGATGATGATGACGACGAGGATGATGCGAGATCTACAATCAATATAGCATAATATTCGCCCTCCCAAGCAAAGAGAGAGGTAACGATACAGACTTTACCTGATGGTGACCGTGGCGGTGACGGTGACTGTGGCGGAGATGATTTATTCTGATAGCGGACTGCACCTGGAAGAGAATCCATGGCGGCGGCGGTTCAGATCGGAGGAAACCCTAACGGATCGGATTTGTGAAGAATTACGCCTATTTTTACTGGCATGTAGTACTTTATAAATAATGAGACCCTATACTTTTACCCACTTTATAGCCCGATGGGATCTTGCTCCAGGTCCATATTAATAGTCCACCCCAATTTCATTTTTACTTATGTCACAATTCAATAATTTTTGGTAAAAATACTAATTAAGTTTTTTTTTACGGACGATCTCCAATTTATTTACCACCTTTTTGTTCCAATTAAGCCAAAAAATATACCTGGAAGGACGAAAATACCCTGCCACCTATTTTCACACCGAACACAACCAAACCCAAACTCAAACCCTCCCCCGCTGCCTCAACCCCCACCGCCATCATCACCGCCCCCCACACCCCGACCCTGTCCTTCGAAAGGCGGCGACGACCTCTCGACGGAGCTCCACGAGCCGTCGACGTCATCACATCCCGATGATGATGCCGCCCTTCGAACACAACAACAACCAAGACGACGACGACGACTACCGACGTAATACGCCGGAGGAATCGGGCAGCGAGGAGGAACCCGCGGAGATCCCCAAGGAGCCGATGTCGTCGTCGACCTTGGGTAGCTTCCTCTGCAGCATAAATTTGATGGTGGTGACGAAGATAACGGCGAGGGACGGGAAGCCCGGGTGGATATCCCCGATTCTGAACGACGGTCATATGGATCGGTTCTTCTTCTCCTCAGGGTCTCCGTCAAGGCGAGCAACGAGTACGCCAAGAAGGTCCTAGAAGTCGTGAATCAATTCTACTTCGATCGGATTTCACTATGCGGATCTCGAAATGAGAGGCAATGGCTATGTCTTTCAGTGCCCTCCGACAGGTGTCGACGTTGTGAAACCCTAACGGCTCGGATTTTGTGAAGAATTACGCCTATTTTTACTGGCCTGTAGTACTTTATAAATAATGAGACCCTATACCTTTACTCACTGTGAGCAAGATGGGCATTTTGCTCCAGGTCCAGTGTATTACAAGTCTAGCCCAATTTCATTTCTGCTTATGTCACAATTCAATAATTTTTTATTCTCTCTCACAAAAAATAAACTAAAACTATACAAGCCACCCTAAAATCGAGCTTCAAATAGGCGCTTCGAATAGGAGATTTAAATAGGCGCTTCAAATAGGAGTTTTAAACGCACTAAATATTTTATGATTGTTATGAATATTATTAATTAGTGAATGACTAGTTTACCCTTTCTTGGTGAACAAGACAGAAACCCTACTTTGTATCCTGTATAAAGGGGTCTCCCCATATGAAGGATATACAACAATTCATAACAATTCTATTCTCCTCTTATATTGTCTCTGTTTATACTCTATTATTCTCTCTCAATTCTCTTGAGTTTACAACACGTTATCAGCACGAAAGCTCCAACGCGTTCTTCATCGAAGTTCTACTCATCCAAAATTCGATCCAAGATCCGAACTACAAGGCAAGAATTTATATGTTTGTTTATATTCATTAATAATTATAAATATATCTACTTCTCCTCCATTCTTCTTAATATCATATGTTCCCGAAGAACATTATAATCTGATATTCCTGATGTAATATCATATGTTTCTGAAGACATTATAATCTGATATTCATGAAGTAATATCAAATTAATTATGCATAAGTTCCTGAAGAACATTGTGATATGATATTCCCGAAAAAATATCTAAACTAAATGTTCCTGAAGAACATGATATAATACTCCTGAAGAATAATATCAAAAGAAAATGTTTCTGAAAAACATTATATAATATTCCCGAAGAAATATCAAAATTAAATGTTCCTGAAGAACATCGTGATATTATATTCTTGCAGAAATATCAATATCTTGATTATGATTATATACTAATAATCTCGAAAATATATTTAAAAATAGACCGTGAAAGATCTACTAGCTTTGTGGAAAGATTTCAAAGAAAGATACGATCATCTAAAGTTGGTCGTACTACCAAAACGTGGTATCATGAAAGTATACCATACCAAAACGTGGTATCATGAAAGTATACCAAAACGTGATATAATGGAGGAACTTCCTGAATCTTGAAACTTTAGGAAAGTTAATCCAAGTTTTGTTGAATAGAATATTGGGATAGCCACATGAATAAATCCCCATAAAAAATTTGATATTCCTGAAATATTATCAAATCAATTATTTTTAATATATCAATTATATTGAATGTTCCTGAAGAACATGTACTATTGGTTTAAAATATTATATTGATCGCTCTAGAAGAAAATCATTATTTGATATTATTCGATAAATATAAAATTAAATTGCTCTCATAAGTTTTAAATGTTCCTGAAGAAAATTATGATATGATATTTATGAATAAATATCAAAATTAAATTTTAAATGTTCTTGGAGAACATATATTCCCCACAGAAATATCAAATCAAATTGCTTCTGGTTTAGCAATTAAACGTTAAATATTTTAAACGGATATTGATATTTATAAGAAATAATGGAAAAATATTCTTGAAAGAATATTTTTATTGATTGCTAAGCAAAATTCAAAACATTAAATATTTTTTAATAAAGTTACATCGATTGTTCTCGTTGAAACAATGATTATATATGAATTATCCCTGAAGGATATATTTTAAAACTCGAGAACAAATGTATCTTATTATGTGGGTACTCATGAAATATCGAAAAAGTCGATTCCAATTCCTGAGAAAATTATGTATTGAGATTTATTTTGATCTCCAAAAGGTTGAGTAAGAAACTTAATATTTTGATCCCCGAAGGATCATTGGTAAAACTTAATATTTTGATTCTGAATGATCATTAGTAAAGAGTGGGCTCCGGAAGAGCTTTACTAATTATCTCCACGAGTACTACATGTACGTGAAAATTGTTGGAGTTGTGTACTTAATGTCTAGATTTAAGTATCGGTAAACTCCCCGTCATGGCATTTAATCTATTTAATTAATAAACAATTATTTGCAATTAGTTATTATTAATTAATTATGCAAAATATAGTCCTAGATTTTATACGTTGTAGTTAGTATGGTGTGTCGGGCCCACACAGAAGATCATACTATCGGTTACTCGTATTTAATCGAACGGTTGCTCACGACCTAGATGGACACGGACCAATCCATCGGTATAGTCGTTGTGTGAGAGAGAAAATAATTTGTCTTAATTATTTTATTACACTTGTACACTTGGTGTATTGGGCGGATCAGCTTGAGATTTATTGATTAGGATTGCCTTGGATAATCAATTTAAATCTCGGAGTATTTTATTCTTAATCCCCGATATTATTGCGGGTGTGTATATTTAATATTAGAGACTTTGATTTTCCAAAGGAATTAACCGATTTTATTATTGGGTTAATTACCGGTAAAATTGGGTCGCTATATTTTATATATGACATGCCGTGAATGCTTGACGGGAAAGTGTATCCCGGAAGGGTTGATAATATCCCCGAGATGAGTTCATAAGGAATTACTGTGTAAACCTAATGAGTGGATTCGTTCCGCACAATAATAAAGGATGAACGGTACTAGTCTCGGATATAAGAGATGAATATTATTTATTGAGCAATAAATAAATTTATTCATGGATATTTAAATCTTAAATACACGGAATAAATAATACTAATCGGAGAAATATTATTTGATATAATATAGATTAATATTGGGAGTGCAATTTTATTTATATAGTGGAAAATAAATAAAATTTAATATTGATAAGGATTAATGGATTTGGGTTGGACCCAATTTAATCTTCAATATTTAGAAGTCCAATATTTAGTCTCCTTATGATCCCCTACGTAGCCTATATAAGCACTACATGGTCTTCACTTTTCACAACCTAAGTTACGCCAATCATAAAGTCTTGAGAGTGAGGAAGATCCATAAGAGTTCGATAGATCGTCGCCCACACGACGTTCGGACGAAGTGCTAGGAATACGTAGGAAGATCGCAAGGTCGTCAACCGAATTCGTTTCTCCGTACAACGAATCGAGGTAATAATCGAGAACCCCCTCTATGATTATTTGTGTTGATTAATCGTGATATATACATGAACGCACGATCCGGGAAAACGACGAACCTCGGGGACGGGGATTCGAGATCCCCGACGAGGATCGAACGCGGCGGTCGAACCCTAGGGTTCGGACCGCCGGACGCGTGGCAAGGGAGGCCCCGGCTGGACGCCGGGGCACGCGATCGACGCGAAGTCGATCGCCGGGAGGTTCGCCGTGGGCTGGTGCCACGGCGGGTGGACCTCCCAGCCACCCTTGGCCGGCGGCGGTGGCGCACGGGAAAGCCCTCGGCTGGAGCCGAGGGCGTGCGATCGATCCTCGGATCGATCGCGGATAAGCTGCGGGGTCACCCGCAGCGACCCCGTACGTGCTGCGGTTTCGCCCGCAGCGGATGCGTGCGGGGGCTACGCCCCGCTGGGCAGCGAGTCATGGACTCGCTGCGGGGCTGCTACGAGCAGCCCCGGGGATCGCTCGTAGCGATCCCAGCGATCGTCCGTAGACGATCGCGAGCCCCTCGCGGGGGCTCGGCTGGGCGCACGCGGCCTTCGGGCCTCGCTGGGCGTTCGGTCGGGCCCCGGCTCGTGAGGTGGTTCGCGTTCGTGGATCCGACTCGTGGGGGACTTCGGCTGGGGGCGGGCTGCGTGTCTTCGGGCGCGTAGTCTCCAAAGGTCGGACTCCTGCGGATGAGTCGGGGATCCAATCTCCGGCGATCGAGGGTTTTTGATCGGGTTATCGGTTCCGCAATTTTTGATAGCCCGAGACATCGAATCCCAACAACTGGTATCAGAGCGTTTGGTTTCGTGTTCATGTATGTATTCGATTATTGTTCTACCTTGCAGGATTTCCGGCTATCCTGGTTAATTTAATTATTGTTTTTTAATTAAATATCATGATTATTAAACTCTCGGACATGTCGAGATTCGTTTTGTGTGGTTGAATGTTTGTAATAGTAAAAATTCGGGGGTTGACCGAATTTAGGATTTATTATTACGTTCTTTATTTTCCGGAAAATGTATAGGGTCGATTTCATGTATAGAATCGATACCGGAATTGTAATTTAAATTATTGTAATTTATTTACGTTGGTTCGATGATGAGACGATCGCCGGAAGACGAAGAAGTGACGAAGAGAGTAGGGCTTGGGATCGATCCCAAGATGGTGATCGATCCATGGCCTAGCCGGCGTGGCTAGGCGGCGGCGGCGCTCCTCCCTGAGTGGCCTGCCGGTCGATCATGGTGGGGATGGCGTGGGGTCTCCCAATCCCATGCTATTCCTACCAAGATATTACTTTCCTAATTAATTCGGATTTTTCCTATTTGAGTGTTCTCCTTTAGGAAACTCTCATGGATTAGGAAAAGAATTAATTTGAATTAATTTTATTCCTATTGATTTATTTCCTTCATGGAATTATTCAAAGATTGTGAATTTAATTAATTTAGTACTAAATTTATTTTTCCTATTTGATTATTTCTACTCATGGGAATATTCATGGATTAGGAATAAAAATAAATTTGGAAAGTAGTGAGTCCTAATTTATTTTATTTCCTTGTTCTATTATAGATATCTTCTAAAATATTCCAAGTTTTACTTGGATAGATTATTCTAGAGATTTAATAGAATTAGATAGGAAAATAAATAAATAAAAATATTAATAATATTTAATTTTATTTTTGATATATTCAATTGACTTAATTTTCGAATTAAGTAACTTTTGGATTAATTGAAAATAAATAGATTTAAATATTGGAAATTAATATTCTCGTCACATGGAGCATTCAAGAAACGAAGACTAAAGACTAGAAGATGCATATGAAGATAAAGCCATGATAGTCGGGAAAATAATTTCTCTAGCATTATTTTGACTATGTGATCTATGTGCTTTATTGTTTTCATGCATGCTATATGTGTTTATTTTATGCACTAGATAGCGTATCCCTTTATTGTAAAAAGCTAAGTGGGAGAGGGGATGGAAACATTCCCATGGTCTCCATCACTGTTCTCTTGGTGACTTTTATGGACTTTCGAAGTTCATATAGACAAGTCATAGGAGGAGAATTCTTATAATTCCTTTTACAAGAAACATTGATCAAGTTTATCAAACAATGCCTAATTTGTCTTTCCAAAACTGATTTCAAGTCGACTCATTCTCACCCCGGGGAGTGGAATGGAGCCAGAGCCACTTGGTCATGTAGAGGACACAAATTAGAGACCTTCGTACCATTCTTTGATAGATGGATCGATTGTCTGCTCGGCTCCCTCATTTATGAGAGATAGGGTCGTTCGCATGGTGAATCACTGGTTAGAAACTTCAAGTTTCACTTATGATTCTCCGCGTCTTGATTTACAACATCAAATGGATCAAGTAATTGGATTTCAATTATATAAATCTATTTGGTGTAGTAAACGTCCACACGAACGTGGCTTGCTATACTGAAAGGGATTTTAGAATAATTGATGTAGACAGTTATAGGAGATTGTGAAGGATTGCGAGTTATCGTAAACGTCCACACGAACGTGGCTTGCGGTGACATAACAATTCTAAACGATTCGCCTTGGTACTGAGTAATGGTTTACACTTAGGTACGCTTTATAGTATTCTTCCCAACAAAGTAACGCTATAATGATGTACGACCGAAGCAAACCTAATTGCTAAATCATTTGGGTGGGTAAACGTCCACACAAACGTGGCTTGCCTTACCTGATGGGATTTTAGACGCAATTAGTGATTTAATGATATTATTTGAGGGAGATAATATCGGACATTAAATTGATTGTTTGTTTACATGTGCTTATAGGTTTAGAGAATAGCTATGAATCCACTTTCTGTGATACTCAAGGAACATAAACTCACTGGTCCAAATTATATTGATTGGAAGAGAAATTTGGACATTGTCCTGACTGCTGAAGAGTACAAGTTTGTACTCTATGAGCAATGCCCTGCTGAACCCACGGCCGCCTCGACTGATGAGGAAAAAGAAGCATATCGGAAGTGGAAAAAGGCTGATGAAATGGCTAGGTGCTATATTTTGGCTTCCATGTCAAATGTACTCCAAACCCAACATGAGCCGATGAACACTGCCGAGGATATGTTATTTAACCTCAAGGAGATGTTTGGGCATCATGACCGTGCGGGTAGGCAAGAAGCAATGAGAGTCCTCATGTCGACTACTCAGTCTGAAGGAACGCCCGTTGAGGAGCACGTTCTCAAGATGATGAGTCTGTTGAATGAATTGGAGGTCCTAGGAGCTATGATTGATGGTGAGACGCAAGTCGACATCATACTCCAGTCTCTGACCCCTAGTTTTGAGCAGTTTCGTATGAGCTATAATATGGGTAAACTATCTTATACTCTTGCGCAACTCCTGACTGAACTGAAGGCGGCAGAGGGGATCTACAAGAAGGGCAAGTCTCAAGCGCTTGTGGCTACCAAGTCCAAAAGCTTGAAAGCTATTGGAGGTAGGGGCAAGAAAAGGAAGCAAGCCATGAAACCCAGTGGTGCCAAGAGGAATGGACCACGAGTGGGGGCTAGTAAGCCAAAGGGCAAGTGCTTCCGATGCAACAAGTCTGGACACTGGAAGTCTGAATGTCCTCTCAGAGGTACGAATTTTTCTTTAGTCGTAAAAACATAGTCAGCGGTATTATCTACCAGAATTCTGGTGTGTAGATATAGAACCACTGACGGTATGTGCATTATTTTAAATGCAGGGGTTCCAGAAAACCCGGCGACTTAGAGAAGAAGAGTTCGAGTCTACATGGGCGAAGCTGTTGGGGTAGCAGCGGTTGCAGTTGAAGACATTTATCTGTTTTAGGATTTCATTTCAGTTATTGCTTTATGTACCCCTTTATTTTGAAAAAGAACTTTTGTTCTAGTTTTCTTTATTATTAATGGATATTTTATTTCTTTAATCATTTGATGGTTTGGATAAGAAATAATGGTGATATCTATTCTGGTACATTAGATAGCAATACATGAATGATGAATCCTTAGTCTACCACGATGCAACAAACCGTTATGTGTAACTTGTTTTACTTATTAGATGTATTTCTCTTATCAATCATTATACTTGTGAATTCTTGAACTTGGTAGTATCTATTCAAAAGGGATTCAAAAGGTCAAAATTGATTTGATCAATTATAGTTGGAGGAATGGACCTCCCGACCTAAGAATCAATCTTGAAAGATGATACAACTAAGTTAACCTTTCTGGATAAAGGATGGAATTCGGACAAGTATGGAAAATGACTTATGATTAATGTGGTGACATGTGTAATTAGAAAGGTACGAGTCGTTCTTTCGAGAATACTCGAAGATGGATTAGAATACTTGATGTGCCATAAAAGCGGAGTGTTTTCAACACAAAGCCATTATGGGGAACCTTCAAAGTATATCCATTGGAAGCCTGCGACTTGTTCGCGGAGGCTATCACCTATCTAAATAACACATAGCATAAATCAAAGATTGAGATTAAGTCTCAAACGACTACACCATACACTGATGTGTAGACATGGCGTGTCAAGAATAAGAGATGAGATTCTAAATAGTAAAAGGACAAGTTTGTTCGGAACTACCTATGTTCTATGGATATGTCTGGATACAACGGCACATTCAATGTGGTTGTAGAATATCCTAGAAGAACAAGTAATTGTATGTTCAATAGTACTACAAACCAGATGGGTGTCCTCGCCCGGTTCTTAGAGGAAGACTATTAGATGAACTACAATGCCCTAATTGACAAAGTACTTTAAAAGATGAGGAAAGGGAAAGACTGAGAACCAGCCTGACCGAGTAGTAGTACACCACTAACTGCACCTAATGTTATTATTGTTATACACCGGAACGCCATTGCAGTGGGAGGTTGTCAAACAACCAGAGATGTTCATAAGACTGGAGGAGTTTTGAACTCTGGATCTAGTAGACATGAAATCGATCCCTAGTTCTGCATAGGAGTTTTCAGAGAGAGGTGTGTTAGAGACGTAATGGAAACAAAGGTGGTGTTTCTCGGAATTTTGTGTAGATAACGCTTCATCGTTGGGAACAATGTAAAAGTGTTGTCAGACATAAAATAGAGGTTGTCTGAATAAATCGAGACATAAGATTAAGATGAAGTTGGATCATGTTCTTAGAAATCTTTCGATCTCTAGATAAGAACATTTGTACTTCCCTTAAGATATCTTATACGATTATGGTTTGTTTTAAACATGCACAATTCTGAAAAAGGTTATTGCCTTTCGAGAACAGAATGCATCTATCTAAGGTATGTGTCTTGAACACATGAAGGAGATAGATATAAACAAAGCAGTTTCCTACACTTCGAGTGAAAAGGGCTTTGTAAATGCGGTGTTATAAAACAAGAACCTGATATCAACTATGCGGTTAGCGTAGTGGGAGGATATCAAAGTAATCTGGATAAGAGATATTCGAATGCTGTAAAAGTACTTGGAAGTACTGGATTACTAGCAAAACGAAATCCTCTTAGATTACAGTTTCTCAGATCCAAAATCAGAGAAAGATCAGTGTAAGTCGATATCAGGCTATGTGTTCACTTTTAGAAGAGGTGGAACCTAAGGATGAAAGAGTGATAAGCGTGATGCTTCTCGGACTCTACCATAAACCGAATAGCAGCCTCAGAGGCAGCGGAAGTTTTGGTTAGGTTCCGGAATGACCTCTGAACTTGGATATGACTCTTGGTTCACCAAAGGCTATGTACATAGCGGTGCATGGAGAACTGGAAGAAGTCATAAGTTCAAAAAGGTGATGATAACACATAGAGCCAATACCACCTGATACGAGTCATCGTCAGAGAGACGACGCAGTAGTCACCAAGATAACTTCAGAGAGGCAACCTAGATTGCTCATTCACATAATACTTCTGGGAAGTATAACTTAAGCACGTGATGAGTATGGGAGTCGGGTGTTTGGAGGAAATGACTAGACCTTAGTACAAGTGGGAGATTGTTGGAGTTGTGTACTTAATGTCTAGATTTAAGTATCGGTAAACTCCCCGTCATGGCATTTAACCTATTTAATTAATAAACAATTATTTGCAATTAATTATTATTAATTAATTATGCAAAATATAGTCCTAGATTTTATACGTTGTAGTTAGTATGGTGTGTCGGGCCCACACAGAAGATCATACTATCGGTTACTCGTATTTAATCGAACGGTTGCTCACGACCTAGATGGACACGGACCAATCCATCGGTATAGTCGTTGTGTGAGAGAGAAAATAATTTGTCTTAATTATTTTATCACACTTGTACACTTGGTGTATTGGGCGGATCAGCTTGAGATTTATTGATTAGGATTGCCTTGGATAATCAATTTAAATCTCGGAGTATTTTATTCTTAATCCCCGATATTATTGCGGGTGTGTATATTTAATATTAGAGACTTTGATTTTCCAAAGGAATTAACCGATTTTATTATTGGGTTAATTACCGGTAAAATTGAGTCGCTATATTTTATATATGACATGCCGTGAATACTTGACGGGAAAGTGTATCCCGGAAGGGTTGATAATATCCCCGAGATGAGTTCATAAGGAATTATTGTGTAAACCTCATGAGTGGATTCGTTCCGCACAATAATAAAGGATGAACGGTACTAGTCTCGGATATAAGAGATGAATATTATTTATTGAGCAATAAATAAATTTATTCATGGATATTTAAATCTTAAATACACGGAATAAATAATACTAATCGGAGAAATATTATTTGATATAATATAGATTAATATTGGGAGTGAAATTTTATTTATATAGTGGAAAATAAATAAAATTTAATATTGATAAGGATTAATGGATTTGGGTTGGACCCAATTTAATCTTCAATATTTAGAAGCCCAATATTTAGTCTCCTTATGATCCCCTACGTAGCCTATATAAGCACTACATGGTCTTCACTTTTCACAACCTAAGTTACGCCAATCATAAAGTCTTGAGAGTGAGGAAGATCCATAAGAGTTCGATAGATCGTCGCCCACACGACGTTCGGACGAAGTGCTAGGAATACGTAGGAAGATCGCAAGGTCGTCAACCGAATTCGTTTCTCCGTACAACGAATCGAGGTAATAATCGAGAACCCCCTCTATGATTATTTGTGTTGATTAATCGTGATATATACATGAACGCACGATCCGGGAAAACGACGAACCTCGGGGACGGGGATTCGAGATCCCCGACGAGGATCGAACGCGGCGGTCGAACCCTAGGGTTCGGACCGCCGGACGCGTGGCAAGGGAGGCCCCGGCTGGACGCCGGGGCACGCGATCGACGCGAAGTCGATCGCCGGGAGGTTCGCCGTGGGCTGGTGCCACGGCGGGTGGACCTCCCAGCCACCCTTGGCCGGCGGCGGTGGCGCACGGGAAAGCCCTCGGCTGGAGCCGAGGGCGTGCGATCGATCCTCGGATCGATCGCGGATAAGCTGCGGGGTCACCCGCAGCGACCCCGTACGTGCTGCGGTTTCGCCCGCAGCGGATGCGTGCGGGGGCTACGCCCCGCTGGGCAGCGAGTCATGGACTCGCTGCGGGGCTGCTACGAGCAGCCCCGGGGATCGCTCGTAGCGATCCCAGCGATCGTCCGTAGACGATCGCGAGCCCCTCGCGGGGGCTCGGCTGGGCGCACGCGGCCTTCGGGCCTCGCTGGGCGTTCGGTCGGGCCCCGGCTCGTGAGGTGGTTCGCGTTCGTGGATCCGACTCGTGGGGGACTTCGGCTGGGGGCGGGCTGCGTGTCTTCGGGCGCGTAGTCTCCAAAGGTCGGACTCCTGCGGATGAGTCGGGGATCCAATCTCCGGCGATCGAGGGTTTTTGATCGGGTTATCGGTTCCGCAATTTTTGATAGCCCGGGACATCGAATCCCAACAAAAATGATGCATATCATGATGCGTGGAAATGAAATGTTGCATATCATGATGCGTGGAAATGAATCAAACATTTCTCATCTGCGAATTATTTTTATATATGCAAGTTATATTCACCATTAAAGTGTATTTTTATGAACGGACATAAAAAAAATAAGGTATATTAAATATCTTGAGCCCGCGATCCTGAAGATCGGTTTACAGCAATAATGTTGATTTGTATATTTAAGGAAGATCATTTCCC
This sequence comes from Euphrasia confusa, assembly GCA_954870475.1. NCBI lineage: Eukaryota > Viridiplantae > Streptophyta > Magnoliopsida > Lamiales > Orobanchaceae > Euphrasia > Euphrasia confusa. Next base: position 37,576,500 of record OX940956.1, on the reverse strand, counting down.
GGCATTAGGGGGAGATAAGAATATAAAAATGTAAATGCCGAGAAATTTCATATAATGAAAACGATCTTTAATTCTAGATCCATGCATCAATCAATTGAACCCGAAGTTCATGAAAATAAGTGACTTGCAATATTCAGCAAGTAATCTGCCAAATTAATGAAGGTGTGACAAAATCACATATATTTGTGATAAAATGAACTATAAGAGTTCAAATAACAAAGAGTTCAACTCAAATGTTGATTCTAATATACGCCTGAAGCGTAGTAGATCGATCTTAAGATATAAAATAAATCCGCGGTAATAAAATTTAGTCACCTTTAAAATCTCCTGAAGAGAGTTAGATGGAAATCCCATTGAAAAACATGTGCACATGATTATATCAAATTGTGGGATTGCGGAACAACCAAATTAAATATTTTGGGAAATGATGAAAATTTTGGTTGATATATTGAATTGTCATCAAATGGAAAAATAGAAAGTCGTCAACGACATATTTGCCTCAAGAATTGATCTAGAAAATTGGATCCAAAACTTAAATCAATAATAGTGTGCCGGCAGCACTCAAAGAAATAGAAACGAGCAATTGAGGCTGAGCATGTCTCGCTAAATAAAAGAGATATATTGACTATTATAGTACACACCTCAAAATATTATCCCAGAAGAATATACGTTGATGTTCGTAAGAAAAACGAGTAATGATATGGTGAGATATAAAAGTGAGATTAGTTGCTCAAAAGTTTTTCGCAGAAACTCGATGTTAATCAAATATTTTGAAAGATAACATTAAGGTCCGCTACTTAATATTTATGGCAGCAACAACGATAGATATATGCATGAATGTATGATCTGACCATGTAAAATATCATATTACATATGGACAAAAATGATATTGAATATAAAGTCCCGAAGACCAGTGATTGGTCCCGAAGACCAGTGATTGCACTCTTTTTTCCCTCTACTAAGTTTTTCCCACAGGGTTTTCTAAGTTAAAGGTTTTTAACGAGACAATCACCACAATATAAATGTGAATGTCATGTACTCTTTTCCACGAGTATTTTTTCCTACAGAGTTTTATAACGAGGTTTTTAACGAGACGTGTACATCACTCGATAATAATTAATCAGAACATCAGAATGTTCCATATGAGTTTGTTTTCGAGATAAAGTGAGACATTGAACCTGAAGTTCAAATGATTGTAAATTGAAGTTCACATTATTGTTCATTTGTTAAGAAATGTATATTGAACGCTAGACGCATCTCAAATACTCCAGAAGAGTTACCGGCCGGTTATAGCAATTGCGAATGCTCTAGTCAATATAGATGTCTGGTAAAAGCATGTCCCAGAAGGATGAAAAATATACAATAATACAAATAAATATGAAACTCGACAACTCAAAGGTTGGGTCCTGAAGACCAAAATTTATATTTAAATAACTAAGTTTTTCCTATATGGATTTATTAGTTACAGGTTTTAATGAGACTATTGATCACCAATAACTACTTTCAAGAAGTCAAAGATCTTCGGTGATTACAATCAGGGGGAGCAAGTTGTACTCTTTTTCCTTCGTCGAGGTTTTATCCCACTGGGTTTTCCTGGCAAGGTTTTAACGAGGCAGCAATCCTGTAAATAGTCATTCAAGGGGGAGTGTTATGAATATTATTAATTAGTGAATGACTAGTTTACCCTTTCTTGGTGAACAAGACAGAAACCCTACTTTGTATCCTATATAAAGGGGTCTCCCCATATAAATGATATACAACAATTCATAACAATTCTATTCTCCTCTTATATTGTCTCTGTTTATACTCTATTATTCTCTCTCAATTCTCTTGAGTTTACAACAATGATAGAATATTATTTGATATTCATAATGATGCAACCCAAGGTCCGGGACGACGAAGAGAGCATCGAAATGGGAGTCGGGAACGTGCCGAGAAGGTGCCGCGAAGTTCGGAGAGGATTTTGGACTTTTGGGCGAAAATGTATTGCCGTCGGCCGACAGAGAATTTACACTATGGCAACGTCGGGCGACATCTGATTGTCGGGCGACAGCGTATTTGCACTACGAGACCGTCGGGCGACATTTGGATGTCGGGCGACAGCAAAAACCCGTCGGGCGACAAGTCCTGAAAATTTACGTACGGAGCAGATTCGAATCGCAGGTTGAGCCTGCGAGCGACGGAGGTTTGTCGGACGACAGAAATTCCTGTCGGACGACAAGTCCCAAAAGTGGGCGGCGGAATTTAGGTCTCCGCGTGAATTCTTTGTTTATTTCCTTTTCTTTTATGCTTTTTGTTATGCCTATATAAAGGCTTTGCTTTTCATTATTTTAGAACAACCATGACTTTTGATGATGAATAAATATATTTTTGTGAGTTTTTATTAAATCTCTCTTGGGTTCGAATTCTACCCGATTATCCAAAGAATTCAACCGACGAATCAACGAAGCGATCCACCCTTCGTTCGTGTGTCTTCCTCATCCCCGAGTTGCTGCGTCGATCACGTGTTGGGGTCTAGGGTTCCGTCCTTAGATTATTTCACGAATCAGATTCAGAGGTTTTGGGACTTCCGCCGGTATCTTTTCTCAATTTCTTCTTCGTTCATCTTCTATCTTTCTATCCCCGACGAGGTTCGTATCATTTGGTATCAGAGCCTAGGTTAGGGTTCTTTATTTTTCTGAATACGTAGCCTCGTTTTCTTTTTCGTTTCTACTTATTCTTTTCTTTTTCTTCCTTGATTAAAAAAAAATTTATTTTATTTTATTTTCGAAAATTACTGTTCATGAACAGTAATTATTAAACAAAAATTAATTTGTTCTCGATTATTCTTTTCTTGCTGTTCATCGTTCGTTCAGTAGTTTAACATCTTCTGTTCGTTTGAGGATTTTGTTGGATTGAATTCGGCTAGTAAGGTTGGAAATTTCGATTTCTTAAGAGAGAATTTGAGAGGACAAAAGGCAGAGTGTGAGTGAGATAAAAGCCATACTGAGAGATACACGAGAGCTGTGAGTGTTGGAATAGGTGACCGGCGAGCCAACGGTTGGCCGAGCGGTTAACCGTATTCCGTTATATAACGGTTTATTTCGTTAATTAATGAAACCTATATTAATGGCATATGCTATATCTACTCCCAATGTTGAATCATAGATATAGTCCTGTACAGTTACACATGTTGTATGAATTCGGTTTTGTTGAAACCGAGAGATAATTCTGTTAACGCAACGTAACTGGTCAAACTCAGTTCCTAGTCGATGGGTTACGCCAATAACAAGGATACCCGACCTTTCCCCCTTGAGACTAGCACTTAGTGTATGTGGGCTAATCTCGAGCCTCGGTGTTGGGACATCGACATACTTGAGTGGGTGCTCACTGTTGATGAGTTCACTGAACCCCCTCTCCCTGGAATCTCTAAGTGGTTATCACTGATCGAGTAGAGAATTCCATAGTATAGTTGTACACAATTAATCCTTAAGACCCAGACATCACCGTGACTTCATCAGAGGACTAGCTGTATCGTGACGTGTCTCTGATTCCCTGGAAAGGGAGTAAGTCGAAAAAGGAGACAATGTTCGTGCAGTTCGAAATCTGATGTGAAGTCTGTGCATGGTAGTAGGGCATTTGGTCGCTTGATATAGATCATGGATGTCCTGTGTGTTCTGATGGTTCGTAGTCCCGGAATCTCTGGCCAGAGTTGAATAGTGAGGTGATTAGAGAAATGTGTTTCTCTGAATCAATCACGAATGGATTTTACGAAACCAAGAACGTACGCACAGTTATCAAACTCAACAAGAGATCTCGATTAACCAATATCTCTAGTTTGATCGGGACATATGTATCGGAGGGATCGTACTGTACGCTAACTATATTACAAGGTTCTTGCAGGCACTTCATTTGTATCTAGGGAATTAGTGAAGCGTGGCTGCTAGACGCTCGTCACTGATTCGTTGGGCACCGACTTGTTCGGAGATTAAATAATATGATTATTAATCTAAAACTCATGGGAGTAGTTGAAATAAGAACAATATGTTGTTCGAATCACAATATGTTGTGAGCCCACGACTAGTTATACACCTGAACCATTGAGGGTCACATTCTCGTGTAAACCGATCCTTGAATACGATCATGTATTAATTAACTGTTAATTAAGTACATATAGTCGGAGGTCAATATGATTGAATCCGAGATTCATAATTGTGATTATGAGTTGGAAATAATACTGAGCAAAAGAAAACGGACACGATGGTGTACACTTTCTATTTTGGGAAATTTCCCGATTTAGCAGTACCCCTGAAATGGGCTTTCCGATTTTGTGAAATTGGAAATTTTTATTTTTATCTCATAATGATGAGAAAATTAAAACGAGAAAGAAAATATAATCGTTATATTTTTCGGAGATGAAATTGATTGTCAATTTTGAAGAAACGTAATGACGGCTAATGTATTGGGCTGGCTAGGGTTAATGGATCCGATCCATTAGGGTTTGAGCCCAACAAGCTCCTTTCTTCACCTATAAAAGGAGCTCCATAGGCATGAGAATAAACACACCAAAAGTGAAGAGCTCAAAACCCTAGCCTCACTTTCTCTCCTCTCCTTCTCCCTCTCGTCCGCCCCCTCGGCTCCTCCCTCGGAGGACCGCCGACAAGCGGAGCCGCCGCCCGCCGCCGCCTAGTGCCGCCGCCGGCAGCCGCCTCCCCTCGCCGGAATCCGATTCCGGCACCGTTTTTCCGGCCCGTTTTTCCCGTCGTATTCTCCCTTACGTGTTTCTAGTGCAATACGTAAGTTGGATTACCTATACGAGGTGAAACCTGATTAGACGAGAGATGCCGAAGGAACGCCCGAGCACAGCCCGAGTCGCGCCCGTGCGCTCCAGCCGTGACACACGAGTCCATCCGAGAGCCCCGCCACTCGCCCGTCTCTCCCCGCACACGACCCGTACCGTCCCCGCGTCGCATCCGCGCGACTTCCGACGAACCTCGTTTCGTCCGATGAATCCCTGAGGTACTTACGATTAAATTTAGATTTAATTGTTTGCGTTAAATATTTGCGCTATGTACTGTTAATGTTTGCGCTATGGGATTTTTAATTGATATAGAAAAATTAATTGTGATTAATTTAAATGTCAATTAAATTCAAATTGATTCGTATTAAATAATATGATTATCTTAATTGTCAATTTGACGCAAACTGATTATGTGCACATGTTTACGTAATTAATTATAAATGTGTAATTAATTAATTTGATTAATTTAATTGCACAATTCAAGTTGATTAGAATTAAATAATATGATTATGTTAATTGTCAATCTGATGCAAATTAATTATGTGCGGATGTTTACATAAACTCAAGTTGATTAGAATTAAATAATAAGATTATGTTAATTGTCAATTTGACGCAAATTAATTATGTCTCCATGTTTGCGTAATTAATTGCAATATATTAATATGATTAATATAATTGCACTATAAGTAATATATTAATATGATTAATATAGTTGCGCTAGAAGTAATTAATTTATATGATTAATATAATTGCATTAGATTTAATTCGTGTAGTATGGGATGCATGAATTAAATATTTAATTATTTGATAATTAAATTAAATGGTGAATTATTGATTCTAATAGATTTGAATTAAATCAATTAATGCATGTAATATTGAAAATATGATTTTCAATAAAATAAAATAAATATAATGTAAAATGTTTACATTAATGAAAAACGGTTTTTCATAAAATTTTTGTTTTCCCCTGCGTATACATGCACGATCCCCAACAGTGTGGGAGAGAGTTCTTTATTTCTTTTGTTTCTAACACTTTTGCAGGTTGACTGAGATGGATCATACCCAAGCTAAGCTCATCGTGGAGACATTACGAGCAGAGTTAGGAACGATGATTACGTCGGAGATGGAGGTAGTGCATAAGCGACTTACCGCCTTAGAGGAGAGAGCTCATCGTGATAATGCATGGAATCGAAGAGGTGGCAGAGGATACCGAGGAGTTCAGAATGGACATCATCGAGTCCGTGATCGTAGTCGGGAGTATTATGTTGAGAAGGATGGAGTTTCTGACATCGATAAGAGGAGGTCCCGAGCTGAGATCCAGGACGAGAGCTGGAGCAACATTGAGCGTCTGTTAGGGGAGTGGGTACATGCGTCCATGGCTGCTGGGAAAGTAGCGACTGATGAAGAGGGCGAAAAGTCAGAAATGTCAGTTTCAGTAGAGCCCGAGGAGGAGGCTTTGGTAGAGTCCAAGGAGGAGGCTTCGATGGAGTCCGAGGAGGAGGCTTCGGTAGAGCCCGAGGAGGAGGAGTATATTCAAACCACTGAGGAAGTTGGTGCAACCGTGGTTCGACAGTTGGAGTTACCCATTGTGAAGCATCCTGAGACGAATCGATTGTCGTGGTTGAGTGAAACCGGTGACATTAAGGAGACACAAGCAGTGACAGAGGAGCAGCCGACCTTGGTGATGTTGGGCAAGGAGAAGTTGTTCCTCACTAACGGTCTATCTTCTCTACCCCCTTCCGTTATTTTTGTGTTGCAGGAGTTTGATGATGTTTGCCCTGAGGATACACTTCCAGGTTTATCATCGATTCGAGGGATAGAGCATCAGACTCACATTGTTCTGAGCTTGTTCGTGAGAGTGGTGTTCGAGCCTGGCATCGACGTGGATTTGAGGACAAATCCTCTTGAAGAGGAGGGGAATGATGCAACCCAAGGTCCGGGACGACGAAGAGATCATCGAAATGGGAGTCGGGAACGTGCCGAGAAGGTGCCGCGAAGTTCGGAGAGGATTTTGGACTTTTGGGCGAAAATGTATTGCCGTCGGCCGACAGAGAATTTACACTACGGCAACGTCGGGCGACATCTGATTGTCGGGCGACAGCGTATTTGCACTACGAGACCGTCGGGCGACATTTGGATGTCGAGCGACAGCAAAAACCCGTCGGGCGACAAGTCCTGAAAATTTACGTACGGAGCAGATTCGAATCGCAGGTTGAGCCTGCGAGCGACGGAGGTTTGTCGGACGACAGAAATTCCTGTCGGACGACAAGTCCCAAAAGTGGGCGGCGGAATTTAGTTCTCCGCGTGAATTCTTTGTTTATTTCCTTTTCTTTTATGCTTTTTGTTATGCCTATATAAAGGCTTTGCTTTTCATTATTTTAGAACAACCATGACTTTTGATGATGAATAAATATATTTTTGTGAGTTTTTATTAAATCTCTCTTGGGTTCGAATTCTACTCGATTATCCAAAAAATTCAACCGACGAATCAACGAAGCGATCCACCCTTCGTTCGTGTGTCTTCCTCATCCCCGAGTTGCTGCGTCGATCACGTGTTGGGGTCTAGGGTTCCGTCCTTAGATTATTTCACGAATCAGATTCAGAGGTTTTGGGACTTCTGCCGGTATCTTTTCTCAATTTCTTCTTCGTTCATCTTCTATCTTTCTATCCCCGACGAGGTTCGTATCACATAATAATCGGCAGTTTATTTGTTCTATTTTACGAATATTACTATAATTAGTACAGTACCTGTGCGATGTCCGTGATCTTACGTTGCGCTTGATCTTGCAGTGCCTTTGATCTTGCGGTGCCCGTGATTTTACGTACATAGCTCTCTACAATATCGTTTAAAATAATTTGTTTTCGTTTAAAACATAAATTACAATATTTTTTCGTTTAAAACATAAATTACAATAGTACAGTATATGTTTGAACTTCATTTATATTCTCTAAATGAAACATTAAAAGGCAAAATTCTAAACATTTATTACAAATTTTGAAAGACCTCCTTAAAAATCACATTATTTGTTTTGTTTGTAAGTTTTCCATTTGTTGGAGTTGTGTACTTAATGTCTAGATTTAAGTATCGGTAAACTCCCGGTCATAGCATTTAACCTATTTAATTAAATAAACAATTACTTACATTTAATTATTATTATTTAATTATGCAAAATATAGTCCTGGATTTCATACGTTGTAGTTAGTATGGTGTGCATGGGCACACAGAAGATCATACTATCGGTTACTCGTATTTAATCGAACAGTTGCTCACGACCTAGATGGACACGGACCAATCCATCGGTATAGTCGTTGTGTGAGAGAAAAAATAATTTATCTTAATTATTTTATCACACTTGTACACTTGGTGTATTGGGCGGATCGCTTGAGATTTATTGATTAGGATTGCCTTGGATAATCAATTTAAATCTCAGAGTATTTTATTCTTAATCCCCGATATTATTGCGGGTGTGTATATTTAATATTAGAGACTTTGATTTTCCAAAGGAATTAACCGATTTAATTATTGGGTTAATTACCGGTAAAATTGGGTCGCTATATTTTATATATGACATGCCGTGAATACTTGACGGGAAAGTGTATCACGGAAGGGTTGATAATATCCCCGAGATGAGTTCATAAGGAATTATTGTGTAAACCTCATGAGTGGATTCGTTCCGCACAATAATAAAGGTTGAACGGTACTAGTTTCGGATATAAGAGATGAATATAATTTATTGAGCAATAAATAAATTTATTCATGGATATTTAAATCTTTAATACACAGAATAAATAATACTACCGGAGAAATATTATTTGATATAATATGGTTTAATATTGGGAGTGCAATTAATTTATATAGTGGAAAATAAATTAATTAATATTGATAAGGATTAATGGACTTGAGCATTGGGCTCAATTTAATCTTCAATATTGGGAGCCCAATATTCCACCTCCTTTTGATCCCCTACGTAGCCTATAAAAGCACTACATGGTCTTCACAATTCATAACTTAACCTACGCCAATCATAAAGTCTTGAAGAGTGAAGGAGATCCATAGGAGTTCGATAGATCTTCGCCCACACGACGTTCGGACGAGGTGCAAGGAATACGTGGGAAGATCGCAAGGTCATCAATCCGATTTCGTTTCTCCGTACAACGAATCGAAGGTAAAATCATAAACCCCCTTTTATGATTTATGTGCGTATTAATTGTGATATATACATGAACGCACGATCCGGAAAAACGACAAACCTTGGGGACGGGGATTCGAGATCCCCGGCGAGGATCGAACGCGGCGGTCGAACCCTAGGGTTCGGACCGCCGGTACCGCGGCAAGGGGAAGCCCCGGCTGGACGCCGGGGCACGCGATCGACCAAGGGTCGATCGCTGGGGAAGTCGCCGTGGGCTGGTGCCACGGCGGACGACCTCCCCGTCCTCCCTGCCGGCGGCGTGCACGCGGGAAAGCTCCGGCCGAAGCCGGAGCGAGCGATCGACCGAAGTCGATCGCGGAGGGCAGTCGCGGGCTGGTGCCGCGACTGGAGGCCCTCCTCCCGTCGGATGGCGGCGGTGAGTCGCCGGACTCACCGCCAGGGGCTGTTCCGAACAGCCCCACGGGGATGCACGCGCATCCCCGGCGATCGCCATGCACGGCGATCGCGAACCCCAGCCGCGATGGGGTTCGGCTAGGGTTTAGCCGCGGGTTCATCCCGCGGCGATGCTCTTGTCGAGCCCGGCTTCGCGTGTGGTTCGCGTTCGTGGTTTCCGGCGACGGGGTTTCGGTCGGGTTATCGGTTCCGCATATTTTTTGATAGCCCGGGACATCGAATCCCCGCAATTGGTATCAGAGCGTTTGGTTTCGTGTTCATGTATATGTTCGATTATTGTTCTACCTTGCAGGGATTTCCGGCTATCATGATTGGATTTAATTATTGTGTTAATTAATTATCATGATTATTCGTTTATTAAACTCTCGAACATGTCGAGATTCGTTTTATGTGGATGAATGTTTGTAATAGTAAAAATTCGGGGGTTGACCGAATTTAGGATTTATTATTACGTTCTTGTTTTTCCGGAAATTGTATAGGGTCGATTTCATGTATAGAATCGATACCGGAATTGTAATTTAGATTATTGTAATTTATTTTGCTATTGGATCGATGAATCGAGACCGCCGGAGAAGACGAGATGACGAGAAGGGGCTAGGGCTCGGATCGACCATCCCCATGGTCGATCCATGAGGATCGATCGACCCTCACATGGAGGAGCCGCCGGCGATGGTGGCCGGCCACCTCCTAGGCGTGGGTCGAGGGTGGCGTGGGGACTCCCACCCCATGCTATCCCCGTCCGGAAATTTACTTTCCTATTTTAATTCGGTTTTCCTATTTTGATTATTTCTTTTATGGAATATTCATGGAATAGGAAAAGAATTAATTTAGTATTAAATTTATTTTCCTATTTGATTATTCCTACTCATGGGAATATTCATGGATTAGGAATAAAATAAATTTGGAAAGTATAAGAGTCCTAAATTATTTTATTTCCTTATTTCATTATAGATATCATCTAGAATATTCCAAGAATATCTTGGATAGATTATTCTAGAGATTTAATGGAGTGGAAAAGGAAAATAAATATAAATAAAAGTATTAATAATATTTAATTTTATTTTTGATATATTCAATTGACTTAATTTACGAATTAAGTAACTTTTGGATTAATTGAAAATAAATAGATTTAAATATTGGAAATTAATATTCTCGTCACATGGAGCATTCAAGAACGAAGACTGAAGACTAGAAGATGCATATGAAGATGGAATAAAGCCATGATAGTCGGGAAAATAATTTTCTAGCATTATTTTGACTATGTGATACTATGTGCTTTATTGCTTATATGCATGCTATATGTGTTTATTTTATGCACTAGATAGCGTATCCCTTTATTGTAAAAAGCTAAGTGGGAGAGGGGATGAAAAATTCCCATGGTCTCCATTGCTGTTCTCTTGGTGACTCTTATGGACTTTCGAAGTTCGTATAGACGAGTCATTGGAGGAGAATTCTTGTAATTCCTTTTACAAGAAACATTGATCAAGTTTATCAAACAATGCCTAATTTGTCTTTCTGAAACTGACTTCAAGTCGACTCATTCTCACCCCGGGGAGTGGAATGCAGCCAAAGCCACTTCGTCATGTGGATGACACAAATTAGAGACCTTCGTACCATTCTTTGATAGATGGATCGATTGTCTGCTCGGCTCCCTCATTTATGAGAGATAGGGTCGTTCGCATGGTGAATCACTGGTTAGAAACTTCGAGTTTCACTTATGATTCTCCGAGTCTTGATTTGCAGAAATCGAATGGATCTTGTAATTGGGAGTCAATTATAAAAGTGTCTTGGTGTAGTAAACGTCCACACCACGTGGCTTGCTATGCTAACGGATTTTGGATTAATTGATGTAGACAGTTATAAGTAATTGTGAAGAGTTGTGAAATTGTCGTAAACGTCCACACCACGTGGCTTGCAGTGACATAGCAATTCCAAACGATGTACTTTAGTGCTGAGTAATGGTTCACACTTAGATACGCGTTATAGTATTCTTCACCATGAAGTTACGCTGTAATCGATGTATGACCAAAGAAAATCTAATTGCTAAATCATTTGGGTGGGTAAACGTCCACACCACGTGGCTTGCCTTACCTGATGGGATTTTAGACGCAATTAGTAATTTAATGATATTATTTGAGGGAGATAATATCGGACATTAAATTGATTGTTTGTTTACATGTGCTTATAGGTTTAGAGAATAGCTATGAATACACTTTCTGTGATACTCAAGGAACATAAACTCACTGGTCCCAATTACATTGATTGGAAGAGAAATTTAGACATTGTCCTGACTGCTGAAGAGTACAAGTTTGTACTCTATGATAAATGCCCTGCTGAGCCCACGGCTGCCTCAACTGATGAGGAAAAGACAGCATATAGGAAGTGGAAAAAGGCTGATGAAATGGCTAGGTGTTATATTTTGGCTTCCATGTCAAATGTACTCCAAACCCAACATGAGCCGATGGACACTGCCCGTGATATGATGTCTAACCTCAAGGAGATGTTTGGGGAGCAGGATCGTGCGGCAAGGCAAGAAGCCATGAGAGTCCTCATATCGACTACTCAGTCTGAAGGAACGCCCGTTGGGGAGCACGTTCTCAAGATGATGAGTTTGTTGAATGAACTTGAGGTCCTAGGAGCTTCTATTGATGATGAGACGCAAGTCGACATCATACTCCAGTCTCTGGCCCCTAGTTTTGAGCAGTTTCGTATGAGCTATAATATGGGTAAACTATCTTATACTCTTGCGCAACTCCTGACTGAACTGAAGGCGGCAGAGGGGATCTACAAGAAGGGCAAGTCTCAAGCGTTTGTAGCTACCAAGTCCAAAAGCTTGAAAGCTGTTGGAGGTAGGGGCAAGAAAAGGAAGCAAGCCTGGAAACCCAGTGGTGCCAAGAGGAATGGACCACGAGTGGGGGCTAGTAAGCCAAGGGGCAAGTGCTTCCGATGCAACAAGTCTGGACACTGGAAGTCTGAATGTCCTCTCAGAGGTACGAATTTTTCTTTAGTCGTAAAAACATAGTCAGCGGTATTATCTACCAGAATTCTGGTGTGTAGATATGGAACCACTGACGGTATGTGCATTGTTTTAAATGCAGGGGTTCCAGAAAACCCGGCGACTTAGAGAAGAAGAGTTCGAGTCTACATGGGTGAAGCTGTTGGGGTAGCAGCGGTTGCAGTGGAAGACATTTATCTGCTTTTAGTAGTTTTAGGATTTCATTTCAAGGTTATTGCTTTATGTACCCCTTTATTTTGAAAAAGAACTTTTGTTCTGGTTTTCTTTATTAATGAATGGATATTTATTTCTTTAATCATTTCGTGATTTAGATAAGAAATAATGGTGTTATCTATTCTGGTACATTAGATAGCAATATATGAATGATGAATCCTTAGTCTACCACGATGCAACAAACCGTTATGTATAACTTGTTTTACTTATTAGATGTATTTCTTTATCAATCATTATACTTGTGAATTCTTAAACTTAGTAGTATTTATTCAAAAGTGATTCAAAAGGTCGAAATTGATTTGATCAATTATAGTTGGAGGAATGGACCTCCCGACCTAAGAATCAAATTTTGGAAGATGATACAACTAAGCTAGCCTTTCTGGATAAAGGATGGAATTCGGACAAGCATTGAGAATGATTTATGATTAATGCAGAAACGTGTGTAATTAGAAAGGTACGAGTCGTTCTTTTAAAGAATACTCGAAGATGGATTAGAATACTTGATGTGCCATAAAAGCAAAGTGTCATTCAGTAGACACAAAGCTACTATGGGGATCCTTCAAAGTATATCCATTGGAAGCCTGCGACTTGTTCGCGGAGGCTATCACCTATCTAAACAACACGTGGCATATATCAAGGATTGAGATTAGATCTCAAAATGACTGCACCATACACTGAAGTGTAGGCTTGGTGTGTCAGGAATAAGAAATGGAATTCTAATAGTAAAAGGACAAGTTTATTCGGAACCACCTATGTTCTATGGATATTTCTGGAAACAACGGCACATTCAATGTGGTTGTAGAATATCCTAGAAGAACAAGTAATTGTATGTTCAATAGTACTATGAACCAGAGGGGTGTCCTCGCCCGGTTCTTAGAGGAAGACTATTAGATGAACTGCAATGCCCTAACTGACAAGGTACCTTAGAAATGAGAAAAAGGAAAGACTGAGAACCAGCCTAACCGAGTAGTAGTACACCACTAACTGCACCTAATGTTATTACTATTATACACCGGAACGCCATTGCAGTGGGAGGTTGTTAAGCAACCGGAGATGTTCATAAGACTGGAGGAGTTTTGAACTCTGGATCTAGTAAACATGAAATCGATCCCTAGTTCTGCATAAGGGGGGCAGTACAAATCTAAATGTGCCTTCTTGGATAGCAATAAGTATTATTGTTAAGAGGCAAGATCATTTAGAAGTACAAGCTTAGTAAATCCGTTTTTTGGATTATCACAAAGCTGTAAATTGTGGAACTTGCGAATTGATGAGATAGTCCATTATATGGATTCATCAAAGGGCATAGACAATAAAAGGTGTATTGGAGACGTAATGGAAACAAGGTGGTGTTTCTCGGAATTTTGTGTAGATAACAATGTAAAAGTGTTGTAAGACATAAAATAGAGGTTGTCTAAATGAATCAAGATATAAGATTAAGATGAAGTTGGATCATGTTCTTAGAATCTTTCGATCTCTAGATAAGAACATTTGTACTTCTCTTAAGATATCTTATGTGATTATGGTTTGTTTTTGAACATGCACAATTCTGAGAAAGGTTATTGCCTTTCGGGAACAGAATGCATCTATCTAAAGGTATGTGTCTTGAACACATGAAGGAGATAGATATAGACAAAGCGGTTTCCTACACTTCGAGTGTGGAAAGCTTTGTAAATGCAGTGTTGTAAAATAAGAACCTGATATCAACTATGCGGTTAGCATAGTGGGAGGATATCAAAGTAATCTGGATAAGAAATATTCGAATGCTGTAAAAGTACTTGGAAGTACTAGATTACTGAGCAAGACGAAATCTTCTTAGATTACAGTTTCTCAGATGCAAAATCAGAGAAAGACCAGTGTAAGTCGATATCAGGCTATGTGTTCACTTTTAAAAGAGGTGGAGCCTAAGGATGAAAGAGTGATAAGCGTGATGCTTCTCGGACTCTATCATAAATCGAATAGCAGCCTCAGAGGCAGCGGAAGTTTTGGTTAGGTTCCGGAATGACCTCTGAACTTGGATATGATTCCTGGTTCACCAAAGGCTATGTGTATAGCAGTGCATGGTAAACTGGAAGAAGTCATAAGTTCAAAAAGGTGATGATAACACATAGAGCAAGTACCACCTGATTCGAGTCATCGTCTAGGGAGACGACGCTGTAGTCACCAAGATAACTTTAGAGCGGCAACCTAGAGTGCTCATTCACATAATACTTCTGGGAAGTATAACTTAAGCACGTGATGAGTATGGGAGTCGGGAGTTTGGAGGAAATGACTAGACCTTAGTACAAGTGGGAGATTGTTTGAGTTGTGTACTTAATGTCTAGATTTAAGTATCGGTAAACTCCCGGTCATAGCATTTAACCTATTTAATTAAATAAACAATTACTTGCATTTAATTATTATTAATTAATTATGCAAAATACATTCCTGGATTTCATACGTTGTAGTTAGTATGGTGTGTATGGGCACACAGAAGATCATACTATCGGTTACTCGTATTTAATCGAACAGTTGCTCACGACCTAGATGGACACGGACCAATCCATCGGTATAGTCGTTGTGTGAGAGAGAAAATAATTTATCTTAATTATTTTATCACACTTGTACACTTGGTGTATTGGGCGGATCGCTTGAGATTTATTGATTAGGATTGCCTTGGATAATCAATTTAAATCTCAGAGTATTTTATTCTTAATCCCCGATATTATTGCGGGTGTGTATATTTAATATTAGAGACTTTGATTTTCCAAAGGAATTAACCGATTTAATTATTGGGTTAATTACCGGTAAAATTGGGTCGCTATATTTTATATATGACATGCCGTGAATACTTGACGGGAAAGTGTATCCCGGAAGGGTTGATAATATCCCCGAGATGAGTTCATAAGGAATTATTGTGTAAACCTCATGAGTGGATTCGTTCCGCACAATAATAAAGGTTGAACGGTACTAGTCTCGGATATAAGAGATGAATATAATTTATTGAGCAATAAATAAATTTATTCATGGATATTTAAATCTTAAATACACGGAATAAATAATACTACCGGAGAAATATTATTTGATATAATATGGTTTAATATTGGGAGTGCAATTAATTTATATAGTGGAAAATAAATTAATTAATATTGATAAGGATTAATGGACTTGAGCAATGGGCTCAATTTAATTTTCAATATTGGGAGCCCAATATTCCACCTCCTTTTGATCCCCTACGTAGCCTATAAAAGCACTACATGGTCTTCACAATTCATAACTTAACCTACGCCAATCATAAAGTCTTGAAGAGTGAAGGAGATCCATAGGAGTTCGATAGATCTTCGCCCACACGACGTTCGGACGAGGTGCAAGGAATACGTGGGAAGATCGCAAGGTCATCAATCCGATTTCGTTTCTCCGTACAACGAATCGAAGGTAAAATCATAAACCCCCTTTTATGATTTATGTGCGTATTAATTGTGATATATACATGAACGCGCGATCCGGAAAAACGACGAACCTCGGGGACGGGGATTCGAGATCCCCGGCGAGGATCGAACGCGGCGGTCGAACCCTAGGGTTCGGACCGCCGATACCGCGGCAAGGGGAAGTTGGCTGGACGCCGGGGCACGCGATCGACCAAGGGTCGATCGCTGGGGAAGTCGCCGTGGGCTGGTGCCACGGCGGACGACCTCCCCGTCCTCCCTGCCGGCGGCGTGCACGCGGGAAAGCTCCGGCCGAAGCCGGGGCGAGCGATCGACCGAAGTCGATCGCGGAGGGCAGTCGCGGGCTGGTGCCGCGACTGGAGGCCCTCCTCCCGTCGGATGGCGGCGGTGAGTCGGCGGACTCACCGCCAGGGGCTGTTCCGAACAGCCCCACGGGGATGCACGCGCATCCCCGGCGATCGCCATGCACGGCGATCGCGAACCCCAGCCGCGATGGGGTTCGACTAGGGTTTAGCCACGGGTTCATCCCGCGGCGATGCTCTTGTCGAGCCCGGCTTCGCGTGTGGTTCGCGTTCGTGGTTTCCGGCGACGGGGTTTCGGTCGGGTTATCGGTTCCGCATATTTTTTGATAGCCCGGGACATCGAATCCCATTTTCGTCACAACACAAAAATTTTAACCCACTTCTATTCGTCACCGTTGAAACACCAACGTACAGTTGCCCATGAGTGAAAACCGGTTTCTTCAAAAACACACCAACATTAGTCAACAATTGACCTTGGCTTTTATTGATCGTCATTGCATACGATATCATCAACGGGAATTGTCTTCGTTGAAATCTAAATGGAATCCTCGAATCAGAAGGACTAAGCGTAATCCTGGGAATATACACAAATTCATTCGCGTTTTTGCCTCCCAAGACTCGTGCCTTTATAACATAAGTCCCAAGTTTGGTTACCACCAACTGAGTTCCATTACAGAGTCCTGCCGAGTGATCCATGTTTCGTATCAACATCACCGAAACTCCAACTTACACAAAGTAATAAACAGTCCACATCAATAACTAAACATCATGTTCATATGCATCAAGCATAAACAATCAATTAAATAATCTACATTTTCATTTTATGAAGAAAATATCATTTAATATAAACATTAAGTAGCATAACATCCATTTATATTTTATTTTATGAACAAACATAAAAACTTTACAAATAAGATAGAAATAACCTTTAACTTCAACTGATGATTCGGCAACCCTAAGCATTTGATGGTATTCAAGAATTCAGCGGAGTGAATGTTTGCAAACATATTCTCTGCATCCTCAGACTTTTCAATCGAATCAGCACTAAGATATATTCTTTCATCCGTAGAGTGCATCGAAACCATAAAATCGTTAATAGAATCAACTTCTTCCAAAGTCGGGGCCGAAATGGCCCTACCTTGTAAGAATTGCACATCTCCAATATGATTTGAGAAATCCGGATAAATTGCATGAACCATTGAACCGATGAAATCATCGAAAGAGGTTATGAGAAGGTCATCGGAAATTTCTAGACCGCAACCCCATCATTGTCGTCTCCTATAGTTCCATCGTCAATCGAAGACATCCAATTAGAGAATTCTCTTAAAGTAATTAAATCATTTTCGTCCACAAAATTCTGCAATCTCATATTAGTCGTCAACCTCAAGACTTTGCATTCTCTCCAAATGTTGGAGGAATTAATTGTCGCATGAACAATATCCTGTCTCGTACCTTTAGCAATTACCGGAAAAATTTGACGGAAATCCCCACCAAATACAATAACCTTTCCCCCAAAGGGCTTTTCATCAGCTCGCGGATCAGAACTTCGCATAATATCACGCATTGTTCGATCAAGTGCTTCAAAACAATGCCTACAAAATTATATAAAGTCAACTTCAGTTAGTTAATTTTCAGCAAAAGAAAATAGAAACACTGTGAAATATTAAATTTGAGAATGAGAGGCGTTTTATTACCTATGCGTCATGGGAGCTTCGTCCCATATAATCATTTTAGCTTGCTGAATCAACTCTGCGAGTTCGATTCTCTTGTTTATATTGCAGACTGACTCATCAGTTAAGTTCAAAGGAATTGCAAATTTTGAATGAGCTGTCCTGCCTCCGGGTAACAGAAGAGAAGCTATTCCACTAGAAGCAACATTCAACACAATATGACCCATTGAACGAACAGCGGCAGAGAGAGTGTTCCAAACAAATGTCTTACCGGTTCCTCCATAACTATATAGAAAGAAAACTTGTCCTTTTTTTTCGTGCAAAGCAGACATTATCGATTCATATGCTTGGCTCTGATCCTGATTGAGCATTCCGACCAGCCTGAAGTGCTCTTTTGTAAGTTTTTTTCGATCGTAATTCATCTCTTCCGCTATAAGGCGATTTCTATCGATAGCTTCATCGTGCTGCGAATACGGCATCTTGGGATAATCTATAAGGGTTTTACCTTTTCTTTGCATTACATCTTCAATTTCCCTCAAGCAAAATTTTTTAATTTGATCGTCGCTGAGAATCAAATCTGTAAAAAAAGAGAAGAAATAAAAACTCATATTAAGGACTCTTAGACCCGGTGTATAGTGCATTTATGTCGTCGACACGGGAACAAACTGTAAAGAATGAATTGAAGATGTTAATAATTATATCAGGAAGTTCCAAACGAATACGATATTGATTTAAGATGTCTGATGCGAGGAGATGGCTGCAACTTTCCCAAAGAATCTCTGGCCGACTGACGGAATCAGAAGTTATCAAATTCACAAATAAAGATCGAAGCATTGTTTCTGAACCCCAAACTGCAGCTTCTTCCATGGCTTTAACAAATTCCTTATCGTCATCAATCAAACCACGGGCGAAACAGGTTTCTCTAAAGGTTTCATATCGTATCCCGTTATAACAATAAATATCATCATACGATTCACAACCTTTCACAACATTCAGCAGAAGTCGCATATAATACACCTCCCCACTGCCTGGATGTACATAGTTCAATCTCCCGAGAGCAATTCCTCTCTTCCTTGGCCGCCAAGCACTTTCCTTCTCATCCAAACGAATTTCATAGGAAACTCATCGTAAGTTATCACTTAGGCTCGTTGAAATTTCTTGTTTGCAATCATCCAGGTTGTAAACGTAGTCTCTTTACCCGCGGCTCTGGACACAACATTCGTAACAGACGATCCTTCCTTAAATACAACAATCTGCTCGTCAAGCAGATGAAACTTCAATCTCACAATGTTAGTCTGGTTGAAATGAATTTCATATCCATATAACCGCCACACCGCTTCCGACGCAGATACGTATCTGCAATCTAAATATTGCTTTATTTCATCAACAATTTTATTTCCAGCAACGTCATTGTGAGACTGATAAAAAACGGCAGTTGCTCGATTGTGTCCTTTGTGAACGTATTTGAACGAATATTTAATAGACCGCAAACGATTGCACCACTCCACGTTAATATGCGCTCTATATTTTTTCAGGAGATAAGGGTTATGGGGAACAACAGACCTGCAAAAAAATGTGAACCCAAAGATATTATTAGAAGATGAATTCTATACAATGGCATTCCGGACGAAGTGTTCAAAGATGAATTTTATTTTTTATTATCTATGCATAAATAAAACGAAACATCCTAAAAGCATACCTATTGTCAAGTTCAATTCCTCTCTTTAATATGTCCTGCCATCATCCCTTCTTTTGTAAACGACAAAGCCATCATTATCTACCGTTGTGCGATAAACGTATTTCTTCGGAATTTTTTTTGTACATCGACATCCATCCATGCACGGTGATTTTTTATTTGCTAGGTCACACGGACCATGAATAATGAACTCACTGACCGCGTCATGATATTCCCGATCTTCCTTGCAATCAGGAATCTCCGCAGATATAATACCGTCGATGACATCTGCACTTGCTGTCTGGGGGAAATTTTTTATGAACAGTAGAATATGAGCATGCGGCATTCCACGCTTCTGAAACTCGATAGTATAAACAACTGAAAAGAAGAGTTAAACACAATGAGAATATAAAGCATTAAGCTAATTAAATAAAAAAAAATGAAAATTAAAAATAGATAAAGGATGCACTAACTCGCAGATTACTCCCCAAACAGTTTTCCGTGACGAATATCTCTCAACATATTGTCTAACTTAGTGTGGAACATTCGAGAAAGAATAACCGGTCAATGATTTGCAGTCAATCCTCTTTCTTTAACATACGTATCTATTTCATCCCACTTCGGATTACACGTGAAAGTAATAAACAAATTTGGATATCCTACCCACCTACATATAGCCATTGCGTCATGATAATTCTGTATCATGTATCGGGCACCGCCAACGAAAGAAAAAGGCAAAATAATCATTTTACCAGTATCTGCCAGGTTAGTTTCTCCACTACTTAATGCTTCGCCCAACGCAGCGTAAGAGTCACATCTGAAATCCTAGTATCTGCCAGGTTAGTTTCTCCACTACTTAATGCTTCGCCCAACGCAGCGTAAGAGTCACATCTGAAATCCTGCTGATGATTTTTCATGTAAGTAATTTTGTACGACTCAACCATCGTATAAGCGTCAACCAAGAATTGTTGAAATAAACGTCGTCCAAAAAGAATATAGGAGATTCAGTATCCCTCTCCTGCAGCATGTAAGAGAAGTACTATTTCATTAAAACCTTTCTTTTTCTAACTTCTTTGCTCCTAGTCGTTTTACAATGAGGAACGTTATCTCTAAATCCGCCTTCTCCGAAAAAATATAGCAAGGGATACTGGAGCGGCAGATACGACACATAGGGCTGGAAACAAACCTCGAGTCGGGGCGCTTGATGAGATGCCCCATTCATAATTTAACATTTATCATATATCCCACTCTTAAAAATAGTTTATCATCTACCCCGTTATTTATTAAAAGAAAATATTAATTATTTTTACTTCTCCTTTCTTCCCGTAGAAAAGAAAAGTAGCTGCCCAAAATCCTCAATTTTTCAACCCTAATTCACGCTCCCACAAAATTTTCTACTGCCATAGATAGCTGCGAATTCAAGAAAACTTGGAATACAATATGTTTTAATTCAATCCTCAGCTCATTTCCTCCGCGAATTTCGGCCCCTCGCGAATTTATTGTTCCTTAATCAAATCAGTGAATGCTTGTTGTGTCCCCCATATATTTGGTTCAGAATCATTGTCTCTCGACTAGTGTAACAACTTAATTCGTTCTAAGGTGAGAAATTTATTTATGTGATTTTGATTTTTGTCCTTTTTTTATTTTTTGCGAGATTTTATGTCTGCAATTGTGTTTATCTCCTTAATTGAAATGGCTGAAGATTAAATGCATGTGATGCAGGTTATTGGAGATGAGCAGAGAAATTTGGTTATCGGTTTGCTCTACGGGTGATTTTATCTTCCGCGATGGCGTTTTCTCTTGGGTGTTCGATGGTGGGATTGAACGGGGTAAAGTAATTCCATTTCCAGTTCCAAAAAAAAAATAACCTATTTAGAGCTTTACCGTAAGTTGATTGAGAAGTTAAGAATTGATTCATCCATGTACGACATGGTTTTGCGCTGCCTTCACCCAACTGAAAATTAAGACTCAGTGTTTTGCTCGTTTTTCGTAATGTTTTTTGGCTTGATTTTGTGTATATGTGTTAATGTGTATGATTATTTATAATTGCTTATTATTGTTGTGAAGGAGTTTACGTGCGGTATTGTCGAGTTTTTGGTGTTAAAATGCAGGAGAAACGACTAAAACGAGACACAAACCGAGCTGGAAAGTGCAGCAACTTCGAGCACTAAACTGTTTTCACTCCCTCCGAATCTGGAGTCTTGGCATACATGATTGGAAAGATCATGAAGTTTAGTTTTCGATGAATTTTGAATCAAGAGAATCGGGGTTCGTATTTAAGAGATATGCCGAGAACCGTAAAACTGCGCATGAAGGAAGGCATTTGATCAAGTTGTTCATGAGCAATGTAGCCTTGATGCAGGATTCCAGGGCGGACCGACCGGCACGGATCGCCTGATATGACAGATTGTAGGTGGTTCTCGAGACAGTGACGACGAGAGGCTTAAAAAGACGCATTTGGTGTTAGATTTATATTGATGTTGTTGCAAGTTATTTATGTATTGTTTCATATAGCAACAAAATTATATATTGTGTTTGATGAATATATTATTTATATGAATTTATTTAAAATTATATAGAATACAGACTATAAATTTAAATTGTTGTGTTTAAAAAAAAGTAAAAAAAAGTGGGAAAAAAATTATACAATATTTTATTAGTTTATATTGTCTATATAATGTTTTCTTATATGACTAATTTGCATGAAGTGTATGTTATTATGTGATGTGGGTATATGACAGTCATGAATAGGTATATGATTCCTTTGACTTTACATTATTCATGATTCTCACACGTTGCTTATGGTTGATTTAGATTTGATTGTTTCATAATTTATATATGGTGATAAGTTTGAATTACATACTTAAATCCACGAGTATTCACTACTATCATACATAATAAATCATACATACTAGTAATTTATATTGTCTATATGATACTTTCTAGTACATAGCTAATTTACATGAAGTGTACATTATTATGTGTTGTGGTATATGACAATCGTCATTAGCAGGGACGGAACTACATTGGGTCCAGGGGGGTCACTGGCCCCCCCTGAGCAAAAAAAAAATTACTCCTATTTATTATGTGTATGTGTGTATGTAGTGTATGTCGTGTTGTTAATTTATGGTGGGCCCCCCACCCACACACTCATACAGTATGTGATTATATATATAAATATAATATTTTTATATTTTAGTTTAGCATTATTTTTTTATTTTACTAAATGATTAATAATGATATTTATGTTAAAAATATTCATATAAACATTATATAATTTTTTTACTATAATTTTATACTATAAAGTTTCTAATATTTAAAATTAAGTACTCTAATCTCTAACTATCCAACTTTCAATATCATTTACAATAATAAATTTAAAAAAATTATAATTAGATTTTCCCATTAAAAATTATTAGTTTAATTTTAATTTAATAAGCACACTTTTATAGTTATAGAGATTAAAAAATATTTTTTTTTACCTTTTTTTTACCTAAAGAAAAGACCTAAAATGAATTTTTAGGTTAAAAACTTAAGAAATTGTGATTAAAAATTTAAACCTATGTGAATAAAGTGTAAATAAAATTGTATTTTTTAATATAAAAATTAAAGTTAATTATATTTTTTGAAGGGTGTACACGATATTGTGCATATTAAATTGAGACGGAAAAATACTAAAAATGGGCCCTCCCGACTGAAATTTCTGTATCCGTCACTGGTCATTTGGTATATGAATCATGTTATAAGAAGTTGAATAGCATGGTAAAATTCTTATTCTTTTAGTGATGTATATTTATTTTAAATACATAATAGATCATGTAAAATACATTTTATTTGTTATACATCATACATAATACAATTAAAATTTTGTTTCATAATTTTAATTTTAAAACTATTATAACTTATCACGTTAATCTCACTACTATTCATTCATAATAAATTTAATTTATTAGTATAATTTTAATTCTCTCTTTTATTTTCAATTTTTTTAAGTTTCCTCCAAAATTTTGGATTTTCCAAAAGTGGAACATCAAGTCAATATATAATGCACAAAAAACCGAGGAGTGAAATTCCCCAAATTCCAACTCAGCTTGAACCTCTAGGGCTGGGCGCGGTTCGGGCCGGGCTTAAAAAATCCAAAACCCGGCCCAAAACCCGAGTACCTCGGTCCGAGCCGGGCTGGGCTTTTGAAAGTTAGGGACCGACTTGAACCCAAACCCAACGGGCCGAGCCGGGTTCTCAAGTTTTTTCGGGCCCAAATTACTGTATAATTGAAAATTTTAACAAATATTTTTTCATTACAAAAAAAAGTTAAAAAAGACAATAAAATTACCAAATTTTCAATATTCCCTCTATAATAAAAGTCTAAATAAAATATTAAAAAGAAAACAAAATCAATCATTTTTATGATTACCGTCTTATTAAAAATTTCTATGAAAGATGATTACTGTCTTATAAAAATTAATAAAAAAATTGAATTTGTAAAAATAGGAGGAAGAGGTGTCGATGTTGAGACTTGGGAGAAGCCGAGGAGTTACGGGCCTTGCAACGGGTTTTGCTTTGAAGAAGAGATGGTGACTGATTTGGCCTTGCGGCGGGTTTTGCTGTGAAAAAAAGATGGTGACAGATTTTTTTTAGAGATGGCAGATGAATGTTTTCACTTTTGATCTAATTTCCATAAAACCTAAGTTTAAGAGTTCAGCAAATACATTACAGCCCATAGCCTAGTGAAACCTAATGGGCTCGTGATTTATTTTCAAAAGCCTACTTGCATGAAACCTAATGGGCTCCTGATTTATTTTCAAAAGCCTACTTGCAAACTTAAAGTATATACTAATTAAATTATACAGTAATATAAAATTTCACTTATTATTTACGCATATGCGGTCCGGGCCGAGCTTTCGGGCCCAAATATTTTAGGGCCCGGGCTCGGACCGAAATTTCAATTTTCGGGTCGGTCCTTTTTCGGGCCGGTCCCAAAAAAAATTCAGCCCGGCTCGTTTCAAGCTTTTTTCGGGTTTTCGGGTCGGGTTTTCGGGTTTCCGGGCCCAGACGCCCACCACTATGAACCTCTAAGATCATAAGACTGAAATTTAAAAGCATTCGTGTGTCTTATTCTTCTTCTCAATTTGTTGGATTTCATTCTCCACATCTACTATGAATTAAAATTTAAGTTTTAAAATTTACAAGAATAAAATGACTGAAATCTAAACTTTTAAAATTTAGTTTAGAGACAATACAAAAAATGAAATAAAATCTATACTTAAAATAAAAATCAAATCTACTACTCATTCACACCCTCCTTGAATTTAATTCTAAAAACAATCTTTCAGTCAAGCCTTGTTCATCAACACCACCGCACCATCGTTCATACTCGTAAAGTCGATACCAGTATCGCAAAGCAGCACTCTGAAAAGTCAAAGATCTCTGAATATTCACACCAAAGGTTCAAAATCAGAATATACCAATAAAACAAACAAGTCATAAAATTTCTTTATAAGTTAAATAGTACTCCATATATATCAGTACTTACATTCAGAGAATTTCTTTTTGAACATAATTGGAAGACAAAATGTATATGCACAAATGTGCATATTTTGGAACATGTGATTCAAGTATATTCACAACTAACACTGCACCATGAAATGAAGTAATTGAAAATAGAAAATATGAAATAAAAGGAGTAATCAGATGATGTCACTTCTTAACCCAAATGGATCAGCAACAAGTTCACTTAACCGAAACATACAATGACTATGATTGAAGGTTGGGCATTAAAGAGAGTGCATTGTGCTCTCCTCACCTCATCAAACTATATGTTTTACAAAAAGAAAATACACTCCAAAAATGAGCATCATTGAAGTAAGCCGCATAAAATGAGCAAAATAATGAGTAATGTCGTATAGTTCCCCACATTCTTATAAAATAACTTTTTCACCCAAGGGTTAATACCTAGAACAATTCTAACAAAACGAAAGCACAGATATCACCCAAAGGTCTCACCATCTTTTATCTCGACTTGAATGTAAGGTTTTCCATTTTTGTTCACAATTTTGTAGGGAACAAGCTTCATGTCCTTGAACTTCTTTATCCTCAAACTTGTGGATCAAAACAAATTCCAACACTCCTTGAATCGGTAGATTTGTCGAAACCTCGCCGCCACTTCAAAAAATCAAACAAAAACCGAAATAATAATTCACACTAATTCCTCACAACACTGACAAAATACAACATCAAACAACGACAAACGAAAACATACAGATTGCAAAACGACAAACAGAAAAACAAACACAAACACACTCGTACAAGAAAGTCTCAAATTGAAATCGTGAAGGGAGGGAAAATGAAGTACATATTTCTTCTATTTAATTTCCCCTAATTTTAGTGCCTAAACCCTACATCTAACACAACAAAATATCAAGTATATGAAGAATTAAAATGTACCTGAATCGGTTCACGCCCGAGGGTTATGTAAAACAAAAATGCAATATAAAGTTCGAAAACCAAAATTAATAGCAACAACAAAAACCCTTGTAATATAGAGTAAGAAAACTAAAAATACAACCGTCTCACCCTCAAACATACAAAAATACAAAGAAAACTTGTAACTGTCCCGCTGAGATTTTCCAGAATAGATGAAAAGAGTTACATAAAAACAGCCTCCATTGACACAAACACCGAACCCAAAATACAAACAAATGACGCCTAAAAGAGTTGAATAAGGTTACCTAACAAACAACCCAATTGATGGACTGAGAGAATCGAATGACGGTCGCGGTGCTTCATTCGTATGGAATCGACCTTGGTTTGCCTTCCAACCGTCGATTTGGCCGAGAAAGAATCAAAAAAATTCTAAGTTTATGAAATCGATTTGGGAGAGGGAAAAGGTTTATGGAATTGAATGGAATCGACAAAGGTTTTTCTTGGTTCGAATGGAATGCAATCGACAATTTTCTCCCAAATTTTGCTTTCTTTGTTTTTTTCTATTTTGTTTATCGGGCAGAGTTTGTGAAATTTGGGAAAAAACGGGCAACTAAAATTTACTAAATGAAAGGTGAAAAATACATTAAATAAACAGAAAATGTAAAAAATAAAAGAGGGTATTTCATAAAAAGTCCCTTTAAAATAGGCCATGCCATAAATTGTTCCCCTCGAGTCAAAGCTCGACTCGAGTTCGGTCAAACTCGAGCTCGAGTCGAGCTCGAGCTGAGCATTATTCTATTCGAGTCGAGCTCGAGCCCCAATCATGAAGAATCGACGCTCGTATATAAAAATATTTAATTAAATATTTTAATATGTGTATATATATCGAGTCGAGTCGATCTTTTCGAGCAGTTCGAGTCGAGCCGAACTCGAGCAATACGAGCAGAGTCACTCGAAAAAGCTGGTGTTGAACTAATCGAGCGAGCAAAAGTCGAGCGAATCGATCGAGCCGAACTTGAGCTGTTTGATCGAGTCGAGCTCGAGCATGGAAAAAAATTCGCGAGCCGAGCTCGAGCACCCTCCCGAGCAGCTCGTCGAGCTCGAGCTCGAGCCTGCTATTTTTTTTCCCGAGCCGACTCGATAAGCTCAAAGCTCGACTCGGCTCGGCTCGTTTCTAGCCCTGTCGACACATGAAACTCATTTATGCGCTGTAAAGTCTTTTATCGAGTTTCAATAATAATATCCATGTGATCCTTTAGGTTATCAACATCTCCAACAATTAAGGCTGCCACCTCCGAAACAGATGGCAAGTTGTATCGTTGGCCATCAGAACTCCTTCGGCAAATCAACCTCAGTTTAATCTCATCTTCAGTCCCCAAATTTTCAGTATGTTCACGTATCATTTCACCGGCAAAGAGAAACCAAAGAACCAAAATATTATTCTCATTCAGTACGCTCTTGAGAAGGGCGACGATCTCAGAATGAAACTCGGCCTCTTGAAGCTCAGTCTGATCGTCTGCAGCGTTACTGTTAAACAGCCAATGCGATATTAATTAAATTTATCATAATTTAAATAAAAAAATTAAAACTGTAAACCCGATGCAAATAATTGAATACCATAAATTAATCAAAACATCTAACCTTATGGAATTAATCCTGTTTACTACTTCATTTTCAGTGTTGTAAATGTACAGTTGAGCAAACATAGCTGATTAAAGTCGTTTTTGTAGCGTCACAAATCAAATAAAATAAACGAACTAGTTGCTAAAGCAACTCGCCCGAGTCGATCTCTCGAGGAACACTACTATCGGCGTAAAAGCGTTTAATTGTTTGCAACTAAGAAGCGAAGAGAAATAGCATAATGCGAGAGTTGAGTTGGTTTTTGTTTTAATCTAAAATTATCTAGGGAATTTGAAAAGACGAGAAAGTAAGTACGAAAGCGAGAAATAGTATTTTTAAATCAAAGGAAGATGAACTAGGGTTTCGGGAATTTCAATTCTCTACTTCGGTTATGAATTCGATTTTATCAAATAGAACGAATACGTCCGTCGCCGGTTGGTACCAATTCAATATCGAAATTTGAATTCAAATCCTAGTAGGAAGAATCGATCAACCCTAACCCTAGGCGAGGAATTTAGCTATTCATGATTTTAAACGAAGAACAATTAAAGTGTTGAAAAGATGAATTCATAAAATCGATTTCCGGAAAATAAAAAAATGAAAATAACCAAACAATTAACCGAAAAAGAAATTGAAGAACGAATGAATTGAAAGAGAAGAAAACGTACTAAGATTAATATCAAGAACAATGAATGGCACCCGTCGGAGGCGAATCCAACTTTTGCCGAGATCCGATTACAAGAGAATTCAAAATCAACGATCGATAAACCTAGATGAAAGTGAGTCCAAAGTCTCTCCAAAAGTGCGGTGGAAATATATGAAAAACGATCCTAAAGTTTCTGGGTCGAAGCCCTATATATAGGTCGTCAAAAGGCCGAGTCAAAATCGCGGTCAAAGGCTGAACAGGGGGAGCAAGCGATCGCCTGGGGCAGGGTGCGCGATCGCTCGCGTCAGGCAGGAGGCGATCGCTTGGGCTGGTGCGCGATCGCCTGGCGCGGGGACAGGATTCCTGGACAAAGGGGCAAGCGATCGCCTGGTATGGGGGGTGCGATCGCTTGGGGTGAAAATCCCAGATTCTGGAGATTAGATGATGCGATCGCCTGGGGCTGAGGAGGCGATCGCCTGGGGTCCTGGCAGGCTCCTGGAATCTGCCGTGCGATCGCGCGGGGACATGGGCGGTCGCCTGCTTCTGGGCTGCACCGAACTTCGCTTCGACTCAACTCGTTCTAGCTCCTTTCTTCGTCCTTTTCGCATTCGCAAGCTCACGTACCTGCAAACTCAACAAACGCATCAACGTACCAAAGCTACGAAGAATATGCCAATAACCAACTAAGTACGACACAACGCACGCACAAAAGACACGGAAGATCGACACAAAATCACAAACATCAACTCCCCCACACTTAGTTTCTTGCTTGTCCTCAAGCAAACAATCATAAAAGCAAGCGGTACGTCCCAAACATATACATGTCAATTACTCACTCGAATTCTCAAAACCACAAATAAATCCTCGATGCGTACGGAAAAAGGTAAAGTGAACAACCATCAACCCACAATGAACTAGACATAATAAAGATCACCTAAGCGTCATCACATGTCACAATATCAAGTTCCCTCGCAAAGATTCACTCTTTCTTCTTTAACTCTCAAGAATAGGTCACTCATAAGCACACACAAGCGAAAGAACACGAAGTAAACTTGTGTATTAAAACAAGGAAAGCACGAAAGAATCAACGACGAGCTTCAAATAACATCAAATACACCTAAGGACACCAACTAAATACATGCTCAAATTGCACTCTCCACTAATCAAGGTCTACTATCTTAAGAATCATGGGTGATCGACAAAAATAGGTGTAACGGGGCTCGGCTAAAGGTATTCGGGAATATTTGGGAAAGAGTGGACTAACTCGTACAAGAACGTACCTCCAACACAATCAAATATCCGTCTCACGCACAACACCCCCTTCCACACCATATGCAACAAACGAACTCATCAAAGCCGCATCAAACATCCGAGCAATTAATTAACACCAACATTCGACTCTTTTTATTATTTCTCTCTTTTTTTTTTTTTTTTTTTTTTTTAGAGACTTATAACATGTCTCGATTCTTTTCTATTTTTTTGGGAGACTAAACTTGTCTCATTTTGCTTTTCTCATTTTTTTTTTTTTTTTTTTTTTTTTTTGGAGACTTATAATATGTCTCGACTAATTACAAAACAAATCGTATCGACACCTTACATCCCCAAATACAAGACCTCCCTTCTCTCCTTCGTGAATTATAGGACAACAAGAAAAGGCTAAATGTAGGCTCAACGGGGTTACTAGGGTGTCCCACGACGGGCTCGGGGTCAAAACATCGAAAAGCGGCTAAAAATGGTAATCCTAGTCGATCAATACCCAATCACATTCAAAATCAAGTAATTTATGACGTACAAGTCTCAAGTAACAACCTAAGCATGCTTTAGCTATCTCTAGTCCATACGGGTGCATAAGATGTAGAACAAAGAAAAGAGAAGCTCAAGAAATCAACGAGAAGTGTCACACAACGAAGAAAGCTATAATGGCTCAAATTCTCACAAGGTCATTTGGAAAGTGAAACGATGACATGCAATTATCTCAAGGTCACTTTACGGTGTCTAATCACGGAATCAACAATTATTCATAAACCGACCTCTAGCATCAAAAATCTATCGTACTCCAAGAATCGAAATAAAGCAACTAACATGCACGGGGGACACAACAACTACACTTTTATGAAAATCATATCTCACAAAGGGGGGCGATCACTACTAACATAAAACAAGTAAAAGAAAACAACTAAAGCACGACAAAACACATAGAAAGATAGGAGAAGGGAAGAAGAAGGCAAACCCCCCCACACTTGGGCTAATCCATGTCCTCGTGGATGAAGCACCCTCCTATGAGAGCACGCGTCCAAAGAAAGTCGACCTCGGGATGTCCACAAGTGAGGAGTAAACAACCTACACGCCAAAAACTAAACGAAAACCACAAAAGCAAACCAAGTAATAAAAAGGAAACAAGAAAGAAGACACGACTCACGACACTGAAAAACAAAGAAAACCTATATACATACCGCGACCGTACGAAAGTACGGTCGATCCTCACGGCTCGGGTGGTGGATACTGTGGCCCTCGGAACATGGCCATCATCTGAGCGTACTGGGAGACGTGATAAGCGTGCTCGGTGTCCTCACGGGCCTGCCGGCGGGCATTCTCGGCCACATAGTAATCATGATGAGTGGCCTGCTGAGTCTCGATCTGGTCGAGACGACCATTGAAATGGTTATACTGAAGAGTTGCTTGGGCCTCCATCCGGGTGAACCGTTCATCAATGTAGGTCCGAGTAGCTCCCGAGGTCGTCCGAAAGTCCTCCCGCATATCATACTCGATCTCCCTCCTACTAGTCTCTGCGTCCTCGAAACTAGTGCGCATATCCTGAAATTGGTTGATCATGTCATGGAAACCGGCGGTATAGGACGGGTACCGCGGGTAGGGAATCGGATCTCCGTATCCCGAGGCATGTCCTGTCTGTGGTAGCTGGGACGGGGGCTGAACCGGGGGTACGGTGCTAGTCGAGGTGGCATTCCTCGGAGCTCCTTGCGCGATACGTGCAGAATGAGGGCGGAACTGGCCGTCCTGGTCGAGGAGATGAGAACCGTGAAGCTCCTGCAAATCAATCGGCCGAGGTTCCGAGTTGTAGTCATCCGGAAGTGTGTCGGGGTCGTCCAGGTCAATCCAAGTAAAGGAATGGGCCAAGGCAGTCGCAATGTAGAAGAAGGATGCGTGATGGGCTCCTCGCTCGACTGTCCTCTTCATCTGCCCTAACATGTAGTCGGTGGGAGAAGAAGGGTATCCCTTGTAGGCGCGCTCGAGAAGATAAAGCTCCGATTTGTTCACTTTGTTAGCTTCATCTTTTCCGGAGATATTGTAAGCGATGAAGCGATGCACGAGAAGCAAGGCCGGGTCGGCAATTTGGATACTCTTTCCGGTATAAGTGGGGACCGAGGTAATGGCCTGCCATGCCGCATTCTTGTCTGTTTTGTCGGGGATTGCCCTCTGAGCGTCATCAATGGGGAATTCGAAGCACACCTCAAAAGACTCTGCGTTGATCCGAGCTTCCCTTCCTAAAAGGCGACACGTGTAGATACGCCCACTCGAGTGCTTCTCAAAAGTGCATAGCATCTCTAGGCCAAGGGACGTCGAATATCCGAAGTCTTCTTGTGCAATAGTCCACAACCCCAACAATTTCAAGTACTTCTTCACATCGTCGTACACCCCCAGCTTCCTAACTAGGGACCAATCAAAGGGGCGGGGATACTCAAATTCGTGCTTGCGAAAGGCGAGAAGGCGTTCACCTTCCTTGTGGCTATAGATGGGGAAGTCGGCGCCGTACGTATCCCGGAGGTCGGTCCGGCGATTAGCCGGGGGCTGCTGTGGTGCCCGAGGAGGAGTTGGCTGTCTCTCCTCGTCGTCGTGGTCCGGAGACGCGTTGGAAGGGCCCACATCGGTTCGAGCCCTCTTTGAAGCCGGAGCTTTCTTCTTACTACGGGTAAACACCATATTAGTAATAAACAAATTACAAAGATGAAGAAGTTACCGGGATTGACGGGAGGGGACGAACGGGACTGCCGAGGTGAGTCGAAAATATTTCACGGGAATGCCGTGAATGGAGTCGGACGAGGCTACTGCGGATATTCACGGGGTTGCCGTGACTTAGTCGAGTAAGGGGGACGGGCTGCCGAGACGAGCTTGAATTCCGAAACGAAACTGTCGAAACTCGGGAGTGAATCGAAACGAACTCACCGGACGTTCACGGGGTTGCCGTGAATCGAATCGAAGGACGGAGATCGGTTTGCCGGAGTTGCTCACGGGACTGCCGTGAGTGGTGGTAGGCTGAGCGTAGTGTTCGCCGGCGGTGGTTCGGTGGTGGCTGCTCCGAGGACGGCTGCTTGGAGGCGGCGGCTGAGCAGGCTGAGAGTTGGGGCAGGGGTTTCGGATGCGGCTGTCTGAGCAACGGCGAGTCGACGGCGGCGGTCTGAGCAGTGGTGAGGTAACTGTCGACGGCGGCGGCTGACTTGGGCGGCTGACTTGGGTTGCTCGTGGCGGTCGGGGTTGACGGCCGAGCAGGGCTGGTGGAACGGCGGTGCGCTTATGGTGAACTGGAGGTGGTGATTGATGAGGATGATCGTTGCCGGAGTTGAGGTGGAAGATCGACGATGCTCGAATTTCCTGCAAGAAAGCAAAGAGTGACAAGGGAGGCGGATGTGATTAGGGCATCTCCCTCTTAATCAATTTCAGAAATAAAAAGAAATTTAATTAATTAAAAAAATTTTTTTTTTTTTTTATATTTCAGGGGGAAGCGAGCGCTTCCCCAAACCAGGCGATCGCCTGCTTCAAATAGGGCGCTTCCTGGAATGGCACCAGGCGATCGCATCCATGGGGTGGGCGATCGCTCGCGACGAGCATCAAGCGACCGCTTGAGGACGAGGCGATCGCCTGCTATAGAATCCAGAATCCCTGGAATTTGGATGATGCGATCGCCTCGTGGCCGAGCGGTCTCCTGCTCCGGGCTGATCTTCCCAATCTCGTTCTCCTGTCATGCCAAGACACAATTAAGCTCGGTTTACGTCGTGAGCTTGACGTCCGTGGGTAGGCCCCCACGTGGCACTCATTTTTAAAACCGAAAGAGCGACACGGTCCGTGGACTAGTCTCCACGCGACGCTCGTTTAGAGTCCCGAGCCGGACTAACGAGCTCTATTCATAAGAGACGTCACCGAGTAGAATCGACTCTACTCCGAACTTAATTTTGTCTCCCTCCATGTAAGGTTCGACGTACGGCTTTACCCGGTGCCCGTTAACTAGCATCGCTCCTCTAGTCTTCGGGTTATAAAGCTTGACTACTCCATAGGGAAACACCTCCATTATCTCGTACGGTCCACTCCATCTTGATTTGAGTTTCCCGGGAAACAATCGGAGCCTCGAGTTAAATAAGAGTACCTTCATCCCGGCGGTTAGTTCCTTGTTCTTTATCCTCTTGTCGTGAGTCGCCTTCACCTTTTCCTTATAGATACGAGAATTTTCGTAGGCCTCATTGCGCATCTCATCAAGCTCGGACAACTCCAAAGCTCGGGCTCCTCCTCCCTCCATTAAATCCATGTTTGTAGCCTTGATTGCCCAATAGGCTCGATGCTCGATTTCCACCGGCAAGTGGCAATGTTTTCCAAAGACGAGGCGGTAGGGACTCATTCCGATCACCGTCTTGTACGCGGTCCGGTAAGCCCATAGAGCCGAGTTAAGCCTCTCCGACCAATCCTTGCGGGAGGTTTTCACGGTCTTCTCGAGTATCTCCTTCACTTGACGGTTACTAGTCTCGGCTTGCCCGGAAGTTTGTGGGTGATATGCGGTGGCAATTTTGTGGTTGATGCCGTTCTTGACCATCAACTTCTCGAAGAGCTTGTTGCAAAAGTGCTTTCCGCCATCGCTGATAATGGCCTTCGGGAAGCCGAACCTAGAAAGGATATTCTCCTGCACAAACTTAAGCACCACTTTAGCATCACAAGTCCTAGTGGGGATTGCTTCAACCCACTTGGACAAATAATCAACACCTAGCAATATGTACTCAAAACCACAAGAAATGGGGAAAGGTCCCATAAAATCAATACCCCAAACATCAAAAATTTCAACAGCTAAATTGATGTTTAAAGGCATCTCATCTCTCTTACCGATACTCCCCATGCGTTGGCACCGGTCACAAGCTTTGCAATAATCGATTGCATCCTTGAAAAGAGAAGGCCAATACAAACCTGATTGAAGCACCTTGTGGGCTGTTTTGTGGCCCCCAAAGTGACCTCCACTCTCGTCATGGTGGCAACACTTGAGCACGTCAGCTTGTTCCTCTTCCGGAAGGCAACGGCGAATCACCTCATCTTTCCCGAACTTGTAGAGGTAGGGGTCCGACCAGAAGTACTCTCGGGACAAATGCTCGAACCTCGCCCTCTCTTGAGAGGTCATCCCTTCTCTTAGAGCTCCTGCAACCAAAAAGTTCACAATATCCGCGTACCAAGGTACCAGAGTCATAGCCATAGCAAGCTCATAAGGAAAAGAGTCGGGGATCGAACCATCAATACTTTCACCTATAGTCTCGGGGGGTGGCTCTAGCCTAGACAAGTGATCGGCTACTACATTCTCACACCCCTTCCTATCCTTTATCTCTACATCAAACTCTTGAAGTAAAAGAATCCATCTAATCAACCTCGGTTTGGCTTGAGCCTTGGCTAGCAAGTGTCGTAAGGCTTGATGATCACTATGGACAATAACTTTAGACCCTATGATGTAAGACCTAAACTTATCCAAAGAAAACACAACCGCTAGCAACTCTTTCTCGGTAGTGGTGTAGTTGGTTTGGGCACTATTAAGGGTCACACTAGCATAGTAAATAACCCTAAGCAACTTATCCACTTTCTGCCCAAGAACCGCTCCTACCGCTGAGTTAGACGCATCACACATAATCTCAAAAGGCAACTCCCAATTAGGTGCTACGACTACCGGGGCTGAGGTAAGCTTCTCCTTAAGTGTATTAAAAGCTACTAGACACGACTCGTCGAACTTAAACTCAACATCTTGCCCTAGTAAATGACACAAAGGTTGGCTAATCTTAGAGAAATCCTTAATGAACCTCCTATAAAACCCGGCGTGTCCAAGGAAGCTACGGATGCCCTTAACATTAATGGGAGGGGGTAGTCGTTCAATAACCTCAATCTTAGCTCTATCAACCTCTATCCCCCGACTAGACACCATATGACCTAGCACTATCCCACTAGTTACCATGAAATGACTCTTCTCCCAACTCAAAGTAAGACTACTCTCAATGCACCTCTTAAGGACTCTATCGAGCTTACCTAGACAATCATCAAAGGAAGAGCCAAAAACAGAGAAATCATCCATAAAAACTTCCATAAAGTTACCTATCATCTCGGAGAAGATGGACATCATACACCGCTGGAATGTTCCCGGTGCATTGCACAAGCCGAAGGGCATCCTCCTCCAAGCATAGGTACCAATGGGGCACGTGAAAGTCGTCATCTCCTGGTCCTCCGGTGCTATCGCCACCTGATAATAACCTGACAAGCCATCAAGAAAACAATAAAATGCATGTCCCGATAGTTTATCAAGTAATTGGTCAATAAAGGGAAGAGGAAAATGGTCCTTTCGGGTGGCGGCATTTAACTTCCGATAGTCAATGCACATTCGCCACCCCGTCGTAATACGAGTCGGAAGGAGCTCCCCTTTCTGGTTCTCCACGACGGTGATGCCTCCTTTCTTTGGGACCACATGAACCGGACTCACCCATCGGCTATCGGCAACGGCATAGATCAGCCCCTCGTCCAGGAGCTTGTAGATCTCCGTCCTCACGACTTCCATTAGAACCGGGTTGAGTCGCCTCTGCCCATCTCTCTTAGGGATCGATCCCTCCTCTAGAATGATCCGGTGCATACACACCGAGGGGTCGATGCCACGGATATCTCCGAGACTCCACCCAAATGCTTTCTTGTTCTGCTTTAGTATCGCCACGAGCGCTTCTTCATCCTCGGCTCTCAAAGTGGCTGAGATGATCACGGGTTTTTGTTCCCCGTCTTCCAAGAAAACATATTTGAGGTGGCTCGGTAACGGTTTCAACTCCACCTTATTTTTCGGAGCCTCGATCTCGGCTTCTTGTGAGCTAGGCCGCACAAAGGTGGGATCCATTAATTTTTCCTCCTCGCCTTCAAGGCTCTCGGGGCTGCTCTCCTCTACGAAAGCGGCTTCCACTTCGTCATCAACGTGGTCGACGAAGGAGCAATTCTCCACGTAAAGGGCAGCGGGAAAGACTTTCCCCGTTCGGACGGAGAACGAGACTTTCTCACCAAGAACGGTCATCTCAAGCGCACCGTTCTTCACATCGATCACCGTGTTAGTGGTGGCCATGAATGGTCTCCCAAGTAGAATGGCGTGATCACGCCCATTCTCGGGAACTTCTCCAACATCGAGTACCACGAAGTCCACGGGGACTATTAATCCACCGACCTGTACCAAAATGTCCTCCACGATCCCCTTGGGATATCGAATAGAACGGTCGGCGAGTTGGAGACACATACGAGTGGGCTTGAGATCGCCCAACTCCAACTTCTCGTACACGGCGTACGGCATCAAATTTATTCCCGCTCCCAAGTCGAGCATCCCGGACACTTCCTTGCCATTCCCAACGGCAATCATTATGTTGAAACTCCCGGGGTCTCTCTGTTTCTCGGGGAGCTGGTGCTGAAGTATCGCACTCGCCACCTCGGAAACTACAACCTTCTCGTTGTCGATGAACTTTCTCTTCCTCGAAGCGAGGTCCTTGAAGAACTTAACATAGGATGGGATGTTCCGAATGATGTCGAGGAGAGGGAGATTCACATTCACCTTAGATAAAAGCTTATAAATCTCCGAGAACTGCTGATCTTGCTTCTCGTTCCTCAACCGATGCGGGTACGGTGGCACGGGAGGTCTATAAGGATTATCGGCCTTGTGTAAGGCTGCCCGACTCGTCTCGGGTGCTGGTATCGGAGTTTCTACCGGTTTCTCCACCGGCTTCGCCAACGGTTCCTCGATCGGGACTCTCTCCTCGGCTTCTTCCGGAGCCGGAATGTCCTCTTCTACTTCCTCGGTTGGCATTTCGACGTGATTATCAATGACACGTCCGCTCCTAAGCACCGTGACCGCCTTAGCCTGATACGGTTGGCTCGGAATCCAATCCTTCTGATTAGCCTGTGCCATCTCATTCATTCGGCTAGCCATCTGCCCAACCTGCGTCTCGATCCTCTTAATCGCCGCATTCTGGTTAGTCATATTAGACTCCACCCCCTCTATCTTTTGCTGGTTATTATTCAAGATGGCCTGAGTCGCGGCCATGAAGGATGCAAACTTCTCGTCTAAGTCTGAAGTCTTTGGTGGCACGTGCTGTGGCTGAGGTGAAGGTGGGTGGTACGACTGATGTTGCTGCTGGTACTGGGGCCTCTGGTAATTCTGGTTGTTTTGCCAATTCTGATTTCCCGAATTCTGGTACCCCTGATTCTGAGGTCGGTTCTGGTTATTGAAGTTCGTCTGAGAACCTTGCCCCTGAGTCTGTGGCTGATCTTGCTTCCACGAGAAGTTAGGATGGTTCCTCCAGCCCGGGTTGTAAGTGTTAGAGTAGGGGTCATTCCTCTGGTTGCCCTGCGGATTGTACCCCTGCATCGCGTTTACCTGCACCTCTGGACCGTAGTTCGGGTCCATCATTTGGGGTGGAGACGGCATGCTCTGTCCACAGGTGCTGGAGAAATGGCCAATCTCCCCACATAAGCTGCACGGCTCCACGTGATAGATCTGCCTCTTAGGTTGCTCCTCAGTAGTCTCCAACATCTGGACTTTCTTTGTCAGGTCGGCAACCTGTTTCGCCAACTGGGCATTCACATTCCCCTCGGGTCTGGCGTAGCTACTGCTTCCCCTTGAGCTCGTTTGTCTCGACTCAGCTGATAGTGACTTGAAGATCTCAGTCATCTCGTCACTGTTCCGACCACTGATATTTCCGCCAGCTGCGGTTTTCACCTCTCTCTGGTCCTCTCTGCTCAAACCCTTGTAGAAGAATTGGATGACCGAGGTGGGCGTGAGGTCGTGGTGTGGGCATTGCCTTAATAGGCTCCGGAATCGCTCCCAAGCCTCATGAAAGTACTCCCCCGGTTCCTGCTCGAAGGCGCATATCTGACCTCTCAAGTCGAAGGTCTTCTGCTGAGGATAGAACCGAGTAATAAACTCTCGGTACATGTCCGTCCAGGTAGTGATCGAGTCTGGCTCCAAGGATAGCAGCCAGTTCTTCGCCCTATCTCTCAAGGCATACGGAACACATTTCAACCGGAGCTGATCATCATCGAGTGCTCCGATGGGAAAGGCTTGCAAGGCTGTGTAGAACTCCCTGATGAAGTTGAGGGCATCCTCGTTAGTGGTTCCGGAGAACTGAGGAAGCTGAGCAAGATGGTGTGCCTTGAGGTCGTATCTCCGGGCGGCGTCACTCAGGACGATGCACGAGCTAGCTCCGTCGATATGCGGATGAGTCAAATCTCCAAAGAGGGGTGGCTGGGCACGGTTTCCGTTGTTCCCGTTGTTTCCGTTGTTTCCGTTGTTTCCGTTGTTTCCGTTATTGCCATTATTCCCATTGTTTCCGTTGTTCCCATTGTTGCCATTGTTGGGTATAGCCCCGTCCATGGCTGAGATTTCGGTCTCGGGTTCGGAATCGGTGATTGAAGAATCGGACAAAGTGTCGTCGCCTAACTTCGCGCACCGACTGATGCTCCTGCGTCGGTTGATATTCTCGATCACGGGTGCAAGTTCGGTAGTTTGACTTCTTGTACCTACCATGCACCAACAAAACCAAGAAAATAATCAAACGCACCTGAACAATGAAAGTGAGTAAAAGGAAAAATAAAAAGAAATTGTTGCAAACACCTAAACACTAATACTAGTGCCTAAAGTGTTCCCCGGCAACGGCGCCAATTTGATTAAAGTCGTTTTTGTAGCGTCACAAATCAAATAAAATAAACGAACTAGTTGCTAAAGCAACTCGCCCGAGTCGATCTCTCGAGGAACACTACTATCGGCGTAAAAGCGTTTAATTGTTTGCAACTAAGAAGCGAAGAGAAATAGCATAATGCGAGAGTTGAGTTGGTTTTTGTTTTAATCTAAAATTATCTAGGGAATTTGAAAAGACGAGAAAGTAAGTACGAAAGCGAGAAATAGTATTTTTAAATCAAAGGAAGATGAACTAGGGTTTCGGGAATTTCAATTCTCTACTTCGGTTATGAATTCGATTTTATCAAATAGAACGAATACGTCCGTCGCCGGTTGGTACCAATTCAATATCGAAATTTGAATTCAAATCCTAGTAGGAAGAATCGATCAACCCTAACCCTAGGCGAGGAATTTAGCTATTCATGATTTTAAACGAAGAACAATTAAAGTGTTGAAAAGATGAATTCATAAAATCGATTTCCGGAAAATAAAAAAATGAAAATAACCAAACAATTAACCGAAAAAGAAATTGAAGAACGAATGAATTGAAAGAGAAGAAAACGTACTAAGATTAATATCAAGAACAATGAATGGCACCCGTCGGAGGCGAATCCAACTTTTGCCGAGATCCGATTACAAGAGAATTCAAAATCAACGATCGATAAACCTAGATGAAAGTGAGTCCAAAGTCTCTCCAAAAGTGCGGTGGAAATATATGAAAAACGATCCTAAAGTTTCTGGGTCGAAGCCCTATATATAGGTCGTCAAAAGGCCGAGTCAAAATCGCGGTCAAAGGCTGAACAGGGGGAGCAAGCGATCGCCTGGGGCAGGGTGCGCGATCGCTCGCGTCAGGCAGGAGGCGATCGCTTGGGCTGGTGCGCGATCGCCTGGCGCGGGGACAGGATTCCTGGACAAAGGGGCAAGCGATCGCCTGGTATGGGGGGTGCGATCGCTTGGGGTGAAAATCCCAGATTCTGGAGATTAGATGATGCGATCGCCTGGGGCTGAGGAGGCGATCGCCTGGGGTCCTGGCAGGCTCCTGGAATCTGCCGTGCGATCGCGCGGGGACATGGGCGGTCGCCTGCTTCTGGGCTGCACCGAACTTCGCTTCGACTCAACTCGTTCTAGCTCCTTTCTTCGTCCTTTTCGCATTCGCAAGCTCACGTACCTGCAAACTCAACAAACGCATCAACGTACCAAAGCTACGAAGAATATGCCAATAACCAACTAAGTACGACACAACGCACGCACAAAAGACACGGAAGATCGACACAAAATCACAAACATCAATAGCTCTGTCGCTTCAGGTTGGGATTAAACTACCAATCAAATGATAATTATCGACATTTAATCTGAAAATAGGAGTTGCCCTTCCGTTGTTAAATGACTAGTCGATCTTCCCTCCCATTGAAGTGAAAGAAAAGATCATATTGTACATTTGCATTCCTTTTTGAAATTTCTTACTCATCGGACCATTTCCGTACAATAAATCTTTGTACTTTTGTGGAGGGTCCATGATGGCTGGTAACTTAATTTTACCTGAGTACGAAAAACAGTTTTTTAACTATGTTAATATATAAATAAAACAAATTATCTACAAAAAAAATATCATTATAAATACACAAATGACATAAAATATAATAACAAATACTGACCATGAACGCAACACAAATTATACTTTGGAAGCCCTGATAAATTTTTGGCCTTTTCTATTTCTCATCTCTCCAAAATTTAGCGCTACAATGACTACATTTCCAAACAGGATCGTCAATGTCGTGATAACCTTAAAAAAATGAAAATTTTAAAATTTTTATTAATTCCTGCTTATTAAAGAGTAATTTAAAAATAATGCATGCTGCTGAAAAAAAATTAACCTGGATATTTTGTATTCTCCTTAGCAAGTCCTTGATTATTCGCTGTGCAAGCACCTGGCTGGTTTTCTTTTTCCTTTCGCTTTGGAGCTCCGATTGTTCTGGTTTTCTTTTTCCTTTCGCTTTGGAGCTCCGATTGTTCTATTTACTGCTGAAGGGACTACATTATTGTGAATTGGAGCATTTGAAGTTGATCCTTCGCATGTCGCCATACCACTATTTATCAAAACTGAACTTTGACCACTCTCGACAATAGGAGATTTATTAGTAGATTCGCCTAAACAAATCATAAACTATTATCAGTCATGTATTCTTCAATAATAATATAAAGGTTAAAAATTTTGAAATAGATCGGCATACTACATTGGACTTGTACGCCATCGAATTCTTTACCCGAATTGACAATCTTGATCCGTCGTATATTCTGATCGGCAGTAACATTCACGGTAGATGACTCTAAAATAAAACCATCTGATTGTAGATATATAATAAAAAGATAAAAAGATTTAACGAAACACGTTGATCGTATAAAAATATAAATTGTAAAATAAAATGTATTTATTGTTTATTAACAACGTTGCTTGAAAATAATAAGATTACCAAAAGAGTTCGTGGTAGACGGAGCTTTCTTCTTATTTTCCGCTCGGTTGGAAATATTGTTTTTCCCTATAAGAATTAGTGAGAAATTATTATCGACTTTTCAAAATATACAGTTCTCAAACACAGTGGAATGATACAGAAGAACTTTTGTTGAAAATTCGTAAATCGCTTTCTCACATGATTTTTTTTCCTCTTGGTTGACATTGATCTCAAGAACTTGATATATACTCCTATATATTACTGTTAAATAAGAAATAGAGAGTAAATAATCATTAATCAGGTTGTATATAAATTGATCTCTTTATGTATACTACATGACAAAATAAGAAAATAAATAAATTCATAATAAGAAATATTTAGAATCAATTAGGGTTCTTCTCCAGCACGGGATGTTTTGGTGTAGTGTTCTTGACAGCACACGATGCTTTGGTGTCGTTTTCTTGACCAGCACCAGATGCCCTTGCCAACATTTACAATTCATTCATCATATATATAATGCCTAGGAAAAATATTTAAAGGTTATAAATATTAATAATTATTAGGAAGAATATAAATAAAAACATAACTTGTGAAAAAGATATTCTATTTGCGTGTGGTATTCACCTTACCTCCGAGAGGGGATAAACCATACAATGCGCATGGAGTTGATTATTTTATAGAATTTCTATTTAATATATATTTGATATTCTTCTTAATATTGAGTGCAATGGTTGTTAATGAAGTAATCCTTGAGAAATGATGCTCCTTGATTTTAATTTCCCAATTTGTTATTTGGATTCGATAGGTATGAGAATGTCACTTTGCCGACGAATTCTGGCGAAGACTTGTAGCAGAACTAATGATGGGCTTGGCTCATTAGCTGATTTTAGTAACCCTAATTTGTATTCTCTATAAATAGAAGAGGTAACACCTCATTAAAGAGACCTACACATTTCCCCAAAATTTCATAGATAGCATTATATCCTTGTTCACTACTCAATCCTCAAAACCTCTATTTTTAGTTGATAATTAAAAAACACGATTTTCAGACTATCAACACTGAGTATTTTACCGAGTAAAATATAATTTTGTTGAATTCAAGAATGAATCAATACTTCTTTTTAAATTATAAAAAAAATTATAAGTAATTAAAAAGAAGTACGTTATTAATGACAGATGTTTTTACTGTTTTTTATATTTTCTTATGCAAGCACCAATTTTTTTACAATATGAATAAGAATTATTTATATAATTTTATTACAGTATTTTTTTTATTAATAATTAAAAAAAACATATTATTATTTTAAAAGTTTTAAAATACATAGTGTTTTATATATGATTTTTTTTATAAGGAGGAGAGACGAGAAACTCACCCCACCCGATCGGAGGTCTCTTGATCGGGTATGATGTAAATCGAGGAATGTGCCCGAGTAGTAGACACATGTGCGAGAGAGCCAACATATCAAACCCCAGGACAAACTTTCATGATATTTCAATGAAAAATTATCTCACCCGAGATTCGAACTATGCATCGCCAGGGAATTACACCCACATCATCACATGTCTTACCACTCGTCTATGCTCCTGGGGACTATATATGATTTTTTTACAGTAACAAAGGGCAAAAACAAATCTTTGTAAGTCTGTTTGAAGATTTGTGTTAGTTTTTAATTTAGGATCTGCTTATTTTTAATCATTTTGTTTTTCTGATTAATAATAGAATAATTGATCTACTGGAATAATTGATCTACCGTAATACAATTTAATTTTTTATATAATATTATATAGGATAGTAATGGGTATGTTTTTAAAAGGGTATAATAGATATATTAAGTTGTGAATTAAGTAAAAATAATAAAAGATAAAATTTAAAAAATGTGTATTTAGTAAATTGGTGAACTTAGTGTTTTTTGAGTGTAAATAAAACCATCATTTAGATCACTACTATTTCATAATTTTTTTACCCTTTTTCTATTACAAATAATTGACGGACTTTTCTTATTGAGTATCTCACAATAGTTTATACACGAAACTTATTTTTATTTTATTTTTAAAAGTTATAAAATAATTTTTTTTTTAATTTCCTAACCAACAAAACAAAGTATGTCAACTTTGCTTACACGAGAAATAATTTGTATTTGACACTACTTTACTAGTATTACTTTTTTTATTAATTTGTCAACTTTAATACTAGTATTACTTTACTAGTATTAATTTGTCAACTTTGCTTACACGAGAAATAATTTTTTTATTTTTCATCATGCGGGCGTACTACTTTAATATTATAGTATAAAATTTTGTGTTTGCATCATATACTGTATTAGCCCGAATATTTCAATCTAAAATTATTTTCACAAGAAAAATATTATTTGTACTACTATGAATAGATCGTGTTCTTAATCATAACTTTAAACTTATTTTTATTTATAAAATTAAAATTAATTATTATATAGGGTCGGGCCTACAAGAGGCCGAGCTTACTAAAGCCCAAGCTCGACCTATATATAATATGAGCTTCATTTTTCGGCCCAAGCTCGGCTCGACCCTAAATAATATTAGTCGACCGAGGCTTTTCTTAGGGTCGAACGTGCCGAGTTAGGGTCGGCCCGACCCGATTGACAGGCCCACCTACGGATAGGATTTCGAAAATTTTGAATGCATATTTGTTGTGAAATGAACAAATATTTTAAATAATAAATGGACATTTAAAAAAAAAATTATCTTATATTATAACATAATCTTAATCTTTAGTCTAATTATAAAAAAAGAAGGATTTATCCAATCCACCCCCTTTATATGAGATCTCTTATTTAGGGTGGAAATATGCATTTTTCATGTTAGTCAAGAAACTACCGAATAAACAAACGGGATATAATAAATCATAATCCCAAATATTCACTTCATACTCCCCAAAACTGAAT
Source organism: Euphrasia confusa (assembly GCA_954870475.1). NCBI lineage: Eukaryota > Viridiplantae > Streptophyta > Magnoliopsida > Lamiales > Orobanchaceae > Euphrasia > Euphrasia confusa. The sequence goes on along the minus strand of OX940956.1, from coordinate 37,531,816 downwards.
CTTTTGTTCCGGCGATTTGCGACTTTAGAACTGTGATAAAGACGGACCAGTTTTTCTTCCAATTCACAACTCCTAGTGAACCGAGAATCAAGTCCACGCAATTTTATCCCTATAGGCTCACCTGTAATGAGATAAGTTTATTGGACACCCGATTGCAATCTGCAACCCTAGCTTTTAAGGTATGATTTTCGATATATGATTTTCATTTTTTCTCCCGTTGCAATAACTAGAAGTGCATCATTGTGTGTTTAGATTGCCTTCCAGGTTTAGGGTTCTGCGATTTTTGATTTAATTCTACCAAATTTAATAGTAATTATGGGAGGATTGAATCTGTGTACCTGTTTCAGTGTTCCTTACTTTACTAACTTTGGCAGCCATTGCTTCCGAGCTACGAGGAAAGTGGCAGGATAACAGACGACGACATGATGATATCAATGAAGCTCGATGGGACCAACTAACTCATATGTGTAGACCGCGGAAACAGAATGTATTGGGTCCTAGTGTGTAGGTTTTTTTGGCTCAAGGAAAACGAAGAAAAAAAATTAATTGAAAATGCAGTCCTAGCTCTTATTTCTCAAAAAAGATCTGTTTTTCTATTTCAAATGAGATTTTTCTCAATTTAAAAATTCATTTCAGGTGCAAAATATTCGTAGGTGTGTTGAAGAGATAGTGTTCACCCTTCACTTATTCTAGACTTGATTTGGAGGTTTGTGACTCAATTATCCTTCTCCCCATGAAATATTCTCATTAATTCGATATTATGTGCCTGGGCTGGTGCTTGAAATGCCTTATTTTTTTTGCCACTTAGGTTTCAAAACACATGAACCACTTGCTGAAGACACCTTTCTGCATACATCCCAAAACAGGTTTAACGCTGACCTGCTCTTTTATCTTCAATCTGTAATTGTCAGCATGTTATAAAATACTTGAAAATGCTTCATGGTAAAACCCTGATCCCTCGAGGTTACTCGTGTGTTATATAAATGATTGATTTCCCCTTCTCTGAGGCCGTGTTTGTGTTCCCATTGATCCCAAACGTTGTGAAGAGTTTAATCCTTCCACCATGCCTACACTTTCGATCGAGGGTGAGTTCAAATACAATTTACTTGAATCATAAATACATTTTTTGTGTGGAGATATTAAATTTCGTTAACATGCAGGTTCTAGAAGAACTTAACACGGCAGCCATGGGAATTGGAGGCGAGGAAGGTATAGTCCATCCTTTGTGCATGTGATGTTTGCATTTGTAGTTACTTAGTGTCATCTTGTTCTTTTTAATGGTAGATCTGGAAAACACCTCACTTGGCGAATCAATCAGATATTTTAGGTCATCTTTCTTGCACCCTTTGCTGAAGTCTTGCAAGGTATAATAATCATAAGCCGAGATTAAATTCTCCGATTTGCATTTTTTAGGAAGATAGTAAAATATTCATTTTATTTAAAAAAAAATTAATAGGTTTCCCTGCAGGAAGAGATTGAGAGTTCATATGCTGCTAAAATTCAACTATCAAAGAACTCCTCTCTAAGCTGGTAGACATTTACTATATTAATTGCAACACTGATTGAAACTTGTTCATAGACATAACACTTATTAGTGCTAATAGTTTAACCTTGATAACAATGTTGGCTTGGGTGTTAATACAATAATGGTTTTAACTACATGTCAGAATATGTTACATACACTGCACCAAATTGGACAGTGTAGTTGGTAGTTCAGAATTCATAAGTTGGGATATTTAATAAACAAACAAGTATTTAGTTGTGTAATAAACAAATTTCAAATCTATTACAAACATTTTACCTTTTTGCACAGTGTATATTGTAGTGCTAGATTCATAAAGTGGTTTAATCGTTTACGCACATGTAGTTTACTATATTAATAGTTGCACTGACTGAAACTTGTTCATGGACATAACATCTATTAGTGTCGATAGTTTAATCTTGATAACAGGGTTGGCTTGGGTGTTAATCCAATAATACAATAATAGTTTTAACTGCATGCCAAAATTTGTTACATACACTGCACCAAATTGGACAGTGTAGTTGGTAGTTCAAAATTCTTAAATTGGGCTATTATTTAACGAACAAGTATTTAGTAGTTTAATAGATAAATTTCAAAATTTATTACAAACACTCTTACCTATTGGACATAACACATATTAGTTCCAATAGTTTAACTTTGATTACAGTGTTGCCTTGGGTTATGGTAAATAAGGGTCTAACTGCATGTCATAATATATTACACACAGTGTACCGGCTTGGGCAGTCCATTTGGTAGTTTAAATGTAATTTGTGTGGCTGAATTACATCATAACATGTACTTATGTCAATTGTACTTGAGAGATTGATTGGTCAGTGACAAGAAATTGTCTTTAACCACAGTGCAAGTGTTGATGATTTAAATTAATTCGTGCTCATTTGTTTGCAAAAAATATTGTTTCTGATCTACATGTATATGGTCTGTTTAATCATATACAGGTAGCGGCCGAGAATTTGGACACAGTAGCAATGCATGATTTAATCCTGATTCCGTTGACCCACATAGTGTTACTTTTTCGTTGAAATGATTGTCACAATATTTTGATATTTTTTCATTGGAGTTTGACCTTGAAGATTTGTGTTATCAGTTTTCATAGTTGAAGTTTTCATAAGTAGGCTACCAAAACTTTTTCTAAATAGATTTGGAACAGTAAAACCAACAGACACCAATTCCAAAAGAAACAAGTGTATAATGTAAACTACAGTGTAAGTTAAGGTGATAAATAAACGTCACACGTCAACCTATATATAACTGGAAACATGGGACATTTTATCAAAACTTGAAATGACGTATAGTAGCTTGTGCTTAAACGTATGATGCCCAACTAACAAAAAAACAAAACTCCTAAAAAGTCAGGTTGTATCAATTATCCCCTGAAAGTTACTAAATTAACCAACACTGCCCATTTAACATCACAACCTAATATGGCGTCCTAATGCTCAGCTGCATGTCTGTAGTTTGTTCTCGATAGTGATATTGTCATGATTTTTAGAGCCACACACGTACGATGACTGTTCATAGCCAAGCAATACACATGGTCGTGCAATTGAGCAATTATGCCTTGAACACTCATTTTTCTGTCTATACCCAAACGAAATACATGAGTTTAGTTATATCTTTTTCAGTGAAAATCGCAAATGGAAAAATACACAACATTTTCTTGATGCCATATGATTGTTTATGGACAAGAAATATCTTCAGAAAATGGTCCACATATTAAACCTATGTCGTAGTTGCAAAATCAAAGACTCGAAAAATAAAATGATGGCAATGGAGATGAGACAACAAGACCAATACTTTCCAGAAAGAGGAAACATAGTTCTTGGTGATTATTAAACCATCAAACCCAATTATTCATATTCAACCTCGGTTGAAAAAAAATGAAGTTCAACTGGCCATTCAAAAAACACAGAAGTAATTATTGGATACAAGTGGCAAATGTGTGTGATAAACTTCATACTAAATAACTTCTTTGCATGTTTTCTTGTTGTGGTTTTTGAATTTCTTACAACGACTACACTTGATTATCCGTTTGACCTCGCTCCTATTATGTAACCTAACTTGTCTTGGTATGTTGTCGTATAGTTCGGTGTAGGAGATGTTGCCCCCAAATAATATTACAACGCCCTCACCACAGTAGACGATCTTTGCAACATATGCTGCCATCTACCCTGCAACAAAATGATTCTTTGTTAACCTTGAACCAATCTTATGTAACAATAATACGAATAGAAAAATAAGTTGCAAGCCTAAGCAAATTTATAAACTATGATTCAAAACATGTGTAACCGACAATTCATAAACTACACTAGCAGAGGACACTGGTGCCTATCTAAAAGGACCAACATAAATCGTAACAACAATACCACATTCAGGGACCTAGACAAAAATCGGCAATAAATAAACACTTACCTGGGAGCAGTACTTTTTTGAAAATTCATAAACTACACGAGCAATACTTGGTAGTGTGTTCAAGACTAGAACGAGTAATGAAATCACAGCTAAAATGTCCTTTAATTGTGTTGATCGATTTGATAAATACACGAAATCAAAATGAAAAGCAATAAAATTACTCGAATAAACCAATATGATAGTATAAAGCAATACATCGTTTCGGTTAAATTCATTTTCAGTCAAAGCACAATAAACACCATACATTAAAAACGAAAACCGACCTTTGCCTGAAGGTGAAGTATCGAGAACATACAGCTTATTAGCATTAGTAACACCGTCAAGACTCTGCACAAACCCAACAGTTCGTCCCGTTTTTTCGATTCAAGTAACTCAACAATTAATTTTTCTATTTGAATTTGTAGGTAATTGGAGTGAGATACAAACTCCTCCGGACTAGACCCTTAGCAGCACATCGTTGTAACATTTTGTATTTTTGTTTTCAATTTTATTGTTTTTTGATTCGTACATAGTGTATTGTCGATTGTGATCATTTGTTCACCTCAATAAAATTTATACGAGAGACCAAATATAGATGATGAATATGAAATTTTAATTACTTGACATTTAAATTTGAATTATTTTCAAATTTTGCTGTCTAGAACGAAATAAAAAATGAGGCACCTTTTTATGTGACCAATTAATTTTTTTTCCATTAGTTACACAATTACATTTACTATATACAGGGCAAGAATATTCTAAAATGCCAGTTTTCCATTAGTTACAAAATTACATTTACTATATACAGGGCAAGAATATTCTAAAATGCCAGCCCATATAATAGCATATTTGTAACAGTGAATGATAATTAGGTAATGTTTTGTAATTAAGATAAACCAAAACAACCCAAAGAACAATTCAAAAGTACACTGCAAACATGATCATAAACATAGAGAAGGAATTCGAAATCACAGGTAATGAATTGGGGAAAACATAATGTATGCTAATTAGAACAATCTAGTTGCAATACCTGATCACAAAAAAGATTCAGAAGAACAAAACACACTTAAAAAAAAAAGGAAGAACAAAACACTCATGAAAAAAACAAACAGGGTGCGGCCAAACGCTGAAGTTTCAGAAGGTGTCTTTTTGAATAGGTCCCATGGGTGACAAACAAAGAGGGAAGAAGTGATTGCACTTGTATCCGTCCAGGACAAATTTGAAAGTCTTGATTATAGAGCTTATTTCAGGACGTGCATCTGCTTCCACAAGCTTATCGTCCCTGTACTTGTCCAGATCAAACCCGCATACGTCGAGATGGATGTGAGCGTACTGGGTGTCTTCGCTTAACGCTGTTTGTAAACACACAATGCCGAACAACTTGTGTGCTATTTTTCCTCCTTCCTCCTCTTGGTAAATAATATGATTCAAAGCAAGAGGCCGAGATCTGTGTTTGAAATCATCAGCAAAGGAAGATCTGGGAATTCTTCCAAAGCTGGCTTTGGACCAATCGAACAAATAGGGGTTATCATGCATAGTAGTATTATAAATATTGTTGTTCTTAACAATGCAAAGCTTGTGATCCTCGATCACAAAGAAACGGCCCTCAAAAGGAATACTCTTGTAGTCATCAGAATAATCTACTATTTTCCAACCGGGCCCATCGAGCTCCTCATCAATGTCGAGGGTGAAAATCCCTAAGCGGGTTTCGATGAGGAAAACAGAATCGGTGATAAACCCAAACCAATCGATATTAAAACTGCGAGGGGTAAAACGATTGGCCAGCAAGAAGTCTTGTATTGGAGGAAGCTTTTCCCATTTGTCCTTGGAAGGATTGTACAACTCGAAATCGATTGGGTTGGGGTCGTCGTAATGAGACCAAGGACCAAAACAAATTCTCCGAGAGAAGACCAGAATTCTTTTAGCGTCGGGGGTAGGGATGGCCACAGTATGGTTTTTGGGGCAGAGCATATCGGGTAAGCCACGGACCATAGATTTATCCAACACCTTAGTACTACTGGATTCGGATTGGGATTGATCGGCGTCGTCGATTAGGTGTGGGTATAGATCAACGGTGTACGCTGAACTACCTTCACGGGGACCGGGATCAGCAGGAAGTCCATTCTCAAACATATACAGGGACGAATTTAAGACGCAGAAAGCATGGGACTTGTCACTCAAGTGGCTGCGATCGAGAATAAGAGTTGGAGCCGTAGGGATGTAACCACCAAATCCGCCGCCATCAACAACTAATGGAGATGATGATGATGATGATGATGACGACGAGGATGATGCGAGATCTACAATCAATATAGCATAATATTCGCCCTCCCAAGCAAAGAGAGAGGTAACGATACAGACTTTACCTGATGGTGACCGTGGCGGTGACGGTGACTGTGGCGGAGATGATTTATTCTGATAGCGGACTGCACCTGGAAGAGAATCCATGGCGGCGGCGGTTCAGATCGGAGGAAACCCTAACGGATCGGATTTGTGAAGAATTACGCCTATTTTTACTGGCATGTGTAGTGTTTTATAAATAACTAGATCCTTCTTCACGTTCCGGTGCGATGAGAGTATTTTATTGTATATGTTAAAATAATTGTATAAAAATGGGAAAAATGGCAATAAGACCATTTTTTAACCTTTTTTCGGCAATAAGGCTTTCGAAAAATTACGCGTGCCAATTAGGCCGCCTAAAATGTGCAAAGACATCGTTGCCCTCGCATATATACACATTTGAACAAACGGTTTCAGCAATTAATTTCATTATTTCCCGCACACACACGAACTCCCACACACGAAACCCACACCTCCCTCCATTACTTTCTCTCTTTTCTCTCTCGGCTCCCGCTCGAAAACTCACAGAAAACCACCGAAACCAAGGTCGTAACCACCACCGCGAAATCCTCTCATCTCTCTGCTTGCTCAGTTCGATTATCAGATGGCGCCGTCGAAGAAAACCGCCGCCGCGAAGAGAACCGTCGGGAAGAAATCGACTCCAACCGCCGCTGCTGCTTCAGAGAACACGGAACGGAGGCTTGTTCAGTACACTCCGTCGAGTGAAGAGCAGGCGAGCCCTATCCCTCAGCCTGCCGCCGGCGAGAAGAAGGAGAGGAAGTAAGTATTTCGAACCCTAATTCAACCGATTTTCAATTTCAATCTGTTAATTTCCATTGCATGAATGAATTTTGTTTGTTTTGATGGAGGTTCGGTGTGGTTGTGTGTGTTGATTGTGTGTGTTGGTGGCCGTTCAGTGTTAATATGTTCTGTTCAGTGTTAAATTTTCCTGCTCAGTGTTTGTTTATGCCTGCTCAGTGTCTCTTTATGCCACCCAGTGCAATTGCATGGCCACTCAGTGTTGATTGTGTGTGTTGGTGGCCGTTCAGTGTTAAAATGTTCTGTTCAGTGTTAAATTGTCCTGCTCAGTGTTAAATTATTCCTGCTCAGTGTCTCTGCATGCCACCCAGTGCCTTGTGTGTGCCACTCAGTGTTGATTGTGTGTGTTGGGTGTATGTTCAGTGTTAAAATGTTCTGTTCAGTGCCTCATCATGCCTGTTCAGTGCCACTGAGTGCAACTACATGGCCACTCAGTGTTGTATATGCCTGTTCAGTGTTGTATATGCCTGTTCATTGCTTTGTACTCACATCGGTGTGTGTTTTTTTGGTGTTCGTTCCAGGTCCTATAAACAGATGAGGTCCAACTTGCTGACCATCATCCGGACTATTGATGAGATCAAGGACAAGCTGAAACCGGGGCACGACGAGTATTTGAAGATGACCCCCTTCTACCATCTCTTCAAGAGCATAAAGGATCAGAGACTGACCATCCTCCACACCCGAAAGAGCGACGCTGCGATAGCTGCCGTGCTGGAGCAGATGGATGCCGGCGATCGTACTATTAAGCTCGGCAGCAAAGATGTCCGGATCACTCCCGAGGATGTCGATCTTATTTTTGGAATCGTAGGCGGCAGTAGGAAGCTCGATATCAGCTCGAGGTCCAAGTGCGATAACAAAAGATTCAGGGAGAGGATGTTCCCGGGGGAGAAGACGCTGAACCCGAAGCTGCTGAATGAAAAGCTTGATATTTTGGTGAAGCGTCGGAGTCGCAAGCCTCAGGCTCTTGCTGATGTAGCTCGGCTCCTCTCGTTGATAGTGATCGGCACTGTCTTCTTCTCCACTTCCTCCGTCACGATCCAATGGAAGTGGTTGGATTATGTGGTGGATCTGGAGTCGATGCAGAGCTACAACTGGGGCGAGGCGATTCTCAAGGCCCTTTGCGACTCGGCAGCTGCGAACAGGGGCAACCCGCAGAATACACAAGGCTGCACGATACTGCTTCTGGTATGTGCTTCTACTTGCTGTTCTTCACATTCGTCTTGCCGTCTTTTTTATTTTTTCATTCCTTGATATTTACCTCGGGTTTTTTTGTTTGGTTTTTGTGCAGTTCTGGCTTTGTGAGCACACAAAGCTGGCAAAAAGGCTGGAGAACGAGCACCTCCCCCGGGTCCTGAACTGGCATCTCAATGATCTTTCGAATGTGACCAAGGAGACCCTGGCGGGTCTCGCGGACGAGGCGGTAAATATCTTCTCTCTTTCTTCTGCTTCTTCTTTTAATTCTGTTTTGTTTTATGATTCAGTGTCCGTCGACAGTGTTTATTGAGGTTCAGTGTTTATTGCTTGCTGTTCAGTGTGAAATAATGAGGTTCAGTGTGAAATATTGAGGTTCAGTGTTTATTGCTTGCTGTTCAGTGTGATATTCATGCACACAGTGCCTGTGGGTGGACAGTGTGAATGATGTTCTGGTTCAGTGCTTATTTATGCTGTTCAGTGTCAAAGTAGGATAACTGTGATGTTCAGTGCTTATTAATGCTGTTCAGTGTCACTCTCTTGAGGAGGATGATGTTTTTTTGAGTTCTAACGCGTGCTGTCCGTGTCTGACAGGTGGATGCTCGTCTTCTGAAACACGGCAACACGGTGGCGGAGATCAAGGCGTACAAGGGCTACCTTTCCTACAAAGCAATCGTGAACACTCCGCGTGCGGCGGAGAGCGAGGACGAAGAGCGGTCTGGTGACGATGACGATGACGATGACGAGCATCCGGGCTCTGATTCGTCGAGCCCTGAGGAGGAAGAGGAACAAAAAGGAAAAGGCCCCGAGGGCGGGCCTTCTGGAGACGAGCAGTCGTCCGATGGGGAAGACGACGACGACGACGACGACGACAGTTCTTCCGGGCGGCATCAGGAGATGGCCTGCATAGTCCCGGAGTCGGAGGACGAGGGTGGGCCTTCCGAACAGCAGCAGCCCGATGAGGAACGCCCCGCTGTTTCTGCTGCTGAAGCCGAGAGGTTGCTCAACAACCTCCTGTCGGAGAATCAAGATCTCTCCAGCGCTGTGAGGGATCTCCAATCCAAGCTCGATAGCACGACTTCTCGGCTGAACGAAGCGACAAGTGCTAACGTCGAGCTGGAAGTCGAAAACCAGCGTCTGAAGAGCGAGCTTTCGGAGCAGCTTGCGAAGATCGACGCGGAGACGGAGAAGGTCCCCGGGGCAGCAGCAGGCGAGGCAGGTGGAAGCTCCGAGGAGGAGGAGGAGCTGAAAAATCTGAGGGCCCGAGTGAAAGAGCTCGAGGAAGAATTGATCAAGAAGGCGAACGATCAGAATAATCCGGTGACCGAGGCGGGAGAGGCTCGAAGCTCCGGTGAGGAGGAGGAAGTGCGGCTTCTGAGGGCTAGAGTGAAAGAGCTCGAGGACGAAGTGGATGTTTTGAAGAACGCGTTGGCCGACCTTCAGATGTCGTCGGTCATGAACGAATACAAAAATGTCCAGATCGAGTCTCTGGAGTCGGACCTGAAAGCGCAAGAACTCGTCCACAGAGCCCAGATCGAGGCTCTGCAGAAAGTCGTCCAGGAACGGGAAGATGAAGTCTTGAGTCTCCAGGCAGAGTTGTGCGTCTACGAGATTGACCGCAACAAGGACGATGAAGAAGAAGGGAGCCCGTTGAGACCGGAAGCCGAAAAAATAGAGCCTTCGAGCAAGGCGAAGACCAGGTCGATGGTGCAACGGGTCAAGGGCAGGAAAAGGAAGCCAGCCAACGGCGACGACGACGATTTTCAGTACGATCCCCCTGCCCCTGCCGCAAAGAAGAAGGCGATCAAGAAGGGTAAGAAGGTGGTGCAGGAGGCAAGCCAGAAACCGATCCGCTGTGATTACAATGAGGATCATATCAACTTCTTGTTGAGCGTAAACAACAAATTCGATGTGAACTGCGGGTTGGAATTGGAGCCGGAAATCCTCGACAAAATCATCCTCCACAACAGCGACCCAAAAACGTGAGTGAAGCTTCTTTTATTTTCCTTCTTTCACATTCTGTCTTCACCTTCTTTCTTTCTTTCTTTCGTTTTTTTTTGTGCGCTAAGAATGTGTTTTTTTTCCCTTTTTTTTGACAATCAGGTGGACGATGAAGTTCTTCCCCCGTATAAACACAGTCGTGACGGTGGCTGACATTACCGCCATGATGAAGTGCACCTTCATCAGCAATCATGTGGTCGACGCCTTTGCTGAGTCGCTGCATCGAGACCACAACAAGAAGCTGGAGGCTCTGATACTCCCCGCACACTGTTGGGTGAGTCTTTCCTGCCCTTGACTGTTCAGTGTTTTTAATGGTTGTACAGTGTGTTGGTGTCTGTTCAGTGTTTTTATGTGCTGTTCAGTGTCATTGATGTTGATCAGTGTTTATGTGTGCTGCTCAGTGTTTCTAATGTGCTGCTCAGTGTTCAGTGTTTCTAATGTGCTACTCAGTGTGTGTGTTTTCTGTTCAGTGTTGTTGTAGGTTGATCAGTGTTTATCATCAACATTCAGTGCTGATATGTGCTGTTCAGTGTTATAATGTCCTGTTCAGTGCTCATTCAGTTCATCCTTTCTTAATAAAAACTCGTGTTTCTTTTTTTTGTTTTCTTCCTCGCAGACTTCCATCGTCATGGGACGTCATGACAACCAGATAATGTACAAAACAATCGCAGATATGATCCCGTGCGTGCGAGAAGGGATTATAATGTTCCCGATTTTGTCTCCTGGGATGAAAAAGGCTGCAGAACCGAACCATTTCACGCTGCTCGTCTGCGACTTCGTCAAACAGAAATGGCTATTCTACAACTCTATTCAACCCAGGTTGGCGAAATCGAAGGACCATTACATGGCGAACGCAGCGGAATTGGTACGTCTACTGTATTTTAGTCGATTTTTAAAAACGGTTCCCTTTCTAACGATAACTGACAAACTGTATTGTTTCGTACGTTTCAGAAAGAAAAGGTGGAAACCAACGTGGGCCAAATGCTGGAGAAAGCGGGGAAGTGTGGTTTCCCGATACATGATATCGAGGCCGTGAAGCCTCTCCCACAGCAAGCCCCAACTCTGTAAGTATCTCAGTGCATAATTAACACATTCAGTGTTGTGTTTCTGTGTTTTCATTTTTATGCCTGTTCAGTGTTATATTTATGCATTCAGTGTCAGTGTTTCTTTTTTTTCGTCTGACTCCTCCACGTCTGTCACTGTCCAGGAATGAATGTGCCTTGTACGTATGCTACTACATGGAGAAGATTCTGAAGAAAGAGCCCATTCCGGACAAGGTCAGGACGGAAGAGTTCCAAGAATTCAAGGGTCACGTGATACGAACCATCCTGACCATGAAGGAGAAGTAGTGATCTTGGGGCTGTGCGCGTTTTCTGTTTAGTTTTGGTTCAAAAAAAACAATGAAGTGTTTTTTCTGTAAATGTATGAACATGATTGTGTTTGGGTTTAGTTTCTGTAAAAAAAATTGTGTTTTTTGTTCATATTTCTGGGCAGTTTTTAGTTGAACACAGTTGTGATGATATTGCTTGTTATTCAGTGTTAATTCTGTCTGTTCAGTGTTGGCAGTGTTTATTCTTCCAATTCAGTGCCATCAGTGTTTATTCTTCCAATTCAGTGCCATCAGTGTTAATCTTGTCCACTCAGTGTCAGCAACTAAGGCTTATTGAATTGAAACATTGAAAAACAAGCAAATGCAAAAATTACAGATACAAGAACAATTAAACACACTCCAAGAGCATAACTGAACAAGAAACAAATCACATAATGTTAAAATCCCGTGTTTTTTTGAGATGACAGTCAGTCAGTGTGTTTATGAGCCAAACAGTGCCTGTCACTGACAGTCAGTGTTTTTTCACCCCATTCAGTGTCACTGATCACAGAAATCATGTCGAAAAAACACAACGAAGATCCAAAATAAGAAAAAAAGCCTACTAACTAACTAACTAGGGTACAGGCTCCGTGCACGTTTTCTTGTTGTGATTGCCGACACGTCCGCACCTCTCGCACTTCATGGCTCTCGGGATGTGCTCACCCCTGGACGGAATCCTCTTCTTCTTAGGTCTTCCAGGGGGCCTCTTCGATGTTGGCGGCTCGATCATGACGTTCTCTGGCACGTTCGAAGGTTGATCAAACATGGAAACCGGCTGAAGTGGATCGGCATAAGACCTTGCGTAGCTCTCTGCGTGGTAAAACTTGTCCACGAACGAGGCCATCGGCTTCCCGGACCGCAGAATGCACGCAGCTGCGTGGGAACACGGAACCCCTGTAATCTGCCACTGGCAGCAGGTGCACGTCTGATCAGCGATATTGACCACGACGGACGGAACGCACTGCACTTCGAAAACCGTTTCGGACGACCCCACAACCACCCATTTCCTGCCTTCGTTGATGGCTTCACCCAGCTTCTTCTCAACCGACGGACAGAAAGCCGTAGTCCACTTCCTGCTCCTGGCCCCTCTGTCTGATTCAGTGTTAAACAAGGCCAGTCAGTGCTTGAACAAGGCTAACAGTGTTAAAAGAGTGCAATCAGTGTTTGAGATTGATAAACCCTCATCATACCGTGGAAAAAGGTCATCAGCTTCAGCCTGATTGTGTTGACCAACGCCGTGATCGGAAGATGCCGGGCTTCCATGATCCATTTGTTGAACGACTCCGCGGCGTTGGACGACATCTCGCTGTACCTCTTCCCCGAGAAGTACACGTTGGCCCAATTCTTTGGATCCATGTTCTCGAAAAACACTTTCGCTGTCTGGCCTCCCTCTTTCAACAGCTCGTCCATGCTCAGTTGGTAGGCTTCGACGGTGGTTGCGTACGCACATTTCAGGAAATTCCACACCACGCCTTTTCGTAACATCTTGGTCGCCCATCTGCCTCTGAATTTGTCTTTCAGGTTCAGCTTCAAGTGATTGATGCAGTAGCCGTGCGGGGACCCTGGGAACACCCTGCTCATCGCCTCGAGCAGCCCGAGATTCCTGTCCGACACGAACGTAACGGTGCGAGAAGTAGGTAGGATGTGCTTCAGGTTGTCCAGAAACCACTTCCAGTTAGCATAGTTCTCGGAATCGACAACGGCGTAAGCCAGCGGGTACAACCCTGCATTCACGAGACACGAACAAAAAAAAAAAAAAAAACTTCAGTCAGTGTGAATAGCACCCATTCAGTGTTGAAAATACATATTCAGTGCTGGAAGCAACAAGGGTCAGTTTCAGTGTGCATTTCAGACCAGTCAGTGTTAAAAAGTTGGATTCAGTGTGCATTTCAAACCGTCAGTGTTCCACATACCTCCGTCGCCGTCCTTGCCCGTAGCAGCGAGCAAATGGCCCTTGAACCTCCCCTTCAGAAACGTGCCGTCCAGAAACAGCAAAGGGCGACAGTGGTTCATCCCGTCGATACAAGCCTTCATCGAGATGAAGACCCTGCGAAACTTCCTGGACGCCTCGTTGAATTCGAGCAGCAGGTGCGACCCAGGGTTGGAGTCCGATATTGCCTGCAGGTGCTTGGTCAGTGCGGCAAAGGAATCTTTATCGTCGCCGTGAATCAGCTTCCTGGCCTTCTCGAGCGCATCCAGAGCCAGGCCAGGCGAGATCTCCAGGCCGTAGTGATGCTGGAAGTTTCTCACGACTTGGACCGGACGAGTCAGCGTGCTTTTCCGTACCTCCTCGACTATCAAACTGGAAACCAAGTCCGAGCAGACGCGCCTGTGCTTCAGGGATCGAAAGCATGCGCCGCAGCTGTGCTCGTTACTCAGCTGCTTGACGTAGAAGAAGCCGTTGCTTCGATCCATCACGGCGCACACGGACCAGTTGCATCCCGTGCTGCTTTTCTTCGAGCACACGGCAGAAACCTTTTCGGGTCTGTTCTTCACGTACTCGAAATCGAATCCCACTCCGACTGCCACCTTACAGAGCGCGTTTCGAAAGTCCGGGGCGCCTCCTTGGAACATCTGACCGACACCAGAAATCTCTTTGTCCCAGCCATCGGTCAACAGCACTTTAGAACTCGACGGACCAAACAGGCGGAACATATCCTCTGCTTCGAATCCCTCGTTGTTTTCTGTTCCAGTCGCACTGACAGCGCTACTGTTGGACACCGTCGAGAACACAGAACTAGAGGTGTGGTCTTCAGTCGCGACGGAAATGTCGATGCTCACCCGAGGCAGCTTGTGAAGCGCAGCTAGGGATACCATGTTCGACATGTTCGCATCGGTTGAGAGCACACAGTTTGGGAAATCGGGTACAGAGTAATGCATGTCGTACGCAACGTCTCGGAGCTCAGGCCACTGAAGCTCGACTGTTTCCTTCAGCTGGTGAAGGGCGGCAGCACGGGAGGAATCGATTCTGGACACCAAATTCTCACCGCCGAATGCACAGAATGCGAAAACATCGGCCCCTGCTGCTGAAAAAAAAAACACAAAAAAATAACGACTCACAGTCAGGGCACGATTTTTTTAAGGAATGCATGAAATGAGCACTGAACATTTCAAACAGTGTGATTCAATGTGTGTCCCTGTCTGTTCAGTGCTAAAAAATGGTGTTCAGTGCTATTAAAGTGTGTTCAGTGCTGTTCAGTGCTATTGGAGTGTGTTCAGTGCCATAAAAGTGTGCTCAGTGTTTGTTTGATTGTGTGGTTCAGTGTGTGTTGCCTCAGACTAGACAGTGTTTTTAAGACCTGTTCAGTGTTGAATGCACAGTCAAAGGAACAGTGTTTTTGAGGCCTAATCAGTGTCAAAGTCAGACTAGACAGTGTTGTGTTTTTTTTTTTTAAACTCAAACAGTCTTATTAAGCAAGCAGCAAGTAATTCAATCACGAGCAGTACAACGAAGACAAGTCGTCGCCAAAATCACAGGAAACAGAAAAAACGACAAAAAACAAGATTTAACAACAATAATAATGAGACGGAGGAAGTCTTGGGTCACGACGAGGGGGGTCCCTGACCGGGCGCACCATCGACTGGCCATTTTGATCGAATACGCCAACCGAGAATCTTCTTCCTCCGGTCCAGGTAACCCGGATGTTCCAGCCTTCCTGCACTCCAAACTCTCGAACGAGGCGTTCCCAGTTGAATCCGTGGATGGCAGTTTGATTCCGATGAGTGGTGAGAGGAACGTGCCATTTCTGGTCCAGGGAGTCCGTCAGAACGATGAAATTACCCATTTCATCCTTGATCGGACGAACAAAGACAGCCGGGAGGGGAAACTTTTCTTTATGCCAACGGCCATTGAATCTTTGCTCGGTCCAGTGAGAACCATTCAAAGATTCAACCCCCCCGACTTCTTGCCGTCTGCCCTGGCTCCCGATCTAGTGTGCCCGGTCGCCTAGGCATCATTGGTGGCCCCCGACGGATTGGCCCGCCATTGAATCTTTGTTCAGGCGAGGGAGGAGGACTGTTATTCATAAATTCTGCCTCGCTTGGTGTCGGTCCTGGCTCTCGATCGAGTGTTCCCCTTCGCCTCGGCATCGTTGCTAGCTGCTCAACCCCCGATCGAACAGAAACGAGATGAGGAAACCAGAGAAATGACGAGGTATTTATAACCGTAATCACACTAACAAGGCAGTAAATGCCTCAACCCTCAACTAACATGGCAGGCATTTATTGAAAGGGAGACAGGTCAATGCCTAAAAGGAAACAAAGTCAACACACACTGATTCCTGTAACACATTGCATTTCCAACGAGATAATAACAGGTACCATATTCATTCTGACACTGAATGAATCAAATAAACACTGAATCCATATTGCTAAATATGGATGGATTCAGTGTGCAACAAGGTGGGTACAGTGTGTAAGTGCAATTAGCCAAGCTAAATGCACACTGAACAAAGCCATTAAACACTGAATGGATCAAACAAACACTGAATGAATCCACATGGTTGAATATGGATTCAGTGTGCAACAGGTGTCTACAGTGTGGAAGAGCAATTAGTCCGGCTCTATGCACACTGAATCAAGCAATTAGACACTGACTGAAAACAAGCTCAGTCAATCCACACAATGTGTTACAGGAATTAGACACTGACTGAGCCAATTTAGCACTGAATGGCAAGCTCAGTGCAGGAACACTGAGTGCATGGTGAATTACACACTGACTGAACAAAATAAGCACTGAATGGCATGCTCGGTGCAGGAACACTGAATGCATGCACACTGAACACTGAGGGCATGGTGAATTAGACACTGAATGCAACGAAAAAACACTGAACATGCATAACAAAAAACAATCAACACTGAATGCATGAACAACGCACACTGAATCAATCGACACACACACTGTGCATGCATGCTGAATGAAGCTTTTAAGCACTGAACGGGTACGTGGATTCGAAATCGCGTACCTGGATTCGAAATCGACGGCAAGGAGGGCGGCGGCGCATCTGACATATGAACTGAGACAGGAACGGCGGCGGCGGCGATGAAATCGATCGATCGATCGATGCCAAGGGAGACGGACTGCATGGAATCGTGGCTGAGAATTGGAGCTGCTAACCGGCGGCGACCTTCCCCCTCTCCTTGGCTTGAACGCGGCGGCGACGGAGATGAAATCCTTCGGCTCGATTGTGAATAGCAGCAGCGGCGGCGGAGCTGAGAGAGAGAGAGAGAGAGAGAGAGAGAGAGAGAGAGAGAGAGAGAGAGAGAGAGAGAGAGAGAGAGAGAGAGAGAGAGAGAGAGAGAGAGAGAGAGAGAATTGAATGTGCCCGATTTGATTTGTTTTTCCCCCAGCTCGTCGAATTGTGAAAGGTAATATGGAAGGGTAATTTCGTCCTTCCATATACATTTTTGTGGCCTAATTGACACAAAATGGCCTAATTGACACCAAATTTACAAATTGGCCTTATTGGACAAAAAATGCTGAAAATTGGCCTTATTGCCATTTTTCCCTATAAAAATTTATATTTATATTCATAAGTTTGAAAAAAAACAATTTAGATGTTTTGACAATGTTTTATTGATTTAGGATTTTCAAAATAGACACAATATAACTAACAAACCTAGATAAATTTTTTTTTTTTTTATTTATGTTCAATCCAAATTTCTGAAACCTCCTTGTACACAACATATTTAGTCTTATTAGTCAAGTTACCGTTCTCATCACATATTAAGAAGCACAACATTTTTAGTCTTATTAGTCAAGTTACTGTTCCAATTGTTGCAATCTGATCAAAAAGCTTTCAGAAGGACCGTGCTAATTTAAAATGAATATATGCAAACATTTCAGATAACAGGACATATGCAGTATGCTTTCAAGAAAACAGGGTAAATAAACAGTTTAAGAAAAAAAAATATATGTATTTGTGTTTAAGAAAATAGAATAAATCTATCTCTTTGAAAATGAAAATCGGAAACTTTGGGAATCTGAGATACATAGCAACTTACGAATTTGGGATAACTTTGGGAATCTGAGATACATAGCAACTTTGGAAAAAATATACCTGGAAGGACGAAAATACCCTTCCACCTATTTTCACACCGAACATTACTATAACTAGTGCAGTACTCGTGTGATGTCCGTGATCTTACGTTGCGCTTGATCTTGCAGTGTGCCTTTGATCTTGCGGTGCCCGTGATTTTACGTACATAGCTCTCTACAATATCGTTTAAAATAATTTATTTTCGTTTAAAACATAAATTACAATATTTTTTCGTTTAAAACATAAATTACAATAGTACAGTATATGTTTGAACTTCATTTATATTCTCTAAATGAAACATTAAAAGGCAAAATTCTAAACTTTTATTACAAATTTTGAAAGACCTCCTTAAAAATTACATTATTTGTTTTGTTTGTAAGTTTTCCATTTTCGTCACAACACAAAAATTTTAACCCACTTCTATTCGTCACCCTTGAAACACCAACGTACAGTTGCCCATGAGTGAAAACCGGTTTCTTCAAAAACCGGATAAATTGCATGAACCATTGAACCGATGAAATCATCGGAAGAGGTTATGAGAAGGTCATCGGGAATTTCTAGACCGCAACCCCATCATTGTCGTCTCCTATAGTTCCATCGTCAATCGAAGACATCCAATTAGAGAATTCTCTTAAAGTAATTAAATCATTTTCGTCCACAAAATTCTGCAATCTCATATTAGTCGTCAACCTCAAGACTTTGCATTCTCTCCAAATGTTGGAGGAATTAATTGTCGCATGAACAATATCCTGTCTCGTACCTTTAGCAATTACCGGAAAAATTTGACGGAAATCCTCACCAAATACAATAACCTTTCCCCCAAAGGGCTTTTCATCAGCTCGCGGATCAGAACTTCGCATAATATCACGCATTGTTCGATCAAGTGCTTCAAAACAATGCCTACAAAATTATATAAAGTCAACTTCAGTTAGTTAATTTTCAGCAAAAGAAAATAGAAACACTGTGAAATATTAAATTTGAGAATGAGAGGCGTTTTATTACCTATGCGTCATGGGAGCTTCGTCCGATATAATCATTTTAGCTTGCTGAATCAACTCTGCGAGTTCAATTCTCTTGTTTATATTGCAGACTGACTCATCAGTTAAGTTCAAAGGAATTGCAAATTTTGAATGAGATGTCCTACCTCCGGGTAACAGAAGAGAAGCTATTCCACTAGAAGCAACATTCAACACAATATGTCCCATTGAACGAACAGCGGCAGAGAGAGTGTTCCAAACAAATGTCTTACCGGTTCCTCCATAACTATATAGAAAGAAAACTTGTCCTTTGTTTTCGTGCAAAGCAAACATTATCGATTCATATGCTTGGCTCTGATCCTGATTGAGCATTCCGACCAGCCTGAAGTGCTCTTCTGTAAGTTTTTTTCGATCGTAATTCATCTCTTCCGCTATAAGGCGATTTCTATCGATAGCTTCATCGTGCTGCGAATACGGCATCTTGGGATAATCTAAAAGGGTTTTACATTTTCTTTGCATTACATCTTCAATTTCCCTCAAGCACAAATTTTTAATTTGATCGTCGCTGAGAATCAAATCTGTAAAAAAAGAGAAGAAACAAAAACTCATATTAAGGACTCTTAGACCCGGTGTATAGTGCATTTATGTCGTCGACACGGGAACAAACTGTAAAGAATGAATTGAAGATGTTAATAATTATATCAGGAAGTTCCAAACGAATACGATATTGATTTAAGATGTCTGATGCGAGGAGATGGCTGCAACTTTCCCAAAGAATCTCTGGCCGACTGACGGAATCAGAAGTTATCAAATTCACAAATAAAGATCGAAGCATTGTTTCTGAACCCCAAACTGCAGCTTCTTCCATGTCTTTAACAAATTCCTTATCGTCATCAATCAAACCACGGGCGAAACAGGTTTCTCTAAAGGTTTCATATCGTATCCCGTTATAACAATAAATATCATCATACGATTCACAACCTTTCACAACATTCAGCAGAAGTCGCTTATAATACACCTCCCCTCTGCCTGGATGTACATAGTTCAATCTCCCGAGAGCAATTTCTCTCTTCCATGGCCGCCAAGCACTTTCCTTCTCATCCAAACGAATTTCATAGGAAACTCATCGTAAGTTATCACTTTGGCTCGTTGAAATTTCTTGTTTGCAATCATCCAGGCTGTAAACGTAGTCTCTTTACCCGCGGCTCTGGACACAACATTCGTAACAGACGATCCTTCCTTAAATACAACAATCTGCTCGTCAGGCAGATGAAACTTCAATCTCACAATGTTAGTCTGGTTGAAATGAATTTCATATCCATATAACCGCCACATCGCTTCCGACGCAGATACGTATCTGCAATCTAAATATTACTTTATTTCATCAACAATTTTATTTCCAGCAACGTCATTGTGAGACTGATAAAAAACGGCAGTTGCTCGATCGTGTCCTTTGTGAACGTATTTGAACGAATATTTAATAGACCGCAAACGATTGCACCACTCCACGTTAATATGCGCTCTATATTTTTTCAGGAGATAAGGGTTATGGGGAACAACAGACCTGCAAAAAAATGTGAACCCAAAGATATTATTAGAAGATGAATTCTATACAATGGCATTCCGGACGAAGTGTTCAAAGATGAATTTTATTTTTTATTATCTATGCATAAATAAAACGAAACATCCTAAAAGCATACCTATTGTCAAGTTCAATTCCTCTCTTTAATATCTCCTGCCATCATCCCTTCTTTTGTAAACGACAAAGCCATCATTATCTACCGTTGTGCGATAAACGTATTTCTTCGGGAATTTTTTTGTACATCGACATCCATCCATGCACGGTGATTTTTTATTTGCTAGGTCACACGGACCATGAATCATGAACTCACTGACCGCGTCATGATATTCCCGATCTTCCTTGCAATCAGGAATCTCCGCAGATATAATACCGTCGATGACATCTGCACTTGCTGTCTGGGGGAAATTTTTTATGAACAGTAGAATATGAGCATGCGGCATTCCACGCTTCTGAAACTCGATAGTATAAACAACTGAAAAGAAGAGTTAAACACAATGAGAATATAAAGCATTAAACTAATTAAATAAAAAAATTGAAAATTAAAAATAGATAAAGGATGCACTAACTCGCAGATTACTCCCCAAACAGCTTTTCGTGACGAATATCTCTCAACATATTGTCTAACTTAGTGTGGAACATTCGAGAAAGAATATCCGGTCAATCATTTGATGGTTTTCGATGCCGATCCAATCGCTCGATTACCTTGTTCGTGTGTGCGGAAGCGTGTAAAACAATAGAACACGAACAACATGAAGATCTAGGCACACATTATATGTATAGAAACACATATATTTATATATATATACATATATATATATCCAATATATATATATATATATATATATAGATATCAACGAAATCTTACTTTTGGTGACGAAGTGATTCGTTGATGTCGTTGAGGTGGTGTTGAGTCGATTGAACCACCTCAAATGGATCAGTCTCTCGAAGCTCTCCTTGTGAATGACCTCGTCACTCCTTTAGATCGTCCGGATGTGGAAGCCGCACAAATGGCCCGGCCTCTACGTGTTGCACACGAACCCGGATGATGAATACCTTGCTTGCTTGAAGTGGTTCTCCAAGAACACTCTCTATTCTCTCCTTTTGGTGTGAATTTCGTGGCTGATGATGATGGTGTTAGAATGAGACATGAAAATCTGATTTTCATGCTCATTATACCTCTTTTACTTCACATGTAACCCCCACCATAATGTGTGTGTCATAACCACACATAATGGGGTGTTATGGTGAAGTTCAAAGGTCACCTCCACATAATCATGCCAAATCATGATATGTGGTCCATTGGCTTGTGTGGCATGCCATGTCACACTATGTGACATGCATTCCATGCAAGCCATGCATCCCATGCATGTGAAAATCCACGTAAATATTGATTCTAAATCAATATTATTATCAAGCAACGTATATCAACATCGAGTCCGTGTGTGACCCTGTAGGTTTGATTATCGATCAATATTATATTGTTCCCAACAATTAATATTATCGACTAATCATTTAACATCCATAGACGACCATATGACTTTATCGATTGCACACGTAGGATCGAAGGACATATCCCAACATCATTTGCAGTCAATCCTCTTTCTTTAACATACCTATCTATTTCATCCCACTTCGGATTACACGTAAAAGTAATAAACAAATTTGGATATCCTACCCACCTACATATAGCCATTGCGTCATGATAATTCTGTATCATGTATCTGGCACCGCCAACGAAAGAAAAAGGCAAAATAATCCTTTTACCAGTATCTGACAGGTTAGTTTCTCCACTACTTAATGCTTCGCCCAACGCAGCGTAAGAGTCACATCTGAAATCCTGCTGATGATTTTTCATGTAAGTAATTTTGTACGACTCAACCATCGTATAAGCGTCACCCAAGAATTGTTGAAATAAACGTCATCCAAAAAGAATATAGGAGATTCAGTATCCCTCTCCTGCAGCATGTAAGAGAAGTACTATTTCATTGAAACCTTTCTTTTTCTAACTTCTTTGCTCCTAGTCGTTTTACAATGAGGAACGTTATCTCTAAATCCGTCTTCTCCGAAAAAATATAGCAAGGGATACTGGAGCGGCAGATACGACACATAGGGCTGGAAACGAACCTCGAGTCAAAGCTCGACTCGAGTTCGGTCAAACTCGAGCTCGAGTCGAGCTCGAGCTGAGCATTATTCTATTCGAGTCGAGCTCGAGCCCCAATCATGAAGAATCGACGCTCGTATATAAAAATATTTAATTAAATATTTTAATATGTGTATATATATCGAGTCGAGTCGATCTTTTCGAGCAGTTCGAGTCGAGCCGAACTCAAGCAATACGAGCAGAGTCACTCGAAAAAGCTGGTGTTGAACTAATCGAGCGAGCAAAAGTCAAGCGAATCGATCGAGCCGAGCTCGAGCTGCTCGATCGAGTCGAGCTCGAGCATGGAAAAAAAATCGCGAGCCGAGCTCGAGCACCCTCCCGAGCAGCTCGTCGAGCTCGAGCTCGAGCCTGCTAATTTTTTTCCCGAGCCGGCTCGATAAGCTCAAAGCTCGACTCGACTCGGCTCGTTTCTAGCCCTGTCGACACATGAAACTCATTTATGCGCTGTAAAGTCTTTTATCGAGTTTCAATAATAATATCCATGTGATCCTTTAGGTTATCAACATCTCCAACAATTAAGGCTGCCACCTCCGAAACAGATGGCAAATTGTATCGTTGGCCATCAGAACTCCTTCGGCAAATCAACCTCAGTTTAATCTCATCTTCAGTCCCCAAATTTTCAGTATGTTCACGTATCATTTCACCGGCAAAGAGAAACCAAAGAACCAAAATATTATTCTCATTCAGTACGCTTTTGAGAAGGGCGACGATCTCAGAATGAAACTCGGCCTCTTGAAGCTCAGTCTGATCGTCTGCAGCGTTACTGTTAAACAGCCAATGCGATATTAATTAAATTTATCAGAATTTAAATAAAAAAATTAAAACTGTAAACCCGATGCAAATAATTGAATACCATAAATTAATCAAAACATCTAACCTTATGGAATTAATCTTGTTTACTACTTCATTTTCAGTGTAGTAAATGTACAGTTGAGCAAACATAGCTCTGTGGCTTCAGGTTGGGATTAAACTACCAATCAAATGATAATTATCGACATTTAATCTGAAAATAGGAGTTGCCCTTCCGTTGTTAAATGACTAGTCGATTTTCCCTCCCATTGAAGTGAAAGAAAAGATCATATTGTACATTTGCATTCTCTTTTGAAATTTCTTACTCATCGTACCATTTCCGTACAATAATATTTGTACTTTTGTGGAGGGTTCATGATGGCTGGTAACTTAATTTTACTTGAGTACGAAAAACAGTTTTTTAACTATGTTAATATATAAATAAAACAAATTATCTACAAAAAAATATCATTATGAATACACAAATGACATAAAATATAATAACAAATACTGACCATGAACGCAACACAAATTATACTTTGGAAGTCCTGATAAATTTTTGGCCTTTTCTATTTCTCATCTCTCCAGAATTTAGCGCTACAATGACTATATTTCCAAACAGGATCGTCAATGTCGTGATAACCTTAAAAAAAATGAAAATTTTAAATTTTTTATTAATTCATGCTTATTAAAAAGTAAATTAAAAATAATGCATGCAGCTGAAAAAAATTAACCTGGATATTTTGTATTCTCCTTAGCAAGTCCTTGATTATTCGCTGTGCAAGCACTTGGCTGGTTTTCTTTTTCCTTTCGCTTTGGAGCTCCGATTGTTCTGGTTTTCTTTTTCCTTTCGCTTTGGAGCTCCGATTGTTCTATTTACTGCTGAAGGGACTACATTATTGTGAATTGGAGCATTTGAAGTTGATCCTTCGCATGTCGCCATACCACTATTTATCAAAACTGAACTTTGACCACTCTCGACAATAGGAGATTTATTTGTAGATCCGCCTAAACAAATCATAAACTGTTATCAGTCATGTATTCTTCAATAATAATATAAAGGTTAAAAATTGTGAAATAGTTTGGCATACTACATTGGACTTGTACGCCATCGAATTCTTTACCCAAATTGACAATCTTGATCCGTCGTATATTCTGATCGGCAGTAACATTCACGGTAGATGACTCTAAAATAAAACCATCTGATTGTAGATATATAATAAAAAGATAAAAAAGTTTTAACGAAACACGTTGATCGTATAAAAATATAAATTGTAAAATAAAATGTATTTATTGTTTATTAACAACGTTGCTTGAAAATAATAAGATTACCGAAAGAGTTCGTGGTAGACGGAGCTTTCTTCTTATTTTCCGCTCGGTTGGAAATATTGTTTTTCCCTATAAGAATTAGTGAGAAATTATTATCGACTTTTCAAAATATACAGTTCCCAAACACATTGGAATGATACAGAAGAACTTTTGTTGAAAATTCGTAACTCGCTTTCTCACATGATTTTTTTTCCTCTTGGTTGACATTGATCTCAAGAACTTGATATATACTCCTATATATTACTGTTAAATAAGAAATAGAGAGTAAATAATCATTAATCAGGTTGTATATAAATTGATCTCTTTATGTATACTACATGACAAAATATGAAAATAAATAAATTCATAATAAGAAATATTTAGAATCAATTAAGGTTCTTCCCCAGCACGTGATGCTTTGGTGTCGTGTTCTTGACAGCACACGGTGCTTTGGTGTCGTTTTCTTGACCAGCACCTGATGCCCTTGCCAACATATACAATTCATTCATCATATATATAATGCCTAGGAAAAATATTTAAAGGTTATAAATATTAATAATTATTAGGAAGAATATAAATAAAAACATAACTTATGAAAAAGATATTCTATTTGCGTGTGGTATTCACCTTACCTCCGGGAGGGGATAATGTTGGATAAATTCAACATATTGGGCTTCCATGTGTTAAATTAAATGTGTATGATTGTCTTTAAAGAAGCCTATTGTAAAGTGATCAACTAAAGATTAAAGTTGGGCTTATATAAGTATAAAATAATTATGGGCTTTATGTGTGGATACCATTAAGTGGGCTTTGATTTGTTGAGGGACCAAATCAATACCCTAGATCTATAAATTAGGTTATGGTCCCCAAGCATCTCTAATCTCACGTATTCTCTCTACGCTGTGAATCCAAAAGGAGTACTGATAGTTTGGGAAACCATCAATCTCATAATCTCGTTCATCTCGTTCATCCTATGGATTCAGGTACGCTTCCGCCTTTAGTAATTGTATTCTCATATGTTTCGGTTAATCGTCATAGAAATAATTAGGGTAATTGTTGAAGCATGCTTTATGTAATTAAATCATGCTTATTCGGTATTTAATTTCTAACAAGTGGTATCAGAACTATTCTATATTGATGATTTTCTGGAATTTATGAGAATAATTTTATGAAGATTAATTTATAAATTATGGTTATATTGATCATCGATGTCGTCGATGTTATGAGATACGTGAACTGTGTCCGTTTTGGTTTGAGAATTCATACAGCTACACATGCTTGACGGCCTTAATAATCTATGGAATATTGGAAAAATCACTCTGCCTTAAGTTGATTATGTAATTAATCAATTTTAGATCTCCTGTTCGTCTTTGATGGTCGATTTTTTTATTTCTAATACTGTATTAATTGCGTAAATGATTGTTTTTTTGGTGTGCCCAATTTACTTCACGCAATTTTGGTTTTATGTATCTATATTAGAAATAATGAGATCGTGTGTATACATATAATAAGTACGAACTAAATATTAAGGATTCGGTGTATGGATTTGATATGGTTCTGTGGGTGGGTATTAATTGAATTGGCCTGACCTTCAAATATGTCATCTTAGTCGGCTCATGTTTTGAGTTAAATCAAAGTACATTTGTACACCGTGAATTTATTTTATTTATTTCTTATATTAAGACGTGCTCAAATGTGATGCGTTTTTTCATTTATTACACGATCATGCGGTAATTGGGTGTTGTACATATATATTGGATAATTCTGTTTTATAATTAAGTGCTCCCAGTTTAATTTTGATTACAAATTAAGTTTTGTTGTAGCATCACATTAAAATCTGATTGCTGTTGAGATCATGAATCAGTATATTGATACACCCACATGTTTTATATGTACAAGACAGTATATATATGGTGCAGTTGCTTCATTTATTTGATAATAAATATACCGTGTGATCAATTGTATGCTTAATTGATATATGTCCAAATTACATTGGTTTGGAAATAAGACATTAAAAGAACAATAATATAATTCTAATTTGTTGGCTATCTCATGTTCCTATTATATTATACTAATATTTAAAATAGTTTAATTGAAACAAGAAGTCGCCAAAGTGACCTCTCTTGTGTAAATTTTTCTATTTAAAATATTGGGACGGTTGTGTATATGTATTCTCATGCGAGTGTTGATCGGCCCAAAGGAAGATTAATACTTGGCCCGAAATACATGTACACCTGTAGTGATAAATACGTGACAATTATTTGGTATTTTGTGTGAGTAATTAGTCGGCCCACAGGAAGACTATTACTTGACATGATCTTATTGTCAGTATTTGGTCACCACAAAGAGGTGACCACTTACAAATTGATATTACTGTCCAAAGACTTGATATTAATGTTGTGCTTGGTGCCTCGAGATTTAGCCTTCATATTTTGAATTTATTAATTGTTTAATTGTTGTGAGCATGACAATTATTTTACTTTGAAATTCTCTGCTCAGCTTTGTCTGCTACTTCTGTGTCTGCCAACATTAACAATACACCTATGCTTAATGGGTCGAACTTTAAGGATTGGAAAGACAACATTCTAATCACTTTGGGTTGCATGGATCTTGACTATGCAATAAGGTTTGAGCAACCCGCTTCTCTTACGGATAAAAGTTTTTCGGATGACAAAAGGAATTTTGAGAAGTGGGAACGCTCAAATCGTGTAAGTTTAATGATCATTAAGCGCAGCATTCCGGAAGCCTTTCGAGGCACATCATCTGAGGATATCACTGTGGCCAGTAAGTTCCTTGCCCATATTGAACAACGTTTTGTCAAATACGATAAGGCTGAGACAAGTACGCTTTTAGCAAACTTGATCTCAATGAAGTATATGGGCCAAGGGAATATAAGGGAGTTCATCATGGAGATGTCTCATTATGCTTCAAAATTAAGTGTGCTAAAGCTCGAGGTGTCTGAGGACTTGCTCGTGCATTTAGTGTTATTGTCTCTTCCTGCACAATACAGTCATTTTAAGGTCAGTTACAACTGTCAAAGGGAGAAATGGACTCTTAATGAGCTCATTTCTCATTGTGTGCAAGAAGAAGAAAGGTTGAAGCATGAAATAAGTGAGGTTGCTCAACTGGCCACTAGTTCCAAAGATAAAGGAAAGGGCATGAAAGAAAAATATGTTGAGAAAGCTGCTATGGCTGAAGGTCCAGCGCACCAGAGTCAACAAAAGAACACTGAGGTTAAAACTTGTTTCTTTTGTGACAAACTTGGACACATAAGACAAGATTGTACCGAATACACCAAGTATCTCACTTGGCGTATAAATAAAGGTATGAATCTTACTTTGGTATGTTCTGAAATTAATTTCAGTACTTAGAAACATTTGGTGGTTAAAATTCTTGTGCTGCCACTCACATAAGTGTTTCAATACAGAGTTGCCTAAGCTGCCAAAGCCGAGTGATGGTGAAAGATACATCTATTTAGGAGATGGCAAATCGGTAGAAATGAAGACAACTTGACAATTTAGATTGTTATTATTTGGATTTGAAAGATATATATATTTTTAATGTATTGTCTTTTGACAAAATTTGGTTATATTTTTGTTTTGGACAAATATGGTTTTACTTGTTCATTCGGAGATTATTAATATTATCTTTCAAATTACTTCAAATATTGTGGGCACTAGTTCAGTGCATATCATGACAATCTATATTTGCAGCTTACATTCTCAATAAGGTACCAAATAAAGAAGCAGTTAAAAACCTTTTTGGAAAAGTGAAAATCGGGCATTAGCCTAGTTTTAATCACTTATATATTTTGGGATGTCCAACTAAAGCAAGGCATTATAAGCCAAATGAAAATAAAGAATTTGGACTCCAAAACAGTTAGCAGCTACTTTATTGGTTATTCAGAAAAATTAAGGGGTTTTAAGTTTTATAATACCATTAGAAAGTCAATTTTTTTAAGACGAGAAATGCAGTGTTATGTGAGGATATTGAGTTTGGGGGAAGAATAAGAATCGAGACATCACCTTTGAGGAGGGGTCAATTTCGACTCCTACTAGTGTTTCTGACAATGTTCAGGTATTCATACCAGTCATTGAAGAAGAAGCAGTTTTGGAACCTCAACAGGAAAATGTTGAAATCCTCCCCCATCAAGTTGATGAAATAATTTAAGAACAAACTCAACAACCTCAATAACGAACTAAGGATATCCACTTACGAGAAAATAAGAGTTATTACGGACGATTATATCATTTTTGTCCATGGGAAAAATAACTAACTAATGGAAGATGGTCATATTAGTGTTTATTAGGCCATGAAGGATCCGAATTCTCAAAAGTGGATTGGTACCATGAACGTAAAGTTCAAGTCTATGCAAGACAATAAAGTTTGGGATCTTATCTCATTGCCAGAAGGATCGAAGTCCATTGGTTGTAAATGATTTTTTAAGACCAAAATGGATTTAAATGGTAATGTGGAAAGGTATACGGCTCGTCTTTTGGCTAAAGGTTTTACTCAAAGAGAAGACAGAAAAATAATGGCATTCATTGAACATTATAATCTTGAGTTACATCAAATGAATGTAGGAATAGTTTTGACATTGTTGAAACACTTATGTGGTGCAACCAGAAAACTTTGTGAATATGGTTTGCAAATTAAAGAAATTCATCTGATGGGCTCAAGCAAACTTCTCGTTAGTGATTCCACAATTTTCATGAAATAGTTATCTCGTTTGGTTTTGAGATAAATATTATTGATAATTATGTGTATCACAAGTTCAGTGGAAGTAATTTATTTTTGGACCTATTTGTCGATGGCATATTGCATGTGACAAAGATTTTAAGTTTGTTGCACGATACCAAGATCATTCTATCAAAGTTATTTGAAATAAAAGATCTTGGGAAAGATTTCTTCTGTATTATGAATCCAAACATACTGAGATCGTACACAAGGTATAATTGGATTATCACAAATGAGATGTATAGAAAAAGTGCTTCAAAGATTTGGTATGCTAAAACCCATGTAACTAAGGGAGACAAGTTTAGTCTCGACCAGTGCCCCAAAATTAATTTGGAAATTCAAGATATGCAAAATATTCCCTATGCTTCGGCTATGTGGGAGTTTCATGTATGCGCGGGTCTGCATGACCTGACTTGAGATTTATTGTTGGTATGATTGAGAAAATACTTCAGTAACTCTGGTATGAACCTTTGAAAATTAGCCAAAGGGATTATAATGTATTTACAGAGAAATAAGGACTACATGCTTACATGTGCAAAATCAAATCAGTAGGAGATCATTAAGGTTTATGATTTTGATTTTGTTGGATGCCATGTTATTAAAAGATCCACTTTGGGCTGCATTTTTGTAGCATGTGAAGTTGTTTCATATAGAAGCACTAAGCAGACATTTGGATTGTCTTCTACATGAAAAAATAATTTATAACTTATTCATAGGCATCAATTAAGGAAATATGGTTATGAAACGTTGTCACAAGATACAAAATTTTGGAGTATTGAAAGACCATTTAAGTTTTATTGTGACAATTTTTTTGGTACTGCCATATTTCAATAACAATAAGAACTCGATTAAGTTAAAACTAATTGACATAAAGTTCTTGATTGTGAAAGAAAATAATATAGAGTGATCAAGTTTATATAGAGCACTTTGGAACAGACTCAATTGTTACGGATCCGTTGACTAAGGATTAACCACTAAAGGTCTTTCATGAACATACTACCCGAATGGCATTATGTTGTTTCAAGATACTTCAGTTTAGTGGGAGTCTGTATATAAGGTATTTTATGGCTCTATATTTGGACACATTATTGTGTATTTGGGATAATTATGTGCGCAAATAAAGTTTCAGTTTATTTTCACTCTGTTGAGATTTATGTTGATCTCACTTTGGAATTAAGGAGGACCAGTTGGAAATAGACATGTACGATCACATCACATGTAATTTTCATGCTACACACCATGATTGATCTGTCATTGATTGTATTGATATATGTGATTACTGTTGGGTCTAGTTACGCTTAAAGTGACGAAAGCCTCTTTAGTCCTTTGTCAGTGCCGCCGATGATAAGATTGTATTAAGGATACTTATATATATTGTATGACAACACTTTTGAGCTCATTTTGGTAATACACATTTGTTCGGTATCACATGTTTGCCCTAATGGGAGATTGTTGGATAAATTCAACATATTGGGCTTCCATGTGTTAAATTAAATGTGTATGATTGTCTTTAAAGAAGCCTATTGTAAAGTGATCAACTAAAGATTAAAGTTGGGCTTATATAAGTATAAAATAATTATGGGCTTTATATGTGGATACCATTAAGTGGGCTTTGATTTGTTGAGGGACCAAATCAATACCCTAGATCTATAAATTAGGTTATGGTCCCCAAGCATCTCTAATCTCACGTATTCTCTCTACGCTGTGAATCCAAAAGGAGTACTGATAGTTTGGGAAACCATCAATCTCATAATCTCGTTCATCTCGTTCATCCTATGGATTCAGGTACGCTTCCGCCTTTAGTAATTGTATTCTCATATGTTTCGGTTAATCGTCATAGAAATAATTAGGGTAATTGTTGAAGCATGCTTTATGTAATTAAATCATGCTTATTCGGTATTTAATTTCTAACAGATAAACCATACAATGCGCATGAAGTTGATTATTTTATAGAATTTCTATTTAATATATATTTGATATTATATATTATATTATTTATTATATATATTTCATTTTCTTCTTAATATTGAGTGCAATGGTTGTTAATGAAGTAATCCTTGAGAAATGATGCTCCTTGAT
Organism: Euphrasia confusa; assembly: GCA_954870475.1. Lineage (NCBI taxonomy): Eukaryota > Viridiplantae > Streptophyta > Magnoliopsida > Lamiales > Orobanchaceae > Euphrasia > Euphrasia confusa. The sequence continues at coordinate 37,500,494 of OX940956.1, read as the reverse complement.
TTTAATTTCCCAATTTGTTATTTAGATTCGATAGGTATGAGAATGTCACTTTGCCGACGAATTCTGGCGAAGACTTGTAGCAGAACTAATGATGGGCTTGGCTCGTTAGCTGATTTTAGTAACCCTAATTTGTATTCTCTATAGATAGAAAAGGTAACACCTCATTAAAGAGACGTACACATTTCCCCAAAAATTCATAGATAGCATTATATTCTTGTTCACTACTCAATCCTCAAAACCTCTATTTTTAGTTGATAATTAAAAAACACGATTTTCAGACTATCAACACTGAGTATTTTACCGAGTAAAATATAATTTTGTTGAATTCAAGAATGAATCAATACTTCTTTTTAAATTATAAAAAAATTATAAGTAATTAAAAAGAAGTACGTTATTAAGGACGGATGTTTTTACTGTTTTTTATATTTTCTTATGCAAGTCGGATGTTTTTACTGTTTTTTATATTTTCTTATGCAAGCGCCAATTTTTTTACAATATGAATAAGAATTATTTATATAATTTTATTACAAGTATTTTTTTATTAATAATTAAAAAAAACATATTATTATTTTAAAAGTTTTAAAATACATAGTGTTTTATATATGATTTTTTTTATAAAGAGGAGAGACGAGAAACTCACCCCCACCCGATCGGAGGTCTCTCGATCGGGTAGGATGTAAATCGAGGAATGTGCCCGAGTAGCAGACAACTGTGCGAGAGAGCCAACATGTCGAACCCCAGGACAAACTTTCTTAATATTTCAATGAAAAATTATCTCACCCGAGATTCGAACCATGGATCGTCGGGGAATTACACCCACATCATCACATGTCTTACCACTCGACTATGCTCCTGGGGACTATATATGATTTTTTAACAGTAACAAAGGGCAAAAACAAATCTTTGTAAGTCTGTTTGAAGATTTGTGTTAGTTTTTAATTTAGGATCAGCTTATTTTTAATCATTTTGTTTTTCTGATTAATAATAGAATAATTGATCTACTGGAATAATTGATCTACCATAATACAATTTAATTTTTTATATAATATTATATAGGATAGTAATGGGTATGTTTTTAAAAGGGTATAATAGATATATTAAGTTGTGAATTAAGTAAAAATAATAAAAGATAAAATTTAAAAAATGTGTATTTAGTATATTGGTGAACTTAGTGTTTTTTGAGTGTAAATAAAATCACCATTTAGATCACTACTATTTCATAATTTTTTTACCCTTTTTCTATTACAAATAATTGACGGACTTTTCTTATTGAGTATCTCACAATAGTTTATACACGAAACTTATTTTTATTTTATTTTTAAAAGTTATAAAATAATTTTTTTTTTTAATTTCCTAACCAACAAAACAAAGTATGTCAACTTTGCTTACACGAGAAATAATTTGTATTTGACACTACTTTACTAGTATTACTTTTTTTATTAATTTGTCAACTTTAATACTAGTATTACTTTACTAGTATTAATTTGTCAACTTTGCTTACACGAGAAATAATTTTTTTATTTTTCATCATGCGGGCTTATTACTTTAATATTATAGTATAAAATTTTGTGTTTGCATCATATACTGTATTAGCCCGAATATTTCAATCTAAAATTATTTTCACAAATTTTTCATAAATATTTAAAAAAAAATATTAGGATTGATCGAGTAGTAACAAAACAAAACAAACACAAGCCACAAAACAAATATTATCATATTTTAAATCTTGTCCCCATCAACCTTGTAATGTTCGTCAATATTTCTACTTAGAAAAAATTGAAAAAATAAATATTAAAAAATATGTATTAATAAAATAATAAAAATAAATATAAACAAGAAGAGAAAAAAATAAAATTATTACAAGAAAAATATTATTTGTACTAATGTAATGTTGTCAACGCTTCTACTTAGAAAGATTTGAAAAAATAAATATTCAAAAATAAGTATTAATAAAATCATAAAAATAAATATAAACAAGAAGAGAAAAAACAAACTTATTACAAGAAAAATATTATTTGTACTACTATGAATAGATCGTGTTCTTAATCATAACTTTAAACTTATTTTTATTTATAAAATTAAAATTAATTAAAATTAATTATTATATAGGGTCGGGCCTACAAGAGGCCGAGCTTACTAAAGCCCAAGCTCGACCTATATATAATATGAGCTTCATTTTTCGGCCCAAGCTCGGCTCGACCCTAAATAATATTAATCGACCGAGGCTTTTCTTAGGGTCGAACGAGCCGAGTTAGGGCCGGCCCGACCTGATTGACAGGCCCACCTACGGATAGGATTTCGAAAATTTTGAATGCATATTTGTTGTGAAATGAACAAATATTTTAAATAATAAATGGACATTTTAAAAAAAATAATTATCTTATATTATAACATAATCTTAATCTTTAGTCTAATTATAAAAAAAAGAAGGATTTATCCAATCCACCCCCTTTATATGAGATCTCTTATTTAGGGTGGAAATATGCATTTTTCATGTTAATCAAGAAACTACCGAATAAACAAACGGGATATAATAAATCATAATCCCAAATATTCACTTCATACTCCCCCAAAACTGAATCTTTTGTTCCGGCGATTTGCGACTTTAGAACTGTGATAAAGACGGACCAGTTTTTCTTCCAATTCACAACTCCTAGTGAACCGAGAATCAAGTCCACGCAATTTTATCCCTATATGCTCACCTGTAATGAAATAAGTTTATTGGACACCAGATTGCAATCTGCAACCCTAGCTTTTAAGGTATGATTTTCGATATATGATTTTCATTTTTTCTCCCGTTGCAATAACTAGAAGTGCATCATTGTGTGTTTAGATTGCCTTCCAGGTTTAGGGTTCTGCGATTTTCGATTTTTGATTTTTGTGTGGAGATATTAAATTTCGTTAACATGCAGGTTCTAGAAGAACTTAACACGGGAGCCATGGGAACTGGAGGCGAGGAAGGTATAGTCCATCCTTTGTGCATGTGATGTTTGCATTTGTAGTTACTTAGTGTCATCTTGTTCTTTTTAATGGTAGATCCGGAAAACACCTCACTTGGCGAATCAATCAGATATTTTAGGTCATCTTTCTTGCACCCTTTGCTGAAGTCTTGCAAGGTATAATAATCATAAGCCGAGATTAAATTCTCCGATTTTCATTTTTTAGGAAGATAGTAAAATATTCATTTTATTTAAAAAAAATTAATAGGTTTCCCTGCAGGAAGAGATTGAGAGTTCATATGCTGCTAAAATTCAACTGTCAAAGAACTCCTCTCTAAGCTGGTAGACATTTACTATATTAATTGCAACACTGATTGAAACTTGTTCATAGACATAACACTTATTAGTGCTAATAGTTTAACCTTGATAACAATGTTGGCTTGGGTGTTAATACAATAATGGTTTTAACTACATGTCAGAATATGTTACATACACTGCACCAAATTGGACAGTGTAGTTGGTAGTTCAGAATTCATAAGTTGGGATATTAAATAAACAAACAAGTATTTAGTAGTGTAATAAACAAATTTCAAAATCTATTACAAACATTGTACCTTTTTGCACAGTGTATATTGTAGTTCTAGATTCATAAAGTGGTTTAATCGTTTACACACATGTAGTTTACTATATTAATAGTTGCACTGACTGAAACTTGTTCATGGACATAACATCTATTAGTGTCGATAGTTTAATCTTGATAACAGGGTTGGCTTGGGTGTTAATCCAATAATAGTTTTAACTGCATGCCAAAATTTGTTACATACACTACACCAAATTGGACAGTGTAGTTGGTAGTTCAAAATTCTTAAATTGGGCTATTATTTAACGAACAAGTATTTAGTAGTTTAATAGATAAATTTCAGAATTTATTACAAACACTCTTACCTTTTGCGCAGTGTAAGATTGAAGTTCTAGATTCATAAAATGGTTTAATCTTTTACGCACGGGTAGTTTACTAGCTTAATAGCTACACTAACTAAAACTTTTTCATGGACATAACACATATTAGTTCCAATAGTTTAACTTTGATTACAGTGTTGCCTTGGGTTATGGTAAATAAGGGACTAACTGCATGTCATAATCTATTACACACAGTGTACCGGCTTGGGCAGTCCATTTGGTAGTTTAAATGTAATTTGTGTGGCTGAATTACATCATAACATGTACTTGTGTCAATTGTACTTGAGAGATTGATTGGTCAGTGACAAGAAATTGTCTTTAACCACAGTGCAAGTGTTGATGATTTAAATTAATTCGTGCTCATTTGTTTGCAAAAAATATTGTTTCTGATCTACATGTATATGGTCTGTTTAATCGTATACAGGTAGCGGCCGAGAATTTGGACACAGTGGCAATGCATGATAAAATCCTGATTCCGTTGACCCACATAGTGTTACTTTTTCGTTGAAATGATTGTCACAATATTTTGATATTATTTCATTGGAGTTTGACCTTGAAGATTTGTGTTATCAGTTTTCATAGTTGAAGTTTTCATAAGTAGGCTACCAAAACTTTTTCTAAATAGATTTGGAACAGTAAAACCAACAGAAACCAATTCCAAAAGAAACAAGTGTATAATGTAAACTACAGTGTAAGTTAAGGTGATAAATAAACGTCACACGTCAACCTATATATAACTGGAAACATGGGACATTTTATCAAAACTTGAAATGACGTATAGTAGTTTGTGCTTAAACGTATGATGCCCAACTAACAAAAAACAAAACTCCTAAAAAGTCAGGTTGTATCAATTATCCCCTGAAAGTTACTAAATTAACCAACACTGCCCATTTAACATCACAACCTAATATGGCGTCCTAATGCTCAGCTGCATGTCTGTAGTTTGTTCTCGATAGTGATATTGTCATCATTTTTAGAGCCACATACGTACGATGACTGCTCATAGCCAAGCAATACACATGGTCGTGCAATTGAGCAATTATGCCTTGAACACTCATTTTTCTGTGTATACCCAAACGAAATACATGAGTTTAGTTATATCTTTTTCAGTGAAAATCGCAAATGAAAAAATACACAACATTTTCTTGATGCCATATGACTGTTTATGGACAAGAAATATCTTCAGAAAATGGTCCACATATTAAACCTATGTCGTAGTTGCAAAATCAAAGACTCAAAAAATAAAATGACGGCAATGGAGATGAGACAACAAGACCAATACTTTCCAGAAAGAGGAAACATAGTTCTTTGTGATTATTAAACCATCAAACCCAATTATTCATATTCAACCTCGGTTGAAAAAAATGAACTTCAACTTGATGGAGTTATATTCTAAATGTCTAGTTTAGTGACAATATGGAACTCCTTATCTGTGTTTTATTATCTATTAATCAAACTGTCGGCATTTTGTCTATCACGCACTTTATGCAATAGTCCTAGATATATACGTTGTAGACAGTATGGCGTGAGGAGACACGCGGAAGATCATATTGTCGGTTACTCGTATACTATCGAACAGAAGCTCACGACTTAGATGGACAGGGACAATCCATCGGTACGTCGTAGTGTGACTGGGTAATAGTTGGTCTTGACTATTATGTTACACTCGTACACTTGGTGTATTGAGCAGGACCACGGGAGGACATTCGATTTATACTAATCGCAGTAATCGAACTAGACCTCAGAGATTACGGATATACGAATTCCTAATCCCTATATAATTATAGGTGCGTGTGTCCAATTCTCGGTTCTTTAATATGCCAATGAGTGAGACTAATTGATTAGTCGAGATTCTCGATAAATTGGGAATCGTAATTGTACGCACGGCATGCTATAGATTATAGACAGGAAACCGTGTCCCGTTTATCGGGTTGATGATGTCCCCGAGATGAGCTCATAAAGTTTATCATGTAAACCCTGCAGGTGGATTTGTTCCACATGATAATAAGGATGAGTGTTACTAGTCTCGGATAATAAGAAACGAATTAATTTAATTATTAGTAATAAAATTAATTCGTGGACATACGATATCTTAAACACGGGGAAAGTCGTATATGTAATTTCGGCGGATTTATTATTGTTGAAATAATATTAAAATTAATTTCGGGAATTCAATTATTATTTTTTAGTGGAGTGAATAATAATTAAAATTGAAATCGATTAATTAAGGAATTGCTTTTAAGTATTCCAAGTTAATTAATATTTAAATTTAGCCCTTAATTAATTTTCCTTAGGTCCCTAACGTAGCTCTATTTAAACCCCCCCTTGCCCTCTCCTAAAACCTAACATTCGCCGCAACAATTTATTTCAGCAGAGAAAATAATTGCGTTAGCGCAATTAAGTTTTTTCTCTGTTAAAATAAAATAGTTAACGCAATAATAATTATTCTCAGAGAATAATTCATTACGGTGGTTTGAGAAAGGAGAGAGCATACAAGGACGAACCAGCAGATCGTTGCCCACACAACGGCTGGAGTCGGGAAGAGACATACGTTAGAAGCTCTAAGGTCTCAAGAATCGACCGATAAGGTATGAGATCAATTCTCTATTCCGCAATTTATCGATCTCATTTTTCGTTAATCATACATTGAACGTAGATCGGGTTCCGGGTATCGTGGATTGTATTCCTCGATTACTGGGGGTTCTAGGACCTCCGGATCGGTAGTCGGATGAGGAAAAACGACCCGGAAACGAGCTCGGAACAGCAACGTCGCATTGCTGTTCGCGGACAAACGACGGTCTCCAGAGGGCAAACGACGGTCGCCGTTTGCAGTTCCTCCAGCGACCGCTGGTCTGCAATCGGCGGGCGCCGATTGAGGCAGACCAGCCCCCGTTTCGCGCGGTTGTCCTCCGGGGCGATGGCTGGGCGTGATTCGGGTTATGGGCTGTCACGTAAATGAAGTAACGGACATGGAGGTCAACTGGTAGCGTTCGGATGTTCGAGCGATCGAACGAACGCACCCCGGGTAGTCGATTTCCAACACAACTGGCCATTCAAAAAACACAGAAGTAATTATTGGATACAAGTGGCAAATGTGTGTGATAAACTTCATACTAAATAACTTCTTTGCATGTTTTCTTGTTGTGGTTTTTGAATTTCTTACAACGACTACACTTGATTATCCGTTTGACCTCGCTCCTATTCTGTAACCTGACTTGTCTTGGTATGTTGTCGTATAGTTCGGTGTAGGAGATGTTGCCCCCAAATAATATTACAACGCCCTCACCACAGTAGACGATCTTTGCAACATATGCTGCCATCTACCCTGCAAAAAAATGATTCTTTGTTAACCTTGACCAATCTTATGTAACAATAATACGAATAGAAAAATAAGTTGCAAGCCTAAGCAAATTTATAAACTATGATTCAAAACATGTGTAACCCACAATTCATAAACTACACTAGCAGAGGACACTGGTGCCAATCTAAAAGGACCAACATAAATCGTAACAACAATACCACATTCAGGGACCTAGACAAAAATCGGCAATAAATAAACACTTACCTGGGAGCAGTACTTTTTTGAAAATTCATAAACTACACGAGCAATACTTGGTAGTGTGTTCAAGACTAGAACGAGTAATGAAATCACAGCTAAAATGTCCTTTAATTATGTTGATCGATTTGATAAATACACGAAATCAAAATGAAAAGCAATAAAATTACTCGAATAAACCAATATGATAGTATAAAGCAATACATCGTTTCGGTTAAATTCATTTTCAGTCAAAGCACAATAAACACCATACATTAAAAACAAAAACCGACCTTTGCCTGAAGGTGAAGTATCGAGAACATACAGCTTATTAGCATTAGTAACACCGTCAAGACTCTGCACAAACCCAACAGTTCTACCTCTCCAATAAACGCACACAGACGCCCCCATATCATGACTATAACCAACACACTAACAATCATCACAGCAAGTCTCCCTACAATCGCTCGGGCCGAGGCTCGAGTTAATATCATACCTAACTTCATTAGCCGGACCAAACGCCCCCGCCCTAAACACAAACGTCTGGCGCTCGTTCCTGCACGTGGGCTGATCCCAGACTTGGCACCATCGGATTCGGGAGTCCATATCTAAGAAACGGCGACTTCCTTCCCCATCGTCTGAACTTTGAATCCAAATGCCGATACCTGGTACTATCACTGGATGTGCTGTTTGTAGAGCACATGTATAAGAGGAAGACATTGTTTGATGCTTCTGGAACTGAATCTTTGACTCGATCTTCGAAAGACTCTCAGGGGCATTTCGTCGAACAGGTGGCGGGCGGGTCGATCTGGAGGTCGAGATCCTCGTAGCTAGCGCTTCGAAGCTCTCGTTGGCGACGATGAGAACTGAAAGGTGGAGGGCGGCGACGGTGGTGCGTGGTTGAGGTCCGACCGAACCTCGGGTCGATATCCGAAGTCGTCGAGCTTCAGCCTCCCCCGTCAATCGAAGATGATGTTGTCGGGCTTGATGTCCGACCATGAATCATTACAAACAACACATTAATTCGAGCATTCGACCAATTCGAGCAGGAGGAGGATGGCGGGGGCGTCGTTGGAGCAGCCGACCAATTCGTCGGGGAATGCGGCGGAGCAGGTGTAACGCCCCGTTTTCGTTTTGTAAAATAGCAGCGGAAAGTATTTAAAATAAATAAAATTTAATTTAAAAAGTGTTTTGGTAAAGTGCGGGGGTTACGTAAACAAATAAAATAAGTCGTCAAAACAAGTATTTTCTTCGAAATAAAACTAGTCATTCAAACATGAAAATAAGTTTCAAAAGTAGAGCATAAAAGTTTACGTAAACAAATAAAATAAGTCGTCAAAACAAGTATTTTCTTCGAAATAAAACTAGTCATTCAAACATGAAAATAAGTTTCAAAAGTAGAGCATAAAAGTTGACACATAACGGTCAAAGTCAAAGACATTACAAAAGCGAAAGTCGAGTTTTAACAAAGCCAATAAACGATAAAAAGTGATGTCACACTGTGCCATGCCCGTCACACTCCTCCAAGTCTCCAACCGTACCTAAAAACATGTCGTTTATTGGGGTGAGCTCAACGTGCTCAGTAGGGAAAGATTCATCTCAAAAATAACAAAATAATCATTGTACGAACATATAATCGACATAGCATGAATAAACACATAGTCATATCATAGCATGTATTACACAATCCTTGTGAGGAACAAGTCCGATGACCGGTGAAGATCACAGACCCTTAAGAGGATCACAGGCTATGTAATAAGTTTCAACCCAAACGCGGAACAAGTCCGATGATCGAATAATAGATCACAGACCCTTAAGAGGATCACAGGCTAAAACATTTATCATTTGTAAACTCAAGCAAACAATCACGTGCAACATACATTGAAATATAATGTTATAAAAGAGATGAAGTTTCCCCTACCTCTTGAAGCGTGTGCGACCCTAGCTCAACTCGATTCCTAGCTCTTCCTAAGCTCCTATGCTCGTCCTATCCCCAAATGCTCAACTCCTAGCAAGACATGTCTAATAAATTAGTATATGAAGTTTATGAATATTTGTCTTAGTGTATAAATATTGTGTAAATAAATATATTAATATATATGTGGTAAATATAAGTAATAATTATAATTTGGTTAATATATTTATAATTAATGTATATTTATATATATAAAATGCATGAGCTAAAATAAATATGAGGAGTGGGCCGGAAGTAATTGTTTGAAGTTGGGTTTGACTTGAAGGGATGTGGGCTTAGGTATATTGATTTCTGGAAAGTAATATGGTTGAGTTGGTGGGTTTTAAACAAGTGAAAAATGGATTTGGGCTTTATGTGAAGAGAGTGGACTTGAAAATGGCCCGTTTTTAGCAAAAGAACCGTGAGATAGAGAATCATTCTCTCCTCTCTTTTTGATGAGGCCTTCGGAAAAATGCCCTCCAAATAGTAAGTACAAGATATGTACCCCTTACAAAATAAAAATCGGACATCTACCCCTTCTTTCATTAAACTAAATGTAAAAGAAACAAAAATAAAAATTGTTGTGCCCCATTTTCATTTATTATTATTATTATTATTTATTTATTGCCGTTATCAATTGAAGCAATGGGCCCCATTCTCACGGCCCACGCCGGAGGCCGCCCACAATGATCGGGAGATGACCGACCAGAAGATAAGCCGAGCAAGCAAGAGTCAGCCGAGCAGACAACAAGAGGCCGGTCAGGGAGATGCATTCTCGAGGACAAGCCTGCTCGCCCGGATGCCGACCAGGCTAGAGCGTCATAAAAGGAAGACTCGAGGTCGGTCCCCCAGGCCCAGTAAAGGCGGCGCGTTAAAGGGTTCAACAGTCTTTTTACCCCTTTTAGGGTTATGGGTTGTCACATGTCAAGGCCCAATAAGGAAAGGCCCAATTCCTTTTTGTAAACCTAATGGTAGCCCTATAAATAGGAGAAGCTGTAAAAGGAAAAGGGGACACATTCTTCAAGAAAGATTTTCATCCCTAAAATACTCTCTCTTTTCTTTTCCATTTTCAGCTAAGAACACATTAAATCTTCACCAAAACTAGTCCTCAAAACCCCATAAAACAGTTAACGATTTTTCACCCGTTAACAACTGGCGCTAGAAGGAGGGGGCTACCTCGAGCGCTAGTTTCGGTGTCGATTTTTCTTTTTTCGTTTTTCTTCTTGCGATGAAATCTGCAGGTACCTCAAGCAGTGCCGCCGTCGCCTCCGCCGGCGAAGTCGACGGACAGAGAGATGGCGCGGAAAGAACGCCTCTGCTGAAAGATGGCGTCGGGACGGCTCCTCCAGAACTCCCGGACGAAATCGCTCGTCAAATAGCGATGATAGAAGGACTACGCGCCGAGGAGGCCGAGATGAGGGAGAGACAGAGGGCCCTCCGTGAAGAGCTAGCGGAGGCCGAGAAGCTGTTATCCCCGGTCCTGGAGGAGGAGCCAGATCTTGATCTGGGGCAGGTCAACACCCCTGAAGAAATAAAGCGCACCATACGGAAGTTGGAAGCCCGGTCTCGCTTTTTGGAGAAGAGACCTGCTGCCGAGAACCCAAATCCTAACCGCCGCTGCCTGGAGAAAGAGTTTGAGGAGGAAGCACACGAAGGGTCTGCCCGGTCCACCTTTCAACAAAAACAGACAGCAAATCCGCAAGCAGTCACGGTGACCGATCCCGGCCTCGCGAAACGGCTAGAGGAAGTAGAGAGGAGATTGGCCGAACAAAACTGCGATCCCAGGAAGAGATCTGCTCTCGCCGAGCCTCTGAGTCTAAGGATCGAGCAGGCCAGGTCACAGCCCGATGTCGCCCCGTTGCTGACTTTCATCTATGACGGAGCATCCGACCCTGACGTTCACCTGAACAAATATAACACATACATGGTCGGCCGAGGAGCGTCAGACGCCACGAAGTGCCGCCTATTCCCTCTGACTCTCGGCGACATGGCTCACCGATGGTATACTAGCCTGCCGCCGAGGTCGATAGATAGCTTCGGAGAGTTGAGAGACGAGTTCGTATCTTACTTCGCGTCCAAAGTAAGTTACTCGGAGGGCCGCCAACGTCTGATGGGGGTCAAGCAGGGCAAGGATGAGTCAGACGAGATGTATATAGACCGAGTAGAGCGGATTGCCAAGCAGGGGGACCGGGTGAGTGACGAGATCCTCGTTCACTCCGTACTGGGCGGCCTACGACCGACGTCCAACCTGTTCAAACCCATGATGAAGGACTATCCGAAGTCGTATACTGAGTTCCGTAGGAGGGCAGGCGAGGAGATAGCCCAACAACGAATATACGACGAGCGGATGAAAGAGCTGGAGCCCGAGGAGGGAGCAAGACCCCTCACCGAGAAGAAACCCATGGGCCCGGCAACGGTTGATTACTGGACGGAACCTCCCCCAACGGTGAAATACCATGAAAGTGGTAAGAAGAAGCCCAACTACAAGATATACCAGGGAACCCTTCAGGCACCGCGGAGAGTCGAGATCGTCGACGAGGGCGCTGAGGAAGGAACGTTTTTGGGGCAGACCCCTACTCAGATTCTGCAAATTTTCTACGAGCGAGATATCAATGTCCTCACTCCCCCTCAGGCCATGAGAAGCCGACCCGACGAGAGGAACCCGCGCAAATGGTGTTCTTTTCACCAAGAGAACGGGCACAGGACTGACGAGTGCCGAGATCTGATCACCCAACTTCGCCAGCTCTATGAGGACGGAAGTCTGGCCAACCTCCTCCGGGCACCAAAGCGCGGTCGCCCAGCCGCCGGACGTGGAGGCGGCGGACGTGGGGGCGGTGGCCGCGGAAGAGGGGAAAGAGGACGAGGCCGAGGATACCAAGACGATCAGAATCGCCGACCTCATCAGCAGCCGAGACTCGAATAGGGTCCGGCCGGCCCTTTGGCTCTGCCTCCGCCCCCGGTCGAAAGACCCGAAAATCAGGATCCACCTGTCCGCGACGGAGCTCGGGTAAACATGATCGGGGGGCTGACACCGATCATTCACAAATCTAAGAGACAGAGGAAGGAAGAGCTCCGCGAGTTCGAGGGGGTGAACGTCGTGGTCCCGCATACGGAGTCAACCATCTCTCGAGGAATCGTTATCTCTTTCTCCGAGAAGGACCGGGAGGGGATAAAATATCCCAAGGAAGATGCTTTGGTGATCACCGCTCGAATTCTCGGCATCGAAGTGGCCAGGGTCCTGGTGGATAATGGGGCTCATTGCAACCTGATTTTCAAATCGGCGCTCGACCAACTCGGCGACCTCACGAGATATGTTCGACCCTATGAAGGAGTTCTGAAGGGATTTGGAGACGTGGTAGTCCGCCCCAGGGGACAGATCAGGATGGCCGTGGAATTAAAGGATTGGCAGGATCCCGCCATCAATATGACCAGGCTGATTGAGTTTGTTATTGTGGATGCTGATAACATTTATAATGCTTTTTTCGGGAGGCCGTTCCTCGATGCCTTCGAGGCCATGGCGTCCTCCCATTACTATTGTATTAAGTTTCCCACTTTGAGTGGCGCGGTCGGCACCCTTCGGGGTGACCAGTATATGGCCAGGAAATGTTTTAATTATGCTCTGTGTTCTAGTACAAACGATCACGTAAACGATACCAACAACACCGACACTGGGGCATTTGGGGGAGATGATCCCCAAATGGCCGACCACGAATTATTCCCTGAGGAAGACGACCCCAGAGATGTGATAGCCCAGAAAGACACGATTGTATTGAAGGAGATCGACCCCACAGGGGAAATGGATATAGACGATGAAGAGTATCTGACCGCCCTATGGGAAGAAGGCGAGCCCGAGCAGTCAGGGGCTCGCGAGGCCAAGATTCGAGAGGCGCAGGAATCAGAGACTATCCTGCCCGAACTCGAGGCGCAATTTTTGCACATCCTCATCGATGAACTACCGACCGGACGAGATGACGATCCGATCCAAAGTATACAGTGCGCGAGCGCCGAGGATCTCGACCCCCGGATTGGCTACGAACCGAATGAGATTCCGGACCCTCGAGGACCTTCAGCCTGTTCGGCAGTAGATGAAGTCGAGAAAGTATGCCTGGATCCGGACAGACCCGAACTGGAGGTTTTCATTGGAAAGAAAATCCCCGAGAAACTGAGGGGAGAACTAATCGATTTTTTGAAGCAAAATACCGACGCGTTCGCCTGGTCGCACAAAGATATGGTGGGGATAGATCCCAAGCACGCTTGCCACCACCTGAAGATTGATCCCGGGAAGAAACCTATCGCCCAGAAGCGTAGAAAGATGGGGCCGGAGAAGTATGCAGCTTTGGCGGTCGAAGTCAAAAAGTTGGTAGAAAATGATCTCGTAAGAGAAGCCGAGGAAGAGCCCCAATGGATAGCAAATGTCGTCCTGGTGAAAAAATCGAACGACGTGTGGCGTTTGTGTATTGATTTCACCGACCTCAACAGAGCCTGCCCGAAGGATCATTTCCCACTACCTCACATCGATCACCTGGTCGATAGCGTCGCCGGGCATGCAATTTTTTCTAACTGTGATTGTTTCGCAGGATACCACCAGATTCCCATGGCCGAGGAAGACATAGAGCATACCTCGTTTTACTCGGAGAAGGGAGTGCTGTGTTGGAAGCGAATGCCGTTCGGTTTAAAGAACGCAGGGGCAACCTATCAGAGGTTAGTGAACAAAATGTTCGCCGACCAGATCGGAGAGACGATGGAGGTTTACGTCGACGACATCATTATAAAAAGTAAGTCCGAGGAGGACCACATCAAGGATTTGATGACTACCTTTGAGATCCTCAGAGCTTTCAACATGAAGTTAAACCCGAAGAAGTGCCATTTTGGAGTGTACGCCACCAAGTTCCTCGGCCACATCGTAAGCCAGAGAGGAATCGAAGTCAACCCAGAGAAGATCAGGGCCATTAAAAATTTGAGGGAACCTCGAAGTCTGAAGGACGTGCAAAAACTAACCGGCTGTCTGGCCGCGCTTAGCCATTTTATCCCTAGGCTCGGGGATAAAAGCCGACCATTTTTTAGATCGATTAAAGACCAGAAATTCAAATGGGGGAAGGAGAGTCAGGAGGCTTTCTTACGCCTGAAGGAACACATCGGGAACCCCATCATCCTTTCTAAGCCGGTCCCCGGGGAGTCGCTTTTCCTCTATCTAGCTGCATCCGAGCATGCGATGAGTTCGGTTCTTGTCCGGGCCAAGGGACAACTGCACAAACCAATCTACTTTGTCAGCCAGGTCCTCCACGACGCCGAGACACGATATACACCGTTGGAGAAGCTGGCGTATGCACTTGTGATGAGCGTGCGGAAATTGAGGTCTTATTTTTTCGATCATCCCGTGGAAGTTCTGACCACCATGCCACTACGACAGGTTTTGCAGAGACCGGATACGAATGGCCGATTGCTGAAGTGGAGCCTAGAGGTGGGCCAGTACGACATCACTTATGCTCCCAGGACGGCGATCAAGGGGCAAGCCTTAGCAGACTTCATAGTGGAACTGACTTTCCCGGAATCCACCCCGTCGACCAGGATCCCGGCATGGAAGTTATACGTCGACGGTTCATCCAATTCCTCCCATGCCGGGGCTGGAATAGTGTTGGTCGGACCGGGCGGGCAGTCTTTCACACACGCGGTGAAGTTCGAATTCGCCGCAACAAATAATGAAGCGGAGTATGAAGCACTGATCGCCGGGCTGAATCTGGTTTTGGCAGTGGGAGCCGAACATTTACAGATCTTCATGGACTCTTTACTGGTAGTTAATCAAATCAAAGGAGACTACGAGACCCGATGCGACCGGATGGCGAAGTACTATGAGCACGTGATGGCGTTGTGCGAGAAAATACCGAGAACTCTCATCGAGCAGATCCCCAGAGAAATGAACTCCCAGGCCGACGCTTTATCCAAACTCGCGTCCTCCGAAGGAAGCGCCGACATGGCTAATGTGATCCTAACCAGTCAGGCCAAATCCGCAATATCTCAAGGAGAGGTTTTGATCACGGTCGTCGATCGTGGTGAGACTTGGATGGATCCTATTCGTTCCTATCTTTTGGACGGGACGTTGCCCAGGGATAAGACAGAAGCCCGGCAACTCCGGATACGGGCGGCCAGGTACACCCTGATCGGGAATGTTTTGTACAGGAGGAGCCTGTACCTCCCTCTCTTGAAATGCATTACCCCGCTAGAGGGCCACAGAGTCTTTAGCGAAATCCATGACGGAGTCTGCGGGAACCATGCGGGAGGTCAGTCGCTGGCCCACAAAACGGTGCGCCAGGGTTTCTACTGGCCTACACTAAGGAGAGATGCGATAAATTACGCTCGGAGATGCCACAGATGCCAGGTGACCGCCCCTATCATCCGGACGGCACCAGAGTATCTTAATTCGATATATAGTCCTTGGCCTTTCGCGTCATGGGGAATTGATCTGATCGGACCTTTACCGACCGGGCCCGGTGGGGTCAAGTACGCTGTGGTGGCCGTGGATTACTTCACAAAGTGGGCCGAGGCCGAGCCGCTAAAAACCATCTGATAACGGGAAGCAATTCGACGGCCAGGAAGTCATGAATTTTTTCGACAAATGGAAGATTAAGAAGGCTTTCTCCACCCCTTATCACCCGCAGACGAACGGCCAGGTGGAGGCGGTGAACAAAATTCTGAAGCATACCATCAAGGCTAAACTTGAAGAACGACAAGGGAGGTGGGCGGCCGAGCTGCCGGATGTGTTGTGGTCTTATAGAACGACCAGCAAGGCCGCCACCGGGGAGACCCCTTTCGCTTTGGCTTTTGGTGCTGAAGCAGTAATCCCCTCCGAGATCGAGGTTACAAGCCATAGGACTTCCCAAGAGCTGAATGAAAACAATGACAAGGCTTTGCGCCTCGAGCTGGATTTCCTGGAGGAAAGGCGTTTGAATTCGGTTTTCCAGAATGCGACGGCCAAACAGAGAGCAGAGCGCTACTACAACTCTAAGGCCAAAATCAGGAAATTCAAGGCCGGGGACCTAGTTCTCAAACGGCTGCTCGGGCCAAGCACTGGGGCATTGGGCCCGAACTGGGAAGGCCCAATGCGAGTAAGGAAACACGTGGAGAAAGGGTCATACGAATTGGAGCATCTGAACGGCGTAGCCGACCAATACCTTTGGAACGCACTCCATTTGAAAAAGTACCACCAGTAATCTCTTGTATCTCGAAACTTTTTATGGTTGGAATAAAAACTTGTTTGGCAGAATTTGCATGTTTTGACCATTTCCAAGGAAATTTATTAAGACCGAGGACCGGACAAGTCCCATCCTCGGCCATGTCACCCCGATCCGTCGGGGGACATGCACGTTAACCGGGGATAGAGTCCGCTCTCCCCGAGCCTGAGATAAGTCGAGTGATCCGTCACTCGACCGATCGAACAGGAAATTTATTAAGACCGAGGACCGGACAAGTCCCATCCTCGGCCATGTCACCCCGATCCGTCGGGGGACATGCACGTTAACCGGGGATAGAGTCCGCTCTCCCCGAGCCTGAGATGAGTCGAGTGATCCGTCACTCGACCGATCGAACAGGAAATTTATTAAGACCGAGGACCGGACAAGTCCCATCCTCGGCCATGTCACCCCGATCCGTCGGGGGACATGCACGTTAACCGGGGATAGAGTCCGCTCTCCCCGAGCCTGAGATGAGTCGAGTGATCCGTCACTCGACCGATCGAACAGGAAATTTATTAAGACCGAGGACCGGACAAGTCCCATCCTCGGCCATGTCACCCCGATCCATCGGGGGACATGCACGTTAACCGGGGATAGAGTCCGCTCTCCCCGAGCCTGAGATGAGTCGAGTGATCCGTTACTCGACCGATCGAACAGGAAATTTATTAAGACCGAGGATCGGACAAGTCCCATCCTCGGCCATGTCACCCCGATCCATCGGGGGACATAAACACCTAACCAACGTTTCACCGCAAGTATAAAAATTTCAAAGGAAATAAAATTTCACTAAGGAAAATGCGGAGCAAATAAGAAAAAGACAACGTAAAGGTCACGAACTAGGGAACATCGCGTGAAAAAGAAACATCAATAAAGGGGGCGGCCCCTACGATCGTGAGTTGGCCGGGGAGGCCAGCGGCTGACCCTGGACCCACGCCCTCCGCGTGGAGATGGCCGGGTCCGATTCCCAACCGGACGCACCGCCGAACGGTACTCCCGGTCGAAGACATCAATCGAGAAGCCCGTCCCGTCAGTCCAAGTGATTCGAACGGCCCAACCTTCTTGCACCTCGAACCCACTTACGAGTCGCTCCCACTCCGGTCCGTAAATTGCAGTCTGGTTGCGGAAACGAGTAAAAGAAACACACCATTCTTGATCCAAGGTATCTACCATTTGCAACCCATCTGTAGTCCCTCCCCCGATCGGGCGAAGAAACGCCGCGGGAACCGGAAGGATTTCCCTATGCCAGGTGCCGTTAAACACGCACTCGAAAAAATGCGAGCCATCCAAAAATTCGACTCTAGCCGACATATTTCAAGAAACGATAACTGATACCTTTGTTTAATTTTAACAGTACACAAATGCAAAGGACTCGTTATTTATAGAAGTTTTTCCCTTCTCCGAAAATTGAAAAGCAGTTAAGGCAATAAGTTGACTACATTAAAGACGAATGACAGTTTCAAGGAGTTCGCATTAAATGAAAAGCAATAACATAATTATTCACCGCCGAACGGGTTCAAATAGAGACGCATTAGTCCACATATGGATGGCCGAGGGAATCAGCTTCACCGCGCGCCCGGACCTGTTTGGGGAAGGAAACGTTGAGACGCTCCCGATCGAAGAGGCTGACGCGAAACCCAAACCCAGGTTTCCAAATCACCCATACCTCCCATCCAGCTTGAATGCCCGCATGCTGAACGAAGTCAGCCCAGCCCGGGCCCCCGAACGCCACCTGACGCCGGAGTTTCGTCTTCACAGCGACCCAGGCCTGTTCGTTTGAGTCATGAAAAGGGATCTCTTCACCTAAGAACTTCTCCAAGGGTTGCACAAACGCGTTAGGGAGAGGGAAGTTATTGCGATGCCATTTGCCATCGAACCTTTGGGTTAGCTTGCGCCACCCGTCAGAATGGATGGAGATGGAATAATAGCTTTCCTCAATTGCAGACGTGCCATGGAAGACTTGTTTCCCTTTATTTGGACGCATTTTCTTGTTTTGACTCATCTTTTCCCTCTTTTCCTTCCTATCTCCTGTGGCAAATCATTTCTATGAAAAGAGATACAAAAAAGAAAGGGCAAAGAAGAAAGACCTAATTGAGTCAAATTTATACACAGAGGGGCATCTGAAGAGGCCCCACTAAGGACCGTTTTGGAGGGAGATTTCCCGCCAAAAGTCCTTTAGGGATAGAAAAATCCGTATAAATTCCGTACGTTACATACGTTAAAAGTGAAGGAATAAATGCGACAGAAATGGAGTAATAAGGACAAAAGTCTTTCTGACCCAAAGACAGTAAAAAGATAAAGTAATGTAAAGCAGCAGATATTGTCAGAGGTACAGTTCAAGCCCGCACGGGCAAAATCCAAAAACAAAAAAGGAAACAGGAATGAAGATAAACACAAATTTTTCAATAACCGGGCAGGCTTTAACATCAAGCGCCATCATTTCTGATCCCCGGAAGCCAACTCTTCACCATCATGATCTTTGAGTACCGAATCAGCGAACTCGACGGCCGGATCTTCCTCGGTCGTATTAACCGGCTCCGCAGAATCCTGGTCGGCCGGCTTATCCGGCTGAGGCATCTTAAGCTGCGATTTCAGAGGCCACCAGGACAGATCCAGGTTAAACTTCTGCTCTAGGTCGAGTACGAACAAGGAAAAGTGAGCGTGAAGGGGACACTGTTCGGAATAGCGGCGAAGACAGCCCATCAAAACATCCACTGGCTGACCGGCCTCCAGGAGTGCCCGAATACCATCGAAGTAAGCACAGTAATAAGAATAATTACTGTAGAAGTCGATGTCCTCTTCGGGGTCCGCCTGGCGCGCAGCCTCAGCAGCCTGCATGCCTTCCAGCTCCTTGAAAATCCGCCGGTTTAATTCCTCCAGCTCCTTCATCCGTTTCTCGGCATAACCATAGGATTTGCCGAGCTCCTCCACTTGAACCTTGAGTTTATCCACATTTTCTGTCTGCTCGGTCAGCTTGAGGATCACGACCATCTTATCTTTTTTCTCTTCGTCTAGCTCACTGCTCAGAGAAGCCTTCATCCCGGACTCAAGGTTGTAGTCCTCCTGCAGTTTGCCGAACCGAGTTCGCAACTCCATATAGACGTCAGGCAGGTTGGGCGGACACTTAGCAGCTTTATCTTCCTGCTCGGCGCGGATTTGAGCCAAGCGATTCACCATGATCAGATTGCGGGCGGCATTGACCCGCAGAAGCTTCTCTAAGAAATCCGGCCGAGACGCCGCACTCTCCATCTCCCGGGACCAATAATGATTAACGTCCTCGACGGACTGAGCGATATGAGCCGGCAAAGGGTCCACGTCGTAAAAGTTCTGTTCGGCCGTCAAGTGAGCAACGGCCAAAGGAAGTCCGGGGTCCTCTTTAAAAGCCCTGCACCTCACAACCCATTTTTTATAAGAACCTAAGCGTTAGAATGCAATTAAGAAAACCCGCGAGAGAATACCTGGAGAAGTCCTCATCGTCGGCACCGAAAATTGACTCTAACTCGCCCGAGCGATCGTCATCCCCCGATCCAGCCGAGCGGGATTCCTTCCTCTGGGGAGCCTTACCTTTCTTCGGGACCGTGGGAGGTTTCCCGCTTTTCTTTGTCCCGGACGCGCCGGAACCATCCGCCCGAGATCTTTTGGTCGGTCGGAAGAGTGGAAGCTCTTCGTCGGAGGACCCCTCCTCAAAGCCGACCTGGCTGATCGGCTGAGGCATGGGGAAGGTAGTCGAAGGTGGGACAGCTACGGTCACTTTGGCCGCCAACGCCTGGCGCTCTGCCTCCGCTTTCTCCGCTGCAAGCTCCCTTTTTCTCCGTTCGCGAGGAGTCTCAAGCTTCGGCATCCCGACCGGTTGGACGATCCGAAAGTACCTACGAGCTGCAAACAAGGAGAACATTAGGAACACGGGGAAGGCAGTCCAGACTAACTATAAAAAGAACACTCACGCGGAAATATATCCTCGGCGTCCCGAGGAGTAACTATAAACCGAGCACGAAGACGTCTCTCCTTGCCCTTCCAATTCTCATGCTTCCTTTGATTATACGAGAGGGATTTTACTCTCTCCAAAATCACCAGGAAATCCCATCCTAATAGCCCGGCATCTGGAGCTTTGGGGCCTAAAAAAGGATAAGAAGGGGAGAATCCCCAAAAGGTCGATTAGGGACGACAAAAGGATATCTAGGATAAAAAGTACTAAGGTCAGAGAAACTAACGGTCTGAGGTTGTCCGGTATTCGACACTCAGGGGAAAATTTTTGGAGTTCCACTCTCCTGCCACGAAAAACCATTTTTCGGTCCATTTGGCCTGTTTGCTCGTCAGATCGGTGATTATGGTATCTCGTTGTTTCAAGTAGTAATCTCCTTTACCGGCATCACAGATGCTCAGCAGGAACAACAACTCAAGGCCTGTTAGGCCTCGATACAACCCATAATAACCAAACAGGACGGTCAGGTCATGCATGGTCGCCCAGGCATTCGGTACCAGCTGCATCGGGGCGACTCCAAAGATCTGCACTAGGTGAGCGAAGGAGTCCGGGATGGGGAAGCGAAGGCCGCTCGACATCATCGAGTAGTTCACCGCAACCATACCCGTAGGAGGGCAGTCTGCCCGCTCACCTTCGATGGGGGCGTATATGTGAACGTCCGAAGGTATCTCCCATTCGACCCTTTTCTTCTGAAGAGCAGACTCCGTGATTGTACTCGGCCTCCGGCTAGCCTCAAAGAACCCCGGCCGATCTCCGACCACCCTAAAAATGTCGCGGGGGATGTAGCGATATGGCCGCTCAAGAAGATAGGCCTCATACGAATAAGGGGAAGGGGGACCCCGGTTATCGGCGATAATTTTACAAAGGTGGCGGTAGGCTCCGCTGACGTCACCCTGCAGCATCTCGCGGCTCTCGTCGGCCGAGAAGGGGTATTTCAACGAGCGCCCGGACGGTGATGAGGCATCAGGAGATGAACCCTCACGAGGAGAAGAAGAAGAGGGTGATTTAGAGGGCGTTACAGGAGTTTAAGAGGGCGAGGCGCCCGACGATTCGCGACGAGGGGATCCCTCTTCACTCATCACCAGTTCCTGGTTTCTAACGAGGAGGTACACCCACGGCCGGAAATTTAAAAAGCAACAAGGATATCAGAGGGGTCGCCGGAAAAAATGGCGACTCACCGGAAAATCTTTATAACCTAAGGAAGAGAACGAGAACAGGTGCCCAGTAAAAGCCCCGGAAAGAAAAACTCACTCTACACCGAGAGAGAGGAGAACGCGTACCTGAAGGAAAGGAGATATTCGCCGGAAGTAATCGCCGGATTTCAGGAGCAAAATCAGCCGCCGGAGAGTTTGGGAAGAAAAGGTTTCGAAAAAGTGGAAAAAGCCCTTGTGGGAAGATACTTATAGTATTTGAAAAGGCGGCGGTTCCCTCTCTGATTTCAATTTTTAATTTTTAATTCTTAATTTTTGAATTTCGAAATTGAAAGGACAACTGAAGGGACAGCTGTAGGCGGGAGATGAAAAGTTTTCATGACACGTGTCGCCGATGCACCAGCATAGCGAAAAACCCTACTTTCTGATAAGGAAAATGGAGCGACTACGACCACGAAGAACCCGGCCGGCTTCCACCGACCAGATCCTTCGCGGGGGGCATTTGTTGTGCCCCATTTTCATTTATTATTATTATTATTATTTATTTATTGCCGTTATCAATTGAAGCAATGGGCCCCATTCTCACGGCCCACGCCGGAGGCCGCCCACAATGATCGGGAGATGACCGACCAGAAGATAAGCCGAGCAAGCAAGAGTCAGCCGAGCAGACAACAAGAGGCCGGTCAGGGAGATGCATTCCCGAGGACAAGCCTGCTCGCCCGGATGCCGACCAGGCTAGAGCGTCATAAAAGGAAGACTCGAGGTCGGTCCCCCAGGCCCAGTAAAGGCGGCGCGTTAAAGGGTTCAACAGTCTTTTTACCCCTTTTAGGGTTGTTGTACCCGAGAAAATAGTCACCGACACGTGTCACGAATCAAAGGGCCACGTCATCAAGAGAGAAAGTCAACCGGTATAGTCAACGAGACCTTAAAAAACAGATCTAAGAAGAAGATAAGGACGTTGGACAGTAGAGATTGCACGGTAGAATCAGAGTCCCCTCTCAGGGGAATCGCCTGGGGAGGCTCCTGGGATGACAGTCAACGAGCTGGGACTTCACGGGGAAAGAGACAGATTAAGCACTAAGGGAAATTAGTGGGTATTTATTGCTTCATATTAGTGGAGTAGAGGTCCAATAAGAGGCCAAAATGTGGGCATTAGGTGGCATGATTAAGCCATGCATAGAGTATTATAAATAGAGGGAGTGAGATAGTGGAAAAGGACATGCAAAACCTTGTATTTTAATATGATTTCTAAGTATGAATAGATGAATAAAGAGGTGCCTTGAGCATCCATGTTCTACTTATGATTTCTGCATTTAACTCAAACCTCTTGCTAGCTTACTTATAACATATTGATATTTTGTGTTGTTTACCAAAACCCTCAATTACCAGCAAATACTACCGACAAGTACAAAAACAACCAAAACATTTGGCGCTAGAAGGATCGAGCATCAGGTATTGAAGTTGCAGAAAAGCTCGATTAAAATAAAAAATGGTGAATGAAAATGAAGACACCACGATGTCAGGTACGTCCGGCACAAGTGGCAGGTGGCGGGCTGTGATGGGTAAGGCTGTGATGGTGGAACCCGAGGTTCCATCTCCACCTAAAAACCCAGAACCTGAGAATAAGGAACAGCCGCCGCCTACCCAGATCAGCTCCGATGAGCACAATAGCAAGCGTGCAGAGGCCGATGAGCCTACGGACAGTCAGGCAGATCAACGGCAGCGCCGACTTCGGTCGCGACGTCGGAATCGCCGTCTCCATCCTTACGATATCGGAGGGCCGTCGACGCCTATGGTTCCGCCTCCGATCAGATTTGCAAGTCTTGATACTCCGCAGAAAATTGATGAAGCAGTGGCAGAATTGATGTCTTTGAAATATGTAATGACAACCCCTGTGATCCCGGTGAGGGGCATGCATGCACCCGCCGGGGAAAATCCAGGGAAGGGCCCTGAGCGAGCTAGACGCGCCCCCCGGGGAAACCGCAGAGCACGTCGGGCTTTAGATCTCAATAAACGAGCCGAATCAGTGGCTACTTCTACTGATCCTTATCGACAGGCAAGTAAAAGTGACATGCACGGGCAACGTATGAACTTTTCACCGGCGAGGGCCCACAGAGCCCCCGGTGCCGATCTTGAACTGGCCGATTTAAGGCAGAAATATTCTGAACTAGAAAGGCGATTGAACGAAAATCAAATTCTCGCCGCCCCGGCAGGTCGTCATAACGATCCCTTGGCTCCCGAGGTTGAACAAGCTCCCATGCAACTGGAAATTCAGCCCATGCAAACGACTTTGTATAACGGCAAAACTGATCCAGAAGCGCATTTGAGCAGATTCAGGACATATATGTCCGGCCGGGGAGCCACGGATGCTACCCGGTGCAAATTGTTCCCACTCACCCTGGGCGATACTCCTCACCAATGGTACGTCAGCTTACCTGCACATTCTATTAAGTGTTTTGACGACTTGGTACAAAGGTTTGTGTCGTATTTTGCATCCAAAGCTTCCTATATGGAGTATAGTCAGAAGCTACTTGGAGTCAAACAGGGTGAGAACGAAACTGACGAATCTTACGTGGATCGCGTGGGGGAATTACTGTTGGCGGGCGGAGAAGAGATTCCGGATAGCCTTAAACTTCACACCGTATTGGGAGGTATGAGAAGAAACTCTAAAGTGTTCAAATCTGCAATGCTAAACTATCCCCGATCGTATGAGGATTTTAAGAGGAAAGCTGGGGCCCAAGTGGCGTACCAGCGTCTTATTGCTAGTGGGGGACACTCCCCCGAGCAAAAGAGAAAACCTCCTTTTTCCTCCGATCGGAGGCCAAACTATATTGGCAAGAAACCAGGCCCTAGGCCAAGTGATCCACGTGTGGATGAAATCCGTGAGTTGGAAGGAAAACTCACTGCTCAGACTGATCATACACCAGCAGATATTTTAAATATCATGGTCATGCAAAAAACTGATCTGTTGGTAAAACCACCACCAATCCTAACTCCCCCGGACAAGTTGGATCCCAGCAAATGGTGTGCCTTTCATGAAAAGATTGGTCACAACACCAGCCAGTGTAGGCAACTGGTAAAATTGCTGTGGAAACTTTTTCAGGATGGGAAACTATGGCAGTTCTTGCCCAGGCCAGGTGCTGGGGGAAATCCGCAGGGGCCTCCTCCCCGGGAAGTTCCCGCACTAGCTCCACCACCGCCTCCTGTAGCTCCAGACCCACCGAGAGTGGGCCAGATCATGATGATCGGCGGTTTGAGGCCAGTGAATGAGGAAAGCCACCGAAAGAGGAAAAGAGACTTCCAGATGTGGGAAGTTTGGTATGAAACTGCCCCGTCAAAAGAAGCAACAATCTGTGAAACGGCGGTGATAACTTTCACCCCGGAAGATCGAGCCGAGACGAAGTTCCCGAAGGATGTGCCTTTAGTGATAAAAGCAAGAATCCTCGGCCTGGACGTGTCTCGCACGCTGGTAGACAATGGCGCACATCTCAATATTCTGTACAAGAAGACCCTAGATCTGATGGGGAAGCTAGCGCGCTATGTCAACCCGTGCGATATGGTGTTAAAAGGTTTTGGTGACGATGTAGTCATCCCCTACGGAGAAATCATTCTCCCGGTAGAAATGGTGGACGCGAAGAATCCTGAAGTCATGATGGTTAGGAATCTTAAGTTTGTAATAGTAGATAAGGTTAGTGACTATAATGCTTTATTAGGCAGGCCCTTTCTGGACGCTTTTGAAGCAGTCGCCTCGTCCTATTACTACTGTATCAAGTTTCCAACACCCTCCGGTGCAGTTGGCACCGTTAGGGGGGACCTAGTAATGGCTAAAAAGACTTTGATGTATTTTCGCGATCTTGATAAAACTAAAATCAGAGAAAAAGCTAACATTCCCCAAATTAATTTGGAGGAAAGTAACATAAAACAAATTGATCACATAAAAGATATCATTAAAATACCCGAGGAAGGAATGAGCTCTCCCGGGGAAAATCCGCGCGGAGAAGTTCTTCAGATCCCCTCGGATGACATGAATAAACCCCCCGAAAAAGAACCCAGGAAGGACATAGCATCTCCTGGGGAAAAACGGCCTAAACCCAAAGTGAACTTAGAAGATTGGGGCTCGCGGGGAGGATATCAATGCAAAAAATCACCCGTTGTGGAAATGGTGGAGACTCTGGACTCTATAATTGTAGACCCAGAGCAAACCGAAAAACAAATACTTGTGGGGTCCCATATGGAATCAACTGTCAGAAATGATCTAATAAAATTCCTAAAGGAGAATATCTCCACTTTCTCATGGTCCAGTGCGGATTTAGGAAAGATAGATCCTAAACATGCCTGCCATCGGTTGAAAATAGATCCTTGCAAGAGGCCTATTGCGCAGAAACGTAGAAAAATGGGCCCCGAGAAGTGCCAAGCACTCGCCGGGGAAGTAGATAAACTAATTGAGAATAAACTGGTCAGGAAAGCTTCGAGTGATGTCACTTGGCTTTCCAATGCGGTAATGGTAACAAAAACTGCCGGGGCATGGCGTTTGTGTATAGATTTCACAGACCTAAATAATGCTTGCCCGAAAGACCTTTTTCCCATGCTGCATATCGACCATGTGGTTGATAATTTGACAGGTCACGCGATATTCTCAACACTGGACGCCAAGGCCGGATACCATCAAATTCCTATGCATCCGGATGACGTTGAACATACGGCTTTCTACTCAGAGAAAGGGATCTATTGCTGGGAAAGAATGCCGTTTGGCCTGAAGAATGCTGGGGCCACCTATCAAAGGTTGGTAAATCAAATGTTTTCTGAATTAATTGGTAGAACCATGGAAGTGTACATTGATGATATTATCGTAAAAAGTAAAAACGAATCAGATCATGTCAAAGACCTCGAAGAAGTTTTCAAAATTCTGGGGCATTATAATATGAAATTGAACCCCAAGAAATGTAACTTTGGAATTAAAAAAGGGATGATCCTGGGGCATGTGGTTAGCAAAGAAGGCATTGAGCCCAACCCTACCAAAGTCCAAGCTATCTTGGACATGCAAGAGCCCCGGGACGTAAAAGGCGTACAACAACTCACGGGTCGACTCGCCGCCCTGAACAGATACATTTCTTGCCTGGGAGATAAAACTCGACCGTTCTTTGCTTCCATCAAAGGACAGGAATTTCACTGGAAAAAAGAGGCCCAACAAGCTTTTGTACGGATAAAGGAATACTTATCCCATCCGAAAGTAGTTGTGGCACCTAAACCAGGAGAAAAGTTGTATTTATACCTGGCCGCCTCAAAGCATGCCATCAGTGCAGTCTTGGCAAGAGCGGAAGGAATCCAACACTTTCCGATTTATTTCGTGAGTCAAGTATTACATGAGGCCGAAATTAAATACACTCCACTGGAAAAATTAACATTTGCTTTAATAGTATCAATAAGAAAACTCCGGGCGTACTTATTTGAGCACCCCGTCGAAGTTTTGACTGCTATGCCTTTAAGGCAAGTATTGCACCGGTCAGATATCTCCGGGAGACTCCTGCGTTGGGCGTTAGAAATTAGTCAGTATGACATAACTTTCGCCCCGAGGACAGCAATTAAAGCACAAGCCCTGGCAGATTTTATTGTGGAATTAACTTTCCCTGAGAAATCCCAGAATCAAGCACGCGCCTGGCAGCTGTTCGTAGATGGATCATCTACCACCGCGTGCTCGGGGGCAGGGGTGGTATTACTCAGTCCCGATGGGGACTCAGTAACCCATGCGGTAAAGTTTGAATTCCCCACATCGAACAATGAAGCAGAGTACGAAGCTCTCATTTCTGGGTTGGAATTAGCTATAGCCGTGGGGGCCAGGAAACTCCATGTGTTTATGGACTCTCAGCTAGTAGTAAACCATGTAAGTGGGGACTACGAGGCCAGAGGGGAACAAATGATAAAATACCTAAAATTGGTGTGGGAACTTTGTGAAAAAATCCCTGAAGTTCTAATTGAACAAATCCCACGGAAACACAATTCACAAGCAGACGCCCTGTCAAAATTAGCATCAGCTGAAGGATCAGCAGACTTCTCAAATATTGTGTTGACAAAATTAATGTCCCCGTCGATAGAACAAAGAGAAATGCAAATGCAAATACTCACTGGGGCCGGAGAAGACTGGCGGATTCCCATTCAACGGTACATAGATACCGGGGAAGTACCAGCAGATAAAACCGAAGCAAAACAACTTCGCTCCCGAGCGGCAAAGTATACTTTAATAGATACACAACTATACCGAAGGAGTTACTCCCTTCCACTACTAAAATGTGTGTCGAAGGAAGAAGGATTTAAAATCCTGGAAGAAATACACGACGGTGTGTGTGGAAACCATGCGGGGGGAAGATCCCTAGCACACAAAACCATGGGGCAAGGATTTTACTGGCCGAGCCTGAGAAAGGACGCAGTCGGATACGCACGTAAATGTGTCAAATGCCAGACGCATGGGCCTAACATCCGAATTTCCCCAGAAGCCCTGAAATCCATTTACAGCCCGTGGCCATTTGCTCGGTGGGGTATCGATCTGATCGGACCACTGGCAACCGCACGGGGCGGGGTAAAATATGCGATTGTAGCAGTCGACTATTTTACTAAGTGGGTCGAAGCAGAACCATTGAACAAAATTGATCAACCGCAGGTTATCAAGTTCATATGGAAGAACATTATATGTCGATTTGGTTTGCCCGAGACAATCATTTCCGACAACGGAAAACAATTCGATGGGGCTGAGGTGGAAGAATTCTGTGAAAAATGGAAAATTAGAAGGCTATTCTCTACTCCTTACCACCCCCAGACGAATGGTCAGGTTGAAGCAGTAAATAAAATATTAAAACATACCATCAAATCAAAATTGGAAAGTCGCAAAGGAAAGTGGGCGGATGAACTTCCAGAGGTTCTATGGTCATATCGTACCACAGCTAGAAATGCCACTGGAGAAACCCCCTACTCGTTGGCTTTTGGAACGGAAGCAGTAATCCCAGCGGAAATAACGGTGTTATCGCACCGGACCGCTCAGGAAATTTCCCCGGAAAATGAACTAACCATCCGAAAAGAGTTGGATCTTCTTGAAGAAAGAAGGTTAGCTTCCGATTCTCTAAATGCTATGAACAAACAAAGAATTGCAAAATTATTTAATTCAAAAGTAAAAGCGCGAGAATTCCAAGAAGGAGACTTAGTGCTGAAGAAGATCTTAGGAACGCACCAGGGAGCACTGGGGCCGAACTGGGAGGGACCGTTTAGAGTAAGCCACTGCCTCCAGAACGGAGCGTACGAGTTAGAGCTTCTTGACGGGACCAAAGATCAGTATCGGTGGAATGCGTTGCACCTAAAGAAATTTTATCATTAAAAGGTTAATTTTTGGCTTTTTGTAAAGATATTGTTTTTGTAAAATCCTTTTATCACTTTTATAATGTTTCTCAGTATTTACCAAAAATACTTGTATGGGTTCTAAAAAGTTATATTTTGTCTGTTACAAATGAAAAATATTATCCCGGGAAAGAAATAAATTTCCCGGTAAAAAAGAAATATTGGGTATTCATAGAAGAATACTAAGGTTCGGTAAAGACCCAAAAATCTGTAGATTATGGGGCCGAACATTTCTTTCTGCGTACGGATTCAACAGAGTAAAAGAAACTCAAGAATCGCGCGGGGAGAAGATATAGGTCCGTGTTGGAAATCGACTACCCGGGACAAGTCCGTTCGAATACTCGAACATCCGGACAAGCCCAGTCGACCTCCGGTCTGCCCAAGGTGTTCACGACGAAGCCCCTGACCCGAATTGCACCCAGCCATCGCACCCGAGGCACGACCGCGCAAAACGAGAGGCTTCTGGCCTCTCATTCGTCCGACACCAGAAGGTGTCGTCCGACAAGACCATCCAATGTCGTCCGACACCAGAAGGTGTCGTCCGACAAGCCTGTCGGCCGACAGTAGAACCTGTCGTCCGACACCCGTCGCGAACAGCGGCGGGATTCGCCCGTTCTGGCTGTTCCGATGCGATTTTCTCGATCCGACTGCCACGACGGAGGTCAGAAACCTCCCAGCAGTCCGAGAACGTCACATCCAAGCCAAGTAAACCAATCTTTGGTTCGTTGTAAAATTAACGCAATAAAGAGATCGAAGAGTGCGGAATTGAGTTTCGATCTCATACCTTTTCGGTCGATTGTTGAGACCTTAGAGCTTCTAACGTATATCTCTGATCCCGTCTCCAACCGTTGTGTGGGCAACGATCCGCTGGAGCTCTCCCGTCTATACTCTCTGTGTCTCAAACCACCGTATGAATTATTCTCTGAGAATAATTTTATTTGCGTTAACTTTTTATTTTACACAGAGAAAAGTTTTATTGCGCTAAGCAATTAATTTTCTCTGCTGAAAATAAATGTTGCGGCGAATGATAGGTTTAGAGAGAGTAAGGGAGGGGGTTTTTATAGAGCTACGTTAGGGACCTAAGGAAAAATAATTAAGGGCTAAATTGAAATATTAATTAACTTGGAATACTTAAAAGCAATTCCTTAATTAATCGATTTCAATTTTAATTATTATTCACTCCACTAAAAAATAATAATTGAATTCCCGAAATTAATTTTAATATTATTTCAACAATAATAATTCCGCCGAAATTACATATACGACTTTCCCCGTGTTTAAGATATCGAACGTCCACGAATTTATTTAATTACTAATAATTAAATTAATTCGTTTCTTATTATCCGAGACTAGTACCACTCATCCTTATTATCATGTGGAACGAATCCACCTGCAGGGTTTACATGATAAACTTTATGAGCTCATCTCGGGGACGTCATCAACCCGATAAACGGGACACGGTTTCCTGTCTATAATCTATAGCATGCCGTGCGAACAATTACGATCCCCAATTTACCGAGAATCTCGACTAATCATTTAGTCTCACTCATTGGCAAGTCAAAGAACCGAGAATTGGACACACGCACCTATAATTATATAGGGATTAAGAATTCGTATATCCGTAATATCTGAGGTCTAGTTCGATTACTGCGATTAGTATAAATCGAACGCCCTCCCGTGGTCCTGCTCAATACACCAAGTGTACGAGTGTAACATGATAGTCAAGACCGACTATCTACCAGTCACACTACGACGTACCGATGGATTGTCCCTGTCCATCTAAGTCGTGAGCTACTGTTCGATAGTATACGAGTAACCGACAGTATGATCTTCCGCGTGTCTCCTCACGCCATACTGTCTACAACGTATACATCAAGGACTATTGCATTGAATGCAATTATGCTTGAATCATATATCGAATTAAGGTATAGATAAGGAGTTCCGTATTTGCACTAAACTAGACATTTAGAATACAACTCCATCAATCTCCCACTTATACTAAAAGTCTAGTCGCCCTCTCCAAAACATCAGATTCCCATAACCTCATCACGCCTACCCAACGCTTTCGCTGGAAGTGCCTCTGTGAACGGGTTTTACCAGGTAATCCTCTCGATGCTATCTAGGTGACAACTGCATCGTCTTACTAGACGATCTCTCGAATCAGGTGGTACTTGCGCTCTACGTGTTATCTCCCACTGTGGACTCGTGGCATTTCAAGTTTGCCAATACCGCTATTTCAAAATAGCTTTTGGTGAACTAGAAACCACATCTAAGTCCCTTAGGAAGTTCTGGAGCCACACTGACCTTTTAACTGCCTCAGAGGCCGTTATCTTTTCAGTTTCCATGGTAGAGTCCGTAATGCATCGCTGCTTTACATTCTTCCATGTGACTGCTCCACTTCACAGTGAGAACACATAGCCTGACTTCGACTTTCAACTGTCCCTGTTTGATTTGGAAATCCAATTCTATGTAATCCAAAGGAAACAACTTGACTGCTTTGTAACTAAGAACATAATTCCTGGTCCTCTGCAGGAGCCTAAACATGTTCTTTACATCAGTCGAGTGATCCTTTCCAGGATTATTATGATATCTTACCACCATGCCCACGGCATAGTAGATATCAGTCTCGTGCATAGCATTACATACATTAAGCTTCCCACCATTAAGGTGTAGGGAACTGCTTAATCTTCATCTATCTCCTTTATTGTGTCGGACACAAAACTTTAGATAGATGAATTCCACATCTAAAAGGTGAAGACCTTTCTTGGAATTCTGTATGCTGCAACGAGTAAGAATTGTATTTATGTATGAGACTCGAGATAAGTTCTATGTTCTTTTCTGGCGATCCTTTATAACTTTGATCCCAAGAACATTCCCGACTTCTCCTAAGTCTCTTACATTGAATTACTCGGACAACCATCCCTTTATGTCCGATAACATCCTTCATATTGTTGCCAATTTAGAGGGATGTCGTCTACATAAATAATGAGAAAACACCACATCTTTTCTGTCACATCTTTATTACACACAGGACCTAAACATGCCTTGAATGAATCCATGAAATGGATTTTCTCATAGGTCCGCATGTGTCCAAGATCTTAAAGCTTCCTTCAATCCTAAGATTGATTAAGTTTGCTTACCGAATGCTCTTGGCTCTTTTCGATGAATCTCTCTGGCTGTCCCACACAGATGGCCCCGTCAAGACTTCGATTTAGGAAATCTGTCTTGACTTCCATCTTCCATGTAAAGACAAAAGAATCCGGATCGACTTTTGCCAAGACTGAGCATCTTGATCTTTCAGCGTCTCGTCATAGATCCAGGGTTCGGCTTCATGTTCTCCAGGTAACAAGTCCGAAGACTCACCTATAAACATGAACCTGTTGGGTTGTCTAACAACCCTCCCACTATGATGACGCTCCGGTGTATCTTTAGTGACTAAAGATTATAGTAGTGAACTACTCAGTTAGGCTGGTTCTAAGTTTTGACCAGTCCCTCTAAGCACATTAAGTATTACTCTACTCTTGGGCTTGTGATCTTGCATATATATATAGTCCATGTCTAAGAACCGAACATTGATGCAATCAACGAACATCTGGTCCTTTGGACTATATTACATATCTCAATTCGTTTTCTTAGGGTATCCTATAAACAGCCGAATATCTGTACAAGTTTCCATAGGAATCAAGTTCAGGATAAACGCCGCTGTTTCCAAGCCATATCCCAAAAACGAATTAGGTAACTCCGAATAACTCATTGTCTACTTTCCCATATCTATAAGAGTCCTATTCCTTCTTTACAACACATTATTTTGCCGAGGCATAAATGGTGTAGTTTGTCGGGGTTTAATCCCATTTTCTGATAAGTATGCCTTACTCCTCAAAGAGGTCTGCATATATCAGAGCGAATCAACTCTAGTACTTTCTTGGATCTATGCCCTTTAACCGTAAAGGGTTGCCTGGTCATTTAAACTTCCAAGTATGATTCGAAGGTTGGAAAGTCCTTTCCTTCAACATAGCTGAGTAGTCCATCAGCTTTCACCCTTTGAATCGTACTCAAGTTAAAATGATCTAGCCTAAGATTCCATAAGTACATTTGATTCATCCTAGAAGGATCTTTACTCTTATTGGGTTTTGACAATGTGTTATTAGCTCCGGTGTGTTGCATCGTGGAAGAACACGGATTTAGTATTAAATTGTCTATCAATGTAACAGAATAGATAATATCCCCGTTTCCTACTCTGATAGGTATGAAACCATCCTAAGAAACGGAATATCCATTCTAAGCCAATTTAGAAATCCGAAATGAAATTTCTTTCTAAATGTCGGCACATAAAGACAATTTGTTAGAGCTAAAATCCTACCGTTAAAACATTTAACATCTCCCACTGCAACGGCTGTTACCTTAACAGTATTGCCCATGTAGGTTATAACTTCTTCCTTTCTAAGTCTCCGGGTTTCCTGGAACCCCCGCATTAAGTGCAGACATGATTAGTGGTTCCCGTATCCACACACCAGGTACTGGCAGATGCTACCACTAACCATGTTTTGGTGACTAAGGAAGAGTCAACTTCTTGTTGCTTGAGAGGACAATTAAAAACTCCCAGTATCCAGACTGCTTACAACGGAAGCACTTGCCCCTTGGGCTTGCTTGTCCCATTCCGTGGTCCAGATATATTAGGCCCACTGGGTTTCCGTATTTGCTTCTTCTTCCTTTTGCCGCCCGGAGGCCTAGGAAGAGCCGATTTCTCAACCACAAGTGCTTGAGAGCCCTTAGAGATTCCCTCAGCCGCTTGAAGTTCAATCAGGAGTTCCGCCAATGAGTAAGACCCCTTATTCATGTTATAGTTCAGGCGGAACTGCTCAAAACTTCTCGGGAGAGACTGGAGCACAATATCGACTTGGGTTACCCCATCGATAACTGATCCTAGAATCTCTATCTCATTCAGATAGCACATCATCCTAAGAACGTGATCCCTCACGGGTGTTCCTTCGGATGCGATGGCCGTCATGAGTTGCCTCATTGCATTTTGCCCGGCTGTCCTGTCCTGATAACCAAAAAGCTTCTTGAGGTTTAAGCATCATATCATAGGTAATGGTCATGGCTTGATTCCGATGTTGCAGTACATTTGACATGAAAGTCATAATGTAGCTCCGCGTCATCTCAGAGCCTTGATTCATTTCCATGAGCTTCCTTTCCTCAGGAGTGGAAGCATCATTTGGTTCAGCAGGTCAATTGACTTGGAGTACATAATTGTACTCCTCTGCAGTTAGGACAATGTCCAAGTTTCTTCTTTAATCCATACAAAATAGGTTCAGTGAGTTTGTTGACTTTTAATGGGAATAATACCATATAAAACAAACAATTAGTTTAATTCGATATCATTTCCCTCAAATAATATCATTAAACTACCAATCATTTCCAAAATCCCATCAGACTAGCATGCCACGTTCTTGTGGACGTATACTAATCCAAACGATTTTATAATTGGATTTTTACTTCGGTCGTACATCATTATAGCAGTGACTCCGATGGGGAGGATACTATAAAGCGTACCTAAGTGTATACCATTTCTCAGTACTAAGTCCACCGCTCGGGAACTACATGCCCACCGCAAGCCACGTTCATGTGGACGTTTACGTTGACATGCGGTCCTCCACGACTTTCTATAACTGTCGAGCCTCAATTAATCCTAAAGTTCCGTTTCCATCTAGCAAGCCACGTTAGTGTGGACGTTTACTAAAACAAACAACTTTATTAATTGAATCCCATTTATTTAAATGTCATAGAGTCTCAATTAACCCAAAGTACCGTTTCCATTTAGCAAGCCACGATAGTGTGGACGTTTACCAAAACAAACAACTTTGTTAATTGACTCTTACATTTATTAAATACCACAATTTTATTATTCAAAGCTTGATATCTCGTAAGTGAAACTCGAAGTTTCTAACCAGCGATCAATCATGCAATTGAGCCCTATCTCTCACTAGGTGAGGGAGCCAACCAGACAATCGATCTAGTCATCGAATGACTCGAATGTCTCTAATCTGTGTCATCGACATAAGCAAGCGCTTTGGCTCCATTCCACTCCCCGGGGTGAGAATGAGTCGAGTTGAACTTAGTCTTTGAAAGACAGATTAGGCACTTGCTTTTGAAAAATATAATTGTTCGACTTTTATAAGTGGAATTGAATTCGAATTTTGATCCAGTGATATCCGTGTATCGACTTTATCCGATAGGGAGGATGACACTAAAGCCAACTCGTAAGTCAATACACATCACATTCAAAACAGAGAATGGAGACCGCGGGATTGTTTCCAATCCCTCTCCCACTTAGTATTTTACGATTGAGGGATAACATGCATAAAATAATTAAGCATAATAAAAGGCACGTAAATCACATAAAAAGCAATTAACGTGGCCCCGATTATTATGGCCTTAAGTATTCTCCAATGCACGTCTCTTGGAACTTCATCTCGTTGCTCGTCTCGATCTCGGTCCACCACCGACTCGCTCGAGGGCCAAGAGACGAACTCCTCCCACTGGAGTCTCGTCTCGAGCCTCTTTGAGTCGTCTGTGGGGTCGAACGAACCCCAGCCCCGCTGCTGCCCGTCACGAAACACGGAGTGTGTTCGATGGCAGCCCGTTGCCGGTTCGCTCTCCTCGACTCTCGTTCCTCCGGGCTTCGATCTTCTCTCGATCCAATAGCAGAAAATAATTACAAAAATTATTCTACTACTCCGGCATCGATCCTATACATTTTGATCGACCCTATACAAGTCCCGGATTCAACGAAAAAAATAAATAAACCTAACGACTCAACCCGTCGTTTTTATCTATTACAAACAAGCAACTTTCCAAAAATAAAACCGATCTCGACAAGCCCGAGAGTTTAATCAAAACCACATACATACAGCACAAAATATCAAAAATAAATTGGCCATAATAATCGGGTTCAACCTGCAAGGAAACATGCGCAAAAATACAACGAACCGATAACCGGCTCTGATACCATTTGTTGGAAATCGACTACCCGGGACAAGTCCGTTCGAATACTCGAACATCCGGAAAAGCCCAGTCGACCTCCGGTCTGCCCAAGGTGTTC
Organism: Euphrasia confusa; assembly: GCA_954870475.1. Taxonomy (NCBI): domain Eukaryota; kingdom Viridiplantae; phylum Streptophyta; class Magnoliopsida; order Lamiales; family Orobanchaceae; genus Euphrasia; species Euphrasia confusa. The sequence continues at coordinate 37,464,262 of OX940956.1, read as the reverse complement.
ACGACGAAGCCCCTGACCCGAATTGCACCCAGCCATCGCACCCGAGGCACGACCGCGCAAAACGAGAGGCTTCTGGCCTCTCTGTCGTCCGACACCAGAAGGTGTCGTCCGACAAGACCATCCAATGTCGTCCGACACCAGAAGGTGTCGTCCGACAAGCCTGTCGGCCGACAGTAGAACCTGTCGTCCGACACCCGTCGCGAACAGCGGCGGGATTCGCCCGTTCTGGCTGTTCCGATGCGATTTTCTCGATCCGACTGCCACGCCGGAGGTCAGAAACCTCCCAGCAGTCCGAGAACGTCACATCCAAGCCAAGTAAACCAATCTTTGGTTCGTTGTAAAATTAACGCAATAAAGAGATCGAAGAGTGCGGAATTGAGTTTCGATCTCATACCTTTTCGGTCGATTGTTGAGACCTTAGAGCTTCTAACGTATATCTCTGATCCCGTCTCCAACCGTTGTGTGGGCAACGATCCGCTGGAGCTCTCCCGTCTATACTCTCTGTGTCTCAAACCACCGTATGAATTATTCTCTGAGAATAATTTTATTTGCGTTAACTTTTTATTTTACACAGAGAAAAGTTTTATTGCGCTAAGCAATTAATTTTCTCTGCTGAAAATAAATGTTGCGGCGAATGATAGGTTTAGAGAGAGTAAGGGAGGGGGTTTTTATAGAGCTACGTTAGGGACCTAAGGAAAAATAATTAAGGGCTAAATTGAAATATTAATTAACTTGGAATACTTAAAAGCAATTCCTTAATTAATCGATTTCAATTTTAATTATTATTCACTCCACTAAAAAATAATAATTGAATTCCCGAAATTAATTTTAATATTATTTCAACAATAATAATTCCGCCGAAATTACATATACGACTTTCCCCGTGTTTAAGATATCGAACGTCCACGAATTTATTTAATTACTAATAATTAAATTAATTCGTTTCTTATTATCCGAGACTAGTACCACTCATCCTTATTATCATGTGGAACGAATCCACCTGCAGGGTTTACATGATAAACTTTATGAGCTCATCTCGGGGACGTCATCAACCCGATAAACGGGACACGGTTTCCTGTCTATAATCTATAGCATGCCGTGCGAACAATTACGATCCCCAATTTACCGAGAATCTCGACTAATCATTTAGTCTCACTCATTGGCAAGTCAAAGAACCGAGAATTGGACACACGCACCTATAATTATATAGGGATTAAGAATTCGTATATCCGTAATATCTGAGGTCTAGTTCGATTACTGCGATTAGTATAAATCGAACGCCCTCCCGTGGTCCTGCTCAATACACCAAGTGTACGAGTGTAACATGATAGTCAAGACCGACTATCTACCAGTCACACTACGACGTACCGATGGATTGTCCCTGTCCATCTAAGTCGTGAGCTACTGTTCGATAGTATACGAGTAACCGACAGTATGATCTTCCGCGTGTCTCCTCACGCCATACTGTCTACAACGTATACATCAAGGACTATTGCATTGAATGCAATTATGCTTGAATCATATATCGAATTAAGGTATAGATAAGGAGTTCCGTATTTGCACTAAACTAGACATTTAGAATACAACTCCATCAGTCCGAAGAAAATCCTAAAAGGTATTCATAAAGAACAAACCACAGGATCGGTCAGTCCTTGTAAAAGGAGAGATGGAGGAGAAAAATGTTACTTAGAATCAGAGAGAATTCCGAGAGGTAACTAAAATCCAAAAATCACTTTTGCAAGACAAAGAACTCACAAAGAGTCCCAACAAAGTTTTAAAAGTAAAACTTGGGTGTGAGCCAAAAGTTATCTATTTACAAAGAATTACGATTCACCAAACAAGCTAAAGCTGACTTGTCAAAATTATAGATAATTATGGTAAAAAGAAACCTTAACAAAACGGTGGAAGGGCCATAGGTAAGACCCAAAGGATGATATCCAAAAATAACTTACTAAGTTATTACACACCAGCAAAATATTTAAACTTGTCCCAGGCAAAAAACTGCCTCTGAAATTCAAACAGAAATAACAAATATTGTCTTATGGCCTTAGGCCCAAATAAGAAATAAAACATTAAAACCCCTGAGCTTTTTACACTCAGGGCAGGATTCATATTAGCAGACTCCTAAGTTATAAAACTCAGGAGGTGGAATTACCATCACCAGGGGTTACCAGAGGATCTTTTGGCTTGCCTTCAGGCCCAACACCAAGTAGATCCATACCCTCATCATCAAATTCATCATCATCAACAGGAGCATCATCAGCCAACTTTGCAGGTTCACCAGGCATAGAGAGGAGACTATATGATGGCCACCATTTCATGTCGATTCCATGGACAACTTCCAGATCCATAAAAGGTTGAGGAACTCTGGAATCCAGAGTGCATCCCTTCATGTGATCCTTCAGGAGTTTGAGCCCATACTCTTTGGCCACATCATTCTTCTCCTTTGCTGCAGACCTAATGAGATCAGCATATGCAGTTACATAAAGGAGGTCAGTCAATACCCTGGGATTGTGAGCAGGTGATTCCAGTAGAGTTTCAAGCTCCACAACTCTTTCCATGGATTGTGCAAAGCTATCCTGGACCTGCTTCAGTTCTTTGGTGACTTTGACCACCTCCTCCTGTAGCTCTTTCTTTTCCCTGACAAAGCTGTCCTGGGCATCTTCAATCTGCTCTTCTTTTTCCTTGATGGTTTTCAAGGCTTCCTGCATCTCTGATTTCAGCTTCCCTATCTCTGCCCGTGCAGTATCTGCAACCTTCTTCCATTTATCCCTGTCCCCTGCTGCGGCTATGTAGGCTGCATTGAGCTCCTTCACCTGTGTTTCTTGACCAATGTTGGTGATGCGTAGTTTGGAAACCTCAGCTCTGAGTTTCTCAGCCATAGTATGAGCACCAGAGATGGCAACTGCACTTTGACTGGCCAGTTTCAGGGCCAGGGAAAAGGCATGCTCCTCATGGTCCATCAGGTCATTGAGCTCTGAGGTCCATCACCTCCCAACTGCATCAATTGAATCACCAACAGTGTTGCCCAGGGTCGTGACAGGGTCAATGGGGCCTTTGCCAGAAAAGAAGGGAAGGAGCACTGATGGAAGTTTTTCCTGGGAAAACCTGACCGAGAAATAAAGTGTAAAGATTGAATAATTTATAAAGATAAAGAAAGAATATAAAACAAATAAAAACTTACTTATCAGAGAGGACATTCTCAACTCCAAAAACAGACTGACTTATGTCAGCACGGGGAGGTGATTCAGTCACATCAATTACACCCCCATCAAATTTCTTCCTTTTCTTATCACCTTCAAGCTTGATTTGTAGAAGTGTGGATGACCCGGAGGGAGGCAAACCCTGACTGGGAACAACATCAGTCATCACCGCATCAGAAGAGGCCGGAGATTCTTTGTAGGAGTCCACCACCCCCATGACCCCCAAAGAATCTGTCTCACCGCCATGGGCGGAGACAGTTCGGGATCTGGTCCGGGAAGCTGGGGCACCTACTGTTCCACCCCGAGTCTTTGCAGATCCTCGGCCGCCTATGCTGGTTGAACTGGTTTTTGATTTACGGGCCTTCCCCGTCTGGGATGCATCCACAAGTCCAAGTCTCGCAAAAAGTTTGTTATCTGCCATATCAGGAGGTTTCACTTCGAACACAGTAGAGAAAAATTCTGCACCGGGAAAAAGTAAAGATATTACACCCGACAAAAATTGATGATCTTTCCCTGGGGGATATGTCCCCAGGAAATAAGACAAAAACAAAAACTGTAAAAAATACAAGACTTTACCAAAACAGGGTTGGTCTTCAACAAACGGAGGACAGAAGAGGCCTGCTGCGTCACGAATACTGTCGTCGTTAAGATACGTCGAGTCCCTCTCGGTATCAGGAATGCACTGAGCCAAAAGATTCGTTGTAGCCAAATCCCACGGGATGCTATAGTCAGTTTTGGAGATCCGGGCACCTGCAAATATAAAAACAATTTTAGATCAGTCAAAACTGTAAAAAACTTAAAAGTATAACTTACTTTCATCTTTAACGCCATAAGTTAGGGGAATTTCAATTTCTCCCTCTCGGGTCTGAGTTCTCCATCTCCCCGAGACATAAAACCATCGATCCCAACAGGTAGGATCTTTAATTTCTGGTTCATTTATCTTCACCATATTTTTCCTGCATCGCACTGTGTAATCACCCAACAACCCTTTCTGGAAATTGACCGGGCTAAAGAACAAATGGAATTCATCCCCCGTGAGGGGTCGAGAAAATCCCACTTGTCCTAGAACCGTCAAAACCCCATACAACTGAGCCCACCCGTTCGGATGAATCTGATGAGGAGCCACACCCCACCGGTTCAACAGGCCTGAAATTGAAGGATGCAGGGGGAACCGCAGACCTTGATCCATCGCGTCGACGCCGATGGCCACCATGCCTGGAGGTGGACAGCAAGCGGATTCTCCCTCTTCCGGCGCATGCAAATGCACGTTGAAGGGAATCCGCCAGTCGTCCCTCCAGTCGGTGAGTTCTTCCGCTGTCACCGTGCTATCTCGGCCATTCGCGCCCCAATCCTGGTGGTTTGGATCTGGTTGAACCGCTGTGATGGTCCTCTCAGCAGGAACGTAGGGGTGGGCCGCGTCTAGTTCATCCAGTCGGAATCCCGGTAAGGCCGGTGCCGCCGTGTCCATAAATTCCTTGTACTGACGAGCGAGCAGGACGTGAGGCTCTTCAGGTACTTTGGGGTGAACGACTTTCGTGTATTTTGGCATGATGATGGGGTTATAGAAGGAAATTTACACTACGAATTCAACAAAATTACACAGGAAAAATTACTGAGAGAAAAACTTCTTACCGATTTCTAGATCTGAAAATCGAAGGGAGTTGTGAAATTTGAAATTTGAAATGGGTTAATATGTTTTGAAAAATTAACCCTGCCTCATAAAATGATCGAACGGTTGAGATCAAGGAAGGGGAAAAGAGGGCGGTTACCAATGAAGAAACGTACTCAAGTGTCCCCCCACTACCCCGTAAAACCTAAAATACTTGGTCAGGATAACGCCACGTGGCAAATATTTACTGACAAAAGACAGGTTAAGAAGAAACTCTTTTTCCATATTCTTTTATTATTTATTTAAACTATTAAATTCTTGATTGGTTAAGAAGATAAGTTTTCTGATACTTATCACAATTTATAAATAAAAAGAGTCTTCCGAAAAACAACAACTCTTATTCATTTCACCGGGAAATAGAACCGGGAAAACACGATTTAACAAAGAAAGTACAAAATTCTTATATTATGGATAAATCTCACGGGGAAGAATATCCCCATTCATCTTTTACAGGGAGATTTTCAGGTTCAGTATTGATCGAGCTATCTTCGGAGTCAGTTCCTAGATCAATGATCTCCTCTCCATCCCTCCCAAATACTCCAATATTAAAAGACTTCTGCCCACGCAACTCCAGAAAGATGGTAGCGCCCACCGAAGCAAGACGGCGTTCACAGAATTTGTTCCAGCCCTCGCTCAGAGCAAGGCGTCGACCATCCTTCTCCAATTTAACTGTCCAGATCCGTTCAAAAGCATCTACCAAAGCAATATCCTGTTCGTCAAGCTCCGGAAACTTCTGAGAAAAAGACAAAGAAAGAGGCAGCTTAGTTTTCATCGACCGATTTCTAATCCGAGAAGAAAAGCTGGTTATTTGATTCGGGTACACATCTCTGTTCCAAGTAAAAGCCATAATATGGAGTCAACTCCAATTAAGAAGAGCCTTTAAAGGCGTAAAATTCAGAATTAAATGAAGTCTCAACCACCAACAGAAAGTCAGAATGCTATTTCCAAGACAAGTCAACCGAGAAAGACCACCATAAACTTCAGGGAAATCAAAGTTGAAAACTCTAATTTTCCTGGGGGCCTATGTTGTACCCGAGAAAATAGTCACCGACACGTGTCACGAATCAAAGGGCCACGTCATCAAGAGAGAAAGTCAACCGGTATAGTCAACGAGACCTTAAAAAACAGATCTAAGAAGAAGATAAGGACGTTGGACAGTAGAGATTGCACGGTAGAATCAGAGTCCCCTCTCAGGGGAATCGCCTGGGGAGGCTCCTGGGATGACAGTCAACGAGCTGGGACTTCACGGGGAAAGAGACAGATTAAGCACTAAGGGAAATTAGTGGGTATTTAATGCTTCATATTAGTGGAGTAGAGGTCCAATAAGAGGCCAAAATGTGGGCATTAGGTGGCATGATTAAGCCATGCATAGAGTATTATAAATAGAGGGAGTGAGATAGTGGAAAAGGACATGCAAAACCTTGTATTTTAATATGATTTCTAAGTATGAATAGATGAATAAAGAGGTGCCTTGAGCATCCATGTTCTACTTATGATTTCTGCATTTAACTCAAACCTCTTGCTAGCTTACTTATAACATATTGATATTTTGTGTTGTTTACCAAAACCCTCAATTACCAGCAAATACTACCGACAAGTACAAAAACAACCAAAACAAGGGTTATGGGTTGTCACATGTCAAGGCCCAATAAGGAAAGACCCAATTCCTTTTTGTAAACCTAATGGTAGCCCTATAAATAGGAGAAGCTGTAAAAGGAAAAGGGGACACATTCTTCAAGAAAGATTTTCATCCCTAAAATACTCTCTCTTTTCTTTTCCATTTTCAGCTAAGAACACATTAAATCTTCACCAAAACTAGTCCTCAAAACCCCATAAAACAGTTAACGATTTTTCACCCGTTAACAAAAATATTTACACAATAACCCCTAAAAATATTTACACAATAACCCCTCCTTTCATTTCTTCTTCTTCCCCATTTTTGCTCTCCCGTAACCTAAATCGCCCAAAAAAAACGGCTCCGACATTGTCAATTTTCCACCAACAATTCGACGTAAAAAGGTTAGCATTCACTTCTACATGACTTGTGTGTGTGTTGTTTTCAATTTCGAGTTTTAATTTTGCGTTTTCAAAGCTTTTCGAAACAAAAAAAAAATGAAAATCGCAGACTGACGCAGGGCGCAGGCCACTGCCTGCGTCAGCGTCAAATTTGACGCAGGCTGAGGCCTGCGCCCTGCGTCAAATTTGGCGCAGGCTGAGGCCTGCGCCCTGCGTCAAGTTTGACGTAGGCTGAGGCCTACGCCCAGAGTCAAGTTTGACGCAGGCTGAAGCCTGCGCCATGCTTGACTCTGGGCGTAGGCAGTGGCCTGCGCCCTACGCCCTTACCAGTCCAGTTTTGGATTCTGATTCTTCCCGTTTTATTGTAATTACAGGCATGGATAAGATATCAATCATCATACATTTTAGTGGAGAGTGGCAGCTCGTGGAGGGATATTGGAGATGGATAATGAGCGATTTGAAGCACTCGAAAACAATATTGATTGATAGGAGCATTTCGTTTAATGCACTTGTTGAGAAAGTGTGTGGAAAAATCGGCATCGATCAATCATGTAATGAAGTTGCGATCTCTCGATTCCCAAAGGAAAAGTCTCCTCCGATATATCTTAATGATGAAGAAGATTGGAATACGACTGTATGGATTCATAGAAAACAAGATGAAATGGAGTTGTTTGTGACCTACAGTCCTTCTATACCGAGAAGTCCTGCCCGTGAAAGTCCTGCACGTCAAAGTCCAATTCGCCCAGAAAAACTTCCAACTCGACGAACTTCAGGTGAAACATCTGAATATTACAGTCAAGTAATAGTGCCATCTACTTATGATCCGTCTGTATCTATTTGGGATAGCATTGATTTATGCAATAATTATGATGGTTATGATTATGATGGTGGTGCGGGTGGTGATTATGATGATGGTGTTGATGGTGTCGAAGTCGATGATAACGACGATGATGTTGTTGATGACGATGGTAATAACAATGGTGGAGGTGGTGATGATGCCAATGATTGTGGTGACGACGGTTATAATGAGGGCGGTAGTTCTTATTATAATAATCCTGTTGTGGACGAGCCTGTTGTTCCTGCTTTTAGACTTTGTGATCGAGACGGAGGTGGTCGGTATGATGGTTCCGATTTGGTAGTTGGTCATACTTTTAAGAACAAAGACGATTTCAGCTATGTTGTCGGTCGGGTAGCATTGCAGGGCAAGTTTTAATTTGTTGTGCACAAATCTGATCACAATCGAAAGGTGGTGAAATGTGTTGAAAAAAATTGCAAATGGAAAATTCGTGCAACGAGGAAGAAGGCGACCGATGAGTTTGTGATTAAAACATACACCAATATCCACACTTGTTCTTTGATTGATAGAAGCGGTGTGCACAGGCAGGCCTCTAGCAGTCTTATCGGCAATCGACTCCAGGACCAGTTCTTGAACGCAAAGAAACCTCTGACACCGACCATTCCAAACCAACATCGCGCCTGCATAATGTGGATTAATAAGACGCTACTGGTAGAAAACATTGTCAAACTTAAAAGGATAGAGAACTAACAACGTTTTGTCATTCCTGTCCGCCAAATAATCTCTAAACCTGTCCACCGCTGGCCTTCCAGGTAGCCCCTTCCTGGGGAGCGCGTTGTACGGTGATCTGACGAAGTGTGAAGGACGACGAATACGTACGTCTCGCATTCTTGTCCTGTCCACGCTCGACGACGAAGCTTCGTTCACTACATTCGACTAGAATCGCGGAGGTTGGAATGGAGTTTGAAAATCCTCAACCTCGCGCGAGAGTGGCACAGGAGAAGGATAATACTCGATCATCGCTTGCGGTTGTGGTTGTGGACTATCCCAAGTTGGAGTAGAGTAATACTCCATTGGAGGAAACTGAACAAACAAACAAAATGAGTTCAAATAATAGGTCATACTTATTTTTGAAATATATTAATAGTAATATATTTTTAAAAATTCATATTTTAAAAAAATACACAAAAAAACAAACAAAACAAAGGAACTAATATAATTTTTTCAAAAAATATTAATAGTAATATAATTTTTTCTTGTTCAAAACAACAAAAAACAATAAAACTACGGAACCTCGTTCTGCCTATCTCCTAGGTTGCAACTCCCCCTAAAGCTCTCCTCGAGTGAGGTGATCCGACCACCAAGCTGACCAATCTGCTCACCGTGCCCTCTCAGCAGAACACCATACTCAGTCAACTGCACACCGTACTCGGTCATCTGATCCCCATACCCGTCGAGCTGCGTACCGTACCGGGTCATCATCGCATTCTGCTCGGTGATACGAGTAGTCTGCTCGGCGATCTGAGTAGTCTGCACGGCGATCTGTCTACTCTGAGCAGAAATCAACTCCCTCTGGGCCCTCATCTCTGCGTACATAGACTCGTCTCGAGCAGTGTTCATCTGCTTCAAATCTCCCCACCACGCAGGTAGACCTGCAGCCTGAAAGGACGACTGACCTGCAGGCTGAAAGGACGAGTGACCTGCATCCTGAAAAGACCCAGGAAATGCAGAGTATGTCGTGTGGTGTGCAGGTGAGGGTGTCCTCTGTCGTCGAGGTGGGGATGGGGATGGAGCTGGAGCTGGAGCAATGAACTGCACGTAGTCGTCGCAGAAGATGTCGTCGTCGTTCAACCGTAGAGCGTCTGCGCGTCTGGCAAAATATTTCCGCTAGAACCAGCACAGGGTGCCATAAAAATACGAAGACCGCAACTCGACAACGTCCGGCTTCAAGCGCGGATACACAACCTGCATGTTTGTTTTTAAAATTCTATAAGTTTTAATAATTTTAATTCATACAATAAACTTGTTCAAACATTTACCTGCACATCGTTCACCAAGAACTTCTTGAATTCTTCGTTCTTGGGTGCGTTATTACTCAGAGACCATCGCAGCATCCTGGGGTACGAATGTCTGTAGTCTCTCCTCGGGGTTGCGAACAATTGTACAGCCGCACCCTCCAAAGCCTCAATCATCCAAAACTAAAACAAAAAACAAGTTTATATTATTAAACACTACAACAACTATTCAATTATCAACAAAACTAGTTTAAAACATACCGCATAAAAATGAATGAACCCATAGGCATTCCATGCGCGATTGCCGGACCCCTCGATTTCCCCTATTCTAGAGAAGCAATCATCCACGATAGCGTCCCACGCCTTTATCCCCCATGGATACTTCTGGCATGCATCGAGATTACTGCAAAGCTGTAATAAACACAAAAATTAAAAAATTAAATTATTTCAATAAACAATAAAAAGAAAATTTAATTCGCGTATTACCTTGAAAAACTCATCATGGACATTTAATTGTCTGTTAGGTATGTCTAACAGAGTTGTAATCAACCAAACAAATGTTAGGTTGATTACAAATGGGTACATCTCCGGATGAATATTGCTCAAAAGTTTTTCGATTTTTTTAAGCAGCACGTCTGTCGGAACCTGTTTAAAAATGAAAAAATAATTAAAACACTACACTCACAATATATAATTCTAGTACTTTTGATAATTCAATTTCATGACAATTGACAACGAAGTATTGTTATAAAAATAGAACCTGTTTTTTGGACGCATCATAGTCCGGAAATGCTATTTCTTTCAAGTCTTCATCTTTATCCTTGTCATCATCGGTGCGAAGGTCCTGAAAGTGCAACCCGGTGATCATACTGAACTCCACGGGGCTGAGACGAACTATCATGTTGTTCACCTCGAACAACCTACATCGGACCTTCTTCGGGTCAGGCCAACTGCACACTCGAGCCATCAACTGATGGATGACCGCATTTGGCACGTTCCCTTCCCCGTCCAAAAGTAAGAAGTTCCCCAACTGAGGGTATTCATCCACGACATGTGGGAAGGCCGCCAACAGTGGTCCGGCTATCGCGGGAATTTTCTTGTACCCGTGGCGCGTGGTTAACTTCCCATTCTTCACCTCATCGCCGTATTTGCGTGGAGGTAACTCACCGATGTCCTCTGCCATCACAGTGCGATAATCCTCCTGAAAAACACAGAAAAAAACAACATTTAAAAAACTGGAATCTGCACTGCCTCGGGCGCAGGTGCGCAGGCCTCGGCCTGCACACGGCAACAAAATTGACGCAGGCCTTGGCCTGCGCCTTGCAACAGAATTGACGCAGGCCTTGGCCTGCGCACGGCGTCAAAACTGACGCAGGCCTCGGCCTGCGTCAGCGTCAACCTTGACGCAGGCCTCGGCCTGCGGCCGGCACTCAAGAACACAGAACACATACATACAGATTTTCAAAAAACTGAATCTCGACCCAAAATTTGAATTGCATTTGGGGAGGGAAGTAGACTGGTACCTGATAATTATTTCGGGCCTGTGATTCCGACAACCCTAGGAACCGATCATCATCGCGGTCATGCATCGACTTCGAACGGGCTTCATCCGCCGGGTTGCTGGTCGCAGTTGGGGACGGGGATGGCCCACGAGCCCTTTTCGCTCTCCTGGCCGCGGAGGTTGACCCAGTCGACATTGCCGGAATTTTTGCATTTCGATTTTTTTTCTCAAACCTTGAAATGGAAGAGAGAGAGAGAGAGAGGGGCGGGGCAAGAGAATTGGGAGGGAGTGAAGTTACCTGAAATGTGAGAGGGGAGGAGCGCGATTTGCCGGAGGTCGATTCTTCGCCGGTCGAGTTCGTTTTTTCGCCGCCGGTAGGAGTCGATTTTGTGTTCTGTGAAAGAGAGAAGAGAGAAAAGAGGGGTAGCGGGAGTTAGGGTTTAATTTGTTTGAAGGACTAAAGTGAAATAAAGAAACATGCATAGGCCAAAATGTAATTTTTAAAACTTAATTTATGATTTTTGTTTTATTTTTATTACATTTTAATTAAAAAATAAATAGAAAATGGACGGAGGGGCATTTTTCTGATTTGTGATATTGGGAGGGTCGAGATTTCAATGGACTTTTTTACTACACGAAAACTCAAATACAAAAAATAAAAATAAAACAATTGTTAGTCATTTGACAATAGTGACACAAATCACTCTATTCAAATTTTTATTTGAGAAAATTGATTTTATCATATTTTCGTTAAAAATAATATTTATACATGATATTAATAATAAATTACTTTGTGATAAAAATAAAAATTAGAATAATTAGAATAATAAATTTATTTTTTTTTAATTTTTTTTATATAAAAGTACGTTCATATACATTTGGATATAGTTGATATTTATGAAAGTTTACGTAAATCATATATATTTTACAATTTTTTAAAATCTATGAAAAAAAATATTATATCAATAATAAAATCGGTCAAACTCTCCATAAAATTTATAGATTTTCAAAATAAAAAAAAATCTTATAAAATCCTAATCGAATACACCTTCATGGAGATTGAAAATCGAGTATTGCTAATGCTATGTGGGAAATGAGCCTAATGCATTACAATAATATAAATGAAGATAAAATAATAATGATAAATAATAATATTTATTTATTTTTGAACAAATGCATTTTTTGATAAATAATAATATTTATTTATTTTTGAACAAATGTATTTTTTGATAAATAATAATATTTATTTATTTTTGAACAAATGTATTTTTTGATAAATAATAATATTTATTTATTTTTGAACAATTTGGATTTTTTAAAATAATTAAGATTTTTTTATATATAAAATTTTAAAAAAATTCAAGTAAAACAATTTAAAAAATTATATTTGAAATTTATGAAAATCCATCAGAATCAATGGAAAAAAATCGATCAAACTCTACGTAGACTCCGTAGATTTAGAAAATCCATAAAAATCCACGGACTTTTAAAAATCCAAAAAAAATCATCAAAAGGTCTAGAAATTAATTCAGGAGGTGTAGATAACCTTAGGCATGCAAATACCCTACTTTTGGCCCACAAACCAAATTTGATGGCCCAATTAGCCCAAACCCAACTAGCAAATCAAACTCATCCCACTTCACTTTAACTTTAAAATTAGAATTAGAAATCTTAAAACTAATTAGAAAATGGTAAATTTATATACACTCCTAATATTATTAAATTTAACTTTTAAATTATTCTTTTGAATTTATTTATATTTCCAATTCTATACACTCTTGGCGCGGAGATGCAAGTAATTACAGTAATTTGGTGTTTAGAAAAAATATTGACATATTTGGTGGCACCTCATCTTATAACAGACACGAGTTTGATGAACCATATTTTAAATTCATTTAAGTTAATATTAATGCAGATTGTTTATACCGATTGATAGAAAAGAATATGAACAAAAAAGTAGTAGTTTATTTATATTTAGAAATGGATTAATAAGAGTTATACTGTTGTTAATTTATACTACATTCCTTTCAACTATTATGCACTAATTGATCAGCATATAGTTTAAAAAATTATTATTTTTTAACTTTTTTATTAAAAAGTAAGAGATAAAAATGTACTTTCTTCGTCCCTGTAGTGTTTGTCAAACAAACTTTTCACGTAGTTTAAGAATTTTTTTTTGTGTATAATAATATAAACTAGAGATATAATAAATATTGGTTTTTAATTAAATACTAATAGATTTAGTTGAAAAAGTAGTGCTATATGTGTAAATAAAAGTTTATTGTAATTTATAAGGATAAAGTTAAAGAAAAAACTTTCTATTTAATTTTAAGGTGTGGAAATAATTGAGACAACAAAAAAGGAAAGTGTGCAAACAGTTGTGGAATTGAAAATGAATTTTTAAGATAAAAAGTACAATAATTTTGTAAGTAAAGTTTGAAAAATACATGAAAAAAGTAAGATTAAAATAATATTTTAATGTAAAAAAGTATAATTACTTACTTTTTAAGAGTGTCCATAATTAATTGGTGCGTCCAAAAAAATGTGCAATAAAATGTAGAGATAGAGGTAGTATAATGTAAAAAAAAAAAACTAAAAATATATATTTATAATTAAAAAAATATATATTTTGGTAGAAATATATGTTTTTAAAAAATATGTGATTGGAGGTTTTGAGACTCAATTGAAAAAACATATGTATAATTTTCAATTGAAGTGGTCAAGCTAACAATCTTTAACTACAAATAACTAAATTGATTGAGAATAATACTTTTATGAGTTGGGGAGTATAAGTACGTTTACAAAACAACTTATTTTTTTCTCTCCAAAATTGATTGATATTTTTCGCCGTAATACACGTATGTTAGAACAATGCTTTCGGGACACGCATTTCGATGTTGATGGGCGCGGTGGCCGGCCCATACCGTATGACACACTGAGCAACAACTAGTAGTTCTCTTTATACCCAAATTTAGTTGATCGAGTTTGTAACGCAACAAAAATATGTTAGCTCTCTTTTCATTCATCATCTTCACAATCATCTTCCTATTTTTTCTTCACAAATGGGTATCATCAGGCAGAAGAAACGTGCCGCCGCCGTCCCCGAGAAAGCTTCCGCTAATCGGAAACTTCCACCAGCTCGGCAAGTCCCCTCACCGGGCCCTCCGGGCCTTATCAAATATTTACGGCCCATTAATACTCCTTCACTTGGGCCGCGTCCCGGTGCTCGTGGCCTCCTCGGCCCAAGCGGCCGAGGAGATCACGAAAAACCAGGACGCCGTTTTCTCCAGCAGGCCGAAATCGAGCGTGGCTCACAGGCTGACCTACGGGTCCAGGGACGTCGCTTTCGCTCCCCACGGGCCCTACTGGAGACGGGCCAGGAGCATAATCGTGTCCCGCCTTTTGAGCAACAAGAGGGTGACCGCATACGGCCCGGCCCGAGAAGAAGAGACGTCGGCTATGGTCGAGAGAGTGAGGCTGATGTCATCGTCGGGGGTAGTCGTGGACTTGAGCGAGATGATGATGTCACTCTCGGGCGACGTGGTGTGTAGGGTGGCCTTAGGGAGGAAGCACGGAGGAGTCGAGAAGTTGGTCAGGGATTACGTGGACTTGTTTGGGGTCAAGAGTTTGACCGATTACGTTCCGTGGTTGGGTCGGATTATTGACCGGGTCAACAGGCTTGACGCGAAAATCGAGAGCGTCGTTAGGCCGTTGGATGACTTTTTGGAGAAGGTGATTCAACAACACAGAGACATTAATAGAGATGGAGGAGATCATCGAGAGGAGGAGGAGGATTTCGTACACATATTGCTTCGAGTTCAAAAAGAAATCAACGAAGAAGAAGTCGCCATCCCCATTCAAGACGTTACCATCAAAGCACTCGTCTTGGTGAGATAATATCATAAAACGTCTGCTAACATAGTCTAATTTCATGTTTAATTATTTAAGTTAACGAAAAAATCAAATTTCGTTTCACTTAACAATTTTTAATAAGCCAAAAACACCAGAGTAAGCGGTCATTAGATTTCTGAGTACAATTAATTATGAAATTTTACTATAAATAGCCAATTATGACAATTTTTTTTATAAAGATAAGTAGATTTTTATTTATAGTAAGAACAATCCTATCCACATGACAGGACATGTTTCTGGCCGGAACCGAAACGACAGGGTTGACAGTAGTGTGGGCCATAGCAGAGCTTATAAAAAGCCCTAGGACAATGAGGATCCTGGAGAAGGAGGTGAGACGAGCATCCGGAATTAGCAAGAGAGAGATAGTCGACGATGACATAGAGAAAATGCCGTATTTAAAAGCAGTGATCAAGGAAACTCTTAGGCTACATGCGCCCGTTCCACTTCTTATCCCTCGCGAGTCGACTCAAGACACGAGAGTTATGGGCTATGACATATCTGCAGGCACACAAGTTTTGATAAACACGTGGGCCATCGGAAGGGACCCTTCATTGTGGGACCACCCAGAAGAGTTTAGGCCCGAGAGGTTCTTGGACTCGAGCGTGGACTTCAAGGGGATGCATTTTGAGCTGATCCCGTTCGGTGCGGGCAGGAGGGGCTGCCCGGGGATTGCGTTCGCGGTGGCTGTTGGTGAGCTGGCACTGGCGAAATTGGTGCGGAATTTCGACTTCGAGCTGCCCGGTGGAGAGAGAGTGGAGGATTTGGACATGAGTGAAACGAGTGGGATGGCGGTGTATAAGAGGCTTCCCCTTCTCGTCACCGTCACTTGTGTTACTTGCTAAATGTGTGTATTTCTTGTTTTATGTACACGTCTCAACTCTGTGTGTAAAATAGTCAAGACTAATAAGCCTACTCTATTTCTATCTAGGAATATAATATTATTACGTACGTACCCAAATATTGAATAAGAACTATATATAAAAAAATATTGTGGAACCAACCTCTGAGAGTCGATCGGTGGTTTAAAATCCTTCTCCGTGTACGTTGATTCGGATTTTAGATTTCATTTGATTTTTTTGGACTTTAAAAGGTATATAGATTTTGAAAATTTATTGATTCTATATCGAGTTTGACTGATTTTTTTATTGATTATATGGATTTTCATAAACTTCATTAGATTGCGTAATATATTTCTTTTTATTATTTTTATGGATTTTTTTTATTCTTCCGCTATAAAAATTTACATGAACACATTGATATAAAAATGAAATTAAATAATATTATTTATTTTTGTTTTTTATAAAATGTTTTTAAATTTTATTGTTTTTAATAATAATTTTAATAACTTTTTTATAAATAATTTTTCAAATTTTGTTATTTTTTAATAATAATAATTTAATTTATTAAAAGAAAAACAAAATTATTTTTTTATATAATTTTTTAAGTATTATTATTTTTTATAATAAGTTAATTTATTAAAAAATAAATAAATATAAATATAGATTATTTATATATATTTTTGTAGTGTATTTTTTGTGAATATCCTATTTTTTGTAGTTTATTTTTTTGTGTTTACATTGACCACTTTTGGGATTAAGAAAATCCGAATTTATATATTATATAGATTGCATCAATCAATCTTGGCACATGGCAAACATGACTCACCATCTATCTATACATATATAATTTCAGGATTCACTAATGTCCTAATAATAATGTTGTGTTCACATTATAAATTATAAATAAAAATAATATAAATTCTAAATAGTAATATTATTAATCATATTTAAATTATTATATATAAATTTTAAATAATAATTTGAAATTATATATATTTGGTAATAATAATTAATCATCTTAAATATATAAATTTTTATTTTTTTCCTCAAAATTCTTTTTTATTAATTGAAATTAATATTAATTTAATTTCAATTAATAAGTTCTTTTTTTATTTTTCTGAACATAATCGATTTACATGTATACGTTCTTCTATTCATTCATTTTTTCTTGATTTTTTTAATTTTATTTATTAATTATGATTTTTTCGGAAATTCCAGAATCAAATTGTCTCATGTTCGACTAGATTTTTTTTTAATTTTTAGTTTATCCCTAATTCAGTTATGTTAAATTTGTTTTGTAGGTTAACATACATTATATTAATATAATTGCATTTCTCCCATCTCATCTCCTTCATTTTCACCAAATATTTCATTTTTTTTATATATCTATTTATTTTTCAGCTTTATAATGCGTTTGACACTAGAGAAATGCACTGACGAGAAACTCATCTTCCACCAGATCAGAGGCTCCTCGATCGGGTAGGATGTAAATCGATGGATGCGCCCGAGTAGCAGACACATGTGGGAGAGAGATCGGGTAGGATGAGAAGAGAAACTCCTCTTCCACCAAATCAAATGCTCTTCGATCGGGTAGGATGTAAATCGAGAGATGCGCTCGAGTAGCAGACACATGTGGGAGAGAGCCAATAGGTCTCATCCAATAACTAACTTCATAATATTTCAATGAAAATTTGTCATATACGAGATTCAAATGCAGAGACAAGAAACTCCTCTTCCACCAGATTAGAGGCTCCTCGATCGGGTAGGATGAGACGAGAAACTTCTCTTCCACCAGATCAGAGGCTCCTCGATCGGGTAGAATGTAAATCGAGGGATGCGCCCGAGTAGCAGACACATGTGGGAGAAAGCCAATAGGTCTCATCCAATGACTAACTTCATAATATTTAAATGAAAATTTGTCATATACGAAATTCGAACTCTGCGTCGTCGAGAAATTACACCAACATCATCACAGACTTTTTCACTCGACTATGCCCCAAGAAGCTTACATACTATAAATTACATATAGTTTTTGAAAATAATAAAATTTTCATAATTGAGATAATGGTTAATATACGAATTTAGAAATTTAAGTGAAAGTTCGATTATTAAATAAAATAATTTGTTATTCTATTAATAATTGGAAATTAAATAAAATTTTAAATTATTTCAAACAAATAAATCAGGTGCATCGCACGGCCATTAGTACTAGTTTATATTGTATTATGAATGCCCAGAGAATTAAATAGCACGTTAAGGATTGAGGGGACGTCTTGCACGAGACAATAACCAGTGCAATTTTATACCATACTCTTACATTCAATAATTTGACCGTAAAATACAAAATAGTTTATTTGCAAATAAATTATTACGCATTCATCCTAAAATTATTGAATGTAAAAGTATATGGTATAAGATTGCATTAGTTATTATTCAGTGCAAAAACGGACTGAACGCCCCCATTAAATCCGCACCTTAATTACACAATCATTTATGAATTTATTACACAAGAGTTCATAATAATATACTACTATTACGCTTGAAATCAATTAAGAAGCGGGTGTAACGGTGACAAGAAGAGGAAGCTTTTTCACCACTGCGATTCCGATGGATTCACTCATGTCTAATTCCTCTGTTCCATTATTAGGCAATTCAAAGTTGAAAGTCTGCACCAATTTGGCTAGTGCGGGCTCCATAACAGCCACCGCGAACGCGATCCCCGGGCAGCCTCTTCGCCCGGCGCCAAACGGGGTCAGCTCAAAATGAAGTCCACGCTCGACTCCAAGAACCTCTCCGGCCTAAACTCCTCCGGTTGGTCCCACGAGGAAGGGTCCCTTCCGATGGCCCACACGTTTATCAAAACTTGCGTGCCAGCAGATATTTCGTAGCCCATAACTCTCGTGTCTTCCATCGACTCGCGAGGGATAAGCAATGGAATTGGTGGGTGTAGCCTTAGAGTTTCCTTGATAACCGCTTTCAAATACGGCATTTTCTCTAAATCATCGTCGAGTACTTGCCTCACTTCATTCGCCAAGATTCTCATTGTCCTAGGGTTTTTAATAAGCTCCGATAAGGCCCACTCTAGAGTCGAAGATGAGGTGTCGGTTCCGGCAGTAAACATGTCGAGGAGGAGAGCTTTAACCGTATCATCTTCGACGCTCCCAATATTCTCCCTCTGAATCTCGAGCAATGTGTCTACAAAATCCATCTCGTAATCATTACGCTTTCTTCCATCTTTGTGTTCTTGAATCACGTTCTCCAAAAACGAGTCAAACTGCTTGACAACGCTCTCGACTCGAGCATCCAAACCGTTGACACAGTCGATTATCCTTCCCAACCACGAAAAATAATCCCGCAAACTCGTAGTACCCGCCAACTCCA
Organism: Euphrasia confusa; assembly: GCA_954870475.1. Lineage (NCBI taxonomy): Eukaryota > Viridiplantae > Streptophyta > Magnoliopsida > Lamiales > Orobanchaceae > Euphrasia > Euphrasia confusa. Next base: position 37,444,930 of record OX940956.1, on the reverse strand, counting down.
TGAGATCTCTCATTAACTTCTTGAAATTTTGATTTTCGCCGTACTTCCTTCCTAAGGCCACCCTGCACACGATATCATTCGTGAGCCAAAAAAACACACCGTGCATGTCCACAACTCCCGACGTCGACATTCGGATTTTCTCAACCATAGCTGACATTTCTTCTTCTCGGACACGACCATAGGAGCTTACTTTCTTGCTGCTCAGAAGGTGCAACACGGCTATACTTCTCACCTGCAATGGTATATATTTTGTTACAACTTACAAGGAATACGATTTTTCATCACACTTCACACAGTTCGATTTTGCATTGTTGGAATATAGAGTCAAATCAGAGTTGAAACGAAATTTGATTATGTGTCTTTTTAGGATTTGTTTTATTGGACCGAAAACTAAACTGAATTGAATTGATATGATATGAATTAAATGGAACTGAATTGAACCTTATTGATTTTTTTTAACTAATAATATTTTTTATAATTAAATGGAACTGAATTGAACCATATTGAATAAGGGTAAATTTAAATAATTGATTATAATTTAATTAATTAATTTTTCTTAATTATAAATATGAGTAAACTTTCAAAAATACCATTTTATTTAAACATATGTGGGGTGGTTATTTATTAACTTTATTTTACTCTTTTTTATAATTATAAAATTAATAATAACTTAAATAATAATAAAAACAAAAACAAATTATCTTTTATTTGAAAGTATAATTTATGAGGTTTGAAATGAAAATTAATAAACCAAACTACCCATTTTTTTAAATATTTCTTTTTTAAAATATTAATAATATTTTAACATTAACTAGATAGATTGTATACTTAAAATTATTGATTCAAATTTTTTTTTAGTTTGTTTTGAAACAATTAAACTTAATCGAGTTGAACTGAACTGAAATAAACTGGAATTAAATCTAAAAGAACAAAGTCTCAATCTATACGGAGAGAAAAAAAGTGAGATTTTTTCTTCCAAGAATTCTAAAGAAAATCAATTAAGAAGACACCTAACCCTCGCCCACTTTTCAATCTATAGATTTTTTTTCCTGTATTAAGCTTTTTATTGAATTTTAATTAAATTATATACTTAATTATTAAATATTTGAATGGTCTTCCAATATTTAAAAAATATTAAAGAGAAAGTGTTTTAATTAATTTTCTTTATTTTAAATTTTTTTCACACTTATTATTTAAATATTTAAGTGTTGATAGTTCATTATTTAGATGATATAGTAGTATATATTAATTAGTAAAAATAACTTTAAAAAAATAAATTAGATCCACATGCGCTAGCGCCTAACATTTTTTGGACACTAGCTAGTATTAATGCTTAAATCTTTTATAAAATAAATATTTTCTACGTACCCGTCTCCAGTAATCTCCGTAAGCAGCAATCACGACATCCCTGGAACCGTAACTTAACTTATTCAGGATACTTAATTTTGGCCTGCTTGCGAAAACAGAATCTTGGTTTTTCAAGATCTCCTTTGCCGCTTCCGCTGACGAGGCAACGAGCACCGGCACGCGACCGAAGTGAAGTAATATGAGTGGGCCGTAAATATTTGATAAAGCCCGGAGTGAGCGGTGAGGGAGTGTCCCGAGCTGGTGGAGGTTTCCGATTATCGGAAGCTTTCTGGGGGATGGAGGCTCGTTTTTATGAGACGGGCCGGATATCCATTTGTACACAAGAAATAATATGAACAAGGTGAAGGAAAAGAGATAGAGGGACAATTCATGTGCAAGAGCAATCATATTCTGTTAGTTGCGCAAACAAGGTAGAAAAAACAACTCTAACTAGGAACCTTATTTATATATAGAAGCGAAGCCAAGATAAAAGCTTAAATGATACTGTATTTCTCTTTCTATTCAAAATACTAGTATATGTTAGGCAGTCCTGCCGATGAAGGGTTAGGCGCGCGTCGCGTCATATCACTTCTAATAATAAAAGGGGAGTATTCCTTTGTTTATAAATTACAAATGAAATAATACATTTTTTTTTTCTAGTCGAGGATGTACTTATTAGACCATGTTAATATGAATTGTATAACCTCTCCACAACCTGGCTTCTATGACGCCCGAAGGACGTGTATTTTTTTATTTTCTTATTTCCACATGTCATCAATACATTGGTACCTTTATTTAATTTATATTTTTAATATATATACATAAATATAATATTATATATAATGATATATATGTATAATTATATATATTAAATTATATCAAAATTTATAATTTTTTATTCTCTACAAATAGATATCTATATTCATATAGTTTTTATAATAATTAAATTTATTTTATTTCAAATATAAAGTGATAAATATATATTAAATATTTAGTTAATAATAATATAAATAAATGATAAATTAAATTAAATTAGGTTATAAGTTGTGGATAAATGATTAAAAAATAAAAGTTGAATTGAATTTTGAATTGATGAAGTAGATAAGAGTAAAAATAATTTTTTATTAAAAAATTGGGTTGTGAAAGGTTGTGGATAAAGATGGTGTTATAAACTCTTTACTGTACGTGTTTAATGGCCCAAATTAATACACATATTAATGATAATGACTTATTCTCATATTCTATTTCAATTAATTCTATTATATTTACATATTAAATTAGTTATTCTCATGTTCTTTTTTTATAGTACTAGGATCTTTCGACCAGTGCGATGCAATGTGATTATCTTTCAAGAGCTTCTCTTCGGTTACTATTTTAATATAATAATATTAATAGAAAAGTTTTAATGAAATTTTAAATACAAAGTTATAAAAAATGAGGACAAAGATTGGAAAAAAAATTTAAAACTCATAATAAACTTAAAGTGTAATAACAAATTTGGAAGATTAATTCACATTTCTAAACACTTCCAATTATTCAACATTTGTGGCCTTATTCGTGAGATCCCCATTCGAATCACAAATTAAGAATTTCAAACCGCCTCAGTGACTCTAGAAACTGCAACATATAACTGTCCGTGTGTGAACTCCAGTCTTCTCAACAGCTATTTTTATTGAAAATTTGATATAGAAAATAAAAAAATTGTTGAAGTGTTTTAACATAATGGAGAAATTTCTTGCAATCACTTAAATCCTAATGTGAATAATAAAAGATAAATGATTATATAATTAATAAAAATAAATGATTAATAATTATTTTTGTTTTTATTTTAATTATCTCACTTTTAAATTTTGTTATTAAGTTATTTGTGTTAATAATTTTAAGGAATATAAAAATAAAATAAAAAGTGTATGTTAAATGTGAATTATATAATTTATTAATTGTGTATTTAATAAAATAAAATTGTTGAATAATTAGTTTGTTTCTATTTTAACTATCTCAAATAAAAGTTTAAATTGTTATATATTTTATCAGTTATACTATTTGTTTTATCATTCATTAATATAAATTGACATAAACAAATATATTTTTAAAATTAAACATTCACAACAATTTACTAATGAGTTAAATTGTGGGTATTGAATAATCAAGTAGCTAATGAAGTTAAATAGTTGAATAATTAAAAGAAGTTCAGTTATTTCAGATACACTAAATTTAGTTTAGTCATTTTAATTTTTTGATTCATATTTCAATATTTTAAGATATAGCTGAAAATTTATTATTGAATATGATTAGAAGCTACAAAAATCAACATGTTATATATCATGAAGATGTTATGTTCAAGGAACACATTATATAATAAATTTTGATGTACAAACCTGCAATGCAACGGTCAATGCTAACAGTCGAAATATTTAGTTAATAAATGAATATATGCAAACATTTCAGATAGCAGGGGGAATGAACCGGATAATATGAAATTTACGAATTTGGAAAACTTACGAATTTGGGGCACGATGAGGGATGATAATTATCCTGCAAAAAATAGGTCAGAATAAACGATTTATTAATTTGATAAATTCTGATACTGCAAAATTATAAAGGAGCAATAAGATTAGTGCCAAGATAACTGCGGGTATGGGGTATGGACTGAAGAAGACGATAAGAGGAAAATACACGAAACCGTATAGAAAACTGAAAGAGATAGAAACTTACGGATTTGGAAGAAAATAATCGATTTGGCGAGATTGTTGAATTCATAAACTGCAATATATATATATATATATATATATATATATATATATATAGGGGCCTTCTACAGTACATTGAAGGTACGGTACTTTTTTTCCATTTCAACGATCAAATTTAATTATGTAATATGAACTTTTTTTCCATTTCAACGATCAAATTTAATTATGTAATATGAACCGTTGAGATTTATAAAAGAATACAGTAGTTAGAGTGGAGGTTACAACACGCAATTATTATCTTATTTATTGACTAACCTATAAAACCGGTTATATAAATTAATATTTTGATTTGTCAAAGAATTGTCAAGCAATTTTGTAAAACTAATAACAAAAAATTAAAAAATTCTAATATTTTATTTGAAAATAAAATATAAAATAATATTTTATTCTTATTAAAAAAATATAATACAAATAATTACAAATAAAAAATATAATAATATATTTATTAAAACAAAAAATCGTATAAAATATTAAAATGTAATAATTCAAAAACATAAAATGAACAATACATATTTTTCTTCAAATCGCAAAAATATAAAATGAATAATACATATTTTCCTTCAAATCGCCGCAAAAAATATTTTATTCACTTGCAAATTTATTTTTTTTATTTTATTTGCTCTATTTAAAATTTTTTTGCTTGTACAATTTATTTTTGTTTTTTAAATATTTTTATTTGCATATATTGTTTGACAAGTTTTTTTTTGTTTTTTCAATATTTATTTTTGTTTTTTAAATATTTTTATTTGCATATATTGTTTGACAATTTTTATTTTGTTTTTTCAATATTTTTATTTTACGAATTTTTTTATTTTTGTTTTTTAAATATCTTTATTTGCATATATTGTTTGACAATTGTTTTATTTTTGTTTTTTTAATATTTATATTTGCATATTTATATTTTTATTTGTATGCAAATTCAGTAAATTTTGCAATTTATATTTTTATTTGTACTGGAAATTCAGTAAATTTTTAAATAGACATGTATTATTTTATTTTATTCAATATTTGTATATATTGTTTGCGCAATTTATATTTTTATTTGCATATATATTTTTTGCTCAATTTATATTTTTATTTGTAGTGCAAATTCAATAAATTTTTCAAAAAACATGTATTTAACAAATAAATATCACATATCTAAATAAAAAAAATATTTTCAGTCACAAACAATTGTATTAATATATATATTTGATAAACTATAAAAAGTTAAAAACATATTCGAAAAATAAATATAAAAAGTTATTTGTACTATTTAATTAAATTAATCAAGTATTTAAATTTTTTTATTTTAAATAGTTTTATTAATAAACCTGCTATAGTATGTCACCTTCTATTTATTAGGTAGAAAATTAATTTTAGTTGTAATTAGATGTGGTAGGGTGCATAATAAAAATTAAATTGTCATTAGTTTATTGGTTGTGGTATAAATGTACGGTACATTCAAATTTAAGAAATGTACCGTAGTATTCTCCTATATATATATATATATATATATATATATATATATATATATATCAGTATAATTATACAAACCCTAAAAACTTGAAAACCTAACCGAGGAAGATGAAATTAGAATAAGATTTGCAAACCTTGGGAATGAGAATAAGAAGATGAAGAAACGGAAAATAATGTACTGAAATAGGAATTTGAATAGTTGACCGAAATTAAATGATATAAAAGATTGAGGATGGGTAAATTGAGCATTCATATTGGTCAATAGAAATTTAGGTAGCAAAATTGAAGGTTTTCATTGGCTATTGGAATAAAATTAAATGATAGAGAAATACAGTAAAATTAAATGACTAAAGATTAGGGATTGATAAATTGAGCTGTTTAAAGGTTTAATCCCTAAATGGACGGAAAATAAACAAATAACAATAAGATCAACACTAAATTGTGAATTTGAATGAAAAATAAAATGAATGCTATTAAGAAACCTACAATTAAACTGTAACCCATATTTATTTTAAGCAATTTATTTCATCGTCAATGATTCAATTTTAAATGGCGCGAGTCTTTTTTATCTGTTCTTATTTCTCTCAATAATCCTGAAAATATAATGTACCAAAGTCAGCGGTGACGTAGTATGTTTAAATGTGTTTATGTATTACAAATTTATGAATACATGTTAATTACTACATATAATAGTAATATGCAATCATACACCTTTAAAAACTATCAATGAATGAAAAGTTAATATTTGTTGTGCCCCATTTTCGTTTATTATTATTATTATTATTTATTTATTGCCCTTATTTATTGAAGCAATGGGCCCCACTCTCACGGCCCCACGCCGGAAGCCGTCCACGATGATCGGGAGAAGGCCGACCAGAGGATGTGCCGAGCAAGCAAGAGTCAGCCGAGCAGACGACAAAAGGCCGGTCAGGGGAGTGCATTCCCGAGGACAAGCCTGCTCGCCCGGATGCCAACAGACTAGAGCGCAATAAAAGGAAGACTCGAGGTCGGTCCCCCAGGCCCAGCAAAGGCGGCGCATTAAAGGGTTCAACAGTCTTTTTACCATTTTAGGGTTATGAGTTGTCACATGTCAAGGCCCAATAAGGAAAGGCCCAATTCCTTTTTGTAAACCCTAATGGTAGCCCTATAAATGGGAGAAGCTGTAAAAGGAAATTCATTCACATTCTTCAAGAAAGATTTCAGCCCAAAAATACTCTCTCTTTTCTTTTCCATTTTCAGCTAAGAACACATTTAATCTTCACCAAAACTAGTCCTCAAAATCTCATAAAATAGTTAACGATTTTTCACCCGTTAACAATTGGCGCTAGAAGGAGGGGGCTACCTCGAGCGCTAATTTCGGTGTCGAATTTCCTTTTTTCTTCTTGTTTTCTTCTCGCGATGAAATCTGCAGGTACCTCAAGTAGCGCCGCCGTCGCCTCCGCCGGCGAAGTCGACGGACAAAGAGACGGCGCGGAAAGAACGCCTCTGCTGAAAGACGGCGTCGGGACGGCTCCTCCAGAACTCCCGGACGAAATCGCTCGTCAAATAGCGATGATAGAAGGACTACGCGCCGAGGAGGCCGAGATGAGGAAGAGACAGAGGGCCCTCCGTGAAGAGCTAGCGGAGGCCGAGAAGCTGTTATCCCCGGTCCTGGAGGAGGAGCCAGATCTAGATCTGGGGCAGGTCAACACCCCTGAAGAGATAAAGCGCACTATACGGAAGTTGGAAGCCCGGTCTCGTTTTTTGGAGAAGAGACCCGCTGCCGAGAACCCAAATCCTAACCGCCGCTGCCTGGAGAAGGAATTTGAGGAGGAAGCACATGAAGGATCCGCCCGATCCGCTTTTCAGCAAAAACAAACAGCAAGTCCACAAGCAGTCATGGTGACCGACCCCGGCCTCGCAAAACGGCTAGAGGAAGTAGAGAGGAGATTAGCCGAACAAAACTGCGATCCCAGGAAGAGATCTGCTCTCGCCGAGCCTCTGAGTCTAGGGATCGAGCAGGCCAGGTCACAACCTGACATCGCCCCGTTGCTGACTCTCATCTATGACGGAGCATCCGACCCCGACGTTCACCTGAACAAATACAACACGTACATGGTCGGCCGGGGAGCATCAGACGCCACGAAGTGCCGCCTATTCCCTCTGACTCTCGGCGACATGGCTCACTGGTGGTATACTAGCCTACCGCCGAGGTCGATCGATAGTTTCGGGGAGCTAGGGGACGAGTTCGTTTCTTATTTCGCATCCAAAGTGAGTTTTTCGGAGGGCCGTCAGCGTTTAATGGGGGTCAAGCAGGGCAAAGACGAATCTGATGAGGTGTACATAGACCGAGTAGAAAGAATTGCTAAGCAGGGGGACCGAGTAAGCGACGAGATCCTCGTCCACTCTGTGTTGGGCGGTCTGCGACCAACATCCAGTTTGTTCAAACCAATGATGAAGGACTATCCAAAGACATACTCTGAATTCCGCAGGAGGGCAGGCGAGGAGATAACCCAACAACGCATATATGATCAGCGGATGAAGGAACTAGAGCCCGAGAAGGAAGTGAGATCCCCTGCCGAGAAGAAGCCCGCGAGCCCGGCAACTGTTGAATACTGGACGGAGCCACCTCCAACGGTGAAATACCATGAAAGTGGTAAGAAGAAGCCAAACTACAAGGTTTACCAGGGAACTTTCCAAACACCGCGGAAGGTCGAGATCATCGATGAGTGCACCGAAGAAGGGACGTTCCTGGGGCAAACCCCAACTCAGATTTTACAAATCTTCTATGAACGGGATATCAATATCCTCACTCCCCCACAGGCCATGAGAAGCCGCCCTGAAGAGAGGAACCCGCGTAAATGGTGCTCCTTCCATCAGGAGAACGGACACCGGACTGACGAGTGTCGTGACTTGATCGCCCAACTCCGACAGTTGTATGAAGATGGGAGCCTGACCGAACTCCTCCGGGCACCGAAGCGGGGCCGCCCGATGGCCGGTCGGGGAGCCACCGGGCGTGGAGGCGCCGGCCGCGGAAGAGGGGGTAGAGGCCGAGGCCGGGGATACCAAGACGACCAGAATCGCCGACCTCATCAGCAGCCGAGACTTGAGCAGGGTCCGGCCGGCCCTTTGGCTCTGCCTCCGCCCCCGGTCGTAAGGCCCGAGAATCAGGACCCACCTGTCCGCGACGGAGCACGGGTAAATATGATCGGGGGGCTGACGCCGATCATTCACAAGTCTAAGAGACAGAGGAAGGAGGAGCTCCGCGAGTTCGAGGGGGTGAACGCCGTGGTCCCGCATACGGAGTCAACCATCTCACGAGGGATCGTTATCTCTTTCTCAGAAAAGGACCGGGAGGGGATAAAATATCCCAAGGAAGATGCTTTGGTGGTCACCGCTCGGATTCTCGGCATCGAAGTAGCCAGGGTCCTGGTGGATAATGGAGCTCATTGCAACCTGATTTTCAAATCGGCGCTGGACCAGCTCGGGGACCTCACAAGATATGTTCGACCCTATGAAGGAGTTCTGAAAGGTTTTGGAGATGTGGTGGTCCGCCCCAGGGGACGGATCAGGATGGCCGTGGAATTGAAGGACTGGCAGGATCCCGCCATCAATATGACCAGGCCGATTGAGTTTGTTATTGTGGATGCAGAAAACATTTATAATGCTTTTTTCGGGAGGCCGTTCCTCGATGCCTTCGAGGCCGTGGCGTCCTCCCATTACTATTGTATTAAGTTTCCCACCTTGAGTGGCGCGGTCGGCACCCTTCGGGGTGACCAGTATATGGCCAGAAAATGCTTTAATTATCCCTTGTGTTCTAGTACAAACAATCATGCAAACGATACCGACACTGGGGCATTTGGGGGAGATGATCCCCAAATGATCGACCACGAGTCGTTCCCGGAAGGAGACGACCCCAGAGATATGATAGCCCAAAATGACGCGATTGTATTAAAGGAGATCGACCCCACAGGGGAGATGGACGTAGACGATGAAGAGTATCTGACCGCCTTATGGGAAGAAGGCGAGCCCGAGCAGTCAGGGACTCGCGAAACCAAGACCCAAGAGGCACGAGAATCAGAGGCTATCCTGCCCGAACTCGAGGCGCAATTTTTGCACATCCTCATCGATGAACTGCCGACCGGCCGAGATGACGATCCAATCCAAAATATACAGTGCACGAGCACCGAGGATCCTGACCCCCGGATTGGTTTCGAACCGAACGAGATTCCGGATCCCCGAGGACCTTCGGCCTGCTCGGCAGTAGACGAAGTCGAGAAAGTATGCCTGGATCCGGACAGACCCGAACTGGAGGTTTTCATTGGAAAGAAAATCCCCGAGCGACTGAGGGAAGAATTAATCGATTTTTTGAAGCAGAATACCGACGCGTTCGCCTGGTCGCACAAGGACATGGTGGGGATAGATCCCAAGCACGCTTGCCACCACCTGAAGATTGACCCCGGGAAGAAACCTATTGCTCAGAAGCGTAGAAAGATGGGGCCGGAGAAGTATGCAGCTTTGGCGGTCGAAGTCAAAAAGTTGGTAGAGAACGACCTCGTAAGAGAAGCCGAGGAAGAGCCCCAATGGATAGCAAATGTCGTCCTGGTGAAAAAATCGAACGACGCCTGGCGTCTGTGTATTGATTTTACCGACCTCAACAGAGCCTGCCCGAAGGATCATTTCCCATTACCCCACATCGACCACCTGGTCGATAGCGTCGCCGGGCATGCAATTTTTTCTAACTGTGATTGTTTCGCAGGATACCACCAGATTCCCATGGCAGAAGAGGACATAGAGCATACCTCGTTTTACTCGGAGAAAGGAGTGCTGTATTGGAAGCGAATGCCATTCGGTTTGAAAAACGCAGGGGCGACCTATCAAAGGTTAGTAAACAAAATGTTCGCCGATCAGATCGGAGAGACGATGGAGGTTTACGTCGACGACATCATTATAAAAAGTAAATCCGAGGAGGACCACATCAAGGATCTGATGACTACCTTTGAGATCCTCAGAGCTTTCAACATGAAGTTGAACCCGAAGAAGTGCCATTTTGGAGTATACGCCACCAAGTTCCTCGGCCACATCGTGAGCCAGAGAGGAATCGAAGTCAACCCAGAGAAGATCAGGGCCATTCAAAATTTGAGGGAGCCCCGGAGTTTGAAGGACGTGCAAAAATTAACCGGCTGTCTGGCCGCGCTTAGCCGTTTTATCCCTAGGCTCGGGGATAAAAGCCGCCCATTTTTTAGATCGATTAAAGACCAGAAATTCAAATGGGGGAAGGAGAGTCAGGAGGCTTTCCTACGCCTGAAGGAGCACCTCGGGAACCCCATCATCCTTTCTAAACCGGTCCCCGGGGAGACGCTTTTCCTCTATTTAGCTGCATCCGAACATGCAATGAGTTCGGTTCTTGTCCGGGCCGAGGGGCAACTACACAAACCAATCTACTTTGTCAGCCAGGTCCTCCACGACGCCGAGACACGATATACACCTTTGGAAAAGCTGGCATATGCACTTGTGATGAGCGTGCGGAAATTGAGGTCTTATTTTTTCGATCATCCCGTGGAAGTTCTGACTACCATGCCACTACGACAGGTTTTGCAGAGACCGGATACGAACGGCCGATTACTGAAATGGAGCCTAGAGGTGGGCCAGTATGACATCACTTATGCTCCCAGGACGGCGATCAAAGGGCAAGCCTTAGCAGACTTCATAGTGGAGCTGACTTTCCCGGAATCCACCCCGTCGACCAGGATCCCGGCATGGAAGTTATACGTCGACGGTTCATCCAATTCCTCCCATGCCGGGGCTGGAATAGTGTTGGTCGGACCGGGCGGGCAGTCTTTCACACACGCGGTGAAGTTCGAATTTGCCGCTACAAACAATGAAGCGGAGTATGAGGCACTGATCGCCGGGCTGAACCTAGCTTTGGCAGTGGGAGCCGAACACTTACAGATCTCATGGACTCTTTACTGGTAGTTAATCAAATCAAAGGAGACTACGAGACCCGATGCGACCGGATGGCGAAATACTATGAGCACGTGATGGCACTGTGCGAGAAGATACCAAAAACTCTCATCGAGCAGATCCCCAGAGAAATGAACTCCCAGGCCGACGCTTTATCCAAACTCGCGTCCTCCGAAGGAAGCGCCGACATGGCTAATGTGATCCTAACCAGTCAGGCAAAATCCGCAATATCTCAAGGAGAGGCTTTGATCACGGTCGTCGATCGTGGTGAGACTTGGATGGGCCCTATCCGCTCCTACCTTTTAGACGGGACGTTACCCAGGGATAAGACAGAAGCCAGGCAACTCCGGATACGGGCGGCCAGGTATACCCTGATCGGGGATATTTTGTACAGGAGGAGCCTGTACCTTCCTCTTTTGAAATGCATTACCCCGCTATAAGGCCACAGAGTCTTTAGCGAGATCCATGACGGCGTCTGCGGGAACCATGCGGGAGGTCAGTCGCTGGCCCACAAAACGGTGCGCCAAGGTTTCTACTGGCCTACACTAAGGAGAGATGCGATAAATTATGCCCGGAGATGTCACAGATGCCAGGTGACCGCCCCCATCATCCGGACGGCACCAGAGTATCTCAACTCGATATACAGTCCTTGGCCTTTCGCGTCGTGGGGGATTGACTTGATCGGACCTCTACCGACCGGACCAGGCGGGGTTAAGTACGCGGTGGTGGCCGTGGATTATTTCACTAAGTGGGCCGAGGCCGAGCCGCTAAAAACCATTGACCAAAAGGCGATCATAAAGTTCATCTGGAAGAATATCATATGCCGTTTTGGGATACCGTACATCATCACCTCTGATAACGGGAAACAATTCGACGGTCAGGAAGTCATGAATTTCTTTGACAAATGGAAGATTAAGAAGGCTTTCTCCACCCCGTATCATCCGCAAACGAACGGCCAGGTGGAGGCGGTGAACAAAATTTTGAAACATACCATCAAGGCTAAACTTGAAGAACGACAAGGGAGGTGGGCGGCCGAGCTGCCAGATGTGTTGTGGTCTTATAGAACGACCAGCAAGGCCGCCACCGGGGAGACCCCTTTCGCTTTGGCTTTTGGTGCTGAAGCAGTGATCCCCTCTGAGATCGAGGTTACAAGCCATAGGACTTCCCAAGAGCTGAATGAAAACAATGACAAGGTTTTGCGCCTCGAGCTGGATTTCCTGGAGGAGAGGCGTCTAAACTCGGTTTTCCAGAATGCGACGGCCAAACAGAGAGCAGAGCGCTACTATAACTCTAAGGCCAAAATCAGGAAATTTAAAGTCGGGGATCTAGTCCTCAAACGGCTGCTCGGGCCAAGCACTGGGGCATTGGGCCCGAACTGGGAAGGCCCAATGCGAGTAAGGAAACACGTGGAGAAGGGGTCGTATGAATTGGAGCACCTGGACGGCGTGGCCGACCAGTATCTTTGGAACGCACTCCATTTGAAGAAGTACCATCAGTAATCTTTTGTATCTCAAAACTCTTTGTGATTGGAATAAAAGCTTGTTTGGCAGAAATTGCATGTTTTGACCATTTCCAAGGAAATTTATTAAGACCGAGTACCGGGCAAGTCCCGTCCTCGGCCATGTTATCCCGATCCGTCGGGGGACATGCACGTTTAACCGGGGATAGAGTCCGCTCTCCCCGAGCCTGAGATGAGTCGGGTGATCCGTCACTCGACCGATCGAACAGGAAATTTATTAAGGCCGTGGACCGGACAAGTCCCGTCCTCGGCCATGTTATCCCGATCCGTCGGGGGACATGCACGTTTAACCGGGGATAGAGTCCGCTCTCCCCGAGCCTGAGATGAGTCGGGTGATCCGTCACTCGACCGATCGAACAGGAAACTTATTAAGACCGAGGACCGGACAAGTCCCGTCCTCGGCCATGTTATCCCGATCCGTCGGGGGACATGCACGTTTAACCGGGGATAGAGTCCGCTCTCCCCGAGCCTAAGATGAGTCGGGTGATCCGTCACTCGACCGATCGGACAGGAAATTTATTGAGACCGAGGACCGGACAAGTCCCGTCCTCGGCCGTGCTATCCCGATCCGTCGGGGGACATAAACACTTAACCAACGTTTCACCGCAAGCATAAAAATTTCAAAGGACATAAAATTTCACTAAGGAAAATGTGGAGCGGATAAGAGAAAGACAACATAAAAATCGCAAACTAAGGAACACCGCGTAAAAAGAAACATCAATAAAGGGGGCGACCCCTGCGATCGTGAGTCGGCCGGGGAGGCCAGCGACTGACCCTGGATCCACGCGCTCCACGTTGAGATGGCCTGGGCCGATTCCCAACCGGACGCACCGCCGAACGGTAATCCCGATCAAAGACGTCAATCGAGAAGCCTGTCCCGTCGGTCCAAGTGATTCGAACGGCCCAGCCTTCTTGTATCTCGAACCCACTTACGAGTCGCTCCCACTCCGGTCCGTAAATAGCAGTCTGGTTGCGGAAACGAGTAAAAGAAACACACCATTCTTGATCCAAGGGATCCACCATTTGCAATCCATCCGTCGTCCCGCCTCCGATCGGGCGAAGGAACGCCGCGGGAACCGGAAAGATCTCTTTATGCCAGGTGCCGTTAAACGCGCGCTCAAAAAAATGCGAGCCATCCAAAAATTCGACTCTAGCCGACATATTTCAAGAAGTGATAACGGATACCTTTGTTCAAGTTTAACAATACGCAAATGCAAAGGACTTATTATTTATAGGAGTTTTTCCTTTTTCGAAAATTGAAAAGCAGTTAAGGCAATAAGTTGACTACATTAAAGACGAATGACGGTTTCAAGGAGTTCGCATTAAATGAAAAGCAATAACATAATTATTCACCGCCGAACGGGTTTAAATAAAGACGCACTAATCCACATATGGATGGCCGAGGGAATCTGCTTCACCGCGCGCCCGGATCTGCTTGGGGAAGGAAACGTTGAGACGCTCCCGGTCGAAGAGGCTAACACGAAACCCAAACCCAGGTTTCCAAATCACCCAGACCTCCCACCCAGCTTGAATACCCGCATGCAAAAACGAAGTCAGCCCAGCCCGGGCCCCCGAAAGCCACCTGACGCCTAAGTTTCGTCTTCACAGCGACCCAGGCCTGTTCGTTAGAGTCATGGAAAGGGATCTCTTCACCTAAGAATTTCTCCAATGGTTGCACAAACGCGTTAGGGAGAGGGAAGTTATTACGATGCCATTTGCCGTCGAACCTTTGAGTTAGCTTGCGCCACCCATCAGAATGGATGGAGATGGCATAACAGCTGTCCGAGATTGCAGACGTGCCATGAAAGACTTGTTTCCCTTTATTTGGACGCATTTTCTTGTTTTGGCTCATCTTTTCCCTCTCTTTTTTCCTATCTTCTGTGGCAAATTCTTTCTATGGAAAGAGATACAAAAAGAGAAAGGAAAAGAAGAAGGACCTAATGGAGTCACATTTATACGCAGAAGGGCATCTGAAGAGACCCCACTAAGGACCGTTTTGGAGGGAGTTTTCCCGCCAAAAGTCCTTTGGGGATAGGGAAATCTGTATAAATTCCGTACGTTACATACGTTAAAGGTAAAGGAATAAATGCGACAGAGATGGAATAATAAAGACAAAAGCTTTTCTGTCCCAAAAGACAGTAAAAAGATAAAGTAACATAGAGCAGCAGATATTGTCAGAGGTATAGTTCAGGCCCGCGCGGGCAAAATCCAAAAACAAAAAAAGGAAACAGAAATGAAGATAAAACACAAGTTTTTTCAATAACCGGGCAAATCTTAACATCAAACGCCGTCACTTCTGATCCCCAGGAACCGACTCTTCACCATCATGGTCTTTGAGTACCGAGTCCGCGAATTTAACGGCCGGATCCTCCTCGGTCGTACT
Source organism: Euphrasia confusa (assembly GCA_954870475.1). Lineage (NCBI taxonomy): Eukaryota > Viridiplantae > Streptophyta > Magnoliopsida > Lamiales > Orobanchaceae > Euphrasia > Euphrasia confusa. The sequence goes on along the minus strand of OX940956.1, from coordinate 37,429,530 downwards.
AGCCGGCTCTGCAGAGTCCTGAACGGCCGGTTTATCCGGTGGAGGCATCTTAAGCTGCGACTTCAGAGGCCACCAGGACAGGTCTAATTTAAACTTCTGCTCCAAGTCAAGTACGTACAAGTGAAAGTGAGCATGAAGGGGACACTGTTCGGCATAACGGCGGAGACAGCCCATCAGAACATCTACTAGCTGACCGGCTTCCAGGAGTGCCCGAATACCATCGAAATAAGCACAATAATAAGAATAATTACTGTAGAAGTCGATGTCCTCTTCGGGGTCAGCTCGGCGCTCAGCTTCGACAGTCTGCATGCCCTCCAGCTCTTTAAAAATCCGCCGATTCAACTCTTCCAGCTCTTTCATGCGTTTCTCGGCATAACCATAGGATTTTTCGAGCTCCACCACCTGAACCTTGAATTTATCTAACTCCTCTCTCTGCTCGGTCAGTTTGAGGATCACGGCCATCTTATCTTTCTTCTCCTCGTCCAGCTCACTGCTCAGAGAAGCTTTCATCCCGGACTCAAGATTGTAGTCCTCCTGCAGTTTGGCGAACCGAGTTCGCAACTCCAAATAGACGTCAGGCAGGTTGGGCGGGCATTTAGCAGCTTTGTCTTCCTGCTCGGCACGGATTTGAGCCAAGCGATTCACCATGATCAGACTACGGGCCGCATTGACTCGCAAAAGCTTCTCTAAGAAGTCCGGCCGAGACGCCGCAGTCTCCATCTCTTGAGACCAAGAGTGGTTAACATCCTCGATGGACTGAGCAATATGAGCCGGTAAGGGGTCCTCGTCGTAGGAATTCTGCTCGGCCGTCAGATGAGCAACGGCCAAAGGAAGTTCGGGGTCCTCTTTGAAAGCCCTGCAGCTCACAACCCATCTTTTGTAAGGACCTAAGCGGTAAAAAAGCGATCAAGGAAACCCGCGAGAGAATACCTGGAGAAGTCCTCATCGTTGGCGCCGAAAATCGACTCCAACTCGCCCGAGCGATCATCATCTCCCGATCCATCCGACCGGGATTCTTTCCTCCGGGGGGCCTTACCTTTCTTCGGGGCCGTGGGAGGTTTCCCGCTTTTCTTTGTCCCGGACGCGCCGGAACCATCCGCTCGAGATTTTTTGGCCGGACGGAAGAGAGGCTCTTCGTCGGAGGAAGAGTTCTCGAAGCCGACCTGGCTGATCGGCTGAGGCATGGGGAAGGTAGTCGGAGGTTGGACAGCTACGGTCACTTTGGCCGCCAACTCCTGGCGCTCCGCCTCCGTTTTCTCCGCTGCAAGCTCCCTTTTCCTCCGTTCGCGAGGAGTCTCTAGCTTCGGCATCCCGATCGGTCGGACGATCCGAAAATATCTACGAGCTGCAAACAAAAAGAACATTAGGAACAAAGGGAAGGCAAAGTCCAAATAAACTGTAAGAACCACTCACGCGGAAATATATCCTCGGCGTCCCGGGGAGTAACTATAAACCGAGCACGAAGACGTCTCTCCTTGCCCTTCCAACTCTCGTGCTTCCTTTGATTATACGAGAGGGATTTTACTCTTTCCAAAATCACCAGGAAATCCCATCCTAATAGCCCGGCATCTGGAGCTTTGGGGCCTAAAAAAGGATAAGAAGGGGAGAATCCCCAAAAGGTCGGTTAGGGACGAAAAAAGGATATCTAGGATAAAAGTGCTAAGGTCAGAGAGACTAACGGTCTGAGGTTGTCCGGTATTCGACACTCAAGGGAAAATTTTTGGAGTTCCACTCTCCTGCCACGAAGAACCATTTTTCGGTCCACTTGGCTTGCTTGCTCGTCAGATCGGTGATTATGGTGTCTCGTTGTTTCAAGTAGTAATCACCTTTGCCGGCATCACAGATGCTCAGCAGGAACAACAATTCAAGGCCCGTTAGGCCTCGATACAACCCATAATAACCGAACATGACGGTCAGGTCATGCATGGTCGCCCAAGCATTCGGTACCAACTGCATTGGGGCGACTCCAAAGATCTGCACCAGATGAGCAATGGAGTCCGGGATGGGGAAGCGAAGGCCGCTCGACATCATCGAATAGTTCACCGCAACCATACCCGTAGGAGGGCAGTCTGCTCGCTCGCCTTCGATAGGGGCGTATATATGAACGTCCGAAGGTATCTCCCATTCAACCCTTTTCCCCTGGAGAGCGGACTCCGTGATTGTACTCGGCCTCCGGCTAGCCTCAAATAATCCCGGCCGATCTCCGACCACCCTAAAAATTTCGCGAGGGATGTAGCGATATGGCCGCTCAATAAGATAAGCCTCATATGTATATGGGGAGGGAGGACCCCGGCTATCGGCGATAATTTCACAGAGACGGCGGTAGGTTTCGCTGACGTCACCCCGCAGCATCTCGCGGCTCTCGTCGGCTGAGAAGGGGTACTTCAACGAGCGCCCGGACGATGACGAGGCATCAGGGGACGAACCCTCACGAGGAGAAGAAGCAGAGGGTAATTTAGAAGGTGTTACAGGAGTTCGAGCGGGCGAGGCGCCCGACGATTCACGACGAGGGGATCCCTCTTCACTCATCACCAGTTTTTGGTTTCTAACGAGGAGGTACACCCACGGCCGGAAATTTAATAAGCAACAAGGATATCAGAGAGGTCGCCGGAAAAAATGGCGACTCACCGGAAAATTTTTAAAACCCAAGGAAGAAAGCGAACAGGTGCCCCGTAAAAGCCCCGGAAAGAGAAACTCACTCTACACCAAGAGAGAGGAGAGCGCGTACCTGAAGGGGAGGAGATATTCGCCGGAAGTAATCGCCGGATTTCGGGAGGAAAATCAGCCGCTGGATGATTCGGGAAGAAAAGGTTTCGAAAAAGTGAAAAAAGCCCTTTTGAGAGGATATTTATAGTATTTGAAAAGGCGGCGGTTTCTCTCCTTTTTTAATTTTTGAATTTCGAAATTGAGAGGACAACTGAAAGGACAGCTGTGGGCGGGAGATGAAAGGGTTTCGTGACACGTGTCGTCAACGTGTCAGCGTAGCGAAAAACCCTACTTTCTGATAAGGAAAATGGAGCGACTACGACCACGAAGAACCCGGTCGGCTTCCACCGACCAGATCCTTCGCGGGGGGCATTTGTTGTGCCCCATTTTCGTTTATTATTATTATTATTTATTTATTGCCGTTATTTATTGAAGCAATGGGCCCCACTCTCACGGCCCCACGCCGGAAGCCGTCCACGATGATCGGGAGAAGGCCGACCAGAGGATGTGCCGAGCAAGCAAGAGTCAGCCGAGCAGACGACAAAAGGCCGGTCAGGGGAGTGCATTCCCGAGGACAAGCCTGCTCGCCCGGATGCCAACAGACTAGAGCGCAATAAAAGGAAGACTCGAGGTCGGTCCCCCAGGCCCAGCAAAGGCGGCGCATTAAAGGGTTCAACAGTCTTTTTACCATTTTAGGGTTATGAGTTGTCACATGTCAAGGCCCAATAAGGAAAGGCCCAATTCCTTTTTGTAAACCCTAATGGTAGCCCTATAAATGGGAGAAGCTGTAAAAGGAAATTCATTCACATTCTTCAAGAAAGATTTCAGCCCAAAAATACTCTCTCTTTTCTTTTCCATTTTCAGCTAAGAACACATTTAATCTTCACCAAAACTAGTCCTCAAAATCTTATAAAATAGTTAACGATTTTTCACCCGTTAACAATATTATTAGGTATTGTTGAGAAGAGAAATATTAATTTTAGTTATTATAAAGAATACCTCATGTTTTTCACTTTAAAAAATAATTATGATAAATTTACAAAATAACTAACTTATAATTTAAAATAAAACGTAATGAATATAGAAAGTAACTTATGATTTATGGTTAACATTATAAGCAATATCATAGTATTATTTTGTTGTACCCGAGAAAATAGTCACCGACACGTGTCACGAATCAAAGGGCCACGTCATCAAGAGAGAAAGTCAACCGGTATAGTCAACGAGGCCTTAAAGACCAGATCTAAGAAGAAGATAAGGACATTGGACAGTAGAGATTGCACGGTAGAATTAAAGTCCCCTCACAGGAGAATCGCCTGGGGAGGCTCCTGGGGTGACAGTCAACGAGCTGGGACCTCACGGGGAAAGAGACAGATTAAGCACTAAGGGAAATTAGTGGGTATTTAATGCTTCATATTAGTGGAGTAGAGGTCCAATAAGAGGCCAAAATGTGGGCATTAGGTGGCATGATTAAGCCATGCATAGAGTATTATAAATAGAGGGAGTGAGATAGTGGAAAAGGACATGCAAACCTTGATTTTAATTATGAATTCTAAGTATGGATATATGAATAAAGAGGAGCCTTGAGCTTCCATTTCCAGTACTTATGATTTCTGCATTTAACTTAATCCTCTTGCTTTCTTACCTATAACATATCTATATTTTGTGTTGTTTACCAAAACCCTCAATTACCAGCAAATACTACCGACAAGTACAAAAACAACCAAAACATTTGGCGCTAGAAGGATCGAGCATCAGGTATTGAAGTTGCAGAAAAGCTCGATTAAAATCAAAAATGGTGAATGAAAATGAAGACACCACGGTATCAGGTACGTCCGGCACAAGCGGCAGGTGGCGGGCTGTGATGGGTAAGGCTGTGATGGTGGAACCCGAGGTTCCATCTCCACCTAAAAACCCAGAACCTGAGAATAAGGAACAGCCGCCGCCTACCCAGATCAGCTCCGATGAGCACAATAGCAAGCGTGCAGAGGCCGATGAGCCTACGGACAGTCAGGCAGATCAACGACGGCGCCGACTTCGGTCGCGACGTCGGAATCGCCGTCTCCATCCTTACGATGTCGGAGGGCCGTCGACGCCTGTGGTTCCGCCTCCGATCAGATTCGCAAGTCTTGATACTCCGCAGAAAATTGATGAAGCAGTAGCAGAATTGATGTCTTTGAAATATGTAATGACAACCCCTGTGATCCCGGTGAGGGGCATGCATGCACCCACCGGGGAAAATCCAGGGAAGGGCCCTGAGCGAGCTAGACGCGCCCCCCGGGGAAACCGCGGAGCACGTCGGGCTTTAGATCTCAATAAACGAGCCGAATCAGTGGCTACTTCTACTGATCCCTATCGTCAGGCAAGTAAAAGTGACATGCATGGGCAACGTATGAACTTTTCACCGGTGAGGGCCCACAGAGCCCCCGGTGCCGATCTTGAACTGGCCGATTTAAGGCAGAAGTATTCTGAACTAGAAAGGCGATTGAACGAAAATCAAATTCTCGCCGCCCCGGCAGGTCGTCATAACGATCCCTTGGCTCCCGAGGTTGAACAAGCTCCCATGCAACTGGAAATTCAGCCCATGCAAACCACTTTGTATAACGGCAAAACTGATCCAGAAGCACATTTGAGCAGGTTCAGGACATACATGTCCGGCCGGGGAGCCACGGATGCTACCCGCTGCAAATTGTTCCCACTCACCCTGGGCGATACTCCTCACCAATGGTACGTCAGCTTACCTGCACATACTATTAAGTGTTTTGACGACTTGGTACAAAGGTTTGTGTCGTATTTTGCATCCAAAGCTTCCTATATGGAGTATAGTCAGAAGCTACTTGGAGTCAAACAGGGTGAGAACGAAACTGACGAATCCTACGTGGATCGCGTGGGGGAATTACTGTTGGCGGGCGGAGAAGAGATTCCGGATAGCCTCAAACTTCACACCGTGTTGGGAGGTATGAGAAGAAACTCTAAAGTGTTTAAATCTGCAATGCTAAACTATCCCCGATCGTATGAGGATTTTAAGAGAAAAGCTGGGGCCCAAGTGGCGTACCAGCGTCTTATTGCTGGCGGGGGACACTCCCCCGAGCAAAAGAGAAAACTTCCTTTTTCCTCCGATCGAAGGCCAAACTATATTGGCAAGAAACCAGGCCCTAGGCCAAATGATCCACGTGTGGATGAAATCCGTGAGTTGGAAGGAAAACTCACTGCTCAGACTGGTCATACACCAGCAGATATTTTAAATATCATGGTCATGCAAAAAACTGATCTGTTGGTAAAACCACCACCAATCCTAACTCCCCCGGACAAGTTGGATCCCAGCAAATGGTGTGCCTTTCATGAAAAGATTGGTCACAACACCAGCCAGTGTAGGCAACTGGTAAAATTGCTGTGGAAACTTTTTCAGGATGGGAAACTATGGCAGTTCTTGCCCAGGCCAGGTGCTGGGGGAAATCCGCAGGGGCCTCCTCCCCGGGAAGTTCCCGCACTGGCTCCACCACCGCCTCCTGTAGCTCCAGACCCACCGAGAGTGGGCCAGATCATGATGATCGGCGGTTTGAGGCCAGTGAATGAGGAAAGCCACCGAAAGAGGAAAAGAGACTTCCAGATGTGGGAAGTTTGGTATGAAACTGCCCCGTCAAAAGAAGCAACAATCAGTGAAACGGCGGTGATAACTTTCACCCCGGAAGATCGAGCCGAGACGAAGTTCCCGAAGGATGTGCCTTTAGTGATAAAAGCAAGAATCCTCGGCCTGGACGTGTCTCGCACGCTGGTAGACAATGGCGCACATCTCAATATTCTGTACAAGAAGACCCTAGATCTGATGGGGAAGCTAGCGCGCTATGTCAACCCGTGCGATATGGTGTTAAAAGGTTTTGGTGACGATGTAGTCATCCCCTACGGAGAAATCATTCTCCCGGTAGAAATGGTGGACGCGAAGAATCCTGAAGTCATGATGGTTAGGAATCTTAAGTTTGTAATAGTAGATAAGGTTAGTGGCTATAATGCTTTGTTAGGCAGGCCCTTTCTGGACGCTTTTGAAGCAGTCGCCTCGTCCTATTACTACTGTATCAAGTTTCCAACACCCTCCGGTGCAGTTGGCACCGTTAAGGGGGACCTAGTAATGGCTAAAAAGACTTTGATGTATTTTCGCGATCTTGATAAAACTAAAATCAGAGAAAAAGCTAACATTCCCCAAATCAGTTTGGAGGAAAGCAACGTAAAACAAATTGATCACATAAAAAATATCATTAAAATACCCGAGGAAGGAATGAGCTCTCCCGGGGAAAACCCGCTTAGAGAAGTTCTTCAGATCCCCTCGGATGACATGAATAAACTCCCCGAAAAAGAACCCAGTAAGGACTTAGCATCTCCTGGGAAAAAACAGCCTAAACCCAAAGTGAACTTAGAGGATTGGGGCTCGCGGGGAGGATATCAATGCAAAAAATCACCCGTTGTGGAAATGGTTGAGACTCTGGACTCTATAATTGTAGACCCAGAGCAAACCGAAAAACAAATACTTGTGGGGTCCCATATGGAATCGACTGTCAGAAATGATCTAATAAAATTCCTAAAAGAAAATATCTCCACTTTCTCGTGGTCCAGTGCGGATTTAGGAAAGATAGATCCTAAACATGCCTGCCATCGGTTGAAAATAGATCCCTGCAAAAGGCCTATTGCGCAGAAACGTAGAAAAATGGGCCCCGAGAAGTGCCAAGCACTCGCCGGGGAAGTAGATAAACTAATTGAAAATAAACTGGTCAGGAAAGCTTCGAGTGATGTCACTTGGCTTTCCAATGCGGTAATGGTGACAAAAACTGTCGGGGCATGGCGTTTGTGTATAGATTTCACAGACCTAAATAATGCTTGCCCGAAGGATCTTTTTCCCATGCCGCACATCGACCATGTGGTTGATAATTTGACAGGTCACGCGATATTCTCAACACTGGACGCCAAGGCCGGATACCATCAAATTCCTATGCATCCGGATGACGTGGAACATACGGCTTTCTACTCAGAGAAAGGGATCTATTGCTGGGAAAGAATGCCGTTTGGCCTGAAGAATGCTGGGGCCACCTATCAAAGGTTGGTAAATCAAATGTTTTCTGAATTAATTGGTAGAACTATGGAAGTATACATTGATGATATTATTGTAAAAAGTAAAAACGAATCAGATCATGTCAAAGACCTCGAAGAAGTTTTCAAAATTCTGGGGCATTATAATATGAAATTGAACCCCAAGAAATGTAACTTTGGAATTAAAAAAGGGATGATCCTGGGGCATGTGGTTAGCGAAGAAGGCATTGAGCCCAACCCTACCAAAGTCCAAGCTATCTTGGACATGCAAGAGCCCCGGGACGTAAAAGGCGTACAACGACTCACGGGTCGTCTCGCCGCCCTGAACAGATACATATCTTGCCTGGGAGATAAAACTCGACCGTTCTTTGCTTCCATCAAAGGACAAGAATTTCACTGGAAAAAAGAGGCCCAACAAGCTTTTGTACGGATAAAGGAATACTTATCCCATCCGAAAGTAGTTGTGGCACCTAAACCAGGAGAAAAGTTGTATTTATACCTAGCCGCCTCAGAGCATGCTATCAGTGCAGTTTTGGCAAGAGAGGAAGGAATCCAACACTTTCCGATTTATTTCGTGAGTCAAGTATTACATGAGGCAGAAATTAAATACACTCCACTGGAAAAATTAACATTTGCTTTAATAGTATCAATAAGAAAACTCCGGGCGTACTTATTTGAGCACCCCGTCGAAGTTTTGACTGCTATGCCTTTAAGGCAAGTATTGCACCGGTCAGATATCTCCGGGAGACTCCTGCGTTGGGCGTTAGAAATTAGTCAATATGACATAACTTTCGCCCCGAGGACAGCAATTAAAGCACAAGCCCTGGCAGATTTTATTGTGGAATTAACTTTCCCTGAGAAATCCCAGAATCAAGCACGCGCCTGGCAGCTGTTCGTAGATGGATCATCTACCACCGCGTGCTCGGGGGCAGGAGTGGTATTACTCAGTCCCGATGGGGACTCAGTAACCCATGCGGTAAAGTTTGAATTCCCCACATCGAACAATGAAGCAGAGTACGAAGCTCTCATTTCTGGGTTGGAATTAGCTATAGCCGTTGGGGCCAGGAAACTCCATGTGTTTATGGACTCTCAGCTAGTAGTAAACCATGTAAGTGGGGACTACGAGGCCAGAGGGGAACAAATGATAAAATACCTAAAATTGGTGTGGGAACTTTGTGAAAAAATCCCTGAGGTTCTAATTGAACAAATCCCACGGGAACACAATTCACAAGCAGACGCCCTGTCAAAATTAGCATCAGCTGAGGGATCAGCAGACTTCTCAAATATTGTGTTGACAAAATTAATGTCCCCGTCGATAGAACAAAAAGAAATGCAAATGCAAATACTCACTGGGGCTGGGGAAGACTGGCGGATTCCCATTCAACGGTACATAGATACCGGGGAAGTACCAGCAGATAAAACCGAAGCAAAACAACTTCGCTCCCGAGCGGCAAAGTATACTTTAATAGATACACAACTATACCGAAGGAGTTACTCTCTTCCACTACTAAAGTGTGTGTCGAAGGAAGAAGGATTTAAAATCCTGGAAGAAATACACGAGGGTGTGTGTGGAAACCATGCGGGAGGAAGATCCCTAGCACACAAAACCATGGGGCAAGGATTTTACTGGCCGAGCCTGAGAAAGGACGCGGTCGGATACGCACGCAAATGTGTCAAATGCCAGACGCATGGGCCTAACATCCGAATTTCCCCAGAAGCCCTGAAATCCATTTACAGCCCGTGGCCATTTGCTCGGTGGGGTATCGATCTGATCGGACCACTGGCAACCGCACGGGGCGGAGTAAAATATGCGATTGTAGCAGTCGACTATTTTACTAAGTGGGTCGAAGCAGAACCATTGAACAAAATTGATCAACCACAGGTTATCAAGTTCATATGGAAGAACATTATATGTCGATTTGGTTTGCCCGAGACAATCATTTCCGACAACGGAAAACAATTCGATGGGGCTGAGGTGGAAGAATTCTGTGAAAAATGGAAAATTAGAAGGCTATTCTCTACTCCTTACCACCCCCAGACGAATGGTCAGGTTGAAGCAGTAAATAAAATATTAAAACATACCATCAAATCAAAATTGGAAAGTCGCAAAGGAAAGTGGGCGGATGAACTTCCAGAGGTTCTATGGTCATATCGTACCACAGCTAGAAATGCCACTGGAGAAACTCCCTACTCTTTGGCTTTTGGAACGGAAGCAGTAATCCCAGCGGAAATAACGGTGTTATCGCACCGGACCGCTCAGGAAATTTCCCCGGAAAATGAACTAACCATCCGAAAAGAGTTGGATCTTCTTGAAGAAAGAAGGTTAGCTTCCGATTCTCTAAATGCTATGAACAAACAAAGAATTGCAAAATTATTTAATTCAAAAATAAAGGCGCGAGAATTCCAAGAAGGAGACTTGGTGCTGAAGAAAATCTTAGGAACGCACCAGGGAGCACTGGGGCCGAACTGGGAGGGACCGTTTAGAGTAAGCCACTGCCTCCAGAACGGAGCGTACGAGTTAGAGCTTCTCGACGGGACCAAAGATCAGTATCGGTGGAATGCGTTGCACCTAAAGAAATTTTATCATTAAAAGGTTAACCGTTGGGTTTTTGTAAAGATATTATTTTTGTAAAACCCTTTTATCACTTTTATAATGTTTCTCAGTATTTACCAAAAATACTTATATAGGGTCTAAAAAGTTATATTTTGTCTGTTACAAAGAAAAAATATTACCCCGGGAAAGAAATAAATTTCCCGGTAAAAAAAGAAATATTGGGTATTCATAGAAGAATACTAAGGTTCGGTAAATACCCAAAAATCTGTAGATTATGGGGCCGAACACTTCTTTCTGCGTACGGATTCAACAGAGTAAAAGAAACTCAAGAATCGCGCGGGGAGAAGATATAGGTCCGAAGAAAATCCTAAAAGGTATTCATAAAGAACAAACCACAGGATCGGTCAGTCTTTGTAAAAGGAGAGATGGAGGAGAAAAATGTTACTTAGAATCAGAGAGAATTCCAAGAGGTAACTAAAATCCGAAAATCACTTTTGCAAGACAAAGAACTCACAAAGACTCCCAACAAAGTTTTAAAGTAAAACTTGGGTGTGAGCCAAAAGTTATCTATTTACAAAGAATTACGATTCACCAAACAAGCTAAAGCTGACTTGTCAAAATTATAGATAATTGTGGTAAAAAGAAACCTTAACAAAACGGTGGCAGGGCCATAAGTAAGACCCAAAGGATAATATCCAAAAATAACTTACTAAGTTATTACACACCAGCAAAATATTCAAACTTGTCCCAGGCAAAAATTGCCTCTGAAATTTAAACAGAAATAACAAATATTGTCTTATGGCCTTAGGCCCAAATAAGAAATAAAACATTAAAACCCCTGAGCTTTTTACACTCAGGGTAGGATTCATATTAGCAGACTCCTGAGTTATAAAACTCAGGAGGTGGAATTACCATCACCAGGGGTTACCAGAGGATCTTTTGGCTTGCCTTCAGGCCCAACACCAAGTAGATCCATACCCTCATCATCAAATTCATCATCATCAACAGGAGCATCATCAGCCAACTTTGCAGGTTCACCAGGCATAGAGAGGAGACTATATGATGGCCACCATTTCATGTCAATTCCATGGACAACTTCCAGATCCATAAAAGGTTGAGGAACTCTGGAATCCAGAATGCATCCCTTCATGTGATCCTTCAGGAGTTTGAGCCCATACTCTTTGGCCACATCATTCTTCTCCTTTGCTGCAGACCTAATGAGATCAGCATATGCAGTTACATAAAGGAGGTCAGTCAATACCCTGGGATTGTGAGCAGGTGATTCCAGTAGAGTTTCAAGCTCCACAACTCTTTCCATGGATTGTGCAAAGCTATCCTGGACCTGCTTCAGTTCTTTGGTAACTTTGACCACCTCCTCCTGTAGCTCTTTCTTTTCCCTGACAAAGCTGTCCTGGGCATCTTCAATCTGCTCTTCTTTTTCCTTGATGGTTTTCAAGGCTTCCTGCATCTCTGATTTCAGCTTCCCTATCTCTGCCCGTGCAGTATCTGCAACCTTCTTCCATTTATCCCTGTCCCCTGCTGCGGCTATATAGGCTGCATTGAGCTCCTTCACCTGTGTTTCTTGACCAATGTTGGTGATGCGTAGTTTGGAAACCTCAGCTCTGAGTTTCTCAGCCATAGTATGAGCACCAGAGATGGCAACTGCACTTTGACTGGCCAGTTTCAGGGCCAGGGAAAAGGCATGCTCCTCATGGTCCATCAGGTCATTGAGCTCTGAGGTCCAGCACCTCCCAACTGCATCAATTGAATCACCAACAGGGTTGCCCAGGGTAGTGACAGGGTCAATGGGGCCTTTGCCAGAGAAGAAGGGAAGGAGCACTGATGGAAGTTTTTCCTGGGAAAACCTGACCGAGAAATAAAGTGTAAAGATTGAATAATTTATAAAAATAAAGAAAGAATATAAAACAAATAAAAACTTACTTATCAGAGAGGACATTCTCAACTCCAAAAACAGACTGACTCATGTCAGCACGGGGAGGTGATTCAGTCACATTAATTACACCCCCATCAAATTTCTTCCTTTTCTTATCACCTTCAAGCTTGATTTGTAGAAGTGTGGATGACCCGGAAGGAGGCAAACCCTGACTGGGAACAACATCAGTCATCACCGCATCAGAAGAGGCCGGGGATTCTTTATAGGAGTCCACCACCCCCATGACCCCCAAAGAATCTGTCTCGCCGCCATGGGCGGAGACAGTTCGGGATCTGGTCCGGGAAGCTGGGGCACCTACTGTTCCACCCCGAGTCTTTGCAGATCCTCGGCCGCCTATGCTGGTTGAACTGGTTTTTGATTTACGGGCCTTCCCCGTCTGGGACGCATCCACAAGTCCAAGTCTCGCAAAGAGTTTGTTATCTGCCATATTAGGAGGTTTCACTTCGAACACAGTAGAGAAAAATTCTGCACCGGGAAAAGTAAAGATATTACACCCGACAAAAATTGATAATCTTTCCCTGGGGGATATGTCCCCAGGAAATAAAACAAAAACAAAAACTATAAAAAATACAAGACTTTACCAAAACAGGGTTGGTCTTCAACAAACGGAGGACAGAAGAGGCCTGCTGCGTCACGAATACTGTCGTCGTTAAGATACGTCGAGTCCCTCTCGGTAGCAGGAATGCACTGAGCCAAAAGATTCGCTGTAGCCAAATCCCACGGGATGCTATAGTCAGTTTTTGAGATCCGAGCACCTGCAAATATAAAAACAATTTTAGATCAGTCAAAACTGTAAAAAACTTAAAGGTATAACTTACTTTCATCTTTAACGCCATAAGTTAGGGGAATTTCAATTTCTCCTTCTCGGGTCTGAGTTCTCCATCTCCCCGAGACATAAAACCATCGATCCCAACAGGTAGGATCTTTAATTTCTGGTTCCTTTATCTTCACCATATTTTTCCTGCATCGCACTGTGTAATCACCCAACAACCCTTTCTGGAAATTGACCGGGCTAAAGAACAAATGGAATTCATCCCCCGTGAGGGGTCGAGAAAATCCCACTTGTCCTAAAACCGTCAAAACCCCATACAACTGAGCCCACCCGTTCGGATGAATCTGATGAGGAGCCACACCCCACCGGTTCAACAGGCCTGAAATTGAAGGATGCAGGGGGAACCGCAGACCTTGATCCATCGCGTCGACGCCGATGGCCACCATGCCTGGAGGTGGACAGCAAGCGGATTCTCCCTCTTCCGGCGCATGCAAATGCACGTTGAAGGGAATCTGCCAGTCGTCCCTCCAGTCGGTGAGTTCTTCCGCTGTCACCGTGCTATCTCGGCCGTGCGCGCCCCAATCCTGGTGGTTTGGGTCTGGTTGAACCGCGGTGATGGTCCTCTCAGCGGGAACGTAGGGGTGGGCCTCGTCTAGTTCGTCTAGTCGGAATCCTGGTAAGGCCGGTGCCGCCGTGTCCATAAATTCCTTGTACTGACGAGCGAGCAGGACGTGAGGCTCTTCAGGTGCTTTGGGGTGGACGACTTTCGTGTATTTTGGCATGATGATGGGGTTGTAGAAGGAAATTTACACTACGAATTCAACAAAATTACACAGGAAAAATTACTGAGAGAAAAACTTCTTACCGATTTCTAGATCTGAAAATCGAAGGGAGTTGTGAAATTTGAAATTTGAAATGGGTTAATATGTTTTGAAAATTAACCCTGCCTCACAATTTGATCGAACGGCTGAGATCAAGGAAGGGGAAAAGAGGGCGGTTACCAATGAAAAAACGTACTCAAGTGTCCCCCCACTACCCCGTAAAACCTAAAATACTTGGTCAGGATAACGCCACGTGGCAAATATTTACTGACAAAAGACAGGTTAAAAAAGTCTTTTTCTGTATTCTTTTATTATTTATTTAACTATCAAATTCTTGATTAATTAAGAAGATAAATTTTCTGATACTTATCACAATTTACAAATAAAAAGAGTCTTCCGAAAAACAACAACTTTTATTCATTTCACCGGGAAATAGAACCGGGAAAACACGATTTAACAAAGAAAATACAACATTCTTATATCATGGATAAATCTCACGGGGAAGGATATCCCCATTCATCTTTTACAGGGAGATTTTCAGGTTCAGTATTGACCGAGCTATCTTCGGAGTCAGTTCCTAGATCAATAATCTCCTCTCCATCCCTCCCGAATACTCCAATATTAAAAGACTTCTGCCCACGCAACTCCAGAAAGATGGTAGCACCCACTGAAGCAAGACGGCGTTCACAGAACTTGTTCCAGCCCTCGCTCAGAGCAAGGCGTCGACCATCCTTCTCCACTTTAACTGTCCAGACCCGTTCAAAAGCATCTACCAAAGCAATATCCTGTCCATCAAGCTCCGGAAACTTCTGAGAAAAAGACAAAGAAAGAGGCAGCTTAGTTTTCATCGACCGATTCCTAATCCGAGAAGAAAAGCTGGTTATTTGATTCGGGTACACATCTCTGTTCCAAATAAAAGCCATAATATGACGTCAACTTCAGTTCAGAAGAGCCTTTAAAGGCGTAAAATTCAGAATTAAATGAAGTCTCAACCACCAACAGAAAGTCAGAATGCTATTTCCAAGACAAGTCAACCCAGAAAGATCACCATAAACTTCAGGGAAATCAAAGTTGGAAACTCTAATTTTCCTGGGGGCCTATGTTGTACCCGAGAAAATAGTCACCGACACGTGTCACGAATCAAAGGGCCACGTCATCAAGAGAGAAAGTCAACCGGTATAGTCAACGAGGCCTTAAAGACCAGATCTAAGAAGAAGATAAGGACATTGGACAGTAGAGATTGCACGGTAGAATTAAAGTCCCCTCACAGGAGAATCGCCTGGGGAGGCTCCTGGGGTGACAGTCAACGAGCTGGGACCTCACGGGGAAAGAGACAGATTAAGCACTAAGGGAAATTAGTGGGTATTTAATGCTTCATATTAGTGGAGTAGAGGTCCAATAAGAGGCCAAAATGTGGGCATTAGGTGGCATGATTAAGCCATGCATAGAGTATTATAAATAGAGGGAGTGAGATAGTGGAAAAGGACATGCAAACCTTGATTTTAATTATGAATTCTAAGTATGGATATATGAATAAAGAGGAGCCTTGAGCTTCCATTTTCAGTACTTATGATTTCTGCATTTAACTTAATCCTCTTGCTTTCTTACCTATAACATATCTATATTTTGTGTTTACCAAAACCCTCAATTACCAGCAAATACTACCGACAAGTACAAAAACAACCAAAACATATTTATAATTGATTTTTAAATAATAATAATAATAATATAAGTGATGATTTATTTGGTAATTTACATTCTATTAGTTACCTTATAATTAATCAACATATGACTTTGTGAGTTTTAAATTTAAACGACCACTTTAAATAAATTCTTACTCTAACCTCAAAATAAATATTTCATGATATTTTTAGAACATAAAATTGAACATGTAAAACAACACAACAAAAAAAGGAAATCGCTATCAATAAATTATTAAAATTCTAAATCATTAAATTGCAAGAGAAATAATTAATAAAAAATGACTATATATTTTCAATCTCATCCAATTTTCCGACGACAACGTGACTGTATTTAGATATTTAATCACTGAATGTCTGTACAAAATACATAGGAACAAAGGGCAGTTGATTAATTCCAATAAATATAAGAAAAATTAAACAAATATACTCAGCAAAAAAATAGCATGAGAACAGAGGGATCCTCGGCAATTTGGATCGAGAAAGAGAAGCAAAAACCTGGAGAGCATGATAGTAAGAATGCACAAACGCCTACAAAACCTGAAGATTTTATATAAGAAAACACAAAAAAAATCTGATGATTCAAAACATTCATGCATCACACTTAAGAGCAACATTAAGCTCGCTGAAATTCTCAACTAAACACTCGTCTTCAGATACATCACAGTCATAAGATTCAGATTTTGTGTATTTCACCAAAGTCCAAGTCAAAATTTCAGTCCCTACAGGATGTGGTTTCCCCATAATCTTGCGCAAAAAACAAAATATCTAAAAAAGAAAAAGAAGTCTCATGAATACAATAACTTCAAGTAGTACCATTGATGCTAACTTATAGAGATAAATTTATGTTTCTCATTTACTGAGGCAAAAAATTAATGTTTTTTATAACAAACATATATTTTGATAACAAAAATAGGGACGAAGGTGTCCATAAAATGATTAATGAGTCGGATTACACGGCATAATGCCAATTTCTAGATACATCAAAAATATAATTGAACCTAAACATTCTGACTAAGAGTAAGAGGCCACAAAACATCTGACTAAAAAAAATTAAAGTGATGCTTCTTAAACATGTCATTTTGCTTCAGACTAAAGTTTGACCGTGTCAAACGCTCTTACAATTTAAATATACTACTATTAAGGCAGCAAGATTTTAACCATGAATAGGTTGAAAAATAAGCACATGTAAATTTTTATTTAAAAAATCTAGCAGATTCTTTGAGAAATAATTATAAGTAAATTTTTTTGAATTTGAAGGGCTACTTTCTATTTTAATTAAATTTGAGAGGATAGAATAGAAGAGATACCTCTTTTCTTTATAGTGTGCGAGAGATGCTTTAAGTAGTATGTGGTAATTAGTGTACCCACATATCACAGCAGAACCCCGTGGACCCATTCCGTGTTATTGAGCTGCCGGCAAAAAAATCTCAAAATTGGATATAAAAAAAATCAATATACACACATGGCAAAGTAAGAATCAAGAAACATCTTAGAGCATTCAAACTTGTTTAGCAATTCCAAACATGCTACTTCAATAACCTCACTAAGATGTAATGATAGTTTAGTGGCATTCGTGAAATCAGAACCACATATATAATGCCAGTGATAAAGTGATGATGATTATGCACCTTAAAAAAGCAAAAGCTCCCAGAATATGAAAATAACTTTTCTTAGTGTGATAGGATATTGTATAATTTGTATTATGCCAATCACCTGGATTTATAGCAAACCATTAGAAAATTCAAAAGCATGTTTTCTTACCTGATGTTGGGAGCGTTCATCATGTATGGATACTGTCAACCCCGTTGGCATATGAGTGATCCTGAATGCACTGTTTGTGGTATTTGCATTCTTACTATTTGACATGTACGTATCGATTTTCAGTCATAAGATGAGCATATCTCGGCCCAAGAAACATGTTTTCCATACCATTAGTATCAAAGATCAATCATAACATGAGAGGCTGTTTTAGAAAAGTCGTGCTATTCATATGAGACGTCATTCAATAATTCCATTTCTATATGAATAATAAATAGGATCTTTGTTCTTCACGTTCCATTAACATATAACATACCACTGTGAACAAAACATGTAGATAGTTGAGGCATATTTAGTGTGTCCATCAACTGATCTGAGATGCCTAGCATTGGAAAACTTCTTGATTTTCAAACATAATAGTTTAGAAATGTCACATAAGTGGTTTACCATATAAAATGCTTCCCTTATTCATTGCCTTTATTGAGGGTTCTTATCTAAAGTTATAAAATCACAAATGTAATTCAGATCTACTATTTTCCAAATACACCAAAATAACAAAAGTAATCAAAGCAATATATCAAATATTAATCAACATGGTTGGCAGCGATTATGTCATCATATCCAGCAAACCTTTCTTTTCTTTATAAGAAACATATGCAATAAAATAACAAAAAAGGTTACACAGCTTTTTAGAAGAGACCGCACCTTATTCTTCGATATTTAAGCAAGTTCTTTTCAGCAGTCTTGTCGATGACACTTTTGTAAATTGTAATATTGAGTGAATGGAGCATTGGGACTGGACTTTTCAAGCTGTGGAAATGTTTTATTTATAATGATTATTTGATCAAATTATACCATATTAACTTATACAACTTCGAACAGTAAGAGTCAGAAGGTACAAACCTGTAGAAAGGAATTTACGGATTGTTGATCATGTGGAGAGAAAGCTACATCCTCTCTTTTTTTCTGAACAAAGTCCACATTTTGTTCCACCTGCAATAACATATCAGAATTTCAAGTTGATTGTGCTTACCAGAGTAATAGTGACTGTTGTATGCAAATCATTGCCATCCCTTCTGAAGAGATCATGAGGTGCAGTACGTATGCGAAACTGCACATACATGTATAACCCGTCGAGAAAGGGAGTGAATAAGAAAACTAAATAAGAAAACAAATTCATTGTCATCATTAAAAATTGGGATAATATAAATATAACCTTAAAATCTCCAGGTTCACCATCAACTATCAGCTCACCTTCCTCATAAAACACCACCTCCTGCAAATTGAAAAGGTACGAACTTCTCAAAAAAACCAAGCAAAACACCTCATGGCTCACACAATCCTTTTACTCCTATGAATTATTCAGAAAATAAAATTCTCAAGCATTTACTTTGATGAATGGTGTTGGTGTGCTCAGCATAAATTATTCCTTTAAACCAATAGCAATTTAACAAAAGATAAGTAAAAGAGCTTACTTGCCCTTCCCCCATTCACTTCTCAATATCCACAGTGATAAAGTCACCCTCCCGTTCATACTTAACATTAGGGCATTGTCACAAACCTGGAAAGTTATAATATGAAAACTTTAATACAGATGGAACAGCATTGGAGCGAACGACGCAAGCCTATAATACAAATTATAACAAATAGTTATTGCGCGAAAAAAAAACTCGTACCTGCTCTGTTATCTGCTGAAACATACCCGGACCAATTTGCTTGTGATAAACCTCATTTTTACAGTTGCAGCGTCTCTTCCCTGGAGTTGGTTTTATTACATTTTTCATCCTCCAAACCTGATGTATTGTACATTTCCGAATTAACAAACTACATAAAATATCAAAGTAGAATAGAATGAATAATTATCACAGTTATTACATAAGAAAAAAAATACAGGGACACGGTAAACTATCATACCTTCTCAGAAATTTAATATTTGAATAGATTAATCACTCATTCTTCTTATTTTAATAAATCTAAGATAACTCGACTACATATTTTCTTGGAGCGTCGTAATA
The DNA here is from genome assembly GCA_954870475.1 of Euphrasia confusa. Lineage (NCBI taxonomy): Eukaryota > Viridiplantae > Streptophyta > Magnoliopsida > Lamiales > Orobanchaceae > Euphrasia > Euphrasia confusa. Next base: position 37,410,168 of record OX940956.1, on the reverse strand, counting down.
GGTTTTTTCCATCAACACCATCTCCTTAGAAAATTTTACCTCCTCTGGAGTCCAACCTCCTTTTGCTCTCCTAAGCGGGCCTGCAGTTTTTTGGATAACATACATTTTTGGAAAATCATTTACACATGTATATATATTTAGCAAGCCCCCACGAAAACACTAATCGGCATAACAATCCAATCACAGGCTGGACACACATCCACATATTTTCCAACACACGCACACACACATGAATGGTAGAAAAAGGCTATGAGAAAAATACCTATGAGCTGGAGAAGTTGAAGGGGGCGAGGGTAATTTCACCACGAAGCTTCGGCTGCTCTCCTTGTTCTCAAACTCGGCGAACATATCATCAGATTTCATCTCCGCCGTTAAATCCCTACAGCTCATCCGCCCTCCATACTCTGCAATTTCTAAAAGTCAAAATTCACCAAATCCAATTAGTCAAACCAAGTTCAGATCTCAATACCAAATAATAATCAGCAAAAACACAGCCTAAATCCGAAATTAAAATTAAAATTGAAAAATTAAACCCTAACGTAAGCAAATCATTAACGGTAAGATCTTCCCTAGAAAAGCACAACCTTTCCTAGAGCCGTGCATCTTCGTCTGTATGACTATGTGAAGAAAACGAATTAGGAAAATAGAGGAGATGAATTACAAATTACCTGGATCAAGTAGAATTTACAAAAATCGGTAGTAAGAAAACAATTGAAATATGCAAATGAAAATTTCAAAACACATGCAAAATAAAATTAGGGGAATTGAAATCAAACTGAATTTTGGGCAAAAATGAAGAAATTAGGGGAGGAAATTATGTACCCAGAAAAAAGGGTTGCGGCAACGATGATATCAATCATCCTTTCTGTGAGAACCGCTCCTCCAGAAACCATCTCCGAACAGGTCCGATATCTCCGCCGGCGAGAAGCTGTGGCACGGTGCCGATATATGAAACAGTACAAAAGGGAGATTTGCTAATAATAAAAATCTTCCCCGGACCACACAAAGCTTTGGAAAATTACATACATGGATCTGAAAAAAATTACCTGTGAATAAGGAATAAGTACCTGTGAATAAATTTTCTGGGCTGCCTCCAACTGTGACATCTCGGCATCGAATGTATTGACCACTTCAAAAACATCGGGGGAGCTTACATAATATGTTAGATAAGTCCTATTGGAATGTATCTTTCAGAGGATTAATATGTTACTCGATTCATGAAAGATTAAAAATCGGAGGAAGGACGTGCTCACCGGATAATCAAAGACCGGTAGAGGACCTTTGTCTGAAGGATCGAGGGTTTTAGACCTCCTAACATACCGAAGCAATAACAATAAACAAAAAAAGTTGTTTTTCAACATTTACATACAAACAACTATAACCTCCTTCAGATACAAAACACGAAAACAAACCACCCTGTCAGATTAAGCATCATACGAACAGGCATAACATCATCAATCACTTAGTGTTAGTTACGAACTAAAAAGAGGTGGCGCGGAACACTGTGTCTTAGGGTTTAAATGTCGAATTCACATTGAATCGGTGAAATTACAATTTACATGGATGATGATCGATGCGTGTAGAGACGTAAACTAAAGATTTTACCTTCACTGAGAAAGCAAACCGCGGAGACGAAGATCACGACTGAAAGCAAACCGCGGAGACGAAGTCATGCACTTTCACAGTTTCATACCCCGAGTCGCTATGGAATATGCACCCTGCCCCAACTGTCGATGCTCGATGTATACACTCTGCCGATGTTTGCCGTCAAGATCCATCGGTCCTCTGCCGATTTGTTCATTGGAAGATGAGAGGATCGGTTGAAATATGCCGATTCAATCAAATTACAATAAATTAAAAAACACAAATTTGAAATTAAAAAAAAAACCCAACAATTCAAAACAACAACAATCGAATTAATACATACGGAAGCCGGGGAGAGCTGCAAAAAAAAAAACAAATAATATGACTACATAATTATCCGATACGGGAGGAATATTAGGATTTAAGAAACGCCCAAAAGAGTGAGACGGGGAAAAAATGAGAAGAGAACCCTATGTAGCTTTAGAAAAAAAAGGAGACGGAGATACTGAGATTTGGTATACAGAGAGAGGGTGAAGAAGGAGGGTGAAGAAGGAGAAGAGAAGGAAGATGGAAAGAGAAAAATGGAAATTTAATGTAAAGATGGAATAATTGACCAGAAATTAATATTTCAGTACTGATTTTTATTTGTTTTTTAAATAATTAAATGTGAAAAGATTGTCTATAGGTGTGAACTGATTTTTATTTGTTTTTTAAATAATTAAATGTGAAAAGATTGTTTATAGGTGTGAAAATTGAATTGAAATTGAGTATTTCTATTGGACAATAGAATCTCAATTGATCTATGTGCAAAATTGAACTGGCTATTGAGAAACTAAAGGAGGATTCAGGAATTATATATTAATAGATTTAGGTCTTGTTCTTTTGGACTTAATTTCAGTTCATTTCAGTTCAGTTCAGTTCAGTTCTATTCAGTTCAGTTCAGTTCAGGTCCGATCAGTTCAGTTCAGTTCAGTTCAGTTCAGTTCAGTTCAATTCAGTTTCAGTTTGGTTTTAATAATAATAATAATAACAACAATAACAACAATAATAATAATTATAATAATAAAAATAATAATAATAATAATAAAAATTAATAAAAATTAATGTCAATAAATATTAAATATTTATAATATTGAAAAGAATCACAAAAATTACAAAATTTAAATAATCGGTTAATCTACTTCCATATGATCTACTTCCTTATCATTTTGTTGTACTCCATTTTCATGCTCTTCGGTGTTGTTATCTTTCCAAATAGCTTCGGATATATTCATCCTTACCTTAGACATGAGCTTCATTCGATTTTTATCATCCAAGTTTGTATATGTTCTCCTGCAACATCATGATGTACAATTGGAATACCACTCTCGTGCATTCGTATGAAATTATGAAGTGTGAAACAAGAAACAATAATTGACATTTGATACTTTTGTAATATTTGAGGCATAATTTTGAACACTTTTCACCTTTTTTTCAACTGACCAAAAGTAAATTCAACTTTCATTCTTAATGAAGAATGTCGGTAATATATCCAAGAGTATTAAGATATCCAGAGTCTACCAAATAGTATTTACCTACAACGTAAAATAAATTTTGCATCAAAATTAAAGAAACAATACGAACAATTTATTTGAATTTATCATAAAACATAAAAGGTCTAGAATGTAAATTATTTTTTTATTTTATTAACCTCATAAAAAAAATAAGAAATTTAATAAAATTGTTTATAATATACAAAATATTGAAATTTTAACAATACTAATTTTAGTTTTTCATTATTTTAAGTTTCTTATTTTGAACTTAATTTCAGTTCAGTTCAGTTCAGTTCAGTTCAGTTCAGTTCAGTAAAGTTCAGTTAGTTTCAGTCCAAAAGAACATAGCCTTAATTCTACTTGTTTAAGTATGATTCGAATAAGAATTGAAGCGAAAACAAAACGAATAGTCCGGATAGAAAATTAGAGAGTCGGGTCCCTGTAAACCAAGGACGCCACCTTAATTTGAGATGAGGTCATGATGACATTACGAAGACAATTAATTAACACATTTATTTAATGTGTGTTTAATGTGTGAGGGAAATGATTTCCGAGCGTGAGATGTCAGTTATCACACTCTAGTACATGTTGAATTGTCTCATGCACGAGTTTTGATCGACTTCTCGGTTGAATTTTCATTGCACTGAGTTTTGAATTATCGTTTATTTGTTTTCTTGTTTAGATATTGTTAAATATAGTTAAACTTCTTCTTTTGTCCCTAAAATATTTCCATACATTTTTTTGACGTCTGACTGCACACTTATAAATTGAATGTTTTTTCACAATTTTATCCTCTCAACACATTTATTTACTTCACTATATTTTTAACTAAGTATTTTATTATTTACACATTAATAGCTATTATACTCCTACACTCTTATTTTATATTATATAAAAAAATTATTTTTTCTTAATTCACAAGTTTTTCTTACATAATATTTAGGGACTACTCCCTCTATCCCTTAGAGAAAATGTCACGTCAATTAAGAAAAAGTGATTTTTTATGTGTTTAATAATATAAAGTATATATAATAGGTATTGATGTGTAAGTAATAAAGTAGTTAGTTGAAAAAGTAGTGGCATAAAGGTAAATAAATGTGTATTGGGAGGATAAAATTATTAAAAGTAATTCTATTTATGGAATTCATTGACTTAAGGGATGAACCAAAAAGAAAAGTGTGCACTGTTTTAAGGGAAAAAGGGAGTACTATTTAAAATTATGTCAGGTAAGTTTTTTATTTTTTATCATGTTTTAAGTTTGATAGATTTTCTATACTTGTACAGTATATTGAAGTTGAACGGAAATTATTGAGTGAAATTATTGTAACTTTAAAGACAGTTAATTATTTTATTTTTCCATGATTTTTTTTTTATTTTAAATTTTTATGTAAATTGTGTGTTTATCCTTTGACAATTGACAGTCATCGGCCAAAGTGAAGTAATATCAATGGGCCGTAAAGATTTACTACGCGGCCGCATTACTTGATAGTCTCTCGGTCAAGATTATAGTTACTTTTTATTTAGATATATCTCATAATAATTCAAAAACAAAAATCATAATATTAGTTTACATTAACTTGATCTAATATATTTTTTTAAATAGTATTTGTTGTATCACTATTTTTCTTATTATTATTTGTTATCATTATTGTCTTGTCCGGCTGATAGAGAGGATCACAACCCGGTCGCTGGCAGGGAGAGGTGCCCGGCATCCGAGGAGAGCTCGCCACGTCAGCTCCCCGAGGAGGCCCGAGGTGTAAGGCCCTGCTAAGATGCCTGCAAGCCCCCGCCGAGCAGATCAGCTACGAACCTCCTAGGATGTCCCATGCCCGGGATGGATGGTTTTGAAGATTTACGAGGATGAAGTCTACCCCGGTCATAGAGACCCGTCGAGTCACCAGTGGAAGAGATAATCCAGTTGAAGATCTCCTCCGCTAGAAATTCGGTGTGCCCGGTTAGAAAGGCGGCGGAAATGTGGACCGGCCCATATGACAGGCCCATGTAGTAGTCTCTGTTAAAGCCCATTAGGTCAAAAGAGGGAAAAACCCTAACTGTATCTCTATAAATACCCTATGAAACTTACCTAAAAAAGGCAGATTGGCAGTCCCCAAAAATAGCTTATTTTCCTTTTCCAGCTTAAACTTTATTTTCCATTTCCGGTTAGCTCAATCCTCAAAAGAAATCTCTCGTGTTCTCGTACGATTTAAGCCTTTAAGCCGGTTCTGCTCGGTTTTTTATCGGCGTTAACAATTGGCGCTAGAAGGAGGGGGAATCCTCGAGCGTTGAGCTGACCATATTTCGATTTTGTTTTTCATGGAAATCGCAGGTGTTTCAGGCGCCTCGGCTGCAGATCGCGGAGAGGCAACTCCCCAGAACACGGGGGTTTCGGGCAAAGCTTGCATGCCGCTGAACAACCCCGAAACGACGACCCCCGTCGTCGCGGACGAAATCACTCGCCAGCTGGCGTGGATCGAAACCTTGCGAGTGGAGGAAGCCGAGGCCAGAGAAAGGCAGAAGTTCCTCCACGAACAGGTCCTTGAAGCAGAGAGGTTAATGCCGACGGCCAGCGCGGAGGAGCCAGATCTGGACCTGAGGCAAGTCACTACACCCGAACAGATCAAGAAGACTATACAAAAACTGCAGGCCCGATCCCGTTTCCTAGAGAAGAGGCCAGTCACCGAGAAGCAAAACCCCGAGGCCCGCCACTTGGAAGAAGAGTTCGAGGCTGAAGCTCGCGAGGAGACCACTCATGCAACGGCGCAGAGAAAACAAGCGACCAGTCCTGTCCGCGCCACAACGAGTCCGAGGACAGTCGTCGTAACCGACCCTGGACTCGCAAGACGCCTGGAGGAGGTCGAACGAAGGCTGGCCGAACAGGGTGGTGACCCGAAGAAGAGATCCGCTCTCGCCGAACCTTTGACCCTAAGAATCGAGCAGGCCAGGTCGCAACCCGATGTCGCCCCGTTGCTGACTTTTATTTACGACGGAGCGTCCGACCCCGACGTCCATTTAAACAAGTATAATACATACATGGTCGGCCGAGGAGCGTCAGACGCCACGAAGTGCCGCTTATTCCCCCTGACCCTCGGCGACATGGCTCACCGGTGGTATACAAGTCTCCCTCCGAGGTCGATAGATAGCTTCGGGGAGCTAAGAGACGAGTTCGTGTCCTACTTTGCATCCAAGGTGAGCTACTCGGAGGGCCGCCAACGTCTGATGGGGGTCAAGCAGGGCAAGGACGAATCCGATGAGATGTAAATAGATCGAGTGGAGCGGATTGCTAAGCAAGGAGACCGGGTGAGTGATGAGATCCTCGTTCATTCCGTGCTGGGCGGCTTACGACCAACGTCCAGCCTATTTAAACCAATGATGAAAGATTACCCGAAGTCGTATACCGAGTTCCGCAGGAGGGCAGGCGAGGAGATAGCCCAACAGCGAATATACGATGAGCGGATGAAAGAGTTGGAGCCCGAGGAGGGAGCAAGACCGCTCGCCGAGAAGAAGCCATCGGGCCCGGCAACGGTTGATTACTGGACGGAGCCGCCCCCAACGGTTAAATACCATGAAAGTGGAAAGAAGAAGACCAACTACAGAGTCTACCAGGGAGCCCCTCAGGCGCCGCGGAGAGTCGAGATCGTCAACGAAGACGCTGAGGAAGGAACGTTTTTGGGGTGAACCCCTACCCAGATTCTGCAAGTTTTCTACGAGCGGGATATCAATATCCTGACTCCCCCTCAGGCCATGAGAAGCCGCCCCGACGAGAGAAACCCGCGCAAATGGTGTTCTTTCCACCAGGAGAACGGGCACAGAACCGATGAGTGTCGCGATCTGATCGCTCAACTTCGCCAGCTCTACGAGGATGGAAGTTTGGCCGATCTCCTCCGGGCACCAAAGCGCGGTCGCCCAGCCGCCGGACGTGGAGGCGGCGGGCGTGGGGGCGGTGGCCGCGGAAGAGGGGGAAGAGGCAGAGGCCGGGGATATCAAGATGATCAGAACCACCGACCTAATCAGCAGCAAAGACGCGAGCCTGATCATCCCGGACCGAATCAGTTGGTTTTACCCCCACCTCCAGCAGTAGTACCCGAAGATGAGGACCCACCTGTCCGCGGAGGAGCACGGGTCAACATGATCGGCGGTTTAACTCCAATCATCCACAAATCGAAGAGACAGAAGAAGGAGGAGCTGCGCGAGTTTGAAGGCGTGAATGTGATAATCCCCCAGGCGGAGTCCACCATCGCCCGCGGGATAACCATAACTTTTTCTGAGAAGGACAGGGAGGGGATAAAATATCCCAAGGAAGATGCTCTGGTGGTCACTGCGAGGATCCTCGGGGTCGAGGTGGCCAGGATTTTAGTGGAAAACGGGGCCCATTGCAATCTCATCTTCAAGTCGGCGTTGGACCAGCTCGGTGACCTCTCCAGCTATGTCCGTCCGTATGATGGTGTTCTGAAAGGTTTCGGTGATGTGGTAGTGCGCCCCCGGGGACGCATAAGGATGGCAGTGGAGCTGAAGGACCACCAAGACCCGAGCATAAATATGACTCGCTTGATAAATTTTGTTATCGTTGATGCAGACAATATCTATAATGCTTTTTTCGGGAGGCCGTTCCTCGATGCCTTTGAGGCCGTGGCGTCCTCCCACTACTACTGTATTAAGTTTCCCACCTTGAGTGGTGTGGTCGGCACCCTTCGAGGTGACCAGTATATGGCGAGGAAATGCTTTAATTATCTTTCGTGTTCGGATGCAAACGTACCCTCGAATTACAATGATACTAACACTGGGGCATTTGGGGGTGATAACCCCCAAATGATCTCCCAAGAATCCACCTCGGGGGGCGAGGATCCACAGGAAGAGAAGTTTGAGAACGATACAACGGAGTGTCGGGAGATAGACCCCACGAAGGAAATGGATATAGACGAGCAGGAATATTTAACGATCCTATGGGATAATGGCGTCCCCGGGAACCCCGATTTTTTCGATAAAGAGCCCGCCGAGATTAACGATTCCGCGAAGGAAATTCCTGAGCTCGAAGCACAATTTCTGCACATACTCATCGACGAGATGCCCAACCCACAAAACACGGAACCCCATCCGGGAACACGGACCCCAGAATCGGAAGATCTCGACCCGAGGATTGGTTTCGAGCCAAGCGACATACCCGATCCCCGAGGGCCATCGATGTGTACGGCGGTTGATGAAGTGGAAAAGGTGAATCTAGATCCGACCAGGCCAGAATTAGAGGTCTTCATCGGGAAGAGGATCCCGGAGCGGCTGAGAAACGAGTTGGTCGATTTCTTGAGCCAGAACACAGACGCTTTTGCTTGGTCCCACAAGGATATGGTCGGAATCGATCCCAAGCATGCTTGCCACCATCTGAAGATCGATCCGGAAAAGAAACCCATCGCCCAGAAGAGAAGAAAGATGGGACCAGAGAAGTATGCGGCTTTGGCGGTGGAAGTCAAAAAGCTAGTCGACAACGACCTCGTTCGAGAGGCCGAAGAGGAGCCCCAATGGATCGCTAATGTCGTGCTCGTAAAGAAGGCGAATGATGCTTGGCGCCTCTGCATAGACTTCACCGACCTAAACAGGGCTTGCCCGAAAGACCATTTCCCCCTACCCCATATCGACCATCTGGTGGACAGCGTCGCCGGGCACGCCATATTCTCTAACTGTGATTGTTTTGCAGGGTATCATCAGATCCCTATGGCCGAGGAGGATATAGAGCACACTTCGTTCTATTCGGACAAGGGGGTGCTGTGTTGGAAGAGGATGCCATTCGGTCTGAAAAACGCGGGGGCAACCTACCAGCGATTGGTAAACAAAATGTTTGCCGACCAAATCGGAGATACCATGGAGGTATACGTGGACGACATAATCATAAAGAGTAAGTCCGAAGAGGACCACGTGAAAGACCTGAGGGTCGCTTTCGAGATTTTGAAATTCTACAACATGAAGCTCAACCCGAGGAAGTGTCATTTCGGAGTATATGCCACAAAATTCCTCGGGCACATCGTCAGTCTGAGGGGCATCGAGGTGAACCCCGAGAAGATCAGGGCCATTCAGAACCTGAGGGAACCCCGGAGTCTGAAGGACGTGCAGAAATTAACAGGCTGCTTGGCTGCCCTCAGCCGCTTCATTCCTCGGCTCGGAGACAAAAGCCGTCCGTTCTTCAAATCGATAAAGGACCAGAAGTTCAAATGGGGGAAGGAAAGCCAGGAGGCTTTCTTACGACTGAAGGAGCACCTAGGAAACCCCACCATCCTCTCTAAACCACTCGCCGGGGAAAAACTCTTTCTATATTTAGCCGCGTCCGAGCATGCAATGAGCTCAGTTCTTGTCCGAGCAGAGAGGCAACTACACAAACCTATTTATTTCGTCAGCCAGGTCCTCCACGACGCCGAAACACGATATACACCCCTGGAGAAGCTGGCGTACGCCCTCGTAATGAGCGTGCGAAAGTTAAGATCCTACTTTTTCGATCACCCAGTGGAAGTTTTAACAACCATGCCATTGCGGCAAGTCTTGCAGAGACCGGATACCAATGGTCGATTGCTGAAGTGGAGTCTGGAGGTAGGACAGTACGACATCACGTATGCCCCGAGGACGGCAATTAAAGGGCAAGCTTTGGCAGACTTCATAGTAGAGTTGACGTTCCCCGATTCCACCCCGTCCTCCTCGATCCCGCCATGGAAGCTGTACGTGGATGGATCCTCTAACTCCTCCCACGCCGGGGCTGGAATAGTGTTGGTCGGACCGGGTGGACAGTCGTTCGCACACGCTGTGAAGTTCGAATTCGAAGCGACGAATAACGAGGCGGAATACGAGGCGCTGATCGCCGGGCTGAACCTCGCCTTAGCAGTCGGCGCAGAACATTTGCAAATCTTTATGGATTCACTCTTGGTGGTAAATCAGATTAAGGGGAGTTACGAAACCAGATGTGACCGGATGGCTAAATACTACGAACACGTGATCTCATTATGTGAAAAAATACCGCGGACATTCATCGAGCAGATTCCAAGGGAGTTGAACTCTCAGGCAGACGCCCTGTCCAAACTAGCTTCCTCGGAGGGAATCGCCGACCTGACAAACGTGATGCTGACATGCCAGGCTCGGTCCGCCATCTCAGCGGCAGAAGGATTAATCACACTCGTAGATCGTGGCGAGACCTGGATGGACCCGATCAGGTCTTACTTGGTGGACGGCGTCCTACCCACGGACAGAATCGAAGCTAAGCAGCTTAGGATCCGAGCAGCCAGATATACAATGATCGGGGACGTCTTATACCGGAGGAGCCTATATTTGCCTCTACTGAAATGCATCACCCCGCAGGAAGGGAACGTAGTGTTTGGTGAGATCCACGATGGTGTGTGCGGAAATCACGCAGGAGGGCAGTCTTTGGCCCATAAGACAGTCCGGCAGGGTTATTATTGGCCTACGCTAAGGAAGGATGCCATAAATTATGCTCGGAAATGTCACCGCTGCCAGATAACCGCTCCGATCATCCGAACCGCACCTGAGTACCTAAACTCCATTTACAGTCCCTGGCCGTTCGCCTCCTGGGGGATTGATCTGATCGGGCCACTACCCACGGGGCCGGGTGGAGTGAAGTACGCGGTCGTAGCTGTGGATTATTTCACCAAATGGGCCGAGGCTGAGCCTATGAGGGTCATCGACCAGAAGGCGATCATCAGATTTATCTGGAAAAATATCATATGTCGTTTCGGAATCCCTCATACCATCACCTCGGACAATGGGAAACAGTTCGACGGGCAGGATATCATGAATTTCTTTGATAAATGGAAGATTAAGAAGGCTTTTTCCACTCCCTACCACCCCCAGACCAACGGGCAGGTAGAGGCTGTCAATAAAATTCTAAAGCACACAATTAAAGCTAAGCTCGAAGAGCGACAAGGTCGGTGGGCGGCCGAACTACCCGACGTCTTGTGGTCATATAGGACGACGAGCAAGGCCGCCACCGGGGAAACGCCTTTTGCCTTGGCTTTCGGAGCGGAAGCTGTGATACCCTCTGAGATAGAGGTCACCAGTCACCGGACATCGCAAGATTTGAACGAAAATAACGACAAGGCGCTGCGTTTAGAACTGGATTTCCTAGAAGAGCGGAGGCTGAACTCGGTTTTCCAGAACGCAGCTGCAAAACAAAGAGCCGAGCGTTTTTACAACTCCAAGGCAAAAATCCGAAAATTTCAGACCGGGGATTTGGTGCTGAAGCGTGTGCTCGGACCAAACACTGGGGCATTGGGCCCGAACTGGGAGGGGCCAATGCGAGTAAGGAGACACGTGGAGAAGGGATCGTACGAGCTGGAGCACCTCGATGGAGTAGCCGATCAGTATTATTGGAATGCCCTCCACCTGAAGAAATATTATCAGTAATGTCCTGTACCCAAACGGTCTTTGTTACGACGGAATAAAAACTTATCTTTCCTCAAACACAAATGTCAGAAATAAGACCGAGGACCGGACAAGTCCCGTCCTCGGCCATGGGTCCTTCGATCCGTCGAAGCCCATGACTTTTTTACCGGGGAAGAGTCCGCTCTCCCCGAGCCTGAGATGAGCTGGGCGATCCGTCGTCCAGCCGATCGAACAGGAAATATCAAAAATAAGACCGAGGACCGGACAAGTCCCGTCCTCGGCCATGGGTCCTTCGATCCGTCGAAGCCCATGACTTTTTTACCGGGGAAGAGTCCGCTCTCCCCGAGCCTGAGATGAGCTGGGCGATCCGTCGTCCAGCCGATCGAACAGGAAATATCAAAAATAAGACCGAGGACCGGACAAGTCCCGTCCTCGGCCATGGGTCCTTCGATCCGTCGAAGCCCATGACTTTTTTACCGGGGAAGAGTCCGCTCTCCCCGAGCCTGAGATGAGCTGGGCGATCCGTCGTCCAGCCGATCGAACAGGAAATATCAAAAATAAGACCGAGGACCGGACAAGTCCCGTCCTCGGCCATGGGTCCTTCGATCCGTCGAAGCCCATGACTTTTTTACCGGGGAAGAGTCCGCTCTCCCCGAGTCTGAAATGAATCCTCGGAGGTGGGATTTCACCCAGCACGTAAACAAACTTTCATGAATAAATAAATTAACTCAAGTACTTATTAAGGGAAGGAAAATCCCGAATCCCGCGAACATACTAGCGCCATTTTACAGTAAAAACAACAAAGAATCGAGAACATTAACGGAGAGGACGCCCCCAACGGTCATGTGTTGGCCGGGGAGGCCACGAGCTTATCCTCGACCCACGAGTTCCACGCTGGCAAGACCAGGGATGATCATGAACCGGGCGCGCCATCGAGTTGCGGTTGTGGTCGAAAACATCGATCGAGAAGCCTTCGACGGCAGCCCAAGTGATCCGAATTATCCAACCTTCCCGTACCCCAAACCCACCGACGAGTCGCTCCCATTCAGCTCCCGAGATGGCAACTTGATTTCGAAAACGAGAGACGGAAAAATTCCATTCACGGTCCCAGGGATCCATCAAGGAGATCCCATCCGTTATCCTGCCGTTGATCAGGCGCAGGAAGGCCGCTGGGATGGGAAACACTTCCCTATGCCAGGAGCCATTGAACGCACGCTCGAACGAATGCGAGTCGTCGGAGAACTCGAGGTAGGTCGACATCGAGCACAAAACGACGATTTCACATATAGATTTGATAACAAGGCCCTTTTTATAGGGGCCAGCACGAATCGAGGAACAATAAATGCTAATTTTGACCGCATTAAAAGCAAAAATTTATTTATTAATAAACGGTTACAGTCAAACCCCATAAAGGGCGCTTATTAAAGCTAGAGTGGGAAAACCCAGGAAACGTCAGTCTAGGTAGGGGAGACCCAGGGAGTCAGCCAGCCCGCGCGCACGGGCCTGAGGAGGGAACGACACATTGAGACGCTCCAGGTCGAAAAGACTGACTCGAAACCCGAACCCCGGTTTCCATATCAACCACACCTCCCAGCCCGCTTGAATTCCCGCGTGCTGAACGAAGTCGACCCACCCCGGACCACCAAAGGCCACCTGCCGCCTAAGTTTAGTTTTCGTCGCAACCCAGGCCTGCTCGTTGGAATCATGGAATGGAATCTCCTCGCCCAGGAATTTCTCTAACGGCTGCACGAACGCATTGGGAAGAGGAAAGTTGTTGCGATGCCATTTCCCATCGAACCTTTGGCGCAAACGGCGCCAGCCGTCGGAGTGGACGGCGACGTCGTAGTAGCCGTCCGTGTACTCCGGCGCTTCCTGAGCAACTTGCTTTCCCTTGCCGGAATTTTTCTTCTGACTCGAACTCATTTTTCTTCTCTAAAGCCACACCCGTGTCGAGTCTATTTATAAGGGTGGAACCCCTAGTTGTTTCCCGCCTAAAGGATTCCCTTTTTGGCGGAATTTCCTTTTCATAGAGAAGAAAGTCGAATACATCCGGCGGGAAGATTTCCCGCCAAAAGATAAACCCAAAAGAACGAAAAGAGTGTAAAGATAAGGCGAGCAGATGAAATAAGGCGCCTAATCAAAACATTTTGTCTTGAAAATCCTAGGGAAACAGGACAAAATATTGTTCAAGGCCGAGGACTGGCCAATACAAAAACCAAAAGTTGAAATGAAAAGTTAAACAAAAACAAAAGCTGAAATAGAGTTATGAACAGGAGCATAGACCCTCAACCATCCTGAACAGGGACCTCCCCGTCACTAATCAGAGAATTGGCGAACTTCGCATCCGCGTCGTCCTCGGTCTCGTCGTTTTTATCCTCGGCATCATCCGTTTCATCCCCGTCTGATTCCAAGTCCTTGGGATCAAAGAGCTGATCTTTTTTCGGCCACCAGCCGAGGTCTATCTTGTGCACGGTCTCCAAATCCAGAATGGATAGTTTCATCTCCGGATGAAGAGCATTCGTGGAGGCATACTTCCGGATGACCGACATCATGGCATCCACGGGTTGGCCGGCTTCAATCAGACCCCGGACACCGTCGAAAAAGGCGCAGTAATAAGAATAATTACTGAACTCTTTTAAATTCTCCCATGGGTCGGCAAGCCGAGCAGCCTCATCTCTCTGAATCTTTTTCAAACCCTCGGTGGCCTGCTCCAAGTCGATTTTCTGTTTAGCCATCGCACTCTTCATCTCTTTGAGTTGCAAGCCAGCCGCCTCCACGGCCTCGCGGGCTTGTCTCTCGGACTCGACAGTGCGATTCGCCATCTCAGCCACTCTAGTCGACAATTTGGCTACGTCCGAGGTCTGCTCAAACATAGCGGTCTCGCAATCCTTCAACCCTTTCTTGTATCCTTCCACCTCTTTCAACAGCTTTTCATGCTCGTCCGCCAGCGACTCCCGAGCAGCAAGTTTTTTCTTTAAGCCCTCCACCTCGGTTTCCAGGGACAGTTTCAAACCAACCTCGAGATCATACTTTCTCTGCAGCTCGGAGAGACGTTTCCGAAGACCCTCGTCTTCGGTCGAGGGGGCCGAAGGAGTGGCGACGCCTTTACCCTTGCGGTCCTCTAAAAAACGACCGAGTTGGTTAATCATCACGGGAACCCGGGCAGCTTGGACTTTGAGCATGGTCAGCATGTGTTCGGGCTCGGCAGTGTAACTCTCCATCCGGTGAGACCACGCTCCGAGGATGTTATCCACAGCCTCCTGGACATGCAAAGGGATCACGTCGTCCTCATACGGGGGCAAAGCAGCTTTCAGGTATGCAGCAGCGATGGGGATCTCCGAATCCGCCTCGTGAATGCTGGAACTGAGTAAGGGTCAGAAAGGGGATCAAGTTTTAAAATAAAAATCCAAGGCAAAACAAAATACCTTTGAATCTTCCCCGCATCCACGCCGAAGATAGGCTCGCTCATGCTCACCTCGCTCGGGCTTTTCTCTTTCACAGGACGAGGACCTTTTGTCCTCCTAGGACGAACGATCCGTGATTCCAAGACCACGTTGGTGATGGGAGCGCTGAACTCCACTTCCGGATCGTCCGAGGTTGGGATTTCCTCATCACGTGGCCTTTTTTCCCCGATGACCGTTGTTCCCGGTGCATTCTCCAGACCCCCGGGAATAACATGTTCTTCCTCCGGAATCTTTGGGAGAACCTGATCTAGAGGCAAGGGAGAGGGGAACCCCAAGGGAAGAGCATCCGGGGGAGGAGCCAAGGCCACGGTCACGTCGCCTTGTTTCCCGCGGCCCGTTTTCTTCTGTTTCTTAGGAGCAGAGGCGAGCTTCGCCATCTTCTCCCTCTCCCTCCTAGCTTTCTCATGAGGGCTCTCCATCTCCGAGCTCTTGATAGGACGCATGATCCTAGGATATCGATGAGCTGAAAATAAGATAAAAACTAAGTCAGAAGATAACATAAATTCCCCACAGGTGGTACAATCATAAAAAAAAACTCACGCGGGTAAATGTTTTCTACGTCGCGAGGGATCGTAAAAAAGCGAGCCCGAATTCGCCTGGCGTCATTGAGCCAAAGCTTATATTTACATTCATCACCGGGGAGGGATTTTATCTTCTCCCAGATTGTTAAAAAATCCCATCCTAACCCGTCCTCGGCTGGAGCTTTAAAGCCTAAAAGGATAGACAGGCAAGGTCAGGAAACACAAAACCAGCCGAACCCCGTTAAAAAGATTAAAGAGAGAAGTCTAGGTAAAAGCCGAGAAGACTAACGATTTTCGGTCAGCCGATATTCCCCGTCGATGTGGAAGTCTTTCGAATTCCACTCCCCCGCCACGAAAAACCATCTCTCTGACCACTCTGGTTGTTTGCTCGGCAGCTCCTTTATGACCGAGTGCCGCTGCTTCAAGTAATAATCTCCCCCGCTGGTGGCGCTCATGTAGAGGAGGTAGATAAGTTCGAAGCCCGTCGGTCCCCGGTACAATCCGTAGAACCCAAACATAATGCAATAGACATATATCATCACCCAGCCATTCGGGGTAATCTGCATAGGAGCAATCTCCTGCAGGTGTAGAAAGTGTGCTACCGAGGAGTGCAGGGGAAAACGAAGTCCGCTCTCCATCATCGCATAATTAACCGCCAACATGCCCGGAGGAGGGGAGTCAGCGAATTCATCTACTTGCGGAGCATACAAGTGGACGTCGTTCGGAATCTGCCATCTCTCCCTCATCGCCTGCAGTTCCACCTCGTTCACAGTGCTTTTCTTCCAGCTCGCGTCGAAAGGCGTGTCGCGGCGCTCCTTGACACAATGAAATCGCCTCCGCGGGATAAATACATAAGGCCTCTCAACGGAGTACCGGGAATAATTAAAAGCAGAAGGGGGACCACGGGAGCCAGCGAGGATGTTATACAAGCGGCGATAGTCCTTGCTCACCTGACCACTCAGCATGTCGCCCTCCTCCTCCTCAGTAAAAGGAAACTTAGACATCGCCCATTTCACTGGAGATGGGGATTCAGAGCTAGCCCTTGGTCTCCCCGAGGTGGAGGCCGAACCAGAAGCCCCAGCATCGCGTAGCGGACCCAGGGACTGAGAGGGGGGAGATCGATCATTACTCATCCCCGATAACGGCAGAAGAAGAAGAAAAGGCTGGGAATCTTAATCTAAAAAGTCCTATATCCCCCAGGAAAACCCTATCGACGGAGCTTAGACCAGAGCCGCCGCCGGAAATTGAAAAACCTAACCGATTTTCTCGAAGAAGAAGCCCTATCAGGAAACTGAACCGCGACTTAATAAAAAAAACGAAGAGAGGATTTGGTTTCCGCGTACCTGTGAACCGAAGAAACGAAAGAGGATGGCCGGAAGTTGTCGCGCCGCCGGGAGTTCTTTCTTTCTGCCGCCTGCACCAAGTTTTCTCTCTGGAAAAACCGTTTTTGGGTGAAAAGTGATTTTTGGGGCGGTTACTCAGAGATATATATATGGGGAATCTGAAAGGGCGGGCGTGCGTTTTTGAAATTTGAAAAAGTGTCCTATATTTAATTTGAAAAGACACGTGGGCCCCTACAGAAGTCCCATCAGGCCCACTGGGCCTAATGATGACAGGAAGATTGTCCGAGGATGCGGCCAATGAACAAAAATAGTTCGCATCTCGGTCGGGAGGGGCCTGTTCGCCCACGGCCGATCACACCCCTCCCGAGGGGCATTTGTTGTATCACTATTTTTCTTATTATTATTTGTTATCATTATTGTCTTGTCCGGCTGATAGAGAGGATCACAACCCGGTCGCTGGCAGGGAGAGGTGCCCGGCATCCGAGGAGAGCTCGCCACGTCAGCACCCCGAGGAGGCCCGAGGTGTAAGGCCCTGCTAAGATGCCTGCAAGCCCCCGCCGAGCAGATCAGCTACGAACCTCCTAGGATGTCCCATGCCCGGGATGGATGGTTTTGAAGATTTACGAGGATGAAGTCTACCCCGGTCATAGAGACCCGTCGAGTCACCAGTGGAAGAGATAATCCAGTTGAAGATCTCCTCCGCTAGAAATTCGGTGTGCCCGGTTAGAAAGGCGGCGGAAATGTGGACCGGCCCATATGACAGGCCCATGTAGTAGTCTCTGTTAAAGCCCATTAGGTCAAAAGAGGGAAAAACCCTAACTGTATCTCTATAAATACCCTATGAAACTTACCTAAAAAAGGCAGATTGGCAGTCCCCAAAAATAGCTTATTTTCCTTTTCCAGCTTAAACTTTATTTTCCATTTCCGGTTAGCTCAATTCTCAAAAGAAATCTCTCGTGTTCTCGTACGATTTAAGCCGGTTCTGCTCGGTTTTTTATCGACGTTAACAGTATTAAATTAGTACATCAAAAAACAAAAGTGCATAAATAGTTAAAGACGATGATATACTACTAGTCTACTATTACAGTATTACTTCTCTCAAAAAGGAATTTTGTCTATATATTCCACCGAACAGGCTTGGCCCATTTAACAAACTTTCACGGTGAACAATACATGATCACTCAAATTACATCCGGCCCATTCAAAGCATCCAACGAATCTTTAAGTACCAAAAATTTGTACACACATTTAGATTTTATTGATCTTTTTAATAAAAAAATAAGGAGATTTGCATTGGATTTTTTATTTTTTATTTTATTTTTAACAACGTGTCCTGTATAGTATGATAGTGGTCTACAACTATGAGTCTGATTGTTGCAGATGTTGGATGTTGGATGCTGGATGATGTTTTCGAACTAGTAGTTTTCATGTTCCAAATTCTATCCCTTTGCGACCTTATTATGCAATCGATTTTCAGACTAATGATGTTTTTGAAACGGTGGAATAATTCATATAAATATTATACAGTAATTTCTTTTTAAGTAACTCATATATTTTTTAATTTAATCACGGTCCTCCTTCAAATTAAAATTCCTGGCTGGCCGTTCGAGCCTAGGCCAAATTAAAGGTCAGGTGTATGCATATACATATAGATGCTAATGACCTTGCCCTGAGTATAACATCCTTAGTGATTTCAAGCATCGATCTGCTGCGAATTCATAACGACAAACACTAACAATACTAGTAGCCAGGGGCGTAGCCACTTGAGGCTTTGAGGGGCTTAAGCCCCCCCCTACAAAAAAACTCCTTTGTATTTTTTACCATATTTTTTGAAAAAAATACATTTATCTTATGGTTAGCCCCTCTAAAATATGTGTGTATATATACATATTATATATAAAATAATTCCATCTCCTCCTATCCGATTTTTCTGGCTCTGCCCCTATTCGTAGTTATAAATAATTTTTTTAAAAAGATCATGTTAAACTCGTAATGACAAAATGAAAATAAAATAGTGAATATATTACTAATAATTTTTTTAAGAGATTCAATTTTATCGTGCTCGAAGTCTCTAAAAATAAAATGTATCCATTAAGAGCTTGTTTGGCTAAGCTTATAAGCTCCTTAAAACAGCTTATAAGCTGTTTAGGAGCTTATAAGTACTTAAAATTTGTTTGGTAAACATTTAAAAAAAGATCTTAATTTTTTTAAAAATAAGCTGTTTAACAGTTTATAAGCTGTTTAAAAAAAAGTAAGGGGGGAGGTACTTTTTTTAAACAGCTTATAAGCTCTTGTAGCTTAAACAATAAAAGACCAAAATACCCTTAAAATTATTACCTTTTATATATATACAAAAAATCCAAATTTATTATTTAGTTAATATAATTATTTTTAAATATTTTTTTCATATATAAAAATTTATTTTTGATAATTTTATTTATATAAGATCTTAAATTGCCAAACAAATTATCATCTTATAAGTTTATATATCTATTTTATCCAAACGGTTTAACAATTTATTTATTAAATAAGACGTAACAGCTTATCAGCTCTTAAAACAACTTATAAGACGTAACATCTTATAAGCTATTTTAAATAAGCTCGCCCAAACAGGCTCTAAGTGCATAATACATATGTGATATGAGAGTATATAATAATCACAAAATTTTAATCCTTATATTAGCATTTTTTAATGTACTTTTTTGTTAACTACAAAGTAGGTGTGATAGTACAAAACGGAGTATTTTAAATTTCAAATTAAAACAATAAATAAAAATAAGATATTAATACTTAATAGAGATTAATGGTTGTGTTCTTCATCAATCAAATCGCCAATATATACACAGTGTTGCCCACATTAGCTCCAGCGCAATCCTATATTATTGGTAACTATATTATCTTGATTGATTAATTATTTGCCTACATTATAACTATACTATGAAGATATTATACAGAATATATAGTGAACATATATTCTATCACACCCCGCAGTCAAAACGGGAGGAAGGCGAATGTTGAGACTGTCACGAAAATCATCAAACAAGATTCATGGTGAAAGTGCGTGGCAGGGGTATTTACGAAGAGGAATACTCTGCCAAGCTTAAGGCAGTGTGATGCGCTACTTCAGTATGCCGCACCACGAAGCCTTATAATTTAGTTTGTTCGTTTTAATTAATTTATGTATTTTAATGTGTATCTTAAAATATCAGTTTAATATATATATGTGATATATGTATAAGTTATGCAGCGGAAAGATAAACGTTAGGCAGAACGAACAAACACACACACACACAAACGAAGCGATAAGTAAATAACACAAGTAATTAAATCTTCGTATGGGTATTTGTGTTATTTACTTATCGCTTCGTTTGTGTGTGTGTGTGTTTGTTCGTTCTGCCTAACGTTTATCTTTCCGCTGCATAACTTATACATATATCACATATATATATTAAACTGATATTTTAAGATACACATTAAAATACATAAATTAATTAAAACGAACAAACTAAATTATAAGGCTTCGTGGTGCGGCATACTGAAGTAGCTCATCACCCTGCCTTAAGCTTGGCAGAGTATTCCTCTTCGTAAATACCCCTGCCACGCACTTTCAAGTGGTATCAGAGCCGACACTAGACTCACTTAGTGCTAACGGTCCCTCTGATTTTACACACTCACAATGTCAGATCCATCCTTTATCGTACGAACACCGGTTGTTCTTGACGGTACCAACTATGGATTTTGGAAGACACGTATTGAGGCAAGGATTAAATCCATTGACCGAAATGCTTGGCTTTCAGTCCTTAGAGGATGGAGACCTCCTTTGGAGGAGTTACCGGACGGTAAAATGCTTGAAAAAGCTCCCGAAAAATGGTCTACCGATGAGGTTGCCGCAGCTACTGCCAACGATAGGGCAAGGTGTGCCATCCTTGAGTCTATCGATTGTGATATGTACAAAATTGTCAAGCAATGTGCATCAGCCAAGAGTATATGGGACCAATTGGAACTTCACTGTGAAGGAAATACCACGGTGAAGAAAACCAAGGTCCGAATGCTCATGTCTCGCTTCGAAAACTTACGAATGCGTGAGGATGAGTCGGCAAGGCAGTACTTTGGCGAAATCATGTCTATCGTCATTGAATGTGCTGACCTTGGCTCTCCCATTGGCAATGAGGCTGTTTGTAGCAAACTACTTAGATCGATGAACTCAAAGTTTCGATCAAAAGTAACGGCCATCGAAGATGGTCCCGTAGGTACCTCTGAAGACTACATCACCTTAATGGGAATTCTTAAGAACCATGAGCTTAATGAGGAAGACCGTGCATCCTATGGTCAGTCACGCGAAAGAAAAAGCGAGAAAAACCTTGCCTATACGGTGGCAGAACCTGACGGCAGGGACTCCAGAAGTTCGCATGGCAGAGACTCCAGGAGCTCACAAGGCAGCAGCACCAACTCCTCGACAAATGACTTGAATGACGAAGAAATCTATGAGCTACTGGGACAAGAAGACGGAGGAGACACATACGCCCTACTATCAAAGAAGGTGGATGCCATGCTTGTTCGGTCGTTAAGAAAACCATACGATCCCCGCCGAAGGAAGTTTCCTCCCAAGACCCCTTCATATCAAGATAGAAGGCTCGTGACGCGTCAATCAAGCCCTGGATCAAGCTCCGGTTCAAACTCCTCGAAGGACTGGTCTAAAATCAAGTGTCATACATGCCATGGACTCGGGCACTACTCTTCGGAATGCCCATCAAAGGATCGAGGCATCGCCCTAAATTCCATGATTGAACCAGAAGATTTGGAACAACTATGCCATGAGTTCTCCGAAACAGCACTGGCCGCTCGGTATGACGGCATCTCTCTTTCAGATACAGAAGACGACGATCTAACTCCTGCCGCAGGCCGAAGCCATGTTGCTTTCTTTACCTCTGCCGCAGACAAGGCAGAACGAATCGTCTGTCTCACTGCCTCCATTTCAGACAATGAATATGAGGATGAGGCAAATCCTTTTGATCTTTTTATTGAACTAAAAGATAAATTTGATGAGCTACGCATGGATCTTCAACGGCAAAACAAATTGGTAGAAACATTAACCTCAAACAAAGCCTCATATGAAGATAAGCTAAAGAAGCAAGCCATAACCATAGAACAAATGCTCATTGAAAAGAATGACCTTGAAGGACGCTTGATGAAGTTCGATGTTCAACTCACAAGAAAAGACATGGAAGTTGAAAAACTAAAAAATGAGCTTGAACGAACAAATGGCAAACTCGAGGCTGCCAACAACACTTTTGAGAAACTCAACACGGCCACATCAAAACTTGATGCCGTGATGAGTATCTCAAATGTTGAAAGACAAGGCCTCGGTTATCGAAAGACCGTAGATGCCATTTTCCCCCCAAGAAAGAGTTCAATGGAAATCTCCTTTGTGAAGGAATCAAATGATGGTCCACAAGATACTCCCACACCTTCACAAGAATCCACTACAAGAAGAATCAAGAAAGTGACTGCTCACGGCAAAGGCAGTAGGCAGAGGCAAGGACAAGCTGCAGCAGGCAGAACGAAGACAAGGCAGCCTCTGCCCAAATTGAAGATCAAATCAAAGAGACGATATGTATGCCACTACTGCTTGATTCCTGGTCATATTCGACCGTATTGTTGGAGACGTGAAGAGGATTGGGAGAATGGCCGTCACCTTCATTCAAACGTTGGATCATGGCATACCAACAAGAAGGTCAACAACACTCAACCTAAATTAAATGCGTCTAAGACAAAGAAGACTTATTTAAAGAAGTCTAAACCTGTTACATCACAAATATGGGTTCAAAAAGCAAAATTCACTACTAATAACGAAAGTTTTGCTCCTCCTGCCTTCCCTGATGCTAGTCCTGCCACATCATCTATCAACAAAATTGATATAAAATGCAGTGTTGTGTTCACCGCCCTCAAGACTACCAAGGATGAAAAATGGTACTTTGACAGTGGGTGCTCACGACACATGACCGGCAATAGTAATCACCTCGTCAACTATAAAGCATTTCAAGGAGGCGAAGTCACATTTGGAGGAGGATCTAGCGGATCAATTGTAGGCCGAGGCACTCTGAACGTACAAGGACTGCCCAAGCTACAACAAGTTCTCCACGTTAAAGGCTTAATCACCAACCTCATTAGCATTAGCCAACTATGCGACGATGGCATGCACGTCAAATTCACACATCAAGCATGTGAAGTCTTTGACCATGAGGGAAAACCACTCGTTAAGGGGGAGAGATCTACATCAAACAATTGCTACTCCATTGGAGAAACTTGCTTCTCCGCAAAAGTACAAAATGAGGTAAATCTATGGCACCAAAAACTTGGTCATACAAGCCTTAGGAATTTGGAGCGCCTTATCAAGCTCGATGCCGTCCGTGGACTTCCAGCACTCTCCAAGATCGAGAAAAGTGTATGTGGACCATGCCAACAAGGAAAAATGACCCGGAAAAGTCATCCAGCTCTTCCTGCCGCAGAGCGAACTGCCTCTGCCGCAGGATTAGCAAATTCTAAGGCAGATCTTTACCAAAAGCAATCTCGATGCTTTGAACTCCTTCATATGGACCTAATGGGACCTATTGAGACAGAAAGTCACTCAAAGAATCGATATGTACTTGTAGTTGTCGATGACTTCTCAAGATACACATGGGTACGCTTTTTAAAAGATAAAAGTGAGACGTTTGGAGAAGTTTCTAAACTCATTAGGTGGATCAAAACAAATCATGAAACAAATGTAAAAAGAATAAGGAGTGATCATGGCACCGAATTCGAGAATCAACAACTTGCCAAGTTTTGTGATGCACAAGGCATTGCCCAAGAGTTCTCTGCCCCAATCACACCTCAACAAAACGGCGTGGCAGAGCGAAAGAACAGAACCCTACAAGAGATGGCCCGTGTCATGTTGATCTCAAAAAATCTCAACAAAGCTCTTTGGGCAGAAGCAACCAATACCGCATGCCACATTCTTAATCGCATCAGCCTACGACAGGGCACATCGAAGACAGCCTATGAAATTTTAAATAATAGGAAACCGAATTTGAAATATTTTCATGTGTTTGGCTCTGTATGCTATGTTTTGAATGATAGAGTAGCTAGAACAAAATTTGAACCCAAGGCATTCAAAGGGTTATTTGTTGGATACTCTAGAAATAGTCATGCCTATCGAATTTTTATTCCACTAACCAAAACTATTATTGAATCAGTGAATGTGCAGTTCGATGATCTAAGCATTCTCAAGAAACCTCGAGAAGATGGTATTCAAGAACTACTCGAACACCCTGCCGCAACAGGAACAACAGAAGGCACTACGAATCCGGCTGCCTTACCTACTGCTCCCAATGCCGATGCCCGAACCTCTAAAGCATCCGCGAATCAGTCCAATAACAACACAACACCTCAAGAATCTGATTCATCAGATGTAGAAGAGGCATTGGAAGAACCACGACGAGATCCACCAGGGCATGTTCGAAGGAATCACCCATCAAGCCAAATTCTGCCGAAGCGCACAAGGAACCATCCGCCCATTGATTACAAGAACATGACAAGAAATGTGAGCATGTCAGCGACATGTTTTGAGATAGGCATTGTCGCATACCTATCTGAGGTAGAACCCAAAAATATCAAAGAAGCATTAAAAGATGATTTTTGGATTATGGAAATGCAAGAGGAAATGAACGAGTTTGAGAGAAACCAAGTTTGGAAACTCGTTCCTCGTCCCAAAAACAAAAATGTCATCGGGACAAAATGGATCTTCAAGAACAAATCAAATGAGCATGGGCAGATCGTACGGAACAAGGCCCGACTAGTAGCACAAGGTTATACACAGATCGAAGGCATCGACTTCGATGAAACATTTGCACCAGTTGCACGTATGGAGTCCATAAGACTGCTCATTGCCATCGCTTGCTACCTTAACATCACGTTGCATCAAATGGATGTTAAGGCTGCCTTCCTAAACGGCATACTTGACGAAGAAGCCTTCGTTGCTCAACCTAAAGGCTTTGAAGATCCTAGATTTCCAGACCATGTGTATAAACTTCAAAAGGCACTATATGGCCTAAAACAAGCTCCTCGAGCTTGGTATGGGTGCCTAACCGATTTTCTCTTAAGTTTTGGTTTCACCCGCGGCACAGCCGACAAAACCTTGTTCATTAAATTTAATTCTTCCAAAATTTTGATAGCACAAGTATATGTTGATGATATTGTGTTTGGTTCTACTTGTGATATAATGTTGAAATCATTTACTACTGCCATGGCATCAAAATTTGAAATGAGCATGGTAGGCGAACTAACACATTTCTTAGGTTTACACATCAAACAACTGCCTACTGGAACGTTCATCTCTCAATCAACATACGCTCGAAATCTTGTGAAGAGATTTCACCTTGATGGAGCTAAGCCCATGAAGACACCAATGGGCTCAACGGACAAAGTTGCTCAAGACACTGGGTCTGCCGCAGTAGATCAGACGCTCTATCGGTCTATGATAGGAAGTTTACTTTATCTAACGGCAACACGACCAGATATTATGTATAGTGTTTGTCTTTGTGCTAGGTTTCAGGCAGATCCAAAGGAAGACCACTTGAAGGCAGTCAAACGTATCATTCGTTATGTCGCCTCAACCATCGAGCTAGGCATTTGGTACACAAAAGAAACCAACACCAACTTAGTTGGATTTTCCGATGCCGACTGGGCTGGAGACTTGGATGATCGTAAGAGTACCAGTGGAGGATGCTGCTTCCTTGGAAACAACATCATCTCTTGGCATAGCCGCAAGCAAAACTGCATTTCTCTATCCACTGCCGAATCTGAATACATTGCCGCAGGGAGTTGCAGTACTCAACTTATTTGGCTCAAACACATGCTCGATGACTACCATTTGGAGAGTAACACCCTTACCCTCTATTGTGACAATACTAGTGCCATTAACATCAGCCATAACCCTGTTCAACACTCGCGAACCAAGCATATCAGTATTAGGCATCACTTCATACGTGACCTAGTGGAAAAACGCCTCTTAAGGCTTGATCACATACCAACGGAGAATCAAAAAGCCGACATCTTCACTAAACCACTAAGCTCAGATCGCTTCATCCTTCTTAGAAGATCTTTGTGCATGTGCATCATGCCCTAGAAGGTTCTCTGCTTCGTGCTGCCGCAATGTCATGCCAGCTTCGCTCTGCCTATGTTGTTTTTATCAAACTAAAATTGTGTGTAAAAACTTTCCGAAGGAAAAGAACATACTAAAATCACATTAGTAACATGGACGAACCCACATACATGTAATTAGATTTATTAGGGTTAAGAATTTCATGTACAATTCGATTTAGGTATTTCATACACACAATATTTATTTATGATATCAATGCCTACGCAAGGGCACGCTCAATCTATGCGGCACGAAGATCACCTAGGATTATTTTTTTTTCCTAGGATTTTTATTCTCTTTGAAGAATTCACACCAACAAAAATATGTACTTGTTTTTTTTCAAAAAAAAAAAAAAAACAGAATATTCAAAAAAAAAAAAATTTTTTTTGACAAGGCAGTGCACTGCGGCACCACCCTGCCGCATAACGACCGTTATTTTTCCAGCCGTTGAAAAGTAATCATTGCGCTGCAGGAGTCTTTTCATATCCTCCATTAACTAAATCCTATTTTCACTCCAATTTTTTTTATCACAATCCTTATCTTTGAAATTCAAACTTCATCTCCTAAAATCTCTCTTCGTCTCAACCGATTGAAGTATTTTAATTTTTCAAAACTCAAAATCTCTCATCCCTCACCTTTAAAAACCCGCTTCTGATTTTTGTGCGGCACCGAAACCCTAAACTCCTTTTCTTAAAAATCGAATCCATGGCATCCAAGATCCTAGCAGAGCTGTGCGCGAATCCCAACTTCATGAAGATTCTCCAGGAGATTCGACCGGACGCCTCGCCGGAGAACATCACTCTCCAAGAAGCCACAGAGGCCGAGAAGCGTCTACTCGCTGCCTCCACCGCGCCGACCACCACTTCATCGCCGCCGCAAACCCAGGAGTCGCCTGCCTCAGGTACGTCTCCTCACAGATCTCCGATGGCAATCTCGCCGGAAGGGACCATGGCTGGTGAAATTTTGCAGGGACTTGCTGAGTCTGCCGTCCACACGGTGGTTCAACCTGCCCAGAATATGGCATCCCCTGAAGTTCAGGATGCCGCAGATCCACCATTCACTGCCCCTGCCGCGACTGACCTTCAGGGTGCCACAGATAAACAGATCCCTGATGATGCCATAGGCGGATCTGATTCAGGGCCGTCTCAGACGCCTCGTCAACCGACGATGGTCTCCGGCGTCTCCAACGTACTTGAGTACGATGCCAATGATCAACGGTCCATGGACACCGATGCATTTTTGGATCTATTCACCACTCCTGACAGTGCTAAGACCGCCGCATCCATCGCTGCTCCTCCCTCTGCCGCAGTTCCACTTCAAATTATCCTGCCAAAGTTCACGCCGTCTAAACCATCAACCGGCTTGAAGGATCTCCCTTTCGACTCTGACACCTCGTCGATGAGGGGATTATATGGTGATTTTGACTGCCCTTCACCATACCGGAAAGCTCGCTCGGACACGCCTTTTCCCAGGAACTCGCCGGACACGTCGACTGCCTCCGAACGCTTCGACGGGGAAGGTCATGAAGTGGTTCAAGACTCTGCTACTGAGTCCGAACCAACTGAATTAGGCCACAGCAAGAAGCGCAAGGCCACTGTCAAGTATGGTCCTCCCACTCGTCAATCCAATCGGCCATCCACTCAGGCAGCTCGACTCAAATCAAAGAATCTGCCACCAACTTCTCGCTCCAATCCCATTGATTTGGACACCTCTCCGTCCAAATCCACACGGGGCAAGAAGCAAAAAGGCGGCGGATCCAAGGCCGCGAGCTCCCAGAGTGACCCGGAAGCCACTACCATTCCCCCTGCCTCAGCCGCGAAAAAGGGCAAGCTTCCGGCTGCCTCTGATGCCATTCTGAATGCCCCTGCCGAAGATGCAAATTCAGACATGGAAGAAATGGGTGCCTACTCCGAGAGGTATTGGTCCCGTCGTCGTGCCACTCTTGGGCCTTACTATGCCGCAAAACCAATCATCCCCGACCGCCGGGTTGATTTCTCGACGATTATTGATCAACGACTTGATCAATTTTTGGACCAAATGAAGCTTCGCAAGGCCGTCACCTATGCAGGAGGTTTTTGTGCGGAGTTGATTCGAGATTTCTACGCAAACCTGCGTCCCTGTTTTGCAAATCCAAAATCTCGTGGTTATGGCAAGGTTTATGTTCGCCAAAAGGTCTACAACTTCTCTCCCACTGCCATAAATGTTTTTCTTGATCGGTATGAAGTTCAGTATCCTCTACAACTCAAGCCTCATCCCACTGCCGTTGCTCGTCGTCTCCTCGGTGGCCTCGGCTCAGTCAATCCACCCCTTGTGCCAAAGATAAGTGCATTCTCTTCTTTTTTGTTTACTATTGCAAAGTCAAATTGGACTCCAACCACCAACACCCATCGAGTTCATGCTACCACTGCCGAGCTCATTTACTCTCTCGGGGCAAGTAAACAAGTCAATTTGGGAGAGCTTATCTTCTCCAAGATGGCCAAGCAAATCGAAAATCTCAAACCTACCCATAGCCTCTGCTTTCCCTCCTTGATTTGGGAAATGGTTCAAGATCAAGGCTACGAACCCATTGCCTCAGACAATGTGGGTCGTAGCAGTCCAATAATCAAGTTCACACCGAAGGAACCTAATGATCTGCCATGGCAAGGGTATCACTTGTTTGAGACTAAAGAACCTGCTGCCACTGCCATGCCTCATGCTGATGCCACTGGTGGTGCTGCCTCTTCTCAAGGCCTCCCTGATATTTATCTTAAGGCTCGCAAGTTTGCTCAAGACTATGCGGATCAGCTGTGCAAGAGTATGACTGGGCATATGGCTGTTTGCATTGAGAATGCCATCTTCTACTTCCTGGATAATCATGGTATTTCTACACAAAAAGGGGGAGAAGCTGCGCAGAGGCAGAGTAAAGAGCAGGAAAGGCAGACTGAAGAGCAGGAGCAAGAGAGGCAGACTGAAGAACATGATGATGAAGAGGAGGATGAAGAGGATGAAGAAGCTGCCACAGGAGCAAAGAAACTGGTGGACTATGGAGATGATGATGACTCATCTGATGAATTCTAAATTTTCAAGTTTTTAGTTTATTTTGGTGTTGAACAATTATTTTTGCTTGTTGCTTTATTTCAAGTTATTTTGGTTTGAACAATTTAAATTCTAAGTTATTATTTCCTTTAAAAAAATTGGTGTGTTATTTTTCTAAGTTGTTTGTTATTTGTTTTCTAACTTAGAAGGCATTAACTAAGGGGGAGTTCTTACTCATGCCTAAAGTTAAGTCAAAATGTTAACTCATAAACCTCTAAGTAAGAGAGTTTTCTTTGAGGGGGAGTTGTCATTTTACTCTGCCTCATGTTTTGTGAAGAAAGATAAAAAGGGGGAGTTTGTTAGTGTAAATATTGCTAGGCAGAGTAATGCGGCAGAGTTACTGGGCATAACAATGCCTTAGTCATATTTACATGTTTTCTCCTTTCTTCACATCTTTATATTGTTGTTTTTCACTCATTGTATGTGTGAAATGTGTTAGCATGAGTTTCCAGTTGAATCATGCGTGTTTAGACAATCAAGACATTAGCAGAATCATGCGGCAGGACGAAGACCTTCGGCATGCCGCACGACGAACAAGAGCAGAAGACTCGAGTAGGAGCGATAGGCATAGAGAACCTGAAAAGAAAGAGAATTGGAAGGCATTGGCAAGAGGCAAGGCATTCCAGTCAATTGAAGAAGGTTCGCCCTGCCTGAAGAACAGCTCGCTGTGCGGCAAAGACAGGAGCCTGGTCAAAGGCGGTTCCTATCTTCTCTCAACCACTCTAAACCTAGTTTTACTAGGGATTTCGGTTGAGAGCTCCTCCTATAAATACCAGGAGACTTCAGCTCATTAACCAGACTTTCATCTATCCGAAAACATCATTTTAATTAAGATCATTAGCTAGTCGGTTTTAGTAGGCAAGATCTTCATTGGAAGTTCTTCGTCCATTTATCTTCTCATCTGAGATTGTTACGTACGACTTAGTTATGATCTGTAATTTAGTATAGGATAGTGTTAGAAGCTTTATTTCAGTTTTTGATTTTTCATTAATCTTCGGATCCGATAAACGAGAAGGAATGCCTTCGCATTGCCTTAAGTTTAGTCGATTGTAAATCCAAGATTATTTATTGTAAAGACTCGTATCTTTAATAATAGTTTTTAGCCGTAAGGCACATTCGTATGGGTATAATTTAAATACCCATACAAAGATTTAATTACTTGTGTTATTTACTTATCGCTTCGTTTGTGTGTGTGTGTGTTTGTTCGTTCTGCCTAACGTTTATCTTTCCGCTGCATAACTTATACATATATCACATATATATATTAAACTGATATTTTAAGATACACATTAAAATACATAAATTAATTAAAACGAACAAACTAAATTATAAGGCTTCGTGGTGCGGCATACTGAAGTAGCGCATCACCCTGCCTTAAGCTTGGCAGAGTATTCCTCTTCGTAAATACCCCTGCCACGCACTTTCACATGGAAGCTCCTTTGTGAAGATGTGAGAAGTAGGAGTGTGCAAAATAAGAACAGACCAGAAAAAAAATCGGAACCGGTCCGGACCGGACCGGTTGCATCCGATCCGGTCTCTGGTCCGATTATTTTTGAGATTCCGAGTTCTGGTCCGGTCCGGTCAAAACTCGGAATTTTTCGTCCGAACCGGAAACCCGGAATTTTAAGATATATATTATTATTTATATATATTATATATATAAATATGTGTTTATATATAAAATAATATATAAAAATTTAAAATTTTATTTTTTTAATATGAAATATTTAATTATTTTTATTTATCAATTGAATTTATTCTTATTTCTTATGTATATTTATTAATATATTGAGATACTATTTTGATTTTAAATTAATATTAAATATTATAATTTTTAAAAAAAATAATTTAATCAAATAAACAAAATCGGTCCAAACCGGTCTAAACCCGGACCAAACCGGAATTTATCGATCCGGTTCGGACCGGATTAATACCGGTCCGGTCTCCGATCTTTGAAAATTCAAAATTCCGGTCCCGGTCCAAACCGGTTCCGGTCCGGTCTTGGATCGGTGCACACTCCTAACTAGAAGGAACATGTAAACCCTGTTCCTCTCCCTTTGACAATTTCTTACAAAATGTATGTCCATCTCTATATGCTTAGTATAGCTGGTGTTGGACTGGATTGCCGGAGAAATATATCGCACTGACATTGTCACAATAAACCATTTTTTTTTATAAAGAGGAGAGACGAGAAACTCCACCCCCACCCGATCGGAGGTCCCTCGATCGGGTAGGATGTAAATCGAGGAATGTGCCCGAGTAGCAGACACCTATGCGAGAGAGCCAACAGGTCGAACCCCATGACAAACCTTCATAATATTTCAATGAAAATTTGTCTCACTCGAGATTCGAACCCTGCGTCGCCGGAGAATTACACCCACATCATCACAGACCTTACAACCCTTTGTGAAGAAGTGAATATAGCTCAAACTACAAATTACGTACCAAGCAAAATTCGGACACAACATTTGCAACTCCTCGATATTCAGCTTCAGCACTTGAACGAGACAATGTAGCTTGGCATTTAGCGGTCCAGGAAATGAGATTATCATCAAGATATACACAGTAAGGGCAACCCCAATGGTTGTGATATGATAAGGGTCATTGCAATTTTTTGGCAAAAAGCCAAAAAAATCAAATCCAATGGTTGAAATGACCCTTGCCATAAAATGGTCATTGCCAATTTTTTATTTTTTTTTTATAAGGAGGAGAGACGAGAAACTCCACCCCCACCCGATCGGAGGTCCCTCGATCGGGTAGGATGTAAATCGAGGAATGTGCCCGAGTAGCAGACACCTGTGCGAGAGAGCCAACAGGTCGAACCCCAGGACAAACCTTCATAATATTTCAATGAAAATTTGTCCCACCCGAGATTCGAACCCTGCGTCGCCGGGGAATTACACCAACATCATCACAGGCCTTACCACTCGGCTATGCTCCTGGGGTCATTGCCAAATTTCCATGTATATATGAGCAAATATACATGTAAAAATGGCTCTTGACATTTGTGTCATGTCATCTCAACCATTCACCTCAATCACTCAAAATTCAACAAGCTTTTTTTAATTATAAAATTGATGTGATCACATACCAAAAAGCAACATTATATTATTTAATTTAATAAAATGGTAATTGTTATATTTAAACCATTGGGGTAAATTTTAGCAAATAACAATTGACACTTGCCATTTTTTGACAAAATAAAAGATAACTCTTGCCATTTTAGCAAAACCATTGAGGTTGCTCTAACTGTATGTATATCTTCGAGTATCAGGACACCCATCCCAATCTGCATCTATATAAGCCGTGAGAGAAGTACGAATGGACGTCTTAAATAGTTGAAGTCCGTGAGATATGGTACCTTTAATTTGAGATATCGCATAATGTGCTTAAGGGCATTCATGTGTTTAGTTATCGAGTTATGCATGTGTAGACATATTTGTTGCACAACATATGAATAAATATCTTGTGAAAGTCAAGTATAGTAGAGCACCTGCAAGATTACGATACATGTTGGGATCATCATAAGGAGAAGCAGTAGAAGCACTAAGCTTCTTGTTCGTGTCTGGCACTAGGAGAACAATTTGACATGCCCGCCCTTTATACACAGTGTTGTCGAGATAATTAAACACGAATATTATTTAGTTACCAATATTATAGTTATACTATGAAGATATTATTCTCGAATATATGGTGAACATATATTCTATAAGATATTCACAACCAATTTGAATGTTGTTTTGGGTGGTAATAAAATATAAGAGTTGGGCTCGAGGGTTTTGCAACGACACCCAAATTAAGTGTATTTATATGTAGAAAGGGTTGATTTCTTTAGGCCGGAAACAGGATAAGAGTTTCGAGCTTCTTGATAGGATAACTCTTTATTTCTTTTATTAATACTTTTAATCGCTAATCAGTGCCGCTACTTAATTGTTTATGGGAGGTCGGCTATTATAGGCGAAGAGCACATGTTCATGCATAGCCACGATATCCTTAACACGTTTCAGACCTAAACTAGAGTCATTAATGGCCGAGGCATGGTATTCGAGCTTTGTTTGCGGTGGTCCGGGGCCCGTTGTGATGGCTGTGAGGAGCCTCAATCCGGCGTCCATTTCGAGTATTCCAGAATCGACCGCACTTCGGGCACGACCTTCACTCTAGCCTGAACTCGCGGTCGTTTTGTGAACGGGCCTCTTGATCCGGGTTCCGTGGCCCGGCCTCGTCCCCATGCATGGGGGTCGTACGTCCGAGCTCCGGCTCGAGGTTTGAACATGCTAAAATGCTTATACGATCGGCGCTGCTGATGGACCCCACATCCACGTGTGCATATAAAATTTTTATTCCTCAACAAATGTTAATTTTTTTTAATTTCCAATAATCAAATTTTAGTGGCTACAATTTCAAAATTTGAATAAATAAATATTAAAATCCTAACCGTTTTTGTTTGATGCCGCCGTCAGCAGATCGGTCAATTCATGCCGGCAGGAATCAAAGTTGGACATTTGGACTCTGATTCCCTTTCCCTTTTTTTTTCTCCAAATTGTTTTGTATCTTTTGAAGAAAAAAGAATTTATGTGATGTCATGTAACCGTAAAAAATATTAAGTATTTCATATTATTACAAAAATATTAATGTATTTTATATTTATATTACGTAAATTGATGCACAGATCTACTTCAAAAACTAATTTTAATATTTATATTTGTAACTTTTTTACGGAACAGAGATAGTATGACTTACATTTGTCAGATATCAATAATTAATGAAAATTAAGAAAATATTATTTTATTAATAATTTTAAGATTTTTTTAAATTAATAATACAAATAATTATGTGTAAATTTGAAAATTATAAAAAAAAAATGAAAAAATCTTTGAAAATAAAAAAATAAAAATAATTATTTCTTTTTATACAATAGTGTATTTATTGGCATGAGACTAATTAAAATATTTTGTTATATAAAACGAACGTAGATAGTAGATTCTAAGCATTCTAACATATTTATTATTTATTGAAACCCAATTATTCATACATCATTAATTTCTTCAATAAGAAAAAAATAATTTATTCATTAGTTTACACATTTGGTAAATTCACGCAACCAGGAATCACCGTTGTCCGTTGGACACTCTTGCTTTATTTTCCTTTATTTTTCTTCAAAATTATTTTTTATTATTCTAAAGAAAAAAACGAATGATGTAATACGTATTAGATATACAGTGGTCTCTTTTAATATGAAATGATCTCCCTTCTTATTTTGTACAGTATATACTTTTTTGAATTAGCAGTCATCTTTCAATTTTTTAATTTATATAATATATATTTTTGAAATAATTATACTTGATAATTACAATCACAAAAACTCAATACATCAATAAAATAACTATTCTACTGTATGTTTTTAATTTTGCACAAAAAAATGAGTACAACTTAATTTAAAAAGACAAAAATGAGTACAACTTAATTTAAAAAGACAAAAATGAGTAAAACTTAATTTAAAAGGACAGAAGTACATATATTACAAAAATATTCCTTTAGTATTTTGAAATATTATTTCCTAATTATATTACAAAAATAGCAAAGGGATATATATGTATTATATACACGTCTTCATTCGAAAAATCTAATTAAATTATTTAATATATCTGAATTTATATAGTTCAGTATCTCAATTATATATACATTCTTGGAGACCTTATATCTTACACCATAGGAGCAAGATGAGCATCTTGCTCCGGCCCATCATATAAAAATAAATTCAATTCAAATCCAGCCCAATAACATTCCTTACGTCATCGAATATGTCATCTTTCACGATTACACCGCCTCAAACACTGTCTTTCAGAAACATTCTATTCGCCCGTTCTACCGCACTCCGGCATCGCTCGCCGTCAAACCGAAGCTATTTTCCACACACTCGCTCCGTCTCAAATTGATTTCTTATTCTTTGCCTCCAAGCTTCAATACGAGCTACGTCGATAGTGAAACCTAATCTCCTCTGCGGCTGAACAACGTTGACGGTGAAACCTAACCGGAACTACGTCGGTGCGCCGGTGACCTTCAGAACGACACTGGTGAAATCGAATCAACGTCGCTGCGCGATTTGACTGACAACCCTAGGTAATTTCTTTTTGATAATTTCGAAGTTTCCATTAACATCGACCATCTTAATCCTTCAATTGTAAAATCGATTAATTATCTCGGCATGTTTAAAATGCAAACTCTTATTAGTTTGGAAAAGCTTCAATAATGACTATTGTTTGATTTTTTCTAACAGAATGATAATTGTTTGATTTTTTTTTTCTTCTAATTTCAATTGGTTTTCTGATTATTGTTCACTGATTTATGGAGAAATTATGGTTTTTAGTTTTCAATATACTTTTCATTGATGCTCAAATTACTTGTATGTTTGAGTTTTGCTTGTTGATAAATGAGTTTGAGATACAGATTGTGAAAATGCAATTTTATGAGTGTAGTCAAAGTGTTTGATGGTTTGTCTCAATGGAGGTGAAGTTAGTAAACATAAATTATTTTTCTTTCTTGTCGGATTAGATATATAGTAACACTAATTGTATATGAAGTGTTCAGCCGGCGTGGAAAGTGCACAAGGATTGAATGAGGCAGCGTAGGGTGACGTTGTGTGTTTGTTTTGTCAAATGAACTAAAGGGTTTTAGTCGGATGAATTAGATAAAGTTGTCGTTTTTCTAACGTGTCACGGGGAGCCTATACAGGAGTGTGTTCGGCGCAACACCGATAAGTTCAAGTCTAGGGGAGTCTGTGATATGTGTAGCTATCAATGATCCCTACGTACTGAATGGATGGACAGAGAAGCTTCGGGTTAAGGACGTTCGATTTGTGATGTAACGTACTACTATCTATCTTTACAAGTGCACTTTATTTTACATCATGTTGGCATGAAAACGCGAAAAACCAGAACCATCATTTTGATGTAATCCTTACAAATACACTGTTGTTATAGATTTCTAAAAATACTCATACTTCATATCCATATTATGTTATTTTTCATTAGAAGTAAATCTCATACTCCATATTTATATTGCATCATCTTTCATAATAAACAGAGCTCATTTTTCATTTAAAACAGTTATTATTAATTTTTTCAGCTGCAAAATATTTTTTCTACAAAAACCTACATAAGAAAGAATTATTCTTCACCAAACCATGTAAATTTCTGAACGTGCTCATAATTCATATCAATAGTATGTCATGTTTCATTAAAAGATAGTTCATACTTCATTTATATGAATAAAAAATGTGCATAATGATACTTCAATGACTGAATATATCTCATACTCCATATTTGTAATATATCATCTTTCATAATAATAGATTTCATCTTTCATTTTTAAAATTAAAACAATGCTTGTTCAGTGATTGTCTATTTGCCAATTGTTTACAATATCTCACACTTCCTATTCTTATTACATCATATTTCATAATATATACAGTTCATCCTTTATTTTTAATATTGAAATTGTGCTTGTTCAATGATCGTGTCTGTTTTCCAACTATAGACGAGAGCTTATACTTCATATATGTATTGCATCATCTATCACATTAATAGAGCTCATCCTTTATTTTAATATTTTACTAAATTTCACATATTATGTAATAATTTCACATAGTAAAATGATTACAATCTTCATTTAGTGTAAGTTTTATTATATATCTTTTTTGCTAATAACAGGAGGTGGTGGCCGAATTGAAACCAAGAGGAGAAGAAAACCAAATGTTGTTAGTGAAGAGAAAAAATGATGTAAGTTTTCTTAAATTTCATTTCTTTAAATACATATCATTTTTGCTCTTACGTTTTAATTACACTAGAAAATCAAAAAAAATTGTGTATGAATTCCCAGGAGGAGGTGGAGGTTGCATTGAACCGCAAGAAAACGATCATTGCAGCAAAAAGTACTCTTAAACTATTTCCTACTTCAAATTGATCATATTACATTATTGTTCATAAATAAGATACTCCCTCCAATCTTTTTTATTTGACGTTATAGGTTTTGTGTTTTTTGTCAATTTAATTGTCGTTTTGAATTTTTTTTACTATTCAAGCCTTCATTAATTATTATTTCATTAATTAAGAATTATTAAATTTCATATTTTATTATATAAATTTACAAAGGAATAGAGGATATTAAAGGATAAAGTCAAATAATTATTAGTATTAAATAGGGTTAAAATAGGAAATTATAATTATTATTAATATTTGTGCAAAAGTTTAGGACGACAAATAAAAAATATTGGAGGGAGTAAATAAGTGGTAGTTGATGAGAAAGTGAATAAATACTGGGCATTTTTTATTTTATTTTGTGCAGGAGGGTGACTCTTAAAGAAACTCGATCTAAATGCAATCATATTGATGGAATGCAATGAAGTAAAATTTTAAATTATAGACAAAGCAAAATAAAATTACAAGAGTGGTAAATTATATTGATGGAATTCAATCATTCTGATTAAACTGATTGTTGATGTATGATTTGATGAATATTGGTAGCATTAAAGTGATTACTCAATGATTTGTAGTTGATAAAATTGATGGAATTATTTGTAGTTGTGTTTATTTTAGATCAATGTGACGAATTAATATTATAAGTTGTTACTTGAGGTTGTATATATTGAAGTTTTGATTTTGACACTAGTTAAATATTGTTTCAAGTCAATTGTCACAATTCTCTTATAAATTACAAATAATAGGTAATCATTAGTTTGAAACAAAAGTAATAATATTGACATATTGTATATAAGTTGTATCACAAAATAATTAATTCAACCTAATCCCTAAAACACTAAAAACCTTAAACTTTACAATATTTCACCTTACATTTGTAAAATGAATGATGACAAAATATAGAGTATGGAAGTAGTATAAAAGTAGAGATAATACGCAATTGAATAATCATATTTTTTTCAAAATGAAGGATAACACATTTCAAAATGAAGCATCGTACTATTTGAAAATGAAGAATCACATTATAATCAATTCAATATATGAAGAATCACATTATAATCAATTCAATATATGTTGCAAAATGAAGCATGACAATATAAAATATGGAAATAGTATAAAAGTGGAGATAATACGCAAATAAATAATAATTTCCAAAATTAAGCATAACACAATTCAAAATACACAGTTACACATGAAAACTTAGAAATACAATTCATTAAACTTAGAAACATGAAAACTAAAAGTCTATTAGAATTAATTCAAATGATGGTAGCTCCCAGTTACAGAGTCTCTTGTATATATCTTCATCAACCTGCAAAAAATTATATAAAAACTAATCTTAATAAGTTAATTGTAAATTACAACTCATGGCATGACTTGCAATACATAGAATGCAGATCATGTAGTAAAATATTACTTCCATTTATGATATGACCACTTTATATTTACTTACATTCGTGCTCTCCCACTTTCAATCAGACGGAAACTCGATGAAGTTTCACACTTAAAACAGTTATATTTGTAAACTGAAGTTTCACACTTAAGAAAATGAAGGACAATAATTTTGAAAATGAAGTACCACCAAATATAGAACCACAAAATGAAGGTTATATCATATTGAACTGAGGTAGGACAATTGGATCTAACAATCATTTCGAAATAAGAATATTCACCATCAGATTTTTTGGACATAATACTAGAATGAGTATACATATATCTTTTCATAGAGATACTCTTATCAACACAAAGCCCCTATTTAGCAAAAACATCAACCAAGTACTCATCATCATCAACATAATCAACTACAAGAAAAAGTAAACAATAACAAAAACAGATTGATGAACCATTAAGAATAAAAAATGACTAATAGATTTTAATGCAAAATAATGAAGTACGAAACATGACAGTAATGAAGTATGAAACAAATAAAAATGAAAGTTACACATGAGCGCATACTAATTTATTAGTAAATGACGATCGAGTACAGGAAAAGAATCATGTGTAAAGAGTTCAAAATTTTCGATCTTGGGTGAGTACATAACTGAATTGACAAACAACTTAGTTAGAAGCGAAAACTGATCTTGAACTTTTGCATTCGAATTTGAATTGAAGAATGAGATATAAGTTTTCTCAGAACACTCCACTCAATGTTATTGATGTTGGCCTATCAAATATACTGTAGCTTCCATTCAATTTCACTAATTTTTCAAAATCAATTTTAATTCATTAATTTTTCAAAATCAAATCACAGCAAATCGAACTTGAAACTCCATACCAAATACCTGGAAATCGAAGTCGGATTAGATGAATGCTAACCTACTTTTTGCATCACGATTGTCGGTTGTCGTGACGACCGTGGAGATCAGTTGCAACTCAAGGGCGGAGTTTCATCAGCCTTCTCAAAAGCACGAATCCGACGTTGCAACGCTACTGGTATGAGCCTCTCTATTTCGTGGACAGTCGATATAGACTCCTAAATTCTATCGTAGGAAGTTGCGTATGAAGTTGTAAGAGAAGAGAGGAAGAGGGAGGAGGGAGGCGAAGGAAGAAAAAAACAGGGAAAAAAAACCCTATTTCTTTTTGCAGTTTTGGGCCGACTGCAAAAATCAAGGCGACGTCCACCTGCAAGGATTTGTACGCGTGCTCGAGCTTCTTGCTGATGTCGTAGTCTTGTAATAGAAACTACAAAACACAGCATATTATAAATAAATATATAATCTCAGAACATTTGAAATTGAAATAGGGATGGGCAGAGCAATAACAAAGCACAGAGCTATTACATTAAATAACTAGTGTAAGGAGGAAGTAGAGAGATTATAAAATGCAACAAATAAACTTACAGCGTTTTCTTCACGGCTGCAGCGTGAATCTACACCAAAAGAATCAGCATCAATTTCCTGTTTGACTTTCATAATGACCTCTGGGATTTGAACCACCTCCTATAAAATTGAAACGACATTTAGTTGGAACACCTCCATACTTGTACAAAGTAAACCGAGAAGAGGTGTCACCTCCCTTAGCTGAAGGAGCAGGTCTCTAGTATAACGGATCGGCTCACGACTCTTGAAGCGATATTCTCCAGTCTGTTTAATTACCACAAATAGGGAGAAGTGTGTTAAGAACAAATAAAAATTAGCAAAATAAATTGATTACAGAACAATTAGATTTTGAACCAAATTTTCAGAGAACGGAAGTTGCAATAAATTGGATAAATAACAGTGTTACATTGCATCATATCAAGATGATTGAACCGAAGGTTGCACCAAGAACACATTACCCTATATAGTATCAGAGACAACGAGCAATGCGTAGGCGTAAGTTGCTGACATAACATATTCGATTTTCATTCAAAAATCAAATACTGTATATACATTAAAACAAAAGTAAACACCACATAAATAAAAAATTTCGCTTTTTTTGTCCCAAACAAATCTCTCAAACATAACCTAGACGAACGAAAAACAAACCATATCTGATGCAAAGGGAACAACATAAGCACAATTGAATGGTCGTAACATGTGCCAAAAAGGGAGTATCGACTAACCCTCCAGCTCTTAAGACTGTAAAATATTTGCGTGAATTCCTTTGGACCTGTAACGAGACATAGCAGCAAAATCAAAGGACGATATCGATATCAATACATTGAAACGACTAGTTATAAGGTGGTATCTAATATGCACAACAATTCAATCACGCAGATATTTAGTTTTTCAGAGAAATTAAACAAAATTCCAAACAGTTAAACCACCATAACCACATAATTCGAAGATTCATGTAGAATTGGAAACCCTAGAAATGCCTAAAATTCAAATCGAGCAAAATCAGAGCATGGTGAAAGTGAAGAATCACATACCGATCTTCTTCAAGTTGTTGTTGGTGAAAAGATACATGAGAAGCAGGTGAACATTCCGCGTCCCAAAGCTCTCATTGTAAGACGAGACGACGCGGTGGAACTCCTTGTCGTCGATGAAGCCGCTTCCGTCCAGATCGGCGATCACGTCCGGATCGGTTCTGGGTGGAAAAGCAGACGGCGCGGGGGCCGAGAAGGGGCTACCGTACGGTGGGTAATCGCCATAGGTTGGGGCGGAGCCGAGAGAGGGTGCTGAGAGAGAGCGCACTGAGCGAGGGCGAGAAAGATGAAAAAAAAGGGGAAAAAATAGGTTAATTTTGACTTGACTATTTTATATTGTTGACCAGATGTAAGATGTGTATGTTACATCCAGGTGCAAGATATAATTTGCCACATTCTTGCTTGACATCTCAATTATATTTTTATTTATTTAATTTTATTAAAAATCATTTATATATTTTTCACTTTAAAATATAATTATTTTAGTATTTTTTTAGATTTTTTTTTTATCTCTATATCCCATATATCCATAAAGTGTGAAAGATACTGTCAAGTGTCAACACTAGATTTAATATAATTTTATTTTATTTTTATACTAAATCACACGTATGTCATAAGTATCAAAACCAAATACTCATACAAAATCATTAATTTCTCCAATAAGAAAAAAATAATTGATGATAGATAGGGTTCGATCTTGTGTTGTGTTGTGTGCACTCTTCAATTATAATCGTCCAACAAAGCAATCAACTTCCAAAATGAAGGTTGTAACTTCTTTCAAGATTCGTGTCACAATCTCTAACGATTTAACCAATTCTTGCATCACACTCATTAATGCCCTTTGTATTACAACAAAAAAAAAAAATTGCAATATGAAATCTGATCTTATCTTAGTGTCCATACAATTAAGCTTTTCTATGTTGAGACAATGTGTGTAAAAATGGGCTGTATTTTGTACCATTGTTTTTCTTACCAATTTGTTTCCCCCAAGCAACATTTTAATTAAATCCCAAACCACACATGTGACGTCACATGCATGTCTTATATAAACCCCCCATTCCCTCATGAGTTTTTCTCATCTAGCTTTGTACTAGTAATTATATTTCTTCAATTAAACCATGAACAAAGCTCATATCCTCTTGCTAGTAGTTCTCTCCCTCCGCCTTGCGGAGAGCTTCGACTTCCACGAGGCTGAGCTGGAGACGGAGGAGAAGTTGTGGAGCATGTACGAGAGGTGGAGGGCCCACCACACGGTTACAAGGAGCATCGACGAGAAGCACAAACGCTTTAACGTCTTCAAGGCCAACACTCACTTCGTTCATGACTTCAACAAGAAAGACGAGCCCTACAAGATGAAGCTCAACAAGTTCGCAGACTTGACAGGGCACGAGTTTCGTAGTCTCTACGCCAACGCCAAGGTCTCTCACAACCGGATGTTCCGTGGGGCCCGGAGCTCGAGCAACGGGGCCTTCTCCTACGCGGGTGTAAAGACCGTCCCGCCCTCAGTCGATTGGAGGAAGCAAGGGTCCGTCGTAGAGGTCAAGGATCAAGGCCAATGTGGTAAATTAACACACTAAATGTTTTTTTTTTTTAAATTAATTTATTTGGGTTGTTAATGGGCCTATGAGTGATTAATTTCGGCCCAATTAATGTCTTTTTTTTGTAATGGGCTACGAGAGACTAATTTCGGCCCAATAATCGCAGGGAGCTGTTGGGCCTTTTCGGCCGTGGCGGCGGTT
Source organism: Euphrasia confusa (assembly GCA_954870475.1). Lineage (NCBI taxonomy): Eukaryota > Viridiplantae > Streptophyta > Magnoliopsida > Lamiales > Orobanchaceae > Euphrasia > Euphrasia confusa. The sequence continues at coordinate 37,367,533 of OX940956.1, read as the reverse complement.
GAAGGGATAAACCACATCAGGACGAACAAGCTCGTCTCCCTCTCCGAGCAGGAGCTCGTCGACTGCGACACCGCCAAGAACGAGGGATGCAACGGCGGACTCATGGACGACGCTTTCGATTTCATCAAGAACAAAGGCGGAATCACCACCGAGGAAAACTACCCGTACACCGCCAGCGACGGGAAGTGCAATCTCGCCGCGGTAATTTTTTTAAGTTTAGGGTTTTCGGAATTTTTTAATTTGGGGGAAAATTGAAATTGATTTCCACCCGCAACAGGTGGGTACTCCGGCGGTGAGTATCGACGGGCACGAGGACGTTCCTGAGAACGACGAGGATGCCCTGTTGAAGGCGGCGGCGAATCAGCCGATAGCGGTCGCGATTGACGCCGGGAGCTTTGGATTTCAGTTCTACTCGGAGGTAATTTATTTGGGCATATATTTTAATTAGGGTAAAGTTGAGGGTATATTTTACAATTATTTGTGTTTCAGGGTGTTTTCACCGGGCACTGTGGGAAAGAGCTGAACCACGGGGTGGCGATCGTGGGGTTCGGGACAACTGTAGACGGGACCAATTACTGGACTGTGAGGAACTCGTGGGGAGGTGAGTGGGGAGAGAAGGGTTATATTCGTATGCAACGAGGGACTAAAGACAAAGCTGGAATCTGCGGTATAGCAATGCAGGCTTCGTATCCAATCAAGAACAAGCCCGCCAAGGATGAACTCTGAATAGAAAGTAGCGATGATTGATTATACAGCAGCCATTCGGATATATCTCCGTGTGATGATGTTGTGTTTCGAATTATATGTATGGAACGTTGTTTACTGATATGCATGAAATAAAACAAAGTATACAGAATGATCAGCTATATATGGCTTTGAAGGTTTACAAACGTCCATAGTGATCTTAAAATCCGTCGACTCAAAAGTTTCGATTTCAAACATGGATTCGCTTCATCGTAATAGACTTGCGACGAAGGTGACCTTTGCGATGATCACAAAAGTGGTAGTGTTTTGTAGTGAGTGTGAAGTTTTTATTACTCAATTGCGTCGAGATAATTGATAATTGATTGGGTGTGAGTCTACTCAAGATTGATCTGAATGCAATCAAATCTATCACGCTAACGTGTAAGGTCGATCGAAGCAACAACTACACTGCTTAGGTTTTGTTTTCCCACTTCATCATTTTTCTTTTTTTTTTTCTTTTTTATTTTAGAGGCTGACTTGAGGTGTGTCACTTGTGCAGTATCGGTATCGCTAGTAACTCATCACGATATCATCGAGTCCACCTAATAAGATTTTTTTAAAGAAAACCATCTATGAATAATCACGTGTAAAGAGGAATAAACCCTCAAAATTGGTTTTATTTTTTTATTATAAAACCAATTAGTGATAATTGAACAAGAAGATTAATAAATTATTTTTTATTTATTTTTTGACGAAAAAATTAAAAGTAAAATTATATATTTAAATTAATAAAATAAGTAATTGAGAGTAATCTTTTTTACGAAAAAAATTAAAAGTAAAACTATATATTTAAAAAATTAATAAAATAACTAATTGTAAAACTATATATTTAAATTAATAAAATAAGTAATTGTGAGTGATCTTTAAAACAGAGAAGATAAGTGTATAATATGTTTTTTACAATTAAAAATAATAAAAAATATTTTAAAAATCGGTTATGATCATTAATATATCAATGAAACAATCCGAAAATGAAAATACGACCATCTATACAAGAGAGAGGAATTAAATATTAGGAGTAGTTTTTTGTATGATTATAAAATGGTTTTCACTTTCATAAAAAAAACACAAATGTGAGAGTGACAACACAACTTTAATAGTTCTAAAACAAACGGACGGATTATATGTAAGTTTGATTAAAAATTTATAAAAATGTTAGTATTATTGGTCTTGTTACTATTTTAATCGTCCTTTCAAATTATTTTTCTTCAAAAAGAGACCTTTGTTAAAATGGATTTATAAATAGTACTACCCTCCTAGTAGTAGAGCAAGTGTAAAAACGGCACGTGCAGGGATACTGTAAAATTATTGTGCAGTAAATGTCATACTCATACATCACAATCAATCAAACGGCCAATTACTCCGCGCCCACCCTCGTGTGTCCCCACGCGCCGCCCCTGAACGTACGATTTCACAACCCCAAAACCTAACAAACTGCAGGTTGCCAGAAGTAAAATTACCTTACTACCCCTCAGACTCTGTTTCAGGCCCAGACCCCCTCTGTCAGAAGGAAAAAAACCTGCAAAAAGTGGATGAAAAAAAAACCCATCAACGCAAGAGACAAGAGAACACCTTGCAAAGAGAATTTCCATTTTCCATTCCATTTCAAAATGCAAAAATAATGAACCAATTATTTTTATTTATTTTTGTTTTTATTGAATGTGATGGCGTGCATTCCATTTTCACCCTTGCTCATAAATGACATTTACTGCGACGCCCAATTCCAACTCCAAGAAACCTCACTCACTCGGGGCACTAGTTTTTTTTTTTTTTTTTGTGTGGCTGTGGGCTGTATGTATAATGTATCGATACAGTGCAAATAAATCATAACACACATAACGGTAGAAAAAATAAAAATCGGGTCTTTTTCTTCTTGGGTCTTCTCGAAATCTCGCTCCCGTTTTCGAATTTCTTCTTCCATGGGAACCGGACAACGTAAGTCGTGGGTTGTGTGTGTTTGTTTCAAAGTTGACATTTTTTTCCACCTTGTTTCCTGCAATGTATGGTAGTAAGTGAAAGAAATATTTGTCTATGCGATTCTCGGATTCCAAGTTTTTTTTTTTAATTTTTAATTTTGAATTTATGCATACGTTTGTTTTTTTATTTATTTATTAGGTTTTTATTATCTTTCGTGATTGTTGAGCTATGGCGTAATGTATGCTCTGCTTTTTAATTACTGTATTTTTCAGGTGAAGATGAGGACCAGTGAATCAGTGATACATTGCGCTATAACTCTTGTACCTCCTTTTCACCACGTTTTTTGCTTTTGCCTCTGTTCCATTGGTGCTGATTAGAAAAAAAAAGGTACACCTTTTGAAGTTTGTAGTGATCATTTTCTTGAGCTGTATTGTAAAATTTCATCTTTTTAGTTTGACTCAGCAGCAGTGCGGAATTGAAGTTTCTTACCGCATTTGACCTCAGCTTCATTTTCGGTATGGACGGGCGGCGTCATTCCGTAGATGCCCCTATTTCAAGAACCCTCGTAGCCCTCAGGAGAGTGAGGTCCCTTCGTGACCCGTCCACCAACTCCATTGCCCGATTGCCCGACGATCTAAATTGGGAAACAAATTCCAACAACGCCATCACTTTAGGATTCGACAACGGTACATCCCAAGAACGAGGAACCTCGAACCCCTTTGCTGACTCAGACCAACACGCGAGTGACCACGAGCTGTATTACAGCTCAAGGCATAAAAACGGAGGGCCGAATTGCAATGCCCGTAGGTTTTCTAGAGCAACGGGCGATGATGTCTTGAGCCGTTCGGGAAGCCCACGTTTGTCGAATGTCAGTTTCACAGGGTCTTGTCATCAGGGGTGTGGGATCAGCAGCTGCTGGTCAAAGCCGAGGAAATACAGAGACAATGTCGACAAGCGATCCCTTTCATTGATCGGTGACACTCCGTATTCAGAGAGTAGCCCTCGAAACCTCTGTCAGAAATTTGCTCCGAAATCGTTCAGCGAGCTAATTGGTCAGAGTACGGTTGCAACTTCTCTGCTGAACACAATCTCTAAAAGACAGATAAGCCCGTTGTATCTCTTCCACGGGCCCCACGGGACTGGAAAAACTTCCGCCTCGAGAATATTCGCAGCCGCGCTAAATTGCCTTTCTCCTGATTTTCGAAAACCGTGCGGCCTCTGCTTAGAATGCAGCTCATTTTTCACCGGGCAGAGTAGGGACGTGAAGGAATTGGATGCGTCGACTGTCAACAAGATGGGAAAGTGTGCATTGCTCGTGAAGGGCTTGTGGGCCCCGCCTTTATTCTCGCAGTTCAAGGTTAATGTGATCGACGATTGCCATCTTTTGCGGCGGGAGACGTGGGCTGTTATATTGAGCGGCCTCGATAATGAGATGCCGAGAAATGTGGTTTTTGTTATGGTGACCACGGATATCGATAGGGTTCCGAGGAGTGTTGTGTCGAGGGCTCAGGGGTGCCGATTTCAGAGTGTTGGCGAATGTGATATGGTTATGCGTTTGGGAGAGATATGTGTTCGGGAAGGGGTTGACTTTGACGAGGAAGCTTTGACTTTCATCGCGAGTAGATCGGATGGCTCGGTGAGGGATGCGGAGATGATGCTTGATCAGATGAGTTTGCTTGGGAAGAAGATAACTGTGCCCTTGGTTTATGAAGTTGTAAGTGCTAGATAATTTTATCACTTCTGTTATTTTCTTTTGTGATAATTATGATGAAAGTACCCCTGAGTTGCCAGATATTTTTTAGATTACATAAAACCTCTCTAGAAATGTATCTGTTTTACAAATCGAACAATATTGAGAGGTTAGTTGTATAACCTTGGGGGTGTTTTGTAATTTTGAAAGATAACTGGAGCTTTTGTGATTAAGCTAATCTTGGTTTCTAAATTATAAAGAACTAAGTGTAAAATAGTTTTTGGCATAATTATGATAATACCCCCAGAGATCTACTGTAATTACTAAAAGAACCCAATTATCTTGCAGGAAAGTCCTGACATATTTATGTAGTAATTTACAATTTGCACCCTTTTGAACAGGTGATTTGTGAAAAGAACAAACCTCAAGGAGTGTTCTATTCAAAATTTTAAATGCTGTGAACTTGTTTGGGAGTCGATGGCTAATTTGTTTGTTCGCTTTTACAGAATGGAGTTGTCTCGAATGATGAATTGCTTGATTTGCTTCATCTAGCATTGTCGTCTGATGCCTCGAATACTGTTAAACGGGCCAGAGAGCTACTGAGATCGAGGATTGAGCCTTTGCAACTTGTGTCCCAGCTGACAAATCTCATAATGGACATTCTAGCCGGGAAATTTCCGGACGGTGTTTCCGAGGTCACGAGGGAGCTTTTTGGAACGGATAATTGTATGTTTTCTTTGTTCCACTCGTTAGCAGCAACGTTACACCTTTCCGAAAATCACCTTTTCATTTTTGGTTGAACCGAAAATTTTATCTTATTTATGAATTTTAACCGGATAATTACAAAACCCCCCCTGAAATTTAAACTAATTACAAAATAGAGGTTTTTGAAAATCGCAAGGGGTAAAGACTAAAGTGTTCCACAGAATCAAACCTTGAGGGAGTTTTTGTAATTTTGAAAACCTTTGGGCATTTTTGTAATTGGCTTAAACCTCACTTTCTTTTTTCTGTGTTATTCATTATGTTGTATTCTTTTTCGCTTCATGATAGTTTCATCTCTTCCCCCATGCAGCTGAAGCCGACATGCAGCACCTTGCCCACGCATTAAAAATACTTTCTCAAACCGAAAAACAGTTGAGGACGTCAAAGAATCAAACGACGTGGCTCACAGTGGCTCTTCTCCAGCTCAGCTCTGCAGGATCTTCTTCTTTGCACGATATGACCGAGGCAAGGTTAAGCACAAGAACATTAAATCCACCACCTGGTGAGAATGATAGATTACACTCCATTTTTTCTCATTATATATTTTGGGTTAATTGCACAAAGTACCCTTAAGAGTTCATCATATACTCTTCAGAAGTCGAATTTCCTAGCACATCATCAACTGGTGAGAGTTTGAAACGTTGCTCGGTTGCATGTACTTGTGAAGAAGACGACCCCGGAAAAATTGGAGCAAAGGATGAAAAGGATGCTTTGGAGTTGGAGTTGGAGTTGGTCTGGTTGAGAGCTATTGGGATTTGCACTCCTCCTTCTTTCAGGAAGTTCCTTTTCAAACAAGGGAAGTTGGTGGATATTCGTCTCGTGCATGGTATGAAACTCCACTTGTTGTGTGTCAGAGATTACGTGTATGCGTTTTATCTACTGTTTAGTCAGAATGTCTCGCTTTCTATGAAGCAGGTACAACAGTAGCCGAATTGGAATTCGACTATCCTGATCACGTATCCAAAGCCGAGAAGTCGTGGAAAGTGATTGCCGGAGCACTTCAACACACGCTGGGCTATAACGTGGAACTGAGAATAAACCTCGCGAGTAAAGAAAATTCAAACAAACATTCGAAGCTGAAAAGGCCGTATTTCGGCTTACTAAACTGCTCGCGCAGAATGCATCCCAAGTCTCAATTCTCTTCAGAAACTTCTGACTCGACTCCGACAGCCTTAACAAGGGATCAATATGCCAAGCCGTGTTTGTCCGAGAGTGGGTCCCAGATATGTTGCCATGGTGGGAAAGAGCTCTTCAAGACCATACGGAGCAAAGACGGGAATGCTTTGAGCATCAGAATGGGTACGCCAGGCATGTCCAGAGACGATAAGTCGGTAGTTAATACTACATGCAACGAGCGGGTTAAAGAAATTAAAACCAGGTATGTCTTGGGGATCACATTAACTTGTAGTTTTGTAATTTTGAAAGTTTTTTTTTTTTTGGTAAGTAGGTCAAACATGAGGGTACTTTTTGTAATGAACTTCATAATGATGAATGAGATAAATTATTGTCGATTATTATATCACAAAATGACCCTTGTTCTCTGTTGTCAGCAGTCGAAAGGAGTGCTCGAAGTTTTGTTGTTGGAAAACCGCCATGTTCCCTTTCAGGAAGGTAAGGCCTCCTCCTCCTACGTAGTTTTTCGGTGATACTTGAGAATATTATCGCCCCCTTCAGGTTTAGCCTTATTACAAAAGAGCCCGTTATTTTTCTAAATTACAAATACCCCTTTTTGATAGATGCACTTTGTATAAGAAATAGATCCTTAAGTGGGATAACATAAGGGTCTTTTGGGAATTTTAAAAATAATTGGATTTTTTTATACTTTTAGGCTGAACCTTAAGACTAGTTACATTAGTTACCCTTAGGGGTGGGAACGAGCCGAGCCGAGCCGGGCTTTGCTTAAATAGGCCTGGGCCTGGTTTAAAAAATTTAGGCTCAAGCCTGGCCTAGTACCTATCGTAGGCTTTTTTAAGAAGCTCGGCCTAAGCCTTTTTTGTAAATAGGCCCGGCCTGAAAGCCTTTTAAAAGCCTTTTTAAGTACAATTTTAACTTCAACTTGATTTAGTGAATAAATCTAAAATTCAAATAAAAATATTTTAATTAAATTTAATTATATTTAATTCATTTTATAAAATTATTTTTAACTTTTAACTATTCAATAATTAATAATAATTAAAAACGTGAACAACATTTTATAAATACAAATAATGTTTAAAAAGTATCATCCAATCAATATAAGATAATCACATTTTAATTTTAAATTTCTAACAATGTGGGATAACAATCATAGAATAATGATTAATATGTACTTAGAAAAAACTAAAATTAAAAATATTATTTTTCTCTAAAATTAGATATATAACTTATTAATATATTTATATATATATATATATATATATATATATATATATATATATATATATATATATATATATATATATATATATATATATATTAAATAGGCCGGCCTGTTAGGCCTAAAAGGCTTGGAATAGAGCTTAAGCCTGGCCTGTTTATATAAACGAGCTTTTAAAAAAGCTTAAGCTTGACTCGTTTAATAAACGAGCCGAGCCGAGCCGAGCTTTTGTAGGCCGAGCCATAGGCCCCTGTCGGGTAGCCTGGCTCATTCCCACCCCTAGTTACCCTCTTCTTGATTCTTGGAATTATTTTTAAAAACTCCGAGTCGTGATGAGCAGAAAATCAAATATACGTGCAGGCATGGAAGCTGATGATACATCAGCCACAAAGCGGATTGGTGATCAGCGCCTTACATTGTCCCACAAAGTAGCAGATCAGGATACACGCTATGAATGTAAACTTTCCGAGAGTTTTTATGTTACCGTCTGCTCGACTTTTCAACTATGTAATCAATGTGTGATCATAGCTATTCACTTAGCATTTTGCTGGTTTTTTGTTGCTGGAAAACATTCAGGTTGATCTATTATTAATAGGTCATCAAACCTTTTTTTTTTAACCAAGGGTAAACATGACATTACACATCTGTTCTCGTCTTTAATCAACTTTAATTTTCTCAAGTGATATTGGCTCTAATCACATTCCTTAATTACGGAGTACCAGGGTCATTTCAGTAAACTCACCAACTCATCCCGGTACTGTGTAAATCGTAACCGCACCCAATCGTCAAAAGCGTCGATCGAAAATTTCAATTATTTGAGAAACTGTAGGTAACCGCAGGAAACAGTACTGAAGGGAGGCGTGCTGTGAGAAATAAAAAACCCGCTTCGACGCCGAATGCCACGTGTACAGGTGTACCGTAGCTTTCCTATTTATACCGCTTCGTTCTCATCCGATTCCTCTCACGTTCACTCTGAAACTAGTACCGTTTTCAAAAAAAAAAAAACAAAAAAAAAAAACACGAGCATATAGATATACATATATACATACAGGTTGCACACTCAGCGGAGCGTGTTTCTCTGATCGGAATCTCGATTGCTTCTCCGGTTGCTGTATCCTCTCTTGGCTCGAGGTCTGAGCCAGGAACAGAGGACTTTTGGTGGACTCGTCAGAGGTAAAAACCGCGAAACCTAGAAACTCGTTTATTGAATGTGCGAGGGCCGAGGCTTGAGAGTATGCGATTGAAATGAATCGCTGTAGTTTTTTTTTTTACTCTTTTGGTAATATTATTATTCTGTGTTGCTTTTGTATTTTGCGTGTAGGGTTTGGTTGAGACGAGGGAAAAATGGCTACCGGAAAGGGGTTTCTGACGGAGAGACAGAGGGAGTTGTTGAAAATGGCCTCTCAGAACGCCGAGGTGATGTCATCGTTGTCGTTGGCTTCTTCTCCCAAGAACACTATGCTGTCCGATCACCAACACCATGTCAAAGCACCCCGTGGGAGCCGTTCGCACTCCGGGAAACATATTAAAGTGAAGAAGGGTAAATGCATTATACTCTTATTTCAATGTTTTGAAGGTGCTGTAGTTTGGTGATGTTGTGAACTATAACTGATGCTTGCCAAGTATTTTGGTTGATTTTGGGATATTCTATGTATTTAGTTGAGTGGGATTGGGTTTGAGTTGGTATGAACTCATGTCAATTCGTTTTTCCATGTTTTGATTCCTGTCCATCTGTAGGGGCTGTATCTATCCTTATTATGTCCCTGGCCTGGGTGATGAAATATTACGTTTTCATGGGATAAAATTTACTTCTCGATTAATATACCATCTTTTCCTAGGGATTAATAACTTGGATGATCTTTTTTTTTTTTTTCATTTTGGATCAGTTGTGGGGCGTATTCTTGAAAGGAATATGTTAATATGTGGTTAGATTGGTGCTTAAAGAAGCTTGTTATGCATAATCTTAACGGTGTGTTTGAAATTAAAATTGGAGTTGCATTTACTTTTGGCTTCTTAAAATGTTTTCGTCGGTCTTCATTTCTTTTTAACCATTATTATTAACTTTCATATATTGGAATTTACCACAACAGCCCTAAACTGCATGGTATAAATGCTGTGATGTTTCCAAGTTTTTTGGGGTGAAGCTTAGAAACCGGTAATCAACTTACTAGATTTTTTTTTTAAGAAAATCGAACTGTGTGTGTGATGATGGTTCATAATGAGGATAATAATAAAATACTACATTTGTCAAAATTCTCCTATACTTGATGTCGTAATTTTGTTTTACCTTTTCGTTTTGGTTCATTTTTGTCACACAAGGCCCCTTGTTTCATAGTATTTTTTCTTATGATTTTGGATTTGTCTTAGGATTACAATAAATGTTTTTATCCTTTAGTTTGTTGTATTCAATATGAGTATTTTTTAATTTTTCAAGAATAGATTTGTGTATTACTATTAATTACTCATTTCTATAATTCCGCTCTAAGTTCTAACCTAGCAACCACTGATGAACCTGCTGCCACTGGCATCACAGCCAGTGTCCAAATTTGTGCTCTCTTCTCTCTCTATCTACGTGTCCCTACGTTTATCTTATAGATTAAAGATTATGAGGCTTCTTGCTCATTTTTCTTTGCATATTTTGTATCTATAAATTAATTGATGCCAAAAGTGTACACCTGCTATTTTTATGATTCTACTTTTATTACTTATCTGTGACTTCCTAATAATCTCTCAGTATTTTTATCCTTTCTCTAATTAAGATCAAGCTTAAAAACATGGGTATACTTATTGCTCCAAGAATATCCTAACCCCTTGTTTCCATTTGTTGTTTATAACCTATGCCTACCTTTTAGTAGTACACTGAATAATTGTTTCATCTGATTTTAATAATTAATAGATGGTGCCGCGGCCTGCGGTAAAGGATCCTGGGGGAATATACTTTACACTGACGGTGAATCTTTCATTGATAGAAATGATCCCAACTATGACAGTGGTGAGGTAACTACCTAACTATATATTTACTATCTTATTTTACTGTTAAATATTCATCATTACGTATCCACGCGGACCACACCTTAATTTGTTGCGTTTCTTTCACAGGAGCCTTATGAGCTTGTAGGGTCACCCATCTCGGACCCTTTTGATGAATACAAGAAAGTTGTGGCATCCCTCATAGAGGAATACTTCAGCACAGGTGATGTAGATGTTGCCGCATCCGATCTCAGGGATTTGGGATCAAGCGAGTACCATTCATATTTCATCAAGCGCCTTGTCTCCATTGCCATGGTCAGGCATAACAAAGAGAAGGAGATGGCTTCAGTTCTTCTCTCGGCCCTTTACGCTGATGTCATCAACGCTCCCTGGATCAGCCAGGGTTTCTTCATGCTACTCGAAGCTGCTGATGACCTTGCAGTAGACATACCAGACGCTGTTGATGTCCTTGCTTTGTTTATTGCTCGGGCGGTGGTTGACGATATTCTACCCCCGGCTTTCATCTCCCGGGCTCGGATGATGCTTCTGGAACATTCCAAGGGTCACCAGGTGCTCCAAACTGCCGAGAAGAGCTATCTCTCGGCCCCACATCACGCTGAGCTGGTTGAGAAGCGTTGGGGAGGAAACACGCATTTCACGGTGTCCACTGTGAAGAAAAAGATTGTGGACCTTTTAGGAGAATATGTTGCGAGTGGGGACACATTCGAGGCTTGTAGATGTATTAGACAGTTGGGGGTCTCATTTTTCCATCATGAGGTTGTGATGAGAGCTGTGATTCTAGGTATGGAGATTCGGGCTGCAGAGCCGCTCGTCCTGAAGCTTCTGAAGGAGACGGCATACGAGGGCCTGATAAGTTCAAGTCAAATGACCAAGGGCTTTTCCCGGCTGGCAGAGAGCATTGTTGATCTCACCCTTGATATCCCGTCCGCAAAGACATTGTTCCAAGATATTGTTTCCCGAGCGGTATCTGAAGGTTGGCTTGATGATTCTTTCATTAATGGGATTGGGGAGAAGGTGCCTGGTGGAAGTGAAGAGAAGTTGAGGCGATACAAGAATGAAGTAGTCACGATAATCCATGAGTACTTTCACTCAGACGACGTTCCCGAATTGATTCGGAGTCTGGAGGATTTGGCTATGCCTGGGTATAATGCAGTTTTTCTTAAGAAGCTGATTACCCTAGCCATGGACCGGAAAAACAGAGAGAAGGAAATGGCGTCTGTTTTGCTTTCCGAGCTTCATATAGATATCTTCACAACTGAGGACATAGTTAACGGTTTTGCTCTGCTGCTGGAATCTGCTGAGGATACTGCGCTTGACATTATAGATGCGTCAAGCGAGCTTGCTTTTTTCCTGGCCAGGTAATGACATTCGATCTTAATTATACTACAGAATAATACATATATTTATGCCTTAGATTCTAGGAAGTTACTCTATCTGCATAACTGCATTGTTATATCCGTCACTTTACACAATAAATTTTGTTGCTATGTCATATCTTGATTCAATTTTAGAAAAGGGTAAAGTGGACTTTTTGTGTAGATGATCACATATGACTCCTAAAGCGGGCTCTTGTTTTGCCTGTATAAAAAAAACAGAAGTTCAAAACATTTTATTTTTGTCTTGCAAAAGTGCAAGGGATTGTTTGTAATTTTTAAGGAGCTGTGTTATTTTTTAATTAGATAGGAGTTAGGACTTCAGGGTTACTTTTTTTTTTTTTAATTCATCTATTTTACACTTGTCATATTTAAGTTGATTTTTTAACTTTTATTTTCACCACCAGGGCCGTCATAGATGATGTACTCGCCCCCTTAAACCTGGTAGAAATTTCAAGCATGCTGCCGCCAAACTGCAGCGGCAGTGAGACCGTGACCATGGCCCAGAGGCTCATTGCCGCACGTCATGCCGGTGAGCGGATCCTCCGTTGCTGGGGTGGTGGGACCTGATGGACAGTGGAAGATGCCAAGGACAAGATCCAGAAGCTTCTGGAAGAGTACGAGAGTGGTGGGGTTGTGGGCGAGGCCTGCCAGTGCATCCGAGATCTGGGGATGCCGTTTTTCAATCACGAGGTGGTGAAGAAGGCTTTGGTCATGGCCATGGAGAAGAAAAACGACAGGCTGCTGCAGCTGCTGGGGGAGTGCTTTGACGAGGGTTTGATTACTATCAATCAGATGACCAAGGGCTTTAATAGGATTAAAGAGGAGCTCGAGGATTTGGCTCTTGATATCCCGAATGCTAGAGATAAGTTTGAGATCTACGTTGGACATGCAAGGGATGGCGGTTGGCTTTTGCCTTCGTTTAGCTGCGTTTCCTGAAGAAATGTGTATCTTTTCTGCATGTTGTTTTCATATGGTTTAGAGACCTGTTTTCTCTTCCTTGTATTGGAGGTGGATGGATTTATGATCGTTGTTTCCTTCTGATATGAAATGTCCTCTTTTGATCTTTTATTTTCTGGGTAGTCCCTTTTGAAGGTCAATGTACAGTGTAGACTTGTTTCCTTTGGAATGCTTAGACCTCTTTTCTCTGAGGTTATAATGGCAGCAGATACAGGTTTTAATCATGTGATTAAGTGATTGATTATTACTCGGATATGAACAACAAATTTTGAGGAATGATAAAACACAACATATGAAGAATAAATTTTGTACACGAGCTTTGGTTCGTGTCAGTTTTCTTGGCAACATAAGGCTACGTTTATCAGCAACCACCCACCTTTATTAATATTTAATTAAGTTTTCTTTCAATTCTCTCTCTTCCTAATCATCAACCCAACCATCCTCTATTTTTTAAGTTTATCAATAACCACCCAACCACCCACCTTTTTTATATATTTTTTAATAATAATATAATTACTTTTATTTTTTAGTTTTATATTTTTACCTCAACATAAAAAAGAAAAAAATTAAAATTATCACTTTAATTCCAAGATAATTGAAATACGAAATTGAGAATACATCAACAGTGCGTGAAACATATGATTAAAATAATACATTCAGTTACGATCGCCGAACTTCATCCATATATGTTCAATCAAGTCGTTTAATAGAGTTTTGTGAGCTTCTCTATTGCGGACTTGTTCTCTGTTTTTCATGTACCTCGTTAAGCTTGCGATCCTATCGGTAGAGTATTCGAAATCATTAATCTCTTCACCATCTTCAGTTGAAAAATTATTATGTCTAAGTCGATCTTGTATAAATTCTGTAGGATCATGATAGTTGAGGTAATTGCTTCTTTCATCTTCCACGATCATATTGTGTATGATTATGCAAGCAATCATTATTTTTCCCATAATATCACGATCCCAAATAAGACAGGGGCGTTTGATAAAAGCGAAACGAGCTTGCAACACACCAAAAGCCCGCTCAACATCTTTTCGGGCAGCCTCTTGATGATGAGCAAACAACTGGTGCTTCTTCGTTATTGGACCTGGAATAGATTTGATAAAAGCTGCCTATTGAGGATATATGCCATCAGTGAGATAATATCCCATATTTTTTTCGTGACCATTTACGATATAATTGACCTTTGGTGCTCGACCCTCCAAAATATCATCAAAAACAGGAGACTGATCGAGTACATTGATATCATTTCTCGAACCTGGGGTTCCAAAAAATGCATGCCAGATCCACAGATCTTGTGATGCAACTGCTTCCAAGATGATTGTTGGCGTCCCGCTTCTTGATCATTAGAGCGAAGTCTTCTTGATCACTCCAGGCTTGTGGATTGTTTGAAATATTATCGTTGCTTTGCAACTCTTCATGTACTGGATTTTTAGAGATGTTTTGAAATGAGCTTTTATGTTCGCCAGAATTTGGGAAATGATCAAAACTGGGATAGTATCCTTGTGAAGGATCGAAATTTTGGGATGAATTGAAATTTTGGGAATTGAAGAACGAATTATTCTCATTATTCATGATAAAGAAAATAAGAAAAATAGGTATTTTGGTGTGTAGAATTATGTCAATGTTGATCCCTATTTATAGAGTTTGTAAAAAAAAAATTAATTCTTTTAAAAAAAATTGATTTTTTGTGTGTAAATTATAGTCAATTTTTTTTCTTTGTAAAATTATATCAATATTGGTCTCTGTTTGTAGAGCGTAAAAAATTATGAATTTTAGTATATTTTTTATTTTTTTTAAATATAATTTAAAAAAGATATACTAATTTTATTAAACAAAAAAAATAATAATAAGAACCAATAGAGTTGTGACAAATGTCACAACCCCATTGGCTGAAGTTAATAAAATCAAATGAGCCCAGGTGGGCGGATTAAATGCCCCAATCGACCGAGGGCAAGGAGAGAGAGAGAGCCCAACTCTCCCATTTTTGCTTTTTTTTTTATTTATTTATCTACGTGGCCCAGCCCTAGGTCGCCGATAATCCTAGCCTAAGGTTATGACATGCTTGGCAAACAAGAGATTTTGCTTATGCTATTTTGGGCTCGACAAAGGTTAAATTTTATTCATGTTCTCGGAAAGAAGATGATGACTGAGAATTCGTTACAATAACATATCATGATCCAAGGGATCATCAGCTGTTTTTCAATAATTAGGTGTTCTTTTGCACTGAAAGTAACTGAACTAATTTGACCTAAATTGATTTTTTCAAATAATTTTTAAAAATTACTACTATTTTGCAATTTTGAAATATTTTTTATTTAATTATGTAAACATATACGAATATTTTATAATTTTTTTTATAAAAAATAAAATATTGAAAGTAAATATGATGATAATGATAAAAATAATTCAAAGCTTAGCTGAAATTAAATCCAAAATAACATACTAACTTTTTTTAAAATATTGAAAGTAAATCGAATGATACTGATAAAAATAATTCAAAGTTAGAGCTGAAATTAAATTCAAAATAACAAAAATTTTTTAATTTTTTTTCTGTTTTGTGAACAAGTAAAAAACAGAGAAAATCAACTAGTATGGGCTTAAATCACAAAATCCCCAAAACAACACGAAAGGCCAAAGCCTCTACAGAAAAACAAAACGATCACACGGCGAGCTCGGCGATTTTCTTTTCAAGTGAATGCATGTTGCAGTCGAGCACCTTGTCGAAAACCTTGCCACCTTTCCACAGATAGAAGCTCGGGATACTGTTGATACCCCACTTACAAGCCACTTCCATCAACTTGTCTACATCGACTTTCAAAAACACCACTTTCCCATTTTTCGCTGCCAGTTTTGTGCATACAGGAGAAACGTAACGGCAGGGCCCGCACCAAGTCGCGGTGAAACAAACGACAGCGAGGCGAGATAGTTTTGAAGCTGCATTCAGCTTGCTTCTGAAATCCTCGGCAGTTTCAACCTCAATCACTTGTCCTGTCAAGTGTCAACCACACACCATTATTACAAAAAACACCTTTGAGGTTTTAGTGAAATTAGGGAAAGAAAAAAAAAAGGTTTGGCTCCATATTTAGTGTTTGTAAATACCCTAAACCTTGGGGTGGTTTCTGTAATTACAGAATATTTTTTATATGACTGGAAGAAATAGATGCAAAATTCAGTAAGCATACCATCGCTCAGCATACTAGCGAACCCCTGCGAAAATTCCAGATGAAATAATTACGCGATTAGAGGCACATACAAACAGGAAAATCGATGGAAACAATGTGCTAAATGATATTAAGGTTGTAAAAACCAATTCACTTTCGTAGAAAGGAAAAAAAAAAACTAACAATCCCTGTCCTGATTTACTAACTATAGAGACAGTATAATACTACCTTGGATTTCGATATTAATTTTTTCAGCTCCATTTTGAACCGTTAGGAAGTGCTTATTAATTTTTACAATAAAATTTAATTTTAAAGGGTTAACCTGAAATCCTCAGAGCAACATCTAGCAAATATAATGTTTTGAATTTACCTTATTGAGCATCACACCAGTCTCCTCGTCAAAGTCTAACTTTAAAACCATATCGAAATCTATCGTTGCCTCTTCCAATAATCCCAGAAGAGACTTTGCCATACCACGCGCCTTATATGCTCTGGCCAAATCAGGGTCGATCTAGAAAAAAATAGAATCAATACATTGATAATATATCTTGCTCTCGATTAAGGAGTTTTAACAAATCATATATACCCGCAGCGCAGCATTAGCATCTCGCATCACAGCATTCGGTTTGTTCAGTTTAACAAACACTGTGGCTGGAAATGCAAAAAAACAAGTTGATTATACAATTTATTAATCTGCGCTTTATACACGGTTAAAAGAATGAATTACCTCTACTTGCAAATAACATTGCTGACTTTGGATTCAATACGACTGCTTCTGTTAGATGGTGTATGGCTTCATCAAGCTCACCTGGATTCAATAAGCAAAAACAGATCTAAATATTTGAACTCGGAAAAAGAAAATCGAAAAGGATTATATATATATATACCATTAAGGACTGCCTCCATGGCTCTTGATTTTAATATTAGAGCGCCTTCTTTATTTTCTTCGGTCACATTAACAGTAGGGTCTCCCATCTACAATATTGAAAAGGAAAAAAAATAATTGATTTAAATAAGAAAATGATTCAACGTCAGTTTCTTGAATTAATACTCACCCTCACAGGAGGATTGTTGCCGGGCTCCATAACAACCCGTGAAATATCACGTTGCGGCGCCTTTCTTTCACCCTGTGTCAATGGTCATTGCTCATTGGAAACATTATATATAATAATAAATGTAATAATCACACAAAATTACAGTAATTCTTACACGCTTTTACCAGAAAAGTGCAGCGGCGGAAAATCTTGATTCACTAAAGGCTCAACAGGAAATTGCAGTCAACACCTAAACCTAAACGAATGTGAAATACCCAAAATACCCAGAAGCCTCCATACGAACATCTGGCGTGCTAATCCGGACGGAGAAGAATTACACGATCAATCCAGGCAGGCAGGCATCTCGATAGAATCCCATTTTAATGCAGAATCCAATCTCTTGACCTTTACTATCATTCGAATAAAGCACAAATAATAATACGAATAAAAAAGAGTCGAAATTTGGTTAGCAACAGTAGCATGATCAATGAAGCAAGTCTAGTATATCATTTTAAGCTTCACCTCTCCCAAATGATCTGCTTTGATTATTTCCCTATACGAAAAATTATCGCGTAAATGTAACTATGGGTATCCGACAAAAGAAACAAAATCTGTTTTCAGATGTGCTTTCCAATTTTGTGGGCTGCTGCAGAATCAAGCATGAATCCTAATTCCAAGAATCAAGTGCAGTTAAAGTAAAAATAAAAATGAATCAGAGATAAAATTGATAATCAAATTCTTTGCTTAGCTCCAAAATTTCAATAATATGGCTGAATCAGAGAGAAAATAAAATGTAAGCCTGTTCTTGAACTGACTAACTGACTTTTAAAATCTGGGGCCATTGCCATAAGACGGTGTTGTATCAATCCAAGAAAAGGAAAAATATGTTGTATTATAGTATTAAATCTTTATTCTGGAGCATGTCATATTTATGAATAATAAAACTTTAATCTGCTAAATACAAAAATAAAATAAAATAATAGCAACCATTAATAAATAATATACTCACAAGACACAAGTTAAAAGAGTAAAACCAGTAGACATTAACAACACAGTTACACAATGCATCATAATCAAGACTCAAGATTTGTTGTTTTAAATATGAAGAGTAACAACAATGTTCAAGATACTATAGACTAAAGAAAAAGAAAAAAACTATCCTGCATGCTTCGCAATATACATTTCAAGCGTCTTCTTGTCGGTCCCAACGACCTTATCGACCTCTTTACCGTTTTTGAGGAAGAAGAAACAAGGGACACTGCTCACATTCCATTCGGCGGCTGCTGCATCTGATGCCTTGTCGATATCGACTTTCAGAAACACGACTTTCGGATACTTTTCTGCGAAGCTCGTGAATGCGGGAGAAATAGTCCGGCAGGGCCCACACCATGTCGCGGTGAAATATAAAACCGCTAGCCGCGATGTAGTTTTAGCAGCATTTAGCTTATTTTTTAGCTCACTGGAAGATTGAATCCCAAGTACTTGTCCTGCCAAGCAAACCAGGACACACAGAAAAAATCAAAAAATCGTATTATTAATCATTAATAATTATTTTAAATATTTCCAGTAATCCCCTTGGGTATTTGTTTGTATGGAAATTTAACTCTTGTCAAGGGGGATTTGTGCAGTTTGTAAATATATGACAATGTCAATTCGGAATCTGTGATTCTGAAAGATAAATGGATTTGATTCGAAATATACTAAAACCCAAGTGTAATTTGTAACTATCCCAAATAATTGTTAGCAATTCCTTTTTTAAAATCTCTTCCCTGTATTATCTACCTCGTACTAGAGTCTAGATAGAAAACAAAAAATGAATAAACATACCATCTTTTAAGGCAGATGCAGCTTCAGATTCCTGAGAAAAAAACAGAAGAAGAAATTAACTAGGAATACAACTTGGTAAACAAAGAATAAACGTCAAATTCCATTATATATAGTATAATATAAAAAACGAATACAACCATGATGTAACGGAATTTGCCACAGAAGATATTGAGTATCGACAAATAAACAAGTGAAATGATAAAATTAATAAAAATACTAACCCGATTCCTCTGTCTTTCAAGCGTGATTTTTTTCATCTCCTTTTCTATTCTCAAGAGTTTGTACTTTCGGCGATGCTCTTCAATTTTGTTCGCATTGGGTTCAACCTGAAATATTCTAAGCAAAGTCTGTTAGGGTCTGACCTTTTTAATAACATACTACACGAGTTGAAACAAAAAAAAGGAACCACCAGTTGCATTTTGAAATGAAATAAATATTGCCTTTTTCAGAACAAAGCCAATTTCCTCGTCAAAATCCAAGTTGGATGCCTTGTGCAAATCAGAAACAGACTCTTTCCAAAATCCTAGCATCGCCCTAGCCATTCCTCGTGCTTTGTATCCTTTGGCTGAGTCGGGGTTGATCTAACACAAGGTGCACGTTTAATTAATACGGGATGACAGCAAAAATGACCCTGAGGTTTGCCCAAATTAAGTATTAATATTGAAAATATACGAATAAAAAACAAAAAGACATAACTAATGTTGAAAATTACAAACACCACCCTCGAGGTTACACACATCTTACATTTGCATCTGTCGTTAGTGGGGCTAACTAGGGAAGGGATAACTGACGAGGACCAAAATTTATGACCACACGAGTTGAGAGCAGGTACTTATATACGGTATTTTTTAAAATGCAGGTATGGGGTCTAACGAACGTTGCTCTATTCATTTAATACTTTGGGATATTAGAACACTACCCTTAAGTATGGCCAATCTTGAGGTCACACTAGCCATACATTTTACAGCTACCATTAGCGGAGAGCGGAGTCAAAGAAAACTGTTGATGTGATCAAGTTTTTAAAACTGCACCCCTCATTTCTTTTTGAAATATTACACAAAACCCTTGCAATTTGCAATTTCATCCTGTATTTTTTTATGAAAATACCATGAAAATGTAATATATTTGATGACGACAGTATATTTCATTATGTCAACTAACGATTGACAAGGAAAACTATGTGAACAGGATCAAACCTTTTTCAACGTTAGCTGATCTATTGTGTACATACTACAAACCTCAGGAATTTTTTGTAATAATAGTAATATTATTCAAGGTGGTCAATTATTTAAGCAAGCATCAGTAATAGAGCTTCCTCAAAGAGATTGTTAAGTAGAAAAATATGTGTGTATATATACCTGTAAAGCTTCATTGGCATCTCGGATTGCAGCATTTGGTTTCCTTAGTTTGATAAAGACGCCGGCTGTTGGAAGTTTTCAGATGAAAACCAGAGCATATAGGTAAATTATGCAGCATCTTATAGGATTTTTGGTGGTTAACATGTCAGTGTCTAGCACAGTTACCTCTATTAGCATATAATATTGCCGACTTTGGATTCAACATGATTGCTTCCGTCATATGATCTATGGCTTCATTATACTTGCCTGAAATTCATACATTAACAGGTGGATGAGCTTATTATTTTTTCAAGAAACAGAATATTAGTACAATGGGATAAATGAAAGTTGGATGTTTTATTCTTGTAATTAAGTCAAGGGTGTGATTTTTCATCATCATTACATACGAGCACGAGAAATTCGATAAAGTATGTACCATCAGCTACTGCATCCATAGCTTTTGCTTTCGATAACTGAGCAGCTTCTCGATTTTCCTCTGTTACTTCAACAGAAGGGTCTCCCATCTGCAATAACACAATAAACAAAAACATATACTGTAAGTACTACCATTACAGTACTACTTAAAATCGGCTAGTTCATACATTAACCTTTTGGGGAGGGTCGTTTTCGGGCTCGATAACATCGGAATCATCCAACTCGACATCGGATTCAACAATGTCCTCACTGGAAGCATCTCCATGAGTCTCCCCTTCTTTACCCTGCATCAGGATGGGGAAAACTGGATAAACCCTAATCATGTAACATTCCCAATTTCGAGCAGTGCCAGAGAACCACAGGAAATAAAAGAGCTGCTTAAAGAGGGCTTACCGATTTTCCGGGCTCAGGAATTCGGGCGCCATGTCTGAATCAAAAATCAAAAACAAAATCAGTTCCATTTGGCGAAATTCGGGTTCATAAGATCAGGTTACGAGAGACATAACAAAAAGGATAAAAACCTCTCGAGAAACTTCTTGAAGAAGGACAAAGATGGTTCGTGTATAACCGATGGGTCTCGTTTGCAAAGCTCCACGAAGGATTTCATCTCTTCGATATCTTCCGCGTCCATTTCTCTCTCTTCTTATTACGACTGACAGTTTTTTCAGTAATCCTTTAGGAAGTTTTCAAGTTTTTTAGAGTATTTATGAAAGGGTAATGCCACACCCCAATTAATTAATCTATTAATCAACACCACTACTACTTTCTTAAGAAGTGGTGTTAAGAAGTGGTGTGTTAATTAAAAATAATAAATAATTTAAATAATAAAAAAAGTAGGGTGTAAATTTGGCACTGCTGGCCATTTAAATTGATAAAATTGTTAATATTTGATTAAAAAAAATGTATTTTTAAGTTAAAAAATAAAGTGACTGATTTATGAGTAAAATTTAAAAAATAAGTTAGTTAAAGTAAGTAAAATTATATTTTAAAATTAAAATAAATAAATATTTATTTATTTTTTTGAGATGTTTCAACTAGTGTGAGACATAATTAGTATAAAATTGTTCAGAGTGACTGATGAGTATGTCTTTTGTTTTGAAGCTTGACAGTCTAACATTAATGTTTTATTTTTTTAAATTATTACTTGGACCCCTACCCCATGCTAATTTACATGGTCCCCTTTTCAATATTTAAGCATTTCATTTTTTTCAACCCTATTTTTTTTCTTTTTTTTTTCTCCCAGTTTTTTCTCTCCTACCTACCGTATGCACATACGATACAAAACTCTCATCTCTGAGCGGCGTTGGACGGGATTAATCGGCGAAAGTCGGCGGCAATCATATCGTAACTGACGGCGGTGGCGGTCTCCTTTTCGTTCACATTCTCCTTCTCCTCGGCGGGTGAATTCGGTTTCTGCAGCGGCCGCGTACGCCACGGCGGGTTTCGATGGGTAATTCGGCCGCGAACAAACGCGACATCGGCTTTCGACGGCGATCTCTTCTACGTTTCCGATCTCTGCGTCGTAACCACGATCCTAATTTCAATTGGTATGTAATTATGCTGTGCAATTACATAATTTGTTGTTGATTTCAGAATTAGGTTTTGACGGCGATTTCAATTGCTGCGATTTCAACTCTATTTCTTCAATTATTCCGTATTTTTTTGTTTGAAGTTAACAATTATTCGACTAATCATAACGTTTTGGCAAATGTCAATGTCCAAACGACTTTGTTGCTTCTGAAAGGGTAAATGTAAGCTAATAAAATCTTAGGGACGTTTTTCTAATTTTGAAAGTTCGCTGGGTCTTTTTGTAAAAAAAAATTAAACTCAAGGGTTGTGTTTTGGTGACAATTTGTCTTGTTCATGTGTGGAAACATTTTGTTGTATTGGGTTGTAGGGAGAAAAGGGGGCACATGTTCTTGTTGTTCCGGAACTTGTCGACTTTCTCACATCGTCATTGGATAAGGTGTGTGTTTACTTAATTTGATTTCATCAGTATGAATTCTCTGTTTATGTGGTTTCTCTATCAGTTGAGATTTTACTGTCATCTGATATGTTTCCCTTTGCATTTCAACCAGTGGTAATAGTATTGGTCAATCAGTGGACGAGGATAGGTTTCGACAAGATGATTGAACACTCGCAGTTGGTCGAGGTAACTTGGGCTATGTCGTACCAGGCACTGTGCTTTTCGTGCGGATACTTTGCGTACGATCAGTTGGACATGCTGCTCTACCGGTTGTACAGTGGCTTAATCCCTTCGATTCTAGTGCATCACTTGGTACTCCTTGTTTGCTTTACTCTCGCATTGTATCGGAAGGTCACAATCAACTACCTCATCCTCACTCTCATTTGCGAGGTAGGACTTGAATTTTCAACATGAAACTTCAGTTTGTCACTTATCATAATATTAGAACTAGCTGGATTTGATGTATCTATGCAAATACCCCATTTTCTTTCAAAATTACAAGATCAAGAAGTTATACAAGTTATGCTGCGATTCCACAAATATTATGTAGAGCTGTGTGAAATTGTTGTGATTTCGTTTCCCTGCTCTCTTTTTTGGGCTAAATGCTAATGACTTTGTTGATAGGTTCGGGGTGTGGAATAAAATAGATGACATATCAAATTTGTTCATAGTTTAATGAAAAACTACAAAATGGAATGTAATAGATTCCATATTTATCTCATTATCTTTTTCTCTTTTTTTTTGGTTCTAAATAATTACATTATATTCTATTTACAATAAACACACACACACACACAAGTGGGCTTTGTGGAATCGCTTTGGACATCGTATACAGGGCTTCATGAGCCTAGTCTTGCTGCCTCAGAATTTGAACATAAAAATGCAATGGCTTTAGCCATTCTACCACTTGGTACATTACTCTTTCAATGATGTTGATACACATGAAAAGTCTTGTAATATTGTTCTCTAAAGGAGCCGTGTTTAGTGCGAGGCCACCCAAAAAGAGCTATATTTGGAGCTTAGAGATTGTATATGGAGATTTTTAAAATATGCATTTTCACTGCCATCTCTAATTAATGGTCCCAATTATCAAAAGTATGAACTTGTAATCTGTATCTTATGCCATGTCGCTTCTTCTAATGTTATACGTATTTTAAAATGATTTGTGTGTTATCACTTGACTATCACTTGAAGTTCATTATACACTTACATTTTCCAAGTATGTTTAGACGGAGAATCTATGTGGGATACAAATATTTGACAAAAATGATAATGATTTAGTTGGTGTGGTTGTTCGATTTGAAAATGACGCTTTTGAGTTATATAATGATTATGCGCTTATGATTTGGTTGGTGTTTTCTGTATTCTACTGTTATAAGTAGTGAGTTCTACACTATTTTATATTGAACTCTATTGTGTTATTAATACCTTTCTGCTGTGTTTTTTTAGGATGACGAGGGTAGTTACGTTGTACACCCTAGTTCTGAAGATCAAATATTAGAAGTTGTTTCTCCGAATACAAGTTCCAGAGTCTCCGCAGCGTTATATGATCCTGTCTTATGATTATTTTGTTTTTGTGGTAACATTGTTATGATGATATTGACATTTAGTAAAAGTTTGGAATAAAGAGATTAAAAACAATATAGAAAAGAATGTACAATAAATAGAGTAAAGTTCATCTAGAGATTTAGTAGAATTTTACTGTTGATTGAGTAGAAATAAAAAATACAACTAGTTCATCAATCTAAATAACATTTTAGAATATAACTAGTTCATCAAATCTAAATAACATTTTAGAATATACTCTGCTGTATACTGAGTTCTACTCGTTTTTATACCGAATTCTACCCTGTTTGTTTGAGTCTTATATTGAATTATACAGAACTCTGTTGTATACTGAGTTCTACTCTTTTTTATAATGAATTCTACTCTGTTGTATACTGAATTCTACTCTTTTTTATGCTGAATTCTACCCCGTTTTGTTTGAGTCTTATACTGAATTCTACCTTGTTTTGGTTGAGTCTTAATTCTTAATTTTTTTTAGTTAAATATGTTTTTTAAGTTATACTCTGTTGTATACTAAATTCTACTTTTTTTATACTGAATTCTACTCTTTTTTAATACTAAGTTCTACTCTTTTATTTTTGGGAATTCAAATTTTGATACATTTTTACGATGTTTCATATTGAGTTCTAAATAGAGTGGATATAGAGTTTCTTTCAAAATTGAATGCTTCTAAAAAGAAAAAAGAAAACCTAGATTATAATCACGAATTCAAGAAGCAAATAAAAAGATTAACCAAAGAGACGTGAAAGAAATAATTAAAATTATAAAAGCTTACTAGGGATGAAAACTTCAATCGAGTCACAAGTATTTTTATCCAAAAATTCCCAACAAACCAAATCAAAGTTACAGTGAATGAAGCGAATCCACTAATCCTAAGCAATTGAGAAAACGATGTTGAAAACATCTTATTCAAGTTTAAAGCAATTGAGAAAACGATGTTGAAAACATCTTAATCAAGTTTAGAGAGCTCCCAAAAGTATGCGTCTAAGAATAATGAGAAGTAAAAAAAGCGTCTCTAAACCTAGGGTGAAAACCACTTTTACATAGTTTAGAAAATCCAAAGTCAAATCGCGGTCAACGGCTGAAAATTCCCATCGGGCGGGCGCTTGGCAAAAATCTGAGGTTCTGAAGTTGGACCAGGCGGGTGCCAGGTACGCTGGCGCGGCTCGATACGTGTGCAGCTGCTCGAATTTCCTCATATCTTCTTCGTCCGAACTCCAATTGCCTTGATTCAAAGTTCTCCGGAATCTAGACTTCAAGAGCTTCGCGTCCATATATATTACAACCTATGATTCCCGGTGAGCAATAGCAGATTTTGACGTGAAGTTACTGCACTTTTCCAATTTGCTTTGTCACTTCGTTTTAGCTCGATTGTGATCGTTTCTTCGACCTTTTTAGCTCATAAATGCTCGAATACCTGCATACTCAACATAACGTCAAACCTACCATATCCATGAAGAAAACACACACAAATGAACGACACAACTCACACACAAATGATCTAAAAGAAATGACACATAAGCGGATATCCCGGTGTTTTCTAGTGCTTCTAGAAGTGGGGAACCGCCTTCCCTGTCCGAAAGTTCGAATCTATTGCTAGCGTCTCTAAGGAAGGAGAGCCACTTTTCGGGATTCCAAAACAAAGGTTGATGCATTACATCTGTAGCCTTCAGCCTGTCACGATTCAAATAAAAATACGATTCATGTTACAAACTACCCATGTGGTTTAGCCTGATTACAAAGATACAATCTAGTTTCGAAATGCCTGTGACAATTGCAACAACATTAAGCGGTTTCTCACAATTACAAACAGCTTCATAAAATTTAGTTTAATTACAATGAAATCCGATTATATTTGCTAATTACAATTTCATCAGAGGTTTATGGGCAATTGAAAACATATTCCATAGTCTTTTGCAATTGTTTTAAAAATACCTCCTCTACGGGTGAATGGTGTAAAATGGAAAAAACTCGAGAGAAAGTATCTGTAATTTTAAGAGAATCAATAATTAATAGTAATTAATTATACAAAAAGAGTAATTTTTGCGAAAAGTGGAGATTCACAAATATAGAAGGCTTGTAGATGCAAAATATCTTGGATCAAATGAATATAAATTATGCCATGTCTAATTGATTATGCCACGAAATCTGTGGTTAGTAAGGCATTACCTCAAATCTTGGTTATGGTCCAGCAATCGGGAGATAAGATCAGTAGCTTTAGGGATATGATCGATTAAAAACAGGTCATTCCGATTGATGAACACACCTAAGAATATTTCAAATGAGCAGTGTGAAAAAAGGATTGCAGTAATCACTTAGTTGCTTCAATCTCCAATCAATCAAGGTTATTTTTTCAACCAAATCAAATTTTACAAGCACCAATTAACTCAAAGAAAAGGGAGAAGCGATACCTTTGGTTTCGAGCGGCGAGATTGAGGAGCGTGAGTAGAGCAGCCTCGCAAGCGACGAGAGGAATGAACTATGAAGTATTGAAGCGAGCGGCTCAACAGCTCCGGCGGCGGCAAAGCGGCATCGCACTCCGGACTTGGAATCGACAGTGGAGCACTTCCTCACCAACCGCCTCGATTTTCTCTCTCAGATCTCCACCGTTCAGCACCCGAAGCCACCGCGAACGCCCTGAGATCCAATCTGGAACAAGTCCTCGCTCAAGTCCACCATAACGAGCGGCGGCGATGAAGAGACAACGCGGAAGCGGATCTGGTGGACGACGGAAACCCCTGCTGCCGGAGCGGGCGCGGGACTCGATTGGGAAGAGAAGAACGGCGGTGTCGACGGTGCAGGGGATAGAGGCGGCGTTCACGGCGATGAATCGGATGGAGGCTGCGACGGTGCGTCGGAAGGAGATTTCACCGCGGCGAAGATGAACAGTCCTACGGTTACGGCGACCACCGCGATCGATCGAGATCGAAGAAACCTTGGTTCAGCAGCCTGAGAGATGAGATGAGAGACATAATAGATTGAAACGTTCGCGTGCGTATAAGGGCCGATTTTTTTAGGCCCAAATTAGTTTTATATTTGGTTCGGGGACCATGTAGATCATATGAACCCCTACCCCATGGTATAGGCTCCCTACTTACAGTAATTGGAGTGGAAATAGCGCTGTATAGTATCTTAATTTATTAATTTACACGTTAAACTTTATAAAATATATTATAGTTTCTTTTATTATTATTATTTAAAGTATTTTTAATTATATAATTACAAAAAAAAGAGTAAAATAATTATTAATAACCACCATCATATTTAAATAAAAAAAGAATATTTGTAGAATATTACTTAAATTTATAATTAAAAAAATTTAATTATAACTAATTATTGAAATTTACGCTTTTCCAAAAACAACTCTAGAATGATTAGAACATATGTGGATCAATAAAGTCCAAACTTCATCAACCTAAACAAAAAAAATTGAGAGAAAAACTAAGTACACATTTTCATTTTTTGGATATCTTCTTTTAATACACACTTTAAAAATAATTTTTTTTCATTTTTTTTAAAATACAATATAACTTATAATTTATTCAATTACTTTTTTAATTATTAATTACAACTATTTTATTTTTTCTTTTACAAATAATTTTTTACCTTAACTTTTCATCAAAAAATCAAAAAATATACTACATCTATCTCAAGTCAATAGTCACATTTTCTTCATAAATAACAAAAAAAGTGTGACTATTAATATGAGACGAAAGTAGTAATTTATCTTAGTTTATCTTCCCATCAATTAGTGCATATATTAAAAAATTAATACAATTTTTTTCTATACTTCAATACTTCAAATTATATTTTTTCTTCCATCCATTCAATATTAAAAGTTCTATTTTGCTTCGTTTCATTGAAAGAATTTTTTTTTACTCATAAAAATAGTCAAATTTTCTCTTTTAGTTTGCTACAACAAAAGTTTGTTACAAAAAATGTCAATCCAACATGAAACTGTGAGTTGACCTGAAAAAAATGTAAGGTTAGAGTCGAATATTTTCAGCTCGAAAAAATCAAAATTAAATTGGAACGAACAGAAAGAGCTCAAAAAAACGAGTAAACTAGCTCGACAACCTAATTTATTTCACTATATTAAAATTTATTTTAAGTATCAACACAAATTGTAATTTTAAATATTATATGATAATTATTTAAATTTCAAGCAATTTAATTATTATAATTTAATTTTAAACTTAAATGTGTATTAATAAATTATACTTTTATTATAATTATTAATTTTATCAGTCCGATGGGCTAGCTCCAAATTGGTTGAAACCGAAAAAATTAAGATTAGGGCTACTAATTTACGATTCAATTTTTTTTTAGCTCGAGACGAAATAGTCTGAACGACTGAATCAAAACTGAGTGAGAGGACTCGATTGACATCCCTTTGTTACATACATACAATAAGTTACTATATTTTAAGTTTTCATGTAAACAAGTTAGAGATTCATTTTGAGGGATAAATTATTTTCTAATTTTCATGTCAAAATGTTGGTTCATTTTGTTGTGGGAGTAGAATGATATTTGAAGAAAAGTAAGAGAGTAATTGTGGAATATCCCTATATTTAGACTAAACCCTTGGGGTAGTTTTGTAATTATCCCTATAAAATACTTGAAGAAAAGTAAGGAGAGTCATTGTGGAATATTCAAAATTTTACTACTAAAGAGTAAAGATACAAGCACCTCTTTTATATTTAGACTAAACCTTAGGAGTAGTTCTGTAATTATTCCATTGCAAAACACAGGGGAAAGACAACAGAAGATAATGAAACATATGTTAAGCAAAAGATATGTTTTTTTACAAGTTATAAAAAATACAAACATAAGGTGATGCTGGTAAGTAAAATCTATACATATTTACTTTGGGACTGCAAAACCCTAATACACTCATTTCATACACAACTAAACATACAATGTAAGAAAAAAAAATGTGTGATCTATTTCATTTGCAACTTGGCTAAATCCACATGTGTAAACTATCTAGCTTTTGTTACCACCTCAAGGTTTCTTACTGCAGTCGCCGTATGGATTCGCAGCTATCGCCCTGAAATAGAAAAAAAGGTCGTTCTTAAAGTCTAGTCGAGAAGGTGTGCTCGGTTGCAAACAAGGAGACGGCTTCAACATCAATAAAAGCTGAAATGAAATTACCTTTCCTTGCGCTTCTGCATAAACCGAGCCAAAGATCTGTTTCGGAACTGAGGCACAGCGTCTGAAAGAAAAATCGAGAGAGATGTAAATGCACGCGCCATTATATATATATATAGAAGGGGACAAATTAAAAGAAGATTCAAAAGAAACTAGAAAAGGAACCTGCTGAAAGGGGAGCAGCTCCTAGTGAGTGGCCTACTCTCTGAGGCTGGTCAGTTTTCGAAGAAGACAGAACAACATTGGATGGCTTTACGAGATTCGTATCATGACTAGCAACAGACAGAGAGACACTAAACGAGTTTGCACGGGCTGGGCTTGAACAATGTGGTGTTGGGCGATTACTATAGGCCTGTGAAACACTGACTGGGTTCGTTAAGGGAGCTGGGCTAGAGCAATGCGGTGTTGGACTATTATTACACGACTGTGAAACACTGATCGAGTTCATTATGGGAGCCGGGCTAGAGCAATGTGGTGTTGTGCTATTATTATGAGACTGTGAAAGACTGATCGAGTTCACTAAGGGAGCTGGGCTTGAACGAACTGGTGTCGGGCTATTTTTATATGACTGTGAAACACTGATCGAGTTCATCAAGGGAGATGGGCTGGGACGATGTGGTGTCGGGCTATTGTTATAAGACTGTGAAACACTGATCGAGTTCATCAAGGGAGCTGGGCTTGGACGATGTGGTGTTGGGCTACTGTTATAAGACTGTGAAACACTAGCCGGGTTCATTGAGGGAGCCGGAGTTGAACGATGTGGTGTCGGGCTATTTTTATAAGACTGTGAAACACTGATCGAGTTCATTAAGGGAGCCGGACTTGAACGATGTGGTATTGGGCTATTATTATAAGACTGAGAAACACTGGTCGAGTTTATTATGGGAGCCGGGCTTATACGATGTGGTGTTGGGCTATAGGACTGACTGACAACAAAACCTTCGAGTGCGTTGGGCTTAGGAATGGGAGCCTGAACAGGAGCCGGAGGCTGTGTTGCGGCAGTAAAAGTCATAGAGGGCCCATTACCAGCCAACAACATAATAGCTTGAGCCTATAACAATGGAGGATTCAAATTATTACAATAAACGAGATGGATCAAGAAAATGAATAAGAAAAAGGCTGTAACCGATAGATATTGAAAAATTATTTGTGATCATATATTCATATTAAAACTTCAAAATTAAGGTGTACCTTCTCAGGCGCGACATTGTCATAGACACAAACTGATCCATTATAAAACAAGGTCAACTGGGCAGGGGCCCCTGCAACATTAGAAGCATTCCTGAAAAAACAAAGACGTGTTATTTTTATTATCTTTTTTCTTAAGGAATTAAGTTTTATGTTCTGTGTCTTTTCTTAGCATACCTTAAATCGGTGGCTCCAACAAACGAGTTGTTAGAAGGCCTAGCTGGAACAGCAGCAGGTGGTTGTGAGCTGGCGGAGCCTATCAGCTTCTGCCTGGCGTTAGCAATTACTGAGTTGTGCATAGAATTTGTCGCGGCAGATGAAATTGTCAAGTTAGTTTGACTGATCATCGAACGGTGAAATGGATATGTGTCAGGTGGCTTTGTAGGATAGGTTGTCATTGTGCAACGAACACCAGCTTGACTCGCAATTTTTTTCTGGAAAAAAAGAAAAACGATTATAATTAAAACAAAGTACAATAAAGAAAACAAGTTTAATCATTCTTGGAAATTTTGTAGTTCAAAAGGCTAAAGATAGAAAAGGAATTCATAACTAACCTGCGAAGAATCAAAAGCTTCGTCTACAGTTTTTAAGGATGCTGAACGTGCAAGAGAGTCAAAGCCAGACTTGTGCTTCTCTTCCTCAACACCATGGAAGGATAATAGAGAAGAAGAAGAATCCTTCTTTGAAAACGGCCACTGCAGTTGCATTTGTAAGCTTTTCACTGGAGCTGCAGAATTCGAAAATACGAAAAAAGACGTGTTAGTCTCGCAATCTATGGCCAAATAATTTCCCCAAGTACAAACAAGTCTTTTGTTTGTCTTGTTTTCAGTAAGCATACAATCTAAAGGAGGAAAGAATATGGAAAACTCCATTTAGTCAACACACTTTAAATATAGCACATCCAAAGTAGACTTTGGAAATTTGGAGACATCCTTTATTAGTTTATTCCTCTTCTGTCTGCTATTGTATTAGGCATCGATGCATGACGTGTGCATGACGAACTGATGATGTCATTTATTTCTTATAGGATGTGATGCTTTTAAATTTGCTGCTATACAAAAATATAATCAACACAATAACCAAAACAATAATAATAAAGAGAAATGAGATAGTTTCTAAAAATCCATGTGCATTTATATAAGCTCCACTTGACAACTGGTGGTATGTATCCTCGCCTCTTTTTTGTTGCTGAACATAAACGTGCTGTAGATCTACTAGAAGGCAGAAGTTGGTATAGCAAGTGAACTCCTAAACCACTAGAAACTGTCACCTAAGCTACATTGTAAAGAGACATTTGACTCCACATGTCCGCTAAATAGTTCTGAAGTAGTAAGACGATTAATTAAAGGTGCTGTAAGTGAATACTTGTTCCATGGTTCCCTCGGTATAGACTGAACGGGCTATGAACCTTTTCGATTATCAGTATTAGCTCGTTCAATTAAAATTAAATTAGTTATCATGGGTATTGAAGCCCCGTGTTTCCTTTTGGTTTCTTTGAGCTGCTAAATGCAGATTTATAAACAACAACAGCAAAAATCCATTTAATCAACTTCAAACCATGTTCCGTTTTCAAGTCTTCTTCTTTACGCACTTTGATTATATATATATGCAACTAAAGTCAATTCAGTTTCTCTAGAGTGTTTGGGAAAGAAGAAAAATCTCAACTCTAAACAAATAAAAAAACAATTTTTTTTTCTAGATAAGAACAGAGTTATTTACCAATTTACTGTGCACAAAATAAGTGTAAAAACCATAAATTAAGAATAAAAAAAAAGTACCAGCATCTTGGGTTTCTTCAGAAGGTCCCTGCTTCAACCCCAATCCCATGAAATCCCTCTCCATATTCACCTCAAAAACAGTACTCAAGAAAAAGAAAAGACAATCTTTTGCCAACAGCAATCCTATGTTTCCTGTGTAGTAAAACAGCAGAAAGAAGAAATCCCAGTTGGGGTGTTAAAGATTTGAAGTGTTAGGTTGTTGGTGGTGATGATGGGAAATAGGGAGAAGTTGGAAACAGAAAGAGAGAGAAATAAGGCCCGGCTTTTAGATGCAATGAAACTGCACTGGTTCTTGGTTTGGTTGCACCATAAAAAAATGGAAGTGGACTTTGTAGTATTTTTATTTTTTTATTTGCTAGTGTTATTATTAAATTAGTTAATACTTTTCTCGTGGTAATATTGCATAAACCGGCTATGCCTGTTCCCGGTTATCTGGAAATAGACTTAAATTAATGTTTTTCAAATAAGTAATACTTCTCTAGAAAATATTTTTTGAAAAAATTATAATATACTTTATTTTTTTGAAGTGTGTCAATTATTTTGAGAAATATTCATCTTCTTCAGAATAGTAATCACACATTCTTCAAAATTGAATTCTTATAACAATAATTATATTTAAAAAATTACAAGTACTTTCATTGTTTTAAGAAATTTGGTAGAATTTTATTAACAGTTTTATTTTTTAATTTACTTTTGTTTTTATTTATTTATTTATTCTAACTGAAATATTTTTTATATTTTATTTTTTGATAAAAAAAATTAAAAATCAAGATTTAAAAAAAAAATTGTGATTAAAGAAGTGTGACTGTTTATGAGTATCAATAAGGCCAAATTGACATTATAAAATTTCAATTTATGAACAAAATTAATTATAACATGGCCTCACTATCTCTTTCATTTTGTCTTTTTCACCACATGTTTCATATTTTATAATGCTAAGGCCAACTTGATGGGTGTAACAAGTTGTCTTGTGCTTACATGACTATTATAAGTATAATAGTCACATGCTTATTCATACCGTACCCAAGGACCATAGCTACCGGACAAAAGTAGTATTTTTTAATTTAATTTAATTTAATTTGGAGGTGATCCTTCGTCATAATTACATGCAAATTTATATTTATTAATTTATTTAAGTTTTAATTTCCTTTTTCTTTTTTTATAAAAAAAATGAATCACTGAGCTATGATAATTTATAACAATAACTAATACGAGTATTTAATTAGCATTGTATTCAATCAAGAATTGGAATTTGATTCTACCTTTTTACTTAATTTAGAGTTGACAATGAACATTTAAAGTTTACAAAATGTTAGAGAAGTTATAATAAACTCTTCAAATTAATGTATTTATTTTATAAAGTATACATTAATAGTTTCAAATAAACTCTTCAAATTCGTGCAGTTATGTGAAATAAGTACGCGTCATAAACTTTAGAAAAGACAAGAGATTAGAAGATCAGAAGAAAAGTACTGTAAATGGTTTGCCTAAGAATATTTGCAATTTCTTAACAAAAATCTCCTGCAATTAATAAATTATATATTGAAAGGCCATTAGTAATCTTCAAAGGTAGTTGGGGTATCTTGTAATTAAGCTGAACTTCATCGTACATTTTGTAATTTATTTCCTAAGAACAATGCACGCACAACATTCTTGTCAAGAAAGATATGCAGCAATAAAACTGATAGAAAACAGCGAATACAGAAACTGAAGCAAACATAGTACATACCAGCGAAGATTTAAGGATAATTACAAAACTATCCCTGAGGTTTACTCTTAATACCAAAAAAACTTACTTATCTTTAAAAAGTTGCGAAATAACCCCTCCTAAAGTGTTGAATATTTGTTTATTTTAAAAGATGCTGGTTTTATTGGTAATAACTAATATACGGAGTACTAACTAATTATAAGGCTGAACCTCAGGGGTAGCTTTTGTAATTTACCCAAAAATAAGGTCTACCCAGAACTTAGCACCCCATATATTTGACCTGTCTAGTGGCCAGAAACACCAATCCAGACTCCAGGTTAATAGCTAGCTTCCAGCTGTTGACTCTAGAAAACCAAATTCAGACAACTTACGGCTTCCCTATTCATCCTGTATACTGCAGCTTCCAAAAGCATCTTCCTTGATAATCATAATCATAGTCATAATCCATTGTAAGCATCTCACCAACCTAAAGTAAAAAGACTAATATTTTAGGGGTATGTTTGGTAATCATTCCATAAAATAAAAGTACTACAATAACCAATTAAAAAAAAGTACTTTCATTATAGTAGTGTTGACTGCTGAGTTCAGTCGGGCCAATATCTAAAGCTGCAAGATTGCGTACCTTCCAAAGGTTTAGACCGAGCTTGAGGTCATTACATTAGAGCCAACTCCATTCTTTGAGCAACCCTTAGAGCTTAAAAACTCTCTTGGTAATAATGTGAGACTATTAATTGGATTTTGCATGACAAGGTAAAACCTCACGGGTACTTAACAACAATAATAAAAAAACACTCTTGCCTCGAGTATTCTTGCAAGAGATGAAGAAAAATCTCTAATACTAGTTCCTCTGCCTGAAGTTTACTTGAGCAACGGAAACAAAACGATTTTTCGCTCTAGAACTAGAATTAGTGAACACGAAAATTTTCTAATGAATACAAGAAATATGATATATTTTCAACTCTGCAACACAAGCTTTCCACCAAAAGATAATAAAATTTCCAAAGGCCAAACTTCATTCACAGTGATGGTCTCTAAACACAATTGCAGTATGCAAATACTGTATTAATCATTTTTTCAGAAGAAAATTAAAAACTTATTCCATGGAAAGATGTTATATAGCTCCCATTCCATCAACTAGTAAACTATATTAAAATACTACTCTGATAGAATAGAACAACATTAATGCCGATTGAGCGTCAGGTGCAAGAAATAGAAATTGGGATTCAAGCCTGGAAAAATTAAATGGCATATTTTCAATAATTTAAAATAAAAAAAATTAAACCAACCTTTTGGGGTTTTAAATTGTTACACAAAATACTTGTAGCACCAAATCGTTGACTCATTACTAGAAAAAATAGCAGTGTCGTAGAACTTGCGTAAAACTTCCGAGCACTATCCATTAAATTACAAACACTAGAAAGTATCAAATATTGAAAATTACAACATCATTTTATTTAACAATTTCAAAATACAGAATATCTAAGCATAAATTCAAATTAATAAATGGTTATACATTTTGGCCGAATCTTACACTAACAAGATATGGATCATCAAGGATGGTAAAGGGTTGGGAAAGAATACAAGAATTAAAAATTGGAAGCGAAAAAAACTAAAATAATCACAAGCCAGCAGACACCAACCCATGCAACATGACAATACCAATGAGAACATTGTCATCATCAATGACAGGCAAGAACTGAACCGGAGACGGTGGAGATTCCATCTTTTGCATGGCTTCAGCTGCCATTGCATCGGGACTAATTGTCCTTGGGTTTCTGAAAAACATAACCACATCAAGATTTTTTTAATTTTCTCAACAAGAAAATTAATTTGTAAAAGTGGTTTAAACCAGAAATATAAAACACCCTCCCCGACCCAACAAACAAGAGGAAAATAAATAGTCTAAAACACCCTACCCTACTTTTAGATTCAACTGAATTAAGCATAATTATATGCATAAAATGACATTGGACTTTACTAAAAGCTACTTTGATTAAGCCAAAAGGTTGGAAATTACATTTTTCAAGTGCCCTACAACACTCCTAAAAAAATTCAAAAACCCTCTTTGTCATTTGATTAGAGCTTCATACTATGAACGTCATAGTTAATAGACTCCGAATGATTTAAGTAAAAATAAACACAGCGAGAAAACGAATATGATTGCTCAAACAAAGTTATCCCTAATCAGTTGATTAGACAGTAATACATACAACACCATTTTTATTTCTAGTTTTTTTAGGTAAAAATATAAGCTGCAGGTAGGTTTACAAATAGCCTTCTATAGCCAGATACTTGATCATGGGAGTTATGCAGCTTATGCTCATATATCCTAAAGAAAACGTAAATGTAGATAGTAACAGTCTTGTCAAGAAACACATAGTGCTTTGCAGATACAAGAAGAGAAGAAAAAAGATCTCAATCAACAGAGTATCATATTCCATATTGCTTCTTCACTCTCCATGAAACTACTAATACTGATTACATTGCTTTCAACTCTTTAGAATAACGTAAAAGAGCTCAAACCACAGAATACAGGTAAACGTAGTGTTTTCATCATTACGTGGAATACTACCTAAATAAACAACGGGTCTCACGTAAATAGAAATAAATCGTCTTGTAAATGCATACAGAATAGATTGATAAGTACCTGTAACACATTTCTCCAACTGTCAGCTTGAAAATCCCTTCTCCGCTAGCTTTTAACGTTCTACGCAAATCACCGTCGGTAAATGTAC
The DNA here is from genome assembly GCA_954870475.1 of Euphrasia confusa. Classification (NCBI taxonomy): domain Eukaryota; kingdom Viridiplantae; phylum Streptophyta; class Magnoliopsida; order Lamiales; family Orobanchaceae; genus Euphrasia; species Euphrasia confusa. The sequence goes on along the minus strand of OX940956.1, from coordinate 37,330,848 downwards.
CTAAAAGACGATAGTCGTCATCTATAACAAGAAGACAACCACAGCCTTTACTGGTCAGCTCTACCAGCTGATCCATGATCAGATCGTGTTCCCTGCAAATTGGAAGGTCTTCTTTCTTCTTCATTAGATCCTTCACCTGCAATGGGAAATGTCAACATTCTAGAATCAAACAGAGACACATCTGATAAGGATTTGAATAATATTCAATACCAACCACCGACAATATTTTTTCCACAAGAAAAGGAAGAAAATCTAGATCCCTAAACTCACCTTGAAAATCAAGCTCTTCCCAATCCTTCCCGCAGGATGGTTCGCGGCGTACTCTTCCTTGCTCAGATTCCTCGCCCCCATCAGAGCAATCGCAACTGTATCCCCGAAAACCATCTGGATCGCCGTCGACGTCACCGGCGCCAGGTCGAACGGGCACAGCTCTCGCACCAGCGGCAGATGCACGTTCAGATCGCACGATCGCGTCAGCGAATTAGGTTGCACCGACGTCACGGAAATCAAATACGCCCCCTTCGCCTTCGCGCACGGCACGAGCTTTGTCAGTTCCTCGGAGTTGCCGCTCTTGCTAAACAGCACCAACAGGTCGTCGGAGGAAAGGATTCCGATGTCTCCGTGGAGCGCGTCGACGGGAGACAGAAATCCGGATTTGATGCCCAGCGAGACCAGAGTTAGCGAGATCTTCTGTGCGACGAAGCCCGATTTCCCGACGCCGGTGAAGAAAATGGTGCCCTTGGCGTTCAACAGGGATTGCGTGAAGGTTAGGGTTTGGGCGAGGTCGAGGTTCTGGAAGAAATGGTTGAGGTAGCTCTGTTGGCTTTTGAAGAGGTTGAGCAAATGCGTCTGATCTAATTTGGCCTTTGATAAATCCTTCTGTTCATTTTCGTCGGTGGATGAGGGAGGTAGAGAGAGAGACCCCATTGTCGTTTTCTTTGAGCTTTTTTCGTTTGGCTGTTAATGGCGATTTTAGGGATATAAATGGCATTGGGAAATCGTTAATGGTGGTGGGGAAACAGCGCGGGGATTCTAGGTATTGCACAATGCGTTGCTTTGGTTGTACCCTGCTAATCACAATATTTTTCAATTCTCCATAATACAATATTTTAAATAATAATCAAAATACTTAATAAACCAAACATTTTGGGATGTTTAAATATTTGTATTGAATTTATTGTTTCATTTTATAATAGTTACAAATGTAATAACTCGAATTTTTTAATAAAAATTAGTTAATTAAAATAGTCATTTGTCACGTGTTAGTCGAGCAGAAAGGCTCCACTACCCGCAGCGGGTTTCACTTCTTTTGCCCGATGATGACGTGGCAATGCCACATAATCATTTTTTTTTACTGATCTAACTAATGGGCCGAGAATGAAGTTGGCCGAATTTCTCAATTTTTGTCTTCTTCTTCCAAGAGATAATGACTATCGGGTCCGGATTTCGGAGTTACGACTCTACGGATGGTCATAGCCTCGCCTGCTAGAGAACAAAAACGGTAGCGCCCTTTATTGCCTGAATGCCCCTCACCGGAAGACGCCAAAATCAAAATTCATTCAATTACAATCATATTTATTTAATTGAAGTTAAAAATCAAATCAATCATTTATTTATTCGAAGTTAAAACTCAAATCAATCATATTTATTTAATTGAAGTTAAAAATCAAATCTTTTTTTCATTCGTATTTGGGGTTCGGAGATTATGGTTCGGTAAGGAGTATTTGCAGTGTAAAGAATTCCAAAATCAAAATTCATATTCAATTACAGTTATATTTATTTAATTAAAGTTAAAAATCAAATCTTTTTTCATTCGTGTTTGGGTTCGGAGATTATGGTTCGGTAAGGAGTATTTGCAGTGGTTTACAGAAGGAGTTCTTTAAGATGGAACAACGGTTGATGTGAAAAAATTGACGAAAACAGGAAATGATGATGAATTCCTGTCCAAATTAGACGATGAAACAACTACATCTCTTCAGATGACCATCATCCTGGCGGGTTGTAGAGAGAGGGATGGCGTCCTCCGACGAGTGGCATTCTGGCAGGCAATTGCCAGTGAAAATGAAGGAAGTCACTTCTCCCGGAGTTTTATCTCTTGGAAGAAGAAGACGAAAATTGAGAATTTCATCCAACTTCATTCTCGGCCCATTAGTTAGATCAGTAAAAAATAATTATGTGGCATTGCCACGTCATCATCGGGCAAAAGAAGTGAAACCCGCTGCGGGTAGTGGAGCCTTTCTGGTTAGTCGAGATTAGTATTTTAATTGGGCTTAAACATTTTTATAATTTGGGCTTTTAATTAAATATACTCTATAAAATTTAAACACTTTAATGGGGTGAATAATTATATATTAGTTGGGCTTCTAAGGGTGAGTTTATTTACACCTCCATTTTTACTAAACTCACCCTATTAATAAATTCACCTTTTTAATTTTATTGAATAAATTAGTAATATACCAAATGTACCCTTACCCCTACACACTTCTTTTCCTTCTCACCACCACCGCGTAACTCTTATTTCTTCTTCGATCCATCCCACATAGGAGAAGCCAATTCTTACCGACCAGTGAATTGAAAACGTGTTGTTTCGCTTCGAAGATTTTACCAAAAATTGTAAGCGACAACTCATCGGAAAACAGAGATGAGCAATCGGAAAGTGGGTTAGTGCCGAACGAGTCCGATTCAGGTTCGGACTCGAAGTATGTGATGGTTGACCCGGAGTTAGTGACAAGACGTTGTAGTGCGTCAAAAATCAAATAAAAATAATCGAACTTATTGCCGAAGCAATTCGCCCGAGTCGATCTCACGAGGAACACTACTATCGGCCCGTAAAAATGTTTTTATGTTTGCAACGAAGAAAAGAGGAAGAAGTGTATAGCATAATGCGTGATTTGGTTGGTTTTGTTTTAAACTAAATTAACTAAGAATTAAGAAGTTGAAATTAAACAAGAAGCAATTAATACGATTTAATGAAAATAGAGAAAGACTAGGGTTTCGAGTTCAACAAACATAAATTTCGGGACGTCGATTTACGAGAAACAATTATACTAAAATGTCCGTCTCCGATTGATTTTAGTGAGTTCGATTAACCTAAGTCATGTAATTGCTCATAAGCCTCATACAATCATTAAAAATCAAGTTGACATTTTATCGAACACTTAAGTTGCACTCGTAAATCTCTAACCCCTAATTCAAGTTTGGATTCCCCTAACCCTAGTAATAGATTTAGCTACTCATGATCGTGTTGAAATCGATAACAACGTGTTGAAAATTCATATTGAAATAAGAACAAGGGAAAACTAAACAAGTAGAGAGAAACTAATAAAGCAATAAATAAACTAAAACAATAAATAAGAAAAGATAAAAACAACTTACTAGTTACTTGTTCAAGACCAAAACAAAATCGGTGCTAACCCCGATTGAATCCACAAATCAAAAGCAAAGAAAAAAGACGTTTAAAACCTAGGGAATAGCGTCTAAGAGTTCTCCAATCGTGCGTGAAAAAGTGTGTGTTGTTCAATTGGGACGAAGCCCTACTTATAGTTCGTAAAAAACGGGAGTCAACTTGGTCAAATCTGGGCGGAGGCATCAGGCGAGCGCCTGGGAGAGGAGGCGGGCGGCTGGTCCAAAAATCAGCTTCTCTGAAGTTCGGGCCAAGCGAGCGCTTGGCAAGTCGGCGGGCGCTCGCGTCAGTGAGGAAGCGACCGCTTTCCAGGGAAGCGGTCGCCTGGTTCCTGCCTCGGGAGAGCTCTTGGGTGTCCGGGCCATGTAGAAGACTCTAAGGGCTTTCCGTAGAGGTATAGATCATCTCCATAGGTTGTCTGAGTTGGGAGACCCAAGCTCTCCAAGTTCGTTGCGCATACACTCCGGGGCAGCTGCGTACTGGGCTGGAAACTCAAGGATTGCGACTTTATGATGGGGATCTATGATAATAAAATGGCAGGGCCTCGTACACCTATTCGAGAGCTTTCTGACAAGGTATGGACCATGCATGTATGTAGTCGGAGCTGGGAGAACCAAGCTCTCCAAGTTTGCTGCACATACACCCCGGGGCAGCTGCATACTGGGCTGGAAACCCATGAATTCCGGCTCTGTCACGGGGAACCATGAGAACAAACTGGTAGGACCATGTAGAGGATTTCAATATCTTTCCGACAATGTATGGATCGTGTTTTTAGGTGTTCGGAGTTGGGAGAACCAAAGTGGCCAAGTTTGCAGCGCAATCGCGATAGGTGGTTGGTCAAATCACTTTACCGTTTTTCAACTCATTTTTGCTCGTTTTCGCATTGAACATGATCATACACCTACACACTCCATAAAACGTCAAACCTACCGAGAATCATGAGAATGATGCACAAGAATGATACAAAATGGCATGAGACGACACAAAACATCATATGAAAAATAGCACAAAAACATGTAAATCAGTTAGAAATCCCACGCAGTCGCAATTTGAGGAAAAGTTTCTCACCGCTTCGTTCAGGTCAATAGCGGCGTTCTTGGAGATGTGTACGGACCAATTCCAATATGGCTTCTTCTGAACCTCGAAAATTGAGAATTATTTAGGGGAATGCATCGTTTGGGGGTGTAAGGGTCCCGACGACTCCGAATAGTCGACGCCGATGACTCTTTATGTTGCTGCGATTACCAGATGAAGGGCTGACATTGATTTACGAAGAAGAAGACTTCCGGTTGTAAAATTTTATTTTGATTTAAAAAGGGGTACAATTGGTATTTTACTAACTCATTCAATAAAATTAAGGGGGTGAGTTTATCGGTAGAGTGAGTTTAGTAAAGATTGAGGTGTAAATAAACTCACCCGCTTCTAATTTATTGTAACTAATAAAAATGCATACATCTATTAATGGACTAAAATTATAGTGATTTGGGTTGCACAAACCTTGTATTTATATATATCAAAGTAAACCTAATTATATTTACTTAAATCAAATTATAAAAGAAGTAAAAAGAAAGACTCAGTTTATTTACACCTCCATTTTTACTAAGTCTACCCCTCTATTTATTTTCTTCTTTTATTAATAAATTAAATAATTACATTATTTTTGAAACTACCAATTTTACCCTTTTTAATAACAAAACACCTAAATACTAAAATCATTATCTTCTCAGGCGAGAGAAAATCAAAAGTGAGAGATTAAGAATGACCAGAGGATCGGTATCGGCCCGGCAATTTTGCGGCTGGGCAATTTTACGAGCAATCCATAAACCCCTCTCCCCCGCCTCTTGCACCTTTCTTCGGCTGGGCAATTTTACGAGCAATCCATAAACCCCTCTCCCCCGCCTCTTGCACCTTTCTTCAAGGCTCGTAACGCCGGTTAATTCCTCAAGCCCTTACGCCTTTGTCAGAGCCGTCAACAAAAAATCATGGAAGATTCGACCATCTCCTTCACGCTGTTTCTGATTTACCTCAGCCGTCGACAAACTAGCCGGGATTCTCCTTCTATCAAGACTCCGTTGTCCCGATCCCCCTTAACCACCGAGACGCAACTGCCGGAGAAAGCACGATACGTCATCGCCTTGAAACCCCGGAGGTTGTCCTTGAGCCACCAAAAGATTCGCCGGAGAAGACGAACTCCCGCCGTCGTTCGATGGCCCCCGTCCCCATCGACACCACCGCCGCTTTCGGCTGGAATCTCCGACCACTGCCCTTTCTCGGCGATCACTGCTCGCTGATCCTCCCTACCGTTTTCATTCTCCCCATCTCTCTCACTTCCCCTTTGGTTTTTCTTGTCGGAAAAATAATTTGTGATTAGGAACTCATGTGATTCGGAACTCCTGTTCCTCTTTTATGGAAGAAGACAACCATATTTTTCAATAAAAGAAAGGGTAAGAATGATATTTCTTATAGGATATAATAGTTAAATTCATAAATTAAATAAATTAATAAATTTAGGAGGTGAGTTTAGTAATTGTGGAGGCGTAAATAAACTCAGCCAAAAAAAAACCATAAAGAGAGGGAGAAGCGACGAAACCGAGAGGAAGAGAGAAAGAGGGACGACCGCGGACGATCGGTAGGAGGAGAAGAAGCTAGACGTGTTTTTCATCCATCTCAAGAAACCCTCGATCTCTTGATCGCACCTTAAATAAAAAAGCAAGCAGGTTTTAAGTTCATGTAGTTAAATTAATGTGTGAGTCTAGGGTTTTTCATTATCAATTTAAATTATGTGATTCTTGTATGACGTAGGATTGCGTAGTGCGTAAATGTATATATGATCGTTTGTTCTCACACACATGTGAAGTGATGCCTATAACTAAGTAAAGATAATATGTATGTTATATTGTTTGGTGTGTGAATGAATATAGGATTGTCCGTGGGTATGTTTTAATTATCTATATGACATATGGGTTGATAAATTAGGATAAATTATATATACGGATCGATGTATAACTAATAAAGGTAATGTGTATGCATATAAGGTTGGTAATGGCTTGATGAATGTCTCTGTCTCAATACCTATATCATCTCCTAGGAGTACATTTAAAATCGTACTCCCACACTTTAAAATATAAAAGCCCAATAAAATCATCATTTAATAATTAAGAAATCTTCATTTCAAAAAACAATTATTATATTCTTTAAATTAGCATACTAATGAATATATTACCATACACAATGAATATTTATTAATAAATAAATGAAGATATAATATTGGGCGTACAATTAGAATCCTACTCCTAGGAACAAAGTATAAATTGCCTCTCTGTACACTACATACAGTACTATATAGTGTGTATATAAATAGCAAGTGGTGGCTTGATAAGTGCTCTTGAATCGGTACAAAGGTGTAACGTTTATTTATATAACAAACAACAACTAAAATATATGCATAGGTAAGGAATGTATGTGGGGTATGTATATACTCCCTCTGTCCCAGAGGTATAGTAATTTGTGGCTATTAAATTTTATTTTAGTTATTTTTTCATAATTTTTTTGTACCGTTTATCATACGTATTGGACGGTAAAAAAAAGTCAACATTGACCACCTGTGACTATAGCTCTGGGACAGAGGGAGTTCAGATCGTACTGTAATTGATTGTACGTAGATAAGTATATCTAAACCATATTGTCAAAGTTGGGCGAATAACATCTTAAAAGGCCTTGTTAAAGTATTAAGGTTGTCCAACTTATATGTGAGCTCAGGGTACTTTATCCAATCGATGTGGGATATTCAACACTCCCCCTCACAAGTAGGCCGAAAATTTTATCGGCTCTACCTGTGGATTAATGCCATCTTCGTGGCGAGCCGGAAATTCATCGGCTGGAGGACCCACATCGTATTGGGCCCGCTCTGATACCATGTCAAAGTTGTGCCAATAACACCTTAAAAGATCTTGTTAAGGTATTAAAGTTGTCCAACTTATATGTGAACTTAGGGTACTTTATCCAATCGATGTGGTATATTCAACACATATGTACTGTACTTTGTATGTGTATAAGTATAAATACACAGAACCTACGGCTACATGTATATGATGTTTTATGTTTATCATTGTTGATATGAGTGTGTGTGCATATCATTAGTTCATGCATACATATTAAAGGTGCATTTGCATTAAAAGTTCATTTCACGGTCAAAATACTAAATAACGAAAGTTAATGTTTAAAGTAAACGAAATGTCGGGCATCGTAAGGACTTACCTTAAGTAAGGTGTGCAACTAACTTTAATGGTCTTAATGGCTAGAGTGCGAAAGGGCTTCTAGACAGAGTGTGCAACTAAGAAATGAATGGCTTCAATGGCTAGAGTGCGAAAGGGCCTCTAGACAGGGTGTGCAACTAACAAACGAATGACCTCAATGGACTGGAGTAGCCCTTACGATGTCAAGTGGGCTCGCGTCTAAACGTGAAAGAAATGTTATGAATGTTAATGTTAAAGAAAGTTACGTAAATGTTTCAAGTTAAAGTTTATGTCAAATTAAAGTTTATGTCCTACGTCTAAGTTAAGGAGTTGCATTGCATTAAAAGTTCAACGTTTAAGATACAAATTAAGACGACAAGTGGAAAGATTAAAGCATATAGAATGCATGCCTACTTGCCAGTCAGTGGACTGCCCCTTGTTAAAATAAATGTTTTCAGGCGATTCTATTGATTAAGTGGAGTAGTCGAGGATGCTGCGCCGTGGATTCGTACAATGTTTAATGAGTGAAACTATTTTTAGAATTTAACGCACGTGTTTTACAACTTTAATTATTTCCGCTGCAATTTACTATATTTTAAATCATTTTACCGTTGAAATTTCAAATGTCGACGTGAATTTCAAAATTTTCGAATTCTCGCGCTCTTTTAAAATTAATAATTATATTTTATTTATTTAATAAAATAAAACAGGACGTTACAATTTTTCTCATTTTTTGAAAAAGTATATTAATGATTATTTAATAATAAATAAAATATATTTTATTTTTATATTTATATTTTTTTTATAAAAAAAAATTATTTTTATTTTGTAAAATCTTATATAAGAATAACTCTCTATATTAATATTTTTTCACGGTCCCAACGATATGACTATATGGAGTTTCTACTGTATATATATATATATATATATATATATATATATATATAGTACTCCATTAACACAGTAAGCATATTTTTACTCACAAAAGTGTTTGAAATGTTTATTGAGTTTTCTCAAGTTCGGGCGATGGATTCGATAGCACCGTGTTTGGCTTCGATCTGCAACTGTAAGCTTCTCGTATTCTTCATTTGATTTATTACGATTTTTCACAAGTGCTGTTCTTGATTTTTTAGGGCTTCGTTAAAGCGCAGATCTTTATGTAATCCCGTTGAGTTTTTTGTTTTTGTTTTAATTTAATTTCGAGAAAAAAAACATGGGTCCATAGATATATTTTTTTTTTATAAGGAGGAGAGACGAGAAACTCCACCCCCACTCGATCGAGACCTCCGATCGGATCGAGTAGGATGTAAATCGAGGAATGTGCCCGAGTAGCAGACACCTGTGCGAGAGAGCCAACAGGTCGAACCCCAAGACAAACCTTCATAATATTTCAATGAAAATTTGTCCCACCCGAGATTCGAACCCTGCGTCGCCGGGGAATTACACCCACATCATCACAGGCCTTACCACTCGGCTATGCTCCTGGGGACAAGGGTGCATAGATATATTCGTGAATGTTGATGTAATATTCATGTGGGGGTATCCATTAAAATAAAAATGCCCTGTTTATTTACTGCATTTCGAATCTACTTTTAGCCCTGCTTTCTGAAGCTTAGTTTTCAGCTTGAATTCCTCCCTTGCGCTTTGTCTGGTTCTGCGGATATGCTGAAACAGGGATTTTTCAGGTTTAGCCGAGTGTTGTTTCTAGTACTTGATCGTCCGCGTTGCTGAGAGTGTTTGTCGCACATGGCTGATTCGAGCCCGGTAGATGTTATATTGGAATTCCTGAGAAGGAACAAGTTTTCGAAAGCCGAGGCTGCTTTGAGAAGTGAATTGGTCAGCAAACCCGACTTAAATGGAATCCTTCAAAGGCTCACACTCGATGATAAGGACTCAGACAATAGTAAAACAAGCGGTGAAGAAGTAAAGGGAGATTCAAAGATAAAAAGCTCTTGGACTAGTGGGGAAAATCTCAAGGACTGCTCAACCCCAACTAGTGCTGAGGTTTCATCTAAGGAGCTAATCGTGAAAGAGGTTGAGTGCGGAACGAGTGATAATAAGAACAGCAGCTTCGCCTTCTCCAAGAGTCCAGATGACACGGTTCTTGATTTGAATTCATGGAAATACGGTACGAGCAAAGGGCCAGTCACTTTCAATCAGGCGGATGAGAACGATTTACTGGGATTCCAGGTCTCCGGGAAAGCCAAACTAAATCCGCTTAATCCAAAATCTAGTGAAGGTGCTAGTTTCTCTGGAGATCGTCAAAAGAAATTGAGCAATGGTTTGATTACAACCGTTTTTCCATTTTCCAAGGGAGATGTGCCAACCAGTTACGATACTTTTGATGGTTTTGTTGATAAAAGGGACGAGATAAAGAAAGCAGAATTCAATGATATTAGAGCAGCAATAAAGGAGCAAGTGGATGAGGTCGGTCGGGCTCTTTTATTTGGGAAGAAAGATTTTGGCGCGTTGGATTTTCATCACACTTCTGACATCCAGAAAGAGGAGTTGCCGAGACTTCCACCTGTCAGGCTTAAGTCGGAAGATAACCCTTTCAGTATTCACTGGGAAGAGAAATATGAACGTGATGGGCTTGGTCCGAAGATCTTGAATGCTGACACTTCGCATCTTATAGGGTCGTTTATGGATGTTCCTATTGGTCAAGAAATCCTTACCCCAGGTTTGCACGAATACTTAAAATGTTTACTTCTTGTTTTCTGACCTTTCGATCTCGTTATATTCAAATGGTTGATACTTTCACGATTATGATTCATAGGGAAAAGGCTAGCAGGCGGGAACTGGCTCTCTGTAAGTCAGGGAATTGCTGAGGACACGTCTGATCTCGTTTCGGGTTTTGCAACTATAGGGGAAGGTTTGGCCGAATCCATTGAATACCCTAATGAATACTGGGACTCGGACGAATACGACGATGATGACGATGTGGGCTACATGAGACAACCCATAGAAGATGAGGCATATTTCTTGGCCCACGAAGTCGATTACCCAAGCGACAATGAGAATAGGACAGGCCAAACAAGCGTCCAAGAAATGGGTCAGAGCAAAAATGAAGAAGACGAAGAAGATGGCCAGTCGTTTACGGAGGAGGATTCTTATTTATCTGGTGAAGGGTATTTATTACAGTCTAAAAGGACTGAGAATGACTTGATGGAAAGATATGATGGTCAGTTGATGGATGGGGAGGAGCTGAGCCTGATGCGTGCGGAGCCTGTCTGGCAAGGTTTCGTCACTCAATCAAATGATCTTATTATACCCGGGGACGGAAAAAACACTAGGATTACTTCGGATGATAATATTTGCACAGATGATAACAAGAATAAACATGGTCCAGTTAGATCAATCGGCGTCGGGATTAGCACCGAGACTGCCGATGTAGGAGGCAGCATTGATGGCGACATTGAGTACTTGCATTTGCAGCGGGAATTATTAACAGACGAGACTGCCAAGAAAGTCGGCAGTAGAACAAAAAGGCGCAATAATGATGGGGGATTTTCATTTCCTCCAACTTACGGGCAGTTGGTGCAGACAAACTCATGTAAGTCACTGTGGTCGAACCAGGCTAACACAGGTTTGAGTGAGGGAGCTGATGATCGTGACGTGGGCAATGATGATGATGACATGCTCGCATCATGGAAGCAGAAAAGCAACGGCACATCGCCGGGGGGCGAATCGGAAAATTCAAGCCCGTGTTCTCTTTCTAATTGCGAATACATTGACAGGGAACGTGTGAAGAGAGAAGGTGACGTGATGAAGGGATTGAGGGAAGAGGAACCGGTGACGTCGTTGGAGGATGAGGAAGCTGCTGCTGTTCAAGAGCAAGTGAGACAAATTAATGCACAGGAGGATGAATACGAGACCTTCGATTTGAAGATTTTACATAGGAAAAACAGGCACGTTTTCACATAATTTTTCACGCTCTTGTGTTTTCTCAATTGCTATCTTGGGGTTGCGGGTATTAAACGATTTTCCTTGACTCTGCTTCTGTTTGTTTTAGGACTGGATTTGAGGAGGACAAAAATTTCCACGTGGTTTTAAACCAGGTAATTGCTGGACGGTATCACGTAACAGAGTATCTTGGATCGGCCGCATTCAGCAAAGCTATTCAGGCACATGATTTGCACACTGGCTTGGATGTCTGTGTAAAGATTATAAAGAACAACAAGGACTTTTTCGACCAGAGCCTTGATGAGATCAAGCTTCTCAAGTATGTGAACAAACACGATCCTGCTGACAAATACCATCTTCTTCGGTTGTATGATTACTTCTACTATCGAGTAAGTAAGCATCTCTTAAGCTAAGTTAGTTTATAATTAGAACTTGATGTCGCGTGATTAGTGTTCTTCTTTCATGATTGCCGAATTTTTTTGGGTACTATTGACCTTTTACCTGTATATGCATCATTGCATTGCAGGAGCATTTATTGATTGTATGCGAATTGCTTAAGGCAAACCTGTACGAGTTCCATAAATTTAACAGAGAATCCGGGGGAGAAGTCTACTTTACGATGCCCAGACTGCAGGTTTGTGTCACAAATATTGGAATTGGTTACGGTTCAATTAAAAACAAAAAGATAACATTTTTTTACTTGATTCTAGACGAAATTCACGGGTATTGCTTGCTGAATATTATCTTTTGAATATGGCAGTCGATCACTATACAATGCTTGGAAGCTCTTCAATTCTTACACAGACTTTGCCTTATACACTGTGACCTGAAGCCCGAGAATATATTGGTGAAAAGTTACAGTAGATGTGAGGTGAAAGTTATTGATCTCGGGAGTAGTTGCTTTGAGACGGATCAGCTTTGTTCGTATGTTCAGTCTAGGTCGTATCGGGCCCCAGAGGTCATTTTGGGACTTCCATATGACAAAAAGATCGATGTGTGGTCCCTCGGTTGCATCTTGGCTGAACTTTGCACGGGCAATGTAAGTTCTTCCAATTCATATAGGGGCCATTACAAAAACTACATCACTCGAGTTATATAAATATATATAAATGATTAATGTAAGTTTAATGTTTATCATCTTATTATCTGAGTAGGTACTCTTTCAAAATGATTCTCCTGCCACTCTACTTGCTCGAGTAATTGGAATCACAGGTCCCATCGAGCCAGAGATGCTCGCAAAAGGAAAAGACACTTACAAATACTTCACCAAAAATCACATGCTATACGAAAGAAATCAGGTAACCAACTTTTGTAATCAATTTATAATGTATTCTTATTCTGAAAAAAAGAGAGAGATCAGAAAATCACACCCCTTAGTCTTTTCCATCTCTGCAGGATACTAGCGGGCTGGAATACTTGATACCCAAGAAGTCGTCGTTAAGACATCGCCTACCAATGGGAGACCAAGGCTTCATCGACTTTGTCGGGCATCTGCTTGAAGCCAACCCCCAAAAGAGGCCTTCTGCATCCGAGGCCCTGAAACACCCTTGGCTTCAATACCCTTACGAGCCAATATCATCTTGATCACCTTTCAGTTCATGGACGATGGAAGGTTGCACAGGCATCGAGGATAACAACCTCAAACACCTGTTGGCTGTTGGCTTGCAGTTTGGATCTTCATCGGGATTGCGAATTTCAAGTGCAAACACGAAAATCGCAAGTTGTAAGTTTTTGTAATAACCAACAAAATGTAACAATATACGAGTAGTTTTTTTTTTCATTGCATTTTGTTACGGTAAGAAGAAGTCTTCACTTTTGTTGTACATGATAATTCTTTTAGGGTATGTAATTAAATCTTATATACTCCGTTAGCTTGTGAAATTTTTTATGACCTCTTAGTGAATGTACTTGGAGAGAATACCTATAAATATCTAATAGTTTTCAGCTAGTAAAAAAGATTATAGCAACAAGTCTTGACTACTTAACACAAAAATAGAGTATAAAAATCTTTTGTTACACGGCCAAAAGAATAAACTAAAAAAACAAGAAATTTAAATGAAATGTAACTCTTTATTTTACTCTTCATTTATTATTTTAAATTTTTAAATCAAACATTAAATCAATTAATATTTAATTATTTTTCATTAATGTTAAGAACAATTTTAGAAAAAAAATAATTTAATTTTCATTGAAAATCTCAAAAAAAAACATTGAAACTTGAAAGAAGTAGGAGTAGTACTATGTAGTTGTTATAAACTCAAGAAAAATTGAGAGAGAATAATAGTGTATAAAGAGACACAATATGAGAGGAGAATAGAATTGTTATAGATTGTTGTTTTTCATTCATATGGGGAGACCCTTTTATATAAGATACAATCTAGGGTTTCTGACTTAGCCAACAAGTCATTCACTATAATATAATAATATTCATAACACTCCCCTTGAATGACTATTTACAGGATTGCTGCCTCATTAAAACCTTGCCAGGAAAACCCAGTGGGACAAAACCTGAACGAAGGAAAAAGAGTACAGCTTGCTCCCCCTGATTGTAATCACCGAAAATATTTGACTTGTTGAAAGTAAATATTTGTGATCAACCAGTCTCATTAAAACCTGTAACTAATAAAACCATTGACGTATTCATATTTGTGTCGTTTTTCCTTGTTCATTTGTGCGTTAGTTGTTATGTTTCGAGTCATTTCTTTATGTTTCTCTCGTGGTTGTGGTATGTTTGATGTTTTGTTGAGTATGCAGGCTTTTGGACGTGTTGATGTGGAAAAGATCGAAGAATCGAGCAAGATTGATGTCGAGGCAAAGCAGGTCTGCCAAACAGGACCAGGCGCCCGCTCGTGTACCTGGCGATCGCTCGCGAAGACCCCCAGGCGACCGGCCACGCCCCCAGCGATCGCCTGCTTCTGACTTACAGGTGGAGAAGATTTTCTGCAGGCGATCGCCCATGCCTTGAGCGGTCGCTCGCGACAACGCTCAGGCGATCGCCTGCCTACTCAGCGGTCGCCTCCTCCTGATTGCAGATTTGACTCGGTTTGACCGCGGAAATCTTTCGATGTATAACTAGGGCTTCGTCCCAAAAACAACGCACGCACTTTTTGAATTATTTTTCTGGGATTAGAGAGACCTCTTGGGAACTCTTCGTTGACGGTTTCGATTTTAGTTTTCTTGATCTTGGTTTGTAAGCGACTCGGTAAAAGTCGGGGATTCCGCCAACGGGTACCTTTGTTTGTGATTCGAATATTGATCTAGTAAGTTTTATTTCTCTTTCGATTGGTTTGCTTTTCAATCTCGCTTTCGATCTCTTGTTTTGATTTTTAGTTTACATATTGTTTTTCATGAATTCCTTGTTTCTAAAATTCAATTGTTCATCGATTAGAATTATTAATTTCGAAACCCTAGTTCATCATAGATAGATTGTTCTCGTTTTACTTGTCTTTTCAATTCGTAAATAGAATTTAGATCTTAAACAAAACCCAAAATCAAAGTACGCATTATGCTATTTCTTTTCGTTTCCTCCGTTGCAAACAAATAAACACGTGTACGCGCCGATAGTAGTGTTCCTAGAGACCGACTCGGGCGAGTTATTTCGATAACTAGTTCGATACAAATTTAATTGATTTAAACCGTACGAAAACGACTTGTCAATTTGGCGCCGTTGCCGGGGAACACTTTAGGCACTAGTATTAGTGTTTAAGTGTTTGCAACAAAGAGCGAATACCGAGCTTGCACCCGTGATAGAAAACATCAATAGACGCAAGAGCATCAGTCGGTGTACGAAGTTAGGCGAAGACTCCTCGTCTGACTCTACCACTACCAACTCCGAACCCGAGACCGAAACCGTAACAATGAACGAAGAAGAACTCCGTGACGCCGCAAACCGTAATGGGAACAACGGAAACAATGGCAACAATGGGAACAACGGAAACAATGGCAACAATGGGAACAACGGAAACAATGGCAACAATGGGAATAACGGGAACAACCGCCGTGCCCCACCACCCCTCTTTGGAGATCTGACGCATCCGCAAATCGACGGAGCTAGTTCATGCATCGTCTTAAGTGATGCCGCCCGAAGATACGACCTCAAGGCACACCATCTTGCTCAGCTTCCTCAGTTCTCCGGAACCACTAACGAGGATGCCCTAAACTTCATCAGGGAGTTCTACACAGCCTTGCAGGCCTTCCCCATCGGGGCACTTGATGACGATCAGCTCCGGTTGAAGTGTGTCCCGTATGCTTTGAGAGATAGGGCAAAGAACTGGCTGCTGTCCTTGGAGCCGGACTCGATCACTACCTGGACGGACATGTACCGGGAGTTTATTACTCGGTTCTATCCTCAGCAGAAGACCTTCGACTTGAAGGGCCAGATATGTGCGTTCGAGCAAGAACCGGGAGAGTTTTTCCATGAGGCTTGGGAGCGTTTCCGGAGCCTATTGAGGCAATGCCCACACCACGACCTCACTCCCAACTCGATCATCCAGTTCTTCTACAAGGGCTTGAATAGAGAAGATCAGCGAGAGGTGAAAACCGCAGCCGGCGGAAATATCAGTGGCCGGACCAGCGACGAGACGACGGAGATCTTCAAGTCCTTATCAGCTGAGTCTAGGCAGACGAGTTCAAGGGGAAGTAGCAACTATGCCAGGTCCGATGGGAGTGTTAATGCTCAGTTGGCGAAGCAAGTCGCCGACCTAACTAAGAAGGTACAGATGTTGCAGAGTACTGAGGAGCAACCTAAGAGGCAGATCTATCACGTTGAGCCGTGTAGCTTATGTGGGGAGATTGGCCATTTCTCCAGTTCTTGTGGTCAAGGCATGCCATCTCAACCCCAAATGATGGATCCGAATTATGGTCCCGAGGTGCAGGTGAATGCGATGCAGGGGTACAATCAGCAGGGCAACCAGAGGAATGACCCCTACTCTAACACCTACAACCCGGCCTGGAGGAATCATCCTAACTTCTCGTGGAAGCAAGACCAGCCACAGACCCAGGGACAAGGCTCTCAGTCGAACTACAACAATCAAAACCGATTCCAGAATCAGAACCACCAGAACCAAGGCAACCAAAACTGGCAGAATAATCAGAACTACCAGAGGCCTCAGTATCATCAGCCACAGCAGCCCGTTTATCAGGCTCCACCCCCACCTCAGCAGACGACTCAGAAGAGTTCCGACTTGGATGAGAAATTTGCGGCCTTTATGTCCTCGACCCAGGGGTACATGCAACATAACCAGCAGAGGATGGATGGGTTGGAGTCCTCATTGACCAATCAGAATTCGACGATTAAGAGAATCGAGAACCAGGTCGGGCAAATGGCTGGAAAAATTAATGAGTTGACACAACCGAATCAGAAGGACAAGCTTCCTAGCCAGTCACACCAGGCTAAGGCCGTCACCGTCCTCCGTAGTGGTCGAGTGATCGATAATAAGGTTCAAATTCCTAACCGAGAGCAGATACAGGAGCCGGAGGTTGAGGAAGAAACGGAGGAGGTCATAGTAGAAGAGGAACCGACTGAGCCGATTCAGCCGGATATCCCAGCAACAGAGCCCGAACCGAGCACTCACACTTTGCATAAGACGAGCAACCCGTACCGACCACCGCTCCCTTATCCGAGCCGAATGAAGAATGACAAGCAAGATAGGCAATTCTCCGAGATTTACAAGTTGCTTTCGAGGGTGAACGTGAACTTACCTCTCCTCGACATCATCCGGAATGTGCCCGCTTATGTGAAGTTCTTCAAGGAACTCGCCTCGAATAAGAGGAAATTTGTAGATGACGAGAAGGTGGTTGTCACCGGGGTAGCTAGTGCGATACTTCAGCACCCTCTTCCCCCGAAGCAGAGTGATCCGGGGAGTTTTAATGTGACGATTGCCGTTGGGAATGGCCGTGAAGTCTCAGGCATGCTCGATCTTGGAGCCGGGATTAATTTGATGCCCTATGCCGTTTACGAGAAGTTGGACTTGGGTGAGCTCAAACCCACCCGTATGTGCTTGCAGCTAGCCGACCGATCCATTCGGTACCCTAAGGGGATCCTAGAGGACATCCTCGTGAAAGTTGGGGGACTCATTGTCCCCGTTGATTTTGTTGTCCTTGATGTCGGACATGTCCCGGAAAATGGTCGGGACCATTCACTTCTTTTGGGTAGACCGTTCATGGCCACGACGAAGACCGTGATTGATGTCGAGAAGGGAACTTTGAAAATGACCGTGCTAGGTGAAGAAGTGCGTTTCTCGGTACGAACCGAAAAGGCCGAGCCCGCCGCCCATTCTATAGAGACTTGCTCGTTTGTTGATTCCGTGGATGACGAAGTGACCCTGAACTTCGTCACGGAGGAGAACCCCGTGGAAGAAAGTGAGGTCGAGACACGAGTCGACGACCTCAAAGAAGAGGATATTAGCTCGCGGACAGCCGAGATCGAGGCCCCCGCTAGCAAAGTTGAACTTAAGGAGCTACCGAAGCACCTTAAATACGTGTTCTTGGACGACGGGGAACAAAAACCCGTGATTATCTTTGCCGAGCTATCCACCGAGGAAGAAGAAGCTCTAGTGAAGGTCTTGAAAAAGAATAAGAAGGCTTTCGGATGGAGCTTGGGAGATATACGAGGGATCGACCCGTCCACTTGCATGCACCGTATTGTTTTGGAGCCGAATGCTACTCCGAAGAGAGACGGGCAACGACGTCTAAATCCCGTTCTCATGGAAGTTGTCAAGAAGGAAGTTTACAAGCTCCTTGATGAGGGGCTGATTTATGCCGTGGCGGATAGCCGTTGGGTAAGCCCGGTCCATGTAGTACCGAAGAAGGGAGGAATCACGGTCGTGGAAAATGCCAAGGGCGAGTTGATACCGACGAGAGTCACCACCGGGTGGCGCATGTGCATTGATTACCGGAAGCTCAATGCCGCGACTCGCAAGGACCATTTCCCTCTTCCGTTCATTGATCAGATGTTAGATAAGCTCGCTGGACATAAATTTTATTGCTTTCTTGACGGTTTATCTGGTTATTATCAGGTTGCTATTGCACCGGAGGATCGGGAGAAGACGACGTTCACCACGCCTTTCGGCACTTTTGCTTGGAGGAGGATGCCGTTCGGGTTATGCAATGCACCCGACACATTCCAGAGGTGCATGATGTCTATTTTCTCCGAGATGATCGGCGACTACCTCGAGGTATTCATGGATGATTTTTCCGTTTTCGGTAACTCATTTTATGATTGTTTGGACAAGATTGACAATGTGTTGAATAGGTGCATTGACTCCGACTTGACATTGAGTTGGGAAAAGAGTCACTTTATGGTGCCTAGTGGGATCGTCCTTGGGCATGTCGTTTCCGAGAAGGGTATCGAGGTTGATAAGGCTAAGATAGAAGCCATAGAAAAATTACCTCCACCTATCAACATTAAGGGGATCCGTAGTTTTTTAGGGCATGCCGGTTTTTACCGAAGGTTCATTAAGGACTTTTCTAAAATTAGTCAGCCCCTATGTCGACTTTTGAGCCAAGATGTAGAGTTTAATTTTGATGGGAAGTGCCTAGATGCTTTTAATACTCTTAAGGAGAAACTTGTCACCGCCCCTATAGTGGTAGCACCGAATTGGGAAGAGCCTTTCGAGATAATGTGTGATGCCTCTAACTTCGCCGTAGGAGCCGTCTTAGGACAAAGAGTCGATAAGTTGCTTAGGGTCATCTACTATGCGAGCCTCACCTTGAATAGTGCCCAAGCCAACTATACGACCACCGAAAAGGAGTTACTAGCCGTAGTGTTCTCCTTGGATAAGTTTAGGCCCTACATCATAGGTTCCAAGGTCATTGTCCACTCCGACCACCAAGCCCTTAGACACCTTTTGGCTAAGTCCGAAGCTAAGCCTAGATTGATTAGGTGGATCTTACTCCTTCAGGAGTTTGATGTGGAAATTCGGGATAGAAAGGGATGTGAGAATGCCGTAGCGGATCATTTGTCTAGGATGGAGCATCATGTTGAGTTCTCTAACGATCATGCTTTAGATGTTATTCCTGACGTGTTTCCGTATGAAACGGCCATGGCTATCACCCCCGTACCTTGGTATGCGGATATTGTTAACTTTTTGGCTGCAGGAGCACTTAGGACGGATATGACGTCACAAGAAAGGAAGAGGTTCGAGCACCTCTCTCACAACTATTTTTGGGCTGATCCTTACCTTTATAAGGTCGGGAAAGATGAAGTGATACGACGATGCCTACCGGAGGACGAGCAACCACATGTGCTTAAGTGTTGCCATCACGACGAGAGTGGGGGACACTATGGAGGTCAGAAAACCGCCTTCAAGGTCCTCCAATCAGGTTTGTATTGGCCATCCCTTTTTCGTGATGCACAAGAATATTGCAAATCATGTGATAGGTGTCAAAGAATGGGAAATATTAGTAAAAAAGATGAGATGCCCATGAATATTAATCTCGCTGTTGATATTTTTGATGTTTGGGGCATAGACTTCATGGGACCGTTCCCTAAGTCTAATGGCTTCGAATATATCTTGCTTGGCGTTGATTATTTGTCGAAGTGGGTTGAAGCAATCCCCACTAAGACTTGTGATACTAAGGTTGTTCTCAAGTTTGTGCAGGAGAATATTTTGTGTAGGTTTGGATTTCCCAAGGCCATTATTAGCGATGGTGGAAAGCATTTTTGCAACAAACTCTTCGAGAAACTCATGGTCAAGAATGGGATCAATCACAAGATATCTGTTGAGCCACAAAAAACCCCCACCGACACGTGCCATGGGCCCACCTACCAGCTCACTCCTACGAGGAGACAGTTCAAGATGATACCCCCGACAGAGCACAGGTACCCCCGAAGATGGAAAATGAGATCCGAAGAAGACATCCTCCCGCCCCGGGGCCTGAGCTGCGAGACTAAGGACCGAGGACAAAGCTGCGAGATCGGAGACCGGGATCTATCACCGAGACCCAGGACCACTACCGAGCACCCGGGACGGGCGACGACGACCATACGTGCGGGACGACGGGGCTCCGAGATCCAGGACCGCTACCGAGCACCCGGCACGGACGACGACGACCATACGTGCGGGACGACGGGGCTTCGACACCCGGGACCACTACCGAGCACCCGGCACGGGCGACGACGACCATACGTACGGGACGACGGGGCTTCGATACCCAGGACCACGAGCGAGCACCAAGCACCGATACCGACAACCACGTTGGAGGATGAAACGGTGAGAGACGGGGGCGAGCTCAAAACCCAAGCACCGAAGGCCATTGATAAGTCGTTTTAGTAGCGGAAAAAATCAATTAAATTTTTATCGAACTAATTGCCGAAGCAACTCGCCCGAGTCGGTCTCGAGGAACACTACTATCGGCGCGTACAAGTGTCTATTTGTTTACAACGGAGAAATAGAAAAGAAATAGCATAACGCATGAGTTGGTTTTGGTTTTGTTTTTATAAACTAATTGTAAACTAATAAATTCGAAAACAATCAAGAGAAAACAAGCAATGAGAAAAATGGATTTCAAATAATATAAAGGAGACTAGGGTTCGGGTTTATCAATTATCAACTTCGAAATTAAATAGTAGTTCGCAAAATTACATTAGTACGCCCGTTTCCGGTTGGTACTAACTTGGTTCGATAATCTTATTCACGAGATTGCCTAGCAACCTCAAACGTGGTCTTTAAATCAAAATAACATTTTATCAAACACCTTGTGTGCGAACTAAAATTCAATTCCTTAATCGAATATTGATAAACCCTAACCCCAATAATTGAATTAGCTACTCATGTTGTTGAAATAAAAATCTAATTTAATGTAATAACTCATAAGCATAATAAGAGAATTCAATAGATATAAAAATTGAAGCATGTGAAGAAGAACAATAAAAAAAATAAAACTAAATAAATTCTCAAATTGAAAAAGAAACTTACTAAGGTGTAATAAGAATTCAATCCTCAAAAAGATGTTAATCCAATCGTTCGATCTCCAAAGCTATGTCTAAGAGTAGTCGTCAATGTTCAAAAGTAAAAGTAGTATACTAGGTTCTGAGCGTATCCTCAAAAATGTGTTTTCCCCCACTCTTTAAAGGACAAAAATCGGGCTTAATAAAGTCCAGCCCGTTCAGCTCCGCAAGCGCGGGTTCAGCCGCTAGCGCGGGGCTGAAACCTTCTCAAAAGTCTGGCCGCCAGGTTGGGGAAAACCGCCAGCGCGGGTTGTGTCGGTTTCCATCAGCTCCGGTCTTTGATCAATAACTTCCTATTCGTGCATTGTTTTGTCGATCCGAACGGTGGAAAGATAATGCATGAAGTCGTCATGGTGTTGTCCAATTTTCAGCACAATCCGACGGTTGACGACAGCGTTAAGGCCATTTCACCGAGGCTGCGCAGTGCTGTGAGCTAAAGCATGCTTCTTTGTCTCGAGTTTGCTCTTTTTTCACTCGTTTATCCTATCAAACCAAACCACAAACATAATAAGTCATATTCACCAATAATGCAATATCCCAAAGCACAAACACATGCTAAACGATCATAACGACACTACAAACGACTACTAAAATCTAACAAAAATATGTAAATCAACTCCCCCACACTTAGCATTTTGCTTGTCCTCAAGCAAATGAAAGGAACACTACAAATCAACACATACCAACGAAATCACACAACCGGTCGAGGACATAATCTTGAAGCTCGGTGACCCCTTCCACGTGGGCATATGAACGAAATCAAAATCATGAATTAATAACTCATAAAATCATACAAGTTGAGCGTGAGTAAGACCAATCCAAATTCCCTCACCTAGGTAAAGTTCTCTCTTTTTTTTTTCTTTTTTTTTTTCACTCGATGATGGTAATCACTCAAAAGGTTATGCAAGTGAAAGATACAAGAATGTGATGCTTGCATAATGAAGAAATAAAGCTCTAGGTGAAAACCGATGAACCCAAAGTTATAAGATGTGCATATGCGAGAAACAACTATAGGCAAACTCACGCGATGTACTCAACAAATCAAAGTTTATTATCTTTCGAATCATGGGCGACCGATAAATTGGTGTAATGGAGCTAGGCTATGGGTGTTTGGAATATATGGCTCAAGTGGACTTTTACTCAAGAGTAACACAACAACCTCTCAAATTCATCTTCAAGTCATTTTGACTCTCACATTGTCATCAACTCAAACATCACAAAGTTCATACTCCCGACTTTCTTCTCTATATACACCATCACTCTTTCTCCTCTTTCTTTCTTCTTTTTTTTTTTCTTCTTTTTTTTTCTTTTTGATTTTTCTATTTTTTTTTGTTTTTTTTTTGATTTTTTTTTTTGGAAAGATAGAAAGGAAATTGCATC
Organism: Euphrasia confusa; assembly: GCA_954870475.1. Classification (NCBI taxonomy): domain Eukaryota; kingdom Viridiplantae; phylum Streptophyta; class Magnoliopsida; order Lamiales; family Orobanchaceae; genus Euphrasia; species Euphrasia confusa. The sequence goes on along the minus strand of OX940956.1, from coordinate 37,307,978 downwards.
TCATTGCATTTTTTTTATTAAGTGCGACATCTCTTCACCACTGTTTCGTTTTTTCCCAACACACAAAATATCTTCAATTGGCACTTATGGTAAAGAAAAGAAAGGCTCAATGTAGTTTCAAAGGGGCTAACTAGGGGTGTCCCACGACGGGCTCGGGGGTAGAGAAAAGTAACGGGGAAAATGGCTAAACCTACACGGTAAATCCCAATCACATTCGAAATCAAATATGTTATGACATCATGCTTTGCACACCAACACAAGAATGTTCTAGTTATTTCAAGCTAATAAATTGCACATATTATAGAACAATAAAAACCTTGGGTTCGATACACGACGAGTAGTCAATCAAAGCACTCAGAAGAAAGGACAAAGGCTCAAATTCTCACAAGGGTATTTTGGAAATGTATAGGCCAAAACTCAAGCACACCTCATAATCACCGAGAGAATTAAATCAAACATCTAACTCATTCATGTAATTTCACCAAACCACAAGTAGCCAACAACACGATTAAAGTGATAATTAGGCCATTTAAAAATCCTTTCATGCTCAAACAAACAAGATACCAAATATAGGGAAGAAACACAAAACACACAAAACATACAAAAAGCGACATTTGAAGACTACTATAACCCCAACAAATCTCGCGAAACAACGGGTTAACCAAACAAAGAATTGAGAATGCAAAAACACCCCCACACTTTATACATGCCATGTCCTCATGAATAATAAAAGGGAAAAGAAAGTAGTAAATCAACTTCCCTGATAATTCGCTCCTATGGCAGTCTCCAAGTGCGAGGTAAAGATGGGCAATCAACCAAGAAGAATCCTACAAGAATTATTCAACCAAAAGAAAAGAAAGTCCAAGAAGAACTACACCAGAACGAAGAGAAATAAAGTAAGAGAAGAAAATAAAATAAAAATAAAAACAATAAAAAAAATAGAAATAGGAGAAGAAATAGAAATATTTACATACCGCGACCGTGATTAACACGGTCGACTTTCAAAGTCCGTAGGGTGGCTAAGGAGGGGAGTGGGCCGAGTGCCGCGCGCTCCAATTTTCCTCAAGACGGGACAAGCGTTCAGTTTGGTCTTGAAGTGTCGTAGAGATGCCCCGTTGAAAGTTTTCCATTGAATCAATGTAGTACTCTCGGATGGCGGTGACTGAATCATCAAACTGCTGTGCTGGAGGCGGAGCCGCGGTGGTGGTCGGAGAAGATGGTGTCGGGTCCAGTCGGGGATGGAATCGCGGCCCGAGATGGGAGCGAGAGGAGCAGCGGGGTTGGTGGTTGCCGGAGGTGAGGATGGAGATGGCGTCGGCTGGGGTCTGTAGCGGCGGTGGATCGGCGGCGATGATGGTGACCGACGGAGGAGGGGTGGCGGATAGCGGTGCTGCTCTGATTGTGGAGGATGGAACGTAGATGGTGGAAAGATAGATTAGGGTTGGTCTCCCTCTTTTTCCTTTTTTTTTATTATTATTAATTTTGTTTTTTAAACTGCGGGTTGGTTAAGGTGAAACGCGAGCCAGGTGCGGGCTGAGCCTCGTGTTCCTCAGAAACATTTTTTGAATTCTGGTGGGCGGAGTGCCCAAATGTGACTCAATCCTCGCAGCCCTCTTCCTCTTGCGCAGTGTCTCGACTTTTTTCATAACTTTTTCGTGCGAACTCCGATCGCCTCGAATCAAAATTTTCCGGAATCTAGACTTCAAGATCTTCGCGTCCATATACCCCACATGCTATGATTCCCAGGGAGCAAGAACAGTTTTTAACGTGAAGTTGCTGCACTTTTCCGATTCGGTTCGTCATCTCGTTCTAGCCTCGTCGTTCCATTTTTCCTCGTTTCTCCTCATTTCTATCCCCACCATGATTGAAATATGCTCATTTTACGTCGTGAGCTTGACAATTCGTGGGTAGGCCCCCACGCGGCGCTCGTTTTGGGAACCGAAAGAGCAATACGGTCCGTGGACTAGTCTCCACGCGACGCTCATTTATAGTCGAGAGCTCGACTTTTTTCTTCTTTCATTCAAGGTGCATTTAATCTATGTAGACGTACTTCCATTGTTTCGCTAATCCCTTGATCTCTGATTGTTGTGGGAGCAGTTTATTTTTAGTTTTAAACTCCAAGAGCGCCACCGCACCTATACCAATGTCATCACAAAAGTCTTGTTTCTCCATCTCATCAACATGTAAAAATATAGAACTATGTTTCTGCAAGAAAATCATCTCAACCAAGGGGTAAGTAACATTAGTGTAAAAACCATTTTTAGTATAGACATCAAACACATTAATACACCCTTTATAATCTACCTTATCAAGAGATGTTTCATCCCCACCAAAAGCGAAATTAAATTTGAAAATACCTGGATCATGCAGCTTGGGTGGGTGAAGAGCACGTTTCACCTTTGACTCCTCAACATACATAAGGTCGTTCATGTCGAGTGAGGGAGGAAGGTGTCCGGAATTCTTACACACCAAATCACTCGGAGAGGAAGGAGGTGATTCTGTCATACATGCTTGCTCGGGAAACATATCATCTACCTCCTCATCATCGTCACTCGAGGCATATATATTTGAACATTCGGACTCAAGAGATGTATCTAGCATCGAGAGCTCCCCGTCTTCATTATCAACCACTATATTGATGATCATTGTTTCTTGCTCTAGTTGTCTAGGGGGTGAAATGGACAACTTGTATGGGTCTTCGTCTCGATGCGACACTTTTGGTGTAATATCCTCCAACACGATACTCTCAATCGTATCTTCCTCATCATCTTCCTCTAAATTTATTTCATTGTCGTACATATGATCCACTTTGGCCTCGACCTCATTCGGTTCAACTTCATCATAGTCGTATTCACTTTGGAGATTCTCTTCCTCGTGTACCCACTCGCTTTGATTGCACATCTTATCGATCATATCTCCTATGACCTTAGACCTTGCTTCCGCTTCGATACTCTCTGCCAATCTAACTTCATTCGCCTTTATTGATGCTTCGTTTGTTTTCATGACTCGTTGGACCATCTGCATGAAATCCTGGAAAGTGTCCTCCAAAGATGGCTTATATGAAGGCTTTGGTTGCGTCGAATACGGTGGAGGGTATGCCAAATTTGCTTCAGCATTTCTAGTCATCGCCACTTCATTCGCTTTGATCGACGCTTCATTTGATTTCATTATCTGGTTGGTCGTCTTCATGTAATCTTGAAAAACGTCATCCAGCGAGGGCTTGTATGGAGGCTCAGGTTGCATAGAATAATTAGGAGGGTACACCATGTTCTGAGGAGGCCATTGTTGTTGAGGCCATTGTTGGTGAGGTGGATCAAAATGATAGCTCGATTGAGTATCCCACTCCGGATTGTATGCTTGAGACTGAGAGCCAAAATGTGTTGTCGCGTCATATTGGGAAGACTCGTAGTAAGTGCTCGTCTGAGGCCTTGTGAACTCCCACGGATAGTTGTTATATGTATTCATCACTGCTAACACAAACACTTGACAAAAACATTAAACGCACCGGTGGGAAAAATAATACTCATATAAAAAAAAAAAAAAAGAAAGTTGCAAACAATCAAACATTAATACTAGTGCCTAAAGTGTTCCCCGGCAACGGCGCCAAATTGATAAGTCGTTTTAGTAGCGGAAAAAATCAATTAAATTTTTATCGAACTAATTGCCGAAGCAACTCGCCCGAGTCGGTCTCGAGGAACACTACTATCGGCGCGTACAAGTGTCTATTTGTTTACAACGGAGAAATAGAAAAGAAATAGCATAACGCATGAGTTGGTTTTGGTTTTGTTTTTATAAACTAATTGTAAACTAATAAATTCGAAAACAATCAAGAGAAAACAAGCAATGAGAAAAATGGATTTCAAATAATATAAAGGAGACTAGGGTTCGGGTTTATCAATTATCAACTTCGAAATTAAATAGTAGTTCGCAAAATTACATTAGTACGCCCGTTTCCGGTTGGTACTAACTTGGTTCGATAATCTTATTCACGAGATTGCCTAGCAACCTCAAACGTGGTCTTTAAATCAAAATAACATTTTATCAAACACCTTGTGTGCGAACTAAAATTCAATTCCTTAATCGAATATTGATAAACCCTAACCCCAATAATTGAATTAGCTACTCATGTTGTTGAAATAAAAATCTAATTTAATGTAATAACTCATAAGCATAATAAGAGAATTCAATAGATATAAAAATTGAAGCATGTGAAGAAGAACAATAAAAAAAATAAAACTAAATAAATTCTCAAATTGAAAAAGAAACTTACTAAGGTGTAATAAGAATTCAATCCTCAAAAAGATGTTAATCCAATCGTTCGATCTCCAAAGCTATGTCTAAGAGTAGTCGTCAATGTTCAAAAGTAAAAGTAGTATACTAGGTTCTGAGCGTATCCTCAAAAATGTGTTTTCCCCCACTCTTTAAAGGACAAAAATCGGGCTTAATAAAGTCCAGCCCGTTCAGCTCCGCAAGCGCGGGTTCAGCCGCTAGCGCGGGGCTGAAACCTTCTCAAAAGTCTGGCCGCCAGGTTGGGGAAAACCGCCAGCGCGGGTTGTGTCGGTTTCCATCAGCTCCGGTCTTTGATCAATAACTTCCTATTCGTGCATTGTTTTGTCGATCCGAACGGTGGAAAGATAATGCATGAAGTCGTCATGGTGTTGTCCAATTTTCAGCACAATCCGACGGTTGACGACAGCGTTAAGGCCATTTCACCGAGGCTGCGCAGTGCTGTGAGCTAAAGCATGCTTCTTTGTCTCGAGTTTGCTCTTTTTTCACTCGTTTATCCTATCAAACCAAACCACAAACATAATAAGTCATATTCACCAATAATGCAATATCCCAAAGCACAAACACATGCTAAACGATCATAACGACACTACAAACGACTACTAAAATCTAACAAAAATATGTAAATCAGCCATCGCGTGAGTGGTGCGTGACGCGGAGTGAGAGCAAAGTTATAGAAGGTGATAAGACGATACCCGAGCTCCGGGCTCCGAGACCCGGTACTGTGAACATGGAGGTAATGCCTACACCGGGTAGAAGTGCACAAATGGAAGACGTTTCTATCTTATGCATGCGAAACCACGCGTCGATAATGGACAGGTGGATCATACTTAATTCTCCTATAAATAGACTAGATTGAGACGATAGAGAAGGAGGAGGTCGGACCTACTATTAAACCCAGTATAATACCAGTAAATAAATAGAGATATCATCTCGGGCATTCAAGCCTAGTCTCGGTGTGATTTCATTTCAGCTCCCTTTCTACATATAAATATACGTGTTTTTGCGTCGTCTCCAAACCCTACCCAGCTCAAATAATAATATAATATACCCGACAAAAACGACCCAAAACAATATCGACTCCTTATCACCCTCAGACATCGGGACAAGCCGAGACTAGCAACCGTCAAATCAAAGCCATTCTCGAGAAGACCGTCCGACCCTCACGGAAAGATTGGTCCGATAAACTCAACTCGGCACTATGGGCGTACCGAACCGCGTACAAGACGGTGATTGGGATGAGTCCGTATAGAATCGTGTTCGGGAAATATTGCCACTTGCCGGTTGAGGTTGAGCATCGGGCTTATTGGGCAATCAAGGCCACAAATATGGATCTCATGCAAGGCGGAGAAGCCCGAGCTCTAACCTTGTCCGAGTTGGATGAATTGAGAAATGAGGCGTACGAGAACTCCCGGATATATAAAGACAAAGTGAAGGAGTTCCATGACAAGCGAATTAAAAACAAGGAACTTAAAGCCGGGATGCAAGTTCTTTTGTACAATTCAAGACTCAAACTCTTTCCCGGGAAACTCAAGTCTCGATGGAGTGGACCCTATGAAGTAGTCGAAGTATTCCCTTATGGTGTAGTCAAGCTCTACAACGAGCATACGAGGGAGACGATACAAGTCAATGGGCACCGTGTGAAGCCATACTTCGAGAGCGAAACCCCATACATAGGAGTAGAGTCTATTCTACTCGGGGAGGCTTCGTATGAGTAAAGAAGTTATTGGTCGAGCTCGAGACGATAAACGAGTGTCGCGTGGAGACTAGTCCACGGACCGTAATGCTCTTTCGGTTCCCAAAATGAGCACCGCGTGGGGGCCTACCCACGAATTGTCAAGCTCACGACGTAAAATGAGTATTTGTCTTGTCATTTTCAGGAGATACGATAGTCCGAAAGGTGCGAAAACGCGAGAAAAGGTGAAGGTCGAGCTGAAAATCAGGTTCTGCCAAAAATATAGAGCAGGCGATCGCCAGCCTCATGGGCGATCGCTTGCCAAATGCGTGGTGAGCCTCGCATTCCTCAGATTTTTGCAGGCGATCGCCGACCCTCTGGGCGATCGCTTGCCTTCAGCTGCGGGCGATCGCTGGCTCCATGAGCGGTCGCTTCCTCTGGACTTACAGGTGAAGAGAAAATCTTGCAGGCGATCGCCCGGAACGTCAGCGGTCGCTGAGTCCCCATCGCGAGCGATCGCCACAGCCATCAGCGGTCGCCTGCCTTAAATTAAAAGTGGTAATTCTGAAAGGGGGCGTATACTTAAAGGACGAAGACCTAATTCATATCACATTCGCCGCCTCCCTCTTTGAATTTTCAGATCGTAATCCGCCCCTCCATTAGCCGCTTCACCACCGTTGTCGTCACCTACCCTCACCGTCGCTCACCACCATCAACACCGTCTCCGTCCAATTCTCAGCCCTGCTCGCCGTCGTCTAGCCGGAGTACCATTCACCCGCCGCCTGCCCTAGCTCCGCCAGCCTTCCCTCGCCGCCGTCCGCCAGTCGCCGACCCGAGCTCCGCAATCCGTCCACCGTAAGCCCAGCTTCACCCCGTCATCTTCAACCGCCGGCGATACCACCGGACCCGAGCCCAATCTCCGTGCTCAGTCACCTCACCGGAATCAAGGCCTGCCGCCGCTCCTCTGCTCCGGTCACACCTGCTGCCCTCACCTCCGGCCACCTGACCTCCGTAACTCCGGGAACCCTAGCCTCGACAGCTCCGTATCCGTCGGCTCCGTTCTCGACTCTCGACTCACGGCAATCCCGTGAACTCCGGTAATTTCTAACATCTCTACTTCTTAATTATTATGGTGAATACAAGAGGAGGAAAGAAAAAGGCTCCTTCGTCCAAGAGGGCCCGAACCGAAGCCGGGCCATCGACCGAAGTCGCACCACCACCCCCGCCTCCGAAGGTTGATCTCGCCGACGAGTATGAGTCGGATTTCCCCATCTACGATCATGACGAAGGTAAACGACTCCTCACCTTCCGTAAGCACACATTTGAGTTCCCTCGCCCTTTCGATTGGAACCTTCTCGAGATTATGGACTTAAAGGATGACGTCGAGAGGTATTTGAGGTTGTTGGGACTCGACACAATTGCCCACCAAGACCATCGTTATTCCGAGCAACTGGGCCTCGAGATGCTTTGTACGTTGGAAAAGCATTCGAATGGGAGGTTCTACACATGCCGGTTCATGGGGCAAGATGCCCGTTTCGACGTCGACACGCTCCGAGTGGCTTTCGGATTTCCGACTTCCGGCGTTCAAAGGCATGTCCCCCAGACCATCGACAAGGACGAGGCGTGGAGGAATGTTGCATCACTCCCTTCTCACACCGGGAAGAGCGCGCACATTGCCGACCCGACCCTCCTCCTCGTACATAGGTACATTGCGTACAACATCTCGGGGAAGGACGAGGGTAACAAAGTCAACAAGTGCGAGCTTTTCTTCCTCAACCGGGCACAGCAGGGCCTCACATCGTCTTTGGTCGACTACATGCTCTCCCAGATTAAGACGACAGTCGACCGGAAGGCCCATCATGCATCGTTCTTCTACATAGCTACTCGCCTTGCCCACCAGCTGGACTTCATCGACCTCAACGGTGACCTTCCGGACGACCTTGCCCCCTTGGAGACTCCACGGCCTATCGATATCCAGGAGCTCTGGCAGTCTCACCTTACTGACGAGGACAATGTGTTCCGTCCTCATGCCGAGCGTGTTGGGAACGACGCCCCTATTCCCCCTCCTCCACCAGCTGCCGCTCCGGCCATGGGAGCCCCGACTATGTACCCGACCTATCCTTCGTATACGGTCGGCTTCCATGGGATGATTGATCAGTTCGCTTCTCTACGGACTGACTTCCAGAGTACTTCTACTGCTGATCGCGCTTACTTCGACGATCGTCTCGACAGACTAGAGACACGGGTCACTACCGAGGTCAGCCGGATTGATTCTCGCTTGGACACAGAGCACGCCTTCCATGTCCAGTATCAGACCGATGACCGCGCCTATCACGCTGCCCAGTACGCCGCCGATAGAGAGTACCACGCATCTCAGTATGCATCGATGATGGCCATGTTCCGAGAGCCACAGTATCCGCCACCCGAGCCATGAGGATCGACCGTACCTTCGTACGGTCGTGGTATGTACATAGTGTCTTTCTTTTCTCCTTTGTCATGTTTTTCTCTTTTTGTTCTACTTCTTCGTTGGTGTGGTGTGGTTTGTTTTTGTTCGTGTGTGCAGGTCGACACTCCTCGTCACTCTTGGACTACTCGGTAGGTCTCGCACTTTCGGAGCTCGTTATCCATGAGGACACGGATTAGCCCAAGTGTGGGGGGGTTTGCCTTCTTATCTCTTGGTTGATGTCGTATCCACTCCCCCCATTTTATGTGTGATGATTATCATGAGAGCATGCGTTAGATGATTCATATGCCGAGTATTTTATTTAGTTCCTTGGAGTTATGATGGATGTTTGGTGCTAGAGGTCGGTACATGAATAATTTTGACCCCGTGACTAGTCGTTGTGAAGTGAATTGAGATAATTGCTTGTTGCTATGTCACTTTCCGAATACCCTTGTGAGATTTTGAGCCATATTAGCTTTATTCTTTGTGTGACATCTTTCGTTGTATTCCTCGAGCTTCTTACTTTCTTTGTTCTATGTCATGTGTGCCCGTATGGACTAGAGATAACTAAACCGTACTTAAATTGCTATTTGAGGCTTTATGTCATAACTTGCTTGATCTTGAAAGTGATTGGGATAGGATCGATTAGGATAACCTTTTTAGCCTCTCTTTGTTGACCCGGAGCCCGTCGTGGGACACCCTAGTAGCCCCGTTGAGCCTACGTTAAGCCTTTTTCTTCTTGTCCTATTTACCGTGAAGGAGGGAGACGAAGGATTCATTTGGTTGGGGTGTGAATTGGAGGGTGTTGAGTTTTGCTTGTGATTTTTGTATTTGTAATAAATTCGAGACATGATATAAGTCTCCAAAAAAAAAAAAAAATGGAAAAAGAAAAATGAGACAAGTTATAAGTCTCCAAAAAAAATAGAAAAAGAAAAATGAGACAAGTTATAAGTCTCCAAAAAAAATAGAAAATCGAGACATGTTTAGTCTCCAAAAAAAAAAAAAGAGTTTTATTAGTAGAAGCAAATAATATGTATAGTCGTTTGCTCGGGTTGATTTGTAGAGTGTTGGTGCATTTCATTGTTGAAGGTGTAGGGGATGTGATGTAATTTGACGGATGTTTGGTGTGGAGGAGACGCGTGATTGTTCGAGATTAGTCCACTTTATCCCAAATATTCCCGAATACCCTTAGCCGAGCCCCATTACACCCGATTTATCGATCTCCCTTGATTCTTGAGATGGCATACTTTGATTAGTGGAGAATACGATTTGAGTACGTGTTTAGTTGATGTTCTTAGGTGCACATGACATTATTTGAAGCTCATCCTTTGTTCCATTTATGCTTATTTTCTTTCTAGAGTGCACAAGTTGTTCATTGTTTGTTTCTTTCACTTGTGTGCGACGTTGAGTGGAGCCCTCTCGAGAGTAAAAAGAATAGAGTGAATCTTAGCGAGGGAAAGTGGAATGGTGACTTGTGAGGACTCTCTTTTGATCTTTGTGGTTGCTAGTCATTTTGGGTCAAGTTTTTATTCATGTTTACTTTTTCCGTACGCACCGGGGGTCTACTCGTAGCTTTTGAGGAATTGAATACTTGATTGGCATTTTTGTTTGATTCGTGTTATGCTCTTGTGTTGTTTGCTTGAGGACAAGCAATGAAGTAAGTGTGGGGGAGTTGACGTATTCATATTTGTGTCGTTTTTCCTTGTTCATTTGTGCGTTAGTTGTTATGTTTCGAGTCATTTCTTTATGTTTCTCTCGTGGTTGTGGTATGTTTGATGTTTTGTTGAGTATGCAGGCTTTTGGACGTGTTGATGTGGAAAAGATCGAAGAATCGAGCAAGATTGATGTCGAGGCAAAGCAGGTCTGCCAAACAGGACCAGGCGCCTGCTCGAGTACCTGGCGATCGCTCGCGAAGACCCCCAGGCGACCGGCCACGCCCCCAGCGATCGCCTGCTTCTGACTTACAGGTGGAGAAGATTTTCTGCAGGCGATCGCCCATGCCTTGAGCGGTCGCTCGCGACCACGCTCAGGCGATCGCCTGCCTACTCAGCGGTCGCCTCCTCCTGATTGCAGATTTGACTCGGTTTGACCGCGGAAATCTTTCGATGTATAACTAGGGCTTCGTCCCAAAAACAACGCACGCACTTTTTGAATTATTTTTCTGGGATTAGAGAGACCTCTTAGGAACTCTTCGTTGACGGTTTCGATTTTAGTTTTCTTGATCTTGGTTTGTAAGCGACTCGGTAAAAGTCGGGGATTCCGCCAACGGGTACCTTTGTTTGTGATTCGAATATTGATCTAGTAAGTTTTATTTCTCTTTCGATTGGTTTGCTTTTCAATCTCGCTTTCGATCTCTTGTTTTGATTTTTAGTTTACATATTGTTTTTCATGAATTCCTTGTTTCTAAAATTCAATTGTTCATCGATTAGAATTATTAATTTCGAAACCCTAGTTCATCATAGATAGATTGTTCTCGTTTTACTTGTCTTTTCAATTCGTAGATAAAATTTAGATCTTAAACAAAACCCAAAATCAAAGTACGCATTATGCTATTTCTTTTCGTTTCCTCCGTTGCAAACAAATAAACACGTGTACGCGCCGATAGTAGTGTTCCTCGAGACCGACTCGGGCGAGTTATTTCGATAACTAGTTCGATACAAATTTAATTGATTTAAACCGTACGAAAACGACTTGTCAACCATATAGGAAAAACTTAGTTATTCAAATATAAATTTTGGTCTTCAGGACCCAACCTTCGAGTTGTTGAGTTTCATATTCATTTGTATTATTGTATATTTTTCGTCCTTCAGGGACATGCTTTTACCAGACATCTATATTGACTAGAGCATTCGCAATTGTTATAACCGGCCGGTAACTCTTCAGGGGTATATAAGATGCGTCTAATGTCGAATATACAATCCTTAACAAATGAATAATGTGAACTTCAATTCACAATCATCTAGAAGATTATATTTTTCTTTTGAACTTCAGGTTCAATATGTCAGTTTATTTTGAAAACAAACTCATATCGAGTGATGTACATGTCTCGTTAAAAACCTCGTTATAAAACCTTGTAGGAAAAAATACTCGAGGAAAAGAGTACATGACATTCACATTTATATTGTGGTGATTGTCTCGTTAAAAACCTTTAACTAAGAAAACCTCGTGGGAAAAACTTAGTAGAGGAAAAAAGAGTGCAATCACTGATTCACTGGTCTTCGGGACCAAAATCACTGGTCTTCGGGACCTTGTCTTCAATATCATTTGTGTCCATAATGACATAGTAATATGATATTGTACATATTCTGATTTTCATTTCCTTTCATATCAGGAATTTTAAAATCCATATAGGATTTTCATGCATGTATCTTTCTAATGACTTCTACATAGTCAAATCATACATTTGTGCATATCTATATTTATCGTTGTTGCTTCCAGAAGTATAAAGTAGCGGAACTTAAAGTCATTATCCTTAAATATATCGAGTTTCTGCGAAAAACTCTTGAGCAACTAATCTCGCTTTTATATCTCACCACATCATTTCTCGTTTTTTTCTTACGAACACCCACGTATATCCTTCTGGGATAATATTTTGAGGTGTGTACTATAGAGTCAAAATATATCTTTATTTAGCTAGTCATGATCAACCTCAATTGCTCGTTTCTATTTCTTTGAATGCTGCTGGCACATTATCATTGATTTAAGTTTTTGATCCAGTTTTTCTAGAGCAACTCTTGAGGCAAATATGTCGTTGACGACTTTTTCCATGTTGATGACAATTCATTCTATCAACCAAATCTTTCATCATTTCCCAAAATATTTAATTTGGTTGTTCCGCAATCCCACAATTTTCTATTATCATGTGCACATATTTTTTCAATGGGATTTCCATCTAACTCTCTTCAGGAGATTTTGATTTTGAGGGTGACTTAATTTCTTTGTTTTTCCGCTTATTTATTTTATATCTTAAGATCGATCTACTACGCTTCAAGCGTATATTAGAATCAACATTTGAGTTGATCTCTTTGGTTATTTGAACTCTTATAGTTCATTTATCACAAATATATGTGACGCTACCGTCGTGGAGTAGCGCAAAATAATATTTATAAAGCCTAAACTATTCACTAGCACAAGTACTAGTAGCAAGTATAGGGTCGATCCCACGAGGAGGCGATTTAGCTTTTAGTTTTCCCGGCTTTTGTTGTTCAATTGGGTTGTCACGTTTTAAAAGTTTTGTTTTGGGAGCAGTTGGGCACTGCCGAACCGTGGTCACCGTGATTACTTGACTGGAAAATAACAAATAACTTAAACAGAAATAAACTAGCATGCAACTTAACTAACAGACTGAGCAATTAACAAACTTGACTAAACAAATAAGAAAGGACAAATAAAGACTAAAGTGTCCAGGCATTGACTCCCCTGACTTCCCCCTTGACCTATGTGCTGCCGATCATTGGTACGTATATCATTTTGCTAACAGTTTTGTCTTCCAGTTATAGATCCCAAATATTAACATACCTATAATGTCACGCATATTAATACCCCGAATCCTTATTCGCTCTTATGTTTAAGTCCTATTAGATCTCTCTCAATAGGTCTCCTGACGTTGACCAATTCGACACTATGTGACCGCATGAGTCTAAGTTGATCAAGTCGCCTTCATCCTCCAAGCAAACCCGGAATGGCCAATAGCATGCCTGGACAGACCCAAGTCATACGACCACATCTCCAGCAACATGTTGTACTTCGCGGACGCCCAGTCTCCCGGTCGCGTTGATCCACGTACTCCTGTGTTAGGCAAGTCGGGGTTCCCACTGGTCACTGTAGGATTGCCCAAGTCCCTAACATGCTTAAGTTACTACCCTGTTGAATCGGGAACAAAACTCAGCTAGTTGCTGTCCTCACTAAGCCTCCCGGCGTGATCACGTCTTAGGGTTGGTCAGGTTCTGTCTTTGCCCAGATACAAACAGATTAGCTACTTGACATAATTAAAACAGAAAATAAAACAAAAGAAATAAGACGAACTATATTATGCATTAAAACGGGAAATTGTTCAACAAGAAAATAAAATTAAGTACGGAAATTAAAAGCATAAAACATAAAGAAATTGTTTTTGGCCCGAAGGCTATGAATCAATCAAAACGCCGGTGAGTGGTAGCATCACGCGGCTGCTCAGTCTTCTTCGCTGGTCAGGCAGGGTTTCGCCGTCTTCGTGCGTCGGGTCGTTTTTCTGGGATTTTTCGTGTCTATTTCGTTCCTCCCATGTTCTCCAGCGTCTTCTTGTATTTATAGGGCTTGAATTGATGTAGAGACGTGTGGGGGAATACCTCTAAGACTGGACGAGAGTCCATCTCTTCTTTGTCTCTGAACCTGGTCACTTTCGAAGAGTCCAGGATTTTCAGGATTCTGGGTACACCGATTGCCCAACGTTCCGTCTCGGTCAATTTTTGCTCTTGCCCAATTGCTTTATCTCTGATAGCCTTCTTCATTTACGAGGTAGCAGATCATGCGCTGTACTTGGTCGTGCGTTAATCTTGCTCAACTTGCTGACTCTGTCCCAACTTGCTCAACTCCACTTGGGCACTCCAGTCAGATTAGCTTGCTCAACTTGCACTCTTGACCAGGAAGGTGATTTCCTTGCCTCTTTCACACAATTTGCTCCTCTTTCGTTGTGCACCTGCATCACTTGACCACAGACCCAAAACGTGCCCTCCCAGACACAAACAAAAGTAAAAACAACTACAAGACTCGATTTACTTGACTCTAAAAGACCTAAAAATGAGCCAAAAAATATGGCTCATCACACGCACACACTTTACTACGCTTGTCCTCAAGCGTGCGCTGTGACTTGCCTGCTCAAGCAGAAAACAAAGGGGGTAGAGAAAGAAAAAATAACAGAAGACTCAAGGACAGCATGCTTATCAAAATACAGAGAGTTGATCAAGTGAACAGATAGTCAAAATCATAGTCAATGGAATGCATAAAAAACGGTCAAGAGTTTGCAACAGGATTTTGGAATTCTCACTAAGTGTTTCTCTCTATGTAGTGGATGGGTAGTGTTTCACTCAATGCTGTTTTATAAAGAAGCTTTTGCTTTGGGCTTGACCAAGTTCTATCCTGTGAAATTTTCAGTTGAGTTGGGCAATATCTTTAGGGCTTTCTGGGGTTGACTGTATAGGCTAGCTTGGGCAATGCCCAGAATTGATCTCAGGTAGGACATGCATTTTACTTAGCAAATTTCCTCCTAATTTCTTCTCTCTCTTACGGGCCTTAGCACACCCTTTTATTCATGGATCTCTTCTTTTTTTTTTTTTTTTTTTTTTTTTTTTCAGAGAAGACTTTGCCCTGACTTGCTCTTTTTATGAACTTGAGCATATATGCAGGTTGGGTCAGGGCAGTGGGAGTTTTCCCCCAGGTGATCAAGAAATATTGGCTCGGCTCAAGGGGCTAACAAGGGTCTTCTTTTATTTGCAGTACAGAATAAAATGCCTAAATCATTTACTACTCAACTCAATTTTCAAATAATCACAATGGTCAGAACTTGGGCAAGCTTCAGCATTACAAACTTTTAAACAGCTACTCTCAAGAAATAAATATAACACACAGATGTAGGCTCAAATCCTCACAGCTTACCTAGTTGCAATTCCATCGTCCCTAATATTTTTCATGCATCGACTATTAATTTTGAAAACTGTTCAAATTGATCAGGTTATTTATCAAGCATGCGACTCGATCAAACTATGGGGTTGCTCTTGCCGTTCCCCCACTCACACACTTTGCCTCTGGCAAAGTGTGCAAACAGTAATAAGTTGGGTAAGCATCCCCCCTGACTCCGACTCCAACGATGTTGGCGCACCTTCCCACATACACACTTTGCCTTGGGCAAAGTGTGCAAATAAGGAGGTCGACCCCATCGACCAAAGTCTTCAGAAAATAAAACAAAAATAAAATGAAATAGAGGGAGGTCACATTTAAAGGTTTGGTTAAGGTGGGTACCTGAAACCGTCGTGGTCAAGGTATGCCATCAGGGCTGTATGGGTCTCTTCCTACTTCTCTTCGAGCAAGTCCAGCTGTTCCATGATCTCCTCCTTCTAGAACTCAACTCGAGCAGATGCTCGACTTCCAGGCTCAATCTTCAGCTTTTGCTCACTCAATTTTCCTGCTTCCTGAAAACACAAACAGACCAAAACTCTTTCCTGCCCAAGGCTACTCCTTGACGTGCAATGATCAAATTTATTAACTGAAAATTAAAATAAAATGGAAATTGCGTATCTCCTTAAGCACTACCTCCTTCATAGCAGGGTTCAGTTTCCTTTGTGGATCACGCACTGGACTTGATTCTTCCTCGAGCAATATGTGGTGTTGGCATATGGTGGGACTGATTCCCTTGATATCTGCTAAGGTCCATCCAATTGCTTGCTTGTACTGGTCGAGGATGTTCCTTAGCCTTTTCTCTTCCTCCTTCTTTAGCTTTGAACTTATGATCACGGGCAATGTGTCATTCTGCCCAAGAAACATATACTTGAGATGTGCAGGGAATTTCTTTAGCTCCAATTCTGGTGGTTTCTCCAGGGATGGTACCATGATTGAAACTTCATGTGGTGGCAGCTTGCTCATTCCAGTAGTATGATTTTCCAAGGCTCCTAGTTGCTCAACTATCTCTCGGATTTCAAGTTGCTCGTCTTTAGCTTCATCTTTTGTCATTCCCTTTTGTAACACCAGGTCAATTTGGTCAGAAACTCCATAACCCAGAGCCTGCTCCTCGATCATTTCATCGAATTGGTCAACAACATGTACTTGCTCAGTGTCTCCTGGGTATCTCATTGACTTGAATAAGTCAAAGGTTACTGTTTCCCCTTCGAATTTGCATGTCAGCTTTCCAGTCTCGCAGTCAATGTGTGTTCTTGCTGTTTTTAAGAATGGCCTGCCCAAGATCATGACAGGTTGATTGCTTGACCTCCCCATGTCCAGGACATAGAAATCGGCTGGGAATATGAGTTCTTCTACCTTGACTAGCACATCTTCCAGGATTCCTTCAGGGTACACATTTGACCTATCTGCCAACTGGATCACTACCCTTGTGGGTTTCATTGGTCCTATGCCCAAATCTTCGTACATAGACTTGGGCATGACATTGATCGATGCCCCAAGGTCGAGCATTGCTTTCTCTATTTTATTTTTTCCGATGATGCATGGAATATAGAACATTCCAGGGTCTGCACACTTCTTGGGCACGTTTCTCTGGAGCACCGCTGAAACATTTTCTCCTACTTCGAACTTGGCATCATCTTGGTACTTGACCTTCTTTGTGCACAACTCCTTGAGGAATTTCGCGCATCTGGGCATGGATTTCAATATGGTCAACAGAGGCATGTTGATCTCTACCTTTTTAAACATCTGGAACATCTCATTTGTATCTTCCCTTTCTTTCTTCTTGCTCAATCTTCCTGGGAAAGGAGGGTAGATTTTTGGTGGTGCTCCTGCTTGGGCAGGTGCTGATGTTTCCTTCTGTTTTCGTGGTGCATGGTCAAGTTCATCCTCTGACTCCTCATCTTCGTTGACATCCTCAACGGTTCCATCCACTCGGGGTTCTGAAGTTTGCTTCTTGGGCACATCAGATAGGGTCTTTCCACTTTTCAACTGGATGGCGTTCAGTTGGGCATTGTTCAGTTCAACTTGAGGTGGCAGTCCACTGGTCTTTTTCTCCATCTTGGTCATTGACTGGGTGAGATGTACCAGTTGGGCATTGATGTTCTGAAATTGCCCACGTGACTCAAGTAATTGAGTATTTATATTTTGGAGTTGACCACGTGTTTCCAGTTTGTACTTCTCATTCTCTTGCTGGGCTTTGATGTTTTCAGCGACCAAGGTCTGCATCATGTCTGCCAAAGTTGGGCCATTGCTCTGGTTCTGCTGGTTGCCCAGTCCTTGATAGTCGTTTCTCTGCTGACTGCCTTGCCCATGGTATTGCTGATTTTGATTACCTTGGTTTCCTCCTCCTTGGTAATTATTGTTCCCATAGCGGAGATTTTCATGATTTTTCCATGATGAGTTGTACGTGTTGGAGTTAGGATCGTACATCGGTCTCCTCTCTTGCCCATTCCCATTTGGTTGCATGATTGCCTTGACTTCTTCATCAAACAATTCTGGGCATTCGACAGTTGCGTGGTTGCTCTCCTTGCATATTCGACACGCCTTTACTGCCCTTTTTTGTCCTGGGTTACTGTTGAGTACCAGTTGCTCAACTATGTTGCATAGCTTGTCAAGTTTATCATCTGTGGGCAAGTTGCTCTTAAGTAGATCACTTCCATCCTCTCTTAATTCTTCCGCCATCTCCTTGAACAATTTGAACGCTTCCTCAGCGCTTTTGTTAAGAATTGATCCTCCACTGGCTACGTTGATCAAGGTCCTTTCAGAAGTCCTCAATCCAGAAATGAAGTACTGGATCAAGTCTTGATCACGGATCTGATGTTGTGGGCACTTGGACAACATCTGTTTGAACCTGACCCAGTAGTCATGGAAGTTCTCTCCAGTTCCCATCTTTATGCTATTGATCTTTTTCCTCATTTGCTGGATGCGTGCGGCTGGGAAGTACTTCTCGAGGAACTTCTGCTGAAGTTGACTCCAGGTGGTCACTTCTCCAGCAGGCAGAGTGTAGAGCCATTCTCGGGCATCTTCGGCCAAGGAGAATGGGAAGGCCAGGAGCCTTATGTACTCCCCTAGTTCCTCACTTGCTCGAATTGTACCACATGCCAGTTCGAAATCTTGGAGGTGTCTCTGGGGATCCTCCAATGGCATGTCACTGAACTTGGGCAAGATCTGGATGAAGCCGTGCCTCATCTCCCAAGTGTTGTTTTCTACCGTGGGCAAGGTGATGCCCAGCGGCTTCAGATTCAGATTCTCTGGGAACATCCTTTCCCTTAGCGTTTTTGGTGCGGTATCTCCCATCCTTGGTCGCGGTGGTGACCTGGATGTGTTCGGTGGGTCCTCTCTCGGTATTTCTGAGATTGGCTCCCTGGTCTCAGTCTTGGTCAACTGAGATGCTTGAGCGGCACGTGCTAGTGCTTGTTTCTGCTTTGTTGCTTTTCGATTCCTCCTTGCGGTTCGCTCGATTTCAGGATCGTAGAGTAGATCTTTATCCTTGCTTCCCGCTGAGTCAAAATCCTGCATACAAAGTAGTTCAAAGCGTTAGCACGGAAAACTAATGGCTTGGAATATTGCCTCCCCGGCAACGGCGCCAATTTTGACGCTACCGTCGTGGAGTAGCGCAAAATAATATTTATAAAGCCTAAACTATTCACTAGCACAAGTACTAGTAGCAAGTATAGGGTCGATCCCACGAGGAGGCGATTTAGCTTTTAGTTTTCCCGGCTTTTGTTGCTCAATTGGGTTGTCACGTTTTAAAAGTTTTGTTTTGGGAGCAGTTGGGCACTGCCGAACCGTGGTCACCGTGATTACTTGACTGGAAAATAACAAATAACTTAAACAGAAATAAACTAGCATGCAACTTAACTAACAGACTGAGCAATTAACAAACTTGACTAAACAAATAAGAAAGGACAAATAAAGACTAAAGTGTCCAGGCATTGACTCCCCTGACTTCCCCCTTGACCTATGTGCTGCCGATCATTGGTACGTATATCATTTTGCTAACAGTTTTGTCTTCCAGTTATAGATCCCAAATATTAACATCCCTATAATGTCACGCATATTAATACCCCGAATCCTTATTCGCTCTTATGTTTAAGTCCTATTAGATCTCTCTCAATAGGTCTCCTGACGTTGACCAATTCGACACTATGTGACCGCATGAGTCTAAGTTGATCAAGTCGCCTTCATCCTCCAAGCAAACCCGGAATGGCCAATAGCATGCCTGGACAGACCCAAGTCATACGACCACATCTCCAGCAACATGTTGTACTTCGCGGACGCCCAGTCTCCCGGTCGCGTTGATCCACGTACTCCTGTGTTAGGCAAGTCGGGGTTCCCACTGGTCACTGTAGGATTGCCCAAGTCCCTAACATGCTTAAGTTACTACCCTGTTGAATCGGGAACAAAACTCAGCTAGTTGCTGTCCTCACTAAGCCTCCCGGCGTGATCACGTCTTAGGGTTGGTCAGGTTCTGTCTTTGCTCAGATACAAACAGATTAGCTACTTGACATAATTAAAACAGAAAATAAAACAAAAGAAATAAGACGAACTATATTATGCATTAAAACGGGAAATTGTTCAACAAGAAAATAAAATTAAGTACGGAAATTAAAAGCATAAAACATAAAGAAATTGTTTTTGGCCCGAAGGCTATGAATCAATCAAAACGCCGGTGAGTGGTAGCATCACGCGGCTGCTCAGTCTTCTTCGCTGGTCAGGCAGGGTTTCGCCGTCTTCGTGCGTCGGGTCGTTTTTCTGGGATTTTTCGTGTCTATTTCGTTCCTCCCATGTTCTCCAGCGTCTTCTTGTATTTATAGGGCTTGAATTGATGTAGAGACGTGTGGGGGAATACCTCTAAGACTGGACGAGAGTCCATCTCTTCTTTGTCTCTGAACCTGGTCACTTTCGAAGAGTCCAGGATTTTCAGGATTCTGGGTACACCGATTGCCCAACGTTCCGTCTCGGTCAATTTTTGCTCTTGCCCAATTGCTTTATCTCTGATAGCCTTCTTCATTTACGAGGTAACAGATCATGCGCTGTACTTGGTCGTGCGTTAATCTTGCTCAACTTGCTGACTCTGTCCCAACTTGCTCAACTCCACTTGGGCACTCCAGTCAGATTAGCTTGCTCAACTTGCACTCTTGACCAGGAAGGTGATTTCCTTGCCTCTTTCACACAATTTGCTCCTCTTTCGTTGTGCACCTGCATCACTTGACCACAGACCCAAAACGTGCCCTCCCAGACACAAACAAAAGTAAAAACAACTACAAGACTCGATTTACTTGACTCTAAAAGACCTAAAAATGAGCCAAAAAATATGGCTCATCAATATGTGATTTTGTCACACCTTCATTAATTTGGCAGATTACTTGCTGAATATTGCAAGTTACTTATTTTCATGAACTTCGGGTTCAATTGATTCGTGCGTGGATCAAGAATTGAATATCTTTTTCATTCAATGAAATTTCTCGGCATTTATATCCTTATCTCCCCCTAATGCCGGAAAATGATTTCGTTAAATATGCAAATCAGCGTAATTGCTGTAAATCGATCTTCAGGATCGTGATTCTCTGGATCGTGATCTTCTGGATCGTGGGCTCGAGATATTTAATGTACCTTATTTTCGACTATGCCCGTTCATAAAAATACGCTTTAGTGGTGATATGAATATAAGGTGCATATTAATTCGCAGATGGGAAATGTTTGATTCATTTCCACGCACAATCATTCATGATATGCATTATTTTCATGTTTAACTACATTTGTAGTACTCGTGGGGGTAATTAGTAAAGCTCTTCCGGAGCTCACTCTTAATATGTCATTCGCATAACAGTATAATGATCCTTCGGGGATACAATATCTTTACAATGATCCTTCGAGATCAAAATATTAGGTTTTATCAATGATCCTTCGGGGATACAGTACATTTATCAATGATCCTTCGAGGATCAAAATAAATTTTAATATATAATTTTCTCAGAAATTACATTTAATTTGGAATCGACTTTTTCGATATTCAATGAGTACCCAAATAATACATTTGTTCTCGATTTTCAAAAGATATCCTTCAGAGATAATTCATATGACGAGAACAATCGAATTTGGCTATTATGAGTATCATGTTGTGACTTTATTAAAAAACATTTAATATTTGAACTTTGCTTCTTCGGGAGCAATTAATAAAAATAATTGTTACATCAGAAGCCATTGATTTGATATTTCTGCGAGAATATCATATCATATCATAATGTTCTTCGGGAACATTTAAAACTTAATTGCTACTACGGGAGCAATTTAATTTGATATTTCCGAATTTATTGCTACTACGGGAGCAATTTAATTTGATATTTCTAAACTTATTGCTACTACGGGAGCAATTTAATTAGATATTTATCGAATAATATCAAATCAGGATGTTCTTCCAGAACGATCAATATAATATTTAAACCAGAGTTTATGTTATTCAGGAACATTCAATTTAATTAATATTTTAAGAATAATTGATTTGATATTAGTTCAGGAATATCAAATTATAATGTGACTCAAACTTGTGAGTTGGATTTCATGATAGCTTAATTATATGCCTAGACAAATTTAAAAGTTTGTAATCGAACGTGGAGTCAATCATACCACGTTTTTTGTACTACGATCAACTTCGGGTAATCGTATCTTTCTTTTAAATCTTTCCACAAAGCTAGTGGATCTTTCACGGTGAATTTTCCAAAGATATTATTCGAGATTATTAGTATATAATCATAATCAATTTGATATTGATATTTCTGCAGGAATATATCATATCACGATATTCTTCATGAATATTTAATTTTTATATTTCTTCAGGAATATAATATCATGTTCTTCAGGAACATTTAATTTGTATATTTCTTCAGAAATATTTTCTTTTGATATTTCTTCATGAATATCATCACAATGTTCTTCAGGAACATTAAAATTTTAATTAATTTACTGGGCATAATTAATTTGATATTAATTTAAGAATATCATATTATAATGTTCTTCAGGAACTTAAGCTTAATTAATTTGATATTACTTCAAGAATATCAGATTATAATGTTCTTCGGGAACATATAATATTACTTCAGGAATATCAGATTATAATGTTCTTCGTGAACATATGATATTAAGAAGAAGGGAGGAGAAGTAGATATATTTATAATTATTAATGAATATAAACAAACATATAAATTCTTGCCTTAGAGTTCGGATCTTGGATCGGATCTTGGATGAGTAGAACTTCGATGAAGAAAACAGTTGAGCTTTCGTGCTGATAACGTGTTATAAACTCAAGAAAAATTGAGAGAGAATAATAGAGTATAAAGAGAGACAATATGAGAGGAGAATAGAATTGTTATAGATTGTTGTTTTTCATTCATATGGGGAGACCCCTTTATATAAGATACAATCTAGGGTTTCTGACTTAGCCAACAAGTCATTCACTATAATATAATAATATTCATAACAGTATATTATTATTTGAAAAAGATTAATGGACCATTCTAATTTTGTATCTTCTCATCACAAATGAGATATTTTTTTAAATAACAAAATTAACATAGAATTTTTTATTAGAGTAATATTTATGGGATTAATATACAATATTTTACTTGAAAAAATATTTCAATTAATATGTACCGTACATCTTCTATAAATTAATTTATTGATCGTAATTTTTTTTTAATTTAAAAAGGTTATTAATTTATCGAGTATTTTTATTATTTAAAAGACCAAATGAGACGAAAATATTTTATTAATTTATGAGTGTTTTTATTTATTTAAAAGATCAAATGAGACGGAAATATTTTATTAATTTAGAGAAATTATTAATTTAACTAGTATTAATTTATAAAATTTGTACATATTCTCTATGTCTTATTTTTTTTATATATTATAATCAATAATTTTTCATAATTTTTATCTTCACAACATAAATATTTTTCAACTAAACCTCTTTTTGATGAGGTGATAATTATTTGATGGACTTATCAAAACTAATTAGGTATTGAAAGTGTGAGTTGGTGATCTTAATTTTGGTGGGTGGATCGTAATGGAATATTTTGTTATGATAAAATTGGAAAAGAGACGTTTGAGCTATCTATGGTAGTACTAGTAGGTGACCATTAAGTTCGCACATTATATTAGGCAACTCATAATGAGTAAAGCTTTTTTGTGACGTTATTTTGATTAAAAAATCACTTATTTAGATACTTATAATTTATATAGTAGATTTATAATGTAAAATTACCACATTAACTAAAGAATTTATGTTTTTTATAATTTAAAAAATTAAATATCCTCTTACCCTAATTAAAAAAAATATGGAACACTTAAATATTTTGGTTTAATTCTTTGAAATACGGATTATTGTAGCATTATTTATTTTAATAATATTACATTATCAATTAATTAAAGACATGAAAATATGAAGAGTCTAGTTCTACGAGTCTGCCATTGCCAATATCTTCAAATCTTTTATTAGGTCTTCAATCGATTTCATCGATCTTCAATTCGTCGTTATCAAGGTATATGTTGAAGCTTAAATTTGATTTTTAGTATTAATTACTTTTTTTAATGAAATTATTGCTGATTATTTTTGCCGCAAAAGTATTTGATTACCTGGGAATAGATTGAAATAGGCTGTAGTCTGTAGATTTCAGAATTCTCTTCGTTTTAGTGTTCCAGTATCATAATCATTGTTCTGGTTTCGGAATAACAAAGAAATAATCGTTTGATTCAACTGAATTTCTGTTGTTGGTAAAGTCTAAATGAATAGCAAAATCTATTGAAATCGAGTTCTCCGAAGGATTTTATTTTGGGAAAGGCATGCCAAATCATGTTTTGTTAGCGGTGTTCTCGTATTATTTCATTATTTTTGTGTAAAAAAAGATTGATGAGACGTGGATTTGAAGATAGATGTGTGTGATTATGTAAAGAGACTTTTGTGTCGTAAATTGATTTTCTTCGAGGACTTTTAATCCAACAACCATCGTTTAACTTGTACAACTTTGAGCTTCGATTTCAAATGCTCTTTTAACATGCTTACATAATGAATGTCTGGAAAATTAGAAATGCTATTCCAAGACTGTTTAAACTAAAAAATAGTGTGGATATCGCCTTTTATCAGGTCGGTTAAGAGTTTGTACATTCCACATGGACCTGAATGATCTCAACAAAGTCTGGGAAGTCAAACCTCTAAAAAAGATTGGGGAAGACGAAGCCAAGCGTATTCTTGAAAATGTGTCGAAGCAAGTGCAACCTATCATGAAGAGAAGAAAATGGAAAGTGAGTGTGCTTTCTGAGTTTTGGTACGAGGAAGAAGTTTGTTTATTTCACTGGACTTTTTTTTCTTGCATGCCCATTTTTTTCTTGTTTGTTTAATATTCAAGAATCTTAATTTTCAGCCCAGCCAATCCATCACTTATGGGGCTAAATATAGGAGGAGGGGCTGAGGTTAAGTTGAGACTGCGAAGACCAAACAAAGAGTGGGATTTTTTTCCTTACGAGCAGATTCTTGATACGATGCTTCATGAGCTTTGTCACAACGAGTATGGACCTCACAATGCTGATTTCTACAATCTTTTGGATGAAATAAGAAAGGTTGTCAAATTGTTCTCGCAATTCTTTCGGAAAATGATTATTATATGGGTTGGTATAATCACTGAATGTTTTCAAACATCAGCTGCCTTTATTTTTCCCTTTGATTGCACTCTCTAATATAATAAATATAATATACTCGAGAGGGTAGTAAGTGTTCCTTTCAGTTACTGATCTTTTTCTAAAGGGGTTATTACAAAAACTACTCCCTCGAGGTTTGGTGTTTTTGCAGAAGAAAAAAAACAGGTAGCTTCGAAAAAAAAAACACCTTTGAGGTTTGATTCTGTCTTAAGTATTGGTCAAACCATAATTATTTTACAAATGCACCCCAATTGTTCAAAAAATGCAAGACCTGACTTTTTATCTTGATATTGTAATACTTACAAAAACTGATGGTTTTACGTGTAAAACAAAAGGTTGGGTTATTTGTGATATTTAGAAAGTTGAGGGATGCAACTGTAAAGCATTTTTTTAGCTACATTAACGACATTTATAATCTTCAGTGTGTTGTCGGTAATTTTCCACTCAAAAATTTTCTTTTTGGTAAATTGACCTAACCCTGGGGGGCTTTGTATTTGTAATTGTTGCTTTTCTAAATGTCCTGCATTTATCTGGTGGGTCTTGTTTCTAACAATTGTAAAATAGAGCTCTCTTTTTTTTTCGTTTCTGCAAGCCAACGAGATTATGGATGTCTATAGCCTGGTATAGACCTAATTAGAATTCCCACAATTTGTTAGGAATGTGAAGGACTTATGGCCAAGGGTATTACCGGAACTGGGCAAGGATTCGATCTCCCCGGGAGAAAATTGGGTGGATATTCTCGTCAACCTCCTTTGACTTCACTACGCCAGAAAGCACTATCGGCTGCTGAAATTCGATCCCAACGTGAAAGTCTGTTGTTCCATGGGCCTAAACGCATTGGTGGTGATAGTAGCATCAAAGCTGTTTTAAGCCCAGCTCAAGCAGCGGCTATGGCTGCAGAAAGGAGGCTACGTGATGATTTATGGTGTGGATCTAAATCAGCAGAGAGTGAGGGATCTGTTGAGAGCTCGACTACTATACAGGTCATCGGGTCCCATCAAAATTCCATGGTTAATTTGATAACCACACGGGGTCAAGAATATGAAATGTCGTGGACATGTAGTGCATGCACTTTGTTGAATCAGGTAAGATTTGCTTTGCGAATTCTCATTTTTTGTGTACCAAAAAAAAATAAAAAATGCACATGGATGCTACAATGCTGCAATTTCAATTCTACTTTGATGGACGACAAAATTCTCAAAAAATTCTGAAATTGTTATATCAAAAAGTTAGGCTAAAACCACCAACCCTCAAAAGTTATGGGGCTAGATTTACAATTTAGCCTTTCCTATGCTGATTAGTTATTAACATGATGGGTGATCAACAATTGTTCTAGCGTGGTTAAATACCTTGTATATATGTGCATATGGTTTTTAGATAACCTCTCATTCACCCTTTTTCTCACTCATCTTTGGGCGTCAGCTATATATTTTGATAAATTATTAATTTACGGATGTTCATTGCAGAAACTAGCTCTTACTTGCGATGCCTGTGGGGCCCCGAAAAGTAATGACACCGGAGATAAGAAGTTGAAAGTCTGGTCCTGCAAATTTTGCACCTTAGATAACAGCATTGAAATCGAAAGGTGCAAGGCTTGTGGAGAGTGGAGGTACTCGTACGGGCCTCCTACGTCTGCTCCTGGACCATCTCATGGTACTTGAAGCTGCAAATGATGGAAAATCACTATCCTGATGCTGACTTTGCAAGATTTTGGGGTTTGTACAGAATACAGATAGTCTCTTATTCGGATTAAGAAGATGTTTAACTGAGCTTATTACGATTTATAAGTTCCTACATTTTGTGTTGTATATTTTCGGTTGATCTTAAAAATTAAAATGTTTGAAAATACGACGACCAAGTAAGTTGCATACTACCATGCCTAAGGCCCTAACTCGAACCGAGTTATGGCCTTTCGTTACCATCGACTCGGGAAAATTGGGTGAAGTCACAAATCAAAGCCAACATACACATCTATCTCTCTTTATTTATTTATCCCAAATTGAATCCAACTCCAAAACCTCCTCTCCTCGTTCAACCATTCCATTCTCCTGATTCCTTCATTTTCCTCACCATGAGACCTATGCAACCGCCGTCCGCCGGAGACGACTCCGCCGTATCCGGGAATCACACGAACCGTCGCCGCCGGAACTTAACCCTCCCTCTCCCCCACCGCGACCCCTCCCTTGCCGTCCCTCTCCCCCTCCCTCCCCCTCCCAGCTCCGCCCCGTCCTCAACCTCCTCCTCCCCCACCACCCATCCCCTATCCTACGCCGAGCTGGATCGCATCAGCCGCATCGGCAGCGGCGCCGGAGGCACCGTCTACAAGGTCGTCCACCGCCCCACCGGGAAGCTCTACGCCCTAAAGGTGATCTACGGCAACCACGACGACGCAATCCGCGTCCAGATGTGCCGCGAGATCCAGATCCTCCGCGACGTCGACAACCCTAACGTCGTCCGGTGCCACAACCTCTTCGACCAAGGCGGCGAGATTCAGGTCCTGCTCGAGTACATGGACAAGGGATCCCTAGAAGGCACGCACATCCCGCACGAGCCCTCTCTCTCCGACGTCGCCCGACAGGTTCTCTCCGGCCTCAACTACCTCCACAAGCGCAAAATCGTCCACCGAGACATCAAGCCCTCGAACCTGCTCATCAACTCGCGCCGAGTCGTGAAAATCGCCGATTTCGGCGTGTCTCGAATCCTCGCCCAAACGATGGATCCCTGCAATTCGTCCGTCGGCACCATAGCCTACATGAGCCCGGAGAGGATCAACACGGATCTAAACCATGGCCAGTACGATGGATACGCTGGGGATATCTGGAGTTTGGGAGTTAGCGTTCTCGAGTTTTACTTGGGGAGATTTCCCTTCTCTGTGGGAAGGCAAGGCGACTGGGCTAGTCTAATGTGCGCCATTTGCCTGTCTCAGCCGCCGGAGGCGCCTCCCTCGGCCAGCCGGGAGTTTAGGGATTTCATTGCCTGTTGCCTTCAGAGGGACCCACCGAAAAGATGGACGGCCGGGCAGCTTTTGAGGCATCCTTTCATCGTACAGTACGCTTCCTCACCGGGAAGTAATGGTAGCGGAGGGAGTAACCAGTTGCACCAGATGCTACCCCCTCCTCCTGTTGCCCGACCTCATTTTTCGTCGGTTTGAATGGTAATCATAGCTTTTTCTTGATCTCTGTTTTACTTAATTGAATGTTGTGGTTGTGATGATAAAGATTTCAAGGGTTAAGTTTAGTTAATATGGGTTTGATGACAATGATGAGGAAACATAAATCTTGAATTTTACGATAATGTGTATCCGGGCAAAAGATGAAATGGATTCTACTCGTAGTGATCGTGGTTTTTTTCCTGATGACAAGGAATTTAAGGGTTAAGTTTATTTAGTTGTGTTTGATGAGTAATCATCAATCTTCAACTTTACTATAATCTGTATCGACATGAAGATGAAATGTGGATTTTAATTTCGATTCTTGGTGTTACATTGTGCTTCTTTGAGAAAGAAACAAATTCTTTTGTGGTAATTGGATGTTGAGGTTCATACATTATTATTTTTTTATTTTTATATGCCCTAATGATAAAGGGAAAGGTGTAACAAATGTCAAATGTTATTGCCTTGTAATGTTATAGATGTTATCTTTCACTTCATTGCTTTATAAGAAAACATGTGGTTTTGTTCATGTGGGGAGAAATTTCTTTCTTTGGAAATCATTGAATATATGAAGTAGTTTTGTTTTATGGTTGTTCCATCTTCGTCGACTTTGTCTAGATTGAGTGTTTTGACGAAACATTGTTTTATAGTAAAGAATTTTTAGAATGCAAGCAAACTAGCTTGCAAACTTCTTAGACTAGTGTATGTTTGTGGTAAAAACTAGACTATACTCGTATTAATTAAGTTACATTATATGGTTTGCCTTCTAATATTGTTTGTCTTTGTTATAGAAATCTCTAGATTTTTTGTTAGATTCTATATAATTTTCCTTAGAATAGGAAATACACTATCTCTGTTTGTAAATTTTGACAATTGAGAACTCAAATTTAAATGGTTTCTATGTGTGTTTGATTTCACTTTAAACGAATTTTGAAATTTTCAACCTCTCTAACCAAGTTATGCCTAGTAAAATTAAAATTTAAAATCATAATGTTCCCGGTAAATAATTTTACCATATTCAGTTGAGTATATATTTTTTAATAGTGTGGTTGGAGTTATAAAGGGAAATTGTATTTTTAGTGTCGGAACTTAAAACACTTTTGTATTTTCGTTACCGAACTTTGTTTTTCAGTGAACTATTGGAAAATTATTTTGTCCAGAATCGGGTGACTTATAGATGATGGAGTTTGAGACAATTTTTTAAGTTTTATAAGTCACATGTCGGATTTTGGCCAAATTAAGACTAAAGTGCAAATTTTCAATAGTTCAGTAACAAAAGTACAAAAGTGTGTTAAGTTCAGGCACTACAATACAATTTTTTCGAGTTATAATGATCGTCGGCAGGTGTAGGCAAAATTGCTAGTAGAATGATCGATTAATGAATGAATATTACATTTTTATCTTCTTTATTGATCGCATATGACAAAACTCGTATAAAAACTATGAATATCACATGTTTTATCTTCTTTATTGATCACAAATGACACGCATGTAATATTGTATGGAGTGTAACTTAGTGATATAGTCATATACAGAGGTAATGCTCCATTTTTGAATGCCTTATTTGTATAAGGTGAGGTTTAGCCGTCAATTGAAGAGTGGATGATGGGAGGAAGAAAGGAATCTTCTTGACCCTGTAATCTATTACCGTGTTGTTTTACATTTATCTATTGAGAAAAATGGCGAAAAATGGCAATTAGGACCAATTTCAACTTTTTTGACAATTAGGAGTAGTTTCAATTAATTGGTCAATTAAACATTTTTTAGGCATTTAAGATTAAAAATGTACTTGAATTGACGAAACTACCCTTCCATTAATCCTGCAAACCATTCTCCTCTTCGGCCCGATGCCCGATCGACACCTGCAGATCCCGGCGCCACCGGTGATGACAGCGCCGATCGACCCGTTTCAGAGTGTGGTCAATTTCAACAGCAATAATAATTGGCAATGCTCGGAGACGTCGTCCGTCGAGTTCAAGTACCAACGAGTTCTCCATTAACAAATAAACAAACATATTTGTGTGAGTGATTTTAGAAGTCGTACGGTGTTTAACAATGAGGCAGAGGCATTAAAATTTTAATTTCTGAAAATTTATTTGAACATCATAAGGTTGTACCGACTAGTCCAATAAAGTTCATGATCAGATAATAAAATCCGATGTCAAGGGCGTAGACGTGCATTACACTGCGTTCGTCACGGCAAACGATTGGGGCTGTCCCCGGACGGTCGAGCCTCCGACGACCCAGGCAGTGAAACACAAGCAATGGGACATGGAGTAGATCACACAAGCAACAAGGATTTGCATTTTTTGTTGTTTGGTTTGTCATTATTTTGTATCGGCAATTGTTTGTGTATTTTGTTTGATTAAGTGTGTTTTTATAACATTTAGTGTGAAAATTTAACATTTAGTAATGAATATTGTTGGCTTTGATTAACTTGTTTTGGATTCTTTATGTTGTCTCTGAAATTCAATGCGTCTGACATTTAGTATTTTCAGTGTAAAAAAATTCGATTTGAATTTCAATTGGAAAAAAAAATACTTTGCCCCGCACTCATTCCCTTTCCCCACAGCATCTACATCCCGCTGCTCGCGCTTGGGAGATGCGCATCACCACTGTTTCTAAATCAATACCTAATTAATTTCAACTTTCTCATTTTCAAGGAATGGTTGCCGGGGCTGGAGTAGATGTCCAAGCGGTGGAGTCGGGGTCGCGGCTCGTCCAATGAAGGACGGAGGTAAGCTGCTCCTACGGTCTCGGACTCTGTGTTGCGTAGAAGAGGGGGAGGTGGAATTTAGGGAGTGGTAATACGGTCTTTACATAGGTATCCTAATTGAAAATCGTATAACTCAAAATTCTAAATTGTCTAATAAACACATTTGTAAAAAAAAAGTCTATATGCAAATTTTCTCATAATTATATTATGAAAGAAATCAACCCTCCAAACCTTTGAAATTATTTTCACTTTACCCAATCTTAAATTTTCCAGTATGAAAAAATTATTTTCACTTTACCCAATCTTAAATTTTCCAGTATAATCCATAAGTATATTTCGTTCCCATGTTCTACTCATCAAGGGTAAATTTATTTACTACAATTTTTTTTTCTTCTTCTCTTAACAACCCTAAATAAATATTTAAGAAACCAAATTCTTTCATATCGGAGGCCGCTTGTGCTTAGGACTATTCAAGAAACCAAATTATTTCAATCCTTTAGAATCGGCAAACAAATGGGGGTTGTTGTGCTGTTCAAATCCCCCACAGCCAGCGGCTCGTTTTTAGGACTTGGGAATCTATATAGTTATGTTGGCTCGTTTTTAGGACTTGGGAATCTATATAGTTATGTTTTCTTAGAGCATCTCCAACCGATACCAAAAACCTATTTTGGAGTAGGATAGATGCTCCAACCGATACCAAAACATAAACCTATTATAGGTTTTATGGTGGGACCCACCAAAAAAATACTTAAATTTACGTCTACTGTAAAGACAAACCAAAAACTATTTATTATTTATAAAATAATCCTTTTTTTTATAAATTAATAAAAATGACTCATTAAACTTTTTTGTTTCTTATTTAATATTTTTTGTAACGTAATATTTTTAAATAATCATATCATTAATAATTAAAAAAATTATTTTATAAAAAAATAAACATCACAATATGAAATATAATTAAATATTAAATATTTAATTGATAATAAAAATAAAATAAAAATAAAATAAAAATAAGATACTTAAAATAAAATGATAGGAATTACAAAAATAAATAAACTATTAATCGCAACAACAAAATTGATCAGGTAAATTGAAAATAATATTTATTAAATTTTTTTATGTCAAAAGTTATGTGGTTAAATAGTAAATTTATAAAGATGTTGGTTATTTATAAAAATAGTATAAATAATTGTATAAAAAGAATATTTAAAGAATATTCTTTTAAGTTTGAATATTGGTTTTTCGGTTGGAGTCAAATTACTGTAAAGTTAAACTTAAACTTATTTTGGGTTTAAGTTTTAGTTTCTCGGTTGGAGATGGCCTTAGACGAATTCAGAAATTCGAACAACCAAAAATGGAGAAATATGTAATTGATGATCACCGTGGAGAGAACAATTTCGGAGCCGCCAAAGCGGGTGCAATAGCTCTATATTTTGGACGAAACTCTTATATGTAACCTACTTGTTGGAGTTAAATTAATTAATTTAATTAATTTAACTTTGACTAATTTTGACTTTTTTTAGTGGAATATTTATTTTGAAAATATCTATGTAGAATCAAGTTAAAGAAAGAAACAAAAATCTACAAGATAAGAGTAAGAATTTTTCTTACCTTAGAAAATTAATTAAGAAAAATTGTCCCTTATAAATAAGACTCAACGTGAATTGAAGAGCCAAGCGAGCCAAGCGCATCTCATTAGAGAGAGAAAATTTCCATGACACATTTTTATTTTTTAAATATTTATTCGAATACTAACTATTCAGTATCGTGGCTGTTTAGTCTTTTATTGTTTTTCTCGTATTGTTTTGTATTTAAAATTTATAGTGAAAGTTTATTGGAAGCAAGTTGGTAGGTTGTATTGATTGATATAACTTACTAAGATTATATCCTTGTTCTTTACTCGCTTGCATAAGAATCTGTTGTTCTCTGACACAGTTATCTGAACAACAGAACTTAAACTCAGTACAGCAATTGAATTTTCTGTTTAAGCACGTGGACTGCGAGTCGACCGCCTTTTCACTACTGCAACAACTCATCATCATCATCATCATCATCTACATTATTGTGAACAACCTTATTGGTGTAACTTTCGACCCTCTCAATGAAACACATGTAAACTCTTCGATTTCGATTTTGAACTCGTCCTCTTCGTCGTTGCTAGACTACCCATTGATTCTCTTTCGATTTCGACCTCGTCCTCTTCGTCGTTGCTAGACTACCCATTGATTCTCCTCATACTAGCTAGCCAAGGGCGGCGGCCGCCCCTAATTTTCTCTACAAAAACCAAGCTTAGTTTTGACACTCTTTCGTCATCTTTCCGACCAACAAACGCCAAAGTAATTGAAATTCACAAACGCCCACCATTAAGTATTTTGGATT
The DNA here is from genome assembly GCA_954870475.1 of Euphrasia confusa. Classification (NCBI taxonomy): domain Eukaryota; kingdom Viridiplantae; phylum Streptophyta; class Magnoliopsida; order Lamiales; family Orobanchaceae; genus Euphrasia; species Euphrasia confusa. The sequence continues at coordinate 37,274,983 of OX940956.1, read as the reverse complement.
TTTCAAAAAAGACTGTGTGGTTGTTGGGGGTGAAGAGAGGAGAAGAAAATAAATAAATTGGCAGGTTATTTTTATTTTATTTTTATCATTTTTCATTTTTTATTTTTATTTTTATTTTATATGCACTTTTATCATTATTTACAATTATTTTTATTTTATTTTGCCACTATTTTCACCTTATTTTTATTTTATTTGCACTTTTACTGTTATTTACTTTTTTTTTATTTTGCGCTTTTTTTTTCACTTTGTTTTATTTTTTATTGCTTTATTTTTATTTTATTTGCTTTTTACTATTATTTTATTTCCGCGCTATTTTTTTCACTTTGTTTTATTTTTATTTTATTTGCTTTGTACCATTATTTTATTTTTGTGCTATTTTTTTATGCGCTATTTCTTTACTATCTTTTTACTTTGATTATGCTCTCTCTTTTCAATTTGTTTTCTTTAGTTGTTTATAAAATCTACATCATAATTGAAAATAATAGTAAATTAACTAAAAAATAAATAAATAATAGAATTTGATTTTTAATTACTTGTTTATAGATTGATAATTTAATTTGTCGCGAATTATATTGATTCATGGTACGTCCTCAGTCGACCCCTACCTCGGATCTCAATCGAACGATGTTCGATTCATCCATCACGATGTCTGCAGGGTCGGGCAACGTGAGTTTTCCTGGAAGAAGTGATTTTCCGAGAATGATGCCAACCCCCAGCTTCAGATTCCCTACTCCCAGTTTCAATTCTCTGCCTAACTAGTTGGGTCATGATCAGACGGTGCAATCTTTGAGCAATTGGTATTGTTTTTCATTTTCTTGGCATTTGCTGACTTTTTTTCTCGCTTTGGGTGCGCTAATATGTTCGATCAATCTTGCAGCTATCCGAGTGAGAGGGTTTACAGGAACCCTCAATTTTGCCTCAATAAAGTATGTCCACTTTTTATTAGAATTAACCAAAAATAAATAATATTTGACCAAATGATTTGTTTGTTGTGTAGGATGGTAATTCTGGTTCGAGTTGTTGGAGGTCGACTAATACTATCACTGGTCCTGCACGTTATCTACCAAAACCGACAGGGCTCATAATAAAATCACCAGATTCAAGAAGACTCGAGCAAGAACAACTTATGCTTTCGTTCAGAAACTCGAATGTCAGCTCACATCACACTGATTGTGGCGTTCGTTATCTGCCGAGAGCTGGTCCGATCGAAATATGGTCTTCAGATGAAGGTTTGTTTGGATCTTTATTCATCCTTCTAGTTTATTCTGTGCTGTTTTGGTGCAAAATGAAAATTAAAAATTACGAATTTCCCCCTAATTTTAGGAATAATTACAACCATACCATTGAGTTTTGTAATTACCCAAACATTTAAAACTCTTACTATCTATAACTAAAAAACAAATTAGCAGTCAATCTCATTTTATTAGGTAATTATTCAAATCACATAAATGAATATTTATTTTTTCCTATAACAAGTTATTTTCTTATATATATATGCACAATTGTAATTATTTGAATAATATGTTATAAACTAAAAAATAAAAAATTAATATTTATATTTATTTTGTAACTAAACATAATTTTTTTACTAAACATAATACTATTATTTTATTTTAATTTCTAATGTTTAAAATATAAAATTTAATTGTGTTTACCCGTAGTGCCCTAGAGCTCAGTCCCGGTTCTCGGGTTGAGTCCGGATCCGACTACATTGATTCCGGTGGCAGATGTAAGAAGAGTGCGCGAGCAAGAGCACATTAGGGTTCCTGCGAAGACGGATTATTTCAACCCTGATCGAGTAATTCAATTACTGTCGTCCCCTCCAATCGATTGCGGGTAACTTCACACACGTCACATTTATTATTTAATTTATTTATTTTCTTCAATTGGAAGTTCCCCCAAATTCAATTAATTGTGTTCTATGTTTTCTCTTCAGCCATGCTAAAAAAAATAAGAAGCGCCATATATGTGATATTGGAGTATGTTTTTTTTTTCATTTTAATTACTTGTTTTTAGATTGATAATTTAATTTGATTTTTCTAAAACAAAATTGAGATGGCAAATTAAAAAGAAATAGCAAAAAGTACAAAATAAACACCACAAATAATTTTCTTTTTAAGTAATTATAGTAATGCACATAATATCCTGCTTCTTCCTATGGGGCACAACAAACAATAGCAAACAAAGAACAAGATAGGCACCAATTCGATGAAGAAAGTTTTCGGAGATTATGGAGGACAATGTGCTCATATAACCCACCCGCTGCAGCATATGGCGTTGGAAGTGAACAATTTTTTTCACCTTATTTTTATTTTATTTGCGCTATTTTTATGCTATTTTTTTACTATCTTCTTACTTTGTTTATACTAATTTGTTTTCTTTAGCCTTTTGTATAATCTACCTCATAATTGAAAAGAATAGTAAATTAATTCAAAAAAACAAAATAATAGAATTGATTTTTCTAAAATAAAATTGAGATGACAAATTAACAAGAAATAGCAAAAAGTACCAAATAAGTACCACAAATAATTTTCTTTTTAAGTAATTATAGTATATAATTGAAAATCACCTCTATAAATTTTATGCACATATATATTAATTTGTCCCCAATTATATATAATAAATTAATTTCTATTTCTTCCTCTCATTCTTGGTTTGCATGGCTATTGGTATTGGCTACCTTCTCTTCTTATAGCTATTTCAAACACTGACACTGACATTGACAAACAAACACACACACACACCACCCTCTCATCTCCACATTTATTTTCTTGTTTTTTTAATTTAATTAATTATTTCTGTATTTTTATTTTTCCTTCATCACAAGTTTCAATCTTTGTTTGGAATCAATGGATAACTTGGATTCTAAGAGGGAGTAAGTAATCTTTTATTTGTTCTCAATTTTTTGGTTTTTCTTGATGTTCATATATTATTTGTTTTTGTTTTGCAGCCTGGATAAGTATATTTATAATTATATGAAAAAAAGGAATTTTCACTCAACAGCTGAGATTTTTTTTGCAGAAGCTAATATTTCTCCGAACGATGTCGGTGTGTATTAATATTGATTAATCCAGACGGATCCATTTTTTAATCGATTTGTGCAAGTTTTTTGTTTTTATATCTTTTATATATATGCAATTGATTGTGTTTTTACATCTTTTCCATTTGCAGGTATCGATTCCGATGAAGGGTTTTTAACTGACTGGTGGTCCATTTTCTGGAGTGTATTCAACACTAAACATACAGACCATGAAGAAGTTTGATTTCCTAGATTTTATTTTTATTTGTTTCTTTATTAGTTTCAATTATATTTTGTACCATCCAAAAAACTTAATTTGTCGCGAATTATATTGATTCAAGGTACGTCCTCAGTCGACCCCTACCTCGGATCTCAATCGAACGATGTTCGATTCATCCATCACGATGTCTGCAGTGTCGGGCAATGTGAGTTTTCCTAGAAGAAGTGATTTTCCGAGAATGATGCCAACCCCAAGCTTCAGATTCCCTACTCCCAGTTTCAATTCTCTGCCTAACCAGTTGGGTCGTGATCAGACGGTGCAATCTTTAAGCAATTGGTATTGTTTTTCATTTTCTTGGCATTTGCTTGTTTTTTTTTCTCGTTTTGGGTGCGCTAATATGTTCGATCAATCTTGCAGCTATCCGAGTGAGAGGGTTTACAAGAACTCTCAATTTTGCCTCAATAAAGTATATATGTCCACTTTTTATTAGAATTAACTAAAAATAAATAATATTTGACCAAATGATTTGTTTGTTGTGTAGGATGGTAATTCTGGTTCGAGTTGTTGGAAGTCGACTAATACTATCACTGGTCCTACACGTTATCTACCAAAACCGACAGGGCTCATAATAAAATCACCAGATTCAAGAAGGCTCGAGCAAGAACAACTTATGCTTCCGTTCAGAAACTCGAATGTCAGCTCAAATCACACAGATTGTGGCGTTCGTTATCTGCCGAGAGCTGGTCCGATCGAAATATGGTCTTCAAATGAAGGTTTGTTTGGATCTTTATTCATCCTTCTAGTTTATTTTGTGCTGTCTTGGTGTAAAAATTACGCATTTCCCCCTAATTTTAGGAATAATTACAATCATACCATTGAGTTTTGTAATTATCCAAACATTTAATACTCTTACTATCTATAACTAAAAAAACAAATTAGCAGTTCATCTCATTTTATTAGGTAATTATTCAAATCACATAAATGAATATTTATTTTTTCCTATAACAAGTTATTTTCTTATATATATATGCACAGCTGTAATTATTTGAATAATATGTTATAAACTAAAAAATAAAAAATTAATATTAATATTTATTTTGTGACTAAACATAATTTTTTTACTAAACATAATACTATTATACTGCATTTTAATTTCTAATATTTAAAATATAAAATTTAATTGTGTTTACCCGTAGTGCCCCAGAGCTCAGTCCCGGTTCTCGGGTTGAGTCCGAATCCGACCACATTGATTCCGGTGGCAGATGTAAGAAGAGTGCGCGAGCAAGAGCACATTAGGGTTCCTGCAAAGAACGATTATTTCAACCCTGATCAAGTAATTCAATTACTGTCGTCTTCTCCAACCGATTGCGGGTAACTTCACACGTCACATTTATTATTTAATTTATTTATTTTCTTCAATTGGAAATTCCCCCAAATTCAATTAATTGTGTCCTATGTTTTCTCTTCAGCCATGCTCAAAAAAATAAGAAGCGCCATATATGTGATATTGGAGTATGTTTTTTTTCATTTTAATTACTTGTTTATAGATTGATAATTTAATTTAAATGAAAATTTTGAATTATATTGTAGATTATTTTACTTGTTATGCTTCAGGCTGATGAAAAATGTTGTGCAATTAGAAAGAGTTCCATTGTTGCAGTTGAACCTCAAATAGAACCTCCTAGTTTTTCAGGTTTGTTTCGATTTTCGTTTCCGATGTCATTACACTTAAGTAGCAAGCTACATTTTTCAAATGAATTCCGTTACACTTTCTGAGATTCACAATGGTTTTGAATCACGTGCGAATTGATTTTTGAATCATTCAATCCGAATAGAGCCTTAGTTGCCAGGAAATTGGGGCTAACATTGGATGTGATATTTCAATGTGAAACTTGTATATGTTGTATTCACGTAATATCAATTGATCACTTATTGTATTTTTTAAAAAACTAATTAGCTGCAAGCGTATCTGAGCAAGTGCATCATGGGGTTCCTCAAATGGACCTGGATTCCAACACACAACTTCTTAACGTTGGTCAATTATCTCGCTTGTTGTCAGCTCCAACCAAATTCAAGTAAGTTTCTTCATATTTTATTCTTATATATTATTGTTCATTTATATATTGAATAAAAAAAATCTTTCTTTATGCATTTTCTTCAGTTATACTCAGCAGAATGCTCATAAGGAGGGTCAATGTTGTGTCACCAGGGTACGTGTGAGTTTATTTAAATCGATGGTATATGATTGAAATTGGTATAAATGTAGTCGAAAAATTATTCTGTTTTGCCTGCAGGATGAAGGACTTGCTGGTACTACGTCGAGGAGATATGTTGCTGCTGAGCCAACTCGCCAGTCACCAAAAGCTATAATCCAACCTAAGATGGAACCTGCTGAAGCTGGTTTGTCACATATTTTTTCTTCTTGTTTTACCTTTCTCGATCTGTGATTATTTTCTTTGAAAGCGAATATCAATTTTCACCAACTTTCTCCAGCGCTCAATTTTTCCTTTTTCTGGAGTTGCAGATGACGATTGAATGCATGGGCTATTGGAACTTGTCGTGTATGCTCAAGCAAGAAAAAACGCCTACCATCTGATTATCTGTATTTATTTTCCGCTTATGTGGCTAGTCAAGGAGCAACCCTACGCGGCCTGTATAACACAACGGGCCAGTAATTTTCGACTCCTTGTATACTGATTACGGTGTACTTTGTGTTTATATCTTTAAGATGAAAACTAATCATCTCAAGATCCATCACCATCACTGCTACTTTTTTAATTTTCTTCTTCAAATAATGAAAAGCTTTTAGGCCACTTGTTCATTCCATAATTTCCATCACCTTAACAATCCTTTTATGCTAATTTGAAGAGGTATGTTTAGGGCGTTGGCCAGTGGGGCCGACATGCGGTGTCATGCCCTGCCATACCAAAATGATCATATCTTATTGAAATTGTACCGAAAATTTTAGTATTACAATCATTTATATATATTGATATATAGGAATTTTTTTGAAACATTCAATACTATTTTTTAGTGCAAAAATCAATACGGTACACTATAAAAATAGATATGCTCCCTCGTCGTATCAATCTGCATTGACATTAATCTTTTGCAATCTGCATTGACATTAACCCTAAATAAATATTCAAGAAACCAGATTCTTTCATACCGGAGGCAGCTTGTGTTTAGGACTATTCAAGAAACCAAATTATTTCAATCCTTTAGCATCGGCAAACAAGTGGGGGTTGTTGTGCTGTTCAAATCCCCCACAGCTAGCGGCTCGTTTTTAGGACTTGAGAATCTATATACTGTAGAAACTCTATATAGTCAATATCGTTGGGACAGGAAAAAAATTAGTTATTCTTATATAGAGTTTTACAAACTAAATATAATTTTTTCGCATAAAAAATAATATAAATATTAAAATTACATATATATTGTATAAAATATAATTTTGAGTAAAGAATTTTGACCACCATATAATATATAATTTTGAGTAAGGATTTTTTACCACCATATGTCTAAATTTTTTGTGTATAATATATAAATTGAATGAAAATATTAATGAATTAATATACACTTTGACCATCATATAATATGTGTGTATGAATTTTGAATTATAGAGTCATTTTTGTACTTACACATCAAATAAAATGGCATCCAAATAGAAAAACAAAGAAAAAAGAACTCAAATTCCTGAAAAAATTAGAGTTGAGTTGTATAAAAAGAAAGATTTGCACCCTGAAGATGATAGTGTTGTACAAAATTAGGGTTGAATCCTGAAGAAGTCTAATGAGATAATCCTGAAGATGATAGTGTTGAACTACCACAAGTTTCCTGTCATGAAACTTTAGTTATGTTAGACAAGTTGAAATCATTTTGGCTTCAACAAGAATGATCACATGCAATGGAGCTATTGAACACTCGCAAGTTGAAGGACAAAGCATCCATGTTAAAAATTAAGTCGATGTCACAATCGACTATAAATAAATATTTTAAGTAATCTTAAACATTGTTATTGATATTATTGATTTTGATAAATAAAAATATTATTAATAAATATTTTTATAATATATTATAATCATTTATTCCTATATAGAGGTATAAATTTTAAGACAGGACTTGAAAAATATATGAATTATGACAATATAGAGTTTATTCATATTTATAAGGGATAATTATAGTTTGGTACCTGAACTATAGGCACTTTCGGGCTTTGGTGACTGATCTTTTTTTTTTGGGAGTTTGGTACCTGAACTTAGGCGAAATTAGACTTTAGTGGCTGAAACGGCGGATCCCGGCTACACGTGCAAATCACGTGCCTTTAGTTGACATGTGTCACGATTACTTTGGCTGAAGTGGAGAAATTACTCTTTTACCCTTTTCATTATTTATCCCATTTATTTTTAAAACTCAATATACGTATTTTTTGATTTATTTTTAAAACTTAATATACGTATTCTTTCATCTCTATACGGTCTAAGAATACGTATATATGTACTATACATATTATTGGGATTGGAGTGAATTCACCATCGTCTCCAAAACTCTAAGTTTCTCTGGTTCTCCTGAACCTGAAATTCCAGAAACGACCTTGTCGAAAGTAAAAATTAGAGCTCGAACCTATTCCCTTCTTCTTCGAATCGATGTACCAGCACCTCATCTCGGTTAATTTCTGGAGAATCGAGGCTATCGACTTATCGGCAATTTCGAGGGCGTCAGGGTCGATTTTCGGCTGTGCGCCGCCTGGAACTGTAAATACGAAGCTTCGAAGGAGGAGAGAGTGGCGAAGAGGGAAGGGATCAGAGCTCGGGTCAAGTTTGTACCCGAATCGTTCGAAATCGGCGGGCACGAGTCCGGTTTTATGACGACGACTTTCTGGTCGAGGATGAATTCCTCGGCGGAGTCGAGGACGAGGGCGGAGTAGTCCTCGGCGAAGAGCTCGTAGGTCTTGGTCTTGAAAGCGAGGGCGAATTTCTGGAACATATAGTAGATTTGAGGCGGCGGCGGCGGCGGTTTTTACGATGCGCCGTCTTCCATTTCCACCATCTCCCCAAACGTATTTTTCACTGCGTAATTGTGAAGGTGGGTCACTGGTTTGGATGGCTTAGAAGGAATGTATGCGTCTCTTTCTCTCTATGGAGATTGAATTTATTTTTTGATATAAAAAATTAAAATTAATCTTTTTTAATATGTATGATATATTACAATATTGTAAAAGAGGCACATACATTGGTGAATCGAAAGTGATGAAGTGGAGTTTCTGTGTTTGTTAATAATATGCCATGAAAATACATGGAAGAAAAACTGTAAAAGAGGAGAGCAAGCCCGGGACCCAAGAATGAGAGAGAGAGGTTTTTTCCTTTTTTTCTTTTAAAATATATATTAATTATGTATATATTAATAATGTAAGGAAATGTCGATAATACCCTCCAAAAGTTATAATTGGTATTAAAAGAAGCACATGACAGGCACGTGTAGCCGGATTCCGCTGTTTCAGCCACTAAAGTCTAATTTCGCCTAAGTTCAGGTACCAAACTCCCAAAAAAAAAAGATCAGTCACCAAAGCCCGAAAGTGCCTATAGTTCAGGTACCAAACTATAATTATCCCTATTTATAATTGGTCTTATTTCTATTGAGAGTTTATTCTATAGAGTTTCTACTGTAGTTATGTTTTCTTAGACGAATTCAGAAATTCGAACAACCAAAAATGGAAATGGGTAATTGATGATCATAAGTGCCCAGTGGAGAGAACAATTTCGGAGCCGCCGAAGCGGGTGCAATAGCTCTATACCCTGGACGAACTCATATATGTAACCTACTGCAACAACTCATCATCGATCATCATCTACATTATTGAACAACCATATTGGTGTAGCTTTCGGCCCTCTCAACGAAACACATGTAAACTCTTCGATTTATTTTTCGAACTCGTCCTCTTCGTCGTTGCTAAACTACCCATTGATTCTCCTCATACTAGCCAAGGGCGGCGATTGCCCCTAATTTTCTCTACAAAAACCAACTTTAGTTTTGACACTGCTTTCATCCTTAGTTTTGACATTGCTCATCTTTCCGACCAAACAAACGCAAAAGTAATTGAAATTTCACAAACGCTCACCACTAAGTATTTTGTATTTTTCAAAAAAGATTGGGCGGTATTTAGGGGTGGAGAGAGGAGAAGAAAAGAAATAAATTGGCACGTCATTTTTATTTTTATTTTTATCATTTTTCATTTTCATTTTATTTTATTTGCACTTTTATCATTATTATAGTTATTTTTATTTTATTTTGCGTCATTTTTATTTTTATTTTTTATCATTTTTCATTTTTATTTTATTTTATTTGCACTTTTATCATTATTATAGTTATTTTTATTTTATTTTGCCCTATTTTTTCACTTTGTTTTATTTTTTATTGTTTTGTTTTTATTTTATTTGCTTTTTACCATTATTTTATTTGCTTATTTTTTTCACTATTTTCACCTTATTTTTATTTTATTTGCACTTTTACTGTTATTTATGCTTTTTTCTATTTTGCGTTTTTTCACTCTTTTCACATTATTTTTTTTATTTGCATTTGCGCTATTTTTTACTATCTTTTTACTTTGTTTATTCGCTCTCTTTTCAATTTGTTTCAATTTGTTTTCTTTAGCTTTTTATATAATCTAACTCATAATTGAAAAGAATAGTAAATTAACTAAAATAAATAAATAATAGAATATGATTTTTTTAAACAAAATTCAGATAACAATTTAACATGAAATTGCAAAAAGTACAAAATAACCATCACAAATAATTCTCTTTTAAGCAATTATAGTATATAATTGAAAATCACCTCTATAAATTGATAGAGGTGATTTATAATCCGGTATAATTTTTGCCATCATTATTCTGTCAATGCCAAAGAGTACTTATGATAATGAATAATATCTAGTTTCTTGCGTTGCTTAACAACAAGCCATAGCAAACAAAGAACAAGATAGGCTAAGAAAGTCACAATTCCAATAAAAAAAAGTATGGATTGTTTTGTGTCATCGAGATTATGGGGATGATGTGATAACCCAATTCGTAAGTTTGACCCAATTTATTTTATTTTTATTGTATTTGCTTTTTATCGTTATTTTATTTGAGCTATTTTTTTCACTTTTTTCACCTTATTTTTTTTTTGTGCTATTTTTTTACTATCCTTTTACTTTGTTTACACACTCTTTTTTCAATTTGTTCTCTTTAGCTTTTTGTATAATCTACTTCATAATTGAAAAAAATAGTAAATTAACTCAAAAATAACAAAATAATTTTTGATTTTTCTAAAACAAAATTGAGATTGCAAATTAACAAGATATAGCAAAAAGTACAAAATAAGTACAACAAATAATTTTCTTTTTAAGTAATTATAGTATATAATTGAAAATCACCTTTGTGAATTTTATACATATATATATTAATTTGTCACCAATTATATATAATAAATTAATTTTCATTTTTTTCTCTCATTCTTGGTTTGCATTGCTATTGGTATTGACTACCTTCCCTTCTTATAGCTATTTCAAACACACATTGACATAGACAAATACACACACACACACCACCTTCTCATCTCCACATTTATTTTCTTGTTTTTTTAATTTAATTAATTATTTTTGTATATTTATTTTCCTTCATCACAAGTTTCAATCTTTGTTTCGAATCAATGAATAACTTGAATTCTAAGAGGGAGTAAGTAATCTTTTATTTGTTATTATTTTTTTGGTTTTTTTTATGTTCATATATTATTTGTTTTTGTTTTGCCTGAATAAGTATATTTATAATTATATGAAGAAAATGAATTTTCACTCAACAACTGAGATTTTTTCTACAGAATCTAATATTTATGCGAACGATTAATGTGTATTAATATTGATTAATCCAGACGGATCCTTTTTTTAATCGATTTGTGTAAGTTTTTTGTTTTTATATGTTATATATGGGCAATGGATTGTGTTTTTAATGTGTATTAATATTGATTAATCCAGACGGATCCTTTTTTTAATCGATTTGCGTAAGTTTTTTGTTTTTATATGTTATATATGGGCAATGGATTGTGTTTTTACATATTTTCCATTTGCAGCTACCAATTCCGATAAAGGGTTTTAAAAAAAACACTACGTGCTATTTTTTATTTTTTCAAAAAATACAGGGTGGTATTTAGGGGTGGAGAGAGGAGAAAAAAAAATATAAATTGGCAAGCCATTTTTATTTTATTTTTATTATTTTTCATTTTTCATTTTTATTTTATTTGCACTTTTACCATTATTTACAGTTATTTTTATTTTATTTTGCGCTATTTTTTTGACTTTGTTTCATTTTATATTGTTTTATTTTTATTTTATTTGCTTTTTACCATTATTTTGTTTGCCTATTTTTTCACTATTTTCACTTTATTTTTATTTTATTTGAGCTACTTTTTGCTGTAATTTTATTTGCACTTTTATTTTATTTTATTTTATTTTTACCATTATTTTTATTTGCTTATTTTTTTCACTATTTCCAGCTTATTTTTATTTATTTGTGCTATTTTTTTCTTTTATTTTATTTGCACTCTTATTTTCTTTATTTTGCTGCTTTTTACCATTATTTTATTTACGCTTTTTTTTTTTTCACTCTTTTCACTTTATTTTTATTTTAATTGCGCTATTTTTTTACTTTGTTTATGAGCTCTCTTTTCAATTTGTTTTTTTTTTAGGTTTTTGTATAATCTATTTTATAATTGAAAAGAATATTAAATTAACTAAGAAATAATAAAAATAATAGAATTTAATTTTTCTAAAACAAAATTGAGATGTCAAATTAACAAGAAAAAGCAAAAAGTACAAAATAAGTACCGCGGATAATTCTTTTTTTTAAATAATTATAGTATATAATTGAAAATCACCTCTATAAAATAGAGGTGATTTATAATAAAGAAAAAACAAAACAATATAATAGAATTTGATTTTTCCAAAACAAAATTGAGATGAGAAATTAACCAAAAATAGCAAAAGGTACAAAATAAGTATCACAAATAATTCTCTTATTAAGTAATTGTAGTATATAATTGAAAATCACCTCTATAAATTGATAGAGGTGATTTATAATCAGATAGAATTATTGCCATTATCATACTGCCAGTGCTAGAGAGTACTTATGGTAATACATCAGCCGCATAATATTCCGCTTCTTCCGGCACAACAAATTATAGCAAACAAAGAACAAGATAGGCTAAAGAAGTCACCATTCGATGAAGAAAGTTTGGATTGTTTTTTGCCATATATCCAAAATTATGGGGGACAATGTGCTAGCATAACCCGTCTTCTAGTTCTACAAGAGACGGCAGCATATGAGGTGGAAGTGACGTTAGTTTCACCAATTTATTTTATTTTTATTTTATTTGTTTTTTACCATTGTTTAATTTGCGCTATTTTTTTCACTCTTTTCACCTTATTTTTATTTTACTTGCGCTATTTTTTCTATTTTTTACTATCGTTTTACTTTGTTTATACTCTCTCTTTTCAATTTGTTTTCTTTAACTTTTTGTATAATCTACTTCATAATTGAAAAGAATAGTAAATTAACTAAAAAAAAAAATAATAGAATTTGATTTTTCTAAAACAAAATTGAGATGACAAATTAACAAGATATAGCAAAAAGTACAAAATAAGTACCACAAATAATTTTCTTTTTAAGTAATTATAGTATATAATTGAAAATAACCTCTATAAATTTTATGCACATATAATAAATTTCCATGACTATTGGTATTGGCTACCTTCCCTTCTTATAGCTATTTCAAACACACACTAACATAGACAAACACACACACACCACCCTCTCATCTCCACATTTATTTTCTTGTTTTTTTTTTAATTTAATTAATTATTTATGTATTTTTATTTTTCCTTCATCACAAGTTTCAATCTTTGTTTGGAATCAATAGATAACTTGGATTCTAAGAGGGAGTAAGTAATCTTTTATTTGTTATCAATTTTTTGGTTTTTCTTAATGTTCATATATTATTTGTTTTTGTTTTGCAGCCTGCATAAGTATATTTATAATTATATGAAAAAAAGTAATTTTCACTCAACAATTGAGATTTTTTGCAGAACCTAATATTTATGTCGGTGTGTATTAATATTGATTAATCCAGACGGATCCTTTTTTAATCGATTTGTGCAAGTTTTTTGTTTTTATATCTTATATATGTGCAATGTATTGTGTTTTTACATATTTTCCATTTGCAGCTATGGATTCCGATGAAGGGTTTTTAACTGAGTGGTGGTCCATTTTCTGGAGTGTATTCAACACTAGACATACCGACCACGAAGAAGTTTGATTTCCTAGATTTTATATTTATTTATTTGTTTCTTTATTAGTTTCAATTACATTTTGTACCATCGAAAAAACTTAATTTGTCGCGAATTATATTGATTCAAGTTACGTCCTCAATTGACCCCTAGCTCGGATCTCAATCGCACGATGTTCGATTCATCCATCACGATGTCTGCAGGGTCGGGGAACGTGAGTTTTCCTGGAAGAAGTGATTTTCCGAGTATTATCCCAACCCCAAGCTTCAGATTCTCTACTCCCAGTTTCAATTCTCTGCCTAACCAGTTGGGTCGTGATCAGACGGTGCAATCTTTGAGAAATTGGTATTGTTTTTCATTTTCTTGGCATTTACTGATGTGTTTTTTTTTTCTCGCTTTGGGTGCGCTAAAATTTTCGATCGATCTTGCGGCTATCCGAGTGAGAGAGTTTACAAGAACACTCAATTTTGCCTCAATAAAGTATGTCCACTTTTTATTAGAATTAACCAAAAATTAATAATATTTGACCAAATGATTTGTTTGTTCTGTAGGATGCTAATTCTAGTTCGAGTTGTTGGAGGTCGACTAATACTATCACTGGTATTGCACGTTATCTACCAAACCGACATGGCTCATAATAAAATCACCAGATTCAAGAAGGCTCGAGCAAGAACAACTTATGCTTCCGTTCAGAAACTCGAATGTCAGCTCACATCACACAGATTGTGGCGTTCGTTATCTGCCGAGAGTTGGTCCGATCAAAATATGGTCTTCAGATGAAGGTTTGTTTGGATCCTTGTTCAGCCTTCTTGTTTGTTCTGTGCTGTCTTGGTGCAAATTGAAAATAAAATATTATGCATTTTCCCCTAATTTTAGGAATAATTACAACGATACTATTGAGTGTTTTATCTTATTACAAAAATATCCCCATAATTGTGAGCTGTGTAATTCAGTAAAATATCTGATAGTATTTATAATTTTGAAAGAGTTATTTTTCAATTATGTCAAACGGGTGTTTTTGTAATTACCCAAAAATTTAATACTCTTACTATCTGTTACTAAAAAAACAAATTAGCAGTCAATCTCATTTTATTAGGTAATTATTCAAATCAAGAATATTTATTTTTTCAAGTTATTTTCTTAAATATATGCACCGCTGTAATTATTTGAATAATATATTATGAACTAAAAAATAAAAAAGAAATATTTTATATTTATTTGGTGACTAAACATAATTTTTTTACTAAACATAATACTATTATTACTTCATTTTAATTTTTTAATTTTTAAAATATAAAATTTAATTATGTTTACCCGTAGTGCCCCAGAGCTCAGTCCCGGTTCTCGGGTTGAGTCTGAATCCGACTACATTGATTCCGGTGGCAGATGTAAGAAGAGTGCGCGAGCAAGAGCACATTAGGGTTCCTGAGAAGAACGATTATTTCAACCCTGTTCAATTACTGTCGTCCTCTCCAATCGATTGCGGGTAACTTCACACGCCACATTTATTATTTAATTTATTTATTTTCTTCAATTGGAAGTTCCTCGAATTCAATTAATTGTGTCCTATGTTTTCTCTTCAGCCATTGCTAAAAAAAATAAGAAGCGCTATATATGTGATATTGGAGTATTTTTTTAATTACTTGTTTATATATTGATAATTTAATTTAAATGGGAATTTTGAATTATATTGTAGATTGTTTTACTTGTTATGCTTCAGGCTGATGACAAATGTTGTGCAATTAGAAAGAGTTCCATTGTTGCCGTTGAACCTCAAATAGAACCTCCTAGTTTTTCAGGTTTGTTTTGATTTTCGTTTCCGATGTCATTACACTTGAGATTTTGCATGATTACAAAAGTAGCTAGCAAGCTACATTTTTCAAATGAATTCCGTTACACTTTATGAGATTCACAATGGTTTTGCATCACGCGCGAATTGATTTTTGAATCATTCAATCCGAATAGAGCCTTAGTTGCCAGGAAATTGAGGCTAACATTGGATGTGATATTTCAATGTGAAACTTGTATATGTTGTATTCACGTAATATCAATTGATCACTTATTGTATTTTTTAAAAAACTAATTAGCTGCAAGCGTATCTGAGCAAGTGCATCATGGGGTTCCTCAAATGGACCTGGATTCCAACACACAACTTCTTAACGTTGGTCAATTATCTCGCTTGTTGTCAGCTCCAACCAAATTCAAGTAAGTTTCTTCATATTTTATTCTTATATATTATTGTTCATTTATATATTGAATAAAAAAAATCTTTCTTTGTGTCGCATTTTCTTCAGTTATACTCAGCAGAATGCTCACAAGGAGGGTCAATGTTGTGTCACCAGGGTACGTACGTGTGAGTTTATTTAAAATTGGTAAAAATGTAGTTGAAAAATTATTCTGTTTTGCCTGCAGGATGAAGGACTTGCTGGTACTACGGACTTGCCGGTACTACGTCGAGGAGATATGTTGCTGCTGAGCCAACTCACCAGTCACGAAAAGCTATAATCCAACCTAAGATGGAACCTGCTGAAGTTGGTTTTTCACATATTTTTTCTTCTTGTTTTACCCTTCTCGATCTGTGATTATTTTCTTTAGAAACGATTTTTCACCAACTTTCTCCAGCGCTCAATTTTCCTTTTTGTTTTGTAGTTGCAGACGACGATTGAATGCATGGACTATTGGAGCTTGCCGTGCATGCTCAAGCAAGAAAAAATGCCTACCAACTGATTATCTGTATTTATTTTCCGCTTACGTGGCTTGAGATGGAGGTGGGCCTGGGCATCGGCTAGTCAAGGAGCAACCCTACGCGGCCTGTATAACACAACGGCCAGTAATTTTCGACTCCTTGTATACTGATTATGTTGTACTTAGTATTTATATCTTTGAGATGAAAACTAATCATCTCAAGATGACAAGATCCATCACCATCACCGCTACTTTTTTAATTTTCTTCTTCAAATAATGAAAAGCTTTTAGGCCACTTTTTCATTCCATAATTTCCATCACCTTAAGAGCATCTCCATTTGTATACCTCAAACCTCAATATAGGTAGAATTTAGTTGCCACATCATAAAATTATTTGTACCTATCAATTTGTACCTAAACATTCCAATGGTTTGAGGTACGATTCTTCTTCTTTTTCCATGTGGGACCCACAATATAAGACACAAACCAATTTGTACCTAGTATCAAATATTTGATACTCAATTTTATCTCTCATAATTTGTACCTCCATCCCCAATAGTGTACCTAGGTACAAATTATTGCCACATTGGATTTGTACCTACCATTGGGGATGCTCTAACAAGCCTTTTATGCTAGCTAATTTTAAGAGGTATGTCTAGGGCGGTGGCCGGTGGGGCCCACATGCGGTGTCATGCCTGCCCTACGAAAATGATCATATCCGTATTGAAATTGTACCGAAAATGTTAGTATTAAAATCATTTATATTGATATATAGGAAAATTTTGAAACATTCAATACTTTTTTCTTTAGTGCAAATCAATACGGTACACTATAAAAAAAGATATGCTCCCTCGTCGTATCAATCTGCATTGACATTAAGCTTTTGCAATTTAAATTTTCTGACCTAAATTTGACATTATATAGATTATCATACATTATATATGATATATAATATATTTGTTATTTTAATCTGAAATTTAATATTTGATTGAGCCAATGGGAACGAACAATTTGTCAATTAGAGAATTGATGAGGAGGCCAATTTTAGTCCCGCAGAAAATAAATACAGTAGTGACTTATTAAATAAGAGTTAAGACACCAAATATCTTGATTTAAGGATGTGAATTTGATAATTTTTAATCACGACCAGTCAAGTCAATACATGGATGATACAAAATCTCCCTCCAACTTTGACTATAAATCACAAAAATTGGAACATAACCTAATTTTGGAAATTATAAAAACCACCCCTTCTGCAGGCTTCAAGTGAAGTAAGTTCCTAACTCTTTTAGTTTTGTGGCATGTTCGTACTTTTACTTTTACTATAATCATCTATCTTTCTTTATGCCTTTATCTTTTGATTTTATCATCAAAATTTGAATTTGTAAAAAAGTGGTTATATTTCTCCGACTATCGAAAATACTTCTCTTTCGATTTATTTTTCGAACTCGTCCTCTTCGTCGCTACTAAACTACCCATTGATTCTCCTCATACTAGCACTACTACAAAAAAGGCCTTTAACAACATGCGTTTTACATCGGTTTTGAATTAACCGTTGTGCATTGCGGTATTTGCATCGGTTCACAAACGAACCGATGTGATGCAATGTATAGACATCGGTTATGAAAAGAACCGATATCCATTAATTTTCATTTGCATCGGTTAAGAACCGAACCGATGTGATGCAATTTGTAGACATCGGTTATGAGAAGAACCGATATCTATTAATTTTAATTTGCATCGCTTCTCAACCGAACCGATCTAATGTAATATGTAGACATCGGTTATGAGAAGAAATGATATCAATTAATTTTCAGTTTCATCGGGTCACAGCCGGACCGATGTGATTAAGTATTATTTGCATCGGTTCTCAATTGAACCGAGGTTATTTAATATCTATACATGGGTTATTAGAAGAACCGATGTCCATGATTTTTCTTTTTGTATTTTAGATATAATTAATTGAAACATTATCTCTAACAAAAATAAGTAAAAGTAGATTTGCTGCGCTAAAGTTCTTAAGTAACCGATTTGAGTAAAGTACAAATTAATATTTTAGATATAATTAATTGAAACATTATCTCTAAAATTAGATCTTCTTCTCTCTGCGCGCAACTCACTCCCCTCCCAATTTGCACGCCTCAATCCCCCTTCAATCTCTGTAAGTATATACTAATTATGTATAATAGATGTAATTAATTAGTATAAACTGATCGACGTTCTCGTCCTTTTCTTCTTTTCGGGTCGAGCACGCCGGTGCCGAGGTAGAAGATGTCGGGTCGGAGAAGGGGAAACGGGTCGTTCACTCAACGGGGAATATTTGGAGGGCAATAATGCTTATGGTATCAGGATATTGGATTTTGCAGCTCGGAATTGGATAATGCCTATTCCTGTACTGGAAGTCACCACAATGATGGAATAAGACACGAACCTATTTTCTCATCTTTGATTTTTGAAGCGAGAAGTAAGTAATCTACAAAACCCAAACAATTTCAATTCAGTCATACAATTTCAAACAGTTCATTGTTTATTTCTCAAAGACCGGTGGGTATTTGTATATTTCTTTTTTTATTGATGTCCTTTTTGGACTAGTATCGATCCCTTTCTGGAGTAATTGAATGTAATGAAAGATTGAATCTTTTTAGTTTTGTATGACATTTGAATACTTGATAAAGCTTGATTAATACTTGAGAGATCTCATCTATTTGCAGCAGCTTCACAGATTGAAATAGACTTCCTCTACTCTTGACACTCTGAATATTTCGGCTGCTTGATATTGGTTGACAGATGAATGTATGGAAGGACAAGGGTGCATCATGGCCTTTGGCCAACCCAGTGATCACTTGCGCCTTGCTTTCTGATGCCGGGTTCTACACTAACTTCGTTGCTGATCCTTTTCTCCATGCGCAGGTAAAAATCGAACATGTAGCAATGTGAACTGTATTTTAGCTATTTTTATCGATAATTAATTACTTGGATATGCTACTATTATGTCATGCTGGAAGGATGCTCACATGGATAAAGCTGAGTACCTTTTCAGATTAGGACTAGAGGATTGAGCTGTAAATTCGACGTGGGGGTGAAGGATAAGCATATTAATTATCATACAAGTGCTTTTGGGTCTTTCTTGATATGTTTGCTGTGAAGCACCTCTGATTTAGGAAAACGACTTGGTGTTCTCACTTCATAGAATGAAAATGTATAATGTGGTGGCCTTTGTATGATATATTAGTATTATTATCATTAGCTTATTGCTTAAGCATTTTTTGGGTATATCTAGCAATTTGTGATCAGTTTTTTTCTCGGGTTTGCTAAATAAATAAATTGATATATAATGTGAGGAGTGATGCACAAGAAATTGCTCAACTTGGCTCGGAACTCGCTTAATAGCTCTGCCGTCGATGTTCATTTTGTGCAGGTAAAATCTTTAAGTGTATGAAGAGTTTTTGAAAGATAAAAATCGAAGGTGGAACTCCTTTACAGATTAACTAAATTTTCCTATTGGTTTATAGTATGCGTGTGGTATTTTGATTGTGAGTTCATGTAGGCTTTGGAATTTATGTTATTTTTTCTCTTTTTGACGCAGCTTCGTTCGTTCGACCTCTGATGGAAATCAAATTAATTCTGTTAATTTCAAAGTAGGGGATACTCAAGATACAGTAGGTGAAAAGTTATATATTCAAGTCCTTTATAAATATAGAAATTGTTATTTTGGATAATGCCTAATGGTGTTTTATATTTTGAAAGTTACTTTTCATTTAGGCTTGATAATAGTTTGAACTGTATATTTTAAATGTCTTTCGTCCTCCTCCTAGAATATATATGTATATATATATTAATTAATACTTTTAAAACCATAAATTTTAAAAATTACTCCGATCAATATACAGTACTTCATTTTGAATTATTTCATATTTATAAATTTTGTTAATTTATATATTGGAAAAAATAATTTATAAATATTTATTAATTTAAATAGACAGACAATATACATACACTTATAATATAATAATAAAGTAAAATTTTAATAAACAAAAATAACAAAATACAATTGTAATATGAGAACCAATTAAATTGTGACCTGCGGTATATTGGAAATATTGGAACGTCCAAAGAGCAAATCATCGTGATAAACATATTATTATAATAGAACGAAAATAATTTTTTTTTTTATTAATTTAAGAAATAACAAATACTATATCCTTAGAAATATTAGGTCTCCATACTTAAGTGATAAAACCCACGTACCAAGTTTATAGGAGTACATAATACTATTATTCCTTTTTCAGTTCTATTAAATAGGAGATCATTAAAACTCTTGCACGCTGCTTATTTCCCTCGCAGAAAATCTGAATTCAAGAGGTCGCCAAAAGTAAAATTGCCATTACCTACCGCTCCTCGATAAAGGAGGTCTCTGCAACTTTGCCGTAAGGTAATTAGATTATAGTATTTTATTTGAAAATCATTTGTCAATTCCTTTTATGCTTTGCTTTGTGTATATGTATATATTACGCGTAATAGTGTATCTATTTGGTTCGATTCTGTTTGTGTAATTAATTTAGTCACGACTACACATCGTCTTCTCCAAAACCCTTATTGTTTCTGTTGGTGGAACTAATAACCTTGTGTTCTTTCTATTTTTTTATCTTAGGAAAAAAGAAAGAAGGCACAAGAGACACAAAAAATGAACACTGCCCCAGTCACTTTATCCCGTGGCGGTTACACTCGATTGAGCGAGCAAATAATGGAATCCAAACTAAAGAAACAACAAGAGGAAGCCTGTACAATTCAAAAAAGAAGATTTATCTAGGAGCTTATCACAAAGGGTAAAGTACAACTTATCATCAATTGTATTTAATTGTTGCCTCGATTGCTGATTAATAGTTTGATTATTTGCAGAACGCATTGGCAATTATTGGTGTTTGTCCCAAAGGATAGAATTGCAGTATGGTTTTGTTCACTGCATCGTGAACCCTCCTCTGACATCGTGCATATATTACAAAGGTGAGTTTTTCTAATTACAATAATTTAAATATTTGTAAGCCACTGATTTTTTTTTCAAAGTGTCATGAAATCACTTAGCATGCTAGATGGGAAACACACCAGTCAATACAAGCACAGAGTCAATTGGATTAGGCCTAAAGTAAGTAGTTCTCATATTTATACTCATTTTGTTTACAGTAAATAGTGTAAATATTTATAATAACTCTTATGGTGTTTGTACCATATATTATTAGTGTAATAAACAAATAGGAGGTTGGGAGTGTGGATACTATGTTATGCATTGGATGTGGACGATAATTCGAGTGGGCATTGAAGAAAATTGGAATGAGGTGAAGTGTTTCTAATTTTTAACTATTAATAAAGTATACTTAGTTAAATGATATTTATTTGCAGGTATTTTCTGATATAAATGCACTTGATGATAATGACATTGAAGAAGTTCGAGCTCAATGGGCAAGTTATTTTGTTGAAATTAAGAGCAAATCATCGGATGCTTAATTTTATATGATGTCATTTTTTGAGTTTATACAAATTTGAATGTTGGATATTGACTTGAATTTAAAGAATTATTAATATATGAATATAAAAAAATTAAAAATATCACATCAGTTCAACCTAAAAATAACATCATTTACAAAAAGAACTGATGTGCTTTTTAACAAATGTAACATCGGTTAAAAAGATAAATGATGTGGAATTAAATTATTTACATCGGTTAAATTTGATTTTTAACTGATATGCTTTTACAAATGTAACATCGGTTAAAAAAATAAATGATGTGCAATTACATTATTAACATCGGTTAAATTTGATTTTTAACCGATGTGCTTTTACAAATTTAACATCGGTTCTCCATGAACCAATGTGTATAAAGCTTATTTACATCGGTCTCAAAGGCAAACACTACGTGATGTCAATGTATCATTAGACATCGGTTTTCTATTACATCGGTTATTTTAACTGATGTTAAAATAGCCACTTATTTACATCGGCCTCTTGGACAACGGTTGGAAAACCGATGTTAATAGCTTATTTTAACCGTTGTTATAGGCCTTTTTTGTAGTAGTGTAGCCAAGGGCGACGGCTGCCCCTAATTTTCTCTATAAAAACCAACCTTAGTTTTGACACTGCTTTCAACCTTAGTTTTGACACTGCTTTCGTCATCTTTTCGACCAAACAAACGCCAAAGTAATTGAAATTTCACAAACAGGTTGAACTGAACTTAAGCGAACTGAACTGAATTTAAGCGATTTGAACTGAACGAATTGATTTTTTATAAAAATAATAATAATTTATATAAAATTTTAAATATTTTTTTAATAGATTAATAATATTATCTGAACTGAACGAATTGATTTTTTATAAAAATAATAATAATTTATATAAAATTTTAAATATATTTTTTAATAGATTAATAATATTATGAGGGTAATTAGATTGTATATTTAAAATTATAGATTGAAATTATTATTTATTTATTTATATTTTAATTTATTTTGATGCGATCTTAACTGAACTAAATCTGAAAAACTGAACTTAAGTTATGTGAATTGAACTGAACTAAACTGAAATTAAGTAAAAAAGAACCAGTCCTAAGTATTTTGTATTTTTCAAACAAAAAAAGACTGGGTGGTATTTAAGGGTGGAGAGAGGAAAAGAAAAGAAATAAATTGGCACTTCATTTTTATTTTTATTTTTATCATTTTTCAATTGTATTTTATTTTATTTGCACTTTTATCATTATTATAGTTATTTTTATTTTTATTTTGCGTCATTTTTATTTTTATTTTTATCATTTTTCATTTTTATTTTATTTTATTTGCACTTTTATCATTATTATAATTATTTTTATTTTATTTTGCATTAGCTTTTTTCTATTTTGCGCTTTTTCACTCTTTTCTCTTTATTTTTTTAATTTGCATTTGCGCTATTTTTTATTATCTTTTTACTTTGTTTATTCGATCTCTTTTCAATTTGTTATAATTTGTTTTCTTTAGCTTTTTGTATAATCTAACTCATAATTGAAAATAATAGTAAATTAACTAAAAAAACAAAACTATAGAATATGATTTTTTTTAAACAAAATTTAGATGACAAATTAACAAGAAATAGCAAAAAGTACAAAATAACCATCACAAATAATTTTCTTTTAAGTAATTATAGTATATAATTGAAAATCACCTCTATAAATTGATAGAGGTGATTTATAATCCGGTATAATTCTTGCCATCATCATTCTGCCAATGTCAAAGAGTACTTATGATAATGAATAATATCAAGTTTCTTGCGTTGCTTAACAACAAACCATAGCAAACAAAGAACAAGATATGCTAAAGAAGTCACAATTCCAATAAAAAAAGTATGGATTGTTTTGTGTCATCGGAGATTATGGGGATGATGTACTTGCATAACCCACTACTGCAGCATTAAGTAAGTTTGACCCAATTTATTTTATTTTTATTGTATTTGTGCTTTTTACTGTTATTTTATTTACGCTATTTTTTTCACTTTTTTCACCTTATTTTTATTTTATTTGCGTTATTCTATTTTTTTACTATTTTTTTACTTTGTTTACGCTGCGCTATTTTTTCACTTTTTTCACATTATTTTTATTTTATTTTACCTTATTTTTATTTTATTTGCGTTATTCTATTTTTTTACTATTCTTTTACTTTCTATTTTTTTTCACTTTTTTCACATTATTTTTATTTTATTTGCGCTATTCTATTTTTTTTACTATCTTTTTACTTTGTTTACGCGCTCTGTTTTCAATTTGTTCTCTTTAGCTTTTTGTATAATCTACTTCATAATTGAAAAAAAATAGTAAATTAACTCAAAAATAACAAAATAATATATTTTGATTTTTCTAAAACAAAATTGAGATTGCAAATTAACAAGATATAACAAAAAGTACAAAATAAGTACCACAAATAATTTTCTTTTTAAGTAATTATAGTATATAATTGAAAATCCCCTCTGTAAATTTTATACACATATATATTAATTTGTCACCAATTATATATAATAAATTAATTTCCATATCTTTCTCTCATTCTTGGTTTGCATTGCTATTGGTATTGACTATCTTTCCTTCTTATAGCTATTTCAAACACACACTGACATTGACAAACACCACACACACACCAACCACCCTCTCATCTCCACATTTATTTTCTTGTTTTTTTAATTTAATTAATTATTTTTGTATATTTATTTTCCTTCATCACAAGTTTCAATCTTTGTTTGGAATCAATGGATAACTTGGATTCTAAGAGTGAGTAAGTATTCTTTTATTTATCATTTTTTGGTTTTTTTATGTTCATATATTATTTGTTTTTGTTTTGCCTGAATAAGTATATTTATAATTATATGAAGAAAATGAATTTTCACTCAACAACTGAGATTTTTTCTACATAAGCTAATATTTATCCGAACGATTAATGTGTATTAATATTGATTAATTCAGACGAATCCTTTTTTTAATAGATTTTTGCAAGTTTTTTGTTTTAATATCTTATATATGGGCAATGGATTTTGTTTTTGCATATTTTCCATTTGTAGCTATCAATTCCCCGATAAAGGGTTTTTAAAAAAATACTTGTGTGGTATTTTTGATTTTTCAAAAAAGACAGGGTGGTATTTAGGGGTGGAGAGAGGAGAAAAGAAATAAATTGGCAATTATTTTTATTTTATTTTTATCATTTTTCATTTTTATTTTATTTGCACTTTTACCATTATGTACCGTTATTTTTATTTTATTTTGCGCTATTTTTTGACTTTGTTTCATTTTTTATTGTTTTATTTTTATTTTATTTGTTTTTTACCATAATTTTTTTGCCTTTTTTTTCACTATTTTCACTTTATTTTTATTTTATTTGAGCTACTTTTTGCTGTAATTTTATATGCACTTTTATTTTATTTTATTTGCTTTTTACCATTATTTTATTTGCCTATTTTTCACTATTTTCAGTTTATTTTTATTTATTTGCGCTATTTTTTTCTTTTATTTTATTTGCACTTTTAGTTATTTACGTTTTCTTTATTTTGCTGGTTTTTATCATTATTTTATTTAAGCGCTATTTTTTTTCACTCTTTTCAATTTATTTTTATTTTAATTGCGCTATTTTTTTTACTTTTTTTATGCGTTCTCTTTTCAATTTGTTTTCTTTAGCTTTTTGTATAATCTATCTTATAATTGAAAAGAATAGTAAATTAACTATACAAAATAAAAAATAATAGAATTTAATTTTTCTAAAACAAAATTGAGATGGCAAATTAACAAGAAAAAATAAAAAGTACAAGATAAGTACAACAAATAATTCTTTTTTTAAGTAATTATAGTATATAATTGAAAATCACCTCTTTAAATTGATAGAGGTGATTTATAATAAAGAAAAAACAAAACAATATAATAAAATTTGATATTTCCAAAATAAAATTGAGATGAGAAATTAACCAGAAATAGCAAAAGGTACAAAATAGCAAAAGGTACAAAATCAGAAATAGCAAAAGGTACACTTGAGATTTTGCATTACACTTGAGATTTTGCATCACACCAACCACCCTCTCATCTTCGTTTCCGATGTCATTACACTTGAGATTTTGCATGATTACAAAAGTTGCTAGCAAGCTACATTTCTCAAATGAATTCCGTTACACTTTCTGAGATTCACAATGGTTTTGCATCACGCGCGAATTGATTTTTGAATCATTCAATCCGAATAGAGCCTTAGTTGCCAGGAAATTGGGGCTAACATTGGATGTGATATTTCAATGTGAAACTTGTATATGTTGTATTCACGTAATATCAATTGATCACTTATTGTATTTTTTAAAAAACTAATTAGCTACAAGCGTATCTGAGCAAGTGCATCATGGGGTTCCTCAAATGGACCTGGATTAATCCAACACACAACTTCTTAACGTTGGTCAATTATCTCGCTTGTTGTCAGCTCCAACCAAATTCAAGTAAGTTTCTTCATATTTTATTCTTATATATTATTGTTCATTTATATATTGAATAAAAAAAAATCTTTCTTTGTGTCGCATTTTCTTCAGTTATACTCAGCAGAATGCTCATAAGGAGGGTCAATGTTGTGTCACCAGGGTACGTGTGAGTTTATTTAAATCGATGGTATATGATTGAAATTGGTAAAAATGTAGTCGAAAAATTATTCTGTTTTGCCTGCAGGATGAAGGACTTGCTGGTACTACGTCGAGGAGATATGTTGCTGCTGAGCCAACTCACCAGTCACCAGAAGCTATAATCCAACCTAAGATGGAACCTGCTGAAGTTGGTTTGTCACATATTTTTTCTTCTTGTTTTACCTTTCTCGATCAGTGATTATTTTCTTTAGAAGCGATTTTTCACCAACTTTCTCCGGCACTCAATTTTCCTTTTTTTTTTGGATCGAGTTGCAGACGACGATTGAATGCATGGACTATTGGAGCTTGCCGTGCATGCTCAAGCAAGAAAAAATGCCTACCAACTGATTATCTGTATTTATTTTCCGCTTACGTGGCTTGAGATGGAGGTGGGCCTGGGCATCGGCTAGTCAAGGAGCAACCCTACGCGGCCTGTATAACACAACGGCCATTAATTTTCGACTCCTTGTATACTGATTATGTTGTACTTAGTATTTATATCTTTGAGATGAAAACTAATCATCTCAAGATCCATCACCATCATCGCTACTTTTTTAATTTGCTTCTTCAAATAATGAAAAGCTTTTAGGCCACTTTTTCATTCCATAATTTCCATCACCTTAACAAGCCTTTTATGCTAATTTTAAGAGGTATGTATAGGGCGGTGGCCGGTGGGGCCGACATGCGGTGTCATGCCTGCCCTACGAAAATGATCATATCCGTATTGAAATACCGAAAATGTTAGTATTAAAATCATTTATATTGATATATAGGAAAATTTTGAAACATTCAATACTTTTTCTTTAGTGCAAATCAATACGGTACACTATAAAAATAGATATGCTCCCTCGTCGTATCAATCTGCATTGACATTAAGCTTTTGCAATTTAAATTTTCTGACCTAAATTTGACATTATATAGAATATCATACATTATATATGATATATAATATATTTGTTATTTTAATCTGAAATTTAATATTTGATTGAGCCAATGGGAACGAACAATTTGTCAATTGGAGAATTGATGAGGAGGCCAATTTTAGTCCCGCAGAAAATAAATACAGTAGTGACTTATTAAATAAGAGTTAAGACACCAAATATCTTGATTTAAGGAGGTGAATTTAATAATTTTTAATCACGACCAGTCAAGTCAATACATGGATGATACAAAATCTCCCTCCAACTTTGACTATAAATCACAAAAATTGGAACATAACCTAATTTTGGAAATTATAAAAACCACCCCTCTGCAGGCTTCAAGTGAAGTAAGTTCCTAACTCCTTTAGTTTTGTGGCATGTTCGTACTTTTACTATAATCATCAATCTTTCTTTATGCCTTTATCTTTTGATTTTATCATCAAAATTTGAATTTGTAAAAAAGTGGTTATATTTCTCCGACTATCAAAAATACTTGTCTGCGAGCACCCGAAAATTAATAAATCATATTTTCTCACAAATTGTGCATATTGTTTGTTTGTATGTGATGATCGACTTGTACACATGAATTTGCTTGTACACTATAAAACAATCAAACAAACAGACAAACAAAATCAAAACAAGTCAACAATAACAATTCGTTTAAACTTTAAAAGTAAAATTCTGAAGAAAGTCCCTAACAAAAACAAAATGTTGTTATATTTATAAAATGGTCCCCCAACTTTTACAATATTGCTTTGCTTCTTTGTGAAATTCTTCAAATATTCAAATTCATACAAAAGTCTTTCTCATTTTCTTGTCCGTAAAAGAAAAAAAACCCACAAATTTTCAACTTAGAAATGAACATAAACTCACAAAACCAAAAGAGTAGCAGTGTGTTTTTGTTGTCACAATGATTTATCAAACCAAAAATTTACTACTACCATCATTCTCGTTGTTGATAATATCATCCATTTCCTGTTTCCTCCATAGCTGCGATGGCGCCTGCGATCCCCTGGATCGCGCCTCGTTGTCTTGGTTCAACCTTAGCCTCTCGTCATCGCCTCCCCTCCTCTGGTCTACCTGGACCGACTGCTGCCACTGGGAAGGAATCGTCTGCGACAACTCAGGTAATCGGGTAACCAACCTATCCCTACCATCCAGAGGCCTCGTCGGGACCTTACCCCCTTCGATCGCCAACCTCACAGCTCTCGTTCAACTGAACCTCTCCGACAACTTCCTCTCGGGCCCACTCCCATCCGACTTGTTCCGATCTTTGAACCAGTCGCTGATCCTCGACTTGAGCTGTAACAACTTATACGGTGAGCTCGTTGCATCGGATCATGCCCCTCCCACCCTCCGGATACTCAACCTGTCCAGCAACCACTTCCACGGCCCGATCAGGGGCTCGTTCTTCCGAACGAGCCTCGACTTGGAAGTGTTTGACCTCAGCAACAACAGTTTCTCCGGAACGATCCCGACCGTCATCTGCGCCCATGCCTGTTCGATCCAACGGCTCGATTTCTCCAACAACGGTTTCGAGGGGCCCATCCCTCGGGGCCTTGACCGGTGCGGCAATCTACGGAGCCTCAGAGCGGGGTTCAACGGCTTATCCGGGAGGGTCCCACAGGACGTTTACCAACTCCACGATCTGGAGGAGCTCTACTTGCCTGGTAACCGGCTCAATGGACCGATCGACCGGATGATTCTCAATTTAACGAATCTCAAATCCCTAGCTCTGTTCGGGAACCTGCTCACCGGCCCGATCCCGGACGAAATCGGGAATCTGTCGAGATTGGAGCGGCTGGAGCTCCACATCAACCGATTCACCGGCCCGATCCCGGCGCCGCTCGCCAACTGCACGAACCTGACGCTGCTGAACCTGAGGGTCAACCTCCTCGAAGGCGACATCTCCCGATTCGATTTCTCCAATTTCGCCCAATTGAAAACGATCGACCTCGGGAACAATTTCTTCTCCGGCGCCCTCCCGAGGACGCTCTTCACCTGCAGAACGCTGACGGCGGTTCGCCTCGCCACCAACAACCTCTCCGGCGAGATCCCGCCGGAGATAGCCTCGTTGCCGAATTTATCCTTTTTCTCCGTTTCCAACAACGGCCTAACCAACCTGACGACAGCAATTAAAATCCTGGCCGGCTGCCGGAGCCTCACCGCCCTGATGCTCGCGAAGAACTTCTACAACGAAGCGTTCCCCGACTACAACCGCCTCCCCGGGTTCCGGAGCGTCCAAGTCCTCGGGTTCGGCGCGTGCAACCTCACGGGCCGGGTCCCCGTGTGGCTGCAAAACCTCTACAGCCTCGAGGTCGTCGATTTATCTCACAACAAATTCACCGGCCTCGTCCCCAGCTGGTTCGGAGCCCTGCCCAACCTCTTCTACCTCGACCTCTCGTTTAATCGTCTCACCGGTTCCTTTCCAATTCCATTGGTCGGGATCCAACGGCTATCCTTGTCCTCGATTAAACGGGACCAAGTCAGCACCACTTTGGAGCTGCCCGTTTTTATTAAGCCCGACAACGCCTCTGATCTTCAGTACAACCAGCTTTCCAATTTGCCGGGGGCTATATACCTCGGCAGTAACCGGATAGTCGGCCCTATCCCACCGGAGATCAGCCGGCTCAAGTACATCATTGCATTAGACCTCAGCAACAACGAATTCTCCGGGACTATTCCCGCCTCCATATCCAACCTCACCAACTTGGAGAAACTCGACCTTTCCGGAAACAATCTAACCGGCGAAATCCCGGAATCACTCCAGGATCTTAATTTCCTGTCCTCCTTCAGCGTGGCGTATAATAATCTAGACGGCCCCGTCCCGATGGGGGGGCAGTTCGGTACTTTCCCCACCCTCAGCTTCCAAGGGAACGATAACTTATGCGGTCCGATCCTTCAGCGCTCGTGCGGTACTACTAGTAGTAGTAGCAACACCCAACCGGAATCCGAAAAACCAAATAATAATAACAACATCAGCAAGAAAACGATCGTGATCACCCTCGTGACGTCTTCGTCGATCTTCACTCTTATTCTGCTTCTGTATTTGTTCATTTTCTTCCGGAAGATTCCTCCGTCTAGAGGTGGTGGTGGAAGCGAAGAGAACGAGCTGGAGTCGATATCCTTCAACACTTCCGGAGCATTTCCCGAGTTCCCAAAGGAGTACTACTCGATCGTGCATTTCACTACATCAGACCTCACGGTAGCCGACATAGTGACCGCCACGGACAATTTCAGCCAAGCCAACATCATTGGGTGCGGGGGGTTCGGGCTCGTGTTCCGGGCCAGCCTCCCAGACGGGACTAGCCTGGCGATCAAGAAGCTGTCGGGTGACATGGGCCTGATGGAGAAGGAGTTCAAGGCGGAAGTCGAGGCCCTTTCCACGGCCCGCCACGAGAACCTCGTCACCCTCCGAGGCTACTGCCTCCACGAGGGCCACAGGCTGCTCATATACTCCTACATGGAAAACGGCAGCCTCGACTACTGGCTCCACGAGCGGCCCGACGGGCCGACCCGCCTCGACTGGCCGACCCGCTTGAAAATCCTCCGCGGGACCGGACGAGGAGTGGCCTACATGCACGAGACCTGCGACCCGCACATTGTCCACCGCGATTTGAAGTCCAGCAACATCCTATTGGACCGGGAGTTCGAGGCCCACGTGGCGGACTTCGGGCTCGCGAGGATGATACTTCCGTATCAGACTCACGTCACGACGGAGCTGGTGGGGACTTTGGGGTATATTCCTCCAGAGTATAGTGAGTCGTGGATAGCGACGTTGAGGGGTGACGTGTATAGTTTCGGGGTGGTGATGCTGGAGGTGTTGACCGGAAAGAGGCCGGTGGAGATGTTCAAGCCGAGGGCGACGAGGGAGCTGGTGGTGTGGGCCCGGCAGATGAAGGGGGAAGGGAGAGGGGAGGAGATATTTGACGTTGTGTTGAGAGGGAAAGGGTTTGAAGGGGAGATGGGACGGGTGCTGGACGTCGCGTGCATGTGCGTCAGACAGAGTCCGGCGAGTAGGCCGACGATTAAGGATGTCGACGGATGGCTCGATGGCGTTGGGTCCGACCGGGTTTAGGGTTTGTTTTGATGCAATTAATCGACAAAAACCATCAACAGATTTGTACATATAGATATAGATGCAGAAAGATAGATCTTGTGTTTTCGGAGGGATTTGTGAGATGTAGTAGTTGGGCTTGGGCCTTCTGCACAACAAGTGGGCTGACGGAAATCGAAGTGGGGCCTATCTTTTTTGTCGATTAGGCAGCGAGTGCATTAATTAATACCAACAGATGCAACGGACAAAACGGGTCGGCCCATCACCGACAACATTTTAGATTTCAATTACACCATAGAGAATTCAGAATATTTACTACTCATAAAACAATGTTTTGTTTTTGGAGGTATATGTGTATCATTTGATTTGACAGTACTGCTACCTTAGCTTTTAAGATATTTTATTTCAATTTTTGTTTTGCATGTGCTTATGAATTTATTAAGAATCAAAAATTTTAATTTGATGAGATTTGGCAATATGATTTCATAACACATTATTCTTTTTAGTTTTAAGCAAAATAATTAATAATCAAAAATTAATTATAAAAAAGAATGAAAAACTGTATAATTAAATGAATTATATGTTGCGATTTTAAGTTTGTTTCGATTCAATATATACACTACTATATTAATTCTTACATATACTCATTATCATTCCTTTTTTCTTGAACCTGGCTTTGTTCTTACTCCTCTCCCCTGTCAATATTAAACAAAAAAAAAAACTTATTTGTTACTATGATACATTGGAAGGCTCAGATCATCAATATATTTGGATCTTTGATGTATAGATCCGATTTTATTATTTTTATTCGTCATTGTACAACACCCTTCAAATTGCCAATTTGCATGATTAATTAATATAATTACAACTTTCATAGATCGGTCATTTTAGTGGAAGAAACTTCAATTGAGTTGTGAACTCAAATTCGTTGAAAAACTCTCTAGGATATTTTGTTGTGTTTAGAATAGATTACTAATATAGTAAAATGTATGTATACCAAATAAACAATATATGTTGCATAAATCAATTGATTCATTAATGTCTATATGTGAGTAAAGAATAAGATGAGAAACTACACAATAATGTAAAAGAATATCGAGCATCTATCTATCTATCTATCTATACGCTTTTTTTTTTCTTCTAAAGAATGAAAAATTAAATCTGATTAATTATCTTCTTCTTCTTGCATGTACCAACAACAAAGCATCGTTGCGCATCTCCGGATGATATAAATTCTAGCTCTCTGTTCCTTTATCAAAGATGCGCACTTTCTTGTGAGGCCATTCTTATTGCCTTTCAACGACGACGATGATGACAACTTGTAAGAAGAAGACGAAGACAAAGAAGAAGAAACGCTTGTGTTTTTCTTGAGACGAAATTCAGCCATTTTTAATTTGTATGGAATATTGTTGGAGCTTAAGATTAGAAAATGTAAGAGTGATATGATTGTTGATGATGAGTGATGAACGAAGGGTTTGGCTATTTATAGCACATGAATTTAGTTGACGAAGGGCACATGGCCGAATCAGCTTTCGATGATATTATTCGATTAATCAATTGGATTATAGTGTCATTGAAAGTGATCTTCAGACAACCTAAATCCTTATACATAAAGAAAGAGATGTGGATAGATTCACATGTTCCAATCCCTTTTGAATAGTGTAAATTCATATACTGTATTAATTTATAGACACAAATTCCAATATATTTTGAATAATATATATACTCCACATTATATACATTTAAATATTTGTGTTGACCAGTCAACATAAGAGAGAGTAAAAGTAGTGGGAGGGATGTAATTAAGTAAGTATAACTCAATTTGCAACTTAATTACAATTAGTGTTTCTAACAGACACGTGGGTTATAAACTCACGGGATCATAATCATATTATATATAGTTGGAATAATTATAATAATAATCAACAAATTAAAGTTGTTTGCTTAGTTCGAACACAACTTTCTTAATTATCTTATAACTGAACTACTGATCATATTTTATAATTTGTTGCATAGTGTCGGCCCAATATTTTTTAATTTTTCATTATTCAGAAACAATTGTTATATGTTGGTATTACGTAGTTATTACAGTGCTTGTTTCTGGATTAGAATCAGTACTACTGAGACTTTACACTTTTCCAGAAACTAAATAAAAATAAAGAAATGAAGAAGATGAGAAACACTCGAACAGATCTTCAACTCCGGTGGTACGTCAGAACTGGACACGAACTTCGATCAGATTGCGGGTAGTCGAGGCGCTTTCGCTATCCGCAAGACAAATACGTCCCGTGTTTGCTACGGTTTTCAGACGTAATGTCCCCAAAGATACAACGACTTTCAGTTGTTCTTCTCTGAAGCAACCAGAGCAGAACCTCTTTCGAACGAGAAAAAGTGAGGAGTATGAACTGTATGATATGCTGGGAAATTCTTTTGCGTTTTTGCTGTGTATGAAATGCAGCCTAGGACTCACTATTTATAGTGATCCACCTGCATGTGAGGGGTCAAAGGCATTCAGTATAGGCATTGATACCTGGGCAATAAACACCCATTATCAGCCCCATCAAAACCATGTAACGGTTCAGGAGTGATGACCTGACCGTTGAGGATTTAATTTCAGAAAATAATAATATTAATATAATTATTATTATTATTTATTCAGGCTTGACTTTTCATCTTCAGCCCACATATGTTCAACTCTAGCCCACCCTTCGTAGGCCCAATCAAAACCATAGTTCAGCCCATCAGCAAAACTATTATGCTGGCCAGGAAGCCCCAGGAAGCCCCAGGAAGCCCAAGTCCAGCCCAAAGTCCAATTGCCAAGATCCAAGTCCAAGTCCAAGTCCAAGTCCAAGTCCAAGGACGAGTCCAAGGACGAGTCGAGTCGGGTCGGGTCGGGTCGGGACGGGACGAGCCGAGCCGAGCCGAGCACGAGCACGAGCACGAGCACGAGCACGGGCACGAGCCGAGCCGAGCCGAGCCGAGCGGACGGACGGACGGACGCGCGTGTGGCGATTGCCATGTACCTTAACGGTCCATGGTCTTACTCACTTGTTGAACACATTAATCCTCCAATCACTTATTAAGTGTAATAACTTTATTACATCTTTCAATGTGGGATGTAATAACTATTACACATTTCAATGTAATAAAGTCTTACACTTTATTACATATTCAATTAAATGTCTTTTTAATTTGCTATCTTTAACCATTTATTTCTCACTCACCGAAAATCGGTTTTTGACGAAATAAAATTCTATAATTATCTACTAACGACGTAGAAAATTATCGTACAATTTAATTCCCAATCGGAATTAATTTTATAGCCAGTCAACTCAGTCAAACATTGGATAAAACCAATTTTGACTTAATATTTTCCAACAATCCCCCACATGAGTGGAAATCAATGCATGCATGTATGCAGACTCTTCGTTCAATTCCCCAAAAGAATCTATCGCTTCCGGAAAGGTAGTTTGCGGCTTTGAACCTTCCGTAGTGAACAACATCGGAAGTACAGGAGGCCTAGTGGACACGATGCCTTGAACTATTCCCCCACAACGTACAACGAGTCAATGCTATTCACGCAATAAATTCCGTTCAATTTCCCGTTCTATGTTGTGTCCGTTTTGGCCATGGACAACACTTTGGATTCATAAATGTATACATTTGAAGCGGCCCTCACTTCACATTTATATAGGTGACCTCCCATCAAAAGTATCCTGACATACTTCACCTTTTCAAGGTAGGGATTCATTAAAAGTCTCCTCGAGAACTTAACCTGTTACCACAGTCAGGAATCAGCACTTGAATTGCCTTTAGGGATGAGTACAAGTGCTCGATTGAACTTTCATAACTTAGTTTTCCCTTTGAACCAAGTTCATGGGATCTCCATTCATCAAGGTAGGGTTACCGTTATGATCGTTCGTTGGATTGTGGTTTTTCAAACCCATTCCCTCTAGCAACACGCCCAATTGATCTCGATTCATTCCTTTTGTCAAAGGATCAGCCAGATTTTCCTTAGATTTTACATACTCTAAGGAAATTACTCCATTTGAGATCAATTGTCGAACGGTATTATGTCTCCGACGAATATGTCGAGACTTACCGTTATACATAATGCTCTGTGCTCTCCCTATAGCTGCTTGGCTATCACAGTGAATCATCACGGGAGACACAGGCTTTTTCCAACATGGAATATCTTCCAAAAAGTGACGAAGCCACTCTGCTTCTTCACTAGCTTTATCTAGAGCTATAAACTCAGATTCCATGGTGGATCTGGCTATACACGTTTGTTTCGTTGACTTCCACGAAACTGCTCCGCCCCCGATACAGAAGACGTAACCACTAGTGGAATGTGAACTTTTAGAATCAGATATCCAACTAGCATCACAATATCCATCAAGTACATTAGGATATCTCGTATAGTATAGCCCATACTCTCGGGTGTATTTCAAATACTTTAAAACCCGATTCAAAGCATTCCAGTGTTCAACACCGGGATTGCTTGTATACCTGCTCAGTTTATTCACAGGATAGGCCAAGTCTGGACGTGTACAATTTGTTAAGTACATCAGACTGCCTATAACTTGAGAATACTCTAACTGAGCTACAGGTTCAGCCTTATTGACAGTAAGATTTATACTTAAGTCAATCGGCGTCCTACTCGTAGGACCATCATGGGCATTGAATTTCTTTAGCACTTTCTCAACATAATGAGATTGTGTTAAGACAATTCCATTTGGGGTTCTTTCAATTTTAATCCCGAGGATTAAATCTGCAACACCCAAATCTTTCATGTCAAAATTTCTTTTTAACACTGCTTTAGTATTCATGATCAATTCACGAGTACTACCCATGATTAGCATGTCGTCTACATATAGACAGACTATGACAAATGAATCAGGTGTTCCCTTGATATACACACATTTGTCACACTCGTTGATTTTATATCCATTTGATATCATTATGTTATCAAATTTCAAATGCCATTGTTTAGGAGCTTGCTTAAGTCCGTACAACGACCTTATCAATTTGCACACCTTTTTCTCTTGTCCAGGTGCTACAAATCCCTCGGGTTGTTCCATATAAATTTCTTCTTCCAATTCACCATTCAGAAACGCAGTTTTCACATCCATCTGATGAATATCGAGATTGTGCAAAGCAGCAATCGCAATAAGCACCCGAATAGACGATATTCTGGTTACAGGTGAATATGTATCAAAGAAATCATATCCTTCTCTTTGTTTAAACCCTTTGGCTACCAAACGAGCTTTAAACTTATCGACCGTTCCATCTGCTTTATACTTTTTCTTTAGGATCCATTTACATCCTAAAGGTTTACAACCCGGTGGAAGATCAACCAACTTCCACGTGTGATTTTGCAGAATAGACTCCATTTCGCTATTAATAGCTTCTTCCCAGAGCGGTGCATCTGGACTGGATAGAGCTTCCCCGTAGGACTTTGGCTCGTCATCCAATAAATACGTAATAAAATCAGGTCCAAACGACTTAGCCGTTTTTATCCTTTTACCACGTCTAGGTTCAATAACCTCTTCGTCTACCTGATCGTCACCAACAGGTGTTGCGTCGACATCAGGTTCATAAGTTCTTTTATTAGAACTTGATTCTTCTCTTTCTTTACAAGGAAAGATATTTTCGAAAAATGAAGCATTTCTCGATTCAATCGTGGTACCTTTATGCACGTCTGGATTATCAGACTTGTGTACCAAAAATCGGTAAGCCATACTATTGTATGCATATCCAATAAAAATGCAATCGACCGTCTTAGGTCCGATTCTCATTTGCTTTGGTTCAGGAACTGATACCTTAGCCAAACACCCCCACACTTTAAGATATTTATAAGACGGCTTATGATTTTTCCACAATTCGTACGGCGTCTCATTTTTACCTTTAAGTGGGATTTTATTTAAAATGTGGTTAGCTGTTAGAATAGCTTCCCCCCACATGTTCTGAGGTAAACCCGAGTTAATCAACATGGCGTTCATCATCTCTTTAAGAGTTCTGTTTTTCCGTTCAGCAACACCATTTGATTGTGGTGAATAAGGAGCCGTCGTTTGATGAATTATCCCATTTTCAGAACATAACTTCTCAAACGGAGCTACATATTCTCCACCTCTATCACTTCGAATTATTTTAATTCGTTTACCAAGTTGATTTTCAACCTCAGCTTTATACTTGGTAAAAGCCTCTAAGGCTTCGTCTTTGCTACTTAATAAATATAAGTAACAATATCTAGTACAATCATCAATAAACGTGATGAAGTACTTTTTTCCACCTCTTGTTTGTACAAATTTCAAATCGCATATATCAGTATGGATTAAACCAAGAGGTTCAGTACACCTTTCAATCGAGGGAAAAGGTAACTTAGCCATTTTGGCTTCAACACAAATTTCACATTTCTTTTGTGTATCAATTTTTGAAGTTGGTAATAATTCCAAATTCATCAATCTTTTAATTGCATTTAGATTTACATGTCCTAATCTAATATGCCACAATTCAGAACACTCAAGCAAGTAAACCGAAACAGAATCAATTTTATTAATGCTCGAGGCAGTAGGGGTTACACGGCGCACAGCCATTACATTCATCTTGAACAGTCCATTGTCGAGATAGCCCCGACCAAGGAAAGTTCCAAACTTAGTCAAAATAAACTTCTTAGCATCAAATACAAGTTTAAAACCATGCTCAACTAGGAGAGACCCAGAGACTAAGTTCTTGCGGATGTCCGGGACATGCAGCACATCCTTCAACAGCAGCTCCTTTCCAGAGGTGAGCTTCAGGGTCACGTTCCCAACTCCAGCAACAGCAGACGAGGAAGAGTTCCCCATGTGGAGCTTTCGGCCAGTCGAAGGAGCATAGGTAGAAAATGCATCCTTATCAGAGCAGACATGGCGAGTGGCTCCAGTGTCAATGAACCACTCCTTGGGATTACCAACCAAGTTGGCTTCAAACACCATTGCTGACATATCCATTTCAGTCAGCTCCTGCCCAGAGGTTTCAACAAGGTTAGCAGATTGCTTCCCTTTCCCCTTGTACTGTGCAATAGGCTTTTTAGGCTTCTTGCAATCTTTAGCCATGTGGCTAGTTATTCCACAGTTGTGGCATTTTCCCATGAACTTCCAGACCTTGGTGGCAGGCTCTTTCCCTTTAGAGGTATTCTGAGGAGGAGGCAGCTTCCTTTTGGGTTGCTCCATCAGATTCACACGAGGCTCCTCAGGCACACTCCCAGGATTAAACCTCTTACGGTTTTCCTCTTCGATACGAAGCTTGACAACCAGCTTGTCAATAGTCATTTCCTTGGTCTTATGCTTGAGATAGTTTTGATAGGCCCTCCAACTCGGGGGTAACTTCTCAATAGCAGCAGCCACCAGAAAAGACTCGCTGATTTTCATGCCTTCATTCTCAAGGTCATGCAAGATCAGCTGGAAGTGTTGGAATTGAGATATCACCGACTTAGAGTCGACCATCTTAAAATCCAAAAACTTCCCGACGACGAACTTCTTAGTTCCGGCGTCCTCAGTTTTGTACTTCTTCTCCAAAGCATCCCAGAGTGCTTTGGCCGAAGGCATGTTCCCATACACATTGTACAGGTCATTGCTCAACCCGTTCAAGACGGTATTCCGGCACAGGTAATCACCCTGGCCCCATGCTTCATAAGCCGCACGCTTATTAGCATCAGTTTCATTCTCATCCATGGCCAGAGGCTCATCCTTGAGAAACTTTGCCAAACCCAACGTGGTCTGGTAAAACATCATCTTTTCCAGAAACTAAATAAAAATAAAGAAATGAAGAAGATGAGAAACACTCGAACAGATCTTCAACTCCGGTGGTACGTCAGAACTGGACACGAACTTCGATCAGATTGCGGGTAGTCGAGGCGCTTTCGCTATCCGCAAGACAAATACGTCCCGTGTTTGCTACGGTTTTCAGACGTAATGTCCCCAAAGATACAACGACTTTCAGTTGTTCTTCTCTGAAGCAACCAGAGCAGAACCTCTTTCGAACGAGAAAAAGTGAGGAGTATGAACTGTATGATATGCTGGGAAATTCTTTTGCGTTTTTGCTGTGTATGAAATGCAGCCTAGGACTCACTATTTATAGTGATCCACCTGCATGTGAGGGGTCAAAGGCATTCAGTATAGGCATTGATACCTGGGCAATAAACACCCATTATCAGCCCCATCAAAACCATGTAACGGTTCAGGAGTGATGACCTGACCGTTGAGGATTTAATTTCAGAAAATAATAATATTAATATAATTATTATTATTATTTATTCAGGCTTGACTTTTCATCTTCAGCCCACATATGTTCAACTCTAGCCCACCCTTCGTAGGCCCAATCAAAACCATAGTTCAGCCCATCAGCAAAACTATTATGCTGGCCAGGAAGCCCCAGGAAGCCCCAGGAAGCCCAAGTCCAGCCCAAAGTCCAATTGCCAAGATCCAAGTCCAAGTCCAAGTCCAAGTCCAAGTCCAAGGACGAGTCCAAGGACGAGTCGAGTCGGGTCGGGTCGGGTCGGGACGGGACGAGCCGAGCCGAGCCGAGCACGAGCACGAGCACGAGCACGAGCACGGGCACGAGCCGAGCCGAGCCGAGCCGAGCGGACGGACGGACGGACGCGCGTGTGGCGATTGCCATGTACCTTAACGGTCCATGGTCTTACTCACTTGTTGAACACATTAATCCTCCAATCACTTATTAAGTGTAATAACTTTATTACATCTTTCAATGTGGGATGTAATAACTATTACACATTTCAATGTAATAAAGTCGTACACTTTATTACATATTCAATTAAATGCCTTTTTAATTTGCTATCTTTAACCATTTATTTCTCACTCACCGAAAATCGGTTTTTGACGAAATAAAATTCTATAATTATCTACTAACGACGTAGAAAATTATCGTACAATTTAATTCCCAATCGGAATTAATTTTATAGCCAGTCAACTCAGTCAAACATTAGATAAAACCAATTTTGACTTAATATTTTCCAACATTATATATATACGATCATATAAAAATATTTGTGTTGACCAGTCAACACAAATATAAATAAAATAAGAGTGGTTATATTATATAATATGAGCTAAAAAGCTTTAAACTTTCAAAATTTTGTAAAAGTTAGGCTTTATTTCCAAACATTTAATAAAATAACTTGAACACTCCAAACTTTATTTCCAAACATTTAGAGCTCGTTTGGGCGAGCTTATTTAAAATAGCTTATAAGATGTTACGTTTTATAAGTTGTTTTAAGAGCTGATAAACTGTTACGTCTTATTTATAAATAAGTTGTTAAACCGTTTGGATAAAATAGATATATAAACTTATAAAATGTTAATTTGTTTGGCAATTTAAGATCTTATATAAATAAAATTATCAAAAATAAATTGTTATATATGAAAAAAATATTTAAAAATAATTATATTAACTAAATAATAAATTTGGAATTTTTGTATATATATAAAAGGTAATAATTTTAAGGGTATTTTGGTCTTTTTATTGTTTAAGTTACAAGAGCTTATAAGCTGTTTAAAAAAAAGTACCTCCCCCCTTACTTTTTTTTAAACAGCTTATTTTTAAAAAATTTAAGATTTTTTTTAAATGTTTACCCAACAAATTTTAGGAGCTTATAAGCTCCTAAACAGCTTATAAGTTGTTTTAAGGTGCTTATAAGCTTAGCCAAACATGCTCATAATAAATGATAGGATTAATTTTTTTTATTATTTTAATGTTTAAAATATTGTGTTTTAAAGTAAAAAATATATTTTTTCTAAAAAATTATACTATGAATAAAAATAAAAATTCAAAAAATACAACATTTTTTTTCAAATTTTATTTTACTATATATTAATTTCTGAATTGATAAATAATTTAATTTATAATTGTTTGCATCTATTTTTAAATTTTAATAATAAGAATTAAAATAAAAAACTGAAAAAAATTAATTTAAAAAATCAAAAAGATGATATGATATTATGAGTATTAATTTCAAATTAAGGAATGTGCATTCAATTCAGATTTTATTAGATTTTTATAGACTTTAAAAAGTCCGTGGATTTTAAAAATCCATAGAGTCTGTATGGAGTTTGACTAACTTTTTTATTGGATTTGTATAGATTTTTATAGACTTGATTGGATTCTTAAATACTCTTTTAATAAATTTATATGAATTTTATTAATTATAACGCTGATCAAATGGTTTTATAAATTTATATTAATTTTTAATTATAACTATTGATCAAATGGTTATGAAATACTTGCGTAACAAACATTATTTACAAATAATTCATAAAAAATACAAATACATTATTTTAATTTTAATTTTTATAAAAAACACAATCCAGCGCACTTTGTGCTCACTCGTTAGCACCCGAGAGACTTCTCAGGAGGTCACCCATCCTAAAACTACTCCAAAGCCAGCGCTTAACTTTGGAGTTCTTATAGGAGGAGGCCCAGAAAAGAAGATGCATCTGTTGTTGGATTCGGCGACTGGAG
Source organism: Euphrasia confusa (assembly GCA_954870475.1). Taxonomy (NCBI): domain Eukaryota; kingdom Viridiplantae; phylum Streptophyta; class Magnoliopsida; order Lamiales; family Orobanchaceae; genus Euphrasia; species Euphrasia confusa. The sequence goes on along the minus strand of OX940956.1, from coordinate 37,233,097 downwards.
TCGCCGAAAATGGAGTGGAGTGGAAACGGCGACAGGCGTCGCCGTTTTTGGTGCGTGCTAAGGAAAAGGAGACAGCAGTCTCCGTTTTTGGATCATATGGGAAACGGCGACTGGCGTCGCCGTTTTTGGCGATGCATGGAACGGCGACCAGAGTCGCCGTTTGTGTGACAAGTGAAGCTGTGACATGGAACCGGCGACTGGAGTCGCCGGTTTTGACTCTCGCACGGATTCGGCGACGCTTGTCCTCATGACACGGTTCCAGCGACTATGACATTCTTCAACGACGATATTCACCTAAGTACTTTCAATGTGATTCCTTTCACCAAGTACACAAAGCAAGAAATGAAGAATGGTTCCGGTGTTTACTACTTCAATGATATCGACGACCGTGAAGACGATGAAATTCCGAGACTTCAACACTTAGAGATTTTCACGAGAAATTGAAGATGAAGAATTGAGATCGATGGAGTCAAGATTGAATTGAAGTTCTGATTTTGAAATTGAAGATTCAAGATTCGAAGATTCAAGAATCAAAGATTCAAGATTCCGAGATTCAAGAATCCAAGTTCTACAATAGTGATGTCATCCATGGAGAAGTGACATCAACCAAGCATGTGACCAATCAGAACGTGCCACGTCATCACCTCACATGTGCGGGCTGCCTATATAAACCCATGGATTTCGATTTCACTATTTGACGATTTTGAGAGAACGAAACCTGATTTTTAGAATCGTAACCGACAGCTTCGAGCTTCGAGTTTGTGTAGTTTGCTTTTGCGCCGTGCGCCAGTATTAGAGTTAGGAGATTTAGCTCTAGGTGCACTTGTGCTAGATTACAAGTTAGTGAGAGTTGTTGCGACACTCGGGAAACTTCTTGTAATCGTTTTGCCTACCATACTCAGTGTAATAGTTTAGTTTCGTTGTTCAATGAAATGAAACATATTACATAACCTTGTCTTCAGTTTTTCATACTACGAACTTGTGTGAGTGTTACTTCGACTGAAGCTGCTGTCTGTGAGTTTAAGTCCAACTTCGCGAAAAGTTGGTATCATACGTCGAAGACGTAATTTCAATTATTTTAATTAATATTATTAAAAATAAATAAATAAATTATTTTAAATAGATTTGTATTTATTTATGAGGTAAAATACATTTTTTAATAAAAAATTAACATTTTAAATATTAAAATAATAAAAATTGTGTAAAGTTCAACTTTTATTAAATATTTAAGTATTTAATGAATTTTATCAAAAATTTAAAGGTTAAGTGTTACTTGTATGAAAACATTGAAAATTATATGCTTGTTTACCTTATAATAAGTCCAAATGTCTAAGTAATATTTTAATTTATTTATTAAAAAAATATATTTGATGAATTGTATTTCCTTGCGAATTGATTATAATTCCACTCTTTTAAGATATCCAAAATATTATCTAAAATATCAATATAACATTTAGGGTTAAATCACTTTAATTGTTGTAAAATCTAACACAATAATATGATTAATCACTTAATTATATATTGACCATGCAAATTTATACGTACGAGAATTTTATATGAATAACAAAAAACCTAGAACATCAACAATTGTAGAAACATCGATCATTGATGTTGCACTATCTGAAAGAATATTGTTAAAAATATGTGATAAAATTGTAGAATTTATATTTACAGTTTATAATGTATTTTCAACCGATGGACATGCCTCTCACGAGTAGGATCGATTTTGTCGGCTCTATTTGTGGACTTAGTGTAATCTTTGGGAAAGTCAAAAATTTTATTGGTTGGGACACTCATTATATATCGTGAATCGGTCCTGCTTTAATATCATATCAAAATTGAATCAATAATACTTTAAAATGTCTTGTTAAAGTGATAAAGTTGTACATGCATTTGTTTTCTGAGCTCTCGCTCATGCTCACACACAAGAAGAATTACAATTAATGCAGGATATCTTCAATCAACACTTGCAACATTTCTATAATTAAGTCAAAAACTTAACACCGATAAGTGAGTTCTTTCGTTCTATTAATAGGATGCAATTTCAAAGCGAATCGGTGAATGTCAATCAATAGAGAGCATATATAGCTAGCTACAAAGTGTTCAATCCCAACTGGCCCATCGAACGGTTGAGAATCAAGCGAGACATTCTTCCAAAATTGACGGGCAAATCATGTCGGAGCTCTACCAAAAAAAATATAAATAGAAAATCACCAACCATTGAAAGGACATTTCTTTAGTACAAGAAGATGAGGAAGGACCGAAGGACGCACTTCTGATGGGTCAACCGAGGAATTCTGATCGTATGCATAATTATTGAATGAAAAAAAATGAATAGATAAATAGATTATAATATGTTTTTGAAATAAAAGACCCTCAATTATCGTGTCCACATTAAAAAAACGGGTAGCCAAGGGCGGAGGAGTCGATTTGAGATTAGCGAGAACTACCACAACCAAAACGATCGATGATTAGGGCTAATCATAGATCGTATCGTATTGAAATGTTCATACTGTTACGTACCGAACATTCAATATGTTGAATAATTAATCAATATAATTAATCATATTTGATTTTTTTACTATTAAATTATTCTCTCTATATCCTTTAAACAATACACTTTCTTTTTTTATTGATCCCTTAAAACAATTCAACCTATAAATGGAATAAATGGAATTGTATTTTCACAACTTTATCCTATTAATACAATTCAACCTATAAATGGAATAATGTAATTGTATTTTTACAACTTTATCCTATTAATACACATTTACTCGTATACAGTGTATCACTATTTTTTTAATTAACTATTTTATTACATACACACTAAAACCTATTATACACTCACTTTATATTATTAAATACACAAAAAATCATTTTTTTTTTCTTACAAATTTCTCTATGCATTATATAAAGGGATGGAAGAAGTAATCAATTAAAAATGTAATATATCGAACATTGCCATTTTTTTAATTTTTTTTCTGTATTTTTCTAGAGTGCGACTGATGAGAGTAATCGGTTTTTACTGACCTCTTTTTGTTGGCCAATGATTTTTTTTAAAGAACACCGACCAATAGTTAATGTTAAAGATATTATTCATTCAAAGGATATCATCACTACTAAAAAAATTGCATTAGAAATCGGTTTTTAACCGATTTCTATGAAAATCAGGATTGATGTTGATGGAGCCGATATCTATAGTCTGCCAACTATAGAAATCGGTGATTAACCGATTTCTTTGTAGATTTTTTATATCAGTTTTTATTTACCAACCGATTTCTGTTGTATTCATAGAAATCGGTTGATTTTCGATACTAACCCACAAAACTAACTGATATCTAAGTGCCTCCTTTAATATCGGTTATTTAACTTAGAACTGATAACTATATAGTACTACATAATCATTTTTATTTTAAAAACCGATTTCTATAAAAAAATTCTATTCCTGTAATTTTGTCCAATATAATCAATATTTTTATATTAAAATTGCACAAATTTATAAAACCACCAAATTCCATAACAATACTTAAATAACTTTAAACATTCATACAAAATATTGTAGCTAGAGTACACTCATTATCCAAAATCAAAACATTCATAATTGTAGCTAGAGTACATTCGAATTGTTTTGCCAATGCATAACCATAATAGTTTCTTGATTTTCAACTCCCATCCTTGTATAGACTAGCTCCTGATGAATCATATTATAACTTAAGCGATAGCTTCCTGTTTCAGAGAAAAGAACAAAAACAAAAGGCACATAAAGTTGTGAGTGTCAAGAAGTAGAAAAATATGTCAAATTTCGAGGTTCATGTCCTTAGTAAATCAACTACAATTCCCAGCAACAATTCAACTACAATGAAAAAAATCTGAGTAACATGCCATGAATATTGCCTGACTCTAATGTTTACTATTGTCCTTGTTGGCTCTGCCAAGGGCCTAATCTGCAACATGAAGCTAAAATTCTCTTTTGAATATAAGACCTTGAAAACTATATCTTTGACAAGGCAACCGATAACTGATAAGCAATGTGCAAACACAACTGATAGGAAAAATCAACACTAATCATTAGAAAATAAGCAAAAGAAAATTTGCATCCAAGCACAACCAAGTAAACCAACCAGAAGAGCAGAGCATGTATCTGCCTTAAACAAAAATGAGAAAAAAAATCAAAAGTTATTAAACTTTCACTCTGCAGCGAGTCAGTTATCAGACTATTAACCAGCAAACAGTTATATACTGTCATCAATGGCATCATTGTACTAAAAGAATGAGAAACGTAAAAAGTACACTACTTTTTCTTGCAATCCTTATGAAAAAATGTAGTAAAACCAACTTACCTCGTATACAACTGTGAATTAAGTAATAGCTAACCTTTATATAATCCAATTTTGTTTTTCAAAATAAAGGGATTTTTGATCAGTTGGTGAAAAATATGCATTCTCATACATGACGCAAATAAATTGAGAAGAGTTAATGCTTCATAAAAGTACAAATAAACGGAGGGATTAAAACCAGAAAAGACCAATAAACCAACACCAATTAAAGAGACTTAATTTCAACACCAAAGAGGTCGGTTGATTTACTTCAAGAAATCTGAAGCTCTTTCATAAATGCCCTGACCAACATAGTAATGTTCCTACAACATGTTAAACAAAACATTATCTGCATCAGATCATTTTTCCATATAGAAAAGGGAAAAAAAATTGAAATGTCTGAGTACAACTCCTAATTTCATAAAATGTGTTAACCTGATGCATCCACTTCATAAAACGAGCCAGCCACCAACCATCGCACTGATTGCACATACGGTGACATGCATGTATGTGCAACAAGAAACTCAAAACGAACTTTGCGCCCACATATATTGAAAGAATAATGCTGTATAATATATAGATAACGAAGGGAGAAGGAAGACAAAAATTATAACAGTATATACACATAAAGGAAACATATGATAACTGAAGCCACGCTATGGAAAAGAAACCAAAGAAAAATTCTCATAACAGCTAGTCGCCTTGAGGTTGAGTATCCCCATACATCATTATGATGTCCAGAACACCTACAAAACCAAAACTTTACACGAGTCAGAACAATATACTAACTTTTAGTAGATACATTTTTTTAATACTGTAAGCTTTAAAGCACAAATTGTTTATTACTCTCAAAGAATTTCATAACAAAATAAGTTGGTCCAACACTAGGAACTGCTCGAATGGTCTTGAAGTTAAAGACTCTGTTGAAAGCAATTATGGTAAGTCCCTAAAGAAAGGAAAATTGTTAAAATACTTTTTAAGAAAGATATAAACCGAACTGGGCGAATTCTATCTACAGAAGTAGAATTTTACTAAATCAATTATGAAGAAGAGTAGAGATAAATATCTCAAAACACATTCTGTAGAGTAAGATTCAGTTATGTCCACTTTGATAGAATAAGATTCTCACCGGCCCCGACGAACTGCAACCAACCTCCAACCTCTCCCGGAATCGAGCCTCCGACATCTTCAACAAGGTCGGCTCGAAATTGTCCTTGATGCTGTAGCAGAACAAGGAAGGGAACCTCCTGAATATGGTCATGGCGTCCCTGTGCGGAAACCCTAATTTATGCACGTACTCGATCCAGGGGATGAATTTGTCTTCCACGGGGCAGAAGAGGAGGGGGGCGCACATGGCGACGCGGTCGATGCCGATGGTCCCCTGGAGAAGTAGAGCGTGGGGCGGAGGCGATTGTCGACGCTGCAGGTGAGGAGGCGGGGGGTGCCGATGGATGATGAGTTGCTAGTTATCGAGTGGCTAGGGATTCAATTTTGAGGGAGTATTCGGAGGGAGAAGAAGTATTGTAGTTGGTTAGGGTTTTGAGCAGAATCGGGGAGAGGGAAATGTTTCACATCAAGGTTTGTGAAGGGAGAAGTGAAGGGGAGACGTGAAATTGAGTTTGTTTTCTTATATTTGTACTTAGTAAATTTTCGTAAAAAATTAAAACACCCAAAAGACATCGGTTTTATTATTACCACTAATTACTAAATGAAATAATATTTTAATTAAAAATAACAACACACAAACATATCAGTTTCTTAGTATCACCGATTACTAAGTAAAACAACATTTTAAAAACGAAGTCATAGTAATCGGTTTATTCAAACGCAGATTTCGTTAATATCAAATGTATCATTATTTCTGCAACTGATATCATTGGTGTCATAGAAATCAGTTGAATCAGCGACCGATTTCTTTGAAGTGATATCTAATCCACTTTTTTTAGTAGTGCATGCAACCATATCAAAGATCAAGATTAACATCCTCCATCCAAGGAACAAATCAAACATGATTTGTGTAGCATATCATTAGCATATATTATATTTGTATTCAATTATTTGTTACCTTAATTAGCCTTTGTAAAGTAGTATATAATCTCCTCATGTAAACATTATTATTCATCAATACATTTTACCATATTCACTCATACTTTACATGGTATCAGGAATCACATCGATCCTCATACTAATCACCATCTCCGCTGCCTTAACCACCGTCGGTATACCCATGGCAACCACCAGCGCCCAAATACCCAACTCCGCTGAACCAAACAAACCCCTTCTCTCCGTTTCATTTCCCACTTGTTCCAAACTAACACCAACAAATTACCAAGCCTGGCATTACCAAATCAGTCGCCTATTCCTCCGCTTCGGCCTTTTCGCCTATCTCGATGGGACTGTTAAACCACCACCCAAAACTACCACCCCAGCCGCCACAGATACCACACCAAACCCTCAACCAATTCCCAACCCAGCCTACGAAACTTGGTTTCGTCAAGACCAACTAATCCTAGGAGCCTTAGTAGGCACTCTCGACCCAGCTGTTCAGCCTGTCCTCCTCGATGCAACCACCTCTCACGAGGCTTGGACAACCCTCGCCACAACCTATGCCAACCCTTCCCGAGGACATATCCTACAACTAAAGGATCGCCTTCGCACCATCACCCATACCGAAAAAACCATCTCCGAGTACATGCTTGCTATTAAAGAATGTACCACCCAATTAGCACAACTAGGCAAACCCGTCGATGCCGAAGACATAACCTCACAAATCATTAATGGTCTCGACTATAAACTCTATTACCCCGTCATCAATGGCGTTCGTGCCCGTGACTCACCCATCTCGTTTGAATTATTTCATGAAAAATTAATTCAACACGAACTCACCCTAAAAAACCAACCATCTCCAACCACTAACGCTGCCTTCAACCCCTCGGCTCACGCTGCCTATACCCGACCCTATCACCATACCCATAATAACAACAACACACGTCACTCACCCTCCACCAACAACAACCAGTCACGCCATCATCAACACAACCAAAACACCCATCAAACCAATTCTCAACATCGTGACCAACCTCCAAATGCTTCGAATTCAAACCCATTTCGTGGCCGCTGTCAATATTGTCGTGTCACTGGCCATGTTATTAGCTACTGTCCCGATTTCAAAAGAAATTATCCGAGCGTTTTGTTCCCTCCGCCTCCCACTCGAAAACCACGCCCCATCGCTCATACTGCCACCACCTCTACCGGACCCTCCACCTCGTACCTTATTGACAGTGGGGCCTCCAACCACATCACCAACGATCTCTCCACACTTGCCTTTCATACCCCATATGATGGGCCTGACGATCTCGTGATTGGTGATGGCTCGTCTTTGTCTATCTCTCATCTCGGTTCTTTCTCTATCCCTACATCTAACCATATTTTACGTTTTCATAATGTTCTTGTCGTTCCTCAAATTTCTCGACCATTAATTTCTGTCTCACAATTTTGCATCGATAACCATGCTTATGCCTTATTTTCCTCTACCTCTTTTTGTTTTAAGGAAATCAAGACGGGGGAAACCCTGCTTGAAGGACCATTTGTGGATGGATCATACCAATGGAATCCCTCTACCAAGCCGCCTCAAGCCCTAGCTGCCAATAAATCCTCGAGCATCTTGTGGCATGCTCGTTTAGGACACCCCTCCAATTCGATCTTACGTTTATTAAGTTCTAGCTTTAATTTTCATATTTCTGATTTATCTCATTGCAACTCTTGCTTAATTCATAAAAGCCACAAGTTACCCTTTTCCTCTTCGACTCTTCAATCTCACGCACCATTTGACCTCATCTATTCTGATGTATGGACATCCCCGATAATATCTGACGATGCATACAAATATTATGTCATCTTCGTCGACCATTTCACCCATTATTTTTGGCTATATCCATTAAAAAATAAATCCGACACCGCTACCACCTTTCATCGATTTAAAACTATCATCGAAAAATACTTCAACCGTCCTATTCGCCAATTTTATTCGGACAACGGCGGTGAATATATTAAAATCAACCCGAACCTACTTGATAATGGTATCACCCACCTCACATCACCACCACACACTCCCGAACACAACGGGTTCGCGGAGCGTCGTCACCGTCATATTGTCGAAACCGGTTTAGCCTTACTCACTCAAGCACAAATGCCAACCAAATATTGGCCCTATGCCTTCTCCACTGCCGCTTACCTCATAAACAGGCTCCCCTCTCCAACTCTAAACAACCAATGTCCCTACAAAATCCTCTTCGACCAGCAACCCAATTACCACAAATTACGACCCTTCGGTTGTCTATGCTACCCATGGTTAAAACCATATACCAACCACAAACTCCAACCGAAATCGACCCCTTGCGTTTTTGTCGGGTACTCAAATACTCAAAGTGTTTATCTATGTCTCAATCCCATAACCAATCGTGTATACACCTCGAGACATGTTCGTTTTGTCGAAACAGCCTACCCTTATCTCACGTTAACCAACTCAACTTTTACACCAGCCCATACTCCGAATCAATGGTGTACTTTGACCGTTCCCCTCCTACCACCAATTGACCCACCTGCTCGTGCTGCTGAACTAACCCAACCCATCACCCCGACTGCATCTCCTACCTCGTCATCTCCTGCTTCACCACACTCTGCCTCCTTCACTCCCTCCTCGACACCACTTGATTCGCCACCCTCTGCAATAACACCTCCTACCTCGTCATCTTCTATTTCCACCACTGCCACCACCCCTACAACTCCACCTCCTCCACCTCCACCACCCATCCATCGAACCCGCCTATCTAACAACATTATCATGCCTAATCCCCGATACTTCCAAACCAACAAACATGCTGCCACCGCCACTCTCTCGCTTACCCACACCACACCAACCACAACCAAACAAGCCCTCCTTCAACCTAGCTGGCGACAAGCTATGACCGACGAGTTTGACGCTCTCACCCGAAATCATACATGGACCCTCGTCCCACCTCACCAAGCCCCTAACGTTGTAGGTTGCAAATGGGTATACCGCATCAAATATAACCCTGATGGTAGTCTCAAACAACACAAGGCTCGCCTTGTTGCTAAAGGCTTTCATCAACGACCTGGGGTTGACTATTCGGAAACGTTCAGTCCCGTCATCAAACCAACTACAATTCGATTGATTCTCACTCTTGCTGTCACGCATAAGTGGCACTTACACCAAATTGATATTAATAATGCTTTCTTGCAGGGTCGACTAACCGAGTCCGTTTTTATGACCCAACCAGCAGGTTTTATCGATTCCACTAATCCTTCCTATGTTTGCAGACTCAACAAAGTAATTTATGGTCTTAAACAAGCACCACGCGCATGGTACACCGAGTTAAAGACCTATCTTCTTACTTCAGGTTTTCAAAATTCTTTATCAGACCCATCGTTGTTTATTCTCAAATCCCCCACCACCATTTTATTTTTCTTAATTTATGTTGATGATATAATCGTCACCGGCCCACATAAAAATCATATCACCGATTTTATCACCAAAATTTCACAAAAATTCTCTTTAAAAGACTTAGGACCACTATCATATTTTATAGGAATAGAAGTCACCCCAACCAAAATCGGGTTACATCTAAATCAAACCAAGTACTTGTATGATCTTCTTGCAAAATTCAAAATGGAAAACTCCAAACCCGCGTCAACCCCTATGCTTGCTCACCCACCTCTAGTTAAAGACCCGACTAGTCCAATCGAAAATGAGTCAGACTATCGCTCCATAGTTGGTAGTTTGCAATATCTTTCACTCACTCGACCCGACATTGCCTTTTCTGTCAACAAATTGGCTCAATTCTTAACCCACCCAACCACCACCCATTGGGCCGCTCTAAAACGACTTCTTCGTTACTTAAATGGTACACTACACCTCGGCATTCATTTGCGCGCCTCGACACAACTGTGCCTCCACGCGTTTTGTGACGCGGACTGGGGAGGTGACCCTGAAAGAAAACACAATAAAAGGATAAAATCGAATTTGGGTTTGAAGAACCCTAACCCTAGTTCTTTCTAAATTTGGGGGTTTTTAATAATTCTTTTCCATAGCTTCATTCATAAGCAATAACCAGTATTTATACATGTAGATAGCTCAGAGAATAATCTAGAACCCTCCAGTAGGAATACAACTAAGAGGGTATAACAGTAAAACGCAAAGAGCTAAACGGGACCACCATGCACATGCATAGTACGGATTGAGCTGATGAATACCATCAGGTAGGAATCTGTTGCCTCGTACTCCCTGCACCAGATTCCTTTTTTATCCAGGTCATATTTCCTTGCTTTCTATCATGCATGCACATCCTTCTCTTTGCGGGCCCACGTTCATCATCTTCACTGAAGCTCCTACTGTCATCATCCATGGCGGGTGAGCTCATATTTGAGCCGCTTTCATTCCCCCTCAATTCAAGTGCATTTCTGGAAGTAATGTTGAGTTTATTTCTTAAATGCACGAAGAATTGCCCTGATAGAGCTTTGGTGAAGCAATCTGCAACTTGGTCAATTGCAGGTACATGTTGCACTGAAATTTCTCTATTGATCATCTTCTCCCTCACAAAATGCATGTCAAGCTCTATGTGCTTTGTTCTTGAGTGAAAAACTGGATTAGTGGCAAGAGATACAGCTCCTTGATTTTCAACCCACAACACTGGCACTTTAGTCGATTTTCTGTTTAGTTCTTGAAGGAGAGACTGAATCCAAGTTATTTCACATGTGGCATTAGTCAAGCTTCTATATTCTGCCTCAGTGCTTGATCTAGACACTGTGGCTTGTTTCTTTGAGCTCCAAGATACAAGGTTCCCTCCTAGATAAATGCAATATCCACAGATGGATTTTCTATCATCAAGGTCAGTAGCCCATGCTGCATCAGCAAATCCCATCAAATTCAACTCCTTGCTTCTGGTAAATTGTAAACCATAGTTTCTGGTTTCAGAGAGATACCTTAGTATTCTCTTTACTGCCTTCCAGTGAATATTAGTTGGATTTTGCATATATTGGCTCACTTTCCCAACTGCATAGGCAATGTCTGGCCTTGTGATGGTGGCATATTGGAGAGCTCCTACTGTACTCCTGTATAATCTTCCATCTTCAGAGGGTTGTCCCTCATCTTTGCTTAGATAATTGCCAGTGATCATAGGAGTACTCAGCCCATTTGCATCCAACATATTAACCCTTTTTAGTATATCTTCAATGTACTTTTTCTGTCCAAGGAACATACCTCTAGGTGTATGAGCAAATTCAATTCCCAGAAAATAGCTCAATCTGCCTAAATCCTTTAATGAGAAATGCTTACTGAGTTGTTTGATAACTTGACTGATTTCTTCTTTGTTAGGTCCAGTGACAATTATGTCATCCACATAGGTAAGCACAAACACACTGGAGGAGTGTGAGTGTCTGTAATACAAAGAAGGATCAGCCCTTGAGGTTTGAAAACCTAACTGATTAATGACAGAAGAGAACTTTGTTGTCCAAGCTCTGGAAGCTTGTTTAAGTCCATATAAGGACTTGTGTAGCTTGCATACTATCTGATTTCCCCCTTGCTCAAAACCAGGAGGTTGTTCCATGTAAATGAGAGAATCTAAATCTCCATTGAGGAATGCATTATCAACATCTAACTGTTGAATATGCCATGAGTGATGTAATGCAAGGGTAAGCACAAGTCTGATGCTTACTGGTTTAACAACAGGGCTAAAGGCATCTGTGAAATCAAAACCGGGTTGTTGGGAATAACCCTTTGCGACTAACCTATCTTTGTGCCTCGCCACTGATCCATCAGCATTTCTCTTCAACTTAAACACCCATTTACAACCAACTGTGTTGTGATGAGGAGGGAGAGAAACCAGTGTCCAAGTATGGTTATGAGAGAGAGCAGAAAGTTCAGTTTGCATTGCTTTTAACCAAGGGGGTGAAAGCAGAGCATCTTGATAATTGGATGGTTCAACATCAGGAGAAAGCTGAGTTGTATAAGCTTTAGGTTTGTAAATACCAGCTTTGGCTCTTGTAGTCATTCTGTGGTGGTTAACTGGTGGCACAGTACCTGCAGAAGAAGGAGAAGACTCAAGAGAAACAGAAGGGTTAGGCACATTCTCAATTGGTAAATTTACATAAAGCTGACCCTGTGGAGAAAGGAGAATAGGAGGACTGGAAGTTGGAGAACTGGAAGACTCAGAAGAAGGAAGAGTATTAATAGAATGAGGTGAATTGAAATGAGCAGAATGAGGGGGAGAGTTTTGGGGTGAACTGGAAGATGGAGTGGAAGGAGAGGGTGATGGTGTGACTGTATATTTGAAGATGGTGATGAGGGTGGAGTTGGAGAGAAAGCTGATAGAGGAATGGAGGTGTCAGAAGATGAAGTGTGGTGAGTTGGAGAAGGGTTTTTGGATTTATAGGGAAAGGAATGTTCATCAAATATGACATGTCTTGAGAGTATTATTTTGTTATGAGGTAAAAGGATTTTGTAGCCTTTATACTGTGAGTGATGGCCAAGAAAGACACCTGGACATGATCTGGGCTCCAATTTGTGTTTAGTATAGGGTCTGGTATAGGGATAACAAAGGCATCCAAAAATCTTGAGGCTATTGTAATCAGGTAACTGTTTATGGAGAGCTTCAAAGGGAGTTTTATAGTTGAGAATTTTACTGGGAGTTCTGTTAATGAGGAAGGCACTATGAGCAAAAGCATCATCCCAAAATTTAGTGGGTAGAGAAGACTGATGCAGAAGAGAGAGGCCAGTTTCAACAAGGTGTCTGTGTTTTCTCTCTGCTAGGCCATTTTGCTGTGGTGTATAAGGACAAGAAAGTCTATGAAAAATGCCATGAGCATGAAAGAGTGGAGTAAGTGGTTTATATTCAGTCCCATTGTCACTTTGGATGGCTTTAATTTTGGCATTATACTGGTTTTCAACAAGGTTTTTGAAATGAGAAAAAATGTTGGGAACTTCAGTTTTGGTTTTGAGAAAATAAATCCAACAAAATCTGGTAGCATGATCAATGAAAGAAATGTAGTATTTGTGTCCATTATGAGAGGTGATTGGAGATGGACCCCATAAATCAGTGTGAATTAACTCAATAACATTATGATGTTCAGTGGTTGAATCATCAAATGGCTGTTTATGGGATTTAGATGTTAAACAAGCATCACACAAAGAAACAGAAGTTGAAGGGGAATATGAAATTTTATTATTAGCAAGAGCCCTTTTTACAATATCCAAAGGTGCATGACCAAATCTACAATGCCATAAATTTAAATTTAAACTGGAAGTAGCTGTGTTGATCCATTTAGGAGGTGAGGGTGCAGAGTTGAATGATGAAGCAAAATGGTGAGGTTGACTGGGAGGTGTGCAGTGAAGTTGAAAATGATAAAGGCCATCTTTAACTGTCCCTTTGAGAAGAATTTGACCTGTGACCTGATCCTTCACAACACAACAATAAGGGTGAAACTCAAAAAAGACTTTGTTGTCAAGTGCAAACTGAGACACACTAAGGAGGTTTTTCTTAATATGAGGCACATAGAGGAGTTTTTGAAGTTTAAAAGAATTCCTAGGGGAAGACAAATCCACAGAATTAGCTATAGAATTACCAATATGAGAAATGCGCAAACCTGATCCATTTCCCATGTGAACTTTGTCTTGACCTTGGTATTCATTGCTCATGCTCAAGTTGTTGAAATCATAAGTGACATGAGTGTTGGCACCTGAATCAGGATACCAGGAATTTTCTGAGGCACTTTCAGATTGAACAGAGGGATCAGGTGGACTTTGATGACTGTAGTTGGTGTTGTACTGCTGTTTAGGTGCATTTTGATTATTGCCTCCATTGTTGTTGTTGCTGGTGCGGTTGTAGTCAGGGACATAATCCAAATTAGCTCTATAAAAGCATTTATCAGCTGTATGGTTTGTCCTATGACAGATTTGGCATTTGACACCATTGTTGGATCTGCCTCTACCACCATTTCTTCCTCCTCTGGAATTTCTGCCACCACCTCTGTTCCCATAGTTATTGCCATAGTTGTTTCCACTTCTTTGTCCTGAATTTTGCATAGCCATGTTCACAGAAGGTGATGAGGGATCCATATTAATCTGAAATCCCTCGATTCTTTCAAGCCTTGACTCAAAAGTCAGAAGTAGAGATGACAATTCTAAAATGGTCATGGGACCTATTCTAGCAGATACTGAAACAAGAACTGGGTTGTATTCTGAACCAAGACCAGCCATGATATATAAAATCTGATCATCATCTGGGATTCTATGCCCTGCAGCAGCTAGAGCATCACAAGTACTTTTAACCTTGTTTAAATAATCCCTCATAGACAATTTTCCCTTTTTCAAATTCTGTAGTTGTTCTTTGAGTTGCAAAATCTTGGCTCTAGACTGACTAGAAAAACCATTTTCAATAGTAGACCATATTTCATGAGCAGAGTTACATCCAACCACACTAATCAACAAACTCTCAGATAAAGAAGCCAATAACCATGAAGCTAGCATTTGATCTTGTCTTTCCCAGGCTATATACTCAGATGTGAAATTACCTGCATCAGTGGATGTATTTTCTGAGCCAAAACGCAGAGGAGGCTGTTGTCTTCCAGTGAGAAAACCCTCGAGCCCATAGCCTTTCACTGCTGCTAAGATCTGCTGCTTCCATATCAGGTAGTTGCCTTCATTAAGCTTCACAGTAACCAGCTGGCTCATTGGTTGGATGAACTGAGCTGCAAAATCTGATACACCCATGGTTGAAAAGCAGTAAATGAAAAGAGATCAAGAAGGATATATAGCTCTTAGCTCTGATACCATGAAAGAAAACACAATAAAAGGATAAAATCGAATTTGGGTTTGAAGAACCCTAACCCTAGTTCTTTCTAAATTTGGGGGTTTTTAATAATTCTTTTCCATAGCTTCATTCATAAGCAATAACCAGTATTTATACATGTAGATAGCTCAGAGAATAATCTAGAACCCTCCAGTAGGAATACAACTAAGAGGGTATAACAGTAAAACGCAAAGAGCTAAACGGGACCACCATGCACATGCATAGTACGGATTGAGCTGATGAATACCATCAGGTAGGAATCTGTTGCCTCGTACTCCCTGCACCAGATTCCTTTTTTATCCAGGTCATATTTCCTTGCTTTCTATCATGCATGCACATCCTTCTCTTTGCGGGCCCACGTTCATCATCTTCACTGAAGCTCCTACTGTCATCATCCATGGCGGGTGAGCTCATATTTGAGCCGCTTTCAGACCCTCACGACTACCTCTCTACCACTGGTTATATCATTTACTTGGGTAGTAATCCTATCTCATGGTCCGCAAAGAAACAAAAGGCGATCTCGTGTTCCTCTACCGAAGCTGAGTTCAGAGCCGTCGCAAGCACATCTGCCGAGCTCATATGGCTTCAAAACCTCCTGCTCGAACTTGGCATTACCACTACTACTCCGCCAACGATATATTGTGACAACCTAAGTACTACTACCTACTCGGCTAACCCGGGTTTTCACTCCAAAATGAAACATGTTGCACTTGCTTTCCACTTTGTCAAAGAACAGATTCGCAACGGTCACATTCGGGTTCAACACATCAACGGGTCAGATCAGCTAGCGGACACTCTTACTAAGCCGCTCCTTAAGCCACGATTCTTATTGCTTTCTTCCAAGATTGGCCTTCGCTATCGTCCGTCCATCTTGAGCGGGAATGTTAAAGATATTATTCATTCAAAGGATATCATGCAACTATATCAAAGATCAAGATTAACATCCTCCATCCAAGGAACAAATTAAACATGATTTGTGTAGCATATCATTAGCATATATTATATTTGTATTCAATTATTTGTTACTTTAATTAGCCTTTGTAAAGTAGTATATAATCTACTCATGTAAACATTATTATTCATCAATACATTTTACCATATTCACTCCTACTTTACAATTAATATTGTATTTTAAATTTTTACATCACAATATAATGAAAAATTAAAAAGCACGGTACAATAATCTCTCATAATATTGCAATTAGAAAAAAAATACGTAAAGTTTTTTGTTTAAATAAATATTTATAAGAGTACATAATTAATAGTATCACTAGCTACAGTCGCAAGACAATTAGAAAAATTGTATTCGAACTAATTAAGCAAAGCAACATTGATCTGTCCATCAATTAATGGAGTATTATATATCAAATGTTGATCCCGTGAGTTTACGCACGTGTCCATCTCGTCAATTAGAAACGCTAATTTTAATGCAAACTTTAATATATACTCCTATAATTAAGGGAAGTGAATTTTATTAAACTTAAAACTTTACCTATATAATTACATATATACAATGTATGTATGTTTCGCTTTACTTTGCATTGACTAGTCAACACATAATATAGAGCTATAGAGTAAAATATTTGTATTGACCGTTCAACGTAAAAAATAAAATGAAAATTGAACAAGGGTGGAAGGAGATGTAATCAGTAATTATAGTATATATAAAAAAACATTACAAATGAATATTAATTTTTATATTATTAATTAATTGTTTTGTCAATTGATTAACATGATTATTATATTAATTAACATTTTAATTTCCTAGAACTATTTTTAGCCATGGTTTTTGTTATGATGTTAATAGTGTGTAAATAACTTTTACATGTGTGATAATTGCAGTAAAACTAAAAAAATTATATTTAATGTGTGCGATCAAATATTAATTTTATTAAAAAAAGCATACAGAAATTAAGAGATCGAGTTTGTATAAAATAGAATCATATATATAAATAATAAGAAATTTAGATTACATTCTTGATCTAGGTATTATTACCTCCATGTAAATAACTCCATCATGACTTCAAGTATAGAGTGTGACCTCCATGTATATATTATTTTCTCCTTAATTACCCAAAATACCTACTGGAATTTCTCCATCTATCTAGGTATTAAAAAAAACTGAATGGTATCAAAGGAGAAAACTTTATACATTGGACTAAAAAAGACAATTATGTGTATGTTTCTACGTACGGATCACATATATTTTCAAAAAATAATTAATTATCATGCCAACAACAAAGCATGGTTACGCACCGACGAGCAATATAAATTTTGGTTTTTTGTTCTTTTATCAAAGACCCGCATTTGCTCGTGAAACCACTCTTATCACTCTGTAATGATGACGACGATGATGATGACGACGAAGATCTCTTTGAAGAAGATGAAGAAACACTGTCACTTTTCTTGAACTGAAAATCAACCATTTTTTAATGAAATGGAGTAATATATATGGATGAAAAAAATTAAAGAAGACAATAGAAAATGTGGAAGTTGATAATGAAGGGAAGGTGAGTACTGTAGATGAAAGAATCAGCGAAAGGGGTTTCATATTTATAGCATGCACATATTAATTTGGTTGACTACTTTAATTCGGAGGGAACATGGATCAGGTTCGAATTAAATCAAAATTATAACTATTAATATATTTGCATGGGATCGATTATATATACATATATAAATTACATTATAAGATGTCTTATATACTCATAATATTTTAATTAAAATATATTGGGACATTGAGGTGAATTTCGATCGGGGTTTAGAGAAACTATATATGTCGATTTGGTAGCCCGGCCGATGGGACAGACCAGATGCATGGTTGGACTGATCGAGCTAGCTAGCTAGTGATGAGAGTTTTATGATATATGTAGTTGTTTTTCACTGTGATCTTTAATTGCTTTCCGGTCTTACGAAAATATTTTTAAGTTTAAATTAACGATTCCTTCAATTTCAAAGTAGTAGAAATCATACTTTTTTCTGGACGAAATATGGAGAGCCTGCCTAATTAACTAATTAACGTGACCTATGTCATTACGTCAATGTAACTAACGTTACCTAGCTATATCATTACGTCAAATAAAAAAATAAAAAAACTTAAATAGTACTAATAATTGCATGTAATAATAATGATAATAATACTAATAATAATATTATATAGTTTGAAATTAGCATCTGAAATATATGTTGACCCGCCCCGTGACATTACGTATTACACTTAACCTAATCCACGTGGAACAGTTGGCCGGCTACCAACTTATTCGTGCACACACAAATTAGGAAATTCGATCGTTACTTAGTAGTATTTGATTCTCGGCCGGTGGTCAACTTTCAAACCATTGGTTTGACTGGACCCATCAACTACAGCTCATGTTCAATATAATCTAAACGATCATGTGATCAATTGAACAAATAGTTTTTTTTTTTTAATTAATTAATTTGGTACTTAATAATAATAATAACTCGTATTCCTTACACATTCATTGCACATTAAAATTTCTCGAATGTTGTGGAAAACGGTATACAAATCATGTGCAAGTGTGTAGGAAGGTGCCTGTGTAAGGTTTCCTTAGACCAAACATGCACGAAATATCGACTAGTCATTGGTCAAACACATTTCTCTTTAATACTAGTATTTCACTCCTAGTAATGAGGATGATTTTTTTTTTATTACATATAGTTTTAAGAATATTAATTAATTCTAATTACGTACTCGATCGCCTACCGTAAAAAAAACTATTCTTAAGGTCTATGATCGACAAGAACAGCTTGTGAGTCGTAACCTACGATAGTTCTGCTAATAATTAATTAAACACATATCATCAAGATCGTATAGTTAATTAGTTCACTAATGTGGTGAAATTAATATTGTAAATCAAATAACAATAAATTCAAAAGCCAATATATATATATATATATATATATATATATATATATATATATATATATATATATATATATATATATATATACTTGGTCTGGTTCGGGTTTTAAATTGTTGTTTCAAATTTTCCATTGGAGTCTTTTTGGAGTATTGTGACTCGAATTCGATGACAATACAAAGGTATTATAATCACACGTGTGTATATTAGGATTATAATTACCTATCAAATAGATAGGTAGTAGAGGCCGCTTCATTAGCTAGATTGTACGTACGTAGTTACATAGAAATTGTTTTGCCCAAACATTCGATGAAAATATATCCAGGTCATAATATTTTCAGAGGCTTTTGAGTAGTGTTCATCATCTTCATTATATATATTGTGCACTACATTTGTGAATCATATATAGTTACACTTTCACACAAACTAGTTGAATTAATTAGGCCATATATAATTAGATTTATTTTTCTTTCACAAAATGGCTGTTGGTATTAAGGAGAAAACTCATGTATATATACATTTGATTTGACACACACTAAAATATAAAGAAAAATAACGGCATTCTATTGTTTTCGTATTTTTTTACTAACTAATTATCGTCCCCTCGAATGTACCAACAGCAAAGCATGGTTGCACATCGACGGACAATGTAAATCCTTGCTCTTTGTTCCTTCATCAAAGATGCGCATTTTCTTGTGAATCCATTTTTGTTATTGCTCTTTAACGATGTTGATGTTGATATCGATGATGATGAGGAGGACGACGACACTGATCTCTTTGAAGAAAAAGATGAATGAGAAACACTGTTGTTTTTCTTGAGACGGAAATCAGCCATTTTTTTGATCGTTTATGGAATATTATCGATGAAAAATCTGAAAGAAGATATATTGATTGAAGTAGTGCAAGAATATTTGATGAGTGGTAGTGAGTACTGTTGATGGAATTGAGTGAAGGGGTTTAATATTTATAGCACAACACAACACGTGAAATTAGTATTGACTACAGGCACATGGCCGGATCGGCTTCGAAGATTTTTATGTGATTATATATAAACACTTCCTTCAATTAAGGGATTAATAATTAATTAATTTAACATACCATTAATTATTACATGCACGTCGTCATACATGACATTAGCGTGACCGAGACAACAACTACTAATTAATATGTTGATCGATCCCGTCCCGTGAGTTTAGACTTAATTGCATCGATCCCCTCAAATCAATAATAATAATAAAAATTAAACACTAATTGTAATTAACTTGTAATTAAACCAACGTTCCGACGTGCAAAGAGTTTGTATTAAAGAAAATAAACTAATTAATAAATTAAGCTACCAACTTCTATTAATCGTGTAATTAATTATTTAATTTAGTTTTTATAGTAATTAATTAAGTAGACAACATCTGTCGTAAAATATATACTAGTAGTACATATAATTTAAACAAAGCATTGTTGGTTGTGCCCGTGATTTAGCTTTGCTACGGCAGCAGTTGGTACAGACACGTGACGTGTGCATGAGAACACTAATGACGTCATGCTGCTCATGCAAGTGTGTAGGAAGGTGTCTGGGTTTCCTCAGACCAAACATGCACGAAATATCGACTTGTCATTGGTCAAACACATTTATCTTTAATACTAGTAGTATTTAACTCCTAGTAATAAGGATGATTTTTTTTAATTATATATAGTTTTAAGAGTATTAATTAATTCTAATTATGTACTCGATCGCCTACCAAAAAAAAAACTATTCCTCAGGTCTATGATCGACAAGGACAGCTTGTGAGTTGTAACCTACGATTAGTTTTAGGAAAAGGCTACAGTTACACAAGGTGTACCGAGCATTCGGTACACCATCAATCATAATGTAACATGTAGCATTAATAGATTAATTAATTAAATAAGTAGTATTTTAATTATTATTAAATTTATATATTAATTAAGAAAATAAATCTTAAGAATTTTTAAAAAATCTAAAAAATACAATTAAAATATTTTTTCCTAATAAATAGATATTGTACATATATTCATGCAAATTTTATATGGAAGTAAAATAATTTTGTAAAATTAATAAAATTTATCTTAATGATTAAAAAATAATTAATATATCAATTAGATAAAAATAATAATTAAATGAATCATTGATAAGAATTAAAGTATTAATTAAATTAAAATTTAATTAATTTAAAATTTTTGCACAAAATATGTAATAAGTAAATAATTGATTAATTAATTAAGTAAATTACATTATATAATTAGTAAATTTAAAAATTATCTTAATAAAATAATTGAATTAATTAATTAAAATGAATTGTATTGAAAGTTTCTTAAGTACAAAATTATCATTAAAATTTAATAAATTAAGAATAAAATTGTAATTTTTTCAATTCAATTCACATATTGAATTTATTGTAGAAAATAAGTTTGTTATGTAAAATAAATATAATTTCGATAATATTAGTAATCAATGATTATTTTTTTAATACATGGTTTGAAACATAACTAAATTATGATATTTTTTTAAATTTAAAAATTACAGTATATTTAATTTTACTCTTATAATATAATGAAAAAGATCACATTTTAATTCTATTATACTCAATTACATCAAATATACAATTTCACTACTCGGTTTTAATATTATTATTAGATAATAGATGAGTACTATCAATTACTATATGTTAGTTCTTTAATTTTGTGAAAAATAATCAGTTATTATTATATTTAACATTTTACTAATGAAATTTCGTTCCATAATCATATGTGAAGAATACATACATGTTAATTCAAATGAGTTTTAGTATCACAAAAAATGAATAATTTGAATATCATTTTTTTTAACTTAAATTTTTTAATATATAATTAATCACTTATGTTATAAAAATTATGTTTGGTTGACACTCACGCAATTGTCATAAAATACGAAATTAAAAAATTAACTTAACTAAAATCTTCAAATAAAATATTTTTTAATTATTTTAAAAAATATAATAAAATAAAACGATCGAGTAAAAATAACGATTGGGTGAACCACACATTATTTCATTCAAACTAATAAACATAATGCTTGAGTGATCAACACATTATTTCATTCAAACTAAAATGTTAGTTTTAAATCAAATAAAAATAAATACAATTAAACCTAATCAACTATTTTTATGTTGATATTTATTAGATTGATAAAAATATATTAATTAAAAAAATATTTCTTAACATTATTGTTCGTTTGATAAATTAGATTATTATTACGTTTAAGTTTTATATTTACCTTTATAATTTAATTGATTGAATTGATCAAATAAAAAAATTCTTCTTAGTAAAAATATATTTTTCATTTTTGTTTACAATTTCAATAATGGAATAAAAATTGTATATTATTAATTTTTGTTCATAATTTCAATAATAGAATAAAAATTGTTGTTTAGTTTTTTTTTTTCATAAAAAACTTAATTGATTAATATTTATTCACCTTGATTATATAATTTTTATAATTAAATTAAATAATTTATACATTGTTTTTTTACTAATTATACTTTACAAAAATAAAATTTATTTTTTAATATTTTACTTACGTTTTTTTAAATTATTTTTTGTTTTTTTATTTACTTTTTTACGATTTAATATATATATATATATATATATATATATATATATTAATATTAATATATTTTTATTTTTATCTATATCTTAAAGAAATAAAATCTAAATAGATGGTAGAATATTCAATATTTGGAAGGATTATATTTTCCTAATTAATATTTTTATTTAGAAGATTTACGTAATCTATTTTCCTAATTAATAAATAAATTTAATAATAATTAAAATATTATTTATTTAATTAATTAATACATTAATGTCACATGTCATATTATGATTAGTGGTGTACCGCTCGGTACACCTTGTGTAACTGTATCATCTTCCATAGTTTTGCTAATAATTAATTAAACACGTATGATCGAGATGGCATAGTTAATTAGTTCACTAATTAATGTGGTGGAATTAATATCGTAAATCAAATAACAATAAATTCAGAAGCAAATTTATACTTGGTTTGGTTCGGATTTTAATTTGTTGTTTCAAATTTTCCATCGGAGTCTGGAGGAGAAATGTGACTCGAATTTGATGACAATACAAAGAAAAAACAAATCATGCGTGTGTTTTACTATTATTCCGCATAACTTTTTTTATCTTTGCTTATTATTTTTTTCTATTTTTGGTTTTCACATATATCTTATTACTATATTTTTATGTTTATGTATTTTTTAGTTAAAATCATTTTTCCTTCTTGAAACTTTTCATTTACTTAATACTCGTTCTCTAATTTTTTTTCGCTAGTGATGTGATCATTTTTCACTATTTTTGACGGAAAAAACACGTGCAAGGCACGTGATTAACATGTGGCGCCGGAAAGCCAAGTAAGCGTGTCACATTAACAATTTCAACAAAAAAATTGTCCTCTCAAGACTTCTCATGATTTACTTAATAATCTTTTAATTTTATTTTTTCTTGTCAGTGATCATTTTCCACTATTTTTGAAAAAAATCACATAAAAAGCAAAATAACATACAAGGCATGTGAATGTGATTGACATGTGGCGTGGAAAAGCTAAAAGTGTCACGTCAACAGTTTCAGAAAAACAAAGAAAATTTATTTTGATAGGACAAGAGATCCTTGGTCTATGCAAGACAACTAGTCATTGCCTCACCATCAAGCTACATTAAAATCTTAGAAATGTAGATAATATTAATGAATATAAAATTAAAATCGTAGTATAAAGTAAAAATTACATAACTAATTAACAAAAATCAAATTAATTAAAAATAATTTATATATTAAAAATAATACTTACGGAGTAAAATATATAAATAAGAGATATCAATCAGATAATAAATTATTTAGCTTGATTTGCATTAAAAATATATATTTTTATTTAATTTACTATACCTCTTTCTTAAATAATTATGGGAAATATTATTTTTTTATATCTCAAATTAATATTTGTACTATTAAAAAATATATATATTTTTAAATACTTAAATCTGAGGACGAAATATTGTAATCAATCAAATAATAAATTTTTTATTAGTATAAAACAAGGAAAAATATATATTAATTAACATAAATTTATTTAAATAATAAAAATATAATTAATTATGATTTTAGCTTTATTTTTTAGGTTATATTAAGGTATAGGAAAGATTGATTTTTAATATTATTTTGAACATGTTATAAACTCAAGAGAATTGAGAGAGAATAATATAGTAGAAAGAGAGACAATATGAGAAGAAGAATAGAATTGTTGTGAATAGTTGTATTCATTCATATGGGGAGACCCCTTTATATAGGATACAATTTAGGGCTTAGCCAACAAGTCATTCACTATAATATAATAATATTCATAACACTCCCCCTTGAATGACTATTTACAGGATTGCTGCCTCGTTAAAACCTTGCCAGGAAAACCCAGTGGGATAAAACCTCGACGAAGGAAAAAGAGTACAGCTTGCTCCCCCTGATTGTAATCACCGAAGATCTTTGACTTCTTGAAAATAGTTATTTGTGATCAATCAGTCTCATTAAAACACATGTAACTAATAAAACCATATAGGAAAAACTTAGTTATTCAAGTATAAAATTTGGTCTTCAGGACCCAACCTTCGAGTTGTCGAGTTTCATATTCATTTGTATTATTGTATATTTTTCGTCCTTCAGGGACATGCCTTTACCAGACATCTATATTGACTAGAGCATTCGCAATTGCTATAACCGGCCGGTAACTCTTCAGGAGTATATTAAATGCGTCTAATGTCGAATATACAATCCTTAACAAATGAATAATGTGAACTTCAATTCACAATCATCTAAAATATTATATTTTACTTTTGAACTTCAGGTTCAATATCTCAGTTTATTTCGAAAACAAACTCATATCGAGTGATGAACATGCCTCGTTAAAAACCTCGTTATAAAACCCTGTAGGAAAAAATACTCGAGGAAAAAAGTACATGACATTCACATTTATATTGTGATGATTGTCTCGTTAAAAACCTTTAACTAAGAAAACCCCGTGGGAAAAACTTAGTAGAGGAAAAAAAGAGTACAATCACTGGCCTTCGGGACCAATACTGGTCTTCGGGACCTTATCTCAATATAATTTTGTCCATAATGACATATGTAATATGATACTCTATACATGTTCTGATTTTAATTTCCTTTCATTTCATCCATCCAGGATTTTCATGTATGTATCGTTTTAATGACTTCTACGTAGTCAAATCATACATTCATGCATATCTATATTTATCGTTGTTGCTGCCAGAAGTATAAGGTAGCGGAACTTAATGTCATCCTTAAAAATATCGACTTTCTGCGAATAACTCGTGAGCAACTAATCTCGCTTTTATATCTCACCACATCATTACTCGATTTTCGTACGAACACCCACATATATCCTTCTGGGATAATATTTTGAGGTTTGTATTATAGAGTCAAAATATCTCTTTTATTTAGCGAGTCATGCTCAGCCTCAATTGCTCATTTCTATTTCTTTGAGTGCTGCCGGCACACTATTATTGATTTAAGTTTTGGATCCAAATTTTCTAGAGCAACTCTTGAGGCAAATATGTCGTTGACGACTTTTTCCATGTTGATGACAATTCATTCTATCAACCAAATCTTTCATCATTTCCCAAAATATTTAATTTGGTTGTTCCGCAATCCCACGATTTTCTATTATCATGTGCACATGCTTTTTCAATGGGATTTACATCTAACTCTCTTCAGGAGATTTTGAGGGTGACTTAATTTCTTTGTTTTTCCGCGGATTTATTTCATATCTTTAGATCGATCTACTACGCTTCTGGCGTATATTAGAATCAACATTTGAGTTGATCTCTTTGGTATTTGAACTCTTATAGTTCATTTTATCACAAATATATGTGATTTTGTCACACCTTCATTAATTTGGCAGATTACTTGCTGAATATTGCAAGTTACTTATTTTCATGAACTTCAGGTTAAATTGATTGGTGCGTGGATCAAGAATTAAAGATCGTTTTCATTCCATGAAATTTCTCGGCATTTATATCTTTTATATTCTTATCTCCCCCTAATGCCGAGAAATGATCTTCGTTAAATATGCAAATCAGCGTAATTGCTATAAACCGATCTTCTGAATCGTGGGCTCGAGATATTATGCTCGTTCATACACTTTAGTGGTGATATGAATATAAGTTACATATTTCAAATTAATTTCCACGCACAATCATGATATGCATCATCTTTATTTTTAAGTACATTTCTAGTACTCGTGGGGATAATTAATAAAGCTCTTCTGGAGCCAACTTTTAATATGTTATCATTTGCATAACAGTTGCTTTACCAATGATCCTTCGGGATACAATATCTTTATCAATGATCCTTCGGGGATACGATATATTTACCAATGATCATTCGGGATCAAAATATTAGGTTTTATCAATGATCCTTCGAGGATCAAAATATAACTCAATATATAATTTTCTCAAAATTACATTTAATTGGAATCGACTTTTTCGATATTCCATGAGTACTCACATAATAAGCTACATTTGTTCTCGATTTCCAAAATATATCCTTCAGGGATAATTTATATGACGAGAACAATCGAATTTGGCTATTATGAGTATCATGTTGTGACTTTATTAAAAACATTTAATGTTTGAACTTTGCTTCTTCGGGAGCAATTAATAAAAATAATTGTTACATTAGATTTGATATTTCTGCGGGAATATCATATCATATCATAATGTTCTTCGGGAACATTTAAAACTTATTGCTACTACTGCTAGTACGGGAGCAATTAAATTTCATATTTCCAAACTTATTGCTACTACGGGAGCAATTTAATTTGATATTTAACGAATAATATCAAATCATGATGTTCTTCCAGAACGATCAATATAATCTTTAAACCAAAGTATATGTTCTTCAGGAACATTCAATTTAATTGATAATTAATAATAATTGATTTGATATAACTTCAGGATATCAAATTATAATGCGACTCAAACTTGTGAGATGTTACTTTTATGATAGCTTTATTATATGTCTCGACAAATTTAAAAATAAAATTTATTTTTTAATATTTTACTTACGTTTTTTTAAATTATTTTTTGTTTTTTATTCATTGATTATATTTATGATAGTTTTGATTTAATTGTACTATAAGTGTAGAAGATGGATTTAATTGATTACTATATCTATGATAGTTTTATTTATTTTTTACTTATTTGTGTTTCATTTATTATATCTAATTTTTAATTTTAATTGGATTTTTTGAATTTATTTGTATTTTATTGATTATATTTATAATAAATATGAGATGCTATCTACAATAGATTAATATGAGTAAATGATAAAGTACATGAAGATATCTATAATAGATAAATACGAGTAATTGAATTCATATCTACCCAATATACATATCGAATACATATGTGCTCAGTGTAAAGGTCTAATAAGATGACTTCGAAGTATTCTTATACTTGTTGAAACAAAGACTTGATAGCTTCGACGACTTTTTTTTTTTTTTTGGTCTATGTCAATTGCAGTGTCTTGGGATTCGAACCAAGGACCTCAAGTCCCCAATTCAAGTGCTCAACCAACTGAGCTAACAACCCTTGACAGCTTCGACGACTTCTTCCGCTCAGTTTTCCGACTTCATAACGATCACCAGATCTTTTAGAGCATTGTCGACTCTATCTATCTTCGAGTCCTTATCCACTAGCTGAACTGATGAGTCCAGCCCAATCAAGCGTCGATCAGCAAGGATCCCAAAGCCCAACCCAAAATATGTTAATTAACCCTACGTGATTTACTGTCTATTTTTTCATATACCGTTTCCTTATTTAGTTAGTAAGAAAAGTAGTATTTATAGGTTGATTATTATGAAGAGAACTCAGACTATTTTTTTGGAGAGACGTCAATATTTGACAACTATTTTTTTATATACCTTGAGATTGTATCAATTGGTATCAGAGCCAGGTTGCGATTACATCAACGCTTGCGCAATTGAGATGGGAACAAATAAGGAGCGCTTGGACGGTTCAGAATCATCGATGTTGGAGGTAAAACAATCTCTACAACAATTAGCCGAGCGATGGGATTCTCATGCCTCCCAGTCAAAAGAGCGAGGAAAAAAACAACGTAAACGGGATTCGTCAGCGTCAGACTCGTCGGAATCAGATGGTGCTTCAGATGACAGTAATAACTCTAAGTCTGAAGCCTCTGTGAGGAGTTCCGCGTCAACAAAGAGGAGGGGAACGAATAACCGTCACCACATCCGGATGGATTTTCCACGATTCTCTGGGGTTGATCCACATGTTTGGTTGGATCGCGCACAACAATACTTTGAGGTACAAGAGATTGAAAAATCGGATAGAGTTCGAATTGCATCCTTTTATTTAGAGGCGGAAGCGAATCAATGGTGGCGATGGTTTAAACATGTGAATCGCCAAAAAACAATAACTTGGCGTCATTTTGAAAAAGGGTTATTAATTCGATTTGGTTCGTCTGCGTACGAGGATCCAAACGAGGCAATCGGGAAGTTAAAACAAATTGGGCCGTTTCGAGAATACTTACGTGAGTTTGAACGATTGATGAATGCTCTCCCACATTGGCATCCGAGTGCGTTGTTGGGTGTATTCATGGCTGGATTGAAAGAAGAATTGGCATGTGAAGTCCGTATGTGGAAACCTAAGGATTTACAAGCTGCGATCGAATTGACAAAAAGAAAGGAGGAACAAATTCAACAAACACGACGATCGACGAATAACCATGCAAAACCCCCCATCAAGCTGCATAATATAACTAGGGATGTGGCACAAGTTACTCCGCCATTACCACGAACGACGTCGGCAGCCCGTAGACTTCCTTGGGAGGAGGTCCAAAGGAGAAGAGAGAATAATTTATGTTTTGTTTGTGGTGAAAAATATGGTCCAGGTCACCATTGCCAAGGACCAAAGGCTATGGCCATTGAAATAATTATGGAAGAGGAAGAACCAGAAGAAGATGAGGCAAACCAAACTGAACAAATTTCCATCAACGCCTTGACCGGACAGGTTAGTAGTCGAACTATGAGGTTTTCGGGAAAAATAAGGAATCATGAATTTCAACTTTTGGTGGATAGTGGAGCAAGCTTAAATTTTGTTTGTCCACGTGTCGCACAACGCCTAGGTTTACCCGTGAGTAAGCAAGAATCCTTCTTTGTGCGAATTGCAAATGGAGAAAAATTATTATGCGAACAAAAGTTTGACGATGTTCCCATTAATATTCAAGGGTGTGAATTTGTTGTTACACTGTACGCGCTACCCATTCGAGGCGTTGATATCGTTTTAGGGATGCCGTGGCTCGAACAATTGGGACCGATTGTGATCGACTATCGAAAATTGACTATGGATTTCCGTATAAAAGGAAAGCAGGTTCTATTGTGTGGGAGCAATTATGTTCAAACAAAAATTATCGAGGCTAACTTTGTAAACCATGAGGTGGAAAAAGAGGGTGAAATATATATCTTGATTGATCCTTGTATTTATTCGTTAAAGGGACCAGAATTAGAGAAGGGAAGAGAGGGTGAACTAAAGGAATTAATTGAAAGTTATCCGGACATCACAAAGGAACCTACATCGCTACCTCCGTCTCGCGAGTTTGATCATCGGATACGCTTGCTTGATGAAACACGTTCAGTCAACGTAGCTCCGTACCGTTATGCACACTTCCAAAAGGACGAGATTGAAAGACAAGTTGACGAGATGATGCGGGTCGGTTTAATTCGATATAGTACCAGCCCATTTTCATCTCCAGTACTGTTGGTAAAGAAGAAAGATGGCACGTGGCGATTTTGTACCGACTACCGCGCATTGAACGAAGCTACGATAAAAGATCGTTTCCCTATTCCTACCATCGAAGATATGTTAGATGAATTATACGGAGCGACATATTTTAGTAAGTTGGATTTGAGAGCCGGCTATCACCAAATTCGTGTACATCCTGACGATGTGCACAAGACATCATTTCGCACTCATAACGGCCATTATGAATATTTGGTGATGCCTTTTGGCTTGTGCAACGCGCCGTCAACTTTTCAAGCAACCATGAATCACATTTTCCGGGACTACTTACGTAAGCATGTACTTGTGTTTTTTTGATGATATACTCATTTACAGCAAAACGTGGGAGGAGCACTTAACTCATATACGTAATGTGTTTGAGGTGCTACGTCGAGAAAAATTTATAGTCAAGCCTTCCAAGTGTGCATTCGGTCAGCGAGAGGTAGAATACTTGGGCCATTTTATTTCACAAGAGGGAGTTAGAGTCAATAATAAAAAAGTTGAGGCGATGCTTTCATGGCCCACGCCGAAGTCGGTGACTGAATTGCGCGGCTTCCTTGGTCTCACGGGATATTATCGTAAATTTGTTAAAGGGTATGGCGAACTTGCGAGGCCACTGACGCAATTGTTAAAAAAGGGACAATTTATTTGGGGTGAAGAAGCAGAAAAATCATTTTGCTCATTAAAGGGAGCTATGGTTACCACACCTGTTTTAACTCTTCCTAACTTCAACGAAGAGTTCTGCATAGAGACGGATGCCTCTGGTTATGGAATTGGAGCCATTTTATCTCAACGGGGTCGCCCCATTGCATTCATGAGCAAGGGATTGAATGAATCTAAGCGAGCGTGGTCGATTTATGAGAAAGAAATGCTTGCTATTCTTGAAGCAATAAGATGTTGGAGGCCTTATTTGTTGGGGCGTAAATTTACTATTCGTACAGACCAAAAAAGTCTTCGTTACCTGCTCGAGCAACGAATTACGACTCCCGAACAACAGAAATGGATCGCTAAGCTTGTGGGTTTTGACTACCGAATTGAATATAAACCGGGGAGAGAAAATTGCGCGGCGGATGCCCTTTCAAGACGCGAACGTGAGTCTGAGCCTGAATTTAGTGCTATTACAGCACCGTGTTCTGGAATTTGGGAAGATATCGCAGCGGCAACGGAGGAAGACGATGAGCTACGAGATGTAGTTCTTTCACTAAAGAAGGGTGTTGTTGATGAACAAGGGCGAAAACTTAGAGGGGGCTGCATAGTTTGCCATGGCAGAGTGTTTGTTCCCACACAAACATTGAGACATCAACTACTCCATGAATTCCATGGCACTGTAACAGGTGGTCATTCTGGAATTTTGCGAACTTACAAAAGACTTTCACTTCTTTTTTATTGGTCAGGAATGAAACAGGACGTTGAGAAATTTATTCGAAGTTGTGAGGTTTGTCAACGAAATAAAAGCGACAATCGCTCACCGGCGGGTCTTTTATCGCCATTACCTATTCCGGAGAAGATTTGGACGGACATATCTATGGATTTTGTGAATGGTCTACCACGATCTCAAGGGAAAGACTCGATTATGGTAGTGGTCGACCGATTATCTAAATACGCGCATTTTGTGTCTCTTCGTCACCCATACTCAGCAAGGGAGGTGGCTGATATCTTTGTGCGAGAAATAGTACGACTTCATGGAGTGCCCCATTCCATCGTTTCAGATCGAGATCGAATTTTTGTTAGCTCGTTTTGGCGTGAGCTATTTAAATTACAAGGTACAAAGCTGAAAATGAGCTCCTCTTATCACCCTCAGACCGACGGACAAACGGAAGTGGTTAATCGGTGTTTGGAGCAATATTTGAGGTGTTTCGTGTATCACCGACCTAAGGACTGGGATAAGTATATAGCATGGGCTGAACACTGGTACAATACCTCATTTCATCAGTCCATCAAAATGACACCATTTGAGGCAGTGTATGGTCGACCGCCAATTCCAATCCCTTCGTATGAACCAGGTTCAACTTCCATTAACGAGGTTGATATGCAGCTAAGGGATAGAGATACGATATTGAAAGAATTAAAACATAATCTCGCGGGGGCTCAAAACCGCATGAAACAGTCTGCCGATAAGCACCGACGATTTGAGGAATTTAGTGTCGGGGATTGGGTTTATCTTAAGTTGCAGCCGTATAGACAAAACTCAGTGTTTAAGCGGGCTAACCAGAAGCTGGCGAGCAAATTTTTTGGTCCATTTCAAGTAGAGGAATGTGTTGGGTCGTCGGCTTATCGTCTGAACCTACCCGGAGACTCTAAAATACATCCGGTATTTCATGTATCTCTTTTACGTCGTAAAGTTGGTGATCAGGCCCCCGTCTCGCAGATACTTCCTCCGTATGCTGGGGACGGCCTACCGGAATTGGAACCATACCAAGTACTCGCTTACCGGGATATCCACCTCACAGGGCCTGGTTCGTGAGGCGCTCGTTCAGTGGCAGAGATTGTTGGAGGAAGATGCCACGTGGGAATCTGTTGGTGTGTTGAAGAGACAATTTCCAAACTTACTCCTTGAGGACAAGGAAATTCTGGAGGAAGGGGATGTTGATGAGTCCAGCCCAATCAAGCGTCGATCAGCAAGGATCCCAAAGCCCAACCCAAAATATGTTAATTAACCCTACGTGATTTACTGTCTATTTTTTCATATATCGTTTCCTTATTTAGTTAGTAAGAAAATTAGTATTTATAGGTTGATTATTATGAAGAGAACTCAGACTATTTTTTTGGAGAGACGTCAATATTTGACAACTATTTTTTTATATACCTTGAGATTGTATCATGAACACACTAACACCATTTCAACATCAATACTTAATTAGGATCACAACCATCAAAAGTAAGAATTTCATCAACAATTTTTTTTTTATCATTTGCAGTAGTTATCTATCTAGACCAATATCACCAAATTACAAATGAAAATTCATACAAAAATTTCAAAATTCATTAGGATCTATACCAGCTTCCTAAAAAATGCAACGTATAAAATATAAACATTTATCTATCAAGGATTCAAGATGCCAAACACACACAAGAATATGAAAAAAACGCAGATTGAGAAATACTTGGATGTGGGCAGGCTTTTGCAGTGATCGGTGCTGCAAGAGAGGGCGCACTTGGGCAGCAAAAAGTATATATCGACGAAACAAAATGGATCCCAAAAGCTCCTTGACGTACATCCGATTCAGTATCAATTTCAAAAGGGGCAGCAACCCTGTATTCCTATCTCGTCCGATAAATCAAGATGGGTTGGCACCGTATACTACACTTTACTTCCGTAATTTACAACCCAAAATAAACCTAGATATGCGAAACAGTGATTTTTTAGCACAAATAATGGTCATGGTTTCATATAGATGCTCGGTTCTTCACTACGATTCTAGAAAACATTACTCACCTTGTTTTTCTTTTCCGCTTCAGATTATCGATGAATGTCGAAGGTTTTTTTGTTGGGGTTCGTTCGCCGTTGTCGAGTTTGGGATTTTTGGGAGCGGTTTGAAACCCTCAGCTTTCGCTGCGAATTTGGCAGGGAGATATTAACATAAAATTCTACCGCAGTTATTGTTGGAGTTGTGTACTTAATGTCTAAATTTAAGTAACGGTAAACTCCCGGTCATAGCATTTAATCTATTTAATTAATAAACAATTGTTTGCATTTAATTATTATTAATTAAATATATGCAAATTATAGTCCTAGATTATATACGTTGTAGTTAGTATGGTGTGCGGGCCCACACAGAAGATCATACTATCGGTTACTCGTATTTAATCGAACAGTTGCTCACGACCTAGATGAACACGGACCAATCCATCGGTATAGTCGTTGTGTGACAGAGAAAATAATTTGTCTTAATTATTTATCACACTTGTACACTTGGTGTATTGGGCGGATCGCTTGAGATTTATCAATTAGGATTGCCGTTGATAATTGATTTAAATCTCAGAGTATTTTATTCTTAATCACTGATACTCTTGCGGGTGTGTATATTTAATATAAGTGACTTTGATTTTCCAAAGGAATTGACCGATTTAATTATTGGGTTAATTACCGGTTAAGTTGGGTCACTATATTTTATATATGACACGCCGTGAATACTTGACGGGAAAGTGTATCCCGTAAGGGTTGATAATATCCCCGAGATGAGTTCATAATGAATTATTATGTAAACCTCATGAGTGGATTTGTTCCGCATAATAATTAAGGTTGAATGGTACTATTTTCGGATATAAGAGATGAATAAATTAATTAGCAATAAATTAATTTTATTCATGGATATTTAAATCTTAAATACACGGAATAAATAATACTACCGAAGAAATATTATTTGATATAATATGGTTTAATATTGGGAGTGCAATTAATTTATATAGTGGAAAATAAATTAATTAATATTAATGGGATTAATAGATTTGGGCTTGAGCTCAATTTAATCATTAATATTGGAAGCCCAATATTCCACCTCCTTTAGATCCCCTACGTAGCCTATAAAAGCACTACATGGTCTTCTCTATTCATATAACTTGAAGATCATAATTCTTCTAGAGAGAAAAAGTAGAGAGAAGGAGATCCATAAAGAGTTCGGAGGATCGTCGCCCACACGACGTTCGAACGAAGTGCAAGGAATACGTAGGAAGATTCAAAGGTCTTCAATTTGATTTCGTTTCTCCGCACAACGAATCAAAAGGTAAAATCATAAACTTCCTTGTATGATCTTATGTGAATTAATTGTGATACATACATGAACATACGATCCGGGAAAAACGACGAACCTCGGGGACGGGGATTCGAGATCCCCGACGAGGATCGAGAGGGGCGGCCGAACCCTAGGGTTCGACTGCCGAAACCGCGGCCAAGGGGAAGCCCCGGCTGG
This sequence comes from Euphrasia confusa, assembly GCA_954870475.1. Classification (NCBI taxonomy): domain Eukaryota; kingdom Viridiplantae; phylum Streptophyta; class Magnoliopsida; order Lamiales; family Orobanchaceae; genus Euphrasia; species Euphrasia confusa. Next base: position 37,198,257 of record OX940956.1, on the reverse strand, counting down.
AACGCCGGGGCATGCGATCGACCAAGGGTCGATCGCTGGGGAGTCGCCGTGGGCTGGCGCCACGGCAGACGGTCTCCCCGGTCCTCCCTGGCCGGCGGCGGCGCACGAGGAGAAGCCGCGGCTGGTGCCGCGGCTGGGGGCGATCGAGCCCTAGCTCGATCGCCAGGGGGACTGCCGCGGGCTGGTGCCGCAGCTGGTGGCTCCCCCAACTCCGGTGATGGCGGTGAGTCGCCGGACTCACCGCCCGGGGCTGCCGGAGCAGCCCAGCGATCGGCGTGCGATCGCGAGCATCGGCGGGGGCTCGGCTGGGGTTTCGGCCGCGGGTTCATCCCGCGGCGATGCTCGGGTCGAGCCCGACTCCGTTTGGTGGTTCGCGGATTTCCGACGATGGGATTTCGGTCGGGTTGTCGGTTTCCGCAATTTTTGATAACCCGGGATATCGATTTCCAACCGTTATTTCAAATCTCGGATATATTAAAATCTCTTTTTTTGGTATTTCATATTTAGATATATAGTTATATTAATTAATAAACATTGAAAAAGTTAATAATGAAACACTGCCCTATATCAAAATTTGGGGAAAATATAGGTAGTACATGTAATTGTACTATTACAAATGCCTCGATCCATGATTCCCCCTATTTTTTATCATGTTAAGAAATAATTTTAATTATTACTATTATTTAGTTATTACTATTTTATTTATTAATTGCCTTAACAAGTTTTCCCCCTATTTTTTATCATGTTAAGAAATAATTTTAATTATTACTATTATTTAGTTATTACTATTTTATTTATTAATTGCCTTAACAAGTTTTACTATATGATTGATGTCTCTTATTTATATTTATTGGTTATTATTTTAAATATATACTAGTAACTATTTTTATTTAATTTTATGTTTGGTTTGTTGATTGTATATTGAATAATTTATATATGAAGTATTTCATAACAAAAATTTAAATAGCATTAGAAATTTACATTTTTGTAATTTGTAAATTAAAAAAAAATATTGTAAATTAAAATATTGTAGAAAATTACAAATGCTTATAAATTATAAAATATGTAGTAATTAGTAAGATTAAATTTTAACATTCCCTCTACATTTAAAAAGGCATTGTTGACATCTAGTTGTCTAATATGCCACCCTCCTAAAGACTGCAATGGATAGAATCAACCTGATTGTAGTGGGCTTTGCTGGGATTCGATGTCCCGGGCTATCAAAAATTGCGGAACCGATAACCCGATCAAAAACCCTCGATCACCGAAGATTGGATCCCCGACTCATCCACAGGAGTCCGACCTTTGGAGACTAGGCGCCCGAAGACACGCAGCCCGCCCCCAGCCGAAGTCCCCCACGAGTCGGATCCACGAACGCGAACCATCTCACGAGCCGGGGCCCGACCGAACGCCCAGCGAAGCCCGAAGGCTGCGTGCGCCCAGCCGAGCCCCCGCGAGGGGCTCGCGATCGTCCTCGGACGATCGCTGGGATCGCTCGTAGCGATCCCCGGGGCTGCTCGTAGCAGCCCCGCAGCGAGTCGCGATGACTCGCTGCTCGCGAGGGCCGAGCCCCGTACGCGTCCGCTGCGGGCGAACCCGCAGCACGTACGGGGTCGCTGCGGGTGAACCCGCAGCTTGCCCGCGATCGATCCGAGGATCGATCGCACCCCTCGGCTCCAGCCGAGGGCCCTCGCGCCACGCGCCTCCGACGAGGGGCTGGGGTCCGCCACGGCACCAGCCCGTGGCACCTCGGCGATCGACCTAGGTCGACCGCGTGCCCCCGGCGTCAGCCGGGGCTCGCCCTTCGTCGCGCGTTGGGGCGGTCCGAACCCTAGGGTTCGACCGCCTCCTTCGATCCTCGCCGGGGATCTCGAATCCCCGTCCCCGAGGTTCGTCGTTTTCCCGGATCGTGCGTTCATGTATATATCACAATTATTCAACGCACAAATAATCATAGAAGGGGGTTTCTCGATTATTACCTCGATTCGTTGTACGGAGAAACGAATCTTGTTGATGACCTTGCGATCTTCCCACGTATTCCTCGCACTTCGTCCGAACGTCGTGTGGGCGACGATCTATCGGATTCCTATGGATCTTCCTCACTCTCAAGACTTTATTGTTGGCGTAACTTAGGTTGTGAAAAGTGAAGACCATGTAGTGCTTATATAGGCTACGTAGGGGATCATAAGGAGAATAAATATTGGGCTTCCAATATTGAAAATTAAATTGGGTCCAACCCAAATCCATTAATTCTTATCAATATTAATTTTATTTATTTTCCACTATATAAATAAAATTGCACTCCCAATATTATTCCATATTATATCAAATAATATTTCTCCATCTTAGTATTATTTATTCCGTGTATTTAAGATTTAAATATCCATGAATAAATTTATTTATTGCTCAATAAATAATATTCATATCTTATATCCGAGACTAGTACCGTTCAACCTTTATTATTGTGCGGAACGAATCCACTCATGAGGTTTACACAATAATTCCTTATGAACTCATCTCGGGGATATTATCAACCCTTCCGGGATACACTTTCCCGTCAAGTATTCACGGCATGTCATATATAAAATATAGCGACCCAATTTTACCGGTAATTAACCCAATAATTAAATCGGTTAATTCCTTTGGAAAATCAAAGTCTCTAATATTAAATATACACACCCGCAATAATATCGGGGATTAAGAATAAAATACTCCGAGATTTAAATTGATTATCCAAGGCAATCCTAATCAATAAATCTCAAGCTGATCCGCCCAATACACCAAGTGTACAAGTGTGATAAAATAATTAAGATAAATTATTTTCTCTCTCACACAACGACTATACCGATGTATTGGTCCGTGTCCATCTAGGTCGTGAGCAACTGTTCGATTAAATACGAGTAACTGATAGTATGATCTTCTGTGCGCCCATGCGCACCATACTAACTACAACGTATAAAATCTAGGACTATATTTTTGCATAATTAATTAATTGCAAATAATTGTTTATTAATTAAATAGGTTAAATGCTATGACCGGGAGTTTACCGGTACTTAAATCTAGACATTAAGTACACAACTCCAACAATCTCCCACTTGTACTAAGGTCTAGTCATTTCCTCCAAACTCCCGACTCCCATACTCATCACGTGCTTAAGTTATACTTCCCAGAAGTATTATGTGAATGAGCAATCTAGGTTGCCGCTCTGAAGTTATCTTGGTGACTACTGCGTCGTCTCCCTGACGATGACTCGTATCAGGTGGTACTGGCTCTATGTGTTATCATCACTTTTCGAACTTATGACTTCTTCCAGTTCTCCACGCACCGCTATGTACATAGCCTTTGGTGAACCAAGAATCATATCCAAGTTCAGAGGTCATTCCGGAACCTAACCAAAACTTCCGCTGCCTCTGAGGCTGCTATTAGGTTTATGATAGAGTCCGAGAAGCATAACGCTTATCACTCTTTCATCCTTAGGTTCCACCTCTTCTAAAAGTGATTACATAGCCTGATATCGACTTACACTGGTCTTTCTCCGATTTTTTATCTGAGAAACTGTAATCTAAGAAGATTTCGTATTGCTAGTATTCCAGTACTTGCAAGTACTTTACAGCATTCGAATATTTCTTATCCAGATTACTTTGATATCCTCCCACTACGCTAACCGCATAGTTGATATCAGGTTCTTGTTTTTCAACATTGCATCTACAAAGCTTTCTACACCTGAAGTGTAGGTAACTGCTTTTTCTATATCTATCTCCTTCATGTGTTCAAGACACATACCTTAGATAGATGCATTCTGTTCCCGAAAGGCAATAACCTTTCTCAGAATTGTGCATGTTTAAAACAAACCATAATCGTATAAGATATCTAAAGAGAAGTACAAATGTTCTTATCTAGAGATCAAAAGATTTCTAAGAACATGATCCAACTTCTTCTTAATCTTATATCTCGATTTATTTAGACAACCTCTATTTTATGTCTGACAACACTTTTACATTGTTGCCAATGATGAAGCGTTATCTACACAAAATTCCGAGAAACACCACCTTTGTTTCCATTACGCTTCTAACACACCTTTCTCGCAAATCTATGCAGACCTAGGGATCGATTTCATGTATACTGGATCCAGAGTTCAAAACTCCTCCAGTCTTATGAACATCTCTGGTTGGTTAACAACCTCCCACTGCAATGGCGTTCCGGTGTATAACAGTAATAACATTAGGTGCAGTTAGTGGTGTACTACTACTCGGTCAGGCTGGCTCTCAGTCTATCCTTTCCTCATTTGAAGTACATTGTCAGTTAGGGCATTGTAGTTCATCTAATAGTTTTCCTCTAAGAGCCGGGCGAGGACACCTTCTGGTTCGTAGTACTATTGAACATACAATTACTTGTTCTTCTAGGATATTCGACAATTACATTGGATGTGCCGTTGCAGAAATATCCATAGAACACAGGTAGTTCCGAACAAACTTGTCCTTTTACTATTAGAATCCCATCTCTTATTCCTGACACACCATGTCTACACTTCAGTGTATGGTGTAGTCGTTTGAGATTTAATCTCAATCTTTGATATATGCTATGTGTTATTTAGATAGGTGATAGCCTCCGCGAACAAGTCGCAAGCTTCTAATGGATATACTTTGAAGGTTCCCCATAATGGCTTTGTGTTGAAAACACTCCGCTTTTATGGCACAACAAGTAGTCTAATACATCTTCGAGTATTCTTGAAGGAATAACTCGTACCTTTTCTAATTACACATACCGCATAAATCCTCAATCATTTTCTATACTTGTCCGAATTCCATCCTTTATCCAGAAAGGTTAACTTAGTCGTATCATCTTTCAAGATCGATTCTTAGGTCGGGAGGTCCATTCCTCCAACTATAATTGATCAAATCAATTTCGACTTTTGAATCCCTTTTGAATAGATACTACCAAGTTCAAGAATTCACAAGTACAATGATAAATAAGAGAAATACATCTAATAAGTAAAACAAGTTATACATAACGGTTTGTTGCATCGTGGTAGACTAAGAATTCATCATTCACATATTGCTTATCTAATGTACCAGAATAGATATCACCATTATTTCTTATCCAAACCATCAAATGATTAAAGAAATAAAATATCCATTAATAAGAAAACCAGAACAAAAGGTTCTTTTTCAAAATAAGGGGTACATAAAGCAACAACTGAAATGAAAACTTAAAACAGATAAATGTCTTCCACTGCAACCGCTGCTACCCCAACAGCTTCGCCCATGTAGACTCGAACTCTTCTTCTCTAAGTCGCCGGGTTTTCTGGAACCCCTGCATTTAAAGAAATGCACATACCGTCAGTGGTTCCATATCTACACACCAGAATTCTGGTAGATAATACCGCTGACTATGTTTTTACGACTAAAGAAAAATTCGTACCTCTGAGAGGACATTCAGACTTCCAGTGTCCAGACTTCTTGCATCGGAAGCATAAGCCCTTTGGCTTACTAGCCCCCACTCGTGGTCCATTCCTCTTGGCACCACTGGGTTTCATGGCTTGCTTCCTTTTCTTGCCCCTACCTCCAATAGCTTTCAAGCTTTTGGACTTGGTAGCCACAAGCGCTTGAGACTTGCCCTTCTTGTAGATCCCCTCTGCCGCCTTCAGTTCAGTCAGGAGTTGCGCAAGAGTATAAGATAGTTTACCCATATTATAGCTCATACGAAACTGCTCAAACTTAGGGGTCAGAGACTGGAGTATGATGTCGACTTGCGTCTCATCATCAATGGAAGCTCCTAGGACCTCAAGTTCATTCAACAAACTCATCATCTTAAGAACGTGCTCCCCAACGGGCGTTCCTTCAGACTGAGTAGTCGACATAAGGACTCTCATGGCTTCTTGCCTTGCCGCACGATCCTGCTCCCCAAACATCTCCTTGAGGTTGGTCATCATATCCCGGGCAGTGTCCATCGGCTCATGTTGGGTTTGGAGTACATTTGACATGGAAGCCAAAATATAACACCTAGCCATTTCATCAGCCTTTTTCCACTTCCGATATGTTGCCTTTTCCTCATCAGTCGAGGCAGCCATGGGCTCAGCAGGGCATTTATCAGAGAGTACAAACTTGTACTCTTCAGCAGTCAGGACAATGTCCAAATTTCTCTTCCAATCAATGTAATTGGGACCAGTGAGTTTATGTTCCTTGAGTATCACAGAAAGTGGATTCATAGCTATTCTCTAAACCTATAAGCACATGTAAACAAACAATCAATTTAATATCCGATATTATCTCCCTTAAATAATATCATTAAATTACTAATTGCGTCTAAAATCCCATCAGGTAAAGCAAGCCACGTGGTGTGGACGTTTACCCACCCAAATGATTTAGCAATTAGTTTTTCTTCGGTCATACATCAATCATAGCGTAACTTCGTGGGGAAGAATACTATGACGCGTATCTAAGTGTAAACCATCACTCAGCACTAAAGTACATCGCTTGGAATTGCTACGTCACCGCAAGCCACGTGGTGTGGACGTTTACGACAATTTCACAACTCTTCACAATTACTTATAACTGTCTACATCAATTAATCCAAAATCCGTCAGTATAGCAAGCCACGTGATGTGGACGTTTACTACACCAAGAGATTTTTATAATTGACTCCCAATTACAAGATCCATTCGATTTCGTAAATCAAAACTCGGAGAATCATAAGTGAAACTCGAAGTTTCTAACCAGTGATTCACCATGCGAGCGACCCTATCTCTCATAAATGAGGGAGCCGAGCAGACAAACGACCCACCTATCAAAGAATGGCACGAAGGTCTCTAATTTGTGTCATCCACATGACCAAGTGGCTCTGGCTCCATTCCACTCCCCGGGGTGAGAATGAGTCGACTTGAAGTCAGTTTCAGAAAGACAAATTAGGCATTGTTTGATAAACTTGATCAATGTTTCTTGTAAGAGGAATTACAAGAATTCTCCTCCAATGACTTGTCTATATGAACTTCGAAAGTCCATAAAAGTCACCAAGAGAACAGTGATGGAGACCATGGGAATGTTTCCATCCCCTCTCCCACTTAGCTTTTTACGATAAAGGGATACGCTATCTAGTGCATAAAATAAACACATATAGCATGCATGAAAACAATAAAGCACATAGATCACATAGTCAAAATAATGCTAGAGAATTATTTTTCCCGACTATCATGGCTTTATCTTCATATGCATCCTCTAGTCTTCAGTCTTCGTTTCTTGAATGCTTCATGTGACGAGAATATTAATTTCCAATATTTAAATCTATTTATTTTCAATTAATTCAAAAGTTACTTAATTCGAAAATTAAGTCAATTGAATATATCAAAAATAAAATTAAATATTATTAATATATTTTTATTTATTTATTTTCCTATCTAGTTCTATTAAATCTCTAGAATAATCTATCCAAGTAAAACTTGGAATATTCTAGAAGATATCTATAATAGAACAAGGAAATAAAATAAATTAGGACTCACTACTTTCCAAATTTATTTTTATTCCTAATCCATGAATATTCCCATGAGTAGGAATAATCAAATAGGAAAAATAAATTTAGTACTAAATTAATTAAATTTTCTAATCTATGAATATTTCCATGAAGGAAATAAATCAATAGAAAATAAAATTAATTTAAATTAATTCTTTTCCTAATCCATGAGAGTTTCCAAAAGGAGAACAATCAAATAGGAAAAAATCCGAATTAATTTGGAAAGTAATTTCTTGGTAGGAATAGCATGGGATTGGGAGACCCCACACCATCCCCACCTAGATGGATCGGCCGGCCACTCGGGGAGGAGCGCCGCCGCCGCCTAGCCACGCCGGCTAGGCCATGGGTCGATCACCATCATGGGATCGATCCCAAGCCCTTCTCTCTTCGTCACTTCTTCGTCTTCCGGCGATCGTCTCATCATCGAACCAACGTAAATAATTTACAAAAAAATAAATTACAATTCCGGTATCGATTCTATACATGAAATCGACACTATACATTTTCCGGAAAATAAAGTGCGTAATAATAAATCCTAAATTCGGTCAACCCCCGAATTTTTACTATTACAAACATTCAACCACACAAAACGAATCTCGACATGTCCGAGAGTTTAATAATCATGATAATTAATTAAAAAACAATTAATTAAATCCAACCATGATAGCCGGAAATCCTGCAAGGTAGAACAATAATCGAACATATACATGAACACGAAACCAAACGCTCTGATACCAATTGCTGGGATTCGATGTCCCGGGCTATCAAAAATTGCGGAACCGATAACCCGATCAAAAACCCTCGATCACCGAAGATTGCATCCCCGACTCATCCGCAGGAGTCCGACCTTTGGAGACTACGCGCCCGAAGACACGCAGCCCGCCCCCAGCCGAAGTCCCCCACGAGTCGGATCCACGAACGCGAACCATCTCACGAGCCGGGGCCCGACCGAACGCCCAGCGAAGCCCGAAGGCTGCGTGCGCCCAGCCGAGCCCCCGCGAGGGGCTCGCGATCGTCCTCGGACGATCGCTGGGATCGCTCGTAGCGATCCCCGGGGCTGCTCGTAGCAGCCCCGCAGCGAGTCGCGATGACTCGCTGCTCGCGAGGGCCGAGCCCCGTACGCGTCCGCTGCGGGCGAACCCGCAGCACGTACGGGGTCGCTGCGGGTGAACCCGCAGCTTGCCCGCGATCGATCCGAGGATCGATCGCACCCCTCGGCTCCAGCCGAGGGCCCTCGCGCCACGCACCTCCGACGAGGGGCTGGGGTCCGCCACGGCACCAGCCCGTGGCACCCCGGCGATCGACCTAGGTCGACCGCGTGCCCCCGGCGTCAGCCGGGGCTCGCCCTTCGTCGCGCGTTGGGGCGGTCCGAACCCTAGGGTTCGACCGCCTCCTTCGATCCTCGCCGGGGATCTCGAATCCCCGTCCCCGAGGTTCGTCGTTTTCCCGGATCGTGCGTTCATGTATATATCACAATTATTCAACGCACAAATAATCATAGAAGGGGGTTTCTCGATTATTACCTCGATTCGTTGTACGGAGAAACGAATCTTGTTGATGACCTTGCGATCTTCCCACGTATTCCTCGCACTTCGTCCGAACGTCGTGTGGGCGACGATCTATCGGATTCCTATGGATCTTCCTCACTCTCAAGACTTTATTGTTGGCGTAACTTAGGTTGTGAAAAGTGAAGACCATGTAGTGCTTATATAGGCTACGTAGGGGATCATAAGGAGAATAAATATTGGGCTTCCAATATTGAAAATTAAATTGGGTCCAACCCAAATCCATTAATTCTTATCAATATTAATTTTATTTATTTTCCACTATATAAATAAAATTGCACTCCCAATATTATTCCATATTATATCAAATAATATTTCTCCATCTTAGTATTATTTATTCCGTGTATTTAAGATTTAAATATCCATGAATAAATTTATTTATTGCTCAATAAATAATATTCATATCTTATATCCGAGACTAGTACCGTTCAACCTTTATTATTGTGCGGAACGAATCCACTCATGAGGTTTACACAATAATTCCTTATGAACTCATCTCGGGGATATTATCAACCCTTCCGGGATACACTTTCCCGTCAAGTATTCACGGCATGTCATATATAAAATATAGCGACCCAATTTTACCGGTAATTAACCCAATAATTAAATCGGTTAATTCCTTTGGAAAATCAAAGTCTCTAATATTAAATATACACACCCGCAATAATATCGGGGATTAAGAATAAAATACTCCGAAATTTAAATTGATTATCCAAGGCAATCCTAATCAATAAATCTCAAGCTGATCCGCCCAATACACCAAGTGTACAAGTGTGATAAAATAATTAAGATAAATTATTTTCTCTCTCACACAACGACTATACCGATGGATTGGTCCGTGTCCATCTAGGTCGTGAGCAACTGTTCGATTAAATACGAGTAACCGATAGTATGATCTTCTGTGCGCCCATGCGCACCATACTAACTACAACGTATAAAATCTAGGACTATATTTTTGCATAATTAATTAATTGCAAATAATTGTTTATTAATTAAATAGGTTAAATGCTATGACCGGGAGTTTACCGGTACTTAAATCTAGACATTAAGTACACAACTCCAACAGGCTTAACTACAGGGATGAATGTTTCTGAGAAGTCAAAATCACCCTTGAGCTACAAGCCTTGCCTTGTACCTTGCTACACTGCCATCAGAGTTGGTTTTGACTTTGAAAATCCACCTGAAACCAACCAGTTTCATATGAGGAGGTGGCTCACACAGTGTCCAAGTCTTGTTCTTGAGCAAAGCCAGATACTCAGCTTCCATAGCTGATTTCCAGTGAGGATCCAACAGAGTTTCTTTATAAGATGATGGTATAGCTGACAATGTGTTGGCAGAAAATACTTTTGGCTTCAGAGAGCCAGTTTTAGACCTTGTCACCATGTGATGAGTAACTGAGGGTCCTGCATTATCACTAGAAACAACCTGGCCAGTAAGCATGGTTAGGTAAACTATTAGCCTCAAATGGTAACTCCACAACTAAAGGGATAGTGGTGTGACGGGAATCAGAGGAGTGAATGGTCACTGGTGTATGATGAGAGCTATTTTGTGTGGATGAGGAGACATATTGATGCGAGACATGATTTGTGGAAGAGGAGACAGATTGTGGTGAGTTTAGGGTATGGTGGGATTGAGGAGAAAGATTAGAGATACTGATAGTATTATCAGGATCAGTAGATTATTGAGTAGTACTATGTATGACTGGTGGCGGTGATATAGATGTATTAGACACAAGAGAAGGAGATAAAGACACAGGAGCAGTGGATTTAGCAAAAGGGAAATTGTGTTCATCAAAAGATACATCCTTGGATATCACAATTTTACCAGAAGGAAGAAGGGATTTATAACCTTTGTATTTGGGCTTATAACCAAGAAAGGTGGAGGGTAAGGAACTGTATTCCAATTTATGTTTGTTGTAGGGCTTGAGATTTGGATAACAAAGGCAGCCAAACAGTTTAAAATGTGAATATGAGGGCTTTTGATTATGCATTTTTTCAAAGGGAGATTTTGTACTGAATAACTTTGGAAGGTAACTTATTGATGATATAAGTAGCAGTAACAAGTGCATCATCCCAAAATCTGATAGGAGCACAGGAATGTGCAAGAAGGGATAACCCCACCTCAACAATGTGTCTGTGCTTTCTTTCAGCAAAACCATTCTGTTAAGGTGTATATAGACATGAAATTCTGTGTGTAATGCCATATTGTTGAAGGGTACTACTGGTTAGGGCAACAAATTCACCACCACCATCAGTTTGAACACTTTTACTTTTGGAGTTAAATTGAGTTTGAACAAGGTTTAAAAGGTGTGTAAAGGTTGTGTGGACTTCTGACTTTTGTTTAAGAAGGTAAAGCCATATGAATTTGGTAAAGAGAACATAATACACATAGCCATTAGTTGATTTCTGAGGTGAAGGACCCCAGACACCAGTATGAATCAATTCAAAAGGTTGAGTGTAAATAGACTGAGAGTTATCAAATGGAAACTGATGGCATTTAGATTTTATACAAGCATCACAAAGAGAATTTTCAAAGTTAACAGAATCAAAATTACACAACTTGCTCAGTTCAGAACCTAAAGCTAGTTTGACTATCTTATTTGAGGCATGACCAAGTCTTCCATGCCAAAGCTTGAAAGCAAGGTGACTCTTATTCACTAGATAAGCTGAAGGATAGGAGCTTATAGTTGTGGTGAGTGAGGGATAACAACTGGTCTTCAAGTGTTTGAGTTGAAACTGGTAAAGACCTTGCTTAAGGCTTCCTTGAAGAAGGGTTTGATGAGTGGCTTGATCCTTGACAAAACAGGAATTTGGGTGAAACTCAAAGTACACTGAATTATCTTTTGAAAACTGAGACACACTTAGCAAGTTTTTAGCTATATTAGGGACAAGTAACAAGTCAGATAGCACAAAGGTTTTGTTTGAAACAGGTGAACTAACTGTGGAGTTACCAATATGAGTAATAGATATACCTGCCCCATTAGCGACTTTAACCTTGTTGCCACCATTATACCCTGAGGCTGAGGAGAGGTTGTTCATCTCACTGGTGAGATAATTTGAAGCACCAGAATCTGCATACCATGAACCACCCACATCAGATTCAGTACCATAGTTGTAACCTTGACCAATCTGAGAAGTATTGTAGGCACTGATATTTGAGGGATTGTCATTAGCTCCCTGTGGTGGATCACCAGATGGCCCATAGGATGGATCAAACCTATAATAACATTTATCAGCAGTATGATTAGTATAGTTACAATTTTGACAGCCTGGCCCAGACTTTATAGTTGGATTTCCTCTTCCCCCTCTTCCTCTTGAGGGTGACATGCCTCTGCCTCTATTGAGTTTGGATTTCCTCTCCCTCTTGCATTCTGGTTGTAGTTATTGTAGGATTTCCTTTGAACACTTGCTGCATTTGCACTGGGATTAGATCCTTTTTTATTCACATTAACTTGCCCCAAGCTCTCAAAGTCTGCTTTCATAGCTCAAAAGCATTGAATACACTTCTCTCAACCTGCAGTTGTCTGGCCTTGAAGTGATAGCTACCACTATTAGATCATACTCTGTGTTCAAGCCTGCAAGTATTTGCAGAATCTGATCTTCTTCAGAGATGGGATGGCCAGCTGCTTAAAGCAAGTCACATCAATACTTCACTTTGTTCAAATAGTCTCTCACATATAAAGCTCCTTTCTTGATGGAGCTGAGTTGCAGTTTGTACTGCATCTTTTTTGTTGTTGACTGTTATTGGAGAATATATATATTCGGCCCACTATAAATGTCTAGTTGCCCAACTTCTCTAACAGTTCGAGCTTTTAGATGAAGCAGTTTCTAACATGGTATCAGAGCCTAGCCTTGTGGCAGGTCCTGGGTTCGACTCTCGCCATGTGCGACTCCACCCGAATTAATTATCCACTTGTTGGGCCTTCCCCTGAGGTTGAAATCGGCCCACAAGTGAGGGGGAGTATTGGAGAATATATATATTCGGCCCACTATAAATGTCTAGTTGCCCAACTTCTCTAACAGTTCGAGCTTTTAGATGAAGCGGTTTCTAACAACTGTGAGCTGAAGTTGAGATCTAGGGCTTCCCAGATCTGAGCCGAGGAGGTTAGACCAACCATCATAATCAGTAGGCTCTCTGAAAGAGAAGAGAGCAGCCATGAAGCTAGGAGTTGATCCTGCCTGCACCAGTGTTGATACTCAGGGTTTGGCTCCATTTTGTCACCTTCAGTGTTGAAGATGAGCTTTTCTAGTGTTTCATGTGAAGAGAGATAACTCTCCAGGCCATATCCTCTTATGGCAGTGAGTATTTGCATTTTCCACAGTAAGAAGTTATCTTCATTCAGCTTGAGAGAGATGAGCTGATGATGTGGATGAATTAATGCACCTACACCACTGTTGGAATGCAGCTGCGAACCAGAAATAGCTGACTGGTCAATACTCATCTTTGAATCACGTGAACACCACCTAATAGACTGGATCAAACATGTGGTTGGTCACACATAAGCTCTGATACCATGTGAGTTTTCAATAATAAAACGAAATGACAAAAACAAAAATGCAGAAAGAATGTTTTGACATTGCCATTAATGATTCATGAAAAGTTGTTGTCATACATGAGGAGCTTTAAATAGGTAGCACAGCTAAACCCTAGCATTAAACCAACGATAGAGATGAGGCCACGTAGCTGTACTACATGGATCACTAAGGGACAAAACCCTACAGCTAATAAAGTTGTAAACGACGAACCTAAACTCTAATAAACAGAAAGATTAATATAACGGTAAATTAGGTAGGTTTGTTAATATGGTTTTAACAGTAGCAGGGTTGTAAAATCTTCCATAATTAGTTTATGGCCAGGGATTGAATCCATTGAATCCTGTGGCCTCCTAATATAATTTTGGTTGATTTGCTTATCATTGATTAGCAATCATCAAAATGAGGTGGTTGTCACTTCCGATCACTTTCTAACTCTATTTTTGTGTGTTTTGTCAATATTTATATCAAGCCCTTTGACCTTCTAACTCTATTTTTGTGTGTGTTTCAATATTTATATCAAGCCCTTTGTGAGTGTGGAAATTTCGAAGCCTAAACTGTTTACAGTTTATTTATTAATTTGAGGTGATGGTAATTATAAATTATACAACTATACTTTGTGAAATAATTAATTACATCAAGCCATTACCTTCTAACTCTATTTTTGTGTGTGTTGTCAATATTTATATCAATCCCTTTGGGTGGAAATTTTGAAGCCTAAACTGTTTACGGTTTATTTATTTATTTGAGGTGATGGTAATTATAAATAATACAACTATACTTTTGTGAAGTAATTAATTACAGTAGCCTCATATAATTTTATTTTATTTTGGAATTTTACACGTTTCAAATTCTTTTACTTAAATTATAATAATTTTTTTGTTTGGATTTTGAGTACTTTACTCATCACGTTGAATATATATATTGTGCACTACATGTGAGTTGTGAATCATATATAGTTACACTTTCACAGCAAGAAAAACTAGTTGAATTAATTAATTAGGCCATGTATATATATATATTTAATTTAAATTTTTTTTTTTTCAAAAAATGGCTTTTGGTATTAAGGAGAAAACTCATGTATATATATACATTTGATTTGACACTAAAATATTAAGAAAAATAACGGCATTCTATTGTTTTTGTATTTTTTTTACTAACTAATTATCGTCTCCTCGAATGTACCAACAACAGAGCATGGTTGCACATCGATGGACAATGTAAATCCTTGCTCTTTGTTCCTTCATCAAAGATGCGCATTTTCTTGTGAATCCATTTTTGTTATTGCTCTTTAACAATGTTGATGTTGATATCGATGATGATGAGGAGGACGACGACACTGATCTCTTTGAAGAAAAAGATGAACGAGAAACACTATTGTTTTTCTTGAAACGGAAATCAGCCATTTTTTTTTATCGTTTATGGAATATTATCGATGAAAAAGAAATATTGATCGAAGTAGTGAGTACTGTTGATGAAGGATATAGATTGAAGGGGTTTAATATTTATAGCACAACACAACACACGTGAAATTAGTTTTGACTACGAGCACATGGGCTTCAAGATTTATATGTGATAATATATATACAAACACTTCCTTCGTTTAAGGGCTAATTAATTAATTGATTAATTAATTTAAAACGCCATTAATTATTACGTGCACGTCGTCATACATATGTCAGCGTGACCGCGACAAGTAGACAAGACAACTACTGAATGTACTACCGCTCCATATCTAGGTACAAATTTGTGTCGATATTTGGTCTCTCACGCCATTTGGGGTGTAAATGAATTCGATCCAATTCGAATTTAGGTCAGCGTGAATTGAATCTTGAGGTGTAGTGGAGACGAACATCGATGAGTAAATGCATTGTGTGGAACAACATATAGTATTATGAAAATCAATTTTTGTAATATAGAAATGGTTTGTCATGTGATCACTTTATTTATATAGGTATTACTCTCTCTTTTTCGATACAGTTATTACAACTCCTTTGTAAATAAGTTGTGTCAACAGATAAATGGAATACTATATTATACTTTCTTAATTTCACAATTGTTTTTGCACATTTTTTGTGGTTTCATAACTAATGTGCATAAAATAAAAGGATTTTTTTTAATTAAATCCTCATATTCCACTTTTATTTTTTACACATACTTTTTTTAACATAATTTTTTATTTACATGTATACAAATAAATATTCATTATACCTTTACTTTATATTATTAAATAAAAAATCTTAAATTACGTATATAAAAGGTAATTTTAAGGAAAATGGTTTATTAATTTTTATTATTAGATCGAACATTAATTTTTTTTTTTTACTTGTAGATTATGACTTTATATTTTTTATTTTATTTAGCGGAGGCTTTTAATAGTTTTTTTATTTATGCACTAGGTACTAATTATATTTTTGTTGACTGTATTATCCTTTCGTAATAATATAAATTTTGTATTAATTAAAAATAAAAATTAATAAATATTAACTAACGTGACATTTTTAATATTTAATTAATATAATTACAAAATTAATCAAATAATTGCTGTTTTTTTTATTATTTGTTAATAATCTTTATTATTTATTATTTGTGTCATGTTGTTTTGAAACGGTGGATATCGATAAAAAAAATTGATAAATAATAAAACAAAACTTAAAAAACAAACCTGATAGAAATGAGCGTGGGATAGAGTGTGTTTTTTTATTTAATTACGTTATTAGAACAATTAAACATGTATTTATATTAATTTAGTTATTATTATTCTTTGTAATTGCAAAAGGTATTTCGAGTATGATGCCCTAAAATATTATTAGATTAAACAATGAGAGAGAAATATAATATAATACTTACTGTCGACTCGTCCCGACGTCTGACGTCTCGTATATGTATACCCTATACTCCTCTGTCCCAGAGCTATAGTCACAAGTGGTCAACGTTGATTTACAAAAATTATGAAAAAATAACTAAAATAAAATTTAATAGTTCAATTTTATTTTAGTTATTTTTTCATAATTTTTGTATATCGTTTATTATACGTATTGGACGTAAAAAAAAATCAACGTTGACCAACTCTTGGACAGAGGGAGTTAGAGGGACAGAGGGAGTACAAAATATTCATGCATAGCAATTGGCAAATATTGGCAGATGGAAATAGTAATTAATATACTAAGACGTTTATTGGTTAAATAAATAAATCTTGCACGCGAATTACTGACGTAGCCACTTGATGTCTAGGGGAGGCTTAAGCTTTTCTAAAAACAATTCTTTTATATTTTTTAAATTTTATTTGGAAAAATGTAATTTTCCTACCCTCTTAAAATATACTCCATATGTGTATATTATATATACCCTTCTATTTACCCTTCTATTTTTTTTTCAGCTCCATCCCTGGAATATTATATATATAATAGCATCACTACAGTAAGAAGTTGGTGTTGGAAGTAGGCAAACATGTTTTATTAATTAATATGCTTCGCTGATCGATCCGTGAGTTTAGACTTGATTACATCGATCCCCTCAAATCAATAATAATAAAATTTAACCATTAATTGTAATTAGTTGATAATTAAACCACGTTCCGACATGCAATTTTTATTAAAGTAAAGAAACTAATTAATTAATTGAGCTACCAACAACTTCTGCGTAATTAATTAATTAATTTAGTTTGTATTGTAATTAATTAAATAGACAACGTCTGTCGTAATATATAGTATACTTCATATATAAAAACAAAACATTTGATTAAGCTTTGCTATGGCAGCAGTTGGTACATACACGTGATGTGTGCATGAGAACAGTAATGACGTCATGTTGCTCATGCATATATATGTGTGATGTGCAAGTGTGTACATAGGAAGATGTCTGGTTTTCTTAAACACTACTACAAAATACCTTATATAGTGACCTTTTTTTATTAACACTTATAAGTATGTGTTACAATATTACACATATAAAGACACTTTCTAATTAAATACACTATAGTGACACAATGGTGTTAAGATGTCCGGCGAATTCCTTGCATCTTGATTGATCTATTTCTTACGCAGGTAATTAAAGTGGTATTGTCATTAAATTTTAGTTTAGCATTAGTGAGATTTGTCTCGCCTTAAGAGTGATCTCTTTCAATCGTATTGTATTTTGTTATTTTTATATTTTAGTTTAGTTATTCAAAGATGGGTTTTCCTTCAAAAATTAAAACACATTCTTCAATTATTGTGTTTTTAATTATATCGAATGTGAAAATATGTGATTTTTTTTTTGTTAAAAGCTCTTGGTTGTTATGGGTTTTTGTGAGGCTAATAATTATCTCGTTTTATTTTTTGTTCAATTCCTTTGAATAAAATATCTACTTGAGAATTGATGGAAAAGGAGCGTTTAGAAAAGTAATTGAACACAAAAAAACATACAGTGGAACTCCACGCGATTCAATTCCTTTCTCTTTGATTGTTTCTGTACTTTAGAAAACATATATATATGTGGTCTTATTTATTTGTATACCTATATGCATATAATTCATTGAGACGTAGAATTTCAATTCACTGTATCTTTTTTTCGTCGAAGCGTGTTTTATCGTTTATATGGATATATGCAAATTACGCAAGTATCTTGGATCAATTTCGAGAAATTTTCATTTTCACCATTCTATGTATTTAGTTTGGTAATTCTAAATGTTGATCATTGTGATTTATATTTCATTTTAATAAAATCACATATTTGCTGCACTAATCTCTTTTTTAATATAAGAGTTGTTGCTCCTACCACCATTGGAAGAGATCTTGTACTAATTTTTCTTTTATTCTCGATCTTGTTACTGCTACACCATTGAAAGATCTTGAAATCGCGGTGCGTGTGTATGTCCTCTACATTTACTAATGTTTCATGATATATATATGTGTGTGTATGTGTATTCAATAATTTTGTGAATTGATTTACTTGATTAACAAAATAGACGTATCACGTATGAGATTTATGATATATGTTTAAAAAAAATGTAATTAAATTGTTTGTTGGGGGCGCATGAAGATAAAAGCATGTTCTTTGAATTGCTTTTGAAAGTAATGTAATTTTTTTTATGTTTTTTTTTATTATTGATTATTTGTTTGCATCTTTATGATAGTAAATAAGAAAAACAAATATAGTGTATTATATTGGATATGTATCACAGTGGAAGTCAGTCTATACACTCATTTTATTGCCATGAAATAAGAGTGTCTTTGTAGTGGTTTAAACTTAATATAGTCAGTCATCAACAAAAAAAAATACATAATGCTTTTAAAGAAAAAAAAAATAACATATATTTTGACTTATTCTTAGTTAAGTTAAAAGTGAAACCTTGACACATTAGGAGACCATGACCCTTACACTTCTTAATTAAGTTATTATTCTGCTTATGTTTTATTATTTTTAATTTTTTAAAATTTGTTAAAGTGAATTTGCTTTAGGAAATTATAAGCATGTATAGGAGTTGGATGAGATGTAGATATTATTAATGAATATGTATTTTATAAGTCCAAGTATAAATTAAGAATTACATAACTAATTAACAAATTAAAACCAAATTAATTAAAAATAATTTATATATTAAAAATATTACTTACGGACTAATATATATATATATATATAATATCAATTAAATGATAAATTATTTAGCTTGATTTGCATTAAAAATATATATGTTTATTAAATTTACTATACCTCTTTCTTAAATAATTATAAAAAAAAAATATTATTTTTTTATATCTTAACTTAATATTTGTACTATTAAAAAAATATTTAAATAAATTTTAAATACTTAAATCGGAGGACTAAATATCGTTTAAGTATTGTCGTACATAAATAAGAGTAATCAATCAAATAATAATTTGTTCTTCTTAATAGTATAAAACAAGAAAAAAAATATATATTCATTAACATAAATTTATTTAAATAATAAAAATATAATTAATTATGGTTTTAGCTATATTTTTTATGATGTTAATAAATAATTTTAATTATTACTATTATTTAGTTATTACTATTTTATTTATTAATTGCATTACTTGAAATTAACAAGTTAGCAAAATGAGGTTGCCGTCATTAAGCACGTGCCCATCACCTTCTAACTAGAGCTGTGGCTTGGGCCGGGTCGGGCCGGCCCGGCCCGTCCCAGCCCATCTGACCACCTCAATATCTTGGGCCCAGCCCAGCCCGGTCCGAAAAATTCGGGCCTGGGATTTATGAGCCCAGCCCAGCCCATGCTGGACTACCGGGCCATTTTGGCCCGTTATTTTAAAAATAATAAAATAAATATTTATTATTAAAAATTAATATTTTTTATATTTTAAATTTAAATTCATTATTAAACTTATTAAAATTATAAAATAATTGTATAATAAAATTTATATTAATAAATATAAATAAATTTATACAAAAATAATAAAAATAACTATAATAATAGTTAAAATAAATAATTAAAACAATATAATGTTAAAAAAAATATTAAAAATTAAAAATATTAAAATTTAAAAAAAAAAATTAAAAAAAATCGGGCCGACCCAGCCCATCGGACCAAACTCGGGTCTAGCCCATTTAGCCCGCCAGCCCATCGGGCCGAGCCAAATAGGCTCGAGATTTTTTGGGCTGCTAATTCTTTGGCCCAGCCTGACCCATTGGTCGGGTTGGCTGGGCCGGCTCATCGGGCCGGGCTGAAATTCCCACCTCTACTTCTAACTAGAGGTGGGAATTTCAGCCCGACCCGATGGGCCGGCCCAGCCAGCCCGACCAATGGATCAGGCTGGGCCAAAGAATTAGCAGCCCAAAAAATCCCGGGCCTATTTGGCCCGGCCCGATGGGCTGGCGGGCCAAATGAGCTAGACCCGAGTTTGGCCCGATGGGCTGGGCCCGCCCGATTTTTTTAAATTTTTTTTTTAAATTTTAATATTTTTAATTTTTAATATTTTTTTAACATTATATTGTTTTAATTACTTATTTTAACTATTATTATAGTTATTTTTATTATTTTTGTATAAATTTGTTTATATTTATTAATATAAATTTTATTATACAATTATTTTATAATTTTAATAAGTTTAATAATGAATTTAAATTTAAAATATAAAAAATATTAATTTTTAATAATAAATATTTATTTTATTATTTTTAAAATAACGGGCCAAAATGGCCCCGGTGGCCCGGTAGCCCAGCATGGGCTGGGCTGGGCTCATAAATCCCAGGCCCGAATTTTTCGGGCCGGGCTGGGCTGAGCCCAAGATATTGAGGTGGCCCGATGGGCTGGGTCGGGCCGGCCCGACCCGGCCCAAGTCACAGCTCTACTTCTAACTCTATTTTTGTGTGCTTGTCAACATATTTATATCAAGCCCTTTGTGGGTGTGGGAATTTTGAAGCCTAAATTGTTTACGTTTATTTATTAATTTGAGGTGATGGTAATTATAAATAATACAACTATACTTTGAAGTATTTAATTACAGTAGCCTCATAATTTTTTTTGTTTGGAATTTTATACGTTTCAAATTTTTTTAGTTAAATTATAATAATTTTTTGTTTGGATTTTGAGTAGTGTACTCATCATGTTCATTATATATACAGTATTGTGCACTACCCTTGTGAGTTGTGAATCATATATAGTTACACTTTCAATAAAACTAGTTGTGAATCATATAATTAATTAGGCCATGTATATATTTAATTTAAATATTTTTTATTTAAAAAATGGCTTTTGGTATTAAGGAGAAAACTCATGTATATATACATTTGATTTGACACTAAAATATTAAGAAAAATAACGTCCTTCTATTGTTTTTTTTTTACTAACTAATTATCGTCTCCCCGAATGTACCAACAGCAAAGCATGGTTGCACATCGACGGACAATGTAAATTCTTGCTCTTTGTTCCTTCATCAAAGATGCGCATTTTCTTGTGAATCCATTTTTGTTATTGTTCTTTAACGATGTTGATGTTGATATCGATGATGATGAGGAGGACGACGACACTGATCTCTTTGAAGAAAAAGATGAACGAGAAACACTGTTGATTTTCTTGAGACGGAAATCAGCCATTTTTTTGATCGTTTATGAAATATTATCGATGAAAAAACTTAAAGAAGATATATTGATCGAAGTAGTGCAAGAATATTTTGGTAGTGAGTACTGTTGATGAAGGAAATGGATGAAGGGGCTTAATATTTATAGCATAACACAACACACGTGAAATTAGTTTTGACTACGAGCACATGGCCGGATCGGCTTGGAAGATTTATATGTGATTATATATATACAAACACTTCCTTCGATTAAGGGCTAATTAATTAATTGATTAATTAATTTAAAACGTCATTAATTATTGCGTGCACGTCGTCGTACATGATGTCAGCGTGACCGAGACAAGTAGACAATTACTGAATGTACGCACCGCTCGATATTTAGTGTTAGAATATCTCACATCGGTTGGATAAAGGACCTCGGGTTCACATATAAGTTGGACAACCTTATCACCTTAACAAGGCCTTTTAAGGTGTATACTGGCCCAACTTTGACATGGTATCAGAGCAGGCCCAACACGATGTGGGGCCCCGGTCGATGGAATTTCCGACTGTGGGCACCCCTTCCGGCCACGAGTAATTCCGATGGAATTTCCGGCTTACTCGTGAGGGGGAGTGTTAGAATATCCCACATCGGTTGGATAAAGGACCTCGGGTTCACATATAAGTTGGACAACCTTATCACCTTAACAAGGCCACCTTTTAAGGTATATACTGGCCTAACTTTGACATTTAGGTACAAATTTGTGTCGATATTTGATCTCTCACCCCATTTGGGGTGTGAATTCGATCAAATTCGAATTTGGATCAGCGCAAATTGACTCTTAATTGAGGTGCCTTTTAAGGTGTATGCCTTTTAAGGTGTATACTGACGCAACTTTGACATTTAGGTACAAATTTGTGTCGATATTTGATCTCTCACCCCATTTGGGGTGTGAATTCGATCAAATTCGAATTTGGATCAGCGCAAATTGACTCTTAATTGAGGTGGAGACGAACATTGATGTTTAATTGCATTGTGTGGAACAATATATTATGAAAATCAAATTTCGTAATGTAGAAATAGTTTGTCATGCATGTGAGCACTTTATTTATATATTTCTTCCTACTTAAAGTAATAGTCACATTCCTTTTTAAATTACAAATTAAATATGTGACCATTACTTTGGACTTTGGGTGGAAGGGACTATATACATTTTTATCTAAGAGATCGAATTATGAAGTGAATAATTTTACGTGATTTCAGATGTTGAGATTCGATTTCAAGAGTCCTTGTTAATCGGCCACCTTGTAGGTCTAGTTGGTTCGCTATAAGCCTATAAGTTGCACGTGCTATATATTATGTCATGTCTTAGTAGATTAGTATTATAGTACTTTTTTAATTTCACAATTGTTTTTGCACAATTTTTGTTGTTTCATAACTAATTTGCACGTTTTAAAATGAATTTTTTCTTTAATTTAATCATCATATTGCACTTTTATATTTTCTACATACATTAATACTTTTAAAACCTACTTTTTTTATTTACATGTATGGAAATAAATATCCATTAAATTCAATTTAGATCTATTAAATTCAGTCCTTATAATATATAATTCAGCTAGCAATTGTCCGAGGTGTCGTATGTTTTCACCGTTTGATTTTTTTTGTTCACACCTATTATTAGATTAAATTTGTGTTCACACTGGTTATTATTAATTATTATTTTTAGCGTAATTAATTAGAATTTTTAGCGTAATTAATTGAAACAATTATTTTTTATTAATTAGCATGATTATTTATTTCTTTATATAATATAATTTTCATTTATATTTTTCTTAATATAATTTAATATTATTTTTAGCGTAATTAATTAGTGTAATTATTTTTAATTAATTAGGTTATTATTTGAAATTAATTATAATTTTTAACTTAATTAATTAGGTAAAATAATAATTAATTACAAATAATTGCCTAATTAATTTAGCGTAATTAATTAGATAATTATTATTTTTAATTAATTAGCTCAATTATTTTTAAGTAATTAATTAGATAATAATAATTTTTAATTAATTAGCTCAATTATTTTTAATTAATTAGCGTAATTATTTATTTCTTTATTTATATAATATAATTTACATTAATAATATTATTTTTAGTGTAATTAATTAGCGCAATTATTTTTAATTGATTAGTATAATTATTTCTTTCTTTCTTTATATAATATAATTTACATTTATAATTTTCTTAATATAATAAATATTATTTTTAGTGTAATTAATTAGCGTAATTGTTTTTAATTAATTAATATAATTATTTATTTTTTTATATAATATAATTTACATTTACAATCTCTTTAATATAATCTCCGTAAATATTGACTTTTGAAATATTCAAAATATAACATTTATTCCTTATTTATCTCCTTCAATTATGTTTATACTATTAAAATTAATTATTATGATAAGAGAGAATCTGCATTTGTTATTGATATATTTAATGGATAAATTAATTAATTTTTATTATACAAACAATAATAACGTAATTTACGAGAATTCAAATTAGTTATATTTAAAAATAATAAATATTATCAAACCCTACTTCAAATCGTTTCTATATAAAGACGTCATCTTCACTCACTCCCCTCACATTTATTTATTTTTGTGGAGAGCTCTATGTAAGTTTTATCTTTTTTTTTTGTTTTTTTGTATTTTTTGTAGCCTTTTCATTTCAGCTATTTTTTTTATTTATTAATGCTCACATTTATTTATTTTTGTGCAGAACTCTATTTAAGTTTTGTTGTTTTTTTGTTTTTTCTTATTTTTGCACTAACTCTAACTTTTAATTTCAGCTATTTTTTTTATTTGTTCATACTCACATTTATTTATTCAATTTTCATTTCAGCTATTTTTTTTTATTTATTCACTCACATTTATTTATTTTTGTGCAGAGCGTAAGTTTTGTTCTTTTTTTGTATTTTTTGTAGCTTTTTTTATTTTAACTATTTTTTTTATTTGTTTATGTTTACATTTATTTATTTTTGTGCAGAACTCTATTTAAGTTTTTTTGTTTTTTTTGTATTTTTTGCACTAGCTCTCACTTTTATTTTCAACTATTTTTTTTTTATTTGTTCATGCTCACTTTTATTTATTCAATTTTCATTTCAGCTATTTTTTTATTCATGCTCACATTTATTTATTTTTGTGCATGTAAGTTTTGTTGTTTTTTTGTTTTTTTTGTATTTTTGCACTAACTCTCACTTTTAATTTCAGCTATTTTTTTTATTTGTTCATGCTCACATTTATTTATTCAATTTTAATTTCAGCTATTTTTTTTATTTATTCATACTCACATTTATTTATTTTTGTGGAGAGATCTATGTAAGTTTTGCTCTTTTTTTTTTGTTTTTTTGTATTTTTTGTAGTCTTTTCATTTCAGATATTTTTTTTATTTGTTAATGATTACATTTATTTATTTTTGTGCAGAACTCTATAAAGTTTTTTATTTTTTTTGTTTTTTTGTATTTTTGCACTAACTATCACTTCTATTTTTTTTTATTTGTTCATTCTCAAATTTATTTATTAAATTTTCATTTCACCTATTTTATTTATTTATTTATGCTTGCATTTATTTATTTTTGTGCAGAGCTCTATGTAAGTTTTGTTTTTTTTTTGTTTTTTTGTATTTTTTGTAGTCTTTTTCATTTCAGTTATTTTTTTTATTTGTTAATGCTCACATTTATTTATTTTTTGTACAGTTTTATGTAAGTTTTGTTGTTTTTTTGTGTTTTTGTATTTTTTGGATTATCTCTCACTTTTAATTTAAAATATTTTTTTTATTTGTTAATACTCACGTTTATTTATTTAATTTTTATTTCAGCTATTTTTTTTATTTGTTTATGCTCACGTTTATTTATTTTTTTACAGAGCTCTATATATGTTTTGTTGTTTCTTAGTTGTTTTTGGTATTTTTTTGCAGCTAAGTATTCTTTTACTAATTTGATTTTAATAACTTTTGCAAGTAAGTCATTTTTTTTCAGACCTTTTGAATTTTTTACTCATTTTTTGTTTATTTTGTAGGTTTATTTATAACTATTTATTTTGTAGGTTTCATTATAAGTAAAATACTTTGTACAAATTGTGAAGTCATGAAAAAAGATCAAAACATTTAATTGCAAAAATTTTAAATAGATTCCAAGCTTTTATTTATGTTTCTTGATAAAATTAGAGTAGTTTGTGTTAATTTTATTTATGATTTAATTTACTCAATTTACTGTAATTTTAAAGTAGTTTATTTTCATTTTATTTATGATGTATTTTATCTATTTAATGTAATTAATGAAATTTACGCAATTTACAATAATTTTATTTTATTTTATTCTAATTTTGTTTATTTTGTAACTTATGCTATAATATTTTTATTTGTATTACTTACAAATATCACTAAAACATAATTAATTTATGTATTTTAGTTTGATCTTTTTTTATATATAAATAATAATAATAATTGTGATTTAATTAATTTATGTATTTTAATAAATTTATAAAATAAAATTTATTTTTAATTAGAGAAATCAAATAAATTTTTTATTATATGTGATTATAAATTATATATCAATTATATTATTAATTATGAGAATGGTAAATATATTTCTAGGTTTTAGGGTTTAATAAATTTAATGGCAACTAAAATTATATATTAATAATATTATTAATTATGAATATGTAAATGAGTAAATCTATTCCTTATTTTAAGCAACTAAATAAATTCAAAAGGTAAACTAAAATTATATATCAATAATATTATTAATTATGAGTATGGTAAATCTATTCCTTATTTCAAGCAATTAAATAAATTTAAAAGTTAGTTAATTGATTTGAGAATGAAATAATAATAATTCAATTTTTTATTAATTTACAATTAGTCCTCTATTTATATTAGAGCATTAAAATATCTCCGGCTTTATTCCTTATTTATCTCATACTTTAAACTAAATTAATATATTTTGATTTATTTAAATAAGTAATATTCAGAATATCACGTTTATTCCTTATTTATATCCTTTAATTACGTTTATTCTACTAAATAAATTTGTTTTTGTGATTCTTCATTCTTTCTCTATGTTATTGAATTTAATGTTTATAGACCTAAATACATTTTTTATTATATATGTGTAATAAATAAGTGATTTATAATTGTTATTATATTTAATGTAGGTTATTAAAATTTGCACAATTTTTAAAATCCATGAAAAACTTTACATCATTTTCCCCACGCAATCATTCAGAGTATGTCAATTATTGCAATTTTGTGTGCTATTTTTGTCAACGTGATCTTATTCGTCACACAAGTTTAAAATTTATCTACAAGTTCATGACGGAAAGCACTTCGCGAATTTTGTATTGATGAATGAAGTTGCATTATTTCTAAATCAGAAATCAGCTGATCGATTGGTTCTTTCAATCCTCTCGGTATTTAATTCTCTCCTACATATATATCAATTTTTTTATGTAATTTTATTTTTCTTTCATTTTATAACTGTATTTTTTATTATATTAATAAATTAATTAATAATGCAATGTATCTTTGTGTATACAAGGATAATGCCGACGATCATATTGGAACATCCTCGACTGAAAGTATAAACAAAGTAACTCCTGTGGTTGTATCATCTCTTAATGAAAACGAGTTTATGTTTAAGGTCAGCGTTGACGGAGACAATCTTTTAGGAAGATTATGTCGTTGCATTGTAGATATGCGAAATTTAGATTCTACATTATTATGGCTGCACAAGGAAAGATTAATCAATTCTTGATGATTCCTCGGATTATACGTCCAATGATGATGTCCTTTGAAGGATAAAGAATCATGCTTACTTAATTTCTTATTCTCTTACTATTTAATTTTATATAATTTATCTTTATAAATTCCTTAATTATAGTAAAGATTAACTTGAAAAATTTAAATTATTAAATAAATCATTTTCTAATATCTTCTATTAATATCTTCAGTTTATTTCTTATTTATCATATATTATTTATTTATTTACTTTATCTCTTAATAGATAATAATATTAAAATTAATTTGTATTAATCATTATATCAAGTAAATTAGGTTTGATTTAATTTAATTTACTATATTCTATTTTCATTAGTCAATTAAATTATAAAATTTCAACCAAAATATCTCGATTTGATCTTATAATTTGCAATTTTTATTCAATTAATTTTCAAAAAGTATAGAAAACTTAATTCAATTTTAATATCAATTTTCTAGAAAGAACGCGAAAATATGTTTGATTAAATGTGAGTTCTTAAATACCAACAAGTGTTCGAAACTATCAAACAATTAAGTTGAAGGTTGGTATTATTATAAACTTTTTTACTAAAATCTAAATATATTAATTAATATAGTAATATATATATATATATATATATATATAGACTTATTTTTCTTTAAGCAACAATTTATATAGTCATTTCATATTCTATTTATTGTATATAATATACGAATTAATTAAATGTTTTGACATTGTATATAGTTTTTGATACATGAACTGTTTCGTATTAGGTTGGGGTGACCGTTATACTATTGCGGAATATGGATGCCTCTGTCGGACTATGCAATGGTACTAGAATGACTATGCAATGGTACTAGGATGATTGTAACATTATTTGATAATTATATTATCCACGCGAAAAGTATTAAGAGGAAATAATTCTGGGAAAATAATTTTTAATACTCGAATTGCTCTGACGCCCTCGAATACCAAATTTCAGTTTGTTTTCCAACCAAGACAATTTTCGATTATGATATCGTATGCCATGACTATTAATAAGAGTCAAGGTCAATCGTTGACAAATGTTGGAATATTTTTGAAAAAACCAGTATTTACGCACGATAAATTGTAGTTGCCTAGAGTAACCAACACGACCTGAAGCTTCTGCTTTGTGACCAGCGTGGTTGTCTTATGAATAGAACAAATGTAGTCTATAAAGAATTATTTCATAATTTGTAATATGAATGTAATTTTATTTATTGTACTTTTCAATTAGATCATTTACTTAATATTTATTTGTTCATTATCAATATCTAAATCTAATATTAAGCCGAAAGAGCACTACTCCGACTAACAAATAGTTGAATTAAATACACGTGCATCGCACGGGTAGGAAGACTAGTTTAGTTGCACGGGTAGGAAGACTAGTTTAGTTCAAATTAATTAAGGTCAGTTCAGATTCATTAAGTTTCAGTTCAGTTCAGTTCAAATCCATTAAATTCAATTCTCTTAACTTATTTTTTTTTATTATTATTTCAATATTTTAAAATTAAATTAAATTTAATTTAATTTCAGTTCAATTACCTATCCAATTTAATTCAGTTTAGTTCAAATTTATTAATTTCAGTTTAAACATATTTAGTTCAATTCAGTTCAACAATTTCAATCCAAAAGAACAGGTTATAAAGCTCCTTAAAAATTATTTTATTTTTGGGAAAACGTAGTTTCTTATGCTTAACCCCTCTTAAAATGTGTATATACTATATACACATATTATATATTGTATAAAATAATCTCAGTTTTTTCTTTTGCTTTTTTTCAGCGGCTTGCGATAGCATGGCGTTTGATTACGTCATGCTATATAATAGTATCACTTAAGATGTTCGTGTTGGAAGTAGGCAAACATGTTTTAAATAATATACTACATTGATCGATCCCGTGAGTTTAGACTTGATTACATCGATCCCTTCAAATCAATAATAATAATAATTAACCACTAATTGTAATTAACTGATAATTAAACCAAGTTCCAAAGTGCAATTTGTATTAAAGAAAAGAAACTAATTAATTAATTAAGCCACAAATTTCTTGCGTAATTAATTAATATAGTTTTTTATTGTAAATAATTAATATATACTTTCTCCTTCCAATAAAAGATGCAATACTTTTTTTTTGTCATATAATAGTTGATACACTCTAAAAAAAAAGAAATAAATATTTTTCCTTGTTTATTTTAAATTCATATTTTATCTATTTTTCTTAAACTTTACTCACAACAAAAATACATTAAATTCTTTATTTTTGATCAAAAAGACAATTTTTTTTTAATCTATGTGCTAAAAAAAGTGTTGTATGTTTCATGAGTTAGAATGGGTAGTAATTAAAGAAAATAAACTAATTAATAAATTAAGCTACAAATTTCTTGCGTAATTAATTAATATAGTTTTTTTATTGTAAATAATTAATATATACTTTCTCCCTCCAATAAAAGACGCAATATTTTTTTTTTGTCCTATTATAGTTGATACACTCTAATAAAAAGAAATAAATATTTTTTCTTGTTTATTTTAAATTCATATTTTATCTATTTTCTTAAACTTTACTCACAACAAAAATACATTAAATTCTTTATTTTTGATCAAAAAGACAAAAAAAAAAAAAAAATTAATTTACATGCTAAAAAAAGTGTTGCATGTTTCATGAGTTAGAATGAGTAGTAATTAAAGAAAAGAAACTAATTAATAAATTAAGCTACCAACTTCTATTAATTGTGTAATTAATTAATTAATTTAGTTTTTATAGTAATTAATTATATACTTAATTAGTAGTACACATAATTTAAACAAAGCATTTTGGTTGTGCCCGTGATTTAGCTTTGCTACGGCAGCAGTTGGTACAGACACGTGACGTGTGCATGAGAACAGTACTGACGTCATGCTGCTCGTGAGTCGTGCCGTACTAATTTCGTGATGAGCTAGGGCTAGATTAAATGTCATTAATTAATTAACTTTTTTTTTTTCCATCATTATTATCCAGTTTTTAATACTCCTACACAGTACTAATTTCGTAACTTATTCAGAAATGTAAGATTAAGTTAAATTTATTTCAGTACAAATATTATAAGAAATGAAAAGTGTCATCGTCCGGTACACGTACGTGTAATAAAGCCTAACTGTATAAACCCATTAGTTTTATATTTATCAATGTATTGGGCTTTAGGTCATTAGCAATATTTTCTTATATTATTCTTTTTTTAGTTATGCTACACCTTGTGGTATAAAACAATGTATTGTAATTAACCTAGATGTACATCAATAATACATTTATTTCGCACTATTAAGTTTAATATGGTATCAGAGCATTAGGTTACTCTGAATCTTATTCAAATTTTTTTCCCTCTCCTTCCTTTTTTTTCTCTTCCTTTTTTTTTTCTCTGTTCTGCAATGACGGGATCCTCTGGATCTGAAAGTCACCCTGAAACTGCAAACCCTAAAAGCCCCTTTCACTCCCCTAATGAAGATCCTTCATCACCGTTCTATCTGCATCCCTCAGATCATGCCGGAATGAAAGTGATTTTCGAGACCTTCAATGGGGACAACTATGGCGCTTGGAAAAAATCCGTCCAGATGGCCCTTGATATCAAGAACAAATCTGGATTTCTCGACGGATCAATCCAGACCCCTCCATCTGATAACCCAATCCTCTTCACCGCCTGGTACAGAGTCAACGCCCTCCTTCTCTCTTGGATTACTTACTCTGTCTCGCCGGAAATCCGCACAACACTTCTCTCCTTCACCAACGCGAAGGAACTTTGGGATGAAATCCGAATCAGGTATGCCAAGAGTGATGGACCTAGGGTCTTTCAACTGGAGAAAAATCTCAGCACCATCTCACAAGGTTCACAGTCTCTTACCTCTTTTTACAACATGTTTAAAGGTTTATGGGACGAATACATAAACTTTCGATCAATTCCCATGTGTTCATGTGGTAATTGTAAGTGCAATATGTTGGAATAGGTGACCGGCGAGCCAACGGTTGGCCGAGCGGTTAACCGTATTCCGTTATATAACGGTTTATTTCGTTAATTAATGAAACCTATATTAATGGCATATACTATATCTACTCCCCATGTTGAATCATAGATATAGTCCTGAACAGTTACACATGTTGTATGAATTCGGTTTTGTGGAAACCGAGAGATAATTCTGTTAACGCAACGTAACTGGTCAAACTCAGTTCCTAGTCGATGGGTTACGCCAATAACAAGGATACCCGGCCTTTCCCCTTTGAGACTAGCACTTAGTGTATGTGGGCTAATCTCGAGCCTCGGTGTTGGGACATCGACATACTTGAGTGGGTGCTCACTGTTGATGAGTTCACTGAACCCCCTCTCCCTGGAATCTCTAAGTGGTTATCACTGATCGAGTAGAGAATTCCATAATATAGTTGTACACAATTAATCCTTAAGACCCAGACATCACCGTGACTTCATCAGAGGACTAGCTGTATCGTGACATGTCTCTGATTCCCTGGAAAGGGAGTAAGTCGAAAAAGGAGACAATGTTCGTGCAGTTCGAAATCTGATGTGAAGTCTGTGCATGGTAGTAGGGGATCTGATCGCTTGATATAGATCATGGATGTCCTGTGTGTTCTGATGGTTCGTAGTCCCGGAATCTCTGGCCAGAGTTGAATAGTGAGGTGATTAGAGAAATGTGTTTCTCTGAATCAATCACGAATGGATTTTACGAAACCTAGAACGTACGCACAGTTATCAAACTCAACAAGAGATCTCGATTAACCAATATCTCTAGTTTGATCGGGACATATGTATCGGAGGGATCGTACTGTACGCTAACTATATTACAAGGTTCTTGCAGGCACTTCATTTGTATCTAGGGAGTTAGTGAAGCGTGGCTGCTAGACGCTCGTCACTGATTCGTTGGGCACCGACTTGTTCGGAGATTAAATAATATGATTATTAATCTAAAACTCTTGGGAGTAGTTGAAATAAGAACAATATGTTGTTCGAATCACAATATGTTGTGAGCCCACGGCTAGTTATACACCTGAACCATTGAGGGTCACATTCTCGTGTAAACCGATCCTTGAATACGATCATGTATTAATTAACTGTTAATTAAGTACATATAGTCGGAGGTCAATATGATTGAATCCGAGATTCATAATTGTGATTATGAGTTGGAAATAATACTGAGCTAAAGAAAACGGACACGATGGTGTACACTTTCTATTTTGGGAAATTTCCCGATTTAGCAGTACCCCTGAAATGGGCTTTCCGATTTTGTGAAATTGGAAAATTTTATTTTTATCTCATATTGATGAGAAAATTAAAACGAGAAAGAAAATATAATCGTTATATTTTTCGGAGATGAAATTGATTGTCAATTTTGGAGAAACGTAATGACGGCTAATGTATTGGGCCGGCTAGGGTTAATGGATCCGATCCATTAGGGTTTGAGCCCAACAAGCTCCTTTCTTCACCTATAAAAGGAGCTCCATAGGCATGAGAATAAACACACCAAAGTGAAGAGCTCAAAACCCTAGCCTCACTTTCTCTCCTCTCCTTCTCCCTCTCGTCCGCCCCCTCGGCTCCTCCCTCGGAGGACCGCCGATCACCGGAGCCGCCGCCCGCCGCCGCCTAGTGCCGCCGCCGGCAGCCGCCTCCCCTCGCCGGAATCCGATTCCGGCACCGTTTTTCCGGCCCGTTTTTCCCGTCGTATTCTCCCTTACGTGTTTCTAGTGCAATACGTAAGTTGGATTACCTATACGAGGTGAAACCTGATTAGACGAGAGACGCCGAAGGAACGCCCGAGCACAGCCCGAGTCGCGCCCGTGCGCTCCAGCCGTGACACACGAGTCCAGCCGAGAGCCCCGCCACTCGCCCGGCTCTCCCCGCACACGACCCGTGCCGTCCCCGCGTCGCATCCGCGCGACTTCCGACGAACCTCGTTTCGTCCGATGAATCCCTGAGGTACTTACGATTAAATTTAGATTTAATTGTTTGCGTTAAATGTTTGCGCTATGTACTGTTAATGTTTGCGCTATGGGATTTTTAATTGATATAGAAAAATTAATTGTGATTAATTTAAATGTCAATTAAATTCAAATTGATTCGAATTAAATAATATGATTATCTTAATTGTCAATTTGACGCAAACTGATTATGTGGACATGTTTACGTAATTAATTATATATGTGTAATAAATTAATTTGATTAATTTAATTGCACAATTCAAGTTGATTAGAATTAAATAATATGATTATGTTAATTGTCAATCTGATGCAAATTAATTATGTGCGGATGTTTACATAAACTCAAGTTGATTAGAATTAAATAATAAGATTATGTTAATTGTCAATTTGACGCAAATTAATTATGTCTGTATGTTTACGTAATTAATTGTAATATATTAATATGATTAATATAATTGCGCAATAAGTAATATATTAATATGATTAATATAATTGCGCTAGAAGTAATTATTTTATATGATAATATAATTGCGCTAGAAACAATTAATTTATATGATAAATTTAATTGCGCTAGATTTAATTTATGTAGTATGGGATGCATGAATTAAATATTTAATTATTTGATAATTAAATTAAATGGTGAATTATTGATTCTATTAGATTTGAATTAAATCAATTAATGCATGTAATATTGAAAATGGGATTTTCAATAAAATAAAATAAAATAATGTAAAATGTTTACATTAATGAAAAACGGTTTTTCATAAAAATTTTTGTTTTCCGCTGCGTATACATGCACGATCCCCAACAGTGGTATCAGAGCGTAGGTTCTGAAATTGATTAATTGTCTATGAATATAATCGCCTAAAGCATGCTGTTTGTTGAATTGATTGATTTAATGTTGTTTAATTGGGACTTAGTTGTTTCTATTAAGATATTTATTTTTATCTAATAGATCCAAACAATGCCTAATTTGTTATCAAGTAACAATTCAATGTCGAACATGAATGCACCTCGGGGAGTGATTCATCTAGACTCGTTTTTGTTAAAACAAATTAGTGACATCGAGCCATATGATGGCATGATTCGATGGTCTGCTCGGCTCCCCCATTTATGGGAGATAGGGTCGCTCGCATGATGAATCGCTGGTTAGAAACCTCGAGTTTCACTTACGAGACATCACGTTTTGATTATTAAGATATTAATAAATTGAAATAGAAAGGAAGTATCAATATTTAATTTAGTGAAATTATTTATTGACCAATTAAATAATTGATTTAAATATTCGATCAACAAGGTGATAGATTAATTATTTGATTTAATTGTTAAATCAAGTTAATTAATAGAGCACCATTTAATTTGCATACCTCGTTTTAATTGTGATTAAATGCTATGTGAATTATGTGAGATATATATATTGTGATATATGTTATGATCGTATGTGCTCGTTAGGATGACCTATAGAGGACATAGTTGTTAAGAATCAACAATCGATCACTCACTTCATTCTCTCCTGAGAATGTATAACGATTATTCTGATGAGATAACCAATCCTATACTCCTCCATTCTCTCCCGAGAATGTATATCAAGCCTTAAAGGAGAACCGATGTGTCGTTCTTTCTCCTTTCCTTCTACCGACAATAAATTATGTGAAAGCCACTTACATGTAGTATGGTATGCCGTGTTAGCGGGGAGTACTGCTTGTGAGTTAAGCTGTAATTTATTGACATAAGATGGAGAGGTGTTAGCTACGATTCTTTTAAATGTGTGTGGTCGGATAGATTAACTATGGGCTTACACATGTTTACTGGAGTCCAACTTTCACTTCTCAGATCGGTAGGTCGGTCTTGACACATGGTTGACTTTGAAGGGTACGATTAACGTAGTTCATTGTCATGGTGAGGAAAAGTAATCTTTAGGGTCACATAGAGATGTGATTGAAAATGTTTCTACCTTTAGGTGAATGTAATCGGGCTAGATTAACTACGGGTTATATTCACGCTATTGGACCTAAAGCCCAACTAAGGAAAAACAAGTTTTCCCGTCTGTCTGCTAGAGGATAGCGGAATTCGAAAAATTTAGTGGGAGGCAATTAAATGATAAAGACCAAACATTTAATTGTAATCATTAATAACGAATTATCTCAATGTTAATCTTCTTAATATTTCTCAGTAATATTCTCTAAGATATCCCGTAACATCGATACTCGACCAATCCAAACTCACTGGTCCAAACCATTTGAATTGGAATCTCAATCTTGTGATTTAAAATGATGAGTGCCTCTATGTACTTGAGAATAGATTATTTGATAATCTCACTCAACCTTTGACTGCTGAGGAATGCCACTTATGAGAAGTGGATTTCTAGTTCTTATGAATCGTTCATTATGAACTACAACATGAACAAAGCTCGATCCTTCAATGGATAAGTTGTTCAAGATGTTGATCAAAGAGTCAACCATCAATACGAGAAATTTGTTCTCATTATTGCTTCTTCATGAAAGAAGTGTTCTTCTTGAAGAAAATGACGGAAATGGTTTCCGGTCTAAGTGTAAAGATGGATAAAGGTGATACTAGAAGGGCGACTAAGAACAAGGTCAACAAATGAGTTGATGACGCTTGCCATCGTTGTGTGAATAAAGGCCATAGGGCCATAACTGCTAAAATACCTTGGGCAGAAATGTTCTGACAAAGGTTCGTATTGGGTTATAGTTATTCTATTGTTTTGAACAATTGATTATTTGTTTCTTCTAAATTTAGAAACCTGCTATTAATAGAAATGTTCTATTATTAGATCTTACTTCTATATTTGATATAGAACGTAAAGGTTTTAATTTTGTTTTGGAAATCCGATTTCCTTTATACAAAATAAATCAAATATGATTTGCTAAAGACGATAAACAAATAAACAAGAATGAACTAAACCCAAATATCAGCAATGGATAGAAGTCAAAACCCCGCACAACTTTAACACGCTAGTTGAGTGTGTTGAAGATCTATTGGATTTGATCCAAACGGAGATGTGTGATCCACTAATGTGTTACTGGTAGGGGTGGTTTTCAACTACCAAATGTACTTATGAAGTACACGTCTCTAATTTTGAAGTGTTCAATAATTTTAGACATCAAAGTAGGAAACCAACTTGGTTGCTATATTACGATATGATCGTGGTAATAAATATTTAAGCACCAAGCTTATTGACTATATAAAAGAGAATATGATTCTCTGGCAATGGACTCCGTCTGGAACTCTTTAATTGTATTGAGTGTCCGAATGTTGGAATCAAACTTTGTTGGACATGGTTCGATCCACAAAAGGGTTCACCAAATTGCCGACGAAACTGTAAAAGTCCTGCACTTTTGACAGTCGTCCATTTGCTGAATAGTGTTACCACCAAAGCAGTTAAAACCACACCATATGAACTTGGGCACTCCCGTATCCTGCTTGCGTGAAGCGGCTAGTGGGAGATAAGTTGGATAGTGGATCCGGCTTATGCCATTTTGTGGGGTATCCTGAACATTCACAAGGATACCTGTTCTACTATATTTCTAAAACAAAATGTTTGTCTAAAGAAATGTTGCCTTCTTAGCGAAGAAGTTTCTATTCGATAGAAAAGGCAATATAGTAAATCTCGAAATAGTTCGAGAATATGAACCACACTATGAAGTTCAAACACAAGTACTTGGAGATGAACCAATTCAACAAACCACTGATATACCTCTTCATCTATCGGTTCGTAAATCCGAAAGTGTTCGGAAGGTACCTGATAGACTGTTCCAACTTGATAATGATCAAGATAAAGTTGACGATGGATATAATCCAATAAACTTCAACTGATTTGTATTGGATACGAATATGGGACATTGGCTTATTGCCATGAAATTCATAATGGACTGTATGTACTCCAACAAGGTTTGACCTTGGTAGATCCACCAAAGGGAATCGTTCCCAAAGGCTGCATATTGATCTATTAATTATGACGTGAGAGTATATATATAGAAAGGTGTGACCTTTTAAGCAAGGATGATGGCGAAAGAAGTTACTCAAAGACAATGTGTTGTTTATGAGGCAATCTTTCCATCAGTCGCTGTGCTTAAGTCCATTACAATTTTGCTGGCCATTTCTGCATAGTATGACTATGAGATATGGAAAATAGATATGAAGTCTACTTTCCTTGTGATATTATGGAAGAGTTGTAGCGCAGCCGGAAGGCTTCATATTTTCTGGAAAGGAGCAAAAGGTTTGCATACTCCAGCGATCCATTTATGGATTGAAACGAGCATCCCTAAAATGGAACATGTGTTTTAAATACAATAGTCAAATCGTTGACTTGGTATAAAACTTGAAGATACCTTGTATTCAAGAAGGTTAGTGGGAGCGCAGTGAAATTTAAGTGTTGTACGTTGATGACATACTAATCATAGGGATGATTGAGTGATGTTGCAGTCAACGAAAGCACGGTTATCCACAAGTTTCTCGAGTAAAGGATTTGAGGAGAGGCATCCTACGTATTGTGATACGTCACTATAGATATAGATCTAGAAGGATGCAATATCTTCTCAATCCTTGTACATAGAAACTGTTTCTGAAATGGTTTAGCATGGAAGAATCCTGAAGAGATTCTTGCCAATGTCCCATGGGGTTCATCTCTCGTAATTCGTGTGACTGTAATGTTGATGGAATTCGAGGAGATGAAATGGACAACACATATATCTCCGCACTAGGGAGCATTATGTATGGCATGCTGTGTACTAGACGTGATATTATAAATGTTGTGAGTGTCACAAGTGAATATCAGTCGAACCCAAGACCGGCTTATTTGAAGTCGTGAAGGACGAAATCCTTGAGTACTAGCAATCAAAAGCATTAAGGAATTGTTCTTAGTCTATGGGAGGTCCGAGCTGAATTTAGAGGTACTTACGAACTCTAGTTTTCAATCGGATGTGGATGACTAAAAGTCGATATCGGGATTCATATTCGAGCTTAGAGGTGGTGTCGTATGCTGGAATGGTTCCTGCAAACGACTAATGATTCTACCACGAGAACCTGAATATGTTGCAGCATCTAAAGCTGTAAAAGAGACTGTTTTGGACACGGAACTTTATCCAAATGTTGGTTATAATTCCGGACACAAATAATCAAGTAACTTGTACTGTGATTATACGGTGTCCTGTAGCGAATGCTAAGGAACCGAGATCTCATCAGAAGTCCAAACATGTACTTGAGAGAATATCATGTGATCTAAGAGATCAATGACAGAGGTGACGTCTGAGTCGAGAGTGTCACTTCGGAAGATAACTTTGTAGATCCCTGTACTAGGCCTTTATCTGAATATGTCCGCGAGAAACATCGAGGGTCGATGGGACTAAGATTCATGGATAGTTGGCTCTAGGTCAAGTGGGAGATTGTTGGAATAGGTGACCGGCGAGCCAACGGTTGGCCGAGCGGTTAACCGTATTCCGTTATATAACGGTTTATTTCGTTAATTAATGAAACCTATATTAATGGCATATACTATATCTACTCCCCATGTTGAATCATAGATATAGTCCTGAACAGTTACACATGTTGTATGAATTCGGTTTTGTGGAAACCGAGAGATAATTCTGTTAACGCAACGTAACTGGTCAAACTCAGTTCCTAGTCGATGGGTTACGCCAATAACAAGGATACCCGGCCTTTCCCCTTTGAGACTAGCACTTAGTGTATGTGGGCTAATCTCGAGCCTCGGTGTTGGGACATCGACATACTTGAGTGGGTGCTCACTGTTGATGAGTTCACTGAACCCCCTCTCCCTGGAATCTCTAAGTGGTTATCACTGATCGAGTAGAGAATTCCATAATATAGTTGTACACAATTAATCCTTAAGACCCAGACATCACCGTGACTTCATCAGAGGACTAGCTGTATCGTGACATGTCTCTGATTCCCTGGAAAGGGAGTAAGTCGAAAAAGGAGACAATGTTCGTGCAGTTCGAAATCTGATGTGAAGTCTGTGCATGGTAGTAGGGGATCTGATCGCTTGATATAGATCATGGATGTCCTGTGTGTTCTGATGGTTCGTAGTCCCGGAATCTCTGGCCAGAGTTGAATAGTGAGGTGATTAGAGAAATGTGTTTCTCTGAATCAATCACGAATGGATTTTACGAAACCTAGAACGTACGCACAGTTATCAAACTCAACAAGAGATCTCGATTAACCAATATCTCTAGTTTGATCGGGACATATGTATCGGAGGGATCGTACTGTACGCTAACTATATTACAAGGTTCTTGCAGGCACTTCATTTGTATCTAGGGAGTTAGTGAAGCGTGGCTGCTAGACGCTCGTCACTGATTCGTTGGGCACCGACTTGTTCGGAGATTAAATAATATGATTATTAATCTAAAACTCTTGGGAGTAGTTGAAATAAGAACAATATGTTGTTCGAATCACAATATGTTGTGAGCCCACGGCTAGTTATACACCTGAACCATTGAGGGTCACATTCTCGTGTAAACCGATCCTTGAATACGATCATGTATTAATTAACTGTTAATTAAGTACATATAGTCGGAGGTCAATATGATTGAATCCGAGATTCATAATTGTGATTATGAGTTGGAAATAATACTGAGCTAAAGAAAACGGACACGATGGTGTACACTTTCTATTTTGGGAAATTTCCCGATTTAGCAGTACCCCTGAAATGGGCTTTCCGATTTTGTGAAATTGGAAAATTTTATTTTTATCTCATATTGATGAGAAAATTAAAACGAGAAAGAAAATATAATCGTTATATTTTTCGGAGATGAAATTGATTGTCAATTTTGGAGAAACGTAATGACGGCTAATGTATTGGGCCGGCTAGGGTTAATGGATCCGATCCATTAGGGTTTGAGCCCAACAAGCTCCTTTCTTCACCTATAAAAGGAGCTCCATAGGCATGAGAATAAACACACCAAAGTGAAGAGCTCAAAACCCTAGCCTCACTTTCTCTCCTCTCCTTCTCCCTCTCGTCCGCCCCCTCGGCTCCTCCCTCGGAGGACCGCCGATCACCGGAGCCGCCGCCCGCCGCCGCCTAGTGCCGCCGCCGGCAGCCGCCTCCCCTCGCCGGAATCCGATTCCGGCACCGTTTTTCCGGCCCGTTTTTCCCGTCGTATTCTCCCTTACGTGTTTCTAGTGCAATACGTAAGTTGGATTACCTATACGAGGTGAAACCTGATTAGACGAGAGACGCCGAAGGAACGCCCGAGCACAGCCCGAGTCGCGCCCGTGCGCTCCAGCCGTGACACACGAGTCCAGCCGAGAGCCCCGCCACTCGCCCGGCTCTCCCCGCACACGACCCGTGCCGTCCCCGCGTCGCATCCGCGCGACTTCCGACGAACCTCGTTTCGTCCGATGAATCCCTGAGGTACTTACGATTAAATTTAGATTTAATTGTTTGCGTTAAATGTTTGCGCTATGTACTGTTAATGTTTGCGCTATGGGATTTTTAATTGATATAGAAAAATTAATTGTGATTAATTTAAATGTCAATTAAATTCAAATTGATTCGAATTAAATAATATGATTATCTTAATTGTCAATTTGACGCAAACTGATTATGTGGACATGTTTACGTAATTAATTATATATGTGTAATAAATTAATTTGATTAATTTAATTGCACAATTCAAGTTGATTAGAATTAAATAATATGATTATGTTAATTGTCAATCTGATGCAAATTAATTATGTGCGGATGTTTACATAAACTCAAGTTGATTAGAATTAAATAATAAGATTATGTTAATTGTCAATTTGACGCAAATTAATTATGTCTGTATGTTTACGTAATTAATTGTAATATATTAATATGATTAATATAATTGCGCAATAAGTAATATATTAATATGATTAATATAATTGCGCTAGAAGTAATTATTTTATATGATAATATAATTGCGCTAGAAATAATTAATTTATATGATAAATTTAATTGCGCTAGATTTAATTTATGTAGTATGGGATGCATGAATTAAATATTTAATTATTTGATAATTAAATTAAATGGTGAATTATTGATTCTATTAGATTTGAATTAAATCAATTAATGCATGTAATATTGAAAATGGGATTTTCAATAAAATAAAATAAAATAATGTAAAATGTTTACATTAATGAAAAACGGTTTTTCATAAAAATTTTTGTTTTCCGCTGCGTATACATGCACGATCCCCAACACAATATTGGTGCTACCCTTCTTGAGTTGCAACAAAAGGACTCTGTTCTCAAATTTTTTGTTGGACTCAATGACTCTTTTAGCCATGTTAGGAGCCAAATTCTTATGATGCAGCCTCTGCCACCACTCTCTACGGCCTACTCTATACTGAGGCAAGAAGAGAGCCAGAGATCCCTCAATCATCATCCCATGGGACTCATGAGCAGCTCCTCTTCAACTCCCATCAGCTCAGCCAATTTGGCCAAACCATATGCAAAGGACAAGCCACTCAAGTATACTGGTAAGTGTAATTTCTGTGGTTATACAGGTCATCCAGCTGAGAGATGCTTTCAACAACATGGCTACCCCAACCACTGGAAA
Source organism: Euphrasia confusa (assembly GCA_954870475.1). NCBI lineage: Eukaryota > Viridiplantae > Streptophyta > Magnoliopsida > Lamiales > Orobanchaceae > Euphrasia > Euphrasia confusa. The sequence continues at coordinate 37,156,302 of OX940956.1, read as the reverse complement.
GGGACCAAGGCAGCCAGAATAGCTCCAGGTCATATACCTCCCTCCCCACTCCACCAGAGCCTCCATGGACTATCAACAGCAAATCAAGTTTCCTCAGATACTGCCAAGGAAATGGATCTCTGTGACTCAGGCCTGTATGACAAGTTTCTGATGTTCATGAGGAACCAACCAACAGAACAGACCACAGTGCATCAAGCTGCTGTGGCCATGGAACTTCCTTCCTCTACCAGGTCTGGCAACTCACACACTTCCACTGGAAATGAAGGTATATCTAACTCTTTCTCTGTTTTAAGCACTAATGCTACTTGGATTCTTGATACTGGAGCATCAGATCATATGGTGAATTCACTTAGTTATTTTAGTAACTCTCCTGTCAAAATTAATTCTCAAGTACAGTTGCCCACTGGACATTGTACTAAAGCTACACACACAGGAACTGTGATCCTTAATGACTCTATAACCCTACACAATGTGCTATATGTTCCTGATTTCAAGTTCAATCTCATTTTTGTATCTCATTTAACAAGTACTGAGGGTATTTCTGTGAGTTTTGTGTCAAATTATTGTCTGCTGCAGGACCAAACAACCCACCAAACTATTGGCTATGCTGAAACTTTCAATGGCCTTTACCACTTAAAGCTGCAAGGATCCAGGACCCCTGCCTCAACAAATAAATCCCTGGTTTCTGCTACTAGTACTTCTATCTCTAATTCCTTACTCTGGCACTATAGACTGGGTCATACCCCATTTAATAAGCTTTCCATTATTCCTTCTTTGCATATGCAGAATGATAATAACATTAAACCTTGTGAAATTTGCCATTTTGCAAAACAAAAAAGAATTCATTTATCAGAAAGTGTTTCTCATGCTTCTGCTTGTTTTGATTTAATACACATGGACATTTGGGGACCTTTTAGAACTGAGTCTTATTCTGGTTACAAGTATTTCCTTACTATTGTAGATGATCATTCTAGATGTACTTGGTTATATTTAATGAAGAATAAATCAGAAACTAGGTCTCATATGCAAAATTTCTATACCATGGTTCTTACTCAGTTTGGTCATAAGATTAAATGTATAAGAACTGACAATGGCATGGAATTCTTATTTCCTGAATTTTACTTATCTAAAGGTATCATTCACCATACCTCTTGTGTTGAAACTGTTGGAATAGGTGACCGGCGAGCCAACGGTTGGCCGAGCGGTTAACCGTATTCCGTTATATAACGGTTTATTTCGTTAATTAATGAAACCTATATTAATGGCATATACTATATCTTCTCCCAATGTTGAATCATAGATATAGTCCTGTACAGTTACACATGTTGTATGAATTCGGTTTTGTGGAAACCGAGAGATAATTCTGTTAACGCAACGTAACTGGTCAAACTCAGTTCCTAGTCGATGGGTTACGCCAATAACAAGGATACCCGGCCTTTCCCCCTTGAGACTAGCACTTAGTGTATGTGGGCTAATCTCGAGCCTCGGTGTTGGGACATCGACATACTTGAGTGGGTGCTCACTGTTGATGAGTTCACTGAACCCCCTCTCCCTGGAATCTCTAAGTGGTTATCACTGATCGAGTAGAGAATTCCATAATATAGTTGTACACAATTAATCCTTAAGACCCAGACATCACCGTGACTTCATCAGAGGACTAGCTGTATCGTAACGTGTCTCTGATTCCCTGGAAAGGGAGTAAGTCGAAAAAGGAGACAATGTTCGTGCAGTTCGAAATCTGATGTGAAGTCTGTGCATGGTAGTAGGGGATCTGATCGCTTGATATAGATCATGGATGTCCTGTGTGTTCTGATGGTTCGTAGTCCCGGAATCTCTGGCCAGAGTTGAATAGTGAGGTGATTAGAGAAATGTGTTTCTCTGAATCAATCACGAATGGATTTTACGAAACCTAGAACGTACGCACAGTTATCAAACTCAACAAGAGATCTCGATTAACCAATATCTCTAGTTTGATCGGGACATATGTATCGGAGGGATCGTACTGTACGCTAACTATATTACAAGGTTCTTGCAGGCACTTCATTTGTATCTAGGGAATTAGTGAAGCGTGGCTGCTAGACGCTCGTCACTCATTCGTTGGGCACCGACTTGTTCGGAGATTAAATAATATGATTATTAATCTAAAACTCTTGGGAGTAGTTGAAATAAGAACAATATGTTGTTCGAATCACAATATGTTGTGAGCCCACGGCTAGTTATACACCTGAACCATTGAGGGTCACATTCTCGTGTAAACCGATCCTTGAATACGATCATGTATTAATTAACTGTTAATTAAGTACATATAGTCGGAGGTCAATATGATTGAATCCGAGATTCATAATTGTGATTATGAGTTGGAAATAATAATGAGCTAAAGAAAACGGACACGATGGTGTACAGTTTCTATTTTGGGAAATTTCCCGATTTAGCAGTACCCCTGAAATGGGCTTTCCGATTTTGTGAAATTGGAAATTTTTATTTTTGTCTCATATTGATGAGAAAATTAAAACGAGAAAGAAAATATAATCGTTATATTTTTCGGAGATGAAATTGATTGTCAATTTTGGAGAAACGTAATGACGGCTAATGTATTGGGCCGGCTAGGGTTAATGGATCCGATCCATTAGGGTTTGAGCCCAACAAGCTCCTTTCTTCACCTATAAAAGGAGCTCCATAGGCTTGAGAATTAACACACCAAAGTGAAGAGCTCAAAACCCTAGCCTCACTTTCTCTCCTCTCCTCTCTCCCTCTCGTCCGCCCCCTCGGCCCCTCCCTCGGAGGACCGCCGACAACCGGAGCCGCCGCCCGCCGCCGCCTAGTGCCGCCGCCGGCAGCCGCCTCCCCTCGCCGAAATCCGATTCCGGCACCGTTTTTCCGGCCCGTTTTTCCCGTCGTATTCTCCCTTACGTGTTTCTAGTGCAATACGTAAGTTGGATTACCTATACGAGGTGAAACCTGATTAGACGAGAGACGCCGAAGGAACGCCCGAGCACAGCCCGAGTCGCGCCCGTGCGCTCCAGCCGTGACACACGAGTCCAGCCGAGAGCCCCGCCACTCGCCCGGCTCTCCCCGCACACGACCCGTGCCGTCCCCGCGTCGCATCCGCGCGACTTCCGACGAACCTAGTTTCGTCCGATGAATCCCTGAGGTACTTACGATTAAATTTAGATTTAATTGTTTGCGTTAAATGTTTGCGCTATGTACTGTTAATGTTTGCGCTATGGGATTTTTAATTGATATAGAAAAATTAATTGTGATTAATTTAAATGTCAATTAAATTCAAATTGATTCGAATTAAATAATATGATTATCTTAATTGTCAATTTGACGCAAACTGATTATGTGCAGATGTTTACGTAATTAATTATAAATGTGTAATTAATTAATTTGATTAATTTAATTGCACAATTCAAGTTGATTAGAATTAAATAATATGATTATATTAATTGTCAATCTGATACAAATTAATTATGTGCGGATGTTTACATAAACTCATTGATTAGAATTAAATAATAAGATTATGTTAATTGTCAATTTGACGCAAATTAATTATGTCTCCAAGTTTGCGTAATTAATCATAATATATTAATATGATTAATATAATTGCGCTATATAATATATTAATATGATTAATATAATTGCGCTATAAGTAATATATTAATATGATTAATATAGTTTCGCTAGAAGTAATTAATTTATATGATAAATTTAATTGCGCTAGATTTAATTTATGTAGTATGGGATGCATGAATTAAATATTTAATTATTTGATAATTAAATTAAATGGTGAATTATTGATTCTAATAGATTTGAATTAAATCAATTAATGCATGTAATATTGAAAATATGATTTTCAATAAAATAAAATAAATATAATGTAAAATGTTTACATTAATGAAAAACGGTTTTTCATAAAATTTTTGTTTTCCGCTGCGTATACATGCACGATCCCCAACAGTGGTATCAGAGCGTAGGTTCTGAAATTGATTAATTGTCTATGAATTTAATCGCCTTAAGCATGCTGTTTGTTGAATTGATTGATTTAATGTTGTTTAATTGGGACTTAGTTGTTTCTATTAAGATATTTATTTTTATCTAATAGATTGAAACAATGCCTAATTTGTTATCAAGTAACAATTCAATGTCGAACATGAATGCACCTCGGGGAGTGATTCATCTAGACTTGTTTTTGTTAAAACAAATTAGAGACATCGAGCCATATGATGGCATGATTCGATGGTCTGCTCGGCTCCCCATTTATGGGAGATAGGGTCGCTCGCATGATGAATCGCTGGTTAGAAACCTCGAGTTTCACTTACGAGACATCACGTTTTGATTATTAAGATATTAATAAATTGAAATAGAAAGGAAGTATCAATATTTAATTTAGTGAAATTATTAATTGACCAATTAAATAATTGATTTAAATATTCGATCAACAAGGTGATAGATTAATTATTTGATTTAATTGTTAAATCAAGTTAATTAATAGAGCACCATTTAATTTGCATACCTCGTTTTAATTGTGATTAAATGCTATGTGAATTATGTGAGATATATATATTGTGATATATGTTATGATCGTATGTGCTCGTTAGGATGACCTATAGAGGACATAGTTGTTAAGAATCAACAATCGATCACTCACTTCATTCTCTCCTGAGAATGTATAACGATTATTCTGATGAGATAACCAATCCTATACTCCTCCATTCTCTCCCGAGAATGTATATCAAGCCTTAAAGGAGAACCGATGTGTCGTTCTTTCTCCTTTCCTTCTACCGACAATAAATTATGTGAAAGCCACTTACAAGTAGTATGGTATGCCGTGTTAGCGGGGAGTACTGCTTGTGAGTTAAGCTGTAATTTATTGACATAAGATGGAGAGGTGTTAGCTACGATTCTTTTAAATATGTGTGGTCGGATAGATTAACTATGGGCTTACACATGTTTACTGGAGTCCAACTTTCACTTCTCACATCGGTAGGTCGGTCTTGACACATGGTTGACTTTGAAGGGTACGATTAACGTAGTTCATTGTCATGGTGAGGAAAAGTAATCTTTAGGGTCACATAGAGATGTGATTGAAAATGTTTCTACCTTTAGGTGAATGTAATCGGGCTAGATTAACTACGGGTTATATTCACGCTATTGGACCTAAAGCCCAACTAAGGAAAAATAAGTTTTCCCGTCTGTCTGCTAGAGGATAGCGGAATTCGAAAAAGTTAGTGGGAGGCAATTAAATAATAAAGACCAAACATTTAATTGTAATCATTAATAACGAATTATCTCAATGTTAATCTTCTTAATATTTCTCAGTAATATTCTCTAAGATATCCCGTAACATCGATACTCGACCAATCAAAACTCACTGGCCCAAACCATTTGAATTGGAATCTCAATCTTGTGATTTAAAATGATGAGTGCCTCTATGTACTTGAGAATAGATTATTTGATAATCTCACTCAACCTTTGACTGCTGAGGAATGCCACTTATGAGAAGTGGATTTCTAGTTCTTATGAATCGTTCATTATGAACTACAACATGAACAAAGCTCGATCCTTCAATGGATAAGTTGTTCAAGATGTTGATCAAAGAGTCAACCATCAATACGAGAAATTTGTTCTCATTATTGCTTCTTCATGAAAGAAGTGTTCTTCTTGAAGAAAATGACGGAAATGGTTTCCGGTCTAAGCATAAAGATGGATAAAGGTGATACTAGAAGGGCGACTAAGAACAAGGTCAACAAATGAGTTGATGACGCTTGCCATCGTTGTGTGAATAAAGGCCATAGGGCCATAACTGCTAAAATGCCTTGGGCAGAAATGTTCTGACAAAGGTTCGTATTGGGTTATAGTTTTGAACAATTGATTATTTGTTTCGTCTAATTTTAGAAACCTATTATTAATAGAAATGTTCTATTATTAGATCTTACTTCTATATTTGATATAGAAGGTAAAGGTTTTAATTTTGTTTTGGAAATCCGATTTCCTTCATACAAAAGAAAGCAAATATGATTTGCTAAAGACGATAAACAAATAAACAAGAATGAACTAAACCCAAATATCAGCAATGGATAGAAGTCAAAACCCCGCACAACTTTAGCACGCTAGTTGAGTGTGTTGAAGATCTATTGGATTTGATCCAAACGGAAATAATGTGTTACTGGTGGGGGCGGTTTTCAACTACCAAATGTACTTGTGAAGTACACGTCTCTAATTTTGAAGTGTTCAATAATTTTAGACATCAAAGTAGGAAACCAACTTGGTTGCTATATTACGATATGATCGTGGTAATAAATATTTAAGCACCAAGCTTATTGACTATCTAAAAGAGAATACGATTCTCTGGCAATGGACTCCGTCTGGAACTCTTTAATTGTATTGAGTGTCCGAATGTTGGAATCAAACTTTGTTGGACATGGTTCGATCCACAAAGGGGTTCACCAAATTGCCGACGAAACTGTAAAAGTCCTGCACTTTTGACAGTCGTCCATTTGCTGAATAGTGTTACCACCAAAGCAGTTAAAACCACACCATATGAACTTGGGCACTCCCGTATCCTGCTTGCGTGAAGCGGCTAGTGGGAGATAAGTTTGATAGTGGATCCGGCTTATGCCATTTTGTGGGGTATCCTGAACATTCACAGGGATACCTGTTCTACTATATTTCTAAAACAAAATGTTTGTTTAAAGAAATGTTGCCTTCTTAGAGAAGAAGTTTCTATTCGATAGAAAAGGCAATATAGTAAATCTCGAAATAGTTCGAGAATATGAACCACACTATGAAGTTCAAACACAAGTACTTGGAGATGAACCAATTCAACAAACCACTGATATACCTCTTCATCTATCGGTTCGTAAATCCGAAAGTGTTCGGAAGGTACCTGGTAGACGGTTCCAACTTGATAATGATCAAGATAAAGTTGACGATGGATATGATCCAATAAACTTCAACTGGTTCGTATTAGATATGAATATGGGACATTGGCTTATTGCCATGAAATTCATAATGGACTGTATGTACTCCAACAAGGTTTGACCTTGGTAGATCCACCAAAGGGAATCGTTCCTAAAGGCTGCATATTGATCTATTAATTATGACGTGAGAGTATATATATAGAAAGGTGTGACCTTTAAAGCAAGGATGATGGCGAAAGAAGTTACTCAAAGACAATGTGTTGTTTATGAGGCAATCTTTCCATCAGTCGCTGTGCTTAAGTCCATTACAATTTTGCTGGCCATTTCTGCATAGTATGACTATGAGATATGGAAAATAGATATGAAGTCTACTTTCCTTAAATGTGATCTTATGGAAGAGTTGTAGCGCAGCCGGAAGGCTTCATATTTTCTGGAAAGGAGCAAAAGGTTTGCATACTCCAGCGATCCATTTATGGATTGAAACGAGCATCCCTAAAATGGAACATGTGTTTTAAATACAATAGTCAAAACGTTGACTTGGTATAAAACTTAAAGGTACCTTGTATTCAAGAAGGTTAGTGGGAGCGCAGTGAAATTTAAGTGTTGTACGTTGATGACATACTAATCATAGGGATGATTGAGTGATGTTGTAGTCAACGAAAGCACGGTTATCCACACGTTTCTCGAATAAAGGATTTGAGCAGAGGCATCCTACGTATTGTGATACGTCACTATAGATATAGATCTAGAAGGATGCAAAATATTCTCAATCCTTGTACATAGAAACTGTTTCTGAAATGGTTTAGCATGGAAGAATCCTGAAGAGATTCTTGCCAATGTCCCATGGGGTTCATCTCTCGTAATTCGTATGACTGTAATGTTGATGGAATTCGAGGAGATGAAATGGACAACACATATATCTCCGCACTAGGGAGCATTATGTATGGCATGCTGTGTACTAGACGTGATATTATAAATGTTGTGAGTGTCACAAGTGAATATCAGTCGAACCCAAGACCGGCTTATTTGAAGTCGTGAAGGACGAAATCCTTGAGCACTAGCAATCAAAAGCATTAAGGAATTGTTCTTAGTCTATGGGAGGTCCGAGTTGAATTTAGAGGTACTTACGGACTCTAGTTTTCAATCGGATGTGGATGACTAAAAGTCGATATCGGGATTCATATTCGAGCTTAGAGGTGGTGTCGTATGCTGGAATGGTTCCTGCAAATGACTAATGATTCTACCACGAGAACCTGAATATGTTGCAGCATCTAAAGCTGTAAAAGAGACTGTTTTGGACACGGAACTTTATCCAAATGTTGGTTATAATTCCGGACGCAAATAATCAAGTAACTTGTACTGTGATTATACGGTGTCCTGTAGCGAATGCTAAGGAACCGAGATCTCATCAGAAGTCTAAACATGTACTTGAGAGAATATCATGTGATCTAAGAGATCAATGACAGAGGTGACATCTGAGTCGAGAGTGTCACTTCGGAAGATAACTTTGTAGATCCCTGTACTAGGCCTTTATCTGAATATGTCCGCGAGAAACATCGAGGGTCGATGGGACTAAGATTCATGGATAGTTGGCTCTAGGTCAAGTGGGAGATTGTTGGAATAGGTGACCGGCGAGCCAACGGTTGGCCGAGCGGTTAACCGTATTCCGTTATATAACGGTTTATTTCGTTAATTAATGAAACCTATATTAATGGCATATACTATATCTTCTCCCAATGTTGAATCATAGATATAGTCCTGTACAGTTACACATGTTGTATGAATTCGGTTTTGTGGAAACCGAGAGATAATTCTGTTAACGCAACGTAACTGGTCAAACTCAGTTCCTAGTCGATGGGTTACGCCAATAACAAGGATACCCGGCCTTTCCCCCTTGAGACTAGCACTTAGTGTATGTGGGCTAATCTCGAGCCTCGGTGTTGGGACATCGACATACTTGAGTGGGTGCTCACTGTTGATGAGTTCACTGAACCCCCTCTCCCTGGAATCTCTAAGTGGTTATCACTGATCGAGTAGAGAATTCCATAATATAGTTGTACACAATTAATCCTTAAGACCCAGACATCACCGTGACTTCATCAGAGGACTAGCTGTATCGTAACGTGTCTCTGATTCCCTGGAAAGGGAGTAAGTCGAAAAAGGAGACAATGTTCGTGCAGTTCGAAATCTGATGTGAAGTCTGTGCATGGTAGTAGGGGATCTGATCGCTTGATATAGATCATGGATGTCCTGTGTGTTCTGATGGTTCGTAGTCCCGGAATCTCTGGCCAGAGTTGAATAGTGAGGTGATTAGAGAAATGTGTTTCTCTGAATCAATCACGAATGGATTTTACGAAACCTAGAACGTACGCACAGTTATCAAACTCAACAAGAGATCTCGATTAACCAATATCTCTAGTTTGATCGGGACATATGTATCGGAGGGATCGTACTGTACGCTAACTATATTACAAGGTTCTTGCAGGCACTTCATTTGTATCTAGGGAATTAGTGAAGCGTGGCTGCTAGACGCTCGTCACTCATTCGTTGGGCACCGACTTGTTCGGAGATTAAATAATATGATTATTAATCTAAAACTCTTGGGAGTAGTTGAAATAAGAACAATATGTTGTTCGAATCACAATATGTTGTGAGCCCACGGCTAGTTATACACCTGAACCATTGAGGGTCACATTCTCGTGTAAACCGATCCTTGAATACGATCATGTATTAATTAACTGTTAATTAAGTACATATAGTCGGAGGTCAATATGATTGAATCCGAGATTCATAATTGTGATTATGAGTTGGAAATAATAATGAGCTAAAGAAAACGGACACGATGGTGTACAGTTTCTATTTTGGGAAATTTCCCGATTTAGCAGTACCCCTGAAATGGGCTTTCCGATTTTGTGAAATTGGAAATTTTTATTTTTGTCTCATATTGATGAGAAAATTAAAACGAGAAAGAAAATATAATCGTTATATTTTTCGGAGATGAAATTGATTGTCAATTTTGGAGAAACGTAATGACGGCTAATGTATTGGGCCGGCTAGGGTTAATGGATCCGATCCATTAGGGTTTGAGCCCAACAAGCTCCTTTCTTCACCTATAAAAGGAGCTCCATAGGCTTGAGAATTAACACACCAAAGTGAAGAGCTCAAAACCCTAGCCTCACTTTCTCTCCTCTCCTCTCTCCCTCTCGTCCGCCCCCTCGGCCCCTCCCTCGGAGGACCGCCGACAACCGGAGCCGCCGCCCGCCGCCGCCTAGTGCCGCCGCCGGCAGCCGCCTCCCCTCGCCGAAATCCGATTCCGGCACCGTTTTTCCGGCCCGTTTTTCCCGTCGTATTCTCCCTTACGTGTTTCTAGTGCAATACGTAAGTTGGATTACCTATACGAGGTGAAACCTGATTAGACGAGAGACGCCGAAGGAACGCCCGAGCACAGCCCGAGTCGCGCCCGTGCGCTCCAGCCGTGACACACGAGTCCAGCCGAGAGCCCCGCCACTCGCCCGGCTCTCCCCGCACACGACCCGTGCCGTCCCCGCGTCGCATCCGCGCGACTTCCGACGAACCTAGTTTCGTCCGATGAATCCCTGAGGTACTTACGATTAAATTTAGATTTAATTGTTTGCGTTAAATGTTTGCGCTATGTACTGTTAATGTTTGCGCTATGGGATTTTTAATTGATATAGAAAAATTAATTGTGATTAATTTAAATGTCAATTAAATTCAAATTGATTCGAATTAAATAATATGATTATCTTAATTGTCAATTTGACGCAAACTGATTATGTGCACATGTTTACGTAATTAATTATAAATGTGTAATTAATTAATTTGATTAATTTAATTGCACAATTCAAGTTGATTAGAATTAAATAATATGATTATATTAATTGTCAATCTGATGCAAATTAATTATGTGCGGATGTTTACATAAACTCATTGATTAGAATTAAATAATAAGATTATGTTAATTGTCAATTTGACGCAAATTAATTATGTCTCAAGTTTGCGTAATTAATCATAATATATTAATATGATTAATATAATTGCGCTATATAATATATTAATATGATTAATATAATTGCGCTATAAGTAATATATTAATATGATTAATATAGTTTCGCTAGAAGTAATTAATTTATATGATAAATTTAATTGCGCTAGATTTAATTTATGTAGTATGGGATGCATGAATTAAATATTTAATTATTTGATAATTAAATTAAATGGTGAATTATTGATTCTAATAGATTTGAATTAAATCAATTAATGCATGTAATATTGAAAATATGATTTTCAATAAAATAAAATAAATATAATGTAAAATGTTTACATTAATGAAAAACGGTTTTTCATAAAATTTTTGTTTTCCGCTGCGTATACATGCACGATCCCCAACAGAAACACCACAACAAAATGGTAGAGTAGAAAGAAAACACCAACATCTACTCCAAGTGGCTAGGGCACTGCTTTTTCAATCTTGTTTACCTCTTACTTTTTGGGCTGATTGTGTTCAAACTGCAGCACATGTCATAAATAGAACACATTCTGCACTTTTGAAAAATAAAAGCCCTTTTGAAATACTCTATGGTAAGCCTCCTGACTATTCCCATCTAAAAGTGTTTGGATGTTTATGTTATGTCTCTACTCTCACAACAGAGAGACACAAGTTCAACAGCAGGGCATCAAAATGTGTGTTTCTTGGATATGAGTTTGGCACCAAAGGTTACAAACTGTATGATCTCTCTACTCATAAAATTTCAATTTCTATTCATGTTAAATTTTATGAACTAATATTTCCATTCCAGAAAGATAATGATGATAATGGTTTTCAAAACTCTCAGCTTTCCAAAAACCTATCTGAATCTACTAGCACTCTGGATCAATATGATATTTTTTGGCAGGATAACACAACACCACTACACACTGCCAACTTAGATTCTAATCCTAACACAGAATCTCCTGAAAGGACTACTTTATCACCTACTGCATCCCCATCTAACCTTGACTCTAGTATTGCAGGTACCTCTCCATCTCCCATTGTACTACCTGCCTCAACCACTGTTGCCCCTGAGACCAGAAAATCATCCAGAACTAGAAGAACTCCAGCTCACCTAGCAGCCTATGAGCTCCAAGGAACATCTCATTCAACTTCAGAAGCTTTTTCAGCTTCAAAAACAGTGAAGTATCCCATCTCTTCTTATGTTGGAAATAAATATTTGCCTGCTAATTGTCAAGCCTTTTCTGCTGCTATTTCTCTATTATCTGAACCAAAAAGTTATTCTCAAGCTATTAAAAATCCAGAATGGACACATGCCATGAAATTAGAACTTCAGGCTCTTGAAAATAACAATACTTGGGAACTTGTTGACCTACCTATAGGAATGCATGCTATAGGATGTAAATGGGTATATAAAACTAAACTTAAATCAGATGGAAGCCTTGAAAGATATAAAGCTAGACTAGTTGCAAAAGGCTATACACAGGAAGAGGGAATTGATTACTTTGAAACCTTTTCTCCTGTGGTCAAATTAACAACAGTTAGAGTCTTGTTATCTATTGCTTCTTCTGAAAATTGGTATCTTAAACAACTAGATGTTAACAATGCCTTCTTACATGGTGACTTAGATGAAGTTATTTATATGACTCCCCCTCCTGGATATTGTGCTCCCACTGATAACGGAGTTTGTAAATTACTCAAAAGTCTCTATGGCCTGAAACAAGCTTCTAGGCAATGGTTTCACAAATTAACTACTTCTTTGATTGCTTTTGGTTATGTTCAATCTGCTGCTGATTCATCACTTTTTATAAAGAAAACCACTTCTGCCATTAATGCTTTATTAGTTTATGTTGATGATATCATAGTGGCTGGAAATAACTTAACTGAAATAAATGCTGTGAAACAACATTTGCATGATCAATTTACCATCAAAGATTTAGGTGATCTCAAATATATTCTTGGCATTGAGGTTATAAGAAATTCTGAAGGACTTTACTTATGTCAAAAACAATACTGCCTAGACATTCTTTCTGAAACTGGTTATTTACATTGCAAACCTTCTAAAAGTCCAATGGAATGCAATTCAAAACTTTCAAAGGATCTTGGAACACCACTTTCTGACCCCAAACCTTACAGAACTTTGATTGGAAAATTACTTTACTTAACTGTCACTAGACCTGATCTTTCTTTTTGTATTCAATCCCTTAGTCAATATTTATCATGTCCCACTGATGCTCACATGACTGCAGCCCACAGAGTACTTAGGTACTTGAAGTACACTGCAGGGCAAGGCCTTTTTTACAACTGCAATTCTAACCTTACTCTCACAGGATACACAGATTCTGATTGGGCAGGATGTGTTGATACAAGAAGAAGTGTTTCAGGCTACTGCTTCCTCTTAGGCAACTCCTTAATCTCCTGGAAATCCAAAAGGCAACCAGTTGTCAGCAGATCCTCCACAGAAGCTGAATACAGAGCTGCTGCAAACACCATCTGTGAAGGGCAATGGCTTCTCTATCTACTTGCTGATTTTAATATCTGTCCATCTCCTGTCAAGATCTTCACTGATAGCATGTCTACATACTACTTAGCCCACAACCCTGTTCAACACCAAAGAACCAAGCACATTGAACTTGATTGCCACCTCATCAGGGAAAAGATCACACAAAGCATCTTTCAACTACAACATGTCCCTACTTCTCTCCAGTTGGCTGATGCATTCACCAAACCATTGTCAGCCCCATGCTACCAAGATTTGCAATCCAAGTTGAACTTGAAGAACCTCCATGTTCCACTTGCGTGGGGGGGGGGGGGGGGGGGTAATAAAGCCCAACTGTATAAACCCATTAGTCTTATATTTATCAATGTATTGGGCTTTAGGTCATTAGCAATATTTCCTTATATTATTCTTTCCTTAGTTATGTTACACCTTGTAGTATAAAACAATGTATTGTAATTAACCTAGATGTACATCAATAATACAATTATTCCGCACTCTTAAGTTTAATACTATGGGTTAGAATCGCCTCAAAAAAATGGTTGTTTGCCTTTTTGACTTATTTAAAATTTCCACATATTTATTCAGAAAATACCTTAACTAAGTAAGTATTTTTGCGTAGATTAATGCTGATATATCTAGAAGGGGTCTATATAGTAAATTAGCAAAGAAAGAAAGTTATACAAAAACTAAAATTTAGTATTTTGTTTTTTTGTCAACATGAGGGACGTCTTTTCTTTTTATTTTTAATTCGGAAAACATAATAATATTAGTATATTTAGTTATTTTAGTAACTCTCCTGTCATAACTAATGGGTACGTCAATTGTGAATTAATATGAAAGTCGAGAATTTACATCATCAGTATTTCCATATTAGTTCGTGCTCGTTAATTTAAGGTTAAAGTTTCACAACCCCATTTCCGAGGACATTTATTTGGACTAAATTAAATTAACTTATGCATATTCTCACAACAAACAAAGTTTATATTTTTTTGAAGTCCATCGTGCTAAACTAATTTATTATTAATTAATTATAGTATGATATATCATACAATACATACTTCTTCCGTTTTTATAATAAAAAGGACATTTTATAGAATGTATTTTTGTAATCATTTCACATCAAAAATTTAAAATTCAGATAATTCAGTTTTTGAAAAAATTGGGCATGAGAGAAATTGAACCCAAGTCTATAAACTTATATCAATACCACTACACTAGGGTAGTTAAAATGACATTGAAAACAATGTTGATTATATATACTTATTCATTTTATGACAATGTTAAGTTACAAAATTATTCCTACAAAATAAATAATATCAAAATAATAATTAAAATATAATTTTCTTTTATTTATTTGTTTAGAAAATATTATACTATTATTATTATTAATAAATTTATTCAAATATTTGTTATAAGTATAAAAATAATTAATATAAACAAAAGAAATACTATATTCTGTAGATATTGTTTTAATACATCCGTTTCAACTAAATATGCTCTGGTTGATTGACATGTAAATTAATAAAAATGATATTGTAATTTTTAATTTTTTATCATAAAATGGATGATAAAATTAATTTTTAAGATAAATAAATAAAGTAGTCATGACATAATTCCAAATTTACTTTATACTATTTTTTTTTTCTTTTTCTTATTCAATTAAAAATATGATTTATTAAGTATATAGTAGGTAAAAATAATACTATTATTTATAAATATTTATATTTTATTTTTTTATTTAATTGCTTTTTTTTTAACCTGAATACCAAAATATGTAGTAGTATTTTAAATTAAAATATTAGTATATTTTTATTTTTATTTCATAATAAAAACATAATAATATTAGTATATTTTTACTTTATTTCATAATACCAAAATAGTTTACTACGGAGTACTACTTTTGAAAAATATTTCACCCAGTAATTTATACAGAAAGTTATAACCATTCCCAAATATTTTTTCTGTAATTTAGAAATTTGTTAGCTATACTCTAGCTCATCAAAATGTTAAAGAAAGAGTAAGGAGCTGCTTATATTGTCCTCAACTGAAACAGAGATTATAAATGTGACTACCAAATGGTACAGTTTCTTTGGATCAGTGTCACGGCAAATTAAGCGACTTTCACATCCAGTGCAAGATGATGAGGTGCACAAATCGTAAGAACAACAACAAAAAACAACGAAAAGTAGTCTTTAAAAGCCTCGATACCGCAAAACACAATCAATTGTAAACCATATACTTTGGGGTTGCACTGAATTTCTGATAGCCTTTAATGACTTTGTTAACAGCGTCAAGAAAATCTTTCTCCGTCACCGTCTTTCTTCTTGCTCGAATGGCATACATTCCAGCTTCTGTGCACACACTTCTTATGTCGGCACCTACATTCACAAATGTGAATCAATATTCGCTTGGATTAAAAAGGCATTATATACAAAACCTTTATAACATTGGTCTCATTACATTAATTAATTACATCTAATGTCTAATCTAATTACAAAAACAGCCCACTTATGTTTCAAACATAAGAGGGTGTGTGTTCATAACTTTGGAAGAAAACTGGAGTTTTTTTGTAAATATGGCAAACAGCAGGGGCTGATTTTGTAATCAATATACTAAGCTAAAATGTTCTTAGCAGAAGCACTAAGGAATGTCTACTGAAACGCTACGCATCTAATAAAAACAGTGAAGGAGCTAAATTTTACCAGTAGAATTCGGACAAAGCCGAGCAAGAAGCTCAAACCGGATGTCCCTCTCGCAGTTCATGGTTCGAGTGTGAATCTTGAATATCTGAGTCCTACTTTCAAGATCTGGCAGTCCAAACTCCACCTTGCGATCAAGCCGTCCAGGTCGTAAAAGTGCTGGATCAAGGGTATCCGGTCTAGAAAAAGTATAGAAAAAGATCCTTAATTAGTAATCAGCTCAACAATCCCCATCGATAAATCTAATAGTACTTTGTGTCAAAATAGAAAAAAGACCGACTAACCTATTGGTAGCCATTAGAACTTTAATGTTACCACGCGCATCAAATCCATCAAGCTGATTGACTATCTCAAGCATGGTGCGCTGGACCTCGTTGTCACCGCCAACCCCATCATCGAACCTTGCGCCTCCAATGGCATCCACTTCATCGAAGAAGACAATGCATGCTTTCTTGGAGCGCGCCATCTGTAGAATGGAATTGACAAAAGACACAAATTAAGCAGATTTTCAAATGGGAATAGTTACAAAAACAACGCTTGAGGTTCGGCTACATTGCATAGGAAAACTTACATTGAAGTTTACAGAAACTACGGGAACGGCTAATGTCCTCAAATATTTTTACAACAATGTCCATGAAATTTTCCAGAAAACCATAGATTTTCATCTTACATTTACATTCCTCAATATCTCAGAAGTAATTTAGCAAGGGAGTAAAATAGGGCTACTTGTAATATTCCAAAACTTTGAGGGGCATAATGGTAATGTGCTGGCTACTGGCATCATCAGATTTTGAGGGTTGGAAGTTTTCAAAGTGAACTGGATTTTTTATCTAAATTCCAGAAACCTTGGGGGTGTCTTTTTGTAGTTATCCCTTCCAAGTTCTCACAAGCCAATAAATATGTAAGAAAACAAATCATAGGGACGTACCTGAAATAACTCACGAACCATCCGAGCACCCTCACCAACATATTTCTGGACAAGTTCACTACCAATAACACGGATAAAACACGCATCAGTCCGATTAGCTACAGCTCTGGCTAGCAGAGTTTTGCCAGTACCAGGTGGACCATAACATAAAACCCCCTTCGGAGGATCAATCCCAAGTTTCACAAATTTTTCAGGGTGAAGCATAGGCAGCTCAACAACCTATCAGTTACGGAAACACGCGACTCATGTAAATTTCCAAGATATACATCAAATTTCAACATCAGACGTAGCATAGATATATTTATAATTTATAGAAAAAACCTCTCTCATCTTTTCAATCTGCTCCTTGCATCCTCCAACATCATTATATGTAACATCCGGCTTTTCCTCCACCGTCATCATTGTAACACTTGGATCGATTTTCGGAGGCAAAGGAATCTGGATTTGATATTTATTCCTGTCCACGCTGCAATTACAGAATTGTGTCAAACTTTTTATCCATATCGTGTGCTAGCCCTAGACAACTCTAGGTAAAACACAAATCCTTAGCAAAAATACGTAATAATTTAAATCACAGCATCACCAGCATAAAAAGTACAGTATTAGTTTTTTAAGTAGTTGTGGTAAATGCCCAAAATTAAGTCACTGTTAAGACTAAGAAAAAGTAACATTTGCAGAATATGACAATGTTATTTGAGTTTCAATTATATTATAGCAACGGTGTAACCTAGGACAGAAATAAAAATATAAAAAAGTAATGTTTACCCAACACGCATGCCTTCTTCAATATCTGTAGGAGAAACCTTATCGCCCAATCCAACAACAAACTGTATCAATAGAATGAACAAGGCAAGTTAGGAGTTTACCCAGAACAACAACAATCTTGAGATAATACAAGCATGATATAACATCGTAAACGGTACAAAGTAAGAGATAGGGTGGTTTGGAAGTGATATTACGGAACACAAGTGTTTGTGGCAAACGAGAAACTCAAATATTCACCTTTGCAATTTGCTTAACATTTATAACATATTTGGCATCTTCAGTGTTTGGATTGATTATCTTCGTACATCGTGCAACCTATTTACAGAAACAACTTATATCAATATGTTTAGATGCCATGCCACTATATATATAGTGAGATATATCCTCAGGAAAGTAACAAATACTACCTGAAGAGGTTGTTCCTCCTGCATCATTTGCTTATCAGAAACAAGATCCCATTGACTGGGAGCAGCTAAACCAGTGTCAGATTCCTTGATACCTATAATGAAGTGAAAATTGACAGATAACTACTACTTATATGTAAACCAAGTATAAAAAGCTAAACCAAATGATACCTTAAAATGGTGGGAAAAAATCAGTAGCATTCACAAAAAAAAAACATCAAGCCAAAATATAATCCAAATGACAATGATAAAGCAAGTTAATAGAGGGACAACGCGGTAATTAACATACCACATAAATCATTGATCTTCTTTGCCATCTCTTTTATTTCCTTCTCAACATTCTTTATGTTTGCTGAGTACGGTCCCAAACCCTACATGTAAAAAATCATGAAATTCACCAGCACATAACATGGCATATGTTATGTATCATCACTATATACGATATTTGTCCAGATAGTACACAGATATTTGTCCAGTTAGCAAAAATTGAAATTTTAGTTTATTATAAAACAAAAATTCTTTCTTCCTGATACGAAGTAGAAAATACACAGGAACCCATCTAAAATCCTTAATCGTCCAGAAAACAAAACTAAATTAGCTCAACTTTTCCGTAAATTTTACCCAAGTTATTGAAAAACACTAAACCTAATACATTACACATTAGCTAAATGAATATAATTTCTACTGAGTTTTCAAAACCCTCGATCCTAAACCTCGTTCAAACACAGGAAATAAAAGGTATACATTTATAGTTCTCCGTGCACATAAACAAGCAACTAAGGTTCAGTACCAAATAAGTGAGAAAAGTAGTAAGAAGATTTACATAGGTCTTGAGGAGGGCAATATCGCCTTCATCGAGAGGCCTAGGGTTTTTCTCGTCCTTGATCTCATCTTCAGGATCCGGTGCCATTTTTCCTACAGATTTTTTTTTTCTTTTTCTTTTCTTTTATATTGGCGAGTAGAATTTGTATGTTCGAGCGAGACTTTCTTGAAGAACAAGAAGAAGAAGCAGAGACTTTCTTTTTCAACTAATGGGCTGGGCTACAAACCCAAAATAGTAATTTATGGGCCACAATTAAAATCTTCTTTGGCCCAATAAAGTTATGGACCTACAACGAGGATACTCCTTTTTGTAATTAATTATTTTAGAATTTTACTTTAAAATATTTTTTATCTTTTTAATATTTTTTTTATAATTTGCTCATATTTTAATTGAGAAATTGAAATTTTAACAGTGTCAAATAAATTTTGTTCAAAATTAAATTAACAAGCAATTTTGTTCAAGTGGTGGTCACAAAATTCCAACACAACAGTTATATTGACATTAGTATCGGATTAATTGTCACTTTTATTTGTAAAATACGGGACAGGTGAAGAATGTAACTCTTGGAAGTCGGGGCTTTCAAAAACAAACTGGATGAAATACTTGAAGCAAAAACATGCATAAAATATTAAAATTCATAAGACATTATGATCAAGCAGTTGCCCAGAATTCACAAATATCTGTCTCAAGTACAAACAAAGATCTTGGCTCAGAAATATATATATGTAAACTAACTTGATAATAAATTACATATGGGGGTTTGCATGGCATCAAAACTTGGATATATATATATATATATATATAAGCCTACACTTTATCCTAACCTAGATGTTTTCTGTAACTTCAACCAGCCTACCGCGAACCCATTTCTTGGTTATTCGACCTTCTAAACTATCCGATCGAGAATCCAGTCTTTCAACCGGGCTACCATTAGAATTTGGTTTAAAACGCGGAAGAGAACCATTTGAAGTCATCTGATGAAGCTTTTCATCAGTTTCCAAGACTATTTCAGCAGAAAAAGGCCTCGAAACATTGCCATTGGGGGTTCCGTTTACTTTTCTCTGTTCGATGATTTCTGGACTTTGAGCATCCGAGCCTGGTTTGTGATCGGAAGGGATTGTTCTTTCTTCGTTTTCTATGGCGTGGATTATATGAACTGCTTCTGCAATTAGGACCCTGCTTTCAATTAGGGAATCCTGAGCAAGATGGTTTTTCTTGGTGGCTACCATTTCAAGCACCTCTGCCGCCTTCTCGGCTTCAGCAATCAACAGTCTGCGATTTGTTTCATAAAAAAAATATCTGAAATTCAACTAACTTTCAAAATTACATACAAGTCCCTCACATTTATTTCTCACTATTTGCAAGGTAAATACAAAACGGGAGGGGTTATTTGTAATTTCAAAACATAAATGAGCTTCTTTTGTGATTAGACCAAAACAATGAGGATAGTTTATGTAATCAACACTTAAAATCATAGATCAAAATAAAACGAAGAGTCTGCAATATAGAAGAACTTACTTTGCCCTAGCCACAGCAACACTTTTATTGTTCATCATAGCAGAAGCTCTCTCTTCCCTAATGCTTTTCAACATCTCCAATTTGGAATTCGCCAATGGGTCCTTGTAAGGTGGTGTCTTGCCTCTCTTCGATCTCGTCCGTTGGATTTGGATCTTCGCCTCATGATTTGCATTTGCATTGGTAGCATCTTTCTGCCCAGGGTTACTCTTTCGAGCTTGTGCATCACCACTTGGCTTTTGCCTCGGGTTCCTTTCAACCCCTTCTGGAAAGCCATGAAATTTGGCTTGACCATTGCAAACCCGATTACGATACTCCTTAGCATTCGAAAAAAGGAAAACATAAACATAATAGCAGATGTAATAAACATATGTAGCAAAACATTTAGATCAAAATGACACCCACAAGAAAGTTTGTCAAGAAACCTTACTTCTATATAGTATTTGTAAGACGACAAAAAGTGTCGTGGAGTTTTGTAATTTTGAAGGGGAAGCTTTTTCATTTTGGTAAGTAAACTTAACCTCGGTGATAGTGTTTATAATTATTCCTTATATTATAAACTACCCCGAATGTTTAACCATATTAAAACTTAAAAGAAAAAAAAATTATTTATCTGTGAAAATAACAAATAGTCCTTAGGTTCTTACGGGGTCCGTCCATTTGGTAGCAATGGCCTCTGCAATCTTTCTCTTCTGCTCGGCAGACTTAGGTGCTCTCCTACTTCCTTTTGGTCTCGGTGTCTTTCTTCTTTGTTCGACACTCTGCAGCCATTCCTTCTCGAGTTCTTTGTTCAAGACTTTGTATGATTCCCATTGCAACTCTTCCTCGCCCAGAAGACCCTTTCGGGCAGCCCCCGCTATTAGATTCTGCCACTTGTATTGGCAAGTCTCCTGCACCCATAGTTTCTCACGCCGCCTTTCCCAGCCGAGTCGGACACCCACTGCAATCTTGATCTTTGTTTCTTCACTGTACCAACAAAAGGATAAGACAATTTGTTTACAAAAAAATTGCCATTAATGTTTGATTACATATACATTTTACCACAAGGTCCACTACCATCTATTGTGGCATCATAAATATATTACAATACACCTCAGGTTTTTATAATATTAAAAATAGCCCCAACTTTTTTGCCGGGCTATTTGTATTATTTATAAAAACAAAATGAATAATATAGTTGTAAAACCACATAATAACCCAGCCAGTTTCATTCAGCCCAAGTGACGACACTTGCAAACCGCAAAACAGATGTAAGTAGTTTTAATTGGTTTTTGGTAACTATAACGTGTACTACCTCTGAGCATGCCCGAAGGTAACTAGCTTCATCTTGACCTGTGTAGTAAGAAATTCATTTAGTTTCTCTCTACAGTCTCGAAAAATCCAAACAGGTAACGGATACTAGACGAACTAAAACGAAAAATCGATCAATATTCACAAATGATCAAAACCTTATCAACGCCAAAGAAAAATCACAGTCCGGCTTAGATGAAGCAATCATAAGAAACATAACTCTACATTGAAACAATTTCAAAACCATCTCAGTTTATTGGGTACACCACCTTAGGGTCTTGCATTGCCAGCCTTGTTCTCTCTTTAATCAGCCGCAAGGTTTCTGCACATATTCAACACGCTTACAACACTGCTGGATTCGAGAAACTCACGGGAGAGAATACGAAAGCGAATAATTATATTACCTGGGCTGTGCTTCTTCCCTTTGTTCCAAGCCGTCTTTCCTTTATTAGCCTCAGAGATCCTCGTCCGCCTCAACTTCTCCCTGTCATCCAAATCAGTTGAGTCTTCACTTGAAGATTGTGGCTCAAAATCGGGCAGCCTTTTCGTCCTAATGGAATCGAAATCCGCCCCCAGCATATTCTTGTATCCTTTAACCCCCTCGCCCATGCGAACCACGCTCGCGATTTCTAGAGTAGCAACCGACGCCTTTATCGTCAGTCCACCCCGCCAAACCCTATCTCTCTCCAAGGTAAAAAAATCTCTACCCACATTTTCTGGGACGCAAGAAAATGTACCTTTACTACGACTACTACTAGTACTACCATTGCCGACTAAAAAACGACTGTGAAATTGGATTTCTGACCTAAGTGCTACTAATTTGTTGTTGCCGAAACAAGAACAAGGCTGTGAAATAGCAATATCTGCAAAATCAAAACAATCTCAATAACACTCCATAGCTTCAGCACAAATTTCAAAACCAAAACCCCTTTCCAATATCATATGATAATCTCCACAGAAATTCGAATCCCAAGAGTTCTCAATAAGCAACACAACATTATCAAATGAAGATAAAAAAATAAAATAAAAAACACGCACTCGCAGCAACAGCAACACATTTTAGCAAAATCACACACGAACACACGCACCGATTATAAGAAATTTAAAAAAAAAATTAAAAATATTTTTGGACCTAATAAATTCATGGGAGCTCATCAAGTCGAAAGAACAGAGCACGCGTTTTTTTTTTCTCAGAAAAAAGCTTCGTACGCTGCCGGCGGCGGGAGTTCCATGCAACCCCAGTAGAGTTCGATTGAAAACGCAGTAAAAAATGGGTTAACTACTTTAGTAAAAAATGGGTTAACTATTTTGGTTAATGGGTGATTGAAACTGAGGTTTGTCGATGAAGATGGAGAGCCTCAGTTTCTGTTCTTGTGAAGATGATGGAGGTCGGAGGATAACGGTGGGGTATTTTTTTTTTCAAGGTTAAAATGGGCCCGGGGAGCATACGGGCCGGACTAGGCCCGCAAATCTAATCGACATATCGGGTGGGCCGTTGATGTGCAATTTAATTTTTGGCCCATCACAAAATGGATGTTTATTTTGTGTTTTACTTTGGTCATCTTTACGGAGGGAAGTGTTTACTGGACTCCGCAAAGTAGAACAAGGTCATGACTTCGGAGCAGATCAAAATTTCGAGCGATTATAGATGAAAGATTTTAGTTTAAAAAAAATATATATGACAATCAGAGACAAAGTAAACTTCTTAAAAAGTTTGATATGGTTAACTTTTGTGTTTAGATTTGATTTTCTGGAAATATTTATTGATTCATTTTGAGTTTAGATTCTGCTAACTTGAAATTTGGGCAACCAAACGGCCTTGTCCTCTTTCAATCTCAAAAGTGTATAGAATTTACAAAAAAGCTGACAAATAGTTCAGGAACTGAGGGAGTACAGAATTGATTGTATAAAATCGAGAAATTTCTTTGCATTCACTTGATCGACAACCACAACCAACGAGGCAACGAGTACAAAGAGAAGTGAACCCCTAAGGCCCTAACTGACATATAAATCCAATAAAGAAAAAAAAGAAAATTCGATCATATATTCTTCACAGGATCACAAACTTCATTTTCAGAAGCTTGAATTGTTTTCCCATCCTCCCTAAATCCAAGTTCAGACATATCTTGCCTTGCCATCAGGTTTCTGCAAAAGGTCCCACCACACAATATTTACTTCAAAAACTTTTGAATTACGAACAAGAGGAGAACTTGTGAATTGTGATCATTTAGGTTCGTTTTCGTTTTGCAATTAAGCTTAACCCCGGGGGGAAGTTTTGTGTTGAAGACGCTAACAGGAACTCATCATAACTTTAAACAATACTCTGCAATAAATTGAAAAGACTCAACAAATGGCTATGAACATCCATGAACTTACTTTTCCATTCGACATTCCAGGTACATTTTTGAGAACTTTCTGCACTTTTCAGAGTTATGGCCCTCGGATTTCAGACATTGAATGTAGTCTTTCTTTTCCTGCCGCCATAAAACTCAACAGGTGAGCAATCAAATGATTACGCGCACGTACACACACAAAAAAGTTTGTCAAGAATCTGATTACAAGGTGATTCTACCAGGTCACATAGATGCATATGATCCAACGGGAAGACTCCTTTTTCAGGTGGCACGGGTCTTGCCCCTCTATTCCCACCAAATGCTCCCCCTAAGCAACAAGAAACATAATTAGTAAATTCATCAAGAAAATCGGGGCGGCTGAACTCCCGCCTCCGGAGAATTTTAGAACGGTTAAAAAGTGAAATAAGAAAAGTGCATATATTGTGAGTGAAAATCGAATAATCCATCTACAAAATTATACCCAAAAATAATTAAAACTGAATCAAACTTGAACAGAAACGAAACCCTAAATCCAGAGACTGGAATGAATTAAGTATACATACATAAGTCGAAGGCGAAGCCGAGTAATTCTTACCTGCACTCATTCGTCTGAACTTCCGATTGACCGAGCTGAGCCGGTAAAGAAGGTCGAACACCGTATTCCCCTTTTTCGTCAGATCAGCGTAGTCCAACCGGTAAGAGAAGCTATCAAAACTGGACTTGGGCTTTGGAGTTTAGTGAGAACGAAAGAATCAGCTTTCGTAAGTGATACGGGCTTGGGTTCTAAGGGTCCAGTAGGATATATGTAGCTTGGGCTTTGAGGATTAAATGGGCTATTGATCATAATGGGCCCAGCAACAAGTACAAAAACTACTTAATTTAAGATCTGTAATCATAATTAAGCATAGATCAGGGAGGGGTGATTATGATTAATTGAAGGGTTGCAGCATCATTTCGAAAACCATCATTTTGTCTTATTTAGGTTAGTATGCCTCGTACTTTTCTAAATTTCTAGATCCGCACCACTTTATACTTTATTTTCACTTCATTTTTTTTTAGAGTAATTTAGAGAAAAAAATAAAATGAGTTTATGATTTATAAATAAGTATCCTAGTTTACCTCTTTAATAAAAAAGGTAATTTATCTTTTAAGTATATATAATTTAATGTATTTATGTTAATTGTATTCATAATTAAAGTAAATCTTTCAAATTTGAATGGTCTAATTTAACCTTTGTATTATACTATTGATATTTTCTATTTATTATATACGTTTTATTTAGTTAATGCTGAAATCTTAATCGTTTAGACACAAATTCTTGAAATCAATCACAGGACACTTTTAACTTTTCATGTGTTTACGAGGGGTAGTAGATGAGCAAGTTACAACTGAGACAGGACAATCACACGAGAGCGTGGTGCTGTGAGGGGGCTGGAGAGGGTCGATCCTGAACTCCTTGTGGGACGGTAGCCCGAGAACTGTTTTTATTAAACTTGTTAGGTCTGCAGTAGACGAAGAAGATGGAGAAGAATATTCCGGGCGACGTGGTGATTGAGATCCTGCGTCGGATAGGCGACCAGATATCGTACTATGACATGAGGGATTTGGTCGCACTCAAATCCGTTTCCAAGTTGTGGAACCACGTGATATCTAACCTCTACATTCCGACGATATCCCCACCCAAACCCTCCGCTCCTTTTTGGGGCTTTATCTGTTTTGACAATCCACCTCCACCACCGCCGCCAACATATTTTCAAAGCTATTTCAACCGTCACAACCCCACCACGTTCCTCCGACTTCACTTCGTGGGCGTCGAGAGATTTTACGAGCCAAAAATCGCAAGGGGAAATCCTATGACTATGCAGCACCGCATGCTCTCTCTTATTCCGGGTAATCACGATATCCAAGATTGTTGCAACGGATTATTACTCATCTCGTATCTTCATAACCAATACTACGTGGCCAACCCCGTTACCATGCACCGCCTTTCCATTCCTCTCAACCCCAACCACACTACTACTACTACTCGTCGTCGTCATTCATCCTTAGTTTTCGATCCTTCCCTCACCCGCTACTTCAAGATCGTTACCTTCAATGTTAATTCCAATCATCTTGAATTGGAAGTCTTCTGTTCCGAGACTTGGGGATGGTCCACCCATATTGTTATCCTCTCGAACAATAATAATATGATTGTTAGTACTGATACGTGGCTCCCGCATTCTGTTTACTTCAACCGGGCTCTCTATTATATGTCACAGTCTATGTACTTGGTCTGCATCGACAACATCATCGATGATCACTCTCTAAAAGCTTGGGCTATTGAGCTTCACGATAGAGATCATGTTGGAGGTGAGGAGTCGACCTCTTGCGGCTGCATTGGCGGCTCCTCGGGCAGTTTCCGTTACTCCAACCGTAACAAACAAGGCTGTTCCCTCTTGGTGTGGAGGCTGCAGTTCGATGATTCCACGTGGATATTGACTCACACTATAAGCATGAAAGATGTGATCATGCAGTGCGGCTTCTGGGCGGACCTCCACCTCTTCAGGCCTTGCGGGTTTTTCCCGAACGATGACGTCGTGTTGGTTTCCAATTCGAGACGCATCTTCAGATATCACTTGGAGACAAGGGTTGCAAAGGAGTTGTGTGAGCCCTTCTCCCGTCGAACATTGCACTTGGAGGCGAAGTCGATAACTACCACATAATTTATGTTAAACTATTGGGATATTTGCTGTGTTATGTCTACGACATAAGTGTAATTACTATTTCTCTGAAGCTATTAAAACACTTTTCCTGTTTCTCTGAAGCTATTAAAACACTTTTCCGTAAACTATTATTCAACTTTATGCTTCTTTAACTACCAAGTACCAACTACACTAGACAGATTGTATGTGATATGGAATATCACAACACCCACTATTTATGAGAAATGTCTTCTTTAGCTAAGATGTCTACAAATTCAACTTATTAGTGTTACAATATTGTTACCTTCAACTGATTTTCTCCGAGGGAATCAATTAAACAAACTGATTGATATATTACATGAATTGTTTGTAAACTATGACTCCATTAGTTTAACTTGACACTGTCAACTACACTGCACAAGTACAGTGTATGTGATAGCTTCTGAATCGGGTGCCAACTACACTACCAACTACACGACATGCTTCAAGCTCAACAGCAGGCGTATGCTCCCTTTGCTCCAACGCAGATGTATGCAGACCACACTGATCATTCTCTTCTGTTAAACACAACAAAAAAAGAGCAAATAAAAAAAAATTAGCGCAATGCAATTTTCAGCGCAAACAAATTAAAACGAGGCACTACCGAAGCAAATACCCAGCACCATAGAGGCAGTATTAGTATCTGATTTGTTTTTATTCTGGAGGTCATCAGAATCCCACACGGGGGTCGATCCTTTGTCGGATTTCAGCGTCTTTTTTTCCATATCGTATTCATATGCGGTACGATACAGTTAAGGGCATACGTATACGACTTAAATAGTTGAGAGGTGCAATACGTGCACATACATACGTAGGATTGTTAATATATTTTAGCAATTGAAGAAAGAAAAAAAAAAGGATATTAGTCCTTCTTTCCGTTATCACGACATTGTTGAATGCGGTTGGGTAAAATGGTCAGCCATCTACGGATCATCTACGATACAACATCACATTCAGCATTAACGAGATGCAACTTCGAGTAAATACAAGAATGCGCAAGAAAAAAGATTCATAACGTACAACGTTTGTCTTAGCCTTGTGAAGAGATCTAGCCTTTTGTTGGATATTTGGATGCAAAATTAAGACACCTTCCCTTAGCGCAAAATTAACACAATATTTTCCGACTCAAGTCCTAGTAGTTGTAAGTCCTATAATACCATCTACACTGCAACAAGCATATATAGTGTATGTAATAGATTCTGTCGTAAAAGTTAAACCATTACTAATCATCGCCCACTGCATCCCTGTAATAAAAAATTAACTATTGGGACTAATAGGTGTTATGTCCCAGACTAGGTTATAGTTAGTGTAAGTTTTAAGCTATTAAATAACTTCTAAATAGAGTGATAAACCACTTTATGCCTTTTGAACTACCATCTACACAACACAAGCAGAAGTAGTGTATGCAATATATTCTATCCTTAATCTTTAGCTTCTGTGAACAAGCAAGTACAGTGTATGTATTCGATTCTGATAGAAAGTTAAATCATTATTAATCAACTTGTTCGTACTAATAGGTGTTACGTATTCGACTAAGTTTTGACGAAGTTTAACTATTAACCTATTACACTACTTGTTCGTAAACTATTAAACTACTTAATGCATTCAGATCTACCAATGCCTGAAGAAGAATATCAGTGTAGATAATATATTATGAAATGCAAATAATTATTGTGACTAATAGGTGTATATTCTACAAACATGTTATATATTCTACATCTTATAGTTTGGACAACACATGTAATACTCTCGAACAAATAACTTATCTCTAAACTATAATAACAAAATGACATAATAGTTAGTGATATAGTACAAGTTTGAGTATTGAAAGACAACCTTATAAGCTATGTCAAACTAATACGTGCTATATCTACGAACAAATCACCAACTATTACAGGTAAGTATCTTATAAATATTAAAACACTTGCTCGTAACCTATCAATCCACTTCATTGATTTTGAACTGCCAACTACACTAGCTAGTGCTTTGTGTGCTGCAGAATGTCAAATCACCAACTATTACAGGTAAGTGTCTTCTTAAGCTTTAAGGTATCCAAGTTGAACTTATATTCCATTAAATATTAATACATCAAAAGATTTCGTGTTTAACTAACCAAATGTTAATTAGTGTATATATTAAGTTATCAAAACACTTGTTCGTAAACCAATATTCCAATTTATGCATTTTGTGTGTATGTAATAGATTAACAAGTTTAAAAGTTAAAGACAAGGCACATCTGTAATCATGAAGAATATTACATGTGTAGTGTATAAACTATTATTAGTAGTGGAATTTAAATTAACTATTGACTACACTGTACAGCCAAAACAAGCCAAGATTTCGATCGGAAACAAGTCGATACACTATTCTGATTAAAACATGTAATCAAACTTTTGTGAACTGTTAAAACACTATATGGTGAACTATCATACACCAATTCTCTTTAGAACTATCAACTAAAAATTTAAGACAATCCAGTATATACATTCTAGAGATGTAGTAAATAACGAGACAATCCGAAGTGAATTGTTCAACCTAATAGTACTGATCTTTGTAAAATTCAAGTGTACAAAACACTACCATATAAAGCTTGGGATTGTGAAATCTATTAGGCAAAACAACAACATCAGGCCGTAAAGCTACTCGTTTGTACTCAAACTACTGACATGTACAACATCAGAGATATCATGATAAAGTTATACATTGAAAATATATTATCAAATACTATGGCGGGCTGCTGAAAGATTCTATTTAATTCTTGAAAATTAACTCATGCAGTCAAACTTTCAAGTACCTACTACATTACTAACTACAAATGTAGTAATGTTTGTGCCTACCTATAGTTTGCGCCTGAAGAAGAATTGCAACAAGCACAAACGACCAACACAAAAATTGAAAAATAATTGTCTTTCCGGGACCAGATCTGTAAGAATTCCATCAATAGAACGACAAAGTTATTGAGATCACTGAGTAAAAATCTGAGGAATGACTAATAAAATTGTGTGGAATTAATACCTAAATCCAGCACCCTAATTCAATATTGACTGGACTCTAATCTCTCAAGAGTAATAGCAATGGAAAAACTATTGAAAAAAATGGCGGCTGAATAACCTTAATCGAGACTCCCAGTTTCGAAAGAGATATGAGGTACAATTTCAGAGTTGAAAACTTGCTTCGCAGTCCGTCTGGATAGTGTATTCCAACCACAATTCGTCGGAACACTCTTTTGAGTTGGGGGAGTAGTACGTGTAGATTAGGTGGTGTTTGTTGTATATGTATTTGGTAGATTATTGTCTATTGGAAAGTCCAAATTGTGTTCCAGCCCCAAATTTTGGTTTTATGAAATATATATTTAATATTGACTATTTTTTAACAATTAAAAGGGTGAAATGGGTAAATCTTTCTTTTTTATAATTAGACAAAAGATTGAGATTATAGTATAATAAAGAGTAAAATAATTACCTTTTTTGAAAATGTCCCTTTTTTTTACTTAATTTTCTCTATTCTTTTTTCTTTGCTAAATACATTTTCAAATTTTAACGATTTTGGTAATCTATTTCAAATGATCACGGTAAAAGAAAAAGAACAACAAAACATAAATTAATAATATAGTTTGTATAAATTACAACTGATACTTCACGAGACGATATAAATTTCATGAGAAATAAGAAAAGATTTAGTAGTACTATCATTCAAAACGCTTGACCTTGACAATATTAGTAGCTTAGAACTAAATGTGGTTTGTGAATAAAACTCAAATCATTAAAAATAAGTATGAATAAAAGTCAAATCACTCGTATAGGCTAATCACAGTTGACCACATGGACAATGGCATTTTGTAAAATTTAAAATTTAAAAATAAACAAGTAATATCATGAGAATTATAAATATGATGATTAACTATGTGGAGTAATAAAATTAGCAAACATATTTCTTTCATTGAATATAAATAAACAAATTAAAAACATATAAGTATGACAATTGAATATTACTCCACAAGTGACAAACTTATTTTATTAAACAAAAACATTTGAAAATGGAAATAATAGAAAATTGATTTATATACAAGAACACATATTTTGTTTATATACTCTACAAGTATAAAAGAATTCAAATATATGTTATCCTTATTTCATGCTCACATATTAATAATAATATTTTTTCTTAATTTGTCTCTTTAATTATTTTTGAAATTCTAAAATATTGAATTTTTAAATAATAATTATATAAGTAATTTTTAATTAAATCAAAGATCATACCGAAAAAAATAATTAATTAATATTAAAAACTTGAAATGACATTTAAGTAAAAAAAATTAAAAAGTAAAAAACCATATTTAAATTGGATGAAATGGAGTAATAATTAAATAAACATGTAATATTAAATTAATAATTGTTGATGAATTACTTAAATATAAAGAAAGATTTTGAGAATAAAAAGTCAGGCATTCTTGGTGTATAATGTATACTTATGTTTTATTGACTTGGATTGATATTTTTCTGGCCTCGGCAATTTCTATCGTGCTACTATATGTACACATAATACTTATTATAGTGTATTCTTAATGAATGTTTTTTTGATATATAATAAATATTTTAGTATATGACAGTTTATATTTTATGTATTGATAATTTTAAAAATGAAGATTTTTTATTGTTCAATGATGATTATTTATTTTTATAATAAATATTTTTTATCTTTTAATTAAAATTTGATATACAATGTATTATACAACCATAGAGAGATTGAATTAAAAGAGAAGTTGACATATTTACATTTTTTTTTAATTCAAATCAAATTAAAATAATAAAGTATATATCAAGAAATTGAAGAAATAAATAAATACTGTAATTTTCTATTGCTCCCGACTTTATTTTTTTATTTTATTTTATCCATCATACATATGTTTTCTTTTACATTTACTAGTTGAACTCAAGTTTAACTTTAAGAAAGTTTAATCTATAAAACAAACACATAATTATTACAATAAAAAATATAATTATATATCTATTATTTTTAATTTCTTGATTATGAATATTTATAAAAAATGTCAAACAATAAATAAGAATAAAATAAAATTGACTTAGTTGATAAAATTCAAATTGACTTGGTTCAAATGAATTGCTCCAATGATGGGAAATAGAATTTAAAGTATAGTCTTACACTATTGTCTCATACACATTTACACTTTTGTATACGTTATTTCACATATATATATATACTCTCACGAAAAAATATTTTTTTAATCACTTTGAAACATAATTATACTTTTAATTTTTAATTTACTTTTATAATTTTACAGCGATATTTTTTTAATCTACATACCAAATTATTCATAATTTCTTTACCATCATATTATAAATAATAATATATTTTTTAATTATCTTTTCAAAATAATATGAAAAAAAATTCAAAACAGGAGTATCTTTTAAGTTGATAAAAGTTTTTTATTAATTTCGAAAAACAAAGGCACTCTTTACGAGTGTAGAAAAATTAGGAAAAATAATGTGTTTAATATTTTGTCAAAAATAATAAATATTAAATTATATTTGTAAATTGAAAAGCTAAAATACTTTCAAGTAAAATTGATGTCTACTGTATTATTTCAAGACGATGAAGATACTAATTTTTAAATTATTTTAGAGGGCACCTTCTTGCTTAAACCACTTTCCATCACAAAAGGTGGAAAAAAAAGGTTAAAGGAAAAAACTCGAGGTTAAATATTGTGACCTCGCATTCCATTTCTAAATATCAAAAACAAAAAACGTTGATTTATCTAATTTTCTCATTCAAAACTCCGCCGTTTCGTTCTCCCCCGACTGCTGCTCCAGTGTTCAAAAATCAAAACACTCTTTCTTCCCCGCGTGGATTTTTCTTTTCTATATATTCAATTTTATTTTCCGAAATTCATTCTGGATGAATTGAAAAATCATACACCTTCTGTGTTTAATTCATTTATTCCAAGAAATTTCCTATACATGCTAGAAACGTGGGGCGCACCCCATTTACTTTTCCGATTCCTCAGATTTCACTGCAAAATCTTTTCTTGCCTCTACTTATTCGATTTCAATTAACATTTTCAGCCTTATG
Source organism: Euphrasia confusa (assembly GCA_954870475.1). Taxonomy (NCBI): domain Eukaryota; kingdom Viridiplantae; phylum Streptophyta; class Magnoliopsida; order Lamiales; family Orobanchaceae; genus Euphrasia; species Euphrasia confusa. The sequence continues at coordinate 37,123,303 of OX940956.1, read as the reverse complement.
AATTTCGGTTTTTTTTTTTAAATTCGTTTATAAGACGAAACCCCCATTTTTTCAAAGCTCAATCTGATCCCCAAAAATGTCGGGCTCGTCGGAGAATCTCGGAGGCGCCGGAATCATCGAGCTCACCGGTAAAATAATGGTGGTCGCGATCGTCCTCCTCCTCTTCATCGTCGTCTTCGTCTTCTGCCTCCACATCTACGCCAAGTACTGCTGGTACCGCCGCCGCGAAAACCCTGATTCCGCCGCCCGAACCCGACGGACCCGCCTCGATTTCGCCGGCGACCGGCAGGAAATCGCCGCCCCCCGCCGCGGCCTGGAGCCCTCGCTCCTCCGAACCCTCCCCGTCCTAACCTTCGACCCGAAGGACTTCAAAGACGGCTTAGAATGCTCTGTCTGCCTCTCTGATATCTCGGACGGCGAAAAAACTAGGCTCCTGCCCAAATGCAACCATGGATTCCACCTCGAATGCATCGACATGTGGTTCGAATCGCACTCCACTTGCCCCTTGTGCAGAAACCCCATCAAAAATCAAAACCAGCCGAAGCCTTCCGGAGAAGAAGCACCGCAGTCGGAGGCCATTGCTCAAGCTCCAGCTGTCGATGTTTTAATCGAGGCATCGAACTTTCCGACCAATGTTCTGATTTGGGGCGACGAGACTCAAGTCAGCACTTCTGCCCTATGCATCGAGGAAAATAGTATTATCGGCACTCCTATTAGTATTACTATTGAGCCATCATCAAGTTCATCGATTGGGTCGACAAGTGGCACGCCTCCTCAAATTGGTTCGTCAACCACAGTTGATATTCACGACGATAACGAACACAAGTTCGCATTGGCTACGAGAATTAGGGCATTTAAGGGGCTATTGGGCTATAATAACAGAAGGGTTAATCCTTCTAGTGCAGGAAACTTGGATCTTGAAGAAGGTGGCAGAGGCCAAAGCTGATTACTTTGTGGCTAATTCGGGTTTATTGTTCGATTTTGATAGATTATCGAATGAGTATTTTTCGTGCGATTTGATTCGATTCTTGATGCAGATGTATAGGATATAGTTTTAGCTTCTCTGTTTGAAGGAAAAAGGGAAAGAGTTCCTTGTACAACTTCTCACAGAAGAGATCTATTTGGTTGGATTAAATATAATTATGGTTGGCTAATTTATTTTTTACAGAGTAGATATTTTGTTTGGAATTTATTTAAATTCTTATTTCATTTCCATTTTTCTGTTCTGTACCATACTACCATTGAACATACAATTCCTGGCTGGCACATTTGAGCCAGAGGATTTTTTGCAGTTTTTGTATATTACGAGGATCATTGAACATCCAATCTTTCTGCTATGTGACCAAATAATTAGGCTTGTAGCAATGAATCTAGTGAGGATCATTAATCGAGCTGAGATACGGTTCTACAGGCTCTGCCATTATAAGTAACTTCACTGACTTTTCCCCGGGCCGAGCAGGAAATGTTTCACGCGGCTTTGGAATAATTTTTGACACTCGATCGATGGTTGTGTTTTTCTTGCTACTTCCAAGAAATGGGGGTTAAAAACATCAGGTTTAGAAATGCAACTAACTGAAAATTATTTATTGTACCTAAAAATGAAATGAATGTATATATAATTAAGTGATATTTCTAAATGATGTAAAAAGACCATAGTGAATCAAAGTTGTCGTTGCAGTAAAAAAAAAAAGCAAAAGAACCCCATTAGTTTTAAAAATTCTATTTACACCCCATTTAGTTTTAACAATCTTCTTTTACACTCCAAAGAAGGAAAATGTTGGTCAGTTTCGCTAATCGCAGGAATTGGTTAAGTCAACTATAAAATAAAGTGAAGAGATATTTTGACATTTAAAAATATTAATTTAATTAAAAATATATTTAACATATTTCCAGACATAATTATGGAAATAATACACAAGTTAAGGGCAACCACAATTATTATTGAAGCCTTTAACGCCGCATAATTCGGAAATTCCGGTGAGCATGTTTCTCATATTTTGCGAATTAACCCAAGCATTTAAAATAGGGGTAGTATATTAGGAGTATTATATGGGGTAGTATATTAGGAGTATCTATACATATATAATTTCAAGATCCACTAATGACACGTGTACCAATAAGAAAGCAATAATAATGTTGTATTCACACTATGAATTATAAATAAATATAATATAAATTATAAATAATAATATTATTAAGCATATTTAAGTTATTATATATAAATTTTAAATAATAATTTGAAATTATATAAATTTTAAATAGTAATTTGAAATTATATACTTTTGGTAATAATTAATTATTATCTTAAATATATAAATTTTTATTTCTTTTCTCAAAATTCTTTTTAATTCCATTAATATTAATTTAATTTCAATCTTTTTATATTCTCTAATCCAATATTCCCTAATCCATTTGTGTTAAAAAAAATTGATGAAACATTTTAAGTATATTGTTTTCTCTTGCTATAATTTGGGTCCGTAAGTCCTTTTTATTTTTCTGAACATTGAATCGATTTACATGTATACGTTCTTCTATTCATTCATATTTTTCCTCGATTTTTTTAATTTTATGTATTAATTATGATTTTTTATTCCAAAATCAAATTGTCGAGTTATTAATTATGTTCGACTAGATTTTTTTTTAATTTTTACTTTATCCTTAATTCAGTTATGTTAAATTTTGCAGGTTAACATACATTATATTAATATAATTGTATTCCTCTAATCTCAGTTCACAAAATAAATTCAATTTTTTATATTTTTATTTATTTTTCAACTTTATAATTTTTATTTTTCATTTATTTGGATTTTCTCCCAGCGGTTTTAGGTATTTGTTGGATGCGTTTCACACTAGAGAAATGCAGAGACGATAAACTCCTCTTCCACCAGATCAGAGACTCCTCGATCGGGTAGGATGAGACGAGAAACTCTTCTTCCACCAGATTTGAGGCTCCTCGATCGGGTATGATGTAAATCGAGGGATGCACCCGAGTAGCAGACACATGTGGGAGAGAGATCGGGTAGGATGAGACGAGAAGCTACTTTTCCACCAGATCAGAGGCTCCTATGTAGTAATTATGATTTTTTATTCGAAAATCAAATTGTCGAGTTATTAATTATGTTCGACTAGATTTTTTTTTTTTAGTTTATCCCTAATTCAGTTATGTTAAATTTTGCAGGTTAACATACGATATATTAATATAATTGCATTTCTCTCATCTCATCTCTTTAATGTTCACCAACTAAATTCAAATTTTTTATATTTTTATTTATTTTCTACTTTATAATTTTTATTATTCATTTATTTGGATTTTTCCCCAGCGGTTTTAGGTATTTGTTTGATGCGTTTGACACTAGAGAAATGCAGAGACGAGAAACTCCTCTTCCACCAGATCAGAGGCTTCTCGATCGGGTAGGATGAGACGAGAAACTCATCTTCCACCAGATCTGAGGCTCCTCGATCATGTAGGATGTCAATCGAGGGATGCGCCCGAGTAGCAGACACATGTGGGAGAGAGATCGGGTAGGATAAGACGAGAAACTACTCTTCCACCAGATCAGAGGCTCCTCAATCGGGTAGGATATAAATCGAGGGATGTGCCCGAGTAGCAGACACATGTGGGAGAGAGCCAATATGTCTTATTCCAGGACTAACTTCATAATATTTCAATGAAAATTTGTCATATCCGAGATATTACACTAACATCGCTACATACCTTACCACTCGCTATGCCCCAAGAAGCTTACATTTTATAAATTACATCAAACAAACAGACGTAATCTTTGAAAATAATAGAAATTTCATAATTGAGATAATGGTTAATAATGATATTAATACGAGTTTACAAATTTAAGTGAGAGTTCGATTATTAAATAAAATAATTTGTTAGTGCGAAATACGTTAGAGATTAAATAAAATTGTAGATTATTTCAAACAAATAAATCACGTGCATCGCACGGGCAGCGGTACTAGTTATATTCAATTATTACAAATTTTATATTTATTAATTGAAAATCAAACCGGTTAGATTTCAATCCACGAACACTTCTAATACAATAATAATATAAACAACAAGTTACATATGTTAAAGTAATTCATCTTCAAAATAAGGTACTTAGATTAGCTTTGTTTTGCCCGCTACACAAATTATGAAACTATACTACGAAAAATTATGGTTGAATCAACTAATTACCAAAACCACCATCGTAAAGTTAATTTAAAAATGAAATATTTAATTATATTTTATTTAATGAAACTTGGCTACCGTAGTGGCTGACAGAGAAACCAGAAAATCATACCAGACCGATCCGAGGATTTCATGCATTGGCCTTGGGCTTGGGAGAGAGAAAAAACAAAGACAACAATAATTAGGTCGCGCCGTCGCGTGATTAAAAAAGCGAGTAATACAAAAACATTGTTTTATTATGCATGCAAATCAATTATTGTAGCCGCAGAGTTTATTTATTTATTTAAATAGTAACATTAGTAAAAATGAAATAACAATTTAATTTGAGAGATCTTTCACTTTAAAAAAGACGAGATAAAAGGTAAAAAAAGGGGGGATTTACACCAGCATTAGATTGGGGAAAAAATATGTAAAATGAAAATTGAACACTAATTCCTTCATTGGCACCAACACTATGCACAATTCCCTTTCAATAAGGTGTATACGAATTCAGGGCATTAAAGAAAATGTAACAAGGTACGGCATAATCTCAAAACACCGATCCAACGCCTAAGCACGGTTAAAATATATCCTTCATTGAGATTTACTAATCAAAGTTGAAGCAGAGGGAGGGCCATTACAGAACCAAAACCGACCACCAGCAGCAACAACAACCATGTTGGGATAGACCTCCGACTCTGCTGCTGGAGTTTTTTCAACTCCTGGACTTGATCGTCATTTTGCTTCGCATCGGTGGCCCCACGTTTCTTTAAAGTTTGTGCGGAATCTTCATCACGGGTGGATCCTATTGCTGCCTGATCTGCAGAGGCTGATAGTTGCTCTTCGTATTTCTCTACGTATTCTGGAAATAGTTTCCTAAATGTTGGGCTGTTGTGAAGAATAATGGAGTATATTTTAGAAACCTTACTGAGTTAGAAGTAATTTTGTAACTAAAGCACTACACTTATAAAATTCACGGCTCAAGTTTAGCCTAATAACGTAATCTTTCAAAAACTAAAAATACCCCTTCTATTTTTAAAATCTCACCCTCGTGAGGGGGTATTTGGTAGGTAAACACAAACCGCAGGGGATATTTGTAATTTGACAGTATAACTGGGTTTTCTCTAATTAATTTAAACCTCAGAGGTAATGTTCACAAGTCCACTCAATATGTGTGAACAGTGCAAACTAAGGCGGTTATCAAGCATCCTCTGCAGAACCACACATGACGAAAAGAAAAGCACTTTCGTTTGTAAAACTTACATTTTACAATTAAAAGCCAGAGAAGACTTTGCAAGCATCTGTTTTTCTTTGTCTGTAGTTGAGACGCTGCCAGTGGTAGGAGTAGTGTCCACCTGTAGCAACACAATAGTAGAACAAAAACCAAGTGGTTTTTTAATATAGTAAACTTCATCAATTCCTTAGTAAAAAATCTTGGACTGGAGCAAAAATTTCCAACATGGACATAAAGCATTGCGACCCTAAACTGGAAAGAGATATTGATCTCCTTGATACTAGCAAAGACTCACCATGAAGGAGAGCAGCCCAGTCAGTATGCTGCACACATGGAAAATCATCACACCAAAAAATTAAGTTTGATGTTCCTTTTCTCTTTATATTTATGCGGGAGAAAAGAAATAGAAAAAAATACACTAAAACCTCATACCTTGAGACGGACCACATAGGGTTCCAAGTCTCAGGATGATCTGAAAATAAAACCACATAAGTAGTGTGGCATGAGAAAATTATTCAGAGTTCAAACTATAAGAATGATTGATATGTCAAGCAGGATGACTTACAATCACTCATAGATAGACATAGTCTCATTTGTGTCATAAAGCGTCCATTTGGAGTCGTCATACTACAAATGAATTAAAAAACATACAATTGAAAATCCCCAAAATAATAAAGCTCATGCATGAAACTTTAAATGCCACATTTGATGAAAAGGTAAGTTACCTGATCCCTGGAGGTTTATACGGGTATTCTGATGGAAACTTTATTCTTCCATAGTAATACCCCCCTAGAGCAATCAGCAATGGGGAACAAAAAATGAGAAGTGAACAATATTCAGCATACAATTTAAAACGCATCAGAGATTTAAACCATTGTTGATTCATGTTGGGAGTTGGGACATACACCCCCAACCCACCCACCATATATGATCTGGCATTTTAACTCAAGATATGCTCAAGGTGAACAATTTGAAGAAAACAAAAAAGATACCTGCAAAAGCCGTTCCTTGACTTCCCTCCAATACATAATCTGAAATATAATGAGGGAAGGGATCACATTGTTAGCAGATGAGGAACCATCAAACATTATTATTATTTATTATTTTCAGGAGGGGAAACAATAGTACATCAATCATTAAGTTTGGAGACACATGAGAAGACAATAGAACATAAGGATCACATGTTTGCAAGTTCAACAGGGTTCACATGTATATCTCCATCATGAATACTTTAATATTTAGCACCTAACCCAGGTTGCAAGAACATGCATTCACCTAACTCAACGAGACATAAGAACATGCCACTTTTAATCGCGTAGAACGTTGCTCGTTCAAAGTGGATTGGTCATATTATCCAACATAAACATTGCATCAAATCTCAATCCTTGAGAATGACCTCCATAATAAGTACTTGTTGAATATAAATGCCCAGATGGGCAACAATCATATATCCCCTTCGAAAAATGTGCAGGAGATGGAATGTCCTTATCTAATATAATAAAAAATCAATTGGATGAGAGTTGAAAGAACAAAGGGATACGCAAGCAAATATTCACCCACTCAAACAAGACTGAATTTGTGACAAGTCAATGAAAACAAACAAGTAGGTCCGATGGTATATCTCCATATGAAATTGATTGCCAGGAAAGAGAAACTTACGCCAGTCAAGTATGTTGTTCGGATGAGGACGTGCAACCACATTGGGAACAGGCTCCTATATAAGAAGACAAATGAAATAAATGGGAGAAAAAGAGAAGGAAGAGAGGTTTAAGGAAAAGTATTTCAAAGTTCAAACAACCAATAATGTAAAAAATAAATAAGAAAGTAAAGCATTTCTTTCATAAACAGATCACTTCAAGAATATCAATAAAATGATTAATGAGTTCACCACACAAGAATGATAAGAATCTGCTCGATGCATGATCTTTCCGAAGGTTTCCAGAAGAAAGTGGCAACTTACTTTACAGAGTGATCTGAATTCCTTTTGGAGACGCTTTACAGAAGCCTTTTCAGCCATTTCTTAACGAGTTAAATCAACAGTCAAAATCTTACTCACTACCTCTAATACTGCGTTCCCTGCAAAGTAAAGTCAACTTAACGTCAGTTCAACGACAATTACATGCAACTCTAACTCGCGAGATGCATATGCAATTATTTTGTGCATTTAAAATAAGAGATACAGCAAAAATAAACATTTTACCTAAAATCAGCTAACAATACATGTTCTTCGCATTTCCATTAATATTTGCGATAAAACAGGAACTAAAAATTCTAAAATTCCACGAACACAGCAACTTAATTATTTCTGAGATTCTGAAAACACAAATTAATACAGTAACACGTTTTTTCTCTCAAATTTTCTCCATGAACAAGAAGTAATAATTATGCAGCAAATCGGTGTAATGATAACGATCGTTCCCAGAGGATAGTACAGAGAACTATCAAGCGAATCGAAATCAGAAACTTCTCGATCAAATTCTCAGCTGAGACATATACATAACAAAATCAACCGATAAAGAAAACCTAAATCCACACACATATTTTACGAACGTACCAGTGATCGGGAGAGACGAAAATCAAACTGAGTGTTGAATGGAAAACATCCAGCGAACCCTAATTCCAGAAATGAATTTTCATTTTTCCTTTTCCTCTTAAAACGCTTATGATATACGTATACGACGCGTGTTTCTTTTTTATGAATTATAGTATAAGGACAATTTTACCCCTTCGAGTGTTGGTTATGTTCATACAAAGCTAGGGGCAGCGTTGGACTTTCACGAAAATATTGATTCAAAAGAAATTTAAGGAGAGTTTTTCCTTTCGATTCTGAGGCTCACTTTTGTTTTGTTTGAATAAAACAGTTCTTGATCATACAGTAGCAGAAACATACTCGTCTCTTACTCCAATTCAACGAAGTACAGTTCACAATCTATAGAAAAACGAAACAAAAACAAAATACAAAAACGAAAATTAGAGAATCATTCACGTCAGGTGAAGCATGCATGGCTTCAATGGATCAATAATTTCTTGCCCAACGATTTCTCGACCAAAAAAACATATTTCCTAGGCTGTTCCTTTTCCTCCTGAAGAATTTACCTGTGACTGTTACCTCATGATATCTTCCGCCTTTTCTTTTTATCGGAATTATCATCATTCCGAAACCCTCTTCCACCTGGAGCTTCCTTACTATGCTTCGATTTTTTCGATTTTGTGGAACCCTGGTGAGCCAAAAATGGAGCGCCAGAGTTGTTAGAATACCCAGAAGAAAGACTATTGTCAATTTCTTTCCTCATGTCCTTCAGTTTTTCCGCCTGTGAATTTTGGCGAGTGTCCGAAAGGAGGTTTCCGCCTCCTATGTTTCGGTGAGTACCCGAAAGGAAGTTTTCGGTTCTAGATGATTTTGTGTCCTTTGGCCCAAACGATTCATAAAATTCTTGGTACGCAGATTGTTTTGAAGTCTGCCTTGATCTCCACTGATCGGGGCTTCTGGCAAATCTAATAACAAAAAAAGATGGGAACAATACTTGTTTAGCTGCTACAGGATCCCAATTATAAGGCTTAGTTCTAAAAATACCCTTGACAACTAAATTACAAAGATTTAAGGGGCTAATTGTAACGATTTTCATAAATGTGGAGCTGTTTTATGTGTTAGCTTTTGAAGGTTTAAATGTAAGACGATAAAATGAGTACTCCATTTTTTTTGTTTTGTTTCTTGTAATTGTAGCATAGATTTTTCTGTAATCTGGTTAAGCATCTGGGCTAACTTCATAATTAATCTCGTGCCTCATGCCAATAACCGAATGCAGGTAATAAAATAAACATGCTTACCCTTCGACATCAAGGTTTTTCAACAGGTATGGCCCCTGTCTAGTCTTGGACAGCTCTGTTTGGAACGGTACAAGCTCTGATACAATTGTCTCCCTCAGGGACAAATTACTAACACTGAAGCACTTTTCTACAGTAAATGAACCAGAAGGAAGAACAGAGAGCTCCCCAAAATGCCCTCGAAGCCTTCAGTTACAACAGAAAAGATATATCATTAGTCTCAAGTACAAAAGCTACGTAATAAATTATGTAGAAAATGAATCCATGCCATATGAGACTTCATAATCATACATGCACATTATATAACATGAAAAAAAATCGAAGTGCTTGTTTAGGGTGGTAAGCAGGAAAATAATCGGATTCTCAACATACTTGACAGCTAACTTGTGCTTTTGCTTAGGAGAAGCACTTGATACGAGAAAAGCTTCAATAACCCGTGCACCAACTGTATTCTTTGATGCTTCGAGAACAAGTTTATCCTCTAAAGACGTGATGCTAGTAATATATGGCTGTATGAATTCCTATATAATATAGAAAAACAGCAACAGGTTACGAAATGAAAGCAGGAAAAAAAGAGAGTAGAAATCCACATGATAATTATCTGGAGGAGAAACCATACTCGGGCAAATCTAAAAATTGTCTGCAGAATAAGAGAGCCCAAAACATTCATTTTACCCCCACTCGACCAATTCCAGGTTCCTTTATCACCAGCATAAAAAAGGTAATTGTCAAGAAATAATATTCGCGGGACAATGCATGCACAAGACTCGTCTGTCGAACAAACAGCATCAGCAAGGGCTTGACAACACTGTTAGCAAAAACAATAGAAGTCTAGTCAACAAATGACGTAAAAAAACTAGAAGAGGAAGTAAATTATAAGCTAAAAATAATTTAATAAGGACAATTAAATGCCAAAATAAATAAATGAAAGAAAATACCTTTTGCTCAAGAGTCTGAAGCCTTTCACTGGCAGCAATAAGAGCCGCAACAACTCCAGACCTTCCCAATTCGAGAAGGTTCCTGAATTTAGAACCCAGTTCCTCGAAAATCAACTTTATCTGGATTACAAAAAAATGGAACCAGATCATAGAACATAAAATGAGCATTAGTTCAGAGGAGTAAACTTAGGCTTATATGGAAAGGCAATAAACATGCTTAGAGGACTAGAGGATTTCCATAAAAATATTTGCAAAAATTGGTTCAGATTTTGGTACAACATTCAAATGAGAATTTTATTCTATGCACAAATTTCCACGAAAAATAAGGATAGAAGAATCCCTGGGGACGTACGTGCTCTTGATTTCGTGCATGTGATATTAAAGCTTGGACAACAAAGTTCCCAGATGAATGTGATGACAATCTAAACAAAGTATCCTTGAAGACTTTTGTTAATATATCGTTATATATATTATCAGGAGCCACTGCAAATATGACCTGCAAAGAGGGAAATAAAGATGAAACATGGAGGTTAATAATATAGAGCACTGCCCGCTGCCCGGCTCATAATTCATATACCATGCAATTACGCTAAAAAATGATGGAACCCATCTATAATAAGGATAACTCGTCAAGATAACACTAATAAAATTATTATGAATAGTTACAATTATAATCTATTATACTAAGGATACGTAAGAATATTTTTGGTAAACCATCACCTCCATTAAATGACTGAATGCATTATCTTCTGCTAAACGTAAAATCTTTTTCACTGGTGCCCCCTCCAGAAAGTTCCCATCTGATGCATTTTCCATACGACAGCCAAGTAGAATGGGAACAATACGGGACAACTCCTCTCCTTCTCCAGTTAATAATCTCAAAGCAGTCTGCCAACAAAAAGATATATAACTCATTGAAAATATACGGCAATAACAACAACAAATAAAGTAAATATGATAGAATAAGACAGCATATGCACCAACATTAAAATAAAACAAAATAAAAAAGTATAGTCAGTTATGGATCAAATGACTTACCTGCAGAACCAAACTACTGTATTGATTCTTCTGTAAGACTTCTATATCCGTCCTCAAAGGATTCACCAACTCAGCTGTGAGAAGTTTCAGTTGATCCGGGAACGACTGATTCTGATGTGTTTCGTGATGTTTATTCGGTTTAATTGATTTCATGTTCAAACGTTCAGCCAGTACCATCGATGGGTTTGTGCTATGAAACTCAAGTGAGTCTACGGAAACACCTTTACAAAGACAAAGAAGTCTCCGAAGTACATGAGAACCATGACAGTTGCACATTATACTGACGGGATCGGAAGCAATCGCCTGTCGGAAAATAGACATAACGAAGAATTAACAAACCAGTACCCAGTGTTACAAATGCTACCCACGTGCTATACATACTACAAAATGTATCTCATAATCAGAGATAAAGAATCCATCTTCAATTGAATACATAGAAACCATCAACTATTTCTAATCTTCTACTGCCCAATTCTTAACCTCCTCTGTCATGAAGTTGAAGAAAACGAGTTCATTACTTTTAAACAAGTTATGCAAGAAGAATATTCGGTCTTGGAGGATGAATTGCCTCCAAGGTTACATGTAAAATTCATAAATTTTACCTATTATAAGAATATTAAGTATTCTGAAACATTTTATATATTTTACTACAATTCTACAGTTATTGTATTCATGACCTTATAGACAATAAGGCAATCAGATAGGATAACAAAATTAAATTTTCTGAGTAACAAAAGGCACACATATTCCAAAGAAACAGAGTCGGTCAACAAGCCCTTTTGAGCAATTAATTGCTTACCTGACACAATAACGATAGTGTATCTTCAATAAGAGAATAATTTTCATCATCATCAAGGTGCCTTGCCAAAGACTTCAAAGCCGTCTCAGCTACATGTGATCCGGATCTATCCATGGAAATATGGATAAAATTCTCTCCGCAGCTTTGCAGAAAAGAACAAAGATGGTCCACCGAGCAATTTCCGAGCAGTGTCTGCATAGTGTGACTGATAATATAATCAGTAGCAAGTTCGACTTCTCTCCCCTTAGCTTCTTCCAATGCATTACCACATATGACTGATCTCTCCTCAGATTCCATCTCATCTCCTTCTATTACGTTTGAAATCTCCGAGAAGTATTTAACTGTTTCCGGGTCAACCTGCTTTCTACAAAATTCCCAAACAATGATAATTTATTGAGGGGGGAAAGCAAACAGCACAACTGAAATCCCCTAAACAAGTGGAGGCTTTTATGCTTTAGAAACCTGACAAATGAAGCCTCTGGCGCAGAGGTTGTTTTTCCCCCAGTGGAAAATTTCCGATGATTATCGGAGGAAGCATCCCCTCCGTGGTACGCGGCGCGTTTCTTACCATCCTTCCTGCCCATTTTCCTCTTGTCACCCATGGAGCTGTTATGAGATGATAATGTATGTTTTCTCGATGGCAATGCTTTCAAACCGACAGAAACCATAACAAATTCTCGGCGAAAACTGCCCTAAATTCCCTGTGTAAAGTTTGGGATTTTATTTCGAAAACAACAACAAAAATAAATACATAAGAATATGAATTTCCAATTTTTCCCTAAAATCAAACATGAACACTTGCTACTGAGAAAAAAACTAATCAAACATCACAACTAAACGAAGCGACGAAATCATATAACAGGAGAATGAAGCAATATTAAACAAACAAACAAACAAAAATTAATTAAATTAAAATTCATAGCTGCTGAAAATAATAAAAACACGAACCTGCTTTGAAGCTGAAATTGCTGAGCACGAAAGCACAACACTATGTCGAGAAAGTTGGAAGGGAGCAGCGGCTTTTTTTTCATCTGCCCTTATGGCATTGTTCATATGGGCCGAATTAACAATATTTAAGGCTAGAAGCCCAAGAAAGCCCAATTTTATTGGCCCATATAGAGTGATTTGAGTCAAGCCCCAATAATGCCAGACTGGCCACTAAAATATTATGGGCTCAACATTGGCCCCATTCTATATATGTTGCTCAATCAAAAATTTATATAGATTTTAGAGTGGCGTAAACTAGTTACTCCTATTCTTTTAACACTCCTATGATTTATTTACCCTTTTTATTTAATTATTATGATTAACTCATCTCTACTTATTACCTACAGTACCCTACTACATAGGAAAATATTCGTTTACTTTCAACACTCCTATGATTTATTTAATAGATCATTTCTCAAATTTATTCATACAACAGGAAACTTACTGAACATTCAATCTTGCATTCAACCGAGTTATTCAATAGATTCTTTCTCAAATTTATCTCTTCCGGAATTCCAAAGTATTAGTGGTACCAGCAGAAAAAAGTTGAAAACAATTATGCCCTGGTTACAGTCATGTTCTAATGGTAACATAAGAATTGCCCTTGGTGACATAACAAACAGTAAGACCATTCTATCTTAATCAATATTCATTTGAAGCATACACACATACATTAACTATTTCAAAATTTTGTTTTTCTTATGATTTCCTTGATACTGATGCTTGGGTTAATGAAGATTTAAATAGCTTCCCAACTTCTAGACCCACACCTTCGAGCCTGACCAATCGGCAAATGGCTGGAAATTCACGATCAAATACATCTGGCCAATCAAGCAGAGTTGTGCATCCTGTGAGAAATTTGGAAGTTGAGTTTAATGCTGTATATCAGTCAGGTACACTTCAAAGTTAGAGCATCATCGCCTGCCTTAATGTATAATAAGAGAATCTGTTTGAATCTCTTTTTAAAATTATTATACGAAATATAAACACGATGCGTGTTATATTTTATAATGTTTTCCGATTTCAGGAGCATTCTTAACTACTCCAATACAAACAAATGGGGATTTTGGGCAACCATCAACCTCTGCGACAATGGATCATAACAACAATGAATATCCAAGTATTTCATTCATTATATGGCAAAATTAATAATTTTTAGATCTTAATATAACAAATTTTATTATGTTTAAACTTGAGCATTTTGTTTCTTTTATGATTTTAAGGTTATCACGACATTGGTGACTGTACATTCAAATGTGAGCATTGTGATACTATGTTCTGGTATGATGAGAGAATTGAGAAGAGTAGGAAAAAGAAGACCCCGCCGGTGTTCAACTTATGCTGCTGTCACGGTTTCTTTACTTGCAACTATAAATAAATAAAAAATATTATGAATACAGTTATTATATTAGTGCAATTAATATCATAAATTTTGCATCTTTTATTTATGTAACAGGTAAAATAAAATTGCCTCCAACAAAAGATCCTGAAGATGTTGATATTTCCTTCCTTGGAAACTCCCTCTTAGCGAATGAACTTAATTACAATCGCCTTGCACTTTCAGAATTTCACACAAATTCTTTTTCGATGTTGAATGATCAGCAACTTAATGCATACAATTCAATAATGGAATCTGTTAGAGATGGAACAGGTCAGGTTTTCTTTCTGTATGGCTACGACGGAACAAGAAAAACTTTTGTCTGGAAAACAATCTCGGCTGCCATTCGATCAAGAGGAGAGATAGTGCTTAATGTTGCTTCAAGTGGAATAGCTTCTTTGCTTTTACCTTGAGGGAGGACTGCTCATTCTAAATTTCATATTCCCTTAGTGTTGACTGAAAATGCGACATGTAACTGTTGGAATAGGTGACCGGCGAGCCAACGGTTGGCCGAGCGGTTAACCGTATTCCGTTATATAACGGTTTATTTCGTTAATTAATGAAACATATATTAATGGCATATACTATATCTGCTCCCAATGTTGAATCATAGATATAGTCCTGTACAGTTACACATGTTGTATGAATTCGGTTCTGTGGAAACCGAGAGATAATTCTGTTAACACAACGTAACTGGTCAAACTCAGTTCCTAGTCGATGGGTTACGCCAATAACAAGGATACCCGTCCTTTCTCCCTTGAGACTAGCACTTAGTGTATGTGGGCTAATCTCGAGCCTCGGTGTTGGGACATCGACATACTTGAGTGGGTGCTCACTGTTGATGAGTTCACTGAACCCCCTCTCCCTGGAATCTCTAAGTGGTTATCACTGATCGAGTAGAGAATTCCATAATATAGTTGTACACAATTAATCCTTAAGACCCAGACATCACCGTGACTTCATCAGAGGACTAGCTGTATCATGACGTGTCTCTGATTCCCTGGAAAGGGAGTAAGTCGAAAAAGGAGACAATGTTCGTGCAGTTCGAAATCTGATGTGAAGTCTGTGCATGGTAGTAGGGGATCTGATCGCTTGATATAGATCATGGATGTCCTGTGTGTTCTGATGGTTCGTAGTCCCGGAATCTCTGGCCAGAGTTGAATAGTGAGGTGATTAGAGAAATGTGTTTCTCTGAATCAATCACGAATGGATTTTACGAAACCTAGAACGTACGCACAGTTATCAAACTCAACAAGAGATCTCGATTAACCAATATCTCTAGTTTGATCGGGACATATGTATCGGAGGGATCGTACTGTACGCTAACTATATTACAAGGTTCTTGCAGGCACTTCATTTGTATCTAGGGAATTAGTGAAGCGTGGCTGCTAGACGCTCGTCACTGATTCGTTGGGCACCGACTTGTTCGGAGATTAAATAATATGATTATTAATCTAAAACTCTTGGGAGTAGTTGAAATAAGAACAATATGTTGTTCGAATCACAATATGTTGTGAGCCCACGGCTAGTTATACACCTGAACCATTGAGGGTCACATTCTCGTGTAAACCGATCCTTGAATACGATCATGTATTAATTAACTGTTAATTAAGTACATATAGTCGGAGGTCAATATGATTGAATCCGAGATTCATAATTGTGATTATGAGTTGGAAATAATAATGAGCTAAAGAAAACGGACACAATGGTGTACACTTTCTATTTTGGGAAATTTCCCGATTTAGCAGTACCCCTGAAATGGACTTTCCGATTTTGTGAAATTGGAAATTTTTATTTTTGTCTCATATTGATGAGAAAATTAAAATGAGAAAGAAAATATAATCGTTATATTTTTCGGAGATGAAATTGATTGTCAATTTTGGAGAAACGTAATGACGGCTAATGTATTGGGCCGGCTAGGGTTAATGGATCCGATCCATTAGGGTTTGAGCCCAATAGGCTCCTTTCTTCACCTATAAAAGGAGCTCTATAGGCGTGATAATAAACACACCAAAGTGAAGAGCTCAAAACCCTAGCCTCACTTTCTCTCCTCTCCTCTCTCCCTCTCGTCCGCCCCCTCGGCCCCTCCCTCGGAGGACCGCCGACAACCGGAGCCGCCGCCCGCCGCCGCCGGCAGCCGCCTCCCCTCGCCGGAATCCGATTCCGGCACCGTTTTTCCGGCCCGTTTTTCCCGTCGTATTCACCCTTACGTGTTTCTAGTGCAATACGTAAGTTGGATTACCTATACGAGGTGAAACCTGATTAGACGAGAGACGCCGAAGGAACGCCCGAGCACAGCCCGAGTCGCGCCCGTGCGCTCCAGCCGTGACACACGAGTCCAGCCGAGAGCCCCGCCACTCGCCCGGCTCTCCCCGCACACGACCCGTGCCGTCCCCGCGTCGCATCCGCGCGACTTCCGACGAACCTCGTTTCGTCCGATGAATCCCTGAGGTACTTACGATTAAATTTAGATTTAATTGTTTGCGTTAAATGTTTGCGCTATGTACTGTTAATGTTTGCGCTATGGGATTTTTAATTGATATAGAAAAATTAATTGTGATTAATTTAAATGTCAATTAAATTCAAATTGATTCGAATTAAATAATATGATTATCTTAATTGTCAATTTGACGCAAACTGATTCGAATTAAATTAATTATGTCTGTATGTTTACATTATTAATTGTAATATATTAATATGATTAATATAATATATTAATATGATTAATATAATTGCGCTAGAAGTAATTATTTTATATGATAATATAATTGCGCTAGAAATAATTAATTTATATGATAAATTTAATTGCGCTAGATTTAATTTATGTAGTATGGGATGCATGAATTAAATATTTAATTATTTGATAATTAAATTAAATGGTGGATTATTTATTCTAATTAGATTTGAATTAAGTCAATTAATGCATGTAATATTAAAAATATGATTTTCAATAAAATAAAATAAATATAATGTAAAATGTTTACATTAATGAAAAACGGTTTTTCATAAAAAAATTTGTTTTCCGCTGCGTATACATGCACGATCCCCAACAGTAACATAGAAACGGACAGTGATCGATACTGCGGAATTGATATCTAGAGCAATACTTATTATCTGGGATGAAGCTCCAATGATGCACCGGTGAGCAATTTCCAATTTTGTAAATTCTGTTTTTTTTTATTTTATCTGCTGAACATTTATAATTGTATAATCTGATTTTTAAGCATCCTAAGTTTTATTTCCATAATGGCAGATTCCCATACAATATTTTCAACTCTCTAACATTTTATAATTTATAGGAACTGTTTTGAAGTTTTGGATAAAACTATTCGAGATATTATGAAATGTAGTAATCCTTCATCTGCCCATCTTCCTTTTGGTGGAAAGGTTGTAGTTTTCGGAGGGGATTTTCGTCAAATTCTTCCTGTAATCCAACAAGGAACACGTCAAGAAATTGTCCATGCAACTATCAACTCCTCTCCAATTTGGAATCACTGCAAGGTTTTGAGATTAACGAAAAATATGAGATTGGAGAATGTGGTTGAAGGGACTCGTGTATTTGCGTAAGACAATTTGCAGATTGGATGACAAGTATTGGTGATGGGACTTTGGGAGGGGAAAACGATGGCGAGGCCACTATTGAAATTCCCAGGGATCTCATCCTATCTAACTCTAACGACTACATCGCTTCGATTGTTGGTGCTATTTTTCCTAATTTCCACCGGCATATTGGAGACCTTGATTTCTTGAAAGGTCGAGCAATTTTGGCTCCTACATTGGAAGAAGTTGAATCCGTTAATGAGTATATGGTTTCCATGCATTCAACCGAAGAGAAGGTTTATCTTAGTGCGAATACTATTGATTCGGCAGATAAAGGAACAACGATGTTCGATCAAATGCATTCCACCGAATATTTAAACACCATCAAATTGTCCGAATTGCCTAATCATGTTCTGAAGCTAAAGGTTAGATTTAATTATATTTTCTTTATTTCCTTTTTAATTATTATTGAGTTTTATGGTCTGCTATAAATTGTTACATCTTTTAATCTCTACGTGAATTCTTTCCCCTTAAAAAAAATATAATGATATACAGAAAATTTTAATTTAAATATTTTATTATTTTACTTTTATACTTTATTGAGTCTTGATTATTAAAATGACCTAATTATTATTTTTAAATGAAAATTTGATATGAACCATTACAGTTTTTTTATTTTTTATAAATCCTTCATTTTAGTATTAACTTAATAAATTTTTGCGTTTTTTGAAGGTTGGAGTTCCAATAATATTGTTAAGAAATTTAGATCACACGGTTGGATTATGCAACAGCACTCGATTGGTTGTCACAAAATTGGGAACCTACGTTATTGAAGCGAAGGTGTTAGGAGGAGAAAGGCCAAATGACATTGTAAACATTCCAAGGTTACCACTTACACCTTCTCTAAATTGCCCTTTCGCTTTTAACGTCGTCAATTCCCAATTATGATATCCTATGCTAGGACTATTAACAAAAGTCAAGGACAATCTTTGTCAAAAGTTGCCATTCTTATCAATAAGACAAAAACTGTTGTGTACAAAGAAGTTTTCAGAAATTTGAATTTAACATGATTCTTATGTTATATAGTTTTTTGATTTTATTGGCCAGGAATATTAATCTAATGAATTTGAAATTTTGAGCTATAATACCATATTGATCATGTAAAATGTTTTAATACTTAAACTACAAATGTTAAAAATGAGAATTTTACCAAAGATTTCAAACTTATGTAAATAAACTTAAATTTAAATAAAATGTTTTAAACATATATTCTTAAATTTTACAAAAACAAATACCGGTTAAATCTTTGAGTTTTACTACCGGTGCATCGCACAAAAATAAATTTCAAACTAATGTATACAAATTTCAATATTAATATAGAATTTCATTGTATAAACATTAATACTTAAATTCATTTCTAAATATCTCCAGGTAAAACTTTGAGTTTTACTCCGGAGCATCGCCCGGGTTGAAAGATACTAGTTCTTTTAACACTCCTATGATTTATTTACCATTTCTATTTAATTATTATGATTAACTCATCTCTACTTATTACCTATAGTACCCTACTACACAGGAAAATATTCGTTTACTTTCAACACTCCTATGATTTATTTACCCTATTTATTTAATTATTATGATTAACTCACCCCTACTTATTACTTATAGACGTTATAGTACCCTCCTACACATGAAATAGTACTCTCTTTCCCTTTAAAGAGTCCATAGAGAAAGATGCACATAGATTAAAAAAAAAATGATTTTTTATGTGTTTAATAATATAAAGTAGAGTTATCATAGGTATTGGCGTGTAAGTAATAAAGTAGTTAGATAAAAAGTAGTGGTATAAAAGTAAATAAATGTGTATTGGGAGGATAAAGTTCTGAAAAAAAATATTCCATTTATGGGATGTGCACTGTTTTAAGGGATGAACTAAAAAGGAAAGTATGCATTGTTTTAAGGGATAGAGAGAGTACATTACTAACCACACTCTAACGTGTTTTTTTCGATTTATCTCTTTCTTTCTTCATACGAGATCTATTATTTCGTAAAATTTTTGAGCAATCTACCAATAAATTAAACAAATGATTGAATTTTGAGAGCAATTCTACCAAGAAACATGGATCAAATTTCGAAAAGAAATATTTTTTTTTTATTTATTTATTTTGGTGTTTATGTGATGAGTATTTAGTTTTTCCTTGTTTTTATTTATGATTTGAGATAAAATGAACTTAAAGAAAATTAAACGAGACACAAATTGAGATTTAGGGTTCTTATATATGTTTCGAGCCTGATTGACTGAAAACTTGGTTTTCGTTAGACCATATTGGTCGACCCAACTTTGTTTATAATAATGGCTTAATTTTGGCCAACCACTATATATCCAACTGAGCTAACCGTGTCATTTGTTTATAATGTATTTTTGCTGAAGCAGTAACGTTAGCAGGGTTGCAAAGAAAACGATGAAGCTAACAACATAGTAGATGAAGATTAATACATTGATTCATAATTTATATTGCCTAACCCTCAATTGCTGGACACCTTCCAAAATCACGTGTCGAACCGATTAATTATATCCATGAACACCTTCCAAAATAAAAATGGCCATGGTGTGATCAAAAGCATCATCAACAACATCGAGTTCATGGGCATTGCTGGGATGGATCATAGGAAAATTGTGATTTCAGTTGGCGTCAACAAGCGAATTATTGGGTATGATGTGACGGCTCAGACATTGTATTACAGGTACCAAATAGACAGCAAGTGCATGAGTGGTTCACCTAATCCGTGCGACTTTAACCTCATTATGGTTCATACGAGGTGAGGGTTTGCATAACACCCAAATATTTTATTCTTTAATCTCTATATTATTTACAACTCTTTTTATTATTGTAGAAAACTTGATTTCTATGATGCAGTGCATCGGATGCCAGCTAGACTGTTTGATGTTAGATTGAGTGAAATGGAGATTGACACATTGGAGTTTAAGCAGGAGAGTAACGAATCACAGTCGGCTTTCATAAATCAGTCGTGACACCATTGTTATTTTTATGGTGATTTTATTTAAATATTTGTAGTTGAATTTGAATGATTATTTGTGTAATATTTTGATGATTTTGACGAAATTTTAATAAATTATGTTGTTTTTAGAATTTATGATTTGTAAGTATATATGAATTTCGATTGTTTGTGTACACTGTATTATAAAAAGTGAGGAAATTAAACATTTTTTGTTGAATGATTTGTTGTCAAGTTTAACAATAAGTTGTTCAAAGATATCGTCTGCATTATATTTTTTCACAAATAATTAGTCGGTTATAAAAAATATGATAATATATTATGATTAATATGAGAATTATAAAATATATAATGTGATTATCATTAGAAGGGGTGTACTTCGTATAGAAATAGATATAAAAGTAATATGTACATTTTACATGTGCTTAAACAAAAAGAAAAAAAAAAGTTGGTATGTGTGGAGGTTTAAATAGTCTAGCCCTTTTAGAGTTTGATTGTATGGTACTTAATTTTTTCATTAAGTATTCAATACAGTATATACTATGAAATTTAAAAAAGATTCATAAAAAATAAGTTATTTTAATACTATATAAATTTTCTTTGATTTTCTTATAACTATCACAAATTTCCACGTATTCTCTCAAAAATTTTGAAAACAAAATATTAGAATAAAAAAACCTAGTATGATACTTAGAGAAACAAGAATACTTGATTTATTGAAGCTGTTAAAATTTTGAAAACAAAATATTAGATTAAAAAAACCTAGTATATATGATACTTAGAGAAACAAGAATGCCAGATTTATTGAAGCTGTTATTCTGAACGAAGTTTAATTTAACATTTTTAATGAAATCAAACAATAAAACTTTTCCAATAATTTTATGTTTTTGGTTGAATTAAGTTTTTGAAGTTGGTCACGAGGTCATATTTATCAACTGGATTGTAGAAAAAAGAAATTTAATTACCATTGAAATTCGTATATGAATTTTCCTTTTTCCGTTCACGCGAGTGACAAAGAAACTACTACAGTACTAAGTTTTTTCCACTGCTTGTTAAAAGCTAGAGAAATACATGTATATAAGACATTAAAGTCATACATATATATCAACATCTTTGAATGAAGTTGACTGATATAAGTCGATCGAGTGCGAATTAAATCAAAAATATTATAACAATGATTACAAAATAACCACGCGTCGACGAAGACATCCATCGTACAAGGAAACATTTCATGATTTAGCCTCTTAGGTAGTTAGGTGTAGTTTGTTAAATTAACGTGTATTATGATAATCATAATTGGATTTATTATTAATTTGTTACATGTACTTTTTTTTATTCGATTCGTGTCAGCATGTGGGGTCATTGAAGCCTCACTTAGCGGCGATAATTGATTGAATTATTTCCGTTTACAGAACGAAAAAGACTCGTTAGTTAGACAGAATCATCAGACACGATGATATATACTAAAGGTAGATATATACAGTATAGCTGTTCTTCAACTCTCCATTGCATGCTTAAATTATTTTTAATGAATTTATTACCTTTTCAGTTGCATGCTTAGAATTATTTGCTGGATTTCTTTTTATGATATTGTTAAAAATTATTTGAAAAGCTTTACATTTAAATAGTTTTATATCATTAAATAAGGGGTTGGTAGGAATCATGAAAATAAATCTCTCCATCTCATATAATTCTCCACTATATGCACCTTATTAGTAAAATCAGATAAATATAAATTAATTAAGTGTAAAAAATAAAAGTTAATGAAAAATGTAAAAGTGATTTTTTATTGTGAGACTTGACATTTCTTTATAAAAAAAATGTAATTAAGAGGCAGTAATACCATCTATGTCACAAATTAAAAAAAAATCACAGTTTTATTTTTTATAACTTAAAATATAATTTTACTTTTATTTTTATCATTTACTCAAGATTACTTAATTTACTTTGTAATTTAAAATTACATTTTTATTTGTTTATAATTTTACGAGATAAAAGTAATATTTATATTAAAAAATAAAAAATTACTTCACTTTTTATCATTTACACTAGCAAGTAATTTTCTACAAATAAGTGCTATAAAAACACACCTACAGAAGCACGCATAAACACAATAAAAAAAAAAAACCAAAACCAAAATAAAACATCCGCAATTAAATAATTCCGGCGATGGATACAGTACAGTCTTTCAAGGGCTACGACAAAGTGGACGAGCTCGAAGCGTCCGCCTTCAGGAAAAAACTACGGCGGCGCCTAATCATCCTCTCCGTGACCCTCGTCGTGCTGATATCCCTGATCGCCGGAATCGTCACCGGCGTCTTAGTCCACCGGCGGAACTCCAACGGCGGAACCAACTCCCCTTCCTCCGCGATCCAGACCGTCTGCGCCGTGACCCCTTACCCGGAAGCCTGCGCCGCCAGCCTCTCCTCCTCCAACCTCTCCGACCCGGAGAAGCTCTTCGAGTTCATGGTGTCCCTCGCGATGACCGCCCTCGAGAAGGTCGCCCACCTCCCGGAGGAGTACGCGAAGAAGAGCTCCGACAACCCGCTCGTCCACGAGGCGGCTCGCGTCTGCGGCGAGGTGTTGACCGACGCCGTTGACTTCCTCAACGACACCATCTCCGACGGAGGAGGAGGATCGGGATCGGAGTCGAAGATCGACGACATGAGGACGTGGCTGAGCACGGTGGTGACCAACCACGAGACGTGCTTCGACGCGCTCGAGGAGGCCAACGCCACCTTCGTCGGGGACGTCCGGAGCCTCCTCGGGAACTCAACCACCCTCGCCAGCAACTGCCTCGCCATCGTCTCCAAGCTCCTCGGCCTCCTCGACGGCATCAAGATCCCGTTCGGCGGCCGCCGCCGGCGGCTGTTGGCGGATGATGATTTCCCGGGTTGGGTATCGGAGGCGGATCGGCGGATCCTACAGGGTTATACGCCGCCGAGGCCGAACGTGACTGTATCGAAGGAGGGCGGCCCCGGGACTGTGAGGACTCTGAAAGAGGCGTTCGAGCTGATTCCGATTACGAAGAAGAAAACTGCGATGCCAAACAGATTCGTTATACTAGTGAAGAAGGGCGTGTATAACGAGAAGGTGGAGGTTACGAAGAAACAAAAGAATGTGATGATTATAGGCGCCGGCATAGGCCAAACAATAATCACCGGCGACTTGAATTTCGTCGACGGAACTCCGACGTTCCAAACGGCTAGCTTTGGTAATTAATTAAGTCAATTTCGAGTAGGTAAAAATACGATTTTACCCCCGGCCGTTTGCTTAATTTGCAGTTGCGCTGGGAGAAGGATTCATGGCGAGAGACGTAACATTCAGAAACACGGCGGGGGCGGAGAAGCACCAGGCGGTGGCCGTACGGTGCGGGGCGGATCTAGCCGTTTTCTATCGGTGCAGTTTCCTGGGATTCCAAGACACCCTCTACCCCCACTCCAACAGGCAGTACTTCCGGGAGTGCGAGATAACGGGCACCATCGACTTCATCTTCGGGAACGCGGCGGTGGTGTTCCAGAAGTGCAAAATCCTGTCGACTGAACCTTTGCCGAATCAGTTCAACACGGTAACCGCCCAGGGGAGGACCGACGCCAATCAGAACACGGCGATCGTTATCACCAGCTGCGAAATCCGGACGAATCATCATCAGCCTACGACGTCGTTAATTAACAGCAACAGCAGTAATATATTCGTAACGTATTTGGGGCGTCCTTGGAAGCCGCTTTCGAGAACAGTGATCATGTATTCGAATATCAGTGCGGCTGTGGCTAGGCCGGGCTGGGTTACTTGGACTAATGTCCCTACTGAAGTGCCGCCTCCTACAATTATGTATGCTGAGTATATGAATACTGGGCCTGGGGCAACCTTAAAGGAAAGGGTCAACTGGATCAATAAAAAGTTTACAAAGACGGATGCAATCAAGTACAGCGTCGTCCATTTCATTAACGCCCAATTCTGGTTGAACAGAACCGGGGTGCCTTATGAGCTCTACTGATACTCATCATCAACACACCTAGCTACCTACAATTTACATATGCACTACTCCATAATTACACTATTCTACTTTTATTTAAAACATTGCCTTACTTCATTTCTCAATGTAATAATAACCATGTAATAATTCATTTTGTTGATTAATAAATTAATCCATTTCATGTTTTTTTCTCTTTTTTTTTTGATAAAAATAATTTATTGTACATTTTTTAAAATTAAAATAATTTTTTATATTCCTTTATAAAAAATCAAAAAAATATTGTTCTTTTTTTTTTCGAAAATTTGTTTATATATAGTTTTTTTTCTTCTTTATCATCACTTAATTGTTTTCACACTTATAAAATGAAAAGTTTTTTTTTTTTTAATTTTATTTTCAGGTTGCATATTTACAATTTTTTTGATATATCAATTTAATATGCGTATTTTAAAAAATAATTAATTATTTTATTTTTTCCAATTTAAAATAAAATTTATAATTTTATTTTTCTAAAATTCCTAAAAACTATAAATTTATGAATTTTTCGGATCGAATACTTTCGAAAATTATTTTTTCATGAAAATTGAACGGGACATATAAAATACTACATCCGTCCCATTTTTATAATCACACTTCCTTTGTTATTTGTGAAAGAAGTGTGACTATTGTCTTAGGACAGAGTAACATTTTAAGATTATCCAACGGATTGAATCACTTAAATCACATACGAATAAGTAGATAAATAGTGAAAAATTCGTCGAGTAAGTTTTCAAAGGCTCTGGGCGCGGGGTATTGACTAGCGCCCAGAGCCCATGGGCTCGGGTAATGTACGTGGTGCGCTGTAGGGCGCGGGCAGTGACCTGCACCCTGAGTTCTTCACAGTTCAGCACGTCCAAAACATGATTTTTGCTCGTTTTTTGAAATTTTAACATGTCTAGATCGCATTTATACACAATTTAAACACTTCAAACATGAAATTCATTCCGTCAATCCTCTAGAGCCAACTAGGGTCATTCACCAACTTCGTTCTCGCTTCATCCGCCGACGAGCCGACATGACTGGAACTGCTGGAGCTTGACTAGAAGACGAGGAGGAGGTCGACATTGCCGAAAGAATTTTTTTTTACAAATAGATAGGTTAATTTGTAAAGGTATAAAAGTTAATATTGATTTTTGATTTATTTTTATTTAAAATTAAATTAAAAATAGAGGGATGGGTATTTTTCAAAATGTAGTTTTGAGCAATTCCCTCAATATTGCATTGCTTCATTTCTCAAGTGTAATAATAACCATGTAATTCCTTTTGGTCATTTTTTATGTTTTTTTTTATATTTTAATATGCGTGTTTTGAAAATTAATTAATTATTTTATTTTTTTAATTTAAAATATAATTTAAAATTTAATTTTTTAATAATATTTTAAATTTACCTATAATTACTTTAATTTTTAGTTTTAAAAATATTATTTTTATACATAATTTATTTTTTGTTAAAAAGAAAAAAAAAGTAATAGTAATATGGAATATACCCATATACAGTGGCAATTTATAACGTACAACTAGATGTACAAAGCATGGTACATCTAGCTGATTAATATTTAAATTTAAATTTATTTATTTATTTGACTTTCTGTTTTAGTTCTCTTTTTTATTTTTTTCCTTTATTTTTCTCTCATATATTTTTTTGCTTAATATCAAAATTAATTAATTTATTCAATTTATTTTTTTGCGTAATATTTTGTGTAATATAAGAATTAGTTTTCGTATTTTTTTCATGTTGAAAATTTATTTAATTTATTTGTTTGCGTAATATTTTTATTTAACTTAATATTTTTTTTACGTGATATAAGAATTATTTTTCATTTTTTATTTATATTAAAATAGTAGGATAATGAAGATCTTATGTACAATAATGAATATTATTGTATTAAGTGATGAAGATTTGTGGGTAATATAAGAATTATTTTTTATATTTTTTTTTCTTAGTACAATGAAGATTGTTGTATTACTTAATGAAGATTTGATTGTTGTATTACGTTGATAAATATTTGATTAATATGTTGTAAATTGTTGAAAATTCTAAATGAATATTTGAATTACGCGAAATGAAGATTCATTTATTACGTAATGAATATTAATAATATTAATATAAATTATATTTTTTTTATAATAAATATTAATAATATTAATATAAATTAAAATAATTTTTTTATTAAGTAAAGATTGTTTGGTTACGTGATAAAGATTTGATTGTTGTATTACGTTGATAAATATTTGATTAATATGTTGTAAATTGTTGAAAATTCTAGATGAATATTTGAATTACGCGGAATGAAGATTCATTTATTACGTAATGAATATTAATAATATTAATATAAATTATTTTTTTATAATAAATATTAATAATATTAATATAAATTAAAATAATTTTTTTATTAAGTAAAGATTAAATACCATTTTAAATTTATATTTTTGTAATAAATTGAAGTTTATTTTATTTAATGTTTGATTTTTTTTATTTAAGAATTTAACGCTAAATTATAATTATAATTTGTATTTTTATTGTTAAATGATCTGCATGTACGATTTGTATTGTACATACAGTTGCACGATATAGGGACTCATATACAGTATGTTAGTAACGTGTGGGACACGTGTAACTATTTTTGAGAATTGAGTGAAACAACCCAAATCTCAATATTGGTCTTCTAGTATCCCACTTAATCTTTTGTCATCACTAAATTAATCATCTTCTCTCTTCAAAAATAAAATATAAAAACAGAGAAAAGAAAACATAATTTCCCACTCTATAAACCAACAACAATGCGGCGATTCGTGGCAGAAAAATCCAGAATTATTTTGGCCCACAGGAGAGCTATCAATTACGTGTTGCAGCTTCCCACCGCTCCAGTTAATCCGTCGTCTTCGTATGCTTATTCTTCTCAGAAATTTCCGTCCGCGTTCCTTTTGCGTTTCCTGAGCTCCGCATCCAACAGTTTTAATCCCTCTTCCGATTCTGAAAACTCCATGGCCTCTGATTATTCCGCCACCCCTGTTAAGATCGATACCATCAATCCGAAGGTAATTACCTACTATGCCCTTTTATTTCTTATCAAATTCAATATCAAAATCTCGTTGATGTTTTATTCGTTTTGAGTTATTATTCAATAGCCTGATCTAGGGTTTCGGTCGAATTCACCGCATTTGGTGTTTGCATATGTATGGATGTGTGTTTAATTGTTTATTAATAAATCGAACTTGTTTACCAGGTTTTGGAGTGTGAGTATGCCGTTCGCGGTGAAATCGTGTCGCTTGCTCAGGTAATTGGTTTCTCATTTCCTTGTTTGCTCCAACCCTGTTCATATTTTATCATTGTGTGTATAATTTAAACGTGCTTTTCTTTCATCAGAAATTACAAGAGGAATTGAAGGCCAACCCGGATTCACACCCTTTCGACGAGGTACATACTACATACCGATTTTGAATTCTTGATATTGTTTTCTTAACTTTCCCATGTACTGCTCCATAGTTTTTTTGTTTTTTCTTCGTTCTTATTGCACGCGCTTTGTTTCGACAGATACTGTACTGCAATATTGGCAACCCTCAATCTCTAGGACAGCAGCCAATCACATTTTTCAGAGAGGTGTGTGAAACACATTTTATCCGGTGTAAGATTTTCATAAACTCGTTTCTAAAAACTTTCAATTTTTTTTTTCAATTTCAGGTCCTTGCCTTATGTGATCATCCTGCTATCTTGGATAAATCCGAAACACAGGGTTTGTTTAGGTAAATGGCACTCATGTTTTGTACGCGTAATATATATCTATATGATATGAACTGAAAAGATTGCATTGACACGCCCGTGAAAGTTGCATATTGACAATTTTTCATTTTATTTGCTTTCGGTCATTAATTTGAAATGGATAAATATGATGTGTATTTCCAAAGCCATATATGGATGAACATAATCAAATATAAATATTACCTGCAGGATCATGAATGTGTAAATATATTTTGAGTAATATTTATATTCTTGTATATGTGTGTGTGTGTTATTAATAAGTTGACTTGGTGGATTTATAGTGCTGATTCCATAGAACGAGCATTTCAAATCCTGGACCAAATTCCTGGGAGAGCCACTGGTGCCTATAGTCACAGCCAGGTAATCATGGCCTCTATTGTGACTGTACTTGTATGATATGTATTTGAGCCCGGTTTGCTGATTATGAAAGGCATTCAGGGTATCAAAGGACTTCGTGATGCAATCTGCGCTGGCATTGAAGCCCGTGATGGATTTCCATCCGATCCAAATGATATTTACCTGACAGATGGCGCAAGCCCAGCGGTAAATATGATGCCTTGTTTAGTATTCTAGACTCTAGACTCCAGATGCTGGATAACACCTCTTTATTTATATATTTTTCCTTTTTTTTCTTTTTCAGGTTCATATGATGATGCAGTTACTAATACGATCGAAGAATGATGGCATTTTCTGCCCTATTCCACAATACCCACTTTATTCTGCTTCAATTGCCCTACACGGTGGCACTCTTGTACGTATACACATAATTAAATTAAGAGGATGTTTGGTTAAAAGGATCTTAACATGAACTGTTTTTGTTCTTTTTCCTCTAAATTTTAGATGTTCTTGTTAGTTTTTGGCTACTTCAAATACAACTGCTCCACTACTAGAATCTGAAACTGCATGATCTTGTTTTCCCTACATACACATGGAACTATATTTGTTATAATCAATTCCCATAATATCTAGCATCTTATAAGCTCTAAAAATATTTTATCATGCGTCAGATACTGATATCTTTTAAATAAGCTTAGCCATGCACACTCCGAGTGTGAAGCTAAATGTGTTTTCTCCCTATTTCCATATTCTAATTTTCTTTGTTTTCAAGGTTCCTTATTATCTCGATGAAGCAACTGGATGGGGGCTTGAGATCTCAGAGCTTAAAAAACAGCTGGAAAGTGCCAGATCAAAGGGTATTAATGTAAGGGCCATGGCGGTTATAAATCCCGGAAATCCTACTGGGCAGGTAACAAAACTATTTATAATTTCGGCAAGGCTAGTTCTATAGTTCTTCTCATGTCTTGGCATTCTATCGAAATTTGATTGGTCTTTCATGTGATCTCATAGCCTTGTATGAATTGAATATCTAATGCTTTTTCTCTAAAGGTTCTGGCTGAGGACAACCAAAAACAAATCGTGGACTTCTGCAAGAAAGAAGGGCTTGTTCTTCTGGCTGATGAGGTTAACTTCCTTAAATTAAGTTTTTCATGAGTTATGAAAGTAAAGACAATTGCAAAATCTATCATCGTGTCCATCTAATTTACAAAGAAAAAAGTTATTGAGAATGCAAAGAGTAAATAGTATAATATTGAGGGAGTATTTTGTAATTTTGAAAAGTACTAAAAAAAGGGATTAATTACCTTGGAAAATGAACTTTTGGATAACAATGGTCTTTTCAAATCTATCACTACAGGTTTACCAGGAAAACATTTATGTGCCCGACAAGAAGTTCCACTCATTCAAGAAAGTCGCCCGGTCTATGGGTTATGGGGAGAAAGATATTTCTTTAGTATCTTTCCAGTCTGTGTCGAAAGGTATTAATGTCAGGATTCTAATTGCACGCGGTTATAATGAGTAAATGTGGTTTTATATGAGTTGATATGGCTATCTTTCTTTTACTTCTTCCACAGGTTATTATGGAGAATGCGGAAAACGAGGAGGTTACATGGAAGTAACTGGTTTTAGTCCGGACATAAGGGAGCAAATATATAAAGTGGCGTCAGTGAATCTTTGTTCTAACATTTCCGGTCAGATTCTTGCAAGCCTAGTCATGAACCCCCCAAAGGTTTGATATTAATTTGTCGTACCAAATTAATTGTGCGATTTAATCTTATCTTATCTTTGGAAACTAGCGCTTTTAAGCAATAAAATCCCATGGGGTATTGTCAAGGGTTAATTACAAAAGTACTTTGGAGGTTTGACTTAATTACACAAAAGATCGAGTTGACTTTCAAAATTACGAAAGTAACTTTCAGATTTGATTTAGTCTTACAAGTTTACCCCTTCCATAAAAAATCCCATTCACATTTTATAAAAATAGTATACTACAATACATAAGAACCATATTTTAGTCTACCTATTCTTAAAAGCAACCCCCCTCTCCCTACACACAAACTCATGTCACACCAATCCCTTAGAAGTTAGAACTCATCTACCTCTCTTTTAAGGACATTTATGTTAAGCAAAGTCATGTGAACCTTTTGTGTGACTTCAAAGAATGCATGACATATATATGCTCTATTCCAAGTTTCCGATACTTTTTCATTTTTTTTCACCATATTTTGAAACTGTTACCTAATCTGAGCAGGTGGGAGATGAATCCTTTGAGTCCTATTCTTCAGAGAAAGATGGAATCCTATCCTCCCTAGCAAGGCGTGCCAAGGTAAGGGAACCCATAACTTGCTCAAACAGCCAGGAGAAAAGGGACTGTTGCAAAACATTACCCTTGCGGTTTACTCCCAATTACAACACCTTAATGTATTCAAACACCCCCTTGAGGCTTGCACTTTATTGAATGTGCAACTTGTAAGTTGTAAGAGGTAATAGTAATTTTTATAGTAGTCTTTAAAAAAAAAGGACTAAACCTGTCTGATACCAACCTAAGGAAAAATGACACACACACAAGGTTTACCATCACTTATGATTTATGGGATTACTGACTTATATTTCAGTGGCATGCAATTTATACTGTAATCTTGTTTCTTGGGTTCTTTCAAAACTCAATTCATTTTATTGTTCGTTGGTTGTTCTTCAATCAGAGCCTTGAAGATGCCTTAAATGGTCTAGAAGGAGTCACTTGTAACCGGGCAGAAGGGGCAATGTACCTTTTTCCACGCATTCAGTTGCCTAATAAAGCAATTGAAGCTGCAAAATCTGTTAACACAGCCCCAGATACATTCTATGCTCGCCGTCTCCTTAATGCCACTGGCATAGTGGTTGTTCCTGGTTCAGGATTCGGACAGGTATATGTGTGTGTTTATATCCCTGCATTTTTTTTCTTTCGAATTGATCACTACTTTGAGTTGTTGTACAAAGGATAAAACTATCCTTCAGTGTAGCATAATTACAATTTCAACTGGATATGTTTTTCTGTAGTCTTGCTCGTTTTCTTTTTTCTTTTTTCCTGAATGATAAGATATAACTGATGATTTATTTGTTTGTTGTGATAGGTGAAAGGAACTTGGCATTTTAGGTGCACAATATTACCTCAAGAGGACAAAATACCAGCCATTATTTCTCGTCTCACTGAGTTTCACAACGGGTTCATGGATGAATTCCGCGATTAAGGACAAATCAAATCTCCGAAAAGAATTGAGTGTTGTCGTCGTCTTTTCTACTATCTTTCGACTTTTTTAGTTTTTCTGTCACTTGAACCATCAAGATGACACTCTTTATACTTTGTACAAGTTTAAGAACAGTTCAACTGCGTTTAAGACAAGCCTTGTCTAAATAAAGGAACATGTTGACAATTTTATTTTGAAATTTTGAAAGGGAGCCGATATCGTGCTCTTTTAAATTTTAATCATGCTGACCTATTAGAAGTAAAATTCACACACGGCTCGTGAACTTGGAAAGAAGCATGGTAAGGCTTGTGATGATGTGGGTAAAATTTCTCGGCGAGTTCGAACCTCAGGTGGGACAAATTCTGCGTTCGAACTCGGAAAGAAGCATGGTAAGGCTTGTGATGATGTGGGTAAAATTTCTCAGCGAGTTCGAACCTCAGGTGGGACAAATTCTGCGTTCGAATCTCAGGTGGTACAAATTTTTATTGAAATATTATGAAGATTTGTTCGAACCTCAGGTGAGATAAATTTTTATTGAAATATTACGAAGATTTGTCATGGGGTGAGACTTTTACTCGGACATATCCTTCGATTTACATTCTACTCGATCGATCGAGGACCTCCGATCGAGTGGAGTGGAGTTTCTCGTCTCTCCTCATTATAAAAAAAATAAATTAAAATTCAAGGCCCAGTCGAAGTTGGGCCCGTACCGCCACTATCAAAGCATAAGGCCCGGCTCATTTGCAGCTCTAATTACAAGATCATTTAATGGGCTTGGGCCCAACAAATTTCTGAAAAAAAATCTGTCGCAAATATAAAGAAAGAAATCGAGAGAGAAATACGTTGCGGGAAAAAACGGCGCGCTACCTTCTTTAACCAGCTCCGTCGATTGGAAGTTGTGAGTCTTGTGACGAATGAGTGCAGGTAAGAATTACAGTTTTCTTCATTCGGCTTCGGTGACTTCGGTTTATGTGTATGCACAATTAATCCATTTCAGCCTGCGGATTTAGGGCTGAGTTAGATTCGGTGTTATTTATTTTTGGGTATAATTTTGTAAATTGATTATTCGATTTTCACTCTCAAGTTATGCATTCTTATTGTACTTTTTTAATCGTTCTAAAACTCCCCGGAGGCTGGAGCTCGGCCGCCCCAATTTCCGGTGGAAGCGTCTATTGGGCCCTCAATTACTGTAAAGGAATGCCATGTTATTTTTCTTTTTCAAATTACTCATATTAAGCTATTTTAAATTATACTACTATGATACTTCAACTTGTTTTTAAACTTATTGTTCCAAGTTATTTTAACATGCTTAAGTTTTGTTTATTAACTTTTGTAATATAAATAAAGTTATCCTTCTAGGCATCAGTTCATCGACCTGCTAGCACCGAGCAAGTTTTATACTCATTTTTTCGTGTAATAATTATTGTTGAATTGGCCCAAATTTGAAAGAACCGCAAAGTGCAAGTCCTCACAAAAATATTTATAAAGGACATTGATTACAGAAGGAAATAGAAACACTAATTAAT
This sequence comes from Euphrasia confusa, assembly GCA_954870475.1. Taxonomy (NCBI): domain Eukaryota; kingdom Viridiplantae; phylum Streptophyta; class Magnoliopsida; order Lamiales; family Orobanchaceae; genus Euphrasia; species Euphrasia confusa. Next base: position 37,089,520 of record OX940956.1, on the reverse strand, counting down.
GAAACTTGGAACAATCTGGAAAATGAATAAAATGACTCTTCATTCTTATATCTATACGTTGCACATGATTTGCGCATCATATTGGTTGAAGCAAATGCAAATGAGGAGCGTGTGTACATGGCCAGGTAATGCATCATATTCCCCCATGCGCTATTCAGCAAGGCAGGCTCCGTCCTCAGTGCATGGACTCAACTGATGTTGTTCCCGATGGTGGTCTGAGGGTGTTGGTTCCTCCTCGGACGTCCCTTGCTGCAAGCTTATCCAGTCTCTTACAATGGAAACCCAATTTTGATACTCCCTCTGTCCCGGAGTAATTGTCATAGCTCCTTTGTATATACAAAGGAACTACAGTACAACAACTGGTCCTGGACAAAGGGAGTACATTATATTGATTTTTCTTGTTGGTAAATTGTTGGGTGTTGGGACTTCAACCTTGATTTATAAATTGTATTCTTGATGAATTTATTAATTATGTTTCTTGTTGCTCAATATATACACTTAGGAGGAGCATTTGGTGGGAATAGAGGGGCAAGACCCGTGCCACCCGAAAAAGGAGTTTTCCCGTTGGATCATATGCATCTATGTGACCTGGTAGAATCACTTTGTAATCAGATTCTTGACAATCACTTTTTTCTGTGTATGTGTGTGTGTGTGTGTGTGTATTCATTTGATTGCTTACCTGTTGAGTTTTATGGCGGCAGGAAAAGAAAGACTACATTCAATGTCTGAAATCCGAGGGCCATAACTCTGAAAAATGCAGAAAATTCTCAAAAATGTACCTGGAATGTCGAATGGAAAAGTAAGTACATCGACTTTCATAATCTCTTTTTTGGCACATATCATTTTATTATATTGTTTAAAGTTATGATGGGTTTCATTAGCGTCTTTATTGTAAAACTTCCCCCGAGGTTTAGCTTAATTGCAAAACGAACCCAATTATCACAAATGCCCTCACATTCCTATTTTCAAGGCAAGATATGTCTGAACTTGGATTTAGAGAGGATGGGAAAACAATGCAAGCGTCTGAAAACGAAGTTGGTGACCATGTGAAGAATATATGATTTGATTTTCTTTTTGTTCTTGATTAGAGTTATATGTTAGGGGTATCATTGTCATCACTAATTTAGAAATGAGGAAATTATGTAGACATAATAAACAAACATGTAGTAGTTCGCTTGTCTTTATTCTTTAGAGAAAATTTCTACAATGTGTGGATGTCGACCGACCAAGTGATGGTTGAAACTCTCCAATGGCTCCTCTATTGTTCTCAGAAATAATGAATACATATTACTCCAATTGTAAGATTTTCACTGAACATGTTATATTTTTGTTTCGTATCAAACAATAGCATGCAAGTAATATTAGGTGTTGGTGTGTAAACTGGAGATGGAGTAAGTTTGAACAACTATTTCAACATCTTTTATTCTAAAAAGAACTCAGAAAGTAACTGGTCTCCAAAGAATTGGAGAATAGACAAATATACACAGATATATATTATTTATATTTATATATACAAATTAAGAATAAATAATAGTATGAGGTTTGGACTAATACATTCTTTCTATTGAGTTATCCTCGGACAACTCGGTATGTGATTTGCTAGGGACGATTGTAGGAGGTGACCATTGATCCGGAACCATCAGAAAATAGGTGGTCATGGCTTTCCGGAATCTCCTCTTGTATTGCTTCGGAGAAATTACGGTTGGCGAAGCATTTTTGGGGCCGCCAAGGATACCTGATGCTTTTACCCACGTCTCGAGGTGCTTGTCCCACGTGTATTGTCTCATGAAATCGATAATTCCAAGAACAAGCTCCTGATTCTCTTCATCAACCCCGACTAGAAGGGAATAATCCATCACGTCTATTGACTGCAGTTGAGAATTCCATGAATGTTGTTAGGTAAGCTTATGCTTATGGAATATGTTGATTCGAATAATTCTTTGTCTACATGAGTGCTACGTTCGTATCTGTTCTTATGAGTTGATAAACATAGGTGATAGGTGAAAGATAGTTGATAGCCAAAACTTACAGCGAGAAAAGCAGAATCATTCCACACTGCTCTTTCTAATATTCTTTTGGCTTTATTTCCAACAAAAATCGGAGAAGTTGGCATTGCTTCGAGTAAGTTCTCGTCCAACAAGACTTTGTTACTTCCAGAAGAATCGGGGTTATATCGTGATCTGGAAGATCCTTTAAGATCATAAAGCCGAGTTAGATTTCTTCCAAACAGAATGTTCTCCATAACCAGCACGTCCATTTTTGTTTCCTTTCCTCCTTTGAGATGTTTGGATGTAACCTTTTTGACAGAAAAAGAAAGAAAAAACATCAGTAGTGCTTCAGGAAATCATTCTATGGCAACATGAGACATTGAGAACAATCATAGGTTGCATTTTGAGAGAAATCATGCGACAAGGATTTCAGTATGTCATGTCGAGGTGTTGAATGTTAGTTCCTCGGATGTACCTGATATATCCCAAGAGTCTTCGCCAGGCATGTCGGGCTTCCTGTGACAATCGATTCAGAAAGATACTTAAAATAAGCAGGAGCAAACTGCATGAACGACTCCAGCTCAGTCTTTGTCACCTGCTTGACGATAAAACGGTCGTCTAAAGTCTTTGCAAAGAAGACGTTACTCTTTCCACCTTGAGCTCCCCACTTCTTACACCGGCTAAGTGATCTAACGAAATCCAACTCGGATGGGCAACATATTTTCCTCAAGGATTCAAACTGCTTAGCGTAATAGCAAGTCACAGTGTACTTGACATTCCCATTGCCCCCATAGTCCGAAAATGACACTCTGGCGTGCAAAGATCTCGTATTGGAGGGTGGGTCCAATGGCAAGGAGCTACGTGAACTGATTGACGACGATAGCATGCTCTCGTCACCAGATCCGAGGCTCCTGTAAGAATCCAACATCATCTCGTCCAAAGAATGAAATGACTGATTAGTCCCCAGATCAAGTTGCTGCATAGAAAATATAGAGTCTGAGGTGTCCTTTCTCTCGGGCTCATCTGACAGCTGGACAAAGTAGTCAGGTGAAAGAAGCGCATAAGATATAATACTGGTGGGCTCATCATCGTACACTGGGATAACAATGTCGTTGACTCCCACAGGTAGGAGCAACCGGGCCCCGCTTTGGAGCTCAGAATCACGAAAGGAAGATATGTATACCGGATCGTATTCGCCTAGCTTATCCAATTTCTGAGCGGGCCCAAGGAAATTCTTGTTTAGTGATCGGTAAACACTTACGAATGGCATACTCAACCAGCTTACAGTTTCCTCCACATAATCGGAGCCTCTGGAAGACAAAACAGAAGGTGAGTGGGGCACCTTTGACAAGTTAAGGTCCTCTTTGTAGTTTTCCACTCCTGATATGTCGATTAATCCAACAGTGGATACAGAATCTGTTTCAAATCTCTCAGATTGACTCTCACCGGTCCATGCAGAATCAAGGGTTTGTGACAAAGATTTTGGATCTTGACCATCAGAGAAAGCCCTAGGAACGGTAACACCGGATTCTAACGGGTCAGATTCATCTGAGGACTTTGTTTCACTACCAAGCGCACCTGGGCTAGGAAATGTATCAGATTTTACAGAAACAACCTCGAGGTGATCGTTCACAGCACCCTGATCAGGATTTTGTTCGGGATTCTTTGCATCTGCAACATTAGATTCGAGACCTCCGAAACCCATCTTGACTGGGTCATATATATCAGATATTTTCTCTGTTTCACCCAGGGGTTTCTGAGTAACCTTCATATCATTTGGTTGATTCTTCACGTCTAAACTAGCCGTATATATCAGGCGGTGGTCCCACATATAAGACTGGAAAATTAGTTGTCTTCTGAGACGATTGAGTTCAAAAATATCAATGAAGGGTTGGCCTTTCTTGACCTCTTTGTTCAAAATTTTCTGTAATGTTTCCTGTAAATCATCAACATAGGCAAGATGAATATTCTCTTTATACAAGATTAAATAGTTTGTGAATAGGGACTGACATTCATATATATCCACTTTGGAGGGAAATATATTGGCCAAGACAATCATTGAAAATTAAACTCGAGATAAACTAACTTCACACCTCAAACTCCAACTTCTCTTTCTGCAGCATCTCTTCTAGATCTGATATCTGGCGTTTTGATTCAGAAAAGTGCATACCACTCATAGCCATACCTTTGGGAAATTTTCTTTCAACCAGAAGATCAAGAGAATTAAGCACCTCAGAGAACAGATGCTCAGCTCGCCCTACCACCTGTATTTGATATAAAGCAGAAGTTAAACACTGAAACTGAAGTATTTGATAGAAATTCAGAATTTAAAGAAAAATAATTCGTTTCACCTCATTTAGTTCTCTTTCTATCCAGTCCTGACTTTCATAGTTGAAATCAAGTTTTGAGGGAGGCAGGTACACTGAATGAACATCAATTGACGCGTAACGAAAGCAAGCAACCCTTTTCCCAAATCTACATGGAACCCGACATCATAAAACAGTAAGTATTAAAATAGCCCTCTCCCCTGTTCAGATGAAGCATCCAAGTGAAAAGATGTATTCAAGATTATCAAGTTCGTAGTAAAACAAAGCAAGATATCAGTACGACAGTACCCATAAAACCGAAGGCAGTCTCTATGTAAAGAATGGCCACAGCTAGCCACTCTGCTAGCAGCTGCATGGTTTGAAAAGCTTAGCTCCAAAAACTTCCCAAAGGACAATCCCCAAGCAGCATCAGACATGACTATTCTTCTAGTTGCTGGTGGGAACCCTTTATCTCTTGGACACTTCAAGCAACGGTGCCACATCCAAATCTTCCCATCCTTCTCTCCGGGTAGAATACTTTCGGGTAGCTTCTTTACTGAAATTGTAAGGGTGCCTTGTCGATGAGTATAACACTGAACGTGAGCTTCAGCAGGCATCTCACACGAGTGACATATATAGTTCTGTCAAAAAGTGTAATAATGATAACTGATTAAATGTGTTTTTTTATTCGAATGAGTGAAGAGAGACTGATAGAAAGGAGTACCTGATCAAATAAATGGTCCCGTAGAAAACGGCCCAAAGGCTTGTCAAAGCTACCATAATATTTTATTCGAAACAAATGGGATCTTTCGCATACAGTGCTTTTCCATACACAACGTGATGACAAAGAGACTACAATACTTTGATGGTCTGAAGGAGACGGAGGAAACTCTTCTTTTAAAGCAAGCTGTTCGTCGGAAATTTGCTTCCCATCAGGTTGCAAAGATGATGGATCCAAAATACAACTGGAAGCATCCATTTCGAAATTATTGCTTTTCATAATACTGGTGTCTGAGTGGCCTAAATCACTGGGAATGTTTGTTGCAATAGTTTTTGCCCCTGAAGACCAAGCCATATCTACTAAACCCCGGTCTACTGATGCATGTTGACTAGAGGGCTCACTCAAGGAAGAATGCTGAAAATCTTCTATGGAAGACAGGAAAGATGGCTTGACATAGTGTTGGCTCATAGGAGAAGGAAGGTTATAAGTTTCTGAGCGTTCACCCCTTTGAACAGAGGCATTTGTTGTTACCTTGATCAGATCTGAAGTGGACACAATATTTGACCTCTGCTGTTCACTAACCGACTGAGGTCCAGGAGATTTTTCACTAGCTGTGACCGTAAAATCATGTATAGTTGAGATGGGAATGTCTATGGCTGATGCCTTATCCGGAAGGGCCACTGTAATTGGAGGGTTCAGAGGAAAGTCTGAGAGCGAAGCTCCTTCGTCAGCAAGAAAAGATGTCTCTAGAGCCAAATGATAAGCTGCAAAAACCCCATATTGGACAACGTGCTTCACTTTCTTCAACTCATCCTCAGTAGCTCCACGAATTAATATCTGAAGAAATCAACATATTAACATACCACTATAACATTGAATCATACAGTGTAAAAAGGCCAGAATTCGTTACTATTTAAAAAAGCCGTCATCAGAAAAGTTCATATAAAAGACATTTGAAAGATATAGAACAGTCGATTGTCTTTCAAATAGCATTATTTTGTCATCTTTACATACAGAATATAATATCACGATAGTTTCTCCTGACAATATATCGTACTGCACTTACCGTGCAGCCTAGTGGCTTAGGACAACCTTCAAAATACATCAGTGTCTTCACATTTCTTTTTCCAGCCTTATCCACAGTGCCGTGCTCTTCTGAACACCTCTCAACATGGAACATTTCACAATATCCTAATTTCTGTGATGATAGATGATCGATTGAAGGAACAATTTGGGCACCAGTGCATCGGGCTATACGCTCCAAAAGCGGCCTTTTGATATTTAGTGCAAGTGATATATCTTTTGCAAGAAGGTACTCCTGTGCGTATCTTGAAACAGATTTCTCCACTAGAAGAATATGAGGTTTATGCGCATCTATCTTTGCAATAGCCATCTTAATATGCTCCATTTCCTGGGAGAAATAAAAGGATGTCATTATAATAGTAAGTTCATAAAAAAGATGATACACATACTGACACACAGTATAGAATTATGCGCACACAAAAAACAATTTAAAATAACAACAATGTCAACCTGCTTCAACAGAGTATCAAAGCTTGAAAACGCATTAGAAACCCTCTGATACTCAAGAGCCCCCCCAAGGATCAGCAAGCGAGGTTTCTCTATTTTCAATGTCATTCGCCGATGGGCCACATTTTTCTTGAAGACAACTCCTTTGACAACTGAACTGTTTGAGTAGAATAATCATCACCATAAATAGATCTTTAACAATAAAAGAGAAACAAAATTGTACAGAAAATAGATTAGTAGTCAACTGGAGAATGACGAAAAATTATACATCAGGGGATGATGTTAGATTTTGTCTGAGCTATATATCCTAAATTAGAGTATTTTCATGTTAAAAAAAAGGTCGAGATCTTTAGAGTGGGCTTCAGTAAACAGAACATTAATCCCCTTATGTAAATATCGCCTGATTTTCAGTGCTTTATCCATATTTTGAAACCTAAGAGCAGATCTTCTCCATCTTTCTTCGAGGAAATCAATATTCAAAATTTTAATACTTATGATATAAGGTGATCACACCCATGACAGATTTCATCAGACATTCAATTAAACAGTTGTATTGTAATGCAGTTTTATAAGCAATTACCTTTCACTCCGAAGCCCTGAAGCTAAACATTTTACTTTCACGTACCCCCCAGGATCCATTTGTCCCCCCTGGCTCATGTCCGGCTTTAATAATGAGGCAGCCTCCCATGACAAGGCTGTAACTATTTCTAACCAACTTTCTTGGTCACTTTCCTCCTCTGCAAGAAGATTCTCTACCTGCAAGAGCTGAGCCACTAAAGCCTGAAAATGGGCTTCAACCACAGTCTTCATAACTTTTTGGTGCCCCTCATTCGATTTGTCCCTACCTCGAGACTCCCCACTCCCAAAGCTACTCGAATTATGTAAATACCCCCATTCTCCAGTACCTTCCCCATCATCATCATCATCATCATATAAAAGTGCTTCTTTTTCATCTGCTTTGTCTTCTGGTTCTGGTGGGAGCCACAAAATACCATTGTTTTCAAAATCCACGGGTTCGGTATGGACATCATCAGCCACATACAAAGAAGAAGAAGAAGGCGTCTCAAATTCATCAACAATATCATGCTTGTCCTCTTTTGAATTTTGGAAATCAGAACTGATTTGTACTGGGGAGCTACTCATAGCTTTTGAGTCAATGGCATCTCTGAGTGTATAATCTCTGCTGATATCATCAAACTGAGCATGTCCGTTGTATTCATTGACCTGAGAAAAATGACTTGTTTGGGAATCCACCCGAGAGAAAGCAAATTCTTCATCGTCGTCGTCACTCCTATTGAGAGAATATGCATGAGTAATAATTAGCGGTTATATCCAATAAATCTGGCACAAATGAAATAAACTTAAATACAGTGGAAATATAATATCAAAACAATCAAAGGTTCATCTTAAAAAGAATCATATCAAAACTCCTCAGATGTGACAGCACTAATAATAGAATCTCAAAGGCACTAACTCGCATCTCAGTTCAAGTATTCAAAAGGGGTTATCCAGAAATAACCTGTTTCGGCCACTAAACTCAAATTGGTCCTGGGACCGGTTTAATTCTCTCGTGTCGACAACATGATCATTGGTTGCCCCAACACTTTGCTTCTCTATTACTTCTTCCATACTGGGCGATTGACGTGGGCTGAGTCCAGCAGACTGCGGCATCGAGAAAAAGGTAACGTCGCTGCCACAGGTCTCACTGGATTTGGTGGTAACGCAACTAATTTCTGACGGTGTGAGATTTCTTACGTCCGAGCTGGTGACCAGGATTCCATTATCAGCGGGCCCCGCCATTTCCTTTTCCCATTGCTTGAAACAGTAGTTACAGACCCTAATCCGACCACGCTCTTCCGACGAAGCGTTGGGTTCTTCAGGAACACAATTGGAAGTGCACCTGGCACAGAAAATCCGACCACAGAGCCGGCAATGGTGCCTGCGGTTAAAAAGCGAGAACTGCGAATCACAATCGTAGCACACCCGGCAGCTCCTGTCGGGCATCCAGAAATCCCTCGACACACGGGCAGGGTCGGAGCTCCATGGAATCCACGACTTGAATAGATCTACCCGATCGGATGACGTCTCATCTCTATCATCCATTGACTTGCCAAACCTCCTTCCCCTCTCATTGTGATATCCTCATCTCCTTCAGACTCTCATATCCATTAATTGTTAACTTAAACCCCCCACACCCGGAATTTCAGAAAACACTTATCAGTAAAAACACGCAACACTCGATCGAGCACGAAACCCCCAAATCAAAATCCCCTCACTTGTTCGTCGGTCAAATCAAACATAAATCGTAAACAAATATCTCTCTGAATCCGAATAGAAACGAACCTTTGAACGTAAAATCCGAATTGGAGGTTTCCGGCAAACTCCGTTCACAGTCAAAGAGGATTTTCAGGCGAGCAAGCGAGTCTCCTTCGCTCCCTCTGGATGAGTTTTATTCCAATAAAAATCAAATTCAGCTCACGAGATTTTTATATTAATTAATTAAATAAATAAATCATTTATGCAGTTTTGTTTGGGTAATCGAAATCTCATCTGGAGGAAGCGTGTGTACAGTGGTGATGATGATTTGGAAAAAATATTAATTAAAAATTGATTGAAACGCGGAGGAGATTCACTGCCGGAAATATTTATATCCTTCTGTTCTTGCTGGACTGTAAATTATAGAAACTGAATTATTTATGATTTCATAACCAGCCGTCCTCAGAACGACACGTGGCGTAACGCGGTTTTTCTCGTGATAAAATAAAATAAACGTATATAAAATGAATTATTTAATCAATGAGATTAAATTTCATGTTTTGATTTTGGCCATTCAAAGTAAATGATTTTTGGTTTTATTCCATAAAGTAATTAATCAAAGACCACAGAATCTAAACAAATAAAATTATTGACTTCAAAGCTCTCATCTCCTACTCATAACCAAACGGCCCGGTTCGAGGAGGAAGCATCCTGGACCGCTGCCACCCGTACTGCGGTTGTTGCCCGAATTGCCCTTGCTGCTGATGGTAATCGTACATCGGAGGCTCAACCCCATGCCACATCGGGTTCATATACGAAGACCCGCCCGAATACGGGCCAAACCCGCCACCACCACTCCCGCCGTAATACGGCGGCATACCTCCGAACAAAAACGAAGATCCCTCTTTCGCCGAAACCTTGTCCACGATGCTACGTCCTCTCGGGTGCACCTTGCAGAAGAAGTCCGTACACACCTTCTCGCTGATATTTGCCGCCTCGTAAGGCTCGCACCTGTGGGGCTCCTCTTCTTTCTTCTCCGGGTTCATCATGTGCTCAGTGAACCCACCGCCGCCGCCGCACGGCGAGTCCACCTTTGGTTTTTGTTTGTTGTTGGGGCGGTGGCGAGGTCCTTCGTTCGGCAGGAGGTGCACTCGTTTTCCGAGTTTCGCTACGCCGTTGAGTAAAGTCATCGGGTCGATTGAACCAGTGACTTGTACGATGTCGTTTTCCATGTCGATGGAAACGGATTTCACCCCTTTCCGAATAAATAAAAATAAAATTAAAACAAATTAATTAAATACGAAAATCTCTTGCTACTATCAAATTAATGAAAAAAATATGTTACCGGGCATTTTGAGCAACTTTTTATTTAAAATTTTCGGACATCGTTCGCAGCAGCTGATGTTCATCGACAGAAAAACTTTAGTCTGCATCGAAAAATCAAGAATGATTAATTTAATTTAATTTAATTTTTAAACGATGTAATTAAATAAATCTACATGAAAACGTACCTCGCCGAAATGATGATGATTTTCCATTGCAAAAACATAATACGCACTTAGGTTTTTATAGCAAACTTTAATTCCGATTATAATTATGTCAACACAATATTTCTCCTAAAATTATTTTTCGATATCTGGTAAATTAATATCGGATTTAGATTTCCTTTTATATTATCTCTCACGCGTCGCACGCCATATATATTCAATTAAATATGCAATTCAATTAAAAAATACCGTAATAATTACGTCATGGCCGCCGGGAACCCTAACCACAGCAACGTATCAATGTATTACCAGGCGCGCGCAGCCCACCACGACGTCGCTTCGAGAGACTGGTTGGCGCAGACGCAAGCCGCCGAGGTATCGGAGAATAATGACGTGTCGGGCGGGAATAAAGGGCTCGGCGTGGTGGGTGAGTTCAGTAGGTTGCGTAAGCAGCCGGAGTTGGCGGAGGCGGTGGCGGCGGTCAGGGCTATGGCTTCGGTCATCCGGTCGAGTCAGGCTACGACGATGATGGAGCTTGAAATTGAACTCAAAGAGGCGTCCGATTCACTCAAAGTACGCCATCAATGTATATGTATATGCGATAGATTACTTATTCATAAATTGTTGAAATCAATTTTTTAATTAGGTTAAATTGATAAATCGTGCCCTAATTATATGACCTAATTTATTAGATATGTGCATTGTGTATATTCAGTCATGGGACACTACTTCCATCTCTCTAATAGCCGGCTGTGAACTGTTCATGGGCTATGTGAGAAGAACTTCAGCTTTAGGTCACGAAGATTTTGATTCGGGGAGATCTCGACTTCTCGAACACGTCAAATTATTTGGGGAGATGTCATGTAAGGTGGTGTGCGATTACTAGACGATACTGGATTCTGATGTGTTTTTCTTTTTTTTTTTTTCATTCTTTGGGTATGCATTTGTCAAAATATGTTGAAAATCGTTTTTTTGTTTTTCTAATCTTAAGGCAAGAAGAACAATCGCCAATCTTAGTCAAGAATTTATTTTCGATGGCTGTACTATATTGGTGCATGGCTTCTCCCGAGTCGTGCTTGAGGTTTTGAGAACTGCAGCACAGAGTAAAAAACTCTTTCGAGTTTTCTGTACAGGTGTGTTTTTGTCGTGACAATACATATATATGTGGTTATTTAGTACAAATAGAAATTCTCCCCTGCGTCATTTAAGCTTCGGTCCGTTTAAACAAGTAAGATATTTATACAACTTGTAAATGCAGAGGGGAGGCCAGAAAGGACGGGTCTACGGTTATCAAACGAGCTTGTCAAGCTTGATGTTCCGGTTAAGCTCTTGATAGATTCTGCAGTGGCATACAGCATGGATGAAGTAGAGATGGTGTTAGTGGGAGCTGATGGTGTCGTTGAAAGCGGTGGTATCATTAATATGATAGGGACCTACCAAATTGCATTGGTTGCTAAAAGCATGAACAAGCCGGTTTATGTTGCTGCTGAAACTTACAAGGTAATTGAAATGATAAGTAATCTTTATTAATGGCGTATTTTGTGGGATGATACTTTAGGATTCTGAGTGTGTTTCTTTTTCGAATTTAATCACAGCCAAATAAGCACTTTTGTCACTTATTCGCCGAACTAGAAAATTTCACTTTTTTTTTGCCACAAGATCTAGGTTGTGGACACTTTTAATCTCATAATTCGCTTTTGGTCCCCTCTATTTTTATTGTTGCACCTTTTGTCCCACTACAATTTTGTTTAGCACTTTTGGGAGTGAAGGTGCAATAATTTATTCTTATGTGATACTTTTTCCTCTATTAATGTTTTCTCATTTTATCTGCTGCAATCAATGTCGATATCTTATGCACAAACTTTTAGATCATATTCCCCAACAGACTACTTCTTCTAAAGCATAAGTTGTTATTGCAGTTTGTTCGTTTTTTTCCATTGGATCAGAAAGACATGGTGCCCGCCTTGCGACCAATTGATTTTGGGGTGCCAATTCCATCAAAGGTCGAGGTTGAAACATCTGCTCGAGATTATACACCTCCGCAGTATCTAACCTTGCTCTTTACGGAATTAGGCGTTCAAATGCCATCCGCAGCAATTGACAAGCTCATCCAGCTGTACCTATGACAAGGGTTTGATAGACTTTTATATATTTACTATTTAGGTGTTATAACTCCATCCTTACTAACTGACAAGTTCATTCACCACTGCATATGACAAGGATTTGTTCTGGTTTTTCTTCTTTCTAGTATTTAAAATAGGTTGTGTTGATATCAAATGAAACATCACTCTCTTTTTTTTGAAAAACAAAAAATCTAATACAATCCGGTTTGAATACACCCTGCTTACTCTACTAGTATTAAAGTTCTGTTTTTTGGACTATGAATACACCCTGCTTACTCTACTAGTATTAAAGTTCTGTTTTTTGGACTAATATATAAGCAGTCACTTTTAATATTTTATTTTTCAATTTTTTTTCATAAAACGTTTAGGTCCAATAAATTTAATTTCAGTTAAAAAGAACATATTATAGTATATTTCAGCTAAATGTTTTATTTTTAATTAAAATTTTTTTATGTTAAAAAGAAACCAATTAATTGATATATTATTTATCTCAAAAAAATTGCTAGCACTTTCTATATTTAATTGTTTCACAATTGATCAACTTCAAAAAAAAAAATAAAAAAAATTAAAATACAGTATAATTTTTCTTTTCGTGTTTAAATAATAAATAAACAGTTAAAGGACTCCAAAATTCATTTTAAAATTAAAAATAAAAATCTTCTAAAAACCCAGAAGAAACCATCCTCTCAATTTGATTTTGTTATATACTGTATCAAATAAATTTGTAATTATTTTATTAGTCATAAATCAATTAAACTTACTCACATCACATGCCCTTGATTCTTGAAAACACACGAATTATTTAACCTTTTTTGTTAATTAAAGCAGTTAATCACACGAATTATTTAACCTTTTTTTGTTAATTAAAGCAGTTAATTTTTTTCTTTTTTAAAGTTTAATTTGATAAAACTTGAATAAGAAAAATAATGATTTTAATTTGAATTGCGATTGTAATGCATAATGCAGAACTAAAAATTACTGCTTCAAGCTGATACACCATTCTAAGTAATCGTACAAAACTATACGAAAATTCGTAGCAGGTTTTTTATAATGTAATTGTGATTAATTTTCTTCATCTCTTTCTTGTATGGTGTTATAGAAAAAAAATAATCAGAAACTTACATTCCTAAGATCTCAGAGTTGATAAAAGATTAGATTCTTGAAGCCAACGATTTTCTTATTCTTTCTTGATTTTTTATTTTATTTTTTTCATTTTTTGGGCTCTGGTTTTTCTATTAGGTCGGGATTACAATTTAAAGAGGCTGGTGTATTATTCTAGGGTTTCTTGTGAAGTTGCGATCTTTGTCGATTTCTTCATCTGGGTTTTTGGAATTGCTCAATTTCTTCATCTGGGTTTCTGGAGTTCGCTCATTTCTTCATCTGGGTCGGTGAGTTTCTCATATGGGTCTTCTCAATTTAGGTTATTTTCTGATAATATTTTATGGAGTTTTTTTTTTTTTTTTACTTAGGACACAGTTTGTGAATTGAGGGTTTTATTTAATTGATAGTGTGTCCATACACCTCTGATTAATGACATTGGGACAGATTGTTAAATTTAATTTCTGCAGATCAGGGGGGAGTTTTGGAGAAGTAAATTTCTAGAGAAACACGAAATTGTAGCTGTCATTTTGTTGTTTCTCTGCAAGAGTGAGTGGAATTGAAAATGTTACATACCCAAGGAGCCCTTAAAAACACATGCCATCTCCTAGCCGTCTTATGCACCGGAGAATCAGAAAATAAGCCGAGCCAACATGTTTTTGAGGAGAAGAAAAGGTTTCCCTTTCCAGAAATCGTGTCTTCGGGCCGTTTAGAGGTGCGAATTATTGATTCTGGTGTTTTTTTGATATATGATCTGTTTTTGTAAAATGGGTTGTTTTTGTATTGCGACATATAGGTCCAAACATTAAATGATCCGAGCCCAGATGAATTTCGGAAAGTTTTAGATTCATGGCAGCCAAATCTTGTCTACTTTCAAGGGAAACGTTTTCCTAATGATGAAGTTGGGTCGCTCGTTTGGGAAGGGATTGAGTTATCATCTCCGGAAGCTCTATTGGGACTTTTTAGCTCCACAATGCCATCTACTGTATGTAACTTTCTCTTCAATAATCTGATTATGTCTACTAATAATTCCTCGATATTTTAAAGGCTGATCAAAATATTGCCCCCGAGGTAACACTAATTAGAAAAAACAATATCGTATCACTTACATGTACAGTAGTACAAAATATCCTCGACTTTTGTTTTGTGCCTCACAAAAGTACAGTCTTAAGAGTTTCTTTTTGTAAGTTGATTACAAACCTGATGGGGATATTTGTCGTTTTAAAAGATCAGTGGTTTTTTAATGACTATCCCATATTATACTAGTTTATTTTCCTAAATCTCTTTTGCTTTGTGAAAGAATGCTAGCTAGTAGCTATGTTTGTTATACTTGATCTAAATTGGATTGGAACTCTCGATGAAGGTTTATTTGGAAGTGTCAAATGGTGAAAGCTTGGCCAAATCTCTGCACTCCAAGGTATGGAGGAAAAATATTTCCTACTGATTGTCATGCTCCTGTATCTTTATATTCTTGCTAGTATTTGGTTTGGCGCGGGCACACACACACACATTTTGTAATCAGACCAAACCTCAGAAAATATTTTTGTAACTACCCCGTTGATTTCTTAATATAATTTGTGTGGATGATTTTATTCACGGTCAATATATTTTGACTTTGCAGGGAGTGCCATACGTAATATATTGGAATAAATCGTTTTCGTGCTATGAAGCAAGCCATTTTCATCACACGTTGTTCTCTGTAATACAAAGGTTAATCATATTCATTTGCTAATTAATATGTCACTAATGGTGTGATTGGGCTCTTTTTTCCTTTTAATGAAATTCAATATGTGGTGTATAAAAAAACCTATACAGACCTCATTATGTATATGAATATGCTAATATTCTTTCTAAAAACATGCAGTATATTTTCTTAATTATTGCAGCTCTTCGTGCCATAGTTGGGATGCCTTTCAACTTGCGGAGGCATCCTTTAGACTTCACTGTCTCCGCAATATCGGTGATGGTCAAGAAATTAACAACAAAGTGGGTCCCAATCTACTTGGGGAGTCTCCAACGATCACTCTTGATGTTCCCAAGTTGGAGATAGTGGAGGATTGTGTGGATGATGAAGAAGGCTCATCTGGTTCGCTTCCTGCGATAAAAATATATGATGACGACGTGAACATAAGGTTTCTCATATGTGGAGTGACGAGTTCATTGGTACTGGCTTATAATTCATATTGGTTGTTATATTTTCTGGGCCTCGTATCCTAAATTAAAGAATGGGATGATTAAAAAATTACATTCGATGGGTGACCTTATTTCAGAAGAAATAGCTGTCATTCAAAATTACAAAAATACCCCCACATGTTTGTCAAGATGGTATTTGTTATTTGAAATATAGATAGATATTGTTTTGAATTTAACTCACTGTACTTAAATATGTTTTTCAGGATGCTTGCTTGTTGAGTTCTTTGGAAGCTGGTTTAAATGCTCTCTTCCGTATTGAAGTAAGTCCACAGTCCACACAAAGAGATAATGAAAACAAACTGTTTTTCTTCCTTTGCTATTTATACACAATAGTCTGTTTTGTTAGTTTCAATTTTATCTGATTGAGTACTCATTTTTACGCTTTTCCTTACTCTGTGCCATATTCAGATACGGGGGAGCAAACTCCATAACAGGGTGAGGTATGTATGACATGCATTGACTTAAAAAAAAAAATTGCTATAGTCTATTTTATACAAATAACTCTTATCTATTTTACCGTAATTACAAATACCCTAGTTAAGTGTCGCTTGAAATTTGTATCACCTAACAAATATCCCTCTCTTTTCTTGAGGGTGCAATGTAGAAGAGAAACTTATGTCGACTACTTATCTGTACTTTTGGAAGAACCGATTGTTTTTTTTTTTTAATTCATACCAATTTTTTTAATTCTGAAATGAAAAATGCTCCATGATTCAGCGCACTTCCTCCTCCCCTTCAAGCTGCCACATTTTCTCGTGGGGTCGTGACAATGAGATGTGATTTGTCAACCAGTAGCTTGGCACATATTTCTCTTTTGGTGTCGGGAAGTGCTCAAACGTGCTTTGATGATCAGGTAATGCATTACAGTATACAATACATACAGCTATTGCGTTTGGAGTATTTATTGTATATAGGTGTTTTCTATTTTGGTGGATTATTACAAAAATATCCCAACTAACTTTTACAAACATACCCTTGTAGTTTGCGTAAGTGTTAAAATCTAGGGTCTAGTTTGATGTTTTTATGAATGTGAATGGGGGGATTTTGCTGATGAAGGGCGTAAATTGAAGACAATTACGATATTTTTTTGTTATTATAAATGTAGCTTGGTTCTTTCGTATATAAGTCAAATCCCAATGTTGTAAGATGATGAAATTTCTTCTTCTTTTTTCTTGTAACTAGGCCAACCTTGAGAGTAATTTTGTAAGTAACCTTTTTCTTGGCTGACGTTTAACTTAACTTTTGTAGCTATTGGAAAATCACATAAAGAGTGAAATCATTGACAAAACTCTGTTGGTTCATACACCGGTAAACTCTGAGGAGTACAAACCTCCTGTATCTGAACCTCGAAGATCAATCTCAGTAGCTTGTGGAGCACCAGTTTTCGAAGTCTATATGAAAGTTCCAATGTGGGCTTCGCAGGTGATATTTCTCATTCCTATGTACCCTTTGAAGTTTGACTGGATTACTAGTAGACCCAACTAACTTTCAAAATCACAAAATACCCCCTAAGATTTATCTGTCTTACACTTAGCCCTAAAAAAATTTACGGTTGTTTTCGTTATTTACTTTTCTGTTTTTTTATGTAATTAGTTCAAATCTTCAAGGGTAACTTTTGATTTAGATTGGCAATCTCTAAAGTGCCTTTTTTCTTATCTTGGTTTCGGTTTCAGGTCTTCAGGCAACTAGTGCACGACACATCCTATCGTATTCTAGTCGCCCTCGGCATTGCCAGTATAGAGGGCATAGCTGTAGCCTCCTTCGAAAAACTAGATGCCGATCGACTCCTATTTTTCTATACCAATAATAATAATAGTGATCTGAAAATATTGAGCAGCCCTGCTCCCACCTGGTTAAAACCACCTCCTCCCAGTCGAAAGAGACCTTCAATTTCTCAAGAAACAGACCAGCCCTTCATAAAACAGGAAGATGACAAATATGAGGATCCCAAGTCGAACGGAGTCAGCTTGCCACTTATAACTGCCCGACAGAAGATCAAAATCGCTGCCCTGAGGCCCATACCTCACGTTCGTCACCAGAAAATGCTTCCGTTTTCTAGACTCATGGATATAGGTTTTCACGACGGGGCACCTGCGAAGGTTCATTTTCCGATTGTCCAAACAGTGAAACACGGTAGTGGTGGGGGGAATCCGGTGACCTATCGGAGATCTAGTTCGAGTGCGTATCAAGCTAAGCAGAATATATCGTTGAATCCACTTCCGCTAAAGAAGCACGGTTGTGGAAGGAGTCCGCTACATGTGTGCTCAGAGGTAAATCAAGGCTTTGGATTACATGTTTTATTACTGAAATACCCTTTAGTTTTAGTATGATTACAAAACTATTTGTTTCTCTTTTAAAAATTGTTCACTGAGCGCGAGTACTTGTCAATAGAATGAAATCCTCAAATCGGGTGTTTGTAATACCTCAAGGGGTATTTTGTAATTCTGATAGATAATTCATAATTGGGTCAAATGAATCTCAAGCGTTTTTGTAATCATCCCTATAACTAATCTATACATCATATATGCAGTTTCGTAGTGCCTTTCTCCTCTTCATTTATTTTTGTTTCTTCTACTCTGCTTGCCCATAGGAAGAATTTTTAAAGGATGTTATGCAATTTCTCATTCTCCGAGGGCATAACCGTCTTATTCCTCAAGGTGGGATTGCCGAGTTCCCAGATGCCATACTCAACGCTAAGCGTCTCGATCTGTTTAATTTGTACCGTGAGGTGAGAAAAAGTTTGTTATAATTCATTGTTCAAACGAATGGATTACAATTGCTAACACGATTTTTGATGTATCTATATTTCTATGATCTCTAATCACAGGTGGTAACCCGGGGAGGTTTTCACGTTGGCAATGGTATCAATTGGAAAGGGCAGGTTTTCTCAAAGATGCGTAATCACACAGTGACAAATAGAATGACTGTATGCTCTGAAACTCAACTTTCTTTAGTTCTTATTATATTTAGGGATAGTTAATAAAACCGCACTCGAGGCTTGGCGCGAACGCACACACACACACAAAGAAAGGGCAGCGAACCTTGAAATTTCCAAATACTGAAATACTACAATTGAGGTTACGTTTTGTCTTTGTTGTAATAATAGAAATAAATCCGACTTAAATCACTTAACTTCATCTTAAAACCTCTTTTTCTGAACAGTGCACTATTATGGTGTTTTATTCAGTTTTTAGTTTATTTGGCATTTATTTAGTTTTATTTTTAGTCTTTTTTATGAACATCTTTTGTTTTTTTTTTATCCAGGGTGTTGGAAATACGCTCAAAAGGCACTACGAAACGTACCTTTTAGAATACGAATTGGCTCACGATGATGTGGATGGAGAGTGTTGTCTATTGTGTCACAGGTTACACCTATAAACCCCCATTTATTTTACAATTAATATCGAGGGTAGTCTAGTAATTATCGCATACACTTTGTACCCTGGGAGTT
Source organism: Euphrasia confusa (assembly GCA_954870475.1). Lineage (NCBI taxonomy): Eukaryota > Viridiplantae > Streptophyta > Magnoliopsida > Lamiales > Orobanchaceae > Euphrasia > Euphrasia confusa. Next base: position 37,070,367 of record OX940956.1, on the reverse strand, counting down.
GATAACTAATTCTGGATTCTTATTAACATTCACCAGTAGCGCTCCCGGAGATTGGGTCAACTGCAGCTTGTGTGGGGAGTGGGCCCATTTTGGTTGCGACCGAAGGCCCGGTTTAGGTGCCTTCAAAGTAATATTTCAGATCCACAAGCCTTGTTTGTGAAATGTTTTCGTCATTGCTCTTGTACGTTTTAACCCTATTGTGGTCGATTTTTTCAGGATTATGCCAAGACCGATGGGCTAGAATACATATGTCCTCAGTGCAGTGTTACCAATTTTAAGAAAAGGGTTAATACTAATAAACCCGGAAATGGATATTCTTGAGAGTTGAGACACATGACAAATTATTTTGGTATTACTAAATTCTGCAAGGAATAAAGTTTGAAGGTCGTAGAAGAGTTGCCTGTGAAAGTAGGGTAAGATTTGAATAGATATTGGGTGCAGAGATGGGTTCTGGAGAGAATGTAGGATGTAGGAAAGTCCTCCCATTCCCATGGACCTGAGAAGATATTGGAGGGGCTGATATGATATTGTAGCAAAGTTAGGTACTTAATATGCAATTTTATGTTTTCATGTAACAGTTTAGTGAAATGTATGATGTCAAGTTAAGTGACTATTAGTCTATTATAAAGATGGAAAGTTTGACAAAACCCAGCATTAGATTGATGCACAACTAAAGCTACTATCTTTTGGAATGAATTTGGCTGAAAATGATATGAATGTACCTAAACTGAATTAAATCTGAACCCCGAATATTATTCATACTAATTTTTTTTAGAAGTTATGACTAATATTATAGTATGAGTTGAATTGTTTATATGAAATTATTAATATTAATTATACTTTTTTCCAAGATTCTAAAATGAAAAATTCAATCGAATTTAACAGTAGCCCAAAACCACCCAATTGCCAAGGCCTTCTTTTGGGAAGACTTGCACGAAACAAATTAAGGCTTTCTTTTAGGAAGGCTTGCACGAAACAAATTAAATTAATTAATCAATCAGTTGAAACAGATCTCACTCTTGACAACAATTTACAATCAAGAAATGCAAGGGAAAAATGTATTAATAATAATAATAATAATCATAATCATAAGTCGAGCACAAGTTTGGTCTGTAATAAGTAGAACATAAACCAAGTCCTGCCAAAAGATTAAGAAGAATAATTTCAATTCACCAAAAGTCATTACAACTACACGACCCATCTTTAAAATGATGAAACCTCTTAGTATCTCGCGAAATGATCACTCTTCCAACTATCGATGATATGATCTTAAACGCATTGTGGCAGTCACCACAGACACGAAGATTCTTAATTATACGTATATCCGAACGGGCTGGGCTAGTCAAGAAACCCTGTGCAACCGCAAGCCTCTCACTATGAGCCATCAGAGATTCCTCTTTCACTTCATCATCAACATCATGAAGCACATATCTAGTCTGAGCTACATACCCGGCTTCTTTCATCTGATTCTTCAAACCTCTAAGCAATGCATATATCTTCTCCTGATCGGGGTGAGATCTATCCCCTGCTCTGTACTCGTGGCTCCTACTCCTCGCTTCCAGGAGACTCGGGCCGTTTAATTTCTTTTTTTCCTTCTCTCTTGCAATGTCAGAGGCATTTATTGGTATGAGGCCGGCTTTTGATTGTTCGTTAAGACGTGAGGGGTCTAAGAGGTCAATAAGCTCAACACATCTGTCCCCAAGCTCTGTATTTCCATGAATTCTACAGAACTTCATTAGCGTTTCCCAAATTTCTACCGTTGGCTTTATTTGCAATTTTTCAATGAACTCTAATGCTTCATCCACACATCCCGCATTTCCGAGCATATCCACTATGCCAATGAAGTGATCCATTGTGGGTGCAATATCGTAATCTTTCATCATTGACTCGAAATGCAACATCCCTTCGATGGTATCACTTACAACACCACACGCTGAAAACACACTAATGAACATCTGCCCGTCCGGTTTCAATCCAGATTTTTTGAATTCAGAGAACAATTCGATAGAATCTTCTCCGTGGCCGTTCTTGGCTAGCCAGAATATCATGATGTCCCAGGACGTCAGATTCCGTTGGGGCATTTGATCAAACACTTGGAATGCGTCGATCATGGACCCACATTTGGAGTACATTTCAAGAATGCAATTGTAAGATTTGACTTCGATACGAGCCCCCGACTTCAGAATGTGCTCGTGAACGGATTTTGCCTCGTTTAATGACTCGTTCTCCCCGCACAGTTTCATCAAGGACATATAACGAGACGGGTCAACTTGGATGCCCTCGTTCTGTAAATCTCCCAATAGTTGCACAGCTTCTTTAAGCTTTCCTTCCTTTGTAAATTCATCGAGTTCCTCTATTCTGTTTCTGGGGTGACTCTCTTCGATGGGGTTCGTATCATAATTCCCAGCAACACTTTGCGGACTTTGCGGGTACATGGCCGGATTACGAACACTTTGCTTCGACATATCTTCGTTTCCACCATAACTCTCAGAATTACTCTGACCATTTCCCACATACGCAGGTGCAAAGTTATGGCTCTGCACATCAAAATTCTGCCGGTAAAGCCGATTAGGGTTTCGATTCAGATCACCAACATTACCAGAACTATAATTCAAGCGATTCTCGGTATTATCCCCAACAAAATTCGACTTCTCGGAAATGAAATTACTGTATTGCCCACCCACGGTTTGCCTAGGGTTTCGATCAACACCACCTATATCCCTTCCGTAGAACGAACCGTCCCGATTGTATCCGCTTCGATTATCAGCAGTGCTCGCATTCCATTCGCTATGAACGTCCGATCTCTCAGTGGCAGTACCGAGGTTTCTGGTAAAACAAAGGGCACTTACAGAGGATGGAAATCCCGTTGCTGTAGTTCTGCGTAGCTTCAGCAGAGGGCGAAGAGATTCGAAGGTGAAGACCGCAGCTCTTTTAGTGTACATATTTGGGTAGAGTCGGCCGTGCCGTGGCGGCTTGTATGGCGGGGGAGAGAGTCACGACGGCTGCGGACAATTGACAAAATGTGAGATGACGGAAGTCCCAAATGCCAATCGGTTTGGGTGGCCTAGACGGGTCGAGTTTTTGGGACCGGATCTAATTTTAAATTGAAAATTAAAATAATTTAAATATGTAATGATCAAACATTTCTGAATAAAAATAAAAATAGATTAAAAAGCATTTATGATTTAACTATCAAAATTTTGTAAAAGTTGTCTTTTAACTCCCAAAACTTTGATAAAATGCATTAAACACTTAAATCTTTGATAAAAGTAGTCTTTTACACAACTTTTCTATTTTAATGTTTATAATGTTAAATTATTTAGTCTAAAATATACTTCATCCATCTCAAATAATTACACACCCCAAAAAATAAAATAAATATTCTAATATTTTAATTTTAAAATACAATTTTATTTTAATTTAGCTATATACTTATTATGCCTTTTTTTTTTTGTCAAAAATTCAAAAATTAAAATATTTCTTCTTAAATTTTTCCAAAAAAGTATGGAATCTATTTTCTAACCGAGAAAATATTTTACTTCAAAAAAATCAAAATAAATAAAAATCTACTTTAAAATAAAAAATGATATTTTATTTTATTATATTATAGCAATTTTTATTTGTTTTTATTAATAATTTAATTTATAATTTATTTATTTTAATAATATGAATTAAAATTATATTTTAAAATTTTAAAAAAATCAAATGAAAATGAAAATATTATTTATTAATACAAATTTAAATTTAAATAAAATATTTTAAAATTTTCAATTTTTTAAATAATATATTTAATTTGAAATTTGAAATTAATACTAATAATATCTATCATTGTATTTATTTTTTAAAACTATAATTTTATTTTTATTTTTGTAGAAGTTTTATTTTAATTCGTATTATTACAACTAAAAAATGGTTATAAAAATTATAAATTAAATTATTTATGAAATTAATTCAAAAATTTTAATATAGTAAAATAAAAAATGTAAAAAATGTTGTATGTATTTTTGAAAATTAATTTTTATTTATTTATGATTTTTTAGGTAAAACACATGTTTTACTTAAAAAAACTTAATATTTTAAAAAGTCTACTAATTAAATTCGAATAAAGTGTATTATCAAAGCTTTGAGTATTTAATGTATTTTATTAAAATTTCGAGGGTAAAGAATAACTTTCTTTTTAAAATAATTTGGCAATACTAGGACATGCTCTTTTGGATCGAAACCACTGAACTGAACTGAAATAATTTGAATTGAATTGAAATAAATTGATTTTTTTATAAAAATAATAATAATTTTTATAAATTATTAAATATTTGTTTAAAATATTAATAATATCGTGACCTTCACTGTATTGTATACTTAAAATTATGGTTTTAAAATATTTTTTATTTATTTTATTTTAATTTATTTTGAAACAAATTTAATCGAGCTGAACTGAAACGATTTGAACTGAACTGAATTTTACTAAAATTAAGTTTGAAACAACATGTGCTAAGCTCAAATGTTTAGAAGATGAGTGTGGTGCATAGATTACCCATAATTAATTATTTAATTGATTAATTGTGTGGTCAATGATGTGATTAATTTATCATGATTTTCATAAACGTGTGGTATCACAATTTGTTTTCAATTATAATTTGCTCAACTAGATGTCTAAATATGTCTTGATCGTCATTTTTGTTACCACTTTGAAAAAAAAAAGTTGTTAGAATATTCCACATCGGTTGGATAAAGAACCTTGGGCTCACATATAAGTTGGATTACCTTATCACCTTAACAAGGCCTTTTAAGGTGTTATGGCCCAACTTTGACATGGTATCAGAGCAGGCCCAACACGATGTGGGGCCCCGGTCGATGAATTTCCGACTGTGAGCACCCCTGCTGATAAAATTTCCGGCCACGAGTAATTCCGATGGAATTTTCGGCTTACTCGTGAGGGGGAGTGTTAAAATATCCCACATCGGTTGGATAAAGAACCTTGGACTCACATATAAGTTGGATTACCTTATCACCTTAACAAAACCTTTTAAGGTGTTATAGCCCAACTTTGACAAAAGGTTCAAATATATATAATTATTTAATTGGTTGAAGTGAGGTGTTGAAAATTATATTTAAAAAAAAATATATACATTTTCATCCACCATACTTTTATATATTATATCCAATCAAAATTTGACACCTTATTCTTTTATTTAAAATTTATTTCAAATTACACATAAACACAATAATTGTTGTGAAAATCTTTTAAGTATCAAACATAACAAAATTATATAAAATAAAATATTCAATCCCCACATTGTGAAATGCATATTTATTAGTGGGAAACATAAGGCAAATTAACACTCTCTATTGTTTTACTACCAATAGAGCTACATTGTTTTTAATGTCCCATTTAAAATACAGTTTGAATACTCTATTTATTAAAAAGTATAACCCAAAACAAAATATTAAAATATTAAATGATAAGCCTATTCGTGTATTTTATCCAACCAAACAATTTTTTTGGCATATTAAATTAAAGATTATTAAACACTAAAATCATGCAAAATTATGGAATAAAATAAAATAATTTGTTATACGTTTGAATATGTCGATTTTGTAAACGAATCAATAATAATAATAAATCAAAATATGAATCCACATATATTACAATCAATAAAAAAACCACAATTTTCATAATCAAATCACCCAAACTTGCCAAAACAACAAATTAAAAATTCAAGCCAAGTATTTTAATTACAAAATTAAAAATTATGTTAATCAAATGGAAATAAAAAAATTCAATTACCATTTAAATTTATATTAATAGTATTTTTTTTTTTCATTCATTCAATTTAAATAAAGCCAATGTATGCAACCTGTCACATAGGACAAACTCAAGTCATATTTTTTGTTTTTGTTTTTGTTTTTTTCACAGTGACTGTATTAATAAGTAACGACTTCTTTATGCACCTGTCCCAACTCCCAATTATTAAATTCCCAAATTAAAAATCAACACACACATAAATATATATATACACATATATCATATATATATATTCGCTGTAAATAACCCTCGCATATATATACAACACCAATTATTAATCAGTAGAAAAAAAGGGATTTTATATTCCATATTCTCTTTCTAGTTTATACACGCCATTTTTTTTGTGGACGCAGTCGCCGGAGCTCTGTTTCTCCTTCCTTTCGGATCTACACAAAAAAACACATTAATCTAAATCTCATTTTTGTTGATTTTGTTTCTCCACCCAATCATGTGTTTTTTATTCTTGTTTTCGGCGAGCCTCTTTTCGCGATAGGCGTTCATTATAATTTTTTTTTGAATTTTGACGTGCGTGCGATGAATCGAATTATCTGAGATATCTCGGTATTTCTGGGGGGAGATTTTGACTCGAGGATTCGGTTTGGAGAATTGAATGTGCTGAATTAGGTTTGGGAGGCCCGACCCGGAGGCTCGGGAATGGGAAGCATGGCTTTGGAGAAAGAACAGCAGGTTCCGACCAATGCGGAGTCGAAACACGGCGGCGGCTATTTGCAGCATTTCAGACTCTATGAAACTCGTTCGGTATATTTATCTGATCCCATTGCTGTTTACTGGTTTGAACGTGATTGATTGTTTTTTTTTTTGTGTTGGTTTCAATTGTGTCATTTGCGTGTGATGTAAATTTCGGGTTGCTTGGGTGAGTTTGATTAGTCGCTTTTATGGACTGTATTCCGTGTGAATTATCGGTAGGGATAAAAGCTGGAGTTCTTTATTTTTTAAATTTGTCGGAAGATATTGATAAATGCTGTACGTGTAATTGCAACAAGTTAAATTTAAGAACACCAAACTTTTTCAATTTTACCTGAAAAGTGATTGAAACCTTTTCACAATGTTTTATATTAAATCAGACGGAAACCTTATAGACCGACTTCTAATTGATCACATAATTGCATCTCTCTCTTGAATTGGTGAAGTAGATATGGATCACGTGATAATTGCTTTGTGAATAGTTTGGCGTGTAAATACGTGGTAGGTTTGGAAACCATTTTAGCACGTGCTAAAGAAACCTTTGAAAATTACCAATATCGTAATTTCGTGTTTGCTCTTGAATTTTGACTGCATCGAGCATTTTCTAGGATTTCATGTCTGGATCTACCACCGTTTCTATTGCAATTTTAATGGAATTTTCCCAGCATTAACAACTTCAGACTGCTCAAGCTGTCAGTTTGACTATGTCTGTAACACGTATTGGATGCATACTTAACAAATAAATTAAACCTTCGAATATCTTCTTAGCTTTAAGCGCAACATTAATCGTACTGGTGTCTTGGTTTTATGGTAAATCTATAACTGCTCACGACTTTCTTTCCCTAACGCTTTGCCTCATTTATAAGCTTTCAATATTCACAATATGTAATTGAAGGAATATTAATTTTTTTCATAGGTTTGATCGAGTTAAATCAAAATATTCTATACGCAAAAATTTCGCTTTTTAGTTTGGAAACAGTATCTAAAATCTGTGCAATTCATGTAATTGTTCTTATATTCAAATCCAGAATTTTAATACATTTGTTGGGCATGTAGAACTTTTATATGGTTGGATGTGACAAAAGTAGCACATGTTGGAAAGTCTTGAAGATAAGCAGATTAGAGCAGTCCGAGCTGCATGTTGTTGAAGATACTACAACTTACTCAGAAACTGAATGCAATGACCTACTAAGAAGAACTCATGAAGGAAACAAGTTTACTGGTGGATTGAAATTTGTCACCACCTGCTACGGAATTGTTGGTATGTTACATCCTCAAGAAAACCTGCATAAACTACTTTATACTGTTTAAGACGCATAGATAATATTTTTTTCTGACTTTTTTTTTTTGTTTAATTTTGGCTGACTACAGGTTTCATAAAATTTTTGGGACCTTATTATATGTTGCTTATCACTAAAAGAAGGAAGATTGGAACAATTTGTGGCCATACAGTTTATTCCATTGCAAAGATCGAGATGATTCCTATACTGAATTCAACTCTACACTCAAATATGGCTATTTCTAAGAGTGAGAACAGGTGTTTTGCCAATTCTGTATGTAATGTAAAGTTGCTCTGGTATATTGAGAGAACAACATAAGATTAAATATGTGCAATACTTTTGTATGTTATCTTGATCATTCGCCATAAATGTAGCCGTGGTTGAGCCATCTCAAATTTTATTGGTTAATAGAATTTTCACCAATTCTACAACGTGGAGGTACCTTCTGTGATATTTGCCAATGCCCTTCTATGAATGTCAGTGGTATGAAGTTAATGATTTATATCTGTATTAGAATAATCATATTTATTTAAATAGGAATCACCTTTCCTAGTGCATCCCCAATAGTTAAAAAATATTCATAGCATGCGTGCTAGTTTTTCCTAGCCAGTGTGCAAGGGTGTTATGATTATCTAACATGTTGAATGAGACAAGGTATCACATCAGAGTTTCTGGGAAATTCTGATACCAATTTTGTTTATTTTTTATTTAATATAGAGATGATTTTTTTTTTCACTTAATCTTCAAGTGGATTTGTATTTACTTGCTTTTGCACCTGCCTTTTCTCTTCTGTTGACATCTAGATACAAGAAGCTTCTGCGCATAGTGGATCTCACCAAGGACTTCTTTTTTAGCTACTCCTACCATATTATGCTTAGTCTTCAAAAGAATTTAAGCAATCATGATACAGGACTAAACCTTTACGAGACGATGTTTGTCTGGAATGAGTTCTTAACTCGGGGTATTCGTAATCAGCTCAAGAATTCAGTTTGGACAGTGGCATTGGTTTACGGTTACTATAAACAGGTAATTGCTAATAAAGCTTTTGAGGTAGGTAAGGTTTTCCTCGCTTATCCAGTTTTTGTGGGATAAATTACTTTTGATTATGTATTCTTTAGTCAATGGTTGTGTTTTAATTCTTGTTATATTGAGTGATGGTTGATTTGACGAAGCATTATCTTTTCTCAGGATATTTATCCTTTTTTTTTCTCTTCAATTATTCCAATATGTTTTTGGAATTTCTACATACATGCCAAACTTAATTAGAACTTTGTCTCATCTTGTAAGGCATATATTTAAGTATGTCATCGCTTTATTTATTTATTTATTTAATATTACATGGCTCGTTGAGTGCTAATTGGATCATTCATTGAAGTTTCTTCTTTCTATGTGATTGCTATGATTCACATGATGTTAATTTTTGTGCATTTAACAGGTTAAGCTTTCAATATCTGGACATGTCTTCAATTTTATTCTCATTGCCAGAAGATCTCGTCACTATGCCGGAACCAGGTTTTTAGAAAACAAAAATTATTTATACTGTGGTCTCTTGCTGCTAGAGAGTGATTAGTAAATGTGTTTGTAAAGTACATTTGCTTCAAACTGCTTCACTAAGTCACTTGTCTCCCAAATAGTCCACAAGTAATATTTCAGATATTTATACTAAGTCTTTACCTGCTCACTTTTATACTGCAGATATTTAAAAAGAGGTGTGAATGAGAAGGGCCGTGTAGCAAATGATGTTGAAACTGAACAAATTGTTCTTGAGGATGTAGTGGAAGGAAGTCCGATTCAAATATCATCTGTTGTTCAGAATCGGGGTTCAATACCCCTCTTTTGGTCACAGGAGACTTCGAAGCTGAATATCAAACCTGACATCATATGTATGGCTTCTATCACAGATAATGAATTATAAGTGCTACTTATTGCTTGTTTTTTTCGCTGATTCATTTTCTGTCTCTAGTATCAAGGAAGGACGACAAGTATGAAGCCACCAAACTTCATTTCGAGAATCTAGTCAAGAGATATGGGAATCCTATTATTGTATTGAATTTGATTAAGGTATAGTTTATTGACTGCTGGGCCGACTTTGGAAATTGCCATGTTCTTCCTTTAGTTTATATTCTCCCTATGTTTACCAGTTACATTTTTCCTATATAAGCTATCATTTTTTCCATTGCCAGACTCGTGAGAAAAAGCCTAGAGAATCTATTCTCCGTGCGGAGTTTGCTAATGCCATTGAATTGATTAATAATGGTCTTGCACAAGAAAGTCGCTTGAAGTTCCTTCACTGGGATTTGAGTAAATACTCTAGAAAGTACGATTGTCATATTTTCTTTATATCAGTTGTTCTTTTTTATTTTCATGACTATGGTCAAATAAATTTTACCTGTGTATTTTACAGCAAAGCAACAGGTGTGTTTTCATATTTAGTCAAAGTAGCAGCTAATTCATTGGATTTAACTGGCTTCTTATATTGTCAAGTACTCCCATCTTCGAGGTGAGGAATATTTTTAAGATGGTCTTACGTGACTGGGCTATTCACTTTGTTAATGATTGTTATATAAGAAAACAGTTGACTATTTCCCTACATGTAACTTTCGCATTTTTATTATAATTCTGCTACTGATTTGTTGGTCTGAATGGTGTGTTGAGCATTTTTTTTATACTCATTTAGTCATTTAGTTGGTTAAGGCTATATGATGTCCTATGATAAAACTACAAAATCCTGGAATTTATAATATATGGAAATTTGTACTCACTCCGTCCCACAACGATAGGTCACACTCACATTACTATTTAGGGTGTCCTACAGGGATAGTCTGTTACCACAATTAGTACAGTATGTAGTATGGCTTTTTTTAATTAATCATAGAACCATACATGAAAGTACAATATTTCAACATAGTAGCCACATCAGTGTACACTCTCATACTGAAAATTATCTCCTTTGTCCATCAAACAAGATTTTTTCTTCTCTAAATGGTCATGTTCTCTTTTATATCAGACTTTAGTTTGGGTCATGTATTTCCCACATTGTTAATCTTATTTTCGACGTTTCTATATAAATCGTTGCACACCTAGTCTTGACTATTGACATGGTTTGTGTGGTCCAGGGAACAATATATTTTGCTTTCTCCCATGTTAAATCTATTATGTTGATTACATGTCAACTCTTTTACAGCCAACTCCCGAGCAGTAACAATTGCTATAGTGATTGTGCTGATGAGGACCTCTGCAATGTGACTGAGGATGCTTTCGACTTTTATACTAAAGATAGCACTAACGACGACGATGTGAACGGAAGTCCTTTCGCTAAGCCTCCGGTGTTTCAGAACGGGGTTTTAAGAACAAACTGCATAGACTGTTTGGATCGAACAAATGTTGCGCAATATGTCTTTGGGTTGATTGCTCTTGGTCATCAGTTATATGCATTAGGATACATTGGTGTTCCAAGCATTAGTTTGAGTTCTGAGTTGGGTTTAGAATTGATGAGCATTTATGAAGATATGGGAGACACACTTGCTTTCCAATATGGTGGGTCTGCGGCACACAATAAGGTAACTTTAGTAATATTTCTGACAAATAAAAGTGGATGCAGTTGTACTTTGATTTGGGCATCCATATGAATTTCACCATATTATTTGCTTGCTCATTTGCGTGTATGGAACAGATTTTTTCAGAGATAAGAGGTCAATGGAAAGCCACGACACAGTCTCAGGAGTTATTGAGAACCCTTCAACGTTATTATAGTAATGCGTACATGGATGCTGAAAAACAAGATGCCATTAACGTGTAAGACAATTGGACCTCCCAAAATTCTATAATGGATGTTTCTCTTGAGCACATTGAATTTAATGTTTTTATTGCAATTAAGGCATTAAGCTCCGTTAATCTATGAGCAGGTTCCTCGGACATTTCCAACCACATCAGGCCAAGCCAGCTCTGTGGGAGCTGGATTCTGATCAGCATTATGATGTTCGGAGTCGTAGTTCTGGTTTGGTGGAGGAAAAGGCAAGGTAAATAATTGTGAAATGTATGTGCACAAACCATTCCATTTTTATAAGTTGGACTAGTCCTAGTAGACTCCATGTCTAATAGTCCCTCTGACCTAGGATATAAATTTCTCATAAATTAAGAAATCTTATAAATGACCGATTTGCCCTCATATAAGTAATATTATGCTAGTTTGTCTTACAACTTGCATTTATCTCTATATTCTTGGCAACACAATCTCACCCCAAAGCTAGCTAGGTAAATGCAATATTCATTCAAAAGCTTGATCTGGCTTGCACCGTCAATTCTACTTGATGCAGCCAAATATTGTTGAAGCTGCATTTTTTTAAAATCTTATTATTTTATTTATATTAATTGTTGGGTAAAAAATCTGCATAATAATGCTTGTTCAGCAAAGACGTACACTGGGACTTATACTTGTCCCGTTTTGAGCTGTTATTCTTTAATCCCTCTGTATTACTGATGTAAATGAAAATATACACTCGCAGGTCGATAATCAAAAGGTCATTATCTGATGGCAACATCCTCTCTGATGAAAATACTCCTATCATGGATACAAAGGCTATACAGATGGATAATTCTCACAGAACACTGCCTATTGATATTAGAGGCTGTAATGTGGGGCCTTTGGACTCAACACCAGAATTTTCAACTTGCGAAAGTGATGCATCTTATTCGAGGTATATTTTTTGGTATTCTGATAACTTAACTCTTTCTGTTGGGCTATCTAAACTACCTTTTGGATGGTCTGGAAAGTTCTCCAATATAATTGTTCTCTTTAGATTTAAAATGACTGAAAAAAATTTTAGTTAATAACCCACCTCTAGGAGAAGTGTGAACAGTGCTATGCTTCTTATGACATTCTCTTGTTTTCGAGTTTCTGTGCCTTTTTGTTATATGAATTTAATCTATATTGCCAACTTTTTAGGTATACCCCCTTGATGTCTCGGACACGACTCTTCCCCGATTCACAACCAGATCATGAGAAAGACAGCATAAATTATGTTGAACGTGGCGATTCATCAAATTTTCTTGATGTTGAATGGCTTTCTTCATCTGGGAATTCATGTGAAGAAGAGTATGAAAGGTATTTTGCGAAATCATTTACTTCTCTATAATATCGTTGGTCCTAGGTCCCATTCAACCATGAGTCACTCAGTATCCAAGCAAAACGTCTATCTGACGCCTGCTTAAAGAACTAATTTACTGGACAACAGTCATAACTCAATTATCAGTGTTAGTTTCATTCTTTTTTTTGGTTGTGATGCAGATCATTGCTTATTGGAAGTCCATCTGCTGGCTTGTCGTCGGGTGAGTTTAAATTGGAAGCAAGCTCGTCTTGTCAGTCTGGATCCAGTTTGAAGGTGAGTTACGGTGCCACCACAGGTAGCTCGAATGACCTGTCGGGATTCCCTGAAAGATTCGTGCACTGGGTCAATGGCGACATGCTCTTCCCTTGAGGTTCACGTAATTTCCTAGCAAAGGCGATTGATGATGCTCTGAAGCTGTTATTTGACTCACGAATCCATCCGAAGGATGTGGATGATTAGTCTAACTGACTTTAAATGACAAACCGGTGATCGAGGAGAGGTGCAGCCAAGAATTTTCCGTGCAGAGCATATTGTATAATTTATGGAGTGAGGGCCTCTCCTCAAATTGTACATTTTGCAGAATTAATTTTACCTGGGTAGTTATGTCTTGATTGTCTTCTCAACAATCGGCTTACAAATAGTAAAATTCTGGGAATTTTCCAATCTTGTATATATTTTGTAGGTATTGATGGATTTGGTTACTGAGATTACATGATTCTTTGTTTTTGTTCTTTGTTTAATTGGAAATCCAATTATCATCAATAATACATTTAAGTATTTTTGAAAAGAAATTAGATTTTGGTTTAGTTTCACCAAATTCAAAATTCAAAAGTTGAGTACAATAGACTACTCTGCTTAATACTACTACATTGATAGTACATACACACGGATTTTCATTTTCCACAACACAAATTAGCTAAAACCACACACTATGAGTTCCAGATTCCACCTCAAGATACAGCAACCTGTACGGTCTTCGGCTTAGGCGGCGGCGGCAGCTTCCTCACCTCCACCACCAGCACCCCATTTTCGCATTTCGCAGTGATCGCAGACACGTCAGCATTCTCCGGCAGCTTGAATTTCCTGGTCAGCTTCTGGATCGGACGCCTCTCGAGCCTTACATACTTGCACCCTTCTTCCTCCCCTTCTTCTCTCTTCCTCTTCCCGTTGCTCTGAATCACCAACGTGTTCTCTTCCTCAACGGTCACCTGCATTTTTTCGAAGGTTTATTTTTCCAGATCTGTTTTGTTCCCGACTCGAATCACACTCAATAATAGGGTTAAAAATCGGTACCTGAATATCCGACTTGGACAGGCCGGGAACGTCCATGTAGAAAATGTATTCTCCGGGCGTGTCGAGAACGTCCGCCGGGAAAGCTGTAGCGCGGCGGTGGTGATCGGCGCCGTTCGGGCGTGGGGAAGAGAGCACAAACTTCTCGATCGTCTCCGGGAAATTCAACAGCTCGCTCAGCGCTTCCACCACGGTACTCATTTCTGTCGTTGATTTTGGATCTCGACGAATTGATCAAAAAGACGATGAATAATTGATGTCAGTGTTTGATGGTTATCCGGAGAGTATCATCGTGATATTTATATAAGTGAAGGGGCAATACGGGAAAATTCGAGATTTTTGTTCGGGAAGAGTCGAGAAGCGGCTGGGGCTTACATGATATTGGGACACGAGCTTAAAACTGAGACCCTCGTTATTATTCTTGATTTTTAATTCTATAAATAACGGTAATTTAACTAAATCTTGGAACTCATTTTATAGATGGAACACAAACTTTTCTGCCAAATCATTTAGAGTTGTTGTTAACATATTTAAATTTTAAGAACCAATAATTAAACTAGAAAATTTTGAATTAATTCAAATTTTCGTAAACTAATTGACGGCCAAGATAAGATTTTTGATATTGATGTTCGTGACAATCGACAAACGACGATTTCATGTAAATTTTACACTAATACTCTCCATATCAGTGTCATATTTTCTGGACAAGAAATTTAAAAAATATATTAAAAATAAAACGTAAAAATATATTTTAAAATGAAAAATAAAATAGTTTTGAATAATATTTAAAAAGTAAATAGATAAAATAGAATAAAATTATATTTTAAAATTAAAAAATTAAAAAATATATATTTTTGAAACACCCCAAAAATGAAAATATCTTATATAAGAAGTATATGAAAAAAAATCAATTGCATTATTTAAGAAAACACTCAGATATGTGTTGGACCTGTTGGTCATATATTCACATCCTTAAAATTAATAAATTCCTCTATTTTTCTCAGGTCTAATTAAAATAATTAGTCATTGTAAATTTGTAATAGATGACTCAAACTCCAACTTGAATCACGTGAGTTAAGTGTTAAGTCTGAGTTTTCCCTGAAATCTCTAAAATTTGAATACTACGTATAATTTATTAAGTAAAAAGGCAAAAATAATATCATTCAGAAATCAGAAATTGATTTTTGTTGGTTTTTGAATAATTAACATTGTAATTAATTTCACTAATACTATTACTACCTAATAAGAGGATAATACTGGGTTAAACTGGGCCTTACCAAACTTGCTACGACAAACCCAACAAACGAAAGAAAGCGTGTTTAATCGGCCCGTATTTTCCCCTGTATGCCCAAGCCCAGGCTAAACTCTAAAACTTTGTACTGTTCATCAGACATCAAATCTCACTTCGTCGTCTTCGCTAATTCTCAGGTTTCCCAAATCCAGCTCCACCAATTAGTGTCACATCATTTCAATTGAAATTTAGCGTTCTCTAAGTTCGAAATTTGTAGAAAATAGTGCGGGGAGGATGTCTAGGTTTCGCGCACTGTGGCAATCGTCGGTTACTGCAACTCGAAGAGGTATTGCAACTCGAAGAGATGTTACCTTTTTCTTCAGCTCAATTTTCGCAATGGGTTTATTGGTGTATAAAATTATATGTATGTGCTGGGAGTTTGGGGGGAAATGTTCTTGAATTATTTAGTTTTTTTTTTTTTTTTTAATTGTTATTATGTTGATTTTTTTTTCTTGGTTGTGATTTAGAGAATTGAATGAATGAAGAAATTCTACAGTTTTATATATTTGTTTCCTTCTGCGACAATTGATTTACACGAGTTACTCAATGGAAGCTTAAACAACCACGGGAAATATGCTCGTTTTTTTAATCATTTTGTGTTGGTCTTCCAGCTCTAGCATGGAACCTTGATGACTTGATTCCTCCGAGCGAAAGATACGTCTTCAAATTTGATTCGAAAGAGGAGCTGAAGCGATGGCATTTGTATTCGGATTCTGAATATGGAGGTGGGTACTGATTTTTGTGCTTGAATTTAGTCGTTTTGACCAAGAATGAACAAGAAATTTGGTGAGCTGGCATGATGATATCAGTTTTCCTGTATCGTTTTATATGAAATGTGGGGTATGTATGTTGGTATGGATATTCAGAAAATAATAGACGAGCTACCTTTCGCAGGAAGTTGTGTTTAGAGCAAGAATATTTTTAGAAATAGATTAAGTTAACAAAATAAAAGATCTCATCCATTAGACCATTACACACTGACACCGTAATCTTTCAGGTTTGTCTTCCGCGTCTTTGGAGATAAAAGAGTCTGCTAATGGATCCGGTGGGACTGGTCAGTAACTAATGTGAATATTGTTGTTGCAAACTTGCAATATATGCAGTTCAATATATACATTTTTTCGTCTACTTTCATATTAAAAGAAGGAAATCTCTCTTTCTGAATTGCATGAAGGAGCCGAACCCAATTTAAAAAAAATAAAAAAATCTAATATGTTAGTTATGCATGGAAACTATTATAATTGTAAGGCCTGTCTTATCCCCGTAGGTTTATTCTCTGGCAATCTCTCTCTGGATGTCGTTGAAGGTTCAAAATGGAACATAAGTAGAAGTGGCTTCTGTGGAATGAGATCCAAGAAGGTAACGAGATATTCCAAAGGCTTCAAATTTATTAATTGATTGAATGTCACCCACTCTTGCATACATTTTCAGTTTGATGGTTTCATTGATTTGGATGGTTATGATACATTAGCCCTGAAACTTAAAGGAGACGGGAGATGCTACATTTCTACAGTGAGTTTTTTAATATTTTTTTACTCTATTTCAGCTCATATGCAGAAGAACAATCCAACTGAGTCTTCGTAATAAATTTAATGCAGATTTACACAGAGAATTGGGTGAATTCCCCTGGGCAACAGGAAGATAACTCTTGGCAAGCATTTGTTTTTGTGCCCAAGGACAACTGGTATATTGCCAAGGCAAGTACTCTCCCTCTCGCTACATTTGATATCTGCAAATAATTACAAATCTGAAGTGTGTAGTTATAATTTTGGTGGAATGTGTTTGATTTTCGAATGGTTGAAGTTCATTATGTGTTCACGGTTTACTGCAGCTGGAAATATTTTCCGGATTATAATTTCAACAATTATTATCTGTTTAATCAGATTCCTCTTGCTCAATACCTGCCAACATGGAGAGGCAATGTCATAGATGCTAAGCTGGAGATGAACCCGTCCCGAGTTGTCGGCATGTCTTTGTCTGTCAATGCCGAAGGTGGAGTTCCAGGTGCTATGAGTGCCCCAGGTGATTTTCGTGCTGAGATTGACTGGATTAAAGCTTTAAGATTGCAGAGTTAAACTTGATTTCTTAGCTACAATAAGCATGGAATTTGATAGAGATGATGCACCAATCCCCCTGGTCTGATAAAAAAAATTACTCTGTAACTCTGAAATTTGGTCTAAATACGGAGGAAATCAAATCATCTTTTAAAGTTGCAATTATAGAAATACTCCTTGCGGAGTTTCAAATAGACGAGTCGACCTAGATCCCAAATAAATTTAGGCTAAATTGAAAGCAAACCCAACGATGGGTCAAGAGTCTTGACCACAGACATCACCACGACAATGGTGCACTGGATACTAGTAATGACACGTAGTATGTGTTGCTGGAGGTTTTGAACTCAGATGAGTTGTGTAAACGGGATCTCGGTCTATGTCAACTCTCGATTCATGCTGTGTGTAACTTCTTTTAAATCTCAACTTCACAATTTATATTATATTATCATAAAAATGGAATGTAATTTTCTAACTTTTATTTCATGCTCTTGCTCACGTCAACCATTTTATCACCCAAACAGAAATATGGGTGTGTGTATATTATATGTATAGTTGTAGTTCATCATCTCCTATAAATATGCATTCAAGAGAGGCTTCAAATAATTAATTAAGAAAACAAACATACTTACATATATATACCAATTAACCGTCTTAATTACTATTCAAAATGGCTTTGATCCCTGCATGGACTCTCCTCGTCGCTTTCCTCTCCATCTCCGCCACTGCCCACGGAGCCATTCTCAACGGCGTAATCCTAGGTGGCGTGATCTCATGCACCGATTCGTCCCTGGCCACAGCCGGGACCTACAAAGTGATCCCACAGGCTAAGGTGGATTTCGTTTGTGGGTCCGGGACCACCAAGTCAGTCATCCAATCGACTCTGACTAACACTGCCGGGCTTTATAACTTCCTCATAACAGCGCTGGACACTGTTTTGCTCGACAGCGCAAAGTGCTATTTGGAAGTGAGCCTACCCGCCAACTCGTGCTTTATCAATGTCCCGACGGGCATCCTTAGGATCCCCATTGTCGTGCTTACCACAATCGATGCATTGGTGGGCAAAATAGTCATTTGTGTTCCAGGGGCTCTCAGCTATATTCTCAACCACTGAGCGAGGATCGGACTCGTTGCAAATAAATGTTTGGGCGCCGCTAGCTTAATAAAACATAAAATGTGTACTGCTCGCGTGACCCACCCCTTTTTTTACTTCTTTCCTTTGATGTTGTTGTGTTTTCTTGTACTGTCCTTTTGATTTGTTATAATGGAATAATGGATCAGTATGTTGTTTGCATTCAAATCTTATAAAAGATCAAATGCTGTTGGAAATTATGTTGGTTTTTTTATCATTATTATTATTCTGATCATGACTTTTATGATTAAAATTTTAACTGATAATTATTCAAGTGCCACACCCACAGAATCAAGTTCCTATGTATCCCATTTTTTTCTTTTCTAAAAAGGAAAAGAGAAAAGGTAAGAAAGGGACAAATCTCAGTAGACAGATAAGTATGCATGTTTCACTTGAATTGACAAATGTACCCCTTCATGTTCAATGTAAACCAAGTTGCAACTTGCAAGAATTCAATTTTCTTACACTGTACAATCTGAGCTGAGGGGAAAATAAGAGCATACAAAGTTCTGGTCTTTTCAATCATTATTTTCAGGTAATTTCTCTTATTTTCTTCTCCATCCTTTATATCTTTGTTTGAATATGAATATTCATAGGAATTGAGTAGTTGCAAATTCATTGATCTTGAATCTCTGCTTTGCTTTTTCTTATTTATGTTTTTGGTTCATGGTGTGATTCGTGTGAATAAGATTTAAGTTGTAAGATTTTTTTATTTTAAAAACTGGATATTTCACTTAAAAAGATTTGAGATTTGTCTTTCATATGATTTTAATTTTGATGAGAAATTGGAGAGCTTTCAAGAATCAAAAGTGGGGTATTTGTAAGGTAAACATAAATCTCAAGGGGTTGTTTGTAATTTTTGTAACTTAATTCAGACAAGAAGAAGAAGAAGAAGCTAAGGACTTGTGTTTTATTGGCGGTGTAAATGGCGGCTGAACGTATAATAAGCGAGTTCCAAGAAGTTGCCAGAGCAGCCCTCCCTAAGATGTACTACGACTTCTACACCGGAGGAGCCGAAGACCAACACACGCTCAAAGAAAACGTGAACGCGTTTCGTAGTATCGCGTGAGTTCCAAATATTTAAACCGTCTCAGTTAGTTCCCAGCCTTTGAGTTCTTAGGTTTAACATGCCGATTCACATGCATTGTTTAGTATTCGTCCGAGAATTCTGACGGGCGTGAGCAGAATAGATACATCAACGACTATATTGGGTCAAAACACCTCGGTTCCAATCATGGTGGCCCCCACAGCATTTCACAAATTGGCTCACCCCGAAGGTTTGATATTCATAATTTTTGTTGGCCTGTTAAAGATCATCATTGGTTTTGTTTTCGTGATTATCCGTATCTCTGAGTCGTTTCTAGGGGAAGTTGCGACAGCCAGAGCCGCGGCCTCCTCAAAAGTTATAATGGTACTATTTTTATAATTTTTAAAGTTGTCGTTTTTGAAACTATCCTTGTTTGTTAATACATGTCCCAGTGCAGGTTTTATCGTATAACTCAACATGCACAGTGGAGGAAGTTGCTTCAAGCTGCTCCGCAGTTCGGTTCTTCCAGCTATACGTACTTTCTCTGGATTAATCTTTCGTGATAAAAAATTTCTCTAGTCCTTTTTCAGTATGGTCAAAATATCCCCTTAGGAGATTTGTGAGAAGATTATATTGGTGTTGGTTTCGGTCGACGCAACTTGAGCAGGTGTACAAAAGGCGTGATATAACAGCTCTGATGGTGCAAAGAGCTGAAAGAAATGGATTTAAGGCTATAGTTCTTACTGTCGATACTCCTAAGCTCGGGCGAAGGGAGGCGGATATTAAGAACAGGTCATTTTTGTTCTCTCTCTCTCTCTCTCTTTTATTTTTTTATTTTTATGTTGGCAATCACTATTGAATATGAAATCCCAATATACATGATCTGTTTGCAGGATGATTGCGCCGCAGTTGAAGAATTTCGAAGGGATCGTTTCAACTGAAGTTATCTCTGTTAAGTACAGTACATTTTTTTATGTAAATTGTTCGGATGAGCTGATTAATTATCTATCCGTATACAGGATAAGGGCTCGGGTATTGAAGCCTTGGCGTCCAAGATGTTGGATGATTCATTATGTTGGAAGGTATGACATAGTAGTAATTTTTCTTCTGATTTTATTTGATAAACGATTGACGAAAAAGGGTTGTTTGTGATACTTTTCGCAGGACATAGACTGGTTGAAATCTATCACGAACTTGCCCGTATTGCTCAAGGGGATCCTCACACAGGAAGATGGTAGAACAACAATGCCTCGTCACTCGTGAAATGAATCTCGAATTCTCGATTAACGCTCAACATGCAATTTTATTAATCTGCCTTGTCGGTTGCCATTTACTTCTCTGCAGCAGCAATAGCTGTGGAAGTTGGTGTCGATGGTATTATCGTTTCAAATCACGGAGCTCGCCAGCTCGATTATGCTCCAGCTACTATAACTGTTCTGGAAGAGGTTTGTCTTTTGGGTTCTATGTTTTGTTATGTCATTGGTAAACTACAAAAATCGCACTAACAAACTTTCATATTTGATTCGCAAACAAAATGATGGTCTATTGATCATATATAATCAATCACAGGTGGTTCTTGCAGTGCAAGGCAAAATCCCGGTCATCGTCGATGGAGGAGTGAGGCGTGGTTCGGATATATTCAAGGCCTTAGCTCTTGGTGCTCAAGCTGTCATGGTAAATAATTAATTATTAGACATAATCGTTTTCATGGTAACAGAGTATCTTGTTCAATACAGTTGAAGTGTTGACATATATATATCGATGTTTCTTAAGATTGGACGACCAGTTATCTATGGTTTGACTGCCAAAGGAGAAGAAGGGGCGAGACAAGTGATTGACATGTTGAAAGACGAGCTTGAGCGAGCCATGTCACTATCAGGATGCTTCACATTGAAGGACATATGGAGAAGCTATGTGAGGACTGAACGAGACAACAGAGTCCATTGCAGGCTCTAGTTAAAACTCTTTTTTAGTTCAGAAATCACAAGAAACACCATCAAATTATGAGTGATGAGTTTTTGTATTATAACTCAAAAGTTGTCAGATTATTTATCCTTACAACTCTGGTTCGATCCCTTTCTTTCGTCGTCTTCACCTAATATATCTAGCAGTGCTACAACCCGATGGGATGAGGACCAACTCAAACGAGTAAAATGAATAGCCATACAACCGAAATCAAGACCTTGATGCGCCTTTAGGGCAAGGTTCGGCCTGGA
Source organism: Euphrasia confusa (assembly GCA_954870475.1). Lineage (NCBI taxonomy): Eukaryota > Viridiplantae > Streptophyta > Magnoliopsida > Lamiales > Orobanchaceae > Euphrasia > Euphrasia confusa. Next base: position 37,048,461 of record OX940956.1, on the reverse strand, counting down.
AACAGGTTTTATCATGATAACATACTACAATGTCACAAAATAACAGAAAAAAAAAAAATGAAAACAAAATATAACAAAAACAACACCTATAGCTGATAAAATGTAAAAAAAAAAAACATCCTAGTCCAATACACACACACGTATATGTATAATACTATAATATACTAATGTGCTTCACATACAATACAAAAACACCTAAATTATTACCACAGTTGGGACTTGTACAATCAGAAAGTTGAACTAGACACATTTATGTACTTTCCTCTCATCTGACAGACAGCCCTTCAATCTTGGTGTATATGGTTTATTCAGTAGCAGGTTCAAGCAATTATCAGAACCCAAGTACACACGAGATGAATCACTGGCCGTTATTTTTATTCACACCAGGCATTTCCATTGGAGAATTAGCCATACTACCCACCGACCCCATCGTCTGTGAACTCAGCTGCGGGCTTGCTGGGCAAGCCTCGGGGTTTCCTCCCGACATCCCATGCATACCCCCCGAGCTCAGCTGCGGGCTCATCGGCGTCCTCTGCTGTGGACTCCCCTGTTGTTGCATTTGTTGTTGTTGTTGCATTTGTTGTTGCTGTTGCATTTGTATCTGTTGTTGCTGTTGCAGTTGCATCTGTTGTTGCTGTTGGTTCATGTAAATATTCATTCCCCCGGGCATCAGTTTGGGCGGGCCCATCTGGCCCATAGCCGTACGCTGCTGCTGCATCATCTGGCTGTTGATGCTGGTCCGACTCAGGCCCGCCTGGCCCAACATCTGCTGCATCTGTCTAGAAGTACCAGCTCCTTGCATCATGCCACCTGGCTGCGGGACCCCCAGCATGCCCGACCTGCTCTGCTGCATCCTCAGCTTCATCAGAGTAGCTTGCTCCTGGGTGATCGACCCATTCCGGATGGCGTTGGCAAAATTCGCGGCTGTGGTCAGGCTGGTCAAGTTTCCAATGCTGGGGATGTTAGTGGGACCCATTGGGGCAGAGATTCGGGCCCCACCCATGCCTCTTGCGCCGCTGCTTAATCCTCCCATCACGTTGCCCAGACCTCCTCCGAGCCCGACAATGTTGTTCCCAATGCTTCCCATTCCAGCAGGCATCATTTTCCTCTGCTGTTGAGATTGCTGCTGTTGCTGCTGGTGTAGAAGCTGGAGTTGGAGAGACGAGTGCTTGTTCCCCATGTGGGGGCCCAGCTGATGCATATTGGATTGGAGCATCATGGGCGATCTCTGGAACTGCTGAGACGACAGATGCTGTTGTTCCGACTGCTGAGGCCTGTGAGAAGGCATGGAAACTCCAGCGTTAAAAAGGCCTTGGGACATTTGGATGGACTGGTTGTTGTTTCCTGGAGGCAGCATTCTCTGTGGGACGTGTTGCGCGTTGTGTGGCGAGTTTAGTGGTGGTGCATTATTATTAGCATTGGACGGCTGGATAGAAACCCCTTCGGAAAACGGCTGCTGCATCTCGGGTGTAGGAGGGAATCCTGGCTGGCCACCAGAATTATTTATTTGGACGTCTTTCGGTTGGAGATTATCCTCCACTTCATATCCTTCTTTTGCCATCTGCTCAAATATACGTGTTCATATTATTATTAATTAACTTTAAAGAGCAATAACATTTTTAAGGAAAATTAATAAATCAATGTGATGGAATGGCGTACCAGTGAACTGAACTGTGTTGCAAGTAGGTCGGCCATGTACTGCAGGAGTTTGAAGTGGCATAAGCGACATTGAGCGGTAATGATATTTATTAACAAATCACACTATTACAGAAACAAGAATCGTGTCTAGAACAGTTATCATCCGCATTATACATCGATGATTTTGGAATTAATACAGAACAATTAAGTTTCAACATGGATAATAAGAAAGACTGTTCTGGCAAAGAGGCGACTGAACCAACCTTTAGATCCATTTAATCTAAAGCAAAGGGGTTATTGGTTTTAACTTTTAAGGGCATGTTCAATCACCTTACCGAATATTATAAAAAAAATCTTGAGTTTAAGTTCTACAAGAGAAATTTTGTGCAATTAAATGATATATGAAAAATTCATATTTGAAAAAAACCAAAAGAAGGTCATCATCGTTAACTATATTATACCACTACACAAGATCAGACTGACGTATGTAGCAAAAACTTACAGTGTTGGGCAAGGTTGGGAGGTATTCCTCTGCAGCTAAGTATTCAGCATCCTCTATTTCTCCAATATGAAGTGTCACGGCACCATCGCTTGGTTTTTCCGACATGATCATCCTGGTTTTAGCCTTTGCAACTAATTGTAAGCTATTACCTGACAGATTCCAACTGCACATATTAGCTAAAAAAAATAACCAAATGGCACTAATGGTAATTTTAAAAATCACCCCGATGTTTCGGCCATACAAAAACAACGAAAAACATTTCTTTCAAAATTGTAGATAAACCCACTTGGTGCAGTTTGTGAAAGAGAACAAATGTCAAACAGAGTATTTGTAATTTTGAACGATGACAGGACAGGCAAAACTATATAGGTAGTATTGTAACTATCTCAAAGGTATATTATCTTAAGAATTTCGAGCTGACACCTTGGATAATACGCTCGGTCTGAGTGAAGTTCAAGATCCTGGTCTTGGAAACATTCATGTTGCCACCAATCATGGACTTGGACAACAAAAATATTTCATCTTTAAAAATATCATTGTTTGAATCATTGGAGAGACAGGTCATCAGAGGTTGAGCAGAATATGAATTAGGCTTCCTGATTGGATTCTCGTCTATCTTATTCTTTTTTCTGTTAAGCTGACACCTGAAACAAGCAAATACAAATTTTGTAAGGTAAGAAAAATATTGGAAAAAATATATATTCCTCAAATAGGAACACGTTCAACTTCTCTAGACAAATCTAAATATAAACACACACACAACATATATATATATATATATATATATATATATATATATACCGAGAAGCCAATAGAATCATAATTTTTTGTCTGGGGAAAGGAGCAATCACTTCTTTATGCACGTAAGGATAAAAATCGAGGAGCTTAGATTTATACAGAATAGGATCCTGGCAAATTTTTGATGACTAGAAAACAGAAAGGTTAAAATACTGAAAGAAAGAAAAAGTGTGGACGCTTGATTGACAGAAATACCTCATGGTCACCATTTCAATCTTCGAGAATTTATCGAGCATGGTTTGATCACCCAAAGATTGAGATCCAACAGGAGGGCTGCTTGCACTGATTGGCACACTCATATTGCTCACACTAACCGGAGATCCAACTCCACTCATGGCAGGCGTTTTAGGAAGAGAGTTAGATCTGCGTTTTGCCACCGCCTGTGCCTGGTTTTGCCTCTGCATGGAATCATTAGCACCCACCGATTTTTCCTTTTGACTTGTATGTCCACTACTCACAATGGCTCCATACTGATGTGAGCCACTTGAAAAATCTCCAGATTTTGACGACAATGGAGATTGGGGCAAGCCGCCTCCGATAGAAACATGAGGGCTCTGACCTATTTTTCTCTTTTGATACGAGTCATCCTTCCTAGGATTATTATTACTATCAAGAGTCTGACTGATATTATTCCATGGACTCTGAGGAAAACCTTGTCTCATGAACTGACCCTGCATTCTTTGCTGAAACCGTGGGTCGATATTGGTCAATTCTGACTCTCCTATGGTCATACGGTGATCGGGTTTGTCCAGCCTTTCATTCTCAACTGGTTCTTCCTTTAAATTGTATCTAATACCCTGTTGCCCAATAGTGAACGGCATAGTCCCACCTTCCTGATTTAAGGCTCCATCAAACACTTGCTGAGAGATTTTTTGCAAGCCATTGTTAGTAGCATACTGAATTCCTCTTCCAATAGACTGCTGCTGATGCTGCTGCTGCTGCTGCTGCATTAATGCGTTCTTCCATTGTAATTCAGATCCATGTAAGTTTTCTATTTGTGGACCCAAATGTTGTAAATTCCCTTCAAGCCTACTCCTCTTGTTCATAAGCGGAGACGATTGCCCATCTTGATTCTCTCTCTTACCATGAACAGAAGCAGAGGCAGTGTTATCGACGAATGGTATCATCACATCCTGCCCACCAGGAGAAAGTAAACGCGGATCCTTCATCATTCTAGGGCTGGCAACCCCAATTTGGTACTTTAAAAGTGAGCCTTCAGATCCAAAGCTGTTGTTCCTTAGTGGAAGCATACTGCTCGTGCTTTGACTGTTCAAGTTCTCATAGGAGGGTTGCTGACATAAAGATACCGAGTCTCCCATCCTGGAACTTTCGGGACCTCTACTGAGACATACCTTTTTACCGTTAATATTATTTGATGTCACTGCAACTTCTGGGATCTGCCTCAGTCTTTTCCTTCGCATGGTGCGTAGATCTAAATTTAACTGAAAATAATGGTAGAAGAAAGATCAAAACACAAATAATAATTCTACACTGAGTTTAGGTTAAATACTATAAGGTGTGTTACAAAATTATTGAGGTATGTATTTTACCAAATAAGCAACTGTCAAGGGAGCATTAGTACCTTTGCAAAATAAATGTGTGTTTTTTTTGTATTAGTGATTAGGATATACCTCTAGAATATTATTGTAATTATCATATCATTATGAGAAGGAAATTAAGATTCATATACAAACCTTAGTGGGAGCTGGGTTTTGGTATAGTCTGTCGAGCTGTGGGTTTGGATCTAGAGTAAGTTGGGGTTGCAGAGCCTTCAAAATCCTGGACTCCACTTCCTTCACTCGAATGTGAATATAGTCCGGTCAGAAAGAATATTAATAAAAAGTGTGGATTTAAGACAAAAGGATCACTTACCAACAGATCACCATATGTCCAATCATTGTCTGAAATAGACGAGATATCCTTCACTACGTTTTCCAGTGACATTCTGAGACGCACTCTATTAATGACGAGTGAGCTATCCCCTGAAGCCACGCTGAGTCCTTCAGAAGAGCATTTCCGATAATCTCGCACCTGCAGTACAGATTATATTACGTGTGTGTGTGAGAGATAGAATATGAAATCAAGCAGATAGTGCATATATCAAAATTTCTCCTTATTTTCCCATCCTTCACTCGATCGACATTATAAAATTAAAAACCTTTTCCAAGTGACTTCAGTTTCAGGATAAGAAAAAAAAAGTTCTCAAAGATGTTTTTAGTATCTAGAATGAGCTCCAGGTAACTTACCTCGCAGACAAGTGACCCATTCACATATTTGCATGGTATATCATCCAAAATGTCCCCCGGCAATCGTCCAGACTCAATTGCCTTCCAAGACAAGAGTGCATACGTGAGAAGTTGAGAGAGAGATATTAATCAATATTAGGGTCCAAATTGATAATGCTATACTGAAAGCTAGATCTCAGGTACACATAGTTATTTTAACAAATCTTGTCGTTGTTTTCATGGATTAAAGCTGAAACCATTCAAGCTTTTAAGCTTGTCTTTAAAGTGTTTTCTTCAATTTCAAAGGTTTCATACTTAGAAAGAACAAATCGAAGATTCGAATTATACAAGTCAGCGATAGTGAAATTAATGTTTACTTTCCAGACCATGATTAATTGCAAGCAGCTATAAATAAAGATTTAAAATTCATGATGAATAGAGATCTAAATTGCAAGCCTACCGAAAACAGAGTCTCGGATGCTCTATCGTACGGATGTAAATGCTTTGGAACATCCACAGAAGTCTGTCGCCCGGATTCAGTCTGAATATTCAACTCAAAAATCACATCATTAAATGGGACACTTAAATAACTTAATTAGCATCGATAAATAAAAACGATAAACAGACCTCCGTCGGTTTCGCGATTGAATACCCATCATTGAAAAGGTTTAAGCAGAACGAGACTTCAACATCTGGTAAACAAAGAAGATCAACAAAAATCACATGATGTGACGATAACATAGAGAGAAACAAAAATACTTCGACAGAGTCGATGGAACGATTTCCATACCAGAGATTTCAGCAGTTCCCTTGTTATCACTAGTTTCTCCCTATACCAGCAAAAAAAAAAAAAAATCATTATTAGTCGAATACTGAACAATTCCACAAAACCCCAATTCATATGCCACACAGTAAAAGGAGAAAATCTCAAATTAAAATGAAAATTTCCCCCGAATTAAAACATATACAAGATTCAATTTGAGCGTAAAAACCTAATTTTTTTCCGAATAAAAATAAAAATATGGACTATTAACAGCTTGCGAGTAGAAAACGAAAAGCTTTCACTCGCCTTGTTCGAGGCACCATCCCCGACGTCCTTCAATTCTTCGTCTTCGACGGGAAAAGAGGTTGCGTTTGGCGGTAGCGGTTTCGGGTTAAACCTCTTACCGGTTTTGGAAACCTTAAACGAGATCCCCATAACTTCGATGATGCCCCGATCGAAATCTCGATCCTCGAAATTCAATACATGAAATGTACAGACAGATTATATGTGCAGAACAAGGAAAAAAACTGAGAAATTGATGTGTAGGAGTATTTTTTTTTTTCCTCACAGTGTGCGCTTGTCCGTGGAGAGCACAGCTGCGTCTAATTTATTACTCCTCCGTATTACGATAATAATCAATTTAATTCATAAAACAAAATACATGGATAAAATAAATAAACCAAATTAATTTTATTTATTGAAGTAACATTGTTAATTTGTTATACAAATGGTAATCAACTGCACATTAAATTAAAATATTAATTTGTATTGTCTAATTTTTTTTACTGGTAACAAATTTAATTATGCTTCTAATTCCTTCATTTGGTAGGATAAAATATGTTGTTTTATTTAAATATTAAAAAAATGTTGAAATTGAAGATTTTAAATTATTCCATACCGTTGTATTAAGCCAAATGAAAAACAGATCCGACACATGAACAAAGCACTCAAATTATCATCACCTTGAAAAAAAAAATTGAAGAGCTATGCTAGATGAAAACAACTATACTAGATGAAAACAACTATACTAGATGTTTACTAGATGAAACTAGGGGTAAAGCATTCGGCTTGCTTTCCGATCTGTTTCGTTTCGAAATACTAGAAAATTAACAATAACCGGATGATGATCTGATAGGAATCAATCGATCACTCGACCTTGAGAGTCGAATACAACTTCCGAACGAACCACAAGCAAGCGTAGAACCCAACTGCCCCCGTCATCATGAACGAAGCAAACGACTCAACGAGCATGCACCCAAAGTACAAAACAACCGAAACCACACTCCTAATCTCGAGATCCCTGAAAAAGAACATAACCGAGAAAAGGAAAACGTAAAAACCAGATATGCCCCCAGTCAAATACGAAGTCCACCACCAGTTGTAGTCCTCCAAGCACAGCTGCACATAGCAGACAACAATCCCCACCAAAGCAGACGTCACAATAAAGCTCGCAAACACTGCAAACATAAGCCACGGAAATCCGAACACATTGTAAAACTTGTCCACCCATATCGCAGTCATAACAAATTCCAATTCGTACACATGGGATACGAAAGGAATCACGCCTCGCTGAGATTGGAAAGAGAGAGAAAGCCCAACAAGGCGAAAATCATCGTGGCAAGTGTCGTAGCAAGGATCTGAACACCTGTCCCAACGTAAACACAAAGTAACCCGTGGTTTGAGGGTGGCCTGAAGGCATCTCCCTGAAGGTGTTTCCATTTGTATCCGAGTTTGGTTTTATATTTGGCAACGTTTCTCTGAAGGAATTTCCTCACCATCATGGCACCGGCAAAGGAAAATAAGAGACCTTTCAACAAGGAGTTGCGTAACGAGGTCCAGTGCTTACCATCAGCATCGTTCACGAGGAGATAGGTGTCCCAACGTGAAGCCCATTTGATATTCCTTTCCTACAGAATTAAAGAGTTAATTTGTGCTGATTTGTTATATACTATCGTGTTTTCGTAAGTGTTAGTTATATACCTTGAATGTGACATCGTAAGTGAACACTATTTGTTTGCCTTTATCCACTTCTTGAGGGATGGTGATCGTCTGGATTAGATTTTCCGTGTGCTGGTTACAGGTAGGTACAATCGGATTGTTCTGTTCATCTCGCCCCTTGTACTCATGCTTAACGCTGTTACGTTGTCATTGAGAAAAATAATGAATAAGAAATACCCTACATTTGTACTTCAAATGTTAACGGAAAACGACAAACCTGATAGGAGAAACTTCAAACCCAACAATCCGATAAGAATCAGTTTCAGCATCTCTATGAATCATAACTCGGAAACTTAAGTGGTTGTGAATAAAGTATTTATCCTCGTTACTCTGGAACAAAGAAAATAATCATAAATTGAAAAACATGGGCGAATTATAAATTGAAGAATGAAAATTGACTAACCATAGAAGAATTCCGCTTGAGGCCGATACGAAAGCCGTACTCATACTTTGTTAATGTAGTTCCATATCTGCTCGTGCTAATCCTTTCCCTGAGCTCAGCCACCGGAAGGTCGCCTAGAATCCTGCAGATGTATATGGCATTAACGATGCATTAAGAAAGGTAATTAATCTTCATGAATTATGTATGCGTGTGATGTTCGTTCGTACATATTAGCTCTGTAATCATCGTCAATTTTATCCTTAAAATCCTTTGCAGATTGAGCATCAAGGTGAGATACACAAGCCACTTTGCAAGACTGATCTTCCCTCATACGAAACTAGACCATGAACGAACGATCATCATATCAACCACATTAGGAAATATAATAATGATAAGGAATTAAATCTCAAAAAAATTAATAGTCACTGCTTGCATGCTTACCATATAAGCTGAATTCTCTGTACTGGTGTCACTTGGAAGATCCTCTCCCGGGTTTTCTTCGATTTCATGATCAATTGGTTTGCAGTATTTCAACTAGTAGAAGTCATAAGGAAGTTGTGTCTTAGCAGACGATAGCGTGTCCATTTTGACTTGAAGTTCATCCCCCTGATAAACAGAAAAAAAAATCGACAGATTTCTAAATTATTTGGATGCATTGCAGTGCTCAATAAACTAAAATATGGTCTATACCCAAAACCACATGGAAACCCTAAATCGCCATCCATCACCAAAAACTGTAAAATTTCAATGTCGGTAAAAATCAGATATGCAAAATCCACCGATCAAAGAGGCTTGCAGGAGCTTAATCTCAAATCGTGTATGTTAGATTACTTTCGATATAAGTCGGATAAACGTATTACTTTAACAAGACATTTTATGGTGTTATTAATGATCGAACTATACAAATACAAATATTTCATGTTTAGCTAAGGTAACATGATCAATTTATGTCTACTATTTCATGTTCGTTACCCTTTGGAAATCGCGAGGCGCAACTCGAGAGAGAAATTCGGAGTGGCCGGATGAGAACAAGAGAAGCAAGGTGACAGCAATGGCGGCGGCCCGACCCGATGACCGTTGACGACTCATTTGATCGATCCCTATCCACTGAGAAAGCTGAGGGAATTGAACATAAACGACCGAGATGGGTTTTTATCGGATCGGTTTACGTGTAAACCCAAATTACGATCGAGAAAGTCGGTATTGGATTTACGAAGATTTTGTAGATTTTGTATACACTATAACTCTATATTAATAAATAAATCAATATTTTACTAAAATATTTCTATATAATCATTGATTAATATTAAATCGTTACTTACCCTACCATTTTTATTATTATCAATTGATTAACATGAGTAAGAATTAGAATTTAGTTGGAGCTGGTATAAAAAATCCTAATCTTTTATACTGTACTGTTAAAAGATTAAATTAAGAAATGTTAAATCTTACTCCATTTAGTTTTCTTATAAAATATTACAATATAAACCATCCTACAGAATCTATTATTTTATTCTTAATCCTATTTTCTTATAACATACTGTACAGTATTAAAATATCAACCATACAACAGAATCTATTATTTTATTCTTAATACTATTTTTAAGAAAAGCCACACAATATATTACTCTCATGCTGAAATACAAGGAGCGCACACAGGCATAAACGTTACATACAGGAAAAAAAAAAAGTTCAGCCATCATCCCAGAAAAAGAAAAAGAAAAAGAAAAAGAAAATCCTATAGTAAAGTTGTTTCACACAAACAAAAATGTTAATCATAATTTACTGATAATACATGAGCTGCTGAGCAGCGAGGTTATGAAAACCGGCGTCGTAAATACCCTGGCTTCCACCGGCACCCATCCCCATAGACGCTTGCTTGAGAACATGTCCCCCCTGAGGATGCATCAAGGGGTGGACCCCACCCATCTTACTCATTGCAAGCTGTCGGTCGTACACCAGGAGGTCGGCCGCAGAAAGACCAGATAACGTCACAGCTGCCGGTGGTGGGAGTGGGTTTGAGGCAGTTCCAGGTGGAGTTGGCTTGCTTCCCCAAGAGCACTGAATGCACAAACGAAGAAGGTTAAGTTGAACCAAGTCAAACATTTGTCTAGATGTAGAAAAGTGAAACAAAGTGTATATTGAGCGAAGAGGATTATGCGCTTGCTAGCAGTTTGTTTATCGCATTTTTAAATTATAAGATATACTGTACTACCAATAAGAAGGCAGAAAACGAACCTTTATTTGTTTTCCATATAGATATGACTGAGTGTTTCCCAGTGAAATAGCCATAGCAGCCTCTGCGTGAGTGCCATACCTGATGAAACCAAACCCTTTATCACGTTGGACCCTAACCTCCTCAATTGATCCAGCACCAAAAGAATAGAAGTGACGATGGAGATCAGCTTGGGTTACCTGGCAAATAGAACCAATACAAAATATAAAAATCTGCACTGAATTATTCTGATTTTAAAAGATATATAGTCTATTGAGGAAGTCTGTTCAATGGAAAAGGGACTTGCCTCCGGAGCAAGATTGCCAACATACACCGTGGTGTATTGAGGGTTATTCTCAGGAGCATCACTACTTGCTGCCTCCTTAACATCTTCTGATAAAACAAAGGTCTACAAACATCAGTTTTCTCTATTTATTTATTTATTTATTCTATTTTGTATTTAAAAAATTGGCAGGATCTAATAATCTAAAACTTGAATGTGAATGAAAACCCACTATAGAGAAAAGTTACAACAGCATTTATTTTCTAATACTTGAATGTGAATGAAAATTGGCAGGATATAATTATTTTTTTCTTTATTATCCTCCAAATGGAGCTATGCAACAAGTTACAAACATCCCATTGCTTCTTAATTTCTTTCTCTCTCTTTATTTTTGTTATGACTACATTTCTTAACATCGCCTACATCCCAAATTCCCAACTATATATTTGATCATTCTCTCCCAAATTACTGACCTGGGGAGGCATTTGTAAGTTCTACAACACTTTTAGAATCTGAAATTGCTTTTTCATCACCGGTTGCACCTTTTGAGGCCCAGTTGCAACGTATCTGCCTACTGCCGAGCCATTTCCCTGAAAATTTGTCGTATCATCTCAACATTTATTACTTAAAAACATAAAAAGCTAAACAAAATAAAACAAGTCATTCTGCTACAAATGGAAAAATATAGTACAATTACTTTACACTGTTCTCACCGGTTAAATCATTTATTGCACTCTGTGCCTCCTGTACAAGAAACCCGAAGGATTCTACTCAGTCAATGAAATTGTTCTTTAAAATATGCTATTAGAAAAATATCGAACAAACAAACCTGCTGGTTCCGGAAAGACACAAATCCAAAACCCCTTGAACGCCCAGTCTTTTGATCCCACATAACTCTCGCGTCACTAAAACCAATAAAGAGACAATTAACACCTAATAAAAATATACCACAGCAAATAGATGAAACTTGATCATTTACTTTGAATAAATACAAGATAAATGAATGTGATGACTTACGAACAACTAGGGTACACTGAGAAGCAAGCAAACAACATGGCATCAGTTACCTCTGGGCTGAGATCCCCAACAAAAATGTTGAAGTGGCCTAAATAAGATAATAATGTTGAAAAATGTTAATCGAATTGCAATGTTACATACGCTACTGCTCATACAGTCTTTATGTAAATTAAAGAACATAAGATTATAAGAATGTAGGCCAACTTGATGTGTCCTCTCTCTGACCACTTGCATATGCCCAGTTAACTTTGATAGGTTGCCCAAACCTGAAAAACCCAGATTCATCATTTTTTCAAATTACAAAAAATATTTCAGATTAAATATTGATAGTTCATACTCACAGATGCCTTCCATTGAGGCTCAATATAGCAAGCGCAGCTGATCTGCGATCAAAGTAATGAATAAATCCATAGGAAGACTGCACATAGCAAAAAAACAAATAACATTGTCACAACATCATCACAAGACAAAAACCCAATTCTTGTTTGAACACTATTCATGAGAAAGACGAAATTGGACATCAATGGCACCTTCTCTTTTCTAATAAGCTTGCAAGACTCCACAAGACCAGTACTGGAAAAAACTTCTTGAATAAGTGGTTCAGTCACCTGTGTGTGAATATTCCCCACATACCTGCATTTTCCACAAAATATAAAATGCCAAGAAATTTAAAGGAAAAAATAGATACTGATGAATCTATAAGACGTTCCTTTAGATATTACAAAATAATACCCATAACTTCTATGAGAAACTGGCAGGATACTTTGGAGATGATTAAAAATGTTACTTACTGACACATCACACACATGTTGACTTTGCTTAGTATATAAATTCGACGAGGCATGAAGCAGAATTCATGATGCAAAGACTCGTACTTATTGACTACAAAAATCCTTCAGGGCCTAAAAAATGCACAAATGTACAGGAGCATGCAATGAAGGGAGTGGGAACCAAAAAAAAAAGGACACTGAACAACACTCACACACTGCGGCATGTATTTGGATCAAACCCAGGAGGGAGATTTCCACTTGGAATTGGCTCAATCTGCAAAATGAAATGGCGAAAAAAGAAAAGAAAATAAAAATAAAGAAGAAGACTACCTAGTTTATCTGCCCATATCAACCATCCACTCCAAGGGTAAAAAATGGAAGAGAGTGAAAACTTAAAATAAAAACAGAAAGAAATAAATTGGCAGTCGCATTTTCGGAATGCCGTTAATGGCAGTAGAAAAAGGAACCAGTTAGAGAGTGAAAAATGAAACTGTCCATAAAAATCTTACATAATTAGCAAGGCCACAAACTTCTAAAATTCCACCACAAGTAAATAAAGTCACTTCTCATCCTATATACCAAACATCACTTACCCCACCAACCCAAAACAAAGGGGCTCGGATCATATTTTGAGCGACCCTCAGGCTACATAAAAACAAACTTGATCAAAAAGAACTCATAATGCATAATAACTAACACAAAAAAGTCTTGAGCTATAGAGAAGAACAGTTCAACCATATTCCATATGCTCACACCACATTCGTAGTGAGCTCTAGATAATCCCCAACTCAATCAAGCTTACATGACCATATGTGAAATGAGATGCAAAATTCAAAATTCACGAGCCTTATCGCCCGAACACCCAATCCACAACAAACGAACCAAAATAAGGAATAACGAAAACCATAGATAAACAGACATAACAGAATTCCGAGCATACCCGCACTAATATTGTTGTCACAAGAATCATAGAACAAAATCAAAACAACACATAATAATCACAATCGAAATCACTCAAAACACAAGCAGATAAATAATAAATACAATAACTATGAACCTGTGGGGCTGCTAAGAGACCGGGGTGATAAAGCGACTGTTGTTGAAGAAGAGCCTGTTGCATCATCGCTTGGTGGTGGTGCTGCTGATTCAATCGCTGATTTTGCATTTTGGATCGAAGATTTCAAAGGTGATGATCGGAGACGATGATTCGAGTGCTAGGGTTTGACAATGGGGAAGAGCCTCGAGCTCGAAGAAGATAGAAAGAACAAAAAAAAATGAGAAGGGAAATGGAAAGAGTGGTGTCGCTGAAATAGGGGTGAATCTGATGGCACGTTAAAGAGGGGTATTTATATACTACTCTTTTTTTTGTAGACGAGATTTTACCGGGTCATATTTTACCCCAGCATTAGTGTGTGTAATCTCATTTTCGTTTTTCAATTTCATCATAATATATTCATTTATTTCATTAATGACAACATACAATCTTATGAATTATTTTGATAATAGTATACTATACTTTAAAAGGAGTTTAAAGATATTAATGTACATCATAGTACTCCCTGTTTTCCTTAATTTTTTATTTAAAGTTAGGGAAAACTTAAATTGAACTGATAAATAGTAATCCATTAAATGTAGTATTATATTGATTTGTGTGAGGTTAAAGTTGTTAAAATTTAAATGAAGTATATTGGTTTGCATCGATATTCAACATTAATAGTATAATATTTGGATGTGGTTGCTCAAGAATTTATACATTATTACTGGATAATATTGGGTAGTGTTCATGGTAAAAAGAGAAGTACTGTATGAACACTTTATTTGTGTCTTGCACAAGTTTTTAATTTAGAGGTGTCTATTTATAGTCTCAAATGAGCCCCCTTGAACAAGATATGAAATCACAAAACAAATCTTTGACATCTATACACCGAACAAACCAATCTATAAACTTTTAAAAAAAAGCCCCACACCAAATTTAGTACGTATGACATTCATCAAGCCATACTACCCACCGCAAAATCCGTTCTTTCTCCCTAGATTTTTTTTTTCAAGAAAACAAAAAACATTAGAATCAACAAGAAACAATGATCAAATGTTAATGTTGAATATATATATATTTTTAAAAAGTTACATGAATATTCAATTTGAAATTTGTTTCTCATTCAATTTATGGCCATTGTCATTGTCCATGGCCCATTCCTCTGTTTCTCCCTTTTTATGATCATCTTCCCTATCATCACAAGTTCAATCACAGAGTTTGAAGCTCTCATAAATCTCAAACAATCATTCACAAATGTTTCCGCTCTCGATTCCTGGAAACCCGGGTCAACGCCCTGTTCCGGACTTTGGGTCGGCATCGCGTGCGAAAATGGCCTCGTTTCCGCGGTCCATCTCGAGAATTCGAGCCTGTCGGGGATAATCGACATCGAAGCACTAACGTCTCTTCCCAGCCTGAAGAGCATCGCCCTCACGTCGAACGCGTTCTCGGGCCCCGTTCCGGATTTCGGTCGAATACAACCTCTCAAGGGATTGTACATTTCGGACAATCAGTTTTCCGGAGACATTCGGTCGGATTACTTTTCGAACACGGCGGGCTTGGAGAGAGTATTGCTGGCCCGGAACAATTTCTCCGGCCCGATTCCGTCCTCGTTGGCCCGGGTCCCCCGACTCATGGAATTGCGTCTCGAGAACAATCGGTTTTCGGGCAATGTTCCTATATTCGAGCAGCAAAGCCTAATCTCGGTCAACCTCTCGAACAACAACTTGGAAGGCGAAATCCCGACGGGCTTATCGAAATTCGGGTCGAGCTCATTCGACGGTAATCCGGGCCTTTGCGGTTTGAATTCGGGCCGGTCATGTCCGAAGCCGCCTCCGTCGAGACAGAAGAAGCTGATGGTAACTATCGTGAGCCTAGTTGCGTTTTGCGTTTTACTCTTGCTGATGGTAGCCGGTATATACTTGATGAGACGGAAAAACGAGGGAGCGAAAGAAAGCCTCGACCTCAACCTCAATCCACTCGGTTCTATCTCGGAGCTGGAAGTTATGAACAACGGGAAAAGCACGTTCGGCATGGGCGATTTAATGAGCGCCGACGCCGAGATTCTCGGCACGGGCCCGTTGGGCTCGTCTTACAAGGCCACGATGCCTAGTGGATTTACGGTGGCGGTGAAGAGGATGACTGAAACGAGTCCGATCGGGAGAGAGAAGTTCGACGAAGCGATGTGGAAATTCGGAAGCTTAGAGCACAGGAACGTGTTGCCCCCGTTGGCTTATCATTACCGAGAAGACGAGAAGCTGTTGGTTTACGAGTATCAACACACCGGCAGCTTGATGTTTCTGTTGCACGGTAAGAACTAAGAATTAATCATGGTTTTTAGGTCCGAATATATTCGCAACTCACGATCGACTATATATATATCCTCAGGCGACCGTGGGATTTCTCACGCGAATCTGAATTGGCCGGTCCGACTGAACATAATCCGAGGGATCGCTCGTGGGTTAAGCTATCTCCACACGACACTCGCTCTGAACTTGCCCCACGGTAACCTCAAATCGAGCAACGTCCTTCTGTCACCGGACTACGAGCCTCTACTCGTCGATTACGGGTTGTGTTCGTTGATCAGCCGTGAGCAAGCCGGGCATGCCCTGATGGCTTACAAGTCCCCAGAGGCTGTCCTAGATCAAGACAACGTTTCGCCCAAGTGCGACGTTTATTGTCTAGGCATCGTTATTCTTGAGATTCTGACGGGGAGATTTCCGGGGGAGTATCACAATAATTTGCAAGGTGGGACCAATTTAGTGCAGTGGGTGAGATCGGCGATTGCTGAGGGTCGGGAGGTTGAGTTGCTCAACCCGGATATTGCGAATGCTGCGGAATTTGTGTGTGAGATGGAGCGACTGATTCGCATCGGGGCGGATTGTACGGAAGATGAGCCTGAGAGGCGGCTACACCTTAGAGAGGCGATACGGAGAATAGACGCGAAAGGAAATGATCAAACGTTTCACATTTTACCATCGCTGAAAGATGGGATACTCGAGGAGTCGTCACGGGTCGCGATTCAGTCGACGAGTAGGATAGATAGCGTGGGAGACCATTCCGGAAGAAGTTTTGTTTTTCAAATTCCTTGATTATTAGTTGTCTATAATATGGTTTGAATAATCTTTACAAGTTCAAAGTAATTCTTTCTTTTTTACCGCGCCGTGACATTTATACCCCTATATAATGGAAAAATCAATCGTTCGTATATCAATCAATCACCAATTCTCTCCCTCTTTTTCTCCACACCAATAAAAGGACGAAAAAACCCTCCGATGGAACCACCGGAACCAACCGCTGCCGAAAAAGTGATCCTACGCTGGGACTCCTCCGCCTCCGAGGACTCTCGCGAGAAAATGATTTTCACCGGCGACCGTCTCGAAGTCGACCGTTACCTCGACGCCGTCGACGAGCTTCAGAAATCCATGTCCTCCGCCGCTCTATCCGACGGGTCCTCCGCCGCCACATCATCCGTTCTCCAGATCGCCATGGCTCGCCTCGAGGACGAGTTCCGCAGTATCCTCCTCTCACAAACTTCCCCAATCGAGGCCGAGTTTTTCACCGAGTCGACTCAGTCCGAACTCACTCCCCAGGAACCCGACCCGACCGAAGAGATCGGGGAGCGCGCCTTCGAGAGCAGCAGAAGCTCGACGAGCAGCTGCTATAAGTCCACCACCAGCATACGCGAAGTAGATCTAATCTCCTGCGACGCGGCCTACGACCTCCGCTGCATCGCGGAGCGGATGATTGCCTCCGGCTATCTCCGAGAGTGTATTCAGGTGTACGCGAGCGTACGGAAGCCCTCCGTGGACGCTAGCCTGAGGAAGCTGAACGTCGAGAAGCAGAGCATCGGCGACATCCAGAGGTTGGAGTGGGAGACCCTAGAGACGAAGATCCGACGATGGATACGCACCGCCAGGATATGCGTCCGCGTGCTGTTCGCCAGCGAGAGGAGACTCTGCGAGCAGATATTCGAGGGTTTGGGGAACTCCGCCGACGAAGCGTGTTTCATGGAAACCATCAAAGGTCCTGCTATTCAATTGTTTAATTTCGCTGAAGCAATTAGTATCAGCAGGCGTTCGCCTGAGAAATTGTTTAAAATATTGGATTTACACGATGCTTTATCCGATTTGTTGCCCGACATAGAGTCTGTGTTCGACTCGAAATCGAGCGAGTCGATTAGGGTAGAGACCGTAGAGATACTTTCCAGGTTAGCCGAGGCAGCAAGGGGGATATTATCGGAATTTGAGAATGCTGTTCTTTGTGAGCCTTCCAGAGTTTTGGTTCCAGGAGGAACAATCCATCCCTTGACTAGATACGTGATGAATTACATCAGTTTGATTTCGGATTACAAGTTAACCCTGATCGAACTGATTGTGTCGAAGCCCTCCGCTGGACCACGATACTCGAGCGATCTCAACTTTCCCGATATGGATTTCTCGGAGTTTGAAGGCCAGGCTTCAACGCTGGCTCTACATTTGATCTGGATCATTGTGATCTTAAAGTTCAATTTGGCTGGCAAGTCTGAACATTATAAGGACACTTCCTTGTCTCACCTTTTCATGATGAACAACGTTCATTATATTGTCCAGAAGGTTAAATCATCCCCGGAGCTGAGGGAGATGATCGGGGATGACTATTTGAAAAGGCTAACTGGGAAATTCCGATACTCGGCGACTATGTACCAGCGGGCAACTTGGTTGAGGGTATTGCATTGCTTGAGAGATGAGGGTTTGCACGTGAGTGGGAGCTTCTCGTCCGGTGTGTCAAGAAGTGCTCTGAGAGAGAGGTTTAAGTCTTTCAATGCTATGTTTGATGAGGTTCACAGAACTCAAGCGATGTGGTTGATACCTGATCCTCAGCTTCGTGAGGAACTGAGGATCTCCATATCGGAGTTACTCATCCCGGCTTATAGATCATTTCTGGGGAGGTTCAGAAGCCATATCGAGAGCGGAAGGCACCCGGAGAATTACATCAGGTACTCGGTCGAGGACCTCGAGAATGCCGTGCTGGATTTCTTCGAGGGTTATCCAGGGTCCCAGCATTCAAAGAGGAGAGGCGAGTGACGAGTGGGATTGAGGTCTTTCCACGTAGGTTGTAGGAAATCATTCTTTGATTATTTTTTTGGTGGAGTGTTGTGGGATGAAGTTCCAGTTGCTGAGGAATTGGGCCCCATGCTCTCTTTTAAAAAAGACTAGGGGTTATTTTATAGCAGTCATTGCGTCTTCTCAAACGCTTCTTCCCTGTAACTGTAAGCATATGTTGTTTGTATTATATTGTTTGTTTATTTTATTTTGTGCATATGAGAATTATAATTTAGGCATCCTCAGCATGCAATTATTACTTATGTCGGCTAATTAACGACTTCATTTTTCATACAGAGATTTTACTGACATTTGCCTCATCAATGCATATCTCTAACTAAGTAACTATTTGCATTGCATTTATCCTATTTCAGTCCATTGCCTACTTAAGTTTGAGACGGGAGATATTTCTCATAATAGTTATCTGTATCTGGCTTATGGCCTATTTCAGTTCATTGCCCTGTTGGTTCTGTAATTGTGTTTTTGGAAATCCCCTCGTGTCTTTCACACTTGGTGATGTATTCTCCGTTTTTCTTAAATCGTCTTTCTTACCCTTCGCCTTGTTTGAGGTTCGAAATACCCAATTCGGGTAATTTTTAAATTTCTCCATTAGGGGTCTGTCTAAATGATTGCAGCGTGTGAAACCCAAAATGCAAGTTCGCTATATCGAATAGCTGAGTTTGGAATACTTTCATTTACATGATTTTGTTTTTCTCCAGTTGCGTTGCGTGATCAAAGTGTTTGCTGAATGTATGTAGGGTCTGATGCCCAAAATTGACTTGAATGGACCAGATGACTTTTCTTTGGTATAACAGCCAAAGGAGTAGTCTTGGTCAACCCAAACATGAATGCAAATAGGCTGATCAATTTGACTCTCCATACAAACGACACCTTTCACGGCTGCTGCTGACGAGGTTCGTCGCTGACTTCTAATTGCCATTTTGTTAATAATTCCGAATACAAATTTTCTGCTTTCATAGAGGGTGATGCATTTGGAAGTAAAATTGTATACTGGCTTCAAGTTCTCAGCCTTAGTTATACAAGGCCAGGGTCAGCTATAAATTTAAAAATTACAAATAGCCCCTTAACATTTTTGTTTATCCCCTTAGTCCTCTCTTTGTTTCATTTATTTGATTTTTGATAAACGACCTGTATATTTTATTTATGACCTGGGCACAAATTGATGGCTTTGAAAAGTAGAGGAACAATTGGCGAAGCTATGGCTGGTCAAACCGTTGAATTTTGTTCACTTATTCTAAAGTCAACTCAACAATTTTTCATCAACCATCTGCATATGATAATATTTTTTATTTGCAACCATTTTTTTTGTTTAAGTGATTGTTTTTATGATTACTTACTTATTGGTAGAATTTTGTAATTATAATAAACTTTGGACTTTGTTTAGATGGTTTTGACTTTCCAGCATAAAAATTTAGAAATATCGAAATATCAAAGTTATTGTAAAGAGAAATACCGAAAAATAATTTTGCTGTATTAAATTGTTGGTACGCCGTACGTTATGATATCATATTGTTATTTTTTTTGTTTTGATACGACGTTGATATGAAAATTTTGAATATTTAATTATGTACCGACATGAAAAATATTTGATATAAACTTTAGTTCTATATATCAAAATTTTCGATATAATTGTTACTCTAGACCAAGAGAGATTTAAGTAAACTTAATTTAGTACCTTAATTCCGAATTCGCTCATCCTCCTCCTTGTTAAACAACCCCTACAAAAGAAATTTAATCCTGTTCATTGAAATTGATCTCGAGGAATCCAACCCGCAATCGCCGCTGTCGGAATCAAATCCGATTGCCGCCTCCTACTTTGGACTTGCGGACTCAATGGCCGAGTTCGTTTTCTTCCAAAAGAATATCTCCGTGGGCTCGATCAATCTCCCCTTGGCCGTCTCTATCTGGACTACGTTCTTTGTGAAGAAGCTGGACTCCGAGAAGAATATCTTCCAGAGAAGAGTAGGGATTTTTTCTCTATTTCGTTATTGTCTCTCGGACATTGAGTATATAATTATGAAGATGCTCATGCTTGTGGTGTATAATCGGTAATGCAATTGGGGTAGATGTATTCGCGCTTGGGTTCTTATACAAGATGTCGCGTTTGTGGTTCAGGGAGCATTAGGAAGATGATGAATGATTATGGATTTGTTGGAGGAAGATGCTGCTGGTGGTAAATGCTAGGGAAAATCGAATGCTCAAAAAACACCAAACTAGATAAGAGTAATACATTAATTTTACAAGTGATTAAAAAAATAAAATTTTAAAAAGGAGTGAAATTAGTGGTATGTTAGAAATGTAAAAAAAAGAGTAAAATTAACGTTTTCTATCTGAAACTTCTTACTTTTTACACTTTTACACTTTTTTACGTGGTCGAAATATCGTTGCCTATTACTGACTGAAGTTTAACACATTTACGAGAATTTATCCGCGACTCCTTAGTGTGAGGATATTATTGTAATTACGGATTTATTCAATTAATTAATTTTAAAAAAGAAAGTAAAAATGAAAATTAAAAAGAGAAAGTTTAATCAAAAGATGTGCAATTTCCAATTACAAGTGACCCTATTTTCAATTCCTTTTCTATAGAATTAAATCTTCTCCCGGATTTCATCTTCCAAAATAGGATTCTCAGAAAGCCGGGACTGTAGTGAATAAGAGAACTCGAGCGTCAATTTTTATTAAGGGGCCAAAAAACAAAAATGATTAATAATAATAATAAACATCTTAAAAAAATAAAATGCCGCGTTTTTAATATCTTGATTGTTTGTTTGTTAGTATAAAAATCTTTAGTTTTCCTCCACACACAAAATATGCACTGTATTCTACTCCAAAACTAAAAATCTATCACAATTAATTTCATCACTCCAATCATTTCATTCCATTAATTTAAATGCTGAAAACCTTCGTAGGATTCGTATCGACTTTTCAAACCGTGATGGGGTCCACCCTCTCCCAGCAATCGGCCGTCGACACCATCATCCAGTGGCGCGACAAGCCCCGCCACGACCTCATCTTCGACTCCGGCCGCCGCGAGGTCAGCCACTACTTCGAAGCCTTCGACCGCCTCCGCGACCTCTCCTCCTCCTCCACCCTCAAGAGCTTCAACAACGACTTCCTTTCCGCCGCCATGGATCGCCTCACTCACGAGTTCGACGCCGTCCTGCGCCGTCAATCCGACCAGCACCCCGGCCCGATCTCCGCCACCGAGTCCACCTTCACCACCGACAGCTCCGCCGGCCTCACCCGCTACGAGGAGTTCGACGCCGCCGAGCCGCCGAGCCGCGACGCCATCGATTACCTCAGAAACATAGCTCAGCGGATGAGCTCGAGCGGCAATCTCAGAGAGTGCGTCGGAAAATACAAGGCCGCCCGGAAGAGCTTCCTCCACGCCCAGCTCAAGCGGGTCCGATTCCACGATCTGAGCTTCTCGAGGAGGTCCTCCGACCCGAATGAGATGAGGTTAAAAATGGACTTATGGGTTCACGATTGCAAGATCTGCGTGAAGATACTCTTCCAGAGGGAGAAGAAGCTCTGCGACCAGATTTTCCAGGGGCTCGATGGTAATTTCGCCAGAGACGAATGCTTCGTCGGCACCGTCGAAGAATTCGCCATCGCTCTCTTCAATTTCGCAGACGCGGTCAGCTTGAGCAATCAGCCCTACGAAAAAATGGAATCTATTTTGGGGGTTTTCAATTCGTTCGTTTGGGTTTTGCCCGACGTTAATCAGCTCTTCGATTGCGAGCTGGGAAAGGGGATCAGGGGCAAATGCCAGGAGATACTATCCAAGGTGGAAGACGAGGTTTCACGGATGCTCCACGATTTCGGAAAAACCGTCCTCGACGAGATATCGAGCCCCCCGGACGAGAGAGGTGCCGTCCACTCCTCGACCGTACACGTCATGGACCAAATTGCAATTATCGTCAAGAACAAGGACTTGCTCGCAAACCTAATCAAGTCCGCCCCCTCGATGAAGTTCGGGGAAACGGAGATACCTGATCGGGAGGCCTTAGGTGATGTCAGCGGACTCAGCTTTCTCGATCAGCACTTGATCTTGATCCTCGAGGCTTTGCAGGTGAACCTAGAGGCCAAGTGTCGAGCTTACAAGAACCTCGCTCTAGGACAATTGTTCATGATGAACAACGTTCGTTTCATCTCGCGGAAAGTTAAAGACAACGGGAACTTACGCGAGATGATCGGGGAGTCGTATGTGAGGAGACTAGATGAGAATGTGAAGGTTGCAATGGGTAATTATCAGGAGTTGACGTGCGGAAAGTTCTTGGCTTGTTTCGAGGACGAAGGCCTCTATCATGTGATGTTGTGTATTAAACCGAGAGCGTCGAAATCGGCGGTGAGAAAGAGGGTGAAGGATTTCAATGCATTGTATGATGAGTTTCGGGCTTTGCATACGAGTTGGACTGTCCCGGATTCGGAGCTGAGGGACGAGGTTCGGGTGTCGTTGTGTGGGAGATTGGTGCCGGCTTATTTGGAGTTTCTGGATAAGTTGAGGGCTGATCCTAAACTGAATGTGCTGTTGCAAAACAATGTCAAGTACTCGTTGTGTGGCGAGTTTAGTGGTGGTGCATTATTATTAGCATTGGACGGCTGGATAGAAACCCCTTCGGAAAACGGCTGCTGCATCTCGGGTGTAGGAGGGAATCCTGGCTGGCCACCAGAATTATTTATTTGGACGTCTTTCGGTTGGAGATTATCCTCCACTTCATATCCTTCTTTTGCCATCTGCTCAAATATACGTGTTCATATTATTATTAATTAACTTTAAAGAGCAATAACATTTTTAAGGAAAATTAATAAATCAATGTGATGGAATGGCGTACCAGTGAACTGAACTGTGTTGCAAGTAGGTCGGCCATGTACTGCAGGAGTTTGAAGTGGCATAAGCGACATTGAGCGGTAATGATATTTATTAACAAATCACACTATTACAGAAACAAGAATCGTGTCTAGAACAGTTATCATCCGCATTATACATCGATGATTTTGGAATTAATACAGAACAATTAAGTTTCAACATGGATAATAAGAAAGACTGTTCTGGCAAAGAGGCGACTGAACCAACCTTTAGATCCATTTAATCTAAAGCAAAGGGGTTATTGGTTTTAACTTTTAAGGGCATGTTCAATCACCTTACCGAATATTATAAAAAAAATCTTGAGTTTAAGTTCTACAAGAGAAATTTTGTGCAATTAAATGATATATGAAAAATTCATATTTGAAAAAAACCAAAAGAAGGTCATCATCGTTAACTATATTATACCACTACACAAGATCAGACTGACGTATGTAGCAAAAACTTACAGTGTTGGGCAAGGTTGGGAGGTATTCCTCTGCAGCTAAGTATTCAGCATCCTCTATTTCTCCAATATGAAGTGTCACGGCACCATCGCTTGGTTTTTCCGACATGATCATCCTGGTTTTAGCCTTTGCAACTAATTGTAAGCTATTACCTGACAGATTCCAACTGCACATATTAGCTAAAAAAAATAACCAAATGGCACTAATGGTAATTTTAAAAATCACCCCGATGTTTCGGCCATACAAAAACAACGAAAAACATTTCTTTCAAAATTGTAGATAAACCCACTTGGTGCAGTTTGTGAAAGAGAACAAATGTCAAACAGAGTATTTGTAATTTTGAACGATGACAGGACAGGCAAAACTATATAGGTAGTATTGTAACTATCTCAAAGGTATATTATCTTAAGAATTTCGAGCTGACACCTTGGATAATACGCTCGGTCTGAGTGAAGTTCAAGATCCTGGTCTTGGAAACATTCATGTTGCCACCAATCATGGACTTGGACAACAAAAATATTTCATCTTTAAAAATATCATTGTTTGAATCATTGGAGAGACAGGTCATCAGAGGTTGAGCAGAATATGAATTAGGCTTCCTGATTGGATTCTCGTCTATCTTATTCTTTTTTCTGTTAAGCTGACACCTGAAACAAGCAAATACAAATTTTGTAAGGTAAGAAAAATATTGGAAAAAATATATATTCCTCAAATAGGAACACGTTCAACTTCT
Source organism: Euphrasia confusa (assembly GCA_954870475.1). Taxonomy (NCBI): domain Eukaryota; kingdom Viridiplantae; phylum Streptophyta; class Magnoliopsida; order Lamiales; family Orobanchaceae; genus Euphrasia; species Euphrasia confusa. Next base: position 37,023,683 of record OX940956.1, on the reverse strand, counting down.
CTAGACAAATCTAAATATAAACACACACACAACATATATATATATATATATATATATATATATATATATATACCGAGAAGCCAATAGAATCATAATTTTTTGTCTGGGGAAAGGAGCAATCACTTCTTTATGCACGTAAGGATAAAAATCGAGGAGCTTAGATTTATACAGAATAGGATCCTGGCAAATTTTTGATGACTAGAAAACAGAAAGGTTAAAATACTGAAAGAAAGAAAAAGTGTGGACGCTTGATTGACAGAAATACCTCATGGTCACCATTTCAATCTTCGAGAATTTATCGAGCATGGTTTGATCACCCAAAGATTGAGATCCAACAGGAGGGCTGCTTGCACTGATTGGCACACTCATATTGCTCACACTAACCGGAGATCCAACTCCACTCATGGCAGGCGTTTTAGGAAGAGAGTTAGATCTGCGTTTTGCCACCGCCTGTGCCTGGTTTTGCCTCTGCATGGAATCATTAGCACCCACCGATTTTTCCTTTTGACTTGTATGTCCACTACTCACAATGGCTCCATACTGATGTGAGCCACTTGAAAAATCTCCAGATTTTGACGACAATGGAGATTGGGGCAAGCCGCCTCCGATAGAAACATGAGGGCTCTGACCTATTTTTCTCTTTTGATACGAGTCATCCTTCCTAGGATTATTATTACTATCAAGAGTCTGACTGATATTATTCCATGGACTCTGAGGAAAACCTTGTCTCATGAACTGACCCTGCATTCTTTGCTGAAACCGTGGGTCGATATTGGTCAATTCTGACTCTCCTATGGTCATACGGTGATCGGGTTTGTCCAGCCTTTCATTCTCAACTGGTTCTTCCTTTAAATTGTATCTAATACCCTGTTGCCCAATAGTGAACGGCATAGTCCCACCTTCCTGATTTAAGGCTCCATCAAACACTTGCTGAGAGATTTTTTGCAAGCCATTGTTAGTAGCATACTGAATTCCTCTTCCAATAGACTGCTGCTGATGCTGCTGCTGCTGCTGCTGCATTAATGCGTTCTTCCATTGTAATTCAGATCCATGTAAGTTTTCTATTTGTGGACCCAAATGTTGTAAATTCCCTTCAAGCCTACTCCTCTTGTTCATAAGCGGAGACGATTGCCCATCTTGATTCTCTCTCTTACCATGAACAGAAGCAGAGGCAGTGTTATCGACGAATGGTATCATCACATCCTGCCCACCAGGAGAAAGTAAACGCGGATCCTTCATCATTCTAGGGCTGGCAACCCCAATTTGGTACTTTAAAAGTGAGCCTTCAGATCCAAAGCTGTTGTTCCTTAGTGGAAGCATACTGCTCGTGCTTTGACTGTTCAAGTTCTCATAGGAGGGTTGCTGACATAAAGATACCGAGTCTCCCATCCTGGAACTTTCGGGACCTCTACTGAGACATACCTTTTTACCGTTAATATTATTTGATGTCACTGCAACTTCTGGGATCTGCCTCAGTCTTTTCCTTCGCATGGTGCGTAGATCTAAATTTAACTGAAAATAATGGTAGAAGAAAGATCAAAACACAAATAATAATTCTACACTGAGTTTAGGTTAAATACTATAAGGTGTGTTACAAAATTATTGAGGTATGTATTTTACCAAATAAGCAACTGTCAAGGGAGCATTAGTACCTTTGCAAAATAAATGTGTGTTTTTTTTGTATTAGTGATTAGGATATACCTCTAGAATATTATTGTAATTATCATATCATTATGAGAAGGAAATTAAGATTCATATACAAACCTTAGTGGGAGCTGGGTTTTGGTATAGTCTGTCGAGCTGTGGGTTTGGATCTAGAGTAAGTTGGGGTTGCAGAGCCTTCAAAATCCTGGACTCCACTTCCTTCACTCGAATGTGAATATAGTCCGGTCAGAAAGAATATTAATAAAAAGTGTGGATTTAAGACAAAAGGATCACTTACCAACAGATCACCATATGTCCAATCATTGTCTGAAATAGACGAGATATCCTTCACTACGTTTTCCAGTGACATTCTGAGACGCACTCTATTAATGACGAGTGAGCTATCCCCTGAAGCCACGCTGAGTCCTTCAGAAGAGCATTTCCGATAATCTCGCACCTGCAGTACAGATTATATTACGTGTGTGTGTGAGAGATAGAATATGAAATCAAGCAGATAGTGCATATATCAAAATTTCTCCTTATTTTCCCATCCTTCACTCGATCGACATTATAAAATTAAAAACCTTTTCCAAGTGACTTCAGTTTCAGGATAAGAAAAAAAAAGTTCTCAAAGATGTTTTTAGTATCTAGAATGAGCTCCAGGTAACTTACCTCGCAGACAAGTGACCCATTCACATATTTGCATGGTATATCATCCAAAATGTCCCCCGGCAATCGTCCAGACTCAATTGCCTTCCAAGACAAGAGTGCATACGTGAGAAGTTGAGAGAGAGATATTAATCAATATTAGGGTCCAAATTGATAATGCTATACTGAAAGCTAGATCTCAGGTACACATAGTTATTTTAACAAATCTTGTCGTTGTTTTCATGGATTAAAGCTGAAACCATTCAAGCTTTTAAGCTTGTCTTTAAAGTGTTTTCTTCAATTTCAAAGGTTTCATACTTAGAAAGAACAAATCGAAGATTCGAATTATACAAGTCAGCGATAGTGAAATTAATGTTTACTTTCCAGACCATGATTAATTGCAAGCAGCTATAAATAAAGATTTAAAATTCATGATGAATAGAGATCTAAATTGCAAGCCTACCGAAAACAGAGTCTCGGATGCTCTATCGTACGGATGTAAATGCTTTGGAACATCCACAGAAGTCTGTCGCCCGGATTCAGTCTGAATATTCAACTCAAAAATCACATCATTAAATGGGACACTTAAATAACTTAATTAGCATCGATAAATAAAAACGATAAACAGACCTCCGTCGGTTTCGCGATTGAATACCCATCATTGAAAAGGTTTAAGCAGAACGAGACTTCAACATCTGGTAAACAAAGAAGATCAACAAAAATCACATGATGTGACGATAACATAGAGAGAAACAAAAATACTTCGACAGAGTCGATGGAACGATTTCCATACCAGAGATTTCAGCAGTTCCCTTGTTATCACTAGTTTCTCCCTATACCAGCAAAAAAAAAAAAAAATCATTATTAGTCGAATACTGAACAATTCCACAAAACCCCAATTCATATGCCACACAGTAAAAGGAGAAAATCTCAAATTAAAATGAAAATTTCCCCCGAATTAAAACATATACAAGATTCAATTTGAGCGTAAAAACCTAATTTTTTTCCGAATAAAAATAAAAATATGGACTATTAACAGCTTGCGAGTAGAAAACGAAAAGCTTTCACTCGCCTTGTTCGAGGCACCATCCCCGACGTCCTTCAATTCTTCGTCTTCGACGGGAAAAGAGGTTGCGTTTGGCGGTAGCGGTTTCGGGTTAAACCTCTTACCGGTTTTGGAAACCTTAAACGAGATCCCCATAACTTCGATGATGCCCCGATCGAAATCTCGATCCTCGAAATTCAATACATGAAATGTACAGACAGATTATATGTGCAGAACAAGGAAAAAAACTGAGAAATTGATGTGTAGGAGTATTTTTTTTTTTCCTCACAGTGTGCGCTTGTCCGTGGAGAGCACAGCTGCGTCTAATTTATTACTCCTCCGTATTACGATAATAATCAATTTAATTCATAAAACAAAATACATGGATAAAATAAATAAACCAAATTAATTTTATTTATTGAAGTAACATTGTTAATTTGTTATACAAATGGTAATCAACTGCACATTAAATTAAAATATTAATTTGTATTGTCTAATTTTTTTTACTGGTAACAAATTTAATTATGCTTCTAATTCCTTCATTTGGTAGGATAAAATATGTTGTTTTATTTAAATATTAAAAAAATGTTGAAATTGAAGATTTTAAATTATTCCATACCGTTGTATTAAGCCAAATGAAAAACAGATCCGACACATGAACAAAGCACTCAAATTATCATCACCTTGAAAAAAAAAATTGAAGAGCTATGCTAGATGAAAACAACTATACTAGATGAAAACAACTATACTAGATGTTTACTAGATGAAACTAGGGGTAAAGCATTCGGCTTGCTTTCCGATCTGTTTCGTTTCGAAATACTAGAAAATTAACAATAACCGGATGATGATCTGATAGGAATCAATCGATCACTCGACCTTGAGAGTCGAATACAACTTCCGAACGAACCACAAGCAAGCGTAGAACCCAACTGCCCCCGTCATCATGAACGAAGCAAACGACTCAACGAGCATGCACCCAAAGTACAAAACAACCGAAACCACACTCCTAATCTCGAGATCCCTGAAAAAGAACATAACCGAGAAAAGGAAAACGTAAAAACCAGATATGCCCCCAGTCAAATACGAAGTCCACCACCAGTTGTAGTCCTCCAAGCACAGCTGCACATAGCAGACAACAATCCCCACCAAAGCAGACGTCACAATAAAGCTCGCAAACACTGCAAACATAAGCCACGGAAATCCGAACACATTGTAAAACTTGTCCACCCATATCGCAGTCATAACAAATTCCAATTCGTACACATGGGATACGAAAGGAATCACGCCTCGCTGAGATTGGAAAGAGAGAGAAAGCCCAACAAGGCGAAAATCATCGTGGCAAGTGTCGTAGCAAGGATCTGAACACCTGTCCCAACGTAAACACAAAGTAACCCGTGGTTTGAGGGTGGCCTGAAGGCATCTCCCTGAAGGTGTTTCCATTTGTATCCGAGTTTGGTTTTATATTTGGCAACGTTTCTCTGAAGGAATTTCCTCACCATCATGGCACCGGCAAAGGAAAATAAGAGACCTTTCAACAAGGAGTTGCGTAACGAGGTCCAGTGCTTACCATCAGCATCGTTCACGAGGAGATAGGTGTCCCAACGTGAAGCCCATTTGATATTCCTTTCCTACAGAATTAAAGAGTTAATTTGTGCTGATTTGTTATATACTATCGTGTTTTCGTAAGTGTTAGTTATATACCTTGAATGTGACATCGTAAGTGAACACTATTTGTTTGCCTTTATCCACTTCTTGAGGGATGGTGATCGTCTGGATTAGATTTTCCGTGTGCTGGTTACAGGTAGGTACAATCGGATTGTTCTGTTCATCTCGCCCCTTGTACTCATGCTTAACGCTGTTACGTTGTCATTGAGAAAAATAATGAATAAGAAATACCCTACATTTGTACTTCAAATGTTAACGGAAAACGACAAACCTGATAGGAGAAACTTCAAACCCAACAATCCGATAAGAATCAGTTTCAGCATCTCTATGAATCATAACTCGGAAACTTAAGTGGTTGTGAATAAAGTATTTATCCTCGTTACTCTGGAACAAAGAAAATAATCATAAATTGAAAAACATGGGCGAATTATAAATTGAAGAATGAAAATTGACTAACCATAGAAGAATTCCGCTTGAGGCCGATACGAAAGCCGTACTCATACTTTGTTAATGTAGTTCCATATCTGCTCGTGCTAATCCTTTCCCTGAGCTCAGCCACCGGAAGGTCGCCTAGAATCCTGCAGATGTATATGGCATTAACGATGCATTAAGAAAGGTAATTAATCTTCATGAATTATGTATGCGTGTGATGTTCGTTCGTACATATTAGCTCTGTAATCATCGTCAATTTTATCCTTAAAATCCTTTGCAGATTGAGCATCAAGGTGAGATACACAAGCCACTTTGCAAGACTGATCTTCCCTCATACGAAACTAGACCATGAACGAACGATCATCATATCAACCACATTAGGAAATATAATAATGATAAGGAATTAAATCTCAAAAAAATTAATAGTCACTGCTTGCATGCTTACCATATAAGCTGAATTCTCTGTACTGGTGTCACTTGGAAGATCCTCTCCCGGGTTTTCTTCGATTTCATGATCAATTGGTTTGCAGTATTTCAACTAGTAGAAGTCATAAGGAAGTTGTGTCTTAGCAGACGATAGCGTGTCCATTTTGACTTGAAGTTCATCCCCCTGATAAACAGAAAAAAAAATCGACAGATTTCTAAATTATTTGGATGCATTGCAGTGCTCAATAAACTAAAATATGGTCTATACCCAAAACCACATGGAAACCCTAAATCGCCATCCATCACCAAAAACTGTAAAATTTCAATGTCGGTAAAAATCAGATATGCAAAATCCACCGATCAAAGAGGCTTGCAGGAGCTTAATCTCAAATCGTGTATGTTAGATTACTTTCGATATAAGTCGGATAAACGTATTACTTTAACAAGACATTTTATGGTGTTATTAATGATCGAACTATACAAATACAAATATTTCATGTTTAGCTAAGGTAACATGATCAATTTATGTCTACTATTTCATGTTCGTTACCCTTTGGAAATCGCGAGGCGCAACTCGAGAGAGAAATTCGGAGTGGCCGGATGAGAACAAGAGAAGCAAGGTGACAGCAATGGCGGCGGCCCGACCCGATGACCGTTGACGACTCATTTGATCGATCCCTATCCACTGAGAAAGCTGAGGGAATTGAACATAAACGACCGAGATGGGTTTTTATCGGATCGGTTTACGTGTAAACCCAAATTACGATCGAGAAAGTCGGTATTGGATTTACGAAGATTTTGTAGATTTTGTATACACTATAACTCTATATTAATAAATAAATCAATATTTTACTAAAATATTTCTATATAATCATTGATTAATATTAAATCGTTACTTACCCTACCATTTTTATTATTATCAATTGATTAACATGAGTAAGAATTAGAATTTAGTTGGAGCTGGTATAAAAAATCCTAATCTTTTATACTGTACTGTTAAAAGATTAAATTAAGAAATGTTAAATCTTACTCCATTTAGTTTTCTTATAAAATATTACAATATAAACCATCCTACAGAATCTATTATTTTATTCTTAATCCTATTTTCTTATAACATACTGTACAGTATTAAAATATCAACCATACAACAGAATCTATTATTTTATTCTTAATACTATTTTTAAGAAAAGCCACACAATATATTACTCTCATGCTGAAATACAAGGAGCGCACACAGGCATAAACGTTACATACAGGAAAAAAAAAAAGTTCAGCCATCATCCCAGAAAAAGAAAAAGAAAAAGAAAAAGAAAATCCTATAGTAAAGTTGTTTCACACAAACAAAAATGTTAATCATAATTTACTGATAATACATGAGCTGCTGAGCAGCGAGGTTATGAAAACCGGCGTCGTAAATACCCTGGCTTCCACCGGCACCCATCCCCATAGACGCTTGCTTGAGAACATGTCCCCCCTGAGGATGCATCAAGGGGTGGACCCCACCCATCTTACTCATTGCAAGCTGTCGGTCGTACACCAGGAGGTCGGCCGCAGAAAGACCAGATAACGTCACAGCTGCCGGTGGTGGGAGTGGGTTTGAGGCAGTTCCAGGTGGAGTTGGCTTGCTTCCCCAAGAGCACTGAATGCACAAACGAAGAAGGTTAAGTTGAACCAAGTCAAACATTTGTCTAGATGTAGAAAAGTGAAACAAAGTGTATATTGAGCGAAGAGGATTATGCGCTTGCTAGCAGTTTGTTTATCGCATTTTTAAATTATAAGATATACTGTACTACCAATAAGAAGGCAGAAAACGAACCTTTATTTGTTTTCCATATAGATATGACTGAGTGTTTCCCAGTGAAATAGCCATAGCAGCCTCTGCGTGAGTGCCATACCTGATGAAACCAAACCCTTTATCACGTTGGACCCTAACCTCCTCAATTGATCCAGCACCAAAAGAATAGAAGTGACGATGGAGATCAGCTTGGGTTACCTGGCAAATAGAACCAATACAAAATATAAAAATCTGCACTGAATTATTCTGATTTTAAAAGATATATAGTCTATTGAGGAAGTCTGTTCAATGGAAAAGGGACTTGCCTCCGGAGCAAGATTGCCAACATACACCGTGGTGTATTGAGGGTTATTCTCAGGAGCATCACTACTTGCTGCCTCCTTAACATCTTCTGATAAAACAAAGGTCTACAAACATCAGTTTTCTCTATTTATTTATTTATTTATTCTATTTTGTATTTAAAAAATTGGCAGGATCTAATAATCTAAAACTTGAATGTGAATGAAAACCCACTATAGAGAAAAGTTACAACAGCATTTATTTTCTAATACTTGAATGTGAATGAAAATTGGCAGGATATAATTATTTTTTTCTTTATTATCCTCCAAATGGAGCTATGCAACAAGTTACAAACATCCCATTGCTTCTTAATTTCTTTCTCTCTCTTTATTTTTGTTATGACTACATTTCTTAACATCGCCTACATCCCAAATTCCCAACTATATATTTGATCATTCTCTCCCAAATTACTGACCTGGGGAGGCATTTGTAAGTTCTACAACACTTTTAGAATCTGAAATTGCTTTTTCATCACCGGTTGCACCTTTTGAGGCCCAGTTGCAACGTATCTGCCTACTGCCGAGCCATTTCCCTGAAAATTTGTCGTATCATCTCAACATTTATTACTTAAAAACATAAAAAGCTAAACAAAATAAAACAAGTCATTCTGCTACAAATGGAAAAATATAGTACAATTACTTTACACTGTTCTCACCGGTTAAATCATTTATTGCACTCTGTGCCTCCTGTACAAGAAACCCGAAGGATTCTACTCAGTCAATGAAATTGTTCTTTAAAATATGCTATTAGAAAAATATCGAACAAACAAACCTGCTGGTTCCGGAAAGACACAAATCCAAAACCCCTTGAACGCCCAGTCTTTTGATCCCACATAACTCTCGCGTCACTAAAACCAATAAAGAGACAATTAACACCTAATAAAAATATACCACAGCAAATAGATGAAACTTGATCATTTACTTTGAATAAATACAAGATAAATGAATGTGATGACTTACGAACAACTAGGGTACACTGAGAAGCAAGCAAACAACATGGCATCAGTTACCTCTGGGCTGAGATCCCCAACAAAAATGTTGAAGTGGCCTAAATAAGATAATAATGTTGAAAAATGTTAATCGAATTGCAATGTTACATACGCTACTGCTCATACAGTCTTTATGTAAATTAAAGAACATAAGATTATAAGAATGTAGGCCAACTTGATGTGTCCTCTCTCTGACCACTTGCATATGCCCAGTTAACTTTGATAGGTTGCCCAAACCTGAAAAACCCAGATTCATCATTTTTTCAAATTACAAAAAATATTTCAGATTAAATATTGATAGTTCATACTCACAGATGCCTTCCATTGAGGCTCAATATAGCAAGCGCAGCTGATCTGCGATCAAAGTAATGAATAAATCCATAGGAAGACTGCACATAGCAAAAAAACAAATAACATTGTCACAACATCATCACAAGACAAAAACCCAATTCTTGTTTGAACACTATTCATGAGAAAGACGAAATTGGACATCAATGGCACCTTCTCTTTTCTAATAAGCTTGCAAGACTCCACAAGACCAGTACTGGAAAAAACTTCTTGAATAAGTGGTTCAGTCACCTGTGTGTGAATATTCCCCACATACCTGCATTTTCCACAAAATATAAAATGCCAAGAAATTTAAAGGAAAAAATAGATACTGATGAATCTATAAGACGTTCCTTTAGATATTACAAAATAATACCCATAACTTCTATGAGAAACTGGCAGGATACTTTGGAGATGATTAAAAATGTTACTTACTGACACATCACACACATGTTGACTTTGCTTAGTATATAAATTCGACGAGGCATGAAGCAGAATTCATGATGCAAAGACTCGTACTTATTGACTACAAAAATCCTTCAGGGCCTAAAAAATGCACAAATGTACAGGAGCATGCAATGAAGGGAGTGGGAACCAAAAAAAAAAGGACACTGAACAACACTCACACACTGCGGCATGTATTTGGATCAAACCCAGGAGGGAGATTTCCACTTGGAATTGGCTCAATCTGCAAAATGAAATGGCGAAAAAAGAAAAGAAAATAAAAATAAAGAAGAAGACTACCTAGTTTATCTGCCCATATCAACCATCCACTCCAAGGGTAAAAAATGGAAGAGAGTGAAAACTTAAAATAAAAACAGAAAGAAATAAATTGGCAGTCGCATTTTCGGAATGCCGTTAATGGCAGTAGAAAAAGGAACCAGTTAGAGAGTGAAAAATGAAACTGTCCATAAAAATCTTACATAATTAGCAAGGCCACAAACTTCTAAAATTCCACCACAAGTAAATAAAGTCACTTCTCATCCTATATACCAAACATCACTTACCCCACCAACCCAAAACAAAGGGGCTCGGATCATATTTTGAGCGACCCTCAGGCTACATAAAAACAAACTTGATCAAAAAGAACTCATAATGCATAATAACTAACACAAAAAAGTCTTGAGCTATAGAGAAGAACAGTTCAACCATATTCCATATGCTCACACCACATTCGTAGTGAGCTCTAGATAATCCCCAACTCAATCAAGCTTACATGACCATATGTGAAATGAGATGCAAAATTCAAAATTCACGAGCCTTATCGCCCGAACACCCAATCCACAACAAACGAACCAAAATAAGGAATAACGAAAACCATAGATAAACAGACATAACAGAATTCCGAGCATACCCGCACTAATATTGTTGTCACAAGAATCATAGAACAAAATCAAAACAACACATAATAATCACAATCGAAATCACTCAAAACACAAGCAGATAAATAATAAATACAATAACTATGAACCTGTGGGGCTGCTAAGAGACCGGGGTGATAAAGCGACTGTTGTTGAAGAAGAGCCTGTTGCATCATCGCTTGGTGGTGGTGCTGCTGATTCAATCGCTGATTTTGCATTTTGGATCGAAGATTTCAAAGGTGATGATCGGAGACGATGATTCGAGTGCTAGGGTTTGACAATGGGGAAGAGCCTCGAGCTCGAAGAAGATAGAAAGAACAAAAAAAAATGAGAAGGGAAATGGAAAGAGTGGTGTCGCTGAAATAGGGGTGAATCTGATGGCACGTTAAAGAGGGGTATTTATATACTACTCTTTTTTTTGTAGACGAGATTTTACCGGGTCATATTTTACCCCAGCATTAGTGTGTGTAATCTCATTTTCGTTTTTCAATTTCATCATAATATATTCATTTATTTCATTAATGACAACATACAATCTTATGAATTATTTTGATAATAGTATACTATACTTTAAAAGGAGTTTAAAGATATTAATGTACATCATAGTACTCCCTGTTTTCCTTAATTTTTTATTTAAAGTTAGGGAAAACTTAAATTGAACTGATAAATAGTAATCCATTAAATGTAGTATTATATTGATTTGTGTGAGGTTAAAGTTGTTAAAATTTAAATGAAGTATATTGGTTTGCATCGATATTCAACATTAATAGTATAATATTTGGATGTGGTTGCTCAAGAATTTATACATTATTACTGGATAATATTGGGTAGTGTTCATGGTAAAAAGAGAAGTACTGTATGAACACTTTATTTGTGTCTTGCACAAGTTTTTAATTTAGAGGTGTCTATTTATAGTCTCAAATGAGCCCCCTTGAACAAGATATGAAATCACAAAACAAATCTTTGACATCTATACACCGAACAAACCAATCTATAAACTTTTAAAAAAAAGCCCCACACCAAATTTAGTACGTATGACATTCATCAAGCCATACTACCCACCGCAAAATCCGTTCTTTCTCCCTAGATTTTTTTTTTCAAGAAAACAAAAAACATTAGAATCAACAAGAAACAATGATCAAATGTTAATGTTGAATATATATATATTTTTAAAAAGTTACATGAATATTCAATTTGAAATTTGTTTCTCATTCAATTTATGGCCATTGTCATTGTCCATGGCCCATTCCTCTGTTTCTCCCTTTTTATGATCATCTTCCCTATCATCACAAGTTCAATCACAGAGTTTGAAGCTCTCATAAATCTCAAACAATCATTCACAAATGTTTCCGCTCTCGATTCCTGGAAACCCGGGTCAACGCCCTGTTCCGGACTTTGGGTCGGCATCGCGTGCGAAAATGGCCTCGTTTCCGCGGTCCATCTCGAGAATTCGAGCCTGTCGGGGATAATCGACATCGAAGCACTAACGTCTCTTCCCAGCCTGAAGAGCATCGCCCTCACGTCGAACGCGTTCTCGGGCCCCGTTCCGGATTTCGGTCGAATACAACCTCTCAAGGGATTGTACATTTCGGACAATCAGTTTTCCGGAGACATTCGGTCGGATTACTTTTCGAACACGGCGGGCTTGGAGAGAGTATTGCTGGCCCGGAACAATTTCTCCGGCCCGATTCCGTCCTCGTTGGCCCGGGTCCCCCGACTCATGGAATTGCGTCTCGAGAACAATCGGTTTTCGGGCAATGTTCCTATATTCGAGCAGCAAAGCCTAATCTCGGTCAACCTCTCGAACAACAACTTGGAAGGCGAAATCCCGACGGGCTTATCGAAATTCGGGTCGAGCTCATTCGACGGTAATCCGGGCCTTTGCGGTTTGAATTCGGGCCGGTCATGTCCGAAGCCGCCTCCGTCGAGACAGAAGAAGCTGATGGTAACTATCGTGAGCCTAGTTGCGTTTTGCGTTTTACTCTTGCTGATGGTAGCCGGTATATACTTGATGAGACGGAAAAACGAGGGAGCGAAAGAAAGCCTCGACCTCAACCTCAATCCACTCGGTTCTATCTCGGAGCTGGAAGTTATGAACAACGGGAAAAGCACGTTCGGCATGGGCGATTTAATGAGCGCCGACGCCGAGATTCTCGGCACGGGCCCGTTGGGCTCGTCTTACAAGGCCACGATGCCTAGTGGATTTACGGTGGCGGTGAAGAGGATGACTGAAACGAGTCCGATCGGGAGAGAGAAGTTCGACGAAGCGATGTGGAAATTCGGAAGCTTAGAGCACAGGAACGTGTTGCCCCCGTTGGCTTATCATTACCGAGAAGACGAGAAGCTGTTGGTTTACGAGTATCAACACACCGGCAGCTTGATGTTTCTGTTGCACGGTAAGAACTAAGAATTAATCATGGTTTTTAGGTCCGAATATATTCGCAACTCACGATCGACTATATATATATCCTCAGGCGACCGTGGGATTTCTCACGCGAATCTGAATTGGCCGGTCCGACTGAACATAATCCGAGGGATCGCTCGTGGGTTAAGCTATCTCCACACGACACTCGCTCTGAACTTGCCCCACGGTAACCTCAAATCGAGCAACGTCCTTCTGTCACCGGACTACGAGCCTCTACTCGTCGATTACGGGTTGTGTTCGTTGATCAGCCGTGAGCAAGCCGGGCATGCCCTGATGGCTTACAAGTCCCCAGAGGCTGTCCTAGATCAAGACAACGTTTCGCCCAAGTGCGACGTTTATTGTCTAGGCATCGTTATTCTTGAGATTCTGACGGGGAGATTTCCGGGGGAGTATCACAATAATTTGCAAGGTGGGACCAATTTAGTGCAGTGGGTGAGATCGGCGATTGCTGAGGGTCGGGAGGTTGAGTTGCTCAACCCGGATATTGCGAATGCTGCGGAATTTGTGTGTGAGATGGAGCGACTGATTCGCATCGGGGCGGATTGTACGGAAGATGAGCCTGAGAGGCGGCTACACCTTAGAGAGGCGATACGGAGAATAGACGCGAAAGGAAATGATCAAACGTTTCACATTTTACCATCGCTGAAAGATGGGATACTCGAGGAGTCGTCACGGGTCGCGATTCAGTCGACGAGTAGGATAGATAGCGTGGGAGACCATTCCGGAAGAAGTTTTGTTTTTCAAATTCCTTGATTATTAGTTGTCTATAATATGGTTTGAATAATCTTTACAAGTTCAAAGTAATTCTTTCTTTTTTACCGCGCCGTGACATTTATACCCCTATATAATGGAAAAATCAATCGTTCGTATATCAATCAATCACCAATTCTCTCCCTCTTTTTCTCCACACCAATAAAAGGACGAAAAAACCCTCCGATGGAACCACCGGAACCAACCGCTGCCGAAAAAGTGATCCTACGCTGGGACTCCTCCGCCTCCGAGGACTCTCGCGAGAAAATGATTTTCACCGGCGACCGTCTCGAAGTCGACCGTTACCTCGACGCCGTCGACGAGCTTCAGAAATCCATGTCCTCCGCCGCTCTATCCGACGGGTCCTCCGCCGCCACATCATCCGTTCTCCAGATCGCCATGGCTCGCCTCGAGGACGAGTTCCGCAGTATCCTCCTCTCACAAACTTCCCCAATCGAGGCCGAGTTTTTCACCGAGTCGACTCAGTCCGAACTCACTCCCCAGGAACCCGACCCGACCGAAGAGATCGGGGAGCGCGCCTTCGAGAGCAGCAGAAGCTCGACGAGCAGCTGCTATAAGTCCACCACCAGCATACGCGAAGTAGATCTAATCTCCTGCGACGCGGCCTACGACCTCCGCTGCATCGCGGAGCGGATGATTGCCTCCGGCTATCTCCGAGAGTGTATTCAGGTGTACGCGAGCGTACGGAAGCCCTCCGTGGACGCTAGCCTGAGGAAGCTGAACGTCGAGAAGCAGAGCATCGGCGACATCCAGAGGTTGGAGTGGGAGACCCTAGAGACGAAGATCCGACGATGGATACGCACCGCCAGGATATGCGTCCGCGTGCTGTTCGCCAGCGAGAGGAGACTCTGCGAGCAGATATTCGAGGGTTTGGGGAACTCCGCCGACGAAGCGTGTTTCATGGAAACCATCAAAGGTCCTGCTATTCAATTGTTTAATTTCGCTGAAGCAATTAGTATCAGCAGGCGTTCGCCTGAGAAATTGTTTAAAATATTGGATTTACACGATGCTTTATCCGATTTGTTGCCCGACATAGAGTCTGTGTTCGACTCGAAATCGAGCGAGTCGATTAGGGTAGAGACCGTAGAGATACTTTCCAGGTTAGCCGAGGCAGCAAGGGGGATATTATCGGAATTTGAGAATGCTGTTCTTTGTGAGCCTTCCAGAGTTTTGGTTCCAGGAGGAACAATCCATCCCTTGACTAGATACGTGATGAATTACATCAGTTTGATTTCGGATTACAAGTTAACCCTGATCGAACTGATTGTGTCGAAGCCCTCCGCTGGACCACGATACTCGAGCGATCTCAACTTTCCCGATATGGATTTCTCGGAGTTTGAAGGCCAGGCTTCAACGCTGGCTCTACATTTGATCTGGATCATTGTGATCTTAAAGTTCAATTTGGCTGGCAAGTCTGAACATTATAAGGACACTTCCTTGTCTCACCTTTTCATGATGAACAACGTTCATTATATTGTCCAGAAGGTTAAATCATCCCCGGAGCTGAGGGAGATGATCGGGGATGACTATTTGAAAAGGCTAACTGGGAAATTCCGATACTCGGCGACTATGTACCAGCGGGCAACTTGGTTGAGGGTATTGCATTGCTTGAGAGATGAGGGTTTGCACGTGAGTGGGAGCTTCTCGTCCGGTGTGTCAAGAAGTGCTCTGAGAGAGAGGTTTAAGTCTTTCAATGCTATGTTTGATGAGGTTCACAGAACTCAAGCGATGTGGTTGATACCTGATCCTCAGCTTCGTGAGGAACTGAGGATCTCCATATCGGAGTTACTCATCCCGGCTTATAGATCATTTCTGGGGAGGTTCAGAAGCCATATCGAGAGCGGAAGGCACCCGGAGAATTACATCAGGTACTCGGTCGAGGACCTCGAGAATGCCGTGCTGGATTTCTTCGAGGGTTATCCAGGGTCCCAGCATTCAAAGAGGAGAGGCGAGTGACGAGTGGGATTGAGGTCTTTCCACGTAGGTTGTAGGAAATCATTCTTTGATTATTTTTTTGGTGGAGTGTTGTGGGATGAAGTTCCAGTTGCTGAGGAATTGGGCCCCATGCTCTCTTTTAAAAAAGACTAGGGGTTATTTTATAGCAGTCATTGCGTCTTCTCAAACGCTTCTTCCCTGTAACTGTAAGCATATGTTGTTTGTATTATATTGTTTGTTTATTTTATTTTGTGCATATGAGAATTATAATTTAGGCATCCTCAGCATGCAATTATTACTTATGTCGGCTAATTAACGACTTCATTTTTCATACAGAGATTTTACTGACATTTGCCTCATCAATGCATATCTCTAACTAAGTAACTATTTGCATTGCATTTATCCTATTTCAGTCCATTGCCTACTTAAGTTTGAGACGGGAGATATTTCTCATAATAGTTATCTGTATCTGGCTTATGGCCTATTTCAGTTCATTGCCCTGTTGGTTCTGTAATTGTGTTTTTGGAAATCCCCTCGTGTCTTTCACACTTGGTGATGTATTCTCCGTTTTTCTTAAATCGTCTTTCTTACCCTTCGCCTTGTTTGAGGTTCGAAATACCCAATTCGGGTAATTTTTAAATTTCTCCATTAGGGGTCTGTCTAAATGATTGCAGCGTGTGAAACCCAAAATGCAAGTTCGCTATATCGAATAGCTGAGTTTGGAATACTTTCATTTACATGATTTTGTTTTTCTCCAGTTGCGTTGCGTGATCAAAGTGTTTGCTGAATGTATGTAGGGTCTGATGCCCAAAATTGACTTGAATGGACCAGATGACTTTTCTTTGGTATAACAGCCAAAGGAGTAGTCTTGGTCAACCCAAACATGAATGCAAATAGGCTGATCAATTTGACTCTCCATACAAACGACACCTTTCACGGCTGCTGCTGACGAGGTTCGTCGCTGACTTCTAATTGCCATTTTGTTAATAATTCCGAATACAAATTTTCTGCTTTCATAGAGGGTGATGCATTTGGAAGTAAAATTGTATACTGGCTTCAAGTTCTCAGCCTTAGTTATACAAGGCCAGGGTCAGCTATAAATTTAAAAATTACAAATAGCCCCTTAACATTTTTGTTTATCCCCTTAGTCCTCTCTTTGTTTCATTTATTTGATTTTTGATAAACGACCTGTATATTTTATTTATGACCTGGGCACAAATTGATGGCTTTGAAAAGTAGAGGAACAATTGGCGAAGCTATGGCTGGTCAAACCGTTGAATTTTGTTCACTTATTCTAAAGTCAACTCAACAATTTTTCATCAACCATCTGCATATGATAATATTTTTTATTTGCAACCATTTTTTTTGTTTAAGTGATTGTTTTTATGATTACTTACTTATTGGTAGAATTTTGTAATTATAATAAACTTTGGACTTTGTTTAGATGGTTTTGACTTTCCAGCATAAAAATTTAGAAATATCGAAATATCAAAGTTATTGTAAAGAGAAATACCGAAAAATAATTTTGCTGTATTAAATTGTTGGTACGCCGTACGTTATGATATCATATTGTTATTTTTTTTGTTTTGATACGACGTTGATATGAAAATTTTGAATATTTAATTATGTACCGACATGAAAAATATTTGATATAAACTTTAGTTCTATATATCAAAATTTTCGATATAATTGTTACTCTAGACCAAGAGAGATTTAAGTAAACTTAATTTAGTACCTTAATTCCGAATTCGCTCATCCTCCTCCTTGTTAAACAACCCCTACAAAAGAAATTTAATCCTGTTCATTGAAATTGATCTCGAGGAATCCAACCCGCAATCGCCGCTGTCGGAATCAAATCCGATTGCCGCCTCCTACTTTGGACTTGCGGACTCAATGGCCGAGTTCGTTTTCTTCCAAAAGAATATCTCCGTGGGCTCGATCAATCTCCCCTTGGCCGTCTCTATCTGGACTACGTTCTTTGTGAAGAAGCTGGACTCCGAGAAGAATATCTTCCAGAGAAGAGTAGGGATTTTTTCTCTATTTCGTTATTGTCTCTCGGACATTGAGTATATAATTATGAAGATGCTCATGCTTGTGGTGTATAATCGGTAATGCAATTGGGGTAGATGTATTCGCGCTTGGGTTCTTATACAAGATGTCGCGTTTGTGGTTCAGGGAGCATTAGGAAGATGATGAATGATTATGGATTTGTTGGAGGAAGATGCTGCTGGTGGTAAATGCTAGGGAAAATCGAATGCTCAAAAAACACCAAACTAGATAAGAGTAATACATTAATTTTACAAGTGATTAAAAAAATAAAATTTTAAAAAGGAGTGAAATTAGTGGTATGTTAGAAATGTAAAAAAAAGAGTAAAATTAACGTTTTCTATCTGAAACTTCTTACTTTTTACACTTTTACACTTTTTTACGTGGTCGAAATATCGTTGCCTATTACTGACTGAAGTTTAACACATTTACGAGAATTTATCCGCGACTCCTTAGTGTGAGGATATTATTGTAATTACGGATTTATTCAATTAATTAATTTTAAAAAAGAAAGTAAAAATGAAAATTAAAAAGAGAAAGTTTAATCAAAAGATGTGCAATTTCCAATTACAAGTGACCCTATTTTCAATTCCTTTTCTATAGAATTAAATCTTCTCCCGGATTTCATCTTCCAAAATAGGATTCTCAGAAAGCCGGGACTGTAGTGAATAAGAGAACTCGAGCGTCAATTTTTATTAAGGGGCCAAAAAACAAAAATGATTAATAATAATAATAAACATCTTAAAAAAATAAAATGCCGCGTTTTTAATATCTTGATTGTTTGTTTGTTAGTATAAAAATCTTTAGTTTTCCTCCACACACAAAATATGCACTGTATTCTACTCCAAAACTAAAAATCTATCACAATTAATTTCATCACTCCAATCATTTCATTCCATTAATTTAAATGCTGAAAACCTTCGTAGGATTCGTATCGACTTTTCAAACCGTGATGGGGTCCACCCTCTCCCAGCAATCGGCCGTCGACACCATCATCCAGTGGCGCGACAAGCCCCGCCACGACCTCATCTTCGACTCCGGCCGCCGCGAGGTCAGCCACTACTTCGAAGCCTTCGACCGCCTCCGCGACCTCTCCTCCTCCTCCACCCTCAAGAGCTTCAACAACGACTTCCTTTCCGCCGCCATGGATCGCCTCACTCACGAGTTCGACGCCGTCCTGCGCCGTCAATCCGACCAGCACCCCGGCCCGATCTCCGCCACCGAGTCCACCTTCACCACCGACAGCTCCGCCGGCCTCACCCGCTACGAGGAGTTCGACGCCGCCGAGCCGCCGAGCCGCGACGCCATCGATTACCTCAGAAACATAGCTCAGCGGATGAGCTCGAGCGGCAATCTCAGAGAGTGCGTCGGAAAATACAAGGCCGCCCGGAAGAGCTTCCTCCACGCCCAGCTCAAGCGGGTCCGATTCCACGATCTGAGCTTCTCGAGGAGGTCCTCCGACCCGAATGAGATGAGGTTAAAAATGGACTTATGGGTTCACGATTGCAAGATCTGCGTGAAGATACTCTTCCAGAGGGAGAAGAAGCTCTGCGACCAGATTTTCCAGGGGCTCGATGGTAATTTCGCCAGAGACGAATGCTTCGTCGGCACCGTCGAAGAATTCGCCATCGCTCTCTTCAATTTCGCAGACGCGGTCAGCTTGAGCAATCAGCCCTACGAAAAAATGGAATCTATTTTGGGGGTTTTCAATTCGTTCGTTTGGGTTTTGCCCGACGTTAATCAGCTCTTCGATTGCGAGCTGGGAAAGGGGATCAGGGGCAAATGCCAGGAGATACTATCCAAGGTGGAAGACGAGGTTTCACGGATGCTCCACGATTTCGGAAAAACCGTCCTCGACGAGATATCGAGCCCCCCGGACGAGAGAGGTGCCGTCCACTCCTCGACCGTACACGTCATGGACCAAATTGCAATTATCGTCAAGAACAAGGACTTGCTCGCAAACCTAATCAAGTCCGCCCCCTCGATGAAGTTCGGGGAAACGGAGATACCTGATCGGGAGGCCTTAGGTGATGTCAGCGGACTCAGCTTTCTCGATCAGCACTTGATCTTGATCCTCGAGGCTTTGCAGGTGAACCTAGAGGCCAAGTGTCGAGCTTACAAGAACCTCGCTCTAGGACAATTGTTCATGATGAACAACGTTCGTTTCATCTCGCGGAAAGTTAAAGACAACGGGAACTTACGCGAGATGATCGGGGAGTCGTATGTGAGGAGACTAGATGAGAATGTGAAGGTTGCAATGGGTAATTATCAGGAGTTGACGTGCGGAAAGTTCTTGGCTTGTTTCGAGGACGAAGGCCTCTATCATGTGATGTTGTGTATTAAACCGAGAGCGTCGAAATCGGCGGTGAGAAAGAGGGTGAAGGATTTCAATGCATTGTATGATGAGTTTCGGGCTTTGCATACGAGTTGGACTGTCCCGGATTCGGAGCTGAGGGACGAGGTTCGGGTGTCGTTGTGTGGGAGATTGGTGCCGGCTTATTTGGAGTTTCTGGATAAGTTGAGGGCTGATCCTAAACTGAATGTGCTGTTGCAAAACAATGTCAAGTACTCGGGTGAGGATTTTGAGGCCTTAATTTTGGAAGATTTGTTTGCACACAAGGAAAATATTGCATAAAATGGTTATAGAATAAAGTCTCGTCATTTCATTTGTTTGTATCTCATTTTTTTTTAATGTATATAAAGTGACATTGCTTTGGATATGGTAAATGTTGCAAGAGATGTCACTTTTTTTTTTGAAAAGTTTCCATATTTCTACATTTGACTATTTCCAGAATTTTTACTTTTTTATACTGACACATCACACAAGGGAACACTAAATATTTTTTTTTAGATTATTACACATACCTACCCAAGGTTTGGTCATTTTTACACTTACGTACCCGAACGGAAAACCGTTACACCCGACTACCCCATCTTTTCTTCGTTTTGCACTTATCTATTTTTTTTGGACGGATCAGAATATTCCGTTAAAGATTCCGTTATCTCAATTTTTTTTTAATTTTTTATTGCTGATTACCTAAATACCCTTCACTACTATTAATATAGAACACATTATACTCTTCTACATTCATTCCCGCTCCCCCTTTTCCAAAATCGGGCAAACCCTAAATAAATCCCCAGAATCCTACTGCTAATCATGTCGTCAACCTCAAGTATGGACGAAGCCTGTAGATGCGGGCGGGTAGCGGATAGGCGCACATCCTGGTCTGAAATGAATTCAGGGAGGAGATATGCGTGTTGCGCCCAATTTCGGGTATGAACCCTAATTTTCCAATTTTCCCCAAATTGTTCAATTTACGAATGTACTGAATTCAACATGTTTTTGCGATTATCAGGGCGGCGGTGGTTGTGGGTATTTCAGCTGGATTGATCCACCTTCATGTGGGAGATGCAATCGAATTATACCTGGGCTCCTTAGAAACATCAATGAAAAGGTTGAAGAATTGGAGGAGATGAATAAGAAAGTAGCTATGCTGAAGAAGAAAAATTTGAAGTTGTGGATTGTGATTTTAGCATTTTTTGTATTTTCTCTCTATAAAATGCTCTGAATTCAACATGTTTCTGAATTCAACATGTTTTGTGTATGAATTCTGGATCTTTATGTGTTGTAATGTACTGGAATTTGTCTTTATGGAAGTATTGTGAGTTTATGGCCATATTTTGCTCTTTATGTGTTATAACATTTCAAAAACAACAAATAACAAAAGGAAGTGCTAACAGGGTTCAAAATCAACAATTACATTGTTCAAAAGGAAGTGCTAACAGGGTTCAAAGACTGCAATTACATTGTTCAAAAGCAGCAGGTACAAATGTTCAAAAGAAACTGATACATTGTTCAAAAGCAAATTGTTCAAATGTGCAACACACTCAAATCCAACACTGACTTCAAAAGCAAATTGTTCAAAAGCAAATTGTTCAAAGGTTCATAAGGGTAGTCACAGCCTCCACTAATCCCTTTTGCTTATAAGGTTCATAAGGGTAGTCACAGCCTCCACACAATGTCTATGCTCACATCCAGGCAATAGGGTAGTCACAGCCTCCACTAATCCCTTTTGCTTATCACTAATGACAGTCCAGAGGTGACTGTCCCTTTCAGAGATCCCCAGATCAGCCCTTACCAAGTCTATGAACCACAGCCAACTCTTTGTTGTTTCCTTTTCAGCCACAGCATAAGCAAATGGATATATTCCATTGTTGACATCTATTCCAACTGCTGAAAGTATCACACCTCCCATAGAAGTCTTCAAGTGACAACCATCAAAGCAAATCAGTCTTCTGCAGCCATTTAACATGCCTTTCTTCAATGCAGCCCAGCAGATATAAATCCTCTTGAACAATGCCTTATCCCCAATCACAGTTGACTTGATCTTACAGGTGCTTCCAGGGTTGCTTCTAAACACCTCCTGAGCATACTTATACAACATACTATACTGCTCCAACTCATCTCCATTCCCCATCTTCTTAACTGCATTCTTTACCCTGTACATTTGAGATTTATGCACTATGCAGCCAATCTCAGATTGTATACTTTCAATCATGGAATCCACTGGCCAATTTGGATCAGTTCTCAGCTTCTCCTTGTACTCCTCTCTCAAGAATCTGGCATCAGCTTGAAGAACCCTCTCTTCCCTTGCACAAGTGTGTGTATCAAACAAGGTTTTGACTTTCACTGTATCTTCCTTAGGCACTCTAGAACCATAAATCTCCCAAGGACATCCAACTGTTTTACACTCTGCTTTGACTTTGTGTGGAGCATTAATTGGGAAGAATAAGCTTCTACCATTCTGAACTGCATATCTCCTTAAAGCTAATCTGAATGTTGGAATATCTGTGAATGTCAATCCCAACTCAAACTCAACTTTAGCATTATCAACAGCTGGATTAAACACCTTGAATCCCTTGTGCCTACCTTTCTTGTTAACTGCAGTCTGCTCAGGTACCTCATCTCTAGCTTTCAAATTTGATGTACTCCTAGTCATAGGTCTCTTACCTTTAGTATCAACCTTCTTACACTCAACTTCAGGCTCAGAATCCACATACTTCATGAAATCTGCATCTTCATCATCATAACAACCATCACTGTCCTCCATGTAATCTGAGAACTCTGAGTCTGACCCCATAGACAGTTCACCTTCACTTTCTTCCTCCTCAAATTGGCCCTCATGAACCCTTCTGATATCATCATCCCCAGAACTGTCAGTCTCCATCTCAGTCTCCATCTCTGTTTCCATGTCAGCCTGTATCCCTGTTTCCTTCTCATTCTCCTTCTCAGCCTCCTTGTCATTCTCCTTCTCAGCCTCCTTCTCATTCCCCAATTCAGAACCCCTCTCAAAATCATATTCAATTAAGCTTCTTGACCTCCCTTCATGATCAACAAATACAGAAATAATATCACCTACTGAAGCCACAGCTTCAATCTCATCCCCAATTCTACCAAGGTCCACATACACCAACATATCACAGTTATCCTGAGCATTGCAAGAAAAATAATAATTGCAGCTACCAGTTAACCCTACTTCGGCACCCATCTTGTGAAACTCAG
The DNA here is from genome assembly GCA_954870475.1 of Euphrasia confusa. Lineage (NCBI taxonomy): Eukaryota > Viridiplantae > Streptophyta > Magnoliopsida > Lamiales > Orobanchaceae > Euphrasia > Euphrasia confusa. Next base: position 37,000,273 of record OX940956.1, on the reverse strand, counting down.
CTTGGTTTATTCCATCACCACAAACTTCATCAAAGTAAGAAACTTTCCCCCCAACATAACATACCTTGCCTTTCTCATGTCTGAACTTCCCGCTATGATATAACTTCACAGTGTAGGGATCCACCAGCGAAGGATCCTTATCTGGAACGAGCCCAGTTTCGGGCCGCAATTTCCAATGCATTCTGATTTGCAGATTAGAGTTCTTGGCGGATGAATCGAGCTTTTCAATATTGGACTGGAATCGTAGATATGAACTGGAATTTGGGATTAGGGTTCAAGCAATTTGGGAAATTTTGTGATTCTGGAAATCTGAGTTGCGGGATTAGGGTTCTCTGATTTGGGAATTTTTTTTAGCTGCGGGAATGAGTAGATTAGGGTTCTCAAAAAAGAAACCCGTTTTTGTATTTCAGATTTTACGTTTTTTTTACATCAAAATTATAGGTAAGTATGTAAATACATAAATGCCCTCGCAGTCAAAATGATATTTGACTAACTCGGCGAGTACACAACACGCTCTCGGAATATTCTTTAGAATATTCCGATCCGGCCAAAAAAAAAGGTAAGTGTTTAACGGAGAAAAGATGGGGTAGTCGGGTGTAACGGTTTTCCGTTCGGGTACGTGAGTGTAAAAATGACCAAACCTTGGGTAGGTATGTGTAATAATCCCTATTTTTCTGACAAAGAGAGACGATAAACTCCACCCCACTCGATCGGAGGTCTCTCGATCGGGTTAAATCGAGGAATGTGCTCGAGTAGCAGACACATGTGCGAGAGAGCCAACAGGTCGAACTCCATAACCCCAGGACAAACCTTCATAATATTTCAATGAAAATTTGTCTCACCCAAGATTTGCGTCGCCGAGGAATTATACCCATATCATCACAGACCTTACCAGTCGGCTATGCTTCTGAGGACAAAGGAACACTAAATATTAATTACCTCATAAAATAGTATAAAACCAAAACCCAATTAGGTAAATTGAATAAAAAATAATTTGAATTAATAATTTTAAGTATTAAATTTAGTTAATAATATAATATTATTAAATTGAATAAAAAATAATTTGAATTAATAATTTGAAGTATTAAATGTAGTCAATAATATAATATTATTAATATATGTTCAAATCAGATCGTTTCAATTCAATTAAGTTCATTTTAACGGTTTCAGTTTAAAATAATATGTCCTAAAACCAATTAGGGCTGAAATCTTTCTATACCAATTATACTCAATCGCCTTCAATTTCAACTGATTAATTGTGAATGTTTAAACTTTACAGTGTTTGATGAATAAGATCTATTATGATGGTCTATTAGATACTACAATTGGTATATTACTTTTGTAATAACTTAACTTTAGATTCATAAATTATACACATCAGTGTGTGTGATTGTGTGTGCACTTTTATAAAATAATATTAAATTTATTATTATTAGATGCATGATGTACTCTATCACGGATAAACTCATTATAATTTAATTCTATTTTGTTCTAAAGATTGAACTTCAAAATTATATAAATATTAAGAAAAACTATATTGATGTAATATCTAATGTAATGTGTAAATTATTTGTGATAATATATTGATACTCGGATTTCATGTTTTTTATACATTCACTTAATAATTTACTTTTTTAAACAAATAATTCATAAAATTGATAAAATACCTTAAATACTCTTTCAATTGGTTGAAAATTAATTTAATTAGTAAGAGTTTTGGGGACCGAATATGTGTTCGAAGATCGAATATGTTGTCTGAAGGACCGAAATGTTATAAAATTCGGTCTCCGGGCACCATTTTCGGTACTAGATTTTTTTTTCAACAAATCTAAAGGGTATTTGAGGCATTATACGTGTAAATTAAGTGTATTTTTTAATTTCTCTCAAATTATTTAGTGGTGGTATGTTAAAATGCCCAAAATGAAAATATATAATTTACAAATGTTAGAACTAATTTTTTTTATTATAGTTTCTTAACCTTGAAGTTTGAACCTAATAGAGAGTTAAGCTAGAATCTAAATATTTTTGCACAATTTAACATCTGCTTTCCCCAAAAATAATTTTTTTGGCTGAACCTGTATGAAAGATCCTATCCCTCCTAGCTAGCTGAGGCAAGTTACTTATAACTTATAAGTATAAATTTGAAATCCTGTTTTGTACATATTTAAATTAATTTTTTGATTTTATTTTTACAACTTTTAGAATATTTCAATTATTGTCCTCAATACAATTTTGAATATATAGCACTTGGTGATTTAAAAACAAAAAGTTATTACGCTGTATTTTTTATACCAAATGAATGTGTTTCTTCATGGTATCATATATACCTTCACGGTTGATGAAAGAAACAAGAAATGCACGAAAATGAACACGATGGAAATCGAAGCACAACATGATTGCATAAATATATGAAGAGATTATTATGCCAAGGCTCAAGAGCAAGAGATTATTATGCCAAGGCTCAAGAGGCACAAATCATCGGCAAGCAAATGTGGTTTATACAAATCTTGCAATATTGTTAGTAGCTGACGATACGATTCGTAAATGGAAGATAAGGCTATTTATTGCAAGAAAACATATACCAATTTGCTTCAACCTGACAGATTTGATATACTGAACTTTACCCAAAGTTAATACCTTGTGCAAGAGGCAGCTCACTCCCATAATTGATAGTGCTGCAAACAACAGACGCATGCCGGAAAATCAGAAACAAAATCGGGAAACTCATAAGTGTTTTGGAGTTATGAAAATATCTATTTGGGATGGTTACGAATATAAGTATATAACCCATGGGGTTTGGCCTGATTACAAAGAAGCTCAAATTATATTTCAAGGGAGGGTCTTGCGGGTGGAATTGTCATTTTGAAAGTTAGGGTGTATCTGTAATCCACCCTAACTTGTTTGCAGTAGAGTTTGTAAGAAAAGACAGCTACGAGAAGTAAAATGTGATACTGAAGAAAAAAGACGATAGGTTTATTTACCAAGTTGAGCGTCTCATATATTGTTTCCACGAATCGCTTCCAGCTTCACGACCACCCCCAGTAGCTTTCTCACCGCCAAATGCACCGCCAATTTCCGCACCGTTTGTAGGAATGTTAACATTTACTATACCACAATCACTTCCTTGGGGCCTGTATCAAATTCACGCATGTGAGAAGAGGGGAAAAATTGACCTGGCAGTGCTCCAAGACCATGCAATATATATGGATTATTACCAATTGGTCTTGAGGATTACATCTTCTTAACACAGATCCCAATTGAGGGTATACTTTGTAAGAAGATATAACAAGTATCAGGAGACAAGTAAAATTTTGAAAGATATCTAGGGTTTTCGTAATTGGCTCAAGTTAAATATGGTATCAGAACAAGCTCAAGACGATAATGAAAATTTTCGGCTTGCCCAAAGATGGCTCATAAGTTCACGAGTAGAGCCGACAAAACCGAATATACTCGTTAGGGAGGTTAAATATCCCATGTCGCTTGAAAAAAGAACTTTAGACTCCAATATAAGTTGGACAATCTTATCACCTTAACAAGGTCTTTTAAGGTGTTATTGACTCAACCTCAATAAAAGACCTTTTTTTTATTTAACCCAAAATAAAATACATCATCCAGAGCTCAATATTACACAGTTAGTTATTTCTCAATTAATTCTTTTGCTTTCATGTAGCTATTCTTGAATCTTGATAGATAAAAACAATGAGTCCTAGTAATTACTAACCCGATCCATTTGAATATAAGTTCAGGTCTGCGAGTGAAGATTGAGCTACTTAGACCCTGAGGCACGGAGTTGTTTATTTCAACTGCTTCCTTCAGAGTCTAGAAAACATAAGGTGCTCAGAATCAATCAATGCATGACTCCTAAACTGAATAATTCAGACAGGGACAAGTAGGAGAATCGAATATTTTGTTTGTTTTACCTGAAACTTCATTACATAGAGAACAGGACCAAACAACTCTTCCCTCACAACCTCAGCACTGGGAGAAATTTCAACTATAGTGGGCTGCACAAAATTACCTGGGGACTCAATTGCACTGCCTCCAGCCACAATCTTTCCTCCCTGTAACACATTTAGCATGGTTTAAGCAAGGATAATTTAACAATAAATAAACGAATGCACCAATAAATGACTAAATAAAAAAATATACTTAATTAATTAAGAAATTGAAATTTTGAGTGTAAAATATTTATAACTGCATAACAGTAACAGATAAATGATGAATAATAATTTATGGTGAGTGGTGCTACTAAGAAGAATAAACTCAGCTAGACACATCCATTCTATATATGAGGAACATCCAAGAGAGAGATAAGCATGTCACCATAATTATTTGATCATATGCAATTACAGAATAAAAATTAAAATAATTGAAACTATAATTCAGGAAGAGAACAAAAACCTGAGATTTGATTATCTGTATCCCCTTCACAAAACTTTCCCTTGAAGCACGAGTGTGCAATGGCCCAAGCAAGGTACCCTTCTCTAAAGGATTGCCAGCCTTGACTTGTTTGTACACATCAATTAACCGACCAAGGACTTTCTGATAAATACTCTCATGAACAAGCTTCATTTTCAAAACCAGAAAATATTAAATAGGTTAAGGAGTTTTTACGATTTCATCTACAATGGAAACCGTAAAATAATTATTAACTATACCAGTCTACGGCATGTGGTGCATCGCTGGCCAGCAGTACCAACAGCAGCAAATAATACAGAACGAACAGCAAGTTCAACGTCAGCATCGTCCATTATTATTATGGCATTATTTCCACTTAGTTCAAGAAGGCACTTGCCAAATCTTTGATTTACTGTTTGTTGAACCATAAGTCCCACCTGAAACCAGCACACACCGAAATGAATTGTAACAAGGATCATAATGCAATAGCTTCAACCCATTTTTCAACAATAATCATTCATTTAGTAATCGTCACTTTACATTTTACCATAAATTATATACTCCTCAATATTTGTTATTACCAATCATATCAAATCATTATTTATTAATTTTATGTTAAATCAACTTTAAAACTTACATTTTTCATTCCTCTTTTACGAAGTACAAAAACAGATTATTCACTATTCAATCTTGAGTCTTACCCAATTCCGAAAATTCCAAAATGAATTGGAATATCAAGATACAAAACGGAATGGTTATTATATTCTTAAGATTTTTATGAAAAATGAAAAAAGAAAAAATAATGTTCAGTAAATGAAACATGCACTACTCAGTTGTACGGTACCTTCGAACTCCCGGTGAAAGAAACTAGAGGAATGCGTGGATCTTTTGCTATAGCTTGACCAACTTCAGCACCCCCACAAAATGATGTGAAAATTGCACCAGGTAAATTGTTTCTCTCAAATACCCCTGCAATTATCTTTGTCATTGCTATAGTAATCAGTGGTGTGGTTGGAGCACCCTTCCTGAAAAAGGAAATACAATAATACGACTTCAATGTTGCAACCTTCGAACTCAGGGAACAAAAAACACATTAGGTAAAGTTGAGGAATAAGCCCTCTCAGAGAGAGACCACAACAAATAATCATCAATTCTAAAGAATCCCAAGTATGGAACTTAGTTTCTGAAATAATTAGGCAATGATAGAGGTTTACATCAATAAACTACAGTAAAACATTATGTAAATGAATTATGACTTAGAATGTGGTAGAGGAAAGAACTCACCAGACAACAGAGTTTCCGCAAACTAGAGCAATGCAAGCATTCCATCCTATAATCACAAACCAAAAGAAAAAAAATTGAATTGTTAAATACTTATGAAACCAATAGAAGTAATTTACTACTTCATACATATCATATATCGAGAAAAAAAAAATCCAAACTTCATATTACTAAATTCAAATACTCACCAAGAACAGCACAAGGGAAATTGAAGGCAGTAATTACACCAACTATCCCTAAAGGATTCCACATCTGTTACCATAAAACAAGATTATAAATGAGTATGCAATACAAATTCACAGATATTTATGGAACGGAAGTCAAAGGAACAAAATATAGCATACCTCCAACATCATATGGTTTGGTCCTGTGGAGACAACAAACACAATCAATATAAGTAACAAATTATGTTTTAGGTGTTATGTATAGTGATGAAAGTATGTGATAGTTAACGTAAAACATTAAAATATCTTAACACTAAAAATGATATCTAAAGCTTCATGAGAAAATGGCATCAAGTGTGACTTATAAGCTGGTAGAAAGTCTGAAATATTATTTAATCTTACGTTCGGAAGGTATGACCGATCCATTCAGCTGACGACTTAATCCCACAGCAAAGTCACACATATCAATTATTTCCTGCAATAACATTGATTGTCATTAGAAAACATGAGCTGAGCGATATCTTGATTTTTATGGAAGTTTATATACAAGTGATGAAAAAGAAAATAAATATACCTTATAAACACGCATCATGCATAATGATGTTTATATTAATGACCTCAACGGGAACCATAATGTAAATAAACTAGAAAAGAGAGGATCATGTTCGATTTTGCTAGTTTATGAGTTGCAACATGAAAAACATGCTCAATTAACAATTTACCTACTAAATTATGTTATAAAAAAACACTTTGAATAGTCAGTGTGACAGTATTGCCATTAATGGATCATTATACGTTAAGAAACAAACACATCGTAATAAAGCGAATGATGTTTCCGATGACATCATAATTATGGGGCAAACTGCATTTTCACCGACAATGTACTTGCAGGAAATCTTAAAACGTCAGCTAATGTACTTTTAAAAACCTTATGGTCCAATCTTTTTCAAAGACGACAAATGTGTTACTGCCCGAGCACACGTGTATTATTTGGCAGTCAAAGATAATAAAGTCTATTCCAAGATTTTACGGCGCAGCCTGATTAAGTACCTGAACTTCCCCTATTCCTTCTGCAAGTATTTTTCCCATTTCAAGAGACACGAGCCGACCAAGATGATGGAGTTTTGTTCTCAATGCATCTCCAATCTGCCTAACGATTTCCCCTCTCTTTGGCGCTGGAATCTGAAAGCAGGTGACACGTCATATATATTTATAACTAAATGAATAACATTCAAACAAAGCTAGATTATAACTATAAGTATAGGGTAGTTATATATGTGAAAGTACTGAAATAGAACCTGCATCCACATTTTCGTGGCTTGAGCACATGCTTGCATCCCCTCCTCATAGTCTTGAATGGATGCTTCAGAAACCTCGGCAATTGGCTAAAACCGATAAAAAAATACCTTAGAGGACACTCAAACCCTACAACAATTTGTATTTTTCCAAATGTAACATTAACATGTATACATGGATGCAACTGAACTTCTCAATCCAGATTCTCTCAACTAATTTAACATGGAAATACTTAAATCTCAGTACATGCTCCATATGTTCTACAAAAGTAATTCTCATCTTGCTCAATCAATCATTTTGCGACACAATTATTCTGATCAATATTACAAACCCAAATCATCCAAAACATCAGGCTACTAACAATCCTGAAAAAAAAAACTGAAAATGGAGTAGAAACTGAACCTGATTATCAGCTGGATTCACAGAAGTAACCACCGGCCCATTCCCTTGCCAAACTCCATTAACATAACAGCCCAAATTCCGCGGCCCGAGCCCGATCTCCTTGAGGAACTCGTGCCCTTTCTTCCCGAAACTCATATCTGCAACAAAAATCAAAATTCCACAAAACTCGATTTCAACTCCAAACGCACCATCGTCGAACTAGTAAAGCAATGCTAAAAATTAACGGCGGCTACAGTGAGTTGTACCGTGTGCAGGAGAAGAAGTACTCAATTCGGACATGTTGCTTATGAGAATGTGATTTCGGATTGATGATGACTCACACTATAGAAGTGAAAAGCATAAATGGTGACGATGAGAGAGAGGTGGAGAGGCGTGTTAGTTCAGAATTCTTAATTGTTTGTGTGTATGGCAAAAATTGTCCTTTTGCGTTCTGTTCAGAAAAGATGGAAAGTTTATTGTTGCAGGGATGGTAATATAGATTAGTAAATAGGAAATTAGGCCCCAACAAATATTAATATTACGTTTTGATCCCTCAATTCGTGTTAAAAATCAAAAATGGTCTACACCTCCGTGGGGCCTTCTCAAACTACATCATCAATTCAGATAAGGATGTCCCATCCCCTAATAATGTTTGCACATGCTTATTAAGAGTATTATAGATTTATAATATAGTACAAATATAAATATTTAATTTTATAATAAAAAGTTATGGTTCACTTCAAATTCAAAATGTGACAAACCGGTCAATTACAATATTTCGAGTTTAAATTTAAAACTTTAAAGTCTTCAGTTCAAGTACAATATTTCGAGTTTGAATTTAAAACCTTAGTCTTCAGTTCAAGTGATTAATCAACTTAACTAACAACTCCTAAAAAGTTCAAATATATAGTTTTTGCAAGTAAATTTGTTTAAGGTGGCAATAGATTTAGAACAAGTAAATATTAGTTATTTTATTATAAGTAAAATAACAATTAAAAATCAATTTTTATGGATAATTATATTTTTTTTACAAATAATCACACTAAAAAATAATATATTTTATGTGTAAAATAAATTTCATTTATGATTATATTTTTAAATAATTATTAAATAATCAAAATAAAAAGCAGACATTAACAAATAAAAGTTAGACATTTACAAATAGATATAAAATAATATTTTAGAAAAAATCATAAAGAATATTATACTTACCATACATTCTTACATTTAATTTAAGTTGTTGACATATCATTCTGCTAAATTTTTAACTAAATATAATATTCGTAAGTAAGTATTATATTTAAGAGTTACTATTCAACAAAATGTACGATAAATGTATCCTAGAACTTTCCAATATTTTATTCAAAATGAGAAATCTTAATAGATTGTCGTATAAATTAGTAAATATCGGAAATAATTTCAAGCGTCGCTTTGGCCGAGTGGTTAAGGCGTGTGCCTGCTAAGTACATGGGGTTTCCCCGCGAGAGTTCGAATCTCTCAGGCGACGTCATATTTTTGTATTTTCTGGCCCCAAAATCTGTTCTTATATTTTTTGGGCCTAATATGCATTTCTTGGGTTCTAGGAAAGTTGACCAATCCGTAATTTTGACTATATACAATCCACTATATCATTATTGCATTTATTTATTATTGCCGACACTGAGAAATCTTGTTATATTAAAAATTATTTTCTGGCCCCAAAATCTGTTCTTATATTTTTTGGGCCTAATATGCATTTCTTGGGCTCTAAGAAAGTTGACCAATCCGTAATTTTTACTATATACAACCCACTATATCATTATTGAATGGCTCAAACTATTTACACCTCCGACTTTACTTTCCACATTCCATTTACAATTTATTAATTAATTTAATACTCACACCGCTTAGTAAAATACCAACTTTACCCTTTTCTACTAAAAATCATTTTTCACTCAATCCCCCACCAAAAAATACAATCTTATCTTCCTTACTAAGCCAATAATTACACAACTACGGATCTTGAAGGAACTTCAATGCACTGAGACTATCTATATTAACATGGGCGTTCAAGTAAACACATTTTGGGCCTCCAAATTCTAAGCCGATAGATAAGGCCTGGATTGATACAAAAACTAAGAAAGAGCTTAAAGATCTCTAAACATGATTTCGACGAATATGCTCCTCCATTCAAGTCCTTCACCACATTAATGTATACTTGCAATTTCCTAGTAATCGATCACCTCCTTCATAATACTACTATGTTGACCAATAAATAAACATGTTAGCTCTTTTGTACATTTTCTCTATAAAGTATCAAATCAGAAAAACACATAAGAATCAAAACTAACTAATTGCACACAATTATTATTATTATCATGTTACATCAACTGTGAGTCGTCCGACAGCTTGTCCTTCCCCATAACTTGATTCGACCTCTTCGACGCCTCCAAATCCACCGCGACCTCCTACGACTCCCCTTATCCGCTGCCCCTTCGCCCAGAAAGTCCAGGCGCCGATCTCATTTTTCACCGTCACATAGAGCATCATCCTCATCCACTTCCAATTCGAATAGCTCCAATTTTAACAGCTATCAGAGCTCCTCGATGAACTTCTTCCATAACCTTTTTCCTCACAAAATTTCTCCGCCCGAAATTCCCGTCATTCGGCCCGAAGCTTGACCCATTTCTACCACTTTCTTCAAAAAATCACCCTTTGTTCGAGAATCGATGATGCCCCATCAGAACGACAGAGAAGGCGGCCGGAGAATAATGAAAATTATTGGTTGGAGTAAAAAAATAGTTTGAGATTCGAAGAGGTACAAAATAGTTTATTTTTTTTACTGTAAAGAAGGGTATTACGGTATTTTAAGGAGGGGTGTGAATAGTAAACAAAGAGGTGAGTTTAAAAGAAAGGTGTAAAGAGTAATTGTGGAGGTGTAAATAGTCTAGGCCTTATTGAATTTATTTATTATTGTCGACACTGAGAAATCTTGTTATATTAAAAATTGTTATATATTTGTTGAAATACTAGAAATCAATAAAAATATTTTTAATTTTCCTAAATAAATCCCAAATGCATCTTCTTCATACGATTACGCAGCCCCATTATTGTATGTGTTATTGTATTTTAATGTCGCTTTCTGAATATCCCCAAATTGATCTGCTTAAAAAATCTTCACATTGATAACAATTGATGCACACGTCACCACAAATAAATTAACCAATAATGATAAAATAATTAACCCATTTTTAATTCGTTGAATTTTAGCAATTGTCTTCATCCCAAACAACAACAAAAATGTTAAATAATAGTAGTAATTTGCTTATAAAATTAATTAACAAAAAAACATATTTCAATCACTTTTCTCTTCTTAAAAATGTTTAATGAAACCATAAATACAACCATGAAATGTTGTCCTAATCCCATTGAGTCAACACAACCTAAACCAACACCTACCAAAAAAAAATGTCTTCACCAACTAATATTTCTCTCATCACCCAAAGACCCATCCACCGCCGGCATGTCCGGTGGCCCCTCCGCCTCGGAAGGCGGCAAGGGCTGCCGACGGTCCGCCTCGGCACGAAGAAACCTCGTCGTCGTGGGTTTCTTCTGGCGAGGCTTTGCAAGAAGGCCAAGCTGAAATGGCTGAGGATGAAGTACATGATGATGCTGAAGAAGTTAAAGAAGTACTACAACTCTTTCTTGGATGATCTGATGGAAGGGGGAAGGACAATCGAGTCATTTCAACAGAGGATGCTTCTGGAAACTTCCTTTGCAATCCCAGTCATGGGCCTTTCTTTCAATACTTACCCATGTTCACTTGAGAGGCAATTGTGAAGTGTTAATTTTCTATCTACACACTTTGTTTTTCATCTAATTTTCCTTTTATTCCCATTTTTTTTTCATATTATGTTGTTTGATGTGAGAGTACAAATAAACACATAAATTCCGTTTCTAACAAAAGGAATGCTGTAGAAAATTTAAGAAAAAATTACAAGGGATGATGATGATTTGATACGTAGGTATGAATCAATCAATTGACCTCGACAGTCGAATACAACTTCCGAACGTACCATAAGCAAGCGTAGAAGGCAATCGTCCCGGCCATCATGAACGAACGCGACGAGCATGCACCCAAAGTAGATAATAACCGAAACCACACCTCTAATCTCGAGCTCCGTAAAGAAGAAAATAACCAAGTAAAGGAAAAGATACAACCCTGGAGATACGCCCCCGACCAAATAACAAGTCCACCACCAGTTGTAGTCCTCCAAGCACAGCTGCAAATAGCATAACATAACCGCCGTCTCTGCACATATCACCATGATCCACACAAACCCCATAAGCAGAAACCATGTGAATCCAAACAAGTTGTAAAACTTGTCCACCCATATCGACTTCATAACGAACTCTAGTTGAATCCAAGGGCATGAGAATGGAATCATCAACATCATCGTAGGTAATAGTACTTGTAGTATCTGCCACTTCCACGTTGGGCTAGGAAGGGGTATTTTTCTCGGGACGTCGTTGGTTTTCACAGGATCTTTATGCGCGTGTCTATTGAAACCGAAACAGCTACGTACCCAAGATCGAACACGCGCACGGTGCAAACATCTTTACAAGCCATGAAAACGCTACCTCAAACATCGTCCCGATGGGGATGGCAGCAGACGATTTCTTTTCCCGGAGTAGAGCATTCATCACGAACAGGACGGAAAACAGGATAACCGGAAACATGAAAGCCGTTTTCAAGGCGTTAGTCTTCCATTTAGTGACCTTGAACATTTTGGAGAGTCGGGCTGATGAGTATCCAGCGAATAGGCCCATGAGAGCCCACAGTGGGACCATGAACTCGCCGGTGTTGAAGGGAGAGAGCAGGCCCGACAACAAGGAAAACATGGTGACAAGTGTCATGGCCAGGATCTGAACACCTGTCCCAACGTAAACAGACAGCAGCCCGGAGTTCGAGGGTGCCCTGAAGACGTCTCTGTGGATGTGTTTCCACTTGTCGAAAAGGTCTGTCGTCTCGAGACGGTTATATTTGGCAATGTCGTTTCTTGGAAGGAGATTTACCAGTATCGTGGTAACAAAACCGGAAAAAATGAGATCGTTCAAAAAGTAGAAATACAACTGCATGCCAATTGTCGTAGTCGTTCCTGAGGAGATAGGTGTCCCAGCGTGAAGCCCATTTATTAGACATATATCTTGTTTAGGAAATTCTGATATTGTTAACATAGATAGAATTTTTAGAAAATCATTCTCCAAAACTTATCATGGTATCAGAACGATTTTCGATTCTAACCTAAAAAAAAAAATTGGCTACTGTCGCGTCTCTGCCGTCGTTCTTCGTCTCGCCGCCCTCTCTACATCATCACAAACATGACCGGCGATAGTCAACCCAAAGATGCCTCCTCACAAGGCGTCACCTTTAAATCTCCATTCTATCTTCATCCCTCAGATCATCCGGGCCTTAAAATCTGCTCAGTTATTCTTAAGGGGGAGAATTATGGGGAATGGTCTTCATCGATGTTGAACTCATTGAAGGCCAAACGCAAACTTGGTTTCATTAATGGCAAAATTCTCCAACCCGATGATAAGGATGAACTTATTGAGGATTGGCATATGGTCAATTCTATGCTCGTCGGTTGGATCGTTCAGTCTATTGATGTGTCTTTGCGCTCGTCCATCACATATTTTCCTACGGCTAAAGAGCTTTGGGACGATCTCAAGCAACGCTTCTCCGTCGGAAATGGACCACGAAAATTACAATTGCGTTACGACATCGCATCTTATCGTCAGGACGGTAAATCAGTTTCTGACTATTACAATCATCTCAAACAATTGTGGGACGAACTGGCTACGTACGTTACTCCAATCACTTGTACCTGCACTGGCTGCACATGTAATCTCACCACAACTATACTTCAAGAACGTGATGAGGAAAAGACTCACCAATTTCTCATCGGCCTAGACGATGCCTTATTCGGATCCTTACGGTCGAATATTTTGGCTCAAGAACTGCTTCCGCCAATCAATCGCATTTACTCCCTCGTCGTCCAAGAAGAGCGTCTCAAAACGGTTGTCACTTCTCGTTCTGTGACCGACAATCATGCCTTCGCTGCTCGTAGGTTCACACCTGGGTCTAAAGCTGGATCCTTTGTTGATAAATCTACATTGTTATGCACTCATTATAATAAATCGGGTCATGACACGACGACATGCTTCAAGATTCACGGGTATCCGGACTGGATGAAGGAACGACTTGCCGCCCGTCGGGCTGGAAATATCAATCCCGCACCTGCCTCCGCCTCTTCGTCAGGTCCTAATCCTGATCCTGGCCCTGGTTTTGCGCACGCTGTTCAGCCGGCTGCCCCTGGTCCTTCCACAATTTTAACTGAGCAAGACCGTCATGCTTTCTCTCCTGCCCTTAATTCAGATCAGTGGGCTGCCGTGATGAAGCTTTATAACTCCATGAATCTGGACTCATCTCACTCGGGTAAGCTAACTTCTTGGATTCTTGACACCGGTGCCTCCTTTCATATGACTGGCGATCGGTCTCTCTCCAAGACATTGTCCCTATCCCGCCGGTTCCGATAGTTCTTCCAAATGGCAGTGCTTCGTCGGCTCGATTTTCCGGCACCTTAAAATTTGCATCTATTGCTTTACCGAATACGCTACTTATTCCAAACTTAACATGCAACTTGCTGTCATTCTTTGAGCTAGCTCGAGATCTACATTTGTTAATCTTAATGACCGATCGTGTTGTTGTCCTACAGGAGCTCAGTTCGAGGATGGTGATTGGCGTGGGTAAGCCACATGGGGGGGTCTATTGGCTGAAGACTTTTGCATCGACTGCTCGTGCATCTGCCGCTCAGTCTCCAGTCAACTCGGCTCGTCTTTGGCATCATCGACTCGGACATCCTTCAGGGCCTATTTTGTCCTCTATTTCGGCATTACATCTAGCTAATTCTACATTGTCTAAGCTTAGTCCGTGTGACATTTGTTTTCGGTCCAAACAAACTCGTTTGTCTTTTCACAATAGTTATAATAAAGCTACTCATTTGTTTGAACTTATTCATTGTGATGTATGGGGTCCGTATAGCACACGCTCGTCCTCTGGCGCATCTTATTTTCTAACCATTGTCGATGATTTATCTCGGGTTGTCTGGGTTAATTTATTTCAGTCCAAGACTGAGGTTTCAGGTCTACTACAGAATTTTTTTGCTATGGTCGATCGACAATTCCAACAAAAGGTATGTCGAGTTCGCACTGATAACGGCACCGAATTTCTCCCTTTGTGTTCCTACTTCAACTCACATGGTATTATATTTGAGACGTCATGCGTTGCTACGCCACAACAAAATGGTCGCGTTGAGAGAAAACATCGACATCTCCTTAATGTCGCACGCGCCCTACGTTTCACTGCTCATCTTCCATTGAGTTTTTGGGGTGAGTGTGTCTATACAACTGCTTATTTAATTAACAGGACGCCGACTCCCAATCTTAACGGCAAGTCCCCGTATGAGATATTATTTTGTCGGCAACCCTCGTATGATGTGCTTCGAGTTTTCGGTTGTTTGTGTTTTGCAGCCCAAATTCCTAAACACCATGATAAATTCTCTTCTCGAAGTCACAAGTGCATTTTCATTGGCTATCCTCAAGGGAAAAAGGGTTGGTTACTTTATGATCTGGAACAACATGTCATCTTTGCAAGTCGCGATGTCGTTTTCTTTGAAGAGCATTTTCCGTTCTCGTCTCCACCCATATCTCCAGATTTAACGGATGTCGAGCAATCTGCTTAGACCAATTTCCATATTTGAAGATTTGAATCCCTCTGTTCCCTCGCCTCCGGTGCCCATTTCTCCACCTCTTTCCCCACCCAGGGGGAGTTCTGCACCGGTTGTCGAGCCTGGTTCCCCATCGTCTGAGCCTGTTTCCTCTGAGCTTGCGCTCATTAATGATCCAACAACGGCTAGTCTCGGTGCCAGACATCGACGTCCACCCTCATATTTGGATGACTATTATTGCAGCACCACTCGCTGCCTCGAACCTCTCTCGACCGAGCCTCCTATTTCGTCCTCAGGTACACGGTTTCCAATAGCGAACTTTCTCTCTTGTGCCAAGTTCTCTCCTATACATGCAGGCTTTCTTGCTGTCATTACACCCAATGTTGAGCCGTCATCTTTCAAGCAAGCTGCGGTACATGCTCATTGGCGTGAAGCTATGACGGCTGAGCTGGACGCACTCATCAAAAACAACACATGGCGATTAACGTTGCTTCCCCCAGGTAAGAAACCAATTGGATCGAAGTGGGTTTATCGCATTAAATACAACTCTAATGGCAGCATCGAACGTTACAAAGCTCGTCTGGTCGTTCTTGGAAATCGTCAGATAGAGGGCGTCGATTTTACCGAAACATTCGCCCCTGTTGCACGAATGGCATCAGTCCGCGTCTTTCTTGTTGTCGCCGCGATCAAGCATTGGGAGCTTCATCAAATGGATGTTCACAATGCGTTCTTACATGGCGATCTCCATGAGGAAGTTTATATGACCCCGCCTTTGGGCCTTCCTGGTGTTCCAGCCGGTCATGTATGTCGACTTCAAAAGTCATTGTATGGTCTTCGGCAGGCTCCTCGAAATTGGTTTGCAAAATTGTCTGCCGCTCTTCGTGAATATGGATTTCGACAAAGATACGCCGACTATTCACTGTTCTCGTATACTCGTGAACATATAACCATTCACGTTCTCATATACGTCGACGATCTTATTATTGCCGGTAATAACTCGTCTAGCATCTCTCAGTTTAAACTCTATTTGGGGTCGTGCTTTCACATAAAGGATTTGGGCATTCTGCGTTATTTCCTCGGGATAGAAATTGCTCGAAATGCCACTGGTCTATTTCTTTCTCAACGAAAGTACACCTTGGATATTCTATCTGAATCTGGGCTGTTAGGGGCGAAGCCGTCCGATTTTCCAATGGAACAAAACCATCGTCTGGCGCAGTCCACTGCCGCGGCGTGTCCCAACCCCGATCGTTATCGCCGTCTCGTCGGACGTCTCATTTATCTGACTATTACTCGACCGGAAATCTCATATTCGGTTCACACGCTCTCACAGTTTATGCAATCCCTGACGTTGGATCATTGGTACGGTGCCATTCGTCTCCTCCATTACTTGAAAGGCAGCCCCGACAAAGGTTTGCTCCTTTCTGCCTCTAGCTCTTTAAAACTTCGTGCATATTGCGATTCGGATTGGGCTGCCTGCCCCCTCACGCGTCGGTCCGTCACAGGTTTCTTCATTCAACTGGGTGATTCTCCTGTTGCTTGGAAGACTAAGAAACAAGTCACTGTATCTCGCTCTTCCGCCGAAGCTGAGTATCGGTCCATGGCTTCAGCCTGCTGTGAATTAGTCTGGCTCAAGTCCCTATTATTATCTCTTGGCGTTTTTCATAGTCGGCCCATGCACTTATTCTGTGACAGCCAAGCAGCTTTGCATATCGCTGCGAATCCGGTTTTTCATGAACGAACCAAGCATATTGAGATTGATTGTCATCTCGTTCGTGATCAGATTCAGGCTGGACATGTCACTACCTGTCATCTAGCTTCTAAGCTCCAACCTGCTGATCTTTTCACCAAGGCACTCGGCAAACAACAGTTTGTTTTTCTCTTGGGCAAGTTGAGCATGATTGATCCACACGCTCCAACTTGAGGGGGAGTATTAGACATATATCTTGTTTAGGAAATTCTGATATTGTTAACATAGATAGAATTTTTAGAAAATCATTCTCCAAATCTTATCACCATTTGATATCCTTTTCCTTGAATGTGACATCATAAGTGAAGACTATTTCTTCATCTTCGTCGACTTCTTGAGGGATGGTGATCGCCTGGATTAGATTCTCCGTGTAATGTTTACATGTAGGTACGATCGGGTCGTTGTTGTGTTTATCCAGCCTCGATCGTGTACTCATGCTTAACGCTGTTATGTTGAGAGTAAACTAACTAATTAGTTACAGTAGGTGAAATTAATCTGTGCATCTACAGAAAGCAAACCTGATTGGAGAAACTTCAAAGCCAACGATCCGAGCAGAGTCAGTGTCGGGATCATTATGGGACATAACTCTGAAACTCAAGTGGTTATGAATATAGTATTTCTGTAACAAAATCAGAATGCATCGTTTCAAAAACTTATATGTGCATTTATGAATACAAACTATGTTGACTAACTAATTAACTAACTAACTAAACCCGGCAGAATTCTCCTTGAAGCCGATACGAAAGCCGTACTCATACTTTGTTGATGGAGTTCCATATCTGCTAATCCTTTCCGTGGGCTGAGACAATGGAAGGTCGTCTGAAACCCTGAGAAAAAGTACGCATAAAGAAATGTTAATACTCCTACTATGTTGAATATATAATGGTGCGACGTCGTACGTACATGTTGACTCTGTACTCATCGTTGATTTTATCCTTAAAATCCTTTGCAGATTGAGCATCAAGGTGAGTCGATATGCAAGCCACTTTGCAAGACTGATCCTCCCTCATACGAAACTAGATCATCGATAGATCAATCACATTAGGAAATATATAATATAATAATGATCATACGGAATTAAATCTCAAAGGTAGTTAGTTAGTAATTAAGTGTGACAATTAATTTGGGAAAGAACATCAGTCATCAGATCCCTCAGGTATATCATCATCCCTTTGGGTCTTGGACTCTGGGGCTTCGTTTCATATGTCTCCTGATCCATCTAAGTTTACATCATTGTCTTCTGATTCTTGTTCCCCTACTGTTGTTACTGCTGATGGTTCATCCTTACCATTATTTGGCGTTGGGACTATTAAAACTCCTCACGTGTCTCTCTCAAATGTCTATTGTATACCTAAGCTTACTCTAAGTCTTGCATCTGTTGGTCAATTATGTGATTCCGGATATTCTGTTCATTTTTCTTCCACTTCTTGTTCTGTGTAGGATCCCGACTCCAAGAGGCTGATTGGGACATGCCGTAGACAGGGGGGTATCTATGTTTTGGATGAACTGCGCACTCTTGGCTATGCAGCTGCCACCTCTGTTGACTTATCTTCCTTTCATTTAACCAAGTCATCCTCTAAGTATTTTTTATGGCATTCTAGACTTGGTCATGTTTCACACTCTCGTTTACAATTTTTGTGTAATACTGGCGTTTTGGGTGCTTTAAAATCTCATGATATTTCTGATTGTCGTGGATGTGAACTTGGGAAATTTTTTGCTTTGCCTTTTCATAATAGTTCATCAAAATCTTGTGCACCTTTTGATTTAGTCCACTCTGATGTTTGGGGACCGGACCCGCTCCTATTCCTACTAAAGGGGGGTCTAGATATTATGTGTCCTTTATTGATGACTATACTCGTTATGTTTGGGTGTTTTTGATGAAAAATCGTTCTGAGTTCACTAAGATTTATACAGATTTTCAAGCCTACGTTAAAACCCAACACTCCGTTGTTGTTAAGTGTTTTCGTTCTGATTTGGGTGGGGAATACACTAGTGGAACTCTTTTTGATCTTTTTTTGTCTGAAGGTACTGTGCATCAATCCTCGTGCACTGATACCCCTCAGCAGAATGGTGTTGCTGAGAGAAAACACCGACATATTGTTGAAACTGCCAGGTCTATGTTGTTATCCGCTAGTGTTCCATATGAGTTTTGGGGAGAAGCTGTCCTTACCTCCACTTACATTATTAATCGTATTCCGACTGCTCATAACTCTGGTACTTCTCCTTATGAGCAGTTATTTGGCCAAACACCAAATTATTTTGTCTTAAGAGTCTTCGGTTCCACTTGCTTTGTTCTTCGTCCACATGTTGAATTGTCCAAACTTTCCTCTCGGGTTGCTATATGTGTTTTTCTTGGGTATGGTATAGGTCAAAAAGGTTATCGTTGTTATGATCCCTCCTCTAGAAAATTATATGTGTCTCGCCATGTCTCCTTCCTTGAGCATATCCCCTTCTTTACCATTCCTTCCAGCACACACAACTTGACTAAATCTGATCTTATTCACATTGATCCCTTCTATTCTGACTCTTCCATATCTGCTAATCCTTGCCGTTGACGATTCTCCGACCCCTGACACGGCTACCCAATCACCGCTTGTGACTACGGATCTTGCTGCGCCACGCTATCCAGTACGCATACGTAAGTCTACTCAATTACCTGATTTTGCATACTCTTGTTATTCTAAGTCATTTGCGTCATTTGTTGTTTCCATTGATCCAATCTCTGAGCCTTACTCCTATAAGGAGGTTGTCCGATCCCGTGATTGGCAAAATGCTATGGCTAAGGAACTGTCTGCCTTAGACAAGACTGGTACTTGGGACCTTGTTGATCTTCCTGCAGGTAAAAAGGCTATTGTATCTAGATGGGTGTACAAAGTTAAGACGAAATCTGATGGTTCTATTGAGCGATACAAGGCCCGCTTAGTTGCTAAGGGGTTTGCTCAAGAGTATGGTTTAGATTATGAGGAGACTTTTGCTCCGGTAGCCAAGATGACTTCAGTTCGTGTCCTCATTGTTGTTGCTTCTGTTCAACAGTGGTACATATCTCAGAAGGATGTTAAAAATGCTTTTTTGAATGGAGAATTGAAGGAAGAAGTGTATTTGGTTCCCCAACAGGCGTCTCTCATGCTCCAGGACAGGTTTGTCGCCTTAAGAAGGCGTTGTATGGCCATAAACAAGCCCCTCGTGCTTGGTATGATAGATTTTCTCGAGTTGTGATTTCCCTTGGTTTTGTCTCTAGCCCTTATGACTCGGCTTTATTTGTTCGATCGACTTCTGCCGGCCGTGTTCTCCTTCTGTTATATGTTGATGATATGATTATTACGGGTGATGATGTTGATGGTATTGTGGGTTTGAAAGAAAACTTGTCCCGTTGTTTTGAGATGAAAGACTTGGGCCCTTTACGATACTTTATG
Organism: Euphrasia confusa; assembly: GCA_954870475.1. Lineage (NCBI taxonomy): Eukaryota > Viridiplantae > Streptophyta > Magnoliopsida > Lamiales > Orobanchaceae > Euphrasia > Euphrasia confusa. Next base: position 36,979,824 of record OX940956.1, on the reverse strand, counting down.
GGAATTGAAGTTGCCTCCTCTCCTCGAGGTTACCTCCTCTCTCAGTCCAAGTATGTTGCTGATATTCTTCACCGTGCACGACTCACTGACACTCGCACCACTGACACTCCTCTCGAGCTGAACGCAAAGTATACTCTAGATAATGGCACTCCTCTACAAGATCCCACTCTGTATAGGTCCATTATTGGTAGTTTTGTTTATTTGACGATCACTCGCCTTGATATTTCCTATGTTGTTCACATTGTTAGTCAGTTTGTTTCAGCACCCACGACTGTACATTGGGCTGCTGTTGTGCGTATTTTACATTACCTACGGGGATCTCTTTATCAGTCTTTTGTTTCCATCCACTTCTTCATTGGAGCTTCGTGCTTTTTCTGATGCCGATTGGGCTGGTGATTCGACTTCTCGGAAGTCCACTACTGGGTTTTGTATTTTTCTTGGTGATTCTCTTATTTCTTGGAGAAGTAAGAAACAAGATGTAGTTTCCCGTTCATCCACCGAGGCAGAGTATCGTGCTATGGCTTCCACTACGGCTGAGATTATATGGTTGCGCTGGTTACTGGCTGACATGGGAGTCACTCTTTCTGACCCCACACCTATGTACTGCGATAATAAGAGTGCCATTCAGATTGCTCACAACACGGTGTTTCATGAGCGCACCAAACACATTGAGATTGATTGTCATTTCACTCGGCATCATTTGGATCACGGAACCATTTCTCTACCGTTTACTCCGTCGTCCTTACAGCTGGCTGACTGCTTCACGAAGTCTCATTCTGTCAGCCGTCATAGATTTTTCGTTGACAAACTCTCGATGCTTCTTGTTGTACCATCGTGAGTTTGAGGAGGGTGTTAGCATATATTTATATTAGTTATTATATTTATACGATTAAAGTTTACCTTATATTTATAGGATTAGGGTTTACCTTTTGTTTTGGCTATATAAAGCTTCTCTCTTGTATATTTTAGATCACGCTTATTTTGTTCTAATACCACAAGTTTTCTACGTTTATCTTTTTTTTTTCTTTAATCCTTGTTCGATTATATGAATCCTAACACATATATATAGATAGATAAGCATTACTCTTTGGAAATCGCGAGGCACAACCCGAGGGAGGAATTCGAAGCAGTGCCCGTACGAGAAAAGAGGAACAGGGAGACGGCAACGGCGGCGACCCAACCCGGCGACCCATGACGACCCATGATAATGATCTCTATTCAGAATTTTTTTAGCATATGGTTTTTATATTGAATCGGTATAAGAGATCATATACGCTGTATGTTATTAATGTGCATATCTTTACTAAAAATATTTAAAACCTTCCAAATCTTTAATTACTCTATTAAAATTATTTATTCATACTATTATTAACAACTCTTTAAAATAATTCTCTATGTATACAAAATTTATGAAAAAATAATAACATCAAATTTAATTATTAAATTTTATTTTAGTTATTTTTAATTTTTGTATACCCGTTAAAATAATTATTAAAAAATTACAGCCAAACAACTTCACTACACATTCGTAATTATTAATATCATGTTCCTGGTCATCTAAATGGTCTGCAACATATGTGATGATTTGATTCGAATCAATCAATTAACGATGCCAGTCGAAAATTCCTTCCGAACGAACCACAAGCAAGTGTAGAACCCAACCGCCCCCGTCATCATCATGAATGAAGCAAACGACGCAACGAGCATGCACCCAAAGTAGAAAACAACCGAAACCTTATCTGATGTGGATAGAAATAAATCAAAGATTCTGTCTTGCTCTTTAAGTTATTAGTATTTTATTTATTTTAATTTATTTTATTTTATTAGGGTTTGAGTACTATTTATATTTATGGTATGTCATTGAATTAATTAGTTGTTTATGATAAAATAAAGTTCGTTCCTCAGTTGAGGTTTTATCAGATTTTGGTATTCTTCGGAATCAACGAAAGTCTTGATGTTTTAATTCTCGGGTATTCTTAGAATCAACGAGTCTTAATCGTGTATTTATCGCTTCCCTGCGTCAGTTGGTATCAGAGCCGAACGATGCCTCCCCGTCCCCGACCTGCTTGCGAACCCGCCGTTGAGGCCGCAACCCGTCGCGATGCCGACGTCGCCGCCTTAAGCCGCCAGATCGCATCTCTTGCCGTCGAAGTCGAGGAACTCCGTCTTGCTATCACTGGTGGTCTACCGAAAGCTCAACACTTACCTATCCCCGCGCTAGGGCGCACCCTTGTTGATGAACTCGATCCATATGATGATTCGGAAGACGAATCGGCCTCGATCTGGGATGACGAGCCAATTTGGGATGCCGAGCCGATCTGGGACGCCGAGCACGACGAGCCGATCTGGGACGCCGAGCCCGACAAGCCAATATGGGATGCCGAGTCCGCCGAGCCGATCTTGGATGCCGAGCCGATTTGGGTTGCTGAACCGATTTGGGACGCCGAGCTAGCCGAGTCGATTTGGGATGCCGAGCTAGTCGAGTCGATATGGAACGCCGAGCCAATTTGGGATGTCGAGCCCACCGAGCCGATCTGGGACGACGAACCAATTCATCAAGCCACTACCCATGAGCTGTGATGTGTTTGTTTTTGTGTGATTTTTCTTCTATAGTTTCATGTCGTCTTGTGTTATTTTTGTGTCGTATCGTGTGTATTTCTTGTGGTTTGGTGCGTTTCACGTGTTTGTGTAGTGTGCAGGGCATTGCGGCATTAGTAAGACTTTGGTAGCATTTTGGAGTAGGCGAGTAGACGAATAGACGAGGCGACGAGCTGACAAATGGAAAAAGAGCAAAGGACCGGGCTGCCCACCAGGCAAGCGGCCGCTTGACCCCCCAAGCGGCCGCTTGGTACCCTCGGCAGAACTGACTGGATCAGGCCCCACGCGGCCGCCTGACCCCCCAGGCGGCCGCCTCGCTGGAGTAAAGATGGTTTCTGGAGCGCGGGGCAAGCGGCCGCTTGACCCCCCAAGCGGCCGCTTGGTCCCTATTTTCTGAAGCTGTTTGACTTTCGTTGACCTGCGCGTTTTGTACAAGAATAGGGTTTTACCCTATTCGAAACACACTTTTCATTCTCTGTTTTTTTTCACGCACTTGGGGACGAACGATTGGTGACTTTTGAGAGCTTTTTGGAACTCGTAACTTAGGGTTTGAATTTCGGTTTTCTTGATCTTGGATTGTAATCGACTCGGTAAAAGTCGGAGTTTCCGCCGACGGGTACCTTGGTTTTGGATTCGAATATTAATCTAGTAAGTTTTAGTTTTCTTTTGATTTGTTGCTTTTCAATTTCGTTTTCGATTACGTGCTTTGTTCTTTATTCTTCCAATTGTTTTTCATGAATTCCATTGTTCTAAAATTAAATTGTTCATCGATTAAAATCATGAATCTCAAAACCCTAGTTCAAGTTAGATAAATTTTTCTCGTTCCCTTGTCTTTTCGTTACTTAGATATTTTTTTTAGATTAAAAACAAAACCCCAAATCAAAGAAGCATTATGCTATTTCACTTTCGTTTCCTCCATTGCAAACAAATAAACACGCGTACGCGCCGATAGTAGTGTTCCTCGAGACCGACTCGGGCGAGTTGTTTTAACAACTAGTTCGATACAAATTTAATTGATTTTTCCGCTACTAAAACGACTCATCAATTTGGCGCCGTTGCCGGGGAACACTTTAGGCATTAGTATTAGTGTTTGAGTGTTTGCAACTTTCTTTCTCTTTTTTTTTTTTTTTTTGATATGATTATTATTTTTCCCACCGGTGCGTTTCATGTTTTTGTCAAGTTTTTGTTTAAGCAGTGATGAATTCATACAACAACTATGCGTGGGAGTTTACAAGGCCTCAGACGAGCATATACTATGAGCCTTCACCTTATGAGGAGACATCTCAATTTGGTCCGTACTCTCAGTCATACATTCCGGGAAGGCAACCATATTCCAATTGTTATTGGGACCAGCCTCAGGACCAATGGTCTTCTCCGAATTTGACGTACCCGCCACTATATCCGATGCAACCTGAGCCTCCATACAAGCCATCATTGAATGACGTTTTTCAGGATTTCATGCAGACGACCCAACAGTTAATGAAATCAAATGAAGCGGCGATCAAAGCAAATGAAGTGGCGATGACAATAAATGCTGAAGCAAATTTGTCATACCCTCCACCGTATTCGATGCAACCAGTGCCATCATATAAGCCATCTTTGGAGGACACTTTCCAGGATTTCATGCAGATGGCTCAACAAGCCATGAAATCAAACGAAGCGGCAATAAAAGCGAATGAAGTTAGATTGGCAGAAAGCGTCGAAGCGGAAGAAAGGTCTAAGCTCATAGGAGAGATGATCGATAAGATGTGCAATAAAAGAGAGTGGGTACACGAGGATGAAAATCTCCAAAGTGACTACGAAGATAATGAAGTAGAACCGAATGAGGTCGAGTCCAAAGTGGAGCATATGTACGTCAATGAACTTAATTTGGAGGAAGATGACGAAGAAGACACGATAGAGAGCATGGTGCTAGAGGAGATTACACCGAGAGTGTTGCATAAAGCCGAAGACCCATACAAGTCGTCCATTCTACCTCCTAGACAACTAGAGCAAGTGACATTCAGTATCAATGTAGTAGTTGAAAATCAAGAGGGAGTGCATTTACAAGAACGGGAGCCAACAATGCTATATATCGATCTTGAGTCTCAAAGTTCAAATACCAATGACACGAAAGACGAGGGAAAAGAGGTAGGGGATGTAGTTCTCAAGCATCAATGTATTATCAAATCACCCTCTTCCTCTCCTAGTTTTTTGGTAGATAAGAAGTTGATACTTCATGCTTCCTCACTTAAGATGATCGACCTTAAAAATATTGAGGAGTCGAGAGTTCCTCGTGCTCATCACTCACCCAAACCGCATGATCCAGGTATTTTCAAATCTATTTGTGTCGTGGGTGAGGATAAAACATCTTCGGGTAAGGTTGATTACAATGAGGTCATTAGTTCTTTTGATGCCTACATTGTAAATTGTTTTTACATTTATGATATTATTCTTTTGGCCGAGATGGTGTTCTTGCAGAAAAGTAGCTCGATATTTTTATTTCTCGGTGTTCAAGCCAAGCAAGAGAAGCATGTTGAAGATAGTGTGGGAATGATTAAGATACTCAAAAGCGATAAAACAAAAGAATCACCTCCACCAAAATTAGAGATCAAGGGATTGTCGAAGCAATGGAAATATGTCTACATAGATGACGAAGAGCACACCTTCCACGCTTCCCGGTACAACGAGATTATGGGCGTACTCCGGGGGCCACATTACCCACCATCCCATCCTTGAGAATAGGCCGTAACTTCTTACGGCCTAGGTTTGTGTCTTTTCCTTTTTATTTTGTTGTGTGAGTTGTTTGTGTGTTTTCATTTCTTTGTTTGAGTTACGAGTGAGCATGCTCTTGTTTGATTGATTTTTTTTCCCGTGATTTGTCGTGTTGGTTAACCATGTGGACATGGTTTCGTACTAAGTGTGGGGGGGAGGTCTATTGATTTTGATGCATGCTCGGTTTTAGTTATTGTTGTGTCTTTCGTTTTGGTCTTTGTGTGTTTTTGTGTGCTTGCCAATCGCTCTATGATGTTTCTTGAAATTATGGATAAATCCTTGGTGCTTTTATGTTGGATGTGAATAGCTTAGACCCCTTGTGTAGTCACTTTGATGTGATGGTGAGTTATATGCATGTTGACTTCTTCTTGTCCATTTGTCCTTGTGAGATTTTGAGCCTATCTAGCTTTCTTCTACGTGCGTAATACTTCGTTGTCTATTTGAGCTTCTTTTTCTTTCTTATTCTATATTGTGTGCGCCCGTATGAACTAGAATAACTAAGCCGTGATTTGGTTGTGTTTGAGACTTGATAATCATAACTTGCTTGATTTTGAAAATGATTGGGAATTGATCGATTAGGTTAGCCATTCTAGCCGCTTTACTTTTGTCCTTGAGCCCGTCGTGGGACACCCTAGATAGCCCCGTTGAGCCTACATTTAGCCTTTCTTTCTTGTCCTAAACGTCGAGGAGGGAGTGTTGTATTTGTTGGGGTGTGCTTAATTAATGAAGGGTGTTGAGTAGTGTTGCCATTTGCTTTCTTTTGTAATAATCGAGACATGTTATAAGTCTCCCAAAAAAAAAATAGAAAATGAGACGTATTAGTAGTCTCCAAAAAAAAAATCGAGACATGTTATAAGTCTCCAACAAAAAAAAAATAAAAAAAAATAATTGTAGTAGTTTAATAAAGTTAGTATGACTCGCTTGGACATTGGTTTTGGCTTTATTGTGTTCTTAATTTTTGATTGGAGTTGTCGGAGGTTGTGGTGCGAACTAAAGGAAGTTTGGTTGTGGTGACGCGTGATTGATGTAGTCCACTTTTCCCAAATTATCCCGAATACCCTAAGCCTAGCCCCGTTACACCCTATTTATCGATCGCCCTTGATTCTTAAGATGGTAGAACTTGATTTGTGGAGAGCACAATTGAATAACGTGTTTAGTTTTTGTTCTTAGGCGCATATGATATTATTTGAAGCTCTTTCATTTTCCTTACATGATCATCTTTGTTCCCTATATGCTTATTCTTCTTTGAGTGCACAAGTACATTTTGATTATCTATCCTTCTCTTGTGCACACTTTTGAGTGAACCTTATATTCTTCGAGTATAAAAGAAGAGAGTGAATCTTTGTGAGGGACGTCGGATTGGTCACTTGTATTGAAACTCGCTTGATTGTCTTTGTGCTATGTATTTGGGGTCGAGGCTATTCACTAGGATTGTTTTGGAAGCACCGGAAATTTGTTTGTGATTTTGGGAGGTTGAATAGGTGATTGGCTCGTTGTGTTCTTTGTATTCTTTGCTTTGGTGATGTTTTACTCTACTCTTTGAGTTTGCTAGGGACTAGCAAAAGCTAAGTGTGGGGGAGTTGATGTGTTTGTTTTTGTGTGATTTTTCTTCTATAGTTTCATGTCGTCTTGTGTTATTTTTGTGTCGTATCGTGTGTATTTCTTGTGGTTTGGTGCGTTTCACGTGTTTGTGTAGTGTGCAGGGCATTGCGGCATTAGTAAGACTTTGGTAGCATTTTGGAGTAGGCGAGTAGACGAATAGACGAGGCGACGAGCTGACAAATGGAAAAAGAGCAAAGGACCGGGCTGCCCACCAGGCAAGCGGCCGCTTGACCCCCCAAGCGGCCGCTTGGTACCCTCGGCAGAACTGACTGGATCAGGCCCCACGCGGCCGCCTGACCCCTCAGGCGGCCGCCTCGCTGGAGTAAAGATGGTTTCTGGAGCGCGGGGCAAGCGGCCGCTTGACCCCCCAAGCGGCCGCTTGGTCCCTATTTTCTGAAGCTGTTTGACTTTCGTTGACCTGCGTGTTTTGTACAAGAATAGGGTTTTACCCTATTCGAAACACACTTTTCATTCTCTATTTTTTTTCACGCACTTGGGGACGAACGATTGGTGACTTTTGAGAGCTTTTTGGAACTCGTAACTTAGGGTTTGAATTTCGGTTTTCTTGATCTTGGATTGTAATCGACTCGGTAAAAGTCGGAGTTTCCGCCGACGGGTACCTTGGTTTTGGATTCGAATATTAATCTAGTAAGTTTTAGTTTTCTTTTGATTTGTTGCTTTTCAATTTCGTTTTCGATTACGTGCTTTGTTCTTTATTCTTCCAATTGTTTTTCATGAATTCCATTGTTCTAAAATTAAATTGTTCATCGATTAAAATCATGAATCTCAAAACCCTAGTTCAAGTTAGATAAATTTTTCTCGTTCCCTTGTCTTTTCGTTACTTAGATATTTTTTTTAGATTAAAAACAAAACCCCAAATCAAAGAAGCATTATGCTATTTCACTTTCGTTTCCTCCATTGCAAACAAATAAACACGCGTACGCGCCGATAGTAGTGTTCCTCGAGACCGACTCGGGCGAGTTGTTTTAACAACTAGTTCGATACAAATTTAATTGATTTTTCCGCTACTAAAACGACTCATCAAGCTGCATCTTGAATTCGTTTCCCTTGCCCCACATCTTCAAGTCGCTGCCCCGCATCATCAAGACGTTGGTAAGGAAGAACGTTGTGAAAACTTGTCAACTTGTGGTAAGGAGCGTGTATGTGTATATGATAAATTGGTAGATGTGCACGACAATAATGTGGAAGATGCTGAACGTAAAGATGGAATTTCTTTTCCTGGTGGATATATATCCCAAATTGAGGGTACACAAGATGCTCCAATGGAGTCCCATTCATTAGTCCAGCACGTGCAAAATCTGCCCGACTTTGAAATGATGGTCGCTGCCCCTGCGCCACGTCAATGTGTCGCTGCCATTGCGCTTGAGTCATGCCTTCAAAGTCGTCGACGTTTGGTGTTTGATCCCGGCGGCTCCTTGCTCGAGCTTTCAGGTTCGCGGTCGAACCTTTTCCGAGAGGAGGAGAATGATGTGGATAGAAATAAATCAAAGATTCTGTCTTGCTCTTTAAGTTATTAGTATTTTATTTATTTTAATTTATTTTATTTTATTAGGGTTTTAGTACTATTTATATTTACGGTATGTCATTGAATTAATTAGTTGTTTATGATAAAATAAAGTTCGTTCCTCAGTTGAGGTTTTATCAGATTTCTGTATTCTTCGGAATCAACGAAAGTCTTGATGTTTTAATTCTCGGGTATTCTTAGAATCAACGAGTCTTAATCGTGTATTTATCGCTTCCCTGCGTCATTATCTCTAATCTCGAGATACTAAAAAAAGAAAATAATCGAGTAGAGAAAAATGATGAAAGCAGAGCTGCCCCCAGTCAAGTAAGAAGTCCACCACCAGTTGTAGTCCTCGTAGTCATAGCTCAACTGGTTAGAGCAGCAAAAAATCGCACTCGCCCCACACATGACGATGAAGCTCAAGTACACGGCGAACACAAACCAGATAAACCCGAATACGTCGTAAGACTTGTCCACCCATACTGCCTTCATAACCATCTCCAATTCATCGATAATGCACATAAACGGAGCAATGCCTCCAAACACTATAGAACTCAGTACTGTCAGGATATGGGGCTCGGGTATCATCTCCCCCGGGATGATGATGATGATGATGTCATCGCCAGCTGGCCATTTCAAACCCAAATAGCTACCTAGAAACACGTACGCAACGAACATCCCTAGCCATGTACACGCTAGCTCAAACATGGTTCCGATGGGTACGGCCCTCGACGAATTCTTTTCCCGGAGTCGAGCATTCAGTTTGAGCAAGATGCAGAACAGGATAACCGGAACCGTGAGAGCTGTTTTCAAGGCGTGGGTCTTCCATTTCCTGCCCTTGAACATTTTGTAGAGGCGAGAAGATGAGTATCCTGAGGATAGACCCATGACCACGGCCCACAGCGGGACCACATCGGTGAGTCATAATTAACCAAGAGAGGAAAATTCAAATTTCGTCGGTCAGGCGAACACAAAAATTCAAATACGATTTTCACTAAAGAAAACATAATGTGAACAAGAAAAAGACAAGACATTAACCCAAAAACACGAGAACGTGAACTAAGATAGCGCGGGAAAAAGAACATCAGCGAAAGGGGTGCCCCCACTGGTCATGGGTCGGCCGAGGGGGGCACAGGCTAGTTCTGGACCCGCGCGCCCCGCGTTGGGGAAACCAGGGATAGTCCCTGATTTACATGTTTTTGTGCTACTTTTTCTATGATGTTTTGTATCGTCTCATGCCATTTTGTGTCATTCTTGTGCATAATTCTCATGATTCTCGGTAGATTTGATGTTTTTTGGAGTGTGTAGGTGTATGATCACGTTCAATGCGAAAACGAGCAAAAACGAGTTGAAAAACGGTAAAGTGATTTGACCGACCACCTATCGTGATTGCGCTGCAAACTTAGCCACTTTGGTTTTCCAAACTCCGACCACCTAAATACACGATCCATACATTGTCGGAAAGATCTTGAAATCCTCTACATGGCCCTACCAGTTTGTTGTCATGGTTTCCCGTCATAAAGCCGGAACTCACGGGTTTCCATCCCAGTATGCAGCTGCCCTGGGGTGTATGTGCAGCAAACTTGGAGAGCTTGGTTCTCCCAACTCCGACTACATAAATGCATGGTCCATACCTTGTCAGAAAGCTCTCGAAGAGGTGTACGAGGCCCTGCCCTTTTATTATCATAGATCCCCATCATAAAGTAGAAATCCTTGAGTTTCCAGCCCAGTACGCAGCTGCCCCGGAGTGTATGCACAGCGAACTTGGAGAGCTTGGGTCTCCCAACTCAGACCACCTATGGAGATGATCTATATCTCTACGGAAAGCCCTTGGAGTTCTCTACATGGCCCAGCCATCCAAGCGCTCGCTCGCGACCACCACCAGGCGAGCGCTCGCCGACCAGGCGCACGTTTGGCCCTAAGTCCAGAATCTGATGATTTCCACCAGGCGCTCGCTCCCTTGCCAAGCGCTCGCCCGCGCCGTCCTCCAGGCGCCAGCCTAGCTCCCTGGCGCCCGCTTGGTCCGATGCCCAGCCGTTGACCCGCGTTTTGACCCTCGTTTTTCATGTACTATACATAGGTTTTGGCCCTAATTTCATACACACATCATCACGCACGTTTTTGGAGACTTGGAGACTAGGCTTAGTGTACTTTTTCACGTGGTGGAGATTGTTAACATCAAATTGCTCGGATCATCTATAGTGTAGCTTGATTTCGTTTGTTGAATTCTCATTCAAATTCTAGTAAGTTTTCTTTTAATTTAGTTTGATAGATTATTATTTTTTTATTCGTTTGTTCTTATTTTTATTTTCAATAAAATCATCAATATGAATTCCTTGTTCTTCGATTATTGTACTTCGTTTGAAATCATGAGTAGCTAATTAATTTTATTAGGGTTAGGGAACTCAATTCTTGAAAGTAGAAGTTGAATTTTGAGTTGCCCATAAAGTGTTCGATTAAATGCCCAATTGATATTTAATTCACGTTTGAGGCTGTTAGGCAATTACGTGATTGGAATTAATCGAACCACATTCGAACCAACCGGTAACGGACGTTCTTGTGTGATTTTTGTAAACTTGGATTGACTTATAAATTGAGAATTGAGATCCCGATCCCTAATCCCCTCTCTTATTATTTTAACGCATTATTGTTTCTTGCTTTGATAATTTAGAATTTAGAATAATCAAAACCAACTCAAACCATGCATTATGCTATTTCTCTTCTTTTTCTTGTTGCAAACAATTGAATACTTTTATTAAGCCGATAGTAGTGTTCCTCGTGAGATCGACTCGGGCGATTTGTTTCGACAACTAGTTCGGAAATTTTATTTGATACTAAAAACGACTAATCAGTCTCCGACCGGGCGCACCATCGAGTTACGATCACGGTCGAAGACGTCAATCGAAAAACCTTCTCCATCGGCCCAAGTGATCTGAACGGCCCAACCTTCCTGCATCCTGAATCCGCCAACGAGCCGCTCCCATTCCGACCCGTGAATAGCAAGTTGATTTCGAAAACGGGTAAAAGAAACACGCTCAAACGAATGCGAGTTATCCGAAAATTCAACTCGGGTAGACATAATTTCGGAACGACGATTTTTGTTTCGAGAAATATAAAAGCAAAAAAAACCTATTTATAAAGACTTGCCTACCATAGATCGAGAAACAATTAATGCGGCCAATTGACCGCAGATTGTTGACAGTTTTAAAACATTAAAGGTCCCGTTTGGTTGGGCCGATAAAACCCAGTTAGATAGGTTAACTCCCTTATCAGCTGTTTGGTTTAAATTTATTGGGCCCGTGCAAGATAAGAAGCCCGCCTTTATTCACTGTACCTCTTCAGAGGAGTCATCGGCCAATTTTGGTAAGATATTGTATCTGGTTTGAATAGTAAACAAAATAAATGCATTTATTACAAAGTTATCCTCATCTTATTTAAATAAAAAAAAAATGAGTTTCCATTTGCCTCATTTTTCACTTTTCTTCTTTTTCTTCGTCAAAGTGGTGATTTAATTAATGTCTTTTTTTTCTTATAATTTATCAATTCATTTTTTTTCATCATTTTGTTTCATCTGTTTTGGGGTCTTTGGGCTCATATATATATGGAATGCATCACCGATGTGCAATTTGTTAAAGAAATGCATTTTGAAATTAGGGTTTTGTCCAATTATATTTTGTAAGTCTTAATCGAGTTTATTAATAATTTTTTGATTTGGGTTTATATCATTGTTATTTCACTCTTTCGGTCAATACTCATAATTAGAGTTTATTTTATTTATGTTTTTTTTCAAAATTATTTATACATATATTCCAGTATTTTTTTGTTCTCCACAAGAGATAACAGAAAGATGAAATCACTCAAGCTCATGATGTTCAAGGTTTTATTGTTATACAAAAATATGTGAAAAATAATGACTTAATGGGATGAATTCGGCTATTTGATGATTGACGAATAAAAAACATGAATGATACTGTATTTAATTTTTTTCATGGGGTAATATTGTCTTTATAAAGGTGAACAAGAAGCTCACGGAATTCAATAGTACTAAGTATCAAAAATATAAACCAAACACAAGTTAAAGTATCATGTTGAGATAGTTATTAGCATTCAAACAATAGTCGCAATAGTAATTTAATAGGTGTAAATAAAAGTAGTCATTGGAATATTTTAAATTATATAAAAAATATATATATTGTAGAATATTATTTATAACTATTAGATTAAATATATTATTCAATTTTAGATGGTGTATTTAATTAAAAAAATATTGGTTTATTTTGTATGATTTTATATTTTTAAAGAGTATAAGTCATGAATAAATAACAGGAAAAGCGAAAATAAAAATTAAAAATTAAAGAAAAACTCAATAAAAAAAAGGAGGGAATTATATTTGAAACAATTTTTAATAATTGAAAAAAAAATTAATCCTCATATAAAATAAAATATTTTAATAAACCAAAAATAAAATCTTTAGAACAATTTAATAATTGAAAAAAAAAAAGCAAAGCAAATTAATCCTTGTATAAAATAAAATATTTTAATAAACCAAAAATAAAATCATATTTTTAATATAAGAGCATCTCTAATCGATACTAAAAACCTATTTTGAAGTAGGAAAGATGCTTCAACCGTCAACCGATACCAAATCATAAACTTATTATAGGTTTTATGGTGGGACCCACATAAAAAATACTTATATTTACGTTTACCTTAAACTCAAACAAAAAACTATTTATTATTTATAAAATAATCCTTTTATTTTACAAATTAATAAAAAAGACCTATTAACCTTTTATTTTAGTTTTTTATTTAATATATTTTGTAGTATAATTTTTTTAATAATCATATTATTAATAATTAAAATAAAATTTTATTTTAAAAATAAAAATAAATATTTATAATTAAATATTAATATTTCATGTTTGGGAAATTTTATTATATTTTATTACGTATCTTTTATATTTATTATTTTGAAATTTTAAATTGAAAATAATATTTATTAGATTTTTTAAATTTAATTTCAAAAGTTACGTGATTAAATTATAAATTTGTAAAGATATTAGTTATTTATAAAAATAGTATAAAAAGTTGTATAAAAAGAATAATTTGAGAATATTCTTTTACGTTTGAGTATTGGAATCTCGATTGGAGCCAAATTACTGTAAACTTAAAACTAAACTTATTTTTTAGTTTAAGTTTTTGCGCTCGTTGGAGATGACCTAACCATAAGAACATATTCAACCGATACCAGAAACCTATTTTGCAGATGCTCCAACCGATACCAAAAAAATACTTAAATTTACACCGTAAACTCAAACAAAAAGCTATTTATTATTTATAAAATGATCTTTTTTTACAAATTAATAAAAATAATCTATTAATCTTTCACTACAAAAAAACAGTTGATCCCCTACGGCCATTTCCGTAGGGAAGCCCATCCCCTACGGCATCCCCTACGGGATTTGGACGTAGGAGTATACTCGTAGGGAGCTCGTCCCCTACGGGGAATTAATGCCGTAGGGGGCATCCCCTACGGGACCCCCTACGGCGTTCATCCCTACGGCAAGGGGGGTAGGGGTTGCCGCAGGGGATTTCTTTAAAGGATTTCCCGTAGGGGATGCCGTAGGGACACCCCTACGGGATGGATGCCGTAGGGAACCCCCGTAGGTGTTCCGCGAAATTCTTGTAGTGTTTGTTTGTTTCTTATTTAATATTTTTGTAATGTAATGTTTTTAAATAATCATATCATTAATAATTAAAAAAATAATATCACAATATTAAATATAATTAAATATTTAATTGACATTAAAAATAAAATAACATTAAAATAAAAATAAAATACTTAAAATAAAATGCTACAAATTACAAAAATAAATAAACTGTGAATCAGAACAACAAAATTGATCAATAAAAAGGTAAATTGAAAATAATATTTATTAAAAAAAATTAATGTCAAAAGTTATGGGGTTAAAATGTAAATTTATAAAAATGTTAGTTATTTATAAAAATATTATAAATAATTGTATAAAAAGAATATTTAAATAATATTCTTTTAAGTTTGAATATTTGTTTTTCAGAGTTAATTTAGAGCCCGTTTGGGCGAACTTATTTAAAAGAGATGTTACGTCTTATAAGTTATTTTAAAAACTGATAAACTGTCAATCTTATTTAATAAATAAGTTGTTAAACTTATAAGATGTTAATTTGTTTGGCAATTTAAGATCTTATATAAATAAAATTACCAAAAATCAATTGTTATATATGAAAAAAATAATCAAAAATATTTATATTAAACAGTTTATAAGCTGTTTAACAGCATATATTTAAGTTTTTTTAAATCTTTTTTTAAAAAGTTACCAAACAAATTTTAAGAGCTTATAAGCTCTTAAACAGCTTATAAGATGTTTTAAAGATCTTATAAGCTCAGTCAAACAGGCTGTTAATGTAAACTTAAACTTAAACTTATTTCGAATTTAAGTTTTTAGAAATGGCTAAATAAATAAATAAATCCGCTCGGCACACCACAACTTTAAATTAATCAAAACGAGAGGGTGCAGATAGCAACATCGATTAAAATAAAAGGCAAGGACACATACACCCAACTACTACTATTAGTGTACATCATAATTTTTTGGAACATGTTGATATACCAAACCATTATTAGTATTATTGAGTTTCAAAGAAAAATTCACAATATTTCTTGGAAGCTTCACCTCTCAATTAGTCTCAACTCAACTACCAAAAACTTTTGAATACTCTCTCACTCAATTATCTATTTACATGTACTCCTATATAAATACCTCTCAACACACACACATGTATATCATATTCTTCAATCTCTATCAAATTATGGAACCCCAATTCCTTTGGTCATCATCTGCACTACTACTTGTCATCATCACACTCATCCTATCACAGCTCCACCTCCGACCCAAGAAGAACCTCACCAACCCCCCGCCCGGCCCGAAACCCTGGCCCGTCATCGGCAACCTCAACCTGATCGGCCCACTCCCACACCGATCCCTCCACCTCCTCTCCCTCAAATACGGGCCCCTCATGCAACTCCGGTTCGGGTCCTGCCCCGTCATCGTGGGCTCCTCTGCCGACACGGCCAGGACCATCCTCCGCACCATGGACCTCACCTTCGCCGGCCGGCCCATGACCGCCGCCGGAAAGTACACCACCTACAACTACTCCGACATCACGTGGTCCCCCTACGGCCCGTACTGGCGCCAGGCCCGAAAGATGTGCCTCGTCGAGCTCTTCAGCGCAAAACGCCTCGACTCCTACGAGCACATCCGGGCCGAGGAAATGGGATCCTTACTCAACGGAATATTCCGATATTCCGAAAAACCCTTTTGCATCAAGGACTGCCTTTCGACCCTCAGCCTCAACGTGATCAGCCGCATGGTCCTGGGGAAGAGGTACCTCGACGAGTCCACCGAGAGCAAGGTGGTCTCGCCCGAGGAGTTCAAAAAGATGTTGGACGAGCTTTTCTTGCTGAACGGGGTACTGAACGTGGGGGATGTGATACCGTGGGTAGGGTTCATGGACCTGCAGGGGTACGTGAAGAGGATGAAGGCCGTGAGCGAGAAGTTCGACAGGTTCTTGGAGCACGTTCTGGACGAGCACGAGGAAAATCGATCCAAGGGTTTTGTCGGGACTAAAGACATGGTGGATGTTCTGTTGGAGCTCGCCGATGATCCGAATTTGGAGGTGAAGCTCGAGAGGCATGGAGTCAAAGCGTTTACTCAGGTTAGTTGAAATTGGAATGTGACAGTAATTTGTTTATTTTTAAACGTTGAAAAAATGGAAAAAGTGTGTATATTTTGTTTGGATATTGATAGTTTTTCAACTCTCCTTATTTGATAAATATTTTTAATAATAATAGATTAAATCAAATTAATGCGCACATAATTTTTTAATATTTTAAAGGTAATTACGAAAAAGAGTCCTTAGGTTTAGCTTAATTACGAAATGTCATTATCAATTATGAATTATTAATGCAATTGTACAAAGTCGTGTAGAAGTGCTGCTCACTAGTCACTAGTCACTAGTCACTACAAACCAAACCCAAAACAATCACTTTTAAATAAAGTAATGTATAGCTTTGCCAAATGACTTTTGGATAGTGATATGAAATTTTCAGGTACTTTCTTTGTTTATCTAGACAGCCGAAAAGAAATAACTCCACTCCATTACTCTTCATTTTCATTGAAAAATAAAATTATACGGAGTATATAACTTAGTCTTATTTGTAGGATCTACTAGCCGGTGGGACAGAGAGCTCGGCGGTTACGGTTGAGTGGGCCATCTCGGAGCTCTTGAAAAAGCCGGAAACATTCAAAAGGGCAACGGAGGAACTTGATCGAGTAATAGGTCCGAATAGGTGGGTGAAAGAGAATGACATGCCTAATCTCCCTTACGTCGAGGCCATCGTCAAGGAAACCATGCGCTTGCATCCCGTCGCACCCATGCTAGTGCCTCGACAATCGCGTGAAGATTGCAAGGTACTGTTGTTAAGCCATGTTCTTTTAAAATAAATTTGATTGAACGAAATTGAACTGAACTAAATCGATCTGTAATTAAATTCAAAAAAAAAAACTCTTAGTTTCCACCTTCCACTCACACAAGAAGGTTGTAGGTTACTTGTTAGTAAAATGTGTATAATGACTTTTGTAGGTGGATGGGTATGACATCAAGAAAGGGACCCAAATCCTTGTGAATGTGTGGACAATTGGGAGGGATCCATCGATATGGGATAAGCCCACCGAGTTTTGTCCCGAGAGATTCATCGGCAAGGAGATTGATGTTAAGGGGCATGATTTCGAGCTTTTGCCATTTGGGTCGGGCCGGAGAATGTGTCCAGGCTACAGTTTGGGCCTGAAGGTGATCCAGTCCAGCTTGGCTAACCTCTTGCACGGATTTGATTGGAAACTGCCGGAGAATATGGGCCCCGAGGATTTGGACATGGAGGAAGTGTTTGGGCTGTCCACTCCAAGAAAGATACCGCTTCTTACTGTGGCGAAGCCCAGGCTCTCACTTGGGCTTTATTCCTTGTGAACTTTAGCTCTTGTTTATGGCATCTATAAATTATAGATATGTTTTTTGTTTTAATACGGTGTCTAAGCATTAATGAGTTAAATGTTCTACTATTGTAACTTCTAATGTAAGTCTATACTATAAGTTTTAGTATATACCATTATCTTTAAAAAAAAGACTAGCAAATTCACAATAGTAACTAGATGGATATGTAGATGCTACTCCTGCAACGATACATTTGATGGTATATGAACCATAGATACATATACTATTACACGTTAAAAATATTACACGTTAAAAATATTAATATTGAAAAATAGATGCATATATACATTATATTTTATTATTTTTCTATTATAGACAAATTAAAAATTATAAAAATATTTATAATACAAAAAATTAGAAATATTTGATTAATATTTAGGCACTTTTACTCAATTGAACTTTCATTTAAGTTCAATTTAAACATATTTGGTTCACTCATTCACTTCATTTCAGTACACTTCAGTCAATTTTAGTCCAAAAAAAAACATGTTTAAAATGAGAAAAAAAACCTAAATTTGAAATAAATACTGTATTAGTTTATCACAATAAAAATAATATAAAAATAAAACAATAAAATTAATTATTAATTTTATCTCAATTTTTTTCTAAATCCAAAATCAATCTCCAAAATTCACAAAAACAATAGATCAAAGATGAAAGTAAAATAGAACAAATTCAATAAAATAATGACTCAATTTTTTAAATTAAAATAAAAAATAATAGAAAAAAAATCATAATAACACAAATTTAAAATAAACACAAAATATCTCTGAATTTCTTGCTAAAAAATATATTTAGGATATTCGCAAATGTCTAAATTGTAACTAATAAATGACTTTTATTCGTAATGAACTAAATTTTTATGTTATACTACTATAGAGATTGGGGCGAGTTTATGAAATTGACGGAAAGTAAATTAATTAATTTTAATAAAATATAATTTAAAATTGTCAAATAAAAAAAAACTGTTGTCCTAATACATACGGTTGTTTAAGAAAATAATAAATTTGCAAAATATGAAATTGCACTTGGCTCTCCTGGGTTCTTTGGTTGTATCATACATTTTATTTTTCTATTTAATTAAACTTTACCAAAAAAACATAAATAAATTAATTTTAATAAAATTTGTTATATTTAAGTAAGGGCAATAAAATAATTAAATTTTGTAATATATACTTTTTATTGTAATTATACAAATAATAATACCTAATAAATAAATAAGTTAAAAAATCTTATCCCTTCAACACAAAGTATATTTTATAGGGTTAAACTTCTAAATTCAAAAACTAAACTAACCTTTTTTCTTAAAATTCCTATATTTTATACCAACAAAGTTAGTTATATTACATTTTAAAATTATATATATATTTTTAGTTTAGAATATCATATTTTTAAAAGTTTAGAATATAATTTATAACTATTAGATTAATTACAATTCAATTTTTTATTATAAATAAATATGTCAAATAATATCATAATTTTTATATAAAATATAATTAAATATAAAAAAGTAAGGAAGACACCTGTATATAAAATCATTTGTTTATTCTAAGTGAAACTCTTCATTACTCAACACTTATATATCTATGAAAGACTAAATTCTAAATTGTTAATAACTTCTTTAAATTAATAAAAAAATTTGATTCCTTAATTAAAAAAAAATAACTTAAAATTATTTTTCAATTGTTAATAACCTTTTTAAATTAATAGAATTTTCTGATTCCATTTCGTCAAAAAATACTATAAATTACTAACTTTTTAAAATAAATTTTCACAGTTTCAAGGCTATTAATTTATAAAGATTTTACTGTATATACTATAGTTCATTATTAGTAAAAACAGTTTATTAATTACAATTGAGACATTTGCAAATATCCTAATTAAATCATTTCCAAAGCTATTAATTTATAAAGATTTTACTGTATATACTATAGTTCATTATTAGTAAAAGCAGTTTATTAATTACAATGGAGACATTTGCAAATATCCTAATTAAATCATTTGATTTTTTTTTCTTCATGTTTTATTGTTTGTGATTTTTTTTTAATAAAAATGATTTTTCTAAATCAATTTGAGTGAAAAAATGTTGAAAAAAGACTTATTTTACTATTTTAGTTTATTTTACTTTTAATTTTATTGTGAGACAAAAGTTAAATGGAAAGACCCTCTTATAAATATTATCCATTAGAAAAATATGGAAACAAGCTGTTTCAAACAACTTAAAATGTGTAGTACCTTAATTTGAACAGAATAAGCTCAACCTTCAAAACAAAAGGTGGCCGAACAAAGAAATGAAAAAAAGTGTGAATTGGACGATCGCTACAGCTTAGAGGGCGATGAAGCGATCATGATCATCACAATGCATCTTCATAGATCAATCGTATTTCAGTTCTCTCTTCGGATTTTTCGTGATTACGTGATACTCATCAGATAAACAACAATCCCTGAGAGTTGGAAATGTCTTGCTTAATTTTACCATATTTTGAAGTTGTCTTATGTTCAAAGGCATAATTTGGATCCATGCGGTAGGCATTATATACACATGAGAAGCAATAAACTGGAGTTGGTTTGCAGCAATAAACTTGTTTGTTTGTAGGGATATAGCCGCCGCCGCCAACTGAATTGAGATGATGCGAGATCTACAATCAATATAGCTTAATAATCGCCCTCAAAAGTAAAATGGTACCTGACGGTGACGGTGAGTTATTCGGATCGAGAATGGGAGAGGAAGGAGAATCCATGGCGGCGGCGGCGAATTCAGATCGGAGGAGGAATTCTAACCCTAACATTCTCCCGCCCCCTCACACAATAAAATTTCGTTAATATTTTAAGTAAAATAAAAGGAGAAAAATAAAAGTACCATAAATCAGATAGTGGACATGCTTATTTGCCACCCCATATAAAAAATGTGCTTATTTACACTAAAAAACGGTGAATGACCTAAATTGCCCTTACCCTGTAGAATACATGTTTATAGAATGAATGTAACATTCGACAAACACATTCGATAAGTCGAATCACATTCGACAAACACTTTCGACAAGTCGAATCATATTCGACAAACACATTCGACATGTCGAATCAAATTCGATAAACACATTCGACATGTCTAATCAAATTCGACAAACACATTCGACAACACATTCGACATATCGAATCACATTCGACAAACACATTCGACATGTCGAATCACATTCGACAAACACATTCGCCATGTCGAATCACATTCGACAAACATTTTATATTCGACACACATTCGACATGTCGAATCACATTCGACAAACACATTCGACATATTAAATTTTATTCGACATAGATTCGACAAATCGAATTTGAGATTCGACATGGCGAATAATATTGCATTAAAATTTAATTTTTGCAATCAATACATTCGACAATTGATTCGCCAATAAAAAAATTACACAAAATGAATAATTTTTATTCTAGAAAACAAATAATAGACTCACGTTAAATTGATGCAAAACTCATAAATAAATAAAATAGATTTAACAAAATTTAAAATTAAGATTTAACAAAGATTTCATTGATTCGATAACTAATACTTATATAATTATACACCCAAACAAATTTCAAAAACTCATTCGATAAAATATTCACAAATTCATAAATACAAGACAATTCAATTTGTTTTTTTATATTTTTAACGCAACTGATATTCGACATTAATTCGACAAACTCATTCGATAAAATATTCACAAATTCGATAAATACAAAACAATTCAATTTGTTTTTTATATATATATCTAACGCAACTAATACGAATATAAATCTTTTTTTAATTTATTGAAACAATAAACCCATTCGATTTTAATTCGACTTCGTTCGACAAACTCATTCCAAACAATAAATTCGACACAAACCCATTGGATTTTAATTCGACATTCGGTCCAAAAACTCATTCGATAAGAAAAACACAAAATAATTCGATATGTTTTTTATATATTTAACGCAACTAATACAGATATAATTCAATAAAAAAAATCAACAAACACAAGCGAAAGATTTTTTTATTTATATATTTGACGCAACTAATAAAAGATATAATTCAATAAAATAAATTCAACAAACACAAGCATAATTTTTTTTTATATATTTGACGCAACTAATATAGATATAATTCAATAAAAACGAATTCGATTTGATTTTCTAATATATTTGACTCAACAAATACAAATATAATTTTATATAAATCTGTTTTTTTAATTTAAAAAAACAATAAATTGATACTAAAAAACACAAACTTGTTATAAACTCAATAGAATTGAGAGAGAATAATAGAGTAGAAAGAGAGACAATATGATAGGAGAATAGAATTGTTATGAATTCTTGTAAATTGTTGTATTCATTCATATGGGGAGACCCCTTTATATAAGATACAATCTAGGGTTTCTGACTTAGCCAACAAGTCATTCACTATAATATAATAATATTCATAACACTCCCCCTTGAATGACTATTTACAGGATTGCTGCCTCGTTAAAACCTTGCCAGGAAAACCCAGTGGGATAAAACCTCGACGAAGGAAAAAGAGTACAGCTTCCTCCCCCTGATTGTAATCACCGAAGATCTTTAATTTCTTGAACGTAGTTATTGGTGATCAACCAGTCTCATTAAAACCTGTAACTAATAAAACCATATAGGAAAAACTTAGTTATTCAAGTATACATTTTGGTCTTCAGGACACAACCTTCGAATTGTCGAGTTTCACGTTCATTTGTATCATTGCATATTTTTCGTCCTTATGAGACATGCCTTTACCAGACATCTATTGACTAGAGCATTCGCAATTGCTATAACCGGCCGGTAACTCTTCTGGAGTATTTTATATGCGTCTAGTGTTCAATATACTTTTCTTGACAAATGAATAATGTGAACTTCAATTCACAATCATTTGAACTTCAGGTTCAATATCTCACTCTATCTCGAAAATAAACTCATATGGAACATTCTGATGTCCTCATTAAATATTATAGAGTGATGTACATGCCTCATTAAAAACCTCGTTATAAAATCCTGTAGGAAAAAATACTCGAGGAAAAGAGTACATGACATTCATATTTATATTGTGGTGATTGTCTCGTTAAAAACCTTTAACTAAGAAAACCCCGTGGGAAAAACTTAGTAAAGGGAAAAAGAGTGCAATCACTGGTCTTCGGGACCAATCACTTGTCTTCGGGACCTTATATTCAATATCATTTTTGTCCATAATGACATAGTAATATGATATTGTACATATTCTGATTTTCATTTCCTTTCATATCAGGAAGTTTAAAATCCATTCAAGGTTTCCATGTATATATCTTTCTAATGACTTCTACATAGTCAAATCATACATTCATGCATATCTATATTTATCGTTCTTGCTGCCAGAAAGATTT
The DNA here is from genome assembly GCA_954870475.1 of Euphrasia confusa. Taxonomy (NCBI): domain Eukaryota; kingdom Viridiplantae; phylum Streptophyta; class Magnoliopsida; order Lamiales; family Orobanchaceae; genus Euphrasia; species Euphrasia confusa. Next base: position 36,956,859 of record OX940956.1, on the reverse strand, counting down.
AAGTAGCGGAACTTAATGTCATCCTTAAAATATCGAGTTTCTGCGAAAAACTCTTGAGAAACTAATCTCGGTTTTATATCTCACCACATCATTATTCGTTTTTCGTACGAACACCCACATATATCCTTCTGGGATAATATTTTGAGATGTGTACTATAGATTCAAAATATTTCTTCTATTTAGCGAGTCATGCTCAACCTCAATTGCTCGTTTCTATTTCTTTGAGTACTGCCGGCACACTATTATTGATTTAAGTTTTGAATCCAAATTTTCTAGAGCAACTCTTGAGGCAAATATGTCGTTGACGACTTTTTCCATGTTGATGACAATTCATTCTATCAACCAAATCTTTCATCATTTCCCAAAATATTTAATTTGGTTGTTCCGCAATCCCACAATTTTCTCTTATCATGTGCACATGCTTTTTCAATGGGATTTCCATATAACTCTCTTCAGGAGATTTTGAGGGTGACTCAATTTCTTTGTTTTTCCGCGGATTTATTTTATATCTTAAGATCGATCTATTACGCTTCTGGCGTATATTAGAATCAACATTTGAGTTGATCTCTTTGGTATTTGAACTCTTATAGTTCATTTATCACAAATATATGTGATTTTGTCACACCTTCATTAATTTGGCAGATTACTTGCTGAATATTGCAAGTCACTTATTTTCATGAACTTCGGGTTCAATTGATTGATGCGTGGATCAAGAATTGAAGATCGTTTTTATTCAATTAAATTTCTCGGCATTTATATCTTTTATATATTCTTATCTCCCCCTAATGCCGGGAAATGATCTTCGTTATATATGCAAATCAACATTATTGCTGTAAACCGATCTTCAGGATCGCGGGCTCAAGATATTTAATATACCTTATTTTCTAGGATGACCGTCCATACACTTTAGTGGTGATATTAATATACCTTGCATATGTAAAATCAATTCGCAGATGAGAAATGCTCCATTCATTTCCACGCACAATCATGATATGCATCATCTTCATTTTAAGTACATTTGTAGTACTCGGGGGGAAAATAAGTACAGCTCTTCCGGAGCCCACTTTTAATATGTCACATAACAATATCTTTATCGATCCCTTGGGGATACAATATCTTTACCAATCATCATTCGGGGATACAATATCTTTATCAATTATCCTTCGCGGATCAAAATAAATCTCAATATATAATTTTCTCAGAAAATTACATTTAATTGGAATCGACTTTTTCGATATTCCATGAGTACTCACGTAATAAGATACATGTGTTCTCGATTTCCAAAAAATATCCTTTAGGGATAATTCATATGTAATCATTGTTTCCACGAGAACAATCGATGTAACTTTATTCAAAAACATTTAATGTTTTGAAATTTGCTTCTTCGGGAGCAATCAATAAAAATATTATTTCAAGAATATTTTGTATTATATCAATATCGATTTTAAAAATATTTTGATATTTATTCATGAATATCACATCATAATGTTCTTCGGAACGTATAAAACTTATTGCTACTACGGGAGCAATTTAATTTGATATTTCCTCAATAATATCATTCGATGATATTCGTAATATTTCTTCAGGAATATTCAAATGACAATTTGATTTGTTTTTTCTCAAATAATATCAAATCAGGATGATCTAAATCAATATAATATTTAAACCAGAACTATATGTTCTTCAGGAACATTCAATTTTATATATATATTATGAATAATTGATTTGATATTACTTCAGGAATATCAAATTATAATGTGACTCAAACTTGTGAGTTGGATTTCATAATAGCTTAATTATATGTCTCAACATATTTAAAATCTCGTAATCCAATGTGGAGTAAATCATACCACGTTTTGGTAGTACGATCAACTTCGGGTGATCATATATTTCTTTTATGGGGAATTTTCAAAGATATTATTCGAGATTATTAGTATATAATCATAATCAATTTGATATTGATATTTCTACAGGAATATCATATCACGATGTTCTTCAGGAACATTTAATTTTCATATTTCGTCAGGAATATCATATCATGTTCTTCAGGAACCTTTAATTTTGATATTTTTCGGGAATATCATACCACAATGTTCTTCAGGAACATTAAAAATTTAATCGATTTACTAAGCATAATTAATTTGATATTACTTCAAGAATATCAGATTACAATGTTCTTCGGGAACATATGATTCAAAAATATCAGATTATAATGTTCTTCGGGAACATATGATATTACTTCAGGAATATCAGATTATAATGTTCGGAACATATGAATTTAAGAAGAAGGGAGTAGAAGTAGATATATTTATAATTATTAATGAATATAAACAAACATATAAATTCTTGCCTTGGAGTTCGGATCTTGGATGAGTAGAACTTCGATGAAGAACGCGGTTGAGCTTTCGTGCTGATAACGTGTTATAAACTCAATAGAATTGAGAGAGAATAATAGAGTAGAAAGAGAGACAATATGATAGGAGAATAGAATTGTTATGAATTCTTGTAAATTGTTGTATTCATTCATATGGGGAGACCCCTTTATATAAGATACAATCTAGGGTTTCTGACTTAGCCAACAAGTCATTCACTATAATATAATAATATTCATAACAAAACTCATAATTTTATTTTTTTACATTTAACGCAACTATGACAATTGGTGTATTTTTTTTATATATTTGAAGCAATATAATTTGATAAAAATAATGTTTTTTTTTAATTCAAAGAAACAATAAATTCATACTAAAAAAACTCGCGCATTCGATACACATTCATACACATTCGACAAACACACACCTTCATTTTTAATTAGACATTGATTCTACAAACACACAACAATTCGATATGTTTTTTTAATTTGACAGAACTAAACATAATTTCATATGTTTTTTTATATATTTGACGCAATTAAATAAAAACAAGACAATCATATATGGTGTTTTTTTTATATTTTATGCACTAATACAAATATAAATCCATAAAAACAATAAGTTTTTTTTTATTTAAAGAAACAATAAATTAATACTAAAAACAACATCTAACAGCATTACACATTCGACCAACACAAACTTATTCAATTTTTTTTTTATTTAACGCAACTTTCGACAAACACAAATAAATTCGACAAACTCATTCGATACAATATTCACAAATAGTAGGATTCGACAAAGATTGAATAGAATTCAATCTTACTCAATGGAATACCGGCAAAAAGTTATAGTAAGGGTATTTTCGTCCATTAGTGCAAGAAAATATGTCTTTTATCCCGCATGGCAAATAAGCATGTTAACTATATGTATAAATTTATAATGGGATTTTTTAACATTTTCACTAAAATAAATCCTTCCATTATGCAATGTACAAACCATGATGCGGAATGTCCTCCTCTCAATACCTCGCCGTCTCTCCGATTCACCTTCTCATTCCACTCTCCTCCGTTTCTTCTCCGTCGGTCCAAGCAGAGTCTCCGATTTGCCTCGAGTCGATTCATTGGTCGGCGGGTGCGACTACAAGCACTGGCTCGTGGTCATGCACCCACCGGAAAATTACCCCAACAGGGATGAAATTGTTCAGCACTACGTCTCCACTCTAGCTCTGGCTCTCGGAAGGTGACGTCCGTCCAATCCTTCAAAACTCGCTTCTTTTTTTTAATTTAATTTTTCATTTTTTTACTGTATAATGTTTTCATGGTGCTTATATTAGATGTGATTGAACATTCGTAGCTTTGAATGATTGTTGCCGAATTACATTCTTCAGATTTACCTACTTCGCTTGTGAAATTCAAGGCTTGATTTTTCAGTTTGAAATTTTAGTTCAGTATGCTCTGGTTTTGTAATGAATTTGATTCAACTTACTCGAAGTTATTAGTCTGTGTAGTGAGAAGAGAGCAATGGAATCTATATACTCGGTTTCAACCAAGTATTACTACGGATTCAGCTGTGAAGTCTCCGAGAATGTGATCCACAACATTAAATGTACCTTCTTTGGATCTCCACTTATATGTTTTTCGGACGTTAAAAGTTCATTTATCAACGTCATTCTGTTTTTTTACAGCACTTCCTCGTGTAAAATGGGTTCTGCCGGACTCTTACTTGTGCTCTAAAGAAAGTGGATATGGAGGTATAGACAAATGTTTGGTTTAAGGGAAAAGAAAAAAAACAATTCTCACTTAAGAATGTTTTGTTGTTCAGGTGAACCATATGTGGATGGAAAAGTTGTTCCTTATGATGAGAAGTATCATGCGGAGTGGTTGCGTGGTAACTGTGACCATGTCTACACGGAAGGGAATTGCTCAAAGAAACGTACGAGGAGAAAAAGACAAGGTTCAAGAAATTCACATGCACCGTGTGATTGACCTCAAGGCCCTCGTTCAAAAAAACAAGAATGCATTGCAGAAATGCTTGGATGAGAAGTGATAATTACAAAAACTACTCCGGAGATTTAGCTTATTACAAGGAAATTCCAGGTATTTGTTACAGAACTTTTTTTTGTAAGAACCTCGAGTTTTCCCATCTAAAATGAGCTTTGTAGATTGCATGTGATAATTTATGTATTTATCAATGAAATGTGAGTTTACATGGTCAAGCCACTTATTCAGGTTTGGATATGTCCCGACTCAAATTATTTGAACTTTTGATAACATAGACTCGAGCTTATTTAAGCAACGAGTAACCTAGGCTTGGGTCACCCACCGAGTCCTACCTAACAAACAAGGTCGTCAACTGAAATACCCAGAGCGATCCTGAACTCCAACCGGAACATACAATATCCGGATTGATCATGCATCCACTGCATACCAATTTTTTTAACTTATGAAAGAACAAAAAATATTGTTGTGCTATATCCTATGAAAAAAACAAACAAAAACAATAAAACAAACCAAGTACAAATAGGCACTCAATCAAAACTAAAATCACTGGGACTTCGTCCTCTTCACTTGTCATTATTCCTTGTAGATTTCATCCCTGTGCTTAAACTCTTATACAACTCCGTATCTGAATGAACCGCGCGAGACCTAATCGGATGCTTGTGCCTATAACCTCTCTTTGTCTTCACTTGTTTATCTCTATCCTCCTGCCTATCCTGATCATTTTTCGATTTTGTGTCACTTTTCCCTTCTGTGGGCGCGACGTAAACGAAGGATCCTGCCGGGATATCAGTGTAGGCCATAATCGGTTCCAGGATTTTGAGCACATGGTTCATGGTAGGCCGATGTTTGGGGTAGTGGCTAAGGCACTGATGGGCCAGTGCAATCACTTTCTTGGCCCCTTGGGTCGAGTACTGGCCTTCGAGCCTCGGGTCTATTAACCTGTCGAGCTTGTGGTGGTCTTTCAAATAAGGCTTGGCCCACTCGACAAGGTTCTGCTCTCTAGGGGCCCGGTTCTTGTCCATGGCCCGTTTGCCCGTGAGCAACTCGAGCAGAACGACCCCAAAGCTGTATACGTCGTTCATTGTTGTCAAATGTCCTGTCATGATGTATTCCGGAGCAGCGTAGCCGTGCGTTCCCATCACCCGAGTCGACACGTGCGTGTCATCGCCCTCCGGGCCATCCTTTGCCAGCCCGAAATCGGAAAGCTTGGCGTTATAATCCTATCAAATGAAAAAAAAAATCAAGAATTGTTAGAATTGAGTTAGAATAGGAACAAAAACCAGAGGTAAAAAATAATGATTATTACAGAGTCGAGCAGGATGTTTGAAGTCTTGAAATCGCGGTATATAACTGGTTTCTCTTCTCCATGGAGAAAAGCTAGGCCTCTGGCTGCACCGACCGCGATCTTTATCCTTGTCGACCAAGGCAATGAACTCGAACATCCTGAAATAAAAATTATAAACGATTGAGCAGTTGTCCGGTTATTAAAACTATGCTAAAATCGAAACGATTGAGCAGTTGTCCGGTTATTAAAACTATGCTAAAATCGAACAAGTGCGTGTAAAAAAAGCTTAGTACTTCTGAATAATTGATTCTCCAAGTTGCCCCTGGTCATGTATTCGTAAACGAGAAGCCTGTGCTCATCCTCACAGCAATACCCGATCAGCTTCACGAGATTCGGGTGCCTCAGCTGTCCTAGAAGCACTACTTCCGTCTACACAATTTAAACGGTAAAAACATGTCAATAATCAATTATTTTATTTCTTGGTTAAATTTTGATATGAAAAAATGTCAAGGGGCCTTAAATTACCAGCCATTCCCTCGGGCCCTGATCACCGTCCAAGTCAAGCTGTTTGACGGCAACGGGCTGGGCCGACAATCCGGGCCTGCACTTGTCGTCGATGAAGCCCTTGTAGACGGGCCCAAACCCTCCCTCGCCGAGAAGGTTGCTGGGCGGGAAGTCGTTAGTGATGAGCTTGAGAAAGGCCAGCGTGAAAATGTGGAGGTTGGGGGCGAATATGGAATTCGACAGATCGCTGGCGCAAAACGAGGAGCCCGGATCGCTTATGTCGTACAGCGACACCCTGGAGGTGGAGCTTTGCTTGGAAACATGGCTTCTTGAATCGGAGTTCGGGCTTTCGGGCTTGAAACAAGAAGGAAAGAATGATCTCCATGAAATGTGTTTTAAAGGGGCCATTGCGTGTGTGGGGGTAATGTTTTTTTATGAAATTGAAATGTGAAGCAGTCATGTATATATATATACACACAAGATTTTTAGTTAACCCGAGTCCGACCCGTATTTGAACTAAAAATGTTCCGAAGATTTGGTCCAAATCCAAAAGTTGATGGACTTTTTGCTTTGATTTCAGACTGAAAACTAAATATTCCAGCCGAGTCAAATGAAATTGCAACACACATTGTAAGCGTGGTTTCATATTCAGAAACAATGTAGTACAAGAGAGGAATCGTGGCTCGCTCACTCGCTCGGGTATATTGTATTCATTCGATAAGTTGTTTTGGTTCGTATTTACTGTATTTGACTCGACAAGTTAGTTCGATCGATCAAATTTGAATAGATTGACTAATACAAGTTGTTCCCTTTCCTTCCGAGTCGAATACGTAGCTTAGTTGTTAGTGGGTAACACAGGTTATGTATGTATATATCCACATAAGGAACATACTCGAAATTACAAATACAGTATTTGTGATCATCAGTTAACAGTGCGGTCAATTCAGTAGTACTAGGAAACTCTGTCAAAACTCAAAAGTAACAAATCTTATTTGAAATTACACAAATACCCTTACCGCCACAACAGAGATCACAGAAAAACTTTTGTACTGCTGCGTTGTTGGTATAATTTGAATATAAAAAGAAACATACTCATTTGTACTGAAATTGGAAAGCAGCAGTGGAAAGGACCACTTTTTTCGAAAGGACGAAAAGGCGAAGAAATATCTACACAAACGTGTGTGAGATCAGCACGCGTCGTCATGTATAGAATAAATAATTTAAAATATTATTTTTTCTACCTTTGAAACAAGCACAAAAATATCAAGCTCACATCCCAATTTTGTGTACAGTATTCTTTAATGGACGGAACTGAATTAGTACGAGTAAGTGAGTTGAATTGATAAAATAGTATTCCCTCCCTCCCATAAAAGTTACTCCATCTCAACTTAACGAATAGTCACACTTACTTTGTAAGGAGTACAATACTTTTTTTTTTAGAAGGTGTTGCATTGAAACACCAAAAAAAAGAAAATAAATATTCTAACTTTTTTACTTTAAAATACTATTTTACTTTTATTTTATCTACCTACTTTTTAAACTTCACTCACAACTATTTTATTTTTCAACTTAAAAATATATTTTACTCTATAATTTTTAATCAAAAAATCAAATTTTAACATTTTCTTAATCTGAATGCCCACAAAAGTATTACATGTTTATTGAACTAGATAAAATATTTTTTTATATAAATTTAATAATATTTAATTTATTTATTTTGAAATAAACTTTGTTGATTTTTCGACGTTTATTGAACTAGATTGAGTATTTTTTTATATAAATTTAATAATAGTTTAATTTATTTATTTTGAAATAAACTTTGTTGATCTGAAAAAATTTAGAGTTGAACTGAACTAAAATAATATTAAGTCTAAAATAACAAATTTAGACGAATTATCTAAAATATTACATTTGGACTTTCTAATTAAAAAGTAATTAATAAAAATGTATTTTAAATTAAAAATTAAAAATAAAGCACCATGAATTAAAAAAAATTAAATGAGTTTTAGCTAAAATGTATTTTAAAACGAAAATATAAAATAATTATTTTGTTTAATGTGTAATATTATTACAAGTAAATATTTCATCAAAAGGTCATTGTATTCTACCTATGATTTTTGCGTCAAAAAAAAAACATTAATGTTGTTGATTAAAGATTCTTGAGTCATAAGTATATAGTAGAAGTGCCATCGAGTTCGTGTGTAGACTATCACATAACGTAAATTCAAACTCAATTCATTTAATAATCTTGTCAAACAATTAAATCTTAACTCAACGGATTGTTCATTTACAATCTGTTTTCAACTCATTTAACTCATTTAATAAATAATTAAATTATGTTATGATGGATAAATGATACTCATTTAACTAGTTAGTCAATAAACTAAAAATTCATAAATCACATAAATAAAACAATTTATAGTGTTAATAACAGTAATGGATTATGTATTGTAATATACATTAATAAATAAAAATAAGTTTAATAAATGAATTAAATATGTTAATTTCGAGTTCACATGTCAATAATTAGTGAATGACCTATTTAATAAATGAATCATAATGGAATGATTCGCAATTGACCTGTTTTTCATCTTGCGGGTTCAATCGGCCACTTTGTTTCATTTGAAATTCGAGTCGTGTTATCGAATTGTGTCGAAATTGACTGAACGCTAATATACAGTAAATAAAAAATAGAGAATACAATATTATATTAGTAATAATAGTAAAAGACGAGCTTATTATCCTTTCCTTTTTTAGGCGACAAATGACAATGGATCGGCCTTCATCATCATACTTGTGAACAAATTGAATGCACGACAGCTATACTATACAGTTAATTTGATATCATATTCTTAAGGCAGTTGTGTTTGTATATATAAAATCATTTGGACTTTGAAAGCAACTCAAATGCTATTACTACTTTACTAGTAAATCAAACAAAATATTAATTTCAAGGTTCTAATAATGTAATCTTAAATTTCAAATTGTTGTTATAATCCGTGACCCGATCAAGAAATAAGATAATTAAATTAGACCCGAACAAAAATACAACTTCAGTCTTCAAATGAGAAAATCATGAAATAAAAGAAAAGAAAATTACTCTGTCTATCATTACAATAAGACCTTGTTATTTTGAAATTAATTTCAACTCATTTAAGTTCAATTCAACAATTTTTGAGTTCATTTCAAAATCTAAAAAAATAAAAATAAAATATAATTGAACTTAATAATTTATTATTATAAAAAAAAAATTAATCCATTAAATTTAATTCACTTCCGCTTGGAAGAAAGCCTTCTTTTGTTCCATGCGGTAGAACGATGAGAAGAATTAACATGTGAAATGAATGTGCATGCCATCTGGAATTCTGGGTAAACCCACGTCTCCACTTTTGAAACAAACACTAACACACGTTGTAAGAAGAAAGAAGATTTCAATTGACTCTATGGACGTAGTTGAGTGGTAAGGCTTCACTTGTGACGCATAGATCTAACTTAAGTGTAACAAATTTTAATAAAATATTACAAAATTTATTATGAGGTGAGACATTGGCTCTCTCTCACATATATTTGCTCTTGCTCCCTCGATTTATATCTTTTACTTGATCGAAATATCAACGATCGAATGGGAGAAGAATTTTTCGTCTCTCTTTATTAAAAAAAAAAAAATTTCAAAATTTGGAGAAGAATTTCTCGTCTCTCTTTATTAAAAAAAAAAAACTTTCAATACTAACTAGCTAGTTGCCTTTTAAGTCATCATCATTTTTTCTACTTGCTCTTTTATTTTTAATTATTTATTAATTTCCCCGTCAAAACATTAATCATGTCGTTTGATTTATAAGATTTTCCAGTCGTAATAATTCACAACAAATACTGTATCTCTCAAAGACTCAAAAAAAAAAAAAAAGTTAAGTGACATAAAATGACCGCAAATATTTGTACAAAAGTTAAAAGTCAAAATGAAATTAGGACGCCGTCTGTGTAGACTCGAGCACAAACGTAATTCTTCATCTATGGACGAGGTTGCAAGAAAAAGACTACACATTATTCATTATCCAACAATAAAATTAAATAAAATAAATTAATCAAATCAAAATTACATGCATCAATTTCTGGGAAACATGCTTCCATAATTAAATAATTTTAAAAAGAAAAAGAACAAAAAAAGAGGTTTCATGGTTTGAATCAGCCTTTCTCATAACTGTTCTTCATATGGAAGCATTGAATTTCTGTAAATTTACACCTGCCAAGTCAGAAATACTCCATCAATAAGATTTAACAACTTACTAGTTTAACTTCATAAAATGTCCTTTTGAAGTTCACAACTTATTAAAATGTCCTTTTGAAGTTCACAACTTATTAAAATGTCCTTTTGAAGTTCACAACTTATTTGATAGTGCAAGTGCTGGAAAAATACTTTTGTTGTTTGGTAAACGAAAAATTGTTGGTACATTTCTGTCATGCTCGACTCTTATTTGATCAAGCTACGTCACACTGTTCAATTCAAGATTTATTTTTATACGTTTATCGAATAGTACAGATAATTTTATTTGAATAAATTTAATTCACGGAGATTCAAGTTTGAAGTCGTACCTCATCGTCCACGGGTAAACAAACAAACGATATTTACACAACATAATACCTGCAAAAAAACGCTACTTTTACTATAGGAGCTCTTTAAACATAAATTATAAGTACATGTACAAAATAAAATTACACCAATGACTAAAAACAGCACAAACCATTCGAAAGAAAAATGTATGCAAACACAGCAACCGGGTACAAAATCGGAGCTTTTAGCATGGGGCAATTTGTTGCTATCTGAAAACCAGGCTGCCATTTTGTTGTGGTCTCAACTTTTCAATGAGAGACTGATAGAAGGATTTCAATTCCTTAATGTCACTTCCCTGATAACAGATATACAAACATACATCAAAATTCAGGAGAAAAAAAAAGGCTAATTGGAAAAGTTTCCCATGATGTTCATCCCCTAACATAATCACGAAGGAATCCCAAAATACAATACCAACACCGTAAGGTATTATAAACTCGTGCCTACCTCTTTACTCTTAAAAGTGTAAGTTTGTAAGAAAGACGTTTGATTATGAGAATTACCTGAAGCTTTTGACAATACTGCTCTGCCAAGTCTTGAGGGCAATGGACGTTTGAAAACCCTTTTGATACAAAAACAAGTAGGAATTCGTTGCCGAATTTCTCATACATGACCTTTTGGGCCGATACTATTTCACTAAACAAGCTCACCTGTCAATTGAAGCCGCAACAAAGAAATGAATATATATACTCCATTTCTTAGGCGTGATAATGTAAAATCCTAAAATATAGATATATTTGAAGGGGCAAAAAGAAACACGGAAGGGAATGCCAGGAACACCCAATACTTTTTTTTAAAGAAAAAACATTCAACGTAAGTACCATCATTATTGAACCACAAATAAACTAATAGTATTAGCATCGCAAAATTCACATATTTCTAACAGTTACACAATTTATCCAATAGATAGGCATGGTTTAATTATTTTTCTAACCGGGATAACTTACAGTATTGGCATCGCGAAATTCGAAGGATTTATCAAGCACACTGTACAAACAACAGTTCATTGCAAATGTTTCAATGATGAAACTCTGGAAACCAGGCACCTGTAAATAATTTCACTTCAGTAATAATCTATTAAAATCTACTGCGTAGTACAATGATATTCCAAGGATAGATACCTTCTCTTTTCCATAAGGACCAGCCGTACACCAATCTTTGATTAGCCTGATGAAAATTTGAACACATGCCTGAATAGTGTACAAGAAAACAGAAGTCAATCCCATCTTGACAATGCCTTATTATGAATAATAGATCCAAAAACACAACTTTCAATATACGCTGTACGAAATTTAGATTACACACCTTTCTTATTGTGATATCCTTGTGATTACAACATGCGTGTAATAACAACTGTATCATCATATCCAGGTATCCACTGCTTTTGTGCGACAGAAAAACAGACGAGAGATCGTGTGTGGCAATAACATGTAAAAATGTAAAGAATATTCTCTGAAGCTCTTGCAATTCACGGATCTCCTGAAAAAGGAAAAAAAATCAATACAAACGTGAGATTTACAGCAAAGCTGATGATGAGCTGAATGGAGAGATTTGCATGAGAAACAAACACTAGTATAATTCAATATATATACAATAGTACTCCGTATAAGAAAACACAACTAAAGATAGGAGGTTAAGAAGAGTCCCTGACTATTTTACGATTTTTACCAAATCAGTAAAAGAACAAAGCAAGTTTTATGAGGGGCACAGACATTTCACTGTCAGAAGAAATTTATACAAAATTTTGGAAACTACAATTGAAGTCTTTATAAGTACATCAGATACTTTTTCTCGAGATGACTTGCTTCTTGAAAATGGATAAAAGATCAAAATTCCTTTTATCACTCTAAGTATCTAAGCTCCCGCCTCCCAGTCCCGGCTAAGGGACTAAGGGAGTGTTCATGAAATCATTAAGGTTGAACAATTCATATCTGCATTAATTTCTACTGCAAATGATAACAGGATCCATAAAGATATCTCATCTCTAGCTCCAGAATCTAGGTAACTTAAGCAACAAGTTCGCATACCTCAGGACAACCGCCTTGTCCGGACTGAATATCATTCCTTGGGAGAATATTGAATACCCTACTTGCAATAACAGGGTACATCTCGTCCAATATACCACGGAACTCAGCACTAAATTTGCAAATAAGCTGGTTGAGGAGTACAAGAATATCCACCAGTTCCTTGGGCTGCAGTACATCAGTAATAAAATGAAAAATAAAATTGATGGTCTCAACTTTGCATTGTCAATAAGGGTCAGAGAAAACACACTGCAGTAAATAAAATGACTTCCAAGACGGCATAAATAGCCAATTAGTGCGATTAATATCAAAGGTTTATTTATTTAAATTAAGCATACGTGAGCAAAAATAATGTCTCAAATCTCAAATTCTGATTATAAAACACAATATAGACACAACCCAATTTCATTCAATATAGATCTATTTTAGAAATGTTGTACAAGTTGATAATGCAATAATGATCAAGGGACCAATCCGTCATTATATAAATAACCAAGATGACCAATCAATTACATTGCTTGTAGACACATCTACAAATAAAATACAGAAATTCTGGCCAAAACATTGTACCTCACTCTTAGTTAGCAACTGACCCAGAGCATTAGGGAGATACGGAAACACTGCTGCGCCTAAAGTGTCAACCATGCGGTGAATGAAAGATGTAACCTAGCAAAACCAAATTGTGAGTGGAGAATGTTTGAGAATTACCATTCAGGTCAAAGATCCAGAATATATACCTTACACCGCAAGGGTTCTACCTTCGGGAAGACGACAAGTATTTGCAGGAGAATATCCAGAGTCTATATCAAGGCAATCAGATCAAGTAAAATTTAGAATATAAATACAAGAATGTACTAAAAAATAAATGAAAAGTTCACAAGATCCAACATCATATCAGTTTCATATGAACCACAAAGCATAGAGTTTAATAATCACATCTGTCTTCACTCTTCACAGAGGCATCAAATTCAAAATGATCTTAACCGACAGAAATAGAAAGAGAGGAAGCTGGTGGAAAGCATTGGGGGAAAATAGTTGATGATAAATTAAGATTCACTATAAAGAAAGTCATTTCCCAAGAAGCTCAAGATTCACTAAAATGAATAATTAAGCAAATTTACTAATGAAGATATGTATCAACAGAAGAATGTGTAATTTGTACTTTGACATGCCAAGACTTGAACTAACCTTTTTGAACATGAGACCAATTCCGGGGCGAGTAGCAGTTACAAGGCGCTCGCTGAATCCCTGAACCACACAAAAGCCACACAACAAATTAAAAACTCATTATCCTTGGCAGATGAATATATAAAATGAACATACACATACTAACAGGCCAAACACTAATCCATTTTCTGGTAATTAAGAATTATAACTATTTTCAGAAATATAAAATCCATATGCTATTAACTGTACATCATAGGATAAATTTGTTGTATGAACCAACATAGGGTAACTGACACACATGCAATATCAGGAAATAAAACAGGAAACTAAACAATCAAATCACAAAATTAGACACAAATATCCTTAAAAGGTGAAATACAGACCTTACTAAGAGCATTGATAGCCATAATTATTTGCTGGATATTTTCAATTTGCGCAAGAGGCTCTTCAGCAGGATTATGAGATTTAGCATTCAAGAGGGCCACCTCAATCTGCACAAGCATATAAAATATCAATTCACTTTATATTCTCTAAATAGGAACAAAAGGTAATAGCAAAATCATTTTTCTCAAAGCCCACAAGGATTTCCAGCTATTTTAAGAACATAAATAGGTAAGCCACAATTGACCTGCTGACAAAGTGGAGTGAGCAAAGCAGAAAGATAATCAGATTGCTTCTCAAGGGGTACATCTTCCATCCCAATTAACAAGCCAATTGCCTGTCAAACCATAAGCAACAACCTCAGATGGAAGGGTCAGAAAGATTACCTAGAATGAGTGAATCAAATATTAATATACATATAGCAACCTCAAAAATGTGAGTTCCATCTTCAGGCCCTGAAAGCACCTTCGAGGCACTGCTCATTCTTGTAAACTGGGAGACTGTATCCTGTAGACTCTGATAATCAATACACACACATAAGGCAAACAAGAGATGTTAGTTATTTGTAAGCATGTGCCAGGAAAAAAAAATGTCGGACAGCTGAAAGTGCTACCTGCAATATTGTCTCAATGTAAGGTACAAGCTTTGCTTTGAGTGATTTCACAACCCTCATGAAAAGATAACTTGCCCGTCGACTGACATTGACATTCGGATGGTGTATACCTCTCTCGTCAAGAAAGGCTTGTAATGTCATCGGAACATATTGTGTATTCTCTGATACAAACTTCACGTACCTCGTTATCGTCTCCAAATACACAAGTGCCACTAGTCTATTGGAGTGGCAAGGGAATCTCGTCGATAAAAGCATCGGCACCAATTCACCAAGCGGACCACTACCGGTCCTCATTGCATCATCAACCAAAGATTCTCCGAGCGCATAAAATAAGGAGAGAGAAGCTTCGACTTCTTCGGCATTCCTATCTTCCGAGGATGAAACAGCTCTGTCCAATGAGTTTCTAATAAATGCCTGAGACAGATCAGGTGCAACCCGGCCCACATGCCGAAGCAATACAAATAAATCCTTCCTGAACTCCACCATTCTATCTTCTTCTTCCCGACCAACCTTGTCTAGAACATCTAGATTATTACGGTAGGTCGGATCAAACTGGATCTGTGAATAGATCACTTCCAATATCTGGCCGATGTGAATCAGCTGGACCTTGGTCAGTGCGGATAGGCTCTTCATAGTGGCCACGTAAATTGAAAGAAACTGAACAGTGCTAAATGTCGGATCAACTTCACAGTTCTGCATGACGTAGAAAACCGACGGTAAAACCTCGTTAAGAAGGTCCAACGAGACTCCTCTACCTTCCTCCGATGTCAAACGCTTGGAACATTCCAGAACTTCGGTGGCATACCCTGTCAGCAAAGAAGCTACACTCATAACCAACTCAGAGTCAGTGTCGCCTGTAACCAGCCGAAAGACCCTCGCTATCTGAAGGCTCTGCAATAAAGAAATCTTTGATTTGTAATCCATTCGTTTAGAAACCACCGCAAGAACAACACGAGCCGCAGAAGCCTGAAGTTGATCCAATAAACCCTCAACCAACATCAGTTCGAATAACAACCCGATAAATGCATCATTTGCAACCAACCCAATGTCGATCCAAGAAACATATCTCCTCATGGAATCCAATACAGTAGAGCACAATTCGGGGTCAGAGTTTCTATACATCAAGACAATGTCGTACCACGACCCAACAATTTGAGGCACACACTGTGCCCTCATTGCATCCTTGATCCTACCCGAAATCGCCACATCATCACCATTGCGTGGATAGTCCATGTTAATCAATTCATCATCAAGGGAATTCAGAACCCGGGAAAACATATCAATTACCGCAGGCCCTTTACTCAGATTTTGCAAGTAATCGACAAAAACAGATGGCCAGATTACCGGGTACTCGAAATAGATCAATGTCACCACAACCTGGGCGAGCTTATTCTTTATGAATGCCGGGCCATCCGATATCCTCGCTTGACTGTTGTTATCGGCAGGGACGGGTTCGCCACATGACATCGAGAAAACGGATTTCCGGATAAAAGACTTCTCGTCGGCGGACATGGTGGAGTACTTGACCCGAAGCACCTCATGGAGGCACTGCAGACACCAAAACTGGACCTGAACCAACTTAGAAAAACACAATTTTTCCACACACACGCTGCAGAGCGATGGGTTCTCTTTAATCTGCTGAATGTAAGCAGCGGCTTGCTGTTTCAGC
This sequence comes from Euphrasia confusa, assembly GCA_954870475.1. Lineage (NCBI taxonomy): Eukaryota > Viridiplantae > Streptophyta > Magnoliopsida > Lamiales > Orobanchaceae > Euphrasia > Euphrasia confusa. Next base: position 36,940,235 of record OX940956.1, on the reverse strand, counting down.
GCCGAATTGACCCCACCAGATTCATCGAAGCTGATTAGAATCGCCTTCTCCAGATCATCCATTACACTATCAAAACCCTAAACCCTAATGTATAAAAAAGAATGTTGATTGCCAATGGGATTAGGGCACTGATTGTGAATTTGATCGAAAACAAGTAATCAATCCATCTGCTTCTTTGTCTTAGAAAAATAATTGAGAAAAAAAAAACTAACCTTAAATTAAAGAGATTTTGATTTATAGAACTCGGGGTTTGGGTAAGGGATGCTCAGGATTTGGTGTGCATAAATAAATTAGGTCAAACTCAGATACCCAATGAGATTTAGGGTTTAATAGCTTGAAGATTAAGCGTGGTGAGGGTGGCGATGGGGTTTATAATTTGTTGGGGGAGGAGGACTGAATAGAGAAGTGGACGGAGAGATCCTATTTATAATACACTCCTATATACTTTCCTTATTTTCTTTTTTTCTTAAAAATATTTCTCCATTAATAATTAATGTAAGATTTTAAGATAAATGTGCTGATAGTGGTGTATATATTTCCCATATTTATTGGAGAAATTTAAGTTCACGATTTTTATTTTGAAGTACAAAATTAAATTTTTGGCTAAAATTATAAAAAATAGTAAATTTTGATCAAATTATTTTTAAAAAAATGATCAATTATATTAAAAATTGATATTTCGATCACGATTATTCAATTTACCAACTTCAAAAGTCATGTCGATTTTTTTTTGCAATCGTTATATTGAAATAAATAAATTTAAAAATCAACTTTTTTTTTCTCTACTTTAACTAGGGCTAGGTTTTTTGACATAGCCAAAGTGGAAAATTACTATATCTAGGTTTTCGTTGAGTATAATATGTTAGTTGTGTATATGTTTTTAAATTTGTTGTAATTTGCAACAAAAAAATGGTGAAGTGATAGATTTAATATTTTGATCAAGTAAAAAAATGGTGTTTTGACTGTTTGTGTTTGTGAGTTGGAACTCACTTTACAACTCGTGCCAGTGCAAAAGATCAAATCATTGTTTCCTATTATATATATTCGGCCCGATATTTTGGTGGCATATTGACCAGGCCCAATTGGTCCATCTAAGTTGATTGAACTTGGGTTGGCCCAATTTTCGTGCAAAACTCTTTTATCTGTTTGTGTAAACTAATCTAGGGGTGTAAACAGTAAAACAAGAGATGTAAATAAACTGTGCTATTTATTATGTTTGTGTAAATCATTTAAAATTATGTTTAGAATAATGTACAAAATAATTTTTGAAATTATAAAAAAATAATACAAATATGTTTAGACAGAATTTCAAAATGTACAAATTGATTTTCAAAATGTCACTTCTTTATGTATATATATTTTTATTTTATTTTTTGTGTTCGTTAGTTGTACACATAATTTTGGAGACTGACCAGTGTCATGCTGGAGTTTCGATTGTACACCAAGCAGAACCGATCAGGCGCCACACCTGATTTCCGATTGTACACGTTAGATTTTTAGATTAAAAAAAATACTTAAACTTTAGAATATTGAAAATAAACATTTAAGAGGATTCCATTTAAGAATATTGAAAACATGCGAGAATTATAGATTGTTCAATTGAAATTCACTCCAAAAATAAAACATAGCACAAACATAAATTTATTTAATTAAAAAAACATTCGTCAAAAAGTTTCATCAAAATAAAACAACAACAACAAAAAGGCAAATCGCCAAACTCAAATTCTGCAGGCCAAAACATGTAGCTGCATACTTATAATAATTATTATTTGATAATTCCAAATATAAAAAAAAAAAAAAAAAAAGACGATTCATTATTGCATGCAGGAAATCCTCATCTGCGCTCGTCTATTGAACCTCTTATTCAGTCACATGCATGACAATTCTTTTACTGGCCTCCCATCTCCGAATGATCATGCTCCTCCTGACTTCCGAAAGTCGAGGGCGTCTCCGGGCTCCTGCTATCCACGCTCTGCACATATCACATATATCGAATGATCATATATATATGTAGTAATTAACGTAATTAACAATATTTATATAATTAAATATACACGTTAATTACCTGAGCATATGTTGTCGACTCAAAATGATTGTGGTCGACACTAGTATTATTAGTCGCCCTAGCAGATGCAGCGACGGAGTAGTTCGGAACAAGACAATCCAACCCGTCGTCAGCAAAGTTGAAGAAGTCATCGGGCGAGTCAATATTTCCCGACACGTACACATCATCATGATGATTATAATGATGATTATTATTATAATTAGTAGGAGCAAGATTATTGATAGTGACATTGTCATCATTTTCATTGCCCATATTGCCGCCCATGAAAATCGAGTCACTCTCCGTGCTCTCACCGTCAACTATAACCAATCCAATTTCCGGATTAGGGTTTCTAGGGACTCCTCCTCCAGTGGTTGTGGTTGTGGTGGTGGGGCCCACTTTAGTACCACGTCGAGTCACCTTCATGGTTAAAGTTGTCGGGCTTAGATTAGGCATCGACCCAAACCGCCTCGGCCTCCGGAACCTCGTCCCGGCCCCATGGCTCGGCTCGGGGGGGACATTTTCAGTGGCCTTTGTGGTGGTGGCGGCGGCGGTGGTGGTGGTTTTTCTCTCTTCCGGAGATCGCCAATTATCGTTACGACATTTCTAATGATGGATATACACATAACATAATCACATTTCTTTTAAAAAAAAAAATCTCACAATATTTTGAAAACAAACAAACAAACAAACCTGAAGGTGACTTGCCACCTGCATTCTCGTCAGCCCAGACACCCCCATCGTCTCGATGATATCCTTCGGAAAACACCCTAGTTCAAAAAAAAAAAAGTATCAATTATAATATACTGCATCTGTTCCAAAGCAGTTGTCACACTTCCTTCACAAATAACAAAGGAAGTACTGTGACCATTGAAAACGAATAAACAAAAAAAGTACTGACTTCCTTCGCCTAGTTCAATTACGGCAGCCACAAACTTTTCGTGGAGTTCTTGGGTCCACTCGGTGCACACTTTCCTCTTAACCTTAGTACCAGCACTCATGAACTTATAATTATATTTCCCATCAACATCTCGAACTCCCCTAAAACCGGCCATGTAATTATCCTTCTTCAACTTTTCCTTATCCATCCGAAGCATGTTGCTTATGCCGCCGACATTGTAATTACCTCCACTGCCCGCATTGAACGTGTTGCTTCGTCCAGTACTGTTGTTGTTGGTGTTATTATTGTTCATGCCCCCGATATTCATGTTATTAGGGCCGCCTCCAACGTTGTTAACATTAGGGCTTTGGTTCACGGGGTTATTATGACCAACTTCACGGAACTCAATGCCTCGAGCGTTATTAGTATAACCGGTCGGGGGTATGGCCGGTATTTCCTTCCCTCCAACGATTTGGATGTTGCCCCTCATCAAATGTTGCCACATGTGTTCGAACATCCCCATGGTTGTTGGTTTCTTCACGTACAAGAAAGCCCCGTTTGCTACAGACCTCGCCGCCGTCAATGCAGTAATATCATACGACATCACTACATTTATAACAAAAGCGAGTATATATACATGCATCGTGAGACTGCAACGTATTTAATTTGATCGAAAAATAATTAATTAATATTTGGGCAAATATATTAATTTCAATAAACGTACATATGACTGGTATGCTCATAGCGGCGGCTTGCTGGAGAAGATCGGCACTGTAAAGGTCGGGCGAGTTGATGCTCGCCACAATGAAGTCGAACTTCACTTTGCCCATTGACAACATTTGCATAGCTCTCGAAGCAAGTCCAGTCACACTCACTGAAACAAATATCCAATTTCTTGTGACAATGTTTTCAAGAAGAAGAATTAATATTATCTTTAAATTAACAAAGTCATTTAAATTATAAGAATCATGATGCTAAGATTTTTGTGCTATTAAATTCTCAAACCCTAATTATATTCGATTATTCAAAGTCAATCGATATCATCGTTAAACACGTGATTAAAATTATAAAAATCGTCATAAAATAGATTTTTCATTAAATTTTCAAACATCAATACTATGTTATCCTTCATTAATATTGTTTTTTGTCGTTTTTCGAACCAAGTCAACAACGGTAAAAAATTATTCACAAGAATATATATGAAATGTTTCCGCGCCCAAACGCATGTAAAACACGACATACAGTCACTTGTATAATCGCTAAACACACAAATAAGTTCTTTAATTTAATTACTTATGATCTTCTCAATCGTACATGCAAAACATATACTTAAATCAACAAATAGAGTAACCCTATACATATAAAAATCACAAATGGAAGGAAAACCAATGTGTTTTATGAGATCTATTACTAAAATGTTTATCAAAAGTAAGATCTAACAACACAAATTAAAATCAAGTCAAACAATTAATAAGCACTATCAATTAAACATGCAAGGGTAGCTAGATTTAATACTCCATATGATCTTCAAAAAAGGAAAAAAAAAACAATATTAGTTTGTTTATACCTTTATAATCACATAGCTCTAGTTGTCTGGCTGTGTGCATAAGGTCATCGGACTCATGATCGACCACCAAAACACGAACCTGTTGATTCATAACCGACACATATGATGACGGACAATGTGCCAACGGGTTAGCACTGCTGTTACCAACTTCTTCACGCCCCCAATTATTGCCTGATCCCCACATGATGATTTTCCTAAACAGAAAGATGAAAGAAAAATTAGTCGCAACATTTAGTATTTGTTTATGTGATATATAGCAAGTTAAAACCAGATTTAGTTAAATGAGCACAAAAAATACAAGAGAGACGAACGTACAAACTCAAAAGGTGATGAATGTGAATTGAATACAGTCAATATTTTTTTTACCGTGCAAATATAAACAACACACGCACGTTTATATACACATCTTCGAAGCTTTAGGGAAGATGATAATGAATAGATTTCTGTGATCGATTTATTGTTTATTACACAAATTATGTACTATGTAATTTTTTGAATACTCACGATATTTTTTGTATTTTTTTCATCTCGAATAATTAGTTTCACACGGAACCAGAACGGTAACAGCATGAAATTAAAAATTAAAAAAAAAATTATATATCTGGTAATTATTTATTTGACCAAATTTAGGTCAAAAGGGTGTCACGTAACATAGTAAGTAACAAAAATTTGCTTATCATGCATGAGATTATATATATGTATATAAAGGTGACCAATTATTACATAATCATAGAGGGCCCACATTTGCATTATTAGGCAAACTCAAATCTCTCAAAACAACACAAACGATTGCCTCCTTTTGTTTTCACAATATTTTTCAATAGTAACTTATTATTATTATTATTATTATTATTATTATTATTATGTAAAAACACAATGATTTTGCTATCAACATATATACCTAATGTACTATGAAAAACTTATCTCTATATATATAAGCGTAATAGTGCAATACATTTTATTTTTTATTTGTTTATTGAAGTATTTGAGTATAACATTTTGGAACTAAATTAAAATTTTAAATCGTTATGCATATCAATATTTTTGTTAAGTTTTAATTTGTTTAATAGATATATTGTATGTACACTCTCGTGTGACAAGTTCTAATGGCCAAATTTGGATAATGACACGTATATATATCTATATAATTTCTAGACAAATTTAATTTGGAGTACGCTAGCTGTCATTGTAAGTATTATTATTTGATAAACAAAATCTGTGTAATTATGAAATTGCAATTACAAGCATAATTAGTAATAGCAGTAATATAACAATTATACAAAATTATTATTAATGAGGATCTTTGACTCTTCAAGTAAAATTGTAGTCAGTTGACTTTGTTCATATATTTTATCACATTTGACCAAATTAATTTTGATTATTTGTCCATATATTTTTAATCTATATGTTAATATGATTATTGTTTTTTATCATTATAAGGTAGCTCTTGATGATAGTTTAATATTACAATATTTGAATTGTTTTTCTTATTAAATTTAATTTATATTTTGAACAAATATATAATGAGCTAAAATCATGAATTAAACTCGAACTATAGTCAATTTCTGCAAACAAAAACTTAATTGTACGTATATGATATATCCCTAATTAACCAATAACCATGTCACATCTTTAATGATTCAAATGATCAAATAATGAACATTAATTAATTTAATTATGCACATAGTATGTAAAATATATATTTTCTAGTTTATTCGAAAAAGGCAGTTAAGATATTTTAGTGTGTGTGTATAACTGTATATACATTATTTATCTAAATAATATGGATGCAAAAAATATTTTTAAATGTGTTTTAATTTTTTAAAGACGGCATATTCATCTTCTAATCACGGTAAATAACCTATTTAATTAATATATTTTTTCTTAAATTTAAAATTTTCTTTTTTTATTTAATACGAGAAATCGGGGCAGATCAATCTAATTAAAATCATAAAATAAAAGAATTGGAATGTAAAGAGAAAATTAATTAACAGTCTCTTAAACCCAGCAGTGCAGCGTGCAGGTAGCGATGTCAATACACGACCGTGCGGCGGCGACGCTGGTTCAGGTAGCGATGGCAGCCGACGGGGCATTATTGGGCTTTGGAGTTGCCTACGTGGCGTATTGCAGCTTCCGTAAATACGCCGCCACGTCGTCCGCGCTTGGCAGGATTCTAAAGGCTCCGACCGTAGAGCCCTCCGACCTCCGATCGGTACTTTCCGGCGGATATGAACCCAGTACTTCCGGACAAACCGTTGACAGCGCCGACGCTGGATTGTTGATGATTGTTAGGGGTACGGTGGAGTTGAAATCCGCCGCGGAGAAGGGGAATTGGAAGTACATTAAAGGTGCTAATCTGGTCGTGTCGCAGGGGTCAGGAGAGAAAGGAGTTATCGTTCAACAGGTTCAAACTGTACGTTTTCTTTTGCCAATGGTTCAACATTACAATTGGGATTTCTAGGGTTTCATTTCAATTAGTATGAAACGATTTTGAATATACAAAAACCATCTGAATTTCGTAGTTATTTTGCTGCACTAGATAGTGAATTCATATTATGCCTTAGGGAAACTATAATTATTTTCCTGCCACACACCAGTAAGGATTTTCATAATCATTGTGCCGAAAATTAAATAGCAAATTTGATTCCACCATGTTTAATACAGCTGATGGGTGTAATAATTATTACCTCGGATGAAGGTTGAATGAACTGGATTTTGTTGATATAGGGTTGTGTGTCGGCGATATTCAATTTTTGCATTACTGCTAGCTATTGGCTGTTGATTTTGTATGTGGATTAGTACTTTTAATAGATTAGTTTTTTCTCAAAGCGTTAATAGCCATTAGCTTAGCACGGAAGAATCTAGGAAAAAATAACTTGAAACCAAAGTGTTTCCATTTATGCAAATCTCTTAACTCTGAAATATATGAAATTTGCATTGGTTGTTTTTTTACATTCAGTATGTGATGATTATCTTTCATTTGCCACACAAAGAAGAGGTGTATCTTTATTTAATAACCCGGTCATTAACTTCATAACTACTGCATATCATGTCAACTTTTGAGCTAGTATCGATTATTTTTTCAGATTCAGTAACATTTTCCCTTTCTTGTTTCTCCCTTGAAGTGTATATACAATGAACTGAGGGGAATCTTTGGGTGGCCCACTGATCTACGTTCTCTGTTTCCAAAATGCTGGAAAGAGCGAGAGTCGTCATCAGTAAGAATGGTAATTCGTTAACATACACAAAATGTCTCACAACTGTTATTGTTTTTAATGAAAGAATCCCTTTCTGGCTTCTAGATAAATGATGGAGATCATATCATATAATGTGGGATTTGATGAACAAAAACGAAATATCTTGTTTGAAAGCGGTAATCTCTTACTTTTAGGACTGTAATCTCTTGGTTGAAAGAACTTTCCGTCTGACAAATCTCATAATCAATGATTGTTTGAAAGCGTTCCCATCCTGTTCGTTTCTGTTTGGGGCTTCTTGTGTTAATTTTGTTACATCTAATCAATGCTGTAATATGTTACTCTCTTATAACTCTATATTCAATTTTTGAGCTATCTACTTGATTTATTTTGGAATTAGCTCATAATCATTTGTCTACTGTTTACTTTCCTAATGTGCTGTATTTTTATTTATTTTTTGAATTTGATGTAGAATGCTAGACATTTTAAGATGCTGCCACAACGCTAACTCGCTAAGATACCAATGAATTAGATTCGTATTTAATTTTCATTTATTTGGAGTACGTTGATAATTGGTCATAATAATATTGCTATGTTATAGTAGAGTAATTATTATTATGGCCTCTTGAATTAAAATATGTTGAATATTGAAAAGCTCAACTTTAATAAGTCATTCACATAGAATTTAAACATTGAATGAGCAAGATATCTCATTGCTTAAATTAATTGCTTAGCAGTTTATCATTTATCAATAATGTTGAGGGTGTCATTCAATACTGCGCGCATTGGATTTTTCTCCTCAGGTTCCTTTTGTTCTCGTTGGAGGTGAGAAATGGTCTGATTATCTCGTGGTCAACATGGAAGGATCAAAACATCCTCTGCCTCTCACAACAGTTTATTCGAACTTGCAGCCTGTTAATGCGTCTCCGTACACTTTTCTACAGGCTCTTTTCGGTCTCGAGTATCCTGTTAGTTAAAGCTGATTATATCCCCCCTCTGTGATGATATTTTTTAATTTTTTTATCAATATTTTTAATTTTTATTATTCTTTCAGGTTGGGCTGCTTTATGAAGAGAAGATTCTCCCTCTCGAGAAGGAACTAACTGCAGTCGGCATTTGCAATCTTAATAATGGGATTCTTGAGATCAAGTCCTGCATAGATCTCCCTTATTTTCTGTAAGTGAATTTCATTTTCAAACATTGCAAATATAGGTAATGGACTGGGGGATAATCTTTGCATACCAAAATTATGGTCAATGATGGTTCTCTCTATGCAGCCTCCGTACACTTTCTATTAATTCAAACAAAATGTTTAGACAAAGAATATGTAGTAATTGTACATTATCATCTGAATCAATGTTATTCGATATTCTTCATTTCGTTCTTTTTCCTTAAAACCTGACGATAGTGGGGCTGTGTTTGTAGGTGTGATCAGAACAAAGATCAAATTATAACAGAACTTTCCTACAAAAGTAAAGCCTTAATGTGGAGTGGGCTTGCTTTTGGTGCCTTAGCTCTTGGTATCATTTGCTATTCTATATCAAGGTACACAATATTGTGACCGTGTTGTACTCAGATTTCGTTTTTAAATTGTACGAGCAAAATCATGTTTATCATAATAAGACTTTCAACTTGATAGAGTCGAGGGTTTATAGCCGATTTTTGTTTATTAAATAATTATAACTAAGTAGAAATAAAGATCCGAGAACTTTGTTTTTTTTTGTGTGTGTAGGAACTGGATCAAATGGAGACGGCAACGAGAGTTACCGCAGGCAGATGAAGGTGAAGATAGTCCCACCAGAAGCCCGACACCTGGCCAGGTGGTATTGGATGAAGAAATTCCAGATGGTGAGCTGTGTGTGGTCTGCCTGAGCAGTAGGCGGCGTTCGGCATTCATCCCCTGCGGACATCTCCTCTGCTGCCAACGTTGTGCCTTGGCAGTCGAGCGCGAAGCTTCTCCTAAATGCCCGGTTTGCAGGCAGGCAGTGAGGACGTCGGTGAGAATATACGACTCTTGATAATTGTTGCAATCTATTCGATTGGGTACATAACTAACAAACAATAGTATTGGATTAAGTATTAGGACATGTTCTTTTGAACTTAATTTCAGTCCATTTCAGTTTAAATCGATTCAGTTCAGTTCAGATAGTTTCAGAGTTCTGCCCGATTAAGTTCGTTTCATAATAAATTAAAATAAAATAAATAAAAAATAATTTAAAACCATAATTTTAAGTATAAAACTAGTGAAAATCACTTCAGCCTGGTTTTCGTCCAAAAGAACAAGTTCTTAGTGTTTCTAAATAAGATTGATTAAATAAATTGCATATATCAAATTAGGTTCTTAGTGTTTCTAAATAATATTGATTAAATAAATTGCATATATCAAATTAATCATCTCTACAATTTAACATATAGGTGGAAATGTGGAATAAATACTATTGCTATATTTCAAATCAATAAACAAATTAATCTGAGGAAAATATTCACGAGTTGAATTTCAGACAGGTCGAAGAATTTGTTGGTCCAGCGAGACATCAAGGAAAGATTGATATTTGATGGTTATGGGCTGAGAAAAGGTTTTAAGTTTACAACAGTCAACAACAGTGGCACACAAATTAAGGCACTCTCTGCCTCCTTTCTTTCTTAAATGTCTTTTGAAGAAATTATTCTAATTCATAAGCCAGCTGAAAAAAAAAAAAAAATCTAAATATCATTTTTTTTACTATATTGTAAAAATAGTTCAAAAATATAAATTCAGCATTCAAGGGCATAAAGATAGCAGTACAGTATTATGTTTTTAGTTTTAATTACGTCACGTTATTTGCTCTTTCAATAAAAACAAGTAAATAGACATGGAAAAAAAAAAGGAATGATTGATTTTTTTTCCCGTGAAAAATAGGACAAGTAAAAGCCAAACGAAGATAAGGGCAGACATGACTCGGAAAGGACCAGCAAGTTTAGCTGATCAGTCATCTTCATAATACTCAGTACACAACAATAACATCATTCATTCATACAAGAACCATTTATGAAATGTCCGGAATCGAAATCGAAACCAACGATCTCGGAACCGCTTACTCAACCAATTGGTTTGTCGATTCTGTTTCGATTTGTCATTTTCAGTCGACATGTCCTTTTCCGGTTAAGGCCGATAACCGGTTATCGGCTATGTCTAGGCAAGAAAGACAGATTTGAAACCAAATAAGATGTTTCATCAATCAAATACTCTAAATTACTTTTATAGTCTAAAATAATATTTTTTCTTCACAAAACCTCTACCAAATCCAAGTAAACATAATGGAAAGATACTGAAGTGAATATCCAAGAAATGCAAAAATTCTTACTCTTCAAAACTACAAATTATAAGTCAAAAACTATTCTTTACCAAAATCCATAAAATCAAAAACTCATGTAGTCATATCCTTTTTCAATCATTCCAAAGAGCAAACATAGGGGCTTGATGCACCAATCCCATATCGGGCCCAGGGCCCGGATTCATACGATCACCCCCCTCTTCATATCTCTGCCCGCCCAACGAAAAATACGCATCCGAATACACTCCCCCTTCTCCAAACTCCTCGTCCATCCGGTCCGGGCCCAAACCTCGGCTCGACTGCCCAGACGAGCCCGGGCCCAATTGCACGCTATCTTTGCCGGCACGATTATTCACCTCTGGGCTGCCACTCCATGCCATATCCACCAACTCATCAGAGTTGGACTCTCCATTGGTTATTGGGAGGAGAGCCCTTGGCGAAGCCGATGAGGCTGATGAGTTGCAGTCGTCGGGGCCCGGCCCAGAGTGCTTAGGGGAACGTTTGGCTAAGTCGCTTGCAATGAGAGTCGAACTCGAACTGATCCTCTTCACGTCGTACCTAGTTATGTCGAAATTCGTGACTGCGCTTGTTCCTCTGAACTTTATTGCTGCAATATCATATGCCTCTGCTGCTTCTTCTTGTGTGCCTAATTTGATCATATCAGTTGAAGAACTATGCAATTAATATTAATTATTCAAAGAACAAAGTTAAAAAGCATTAATCGTAATTGAAGAATCGGAAGAACTCTAGTATAATTAACCATACACATGTCATTCAATTCGTATCGCTATCGAAGCATTTATGGTTTTTCTTCCAAGGCAATTTGTTAAAAAGAAGAGAGCAAAACATTTACTCGAGGTAAAAAACATAAGAACTCGATTAGCACTTACTGAAAGTACCAAGGTACAAGTCCTTGTTGCCTGCAACTCTTCCAATTCGGGCTTGCCATCTTCCATGTTGATGATGCCTGCAGGCATTGCAAGAAACACAGAAACAGAGTTATGGGTTTGTGTCTTAAATTCAATACTACTATATATATGGTGTTGTGGTACATTGTACTAGTGAAATGTCATGTGCACACTCCACATGCATAAATGTGTGTAAGTGTGTGTGTGAATGTTCTTGCTTTCGTTTGTCGACTATTATTAATGGATTTCGAAACTGTCCCACGATCGGGTTTTGTCTAATTAGTAATTACACAAGAGTACCTTGTCACTCCTCTGTACATGGATGCCCCTCTTGAAAATCCACTGCTCTTCCTATTCATCAAATAATAGTATTTCGATTCAAGTGTTCGCATATAGCATCTCAAATATAATTACGGATAAAAAATCGTTCTTTTATTCAATAAAATGTGTGTCTGTGTGTGTTTTACCTTCTTAAATGAGCGACAAATTCTTGCCTACTCATGTTCTTCATCTCTTCAACCTCTGCCTCATAGTTGTTCAGCTGATATTTTCACAAAATTTAAAAGAAAAAAAATAACATAAACAAAACTAAATAAGTAAATAGTCCGGAATAATTTTTATAAATGAAAAATGAAGATGAAAACATAAATTAATTACAGGGAAATTAATGTGTGTAGTGATTCCCCAGTACTTCAAAGCAGCCAAATCATAAGCCCTAGCTGCCTTTTCTTCTTTATCATATCCTCCTTGAAAAATTATAAAATTAACAAACAAATTCATCTCATCATCATTTTTTTAAAAATATATTTATATTTTATTTTGCAACTGGAAAGTAGAACTTACCAAGATACACTATTCCCCAAAGAAGCAGAAGAAGCCAAATTTTGCATTAAAAATAAAACATAAAAATATTAGAAAAATGTTTATAAAAAAATATTAATCGATAATATGAGATAAAAAAAAAAATAGAATTTCACCTTGTCTTCCTTTCCTCGTTTGGCCTTCCTTTCTGCAACTGTTATCCCACAAATGCGCCTCATATCTCCCGGTCCATCTATGCCTAACGGATCAACTTCCGTTAGACGGGTTCCATGAAAATCGACCCGTTTACCCGTCTAACCATAATTACAAAACTAGCCCTAATTAATTAATTAATCAAGTTCTCAAATAAATATTACCTGGTAACACCGCGGTACTGCGATGTCCTTTGCCCAAAAGTATCGATCGATTTCCGAGCCGCGGCGGGCTCCTTCGCCGCCCTCTTCCTCGCATCCCCACGCGGCGGCGGCGCCGGCGTTGTGTCCGGCTGGGAACAGCTCGGGATGACGGCGAGAGACAGCGCGTGAAAATCGCAATGACTCGTCTGCTGCAGCTGCAACGACGTCGTCCAGGGGTGGTAATTACTAGCGATGTCATCGGCGCGGAGCAAGGCATAGTAGTCGTACGGCTGGAGAAAGGAATTCGTCGGCGGCGGCGGGGCGTTCATGTTTAGTTCTGCGGCGGCGGCGGCGGGCGGGGGGTTCGAGTAAGAGCCTCCGAGGAAATCTTCGAATTTGGGGCATTCGGGGATCGGGTCGGGCCCGTTCAAATCATTTCCATATCTCCAATCTATTTATTTAATTATAAAAAAAAAAAATTAAAATGGTAATTATAAGGAAAACTTGCATCGTAAGAAATTAATATGTATGTACGATGGATATATTATTACAATGCTTGGTGAAATCGGCGGCGGCGGTGATATCTGCTCCAGCAACGGAGACTGCTTCAGTGGCTGAGCCGCCGGGTTGAGCATCGGCAGCACCGAGTCTCAAGTGAGGAGTGAGAGAAAACCCTAGCCAATTGCTCATAATTAATTGATTAATTAATATTTTTATATATAAATAAATAGTGAAAGAAATAACAGAGTCTGATGAGATTTAAGGAGGTGAGCTCAAACTTCAAGGTGGAGATATAGATATGTGTATGTATATGTATATGTGTAATGTGTGTGTGTGTGACGGTCTCATCAAGTACCCTTCATGCAAAAGAAATACTGTACTGTAGTTAATTTAATGAATTAATTTTTATATATTATTATTTTCTCTCTCATCGAGGTCGATCGATCGATCGTCTGTTGTGACAGGGGCAACAGGGCAGGGCTCTGCAACATGGTTGAGCTGAGGAGGAGAAATTTTTTGCCTCGGTTTTCGTACCTCGCCTTCTGAAGTTTTTGCAGGTTTCTTCGAGCACTCACCGCCTGCGCCTCGGGTGCACGCTTCCTTAAATGTGTACTCTTTTCATTTAATTTCTCCATTTATAAATATATGACCCTTTTTTTAACACTATGAAAATTAAAAAAAATGTTATTTTTTGACATTTTAACCAAAAAAAAAAATATAAATGTATTTTTAAATTGAAAATAAAAAAAAAAATTATTTTTTGACATTTGACCAAAAAATGAAGAATATAAATGTATTTTTAAGTTAAAAAATATAGAAGTTGTTAGTAAAGTTGAAAATGAAAATACATAAAATATGATTAAAAAATTATTTTAAAATAAAATAATAAATGTATATATTTCATTTTTTGAGAAAGTGTCCATTTAAAGAAATTACCTATGAAATGAAATAAAAAAAAGTTTTTATAAGAAAGATAGTATACAAACTCCATAATATTTTCATTAATTTTTTTTCCATAAGAGTAATATTTCAATTGAAATTTGTACTGTATTTCATAAGAGAGCCTTACCGCTCTATGTAGATACTTCTTTCATCTCAAAATTATAAACACACCTTTTTTATAAAATACAAATAAAAATAAAAATGTGTATAAATTTGAGAAGAAAGGAGCGTATGTTTTTATTTTTTACTCTAATTATAAAAATTAAAAATGTATTATTAAATTTAAAAATAAAATAATTATGAGTAATTTAAAAGTTATATGAAACTTAAGTAGTTGTGTTTGGAACTCTTAAATACTAGAGAAATTTTGAAAAACATGTACCGTAGTTTTATTTAAAACAATAGAGCAGCCCTATTTTATATTATAGGAATCGAGTACAAACATTAAAAAAATACTAGTAGTATTGTTTAGGTAGATTGTGGAAAGATAATTAATTGGGTAGCAAAAGAGATTTATTATTTGAGCAAGAAGAAACGAAATGGATCCATTTGCAGGATTTTCAAGACTAGAGCTAAAGCAAAGCAGACGAGAGTAGGTTTGATTGAAGCCTTTTTCAAGAATGGGTCTCACGACACTCAATTAATAAACCAAGTACTTCCTATCATTCAACAATTGCTTGCTCGCTCCCCAAAAATATATACAAAAAAAAAAAAGGTAACAAACCCCCTAAAAATCACATAAAAACGTAAAATGCAATTGAAAAAAAGGATATAACTACTTGAATTCGATAGTTTCCAAATTTAAATGTAAACGCCGAATGTTCAATTAACCCCCGAATGGACATGGCAAGAATAATGCTAAGTATCGATATCAGAAATCTCCAATAACCTGTGAGAGCAAGATCAATGAAGACACTTTCAACGTATGTTTTTAGAGGATATCAACATACTGTATATTATTATTATATAAGGTAAATATAGCAAGAGAAATAGGTTTCGAGTTTTCGCACCCATACTCAAGTACAAAGTAACACTGGATCTTAAGAATAATAATAATATAATACCTATCAAAATCATGTAGTCTGTTGCAGCATCTGGGGCACAGAAGCTTGTGAAACCAATTGCTCTGAACTTGGAGAAGACCTTATCATGTGGTTTGAACCAACTTGTTGGTTGCTGGGTCCCTGACTCACCACCTGCTTAGCAAAATGACCTTACATCTTGATTCATACAACACTATACAAAACTAGAGTTAACAGAAATGTAAACTTACATGGTCTGAATCGTGTTCTTTTTCTTCACTCACTGCAAAAAACAACAAACAATTAGCTTAATGTTAAAAACAAACATAAATTAAGACAAAACAATTTGCTAGCCTGAAAACTTTTTGGAGGTATAATGAGATTTGAAAGTTGCATGGCAACTAAAAAAGGGCAGTAATAATATTTGAAACGAATAAAATCTAAGAATAAGTAAATAATATGTGCAGACCTAAATGCAGCGATACATCATTTGTTTCCAGAGTCGAAGACTTCCGGTGTTTTGTTGAGGAGCTCGCATATGAAGTAACCTACACAATACATGCAAGAAGGGATAAACAAGACAAATATAATTTTAAGAAAATCAGCATTGTCATTTATAAGTAAATAACTTCATCTGACAGCAAAAAATAAAAAGCACAAATCTATATAAAGAAGACGCTAGCTGTGTAAACCTCACCGAATCAATAAAGCTGTCAGCAATCTCTAAAAGGAGATCTTCAACTTCAGGATCTAACTCTCCATTTACATCCATCTGCATCACACAAAATGATAATCAATATTTGGAAGAAAATCCACGAAAGAACCCAAATAAGCTCCAATCCTGACTCAGTGAATTAGATTGGGAAAAAAAAATCCAAACTATCTGTGCATATAACAAATTCCAACAAATGCTCATGCATTTAGTGTATTGGGAGTGGATTAATTCAAGAAGAATACATCTGAAGCTTGAAAACTTATAAGAACCACACTTGACGATTCGCTGGTAACTAGCGAAAATTTCTGACATCATTAAATTTCTTCACAATTACACCCTTCAACTTGTTTAAATATAACAAATAGTCAATACCCTAACATTTCATCTTACAGTCAACATTTACATCCCTTTATTTTTTGAAAATATTACAAATAGCCAAACAAAAAAGTTCGATGTATTTGCAATATCTTGAATACACGAGGGATGTAATTGTAAGGCCGAATCAAGCCCAAGGGTAGTTTTTACTTCTCATACTCAACCAGGTCTTCTGTTAATACAGTAATAAAGTAAACTCATGTAGGTTTTGCAATTATATCAGGAAAATATCAAGGAACAACAACCTGTGTTACTAGATCCTGTATCTTCCTCTTGCCGAGAAGCTGATTACTAGCTTCTGTGCCCTGACTCGAACTTCCACCTGGCGTAGTTGCTCCAGAGGCAGTAGTACTAGTATCCGGCAAGCTAACTGACTGCTGTCCTCCAGGCCATGCCATCATCGGATACTGCTGTCGATTTTGATGCAATTGAATGGAAGCTAGTCGGCGTCGCCTCATGAGAAACCCTCGCTGTCTTTGTTGTTGGTATAAGGCACCACTTTGCATTAGGCCGTTCTGATTCAGCCCAGATGGAAGAGTGTTCATAAACGTCGACGCCCTTGTAAGACTATATTCCTATAATAAACTTAATACTAATCAAATGTCCAAAATCTAATCAATACACATTTACCCATAAACGTGATTTGACATTCTAAAATACCAATTCCTAAAATAAACATCAAGAGACTAGATTTATACCTGAGTTGGAAGTTGGGCAGAACTTAGTTGAGACTGTCCAGCAGTATGGCGTTGAGACCTCAACCTCTGCATGAAGGAAACTTTATTAAAACATTTTCCCCTTGGAAAGGGTAAATAAAAGCGCATATTAATCCAACTTCATACCCTAGTCGAAAACTGATTTTGCGAATTGAACAGGGGTACTGCTTGACTGGATAATGATGGTATATGTCCCGGCCACAGAAAGTCAGAACTTGATATCGAAAACTGATTTTGCGAATTGAAGTGGGAAGCATCAGCTGCTTGACTGGATAATAATGGTATAGGTTCCGCCGGCCACAGAAACTCAGAACTGGTTATTTGCTGTTGCTGACTGTTACTGGTATTATTGATACTAACATTAGGGTTGTGTTGGTGGACTGTGGTGTTCAATCTACGCATCTGACTCCAATATTCGAAATCATTGCTGATTTTGCCGCCAATATTATACGGCGGCGGCTGGTGCACCAATTGGCGGTGGTGGCGGTGGTCGGTCGAAGGGGAGAGGAGGGGTTGTAGTTGTTGCGAACTCGAGGGTTCAATCGTGGATGGGTTTTGCTGCAACGGAGAGGGGTTTTGCGAGGAAGATGGAGGTGTTTGAGTTTCTGCCATTTTTTGGGAAATTGAGTTAATCTGGATTGGATTTAAGTCCATACTTATAGTATTTTTTTTTAAGGGTTTGAGGATTTAAGTCCATACTTATAGTAATTTTTTTTAAGGGTTTGAGGAGGCGTACAAAAAAAGGACTACAGCATTAGAGCCACGTCATCCGCATTATTATTTTTATATTTTATAATAATAAAATTGTTTTTTGAAATTAAAAAATAAAAATAAATTATTTTTAAAGTTCATGTTAACATAAAAAAAATTATACTTAATTTTTAGTTAGTTTAATTTTGTTAACTTTAAATTTTATTTTAATTATAATTATTATTTTAAATAAAATTTCATTATAAAAAATAAATGAAATCTATATAACATAAGCTTAATGCATTGATTAGAAAAAACATGGCAAAACATTCTCACATTGAATAATGACAAAATTTAAAGAAAGAAGTACTATATCTAAATCTCCGACCTCCTCCAAAGAAGCAAGAGGCATTCAGAAATTCCCAGCCCAATTGAGGTGGCCCAACTGAGGCTGCTGATAGGGACCCACCTGTGCTCCAGGAGCCGGAGCGGGCCCCATGTGGTGAGGGCCCGCAATAGCAGCGGGCTGATGGGGGGTAGGATGGTAAATACCAGCTGGGAACTGATGCATGTGAGAAGATTGTGGCACGCTGAAAGAAGCATGACCTCCACTGTGAGAGGTCATGTAAGCAGGATGATGAGGTGCTTGCCCAGGCATGTTGTAGTATGAGGCCGACTGTAGACCTGGAACATCCCTTGGGTTCATCCACATTTCAGGACTCTCCGTCTGTAAAATTAAAAAAAAGATTTAATCTTCCAAAACTCAAAACGTTTATTTAAAGAGAGAGAGGAAAAGGAGACGCACGTAAAGGTTATCTTTATACTTGATCCGAGATGCATCGCTCGGCACAATCCCAGGGGTATATCCAGCTGGACTTGTGAAATTCCCACCGGTGGGCACAGGCTTGAACTGCTGGAGGCCGTACTTGATTCCATTTGTGGTAAGATGATGGGAGTTATTTCCAGACATCAGCACATAGCTATTTCCACTCGAAGGGTGAGAGTAACCAGGGACGGGCATTGGTGGCACATAGACAGGAGAGATGAACTGGCGATAAGGCATGAGGTTGGTGTAATGGGAAACCTGAAGTTGGGGGTAAATTTGTGCCACCTGTTGCTGCTGCTGCTGCTGCACCATCGCAATTGTCGGAGCAGGGATGGTGTTCGTCGTGTGAGTGTTGAGGACCTGAGGCGAAAAAAAAAAAAAAAGTATTTGTTAGATAAATATAAACATGGGGGAGTGGGAGATCTTTCATGAGAACTGAGTGATGATTGATTCTAACTAACCTCCTGAGAAGATGGTAGACCTTGCCCTCTCACGGTTTCATCGCCAACCGGACGGAAATATGACATGTCATATCCCATCTGTGGGTCATAACCCTGGATGCAATGGAAGAATTTATATATATATATATATATATATATATATATATATATATATATTTTTAAATGTTTAATCACCAAGTTCAGTCACGCATAATAAAATTTTGACTCACAGAGAAGCTTGGCAATTCAGGCGTGTCTTGCTGCTGTAGGGATTCAGGAGTGTAAGATGGAGTGGGGTCTCGTACCAAGCCAACATCAACATAGTCATTTAGATTTGGAGAAACTGAAGAATCTTTCTTCTCAATCAGTTGGTGATCAGATACATCTTCGGCGGAAGGTGAATCGGACCCTGAACTTTGGGTGGAGCCATTCATCATCTCCAACATTTTGCCAATACCGGCCTGCTCATCTACTGGAGATTCTGAGGCTGAGACTGGAACACTACAAATGTAATAATATTACTTGGTCATTTCCACTGGACTCTACAGGAATTCAAAATCCCTAACATTTCTCTCTATTTTCCATTTCGATCTCCCATTTCGTTTTTAATTTATTGTTTTATTTTATTCCAATATTTTCAAAATTGCCTCTAAACAATGAATCGTTGTTTTTCAAATTTTCAAGACATTTATGTATCATCAAACAATGTTAATATAATATAGCAAAACATACCTTCCAGGATCAGTGGATAGTACTTCGGCACCCTCAGCAGTTATGCTCATCGAATTTTCTGAGGCATATAATTCGGTCCCAAGGCTGCCAAAGGTCAGCCGACATCTATCTGTCTCAGAGACTCGAATGTGTGCAGCTATAATTACATTCTTATTCTCAGAGAGATTTAGTTGCGACATGCTATCTTGCTTTTGAGCTGCCTCCTTTCTCAAGATAGCTGGTTTATCCGAAGGAGGAGAAACAACTTTCGCAGGAGCTCCAATAACACCAGAACCACTCTTACTTGGTTTTACACTTTCTTTTGGCTTCCACTTCTTATTAGGCTGAGGAGCTACAAAATATAAAAATTCAGTAAGTTCTCCGCATACTAAGAACAAAGAGCAGGAACAAAGCAGAAATCAGTATTATTATGCATGAACAGGACACGGACACAAAGTCCTCCACGCGAAAGATCTTGCCCACGTTTAAAGAGCAAAACTTAATAATTTGGAATGTCTTACCAACGGAGGCTGAAGACATATTCACAGCACAATAACGCTACAGTCCTAAAGCCCACTATTTACTAAAATAAACAGAATCAAGTAATGCAATAACAAGGCAGTAGCAGCAGCAGAAGCACCTCAATATAAAGCATAAAGTGATGACGAGAGTGAATATCACTTGTATATAACAACAGACTTAATATAAATGTAATCAGAATGGATATCTTGTTGTCTGCGTGTGTGAACTCTTGCCTTCATATTGAGATGCCAGATAACCTAAGATGTTCATCAACCATCTCCAGATAATCATAATTGAATGTTATCACATAAAAGTTGTGTCAGTATCACAGAAAGTCTCAAGTGAAAACACTAAATAGAGCAAAACTTGGTTTGATATATAGAAATGGGCAATGTAGTTTGAAGAAGAATAGCATGATATGATACCTTTTTGATGACCCGTGGGTTGATGAGGTCTGCTGCCATATTGATTACTTGAAAAGGATTTGATCACGGGCAGACCATCTGTGGAAGACTCAGGTGTAATATTTTGACTTGAATGATCACTTTTAGACATCCCGATAAATGATCTGACTGATTCCCGTGGTTGACCATCTTTTCCTGAGTGTGTATTGGGGAACGAGGTGGCCTGAGATGACGACGGCTTAGCAGAACTTTCAGATGATTGACGACGGGGTCCCACAACACCAACATCCCGCCCAACATTGGAAGCAGGTTTAGGATGAAGGGATGGTACGTGAACAGGATCGGAATTGGATGAATAAACACCAATAACAGAACTGCTAGAAGAACTTGGGGGAGTTGGACCATTTTCTTTTGATTGCACACGTGAAGTAACACTCAGACCCGGAAGGGACTTCTCCTCAAGAGTTTCTTTCCTGTCATTGCCACTTGACGTAGTAGCCTTACTTTGCTTCAGTAGTGAACCAGTAGGTTTATTGAAAGCCCGGGATGAATGCTGAGCAGATGTCGGCTTTTGATGACCAGAAGTCTCGGCTGAATTGCTGTAAGAGTTACAGTTTTGAAATAATACTCATACCAAACACAGTTTAAAAAAAAATATACATATATATATGCTACATGATCTAAGAGGTTTGAAGGATACTCATTTTTCTGTCTTTCGTTCAATTTTGAATTCCTTTGTTTTTTCCTTGGCTTGTGTAGCATGTAATTAGAAGAGGGTTCCTTATAAATCAACTAAATGAACCAGGGACTTTCAGTAGAACCTATAATGCGTGATAATACAGAAATTTCTCAATTAATTTCTAGTCGAATATCCCATGGACACCCAAGAACGTGAAACAGATGAGGCATGAACGTGAAAAACAAAACAGTGCAACCATAATTAAACAAATAGTCGGGTTTAGTATTATACCTCTTTATAGGCGCACTGGAGATTACCACCTCACTTTTCAAAATTGAACCTTGATCACGATTTGAATCTGCATTGGCATTCTGACCAACTCTATTGTCTCGAACAACACGGAACTCTTTATTGGCTCCTGTATCCAATTTAACTACATCCATTAATGAAATGCGAGTAGAGTGCAAAATTATAATGCAAAAAATATCAGCAAAAAGAACATAACAGAAGGATGCAAGAGGTTGTCTTACCAAATGCCGTATTTCGACCATATCCACCCTTCAGAGGATTGCGATCAGTGTAAGTACTATTTTTCACTGGAATATTACCAGATGGTGTATTTGGAACATATCCATCCCTTCGAGCATTAGGATCGAGGTAAGTATTATTCTTCACTGGAATATTACCAGATGCGTTATTTGGACTATATCCAGCCCTTTGTGCATTAGGATCAGGGTAAGAACTACTCTTCTCTGGTATACATGCAATCTCTGTATTTCTCCTGGGTTCTGAAGCAATAAAACTCTTGTGTGCAATATTCTGAGACTAAATACAGAACAAAAAAAAAGTACAAGCGATGAGTGCATATCAGAAGAACAATATATTTCAAAAAAACTCAATGGTTACAACTAAACCATACAATATATAATTTCACAGAAAGTTTGCTCGTGTTCTTTGACAGAACAGCAAAAGTAACATTCATAGACAAATATACCTCTTTCTTACGGTCTCTTTTTCTCTTCACCTCATGAAATGGATCTGCACGGTAAACCAGTAACAAATTACATTAAACAACAATAACAATAATAATAAGATACTTAAATGTGCACAATATAAAGTGAAAACTACAAAATGAAGCAGCTAAAGAAATGCATAATGCTGGTCTGGGCTGGTCTGTGACCAACGGTAAAAGAGGTCTAATAATAACATTTTTACAAATTTTAGGTGACAGCTATCTCAAAGGGGGGAATAGGGCCATTGAAACACTCTTCTCCTTTCAGAAGTTATCTAAAAACTCTTCTATGACCGATGTTCTACAGACTACAGCACGACGTGCAAGAGCCAGAAAGGAGCAATTACAAAACCAACCCAAAAATCCATTCCCAAGAATATATTTTTAAGGTGCGTACAATGCAATTTGGCTTTAAAACGGACGATTTCTCTATGATCATTGTATTTACATTGACCAGAAAACACACAATATCCTCACTTACAATTGATCAATTAATCACAAATCAGTTATTATTTCTCGGCCAAAAAAATCCCAGCTTTTATGTCAGAACCCACACGAATAACGTTACCAGAAGCGCAGAATCAAAACCCGCACGTTCGAACAAAAAAAACACGAATTCAATTTAAGGGCTTGAAAGAAACACACTTTTTCAGAAAATTGACCTTGATTGAGCAATTTTTGAGCGGTTTCATTAGGATCCATATTGGTCTCTTTAAGCGCCACGTAAATATCTGCGTCCGAATGATTACCCACGATTTCTTTAATCGATTGAATAGTTCTGCGCACACCCGCGGACAAAACTTGAACACCGCCCTCGACTCTGGAATTCCTTACCATTTTCAATCACCCCTGATCAGGACAAAGGAATAACGGCGAAAGACAAAAGCGGCAATATATCGTTATATGTATATCTAATTAAATGTATCGCGATGTTTTGATTCCACAATGTTTTTGTGCCCGGAGAAATAAGGGAGAACGGCTGAGAGAGGGAGAAAAGCAGACAGTTTTGAGAGCGAGGGTTTTGAAAAGCGAAATTAGGTTTTTAAGGGATGACCAAAATTTGGGGGAAATTTTAATTTAAAAGAAACTGAAAAGCGGCTGTTTTAGATGCTGACTAAAAGGGGCAAGGGCTTGGAACTTC
Source organism: Euphrasia confusa (assembly GCA_954870475.1). NCBI lineage: Eukaryota > Viridiplantae > Streptophyta > Magnoliopsida > Lamiales > Orobanchaceae > Euphrasia > Euphrasia confusa. Next base: position 36,916,475 of record OX940956.1, on the reverse strand, counting down.
GAAGTGTTTTCATTTATTTATTTAATTATTTTGCCAGGAAATAATAGAATAGAATTGATATTAATTATTTGGTGAAAATTCCTTTTTTTTCTTTTTTAAATTGAAAATTTATTAATAGAATAAAATAAACACACTTTGTTTACAATGTAGGATAAAATAAACACACTTTTTTTTTTTAATTCTATCATAAAAAAATTACAAACAAATGTATGATTCTTACACAATATGATCAATTTTAACAAATTACTAGACTTTTTTCATTAAAAAACAAGTAAACTTGCTTACACATATTTTCAAGAGATGCTAATTAAATCAAATATTTATGATAGTGTTTCAACAAAAGTAAAACTTGTTTAAAACAGTGTTGCTAATGGGGCAAAATGCATAACTGAAAAAGGGCTAATTACAGAACACCCCTACTTTTTTACCTAATTACCAAGAAAAAACTAGGTTGAAACATGAAGTTTTTTTTAATGATCCCTGAAAACAATTAAAGACAATATCTGGCTTTCCCCTACTTGGTTTAGCAGTTCACAAGTATTGTTGTTGGATTCTGGCTCTGTTCTCTTCCCACCATAACCTTGCTTGCATTTCTCCAAATTTTTCTCGGCTGCATTTTGACAATTTCCAAGTTAAAAACAAGTACGAGTAGTATTTCTAATTTGATGTATTAAAGAGAACCGGCGTACATGCATGTGAAAAGAACAACCCACCTGAACCGCACTCTCCTAAGTTCCCGTCCGCCACCTGGCAGAGCCTTGATGGTAATGTAGACTTCAGGCTCGTCTTGCTCAACCCACTCGCTCTCCGAATCACTCGCATTGCTCACTGAAAGCGCTCCGGAGTGGTCCACCGAACTCGATCGTTCGGAAGCATCAACAGATGCGGTCTCGGTTTTAGCCGCACTGAAACTGGACAGTTTGGGGGTCGAATTAAGTCCACCTGGCGAATGGCAATAACGGGATTGCAAGGGCAGGTGTTGCTCAACCAAGTCTGAAGATGAGTAACCGATTCCTGTGGTGGCGGGATAGAAGTGACGAGGTGGGTGCTCTTTGCACAGTGGAGGTGTCATGGGGCTGTCCTCGGCGGATTCCAGCTTTGAGGTCTGAGAGAGAGATTAGAAGCGATTTCAACTTTTGAATACTTGCAATTAAAATATCAGACATTCGATGTTTTTGCAGAAACAGCCTAAGCTTAGGCCATTTTCAAAAAAACATTGAAGTTGCCAAGAAGATTTAAAAAATTAATAATATTGAAATTTGAAAGTTGAGAATACATAATTGTCAGAAAGACAAACTATTTTTGATGCAGAACTGAAATAAAATAAACTTTCCCAGAAATAGCAGATAAATATATACCCATCATTCTACAGTAAAAGTATGTAAGAGAATACCTCGTCTTCAGATCGCTGTGGAGTTGGCATTGGTACATCATCACGATTAAACCTCTGGACGTTGTATAATTCCATTACTTTATCATAGTTATCCGCCCACCACCTTTGAGCTTGCCACTTATTAAAAATCTCTCGGCTGTAAAAAACACCAAGAAGGAGTCTTAAAGTAGAGCATATGTTGATACTCTTCTGAACTCAAAGCTATATCTCAAGTAATATTACAACGGTTTCCATCACAAACACTCTTAAAAAAAAAACTTGTCGAACCACTGGACTATAAAATGAAAACCTAGTAATCATTCATTTTCTGTAACGAATGTATGAAATAGTGGTGACTTAAGCCTTTTAAGCACCTAAACCAACAAAGGTATGAGTTGACTGAGAGGAAAAGAAAATCAGCTACATATACATATATCAATTGTTACACTGAATTTTAGTTATGATCCTTGGATCATAAGAATAAAATATGTAACTATGCAAAGTGGAAATGTACAATAAGTTGTCTCAGCATGGAAATACCAGATGCTATACAGCATTGTTAAATCAATCTCTCTACTGTCAGAATAGCTTTCGCTTTCCCATATGTGATACGTAATGATATTCACATTTCACAGTCAGTGCAAGACAACAGCCCCACGTATTTATTCCAGCCACACAATCTTGCCTAGCCTTGAAAAGTTGTACTTTGACTTCCATAGTTGTGAGTTAAAATGATCAAGACAAATGAACCCATGTATTTATGTAACTACGGGAAAAAAATTCATTTAGAGAAGTTCTATTTGTGGGAGACAATAAAGAATAGCATCAAATTTTGAATATGTGTATTCTTTCTCTTTTTAGTTTTTTTTGTTCAGTTCCCTTAACCAACTCGAGACAAGTACCAACATTCACTTCCAAAATATCTTCAATGCTGATGTGGTGTCATGTGGAAAATGACTAAACTGGTGTGAAATGTAGGTTTTATAATGCAACCAAGAAGACATTGCTGTAACTGTAAGGCCCGTCACTTTTGATCGCGGGCCACCTCTATAATTTTGGTGCTATAATGCAACACCGTGTGGCCTCACATGGTCCATTGTTTACAAGTAGCTAACAATTGAAAAAACTCAAACCCCTCCAAGGACTATAAAAGGAATTGGGATAAATAGTCTTACAGATAATAAAGGTTTGGAAAAAGGGGGAAGACAGATATTTTTTCAATCCAATTTAGTGCTTTAGCCAAAAAATAATTCGCCCAAAAAATACACCCACTTGCCATATTTTTAGCAAAAGCAGCTTATAATGAACCAATTCTACTTATTTGAACAACTCCAACTAAGTATATTTGTCCCAAACCACATTGCAAGTCACCTGGAGATGTCGATGCAAGTGAAAATAATTTTCACATCAACGGATTTCACCTGGATCTTTCTGTCAGATTTTTGGATTTAGGAAACATACAGTAATTTGAAGTTTGGGTTATTGAATGTTGATTGCCCCCTCCAAGTAATCAAGATAAAGACCCATCAAAAACCAATATCTAGGAACAACATTAAACTCTCACCACCCGACCACAACATACAAATCACAACTTTCAGACTTCAGATTCAAAAGGGATTTTGCAAGCACTATTGGTAGTACAGAACAATTAGATACCAAAACAGATCACAGTTCAACTATGGAAAATCACATCCAAATTATTAAAAAAAAAAAATGTTACCTGAATCGGATCCTTTTCAGGTCATTTCCACTCGGGGGCAATGAGACGAAAGTAATTAACACCCCCGGCTCAACCTGCGCGACCCATTCCTTCGGCTCATCTTCCTCCATGAAGAATACCGACTCAGTTCTACCACTAACAGAAGCCGGTGTAGTTGAGCCACTCGAAAGGGCTTTCAACTGGGCTTCCAATTCCTTTCCCCGAAGCCGTGGTGTGGAGTTTGAGCTTCCTGCCCTTCTATATGAGCCATAATACCTCTCTGAAACTGAGTCGGCATCCGACGAGTCTACATTCGCTCGCCCATTGTCCCGGCCCGAAGAGCCTGAACATGGCCTGCAGTTCTTATATGCACCAGATGCCTTAACTGCCATGCCCTTGATCTAAAGCACACGAAAAAAATACAGTATAGAATTATATATTACAGATCTTCTGAATACTACAGTATTCTAGTAAAAAAAAACTCATTCTCAAATCCCGCTCTGAAATTCAAATCAGAGATTGGTACAATTACCTGAGAAGTGAGGGCTTTAATGGCTTGCTTCGCGGACGGAGTGTCGGCGTCTTCTCCGTATCCCGGCGGGTCCCGGAGAGATCCGATGGTGTTCGACTGCTGCTTCGAGCAGGCAATGCAAGTCAGCATTCTATCAATAAACGACGACGCACCCAACGGAAAATGCTAATTCGAAAGCGCAATACGAACTTAAAATATACGTCGCCATTGTTGTAATCGAATCGAGAGCTGGGTTTCCATCGAGGTGGCGTTAATGGCGGAACCAGAAGAAGAAATAAAACGCGCGCACACACACCTCACTTAATTCTTGTTTTATATAAATATTAAAAAAATGGTGGAGAAAGTATATCTGGATCAGAGAGGCTGATATGATTTGTGGGATTCTGAATGCAGAAAGTGTTTGTGTGTGAGAGAGAGAGAGATGGAAGGCCAGAGGGGGTGGCAGAGGGGTGAAAGGGGGGAGAAAGTGTGAATTGCAACTTGTTTTTGGTGGCAATTTATTAATACTATGGAATATAGGGGCTGTAATGATATTTAATTATGAGGCTTTGTTAATGTTACAATTTTTAATTTTGTTGTTTTTATCTTATTCTAAAAATTAAAAATTCATAAAAATGTTTATAAAAATTACATTTTATCATTATTTTTTATTTTTTTTATTTTTTCTATGTCAATTGCAATGTCTATTTAAAGTATTAACCTATACAATTGTATGAAAAATAATTACCAACAACATAATTGTGTGAAAAATAATTACCAACAACATAATAATTACCAACAACATAATTGTATGAAAAATAATTATATATTCAACTTAATCCATTGTCAATGAAGTGAGTTCAACAAATATCATTATGAAAAAACTAATGTTTATATATTTAACAATATAATATATTCAATTGAACATTCTAAATAGAAAATGAAATTAGAATGTAATAGAAGAAGTGACATTTATTTTAAATTAAATTTTGTATTTAAGCTTTTTAAATTATATTTATTTACTCGATTGAAAAAAAATGCTTTAAATATAAATTTTAATATTTCATTCAAAACGATCTTAATTATATTGTCTATGGATCTTGGATTTGAATGCAATGAATGAAGAAGAGAGACGTTGGAGGTTTCACGTGACATTAATGTCACGATTTCATAGCAAAACTGTACAAGAGCATCTCCAATCGATACCAAAAACCTATTTTGGAGTAGGATAGATGCTCCAACCGATACCAAAACATAAACTTATTATAGGTTTTATGGTGGGACCCACTAAAAAATACTTAAATTTATGTCTACCGTAAACTCAAACCAAAAACTACTTATTATTTATAAAATGATCCTTTTTTTATAAATTAATAAAAATGACTCATTAAACTTTTTTGTTTCTTATTTAATTTTTTTTGTAACGTAATGTTTTTAAATAATTATATCATTAATAATTAAAATAAATTATTTTATAAAAAAATAAATATCATAATATGAAATATAATTAAATATTAAATATTTAATTGATAATAAAAATAAATAAAATTAAAATAAAAATATGATACTTAAAATAAAATGCTACAAATTACAAAAATAAATAAATTATAAATCACAACAACAAAATTGATCGATAAGCAGGTAAATTGAAAATAATATTTATTAAATTTTTTTTATGTCAAAAGTTATGTGGTTAAATAGTAAATTTATAAGGATGTTGGTTATTTATAAAAATAGTATAAATAATTGTATAAAAAGAATATTTAAAGAATATTCTTTTAAGTTTGAATATTGGTTTTTCGGTTGGAGTCAAATTACTGTAAACTTAAACTTAAACTTATTTTGAGTTTATGTTTTAGTTTCTCGGTTGGAGATGGCCTAATAGTAAAACATGTACTCCGTACTATATAATCACAATGAAATAGCCATAAAAAACTAACTAAAGTTTGAGGACCCATTATGTAATTAATTGGGTTTGTCGATCGAACGCACGTGGCCAACCCTGCAAATCAGGAACTCTAGAGGGTTGTGAAAGTAATTAAGGGTATCATATACTGGGTTGTTTCTTGGCTTGGGTACTACCTCTTATTTTGGGATGATGCTAAGTGTACAATACACCTTTTCTATTTATTTTTTACATTTGCAAAAAGAACAAGTGTGGCATCATCCCAAGGGTAAAGAGTATTACCCTTAGGGTATGGTAGTCAAAAAACGGTTTATTCCATACTACCTTAATGAGTAGTACCTTAATCCATGAATGTATTGCCATGTAGTCATGTAGATTTATAAAAATGATAAAAATAAGATATAATGTTGAGAAAAAAAAGTAACTTACAAATGTCAATACAGGTATGGAGTTAAAGTATTACCCTTAGGTTAACATAGAATTAACCCCAAAAAAACAACTCATATATTGACGGTATCTTCTTGTGTTATTTACTTTTTTTTATTTTAAATAATGTATCATATCGATCGCTTATGAATTATGATAGCTTCGTTTTGCACAAAAACAATAAGACACAAATTTTAGGATTGAGGGGCATCAAAAAACAAATAATTTATTAATAATACTTTATAATATAAATGAGGCTTTTTTTAAGGAAGATAAAACTTTAATTAACAAATCTAACCATGGCAATTAAATTTATTTTAATTTAACGGAGTAAAATTAGTGTAAAATTACACTGTTTATTACGAGTGCAAACTTGCACCAGAGGCCCCCAATCTCCAAAATTTATTGTTCTGGACATAGTCGAGTGGTAAGGCCTATGGTGACGTAAGTATAATTTTTCGGCGATGCAAAGTTCGAAGCTCGAGTGAGACAATTTTTCATTAAAATATCAAATATTATGAAATTTGTCTTGGAATGAGACTTGTTGACTCTCATCCTACTCGATCCGATCCAAGAGTTTCCGATCGGGTGGATGAGAAGTTTCTCGTCTCCTGGTTAGACGGTTAGTCATTTATATATCAAAAAATCGAAAATCATATGATTTTGTTTCGTCACAACGTATTATCTATGTTGATAATTTCAGCATGTGCTATTTTTTTTGTCTTAAATTTAATTTTTTTACTAGGTTTTGACTCATAGATGATCAATTTCAAGAATTGCAATTATATGTACTATTTCACAATTTTATTTTCTGATCATTGTTATGTCAATATATTGTTGAATCGAAAATTTTGCAACACACAATTTTAATTGATTATTGTAAATTTGGTATCTACAAAATATCAATACATCACTTGTTTTATATTTAAATTATATTTTCACATAGCAAACACTTTTTTTTACGTCTCAATTCATAGAAAAACCTCCTCAAAAAATGAATTAAATATTTTGACATTTTTCAACCTCCTCAAAAAATGAATTAAATATTGGGTGATTTTGGATAAAGGGGAGTTTTTAAAGTTTGTTAAAATTAGAGGACTCAATTTTTCCTAATTATTAATAAAAGCAAATTATATAATTTTATTTTAATTTTATTAATTTACACGGCGGTTATTAATTAATATTTATTATATTAGGTAGTCAGTTATTACACAATTTTATAATTATAATCTTAAAATACTTTTATTAATAAAGAATTTTAAAAAATGAAATATTAAATTGTAAGCGTTAATTTATACCGGTAAAACTTAAAATATTATAAATTATAATACCTGTTTCGCTAAATAGTTCTTAAATATTTTGACATTTTTCACGCGAAAATACAATTTACTCTTAATTTTTAACTTATTTGTTTTTCAAAAGTTTACTAAGAAATAATTTACTTTTAAATTAAAAATATATTTTTATTTTTCAATTTAACTTTAAAAAAATTATATATATATATATATATATATATATATATATATATATATATATTTTAATTTTGATATTCAAAAAAGTGTATATCAATTTCTTAGATGGGAAATTAACCATTTCCATGTTTTTCTTTAATTAATTAATATTATATTTTCAAAATATATTTTATGCATATTAATGTAATATTTTAAATAAAATAATTAATAAATAATCTATACATAATATTCAAGTTTCAAGATAATAAATATTGCATGTTTAAAATTTTACATCATTTAATTAGATTATATCTTTAATATTCATTCTTAAACTCTTAATCAAAATTATAAAACCATCTATTTACTCATTTGTTTTATCAAGTTTTCCATCAAATTGAAGTTGTTGAGCTAAACCTACTCGAGAACCGGCTAAGTATGTAAATACATAACTAAGTGAATTTAGGCTCTGCATAGGCAGCTTGGTTGAATTTTTAGAAAAGTACTGGTAGTGTTGAGATGTGTTTTTAAAGAGAATGTAAACATTACTGTTATATGGAATGAGTATTTTTTTCGTCAATGATATTGTTTCATTTGTTTATATTGTAATTTCTTTTTCAAAAAGTAATATTTTAAATATATACGTAGTATTAAACAAAAATTAATAAATATTATTATTCATCTTCTTAGACAAATAGTGACATTTTTCTGTGCATAATAATTTGCTAAAACAATAGTGACATTTTTATGTTCATAACTTATTTTTGAACATTGGAATTTTATTTTTTTAGTTTAAATGCATTTATCATGTGTATTTTGGAAATATAGACCTCCATTAATTATGGAATTGAACTTTTAATCCAAAAAAATTAGTATTTTGTAACAAACCTACCGACATCATTTTCTACACTTTAGAAAACAAGAACTAAAATTTGGACCATAGAAAAATTTAATTAATGCAGAACGCACGACGAATTAGAACCTGCCATCTGGAAGAATCCGAACCGGGTTCTCAGCCCGACTCGTCAGAGTCATACACAGACCCAAAAACACACACACCACACACAAAACGTGAAACGCAAATCCGTTCTATTTATCCAACCGTTAATCTCCGCCACATTATCACACACATACTGTCATCCCCTCCCCGGACCCACCCTTTCTTCATCGAACGCTTTCTCCGCCGCTGCCCCACCACCTCCTCCTCCACCGCCGCCGTTGGAATTTCCGAAACGCTCGAACCTTCCACGTAGGTCAGAGTATTTCCAAGCAGTAACTAGGTGACTATATATATATATACACGCGTGCGCGTGTGTAATTATTAATGCATAAATAATTGGTTAATTTGATTTTGAATTCGTTTCTGAGATTCACCCCGGCCATTTTCTAATCGTGCCGGCGCAGGCTAAATCGAGGGTATCGCGAGCTGCTTATCGAGAATTTGACCAGGATGTCGATGTTGAGGAGGAGGAAGGCGTCGGAGAAGGAAACGAACCGAGTATCGGATCCGGAGGAGAGAAAACCCGAGACGTGGAAACCGAAGAAGCATAGCAAATGGTCGTGCGTGGATAGCTGCTGCTGGTTCATTGGGTGCATATGCGTTGTGTGGTGGGGGCTTTTGTTTTTGTACAATATGATGCCTTCTTCTTTCCCGCAATACGTCACCGAGGCCATTACGGGCCCCATGCCCGACCCGCCGGGGGTGAAGCTGAAGAAAGAAGGGTTGGAGGCTAAGCACCCGGTGGTTTTTGTTCCAGGGATTGTGACAGGAGGGCTGGAGCTGTGGGAGGGGCATCAATGTGCTGAGGGGTTGTTTAGAAAGAGGTTGTGGGGAGGCACGTTTGGAGAGGTTTACAAGAGGTAAAGAAGAAAAAAAAAGTAAATAAATCGGAAATCGATCGGCCTATTTCCTTTTGTGATTCCTATCCATTTTGGTCTATTTTATTTTACTGGACTAAATTGGGCAACTTATGGTTTTATGCAAATTGAAGTGGTAGAGTGATTAGGAAAGATTCTGATCCATTTGACATTTTGAGTTTTTTGTTCACATTCACACTGATATTTATACGGCTGTGGATTATCAGTATCTGGATTTAAGTCTTGAAATTTACTTGTTCAATCAGAATATATATTCAGTGGGTTGAATTTAGTACAGTGAAACAATTGGAGTATTTAAGATTGTTAACTCTATAAAGGTTGCAACTTTTCAAGTTGGAATCTGTAGGAGGGTTATAAACGGCAGTGTTTGTGTTTGCTCATATCGAAATAATCTTTGAGAATGATATATTACCTGTCTCTTCATCTTGGCATCTGTACTTCCTAAAATGGGATGTTGATCGTGATTTTGATGCTGAATTACTGCGTGATTTGAAAAGATCATATTTTATAGAAATGACACCTAATGTGTATTGAATATTAGGTATTAACATCAAAACAGTTATATGGATGCTGTATATGAATTGGGATAAATGATCTACTCACTTTTCTTGTACCATCCTTATTATGTGTGTGGGAAAGCGAAATAAATTAGAAGTTAGAATTTCTCTATCTGGAATACAAACCAGTTCTCTTCCTTACATTACTCCAATTGAAACAAAGATCTATGATAAACTTAAAAAAACACATCTTCTTCATTATGGAATTCAGGGCTATCTCCTTTTTCTTCTTTTTTTTTTTCTTTTTATGTTGACTATTTAGCAGATGGATGTCTGCTTCTTGTTTTTTTGATCATGACTAGTTGGATCTAGTTCTTATTAACATTTGACATGCTTTCAGTGCACAACTATAATTCCGCTTAATGTTTTTTTGTAGACCTTTATGCTGGGTGGATCATATGTCACTAGATAATGAGTCTGGGTTGGATCCTCCCGGTGTAAGAGTCAGGCCCGTCAATGGTCTTGTTGCTGCAGATTACTTTATGCCAGGATATTTTGTCTGGGCAGTTCTAATTGCTAATCTTGCAAGGATTGGGTATGAAGAGAAAAATATGTACATGGCTGCATATGATTGGAGGCTTTCATTTCAGAACACGGAGGTAAATGTTAAAAATCAGCTAATTTTTAAAATAAAAAATACACTTGAGGTTTGATTCAATGTAAAAACAAGTGGCGAACTGTATTCTTGTTAGAAATTGTTACAATTTTTTTTTTTGGAAAGTCTTGTTTCTTCTGAAGGGGTAAACGTAAGAATAAAATCTTATGGATTTTTTTATAATTAGGTAAAATATCCAGGATATCTTTTGTAGCTAATTAATTCTATATAAGATCATTAGTTTATGCTCTTCTCCTCAGATGGTATATTATTTTGTCAGGTGCGCGACCAGACTCTGAGCAGAATAAAAAGTAATATCGAACTGTTGGTTGCTACAAACGGCGGTAACAAGGCGGTAATCATTCCACACTCAATGGGCGTTCTATACTTTTTGCATTTCATGAAGTGGGTGGAAGCACCTGCACCAATGGGTGGAGGGGGTGGACCAGATTGGTGTGCTAAACATATTAAGGCTGTAATGAACATTGGTGGACCTCTTTTAGGTGTTCCAAAGGCCATTTCTGGGCTTTTCTCTGCTGAGGCAAAAGATATTGCTGTTGCCAGGTGCATTTAAGAACTGGCTTATTGCAAAAATTAACCTTGGCATTTGACATAATTACACGAAACCCCAAATAACTTTTAAAATTATAGAAAAAATGATGTTGAATTGAACTGAAATTAAAACTATTGAAAGTTCAACATTAGTAGTGTGACAATTTCAAAATTTTCTAGATTATAACATTTTATGAACTTTCTCATTTTCTTTTTTCCTTTGTTGGGTTTATAAAACTTTTCTACGTTTTGTTCTTTTGGATTGAATTCTTCTGAGTCGAATTGAATTGAACTTAAATTACAGGGCCTAATTGTATATTTTAAATTTGAACTTGAGGTTTGAAATGTTTGTTTATGAAGGGGATAAATGTAAGATAGCATCATGACTTTTTAGAACTCCTGTTTTTCACGTAATTCTTTCAAATCTCAAGGGCAATTTTTTAGTTAGCCCCTCAATAGTGTAATTTTTGTTGTGAAATTGAATTTTTTGATTGTAAAATCATCACATGTTCGCTTTCTCTACATGTAAATGTGCTTACCTCGTGGTCCATTTTCGATCAACTATATTACAGGGCCATGGCGCCGGGTGTTCTGGATAAGGATTTATTTCGAATCCAAACACTACAGCACATAATGAAAATGACCAGGACGTGGGATTCAACAATGTCGATGATACCTAGAGGTGGGGACACCATTTGGGGTGGTCTTGACTGGTCACCTGAGGAAGGCTATGTTCCGAGCACTGGAAAGAGAAGTACTAACAAGACCGAGTATTCACCCCTTAACGAAGATGAAGATTTGGAATCAAAAGCGAAACACGTTCATTTTGGAAGGATGGTATCATTTGGAAAAGATGTAGCCGATGCAAATTCTTCTGATATCAATCGGATCGATTTTAGGGTAACATATCTGACATTCTTTATGATAATTGTTGGTATATCCATTTCTCTTGGAACTTTGATTTAGACCAGAGAATTTAAAATTTTGATTTTATAATAGTGCCACTACAGAATCATTCATTATATTATTGATTATTGAAGTTAGGAGAATAACAGCGACTCAGTCTTTTTTATCTATCAGTATCCTTCCTCTTATTGACTTGCTTTTTAAGACTAAACATGAATAAGGTTGGAGCGCTCTATATTGATAGCACGACCATCATGGTAATGCAAGTTCGAAAATGAAATACAGTGAAAGGGAATTGAAAAAATCTAGTTTCACTTTTTGTAATTAGAGATGTTTTTGCCAGAAGGCAATTTACTGCATATTCATCTGTGGATTCGTATCCATGCCCTGGCCTCAATCTTTGAGATTCATTTAAGCTGGAAATTGTTCTAGAAAGCTGAAAAGTTTTCTACTAGGCCTTACATTGATATGGTCAAGCGTCTTTTTTGTGCAGGATGCTGTAAAGGGTAATAATATTGCAAATAACACCTGTCGTGATGTTTGGACAGAGTATCATGACATGGGTATTAGTGGCATCACAGCTGTAGCTGAATACAAAGCTTATACTGCTGATGATCTTTTAGATCTGCTAAATTATGTCGCCCCTAAATTGATGCAACGTGGTAGTGCTCATTTTTCGTATGGGATAGCTGATAATTTGGACGACCCCAAGTATGAGCATTACAAATATTGGTCAAATCCATTGGAAACAAGGTGAGATGATGAGTATTTTATACATTCTTTTGATCTATGATCTTTTTCTTAGTACCTGGATTTCTTTACCCATATAGTAATAGTCTATTTCCTTTTACTTTAAGTACATGTTTTCTATCTGCCATCTCTCCGACCATGTAGGAAGTTTATGTGCTTGTAACAAGATTATATTTCCTTCTCCAATTTGATTTCATATATATCTTGTTCCGAGTAATGAGGATTTGAAATTAGAAAGGGGAAAAATAAGATGGCAGGGTTGAGATGATCATGTAGCATTGAGATCCTCAGAGACAACCAATAGTCAGATGGGTCTAGATCAAGTTGCATTTGCATTAAATATGTTTGCTTTTTCAATCATCCTCAATTGTGTTATTACCGTGCAGAAGACCTTTTTTTTTAAATTTATTAAACTGCATGGTTTTGTAGGTTACCAAATGCTCCCGACATGGAAATATACTCCATGTACGGAGTTGGAATCCCCACGGAACGAGCTTACGTGTACAAACAAATCCCAGCCGCCGATTGCTACATTCCATTTCAAATCGATACATCCGCTGTGGACGGAGATGAAAACAGCTGCCTGAAAGACGGCGTCTTCACGGTTGATGGTGACGAGACTGTGCCAGTTTTAAGTGCGGGCTTCATGAGCGCAAAAGCCTGGCGTGGCAAAACTAAGTTCAACCCTTCCGGAAGCAAAACCTACATCAGGGAGTGCGACCACGCTCCTCCCTCTAATCTTCTAGAAGGCCGTGGGACCCAGAGCGGAGCTCATGTTGATATAATGGGAAACTTTGCTTTGATCGAGGATATCATGAGGGTTGCTGCTGGTGCCACGGGAGAGGACTTGGGAGGTGATCGAGTTTATTCGGACATCTTCAAGTGGTCCGAGAAGATCGACTTACCTCTAAGTTGACATGGCTGAGGAATTTAAACAAGTTCCAAATGGTGTACATTAAGGTTAATTACATAAAGTATCATTGTAGTTTACTCTAATTACAGAAGCCCCCGGCAAAGTTTACGTATTATTTATAATTATTCCAGTAAAATTGAGTATTTGTTTCCAGAAACAAAAACAGTAAGAAATGAGATGAGAACATTAACGGTAAGAGGTAAAAGCACAATTACTTTGTCTTGATATAATAAACGGAAAGAGGTAAAAGCACAATTACTGTCATGATATAATGTATCACAAAATAATCTTCCACTACGAATACACTGATCTTATAAGTAGTTTTTTTAAACTTTCCACTTTATAAATACTGTATACTCTTTTCACTTTCAAAATATCAGATAAACCTCAAATTGCCATGTCAATCTTGCTAGTTGGACCAATTTTTGAAAAAGATTATAAAAATATAAATATTAATTGATTTAGCAATTAATTTTAGTAAATAACATATTTATTAAAAAACTTATTTAGTAATTAATTTATCAGTTGATTTATTAATTAGTTTAAGTATCTTACATAATAATTGGGATCAAGAAAAAATATTAATATAGAAAGTTATTCTTATAAAGAGTTTTACGAAATAAAAATATTTTTTTCTATAAAAATAATATATATATACAATATTATCTTATCTTTAAATTCACAAAATCAATTTAATAGTTTTAAATAATAAAATTTGACTATATAAGTGTAAAAAATTTGTTTAACATACAAATTCAATAAAATATTAATGAATCGACTATAAACTTTAATCATATACTATATTTTATTGATTTTGATAAATATTTCAAGTTATCTAAAGCATGTTATTGATTTTAATAAATAAAAACATTATTAATAAATATTTTTATTATATATTAATCATTTATTCCTATTTAGAGAGGTTAATAATTTATCGAGTATTTTTTTTCAATTTAAAAGACTAAGTCGGGACTCGAAAGATTAACCAATCGAGTATTAATTTTATATTTAAAGATTAAGTCTTGATCGAAAAATTCTATTAATTTAAAGAGGTTATACTGTATATTGGATTTGTATGATACTACAAAAACATTTATGGGACGGAGGAAGAGTAAGTTTATTGAATTGTATGATGTTGTCTGATTTTTTTTCCTTTCACTTTAAATGAATCTTACTTGTAGCCAAAATTATGATCAGATTGATTATTTAAATTTTATGTGTTATAAATTGGTACATAATACATAAATTAATTGATTTTTCACAACTTCATTACGCACAGATTTATTGTCAAGCTTTTTATAATCTTCCAACACAAACATGAGTAAGAAAAGAAGCCTTTTATTGTCACAGATTGTAAGAAAAGAAGCCTTATATTTGATACAAGGCAAAGTTACTGTTCAACATGTTCCCATTCACTTCACCGATTTGCTAATGGTTCTCCTGCACATAACTCAAAAAGTGTGTGCTTGACCTCGTGTGTGGTAAAATATTAACATTGGATGCATATAAATGATTATTTATGAAACCAGGTGAAGTGCTCTGCAGCGTTTTAATTTTACAAAAACAAATAGAAGATTACATAAGAATGAAAAGAAAGCACTAACAAATCTTAACAGTGGTTTAGCTATCAAAAGTTTGGAATGGATGTTGTCCTCCGCCGACCAGCAACTTCAATTGTTAAATAAGGCGAACATTTTGGAAATGTTGATAAAATCTCTCTAAGTTCTTCTGGTTTATGAATAGAGGTGTATCCCACGACACAAAATTTCTTTAGTTGGTCTGCATTCTTCAAAAAGAACTTTACTACATCATATTGAGATGTAGTAAATTCAGAATCTAGATGATAAAAACCGCGAATCACAACTTCTTCCAGTTGAGATACAAAACAAGATGGAATTGATTCCATTGCTCGACCATTAGAATCATCCCACTGACACTGATTGAGAAAGAAAAAGAAGCTTAGTTTAAATTTATATTAAATGGAAAGGGTAACATTCATATCTACTGACAAACATGAAATAGACAGTGTAACCGCGTCGTACCAGATTTATGCACAAGTATTTCAGTGATGGCGCCGCGTGAAGTAACTCAAATAGTTGTCGGGCATTACTCGGTTGAAGCAAGGTTAGTCGCTTCAACTTATCAAGACAGCGAAGAGGAAGTCTGGACTGTAATGCCTGTGTAGAGATGATAGAGGCTTATTAAGAGAACATAACAAGGCTACAAGCAGTTCTAATAAAACGTCTGTTGAAGCAAGGTTAGATTATACTAGTATATGAGATGAAAGATTCAAATAAAAACACTAAATGATGCCTCAAATAAATCTTATGCGGCAAAGTTGTACGCTTTCATATGATCTTATGCGACTGGGGGTGAATTCTCCTGAATAATTAAAAGTGAGCATAAATAATACATCGCACTAGCATAAGAAAGGGAGTAAGAACTAACATCGGCTACAAAATATGATAGCTCCAACTCTTCCATACAAGTGCTGGTGTTGAGTAGATTTCGAACTCTAAATCCAATATTTGTAAGTAACTGGATATTGTCAGTTTCAGGGCCTTCACAGTGTAGGAATGCGGACACAATTGAGGATCCAATCAAAATGATTTTTTCTGGTAAACCAAGCTGGCATATGAATGTAGTAAGCCCAGGAGCGACAATCGTGACGGAATAGTCGTATTCCCTCTTCATGTTCTTTGGTTGAGACTTGAAAAAAGTAAGCGAAGGTGCATATATTTCCACGAACTCAACATTCAACCATTCGCACTTTCTGAATGTCAATGTTTCTAGAACTGGAAAAGTAAATGTCACGGTCCTAACATTAGCATTCCCATTCACAATATGCACGCCATCGAGAAATAAGCTAGTGAGGTTAGGTAGGAAATTCTTCGTAAGAACATTCAGGATGCATTCCCACTTTTGGAGTTTAAATGTTCTTTTGAGTTTTAATGTTCTCAATGAATGGGTATTCATAAGGCTACACGAGAGAATAGATCTTCGGTTATAAATATTTAAGTCAAACCTCTCAACTCCCCGTCGCAGTACATTAGAAATCCATGTTTGAAGGCGACCCATGTCCTGGTAATACTCACACTTCAGACGGAAGCTTCTTAAACGATGTTGAGGGGAAATTAGTATCTTATCCATAAAGTTAACAAAACTTTCATCACTAAAACTTCCCGTACTGGGCTGATGCCACCAACAATCATCAATGTGGACATTGTAAGATGAGGTCCATTTGCATTCCCAATCTTTTGACAAGATACAAGTTCGAAAAACATCCCTTGTTGGTAAACGGGCCAATATGTGAGTTAACACACTTGCATGTAAATTAGTAATTATGTCATCTGTGTTGTTGTGGGCAACAACAAGATGAGATTTCTTTCTTGAGTTCGTAACAACTTCAGTGCTTGAATTCATTACCATTTAAGCAATTAATCAACCTGAAAGGAATCATTCAAAAAAATAAAAAAAGATAAGTATTTCACATTGCTATATAGAAAGAGCTTACAAGTATTACGATTTTCATAGTACTAAACAAATTAGTAGGATCAACAGAATAAGACTGGGGTCGGGGTTTAAAGAGGTAGCAGTAACAAAGCAAACTCTCCTCAGCCCCCAACCAAAAGAGTAGATTTGAGGGTCTCCGAGTCTCTGAGTACCAAAACAAAACAAATACTGTACTTTACTACAATATCCTAGATACAATCAAGGATTTACCTTTATTAATCTTAATTATGATCAAACAAAGAATATTGGTTCTGAAAAATTCAATTGGAGGAAGAATTCACCAGTTAAATATGAAAAGAAACGACAACAACAACAACAACAACAACAAAAAAAAAGGTTTAACAATAACTTAAGACACTTATGAACAAATTATTCAAAATTGATGGGGATAAAGTTGGAGAAGCTTACAGATCGATCGGTGGGATTCAAAAAATAAGCTTACCGAACGATCGGCGGGATTCCAAAAATATATTCTTTGGATCGCACCTTCTGAATATGAGAGATCTTGAATCTGTTTCTGTACCGGAGTAGTATTTAGTATTTATTTTTTTGGTTTCAAGAGGAGAGATATGGTTTGGGAGTTGGGGCATATATATCCTCGTCCTTTTGGTCCTACCTCATAATGGATTTTCTATTTCCATATACATCTAAGTAATATTCCAATTTATACAATTTTTTTTCTATTTAAAAAATACGGAGTATATATATATATATATATATATATATATATATATATATATATATATATATATATATATATATATATATATACTCCCTTCTTATTTATATCATACAATTTTTTTTTTATTTAAATAAACTAGTATCACTTACGGTCCTAATATTTTTTCTTTTAGTATTTCCTACTCAATCTTCCCTTTTACATCAATCCGATTTGCCGTTGATAACATTTTTCATTATTTTTATTTTCTATTTCATTTATTTATTTATTATCTTCTTCCGTGATTACGAACAAGAATGAGGACTTCAAAGTCCAAAACCTCCCATTTATCCTTCGTCTGTGTATGTATGTATGTGTGCATGTAGTATTTATTACCGTGTATTTTTTCCGGCGAAGAAGATAAAGAACACCGAGTTGGATTTTAAATAAACTAGTATTACTTATTTGTTTAAAATAATCTAAAATTTTATTTAATTTTTAATTTATTTGGCTAAACTTAATTAATGGACTAAAAAAATTAAACTTGTATTAATCTCATTATTAACCGTCATCTCAATTATTAATTTTTTATTATTTTTAAAAATTATACTTGTTTAAATGTAATTTATAATATGGGGCGGAGGCATTTAAAGGCCAAAGCATAAGAGTATACAAGTTCTGAAGTCCCGTCCATAAAAATGGAAGTTAAGTAAGTCAATTTGAATGAAAAGACTTAAGTGCCCTCAAAAGTTATCTTTTCTCACAAAAAACAAATCGAATATTACAAAATAACAAAAAGAATATCAGAAAAATAAAATTGCCCCACAAAATCAATTTTCGAAGTTTGAAATTCACACGCACGATGAGCGCCGCCACGGTGAAACACCAGCTCCGACCGTTATCGTATCAACTATTCAACTCCGTCTCCGACGATCATCATTATGGCAAGCAGTGACAACATGGACAACCCAGACAATCGCGCTCAACCTCCGGTAAGTCCATAACCCTAGCTTTCGAACTTTCGATTATTCGAGCTTTGATGTTTGTAAATCATTCGATTGTAATTTGATATTGGTATATCCTTTCAAGATAGGGTTTTTGTTTCCGACATTTTAAAATGGTTAATGGTTTATTGCTCTCTGCAATTTTTTCGCATGCGGTTGTGTGTCAGTTCTAGTAGACGACGGTTCAACCGTGAGTTTTATCACCGTGTATTATCACGGTAGAGTTTAAGACGGTGATATATCTCATGGGTGACATACACCGTGTCTACTTACGGTCTTGTCGATTTACGACTATGATTCATCTCACGGTGTACATTTACCGTGTGTACTTACGGTCTTGTACGAGCACGATCCACGACAGTGTTTTATTTCACGGTGTATGTGTACTTACGGTCTTGTACGAGCACGGTCCACGACAGTGTTTTATTTCACGGTGTATGTGTACTTACGGTCTTGTACGAGCACGGTCCACGACAGTGTTTTATTTCACGGTGTATGTGTACATACGGTCTTGTACGAGCACGATCCACGACAGTGTTTTATTTCACGGTGTATGTGTACTTACGGTCTTGTACGTGCACGATCCACGACAGTGTTTTATTTCACGATGTATGTGTACTTACGGTCTTGTACGAGCACGATCCACGACAGTGTTTTATTTCACGGTGTATGTATACTTACGGTCTTGTACGAGCACGATCCACGACAGTGTTTTATTTCACGGTGTATGTGTACTTACGGTCTTATACGAGCACGATCCACGACAGTGTTTTATTTCACGGTGTATGTGTACTTACGGTCTTGTACGAGCACGATCCACGACTGTGATTCATCTCACGGTGTAAATTTACCGTGTGTACTTACGGTCTTGTACGAGCACGATCCACGACAGTGTTTTATTTCACGGTGTATGTGTACTTACGGTCTTGTACGAGCACGATCCACGTGGAAAAACATATTCACCATATGTTCAAGGTCGTGTGTAATGTGCACCGTGGTAAAACACCGTTTTGTATTTTCACGGTAAATTTACACCTTGATATTCTATGGTTTTTTTCTTACGGTGTAATTTCACCGTGTCGTTATATTTCTCATTTTTTATCCTTTAATTCTTATTTATTTATTTCATATTTCAGTCTGAATTTGAATGGAAGAGACCAACCAATCTGCAGTCGGTCACTTTAAGTCTCAATTTGTATACTCGCTACGAAGTTCCGAAACTGATCACGAAGACAATAAAAGATATCGGGGGTGATGCCGTCGCAGTTCGCGATTTTTTTGCGCTGCCTTACATGAAAAGTGTTCTGGGAATAAGATTTACTGTCAAATCAAGCACTAATTTTTTGCACCACCTCGTATGTCGAGAGTTGTCAGGTCCGTCAATACCGGAGAAGGAGCATTGGTTCTACGTCGGTGGTAAGACTGCGAAACTCACACCCGCCGCTTATGCCATTGTAACGGGACTGAATTTCGGCATCTACAATGAATTTCACATCCATGCCACACCCCAGTCTGCTCCAGGTAGCTTAAATAAGCGGCTATTCGGTGGGAAGCGTGTAAGAAGCAATGATCTACGCAAGTTATTTGCGGCCAAACAACTCTTCGATGGCGAACAACCTGCCTCGTTGGAGGATTACATTAAAGTCGCCAATCTCATCGTCTACTATTCCTTCTTTCTTTGTCGATCCGCTGAAATGTATGTCGAGGACTGGGCATGGGCATTAGTGGATGAGCCGGAAAAGTGGCAGAGTTTTCCATGGGGCGCTTATTCCTACCAGGCTCTGAGCTACTACCTCGAAACAACAGCGATGGACCCTGAATTAGCAGAAAAAACTTCGTACCACGTCTATGGCCCCAGTTGGGCTTTTATAATTTGGATGTTCGAGTCCGTTCCGAATATCGGTCAGTTATGTGGTCAACGTGATCCGAATATGAAAGTGTCACGTTGTTTGATGTGGAGTACATCTACAACAAAGACTGATTGCGATGATCTTTTCTTCCAAGGAGAGGTACGTAACCATCTACTCCTACTTATATTTTGCTAGTAATAGTATTTGTTTCACGCGGTGGAATATTAATACTATGTGTTGATAAGTTTCAGATTGAAGTTGTTCATGAAACCTTGATTCCTACTGATGAAGAGAAAAGTGAGCCGTGTTACCTTTCTGTACATGACAGACCATTTCATGTTGAGTACAATCGCCCAGTACGCAATGGTGGTAATGCAATCAAAGCCAAACAAAATCCGGAGAAGAAAATTACACAAACCAAGAAGCTTTCTTCGAAAAAGCGTGTTGCAGCCACGGATATTGAAATGCCCGTTTCTAGATCACGCAGACGACGTGCTTCTGAGCAGAGTACTCCTGGTCCAAGTGGGCATGTGTGTTTTAGGCCTGTGTGCTGTCGGCGTACACTTTGTTGCCCACATGAAGATGCTTCTGATGAAGACAGACGACTGACTGGGCTTTTGAGGGCCAAATTGAGAGCCGATCATGAACGGATTTTGTCTGATGAAGGATTGATTGCAGATTTTGCTGGATATATCTTTGAGCGGATTAAAGGCATCACTCCACAACAACTTCATGAGAGCGCGTCTCTGCATGAGTCGCCGGGAGATCTGCGCCGACCTGTATCGCCGATCACATCAGACAATAATACAGCGAGTGAGGCTACCGGAGAAGCCGACGTCCAAAATCAGACAGTTGCTGCCGGAGAAGTCGAAAACAACCACGTTCAACCGGAGCAAGATCCTGATTCTGATTACGTGGAAGTCGTCCAACCCACTAGACCAAACATTGTCGCTGATGAAGCCAACGACCAAACATTCACAGTCCCTGTTTCTGATACCGTTGAAGTCGGCCAAACCACTTATCCCAACGACTTAGTGATGTCTATTGTTGGACAAATTTCAGCAGATGAAGCCAGTGTCCTAGAACCGACAATCCCTGCCAGAGAAGTCGAAGAAAACCTTGACCTATCGCCAACAGTTGATACCGGGATGGTAGCTGATGTGGCCAGTGTCGTCGCCTCGACAACCGCTGCAGTTGATCACTTGGCGGCAGTTGATCACGCAGAAAGTGTTCAATCAACTGCAATCAAAGACGCGTGCGAAAATGTTGGTAGGCCAATTGTTTCTCCCCGTACGCTGAGAACTCGTAAGCCTGAAGCGGCGAAAAATGTTCCCCAAACTCACGGTAAGACACCACTTTCTCCCAGTGAAGGACTTGAAGCCGTTGTAAAAGCATATCGGTCGTTTTTGAGATCATCCAAACGGACCAAATCTTCTGTCGATTGTGTAAATTTCCGTGGCACGCAAATTACCGTGAAACGGAAAACATTTCTTGACATTGAAAACGTGAATTGGGACTTCGACGGGGAGGTAACCATTGTAAATTTAAGGTATATAGTAGTATAATTCGGAAATAAAGTTTATATACTTACCAACTAGTATTTTTATATCAGGTGATGACTACCTTCTGCAGTTACGTGGAGTTAAAAATGGAAAAGGAAAAGTGGCCTACGGAATCCTTCGTAATTTTACCCCCAAACTATTTTGTAAGTTTTCACAGACTCCGTGGTATGAACTCAATAAAATCTAGCTCACTTATGACCTTATATATTTTCGTTGCACTTTTTCAGTTTTGCTTCAAACATGCTTACAGCTCATTGAACAATCCAAATTGGAAACTCCCAGTCAGTTTATATGACGATTTCGAATGGTTCAGATTTTCCCACGTAAGTACTACAATCATATACCCTAAATCACAAACTCTGAACACTAATTAAGCACTCATGATATCGTTTACTTATTTTATGTGAAGGCCGTCATGGTTTGTCATCTTCCGGGACATTGGGTCGTAGTTCGAATTTGTTTTGATGATTGGACTGTCGAGCTGTATGACTCGTTAGCTCATAACTATGAGCCTGGTGTGAACCCTCGCGCCCCTGAGTTCGAGTGTTTGTTGAAGGTCTTACCTCGAATGTTGGAGAAAACAGGTTACTGGGAAAGAAAAAGATTACCTGTGAAAACG
Organism: Euphrasia confusa; assembly: GCA_954870475.1. Lineage (NCBI taxonomy): Eukaryota > Viridiplantae > Streptophyta > Magnoliopsida > Lamiales > Orobanchaceae > Euphrasia > Euphrasia confusa. The sequence goes on along the minus strand of OX940956.1, from coordinate 36,893,756 downwards.
GAAGACTTCAAGCTCAAGGTCATGGCAGCCGAAGAACAATTTGCCCAAGATAACAACCACTCTTGCGGTCCTTTCTGCACAATGTATTTGGAACGATTGCTCATCGACCCATCATTGTATCGTAACGCGGACGACATCGATATCAAAGCTGTCAGAAAAAACATAGCACTGAAGATATTTTGGATGTCCTGCAAAGACATTGAACTCCCTTTTTGATTAAGGGATGGATAACAGTTGGTTTCGTTTTGGTTTGCAAGAGAGTAAACTTTTCATATTGTATGTCGTTGTATGTATAAACGTGTGTTTATCACCGTGTGGTTGATCAGCGCCGTGTGCAAAACTATCAATGTCTGTATCTAAAAAAAAAAATTGTTGATAACCGTGTGCACTTACGGTCTTGTACCAGCACGAACCGTAAGGTACCAACGACGACGGTTATTGTATTTGAATTTAAAGACGTCTTCACTCTCACACGGTGATCTCACGAGACGTCACCGTGATACAACACCGTGTGGTTATCAAATCCATTCTAAAAATATTAGAAATTGAACGAGTTCTTTTTTTAGATGGCGTATTTTCGTTTCTAGGATTGGGGCGGGTTAAGCCGATGCACGTGTACTTATTAAATATTAGTGGTGTCAGTTATCAGGACAGCTTTTGCAGGCGGGTATTCATCTTTTATTCTTTTATTTAAAATTCAAATTAAAACATCGGAAAATAAATGAGAGGGGGAAGCCGTTTTACGCACGGCTCAGTAAAACGTATATTGTGCACGGTGACACATGGTCATCAATACATCTACACCGTGGCTTGTTCAACCCGCAAAAAAACGATCGTCAATCGTTTGGATACACTTTTAAGGCGTCGTTACCATCAACGGGGTCATGTTTCAGGCAGTGACACGTATGGTATTTGAAATTAAAGACGTACGATGCGATTTGCATTAGTGCATGTCTCAAATTCAAGAGATGTGTAGTTCATTGGTAACAATTTACTCTCAAGTATGATCATATTGCACATGGTATGTCAAATTTAATCGTTTGATGGACTATTGTAGATTTTTTAGGTTCAATATAATCATTTCCATAGGAAACTAACTTTGCTTAGGCATTTAGCCAAAAAGATTATTGCGATTGTGCAAGAATCACACGAAAACGTGAGTGTTCATGCTCACACGGTGATCTCACAAGACGTCACCGTGGTACAACACCGTGTGGTTATCAAATCAATTTTAAACATTTTTGAAATTGGACGAGTTCTTTTTTTAGATGACGTATTTTCGTATTGGAGCGGGATAACCGATGCACGCGAAATATTAGTGGTGTCAGTTATCAGGACAGCTTTTGCAGGCCGGTATAGTCATCCTTTATTCTTTTGTTTCGCACGGTCATTTAGTTTCACGGTTGTATCTGCACGGCGTTACATGGTCATCAATACATCTACACCGTGGCTTGTTCAACCCGCAAAAAAACGATCGTCAATCGTTTGTATACACTTTTAAGGCGTCGTTACCATCAACGGGGTCATGTTTCAGGCAGTGAGACGTATGGTATTTGAAATTAAAGACGTACGATGCGATTTGCATTAGTGCATGTCTCAAATTCAAGAGATGTGTAGTTCATTGGTAACAATTTACTCTCAAGTGTGATCATATTGCACATGGTATTGTGGAATTTAATCGTTTGATGGATTATTGTGGAATTTTTTAGATTCAATATAATCATGTCCATAGGAAATTAACTTTTATTAAGCATTTTGCCAAAAAGATTATCGCGATTGTGCAAGAATCACGTGAAAACGTCATTGTTCATGCTCACACGGTAATGTCGTGAGACGTCACCGTGATACAGTACCGTGCGACGGTCAAATCAATGTAAGTATGTAAACAGATACTTACGTGGCACGGTTTTGTCAGTGAACAGAACAGCTTTTGAAGCCGCAGGTTTATTCAACCTTTTTATTCATCTTTTAATATTTAATAAATTAAATTACCGGGATTCCCAAAAACAAAAAAAAAAAAAAAAAAAAAGGGAGGACGGTTGCCTTTTGCCATGGTTCAATCACCCGACCCTTGGCGCACGGTAATATCTTCAAACGCTAAAGTCACACGGTTACTCGTGCACGGTGGGAGAAGGTCGAAATATATTAACAAAGAAAAACAAGCACTAGTACAGTATTATAACGTAGATTACGTAGTGTAGTAGCTACGAAACCAGAAAAACATACTTTAAAAGCAAAAATAAAAACATACTATTCATAAACAAAACGCAGAAAGAAACATTCTTTGCATTCATGGTTCATCATCCTCGCCATCTGCGTCATCGCCTTCATCAGTCGTTTCGTCCTTATCGTCTGCTTCATCGTCCATATCGTCCTCATCGTCCGATAGCTCCACCACTTCCACCACCTTCTCAAACAGGATCTCTTCTACAACCTTAGATATGGTCGGCAGAAGGGGGTCTCCAGGGGCATTAGGATCGGAAAAGTTCCGAAACTCGAGACCATCTTTATTGTAGACATTGACAAAGAAAGGACCCAATTTCTTGGCGTAGTGAAAAACCAAAAAATAACCGAATTTAAGATGATGAGCCGTGCAGAAATCGGTCCAGCCACGATGAAAGCACACGTAACCGTTGACCCAAGAGATTTCCACGGACCACGGGGCACGAGCGATTACAAATGAGGCGAGTGTCTCACAATCTCCAAGCAAAGTAGCCCTGCCTGCCAGATACTCATGTTCATGAGCAAAATCACAAGGTAAACGACAAACTTCACGGAAATCATCGGTGTTCAGAACTTTGAAGAATCTACAAATCGGGATTGGGGTGGCCATTGAATATGAAATTTGATTTTATAAAAATTAGGATTTTCAGCGTGGTACGGTGCTTATGTATACACGCCAAAAGTGGGTAGTTGAGGGGTTAATAAACTAATAAAGGTTTCACAATACACCGTGAGATACCAACGGCGTTGGTGGGTAAGGGTTTTTATCAAGGGTTATCAGTGTCACATTGACCGTCACGGTAACCGTTACACGGTGCGGAAATCCACTGTAATAAACCCACGGCGCAATGTGTTTAATGGGGGTGGTTGGGAATTGAGTGATTTCGTGAAACGATTTAAATCCGGCGACGATGTGACTCAGAACAGATACTCATCAATTCCCTGAATTGAATGGTCATATCATATCATATCTGGACCATCAATGAGCGTAGTTGGAAGTTGGGTTGGGTCGTGTCGTGAGACGATTGAAATCCGGCGGAGGATCAGAACAGATACTCATCATAAATTCTTTGAATTTCACGGTCATATCTAATTAATGGATATCGTGGTGGATGGGGGTTTAAGTTTTCTATGCCATATATGAACATACCACGGCTTACGCACCGTGGGATACCAACGACGACGGAGGATTAGGTTTTTTTTATGTCACCTATAAATTAATTAATTGCAATGTGTTTAATGGGCGTAGTTTAGAGGTCAGTCGTTTCGTGAGTCGATTGAAAGTAGGCGGGGGATCACTTTATTAGGTCAGAAAATTGAGCCTATAAATACGAACGAAAAAACCCTTTTTTTTTCTATACCCAATTTTTTCTCATGTTTTTTGCGTTTTTTTTCTTCTTATGGAGCGGTTTTCACCACACATCTTTCAAATTCATAGCTGCAGTCCGGTAACGAGATACTCGAGTTTCCAAAAGAAAACCTAACGAGGTACTCGAGTTTCCAAAACATCTCGAGTATCTTTGTTAGATACGGATCTTAGCAATGCCACTTTCTCCGTAGCGGTGAATCTGGCCATATGTTGAGATCATAACAGGCTATGATTGAGGCCAAAGAAAAAGAAGGTCTTCGAATTGCTTCCCATCCAGAGAGTAGATTCTGAGGCGGGTTGGATTTCTTTTTTTTTTCTTTGTTCAACCAAGTATGGTTCTGGGTTTAGGGTTTTGATCCATCAATTGTAATTCCCAATAGGGTTTTGATCAATCAATTGTAATTCTCAATAGGGTTTTGATCCATCAATTGTAATTCTCAATAGTGTTTTGATCCATCAATTGTAATAAAACTACTTTTGTTAAGTTTAAATTGTTTAATAATTTTTTTTTTTGGTTTCCCATTATTAATATTGTAATGAACACACTTCGACTGTATTTTCATTTATTTCACGGTGTATTCTAAAACGAGGAACTCACGTCGACACTGTTCTGTGTTTTATATCTCATTTATGAGCCTTCCACGGTGTTATAATCCTCCGTGCTCAAACCACAACGACACATTATGTTAAGGGTTTTACACCTAATACCGTAGCACGGTGTCACAATCCAACGAGGGAACCCCGCGACGACGCTGTTCTATTGGTTTAATTTCTCATTTATGAGCCTTCCACGATGTTACAATCCACCGTGTTCCAACCACGGCGATACATTAGGTTTTAGGGTTTTCTACATACCTAATACCGTAGCACGGTGTCACAATCCAACGAGGGAACCCCGCGGCGACGTTGTTCTATTGGTTTAATTTCTCATTTATGAGCCTTCCACGATGTTACAATCCACCGTGTTCCAACCACGGCGATACATTAGGTTTTAGGGTTTTCTACATACCTAATACCGTTGCACGGTGTTACAATCCACCGAGGGAAACCACGGCGACGCTGTTCCATGGGTTTTTTATTTCTCATTTATGAGCCTTCCACGGTATTACAATCCACCGTGTTACAACCACGGCTATACATTAGGTTTTAGGGTTTTCTACCTACCTCATACCGTTGCACGGTGTTACAATCCACCGAGGGAATCCACGGCGACACAGTTCTAGGGTTTTATTTATTTTCTTAATTAATTAATCGCAATGTGTTTAATGGGCGTGGTTGGGAGTTGAGTCGTTTAGTGCAACGATTGAAATCCGGCGGTGGGATGACTCAGAACAGAGACGCATCGATTCCCTGAATTGAATGGTCATATCATATTAATGGATTTGGAGCGTTGGATGGGGTGATTTACTATTAATTTTATTAATACGAGTAATTAATAAGCGTAGTTGGCAGTTTAATCGTTTCGTGGAACGATTGAAATCCGGGTGCTGGGATGACTTAAATTAGATCAGAATATTAAGCTTATAAATACAAACGGAAAAACTCCATTTTTTTTCACCCATTGATACTCCTTTTTGTTTGTTTTATAATGAAGTATCAGTTATCATCTCACAATTTTGAATTTCACAGATGCATTACTGTATCGAGATACTCGAGTTTCCAAAAGAAAACCATCATTAACCATCTTCTTATCTGCCAGCGGAAGAAATCCCTTTTCGATATATCCTGCCCAGACCCTCCTTTTTTGGCAGTCACTCTTCTTCCTAGGCAGCTCGATATGGGGATTGGTCGGGATCTCTTTCCGTTATGTCGTCCGACTTCGAATGGATTCCTAACGATTCCTGGTCTAGGCTCAAGCGGCTCAAGTACTAATCTTCCAATTGTATTGAGGGGAGATTTTCATGTTGTGAAGCTTTAATTTTATTTTCTTTTCACCGCCCAGTAGAGTTTCCTCAAGATGTTGCTACTTTTCGATTGATAGTGTTCAGGGTTTTGATCCATCAATTTTTCATAATAGGTTTTAGGGTTAGGGTTTATGGTTTTGAACCATCGATCTTTACTGTACTTTTTCCTTAATTTATTATTAAAATATTATAATATCACCGTCATTTATTAATCATGCTCACACGTTTCTCATTCGTATTGAAACCCAAATTCGATCGGGATCAACCAAATTCGTATTGAATACGGGTGTGTGTAACCGTGCATTGATATAAGGTGATATAGCTCCGTGATTTATTGCACGATTTAATAATATTTCACGGTGTATTTATTCTGTCGTCGTGAAATATCCACGATGACACAATACACCGTGATTTATCCACGACTACCCATTAGGTTTAAAGGTTTTCTACCTAATACAGTTGCACGGTGTTACAATCCACTGAGGGAACCCCACGGCGACACAGTTCTAGGGCTTTATTTATTTTCTTAATTTAATAATCGCAATGTGTTTAATGGAAGTGGTTGGGAGTTGATCTGTTTATGAGACGTTTCGTGCAACGATTGAAGTCCAGCGGTGGTATGACTCAGAACAGAGATGCATCAATTCCCTGAATTGAATGGTCATATCATATTAATGGATGATTTATAATTTTTTGTGTCGTTTTTCTAGGATTCTTTTTGTGTGAGTTGTGTCGTTTTGAGTCATTTATGTGTGTCATCCTCTTGGTTTTGGTGTGTTTTGATGTTTTGTATAGTGTGCAGGCTTGAGGACGTGATTAGAGCAAAAAGAACGAAAAAACGAGTCGAGACTAAAGAAAATGTCACACTAGAGACGTAGTGAGTCGCTAGGATGTAGCGCCTCTCTAGGCCCCTAGCAGCGCACTAAATCCTAGCATCCGAGAGGCAGTAGACGCTCTATCCTGAGATTGAAGACCTAGCGTCCTGCTAGGACCTAGCAGCTTGCTAGGGACCTGCTGGGCGCGAATTTGACCCGTTTGACCTCTTTTTGATAGAGAAACATTATATATACTTCTTAGAATATCAACCCCAGAGAGAGAGAGTTAGACCTAGACACTTTTAGATTATTTTTCAAGCACGTTTTTCATACTTTGGGGATCGGAAACTCGGATCGAGACTTTGATTTTGTAATCGTTCATCTTGGATTTTTTAATTAATCAAGTAAGTTTCTTCTTTTAATTGTTTGTTCTTTATTTTATATTCGCTTTGATTAATTGTTCTTCATCTTAAATTTGCATAATCATGAATTCCTTAAACTATAGTTGCATCGTAATTACATCCATGAGTAGCTAAATCATCAACTAGGGTTAGGGTGAATTGATTCTCATCTAGAATTTGAATTTTGGTTTTGCACGAAAGGTGTTCGATTAAATGCCCAATTGAATTTCAACCGCGTTTGAGGCTTAGGAGCAATTACGTGCTTGGGTTTAATCGAACTCCATTCGAACCAACCGGTAACGGACGTTCTTGTGTGACTTTTGAAAACTCGAATTCAATTTCAAAGTTGAGAATTGAGGATCCCGACCTCTAGTCCTTTTCTTTTATTTGAAACTCATTATTATTTTTTGCTTGCTTTATTTTATGTGCTTTTACTTTGATAAAATAGAACTTAGTTTAAAAACAAAAACCAAACCAACAATGCATTATGCTATAAACTTCTCTTCTTTTTCTTTTGCGAACACATAAACACATATACTAAGCCGATAGTAGTGTTCCTCGTGAGATCGACTCGGGCAAGTTGCTACGGCAATTAGTTCGGTTATTTTTATTTGATTTTTGACGCACTACAACGTCTTGTCAATGGATATGGAGCGTTGGATGGGGTGATTTACTATTAATTTTATTATTAATACGAGTAATTAATAAGCGTAGTTGGCAGTTGAATCGTTTCGTAGAACGATTGAAATCCGGGTGGTTGGATGACTTAAATTAGATCCCAATATTAAGCCTATAAATACGATTAGTTGCATTACTGTATCGAGATACACGAGCCTCAAAATAAAACCATCATTTGCCTGGATCATTTTCCCCAAGATACTCGAGTTTCCAAAACCTACGTAGTATTTGTCTGTTACCTTCTTCACATATAATTCGGAGTGCATGTAGCCTAAGCTCCTTAGGCTACAGCCTACATGGATCAGTTATCACCTCACTTTTTCGAATTTCACAGTTGCATTACTGTATCGAGTGGTATTGGTCAGTAACCTTCTTTGCATTTCTGTTGAAAACCTGACGAGATACACGAGTTTCCAAAACCTCCGTATATATATCGGTCACCTTCTTCACATTCGATTCGGAGTGTGCATGTAGCCTAATCTCCTTGTCTCCGTTGAAATCACCAGTCTGGTCGAGTCTCAAAAACCTTTGTTGCTGACCAGATGTCCAAAGAGGAGATTCACTGATGTGATGTTATTTTTTTTTTTCATTCAGCTTTTTTGTATACCGCTGACCGATAGTGTTTAGGGTTTAGAGTTTTGATCCGTCAATTTTTCTCAAGTTTTAGGGTTTATCTTTTTGAGATTCTCGTTCAAATTTATCACACAGTCGCTTTTAATTATCGTGTATGGTACTACGGTGTCCATTTATTGTGTCTGGTCTCACGGCGTATGATTATCATTTTGTCTTACGGTATTCATGGATGATCACACGCCGTGCGATTATCGTGGATTAGCTCACGATGTCCACTTATCGTATATGGTTTCACGGTGTAAATTTATTGTGGGTGTTCACACGGTGTGTATTTATCGTTAATAAACTCACGGCGTAGGATTATCATGGTTGGGATCACGGTGTCCAGTTATCGTGTATTTTTTCACGGTGTCTATTTATCGTTATTGAACTCACTGCGTACGATTATCGTGAATGGTGTCACGTTGTCTTAGTATCGTATATTGTATCACGGTGTCCATTTATCGAGATTTGTCTCATGGCGTGCGACTATTGTGGATGAGCACACGGTGTCCAGTTATCATGTACTGTCTCACGGCGTGCGATTATCGTGGATTTTCTCACGGTGTCCAGTTATGATGTACTTCTCACGGCTTTGGATTATCGTGGATGGTCTCACGGTGTCCATTTATCGTGGATGATCTCACGGTGTCCATTTATCGTGGATGGTCTCACGGTGTCCATTTATCGTGGATGGTCTCACGGTGTCTATTCATCGTGGATGAACTCACGGCGTACGATAATCGTGAATGAAGTCACGGTGTCTTATTATCGTGCATAGTCTAACGGCGTACTTTAACCGTGGATGGTCTGAAATTGTATTGGAGTTTTATTATTAATTTTTAAAACAGAAATTCTATTTAAATTACATATTCAATTTATATTCATTTGTTAAACAGCGAGGGCAGTGTAGACTTTTCCAAGCCAATTGCCTAATAAACTTCTACTTTTATGGACAGGGCCTCAGAACTTATTTATTTTATGAGGTGGTCCTGAATCCGGTATTCCCACTTATAATATTTAAGTTTTTTAGAGCATAGCCGAATGGTAAGGTCTGTGGTGATGTTAGTGTAATTCTCCGGCTACGCAGAGTTCGAATCTCGAATATGACAAATTTTTCATTGAAATATTATGAAGTTATTCTTGAGATGAGACCTATTGGCTCACTTCCACATGTGTCTGCTACTCGGGCATATATCTCGATTTACATTCTACCGATCGAGGAGCCTATGCATTTCTCGAGTGTCAAGCATACAATAAATACTTAAAATTGTTGAGGGAAAAATCAAAATAAATGAAATCTCAGATATGACAAATTTTTCATTGAAATATTATGAAGTTAGTCCTGGGATGAAACCTATTGACTCTTCTCCACATGTGCTGTTACTCGAGCACATCTTTGCGAGAGGAGTTTCTCGTCTCTGCAATCCTCAAGTGTCAATATCAAACAAATACCTAAACCGGTGTGGGAAAATCAAAATAAATATAAAATAAAAATTATAAAACTAAAAAATAAATAGAAATATTAAAAAAAATTAATTGGTGAAAATGAAGGAGATGAGATGACACGCAATTATATGAATATAACGTACATTAACCTTCAAAAGAAATTTTACAAAACTGAATTAAGGATAAACTAAAAATTAAAAAAAAAATCTAGTACATAATTAATACATCGACAATTTGATTTTGGAATCTGTGAAAAATCGTAATTAATACATAAAATTAAAAAAATCGAGGAAAAAATATAAATGAATAGAAGAACGTATGTATGTATGTAAATCGATTCAATTTTAAGAAAAATAAAAAAGGACATAAAAAGCAATTTATAGCAAGAGAAAATAATTTACCTAAAAAATTTAATTAATTTTTTTTAACTCCGGTGGATTAATTAAAATTAAATTAATATTAATGGAATATAAAAGAATTTTGAAAAGAGAAATAGAAAAATATATATTTAAGATAATAATTAATTATTTTTACCAAAAATATATAATTTAAATTTATTATTTATAATTTATATATAATTTAAATATGCTTAATAATATTACTATTTATAATATATAATTTTTTTATTTATAATTTATAGTGTAAACACAATATTATTATTAATTTTCTATTGATCCACGAGGTAGAAGTAGACCAGGAATTATATATCTATAGATATATATAACTAATCTAATAAGTAGCAATACACTTTTATAATACACTAATAAACATTATATTACATTAAGGACCTGTTCATTTTATTATTTTTAATATTTTTAATATTTTTAATATTTTTATTATATTTTTAATATTTTTAATAAATCAATTAATAAATTAATTACTAAATCAGTATTTTAATATTAAAAATAATAATTAAATTTATTTCTTATAATTATATCCATAAAAAAAAATTGGTTTGATAAGTACTGTTGGAGTAGTAATTTTTTGCTGTATTTAAATTCTACACTACTAGTACGTTTTATTAAGTGAGTCAAGTGACCTAATTTTTTTTTCTTAAAAATAGGTATATATAATAAAAAAATAAAAATAAAAAATAGGTATTCGTACAAAGGCAAATCTCTTCCAAAACCACTTCATCCGTTCAACCCAGCCCACACTCGGACCCCTCTTTCTCTCTCTCAGCAATGGCGGCTCCTCCTATCCTCAGATCCTCGTTCCTCTCGACCCCGACCCTCCCTCAAAACAACCCCACTGTCCGACTCACCCCTCACATCCCCTTCACCATCCGCGCCACCGCCACATCCTCCGATTCCCCTCACTCCGCCGCCGCCCCGCTCAAGCACCGCCGCCCCGCGGAGGAGAACATCCGCGAGGAGGCCCGCCGACACGTGTCCTCCCACAACTTCTCCGCCAAGTACGTCCCTTTCAACGCCGAGCCCACCTCCACCGAGTCCTACTCCCTCGACGAGATCGTCTACCGCAGCCGCTCCGGCGGACTCCTCGATGTCCAGCACGACATGGACGCCCTCAAGAAATTCGACGGCGAGTACTGGCGCGCCCTCTTCGACTCGCGCGTCGGCAAGACCACCTGGCCCTACGGCTCCGGCGTCTGGTCCAAAAAGGAGTGGGTCCTCCCCGAGATCGACAGCGACGACATCGTCAGCGCCTTCGAGGGAAACTCCAACCTTTTCTGGGCTGAGCGTTTCGGCAAACAGTTTCTGGGCATGAACGATCTATGGGTGAAACACTGCGGAATCAGCCACACGGGCAGTTTCAAGGATCTGGGCATGACCGTCCTCGTCAGCCAGGTCAACAGGCTCCGTAAATTGAACCGCCCCGTCGTCGGCGTGGGCTGCGCCTCCACCGGAGACACATCCGCCGCCCTCTCCGCCTACTGCGCATCCGCCGGAATCCCCTCCATCGTTTTCCTCCCGGCCAACAAGATCTCACTAGCCCAGCTGGTCCAGCCCATCGCAAACGGAGCCTTCGTCTTGAGCATCGACACCGATTTCGACGGGTGTATGCAGTTGATCCGCGAGGTCACTTCCGAGCTTCCTATCTACTTAGCTAACTCCCTAAACAGCTTGAGATTGGAAGGGCAGAAAACAGCCGCCATCGAAATATTGCAGCAGTTCGATTGGCAGGTGCCCGACTGGGTCATTATCCCCGGTGGCAACCTCGGTAATATCTACGCCTTCTACAAAGGCTTCTCCATGTGTAAAGAGCTCGGGCTCGTTGATAAGATCCCGAGGCTCGTCTGTGCCCAGGCAGCTAATGCTAATCCGCTCTATTTGCACTATAAATCTGGTTGGAAGGAATTTAAGTCGGTTAAGGCCGGGACGACTTTTGCTTCTGCTATTCAGATTGGTGATCCGGTTTCTATAGACAGGGCAGTTAAAGCTTTGCAAAACTCTAATGGGATTGTTGAGGAGGCTACTGAGGAGGAGTTGATGGATGCTATGGCTCAGGCCGACTCTACGGGGATGTTTATTTGCCCTCACACTGGTGTGGCTTTAACTGCATTGTTTAAGCTGAGGAAGAGTGGGATTATCGGGCCCACGGATAGGACTGTGGTGGTGAGTACAGCCCACGGGCTGAAATTTTCGCAGTCGAAGATTGAGTATCACTCTAAGGAGATTAAAGACATGGCTTGCAGATTTGCCAACCCACCGGTGCAAGTTAGGGCTGATTTTGGGTCGGTTATGGATGTGCTGAAGAAGTATCTGCTGAGCAAGGATTCTTAGAAGGGGTTTGTGTGAGTGTTATTATGTTCTGAACATTCTTACTCTAAAGCAAGCAAAACAGGTTAGCTGTGGTAGTTGCGGTTCTTTTTTTTAACTACTTATTATGTGTTTTAAGTGAAGTGTACCTGGAGTTGGATTTTGACTTTGAGGAGTTGTACCGTCGCAACGGTGTGATGGAAATTTTCGTTTGTTTTAATAAATTAAGCTTCTGGATTAATATGTTGGTTTGAGCTTTTAACCTTATTTTTGGGCAGGAAATGTTTTTATTGTTTACAGTGTTTTATTATTTTATTTTAGTAACTGCAGTTTCTTTGGTATCATATTACTGACCTTTTATTGGAATTGATCACCGGAACTTGGGCTTGCAACTTGGACTTGCTAATAAGTGATGCCTCAATTCCAGAAACCGAACAGCTTATAGCTAGTAGTGATAGGAGTATTCACTAAATTGTTTCCGGACACTTTTGTTTAGTGTGCATATTATATAGTTTCATTATGCCTAAACAGTTCTGCAGATCTAACCCAGTCCCGTCCCCAATGGCCGGTTAGGACCTAGAGGTCATCCCATCTTATCAAAGTTCTTTACTTGAGTCCTTATGTTGCAAATTTCACATTTTCAGTTTGGTTTGTGAGATTACGTAAGATGATTAACCTCTAGGAACGGAGGTATTTGATTCTGAAGTTTAGTTAAGTTCTTTACGAATGGATTCAGATTTTCGACGATGTGTTCCCGTGTTTGTTTGACTTTGCAAGAAGTCCTACAATCATGGAAAGCGACAAATGAAAACTTTTGCGGTTCTTTGCCATTTGCTTTCCCCAAACAGGACAACCTTTTTCTTCACATCATTGTTATATAGAAAGAAGGTTTTCACCTCTTCCCAATCCCATGCTTCAATACTCCATATGTCATCCATTGTGATTAAACACCTGCTACCAAATAAGCTCTTATACAGTTTATCTCCTAGTTCTTGTTTGTTTGTTTTGGTAACGTTTTCCCTGCTCCATATTACGTACAGACAAAGAACTTCTAAAAGAACTCCCTTTGAATTATACCCTTGAGAAATTGTAGCCCGACGATAGAACTTCTAAAAGAACTCCTTCTGAATTATACCCTATACACTTTTACCAAGTGTAGTCTTACCGATGACACCCATGCCTACAATAGGGATGATCAGGCGATTGGGTTGCTATATACTCAGCTTATCCATGACTTCAGTCGAGACATCTTCTAAACCCACCACGCTCGTTGAAGAAGGATGTTTTAAAGAACCACCAGGCATTGAGTAATTTATGTGCAGCTGATCCTGTTGAGTTCCCATCTTCTCTTTAATCACCATTGCCTCTTTCATGATCAAATCCAAGTCTTGTATAAACTTCTGTAGGCCTTGATACAAGTTAATGGAATTGATCTTCCCCAGAGTTAGAATTTGATCGACTATATGAGATTCTATTATGTCCTCTGCCACATAAGCTGCATAAGCTATGCGACTTTCCAAGGTATCTCCATCTTCACTGCTACCACAGTTATAAATATTGGAATGTCATTCAAGAAATTGCAAGAAAGTAAGCTTCTTGGTTAGAGATTTGATAGTTTCGATGATATGCATCACAGAAACTAGAGCTGCATAAGCTGCCATGTGTGATGTATCTCTCTATTATTTTTTTCAAAACAATTATGCATCCTGCACTGCACAGTATAGTTAGAACTGAAAAACCCCATTTGTTTAGAGACTATGGAGAAGAACAATGTGATGAGATGCTTATGATAAAGCCTTATATATGCTCTGTCTACAGCTTAGCCTCCATGATTGGAAGAGCTTCACATTTATTATTGCCGGGAAAAGTGCATGGGCGACCAATCGCTTGGATTTGATAGACTATATGGGACCAGATTATATCCTCTGCTGCCTAAGTTTCATTAGTGCTGAGTCTTCAATGGAATACATAACCTTGTAGGTATTTTACAGGACATAAGTTTTACAAATGACTGAAATGAGAGATACATGTTGTTCCTTGCTAACAGAAATCGGAGGAGGTCGAGGATGATAATAGATTGGTCGGATAATATGAATCAGATAAGCTATCATCGACCTCTGACTCCTAATCGAGTAGTATATATAATATATTTTTTAAGTTGCAGAATTACAAACGTTTGATGTTATGACAATAAATATAAAAGTTCAAAGTACTATTTATTTATTTTCAGTTTTAATTTAAATAAAAATAGGCTATAAATTAACTTTATATATAAATAATAATAAAAAAATCATTTTCTTTGAGTGAACTGTGTTGGGCCAGGACCCGGGCCGAGCCCAGACAGGCCCACGTCTCTTTTCTTCATGGAATGGATTTTATCCAGCTTCAATTTGGCCCGGAAATTGGTGATGAAGCTCTCAGCTTTCGTGTCCACGTCTGGGCTCGCGCAGAACAACGGCGGCGAAAGATGAAAATACGACGCCGCAGCTCCGGCACCCACGGAGGACGGCGTGACGTCAGATTCCCCTTCATCGGTGTCGGTGATGCTGTTGACCCTGACGTAATCGCCTTGCACTACGAACTTCCACGCCGGGCTTTTGTAGAACGCGGCTAGAGGCGGCGGCGGCGGCGGAGGTGGGATGCGATTCAGCGGGGACTCGCCGCCGCTGTTCGAGATCTCCTCTAATTTGTCGAAAGTGGCCACCTTGATCGGTTTTGGCGGGTTTTGGGTCGGCGGTGGCGCTGCGTGGAAGGTGGTGGATTCTGGTTCGCGCGGCGTCGGCGCCGGCGGAAACGGTGTCTGTGGTTCGAGTGTGACCGTTATGGTTCTCCTTCGATTGTGCTTCTTAGATGAGAACAGATTCTGGAAAGGGGGCGGCGGCGGTACTTGGAAGCTCAGAGGAGAATCCGAATCATCAACGCTCTTTTGCCTTTGTTTTCTCTTCTTTTTGTTGTACAGAGAATTCAAGAAATCTTTTGTTGAGCTCCCCGTGGTCTCGGCTCTTTTCCTGTTAGTACTTCTTTGCCGAGGCGGTGATGGCGGAGAAGGAGCAGCTTGCGGCGGCGTTGAAATCGGATCTTTCAACTCCATATCTTTGATCCTTCTTCTATTCAATCTTTCCTTTTTCCGACCCATTGGGGGTTCGAAATCATTGTTTAGCTTTGTGCTCGATCTATGGCTCCCTGTTGCCGCACTTTCACTCTTACCCATCTTCAATTTTTCTTCGACAACTCCCTTCGATTTACTTATCAGTGTTTCGACAATGACCGTCTTATTTTGCAGTGGTGCTCTCAGATTCTCAACCCCTTCTAAGCTCCGGTGGCGGCGATGGTGGGTCTTGCCCTGATCTGTATCCCGATCCTGACCCTGACCCGTATTCCGAATCCTACCCGAGTCAACACGGATATCGTCGTCGTAATATCTCCTCTGGTAATAATCTCCATAAGACCAATGGGTTGTTGTTGAAGCCTCGCGCAGGTCAGGGTATGAGCTGCTGTTTCTTGTCAAGATCGAATTTTTACGCTCCAATTTAGCCTGGTAATCCGAATCCTCATACCATTGGCTCGAATTCGGAAAATTTGATTTCGGCCCCTCGATTGGGTTGTCGTAACTGTATCTGTACCACCTGTTTGGGGTCGATGGTGTGGATGGCTTCTGGGATCCATTTTGCTTACTCGTGGAAGCTTGAAAATCATCGTAGTAGGAATTGTGTTTATCCTCGTTGTTCTTGTTTCTACTTAGAAACCCAAACACCACAGCTACTAAAACAAGGACTATGTTGAGAGAATCCCAACCCCTTTTAACACTGTTTGGCTTGATGATCTGAGCACTAAAAGAGATAGGCGATGTGGGCACTGCAAAAACCAAGAAAAGAAGAACAATTACCAGCAGGAGGAAAACTACTAAGGCGGTGGTGATGTGGCGGCGGCGGCCATTGGTGGTGCTGTGGACCCAGAAGGGTGTTGGGTCTTCTCCATCTCCATCTTCCATTGATGTTAAATGTTTGATTGGAGGAGACGATTTGAATCGATTAAGGTTATGTTATGGAATGAATGAGATTTGTGTAGTGAAAAGATGAAGATGGAGTTGTTGGATTTGTTAATTTATAGATAGGAGTATTTGTTTTAGTTTATCCCGGCCAAATTAAATAATGTAGAATAGTTTAATTTGAAAGGTGGCATAAGTGTAGTTTTGTTCAAGGAAAACTGGCAATTCGCATGAATGTATATTGTTGTTGTATATATATCTGATTTACTGTGATTGCGAGAATGACAGCACGATAAAAGGACGCGTTTGCCACTTAAAAAAAGATGCATCAAGCGTGTGTTTACATCATGCCAACGATTAAGGTTACGATTAATAACGGATCGATCGATTGATAGCTTTATTTCCAATAATCGATGGATAGATTGCGTTTGTCATTCGTTTAGAGTAAACCCAACAATGAATCGATATTTCTTAACCTTAGCTTAAAGCTTCATGAATCATGAACTTCTAGCTTGTAGAACCAAATTTTAATCAAGAATCAAGGCTTGTGAAGTCAATGTATAGTTAAACTTAATTAAATTATTATTTATTTTGATATAAGCAAAAATAAAATTTTGAATCGTGAGGTTGCGTGTTGAGTATATCATACTACTATGTTGCGGATTATTTTGTTACGACATTGATTAATAGGACACGGCTTTTCATCTCCGTTTTTTCAACAAACTTAGCTTAAAAGAAAATGCCATATGTGTGACCCTTTTTTTCTTCAACAAAATGAAGGGTCTCGGGCCCTCACGAGAAAAATATATTGTACAGTATATATTGCACTTTCTTTAATGGAACTGCAAATTTTATTATTTTTATTTTGATGAGTAATTTATGTTTTTTTCTAAATAATAAAATTTGAAATGTCATTTTACTATTAATTAATTTAGTTATAAATTATTTTATTTATTTATAAAATAAAAAATTCTATCATAATATCATATTATTATTTCTTTTAAAGTTTGCGGAAAAAAATGACAATAAAATGTCTCTTTTATTCTTTAAATGTAGCACATGCTAAAAAACACATTGCACATTTATACTATAAACGGAAAAATACATTATTATTTGTACAAAATGAGTTAGGAATGCTATGATATTCCCTTTCACAAAAATTTCATCTTAAATAATTTTCACAAAAATTTCATCTTAAATAAATGTTTCAATTACATCGACATTATATTTTTTTAATTTATAGAATTACCCATTTACTTAATTTTTATCATTAATCAACAATTACCCTCAAAACCAAATTAAATGATAGAAATAATTTTATATATTATTTATTTTTACCATTAATAATATAGTATTTTTTATTTTCAATTACATATTAATATATTATATCATTTTTAAAATAAAAAATTATTAAGTCAACTGTTTTATTTTGTACTAAATTATTACAAGTTTGATCTCTATTTATAAAAAAATAATAAAATAAGAATTATTGAATTTTTATTTTATTTTTTAAGTAGTATTTAAAAAATATATAATATTTTCAATACGTAAGTATATAAAATATATTGATATCATTATTATTTTAATATTAAAATTGAGAGAAATTCGAAAATTCGGTGTTGTCTTCTTACATTTAATACTACTCTATTTTAATAAAAAAAAAATATATAATTCAAAGATATATGATATTATTTATACGTTTATTTATAATAAAAACTTTTCAAATATAATTAATCTAATAATTATAAATTATATTCTAAAATTTTAAAATATTATATTATAAAATGTAATAGAAGTAACCTTATTACTATAAAATATAAAATTTAAAATATTAATTTATTGAATAATTATTATATTAAATAATTAAGTTACATTATTAAATAATTTCATAAAAAATATTTATGATTAAATAATTAATTTTATTAGTTATTATTTATATGATACATGCATAAGACTATAAGAGCATCTTTTTGTTAGGAATTGCAAGGTAGAAGTTTGCCACATGTTCAAACCCAAAATAATAATAATAAAATTATTATTTTCATCATTAATTTATTAAATATTCATAATTTAAATAATAATTATAATATTAATTAATTCATTAAAAATATAATTATACATAATTTTTTAAATAAATAGTGTTTTGTTATTTCATATTATTCACAATTAAAATAAAAATAATTATTGTAAGCATGTAGTGAATTTCTCTTTTTTCGTTTTTTTGTGTTTTTGGTTTCCACAATTTGTTCGTTTCTTTCGTTTATCTTTTTCCTCGTCTCTCATATATATGAGCGATTTGGTTTCAATATTGTAACAATTGATATTAGAGACTTTGAGGTTTTTAAGCGTGGATATCACAACAATTGGTATTAGAGTATCTGAGTATTAAAATTATTCATTTTTGAATACTTATAAATTTTATAAGATTCTTTAAAATCTAAATTAATTTTTTTTATAAACTTTTAAAAATTGAATTGAATACATTAAGATTTTAAAATTTTTATAAACTCTCAATTGAATATACACCTTCTTTAAAATGATGCATCAACATTTGAAGTTTATTAGCCGGCTGGCACAAGCTATACCAATTCCTTTAACAACCTTGATGGTCATTATTTTCAAGATCAAGAATGATGTTTACAATAATAAATAGAATTCTCTTTGTTTTGTAAAAGTTGTCACAAATTTCTTTTTGAGTCGCTCATACTATTTGTTACAAAAAAAAGGAAACTATCATTACACTTTATACCTTTAAAACTACACAATATTGCCTTCAGACATAGCATAGTGATAAGACTTGTGATGATATAAGTGTAATTCTCCGACAAACTTCGAGTGAAACAAATTTTCATTCAAATATTATGAAGTTTGTCATTGGTAGGGTGAAATTTCTCTTCTCTCCTCCTTATAAAAAAAACTACACAGTATTTATAAAATATCATCACTTTTTTTACTCAACAAAAAATATTTTTTTCACTAAAAAAAGACCACAAAACTCTTTGACTTTAATTAATAATAATATAATAGTATTATTTTTTAACCTTTGTGCCCATACTAGTGTGACAACTAAGAGCAACCCCAATGGTTTTGCTAAAATGGCAAGCGCTATCTTCTATTTTGCCAAAAAATAGCAAGTGCCAATTGATATTTGCTAAATTGTACCCCAATGATTTAAATATAGCAAGAGCCATTTTATTAAATTAAATAATATTATGTTGCTTTTTGGTATGTAATTATATTAATTTTATAATTAAAAAATGGTGGTTGAATTTTGAATGGTTGAAATGAAGAATTGTGATGACATGGCACAAATGGCAAGAGCCATTTTTCCATGTATATTTGCTCAAATATACATGAAAATTTGGAAAGAGCCATTTTTTGGCAAGAGCCATTTCAACCATTGGGGTTGATTTTTTGAGCTTTTTGCCAAAAAATGGCAATGGCCCTTGCCATTTCACAACCATTGGGGTTGCCCTAATATAGGGCGGAGGGAGTATTTTTTTAAATCTTCATTTAATCATTTTAAATCGAATCGAGGAGAGTGCTTGCAAAGAAGTACGTTACGACTCGAAACCCTCACCCATCTCTCTCCATTGATGTATTGGCTTCTGTCGAGCTGTTGCGTACGTTTAATCGCCACACACGGTTAACCTTGGGTAGGTTTTCAATCCAACAAACTCTTATGAGATGCAATCCAAATCAATCTATATTTATTTGTTAAAAAATCATACTATTATATACTCTACTACTATAATTTACACTTTATTTATAAAATGAGACTAGTTTTGAATTAATAAGATACTTATATGCTCGTATTAATATTAATAATAATAATAATAATAATTAAAAAAAAAAACTATACTGCAAGTATAATAATTTTCAAAGAAAAGCCGAAATCAAGATTTAATCTTAAGCTTTCTTTGAGCTTTCAAATCCACAACAATTACTGAAACATTATCCTTGCTCCCTTTCTGAATGGCCAAGTTTGAAAGGTAGTCGGCCGCTGCTTGAGCTGCCGGGTCCACCCCTCGGCCCCTCTCCAGCAACGGTACGTTCTTTCTGTGCCATAATAAAATACGCTTTCGGGCCAAGTCGCACGCCTCCTCGTTCGACATCACATCCCAAAGCCCGTCACTAGCCAGCACTAAGCAGTCGTCCTCCCTAGTCCTAGCCACACACATCACTTCCGGTGTCGGTATAATCCATGGCTTCAAATACCTATCACCTGATTGATTATAAGTATGATCATGAGTTTATAATATTCATCAATAGAAAGCACAAAAATCGAACAAAAATATATGATCCAAGAACTAACTACTAACTAATATACTAACATTATTCATCTATATATATTTTCATTGACCTACCGATAGACCTTGACATTGCCAGCACACCGAACACACGATGTCCATTCCACTGTATGACCTTCCCACCAGACTCCTCGATCCTAGCATATTCATCCTCTCTACTCGGCTGAAGAAAATTACACTCTCAGTAAATTTATTTAACAAATTATAACCAATGCAGTAAAAATAACAGCTAGCCCGCTCTCACTTTATGATCGATCGATAATGGGACTGCCTCTTTACCGCGATAAAGGACCGCCCTCGAGTCCCCACAGTTTGCTACGATGATGTGGGACGAACAAACAACTGCAACAACTGCAGTGGACCCCACTGTTTCCGGGGCAACAGGCACAGAGCTCACTTTCCCAACAACCTCGTCGTCGACTTTTTCAAAGCAGCTGGTGAAGACGTTTTCCCACTGGGCCTGTCGAGGGTCGTCTCTTGCACTGCAAACTTCTTTTACGTCTTTTAACTCCTTTTCCAGGGCAAGATGGATACGGTCACGACAATAATCCGCAACCTACGAAAAAAGGAATTGAATGTTGCCAGAAATGTAACTAATTAACAACTTGGGATTCTAATTTAACTAAGTAAATAAATGAGAAAACAAAAAAGTTACCTTACAACAAAGAAATTTCAACTTTAGAACACCATATACATACCTGGGCCCCACCATGACCATCGTAAACCCCGAAAAAATGGGAAGACAGGTGACTCAAACTCCGACTTATCCCGTTTACTCCTTCATCGCCAATAAACATACTGATCGGAATCTTCATGAAATTAGGTACGGCCATAACCGCATCTTCCATCTCCGCCCTATGCCCGCATATCGAAACCGAACCCCAAAGTGGTAAGCAGTCCAATTCAAACACGCTCTTACCACTGCCTTTGCTCGTCAAATCCTTTTCGCCGGATAACTTAACGGCAACGACAGACGCCTTTATCGTGGGCCCGCTTGAACACTCTCCATTTGAAATATCCTCTGATATTTTCTGTTTTATGCTTCTTTCCTCCAAGCTTATTACTTTCGCGAGAATTTGACCATCTTCGGTGCCCTCGATCTCAACAGCAATCGGGAGGCTCGTCTCGGAAGTGGTATTTGGAGTGGGGTCCAACGGTACTAATTCAATACTTGACGAGAGGATTTCATCTTCTTTACTCACTCCTACTAACATGTCGGGTTTCCCTTTGTTTTCCATGATGCCGCTGATCATGATTTCCATGGGAGTTGGGATTGCGGAACTAACACTAACACACGCAGGACTATTTAAGACGTGTGCAGCATGTGGAGAAATCTCTTCCATCATTTGATTACTTTGCGGAAGCAATTGAAGAACAGAGAAAGTCGCACGCCCGTACACGAGGCATGTCGGGAAGAACTAAACAAAACGATATCACAGAATGATCAAGAGAACATTTTTTTCAAGTATAACTAAATCGGTTCGACAATAAAAGGAAAATGAGTAAGAAACGGCACATGGGTTTCAAGAATCAGATCTGGGCATCAACACAAGAAGATCCCATAAACAGAATACTCTGAAGACATTGAAATCTAGAGCTTATAAGTTCTCCTCCTGTAAAACAAGAATATTAATCCCTAAGACTACAAAATCTCATACCCACTAATCAGAAGCACTTGAGGTCGTCGAGATTTACAAGGAAAAAAGAAGATGGCAACTTTTTTGGCACATGGAACATGGGTTTCATGGATCTAAAGGCAACACTTACTATGGGTTTCTTTAATATCAAATAAAAACCTTCCCTTTTTTCTCCATAACAATCAAAGATTCATTCTTCAAGAATAAAATCTAGAAAGAAAGAAAAAAACAGAAAAAACAGCTGATATACAAGAACCAATTAGAGTGAAGTATGAGTAAAATAAAAACATGAAGTGAAGAGATGCTTACCAAGAACTGAATAGCTCACAAGGGTTCTTCACCCATGCCTTCTGGGGTTGAAAGAGAGAGAAATTGATGAAAGAAAATGGGTTGAAAGAAAGGGAGTAGTAGTACTTGAGAGAGGACACGTGTAGGCTCAATTATCCGACTCCAATCAATGCTTCTGAAACAGAAGGGAAATTGAAATTACTGTAAATACCTAATTAACAATAAAAAAATTGGTAGTGGGCATGGCGGTACAGGTCCCAAGAAGACCACGTGTCCTGACCTACAGAGCTATGTTTCCCAATGCTAGCTACCTACTTACTATGTGAGGAAATTACATGTATTTCCTTGTTGGCTTCAAGTAGATGAATTTCCATGAATGCTGTGCCTGTGAGGCTGTGACTCATCATCATTCATTAATGTGTCATAAAATTCCGGGTGGGTTGAGTAGAATTTTTCACTACTCGGCCTAAATTAGACCATTTCTATTAGACTATGTTTATTAGCAACCCAACACAATCCAAACTTTTAATAAAATATTATTTTATTTTACTTTTTCTTACACAATTTATAACAACAACCATTTTACAAATTTTCTAACTTTATCAACAACTCAACCCAATCTAAAATTATTTATTTATTTTAATTCATATAATAAATTTTCATTATATTTTTAAAAAATAATTATATTAATAGTAATATAAAAAATATTATTTGAAAATTAAAAAAAAAAGAATTTAAAACTTTGAAATAAAATTTATAAAAATAAAATTTTGTTTGTATACGAAACCATATAAATATTATACTCAATTTGTAGATAATTTAAAATTATGAATTTTAGAATTTTTTATTTTATTTTTAAATAAAATATAAATACATATATGTAGTATACAAGTTTTTATATACAAAATTAATTGAAATTAAATATAAGTTTTCAACAAATCTAGTGCTGACATGTGGCGTGATCTTTAGTGAACATGAATCGCTCCTGCAATTGGTTCGGCAAGTTTAGTTTTAATTTTTCTTTTTCTTTTAAAAAGATGATTTTGTCTTATTGATGATCGATTGGTGAAAATCACCAATAAAGATAGTCTTAAGAGCATTGGAATTAATGGTTTAGTTAACATGAATTACAATTTAGTTGATACTTATATATCATTTAATATTTGTACTTATCAATTTGTAATATAAGACACATCTTCAATTTGTGCCTAGTATCAATAATTTAATACTCAATTTTCTCTTTTATCAATTGTACTTACATTCTCAATAGTGTAAGAATTGTACATGCCATTAAAGATGCTCTAAAAATTATATAAAGACATGTGATGTGGGTGTAATTTCCCGACGACGCAGAGTTCGAATTTCGGGTGAGACAAATTTTCATTGAAATATTATGAAGGTTTGTCTTGGGTTCGACCTATTGGCTCTCTCGCACAAGTGTCTGCTACTCAGACACATTACTCGATTTACATCCTATCGGGTGAAGTGGAGTTTTTCGTCTATCCTTCTTATAAAAAAAATTATATAAAAACATATGATTATTAATCCGAGACAAAAGGAATATTTCATTCAACTCATTCAATACTCTATTCAACTCAATTCATTGAGTTCATTTCAAATTAATTTAATTCATTTCAAAATCTTGAAAAAATATATTGTACTCTTTTCGTCTAAAAATGATACTAACAAAAAAAATTTGGGAAAATACATATTTTATTTAAAAATTAAATAATTGTGAGTAAAATTTAAAATTTTAGTAATAAAATAATGATAAATTTGTAATTTAAAGTGAAAAAGTAATTAACATAAAATATTTGTTTTAATAGTGTGTATAATTAGTTAGAATAAAAAAAATTAATATGAATAATTTTTAGAATATATAATTTATTTTTAGAATATTATGATTTATTTATTTAATAATATTCAAGAAATGTATAATATGTATTAATATGTAGTAATTACATTAATTGATTGAAAAA
The DNA here is from genome assembly GCA_954870475.1 of Euphrasia confusa. NCBI lineage: Eukaryota > Viridiplantae > Streptophyta > Magnoliopsida > Lamiales > Orobanchaceae > Euphrasia > Euphrasia confusa. The sequence continues at coordinate 36,869,383 of OX940956.1, read as the reverse complement.
CATAGTGGCATAAATATAAATAAATGTTTATTGATATGAAAAAATAGTAAAAAAATAATTTGTATTTATATATTAATACTACTATTGTCCCAACTAATTATATACTCTTTTTTCATAATTTATAAATAAAATAAATAAAACAATTCATAATTAGTTGAAAAAATGTAGTACAATAGTACAATTTTATTTTTATTTTATATACTTATTTTTAAAATTTTATCTATATTTATTTTCTTTTTTAATTTAATAATATATTTATTTTCTTTACTTTCTATATATATATTCCCCGAATCTTTCGGAGAATCAAAACTCATTGCCTATTTTTTTCAAAACATATAAAGGTCGACCAAGAATCACTTTTTATACGTTGTTTTTGTTTTTGTCCAAATAATTTCCATTCATTAATTAAATCTATCAACCAGCGCGTATTACGTGCATGGACGGATGGCTGAGCCGCCCCTATAACGGCCAAGCAACAACCGGCCTCTTGCCGTGGAGCAGCCGCGCATAAGCCGCCACCGCCTCTCATATAGTACTAATCGATCGAGGAACGTCGACATACCAAGATAATACGACGAAAGTTCGTATTTATTATAAAATAAAAATGTCGAATAGCTACGAGCAAAAAGAAGGCGACGGCGGCGGAGATATTATTTCCGCGGCGGTGGCCATTGATAAAGACAAGAACAGCCAATTCGCGGTGAAATGGGCCATGGACAAATTACGGTTAAAGGACAAACAAATCATCCTCGTCCATGTCAGAAACCAAATTAGTATCGATTCAAGTACGCGTGTGTATATATATATATATATAATATTCTACGAATCATTAGTATAATTAATCATTTAATTAATCTTGTCGCGTCTTATGTTGTGCGTGCCTGCCTGCAGGGGATGTTCCTAAAGATGGTCGCGAACCTACAGCTGCTGAAACGCAGCAGTTATTTCTTCCTTACCGCAGTTTGTGTGCTCGAAAAGGGGTAATTAATTAACTACTTATGGATATGATATGATTATCATCCATACATATACATCGAAAATCGTAATTGATTGTAATGATCTAATTTTAGATACGCGCAAAGGAGGTGATTCTCCAACACTCTGATGTTGCCAAGGCGCTTGCCGAGTATATCAGCACCAAAGCAATCACTTCCATTGTCCTCGGCGCTTCAACCCGAGCTGCTATCTTAAGGTACATACATACATACATATGTCGAAACAAAAGTACGTACGTACGTAGTCGAAACACGACAATTAATAGTTTTACGCTTTCTTTCAGGGCATTCAAGAATGCAGATGTTCCGACTTCTTTGGGGAAATACGCGCCTGAATCTTGCTCCGTTTATGTGGTTTCAAAGGGCAAAGTGGTGAAGCTTAAATCTTCAAGCCAATCAGTCGACACTCCCAACAGTTCGTCGTCGTCATCAAGTTCCGTGATGCGGAGCGTGTTTTCGTCCGCTGACAATAATAAGAACAATAGTAGCAGCTCCAGCCAGTCAACAACGAATTTCGCCCAACTCAAGTAACTTAATCGAAATCGTCATCATCATATAGTTTAACTTAGTCGATCTCCTGTTTCATCATCTCTCATGTGTCGATTTACAGCCTCGACAGTTGGAAAAGCGCAGCCTCCGATGTATCATCATCATCGGACGGCACCAAAAGCAACATGCCGCCTCTCTACTCTGGGAACAGCAACAATAGCCGGGAAGAATACCACCATCAAACGCCTCAAAAGGAAAAGTCTTACGGCAGCAGCAATTACAGCTCGCCGCTCAAATCGGGGTCCAGCGAAGCTTCGTTCGGTCAAATTATGGCTAACAGGCAAGCGGAGAGGAAGAATATCTCATCTAACATACAACAGTCCATGAACAACACGAATCTCGAAGTGCGCACAAAAGTTGTTGGGCAGAGTAATTATTCCATGTCGGACTCCAGCGACCGCTCGGAGGCGACGAGCTTCCCTTCAGACGTGTCCTTTGAGGTCATGGACCCGTACCGGATTTCCGATTCCTCCAGGAGCTCCACCTCCTCACAAACAGCAGTATGTTTTCTTTTATTCGTTCTAAATTAAGCGAAACTTGAGAAGACTGAAGAAATTATATTACAGGAAATCGAGGACGAGCTGAGAAGACTGAAGCAAGAGCTGCAGCAAATCACGATGAAGTACAACGTCGCTAATCAAGAAGCTGCCACAACTACCAGAGACAATGTAACACAAAATCACTACAATACTCCTTTCTGTCCCACACCAATGATCACTACAATACTCTACAGGTGAGAGGCCTCGTCCAATTCAAACTAGACGTGGGGAGTAAACTCGGAGAAGCCAGGAACGCACACGAAGCCGCACTAGCCAGCGTCGAAAGGGAGAAGCTGATGTGCAAGGCCGCGGTCGAAGTGGCCCACAAAGCGCAGCGCATAGCGGAGCTTGAAACCGAGAAGAGAAAGATCGCGGAGAAGAGATACAAACAAGAGTCCGAAGAGAAGCACAAGGCCATCAACGCTCTGGCTCGGAGCGAGGTTCGCTACAGGAAGTACACGATGGCCGAAATCGAGGTCGCGACGGATTACTTCCTGGCCGCAAACAAGATAGGCGAAGGCGGGTACGGCCCCGTTTTCAAAGCCACGCTCGACCACACGCCCGTCGCCATCAAGGTCCTGCGTCCCGACATCTCCCAAGGCGAGAAGCAGTTCCAGAACGAGGTACATAATTCGATGATCAGCAGAATTTATATGTCTAGTCGTCAAACTTCTCTAATAAACGTTTCAGGTGGAGGTGTTGAGCCTAATGAGGCATCCTCACATGGTGGTCCTACTCGGGGCCTGCCCCGAGTACGGAAGCCTCGTCTACGAGTACATGGAGAACGGGAGCTTGGAGGACAGGCTCTACTGCAAGGGCGGCACGCCGCCCTTGCCGTGGGCGGCGCGTTTCCGAATCGCGGCGGAAATTGCGACGGCTCTCAACTTCCTCCACCGCACGAAGCCGGAGCCGCTCGTCCACCGCGACCTGAAGCCGGCGAACATCCTCCTCGACAGGAACTACGTCAGCAAGATCAGCGACGTCGGGCTGTGCCGGCTCGTCCCGCCGTCGGCCGCCGACACCATCACGCAGTGCCACGTGACGGCGGCGGCGGGCACGTTCTGCTACATAGATCCCGAGTACCAACAGACGGGGATGCTGGGGACGAAGTCGGACGTGTACTCGTTCGGTGTGCTGCTGCTGCAGGTGATCACGGCCCGGCCGCCCATGGGGCTGACGCACCGCGTGGAGACGGCGATGGAGGAAGGGCGGTTCGCGGAGGTTCTCGACCCGGCGGTGAAGGACTGGCCGCTGGAGGAGACGATGGCCTTGGCGAGAATGGCTTTGAAGTGTTGCGAGCTGAGGAGGAGGGACAGGCCTGATCTAGACTCGGTGGTACTTACGGAGCTCGAGCGGCTGAGGAACCTAGGGAAACGCGACATGCCCGACGGAAGTTTCTATCCGACGACGTCTTCGAGTAATATTCAGACGAATCAAGAGAGGCTTTACAATATGATGAACTCGCAGATTCAAGGGAAGAGTGTGTACAACAGCATGAGCACAATTACAGATGAAAGCATTGAATAGCTAGCTCTTCGAATGAGCTACCAACCGACGAGTCTACCTCGATCGGACGCATTGTTAACTTCATATTTTCTTGGTGCACAATTATAATTCAGTTTGAGAAAGAGCACTCGAAGAAAAGGTGGGAGTGTGTCTCGACAGTCACTCCGCCACACAGGACACAGAGTCCTTTGTCCGACCAATCCAACGCTTATCACGAGTCGCAACCAACATCTGATAGCAAGCCACAAAATAAAGCAGTGTCGTGGAATACGCCCCGTCCCAGTAAGTAAGGCTGCCCACAAAACCCTAGGCCCCTCCGGATGGAAAAAGGAAAAAGGCAAAGCAGATGTGTAGATACCGGATCTATGCAGCCTCCACCTCACTGTATCCCTCCCCTAGGCTATCTCCGAAAACAAGTGTATAAGATCATGAAACTCCTCCTGGAAGTCCTCTAGCCACTGCCACTCTCCATGAATGATGACAGTATTCAACAACAAAGCTATCGGTAACCCAATAATCTCTGGCCTCATCGGACACACCTCACCGAAGCAGCCCAGGTTATGCCACGTGTCGTGCCAAAGGTAGAATAACACTCCATCTCCAACCTCAACTGGAAGGCTGGTATAAAATCAAGGCATAGCTTAAGGAGTTGTCGCCAACTCCAAGAGCACACCCGAGGCACCTTCGCACTCCAAAAGGAATGCCTCTGCAATCGATTCTCCATAATCCAGCTGACTCAAACAGACTCCCGATCCTAACTCAGAATTGCCCATATATGTTTAGTCATGAGGGCACGATTCTAAGCCGTGAGATCCCGTATACCGAGGACCCCCTCATTGGCCGGTCGGAAGTTATCATCGAGAGCGCCCGTGGGCATTACGAAGTGGCATGACCCAACGCGTCGCATTTCGTACAAGTTGTTGGTTTTCATTCATACTTCCTCTAACTCTTACCAGTAGTTATATTTCCTTTGTAATTTGTAAAAGAAATATGATAATTAGTTTGGGAGAGAGGAAGTTTTTTGTATCAAGTTTGCAACTTTCCTTATATTCTTCCTTCGTCACCGTAGGCTTTAGTGAAAGGACTTTGTAAATAGAATCTTGTTTGGGTATTTTTGTGAAAACACCAAACCTCAGGGGTTGTAAGGTAAATATTATTGATTGGGTGAGTCTATCTGGACGTGGGGAGTAAACTCGGAGAATCCAGGAACGCACACAAAACCGCACTGGACAGCGTCGAAAGGGAGAAGCTGATGTGCAAGGTCGTGGTCGAAGTGGCCCACAAAGCGCAGCGCATAGCGGAGCTTGAAAACGAGAAGAGAAAGATCGCGGAGAAGAGATACAAACAAGAGTCCGAAGAGAAGCACAAGGTGATCAACGCTCTGGCGCGGAGCGAGGTTCGCTACAAGAAGTACACGATGGCCGAAATCGAGGTCGCGACGGATTACTTCCTGGCCGCAAACAAGATATGCGAAGGTGGGTACGGTCCCGTTTTCAAAGCCACGCTCGACCACACACCCGTCGCCATCAAGGTCCTGCGTCCCGTCATCTCCCAAGGCGAGAAGCAGTTCCAGAACGAGGTAATTCGATCATCAAATTTTAAATGTCTAGTTGTCAAACTTCTCTAACAGTTCGAGCTTTTCTGCAGGTGGAAGTGTTGAGCCTAATGAGGCATCCTCACATGGTGGTCCTACTCGGTGCCTTCCCCGAGTACGGAAGCCTCGTCTACGAGTACATGGAGAACGGGAGCTTAGAGGACAGGCTCTACTGCAAAGGCGACACGCCGCCCTTGCCGTGGGCGGCTCGTTTCCGAATCGCGGCGGAAATCGCGACGGCTCTCAACTCCCTCCACCGCAGGAAGCCGGAGCCGCTCGTCCACCGCGACCTGAAGCCGGGGAACATCCTCCTCGACAGGAACTACGTCAGCAAGATCAGCGACGTCGGGCTGTGCCGGCTCGTCCCGCCGTCGACCGCCGACACCATCAAGCAGTGCCACGTGACGGCGGCGGCGGGAACGTTCTGCTACATAGATCCCGAGTACCAACAGACGGGGATGCTGGGGACGAAGTCGGACGTGTACTCGTTCGGTGTGCTGCTGCTGCAGGTGATCACGGCCCGGCAGCCCATGGGGCTGACGCACCGCGTGGAGAAGGCGATGGAGGAAGGGCGGTTCGCGGAGTTTCTCGACCCGGCTGTGAAGGACTGGCCGGTGGAGGAGACGATGGCGTTGGCCAGAATGGCTTTGAAGTGTTGCGAGCTGAGGAGGGACATGTCTGATCTAGACTCGGTGGTACTTACGGAGCTCGAGCGGCTGAGGAACCTGGGGTCTTCGAGTAGTATTCAGACGAATCAAGAGAGACTTTACAATATGATGAACTCGCAGATTCAAGGGAAGAGTGTGTACAACAGCATGAGCACAATTACAGATGAAAGCATGGAATAAGTAGCTAGATCTTCGAATGAGCTACCAACCGACGAGTCGACCTCGATCAGACGCATTGTTAACTTCATATTTTCTTGGTGCACAATGTATAATTCAGTTTGATATATATACCTTAAACTTTTGGCCTCCTCTAATATCTCAAAATGTGATTTGATAGTTTCTCACTTCTTAAGTGGTATGTGATATTTTTATAAACTTAAAAGGTGCTCTTTTTAGTGGTTTCTTCAATCGATCCAATGGTATAATTTGTATTGTGTATTGTTGTGTGGGTCCTACAAGCCAAAAAGTGAATAATTTCATTTTAAACTATTGGGATATTAAAGTATAAATTGATATTTACAAATTATGTATGATGTTTCAAATGATGTGTCACTAAATTGTACCTACACTTGGGTACACCATTGGAGATACTCCAAGTGTACTACTCCCATTCTATACACATATTTATATGTTTAAATACTTTAATTTTTACATTTATTTCATTGGTTCATTTTTTGGTAGTAGTCACATGTTACATGGTGGATTGAATAGGGCTGCCCTCGTTATAGTAGAATAGAAAAAACCCCGTCTATATAGAGCAAGTGATGCAGTCAAACTCTAAAATGGGGGAAATTAAAATAAGGGATAATTATACTTTAATACCTGACCTTTAGGTCATTTTCTAATTTCTTACCTGACCTTTAAAAAGTCTCCGACGAGTGACTGACCTTTTGAAAATTTTCAAAATGCTACCTGCCGGAAACCGGAAAAGAATATTCTGACGAATATTCCGAGTAGCTCCATGTCATGTGATTTTTTAAAGGTTAATTTCGCCTTTTCAAATATTTTAATAATATTTAAATTAAAAATTATAAATAAATATTAAAAAACAAAGAAAAATTATAATCTTCTCCAATGAATCTTCTTGCATTTCCAGAATTTTAATAAATTACTCAATTTTATTTGCAAATCTTATTAGAAATAAGAAAATCAACATCATCCAAATAAGAAACTGGAAGCACAAAACTCAAAGACTTCTTCAACATAATTTTCTTTTTCTCTCTCTTTCTCCATCTTATATAACTTTCGATTTTCCCCCAAATTAGAAACTCAAGATCCGGCCCTGTTATTCCTACAACTCCCAACTCCAGAGCCAAATCAACCTGCAATTACAATCGGAAGGTCCCCAATTTATTCGAGAGCATGAAGCAGAGGTGGGGTCTGTCCAACAAGTCGAAATCGCCCTGCATCAGGGCAAGCGTCAAGTAGTAGGTCGCCGCGCTCGGTAGGGTCGGGGTTTTGGACTCGGTGGGGATCGATCTGGTGTCGTAATCTTCGCTCGTTATCAAGGGCGACTTCCACCGGCAGCCGTTCGACGATGGTACCTTCTTCTACATTGAGTACTCAAACGTGTTAGAAATTCGTTGGGGAGATCCAGCAGGGTGCATACGATGAGGCCCGACAAGATCTATATGATGAGGCTCGACAAGATCTGCGTTTCGAAATTGTTATTAGAAAGAAGTAGATTTGATTTTGATTTTTGAAATTTTGTATAAAGTGTTGTTGAATAATTAATACGAAGATTCATATTGATTTTGTTATTTGATTCTAATTATTTTTATTGTTGAAAAGATTAAACATCCATTGTTGATGATTAAAGGTCCGACATTTTTTTTTTTATAAATCTGGAAAATTGTGAAGAAAAATTGAAGAAGATGAACTAATTTTTTATTTTGATTTTTTTCTTTGTTTTTTAATATTTATTTATAATTTTTAATTTAAAAATTATTAAAATATTTGAAAAGACGAAATTAACCTTGAAAAAATCACATGACATGGACCTACTCGGAATATTCGTCAGAATATTCTTTTCCGGTTTCCGGCAGGTAGCATTTTGAAAATTTTCAAAAGGTCAGTCACTCGTCGGAGACTTTTTAAAGGTCAGGTAGGAAATTAGAAAATGACCTAAAGGTCAAGTATTAAAGTATAATTATCCCTTAAAATAATTAGAAATATTTGAATCTACGTGGGCTAATGTGCAATTATACGAAAAAGGAGGGCCTACTAGCAAATAATCTGGTATTCGAACCGGACCGGCTCGGTCCGGATTTTATGCCCCCTTCCCTAAGAAAGAAAGATACACGCAGCTGCAATTTTATTTTAACCTAGAAAGCCCTCTCACTCTGAAATTTCTCTCTCCCTCTAGGTTACCTCCCGACGCCATGGCGTACCAGCCTCAATCTCCGAATCAGAGCAACAGCACCGATGAGAGAAGCTCAAATCGCCGACTTTACAACCCTTACCAAGATTTGAACCTCCCCACCAATAGAATCTACAATCTCCCCACCTCGCCGGAGTTTCTATTCCCGGAGGAGTCCATCGTGCAGCGCCGATCCTGGGGGGAGAACCTTACCTACTACACGGGCATCGGATATCTCGCTGGCGCCACCCTCGGAGCCGCCAAGGGTTTCGGCACCGGAGTCAAGGCCATCGAGCGGACTGACACGGCGAAACTGAAAATCAACCGGATCCTCAACGGCTCCGGCCACGCGGGCAGGCAGATCGGGAACCGCTGCGGCGTGATCGGGTTGATGTACGCCGCGCTCGAGAGCGGTATGGTCTTGGCCAGGGACACGGATGACATCGTCAACAGCGTGGTCGCGGGTTTGGGCACTGGAGTGATTTACAAGGCGGCGGCGGGTCCGAGGTCCGCCGCCGTGGCCGGGGCGATCGGAGGCGTGCTTGTTGGACTTGCTGTCACCGGAAAACAAGCTCTGAAACGATACATTCCGATTTGAGTGGTTAAATATTTATTTTGTTTTTAGCTTGGGATTTTGAGGTTTGTTTTTGTTGGATCGTCTATCGATCAATTTAATTTTATGGTTTTATTTAAAAGGCGTTTTTTTTTTTTTTATAAATCAAATTAGCTACTATGTGCTAAAAGTCGAGTTTAGAGTTTGTAGTATGCGCTTGAATTTGATCGTGCTTTTTAACATTGGTGGTATATAATCCTAGTATTCTAGCACCAATACTTCTACAGGGTTCTCATTGAATGTAATTTATGTACTAGTTTTGTAGAAGACATGGGTTCGTGAATAAAATCTAGGAAAACATTGCCTTTGGCATCCTTAAATTTTCCCTTTCATTCGCGCTCTTGTTCCTTCAGATGGGTTTGGATGCTTTAGAGTTGAATTATTGCAGAAAATTAGAAGTGCATGGCCTATTTCGTTTCCAGGTAAGCTCTTTTTATCCCCTGTGGTTTGCTTATGTTGATTCTAAAATAGACTTGTCCAATCTCTATTGTGTTTTGTGTGTTTGCTTGTCCTATTATCTTGAGAATGGCCTTATTTCGCATGTTATCTATCTTCTAGGAATAGGTATTATCAGTAGTTGAGTTGGGTTAGATTGGATTCTTTGGGAGTGCTACTTGGATGTAATGATGATCATTATTTTTGTAGATGAAAACGACCGAATTGATGGGCACAAGGTTCCTAGGTTTGGATAATAGTGTAATGGATAGTCTAGTTTCATAACAGAAGTATATATCCCATAAATTTATGGTTTTCCTTTTGGGTTGCTAATTGATGGGGTTGCTAATTGATATGCTGCTCCACGGCAAACCGGTGGAATGAACCTGAGCAAAGCTCATTTTAGGGGTGGAATGAAGCTGAGCAAAGCTCATTTTAGGGTTTGCAGACAATGTCTATTTTTTTGTTTGCTAGACCATTGTTTTTGGGTGAAATACTGTGTAAGAAATTTGGGGTAATTACAAAATCTACCCTTTTCTATTTTCAATTGAACCCGATTATCTTTCAAAATTACAGATAATTTACCCAAAATTTTATTGGTGAAATGCTGTGCTCCTATAATTTTTGTGTTGTTTACAGAAACTACCCTGAAGTTTTTCTAAAATAAGAAAACAAGCCCTATTATCTTCTTAAAATTCAAAATTCACCCAACAATATCACCACTTTGATTTATACCCTCAAATTGGGACACTCGTGTCCCAATTCATAAATAAACATTTGAAAATACTTGGTAATTTAAAAGTTTTGATCATGGTTCTAAAAATTCCCGCCTAGCTCCGATTAATCCCCGCCTAGGCTCTAGGCTGTACTCGACCGCCTCGATTTTAGGCTCTAGGCCCCTAACCCGCCTAAGCGCCGCCTAAACCCGCCCAGACCCGCCTAAACCCGCTTTGGACCGCCTAAGTTCAATTAATTTCGTCTTTACTTAGACGGTTCTCGAGCATATTTAACTGAACAATCAAATTAGATGCAAATCTTGATAGATCAAATAAAATAGATGATGTTATGATAAATTTTGAGGTACAACACCAAAATTTGAAAAAAATATTAATTATATAATGAAAATGATCTAAAATTTTAAAATTACAAACTATTTTTTATTATTTTACTATGTTAAACTTGTGATTAATACTATGTTTAGATTATTTATTGATTATTTTGTTCAAAATATTGATTTATTATGCATATAAATATTTTTAAAATATTATATTAATTAATTAAATATAAAAAAGTAAAACGATTAATCCCCGCCTAGTCCCCGATTAATCCCTCTAGGCGCTAGGCCCCTAGTCACCGCCCGACTAGCGCCTAGCGCCTTTTAGAACCTTGGTTTTGATTACTTCAAACATTTGGAAATACTTGGTAATTTAAAAGTTTTGATTACATCAATCATGATTCATGATAATGGAGGCACTTTTGTTACTGACATGTTTTTGATAAATTGCATTTTTAATTTTGGATTTTCAACAATTTTGATACATCCCAACAAAAAACAAACCAACAGTAGATGAATTTAATTAATTTTTTAATTTTGGATTTTCGACAATTTTGATACATCCCACAAAAAACAAACCCAAACCAACAACAGTAGATGAATTTAATTAATTGATAGATAGCGAGAAGATGTTGAATTTGGGCAAGTAAATTAACTTGTAAGTAACTTTAGATACATCCCAACAAAAAACAAATCAACTAGAAAAATATTTGGAACAATTTACAAACAAGTGTGGTCACCAGAATCATTTATTTTCTGTCTGGTAAATGTTGAATTTGGGCAAGTAAATTAACTTGCATTGCTCGGGATGGTGCTTACACTCAGATTTGAGCAAAAAACAGTGACTACATATCGCATAGGCGACCTATATTATTCGGAAAAACAATGTTGCCTCACCCGAGAGGTTCTCGGTGAAAGAAAAACATGTGCCTTGGTAATCAAACCAGAAGAATTTTGTGAAAAATAACAAAAAATTTAGCGCTACTTTAAAGTAACATAGACTCTGGATTCTCAATGTAACCCTTGAATGCCTTCAGCCATTCTGCACCAATGGCACCTGAAAAACAGCATCAACATTCTCATTAGACAGAAATAAAAGCCCTAACTTATATATCTAAGGGATGATTATCTTTCAAAACTACGAATACCATTTGGTAGTTATCCTCTCAAGAGTGATATTTGTAAATGAAAAAAATGCGAACATAAAATTTGGTAATTTTGGAAAATAATTGTTTTTTCCTTTTCTTGTAATAATTAAGTTCAACTAAAGAGCATTTTTTTTTTAATAAACTAAATAATCGATGAGCAACCCAAGGGAACTCACCATCAATGACCCGATGATCGCAGCTTAAAGTTACAGACATGAATGAAGCAAAGTTATACTGCTCAGGTCCAACACCTGGTACCACTCTCTTCTCAGCTGCTCGTAAACAGATTTAACAGTGAGGACAAAATATCATGAAAGATAATACCAAAATAATGCAACACGATATTTAACTTACCAGAACCTACTGCAAGAATGCCCGCCTGTGGTGGATTGATAATAGCACAGAATTGCTTGATGCCAAAAGGTCCTCCCAAGTTTGATACCGTGAAAGTACCACCCTGAAGATAATACATTTTAGGACATTGGTATTCACAATCAGCTTATTAAGTCATCTAGAAAAAGAAAAGCCTATTAGTGAAGCTTTTGTTTCACCTCGATATCTTCTGGTTTTAAGTTGTTTTCTTTCGCTTTCTGAGCAACATGCTTGACATCATCAGATATTGTTGATAAACCCTTCTTGTCTGCGTCCTGCAAATTTTAGCCCAAAGAAGCGATGTCTATGTTCAATTGATTAATCTTATCAAAGGTGAAAGAAAGAACTACAATACATACAATGAACTTACCCTAATTACAGGCACATACAATCCATTATCTGTTTGCACAGCCACATTAATATTCACATTGTTGAACCTGCAATGGACACGGTAGATATTGTGATTAGACATCCGTGCTGTGCTTAACTACTAATTGAAGATAAACTAGGTTTGATAAGCATATACTTACTGGCGAATATAATCATTGGTCCATGAACTGTTACACTGGGGGACTTTTCTTAGAGCCAATGCAGCAGCCTGTGGTCAAATTGTTATAAATTATTTGACTTGTAAGTTATAAGAAATTATTTCAATAACACGTAATGCTTAAGATAAATACAACAATTCAATTCTCATGGGGTCATTCACGATGTCTAAAACCTAAAAATAAGCTAAAAATGGAAAGAAAGTCAGGGGAACGGATGTGCACGTGCAAAATTTTCAACTTTGTCAAGGAAGAGTTGATAAAATATAAAGAGAAAGAATGGTGAATTTGTGCTAAGGCCTAAGATATCTCTTACCTTAATCACAAGATCATTGACAGAAATCCTTTTCCCACCTGAAGCTTCTTGTACGGAATTTAGCCGACTACGCAGTCTGCAGGAATAACAGAAAGTCAAGAAAAATATAACAATTATTGGAGGTGGAAATCTCATTTGCAAAAGACTACACTTACTCCATAAGCTTGTCAACACATGTATCTACAGTTAAGTAATAGTGAGGGATGGTCTGTTTTGAATGCAACAAGCGGGATGCTGTCACCTGTAACAGAATTTTATGCAAGTTAGCTAGTATTTAGTATTCACGAATCGCGATCAGTCAATTACAGTTGAGAGGCTTAAGAATCAATAATTTTATTAGTTGCTTGTGTTTATTTTGTCATAAAGCTATGCACCTCCAAGTGCCGCCAACCATCAAGCACTTTATTCAGTAGGGGAGGCTGATGATTTGGAAAATTATATTCACAATTTCTCTAGTTGAATTAAAGCATGGCACATGGCATACAAAAGTTAATTATAACTTAAGAGTCACAAACCACTGATATTTGTACAGCAATATGAGAATGAATGAAACTGAATTACTCTTGCAATTATAGGCATATATTATCACTGCTATAATATTTACCTTTCTGATTTGTGTATGTGGGATGTCGGTGTAATCTAGAGCTGCAGATGTCGTTCTATCAACCTTAGGAGCTTCCTTACCACGCGAAGCTATGAGACAGAGGGTAAAAAAGAAAAATGGGTCACTTGAAAGGATGATCAAATACGATACTGTGGGATATAAATGTAGCACAAAACGAAGAAAAAAATAATGCAGATTGCAACAGAGAACTACCAAGATAATCTTCAATGTCAGCCTTCACAATGTGTCCATCAGGACCAGTTCCTTTGATGTTTGAAAGGGATAGCTACATGAAACATGTGGATTCAAATGAAAATAAAAACAATATCCCATCCGAGGTAAAAGAGTCGGTAAAAGCTATAGTATAAGAATTTAATTTACATTATGATCTTCCGCAAGTTTCTTTGCAAGAGGACTAGCAAAAATGCGATCTCCAGCTGAAGACGGTGCACTAGGCTTGGAAGCTTTGGGCTCTGGTGAAGAAACAGGCACTTCAGCAACTTCTTGTTTTGGTGGAGTTGGAGAAGATGAGGCTTTAGGTGCGGGAGTAGGTGCAGTGTCTGTTGTTGAAGGAGTGTAGTCTTTAAATTTTGCAAGATGCTCCTCCTCTTCAACAGTTATGGCAATTACCTAGCCATATAATACTTTGATTGGTCAGTTACTCATCTATAGTAATTAAGTGAGATGCAATTGTTCAGTTATCAACTCTCTTTGCATCCGAATCTGAAATTTGTATGCACTATGCAGCTATACTATATGTAGATAGGCAATTATTTTCAATGATTTAGTTCATCACATTGGAACCAGTTATCCAATCCGACTCAAATACTGTTATAGAAATCATCAATTATGTTTGTACAATTGCAAATGGATGTAAGTATGTAAAATAGAGGTCAATGAAAACATAAGAAACTATGTTGTAGCATAAAGAAGAAATAAAGTCATTTCATAAAGAAAGAAGATTCTGGTTTGAACCAGCTGAAATTTAATTTCCCAAGCCAAGGTAACAATCCAAACAACAGGAAAGATTTTCAAATGAAATAAGAGACACTCGGAAATTAACACATGGTATGGTAATATGAGATGACACAGATTCAAAGATGAAGGCACCATAAGGACAATCAATCTAAATGGCTTATCTATTTTACATTCATAAACGTATATCGCTACTGTCAAATGCGAAGCTTTTTATTCTATTTCAGATAACTTACCTCACCAACTTGAATCCCGCTTGATCCTTCCCCACGCAATATTTTCGCTAGATATCCTTCCTCCATGCACTCCATTTCCACTGTTGCTTTGTCCTTAAGGAAGTGAAATGAAAAGATATCAGAGGTGGAAGATAACATAGTACTAGGCTCAGTAAAGAAGACCAGAGAGAAGGACCCACAGTTTCCACTTCACAAAGCACCTCTCCAGGAGAAACTTTGTCACCCTCTTTCTTCAACCACTTTGCAATATTACCCTATATTTCATCAAGAGAACAGACACTTAGCATGATAGTTACAGATGCAGGATCAGGATTATATAAAGAACTTCAGAAAGATACATGCCTCTGTCATTGTTGGTGATAGAGAAGGCATTCCAATCTCTAGATGTGGTGGAAGACCTGGTATTGATGTGAAACAAGTGAGAAACTAGACCACAAAAACAAATATTTAAAATTATAACTAACATTCGGGAAAAAATGGTAAATGAAGATAGTTAAGCTACAGAGGTGAATTAGATGCACTTTATTATGAAATGCCCAATTATAAATATAGAGAGGAAGTCATCTGACACACTTCTATGTTCTAACTTTTTCAAAGTAAACTTAAAAACAACACACTTAAAATATGAAGCTTGACTAAATAATTAAAATTACATGTAATTCATAAACCAAACTAACCTGAATCTGTCGAAAAGCTTCTTACCGAGCTTCGTGGTTGACTAGAAACAGGCATATTTTAATTAGGACGTCGACAAGTCAGTATATTTAAATGAAACATATGTTTAATGATTGAGATAACCTGTTGTAAAGCATGCCTATTGCTGGCGATTGAACATTCCTTGCTGCCCATAGAGCACTTCCCTTGTGCATTCCGACAGCCGATGCCTGCATTACATTATTCAAAACATCAAGTTAAAAATGTGCATGGTAAATATAAACTAACAGAGTACCAGTAAGTAAGAGAGGAAACTTTATAGTGGAATTAATCACCTTGGTTCCATTCACTGATCGGTAACTAGGACCTATGCTGGAAAAGTTCCGAATACCTTTCTTGTCTCCAAGTTCATTATTTCTAGGCCTTGAAATACCTGGACCACAAAAGGTAATGCATTCCAGAAATAAGTCTAAAAGCAAATGTACAGACATACATAATGATAAGCAATGCACACATTCACATTCAATAATGTATTCTGCAAGGTTATCACTATGCCAAAAAAATATATAGGGTAGCTCTGATTGAATCATAAACTTTGTTGCTATTATTAGGCAAGAACAACGACATCAATTTTATGTACTTGCACACAGAAAATAAATACACATAAAACTGCTCAGTAACTTACCATCCAATTTGTTGATAGATGGCCTAGCATCACTCGTAAACCAGCGTATAGATACTAAACGATCTCGTAAAACATTACGGGTTTGTCGCATCTGAAAGCAAAAGTACTCTACTGTAAATCAAACATTTTAATAAAACTCAACCATAATCAAACCTTAACTCATCAAAGAAAACATTAACATTTTAATACAAAACCATAGGATCAAGAACTCTATCAGATCTCAGGCTTCACCCACTTCCAATCGACACATAATAAATTAAAGCTCAGGGTCAGCACAGAGATCGAACCATCAAAAAATAGATTAAAACACCTGATTTCGAGATCCTACAGCCATACAATTTTATAAAGCAAACAAACTATGAAAGAAAGCTAGGGCTGCTTTCAGGTTTTCTCCATTTTATAGCTATGGCAAATAGAAATTGTATTCCGTGTATACGTAATTGATACGTATAGATGATGTGTATCTGGTAATACACATCAGTTAACAGCAAACAAGGTTAAACGAACCATCGATCAGATCCCCAAATGATTGGGATTCATTCAAATGGAGCGCCGCAAACTAAATAAAAAAATAAATTCGAATTCAATCAAATTGGTTTACCACTCAGACACACGACACAGGGTGAGAAATTTGAGTTAAAAACACACGAATGAATCCACCAACAAAAACAGATAATATTAATTGATGCATCAGTAATCGAATCACCTTCTTCGAGTGATGGAAAATTCGAGCAGCGTGCGTCATGGCGGAACCCTGAGTTGTTGAATTTAGGTCAGATCGCTCCGGCGGTAGATTACTGGGTGATTTTGAGAGTTCGCTTTCGCACAGTCGTGAAAGGCAGGCGATGCGAAATGCAAATTTGGTTGAGTAGAATAGATTAGTACTACGACCTTTTGTAAGTGCGAAATGGGCCTCATACAAAACTAAGTCGATAAAAAATGGATTAATAATAGTAATAAATATAAATTTTATTTTATTTTATTTTATTTTCATCAAATTTAATAAGTTGTTAAACCGTTTAGATAAAATAGATATATAAATTTATAAAATGTTAATTTGTTTGGTAATTTAAAATCTTATATAAATAAAATTTTCAAAAATAAATTGTTATATATGAAAAAAATATTTAAAAATAATTATATTAACTAAATAATAAATTTGGAATTTTTGTATATATATAAAAGGTAATAATTTTAAGAGTATTTTGGTCTTTTATTGTTTAAGTTACAAGCTGTTTAAAAAAAAGTATCTCTCCCTTACTTTTTTTAAACAGCTTATAAGCTGTTAAACAACTTATTTAAAAAAAAGTTAAGATCTTTTTTTAAATATTTAAAAAACAAATTTTAAGAGCTTATAAGCTCCTAATCAGCTTATAAGCTATTTTAAGGAACTTATAAACTTAGCCAAACAGATTCTCAATTCAAACTCATTAATTTCAGCTCTTGAAAACTTTTATCATTATTATCTTACTCACTTTTCAATATTTTATTTTTTATATTTTTTTCATATATATGTTTACGTAATTTATTTTTTAATCCTACAATATTAACTTTTTAAAATAATTTGAAAAATCATGCATGTTCAATAAGTCCGGTCAATCAGATTATGTTTGTCACAATTGTAAACTCTTTAAAAGAGCTTATAAGTTCAACTTATAAGCTCAACTTATAAGCTCTTACAATTTGTTTATTAAATTTTTAAAAAATATCTTATAAAACTTAAAAATATTTAAAATAAAAAGTAAGAAGATATATATATATATATATATATATATATATATATATATATATATATTATAAACTCAAGAGAAATTGAGAGAGAATTATAGAGTATAAAGAGAGACAATGAGAGGAGAATATAATTGTTGTATTCATTTATATGGAGAGACCCCTTTATATAGGATACAAAATAGGATTTCTGTCTTGTTCACCAAGAAAGGGTAAACTAGTCATTCACTAATTAATAATATTCATAACACTCCCCCTTGAATGACTATTTGCAGTATTGTTGCCTCGTTAAAACCTTGTCAGAAAAACCCAGTGGGACAAAACCTGAGCAAAGGAAAAAGAGTACAGTTTGCTCCCCCTGATTGTAATCACCGAAAATCTTTGACTTCTTGAAAGTAAATATTTGTGATCAACCACTCTTATTAAAACCTGTAACTAATAAAACCATATAGGAAAAACTTAGTTATTCAAATATAAATTTTGGTCTTCAGGACCCAACCTTCGAATTGTTGAGTTTCACATTCATTTGTATTATTGTATATTTTTCGTCCTTCTGAGACATGTCTTTACCAGACATCTATATTGACTAGAGCATTCGCAATTGCTATAAGCGGATGGTAACTCTTCTGGAGTATATTAGATGCGTCTAGTGTTCAATATACATTTATTGAGAAATGAATAATGTGAACTTCAATTCACAATCATCTAGAAGATTATATTTTTCTTTTGAACTTCAAGTTCAATATCTCAGTTTATTTCGAAAACAAACTCGTATCGAGTGATGTACATGCCTCGTTAAAAACCTCGTTATAAAACCTTGTAGGAAAAAATACTCGAGGAAAAGAGTACACGACATTCGATCACATTTATATTGTGGTGATTGTCTCGTTAAAAACCTTTAACTAAGAAAACCCTGTGGGAAAAACTTAGTAGAGGGAAAAAGAGTGCAATCACTGGTCTTCGGGACCTTATATTCAATATCATTTTTGTCCATAATGACATATGTAATATGATATTTTACATTTTCTGATTTTCATTTCCTTTCATATCAGGAATTTTAAAATCCATTCAGGATTTTCATGTATGTATCTTTCTAATGACTTCTACATTGTCAAATCATACATTCATGCATATCTATATTTATCGTTGTTGCTGCCAGAAATATATGGTAGCGGAACTTAATGTCATCCTTATAAATATCGAGTTTCTGCGAAAAACTCTTGAGCAACTAATCTCGCTTTTATATTTCACCACATCATTATTCGTTTTTCGTACCAACACCCACGTATATCCTTCTGGAATAATAATTTTATCCAGCGAGTAATGCTCAACCTCAATTGCTCAAATTTCTATTTTCTTGAGTGCTGCTGACACACTATTATAGATATGAGTTTTGGATCCAAATTTTCTAGAGCAACTCTTGAGGTAAATATGTCGTTGACGACTTTTTATTTTTCCATTTGATGAAAATTCAATATATCAACCAAACTTTTAATCATTTCCCAAAATATTTAATTTGGTTGTTCCGCAATCTCACGGTTTTCTATTATCATGTGTAGGGGTGTCAAAAGTTTGGTTAAACCGACCAAACCGACACTATTCGGTTAAACCAAACCGAACCAAACTAATTCGGTTTGGTTTTCGGTTTGAATTTTTTGAACTTTTTGGTTTTCGGTTTGGTTTGATTTTTTAACCGATAAACCGATAAAAACCGAACCAAACCGAATAATAAATAAATTAATAAATAAATAATTATATATATACATATATAATTATTTTTAAATAAAATAATATACTAATAATATTTAATTTTTATGATTTTATTTTTTTTTTATAATTTGAACTTTATTTTTATATATATTCTTTTTAATTAAAAGTAATAATTATTATTTTAAATTTAGTTTTTTTCTAATTTTTTAAAATTTAAATTAAATTCTGGTTAAAACCGAACCAAACCAAATCAAACCGAAATAATTTGGTTAAAACCGAACCAAACCATTTCTAAAACGGTTTGGTTTTGGTTTATAAAAATATAGCTTAAATGGTTCGGTTAACCGAAATTTCGGTTTGGTTAAACCGAATTGACACCCCTAATCATGTGCACATGCTTTTTCAATGGAGTTTTCATCTAACTCTCTTCCGAAAATTTTGAGGGTGACTTAATTTCTTTATTTTTCCGCGAATTTATTTTATATCTTAAGATCGATCTACTACGCTTCAGGCGTATATTAGAATCAACATTTGAGTTGATCACTTTGATATTTGAACTCTTATAATTCATTTATCACAAATATATGTGATTTTGTCACACCTTCATTAATTTGGCAGATTACTTGCTAAATATTGCAAGTCACTTATTTAAATGAACTTCAGGTTCAATTGATTGGTACGTGGATCTAGACCTGAAGATCGTTTTTATTCAATGAAATTTCTCGGCATTTATATATTTTATATTTTTATCTCCCCTAATGCCGGGAAATGATCTTCGTTAAATATGTAACTCAGCGTAATTGGTATAAATCGATCTTCTGGATCGTGGGCTCGAGATATTTAATATAATTTTTTCTTTATGCCCATTCATAAAAATACACTTTAGTAGTGATATGAATATAAATTGCATATTTCAAATTAATTCGCAGATTGGGAAATGTTTGATTCATTTCCACGCACTTAATAATAATTATGATATGCATCATCTTCATTTTTAAGTACATTTCTAGTACTCGTGAGGATAATTAGTAAAGCTCTTACGGAGCCCACTCTTAATATGTCATAATTTGCATAATAGTATATTTACCAATGATCCTTCGGGGATCAAAATAAATCTCAATATATAATTTTCTCAGAAATTACATTTAATTGGAATCGACTTTTTCGATATTCATTTGTTCTGATTTTCAAGAATATCCTTCAGGGATAATTCAAAGAATCATTGTTTCAACGAGAACAATCGAATTTGGCGTACTTTGAGTATCATAATTTAACCTTATTAAAAACATTTAATTTTTAAACTTTAATTGCTACAAGCAATTTGATTTGATATTTCTGCGGAAATATCTTATGTTTTTCAACACATTTAAAATTTAATTTTTATTCATGAATATCATATGATAATGTTCTTCGGGAACATTTAAAACTTAATTGTTAATGTTCTTCAGGAACATTTAAAGTTTAAACTTAATTGTTAATGTTCTTCAGGAACATTTAAAGTTTAATTTCATATCATAATGTTATTCGAGAACATTTAAAACTTATTGCTACTACGAGAGCAATTTATTTGATATTAAAAATAATTGATTTGATATTACTTCAAAAATATCAAATTATAATATTTTTCAATACTCTCCCACTTGAGGATTTTTGTCACTACACACATACATACTATAATCAAAATTAACATCTCATTATAATTAGTCCATGATATTATCTTATCGAACTTTGAATTATAATCAATTTGATAATGATATTTCTGCAGGAATATCATATCACGATGTTCTTCAGGAACATTTAATTTTGATATTTCTTCGAGAATATCATATCACAATGTTTTTCAGGAACATTAAAATTTTAATTGATTTATTATGCATAATTAATTTTATATTAATTCAAGAATATCATATTATATTATAATGTTTTTCAAGAACTTAGGAATTTGATATTACTTCAGAAATATCAAATTATAATGTTCTTCGGAACATATAATATTACTTCAAGAATATCAGATTATAATGTTCTTCGGAAACATATGATATTAAGAAGAAAGGGAGGAGAGTAGATATATTTATAATTATTAATGAATATAAACAAACATATAAATTTTTGCCTTAGTTCGGATCTTGGATGAGTAGAACTTCGATGAAGAACGTAGTTGAGCTTTCTTAGAGCTTCGTGCTGATAACGTGTTATAAACTCAAGAGAAATTGAGAGAGAATTATAGAGTATAAAGAGAGACAATGAGAGGAAAATATAATTGTTGTATTCATTCATATGGGGAGACCCCTTTATATAGGATACAAAATAAGGTTTCTGTCTTGTTCACTAAAAAAGGGTAAACTAGTCATTCACTAATTAATAATATTCATAACAATATATATATTTTTTAAACATATTATAAGCTCTTATTGCTTTAACAATCAAAAACCAAATTATCCCTAAATTATTAAAAAATATACATATTAAATAATTTTAAATTTATTATTTTATTCACACAATTTTTTTTTAACATAACATTTATTTTTTGATAAAAATAATAATATAAAATTTTAAATTACCAAACAAATTAACAACTTATAAGTTTACATTTAGTTTTATCCAAACAGTTTAATTACTTATTTATTGAATAAGATATAGCAGCTCTTAAAACAACTTATAAAACATTAATATCTTATAAGCTCTTTTAAATACGTTTATCCAAACGAGCTCTTAGTTTCAGTTCAAAAGAATAGAGTCTTACTCTTTCAATAAGATACCTACTCTTTTTTTTAATGATTCATAAAAAAGCGAAAATTATGAATGTTTAATTTATAAAAATCTTATGATGGTTGATTTATTGAAAAGTGTTTCGAGTGCCATTGTAACTAGGAAACAATGGGATGAAAAAGAAAACACGTCTTAATTTGTGATGTTATAATATTAATCTAGAAACATACATTTGTAATTGTGTGTCTAATAGCATAAATTAAATGGTTAATATTTAGTGCTTAATTGTTAATATTATATGCTGATATTTGGTCTATAATTTTGCCCATAATTTAGTATTTACATATATTGTAGTTGACTTTCCATGTATACATATGGCAGCCGTGTGTATATAACACAATGTAATCTCTCACAAAAACTTAATGCAAATATAATATTTACATTCATATGGTATCAGATTAAGCAATTGAAATCCTTGATTTCTTTTTCACGCCATGTCTGCTTCTACCTTCTCTCATACTCTCCCTTTCAATACTCTCATTCATATGCTTACAATTAAACTTTCTTCGACCAATTATCTTCTGTGGCGAAGTCAAGTTTATCCTTTACTCATTAGTCAAGATCTCATCAGCCTTGTCGATGGCACTCGTCCATCTCCGCCGATTGAAGTGGAACAAGACGGGCGTATGATTCCCAATCTAGCATATGCTACTTGGCGGATCGAAGATCAACGACTTGTAAGTCTACTATTCTCATCTTTAACCGAAGAATCGATGTCTGTTGTTATTGGTTGCTCTACTGCTCGTGCTGTTTGGATCGCTCTTGAAAATTCTTTCAGCCACCAATCTAAATCCCGCGAGTTTCGACTCAAAGGCCAACTTCAGTCTATCAAAAAGGGTGACAAATCAGTGGCAGAATTTGGTCGTGAATTCAAGCTTCTTTGTGACCAACTAGCGTCCATCGGATCTATAGTTGACAACACTGACAAGATCCATCTTTTCCTAAAAGGACTTGGATCTTCATTTTCCAATTTTTCTGCAACTCAAATGGCTTTATCTCCATTGCCTACCTTCGCCGATTTGCTAAATAATGCCGAGGCTTGGGATATGTTTCAGCAAGCACTAGAACCATCACCTTCCCTACAGGCTGCGTTCACTGCCTCTGCTTCGTCTCCTTCTACTCCACATCAACAATCCTCACCACCCTTTCGTGGTCAAAATAAGCAAAAAGGTCGTGTAAATGGACAAAAACGCCCACCCCACTGTCAGATCTGTAGAACCAATGATCACTATGCAAATTCATGCCCCGATCGATTCAATCGAAATATTGCAACTCCTTCGGCTCCTTTGGCCCCATCCGCCAATATTGCCGAAGCTTTTCAGGCTGCTTGCTCTATTTCGGACACCACTACTCCGTCTGATTGGTATTTGGACACTGGGGCTTCGGCACACATGACACCAAACAAGGCTCACTTGGACTCATTTATGCCATATACAGGTTCGGATTCCGTAATAGTTGGTAATGGTGTTGTGTTATCTATATCTCATGTTGGCTCTCACTACGTGCATAAATCTCTTAATCTAACTGAAATATTGGTTGTTCCGGGACTCACCAAAAATTTGCTTTCTGTAAGCAAATTAACAAATGATTCTCCTGTTAATGTAATATTTAATGAAAATTGCTTTTCGATTCAGCATCGGGTCACTCAGGAAATCATAGCTCGGGGCAGCCGTAGGAATGGTCTTTATGTGCTTCATTCTCCACCAGTAGCATTGGTTGCAACTCGTACGCCGAACGCATCATTTGAATTATGGCATTCCCGGCTTGGACATGTTGGCTTTGATGTCATTTCTTTTTTGAATAAAGTTGGGCATATATCTCTTAGTTCTTTGTTACCGAAACCTGTGCTTTGTGGCTCTTGTGAGCAAGCTAAGAGCAAGCGTTTGCATTTTGTTTTAGATAATAAACGTGTGCCTCATGTTTTAGTCACGATTCACTGTGATTTGTGGGGACCTGCACCTATTACTTCTACTTCTGGATTTCGTTATTATGTGATTTTTGTGGATGATTTTTCCAGATTCACGTGGTTTTATCCATTGCGACAAAAATCTGATTTTTATGAAGTTCTACTACAGTTTAAGGCTTTCGTAGAAAATCAATTTTCGTGTTGCATCAAAACCTTTCACAGTGACGGGGGCTCAGAATTTACTAATAATAAAGTGCAATTGTTGTTTCGGGAATCAGGGATCCGACATATTCTTTCCTGTCCATACACACCGGCACAAAATGGTCGCGCGGAACGTAAACATCGACATGTTACTGAAACTGGTCTCGCCATGTTGTTTCATTCGCACACACCGATGAAATTTTGGGTCGATGCTTTTAGTAGCGATGTCTACATTATTAATCGGCTGCCAACGAAAGTACTTGGTGGTAAATCTCCGTATGAAGTTCTATTTTCTATTAAACCGAATTTTGAGAATTTCCATCCATTTGGTTGTCGGGTTTATCCATGTCTTCGGGATTATGCCAATAACAAGTTCGAGCCTCGTAGCAAGGCGTGTATTTTTATGGGCTACAGTAGTTCACATAAAGGGTTTCGTTGCTACGATCCTACATCCTTCCGCATATATATCTCTCGTCATGCAAAATTTGATGAATCTTTTTTTCCTTTTTCTAAGGTCTCGGAAAAATCTCCTTCTGTGGATTTGTCCATTTCTGAATTTTTTGAGCCCACCAGGTTGCCTAATCTCATAACATCTTCCCCATCCTCTACTACAGTAAGTCCTCGAAGTTCACCATGCACTTTGTGCTCCTCATCTCCGTCATCAGTTACTACCAGCTCTACATTGCAAGATATGGATAACAATGATTCACATATAAACTCTGTTCATGTACCACATGACACTCCTACACAGGTTCCTTCTCCTCCTCAGGCCACTCATCCTATGCAAACTCGAGCTAAGTCGGGTATCTTTAAGACGATACATATTACGAATTATGCTTGCACCAGTCTTTTTAATGATCTTACCGTGGTTAATGAGCCTCGTGGTATAAAGTCTGCGTTAAAACATCCCGAATGGGTCGATGCTATGAATGATGAGCTCTTGGCCTTATCTCAGAACCAAACGTGGGACCTTGTCCCTCGTCCCACCGATACAAATGTTGTGGGTTCTAAATGGGTTTTTCGCACCAAGTTCCTAGCTAATGGTTCGGTTGATCGACATAAGGCTCGCCTTGTCGCTCAAGGATTTACTCAACTGCCAGGATTTGATTATTCTCACACTTTTAGTCCCGTGGTACGAGCTTCCACAATTCGCATTGTGTTATCCCTCGCTGTCTTGCGAAATTGGCCCCTTCACCAGTTAGACGTAAAAAATGCGTTCCTTAATGGAAATGGAACAACCACCGGGGTTTATTGATTCAAAATTTCCGAATCATGTTTTTCGTCTAAAAAAAGCCCTATACGGACTTAAACAGGCACCCCGCGCTTGGTTCCAACGTCTTAGCGACTTTCTTTTAAGTATCGGTTTTACTTGTAGTCGCTCTGATTCTTCCCTATTTATTTATATCCGTGGGTCATCTATCATTTATCTATTGGTGTATGTTGATGACTTCATATTGACAGGAAATTCTCCAGAGCAGTTAACTTCCTTCATTGCTCGTCTTCGTCAAGAATTTGCCATTAAAGATCTCGGTAAACTAAATTATTTTTTGGGTCTCGAGGTAACTTATACTTCCTCTGGCATCTTCATAAATCAAGTAAAGTATGCGCGCGATATCCTTCAACGGGCTGCTCTTGAGGACTCCAAACCAGTATCTACACCATTGGTCACTGGTTGTCAACTTCCTACTGATGGTCCTTTATTTGATGATCCAACCCTTTATCGATCGTTGGTGGGTGCCCTTCAGTATCTCACAATAACTCGACCAGACTTATCCTTTGCTGTTAATCTTGTCAGCCAACATCTACAACGTCCGACAGTTGCTCATTTTCAAGCTGTGAAGCGCATTCTTCGCTATGTAAAGCACACTCCATAGTTTGGACTCTCCTTTACTCGATGCTCTTCCCCAATAATAGTGGCATACTCTGATGCTGATTGGGCTCGTTGTGTCGAATCTCGGCGATCTACATATGGTTACTCCATATTCCTTGGAGGAAATTTAGTTTCATGGAGCGCAAAGAAACAACCTACAGTTTCTCGATCTAGTTGCGAGTCTGAATATCGTGCTTTGGCAAATGCAGCTTCAGAGTTGGTTTGTGTGCTTCATCTTCTTCGTGAGCTTCACGTACAGATCCCCTCATGTCCCACTCTCTATTCCGACAATAATAGCGCCATCTTCCTTAGTCAGAAACCCAGCGCTCATAAACGAGCAAAGCATATCGACATTAATTATCACTTCGTCCGTGAGCTTGTATCGTCTGGAAAGTTAGACACACAATTCGTCTCTTCCGAACTCCAGATTGCTGATATTTTTACAAAGGCCTTGCCTCGACCATTATTTGAATTCTTTCGAGCCAAGCTACGCGTCGGACCTCATCCCACGTCTTGCTTGAGGGGGGATAATAGCATAAATTAAATGGCTAATATTCAGTGCTTAATTGCTAATATTATGGGCTGATATTTGGTCTATAATTTTGCCCATAATTTAGTATTTACATATATTGTAGTTGACTTTCCATGTATACATATGGCAGCCGTGTGTATATAACACAATGTAATCTCTCACAAAAACTCAATGCAAATATAATATTTACATTCATAGTGTCCATAAGTGAGTTTATGCCCGTAAGAGATAAATGCTCTTTTCTTTTAAACTTAATTTGAATTAATTTTAGTTTAGTTCAGTTCAATTCAGATTGTTTCAGTTCAGTTTAGTTCAAACTAATAAAGTTAGTTTCAAAATAAATTAAAATAAAATAAATAAAAATAATTCGAATTAATAATTTTAAGTATACAATATAGTTAATGTAAAATATAATATTATTAATATATTTTTTAAAAATATTTAAACTTTTATAAAAATTAGTGTTATTTTATAAGAAAATTAATTCAGTTCAGTCAGTTCCAATCCAAAAGAACATGCCAAAGTGTTACAAATGATAAGACGTTGACCATAATTGCAGAAACTAAGTGTCATACGAGACAAACAGTTACAGCTCGAAAATGTACATTAGTTTGTAAAGAAAACATGATCATTATTTTAAGAGTATAAATTATTTTTTCTTAATTGTACAAATATTGTGTTATTTGAGCATCTTATCCCATCATAGTAGGTAAAATTCATAACCCTAATTTGGGGGTTCAAAAAACAGTATGGTCTGTAATCATTTGAGTGTAATTTTTTGGTGACGCATGGTTCGAAACTCGGGTGAGAAAAATTTTCATTGAAATATTATGAAGTTTGTCTTGGAATGAGATCTGTTGGCTCTCTCCCACAAGTGTCTGTTACTCGGGCACATCCTCGATTTACACTTCAAAAGAGTTCCAAGCCCACAAAAAAAGGTGCTATTATTTGTAACTATCCTGTGACATTTACATTTTTTTACCTTCACCCTCTTGTTGTGATATCTTGATTATATTCTTTTGGGATGAGGAAAAAAGATGGTATTGTTTGTAAACAATTATGTCTACATTGCGTTGTAGCCCCTTGTCTTTTTTTTACATCTTTCACAACAATGGTAAAAAATATTAATATTTGTACACTATATTGAATGACTCTCAAGTTTGACTTTTCTGTGACATCTTTTATATCCCCAGGGAAGCTCTTCTTCGTTTTCTGGTTATGATTTTTGATTATTTTTTTGGTGTTCTATTGCGATGTTATATGTTATTATATTTTTCTGGGATTATTTGTATACAATTTTGTCTACATATGGTTATATCACCTTGTCTCTTTGTATATTTTTCCCAAAATAGTGCAGAATATTTATGTTTGTACTCTATATTTAATGGCTTGTAAGTTTGACTTTTCTGCAACATCTTAGCTTTTTTAAATAATATTTTGACCTTTTCGCTCGCAAGTTTTCCTTTTTATTATTAAAAATATAAGTTACTCCAAATTCAGCTTTGATAATGTATCGAGTGAATTGCAGTATGGCTGGTGCAGAACCAGAAGGACCGCAATTTGATTTTCATCAGTTTTTGATTTTCATCAGTTTGATGCGAAAATGAGTGAATTGTAAGTTTGAATCTTAGATTAGTATTATTCCTCAACGTCGTTTTATTTAGTTGGCTCTGTATGTTTTATATTGCTAATGTTATGTTTTATATTGCTAATGTTTTTGGTGCAGGCTTCAAGTTGATGGATGTTTTTGGTGCAGGCTTCAAGTTGATGGATGAAAGGAATTCTTCACTTATGATGAGGGTCAAGATAGTTTTGATGCTATAAGTCTGCAGGAAAATCTTCTTAGAGCCATCTATGACTATAGTAGGCATGCAATAACATTTGCTCTATTTTAGCGCACTTTGTCACTTCCCAGGGGTTCACCCATCCTAAAATTATTTCAGAGCCAGCACGCTTAACTTTGGAGTTGTTATAGGAGGATGCCCAGAAAAGAAGATGAATCTGTTGGTATGAGTAGCATATTCAATTTCTTTAAGCCTTTGAATTTTCTGGTCGTTACACTAAGGATCTTTTAAGTACTTAAATAATATTTTGAATGCCATTAGAACTTTAAATTTTAATGTTTCTTATCTATGTGCTAAATTTAACGCTTGAAAATATCCTGATCTATATTTTGAGTTTGAAAATCATTTTTCTTTTTATAATTTTTTGGACCTCATGTAACCATTCATTTGCAACAATGTTTCAGCCATCCAGCAGAGAGACATTGTCCCATTCTGTAAGGGACTTGATGTCATTCAGCAGGTGCAGTCTGGGACTGGAAAAACTGATACTTTCTGCTCTCCCATTCTTCAGCATCTCGATTACGGCCTAACTCAGTGTCAGGCTCTGATGTTGGCACCTACAAGGGAAATCGCGCAGTAGATTGAGGAGGTCATGCGAGCCCTTGGAGACTACCTTGGTGTGAAGGTGCATCCCTGCGTTGGTGGGACCAATGTTCGTGAGGACCAGCGTATTCTTTCGACTGGGGTCCATGTAGTCGTTGGCACCGTTGGATGTGCGCTCTGACAACATCAAAATGGTTGTGTTGGATAAGGTTGATGAAATGTTGTCTCGTGGTTTTAAGGATCAGGTAACTCCTTTAGTATATTTAGTTTTTGTTTATTTATAAATCTATATAAGAGTGAGTTTTATAAATTACTTTTTTGCCCTAATTGTTGTTTTTGATTTTGTCTTCATAATCTACATTAAAGATTTACACGTCTGGCAAAAGGTGTCCTTTTTTTCATTTTTCTATTTTGTTTTTTGTTTTAATTTTTGTTCACTTGGATCCGGGTTGGGGATGGTGCGATAGATGTAGCTTTTATTTGTAGATTTTAGTCTACATTTTGTGATAGATGTAGCTTTTATTTGTAGATTTTAGTCTACATTTTGTGATAGCTCCTTCGCCTTTTTGTTATACCTTCCCCAAACATGATACATGAGTTTTTAATGCTTGTATGCCATATTGAATGACTTCAAAATTTGGCTCTTCTGAGACATCCTATTTTCTTCTGAAATAAGCTCTTTTGTGACATCCTATATAAGATATAAAATTTACAAAGGCTTGCTTCATTGTTTTTATAATAGTCTAATTGATACATTTTTTCAAAGTCTCAACTTATAAGCCTAAAGACTTGAAAAACTTTAGTTCATTTGTATTTATTTAAAGAATGATTTCTTGCATGTATTTCTTACTAATCACGGTTTAACGCATTGTGCCTTCCCAAATTTATGACATCTTCCGGCTTCTCCCAACAACGTTTCATGGTGGTGTGTTATCCGCCACCATTGATCAGATCCTCGAATGATTATGGATGAATTCATGTACAAAAAACAGATAATACTAATAGATGAATCAGTAATCGGATCACCTTTTTTTAGTGTTGGAAAATTTGAGCAGCGTATGCATGGCGGAACCCTCGGTTGTTTAATTTAGGTCAGATCTGAGTGGTAGATTAATTGGAGATTTTGGAGGTTCTCTTTTGCACATTTTAGATTAGTTTAGTACTCTCTCCTTTTGTGTGCGCCTCGTACAAAACAAGTCGATAAATAGATTATTCATAATACTAATAGATTACTATTTTTATCTTATATTGAAAAAAATGTTTGATTCTATTATTTTCTTCAAAGTTTAATAAAGGGAAAAATGGCAATAAGGCCAATTTTTAACATTTTTTGACCAATAAGGCCAAATTCCAATTTATGTGTCAATTAGGCTTTTTTGTTCCAATTAGACCAAAAAAATATATATGGAAGGGCGAAAATACCCTTACTCTATTTATACTCAACCCACCCCACCCCTACCCCACCCCTGCCCCAGACACTGAATACCATCAAAAAACACTGAACTCAGATTTTTTCTTCTACTCAATCCACCTCACCCCAAAAGACACTGAATGTCCGACACTGAATATTAGACACTGAACACCATAAAAAGACACTGAATAACACTGAATAACACTGAATAACATTAAAAGATACTGAATAACACTGAATAACACTGAAAGACACTGAATAACACTGAATAACATTAAAAGACACTGAATAACACTGAAAGACACTGAATAACACTGAATAACATTAAAAGACACTGAATAACACTGAATAACATTAAAAGACACTGAATAACACTGAAAGACACTGAATAACACTGAATAACAGTGAATAACATTAAAAGACACTGAATAACACTGAATAACACTGAATAACATTAAAAGACACTTAATAACATTAAAAAACACTTAATAACATTAAAAGACACTGAATAACATTAAAAAACACTGAATAACATTAAAAGACACTGAATAACACTAAAATACACTGAATAACATTAAAAAACACTGAATAACACTAGATAACACTGAATAACACTAAATAATATTAAAAAACACTGAATAACATTAAAAGACACTGAATACCATTAAAAGACACTGAATACCATTAATAGACACTGAATGTCGGATTTTTACACTAAAATATTATAAGAACACTGAATGTTAGATTTTTACACTGAATAATATTATAAGAACAGTGAATGTCATTATAAAACACTGAATATTAGATTTTTACACTAATGCCATTAAAAATCACTGAATCTCATAAAATAACAAATATAATAAAAAAATACTGAATGTCATAAAAATACACTGAAAATAAAATAAAAACTCCCGACATGATGGATGTGATGCCAATCAAATCAACGAGCTGTTTAAAAACATTTTGGTGTGCCTGAAAAAAAAAACTATTTTTATTTAGCAAATAGAATAACTCATACATGAATTACATCTTTTTCTCAAAATAATTTAGGGAAAAAAATATTTATAAAACATCAAAAGCAACTTTCTCACAAACATATAAGTATTAAACTGACATTAAGCTTCCTCAGATCAATAAAATGTCAGTATAAACTGACATTATGCCCTGATTTTCAACATAACTAAAGTACACACTGTTTTTTTAGAAAAAATGTTCACATTTCTATTGTTAAACTTAAATATGTCCTCTTTACATAAATCAATCAGTTCAAATTAGTTAGG
This sequence comes from Euphrasia confusa, assembly GCA_954870475.1. Taxonomy (NCBI): domain Eukaryota; kingdom Viridiplantae; phylum Streptophyta; class Magnoliopsida; order Lamiales; family Orobanchaceae; genus Euphrasia; species Euphrasia confusa. The sequence goes on along the minus strand of OX940956.1, from coordinate 36,837,742 downwards.
ACAGCCCAATGTTCTATCCCAAAATATAAAAGCATAACTTCAATAATAATCCAAAATAAGTACCTGTGCAACAAAGTTGCTGACCACACGTCCATCATCAATACACATACGAGGCCCGTAAGTATTAAAAATACGTGCAATGCGCACCTGTACAAATGAGAAAGAAACATTAATAAATAACGATAAAAAAACACTATAAACTGAATTTTGAAAATCCATAGCCAATGTTTCAGCCGTTCGTTTCCCTTCGTCATAGCAACTCCTTACGCTTGACCATTTATCAAATTAGAAAAAGAAAATTGCAACCCATACAGAATAATTCAAAATTAACAAAAGGTCACTAACCTATTGGATTCACATTTCCCCAGTACGTCTCTTTCTGTGGATGCTCAAGAGGATCACCATAAACCTCACTTGTACTGGTCAGAAGGAACTTTGCACCAATTCTCTTTGCAAGACCCAACATATTAAGCGTTCCCATCACATTCGTCTTGTAATCACACAGTGAGTTAAGGATCTCAACCAATTACAAACGCAATATAATTACCTTACCCTTTGCACCCTCGACTGAAAGGTCCAATTCAATCACACCAAAACCATTAGCAAATAAAAGATCAAATATTTTTTAGCAATCACACACCATATGCATAACCAAATATTAGCTCAGCAACGAATGAATACAGAAAAAAAAAAAAAAAGGATATGATAGTCTTGACAAGATTATACTTGTAAGAAACAGGGGAAGCAGGGCAGGCCAGATGGTAGATCTGATCCACCTCCAGCAAATTCGGCTCGACGACATCATGCCTGATCAGCTCAAACCTCGGGTTCCCAAACAGATGCACCACATTTTCCTTCCTCCCCGTGAAGAAATTGTCTATCACGATCACATCATCTCCTCTGGCGATCGGCTTGTCCACCAAATGGCTCCCGACGAAGCCGGCGCCGCCGGTGACGACGATCCTCCTCCTCTTGCTCCCGATTCCAACCGGCACTCTCCCCACGCCATTAGAATACCGATTGATGTATCTTGATTTTGCATGGTTAATTATTGAGTTATATAATATTGGAGAAATTCGTTCATTGCTTTCCTAGCCGACAAATGAAAAACTAGATAAACAATCATTGTTGAGCTTCAAACCCCAACTCAGCAAACCATTTTATAAACTTCTGTGTAGAAAGATACTCACCTGCTGTCTGAAGAAGTAGGAATCAATGGGTTCGGTTTCTCCGAAGCTTGAGAATCCTCATCCGGCCTCTCCTTGCGCTTCCCTAAAATTACCCAAATTAATCGCACAGTTAGATTGAAAAGGGACAAACAATGCTCGGAATAAATCGAACAAATAGCACCTAATTTGAACGTTGATAAATTAGTGGATTGATTCCATTAACAAGCTATATTCTGCCCTTCCCTTTTTGCCTTCGGAGGCGGACGCTTGGACCGCTTCTTTCGAGTCGAGCATTTTGTCGAACACTTGGTGGGCGGAACGAGCGACCGCGTCTTTCGCGTGGAAGACGGTTTCGATCACGGCCTCGGCCTCTTTCTTCGAGTTCGCCGCCTCGATTGCAGTCACGATCTTGTATTTGCACTTGCCGTTTAAAGCAACATCCAAAGCAAACTGAAATTCGAATTGAAGTAGAAAAATCACCTGATTTCGTTGACCGCACAGGCGATGGAGAGGTAGACGAGGAGCAATCGGAGATGCTCAGCGCGTCGTTGCCTTCCCCATCAGCTCCGCCACGTCGGCGTCGGCTTCCCCGCCAGCTGCGTCTCGGCTGTTGACATCGGCTTTTAGCATCAAAATCGAGCCTCTACGGAAATGGATGATCCTCCCCCGCATCAGAGCGTCGACAGAGAAGGTGACCTTCGGTTTGCCAGCGGGAAGTTTCAGGACCGCGGGAGAGATTCGGAGGGGCTCGGGGTCGCAGACGGAGGCTTGACGGAGATTAGGGATTTGATCTGGCCTCTGTGTACTGCGTGAGAAGAGAGGGAATGGGTATTGTGGTCTTTACATATTTTAGTCGGCCTAATTGATACGCGTAATTTCTCAAAAGCCTTATCGCCGAAAAAATGTTGAAAATTGGTCTTATTGCAATTTTTCCCTTTAATAAATTCAACTTTTATTGAAAAGTATAATTTGTTTAGTTGAAATTAATTGTTAAATATTACTAAAATTTAATTTTGTAACACTCGAAAATTAATTAAAAGAAATGGATATGTTTGCTTATTGATACTATTCTTTTTTTTATGCATTCATAAACAATTCAAAATTAGGCATGTAATACTTTTATAATGGTGGAGACTTTTTGAAAAGCGTCTTTAGGTTGCATTTACGAGAAAATGCGCTAAAAAGGAGTATTGATTTGTGATGTAATAGTGTACATTTACAAAAACAAAATACCCTAAAAAAGATGTGTGTTGTTTTTTGAAGTAATAATATTATTTCTATAGCCGACCTTTGTAATTAAGCGACTATAAGCGAGTTTCTGCTCTAAAGGATTATGCATTACAAATGATATCAGAACATGTGTTGGTCGAACTTGTAAATTAGTTTATGTTCGAAAGAGTTATGTGTTACAAATGGTATCACATAACATACGTTGGTTGGAATTGTTGAAACTAAAGTGTCATTTGAGACAAAAAGCTACACTTACAATGAAAATTGTCGTGCATTAAAATATGGGGTAATTATAACAACGTGAAAATGTTTAAATGAAATGAAAATGTTATTCATATTAATAAGATACATTTTTTTAGACATCAATTTATAAAAATTTCAAATTTAAGCGTCGTTACTTTCAAACTATTATAAGATGAACGATTCTCGGTGAATTGTGATAATAGTGGCTCACAAGTAAAGACAAAATGTGTTAAAAAATACATAGTTGAATTGTGAGGTCAATATATATCTAGCTTACAAACTACATCAGCCAAGTAAATCACACTAGACAAGTTCTGTGTGACAGAATCTAGCGAGAAAATATTGACATAAATTAGAATTCGTGACCTCTCACTCATACACTCTCTTACTCTACCAACTCGACCACCCTTGCGGAAAATATATTAGTATTGAAAACGGTCAATGACTCAATATTAATAACGAAAATGACACATAAGAGTTAATCAATGTCACGAATTGAAATTAATGGTACAAAATTAATGTAAGGGTACAAACACACAATAACATATATACAAAAAATTAGCTGTATGCACAATTTTTTTTAATTAGTGTCTTGATGTGGTATGGGTTTACTCGATAAAAATGTTGGTTCGATCTCTCTAGTTCTTATGTATTTTAATTATTAATAAATTTAAGATCTAAATATTACTCCGTGTTTTTATTATATGTCGTTCTAACATTTTTCACACTTATTAATAAAAAATATATATGACTAAGTTACCCCTATTTATTGTACAGTAAAATTAATAAATAAATATTAAATTATATTATAAAGAAGTTTTTATATACAAAACTCTTAAACTTCCGTAATCATGCGGTTAAATATATATTTAACAAAATACAAAATATATTAATTATCATTAATAACAATATATTTAATAAGGGTAATTAAAGTAAACATTTGCTAAAACGACAAGTAAAAAATAAATATTAAAAAATCCAAAACGACAAATATAAAGAATGGGAGGGAGTTTGGGATATTGATTATTTGCTATTATTAGTATAATTGAATTTTATATGAGTAATTAATTATTCTTTTCTACTTGCACAAATATGTGTTACTGTATAAGAGCATTCCCATAGATGGTAGATATAGTAAATATCTAGAATTCCTAACCCTATTTTGTGGGTTCAACAAATAGTTGGGCCTTGTTCAAATGAGTAATTAGCCCATCAAAAAATGGTCTCAGCCCAAAACATGATTTCAGGGCTTTTATTACCAAATACACATCATCTATACGTATCAAGTACGCGTATACAATTTCTATTTGCCCTAGCTATAAAAACCAGAAAACCTGAAAGCAGCCCTAGCTTCTTATTGCAACCAAAGAAACACATAAAAATCCAGTCTTTTCGTTCTCCAACTCCACGGCGCAGATCCGAGGAGTTTTTCAGCGAATCAATCAATCTATTACCACCTTCTTTCTCCGTTCAATCTCAAAGGTTCGATCCAAACCCTTTCCTCTTTTTTAATGTTCGATTTTTCACGTGTTTTGATCTGTGTTTATGCTTTTGATGTTACTGCTACTTTGAACTCGTGTGTTTTAATCTCAAAGTTTGTTTTTTTAAAAAATTGTATGGCTGTAGGATCTTGAAATCAGGTGTTTTAATCTGTTTTTTTTAATGTTTCGATCTCTGTGCTGACCCCGAGCTTTAATTTATTGGGAAACGATTTGCGATACAAATTTTTAATGCCGATTGGAAGTGGGTGAAGTCTGAGATCTGATGTAGTTCTTGATTCTATGGTTTTCTATTTCTTTAGCTTTTTTTTTGTATAAATTGACAGTGTTTTCTTTGATGAGTTTAAGGTTTCTAATTAATTGGAAGGCATGAGGATTATAAGGTGCTATTATTTGTAAACTATTTTGTCTACATTGTGTTGTAGCTCCTTAACTCTTACTATATCCTTCCAAACAACGGTACGGAATATTAATGCTTGCCCTTCATATTGAATGGATTGCAAGTTTGGCTTTTCTGTGACATCTTCTTATCTTCACCCTCTTTTTGTGATTTTTTGTGACGTCTGTTGTAATATTTTTTTCTTAGGATAATACTCTTTTGGGATTTGAAAAAAGGTGCTACTGTTTGTAAACAATTATGTCTACATTGCGTTGTAGCACCTTGTCTTTTTTTTAATATCTTTCCCTACAATGATACAGAATATTAATGCTTGTACACTATATTGAATGGCTTGCAAGTTTGGCTTTTCTGTTACATCTTTTATTTTCCCTGAGGAAGCTCTTTCTTTGACTTCTGTTTGCTATGATGTTTTATGTAATTATATTTTTCCGGGATGATTAAAACAAGGTGCTATTATTTGTAAACAATTTTGTCTACATTTATTTTTATCACCTTACATCTTTGTACATCTTTCCCAAAATGGTGCAGAATATTAATGCTTGTACTCTATAATGAATGGCTTGCAAGTTTGGCTTTTCTGCGACATCTTTTTAGCTTTATTAAATGATCTTTGACCCTTTTGCTTTCAAGTTGTCTTTTTTGTTTTTTAAAATATCAGTTACTCTAAATTCAGCTTTGCTAATGTATCAATTGTATTACAGTATGGCAGGTGCTGCACCCGAAGGATCTCAATTTGATGCTCGTCAGTTTGATGCGAAGATGAGTGAATTGTAAGTTTGAATCTTGGATGAGTATTATTCCTCGGCATCAATTTATTTAGTTTGCTCTGTATGAGTTATATTGCTAATGTTTTTGGTGCAGGCTTCAAGTTGATGGAGGAGAAGAATTCTTCACTTCTTATGATGAGGTTCATGATAGTTTTGATGCTATGGGCCTTCAGGAAAATCTTTTAAGAGGCATCTATGCCTATGGTATTCATGCAGTAACATTTGTTCTATTTTCATACTTACTATAAGGATCTTTTAAATACTTTAATGATATTTTGAATGCATTAGAACTCTAAATTTTAACATTGTTTTAACCACTTTTTTTTTTCCAAAAAGGTTTTGAGAAGCCCTCAGCAATCCAGCAAAGAGGCATTGTCCCATTCTGTAAGGGACTTGATGTCATTCAGCAGGCGCAGTCTGGAACTGGAAAAACTGCTACTTTCTGCTCTGGCATTCTCCAGCAGCTCGATTATGGTCTAACTCAGTGCCAGGCTCTGGTGTTGGCACCTACAAGGGAACTCGCTCAGCAGATTGAGAAGGTCATGCGCGCCCTTGGCGACTATCTTGGTGTGAAGGTGCATGCTTGCGTTGGTGGGACCAGTGTTCGTGAGGACCAGAGGATTCTTTCAGCTGGGGTTCATGTAGTCGTTGGCACCCCTGGACGTGTGTTTGATATGCTCCGAAGGCAGTCACTTCGCTCTGACAACATCAAAATGTTTGTGTTGGATGAGGCTGATGAGATGCTGTCCCGTGGTTTTAAGGATCAGGTAAATTCTTTAACATATTATCTTTTACTTTTTATATATTTATATACAAGAGTGAGTTATTGTTTTAAGGATCAGTCAATTCGCTCTGACAACATTAAAATGTGTGTTGTATATTTATATATCTATGTAAGACTTGAGTTATATAATTTACTTTTCTTTCTCAATAGTTCCTTTTGATTTTGTCTTCATAAGCTACATTAAAGATACACAGGTCTGGTGTGTTCAAGTCTCAACATTTAAACTTAAAAAGACTTGAAAAACATTAGTTCATTTGATGCTTTTAAAATAATTGTTTTTTCCATGTAATGATTGTAATCCTTGCTAATCACGGTTTTACCCTTTGTGCTCTCACAGATTTATGACATCTTCCAGCTTCTCCCAGCCAAGGTTCAGGTCGGTGTGTTCTCTGCCACCATGCCTCCCGAGGCCCTTGAGATCACCCGCAAGTTCATGAACAAGCCTGTTCGCATTCTGGTCAAGCGTGACGAATTGACTCTGGAGGGTATCAAGCAGTTTTACGTCAACGTTGAGAAGGAAGAGTGGAAGCTCGAGACTCTCTGTGATCTCTACGAGACCCTTGCCATCACCCAGAGTGTCATCTTCGTCAACACCCGTCGCAAGGTCGATTGGTTGACTGACAAGATGCGCAGCCGTGACCACACTGTCTCTGCCACCCATGGTGACATGGACCAGAACACTCGTGACATCATCATGCGAGAGTTTCGCTCAGGATCTTCCCGTGTCCTAATCACTACCGATCTCTTGGCTCGTGGTATTGATGTCCAGCAAGTGTCTCTTGTGATCAACTACGATCTCCCGACTCAGCCTGAGAACTACCTGCACAGGATTGGTAGGAGTGGTCGATTTGGGAGGAAGGGTGTTGCTATCAATTTCATGACGAAGGAAGATGAGAAGATGTTGGGGGATATTCAGAAGTTTTACAATGTGACGGTGGAGGAGCTCCCGTCAAATGTTGCAGATCTTCTGTGAGGGGTTTTTACCATCTGGGTATGGTTATTAAATGTTTGGCCGCCATTCAGAGTCTTTTTTATTCATTTTTAATCGATAGATGATGTGTTTGTTTTCGGAATTTATTTTTATGTTGCCCAGCAATATTGAAACTTGAAACTGGGGAGTTCATTTAAGCTGCTTTTTAATTCCTTTTGGTATGGTGGATATATATACTAGTGCAATTTTGGGTGTAGGTATGTAACGTATTTTGAATATGGGACCTGAGTTTTGGTTAAATTCTAATTTACCTCCATGTCTATTTTTTTGCCTGTTTTTCTTCAAATGCTTATTCAGTTATGTTTTGAAGTTTATATTTTTTTATAATAAAATAATTTTAAAATGTGTTTTGTCTTCATTTTTTGTTTCCATTAAATATTGGTGTTTGACTTTGTCAATCTTTAAAAATAATATTTTTTGGACTTTAATTATTTGTATTATTGTTTTTTCTTTTAGTACTTGTTTTGAAGATGTGTCTGTGTCCCTACTTCTTGTCTACAACTCTATTATACACTCGAAAGAAAAGTTGAAAACAACACACAAAAAACCATTCATTTTTCAGAGTCTCAAGTACAACACAAAATCTCAAGAAAAAAGAAAAAAATATCCCAAGAGAACCTTTTTTGTGTGTGTTTGAATTCAAGAAGTTGTTGACAAAAAAACATGGATAAATTTTCAAGATCCAAATCAAGCAGAGAAAAGCAAGTGCAGCCGAGCAACATGAATAACATGAGGAGCTTCAGCACTTGTTGCAGCAGTTACGATCTGAAAAAAGGTGAGGATTTCAACTTCGACAAGGAAGATCAAAAGACGACTGTCTTCAGAAGCGATTCTTCGAAGAATTGGAATTTCAATTTGGACCCAGAATTGCAGAGGAAAAAGAGGGTTGCTGGGTACAAGGCTTATGGAGTTGAAGGCAAGATGAAGGGCTCTGTGAGGAAGAGCTTCAAGTGGATCAAGGAGACATGCAACCAAGTGGTTCATGGATTATGGTGATTTCCTTTTTTTTTTTTTTTCTGTTATTTAAATAATTACATAAACTACCCTGATGTTTAGTGTATTTATAGAAAGACCCCAACAAGTTTTACAATAAAAAATAATACTCCGTAAAGTATTGATTGAATTCAATACGGTGATTGTAATAATTTTTATGTTTAAATTTGAAATTGTTTTGGGGTTTTGTTCTCTTTTCTCGGTAACCAAATTTAAGGGTAATTTGGAGAACTATTTTCAGATTAATTATTGTAGTTAGTTTGTGTGGTTATAATTATTTTATCTATTTTTTAAATAATCTATTTTTTTTTACTATTTTTATTTTTAGCCCAGTAACTTACTGAAAATTATGTTAATTTTGATCCGTTTCTATTAATTTTGATATAATTCATTGTAATTTACAATAAGAGTCATTTTTTAGACAGAAAGAGCAATTTTTATGTGTGACCAAATTACACTTTTTAACTTTGAATATTGAATGTTTATATAATTAACATTTTGAATTTTAAAATTGAAATAATTTAATAAAAATATATAAATATGTATGTGCTGTATTTATTTAAAAGAGCAATTATAAAGTTGATATATTTATTATAAACAAAAATTACAAAATCAGAGTAATCATCGATTTTGTACGTATATGCCAAACATTGAGGAGGTCGTATAAATTGAATGTTAGTTGGGGTGTGAAATTGCGGCTACAAATTAATTAATTAAAGTCTTACAACCTAACGTAGCAACTACCGTAAACATTCATTCATTGTTGTCCTACCCATATTAATTGGTCAGACCATCCATCACAACTGGAAAAAAATAATTTTATTTATTAAGCCCACATGGGAACTTTTTGTAATTTTAATAAGATAACGGGTTCATATGTAATTAGGCAAGACTTCATGTATGGAACACATTTGAAAAATTACTTCACCTCCATGTCCAAAGCCGTATACATGCCCAAGAACAAGGTGTTGAAGGGGCACTGAAAGTGTGTTCATTCCGTCCTCTAGTATTCTAGACCTCGACAACCAATTCATGGAGAGTGAGTCGAATTTTTATACCCATTTCTTAACCAATTTACCAACAAAGAGACGAGAACAATGCAGCTTATACGAATCCATTTATAGTACAATTATAATCAGTATTGAGTCACGACTCTCCCCCAAAATCATATCATGGTATGTCGGAAAAGGAAGTAATTATATACACCTGCTATTTTCAAGATATTGTATTGATATACATATATTTGTACATTCTGTAGCCTCAGTATATCTCACTGCATATATATACAGGGAATGATTAAAAAAAATGGCCCAAATGAACATAAATACTCTTCAATCAGACCCATGAAAATCGAAGAGCAAGTACTATACATCAATATTACGTTGGCTCCACAATAGCATGGCAACTTATCATTGAATACTTTTTCTGTAGCCGCTCTTTCAATACCCTGATTTTGGCGTCGACCCTTGCAGTGAACCCGATCTTGGTATTCTCTCGAGCCTTAGACCTCTCCCGAATCCACATATGCCCGTCTTCAATGTCCTTCTTGTAGTACTTGATCTCTTGAATTACATGATGGTCCAATGGGTTGAACGACCTCTGGAAGGCAATGTATGCAAAGTACGGGAGATTGCATAAAATTGTCACCAAAAGCGTTGCCGACCAGTAAATAGGAGCCGGGGCCAGAACTTCTCTCAAGACCCTAAAGGCGTTCACTCGAAGGGCGTAAGGGAGTTCGCCGTATATCAGAAGGAAAATGTACCAAGTGAAGATACTGCCCCATATTAGGAAGTGCTGAATCCAAGTGAAGTGGCTCATAGTCAGGGCAATCTGGAGATTGACAGCCCAGATTACGCAGGTCATCATGGCGGTCCCCACAGCAATTATGTCGGCTGTCTGCCCCCCGGAGCGGAAAGCTCGATCGTAGTAGACAAAGATGTTGAGGAAGAATATGACGAAAGAAGTGTAGAGGCCGTTACCCATCCACCCGAAAATTCTTTTCCAGTCAAAGAAGAGGTTTTTTGGGCCTTGTTGATATAAAGCTGGAAACTGCATCGTACAAAAATTTGGATCGATACATGACTTGGACAATATACCACATAGAAGAAAGGTAGAAGAAGAAAAACTAACCTGCAAGCATACTTCAGAATCGACATCCTGTTCAAATACTCCAAGAGAAATTACGGGCAATGATGTGAGAACGACATTGAACAGCAACATATACCAGTCGTCATACACCGACTGCCCAGAAAAACCAGCAAATGCCTCGAAGTAGAAGATTGTCAAGCCAAATGCAATGTTCTTGTAAAAGAAATAACAAATCTGCACATTGAAAAATTGCAGTTCAGTTAGAATTAATCATTGCATGCACATGTAAGGAACAGTGCACACCAGCCAAGTATATGTTACCATCTGAGCGATTCTTTTGTAACACCAGTGTCCATGTACGACCAGAAGCCTCTCCAGGTAACTGAACTGGGCAATAGCAAAGTCACTAGCCATCACAGCCTGCAAGCAAATACAAAGTCACTAGTCACTATAACGCATATGGAATGCCGAACTTCTAACCGACTTATTACAGCATGCTAGGCTCTTGGATTAGTGCATTGATGACATCCTCAACAAAAACAAAACCCGGTTGTAATTTCAGAAAAAATGTACAATAAAAATGTTTGTTTGATGTTGGAACTTGTTTTCACTTTTCAGAATATGTTTCAGTTACATTAAATAGATACATATGACATTACAGATGAGACATGTCAAACACACAGACCTGCATTCCTTCACATCCGCTGATGCCAACACCAATGTCGGCTTCTTGAATCATACCAACATCATTTGCACCATCACCAATAGCTAATGTGATTTTCCCGGTTCCTTCTTTTACTAATCTTGTCACCTAATTGCCAAATTACTTAGATCGTGAAATGGAGGGAATGATAACAAAATATTCACACGAGCACAACAAATGTAATTATCTTACCAGGGCTTTCTGCTTAGGTGAAACTCGGCAGCATATAACAGACGCACATTGAACAGCTAAGTTGAGAAAGTGATGCTTCATGCCATCCGCCAGAGCAAAAGTTAGAGTTTTCCCATCAATAACCAACGCAAATGCTGCATGTGGGTCCTTTTCCAGCGTGATCATTTGAGTTGCATTTTCAATTTGCCGTAAGATGTCCTCCTTTGCAACCTTCTACTGACAATAAAAAATGAAGGGTGCCATAAATTAAAATGAACTTTGTCAAATATCGTTCAACATCCTTTACTGCAATAGTACATTTTTTATATCTTGGACTGACGAGTTGGCATTCGTTGTTAGGCATATTTGTTTCATGCCTTGCCGGAGCAAACTACAAGCAAATCTGCATCACGATTACAGGATTTCAGTTCAGGACTCGGGAAAGAATAAATCTTAAATAGTATCCACATTTTAATGGTGAGAAACATACCCTATGTTAATCGCAGTTTCCATCTTATCACCTGTCAGCACCCAGATTTTTAGACCAGCTTGTGCTAGTTTGTCAATGCACTGAGGTACCTAGAGAGAAATAATAACGGGCAATCAAAACACGAAACACATCAAACAATTCCAACCAAAATAATAAAAATAAGGGAGAAAATAGTCCAATCAAATGAAAAATAAATAAACACACACACACATATATATATAATGCGCACAAATTACATAACACACACAGAAGCACATAAGTCAATTCATATGAATAGGGTATATAACATACTCCTTTCTGCAATTTGTCTTCCACTGCAGTGGCACCAACGAGTATCAAATCCCTTTCCATCATATCAGAAATCCGCTCAAGATTTGCTTCCCTGTCACTGCCGAATGTGGTTTTTGCTCTGGTGAACTCTTCATTCCATGCAGAATATTCTGCCTCATCGAGTTTCTTGTAAGCAAGTGCAAGAGTCCGTAATCCGGCTTCTCCGTATTCATTCAAATGCTTAGTGGTGGCTTCTTCATACATTCTACCGTTCTTTGATAATCGGTCGAAGATAATGCTGTAATAAGGAAATGCATAAAACTTAGAGCACAGTATATCTTTTTGTAAGAAAACAAAAAGATATAAAGTCCTAATTCAAAATGTAAAAACCAATAGTGTCAAACCTATCAGCTCCTTTGCATAGAAGGAGAATCTGTCCTTTCTCATCTCTAATAATAACAGACATTCTTTTCCTTTTGCTAGTGAAATCCATCAAATTGAGAACTTGGAACTCCCTGAAATCACAAAACTAAAAATATTAGGAGTCAAGCCACATATTCTAAGATATACCAATGATCCAACAAATAGTTAGAAATATTTTTCTTGTTCTCACCTTTCGATAGGATCTTCAAAGGAAGGATATCTCTCACGTACAGATACACTAGACTGTGTTCTTTTACAGAACTCGAAACCAAATTCTCTAGCAGCAACAAGAAACGCGCCTTCATCCGGTGACTCCGCTTCATAAGTGAAGGCCTCCGTCTCCTCATTATACTCAGGAACTGCCGTGTGACAGAGTGACAGTATCCTGAAAAATAATAAAATAAAATTCTCGCTTGGTTCTTTAACCCAGTTCCCATTCTTGAGCCGGCTATCCTCGAAGCTGAACCCCTTTATCGGCTGTTTAAGAGCATCTTCTTCTCTCGAAGTGACAACCGTCTCCTGTTGAATCTCCGATTCCTCATATCCGTGTCTGCTTTTCCTGTTTTGCTCTTCCATGACCATTTGTTTTGCAGCCGCAAGCTCTACATCACTGTCACGGGTCCCATATGCAGTACCCGCAATCGAGCACTTAAGAAAGTCCATTTGGTTGCATGTCAATGTCCCAGTTTTATCGGATAAGATTGTGTCAACCTGTCCCAACTCCTCATTTAAATTTGATGTCCGTGCCTGAGCAGGTGTCCCAGTCTCTTCATCATACATATTAATATCCTGGTTAATGAATAAAGCTTGGAGCACTTTCACAACCTCAATAGAAACGTAAAGAGAAATCGGTATCAAATACCCATACAACATAAGAGCAGTGACCAAATGAAGAAAAGCTGACTTAAATGGTTTTGCAGGATTGAAGAGACCTTCGCCGTCTGAGATTTGTAAATACCACCACTTGGGCAAATCGTATTTAGTCTTCACGATAAAACCCACACTGCTTATGAACGAGATGAACAACAGGATACTGATAAGAATGTAAATTATTTTGTCCATTTGTTTCTCGACCCTACTCCTTTTCGACGGAGATTTCGTAGAATTCTGCATAACCTTGCTATCGTGCCCAGTGAATATCACAACTCCATAAACGTATGCTGTGTTACGAAGCTTCGAGTCCCTAAGTAGAATCTGACTAGGATCAAGAGGATGAACAAGGTTTCCATATTCAAGCTTGCCCACAAACGTGTACAGATTGGGGTTCGGATCCTCACATTGAATGGTCGCATTAAATTCTTTATAATCCGTATCACCATCAAGGGGTAATGTCGTCTCTAGTGCACGTTTAACTTTCAAATTCGTCTCCCCATCTAAGTTCATGGTCTCAACATAACAAATCCCATCCTCGTAACTCGATGATAAGAGCAGTAAATCGGCAGGGAAGAACTGATCCTTCTCGACTTTCACTATATCCCCAACCCGAATTTTCTTCCAGGGTTTAGGAGCAAAGACCCCTTCTCTCTTGTGCACTCCAGCTTTTCTTAAGTTGACCTTCAAGTCCTGCATGAATCTCCGCCAGTCTTCGAGAGCCTCCTTAGCCATACTCAATCCGACCACAAAGACCAAAGGGGCAATCATGCTCAGGGGAGAAAATGGGGTTACCGGAGTTAGCGACAAGGCTGCAGCTAGGAGAAAGTACAAGTTGGCTACACGTCTGAATTGTTCGAAAATCGCCTTGGGGAAGAATGTGATGATGTTGTACTTAGTGGTGGAGATGTTGTTCTTGCAGTACTTGAGAGGCTTTTGATCATGCATGCAGGGCTGATTGCAATGGACAACCCGTGAGAAACCGGGCCCTTGGATCTGAGCATGTGGCCCGTCTTCATCCAGAGCCCGAGGCCTGTGGCAGGCGAACGTGTAGAGACTGCTCCTGCGGATTTTCCCCCTAATTCTCCCCTTGCCCATTTTTTCTGAAGCTTCCGGTGGTACTTAACTATCGGTGTGATCTATAATACTCCACGAGATATCGACACCCCCACCTGAAATGATTACACACTTCGAACTAGCTCGATTCGAGAAATCGCAGCTATTCACCCCCCACCTGGAAGCAAATTACAAAAACTATCATCCAATTATGTGATAATTAGCCGAGATTTCAACACCTTCAACAAATTAAGTCGATTATGATACGCCAAAAAGTTGACGAACAAACAAACAAAAGTTTCGATCACTTTCTCTACAGTATCTCGGAAAAATGCAAACGTTTGGGCTAAAATTTGCAGCTCATTAAATCCAGGAAAAATAAATCAATAAAAATAAAAATATAAAATACACACAAATCACTCTCACATCTGTTTGGAATGATTTCGTCGCGATGAAGCAAATTTAGGCACGGATTAACATACATTTTCACACACGCACAAAAAACGCAAAACTGTGTGTATATGTATAAGTATATGATTTGCGGTTCAATTTATTTACCTGAGCAAATTATGATTGCGAACGCCGAACAAACCCTGACGGAATCCCAGCTGAATGATGGCAACGGAGGGGGAGGGGGCCGGGGGAGAAATCAAGGACTGCGAGATTAATGTCGATCGTTGGAGAAGCCCAGTTTTTTTTAGAGAGAGAAAGAGACGCAATTTTTTTTTATATATTTTCACGCGGTTTCTCTCTCTACTGAGTCTCTTTGCTTCTCTACAATTCTTTTCACTGTGTCATTCACAGTAAATGGTAGATATAGCTATTTTCTGCTGTAAAAAAAAAAGACAAATGAAAACAAATCTGAGGGGATAATAAATATAGTACTATAACTATAAGAAATACAGTAGAAAACGTTCAATTACGCATGATTATATTCTAATTAATACAGTAGTAATTTTTTTTTTCGGTGAAGTAATTAATACTATCATTGTTAAAAGTTCACGAGTCAGTCAATTTAATAAAGTTGAATTACGAAAAAGCGGGGTCAACAACTTAATTTATACTACTACCGAACGTATTATTACCGTACCAGAAAATAATTGGTGAAACTATATTCTCTGTTTCAGATAAAATATAGTTTTAATATATTATTATTAAATGAAATATTAATATTGTATTACTTTTTGCAATGGGGAGGGAGTAATATGAAGAAACGTAAAATATAGTGTTGAAACAAGGTGTGTGTATCTATTTATATCAGGTCGAAAGATAAGAAGAAATACAGTGTAACAATCCTCATACGGTCAAGAGAAATGGAAGGTAGGTCCGACTTATTTTTCATGTGTTTAATTGTCCAACAAGTTACTGTAATTAAGGTAGTATTTCCAACATTTTATGTCATGACGTAATAGATTGAACTTCCAATATTGGAAAAAGACACCGACTTTAGGATTGACGTGCTTCAATTGATAAAGAACAAAAAAAATAGAACTCATACCCATGTTTTTCATATGTAGTAGTAAAACAAAAGAATAGCAATTTCAAGACCTCAAGGAAATATATGTATTTAGCAATCAAGGCAAGTGAACAAAAAATGTCATTACAAATTTACCAAATACATGAAAATCGCCAAAGTGTAAACAATATGTTCCTTTTGTATTTTAGCTGGATAGAAACTCGAAAAAGATGATCACAACAAAGAGCTACATTGGAGAAAAATCCCAAAGAATGAATGTTCTACTGATGGACACAATCATCTCAGAAGTGATCTCGTCAAATGCTCTCGTGCGGTAGCTAGAGCTTGAGATATCGTCTGCAAAAGTTCAACTCGTCATTTTTAGTTAGAGCATGAGGTTGAAGGAATGAGTCGATCGAAAAATCACGTGATTTCTAAGACTATTATTAGATGTTTTAGGGATGATTAACTATACACCCATTCGTGATTCGCTTTAAGATCTCAACAATAATTTTGTAAGAATAATTAAATATATAGCGTGTAAGTTTGAAAGATAGATAGGTTTTTTGAGGGTCTTATAATTTATTGCTGCATCAAATTAGGGAACTTAATTGAGCCATCCTGAGGAGGAAGGCTCCTAAAGCTCGTTTTTTGTGTCACGTAGATCGAGAGTGAGGAAACAAACCCGTACAGCTTCAACCTGCACAGAAATTGCATAAAACAAGTATTAAAACATACCTGCTCAGACAATGGAGCACCATCATCCATGGTATGGGATGCCACCTTTCCAGCAATAACACTACCATCAGTTTCTAACACAATCCTGCACAGAAATAAAATAATAATAATAATTAAAAAAAAAACGAGATGCACGGGTTTATTTTCTCCCTCTAATAGAGTTAAGGAAGCCAGGTACTTGAATTTTGACACGACTTCATAACCTACCCTCCATCAACAATCTCATCGAGGCACAAAAGAATCAGATCCAAGTTTTCAAGCGCCTCCCTCAAGTCTACATTGTTCCTAACAAAAGCGATCATATGAAATCATAAACGGATAAATTCAATGTTACCAGATATAATTGAGATCTCAGCTGATTCCAAACCTGAGAAGAAGGGTTACTGCATCAACAAAACCCTGAAGCACAGTAGCTAGAATCAACTCATTTTCATCATCGCCTCCGGTCACAAAGAAATGCAAATCTTGAACAAACTTATAAATAATGATATTGCTATCCAGCATTGTAATCTCCGCTGCAAACAGGCATGATGAAACTAATGTCACCTCCCGGGAAAAACAAGCTAATAAGGAAGTTCCATTCTGGGCAGACTCAAAAACCGCAAGCACAATAAAAGGTAAAATGCCTATAAATTATCAACAAGTATTATTGCAAATGTTTATTTTTAATTTAAATATGTACCCAAAAGTATAACATGATTATTTTATTAATATACACATTGAAGTATCTTCAACTACACTGAATTCAAACTTATAGCTGTAATCGCCATATAACACTATAAAATAGAATATACTACTGTACTTGATAAATTAATATACTTAATTAAATTTAAAGAGCGGTTTCTTGGTTCAGACATACCACAAGGCCATTACAAATAGAAAAAAATCATCACAAAAACGCACAACATTCATAGAAAAATCATGATCAAAATTATATCATCCATGTTCAAATCATAATCACCTATTAGTCAGAAACATAGGACACGGTTATATGTACCTTCCGTACGAGCATTGTTCTTTTGCGTTTTCGTGAAAATTGACTTCTCAAAAGCTAGCTTCGCGTTATTAGTCGTCCATTCATCCGAATAGTACTTGATGGCGACCCTCTTCCCCTCAGAATCCAATAGAAGGATGTTCTTTATAGTTGGGCAAGCCTCCTAAATTCCATAACCAAATCAAAACCCCTCAAAATTTACTAATCGAATGAGGCATACGTAATTCAAAATTAATCAGATATAATTCTCAGCACTCACATTACTAAAAATCTAATAATTCGTACGAACCAGAACATCCCAAATCTCATGACACATCAACTCAACACACACACACCAACACAAAACATTAGCAAAAAAAAAATAGATTTTATCATGGATTTAAGACGATCGGGAAAGTTCAAAATGAGCCGGGGTGAGATCTCTAAACAGTCAAAAACACCAAATGTGCAGAAAATATTAGATCTCGGGATTGAAACGAATGCGATCTAAAATTCATGTCCTTAAAAATAAAATAAAAAATAATTACAGAAAAGAAAAAAAAAACACCAACACGTACTCGACTGTGAAAGCTGGCCATTGCAGGGGATTGATTTGGGAGAATTATTTCGGCTTCTGATCGAAATCGGTGAAGGTAATAGCCACAGTTGTGATTTGGAAATGAAATGAAATTTCTTGGGTTTGATGGGCTCAATTATACTCTAATGCATGGGCCGACGAAAGTCTCATGGGCCTCTTTATTGAAGCATTGTCCACTTTGAAAAAACATACTGTATTTTCAATTTTGTTGTTTTGGATTGAACTCATTAAAATTGAACTGAAATTAAGTTAAAAATAATAACCGACATCTCTTAAATCAATTGCAATTATATGAATAAAATAGAAAAAAAAATATAAAGTCAATAATGGATGATAAATAAGTGATGGGGGGGGAGGAAATAATGTGATTGTCCATTCTTAATTCTGGATATGTTGGCAAACTTTTGTTTTCACATTTTTCTGTTGGCAAGTCTCTCAATTCTTAATATCTATTTATAGTTTATACTATTTGTAAATGATTTTTCGGCACTTTTGATGAACGATAATGATTTTTGGCACTACTTGAGGTCCAAAAGTATAGTACTCCTTATTTGGTTAAATATTGCTTAAAGATTTGGCAAATATCTCACGGCAATAAGAAAGAAACGTGAGATCGAGGCACATGTGTATTTAACAATCCGAGTATCAAAACCACTACCACACACAGATGAACCAAAACCCATTTTTACAAAGAAACAAACTTGATAAGAAAAAAAAAATGAATTAATGTGTAATGAATTTTTATATTAAAAAAAAAACAATCCATGTTGAAAAAAAGGTAAGTAAAATGGAGTCAAATGTACTATGCAAGAACATAGTAGTTGTAGTATCAGTAATTCAGTGTGCGATCAAATCCCTCAAACAGTGACACACAAAGTAAAGCACAATCACTGAAAGACTTTTGAGAGATTTTCTACCATTTGCATGATGGCTTTTTTCACAATCTTTAATTATTCTTTGTATAAAAATTCAAAAAAATAAGCACAAATACAGTAGTACTTAGATGGGTTGATGGTTAAATATGTGAAGTGGGGGCCCCCTTTTGGGGTAAAATCAAGTGTCAAACACACATTCCAAATTTGATATAAATTCAGTGGCTTAAGTGCACAAATCCCAACTGCCTAATTCAATTTAGGTACCTATGTTTTTTTCTCTTTTCTTTCAAGACTTTAATTTTGAAATTGAATTTTGATGTGGTTGAGATAATTGAGTCCGTCCTCATTGTTCTTGAATCATCCATCAATGATGTTTGGTTAATACGTCCAAGTCCGATTCTTATTAACTTTGTATAAACAAGTAGACGTAACACATAATTTGTTCCTTCTTAATTCGTTTTTTTTCAGCATAAACAATATTTTTAAATACAATATAGGAGTAACATCAAACACATTTTTTTGTTTGTTTGTTTGTTTGTTAATTAGGAATGTTGACTATCAGGTAAAACATAGAGGGCCTGCAGTCTATCTGTGAGTCTCATCTCATCGATCATCTGATTTATAGGAATAGGAAATAGGATTACTTGTATACATGTGTCAAGCAATTGAATATAAAAGGTTCTTGAATCTAATGATCTCTGTCACTCATCAGTATTCAGTACTGTACCACTGTATGTATAGCTTTAGCTTTGTCAAAACTAGGAATTCATTAATATATACAAGTGATTGTCAGAATCACTTTTTCATCAAGCAAAGCAACCCCTCCTATAACTGCTCTTCACTTTTTCATACTGATATTTTTTTGGTTTTTTGGGAAATGAGCTTCTTCTTTTTTATTATTAGTATTTTCATTTATTTGGCACCACTGACTACATCAGTGTGTGTGTATATAAGTGCATATATCACATTTCTTGTTATTTCCACACACTAAAAACACACAGTCACTTTGCACTCCTATAATAATAATCACTTTTAGTTTCTCTTATTATTAGATGATGATGAGGATGCCAAGATTCTGGTTTTGTCTTACTCTTATTATTATTCTCTATTTGGCTGCATCAGTCACAAGCAGGGATATCCCTACAAATGAGGTACGTATAATGTATGTTTACATTTTGATTTCAAGTTTTTTGTTTTTTTTTCTTACATTTATATTTATACATATTTATTTTAAAATAATAATAATAAAAAAGGTGAAGATGATGAGGCAGAGCAGCAGTAAGTGGAAAATAGGATCAAGGCCACCAAGCTGTGAGCACAAGTGCTATGGGTGCAACCCATGTGAGCCCATTCAGGTGCCCACCACTGTTACTGTTGTGGGAGTCCAGTACACCAACTATGAGCCTGAGGGGTGGAAGTGCAAGTGTGGGCCCACCTTCTACAGCCCATAAATATATTATATTATATTAGTTTATATATATATATATAGTAGTAAGTGACTTAATTACTAGGTTGTGTTGTGTGTGGTAATTAAATTCAATTTTGGAGGACATGTAAGCACTTGCACAACCAACCACTGTTAATTTGAATTTTTTGTGTGTGATAATGTGTACGTTCTTGTTGTGGCAACTATAACATGGATCATCGTAATCGAACCAGTCGTGCTCTCGATTCTCAAAATCGGACGATAATGTTAACCACGATCTTGAAATGTCACTACTCAATCCGGTTGGCGCACAAGAAATGAGACATTTGTAACAAAACAATAAAAAAGAATCATATTTTTTCAATATTTAGATGTAGTCATCGTGATTAAATAATTTTGGGTAATTTTATCTAAACAAATACTAGTACATGGGCCGTCGTTGGGCTTTATGTTTTAACTCACCGCCGATAGTTGGGTTAATTTGGTAAAAGCGATTGGGCCATCCGTGCGGTAAAATTATTAGATTTGGCTGATGTGAACTGCAGGCCCAAGCCAGCCTACAAGTTCAAAAATACTTGAAAATTAATCAAGAGGGAGATACATAATCTATGTAAAAATGAAAAGTAAAATTTTCAAAATAAACTTTTTCAATTAAAAATAATCATTCCATCATATTAATAAATTATAATTCTAAAATAAATAAATTATTATAACAAATAAATAATTTAGAATAACTTTTTATATATTTTCACACATTTATTTTGCTTTATTTTCATTCAATAGGCTATAGTCCACAAATTCAGAAATACGTATACAGTACTAGCATTTTGTGAAACTAACCTAAAGCTTAAAGATGCTAAGCTACTAAAGATATGTTCAAATTTTTACTGTGTAATCTACTAAATCTAAGAATATGATACTTATACGTTAAATAATATAATTTTTGACTAATAATGTTGACTATGAATGAAATAAATTTAAATTATTTTCAAAATATTTCAACATAATCAAAATATTATTTATCAAAATTTAAATTATTTACCGTATAAGTATCATATTATCTCGAAACGACGATATTTCGTACTTTAACATTATACATTTCAACGTGCGGTTCATTAGCGATATACTAAGGAGTTGTTCGACACGAGACCACAACAATCAAGACGTATAATTATCCTTTTAATAGAAATCAAGTTACTTTAATTTAGGACTCCAATTCATAGAGGAATTTCATCAAACACTCAATCCAATAATCCGTAGACAAATAATTCATAATCGAGAAAAAAACGAAGAAATCTCACCACGAGGATCGAGGAATCGATGATTGAAGTCGAGAATCGAACCGAGCTTCAACTTGTCACACGAATAAACTAATCCGATGAAAACGTCCGGCTTGATGAGATGAACAACGTTTGTGAAGGAGATTTAATCGAATTCTCAACGTATGAAAAGTAGATCTAAAATTTTTTATTGGATTAAATGAAGAACAATTGGATTACAATGTTGCTTGGGGAGAAAGCTAGAAATGGGAGATGAAAAGTTGTAGAATGAAAGTTGTGAAAGTGTTAGTTACAAGTTTCAAGCCAAAAGACTATTTATACCCTTCAAAATAGGGGTCAAACAAAGTCAAACAATTTATTCTTCTCAATTTTGCCCCAAGGAAAGTGCTGGTGCGTTTGTCGATCCATATCTTCTAGCTCGAACATCGAAACACAATCATGACCGTTGATCTTGTAGAGGCTGAAATTAGGAACCCACAGTTTAAAATTTCAGGCTGATCCGACGGTTAACGAAGCCGGAAAGACAAATTTTCCGAAGCTGCGCAGTGCTGGCCGCCGGTCAACATGTTTGAGTGCTTGTTGTCGTCCGACCGAATATTCTTGTCGTCCGACAAACCCCATGTCGGTCGACGGTAAAGTATGTCGTCCGACATCTTAACGTCGCTCACGGTAAATCCGCACCGCTCGTTGGTTCGGTGCACTGATCCACACGTCGCTTCAGCTCGATAAACGTCGCTCGCGGTCTTCAATGTCGGCCGACAAGATATTGGTGTCGGCCGCCGGAAAAGTGGTGTCGGCCGATGTCTTCACGATTTCACTCCTTTAAAAATTTGGGTTCTTACTACGACTTCTCTGGCTCTTATCTTCGTCCTCGGATCTCATCTCACAAAAGTGACCATTGAAAGTGTAGCTCTAGAAGTCTTCTACGTGCTGTAGAAATTTGGGGACGATCCAACGGCTGAATGGTCGGGATGACCATTCATTTATGACTGCGCAAAGTTGGAATCGACATGAACCCTTTTGTGTATTTCTTCTCGTTTTCGCTCGATTTTCGTTCAAACTCTACCAAACCAAAACCATGACAACATAAACACATAATCACATTAATAGGATAAATATGAGCACAAAATAAATACAAGAAAGTCACACAAAACATTAATAGAAAACATCGCATAAAAACGTGCGAAACAACGAACAAAAAAAGTCAACGTTGACCACCTGTGACCATTACTTAGGGTCGAAAGGAGTACATTTTTTAAAATTAATTACAAAGAAAAGTTTATATTAATTATTTAGTTTTTTTTAATCAATCAAATAGAAAAGAAAACTCTCACCACATCATTCAGCTAACAAACTAACTCTCCAATCAGTCAAACTAAACATATAACATTAAAGACATAGCCCTAAGTAATATTTTACAGAGGTAATACTAGTATTTCACATGGTTTGTGAGAATGAAGAAAAACGTTGTATACTCCTTCCTATTCAAAGTAATAGTCACATTTATTTTGTAATTTGTAAAGAAAATTTGACCATTAATTTGAGAGAGAGAAAGGGACAAACGAGTATATAATATTATAATATATATTATATATATGTATTAAAAAAGGCACGGTTTTTACGTGAGATAAAATGGCATTTTCTGAAATGAATATAATCCTCTGAGAGAATGAGAACACACATGGTTCTCACACACACGCACTGTTCGTTCAGCATTTTCATTTTTCAAAGTGGTCAGCGCTACCTCTTATTTTCTGGAAATTAAAAAAGCATCCCCTTATTTTACTCCTATTTTTTTGTGTTTCTTTGAAGTTTTTATTAATTACTTCATACGGTTACACAATTAATTACTACTGTACAATTATATTTTTATTAATTAACTTCAATTTTGAACTCACTCTCATTTTTTTTACTTCCAGAAAGTTCTGTTAGATATTGAATTACATTTATTTGTGGAGGCATTAACTAATTGCATGAATAGAACCAATTGTGTAGCTGTAGTGTTTGTCCTAACTCATAAGTTAAGAAAAAAAAATGTATATTAATTATTTAATTATGAGGAAAAAGAATACCAATATAGGAGTATGAATTAAGTAGTTTTAAATTTCTGTAATTAAAATATGTGTACATAAGTATACCTTATAATAATCAAAACAAGAAATTTATAGCTAGGTTACACTTTGTATTTCCAAATACTATACTTTGAAAAAAATCTGAATTGGAAAAGAAAATGCAACATACTCCACTACTAATCGAGTGCGTTCTGCTAGACGTAAGCCTGCAAGCTACGCCTCGTATTTTAACAAGCTAGATTAATGTAAGGTCAGGTATTTGGCGCGCGGCGGACTCGTTCCTCTGAGTAATCAATTTTCGATTATATCTATTAATTGTCGTTTCCGTGCATCTCTTAGTTGTCGTTTCCGCGCGCGTATTAACTTCGTACAAATTTACAATTGACTACATCCTCCAAAAGCACCAAGTATTTGGAGAAACATCAATAAAGTATCTTTACCAAATAATAGCACATATACATCAACAATTTAATTATCTTTTATAAGAACTTATAATTTCAAACTTGAATATATAAAAGAGATAGAGAAATTTTGAAGTTGAAAGTCCAAAAAATATGTAGTGAACAAATGGGAGGCTAAAGAGGCTGCATGGTCGCCACGTGTACCGAGCCCGAACCATCTCCCTCCCTATAAAACACACACCCTAAGCTCCATGCCTCACTCACTCCACTCCCTCACTCCTTCAATTAACCACAGCTAGCTGTACGTAGGGTTCTTGTTTCCATCTAATTTGTTTCTTGTTTTTTTCCTCCTCCTATATATGTGTGATGAGCTAGTTTGTTTTGTTTTTGTCCGTGTGTGATTTATGCAGAAGCATATAGAGCTCGAGTCCATTCATCCTCAAAGATGTCGAACCACTCTTGCTGCGCTAGGCAGAGGGTCAAGCGAGGTCTGTGGTCTCCCGAGGAAGACGAGAAGCTCGTCAATTACGTTACTACCCATGGTCACGGCTGCTGGAGCACTGTACCAAGACTTGCTGGTATATATGTGTGTGTGTTGCATGTGTGTGTGTGTGTGTGTATTTATATATATACAGAAAATATGTGGTTTTCGATTTGTGCAGGGTTGCAAAGATGTGGGAAGAGCTGCAGGCTGAGATGGATAAACTATCTGCGGCCAGATCTCAAGAGAGGCAACTTCACTTCCCAAGAAGCTGCTCTCATCATCGAGCTACACCGAGTTATAGGAAACAGGTATGTTTATGTATGGTTTGAAATCAATTGAATCGTGTTGAATTGTAAAATGTAATTGATTTTTGAATCGAAAATGGTTAATTAATAATTTAATTGTGTGAAGTTATAATAATAATGATGAGAGAAGAATATTCTTACACATTTTTGTTGCATGCATAAAGTGACAAATTAGTTGTGCGTGTGTGTGCGTGCAGGTGGGCCCAGATAGCTCGGCGCCTCCCTGGCAGAACTGACAATGAAGTGAAGAACTTTTGGAACGCCAACATCAAGAGGAAGCTCCTGCAGGCCCATCATCACAACCTCATATCCAATTCCGATCCAACGGCTCTCATCAACAACAACATCAACATGAGTACTAACTACATGAACAACAACCCTAACCCTAACCCTAGCTCCTCCTCCCAATTCATCCACCACCACCAGCTGCCCCCTCCCACTTTCATGAATTACGATTCTGCCCTCACGCCCCCTTCCTTCGACCCTCTGCTGCCCCCACTGCCCCTCTCATGCACCTACGAAGCCCCGATCAATATCCCTGACCAGAACTACTACCAGCCGTTCCTGCCGAACGACGACAACCTCTCGTTCGGCCAGGTCAGCAGCAACAACAACATCGACGACAAGGATCTGGATTTGCTGGAGGCTCTCATGCCGGAGTTTCGGAACATCGGGATCGACTTTCCTCTCACAACTGATGAAGGAGTACAGCAGCAGCTGGATGTTCTTGATCCCACTGCTGGGAACTCGAGCTTCGATCCAGCCCTGCATCCGACTCACATCAAGAACATAGCGTCTCTGATGGCGACCTTTGCGCCGCCCGGATCCATCCCGCCGGAGCCCTGGGATGTCCCCTTTCCGGAGAGCCCGAGCTTTACTGCAGCTTCCAGCTCATGGGGCCCACATCCATGACTGTTTTTTGAATTTTTCTTCATTTATGTACTTTTGTTTTTTTGTTTTAGGGTTTTTATGAGCTCTGAGTTGTTGTTTTTCTCTCTTTGGTGTTTTTCGTCATGAATCAATCTCCATTGGTATCTTTTTCTTTAATGACATTTTCCATTTTTATTTATCATTAATAGGGTATATCAATGAGTTTAGTTTGATATGTTATCCTTATTTAATGTATTTTGCCTTCATAAAATTTGTGTACAGTACAAAGTCATACTATACCTATACAACAGCATCTATATTTAACAAGGTCATACCAAATCTTCTTTAGCATATACAGTACATTATATTCTACAATCATTCACATTAATCAAAGTTTTTTTAATATATATTATATAGCCAATAATTCAGGAAATTCCCAGTCTAACTCCTGATGAAATGCATAGATATAGATGTTTTATCCACATTGAAAAGAGGGTATACAGGCTATACAATCAACATTTGCTGAAAGTGTCCCCTGATGCTGTGATATTCTAGCCTGACCGTTAGTGATTCGCCCCGAACAATAACTCTCGTGCGAACCTTTGTCGCTTTCCTGTACACACCAGAAAACCATTAGTCGATAATGGTATTAGCCTATCAAATAAAATGATCGAGCCTAGTTATCATCGATATTCCATCAATTGATTAGAGGTTCCCTAAGTTGCGCCAAAACAAGAAATGGATGCAAGACACGTACGTAGGATCGAGTGATTGGTTACGTGCATGTACATGTACATGAAATACATATATTAATCATAGCCCTTGTCAGTTCAATCCCTGAAAAACAGAGAAGCAACATTGCGTCAACATTAAAAACTTGCACTTGTTGATACGTGAAAGAAGTTACCTAAGCTTGCCTCGGCTATCAGTTGGTAACGAAGAATGTCATATCCGCCCACCAACAAGACACCGACAAAAAAAGTTGATGCTTGGTTTTGGGGCAGTCTTTAGGACGATGCGACTTTCTTTAAAAAAAAATTAAATATTCAAAAAAGGTACTGAATGAATAAGAACTATACTTTAGATATGAACCTCGCGGAGAACATGATACACATGCTGCTTATATCATTAATATAATTTGACAGCTCCAATTATATCCCCCAGCTGACTAATTAAATGAAACCCTTTCCTGAATCAAAATGCCGGCAAGAAAACAATGAGCACGTGTCTTAACTGAATCCAAAGACTACTAAGCATGGAACTAGAATCATAATAAGTGCATACCAATCATAATCAAAGCACGAGCAAAAAAATAACTTCCATCAACGATTTTGACGGATGAGAGCGGTGCATTAGTGAGAGATGTCGACACGTGTATATAGTGGCGTCGAAGGCATCTATAAGACACGCGCGCGAGTAAACCACAATGAATGGAATACACATACATTGAAAGCTCAATCGGCATAGAAGAAAAACACACACACAGAGGATATCATTAGTACAGCAGCAAGGGCTCTCGGCAGCATTTCGAAACCTCGATTTCAATCACATTCGCCCATCTACCTACCGTAATCACGACGTTCGGTTACAGAAACAACTTTTCCCAAAATCTCAAATTCTCAATCAAGAACCAAACATTGTTTTTACATATCCCAAAACCCTAGCTCCCAGAACTTTCCCCAATCACCATCCAAACTAAACCTAAGCTTTTGGGTAATCGCAAGCGGAAATTGCACAGCAACCAATTCTCCTATAAATTAATTTGGCTAAAATTCACATACATGAAATTGTAGTAAAATGCCTATTTTTTATATACGGATTCATACACTTCAAAAAATAAAAAATACAGATGAATAAATGAAGTTAAAAGAGAAAAACGAAACAAACCATACGAAATAGTGAAGCGCTCAGAGCGATGCGGTGTCGTGTATGCTGAGAACGTAACAGCTTGTGAGGAAACAGAACACGGTCTCGGGGTGTTGTACAGTAGTATATAGCAGTATTTGGTTGGGTTCTTGGTTGGTTGGGTTCGGGTTCGGGTTCGGGTTCAGGTTCAGGTTCAAGTTGAGGAATTACAATTTAACAAATACTCCTAAACAAATAGTCACCCGTCCCAATCTAATTTAACTCAAATCCATTAGGATCTCAATTAAGGGAATGTATTCAAGAGTTTATAGGATTTTAATGGATTTTTAAAGTCCAGGTGTATTCAATTCAGATTTTTAAAAGTTTATTAAAATCTGTAGGTATTCAATAAGGATTTTAAAAAGTTTTAAAAAACCGTAAGTATTCAAAAGTCTATGGATTATAATGGATTTTAAAAATTTATGGATTTTGATAGATTTTCTTTACAAAATATAATTAAATTTGACTTTTTGAAATCTTTCATAATTATGAGAGATTTCAATGGACTTCTTTACAATACGAAAACTCAAATACGAAAAATGGTTAGTTAGTTACACTAATCACTCTATTAACATTTTTATTTGAGAAAATTTATCTTATTATATGTTGTTAAAAATAATTATTTATACATAATATTAATAATAAATTATTTTGTGATGAAAAAAAAATTATAATAATTAGAATAATAATTTTTTTTAAATTGATTTTTTTTTATATAAAAGTAGTTCATATAAATTTACAATTCTTTAAAATCTATGAAAATCAATATAAAATCAATAATAAAACCAGTCAATTTCTCTATAAAATCGATAAATTTTCAAAATTAAAAAAAAAATCTATAAAATTCTAATCGAATATACTCTCCTAATTCATGGAGATTGAAGAGCTTGTATTGCTAATGCTATGTGGAAAATGAGGCTCATACATTACAATAATATAAATAAAAATGAAATAATAATGATAAATAATAATATTTATTTATTTTTGAACAAATGCATATTTTGATAAATAATAATATTTATTTATTTTTAAACAATTTGGATTTTTTAAATAATTAAAAAAAATTTATATATAAATTTTTTATAGAAATTCAAGTATAGTAATTAAAAAAAATTATATTAGAAGTTTATGAAATCCATCAAAATCAATGGGAAAAAGTCAGTCAAACTCTATGTAAACTCCGTGAATTTAGAAAATTTATAAAAATTTACAAACTTTTAAAAGTCCAAAAAAATCCATCAAAATCCCAGTTGAATACACCCCCTAAATGTATTTCAATATAAGTAAAATGAAAATAAAATAATGCATATTATTTGTATAAAAAAGTCAATTCAACTCATTCACTTCAAAAGTTTTTTGTTTTTGGTAAATATCAATTACATAGAAAATAGAAAAAAAATACTAATTGATCATTTTAGTTTAAAAAATATTTATATCCTTTTTTCATAAAATAAATTATACTTTCTTTTTAATTTAAAAAATACTTAATGTGACAATTCTTATGAAACATAGAATACTATTTATTTTTTAAATAAAATAATTATGAGCAATTTAAAATAAAATTTTAAAAATAATTATTTTATTTGTAATATTCAACATTACATTTTTTATTTATAGACATTAGAACATTCTAAAATAATATAAATGGTAAATTTTACAAAATCATTTTAGTCCATTAACTATATAATTATTTGCTATAAAAAATCCTATAAATAAAACATTTCGACCAACTTATTTTAATATATACTATTATAAAATTATTAATTAGACCAACTTATTTTAGGATATACTGTTATAAAATTATTATTCATATTAATGTTTTATAAATTATACAATTAAAAGTAATTAAAAATCATTAAACAAATGATTGTTAATTGGAAAAATCATTAAACAAATAATTGTTGATTTCTAATGGTTGATTTGAGTATATACTGATTTTAAATAAAATTAAAATAAGAAAATTAAAAAAAAATTAAGATTTTTAAAATTTTTGATATCTCAATTTTAATTTGAAATTTTGATTTGATTTTTTTTGCTAAAAATAAATTAAATTTGAAATTATATATAAAAAAATATATTATACTCCATCCGTCTCAATCTAAAAACACCAACTCTTTACATTTTAAAAATTAAATAAATATTTACAAAATATGAATAATTGATAATTATTTATTTAAATAAATATTAAATTTATAAAGATAAAAAGTAAGATAATATAAAGAACATTTTTTTAATTTTAAAATTAAAAAATATTATATGATTACTTTTTCCAAATAAATATTTTCATAGAATCAAATTATTAATTAGATATCGATAATGAATTATTTTTTTCGCATTTATGTTTTTAAAACTTATAAATGTTTTTAATGAATTTATTTATTTTTTTAATGGAAAAAACATAAATTTATAAATGTTTTTTTAATGAAATTTATTTATTTATTTAAATGAAATTATAAACTACGTACTCCCTTTCTACTTTATAAGTGTAGTATTACCTTTATTTAAGATATTGTTACTCATTATCCCCATATGTGGCTAGGTCCATATTTCAAAAAGAAATTACTAAAATTTTATTTTCAAAAGAAATTAAAATTTTATATTTGAAAATTCTTAGTACAACATTCATTAATCAGAATTCAGAAGTAGTTGATATAAAAGATCGAACACATAACTCAAGTAACAATAACAATTCAAATTTCAACATTGCATGTTCATTAAAAATACACATTCAAGAAAAACAAAACAAGAACTAATTCCTCAAGTTTCCTCCACCACCTCGTATCCGACCAGTGTGTCTATATCTGTGGAAGCCTAATTCAATTTCCACCGATTTTCAGTTTGATTTTTATTAAAATTTACCCGAAACAAATGTATAAAATCAAGAAAGAAAGAAAGAAAAACTAAGTGTGGCTGAAACCGAAGGGATAAGGGCAGCGATAAAGGACAAAAAGAGATAAAAAAAAATGCAGGAATTACACTCCTGAAAATGAAAGAACCAACCCACAAAGTTGTACAAAAATGTTCAAACCGAACCTCAAGTTCTAATCATGCCGAACACATAAATTAGTTGGATTGCAGGAAGCATTTGCCTCGCCCCATCGAATAAAAATTTAAGGTTGTAGGAATTTAGAAATATACTATAAATAAATACGGCAAATAGAAAATACATGTACAAATTACTCGTTTCCCCTGACCCGTGTTGCTCCTAATGTTCGGGTGACAGTGCAGAAGATATCCAGTCTGAAGCTGCAGTCTCCGTCTCTGTATCTAAATGGACCGAGGGAGAGAATGGAGTAACTGAAACCTGTTTCAACATGCGAACATCCTAGTCAAGTGAACCAAAGCACACACACGCGCGCAGCGAGAGTTATGTAAGAAACTTACAAAGCCATTTTCGAGAGCTCTAAAATCTAGATCCTCATCATCTTCGTTTTGTTCCTTGTCAAGCATCTGAACAACGAACTCGTCGTGGTTTACCTCTACGCGGATTTTATAATGTACAAACAAGAAATTTAATACTACTTTACTGCCAACATATGTTTTACCTCTACACGGAAGTACTTAGTTGTCCTTTTAAAATCAGATTTCCCAACAGCACCAACAGACTCAACAACCTCAACATTCTTTTTCTGAGTGGCCAAACGTCGAGCAGCACCCTGGAAATAAAACAACATGAATAGTGTAACAAAACATTGTTCTACATGATAACCACTGAACGAAAAAGGACAATCATATTAATAGTAAATTAATTAAATAATTAAAGATCACACACAGCAGCAGATGCATCACGGCCAAGCTGGGCAAACTG
This sequence comes from Euphrasia confusa, assembly GCA_954870475.1. NCBI lineage: Eukaryota > Viridiplantae > Streptophyta > Magnoliopsida > Lamiales > Orobanchaceae > Euphrasia > Euphrasia confusa. The sequence goes on along the minus strand of OX940956.1, from coordinate 36,806,404 downwards.
CATGCCAATGCCCGGCTGACCGCCTCCGAAACGTGCAGCAGCTAAATTCCTGGTACCCGATTTGGCTTGCCAGCAAAGAGTAGACCTCCATAAGCTTCTCTTGGTAACCTTTATTCCCTGTCAAGATATGTTTCGGGTGAGATAAGGTATAGCTATATGCCAGTACCCCCAAATAAAAAGATCTGGTCGGCTATCACAATTTTAAACAAAAACCAGTCACTAACCGTCAGCAGATAATGAAAATACAGTTTGGTCTCCAGCTAGTTGATATATTTAAAAATTAAAATACCCACATTTAAGATTTGTAACATTTTCTCACATAATTGAGCAAATCACATGAGCTAAAGAGATCAATTGTTTTCCTCTATCATAATACACAAAGACTTGTGTAACGAGACGTCTCGACAAAAGGCTGAACTATCTTTTATCCGTCTACATAAAGGTACTACATCCTTGTGAGTTCTACAAAAATTAAGCTTCAGCAAGAACCTTATAGCCCCTTTATTTTCTCCTTTTTCATATGCATCCAATTTTCATTGTTGTTTTGCAACGCCAACGTGAAACACAAACATCAGAATAAATAACTAAATATTACTAATGCTCTACTACTAATGAACACGAATCCTAACAAATTCACAGAAATTCAAACGAACAAATAGATACATCAAAGGGATATGACTATATGAGGTATCATGGAAGTGCAAAGGCTTGAAGAGGGGGGAATTATTGAACATATTAAATTGAGATACGACGACCAATATGCGTTGATGGTTTCATACTCAGCCTTTTCTCCTAATCACAAGAAAAATCTTAACATTTATCACCATAGACTACGCATTCAGATAAATAAAGGACCACTATCATGTATACTAAAATAAAAAGAAAACCTTGTTTTCCAAGGGTGATGTAGGGACTTGTATGTCCAACGAGAAACCTTTAGGGAAAATACCCTTCTCTATATCTCTTATGGCTGCATTTATGATTGGTAAGCACACAGTCACAGCATCCTTAAACTCACTTTCCTCACTTCCATCCTTTTTCCTGCAATAGATTATTAGTTAATATATTCAGACACGCAGTTAAACTTACAAATCTGTGAAGTGTTTTTAGGATAAAGAACATACCAGTTTAGTGATATTGCTATGGACGGCACACCATTTATAAGTGCTTCCCTGGCTCCAGCCACAACACCCGAATAGAACCTAAATGTATTCTCTCTGTAAGTACAAGTACTCAAACAATTCGTTCAAAACCCAGAAAATAAAGAAAGAAAGGCAGCAACTTACATATGGTGTCCACAGCTCGAACCCTTGTTGATGCCACTTATCACCTATAAAAAAGAAGATTGAATCCATTTGACAAACTAAGAGATAATAAAACAAATAAACTTTCTGGAACATGAATATACCAATAAAGGCTTCGACCAAGAAAACAGTGCACCGGATAATGCTAGTGACACACAATCCACTGGGGTTCCTGAAAAGTTTCGCGCGCACAGTATTAGCTTCAAAGTTCATTCAGTGATTAGAAAAGCGAATAAAATGTCAATGAACAATCAACATTCTTCAGAGCTAAAATCATTTTGCAACAAACAGACAAGAGCCAGACAACCAAAAAGAAACACGTAAACATACCAGAAATTTCATAAGCAACGGCACCGCTAAATTCGGTCGAAACTACCTCAACTGTTTCCCTCAACGACACCGAATGCCCTGATGTAGATTTGTCCCTGCCAAGTCAGGACCACTCGAAAATCAGAAAAAAAAAAAAAAAACTCAAATAGAGAAACACTCCACAGTCCACACCGTATAAAATGTTCCCGGCATCGATTTTTCCGATAGACATACATAATATATACTTAACCAATGTGGGAGCCCACTAGAAATATATCTCAATATCTATTGAGGACAATAAGATCCATTCATCAGGCACAGAAACGCAGCAAATTTACAGATGATCCAAAAGGGCACATGATATATAGTGTATACAATAAACAGAAATAAACATTACGATTGAGGGACGATGACGTGGACATTGTAAAGGCCTTCGCGAACGAGAGCCTCGACCAAGCACGAAAGCCCAGGGGACTCAATCCCATCACTACTGGTAACCAAAATTATCGGCCTCGAATCGTTTTCGTCGTCTCCTGAGGAAGAGGTTAGGGCCGAATCGTCGACCACGGAGTCGGGCTTCGACGAAACGCCGTCGTCGTCTTCGCTGCCGGCGGCGGGCTTACGGTTGGAGAGGGCTTGCTGAAGATTTGAAACCAGGCCCGGTGGCAAGAAGTTGTTCTTCAACGCAGGAGACGTCATTTTCTCAGAGAGAGGAGAGAGGGAGATGAAAGGGGAGATAAATGGATGGGGAATCTGATTGAAATGATGATGGGGAGAAAGGGAACGTACAGGGGTAAATTAGGTATATGGAATAATGAAGACGAAGACTAAAATATTCAGTAATTACAATTTGATCCAAGATTTGGGGCCACTAATATAATAAGGGACAAACCTGAGGATCGAGCGGTTGCATTTGGCTTTGGTCATTGGCGCGTCCGGACATTAGTTGTGAATATGAATATGAATCATAAAATATTTGATTCATATTGAATACCCATTTGGGAATAATGTATGGTGTTAAGAAATAATGTATACAGTTAAACCTCTATAATTTAATAACCTCTATAATTTAATACTCGATTGATTAATAACCTCTCTAAATTAATAGAATCGTTCGGTCCCAACTTGGTCTTTTAAATGAAAAAAATAATCGATAAATTAATAACCTCTCTAAATTAATAAAATTTCACGATCTCGAGGTTATTAATTTATAGAGGTTTTACTGTACTCTATTTTTATTTAATAAATGTTTTAAAAAAATGTATTTTATGTATAATAGTGAGGAGTTGTAATTTAATAAATGTTTTAGGAACAATGTATTGTAACAATAAGGTAGTTTATGTTGATGTGTTAATAGGGGTGTGAACGAGCCGAGTCGGGCTAAGCCGTCGAGCTTTGCTTAAATAAGTCTTGATGTGATTTTTTTTGGTTCAAAATTGGTCTATTATCTATCAAAGACTTTTTTAAGAGGCCTTTTTAGTAAATAAGTTCAGCCTAAAAGCCTTTTAAGCACAATTCGAATATCAACTTGGTTTAATGGATAAGTCGAAGATTTAATTAAAATATTAATTTTTATTTTTTCATATAAGGCTTTTAAATACTAATTGATTAATAAGTACTTAAAAAATTACAACCGAAAATGTATTTTTTCATATAAATTTAATTATGAAATAAGTTTTGTAATAATATCTAGTATATATTAAAGGGTGATTTTGGATAAAGGGGAGTTTTTAAAGTTTGATTAAAATTAAAGATATCTATTTTTCCTAATTATTAATAAAAGCAAAACATTAATTTGTAAGCGTTAATTCATGCGGTAAAACTTAAAATATTATAAATTATAATACCCCTTTCGCTAAATAGTTCTATATTAAATAGGATTATAGTTCTATATTAAATAGGATTAAACGAGCCAAAACACTGTTATTGTATACAAAGTGAATTTTTGTAATTATAATTATTTTAAAATAATTTATAATAAATGAAAAGGGAAAATGATTTATTTTATACTTTTTTTAGTCGAATATAAGTGAAAATGTAAAGTGATTTAATTTTTATTGATAGCTGTAGTATTAATATTTTTCAATTTGCATATAAAAAAGGAAAGGAAAACACGAATACTAAACAGTACATTAAAAATTTATATTTAAATTTATTAGGTAAAATGTAAAAATATGTGAAACAGTTGAATTAGTACCAAGTACTAGAGTAACTACTAAATACATTCAAATTCATTTATCAATGGAATCCAATAAAGACAAATAGGTCACACAGTTCAACTCGTCCAGTATCAGAGATTCAGAATTACAACTATCTAATACTACAAGTGCACATCCACGGTTAAAAATAAGTATCAAGATTCCACAAACTTAACAACAGACCTAACCTTTTCTCGGCACAAATCAATTACTACAACCTCAACAATAAAAACACAACCTTAGTCTACAAGTTCAAGACCAAGTTCAGAAAACAAGAGTGGCAGAATAGTCTCACTTCCTGTAAGGATGAAACCTGCCACTTCCATTACCATTCCCATACCCTTTACTGCCACCGCCTCCGAAGCCTTTCCCACCATCATACGACTCGTAGCCATACCCATCATACCCAAACCCACCCCCTCCATAAGCACTTCCATTATACATGGGCCCACCATATCCATACCCATACCCATACCCATACCCACCATACGCGGCGTATAATCCAGCAGCTCCACCTGGATAACTTCCACCAAAACTTCCATACGCACCATAACTACCATAACCGCCGTAACCACCAGAGCCTCTACCCATTTTACCCCCGCCATACCCACCGTTGAAACCCTCTGGGACACCACCGAAATTTCCGGAGGATTTATAACTGCTACCCCCACGACGAACTCGGCTGTCGAATGAATGGTCGAAGCCAGATCTTTTGGGCTCGGCTCTCTTTATCTCGACCTGTAATGTTTTTACAACAATTTATCGTCAAGTCAACTCATTAACCCACTCATGTAAAGTGTTTAAGACTCACATGCTTTCCACCAATTTCATGCATGCGGCCATCAGAGAATATCTTCTCGACAGCATCTTCATTCTCGAAAGTTACGAATCCAAAGCCCCTAGACCGACCATTCGTTTGATCAAGCATAATTTGGTGGTCCACGATGTTACCATAGGAAGAGAAATACTCCCTCATATCATCTATTATAACAAATTGAATAAAAGGTCATCACTTGACCAATAAGAAAAGTTTGTTAAAAGATTGGAAACAAATTGTGTCCTGTGAGGGCTACTGGGGCTACCTTCATTTAATGATAATGGAAGTCCTCCGACAAAGATTTTCTTTGTCTTTGACACTCCGCCTCTACTTTGCATGTCCTCTCTAGGGACTGTTCTCTTTACTTCTACCTGATATGCACATGAAAACAAAAGTGTCTATAAGATCAATGCTAAAAAAAACTGCAATGTAACATGTTTAGGGAAATATTATCAAGAGTTTCCATACCGATCTACCATCAATAACATGGTCTTCTCGTATGACCCTCTCAGCAACTTCAGGATCAGCAAATGTAATGAACCCGAAACCCCGCGGCCTTCCAGTGAGTTTATCCAACATTATCACAGAATCTGCAATTTCTCCATACTTCCTGAAATACCTGTTGAACGACTCTGCAACAAAGAGTGCCAAAAATATATAAGTGTAAATAAATCTCAAAAAAGATACCACTTATAATGACTCTCTGGCAATATTGTAGTAAGAGTCTCGATGACATCATGGAAAACTCCCAGACAGACAGAATAAGAGATTAACTCTCTTTAAAATGCCTAGACCAAAGTTACCGTGTAACTTAAAGTGGCGGGTTTACTTCGTATTACACGCAGATCTTCATAAAAACCAAGTACCGTTCCGGGCTTCAAGTTATGCTTTCATCCATCTAGTCTAATAACTATCTAATCATGCAAACAGCCAATACAAAATGCTGTAACACTAAGTCTCACAAATAACTCTTAAGGCAAGATGAGTATTGCAAATATAAATTTTAGACAGACCAGCAAATCATTTCTTCTTACTTACCAAGATACTCACATAAAAAATAGGAAATAAATTAGTCAGAAACATCTAGATGTCTCTCCAAATCCTCACACTAGCTCGTTTTGCTTGACTTGCAAATACAAGTTTTACCTCATTTAATGTAGCGGACAAAAAGATATCATTGGCACCTTCTCCAAATCCATATAACCATAATCATAACTATCTCTGTTTGCGTGACACTCCATTCATAAAACTTACACAACCAAACACATAGAACAGATAGCACAAAATATCAAAACAGCATAACAATCCCAGTCATATCCATTCATCTTTTTTAATATTACAAACATTAAGAAACAGAGCAAGCGAAAAGTACAGAATAAATACCTTCCGAAGTCTCCCAAGCAATGCCTCCAACAAAAAGTTTTCTATAACACAAAAAACAAAAACAAAAAAACCTCTGTTACTGCCATTTTTTTACATTCCCTCTAGTTTTTGGGGATCAAAATCCAAACCCTCGATCTCAAACTTCATAATACAAACCGATCTAATCAAAGCATTTCAATCTAACATGGACCTAGCTAACCGCACAAGCTAATCTATCGCAAACTAACCCTGCCGACGACGACGATGAATCGTGCTTTATGCCTGCACTAGCATCTATGTTATAATTACCCTCGCCTTCTTCGTAATGCCCTTCATACTGCCGCTCATCTTCGCCATAAACGGCGCCGTTTTGTTCAGGCACACCATAATCCATTTGTGAAATCCTGTTCTATTCCTACCTATACAAAAAGAACCAAATAGAAAAAAAAAATATAACCTTCAAATATAACCTTACATTTTCTGAACCTTTTCGAGGGAAATCCCTAAATAAAAGACCTGAACCTGCTGATAACGAATTACCTATCACGATAGCTAGCTAAGATTATCTATTTGTTGACGATGACGAAGGCTGAGAAGAACGGATATCCAGATGCGGTGTCGTTTTGCAAAATTGATCCAGTGTCGTTCAAACCCTAGCTTTCGCTTCTTTATTATGCAAGCTGATTTTCTTTTTTGTGCATTCAAATTCTTTATAAGATAATCATGCAATTTATTATAAATTTATTATAAGGATATACTACTAGTAATTATATACTGATTCTTTTACTAGTATTGTAAGTTTTTAATGATTTTTTTTTTACTAAGGAAATCATAGATTATTTTTTACTTCATTTTTTCTACTTCATTAAAATAATTTGAACTGAATTTAATTAATTTTTTTATAATATTAATAATAATTTTTATATATAATTAAATATTTTTTAAAAATTATAAACAATAATCTACCATAATATAAATATTATACTTACAATTTTTTTTTAAATAAAGTGAATAAAGTTGAGTTGAGTAGAATTGAACAAAATTTTTAATTTATTTTAAAAAATTGTAAAAAAATAAAATAGTACTAAAAAATAATTAAAATAAAATAATTTCAAGTAACAAAAATAAATAATATTATAATATTTTTTTATGATTTAAATAATAATTTTATTTCAAATGTATTCAATTAAAACAATATAAAGTCTCATATTTAAAAATGAGAAATAAATTTTAAAAAAAAGTGTGCTAAAAAAATCAAGACCGAAAGTGTAAGTATTTTCTAACAAATGATAGTATTTTCATAATAATACAATCCAATTGCTTATAATAAAATTAAATGAGAGTAACAACTTTTTCTTTCCCTTTTATTTTATAGATCTATAATTCCCGTTAGGCCTTTTTTTATTTTCCTCGTCATGAGTTACAACATCGATACGTCCAAGCCGGAATCATTTCTCCCCGCCGCTGCCACTGCCGCTGCCACCGGTAATTTCCCTATCACATACGTATATAAATATATTTTTTGATTTCTGTTTCGACATTGATCGTATTTGAATTCTGATAAATAAAAAATAAAAAAAATAATGCTCAGTAATCATGTTTATCATGTGTTAATATAATATTGTCTGCAGAATAAGCTGCAAGATTTGGCTGATCACCACACCGAAATCATGGACACTCTGTCCCCGCAAGTGCGCCAACGTGTCGAGTCCTTGAAGGAGATTCAGGTTTTTGGCTATCACGATTTCGAACTTTTGATATTTCGTTTGTCACATAATCGTATTAGATTGACACGAGTGTTTGATTTATATATATATCCCTGTAATAGCGAATCAATCATCATTGTAGTTATCTAACATTAATTAACATGTTTTAATTCCATTCTCAGGGCCAACATGATGAGCTAGAGGCTACGTTTCTCGAGGAGAGGAAAGAACTTGAAGCTAAATATCAGAAACTCTACGAGCCATTATATACCAAAGTAATGCATTGTTAATACTATCGTTTTTTTGCAACAACTTTTTTGTGTGTTGATTATTTTCATTTTTGAACAAACAACAGCGTTTTGAAATTGTGAGTGGTGTCGTTGAAGTTGATGGAGTGACCACAGATACTTCATTGGAGCAGGACAAAACAAACGAAGGTAAAATAGAACTAATTAACTTCTGAAAATAGTAATTTCTGAAATTCGATTTACTGCCAAAAAAATTCATCGATATATATCCCTGCAGGTAAAGGTGTGCCCGACTTCTGGCTGACAGCACTGAAGACTAATGAGATAATGGCCGAGGAGGTTTGATCATAAAAGCTTTGAAATTGGATTATATATTATTTCTTGTTTATTTGTCTTTTGTGTAGATCTCAGAGCGTGACGAAGATGCTCTAAAATATCTCAAGGATATCAAGTGCTCTAGGATTGATAGCCCCAAGGGTTTTAAGCTCGATTTCTTATTTGATACCAATCCTTTCTTCAAGAATCCCGTACTCACAAAAACGTACCATATGGTTGATGAGGACGAGCCAATGCTAGAGAAGGCAATAGGGTACGTTACATAGTAATTATTTATATCTATGGTTTTGAAAATTGAAGTATTGGATTTGATACATTGCAGGACACAGATTGAATGGTATCCTGGAAAATGCTTGACTCAAAAGACTTTGAAGAAAAAGCCGAAGAAGGGGGCGAAAAACGCAAAGACGATTACCAAGACTGAAAATTGTGAGAGTTTCTTCAACTTCTTTAGCCCGCCTGAAGTTCCTGATCAAGATCAAGACAACATTGACGAGGATGAGGTAATTAAGCGTGCTCATTAATTCCCTGTATCTCCATACCTTGCTTAGCATTCTCATTCTTACGTCTCAATAGGCTGAAGAACTTCAGAATCTGATGGAACAAGACTACGATATTGGGTGAGTGATCAGTTGCATACGTGTTCTATTCTATTTACCATGTGCCTCGTGTATCAACTACTACTTTTATCATCCGCCACAGCTCGACTATTCGCGACAAAATTATACCTTATGCCGTTTCATGGTTTACTGGGGAGGCTGTTGACGATGGTGAACTTGACATGGTCGATGATACTGAGGAGGAGGAGGACGAAGATGATGATGCTAATGAAAAGGTCGATGAAGAGGAGGTCGAGTCCACAAAGAAGGTATTAACAAAAGGAGTTTAATTTATCATACGCTTATATTTATATAGTATTTGATTTTGTTTTTTTGCAACAGAAAAGTGATGTGGCGCGAGCTGGGGAAAGTCAACAAGGTCAAGGTCAACGAGTACGAGGACGAGGTGGGTTAGGTCAACAAGGGCGAGGGCGAGGACGAGTTGGGGAAGGTCAACAAGGGGTAGTTGGGTTAGGCCAACAAGGGCGAGGGAGAGTTGTGGAAGGCCAACAATGGAGACGAGTTGTGGAAGCCCAACAAGCAGCTGGGCGAATCAGGGAAGGCCGACTAGGGCAAATCGAGGAAGGTCAACAAGGGGGAGTCGGAGAAGGTGAAGTGGGACAGACTCCAGAGTGCAAGCAACAGTAAAGGCTTTGCATATTAGAAATACTCCTATATAACAATGATGATCAATCATGTTTACTTGGATTGGAGGGTTTTACATAACTCGAGCATATTTTTATCTCGTTTTTTTTTTTTTTTTGGCAATGCATCGTCTGCACGGTGCGTGCTGTGGGTGTTTGTACGAATCAAGTTTTGCTTAGTCTCTTTCGGAATTATGCTCTTACAATGTAGGCACTGATCTTTGTGGTGACTTACTCTTCTTGATGAAATAGATGAAATATACTAATGGTATAAGGTTATTATTACAAGCACAAAAATGTATTCGACGTCTCGTCTGATACCAACGTTTCGTCTAATAAAATTACAAAATTGTATTCGAAATTTTGTTCTGATGATATCAACTTAGCATTCCAAGTTCCAACAAATCGAGTAAGAATGAAACTATATCAACAAATGAAATGAGAGTGGCTAAAACTATGTTTGAAATTTGGACCTAACTTAAATTTTCCCTTCTTATAACGTACAAATTGTAATAAACTAAAACTTCAGGGCCAAATGTGAAAATAATTGGTTCGTCGTTCACCCACTGTTCCTCTATTAAAACCTGAAATCGCCGTTAACCTGAAATTCTGCGATGGCTGTTCCTCTCGCTTTCGGTTTAGTACGTCCGGTCTCTGCTCCATGGATCCGTATAACCCGACCCGCGAACCCGTTTCATCTCCGCAGGAGTGATTCGTGTTCCATTTCAAGAAATGGGCCCTCTCGCTGGAACCGTATCTTCCGAGCTTCCCTCCATTCAAGTCGGTATTTTTTACATTCACAGAATTTAATTATGTTTATATGTTTTATATTTTGTTTAATTAATTAAAAGTTTTTTTTCCTTGGAATTTATGATTGCCACTTGAAATTGGAGATTATGGAAGATCATAACAGGGTTATTTAGTGAATTTTTGTATGATGATGCTTAAAATACTATAATCGATTAATCGTTGATCGATTAATACTAACACGTGTTCTTTAATTGCTGTAAAGGGATTTAGAATCAAGATAGATGTTGAGAATATGCATTTTAACTATTTTTTTCTTGCTACCTTTCCTTTACACTGTAATATACGTAGCATACGGGAGTTTAAAAATGAAAGCTCGTCGAGTAACAGAAAAAAGTGAAGAAATGTTTTTGGTTTAGAGCTTCAGAACTATCAAGCATTGAGCATTCGGTGATACTATGATGATAGTGTGATCCAATGATCCATAAAAGGCCTAGCTGCTAGCTGGCTGACGAAACAAATGTTTTCTTCATTTATTTATTTTGTTGGAATATTAATTCGAGGAGTTAGGATTTAGATATTTATAATTATTATTAGAATCTTTTATACTTTAATGGGAATTCAATCATTTAGCAATGAACTTTGAGAGGAGGACAAAAGGTAGTCGAGCATTGCTCTTTTTTTTTTCTACTGTAAATTGATTGACTCACCTAAAAGTTTAGGTGCATTGTTTAGTGTTATTGGATACTACCCCCGGCTCAATAAAAATTTCGTCTAACATAATATAGAGTCACACAAAAATGTCGTATTCAAGACATAATTTTTGTAATCGTCCAAAAATGCCATATATAGTGCTCTCCGTCTGCCTAAGATAGACTTGTTTTCCTTTTGTCTTTTCAAAATTATAGATGTTGGATACTAGTGTCCTTTGGCATATTTGAGTCATTTCATGTATGGGTTTTCATAAACTGACATTGTGAAATTTAATTGTGTCTCGTTGCCTAATTTTTCCTTACGTAGTCAGAGACTCAGAATTGGGTGTATTTTGTTTTCCTATTTATTTTCTGTAAGTCAGTCTGGCAAGCCTGTGCCGACGATATATTCAGGGTTTAAATTAATTGATTTCACGGAAATTGTATAGGTTCCGTTAATGATTCAAATGGAGAACAGCTTTCGGTAGAACAATCCGAAATCGTTTTTATAGGAACTGGGACTAGTGAAGGGATTCCTCGTGTGAGCTGCCTCACCAATCCTGATAAGATATGTCCAGTAAGTCTGCAAGAGTCTTGCTGATTTTACGCATGAAACAACGTTTGTAAATTAATCAAAGGCTAATGCATTAATGAGATGGATCAACTCATTCCTTTTAATAAATAGGTTTGCTCCAAGGCTACGGAACCGGGTAACAAAAACAATAGGCTTAACACAAGCCTCCTTGTTCGCTTCTCAAGGCCATCTGGAAAATGTAACATTCTTATTGATGCTGGCAAGTATGTTATATTTTCTCCGACTTCCGATTCTAGGACAATATCTTTCCTGCTTAATTGTTTAAATCTAATCTTAAAGTTATCTATCTATCTATCTATCTTATCTTGCTTGTTAACTATTTGTTTCAATGTCTCTAGACGTTTTGGAAATTAATGAATATTAGAGAAGAATGATGAGAAATAAATGAAAGTAATATACGCTTTGTTTCAATGTCTCAAGTTGTATCAATATCTTCTGACTAAAACTTAGAGATAATAATCAGAAGTAAAACGGTTAATGAAGGGAAACATATATTTATCTTCACTTGTTTATTTGCTCATAGGCGTAGTATTACTGATCTTTTTTTTTGGGACAAATATCTGGGTTGAATTGGCATGTGCTATCTGCTAAGCTGTTATCTCTCTTACACGTTGCAGGTTCTTCTATCATAGTGCTTTGAAATGGTTCCCTACTTATGGGTAAGCTAACTGAATTTCCTTATATCAGAATTATTCTGGTAACTCTAATAGTTATTACACTTCCCAATATGAAAATTACAGTTATGGTTTCCGTTTGAATTACTGGATGATTGTTCATATTTGGCATATGTTAAGATTTTACGGGCAAACTCTTCGCAATGGTTTTGCATAGGAAAGAAAATAAAATGTACAAATCAAGATATTTCTGTGGGGTAATTTAATTACCGTAATTTAGTTAGATATTTTAAGATACTATTGGTATGTTAAAATGCCATTAACCATTTAACTGTATTACCCTCCTTGCGACATTCATGTGTTAATTATTTCTAAAATGAGCACTACTTTAATTTCTGTCAGGATAAGAACAATTGATGCGGTTATTATTACTCATTCTCATGCTGATGCAATTGGAGGTCTCTTTGACATGATTACTTTCGATATATTCACATCTATGATCAAAATCTTCGAATAGGATGAAGTTTTGTTTAAAAAGACTATTTTTTCCCTTCAGGTTTGGATGATTTACGTGATTGGACAAACAATGTTCAGTCTTCTGTTCCAATTTATACTGCACAGCGTGATTTTGAGGTCCTTACTACTAATTATCTTTTCAATTAGAATTGAAGACTAAAATTCGATAGTTGTGACTCGAACATTTGCCAATTCAATATTAGCTTTGATTTATTGCTATAATTCCAGGTGATGAAGAAAACTCATTATTATTTGGTAGATAAAAGTGGAGTTACACCCGGTGCTGCAGTTTCAACATTGCAATTTAACATAATTCAAGAAGATCCCTTTATAGTGCATGATATTCAGGTGATAATTTGAGCTATGTTTTCTTCCTTGATAAAAGTTCAATACTTTATTGCAGGCTTTAGATATTACTACTAGCTTTAGGAAGAGCGTATTTGGGTAATTATTTTCATTTGTTATACAGATTAGTTCAATCATTATAATGTCATGTGCATGCTGCATATGCACTCAAACTCGTCAGATTTTTTAATAAGAATTATAAAAATAAGCTTGGCTTGCGTTTTTTTTTTTTGGGCAAGCTTCTGGTGTCTTTTGTGCTAACTCAATCACCATTAGTTTTGAGGAAAAAAATGAAAAATGTTGATAAGATAAGGATCTAGCAAAAACCTACTATAAATAGATTTCTTAAGAATTTGGTTTTATGACTCTAAATTACTACACACCAGGATTAGAATCAAGACTTTAAAATTAAATTACTGCATTTTCCTTTCATTTTACCTCTATTTTATGTTACCTTGCAGTTTATGCCATTACCAGTCTGGCATGGTCACGGTTATCGTTCTCTGGGTTTTCGGTTTGGCAATATTTGTTACATCAGGTAATCTCATGAATTAGTTTATTATTTCCCGAATGTTTTCTGAGTTTCTGGTTAGTAATCAGTTCCCTTTGTGATTGCAGTGATGTTAGTGAAATACCTGAAGATACTTATCCTCTTCTCGAGAACTGTGATCTCCTTATAATGGTATTTCTTCTTCTTCATTCTTCTTCTTCTTCTCTCTCTCATGACGGATTAATTTAATATTTTCATAATTAGGATGCCCTAAGACCAGGACGATCTTCTTCAACTCACTTCGGACTTCCAGATGTAAGTTTAATTAATTATAATGATAAGTCGTGTACTCCTGAGTTCCAGTTCCCGTTACCATTATTTCCGGTGGATATTAAACATTTTCTAAAATTTCTCAGGCTTTGGAGGAAGTTAGAAAAATCCGACCCAAGAGAACACTTTTCACCGGTACACTTGTATTCTTGATTCTTTACTAGCCAATAGATTCTTTTCTATCCTTCTAGATTCCAAATATTTTGGCCCGGGGCATACTTTAATTTTACTATGAAGTCATAGGGAGCTAACTAGGGTCCCAAATGCGTTTTTAACGTTTTATGTTTTTGAAGGAATGATGCATTTGATGGATCATGACAAAGTAAACGAGGAGCTGGCAAAGTTGAAGGAGACGGAAGGCCTCGACATACAACTTAGCTACGATGGGCTTCGTGTGCCAGTAAACTCCATAGTCCCTTTACTCTCTCAAGTATGCCAATAGCTCATTACTACAGTTGGAACATAAAACCGACATATTCTTAGGAGTCTATCATCTCATTCAAAATGGTATTTTTTTGCCTTCTGTTTTCGCAGTAATTAATCAGTTTAAAATATATTTGGATAAGTTTATTTTTGTAAAAGAATTATTGAGATCCATTTTGGAATATTAAACAAATCTAAGCACATATTTGTCCTCCATGTGCGTTTCATATTCCTGTGCCTGTGCCTGATTTTTTTGTCTTCTCAGTTGGTACTCTCTGCTTTTCCCTTCTATAACCCCCTCGTGAACTACTAAGCCCCACCTCGTGTGCATCGTAGATCGAATCGTTGATCGTACAAAAATAATAATAATTCGTGTTTCTGTACTAAAAATTGTTACTTCAATCATTTTAGTTACGGAGTATAGAAGGCACCTCCTTATTTTCGACACGATATCCGTATCCTGATTTGATTGATCGATTCATTGCCATCAACTTAGCAAGACAAATGTATCGATTAATATTCCACTTGGTGTAATGCTTCAGGAGTAGCACTGAACAAAATCCATTGATTAATTTTCAATATTTTTAATTACATAAATAGTCATTTTCAAAATTTTCAAAAATAGAATAGGAATCAATCATATTCATTCTCAGTTGGTAATACTTTTCTTCTTTAAAAGATCAATCGCTTTCGCATGCACCTTCCTACGCTGTTTCCGCATGTCCCTGTTCCTGCTCACACAGGACATCCTCTAATAGTATAGTCGCCATTCCTTCTAAAATTATACACTCGCAAAATGTTCTAAAAATCACCGGTCTGAAGGAAACCGAAAGAATCGTTTCCCTCCGGTTCGATTTTCGATTTATGTGATTCAAATAAAAAGATAATTATGTCTACATGAAATCATGTACAAATCGAACTCTTTCTTTGTACAACATGGGTGGGCTCCTCTTTATGAGATAAGAGAGAGAGAGAGGTGGATGACAACGGCCAATGCAAGATCAGGGTCCGACCCGTGGGGGGTGGTCCAACCCCAGAATACGACTAGTCGATTAGACTAGACTAGACTCGAATTCTACCACTGGGGTCGGGTTGGACCGATCGATGGAGTGTACGTACGTACATACGTATAGTAAGGAGTTACGTTGTTATGTTAGTTTTAATGTGTGTGATACACTCGATTTAGTATACACTTCAAACTACGATTTTAAGTGAAATATATGAAGTTGTTCCGATGGATAAGACTGACCGACCTCTCGAAATTCAACCCAGTTTGTTTTAGACAGACCAAAACCTCAGAGGAATAAAAACATTTACTCTCACCTTTTTTTTTGTTTTTGTTTGTTTTGTCTGTATTTTACACCAACTTTTTTTATCCTTTTTCTAGCTGTAGTTGAGTGTGTGTGTTTTTGTCCTTGGATCTCAAATGCTATTGTATTATAGCTACCAACAACAATGAGATCTGTGGCCTCATTTCATTAATTCCTACCTCTCTCTCAAACATTTGATTCTTCAAGTTTTTATACATAATTAATGATGAAAAACATTAGTCATCATGATCAAGACATGTCCAACTTAACCTCAGCATCCAATGAAGCGATAAGCGCGTCTTCTACCGGAGGAAGCAGCTTGTTTTCACCGCTCTATAATTTCCCGGCTCACCATTTGATCAATCAAACTCAACCTCCACTCAAGAAGAAGCGAAACCAACCCGGCCATCCAGGTATATACATATATTTCAAAAATTATACTATAAATCAAGGAAAATATTTCATTCCAAAATAAAAATAAAATCATTTATATGTGTTTATATCAGACCCTGAGGCAGAAGTGATATCGTTATCGCCTCGATCTCTACTCGCCACCAACAGATTCGTGTGCGACGTTTGCCACAAAGGGTTCCAAAGGGACCAAAACCTGCAGCTCCACCGAAGGGGCCACAACCTCCCGTGGAAGCTCAAGCAGAGATCCTCCGCGATCATCCCCAGGAAGAAAGTATACGTCTGCCCGGAAACAAGCTGTGTCCACCATGACCCGTCGAGGGCTCTAGGAGACCTCACTGGGGTGAAGAAGCATTTCAGCCGAAAACACGGCGAGAAAAAATGGAAGTGCGACAAGTGCTCTAAGAAGTACGCCGTGCAATCCGACTGGAAAGCTCACTCCAAGATCTGCGGCACGAGAGAGTACAGATGCGATTGCGGAACCCTCTTCTCAAGGTCGATCATTCATT
Source organism: Euphrasia confusa (assembly GCA_954870475.1). NCBI lineage: Eukaryota > Viridiplantae > Streptophyta > Magnoliopsida > Lamiales > Orobanchaceae > Euphrasia > Euphrasia confusa. Next base: position 36,789,899 of record OX940956.1, on the reverse strand, counting down.
CATTCTTAATTAAATTATATATATAAAATGTAATTATTGATAATTTCTCTTTTTTTTTTTTTTTAAATTTCTTATACAGAAGAGATAGTTTTATCACGCACCGAGCCTTTTGCGACGCGCTGGCGCAAGAAAGCGCGATGAGAACAACAACCTCATCCGATAATATCATCGTGAATACGAACGATGAGTATCATCGAATCCCGGTCAAGAAAGAGGTGCTACAAGCTGGTTTCACGGCCATGAGCCTCAAGCCCCCTGCTGACTTCCCACTACCATTAGTACCGCTCGATAATCAACCCTCCGTCTTCCACTACTTTCACCAAAACCCTAACCCTAACGTGGGCCCCGGCACTAACCACATCTCTGCCACGGCATCATCGCTCTTGCCTACTTATGGGCATTATTATAATAATCATGATAATATTAATCAGCCTTCGTCTTTGTATTACGATATGATGATGATGGGATCGGAGGAGAGCTTGGAATTTCATGCGGCCTTGGATGAGTTTAGGATGTCGAGAAACGAGGTCGATGATCGTGGGAGTGTAGTCGAGGGCTGTTCAGGTGAGACGACTAGGGATTTCTTGGGATTGAGGGGTTTGTCGGAGAGTGATTATATGAGCATAGCCGGGGGTTTGGGTTTCAGCAGCTGCATGGGCACTAGGAATGCTTCTACTCATAATTTATGAGAAATTTTTAGTAGGAGTATATAATAATTGCAAACAAAATTACAATCTTTTTTAATTTTTTTGATATTCCTTGCAATCCAAATTACTCCACTTATATTTTTTAATTACTCGAGACTCCTTATATAATGTGTGTCTAATTTTGAAGTGTTACAATGGAATATTTATATAAAGATGATTTTTTTCATTTACATTTAAAAAAAAAAAAGTATGATTACAGACCTTTTTTTTCTTAAAAATGTATCATAAAAAAGTAGATAAAGACAAAACGTATCATCAAAAAGCAGTACGTTTATTATTGTGTAATTTGATTCCCTATTGTAAGTAATTATAATTAGATAATCATGCTATTGATACCCATTACAAACTTACACTAGCTAATTATGTGATTAAGTAGAATGAATAATGAATTTGGTAGCAACATGCCTATAGTAATCATCATGAAAGATTTGAGCAAATCATTATAAATACTACAAATAAGACAATTTCTTGATTCTTACATTGAACTTGTCTTCTACACCAAATTTTACATCTTCATTAAAAAATATTGTTTCATAACCCTAAATACAATAAGAATAAATATTCATGTCAGAATTTACTAATTAAATTGTTGAATAAATAAAACCTTTGATTTTATTTTAGGGTACACTTCAAAATAAAACTTAAAAATATATTTTTAAGTTTAAAAAATAAAATAATACAAATAAAGTTACAAAAGTACCAAGTAAAATTTAATTAAAAAAATAAATCGAGTAATTTACAAAAGTAGTGCAGACTCTTCTCTGGAAGAGTAATAAACAAATAATAAGAACAGCGATGCATATGTCTTGACTCTTGAGAAATAAAGAATAGAGTATTTTTAAAAAAAAATCTAAATAAAAAGACAAATTTACTTGAAAATAATTGAACTAGTTCGATATAAATATCGTTTTTGGGCCATAGCCCATATACATGCGCAGAGTTACAGTTGGGCCTCATAACTTGGCCCATTAAACCCTCCGACGTCGTTTTAATCATCGTGCTCATTTCCTTCTCCTGCTGAAAGAAAAAGGAGAGATGGAGCATTTTGGGGGTGGAGGGAACTGGTCAATGATCCCCAACATCCAGTCCCACAGTAACCCCGCTACGCCCTCCAATCAGGACCAGCTATTTCTCCAACAACATCAATTCAACCAACAGCAACAGTTCCAGCAGCACTTCAACCAGCCGCCGCTGCCGCCGCCGCTGCCGCGTTTCCAACAGCAAAATCAACCGAACCAGTCTCTCGTCTCCCACTTTCATCTACTCCATGTAATTACCCAATTTTGCCTAAATGTTTTATGCGATATTTCTAGGGTTTTGAATTTTTATTTTTATTTTAGCTGGTTGAGAATTTGGCTGAGGTGACTGAAAATGGGACTAGGGATCAACAAACAGATGCACTGGTCAGTTCAATTTTTATTTTTATTTTGGGGTAACAAATCAATTACAGCCCTAATTGGTGAAATAGGTGTTTCAGTAAATTTATTATTGTTAAATTTATGGAAGGTTTCTGAGTTGAACTCACAGTTTGAAAAGTGCCAGCAGCTGCTCAACTCAATTGGAGGAAATATTGAGGCGAAATCGACGGTAAATTTCTTGATGTTGAGTGTTTTTCGGTCATGCTGAAAAAGGATCATACTACTTTTTCTGTTTACGATTACGCAAACACGGTTTCATAATATGCATGTTGAACTCCGTTGGAGAAAATATTAATTCGAATCCACTGTGATGTTATGTTTTTTCTTGTCTTACTGAAGATTACACTGCAATATTTGTTATGTAATTTTTTTTCATTGGATGACAAACATGAACACAATTTCATTATATGCCTTTAGTATTGTTTTGAATAATGAAAAAACAATACTATACCTGAATAAACATTTATTATTCTTTTCAACTCCATCTATTTATATTTTATGGATAGTTTTATAGTCATTCAATGGAAAGAAACTTTATGGAGTTCTAGGGCTTTTTTTATATTTAAGGTTGTCTAAATGGTACTGTACTACATTATATGAATCTATACATATTTTGATGTGATAAATTCTGGGCTTTATTATCTTCTTTCTTGACTCAGACTGTTGGGGAACAAAAACGTAAAGTTGAGGAAAATGAGAACTTGCTGGCTCAAAGAAGGTTTGTGATTTTTCTTTACTTAGCTTAAGAGTCGCATTTTCTCGAAAACGTTTGAAAGAAACGAGTTGTACATTCTTAGGAATTTTTTGATGATATTTGCTCATTCTGTTGTTGTTTAATGTCAGGGATCTTATTGCAAATTATAAAAGTTCAGTCGAGGAGCTTATCAATTCTCAAATTTAAGTGCTTGTCCTCACCTGTGAGAGGAAAGAGATCTTGGCTTTGTGCATTTCCCGGCTGGAGTTATACCCATTGTCCATTTTCAAACTTGCGTGAATTGAGTTGAGTGCATGCGAGAAGTAGAAGAAAAGTACCCTGTAGTTTATAACCTTTGCCTTGGCACCTATAAATATAACCATGTACTTGGCAATATAATAGTTTATGGTTGCAACTTGCAAGTACTAGTGTTTTTGTCTGGTTAAATGCATCGAACCCCATGTGATATTTATGGAAACAAAATGTTGGAGCGAGTTCATGTACTAATAGCTATGGTGAGTTGTTCTATGTTGAATATTTAGAGTTCATGTACTAATAGCTAATACTATTCGTTTTAAGATTAGGGCAATGCTGAATGTTAAATGACTACTCTACTTAATAATGTATATGATAATAGATTAATAAAATAAATTATAAATTATTTCGTTAGTTAAAAACTTAAAATTCTTTTTTAAAAAATACTAATCAAAATTATTTTATGGATAGGCATTATCGCCATAAAAATAAAAATTTAAATATTCTCTGTTGCCATAATTTAATGAAACTACTGTATATATAAACCCGATTTTGATGTATATCTTCACATCACATTTTTTTTACATCTATCAATTCCAAATAGATATCGCCGAAAGAGGATGGATGCCTTAATTCTGGGCGGTGGCGCTGCTACCCCGCGCATTAACGTGACTCGCAAACCATACTCCCAATCCCCAAAATTAAAATTAGGGCTCGGATTTCAACCTCTTCGGTTTTTATATACTCAAAAATCAGTAATTTTCAAGCCGATTATTCAGGGGATTTCTCAGCAGAAACGAAATCCTGTTACGAAGGCGTCTTTTTCTGATTGCTTCAGTCACGATGAGGAAGGGGAGAAAGCAGCGTCCAAAGCCCAACAAGACCTGACTACTTTGACCTTGATCGGGTTGCAGCTGATTTTGAGTTTGATTGGGGTGAGAGTTCCCGAGGGGGCCAAACCGGAGGAGGCTGAGACGGAAGGGGCCGAACCGGATGAGGCTGAGACGGAAGGGGACGAACCGGAGGAGGCTGAGACGGAATGGGACGAATCGGAGGACGCTGAGATGGCCAGTTACCGAGGGGAGATCGCCAGTCTCCGATCGGAAATAACACATCTCCGGTTGGAAATAGCTCAACTCCGGTTGGATATGGCGAATTTCCGGTTTCCAATTGCCACTATGAGACGCGATGACGGAATCTAGGCCACGCCGCGGCCCCTGTCCAATGGCGTAGGGGAAACTTGATGGACTGAATCTTTTAGGGGTTATCTGTTTCTTTTTATCTTGGATTGGATTTCTGACTTTTGTTAGAGGCTTCTTCTCAAATTCTCAAGCCTTCTTAGGGTTTACTATTTAGGGGTTATCTGTTTCTTTCTATCTTGGATTGGATTTCTGACTTTTGTTAGAGAGGCTTCTTCTCAAGCTTCTTAGGTTTGATTTGTTTGGTTAGGGTTTGATTTGTTTTGATTTTATTGCTTCTTGTTTTAAAAGAATATTGCTTCAATATAACCATACAATAACAATTGAGAATCCTGAATTCAAAATTTTCTATATTCTTACAATTGAAAATTCGGGTCGAGGTGAAACGGCCACCCTTCACCGACTGAGGGTAGGTCGAGGTGAAATGTCCACCCTTCACCAAGCATAGGTACAATCTGCCTTCACCGAGCATAGGTGCAATATGCGCTGAAAGAGAATATATACAATTTGCGCTCAAAGAGAATACCCGTAGAAGACGAGCATAGGTACAATCTGGGCTAGGTACAATTTGTCTGCACTGAAAGAGAATACCTGTAGAAGACGAGCATAGGTACAATCTGCGCTGAAAGAGAATACCCGTAAAAGACTTCTACTAGACACATAAAATAACGGGTCCCAGGACAGTACCTCGGGCACGAGCACGGACGTCGACAACCCGGCGTGCACAAGGACCGCGCGCCCAAGCACCAAGCACGGACGACGACGGGCTCCGAGCACCAAACACAGGCGACGACGACCATACATGCGTGACGACGGACTCCGAGCCTCAGGACCGCGCCCGAACACCAAGCGATGAGAGTTTGAAGGCGGGCCCGAGCACCGAAGACCCTCGCGTGAGTGACGCACAACGCGGAGAGAGCACAAAGTCACAGAATGTGATATGTTGATACACGGGCTCCGGGCTCCGAGACCCGGCTCGGTGACCATGCAGATAAAGCCTACGCCAGACAGAAGAGCAAAATTGAAGACATTTCTATTTATGAATGCGTCAATAATGAACATGTGGATTCTACTTAATTTCCCTGTAAATAGTGGAGATCCAGAACAACGAAAAGAGGACCGACGGTAATAGTTCTAGAGGAAAAACAAACATAGAAATACCTTTAATATTAATAAATAAATAGAGAAATTAATCTCGAGCATTCAAGTCTAAGTCTCGGTGTGATTTCATTTCAACTCCTTCTACATATAAATCAGCGCAAATAATATACTTATAATAACACCCGATCAAATCGACCCAAAACATTTATATAAATAAGTGAATTAAAGTTATAATAAAAAATTTTTGGCAAAGACTATTTTTTAAAAGCTTATAAACTCTAAAATTTTGTTTAATAAATTTTTAAAAAAGTTAGCTTATAAAATATTTAAAAACTTATATTTGTTTGGTAAATTTTAAAATTAGGTTATGGTAAAATTTAAAAATAAACTTTTTAAAAAATTGTTAATTTTATATATATACAACAATTCTAAATTTATTATTTTGTTCATCCAATTATTTTTTTCTTATATAACATTTTATTTTTGATAATTTTATTTATACAAAATTTTAAATTTTCAAATAAATTAACATTTTATCAATTTGCCAAATAAATTAACATCTTATCAATTTTTATTAATTATTAAAACACACTACTACTTGGTAATATTTTTTCTTACATCTTTAGTCAAATTTATATAACTTTCTTAATAATTGTATGTAACCTCAAAGCTGTGATAAAATCATGGTTCTAAAAATCCCCGCCTAGCTCCGATTAATCCCCGCCTAAGCGCCGCCTAAACTCGTCCAGACCCGCCTAAACCCGTTTTGGACCGGCTAAGTTCAATTAATTTCGTCTTTACTTAATTAGACGGTTCTCGAGCAGATTTATCTGAAAAATCAAATTAGATGCAAATCTTGATAAATCAAATAAAATAGATGATGTTATGATAAATTTTGAGGTACGACACCAAAATTTGAAAAAAATATTAAATATATAATAAAAATGATCTAAAATTTTAAATTTACAAACTATTTTTTATTATTTTACTATGTTAAACTTGTGATTAATATTATGTTTAAATTATTTATTGATTATTTTGTTCAAAATATTGATTTATTATGCATAGAAATATTTTTAAAATATTATATTAATTAATTAAATATAAAAAAGTAAAACGATTAATCCCGCCTAGTCCCCGATTAATCCCTCTAGGCGCTAGGCCCCTAGTCACCGCCCGACTAGCGCCTAGCGCCTTTTAGAACCTTGGATAAAATGCATTAACCACTAAATTTTTTAATAAAAAATAAAATTTACACAATTTTTATTATTTTAATATATAAAATATTAAATTTATTAATAAAAAATATATTTTACTTCAAAAAAAATTATAAATAAAATATATTTAACATAATTTATTTATTTTAATAATATGAATTAAAATAATATTTAAAAAATAAAAAAATGATAATATCATTTATTAATACAAATTTAAATGTAAATTAAATATTTTAAAATTTTAAATTTAATAAATTTTAATTGAAATTTGTTTTTGGAGTACATTCCTTGATTTACATTTTATCCGATCTGAAAAAATTTCCGATCGAATGGTTGAAGTTTTTCATCTCTTATTTTTATAAAAAAAATAAGTGCAATTTTTAATAAAATCAATATTGAGGGTTGTTGAAGTTTGTCATCTCTTATTTTTATAAAAAAAAAAAAAAAATAAGTGCAATTTTTAATAAAATCAATATTGAAAAAGACGTGCGTCACTTCAAGTCTGGAACTATATAAACCCTCGATATATCTTCTCATCGCCATCTATCTATATCTATTTCAAATATATATTGGCGAGGAGAGGAAGATGGCTGGCTTAACTCTGGGCGGTGCAGGCGCTGCTGCTACCCCGACTCACAAACCATACTCCCAATCCCAATTTCATCTGCAGTTCCCCAAAATTAAAATTAGGGCTTTGGGATTTCAACCTCATCCCTTTTTATATAAGCCCTTGAATTTTCAGGGGATTTCTCAGGCTATGCAATTTCAGAATCGAAACCCTCTTACGATCAAGAAGGCGTCTTTCTTTTATTGCGCCAGTGACGACGAGGAAGAGGAGACTGACTACGAGGAAGAAGAAGAAGAGACAGACTACGAGGAAGAAGAGGAGACTGACGACGAGGAAGAAGAAGAGACTGACGAGGAACAACGCCCAGACGTGACTACTTTCACCTTCATCGGGTTACTGCTGATTTTGAGTTTGATTCGGCTGAGAGTTCTCGAAGGGAGCAGCCCCGCCGCTGGGGCCGATTTCCATGGTGAGATCGCCAGTCTCCGATCGGAATTAACCAATCTCCGGTTGGAAATGCGATCAGTGTTGGATTTGTGTCCTTCATTCCACGTGTGTTGCACCGAGATAAGTTATATAGTGCGTCCTATGTAGATGGATCGATTAGTCGGTGTTATGTGTCTTGTCGAGAACACGAACTTAACACTCGATGATCATGCCAAATGAGTCACACGGCCCTCTTGGTCATGTATACTTGAAGTATACAAACGTCGGTTGGGAACCGGGGTGAAACGACGAAGAAAACGGAGAGAAATCATATTCTGGATAGCCAAGCGGCCGCTACGCCTCCCAAGCGGGCGCTTGGGGTAAGTCGGTGGACCAAGCGGCCGCTTGACCCCCCAGGCGGGCTCCTGGTCCTCCAGATCGCGAATTTTTGGAAAGTTTGCGATTTCCTTCCTTTTTGGACTCCTACGCCTACTAGGAAACCCTATGGGATTACTCCTATATAAAGGGACCCTAGGACCACGAAATTAACTACTACATCATCATATATTCGTGAGAGAATTTCGTGGAGAGGCCGGAGGAATCGAGGAATCGAGCGGGGTTCGTTTCAAGTCCAAGTTCATGTCGTTTCAAGGATCAAGGAGGGTTCGTGCAACGAATTGAGGCCGGGTACTTTCGCGGCTGATCCATCTACATCCGGGCATCAATTATTAAGAAGAATCACAAGGTACACGATTCTTAAACTAACTCATTAATTGTTCTTACTACATACGTACGCACTAGATCCATGATTAGGGTTTTACGTGTTTATGCATGATTCTTTCTTTCGCACTTTTTCATGCTTGTAAAATACGTAAATCCATCTATTGGGGTATGGATGATGTTTTGGGTCGTTTTTGTTGGAAAGAATGAAGTACGGGTGGATACGAGGGTTTCGCAACGACTACCAAACCAAGTAAATTTTTATGTAGAAAGGGCTGAAATTTCTAGGCCCGGGGGGAAAAGGATAAGAATTCGAGCTCAAGAAGATAATGTCTTTTATTAAGATAATACTTTTAATTGTATTTTTCGCCGCCCTTACAATGAGACGGGGAGGCCGGCTTTTATAGGCGAGAGCACATGCTCATGCATAGCCACGACATCACGACACGTTAAGTCTACTCTAGGATCATTAAATGCCGGGGCACGATTCCGAGCTGGGTTTAAGCGAGTCCCGGGGCACGAGTTCGGCTGGATTGGTGAGACTTCCGTTCGGAGACTTTGGCGGAGGTGCTTCCCGATTTGTCCTTTTGGTTTAACCATGAGAGGGCGGTACTATCTCCTCGGCCCGGGGTGGCGCTTCGAACGCGTTGCATGGGCCCGGGCCCGGGGTCCGGTTAGGATTCGTTGCGGGGCATGCCCCGTCTGATGCTTCGGGACGTCGTTCCCTAGTCGTTAGGTCGTGGTGATCAGCGCAGCTCCCTCCCCTCCGTCGGTTTCCCGGGGCTGCGCTCATGCATGGCTTGCATGGGCTCGGACCCGGTGTTCGGCCCAAGCTTCCTTCGTCGGTTTTGAGCATCGCGGGCGGGCCTGCCTCTCCACGTGTACAAATTGATTTTTATCCCCCAACATTGGCCCCCGGAAACATCGTCGGAGAGCACGAGATCCGGGGAGGTTTCCGCTCGTTGGGCCGGCGACGCGCCTCTTCTATTGTTGATTGGGCTGATTTCCCGCCGGTCGGCCCTTCCTTAAATGAGGTAGTTGGTGGCTGGATGACCTGTACGCCTCACCGTTCTCCTCGAGGGGCTCGTCTTGGTCCGGGTGCCCTTCGTCCTGCGGCTCTCTGAAAGGCTGAATTAGCCAATAAATGCTGTGCTCTTGGAGTGGTGCTTTCAGGAGGTGGTGTTGGAGAATGGGATTGACCGTCTGATTCTTCTGGGCTATAAATCGGGTTCGAGGCCGTTGCTCGCCTTATCTCGCTTCCTTTATGTCTAACCATCCCCAGCGATCCGCTCACTCCGCCGTGGGACCTATCATCCAAGTTCGCGAGCATGAGCCGGGTGACGAGTCGCGGGTGGAGACGGCGGATTCCGGGGCGCGACGCTACGTGGTGTCCCGTAAGTTCAATCCACGTTACCACCGCGAGGTTCTCCTGATGCCGTCGCCCTTCGCGCAGATGTACAAACATGTGTGGCCCGCTCTGCTCGCTGTCAGCGACTCCTCCGGCTGCCTCTGGGTTTTTGACTTGATCCCTGGTGGCAATCGCCTGGGTATCGGAGGCATTGGCTGGGCCGTGTTCGTGAAGCACATGCAACTTCAAGATGGATGGCGGGTGGAGCTTCGATGGTCGGAGATGGAGGATATCAACGTCGCCGTTACTCGAGAGGACGGGTCTTTGGTTCCTGTCCCGCCGACCTTGTTTTGACTCGGTGGTCGGGGAAGCTCTCTCTCTCCCGCGTCGCGCTTCGGAGGCTTTTGAAGAGGGTTTTGTAATTCCTGTGTGCTTGTATCTCGGGCCCCGGGACCCGGACATCGCGTCGCGGTGCGAATACCCTGTAATAATTATTTTTTAATAAAGGAGAGAAAATTGATAAATAGAAAAATAGGTTCCCGGGCGTCGGTTCGGAATCCGATCCAAACCTATTCGGGGCCATCACCCGGCGCGGTTTGGCTCCTTGGGATTCGGACGGTCGCGGCGGTTCCCCAGGCTAATGATGACGCCTTTTTGGTGTGTCACGTCTGCTGGGCGCCTTTTTAAAATCCGATCCTAATCCAATCATTCCTCCGACTCCGAAATCCCTCACGCCCTTTTCCGGTCATCTTCTCCGGCGAAAAAAAAAGAAAAAACCTTTTCTCCACAAAACTCGAAACCATGGTGAGCTCCTCCGTGGGAAGCAACGACTTCAACCCGCCGGAGATAATCTACATCTCCTCCGACGAGGAGCCCGCGGCGGCACCGGAGCCACCTCAAGAGGCGCCGGAAATATTCGACGTTTCCTCCGACTTGGATTCGGATGCCGGGGATAGCCACCTGTCCGTCCCCCCTTCTTTCGAGGTCGCGCGCTTTTGGCACGCCCGGACCTTCACCGGGTCCCTGCGCCGGCCGGGGGCGAGGCTGCCGCCGCCTCTGACCGTCCCCTTTCGGGGCTTGGAGAAACGGAGCATAGTTCTCCGGGATGAGCTGGGTCAAAATTGGCCAATGCACCTGGTGCGCTGCGGAGATCGCCTCCGTATCTCAGGAAAAGGGTGGAGGACCTTCTGTCGCCACGTAGGCATAGGCCAAGGGTGGCGCGTGCGAGTCCAGTGGGACTGGGAGATGTGGTCGAAGGTCTTCGTGATCGACGGAGAGGGCGTAGCCCGGTCTCGGCTTAGATAACTCCTCCTCCGGAGGATAGGTTAGCTAGGGTTTTTTCTGGTGTTTCATATGTACTTTTGCGATGATGTAGTGTAGACCCCCTGAGGTCCCTCCGTTTCTTGTAAAGAATTATTATATGTAATTTCATCATTTTGTTCAATCGGCAACCCTCCTTGTTTCGATCGCCTTTCTCTTGTATTCTTCTTTTTGCGGAATCGAGACTCAATTCTTTGCGAACGAACCTTCCCGGGTGTCACGACCCAATCAGGCTTGCCCCGGGGTTGATACCCAACGCTTCATGCCCCGGGCCCCGGGTGTTGATTCGCGTTAGAGCCTCGGGCGGTCCTTCGTTGCGAGTCCGGGCCTCGGGCCTATTTCGTAGGGTTGCAGGGGCGAGCAATCCAGTAGGCAATCATTGGTATCTTGTTGGGCCCACTTGTGCCCAATAGGCCTCGTTGGGCCGCGTGGGAAAGACAAGTACTTGAGTGCGTTTATGGATAACCGCTCCCGCCCTTTCACATCTTGCGTGCGTATCCTGCCTAAAACACTGCCGTGTTTGTTGCCCACTTCCTTACGTGCTCTGGCGATTCGCAAACCCTAAATCGGCCGGCGCATAGGTAATTGACCTCCTCAAATTTTATTTTCTTTCTCGCCCAATTTTTGTTGCTTCCGTTCCGAGACGATGTCGAGCCCGCGGGATGAAGTTATGGTCGAGGCGGAGGGATCCATTGCGAGTTCGGGCGGCGGTAACGCACTGAGTGATTCCTCGTCCAGTTCCGGCGAAGACAACGATATTCACCTGCTCCATGCCCAATTTCTCCGTCTGATGGATGAGAAGTTTCCGCCGTCCGCCGCCCTTGATTACCCGAGCTACTATCGGACCCACCGCTACGTGGCCGTCGTTCGCGAACCATACTCCCCGCCCGCTGAGTGCCATACCCCCAAATGGGGTGATCACGGCAAATCTAGCGTGATCACCGCTGAGATGATCGAGCGGAAGAGAGTCATATGGCGGGTGCCGGTGGACGTGCACCTTCACGCTCCGGCCCCCGGGGAGTCTCCGTGCTGCCCGCCTCCCGGGATGGTAGCCGTGGGGACGGATGCCCTTGATCTTGGGTTACGCTTCCCACTTCACCCTTCGGTGAGCGCGGCGTTGCGATTTTGGCGGGTGGCCCCGCACCAGATCCACCCCAATGGATGGGCTCAGATCATAGCCTTCCTATCCCTGCTGGGTAGCTCCGGACTGATCCGGGTCTTGACTGACGCCGAGATCCGTCGTTCGTTCGGGATTTCGAGCACTGGAGGGCTGAAAGGGCGTTTTACGGTGAAGGGTCGCGATGGCATCCCTACCGTCGGGGTGAAGTCCTCGAAGGTTGACATTCCCTGGCCGAGGTGGCTTTACGTCTCGGGGGCTTGGCGGACTCTGACGCCGGCGGGGGAGATCGATATCCCCACGAAATATTCAGAGAAAATTCTGAGTGAGTCGAATTTGCATTTAAATATCGTCCCCCCGTGCTGATTCTTGACCTTTACTTCTATGTGCTCAGGTGTCAATACTCGGAGAGAAGGCCCCCTGAACTGGGACTATCAAGTCGCCTTGAAGATCGCCGAAGCTTACACCTCGTCTGAGCGCCAAGCCACCGTTCTCTGCCGAGAGGATTTACTGCTGAACGCCCGCCTTATCTGCCCTCCAAGACACCTCCACGATCCGTACCCAGGTAACGAGGCGAGACCTTAGCCTAACCTCTTTTTTAGACGTCCTCCTAGATTTCGTGATTCCTAAATGTGTTCTGATTGCAGCTCCTCGAACCTTTATTTTTGAGGACCGCCCCTGCTCGAAGATGTCTGAGTTCCCCGGGATCACCGATCGCAAAGGGTCGGACTTTCCGATCCCCGCGTCGCGGAGTCGATCGGTCGGGTCAGCCGGTCCTTCGACCTCCGCAGCTCCGCCGCGCTCGAGGTCCATCCCGATCGATACGCCCCGGGCCCCGCTGGACGTCTCTACTGATGCGGTCGATCCGGACGCGTCCGGGCAGGCGGCGGATGGCCCCCCGTTGCCCCGTGCTAGTGGCGAGGATGTGATCGATCTGACCTCCGACTCCGCACCCCGGACCTCGGAGCATTTAGTGGTTCCCCCGGTCCCCTCTCCTTCGCGGGTGAGGGTGGAGGCAGTGGACTGTCCTCCCTTGTTTGCCGCGGTCCAGGCGACCCCTCTCTGTATGGTGGAGGGCTCGATCGCAGGTGAGTCGCGGAAACGCAAAGCTGTTGAGGACCTGGTGGCCCCGGACCTTGGCTCCGGACGACCGCCGATGACTGCTCACGAGGGTTCTGGACTCCCGCCAGCCGTGATGGGATGCTCGCCGTACTACGGCGTCGACCCGAGCCGCCAACAGAGGTATGATCGGAATTGAAAACCCTTCTTTGGTGGTCTCGTAAAATTTTGTTCTTAGACCGCGATTTGGGACATCTCTCTGGGCTATTCATGTTTTCTTTAAATTCTTCCCCACAACCTTGTCCTTTCTTTGAATGCAGAGTCTTGGACGCCGCTCCGGACATGCCCCCCGTGATCCGGGATTATCTGGCCGGCTATGGTCCCGCGCTCCCGATGGTTACTCCCGGGACTCCGGTCGGCGCGGCTCTGAGCGCCCTTGGCCGGTCCTGGACCCACGAACTGCAGGGCCTGGTTGGCCGTCGGGATCAGACGTTCATGTTGGCCACGATGCTGATTAGCCAGGCCGCCATCGTCAGTGCAGCGGGGTGCGAGTGGTCGGAGAATCAGGCCCGTCAGATCGAGGAACTCTCCGCGTCGGTGGAACAGTGGAAAACGTCCGCCCAGGCGAAGGACAGACAGGTCGGAGAAATGGCCAGGCTGAACGAGGAGGTGGTCGCCCAGAGCGACTTCCTCTTAGCAGAGGTTAAAGATCATACGGCCGCCCTTGCCGCGGCCTCGAAAGACAGGGATATGTGGCGCGAGTTGGCCGAGTACCGGAACGACAAGTTGGAGATAGCGGGCGCAGAGGCCACTGCCCTCAAGTCACGAGCCACGGCTCTGTCGCAGCAGATCACCGAGGCGAACGGGGAGGTGGCGAGACTCACTGAATCCTCTGAGGCCCGGGTTGCGGAGGCCGCTGCTCTAACGGTCCAGCTAGAGGACGCTCGGGCTCGGATCGCCGTCCTTGAAGATGAGCTGGCGAGCCCGTGGACCGACCACCGTGTGCTCAACGATCATTTCTACTCCAGTGGCCTGGCCGATGCCGTCCGGTATGCTCACTCGAAAAACGATGTGGCGGCTCGAGACCGCGTGCTGGAGTACTGGAAAAAGTATATGAGCACCAGGGTCCTCGATCCTCGGCTTCACCAGGAGTACCTCGACCTCGAGGAAGATTTTCATATCGAAATGAAATGGTGGCCGAGTTACGACCTCCTGGTCCGTCCTAAGGAACCGCTGATCAGACTTCCCGCGCCGGCACCCGGAGAGAGGGTGGAGATCGAGCCCGAGGCGGGAGACGCTGCTTCTTCCGTTGGTGCGGCGGGTGGCTCCCCGAGGCCCGAGGATGGGCTGTCTCCTCGTCAAGTGGCGGTTATGGAGGGCGTTGTCGCCGGTTTCCCTGAGCAGAACATAGATGCCTTCTACGAAGGTCTCGAAGCCGATCAGCCCGCGCCGCCTGCTGAAGAAAGTGTCGAAGCCGACGCCGATGCCCAGATGGAGGAAACCCCTGATGCTGACCCGGGGTTAGCGGCGACGTCCTCGAGGTCGTAGGTTGTGGTGGCTCTTTGGAGTTCGTCCCTGGTTGCCTTTATGAATTCTGATTCCCCGCTTTTGTTTTATTCTGATAAGGGCCTCGGCCTGAAAACAATGTTTTGTTTCGGTTTTTTGTTGGGGCAGTAGCCCGGATATTTCTTGATTTGTGGTGGTGACCCCTGGTATGTTAATCATGTTTTTATTTTCTCCATGACTAATATTTTGTTCGCGTGTTTCGCGTGGTGCCTTAGGGCTTTGCTTTAGTCCTGGATTCGCAGGGCTTTTAGCTTGGTTTTCTCCGAGCCGCGGGTCCCGGGTTTTGGTTGTCCCGGGCACCGGGGCCTCTATTTGTGGCGTTCATTTTGCCTGTTAATGCGATTTTATTCTTTCCGAAGTTCGGTTTTGGCCAAAGATTTTTGGTTCTTTTTGTACCCGTACCTCCGCGACCCGGGGCTCGGTAGAGTCCTTATGGGTTTGGGGATTGATGGTTTAAATGGGGTTTTTGTGGCTTTTTCTAGCTTTTATTTTCTCCCCCCGTGCTCGCAACTTGGGACATGGTAAATGACTTTCTTACTCTAGAGTCGCCTAAGTTGGAGACTGAATGGGTTCGTGGCCTTTTGGGCTTTTGCGGATGAGTCCACAAATTATTCTCGTATCGTCCCCGCAGCCCGCGTCCCGGGATTGTGTTATTTCAATCTCCGCTCTTCGGGTCTTAAGCAGGTTAGGCCTTATTCTCGACTAAACGACAATACTCAAATCATAGGGAATTGTTTCAAATTCGCCGACACTCGTGGGTGCTCTTTTTATTTTTGCTATCTTAGAGCATATACATATAGTCTTCGCTCATCGGCTTCGTGGGGGCTCGGGCCTGCTCCGGTCTCTGTCCCTCTAGTGGTAGAATTTCTTTAGGTGTAATGCGTTCCATCGGTATTGGTCTGGCGTCCCGTCCATCAGTTCAAGTGCGTACGCCCCGTTCTCCAGGCAGGTTGTCACTCGGAAAGGTCCTTCCCATGTCGGCCCGAGGGCCCCGGGGTGGGTCCCTAGTAATTTTTTCAACACCAACTCCCCGGGGCTGAATTCTCGGGTCCTCACCTTTGTATTGTACATCTTGGCAATTCGTTGTTTGTTCATCGCGTTGAGGGAGTCAGAACTCAACCTCCGCTCCTCAAGGAGGTCTAACTCGAGGCGCAGCACCGCCTCATTCTCCGGGGTGACGTCCTGGGTGGTACGGTGCGAGCGGACTATCACCTCGGCCGGGATCACGGCCTCCGTGCCAAATGCGAGAGCATATGGCGTCTCTCCGGTGGCGTTCTTCATCGTGGTGCGGTATGACCACAGCACCTCGGGTAGCTCCTCGGCCCACCTTCCTTTCCGCAACTCCAGTTTCGCCTTGATGGTGTGCTTCAATATTTTATTCACCGCCTCGACCTGCCCATTGGATTGCGGGTGGTATGGAGTCGAGAATGCCCTCCTTATGCCCCATAACGCGCAAAAATCCGAGACCCGCTCGCCGTCGAATTGTCTACCGTTGTCCGAGATGATGGACTCGGGTAATCCAAACCGGCATATGATGTTCTTCCAGATGAACTTGATCACTTGTGGTTGGTCGATCTTCTGGACTGCTTCCGCCTCGGCCCACTTGGTGAAGTAATCGACCGCGACAAACGCGAACTTGACTCCGCCCGGGGCGGGGGCCAACGGGCCGATGATGTCTATGCCCCACCGGGCAAAGGGCCATGGGGAGTACAACGCCTTGAGGGATCCGGGTGCGGTGAGGATGTTGGGTCCCATGAGCTGGCACTGGACGCATCTCTTCGCGAACTCGGCGGCGTCGTGGCGTAGGTTTGGCCAATAGAAACCTTGACCCATGGTTTTGTGGGCTAGCGACCGACCTCCGGCGTGGTTACCGCAAATGCCCTCGTGGATTTCGGACAGGACTTTTGCTCCCTCGTCCCTAGATATACATTTTAACAAAGGCATGGAAAAACTCCTGCGATAAAGTTGGGAGCCCAGAACGGAGTACCTTGCAGCTCGCGTTTGGAGCTGTTTTGCCTCGACCTTGTCCGAGGGCAGGGCCCTGGACTCGATGAAACCTTTGATCGCATCCCGCCAGTCGGCCCCGGGCTCGAGGGCTACGGGGAGGATCTCCTCTCGGGCGTCGACTGAGGGAGTTGATTTATTCGTTTTTGAAATTACGCCTTCAGCGTAGGATACCAATTTTTCGTGAAATTGGTCTTGAACTCACAGACAGCAGCTTCCGTCAAAGTAAAACACTTACACAATTTGTAGAATAAAAAGTGAAGACAAAGTTATGTAATAGTTTCCATTTCATTGATCACAAAACTTAAACTATTACACTTGTAGAGTATGGTAGGCAAAACGTTTACAAGAAGTTTCCCGAGTGTCGCAACAACTCCCACTAACTTGCAAACTAGCACACGAGTACCTAAAGCTATATCTCCTAGCTCTAATCTTGGCACACGGCGCAAAAGCTACTACACAAACTCGAAGCTCGACTACGATTCTAAAAATCAGATTTCGTTCTCTCAAAATCGTCAAATGATGAAAATCAATTCCATGGGTATTTATAGTAGAGCCGCACATGTGAGAGTGATGACGTGGCACGTTCTCATTCGTCGCATGCTTGGCCTATGTCACTTTTCCATGGATGACATCATTATTGTAGAACTTGGATTCTTGAATCTTGGAATCTTTGATTCTTGAATCTTCGAATCTTGAATCTTCAATTTCAAAAATCAAACTTCAATTTCAATCTTGACTCCATCGATCTCAATTCTTCATCTTCAATTTCTCGTGAAATTCTCTAAGTGTTGAAGCTTCGAATTTCATCGTCTTCACGGTCGTCGATATTGTTGAAGTTGCAAACTTGGAACCATTCTTCATTTCCTTGGACTGAGTACCTGGTGAAAGAAAAAACACGTTGTAAGTACTTAGTCTTAAAAACATAACACAAAAACAAGAGTCATAGAAAAGCATCACAAGGAACCAAAACCGGCGACTCCTGTCGCCGGATCCATGTATGCCACAAAACCAGCGACTCTAGTCGCTGGAAATTTTCCATGCACCAAAAACGGCGACGCCAGTCGCCCTTTCCACAACACGCATAAACGGCGACTCCAGTCGCCGTTTTCTTATCACACCCAAAACCGGCGACACGAGTCGCCGTTTCCAAAGTTGCAAGGTGAGAGTCCATAGTTCCATAGACGCTGGTTCCATAGTTCCATACTTCCATAGTTCCATAGTTCCACAGTTCCATAGTTCCATAGTTCCACAGTTCCATAGTTCCACAGTTCCACAGTTCCACAGTTCCATAGTTCCACAGTTCCATAGTTCCACAGTTCCACAGTTCCACAGTTCCACAGTTCCACAGTTCCACAGTTGCACAGTTCCACAGTTCCACAGTTGCACAGTTCCACAGTTCCACAGTTGCACAGTTCCACAGTTGCACAGTTCCACAGTTGCACAATTCCACAGTTCCACAGTTGCACCACAAATGGCGACGCCAGTCGCCGTTTCCATAGTTCACCAAAACCGGAGACTGTAGTCTCCGTTTCCGCAACCCTCACCAAAGCGGCGACTCTTGTCGCCGTTTCCGCACTTCGCCAAAAACGGCGACTCTGATCGCCGTTTCCATGCACGACCAAAAGTGGAGACTCTAGTCTCCATTTTTGTGTAGTCTCCACTTTTGTGTAGTCTCCACTTTTGGAGTCTCCACTTTTGGAGTCTCCACTTTTGTGTAGTCTCCACTTTTGTGTAGTCTCCACTTTTGGAGTCTCCACTTTTGTGTAGTCTCCACTTTTGTGTAGTCTCCACTTTTGGAGTCTCCACTTTTGTGTAGTCTCCACTTTTGTGTAGTCTCCACTTTTGGAGTCTCCACTTTTGTGTAGTCTCCACTTTTGTGTAGTCTCCACTTTTGGAGTCTTCACTTTTGTGGCAGTCTCCGGAAATTTGACAAGTCTCCGTTTTTATGGCAGTCTCCGGAATTTTGACAATAGTCGACGGACGGCGCAAGGAACACACAAAGTTGATGCCAAAAAAACTTGTATTTACAGTTTTTGTTAGGTTTTTATAGTTGTTTTGAGTGTCGTTTAGCTCGTTTGTGTGTGCTTCTTGTTTGAGTATGTCGCATTTGGGTTGAATATGTCTTATTATTGTTATGTTTTGTTTGGCAGGAGAAACGAGAAAAAACGAGTTGAAAAACGATAAAAGTGACTTGGCCGACAAACGACCGTGAGTGCGCTGCAAACTTGGAGAGTTCGGTTCTTCCAGCTCGGACCACCTAAAGACATGATCTATACCTTGTCGGAAAGCTCTTGAAGAGGTCTACGAGGCCCGGCCATTTCACTGTCATAATTTTTCGACATACAGCCGTAATTATTGAGTTTACAGCCCAGTACGAAGCTGCCCCGGAGTCAATGTGCAGCGAACTTGGAGAGCTTGGCTCTCTCACCTCCAACCACCTACGGCGACCATATTTACCTCTACGGAGAGCCCTCGAAGTCTTCTACATGGCCCATTTGATCCCGGTTGTTGAAAACAGGTCTTTACCGAGCCACCTTCACCGCGCGCGCGGCGCCTTGCCGTGCGAGCGGCGCGGAAGGCAGAATTCCAGCAGCCTATGCACAAATACACCGCGCGCACGGTCTGAACCGCGCGCGACCTGCCCGATGGAATTTTCAGTATTTGACTCCATGTTGACCCACGTTTTTTGCTACAGGATGAATAGGGTTTTCACCCTAGGTTTTAAAACACACTTTTCATTATTCTTAGACGCACGTTTTAGATTGGAGACTCGGTTCCCGAGAGATTTGAACATTGTTTTCTTGCATTCGATTCACGGATAAAAATCGAGGTTAGCATCGATTGTTTTTATTGCTTTCAACACTTGTCTAATCTAGTAAGTTTATTTTCTTTTCATCTTTGTTATTTCTTGATTCCTTTGTTCACCTTTTATTTGTGCTTCAATCTTTCAATTCTAATTATGAATTTTTCAATCGTTGTTTATTTTTTTAATCAAAGCGTGAGTAGCTAAACATCACACTAGGGCTAGGGGAATCCAAGCATGAATTAGGATTTGAGATTTACAAACGCATCAAAGGTGTTCGATAAAATGCCAACATGATTTTTAAACTTTTGTATGAGGCTTATGAGCAATTACAAAACATAGGATTATCGAACACCCTAAAATCTACCGGCGACGGACGTTTTAGTTTTGTTTCGTACATCGTAAATTGACAACCCGAAGTTTATGCTTGATGAACCCGAAGCCCTAGTCATTCTTTTTATTAATTACACCTTGTTAATTTTCGTTAATTGCTTCTTGATTATTTTTAGCCTATTTTTAGTTTATTAATTCTTAGTTAATTTTAGTTTAAAACAAAACCAATCAAAATGCATTATGCTATATATATCTCTTTTCTTTCTTCTCGTTGCAAACAAATAAACCCTTTTACCGCCGATAGTAGTGTTCCTCGAGAGATCGACTCGGGCGAGTTGATTTAGCAACTAGTTCGATAATTTTATTTGATTTGTGACGCTACAAAAACGACTTAATCAATTTGGCGCCGTTGCCGGGGAACACTTTAGGCACTAGTATTAGTGTTTGAGTGTTTGCAACTTTCTTTTTTCTTTTTCTTTTTTTTCTGATATGAGTATTATTTTTCCCACCGGTGCGTTTAATGTTTTTGTCAAGTGTTTGTGTTAGCAGTGATGAATACATATAACAACTATCCGTGGGAGTTCACAAGGCCTCAGACGAGCACTTACTACGAGCCTTCCCAATATGACGCGACAACACATTTTGGCTCTCAGTCTCAGGCATACAATCCGGAGTGGGATACTCAATCGAGCTATCATTTTGATCCACCTCACCAACAATGGCCTCAACAAAAATGGACTCCTCAGAACATGGTGTACCCTCCACAATATTCAATGCAACCAGAGCCGCCATACAAGCCTTCATTGGATGACGTTTTTCAGGATTTCATGAAGACGACCAACCAGATAATAAAATCAAATGAAGCGGCGATGAGAGCGAATGAAGTGGCGATGGCCAGAAATGTTGAAGAAAATTTGGCTTACCCTCCACCATATTCGATGCAACCGGAGCCGCCGTGCAATCCATATTTTGATGAAATTTTTCACAATTTCATGCAATCGACCGAACAAATAATGAAAGCAAATGAAGAGGCAATGGCAAAAAGGGAAGAAGCAGAGGAAATGTCAATTGTTTTCGATGATGAGATATGTATGTTATCTCCCCCAATGCGCGAGTGGGAACAAGATGAAGAAAATCATACGCGCCATCTGACGAAAGTTCAGGCCCTCGCGATTCTCCAAGGTGACTACGAAGATGAGGATGTAGAACCGAATGAGGTCAAGTCCACAGTGGAGCATGTGTACCTCGATGAATTACATTTGGAGGAAGATGACGAAAAAGAGACGATAGAGAGTATGGTGCTAGAGGATATTACACCGAAAGTGTCGCATAGAGACGAAAGCTCATACAAATCGTCCATTCAACCGAGACAACCAGATGAAGAGACATTGAACACCAATGTAGTGGTAGGAAATCAGGATGGTCTAGAAGGGGATCCATCGATGCTAGCTACTCCTCTTGGGTATGAAAGTTCAAATATCTATGTCACGAGTCACGAGGAGGAGGAGGTAGAGGATATGTTTCCCGAGCATGCATGTATAATCCAATCACCCTCTCTCTCTCACGGTGATTTAGGGGATAACAAATCAGAACTTCCTCGTCCCTCGCTAGAGATGACTGACCTTATGAATGTTGAGGAGTCAAATGTGATAAGTGCTAATGACCCACCCAAGCCGCATGATCCAGGTATTTTCAAATTTAATTTTGCTTTTGGTGGGGATAAAACAGCTGGTAAGGTAGATTATAATGGGGGTATTAATGTGTTTGATGTCTATACTGAAAATGGTTTTTACACTGATGCTACTAACCCCTTGGCTGAGATGATTTTCTTGCAGAAACATAGTTCTATATTTTTACATATTGATGAGATGGAAAAACAAGACTTTCGTGATGACATTGGTATTGGTGCGGTGGCGCTCTTGGAGTTTAAAAACAAAAATAAGCCACTCCCACAACAATTAGAGCTGTAGGGGTTATCAAAACAATGGAAATACGTTTATATAGAAGAGATGACACCTGAAATGATGAGCCTCATTGAGGCTCGTTATTGATGGAAGATGAGTCAAGCTCGAGACATTAAACAAGCACCGCGTGGAGGCTAATCCACGGACCGTGCTGCTCTTTCGGGTACCAAAATGAGCGCCACGTGGGGGCCTTCCCACGATTTCATACGGGCTTGATCGAGAAGACCAAAGGAGTCGACATCACTGTTTGCGCCTTCTTACCCTTTCTCTTTTTAAACTTGTTCTGTATATTGTGTTTCTTTAGTTTGTTCTTTATCGTTTGAACATGTTTTGTACTTCCTTGCCTGAGATTTTCTTGTTTATGTGTTTTACATTGAGGACAATGTATATTTCAAGTGTGGGGGGGTAGCTTTGCATGTTTTATGGTAACCCGTTGTTTCGCGAGGTTTGTTGGGGTTATAGTAGTCTTCAAACGTCGCTTATGTTATG
This sequence comes from Euphrasia confusa, assembly GCA_954870475.1. Classification (NCBI taxonomy): domain Eukaryota; kingdom Viridiplantae; phylum Streptophyta; class Magnoliopsida; order Lamiales; family Orobanchaceae; genus Euphrasia; species Euphrasia confusa. The sequence goes on along the minus strand of OX940956.1, from coordinate 36,767,588 downwards.
CCTGTTGGTTTGTCTTGTAGTGTCGATCACCCCTCCCCATTTGAGATATGATTATCATGAGAACGTGTAGTTGATGTGGTTTCCCCATGCATGCTAGTTGCTTTATTTCGTTTCTTGAGGTGCGATAGATTTTTGGTGCTAGAGGTCGGTATATGTGAATAACTTTTGACTTCGTGTTTAGATGTCGTAAAGTGACCTTGAGATAATTGCATGTCACCGTTTCACTTTCCAATGAACCTTGTGAGAATTTGAGCCATTTTAGCTTTCTTCTTTGTGTGGTACATCTCGTCGTTGCTTCTCGAGCTTCTTATTTTCATTGTTCTACATTATTTGTGCCCGTATGGACTAGAGATAGCTAAATCATGCTTAGGTTGTTACTTGAGGCTTTTATGTCATGAATTACTTGATTTTGAAAATGATTGGGATATGATCGATTAGGATAACCATTTTAGCCGCTTACTTTTGACCCCGAGCCCGTCGTGGGACACCCTAGTAGCCCCTTTTGAGCCTACGTTTAGCCTTTTCTTTCTTGTCCTATATTCCGTGGAGGAGAGAAGTGAGGTATTGAATTTGGGGATATAAGGTGTTGATACGATGTTTGCTTTTTGTATTATTTCGAGACATGTTATAAGTCTCCAAAAAAAAAAAATGACGAGTTAAGTCTAAAAAAAAAAAAAGAGTCGAGACGTGTTATTAGTCTCCAAAAAAAGAAAAAAAAAGAAAAAAAAAACAATAAAAAGAGTCGAATAATGTTATTAGTTGATTGCTCGGATGATTTGTGTGGCTTTGATGTGTTCGTTTGTAGTGTTTGGAGTGGTAGGGGTTGTTGTGGAATTAGACGGATGTTTGGTGTGATGGAAGTGCGTATTCGAACAAGATTAGTCCACTTTTTCCAAAATAATCCCGAATACCTTAAGCCGAGCCCCGTTACACCCGATTTATCGATCGCTCATGATTCTTAAGATGGTAGACTTTGATTAGTGGAGAGTACAACTTGAGCATGTGTTTAGTTGGTGTCTTAGGCGCATTTGATGTTATTTGAAGCTCGTCTTTGTTCCATATATGCTTGTCATTCTTGAGTGCACGAGTTTTTTTTCTTTGATTCTTTATCTTTCACTTGTGTACGCCTTGAGTGAAACCGATTCTCGAGAGAAAAAGAAGAAAGAGTGAATCCTAGTGAGGGAATTTGGAGTGGTGACATGTGATGATTCTTGTGTGATTTTTATTGCTTCTATTTCATTGTGGGTCGAAATTTATTCATGTTACTTTTTCCGTACGCACCGAGGGTTTATTTTTAGTTTTGAGATATGGAGTAAGTAATTGGTATTGTTTATTAGTTGCGTTCATGATTGTTTGCTTGAGGACAAGCAAAATGCTAAGTGTGGGGGAGTTGATTTATTTGTTTTTGTTAGGTTTTTATAGTTGTTTTGAGTGTCGTTTAGCTCGTTTGTGTGTGCTTCTTGTTTGAGTATGTCGCATTTGGGTTGAATATGTCTTATTATTGTTATGTTTTGTTTGGCAGGAGAAACGAGAAAAAACGAGTTGAAAAACGATAAAAGTGACTTGGCCGACAAACGACCGTGAGTGCGCTGCAAACTTGGAGAGTTCGGTTCTCCCAGCTCGGACCACCTAAAGACATGATCTATACCTTGTCGGAAAGCTCTTGAAGAGGTCTACGAGGCCCGGCCATTTCACTGTCATAATTTCTCGACATACAGCCGTAATTATTGAGTTTACAGCCCAGTACGAAGCTGCCCCGGAGTCAATGTGCAGCGAACTTGGAGAGCTTGGCTCTCTCACCTCCAACCACCTACGGCGACCATATTTACCTCTACGGAGAGCCCTCAAAGTCTTCTACATGGCCCATTTGATCCCGGTTGTTGAAAACAGGTCTTTACCGAGCCACCTTCACCGCGCGCGCGGCGCCTTGCCGTGCGAGCGGCGCGGAAGGCAGAATTCCAGCAGCCTATGCACAAATACACCGCGCGCACGGTCTGAACCGCGCGCGACCTGCCCGATGGAATTTTCAGTATTTGACTCCATGTTGACCCACGTTTTTTGCTACAGGATGAATAGGGTTTTCACCCTAGGTTTTAAAACACACTTTTCATTATTCTTAGACGCACGTTTTAGATTGGAGACTCGGTTCCCGAGAGATTTGAACATTGTTTTCTTGCATTCGATTCACGGATAAAAATCGAGGTTAGCATCGATTGTTTTTATTGCTTTCAACACTTGTCTAATCTAGTAAGTTTATTTTCTTTTCATCTTTGTTATTTCTTGATTCCTTTGTTCACCTTTTATTTGTGCTTCAATCTTTCAATTCTAATTATGAATTTTTCAATCGTTGTTTATTTTTTTAATCAAAGCATGAGTAGCTAAACATCACACTAGGGCTAGGGGAATCCAAGCATGAATTAGGATTTGAGATTTACAAACGCATCAAAGGTGTTCGATAAAATGCCAACATGATTTTTAAACTTTTGTATGAGGCTTATGAGCAATTACAAAACATAGGATTATCGAACACCCTAAAATCTACCGGCGACGGACGTTTTAGTTTTGTTTCGTACATCGTAAATTGACAACCCGAAGTTTATGCTTGATGAACCCGAAGCCCTAGTCATTCTTTTTATTAATTACACCTTGTTAATTTTCGTTAATTGCTTCTTGATTATTTTTAGCTTATTTTTAGTTTATTAATTCTTAGTTAATTTTAGTTTAAAACAAAACCAATCAAAATGCATTATGCTATATATACTTCTCTTCTTTTTTCTTTTGCGAACACATAAACACAAATTCTAAGCCGATAGTAGTGTTCCTCGTGAGATCGACTCGGGCAAGTTGCTTCGGCAATTAGTTCGGTTATTTTATTTGATTTTTGACGCACTACAACGTCTTATCGAGGGCTACGGGGAGGATCTCCTCTCGGGCGTCGACTGAGGGAGTCTTCAGCTGCGTCAACACGACTCGGGATAGATCCGCAACCCCTTCGGAAGAGGCTAGTTTGGATAGCGCGTCGGCCTGCGAGTTTTGCTCCCTGGGGATCTGCTCGATCCGGACGTCGGGAATCTTGCCGCATAGCCTCCATACCAGCTCGAGGTACTTGATCATCTGCTCTCCTTTGGCTTCGTAGTCGCCTGTGACTTGGTTCACCACCAGCTGCGAGTCCATGTACACGTGGAGTTGCGGGACGTCCACCGCGATGGACATTTCGAGGCCGGCCACAAGCGCCTCGTACTCTGCTTCATTATTTGTTGCGGAAAATTCAAATTTTACCGCGTGGGCAAACGAGTCACCATCTGGTCCGAGGAGCACTACTCCGGCCCCCGAGCACGCACTGGTAGACGATCCGTCCACGTAGAGTCTCCAGGGGCGTGCTTGACCCGTGCTCCGCTGGGGAAAAGTTAGCTCGACCACAAAATCCGCGAGTGTCTGAGCTTTTATCGCGGTGCGAGGCGCAAAAGTTAAATCGTGCTGGCTCAGCTCCAGGCTCCACCGGAGCAATCTTCCTGATACGTCGGATCGGTGCATGACTTGTCGTAACGGCATTGTGGTGAGTACTTCTACGGGGTGCTCGAACAAATACGCCCTGAGTTTGCGGACCGAAATTATCAGGGCGTAGGCTAATTTCTCTAGCGGCGTGTAGCGGGCTTCCGCCTCGTGGAGAACGTGGCTCACAAAATAGATAGGTAGATGGAGGGTCCCTTCGGCCCGGACGAGCACTGCGCTCAGCGCGCACTCTGACGCGGCGAGGTAAAGGAAAAGTTTCTCCCCTGCCTTGGGGACCGTCAAGATATGGGGTCCTGCGAGGTATTCCTTGATCCGACGAAAAGCGTCCTGACTATCCTTCTTCCAGTGGAACTCTTGGTTTTTGATCGATCCGAAGAACGGGCGAGTTTTGTCCCCGAGCCGCGACATGTACCGACTGAGCGCCGCGAGGCAGCTGGTGAGCCGCTGGACCCCCTTCACGTCCCGGGGCTCGGCCATATCGAGCACGACTTTGATCTTCGCGGGGTTGGGCTCGAGCCCGTACTCTCCGAACACGTGTCCTAGAAACATTCCCTTCTTGATCCCGAAGTGGCACTTCTTGGGATTTAGCCTCATGTTGTAGGCCCCGAGGATCTCGAAAACCCGAGCGAGGTCCGTCACGTGGTTCGCCTCGCTCGTACTTTTCACGATGATGTCGTCGATGTATACTTCCACTGTTTTGCCAATTTCTCCGGCGAACATGGTATTGACCAATCTTTGGTAGGTGGCCCCGGCGTTCTTCAGGCCGAAAGGCATCCGCTCCCAGCAGTAGATGTTACTCCCCGTGTAGAAGGCGGTGTGACGGGTATCCTCGGGATTCATCGGAATCTGGTGGTATCCAGAGCTCGCATCCATGATGGAGAACATTGCGTGGCCCGCGGTGCTGTCGACTAGCTGGTCGATGTGGGGCATTGGGAAATGGTCTTTGGGGCACGCCTCGTTGAGGTCCGAGTAGTCGATGCAGAGTCTCCACTTGCCTCCTGTTTTCCGCACCATCACCGCGTTGGACACCCACGTCGCGTCGTGTGGGGCGAGGCGTATCAATCCGTCCTTCAAGAGTTTGTTGGCTTCCGCGGTCAGTGCCTCGCTCTTCTCGGGCCCCATCTTCCTTCGTCTCTGGGCTATGGGGCGGTGCTTTGGGTCCAGGCGGAGGCGATGGCTTGCGTGTTCCGGGTCGACTCTCCCGAGCTCCCCACTGCTCCACGCGAACGTGGCCAAACTGGTCTGCAAGAATGACTCGAGGTTGGTCCGGGTCCCGGGATCCATGAGGGAACCTAGCAAAACCTGTCGGGGCATCTCCGGGGTTCCGATCTCACACCGGATGGGTTCTTAGAGGGTCTCGACGCCGCGGTCATGTTTGAGGCGAGTCTCGGGGAAGGGGTCGGGGTTTGACTCGCAGAGATCCGGGAGCGCGAGGCCCTGTCCCGCCCCGAGGCTCACGACTCGCTCGCCTGTACCCGGGCTCGGGGCATCCTGGGGAACTCCGCGATGCGTCCCGAGCGCTGGGCTAGTCTCCAGGACGGGGACGACTCCGGTTGTGAGAACCGTACTTTCTTCAGGACCTCGGACGGTGGGTGGGTCTAGATCGAACACGCTCGTCCGAGGGTCCGGGGTGCTGAGCCTGGCCACCAGTTGGCTGACTCGGGAGGTGTCCGTCGCGGCTTCCGCCGATGGATCCGTCAATTCGTACGAGGTTGAATAGAGCAAACACTTCTTCGCCATTAACTGGTCCCCTCGAATGGTGCCAATGGCCCCGGAAGGGACCGGGAACTTGATACAATAGTAATAGGTGGAGGCCACCGCTTCGAAAGCTTCCAGGAAAGGCCTCCCAAGGAGCGCGTTGTACCCACTGGCCCTATCTATGATCACGAACTCCAGGTTCCTCAACACCTTGATCTCGGGTCTGGCCGAGTCCGCGAGCTCCAAGGGCAGGGTGATTGTTCCGAAAGGGGTCACCACGTCGCTGCCGAATCCTTTGAGCTTGAGGTCGCAGGGGAGGATATACTGCGCGAGCTGACCCATTTGATCCAAGGCCTGCTTGTATAAGATGTTGCAATGGGCCCCGCTGTCGATTAGCAACTGAAATTACGTCTTCGACGTATGATACCAACTTTTCGCGAAGTTGGACTTAAACTCACAGTCAGCAGCTTCAGTCGAAGAACTCACAGTCAGCAGCTTCAGTCGACGAACTCACAGTCAGCAGCTTCAGTCGAAGAACTCACAGTCAGCAGCTTCAGTCGACGAACTCACAGTCAGCAGCTTCAGTCGACGAACTCACAGTCAGCAGCTTCAGTCGAAGAACTCACGCACTCTGTCAACTATCGCTTGCTTGTGTGTATAGTTCAAACTCAATGTAAGTAAAGTAAAGTAAAGTGCTGAAGACAAAGTTATGTAATAGTTTTCATTTCATTGATCGACGAAACTAAACTATTACACGGGTAGAGAAAGGTAGACGGAATGATCAAAGGTCGTATCCCAAGTGACGCAGCACTCCAACGAACCAGAGACCTAGTACTACTACACCTAGAGCTAAATCACATAACCCTACTAGTGGTGCACAGCACAAAACAACTACCAAAACTCTAAGGCTCAGCGCCAACAAACAACGATAGCGATACTCGAATATCAGATTTCGTTCTCTCAAAATCGCCAAGTGATGAAATCGAAATCCATGGGTTTATATAGGCAGCCCGCACATGTGAGATGATGACATGGCATATTCTCATTCGTCACATGCTTGGCTGATGTCACTTCTCCATGGATGACATCACTATTGTTGAACTTGGATTCTTGAATCTTGGAATCTTGAATCTTTGATTCTTGAATCTTCGAATCTTGAATCTTCAATTTCAAAATCAGAACTTCAATTCAATCTTGACTCCATCGATCTCAATTCTTCATCTTCAATTTCTCGTGAAAATCTCTAAGTGTTGAAGCCATAGAATTTCATCGTCTTCATGGTCGTCGATATCATTGAAGTAGTAAACACAAAGTCTCCGAATCCAATACATGAAGACAGTCGCCAGTTGCTGGGTTGGACAGTCGCCAGTCGCTGGGTTGGACAGTCGCCAGTCGCTGGGTTGGACAGTCGACAGTCGCTGGGTTGGACAGTCGACAGTCGCTGGGTTGGACAGTCGACAGTCGCTGGGTTGGACAGTCGACAGTCGCTGGGTTGGACAGTTGGAGTCTCCGGTTTTTGAGTCTCCGGATTTTGAGTCTCCGTTTTTGGAGTCTCCACTTTTGTGTAGTCTCCACTTTTGTGTAGTCTCCACTTTTGTGAAGTCTCCACTTTTGCGTAGTCTCCACTTTTGCGTAGTCTCCACTTTTGCGTAGTCTCCACTTTTGTGAAGTCTCCACTTTTGCGTAGTCTCCGGAAAAGTTGACAGGAGTCTCCGTTTTTTGCGTTCTCTGGAAAAGTTGACAGGAGTCTCCGTTTTTGGCGTTCTCTGGAAAAGTTGACAGGAGTCTCCGTTTTTGGCATTCTCTGGAAAAGTTGACAGGAGTCTCCGTTTTTTGGCGAAAAATGAGTCTCCGGTTTTGGAGACGTGAGTCTCCGCTTTTTCAGCGACTCCAGTCGCTGGTTCCAAAAGCGGCGACTCCAGTCTCTGGATCCATGTTGTAGCTCTTGAAGTGTAGATTCCAAGGAATTTTGAATCAAGTCAATCGGAGCTCGCACGAAGAAGATATGACCAAAATCGACGGACTGCTCATGGTGAAGCCTTGTAGTCGCCGGATCCAAATGTGGCGACTCCAGTCGCCGGATCCAAATGCGGAGACTCCAGTCCCCGGATCCATGTTGTAGCTCTTGAAGTTTAGATTCCAAAGAATTTTGAATCAAGTCAATCGGATCTCGCACCAAGGAGATATGCCCAAAATCGACGGACTGCGCATGGTGAAGTCTTGTAGTCGCCGAAACCAAATTGTGGCGACTCCAGTCGCCGGATCCAAATTCGGCGCCTCTAGTCGCCAAATCCATTTTGTAGCTCTTGAAATGTGTATTCCATATAATTTTGAATCACCGCAATCGGAGCTCTCACGAAGAAGATATGACAATAGTCGACGGACAGCGCACACCTACCCAACCACTCCTTATAGTAGTCCTTACTAATATATGGGTAGTGACAGCAGTAGACATCAGCCACCCTGATTTTTACACACACCCTGCTAGAGTTCTAGTTCCAGTTGGCACTCATGTTGACGTGATGCATTGGACATCACTGATTCCATATCACCATGTTATATGCTATTCATCAATTCATTCAACACCTGAAACAAAACACAAACACCCAAAACATATGTTGTCGCCAAAACCAACATTTACAATCTCCCCCTTTTTGGCACAACTCATATGATCAAGATTTAGCATAAGGAGATATACAAAATCTCAAAAACCAAGCAACCAAAACATATGTTGTTGCCAAAACCAACATCTACAATCTCCCCCTTTTTGGCACAACTCATATGACGAAGAGTTAGCACAAAGAGATACAAAACAATCCCCCCCTCAAGAGATACACATCAAAAATATGACTATTAAAACAAAGGCAATCAATTAATCAACAATGAAGAACTAGCATTGATAAGATATGAAAAACCAAACACACTTAGTCAAAACATCAATATATCAAGACATATGCATGCAAACGGAATAGTTCAAGAGTTTCAAGAGTTATTCAAAATAGAGAAACCATGCATTACGCAGTCCTTTGCCAGATGAACCAGCATCATCGCCTAAACCTCCCCCTTGATGGGTCATCTGGTGAAGATAGGCAAACGTAGTACTGAGTGACACCGGATGCTGCTGCACTCATCTTACGCCATAAAGATTGAACTCCACGAGATGCTGAATATGAACTAAAAGAGTACCAAATCAAAACAACACATCCCGAGTTAGTATTCAAGCGTTCAACACACTGCAAACATTCAAACACATTTTAGTGGAGATTCGAGGGGTGATATTAGGCAATGAAGAGCAAATATTTTCCCAGAAAAGAGTCCACTTTTCATCATTTTCCAAAACAAAAAATTTCACACAAGGTGATAGAAACTTTGAGGTAATGAAAATCTCTCATATTAAAAACCGGTGAAAGGGACCGAAGTATGTTGATAGAAGTTTTACTTGTCCTTCGTCACAATCACAAGGATGCTGTCGTGTTTCGTCGAAACATATTTGATGAGTTAGCACCGCACAAGAGATTTTAATTCATAAGTGCAAGGTGAACACTTAAGGCACTCCAATCAGGAACTAGCATTACTTCAATCAGAGGGGAGTCGGGGGAACCGACGTCCTCCAGACGAGTTTTTAGCTTTAAATGAAATGCAACAGACATTCCTCCCATATTACATCAGTCAAAGGGGAGCAAGGTTCACTTGCGTCCTCCGAAGTGTTTTTGGAGATCGTCTTAAAGTTCAGCGTCCATGTACGACCTTTCGAAGAGGGGAGCCGGGGGTACCGGCGTCCTCCGTTACTTGGCTTTATGGATCTATGCAAGATGAAGCAAGGAGTTATGAGCCATGTTCACATGTTTGCACTCAGAGGAATAAATACTCTTGGGTCCGAAGACTAAAGCGGCCTCGAATCCATGTTCAACTGATTAGACTAATCCACGACGAAGCCAAGTGCATATTCAGAAGTAAAGAAAATAATCTTTCAGACTTCAAAATTTTCGTGAACTCTTAGAGAGAACACATGCAGAGAGAATTTCTTAGAGTTTTAAATCTCTCAAAGTCAAGAGGTTTGGTAAAGATGTCAGCAAGCTGTTTTTCTGTTGAAATATGCTGTAGACTGACTATATCACGATCAACCAAATCTCTAATGAAATGATGTCGAATGTCGATGTGTTTAGTGCGAGAATGCTGTACAGGATTTTCGCTGATTTTGATAGCACTTTGGTTATCACAATACAACACCAAGGGAGCACTCTCAATAAGATAGTCACCCAACATCTGCTTTAACCAAAGCAATTGAGTGCAACAACTCCCGGCTGCAACATACTCAGATTCATTGGTAAAGTGGATAAAGTTTCCAATCATGGAACTGAAAGGTGTTCGAACAACTCCTTGATTCTTAGTGAATTCAGAAAATCGCTCAGTTGTGGTAATGTGGGTCGTTGTCGATTCAACTTCATGCTTGTCAAACTTCTCTTCCATATTTTCCGCGGCCTTTTGAGATACAAAGATAGAAGAACTTTCATAAGTACGAATCTCAAGAGTTAGCTTAGGAGAAGAAGTCTTCGAAGTAAATGTCAAGTTTTGAGGCAAGTCAGATGTAACTTCAGAGATTTTGGGCATTAGAGCCTTAGGTAGTACTGCCTGCGCAAGAGTGTCCGTGATGGAATCCAAAGCTTCTCTCTCAGTTGAATCCTCTGATTCTTGATTGACATTTTGACAGTTGCCATAGACGTAGCAATTGTTCTTAGCACGTGGACACTTCAAAATGCACTTCCCTTCACTATCAAAAACATTGCAAGAGTCTTTGTCAAAACTGACATTCATCTGGTCATCACAAAGTTGGCTTATACTTATCAGATTGGCCACTAGTCCTTCAACATGGACAACATTCTTGAGTGGTGGCAATCCTTTGAGATGGAGAGTTCCTTTTCCCAACACGATACCTTTTTCTCCCCCTCCAAACATGACGGGGGTGTCAGTCACAAGTTCGTAATCTTTCAGAAATTTCTTCGTTCCAGTCATGTGTTGGGAACAGCCACTATCAAGGTACCACACTCCTTGCGAGTCTTTCTCATAAGCGTTTAGCACAACATTGCAGAGAATCACTTGTCTCGGTAGCCAAATTTTTCTTGGAGTTGAGTCGGGAATAACTTCACTCTTTTTCACTTTTGGCACCCATTGAGTAGTAGCTCTTAATTTTTGGTTTCCAGATTTTTTGATTTTTCACTTTAGGCAACCATTGCTTCTTTACTTGCTTCGCAGAGCCATTCTTCTTTTTCACAGTCACCAAGCCACGATTCACATCATCCTTCATTTTGTAACAATATGGCCTAATATGCCCAGGCTTGTTGCAATAGTGGCAAACATTCTTTTTCTTGTGCTTTACTTCCTTTTGTTTGATGTTTTCAACATTAGTAGAGATAGGAGCAAGAATTTTGGGTGTCGACCTTGAAGATGAGGACTCCGTCAAATTTTTCATCGAAGCATCTTCATGAAACGGAGTTTGAAGTCGGACTCTCTTGGAATATATGTTCATTTTCTCAGTCTCTATCCCTCGGTTCACATCATCTCTCAACTTGTAGCAATAAGGTTTGATGTGTCCGGGTTTGTTACAGTAGTGACAAACATACTTCTTCTTGAGCTTAGCTTCCTTTAGCTTTGGCTTTTCAATCTTAGTAGAAGAAGAAGTGGACCTTTCTTTCATAGAGACACTTGGAGCCAATTTCTTTAGCTTATTCATGAAGGCGTCCTCATAAGATAGAGTGTTTCTAGGTTTCTTCATGATAGTCTTTGGAGGCTGATATAACTTGGCATTGAAACATTTTGAGGAGCTAGCTTCAGGAATCTCAACCTTGGACTCTGAAGTCATAATTTTCTTTCCCTCTGCAATCTCCTTTCGCTTAGATGTTTCATTTTCGATTTTTCCATCAGTCTCAACTTTGGAATGTTCATCAGAGGAAGCCTTGACAAACTTCATTTGCTTATTCTCAGGAGTTGAGTATATGGAGTTGAATACTTTTTGGAATCCTAGACCATATCGATTTGGATTCACTAAGGAGGTAGCATTATCAAAAACTGAAGAATTTGTGTTCATCTTCTTCAAAAGCTCATCTGTCATGTGCAATTTAGCTTTCAGGTTGAAGCAATCTTTGACACTCATAGCAAGATCTGCCTGAGTCTGTGTAAAGTCGTTTTTAATTCATCATTCTCATCATCGGAAGTTTTGAACAAATTTTGAAGCATTTTGACTTCAGCAATTTCCTTTTTCAAGGATGCTTTCAACTTGGAATTTTCAGTATTAGACTTTTCAAATAGTGATCTCAACTCAACTGCTTCCTTGAAGAATTTGTGCTTCTCTTCAAAGAGATCATCAAACTTTTGTTCCAGATTTTTACGAGAAGCTTTCAACTTTAAATTTTCAGAGTTAGACTCTTCAACCAAGTTTCTCAACTCAATAGCTTCTTCGGAGAGTTTTTGTTTTGCTTTAGAGAAGTCATCAACGCACTCCTTCAAACATTTTAGAGACACTTCAAGTGTTCCTTTCTCAGTGATTGCTGCTTCATAAAGTTTTTGCAATTCAAAGAGATTCACCTTCACTGCAAGCACTTCATCAGACACTACTTCATTCTGAGACACTATTGGAGTTTGAGACACAACTTCATTTTGCTTCATAACGTTGACAGTCGTCGTGTCCTTCATACTTTCATCAATTTTTTGATCATCATCAAATGATCCTTCCAATATATTGTGATACACATGAAGTGCTCCTTTTTCAGTATTAGCTGTTTCAAGCTCCCTTTGGAGTGCTATGATGCTTTCTTTCAAGTCCAACATTTTCGTAGACTCAACTTCAGCTTGAGGTGTTTTAGGAGCATTCTCTGTTGATTCTGATTCACACTCAGAATCGGTGTTTGAAGTAGATTCATCATTATAAAGATTTTGAAGCTTTGGAAAAACTTCCTTTAGATTCACAATTTCTTTTGAGTCGACTTTTGCATGAGACGTTATAGGAGTAGCCTCTGTCGATTCCGACTCATACTCAGATTCACGATCTGAAGAATTTCTTCCAGAATATGTTTCACTATTTTTGTCGTCTTCATGCTCTCCCATCTGAGGTTTATGAACTAGAGTAGTGAGAGTGCAACTCTTAGATTGGTTGACATGTTTGTGTCCTCCACAAGTTCTCTGGAGAGTATCCCAAGCTTCTTTGGCTGAGGTACAATTTTTGACAAGTCGATACATGTTGAGCTCCATCCATTCACAGATGAAACGTAAAGCTTTGTTGTTGGCAGTAGAAGCTTCAAGCTCTTCATTAGACCAATGTCGTTCAAGTTTGAGAATTTTGTTGCCTTTAGAATCAATAGTAAATGGGCGTTCCCAGCCTTCTAACACTGATCTCCATGCACGAGAGTCATGTCCTTTAATTCTAGCTGATACTTTGGCTTTCCAATTCGAATAGTTTTGATGAGTAAGCATGATCGGTTGATGTGCGAACATAGGAGACTCCATTGTAGCGGAAAATATGAAGTCAAGATTCGGATCACGTCTTATACGTATGACGTCCCGCTCTGATACCAATTGAAATTACGTCTTCGACGTATGATACCAACTTTTCGCGAAGTTGGACTTAAACTCACAGTTAGCAGCTTCAGTCGAAGAACTCACAGTCAGCAGCTTCAGTCGACGAACTCACAGTCAGCAGATTCAGTCGAAGAACTCACAGTCAGCAGCTTCAGTCGACGAACTCACAGTCAGCAGCTTCAGTCGACGAACTCACAGTCAGCAGCTTCAGTCGAAGAACTCACGCACTCTCTCAACTATCGCTTGCTTGTGTGTATAGTTCAAACTCAATGTAAGTAAAGTAAAGTAAAGTGCTGAAGACAAAGTTATGTAATAGTTTTCATTTCATTGATCGACGAAACTAAACTATTACACGGGTAGAGAAAGGTAGACGGAATGATCAAAGGTCGTATCCCAAGTGACGCAGCACTCCAACGAACCAGAGACCTAGTACTACTACACCTAGAGCTAAATCACATAACCCTACTAGTGGTGCACAGCACAAAACAACTACCAAAACTCTAAGGCTCAGCGCCAACAAACAACGATAGCGATACTCGAATATCAGATTTCGTTCTCTCAAAATCGCCAAGTGATGAAATCGAAATCCATGGGTTTATATAGGCAGCCCGCACATGTGAGATGATGACATGGCATATTCTCATTCGTCACATGCTTGGCTGATGTCACTTCTCCATGGATGACATCACTATTGTTGAACTTAGATTCTTGAATCTTGGAATCTTGAATCTTTGATTCTTGAATCTTCAAATCTTGAATCTTCAATTTCAAAATCAGAACTTCAATTCAATCTTGACTCCATCGATCTCAATTCTTCATCTTCAATTTCTCGTGAAAATCTCTAAGTGTTGAAGCCATAGAATTTCATCGTCTTCATGGTCGTCGATATCATTGAAGTAGTAAACACAAAGTCTCTGAATCCAATACATGAAGACAGTCGCCAGTTGCTGGGTTGGACAGTCGCCAGTCGCTGGGTTGGACAGTCGCCAGTCGCTGGGTTGGACAGTCGACAGTCGCTGGGTTGGACAGTCGACAGTCGCTGGGTTGGACAGTCGACAGTCGCTGGGTTGGACAGTTGGAGTCTCCGGTTTTTGAGTCTCCGGATTTTGAGTCTCCGTTTTTGGAGTCTCCACTTTTGTGTAGTCTCCACTTTTGTGTAGTCTCCACTTTTGTGTAGTCTCCACTTTTGTGAAGTCTCCACTTTTGCGTAGTCTCCACTTTTGCGTAGTCTCCACTTTTGTGAAGTCTCCACTTTTGCGTAGTCTCCGGAAAAGTTGACAGGAGTCTCCGTTTTTGGCGTTCTCTGGAAAAGTTGACAGGAGTCTCCGTTTTTGGCGTTCTCTGGAAAAGTTGACAGGAGTCTCCGTTTTTGGCATTCTCTGGAAAAGTTGACAGGAGTCTCCGTTTTTTGGCGAAAAATGAGTCTCCGGTTTTGGAGACGTGAGTCTCCGCTTTTTCAGCGACTCCAGTCGCTGGTTCCAAAAGCGGCGACTCCAGTCTCTGGATCCATGTTGTATATCTTGAAGTGTAGATTCCAAGGAATTTTGAATCAAGTCAATCGGAGCTCGCACGAAGAAGATATGACCAAAATCGACGGACTGCTCATGGTGAAGCCTTGTAGTCGCCGGATCCAAATGTGGCGACTCCAGTCGCCGGATCCAAATGCGGAGACTCCAGTCCCCGGATCCATGTTGTAGCTCTTGAAGTTTAGATTCCAAAGAATTTTGAATCAAGTCAATCGGATCTCGCACCAAGGAGATATGCCCAAAATCGACGGACTGCGCATGGTGAAGTCTTGTAGTCGCCGAAACCAAATTGTGGCGACTCCAGTCGCCGGATCCAAATTCGGCGCCTCTAGTCGCCAAATCCATTTTGTAGCTCTTGAAATGTGTATTCCATATAATTTTGAATCACCGCAATCGGAGCTCTCACGAAGAAGATATGACAATAGTCGACGGACAGCGCACACCTACCCAACCACTCCTTATAGTAGTCCTTACTAATATATGGGTAGTGACAGCAGTAGACATCAGCCACCCTGATTTTTACACACACCCTGCTAGAGTTCTAGTTCCAGTTGGCACTCATGTTGACGTGATGCATTGGACATCACTGATTCCATATCACCATGTTATATGCTATTCATCAATTCATTCAACACCTGAAACAAAACACAAACACCCAAAACATATGTTGTCGCCAAAACCAGCATTGGGCCCCGGCTTTGATGCGGAAATCTTCGTAGCTCCTCGGGTAGCAAAGCATCAGGTGCTTGAATAGCTCCGAGTTCTTCCGGAGTCCGCTCATGGCGGTGTGTAATTTCAAATCGTCGCCGACCTCCTCACCGCCGAGCAGGATGTCCCCTACCCGGTCCACATATCAACCTCTGGCTTTGCTTGAGTCGATTGACCTTTGAGGCGAAATGGGCGACGAAACGTTGGACCAAGTCGTCAAAGCAGTGGATGGATCGGGAGGGTAGCCCCGCGAACCATTTGTGGGCCGTGTCCCCCAGAGTGAGTGGGAACAGCCGGCACCTCGTGGCGTCGCTAGCACCTCGTCCCGACATGTAGGTGCGGAAACGGCTGAGGTGGACCTCGGGGTCCGTCTTCCCGTCATAGAGGGCGGTCTGTAGGGGCTGGATCTCGTATTGCATGACGGCGTGCTCGACCTCCAACGCCAATGGCTCCTTGCAGAAGTCGACGCGTTCGGGTTTGACTTGGGCCTCGGCGAGCCTTCTCTCCACTTCGGTCACTTTCTCGTACAGGTCGCGGAGTCCTGCCTCGGGTCCCGACGCTGTTGGACACGGGACGACGGGATGCGACCTGCGTCCGCCGTGCGACTCCCGCTCGTTAGTTGCTCCGAGCTCCGGGGCCTCGTGCGCCGTTGACTCGGACAGGTACTCGGCTGGATCGTTCAGATCGAACATCAGCCTCCGGGCCAGGGGAAGGCGCTGGACTTGACTTGCCTGCCCCGGTCCGAGGCGGTCGAACGCGCTGGTTTTAACCTGTTTTCTCGATGATAGAGAAATAGGAGTGGTAAGGGTGTGCTTACGCTGGGCCAACCTGGCCATTACTTCGTCGATCTTCTCGGGGGTATCGAGCATACTGCCCGAGAAGAGAGCCGGGGTAGCGGGAACTGGTGGATCTCGGCGTGGGCCGGGGCGCGCGCGCCGGTTGTGTCGCTCGGTGAGCAGGTGACGCTTCAGACGTCGCGCTTCGGAGCTGCTTCGCACCTGGCGACGAGCGATTCGTCGAGAACCTGGTTCCCTCAAGTGGATCTCGGCCTCCGACGCGGGATAGCCTCCGTGGGTGGTCGGTGCCGGGACCGCGGGTTCATCTTCTACGGGCATCTTTCCTCTCCGGGTGGCGGATCTCGAAGAGTCCGACGCCGTGGCTCCGTCTTGCTCCTGGCTGGACATTTCTTCACAAAAACTCTTTTCCTGGGTCTAGAAATACAACCCCCTCCTTCTAGCGCCAACTGTTTTGGGTCGTTTTTGTTGGAAAGAATGAAGTACGGGTGGATACGAGGGTTTCGCAACGACTACCAAACCAAGTAAATTTTTATGTAGAAAGGGCTGAAATTTCTAGGCCCGGGGGGAAAAGGATAAGAATCCGAGCTCAAGAAGATAATGTCTTTTATTAAGATAATACTTTTAATTGTATTTTTCGCCGCCCTTACAATGAGACGGGGAGGCCGGCTTTTATAGGCGAGAGCACATGCTCATGCATAGCCACGACATCACGACACGTTAAGTCTACTCTAGGATCATTAAATGCCGGGGCACGATTCCGAGCTGGGTTTAAGCGAGTCCCGGGGCACGAGTTCGGCTGGATTGGTGAGACTTCCGTTCGGAGACTTTGGCGGAGGTGCTTCCCGATTTGTCCTTTTGGTTTAACCATGAGAGGGCGGTACTATCTCCTCGGCCCGGGGTGGCGCTTCGAACGCGTTGCATGGGCCCGAGCCCGGGGTCCGGTTAGGATTCGTTGCGGGGCATGCCCCGTCTGATACTTCGGGACGTCGTTCCCTAGTCGTTGGGTCGTGGTGATCAGCGCAGCTCCCTCCCCTCCGTCGGTTTCCCGGGGCTGCGCTCATGCATGGCTTGCATGGGCTCGGACCCGGTGTTCGGCCCAAGCTTCCTTCGTCGGTTTTGAGCATCGCGGGCGGGCCTGCCTCTCCACGTGTACAAATTGATTTTTATCCCCCAACAGATGAGATTCATACAAAACTCAACAGTGGTATCAGAGCCTTGGTCGTGCGTTTGCGTATGCGCGTAGAACAAGTGCCTATAAAAATTGTTTTTATTTTTATTTGTGAATTTTTCCGTGGACTATTTTTTGGAAAAATAGTATTTGATTGTATGTTAATTTAATTGGATTATTTTTCCATAAATCAAGTGTCCATAAATTTTTGTGATTTATTCATGTAATTTTTCATGGAATATTTTTTTTTGAAAAATAGTACTTGATTTGATGTTAAAATTTATTCGATTATTTTTTTTTATGCATAAATCAAATCTCCATGATGTGAAATTTAGAATTGATAAATTTATTTGGAATATTATTTGTCAATTTTATCTCTTAATCATGATTAATAAAGAATTTAGAATTCTTGTATTTTTCATGAAGTTCATGTTTTATCAAATTTTCAAAACAATGCCTAATTTGTATTTCAAAGATTAATTTCAAGCCGATCTATTCTACACCTCGGGGAGTGGGAATGAGACCAGAGTGCTTAAATTATTCGATGACGCAAATTAGAGACTTTCTAACCATGGGATGGTACGATCGTCTGGTTGGCTCCCCCATGTCACATGGGAGATAGGGCGCAATTGCATGATAAATCGCTGGTTAGAAACCTCGAGTTTTCACTTACGATTTGTCGCGTTTTGATTATTGGGATATTTATGAACGGGGATACAAATAGAAATCGGTTATTGGGAATAATCGAACAATTAAAATCTGATTTTATTGAGAATAAAATTAATAGGCATATTTGAGTTATATGTTGCATCTTGCTTGCTATGAATTGAGTATTCCTGTTGCTTGCTAGATGTAAGTCCAATGACCGATAGTCATTGGGTGTATGCAATGCGTTTTTTCGTACTCAATGGCCTTAGAGTTTTATATGGACTGCGTGCCATCAAATATTTTGTAATAGTATAGATTTATTTAACTATAGTCTGCGTGCCATTATACATTGTAAGCTGTGGTGGGATCCACAATCGAAGGCCTTACAAGAAACAAAGATTTGAAGAGACGTTTACACGAGTGAGACTCAAGATTACAAGTACCTCGAGGAGGATACCAATTTGTAATTTATCATTTTCATAGTATAGAACTTAGGGGCCATTGGAGTGCGTTTTATGTGCTGTGGTAGTATGCATGCTTTAGGTTTTATTTTGCGTTTAATATCATGTTCAATCGATTAAAACGTAACCTGCATGCTATGTCTCATAAAATGAGTTATCGCCTTGTCCAAAAAGGCACACCCCCTAAAGCTCTCGATCATCAATTGGTAGGTTCCGCCTCCGCGGGGTGCTATATTTTTGATCTTGAGATAAGGTGAGGGTAGAGGAACAACGAGGCCTCTACAACGTGTTTTTGGTTTCTCATCGACGAACCCACTGCAGGCGTGGTAGTCGAGGCGAGGAGATAAGAATGGGATTCTTATCGACCGAGAGTGTTATTGTCGATAGTGGGACTATTGAAATAACATTGACAATGAGATTGTCTACCTATCTTGGATTTTGAGTGTCAAGCTCTCCTTGGCTCGAGAAATTGCGAGATGAGGATCTTGGAATTGTTTTGTCCTAGAGACACCAATGTTGGACATTGGAGGACAAAATAGACAACTAATTAAGTGTTCGAGGAACGACTTATTGTCAAACTTTTGAATGTTTACTTAATACTTGCTTATTTCTTTCTGTAGTTAATATATCTCATCTAAACTCTATCACCCAAGTTACTATGCGTTCAATCCTTGAGAAGGAAACCCTTGAGAAGGAAAAACTGAACGGTACTAACTTTCTCGATTGACATCGAAACATGAGATTGGATCTCAACTTTGAAAAACGAGAGAATGCTAATTCCTGTGCTTTCTGAAACGAATATCGTTCTGCACTCGTTGCATGATGGTTATGACTCCTTGAGGACGAACAACCATGTGAACGGAGTACAAATATCGTTGATGGATCTACATAGTCATTTGGAGACTGTAGACCCTACGATCAAGAAAAACTCTGGGAGAGATGTTCTTATGATAAAGGAATGTGGAATTTCTAAAAAGAAGAACAAATCCAAGTCCTTTGGCAAGGGTAAAGCTGTTGCTGCACCTAAGGCCAAAGACAAGAAGACTTCGGTGGGACCAAAGTGCTTCTATTGCGATGGCGTGGGCCATTTCAAAAGGGATTGTTCTAAATACAAGGAAGATATGAAGAATGGGGTTGCCCCTTCATCTTCAAGTATCTATGTTGTAGATATACACCTTCCTAACACTACTTCAGAGGTATTAGATACTGGTTGTGGGACTCACATTGTTAGATGTGTGGAGGGCCTACAAAGAAGTAAGAAGTTAGAGAAAGGTGAAATCCATCTACGTGTAGGGAATGGAGCGAGGGTCGCAACATTAGCCGTAGGGACTTAATGTTTATCTTTGCCCTCGGGGCTCGTGCTAGAACTTAATAATGTTTATTTTGTTCCTAGTATTACTATGAATATTATTTCCATTTCAGCATTGGATGTTGAAGGATTTAATTTTACGATTATTAACGGAATTTTTTCGTTGTTTAATCGTAATGTATTCTATGGTATGACACGTCTAGAGCGGGGCTTATACGTGCTCGATTTAGATAAACGAATATACAACATAAATACCAAACGAGCTAAATCAAACGAGACTAACGAAACGTACCTTTGGCACTGTCATTTGGACCATATAAACAACAAACGTGTTGAGAAACTCCTCAAGCAGGTTGTTCTTAAATCATTTGATTTGGAATCATTTGATACATGCGATGGGTGTCTATTAGGCAAAATGACGAAATCACCACTTCTGGGAACTGGTGAGCGAGCTAGTGACCTATTGGGCCTACTACACACTGATGTGTGTGGACCAATGAGTTCACCGGCACGAGGTGGTTACGTGAAAATCAACTTGGCAAAACGATAAAAGTTCTTCGATCGGATCGAGGCGAATATTTGAGTCAAGAGTTTGACGATCATCTAGTGAAGTGTGAGATTAGATCTCAACTCACACCTTCTGGAACTTCTCAGTTGAATGGAGTGTCTGAGAGAAGGAATCGAACCTTGTTGGAAATGGTTCAATCCATGATGAGCTCGGCTAAACTTCCTATATCCTTTTGAGGACATGCACTCTCAACTGCTGCTCTAATACTGAACAGGACGCCGTCAAAGGCTGTGAGTAAGACACCATATGAGATATGGAGCGGGAGGGTCCCGAATCTGTCTTATCTCAAGATTTGGGGTTGCGAAGCCTACGTCAAGAGATATATCTCTAGTAAGCTTGAACCCAAATCTGACAAGGTTTTCTTTATGGGTTAACCAAAAGAAACCCGAGGATATTATTTCTACAATCAATCGGAGAACAAAGTTTTTGTTGCTCGCGATGGTATCTTTCTGGAAAGGAATTCCTTTCTAAGAAAGATAGTGGGAGTAAAGTTGTTCTGGAACGAGTTCCACGATGAACAACCAGTTACCGAGGAAACAAACGACGAGGTCGTGGTGATTCCTCAAACCGTGGAGGTGGTAACTATTCCTCGTAGGTCGAAAAGAATTAGAACTCAACTCGATAGATACATAGGTATCTTAAGGGACGAGGGATATAAGGTTCTTCTCTTAGAGAGTGACGAACCATCGACCTATAGTCAAAGCTTTGAAAAATCCGGATTCCGAGAAATGGCTGAGAGCCATGAATTCTGAAATGGACTCCAAGTCCGTTAGGATACTTCTTGCCATTGCCACTCATTGATTATGAGATTTGGAAAATGGATGTTAAAACCGCCTTCTTGAACGGAGTTCTTGAAGAGGATGTGTATATGACACGACCTGAGGGTTTTATCGATCCAACAAAGGTTAAGAAGGTATGCAAGCTTAGGAGGTCCATTTATGGACTTAAGCAAGCATCTCGGAGTTATCTGTGTTTCTACGATGCCGTAGAGGAATCTTGTGTATACAAGAAGGTCAGTGGGAGCGCAATCGTTTTCTTGTGTTGTATGTCGATGACATACTCCTTATAGGAAATAACATTCCGAAGTTCAACTCTGTCAAGGAGGGGCTCGGAAAGTGTTTCTCTGTGAAGGATCTGGGAGAAGCACAATACAATACACATGACAAGTCTTTAAGCAAGACTCAATGTCCGTAAGGAGCTGATGAGCAAAAGAGGATGTATAATGTTCCTTATGCTTCGGCAATAGGATCGATTATGTATGCCATGATATGTATGAGGCCAGGCATATCGTATGCTTTGAGCATGACGAGTCGTTTGAAATCAAACTAGGGTGAGGCGCACGGGATGTGGCCAGAAATATTCTCAAGTGCCTTAACCGGACAAAGGAGAATTATCTTGTCCATTGAGGGACAAGAAGAGTTAGAAATGACGAGATATACAGACGCGAGTTTTCAGACTGATAAAGACGATTTCCGATCTCTATCTGGATATGTCTTTTGTCTGAATAAAAGTGTTGTTTGTTGGAAGAGTTCCAAGCAAAGCACTATCGCCGACTTAACTACAAAGTCTGAGTACATTGCGGCCTCGAAGGCTGCAAAGGAATGTGTATGGATGAAAAGTTCCCTGTGGATCTCGGTGTCATCCCTAGTGCTGCCAAATCTTTAGTTCTCTATTGTGATAATAGTAGAGCTATAGCCTAGGCACAATAGCCGGGTGTTTTGGGGTTAGAAATCGGAATAAAATATATTACTGGATTGTGGGCTTGAATCTAACCAAACATTAAATTTATATTTAGAGAGAGAATTGTTGTTATGCTTTTTTATTAAGCTGAAGAAGATGGATCTTTACATTTCTCTAGCATCTATTTATACACCATAACCCACATGTAATGAGTACGTGACCATCATCTTTACATTGGTGCTAGAGACTTTGTCAGGAGTGTATGATGCGCCTGTTGGCTCTGATGTTCTGTTGGCATGCATGCTTTTACTGCCAAGTGTCAGAAAAGCTTGAGAAGTTGATGTCTCCAAGAGGGTTGTCGAGCTTGATTCCCTTACTCTAGATGACATATTCACTCAAAGAGGGCTTGGTGTTGAGCTCATACTCTCCATTGGGTTCTACATGCTCTATTGGGCACTCCACGTGGATGGTCTTAAAGCCTTTAGGTTTAAACTCTATTGGTTTAGTACCTCTTAATTCTATTGGAGCTTGGTGGTCAAAGACTCTCCTTTGGTGATATTAACGTTTACCATATAGTTTTTATACCACACAACATTATGTCCCCCGGAGATAGATTAAACTTGATTTAAACTGGCTTCGGTAGTTGTGTCATTCGCCGCCCATGCACTTATGATGTGGCGCATTCTTCCGAGATAGTGGTTAGCCATTTGAACCATTAAATGGATGTTCAACTTCCCATAAGCTTGGAACTCTATTTGTAGGTCGATTTTCTACTTTCCAAATCATCCTCAACATGCACCCTTCCAAATCATCCTTGACGAATGTGGTTGATCGCAAAATCCCAGAAGTGTATGCTGACAAGAAGGTGACCTTTTGCGACGTAGTGCGAAAGAAAGAATGGATGAAAAAAATGCCTCTTTCCCTTCCTTTCTCCCAGAAGTTCTGGTACCTGGCCGGAAGTTCTGTCACCCTAGTGGATGCTTTTGAGCGCTCATGGTCAATCACCGTAGAGATGGAAGCTGATAGATTGGTTCTGGCTGACGGGTGGGAGCATTTCTGCAAAAGGCGGGGAGTTTGCTCTCGGTGGAAAATATTCTTGGAGTATCTGGGACCTGAGACCTTTAGCATAGGGATTTTTGACCGTAATAACGATGAAGTTATCTTTCTCGATCCCGACACTGATGAAGAGGGTGAAATTTCAGATGCTTCCAGTTCCACGCTTTTGCCGTCTAAATTATGGTAGACATGATGTATTGGATCTATGTTGTCGTTGTCTTTCTTTTCCCTTGTGATGAAGGATTGTTTTGTAACCTCGCATTTTGCGGCTCGTTGTTGGCCTTTGTTCTTGTTCCGGATGAATAAAATGCATTTGAAATTTATTTATATACATATAGAATTTTTATTTTTACTTATTGTGTATATATATATATATATATACATAAAAATATATATACATTTTTTTTTTTTTTTTATATATATATATATATATGTATTTTTTTTATTTTTTTTTTTTTTTTTTGAAAAGTATAGGAATGCTATTAATATTTAAAGTGTATATATGCCTATAAATATTGATATATTCGTACATATATATTTGAGAAGTATAAAAATATTATTTTTATTTATATGTATAGGACTATTATTTTTATTTATTTGCATATAGTAAATGTGTATATACAAATACATATGTAAATATATATTATAAGCATACCTGTTTGGAGAGAGATTTCAAATTATAGGGATTCTCGTTTTCGGCCGTAGTATCATTTTCGATAGAAATTTCCTTGGTCCTCGGGCTCAATAAAAATAGTAGTAAACTTAGGGCATTAGCAAGCCGCTTCTGCTTTATATAATCTTTTCTCTTTCTCCTTGAACACCTATCGAACTCGAGGCGGATTTTTCTTTTTCTTCTTGTTTCCAGGTATTCATCCGAAAATACATCCTTTTTCTCACTCTTCCTGTTCCTTGCTTTTGTTTGTGTAATGTCGGATTTAGAAAGTGCCAACTCGTCGGGGCCGGCGTCCTCTCGGGATGGAGATTCGGATGTAATAATTCATGCGAAGTTGTTTAAGGGTTTTATGGATATCCAATCTCCTCCCCCAGATCTCATTGATTGGGATGAGTATCATCGTCAATTTCCGTATGTCCCGGTGGAGCGGGATCTTTCCCTACCTCTCCAAGGGGAAATAAATGGCGCCTGGCACGCTAAGCATCGTCCGAGTAAAGCCACAGAGAACCAATTGACAAAGGGACGGAAGCGTTGGAATGTCCCGATCGATGTTCATATGCACGTTCCGTTACCCGGAGATACCGCCGATCGTCCGCCGAAGGGTATGATTGCGGTTACTGTTGATGCCATGAAGAATGGGCTTCGATTTCCACTTCATCCGTCGATTACCGCTATTCTTAATTTGTGGGGTATCGCCTTGACTCAAATTCATCCGAATGGTTGGTTTCAACTTTTGGGTTTGTTGACCGTTTTCGGGAAAGTAGGGTTGTATCGGTCGTTGGAGGCTCGGGAGATATGGAGCATGCTTAGTATAATCGTTCTTAGTAAAGAGAGACCTGGGGATTATTTTCTTCGACTGAGGTCCGCCGTATCGCTTAAAGGCCTAGTTAATAAGAATCCGGATTGTTGGGACCGATGGTTCTTCGTGTCGGGAGCGTGGACATCTTACGTGAACGGGACTGAGTTTCCTGTATCTGCCACTTACTCGCATAAAATCAAAAGTAAGATGGTATGATTTATTTTTTTATGGTTTTGCTGATCTGGCTCTTTTTTCTTTTTCAGGATCCAAGAAGGAGAGCCGGGAGGTTTTTCCTTGGGATTTTTGTCTTGCAAAGAAGATCGTGCGGGGCTTTCCGATTTCGGAACGAGAGCTAACGATTTATAACTCAGATTCCCAAAGGGCAGCTGCTCGTCTCTTTTGTCCTCCCCGTCATCTGAGTGCCGACTTCCCAGGTGCGATTTTTATTTTATTTTATTTAAATTTTATTTTTATTATATATATATATATATATATATATATATATATTTTTTTTTTTTTTTTTTGATACTGGGGCATCACGTTGACATGTGAAATATTTTCTTGTAGCTCCATTCGATCGTGTATTCATCGATCCTCCTCCCGGTATGCCGAAAGTCCCTAGCGCAGCGTCTCGTGCTTCTAGAAACGGTGTGGAAAAGAGGAGAAATCTGGTTCGAGGGGTATCGATCTCGGCTCCCTCGTCTCGGGTTAGCGATTCCGTAGTGGTTGCGGTGGTGTCCCAGGACAAAGATACTGGTCACTCCTCCCCGTTGCTTTCTACGGACTTGCTTCAGGTTGAGTTGGCTGCTCCCAACGATGTGCCGAAAAATAATATCCAAGTATCCGAGAAAAATTTGTCTAAAAGGGTACGGTCGCAAAGTAGCGAAGAGGAAGGTTTGCCGGCAAAGCGCGCGTCTCCATTGTTGGAAAATGGAGGAGGTCCTCCTCTGTCGTTGCCTACTATCGATGTCGCCACGGGCTTGAATGAACGTTACGTGGACCGTTCATTTTATGGGGTCAATCTCGCCATGGTCGACCGGTAATTATATTCCATATCGCTATTTCATACTCCATGGAAATCATCATAATTGTATTGTCGTATAATGTTAATGCCGCTTACTTTTTGTAGCATTTTGGATGCTGAACCGGATATGCCCCATCATATCGTACAGATGGGGGCTGCTCATAGCCCACCTTTGCCCTCCGGAATAAATTCGGTTCCTGTAGCTCGAGCAATGTCGACAGCCGCTAAAACATGGACAAAAGATTTGGACATATATTCTCGGAATCCCGTGCGAGCATTTTCTACTGCCATTGTGGAATCTCAACAAGCTGCCACCATGATTCAAGCTTGTCATCTGCATTGGAGAGAGGCAAGGGCCGAGGTTGAGGCTTCTCGAGAAAAAATAGCACAACTGGAAACTCGAGAGGCAGACTTGCTTGGCCAAATCGATTTTCGAGACTCTGAATTAAATAACGTGAAGGAAGAAATTCAACTTGTCAACTCCGAGCAAGATAAGCTGAAAACTGAACTTTCTCAACTTAAATCTGGCTTGGATACTAAAAATGAAGCTTTGTTGCGCCTTCAGTCTTGCTTCGAACGTCAAGAACTTGAACTAGCAACTCTGAGGCAGAAAGAGATGGAAGCGCGATCCTTAGTTGTGAAAGTCGAGGCTCGTCTCCAAAACGTCACGGATGTTTCCGAGGGAATTCGGAAAGAGAGAGACGCTTTCGAAGCGGAGTTGAAATTTATTGATTCTGACCCTCAACATGATCCGGATGCTTACGGTGACTTCTTGTATGTGATGGGGGCGGTGGATATTATCCGGGCGCTTAAAAAAGCCGATTCCGATGAGGCGTCAGTAGGGATAGTGGTTCAGCAGTTGAAAGATTACCTGGAGGATCGGGTCATTGATCCTCGGTTTCAACAGGATTTCCTTGATTTAGAGCGTGATTTTGGAATCGATTTGAAATGGTGGCCGG
This sequence comes from Euphrasia confusa, assembly GCA_954870475.1. Lineage (NCBI taxonomy): Eukaryota > Viridiplantae > Streptophyta > Magnoliopsida > Lamiales > Orobanchaceae > Euphrasia > Euphrasia confusa. The sequence goes on along the minus strand of OX940956.1, from coordinate 36,741,429 downwards.
AATATGATCGATTGTTTTATCCCGGTGAGCAAGCTCTTGGTTTTGACGTTGGCCACCCCGTTGATCCCGTTAACGTTGAAGTAGCGCCTCCAGTAGCTCCCGTTGATCCCGTTAACGTTGAGATATCGCCACCAGTAGTTCCCGTTGATGGTGCTTCGCCTTCCAACTAAATTCCTTTAATCTCTTGGAATATCTTTATGTTGCTGCGTTGTTCTTTTCTTTTTCTCTGGTAGTAATTTTAAACTTTTGGTTTCTGGGTAACCTTGCTGAACTTGGTTTCTGCATTTCGATGTCCACTCGACTTGGCTTTTTCCTTTGCTATATATTTTTTTTTTTTTTTTTTTGTCTCGTTGGTGACTCTGAGTACTTTGTTAAGTTTTGTTTGCTACACTCGATTCCTGTTGCTTTCCTTTTTATTTTTATTAATATTGTTGCTGTAAGGTTTCTATATATAAGTATATAAATATTCAAGTTACAATATTAATAAAAATGTATTACGTATGAATATATAAAAGTATAATATTAGATTATATATTATGGATGAAGCTTTAGTTGATTTTCAATTTTCAGTTGATTTTCAATTTAAATTTGTTTATCCATTTTGAGCTTGAAGAGCTTATTTTAAAGGCGCTCCTTTTCTTAGCTCGGCTGGGTATAACTTTTTTCTTAGCTCTTGGGATTTTCACAAGTTTATCCACCTCGTATCGACTTCGGCTTAAAAGCCTTTTTGTGTCTAAACTCGCGGTTCCCCCTTTTTGTGTTGGTTTATATTAATTGATACCTTGAATTTGGACTCGCGCATGGCGTGTTTGTCCGGTTTCGAGTTTGCTCTTATGTGTTTCGAGCTTCTCTAGTTCGACCGGATCGATATATCTTGTAAAATAATATCCGACTTTGGTCATCAAACCATTTTTTAAGCTCGGCTGAATGTTTCGCATTTTAAATGCTTGATTTTCCGAGTATTTTTTGAGTCGCATTTTGCTTATTTGATCTTACCTACAGGTATTCGATCGTCTTGGAGCGTGTTCCCTTTGGGTTTTGAGCTCGGTCTTATAGTATTTTGGGATTGCATTTGTAAAATGCTTACGTGATCCCTTTATGCTCATATGCACTTTAGATGTTAGTAGCTCGTTTTAAAACACAATTGGTTTTGAGCTCGCTCTTGTCCCGAGCTTGTTTATCTCGATCGGCTTTTGAGCTTATTTTCTCTTTCGGGTTTTGAGCTCGGCTTCAAATTTTTTGGGGTTGCATTTGTTAAATGATCCCGTGATGCTTATAAGCATTCTAGATGATAGTAGCTTGATCGTTTTAAAATACAACCAATTTTGAGCTCGCTCTCGTCCGAGCTTGTCTATCTCAATCGGTTTTTGGGTTTTCTCCCTTTTTTGGTTGACCTTGTTTCTCTCTATCGAGCTTCTTCTATTTGGATTAAGTTCGCTTCAGCCACTTTATTTATTTGTTTTTTTTTTTTTTTTTTTTTGTTTTTATTATTATTATTATTATTTTTATTGAGGGAGTAACAAAGCTCCTTTGAGTGTTTATTTTTGAGGTCGTTTTTCTTGTGTGCGCGAAATTTATGTTGTGAGCTTTTTATTTAGGTTAAGCTCGCTTCAGCCTTTGTTTATTTATTTATTATTTTTATTTTATTGTTTACATATGGGACAACAAATAATTTTGTTTTTGTCCTTATTGCATTTTTTTAATTTATTTCATGCTTTTTGATAGCATGCATGTACATGTCGGGGATTAATTTATTTATCCTCTCTTAATTATATTCATACTAAGATTATATAATATATATATATATATATATATATATATATATATATATATATATATATATATATATATATATATATATATATATATATATATATATATATATGTACATATATATTATTTGTTAGTCTCATTTTGCTATTATATAGCTTTTGTTTGGGCACGATAGGATTTCAAAATAAAAAACTTTATTAAAATTGCAATATTTTTTGCTTTGAAATAGATTGAGACTTACAGAATGTACTCAATGATAGTACTTTTTAAGGTGTAGAGCATTCCATAGGTATTGGTCCGGAGTGCCATCTGGGTGTTCCAGTTCGTATGCCCCGTTTGATAAGCATTTGTTTACTCGGAATGGTCCCTCCCAGTTCGGACCAAGTGCTCCGGAATGTGTGCCTAAAATCTTTTTCAAGACTAGGTCGCCCTTTCGAAATTCTCTCGCCTTAACCTTGGAGTTGAAAAACTTTGCTACCTTTTGTTTGTTCTGTGCATTGAGGTAGTTGGACTCCAAGCGTCTTTCTTCTAGGAAATCTAACTCCATGCGTATTGCTTCATCATTGACGTCACTTATGGTTTGTTCAGTGCGATGAGAAGGAATGGTAACCTCGGCAGGGATTACAGCTTCTGCTCCGAATGCTAAAGCAAAAGGTGTCTCACCTGTAGCATTTTTTGTTGTAGTCCTATATGACCATAGCACTTCAGGAAGCTCAGCGGCCCATTTTCCTTTGCGTTCTTCTAATTTTGTTTTGAGAGTATGCTTGAGGATTTTATTCACGGCCTCCACTTGTCCATTAGTCTGGGGATGATATGGTGTAGAGAAGACTCTATTGATTCCCCATTGCTCGCAGAAGTTTGCGACCTGTGACCCGTCAAATTGCTTTCCGTTGTCTGATATGATTGATTGGGGCAGTCCGAAACGGCAAATTATATTTTTCCAAATGAACTTGATTACTTGAGCTTGATCAATTTTCTGCAATGATTCAGCTTCCGCCCACTTAGTGAAATAGTCGACGGCGACTATGGCGAATTTGACTCCTCCGGGTGCAGTGGGAAGTGGTCCGATTAGATCTATACCCCATCGTGCGAAAGGCCATGGACTATAGAGAGCTTTTAACATTTCAGGGGGTGTGCGGATGTTCGGACCCATCAGCTGACATTGTCGGCATTTCTTAGCATAGTCGATAGCATCCTTTCGCATGGTAGGCCAGTAGTATCCTTGTCCCATTGCTTTGTGTGCTAGCGATCTCCCTCCAGCGTGATTTCCGCACACTCCTTCATGAATTTCTTTTAACACTAAATAGCCTTCCGTCTGGGTGATGCACTTTAGTAGTGGTAGTGAGTAACTTCTTCTGTACAAGCTCGAGTTGATGATGGAATATTTTGAAGCTCTAAGTTGTAATTGCTTTGCTTCAGCCCGTTCCATTGGTAGGATCCCTTCATTGATGTATTTTAATATGGGAGTTCTCCAGTCTTCTTCAGAATTAATTTGTAGAACTTCTTTTCTTTGTTCGACGGAGGAGCTTTCTTGTTTGGTAAGCATAATTTCAGACAAATCTGCGGAGCCTTCGGCTGATGCTAGTTTTGACAATGCGTCAGCTTGGGAGTTATGCTCTCTAGGTATCTGCTCAATGGAGACTTCTGGTATTTTCTTGCATAGCTTCCATACGAGGTCTTGATACTTGATCATCTGCTCTCCTTTCGCCTCATATTCGCCGTTTATTTGGTTGACTACCAATTGTGAATCCATAAAGATATGCAACCGCTTGACGTCTACAGCTATAGCGAGCTCTAGTCCAGCGACCAACGCTTCGTATTCGGCTTCATTGTTTGTTGCTGGAAACTCAAATTTAATAGCTTGAGTGAGTGATTCGCCTTTAGGTCCGACCAGGACTACTCCAGCCCCCGAGCACGCATTGGTAGCTGAACCATCTACGTGAAGCTTCCAAGGGCGGGCTACTGTTTCCGCCTTTTTGGGAAATGTCAGCTCTACTATGAAGTCGGCGAGAGCTTGTGCTTTGATTGCAGTTCGCGGAGTGTAGGTGATGTCGTATTGACTAATTTCTATGCTCCATTTTAGCAATCTCCCGCTTGTGTCTGATCGATGGAGGACTTGTCTCAAAGGCATGGATGTTAACACCTCCACTGGATGTTCGAAGAAGTATGCTCTTAATTTTCTGACACTCGTGATGAGGGCGTATGCCAGCTTCTCGAGGGGAGTGTACCGGGTTTCGGCTTCATGCAATACTTGACTTACAAAATATATGGGTTGATGTATTTGTCCCTCCGCACGAGTTAAAACTGCACTTACCGCGTGTTCGGAGGCGGCTAGATACATGTATAATTTTTCTCCAGGTTGCGGTTTGGCCAATATTTGAGGGTCGGCTAGATACTCCTTGATTTTTATGAATGCTTCATGGCTTTCCTTCTTCCACCTGAATTTATTCTCTTTGATAGCGGCAAAGAAAGGTCTTGTTTTGTCCCCGAGGCGCGCGACGAAGCGGCTAAGGGCTGCAAGGCATCCGGTTAGTCGTTGAACTCCTTTGATGTCCCGTGGTTCCTTCATGTCCATTATGGCCTTAATCTTGCTTGGGTTTGGTTCAATTCCTCTTTGACTCACGATGTGTCCCAAGAATTTTCCCGACTTAATTCCGAAGTGGCACTTCTTCGGGTTTAGCTTCATGTTGTATTGGTTCAGAACTCTGAATGTTTCTCCAAGGTCTCTGACATGATCTTCTTTGTTCACACTCTTGACTATGATGTCGTCGATGTAAACTTCCATGGTTTTCCCTATTTGATCTGCGAACATGGTATTGACCAATCTTTGATAAGTGGCGCCTGCATTCTTTAACCCAAAGGGCATACGGACCCAACAATATACATTTTTCTCCGTATAGAAGGCCGTGTTTTTGACATCATCTTTGTGCATTGGAATTTGGTGATAACCGGCGCTTGCGTCCATAGTTGATAGTACTTCATAGCCGGCTGTGCTATCTACCAAATGATCGATGTGAGGCATAGGAAAGTGATCTTTAGGACATGCGTTATTGAGGTCGGTAAAGTCAATGCACAATCTCCACGAGCCATTTGTTTTTTTTACTAAAACCGCGTTCGCCACCCACTGAGGCTCGTTTTGTGCGAGCTTGACCAAACCGCTATCCACCAGTTTCTTTACTTCGCATGCCAATGCTTCATATTTCTCTGGTCCAAATTTGCGGCGCTTTTGAGCTATAGGCTTCTTGTTTGGATCAATCTTTAGCTGGTGACAAGCATGTTGAGGGTCGATCCCGATTAGGTCACTGCTCGTCCAAGCAAAGGTATCTACGTTATTCCCGAGGAATTCCACAAGCTTGTCTCGAAGGTCGGTAGGTAGCTCCTTGCCAATTTGAAGTTCGAGCTCGGGCCGATCTGGACTCAAAGAAATTTTCTCCATTGGTTCAGTCATTTCTATCGACAATGGTTCTCTTCTGCCCCTTTTGTCTGAACATTTGGGTACTTCCCCTTCTGGTTCGAACCCAATTCGTGGGTCTGGGTCTTCAAGTTCGGGTGGTGTCTGGCCTTCAGAGGGTCCTTTAGCTTCTTTTGTTATTTGTTTGATCCCGCTTTCCATTGGTTCGAGACATTTGTTTTGATCTTCCTTGGCATTCTTGAGGTCGATGGTTGTTTTGAAGATTCCTTCTTTTCGCAGATTAGTTTGAAAACTATCGATGTGAGAGTGTTTTTCATAAGTTGTGTTAGTAGACTCTAGCGGGTAAATAAAACATTTTCTTGCCATAACTTGATCTCCTTTGATGGTGCCAATAGCGCCATTAGGAGTAGGAAATTTGATACAATAGTAATGGGAAGATGCGACCGCCTCAAATGCTTCGAGGAATGGCCTCCCAAAGAAAGCATTATACCCGCTTCGTTTATCAACTATTACGAACTCCAGAGGTCTAGTGATTTTGATGTCTTTATCCTTCTGGTCGATCAGCTCCACGGGAAGGGTTATGACCCCGAAAGGTGATACTTCGTCATCCCCGAACCCTTTCAGCTTCAAATCACATGGGCGAATATACTCGCATAGATTTCCCATTTGATCTAGCGCTGCTTTGTAGATGATGTTGCAAAAGGCACCATTGTCGACAAGGATTCTAGCGACCTCTATCCCCAGTATAGTAGAGGTAATTACCAAAGGTTCATCCTTAGGGTAGGTCGTGCCTTCCCTGTCAGCCGGAGAGAAAAATATTATGGATTCATGCGATATGGTTGGTTCGCGAGATGGAGCAGCGGCATGTAGAACTTCCCAGATTCGGAAATCCCTCTTTCTTTTGCGCTTGGATTCACCAGTGATTGGCACCAGTCCCCCGAGCATGTGTATGTGCCCGCGTGGGTTCTGGTTTTGGGGATGTGGTGCTTGATTTCCTCCTTGGGCGTTGGGGTTGTTGACAGGGCCTTGAATTCTCTCACCTCTTCCTTGGCGACCATCTCTCCCTTGTGGTCTAGTCACGAAATCCCACAGTTTTCCTTCTTCAAACAATTTCCAAAGTTGCTTCAGTAAGTCGCGACATTGACTGGTGTTGTGTCCATGTGCTTCGTGGAAGGCACACCACTTATTTGGGTCAAGCTTGTGAGTAGGGGCTCTTAGAGGGTCTGGTTTCACCAAAAGATTGCTTCCCGCGACCTGGAGTATTTGGAAAATGTTGGCGGGACTTTTCCCAGTTCCTTCGATCAAGTTGACTTCGATATTTTGTGGTTCTTCAAAACCTTTGAAATTTCCAAAATTCTTTTGGAACAGTGGTTTCTTCTGGATTGGGGTCGCCTTCCTTTCAAAAGGAGCTGAAACCCGTTTCTTCTGTTCAACAGCTTCTTCGTCTTTTTTGGTTAGCTTTTGATACCAGATTTGATGTCCGGCTTTCATCCTGAAATCTTCGTAATTTCTCGGGTAATTCATCATGAGGTATTTGAACAATTCGGAGTTTCTTCTTAAACCCGTCATGACCGTGTGGAGTTTGAGATCGTCCCCGATCTCTTCACCTTGGAGTAGTAACTCTCCCACGCGATCCACGTATGCCTCATCAGTTTCGTCTCTTTCTTGACGAATCCCAATTAATCTTTGACTTCGTTCAAGACGATTTACTTTGGACGCAAAGTGAGCAGTGAAACGTTGAGCTAGTTCATCGAAACAATGGATCGAGTAAGCGGGTAGACCCACATACCACTTGTGGGCGGCATCTCCAAGAGTGAGTGGAAATAGCCGGCATCGGGTCGCGTCGGTAGCTCCCCTTCCGGACATGTATGTTCGGAATTTGCTAAGGTGGGTTTCTGGATCCGTCTTTCCATCGTAGAGGTTTGTCTGGAAAGGTTGAATTTCTATTTGTACTTGTGCCGATTCGACTTCAGGTGCAAGTGGTTCTTTCTTCTGGGGTCGAGGGTTGTTCCGGCCTTCAGTCTCTCCCAGTCGACGTTCCATTTCCGCCAATTTTGCATAGAGATCTGCAAGCTCAGGTCCTTTGGCTCTTGGGTTTGGTGAGGCTTCACGTCGAGTGGGGTTTTGTCTTCCTAGATGTAGACGAAGGTCGCCCCCATCGTGGTGTTCTGGTGGTCTCCTTTCTCCTGGGGTTACGGATATTGAACCGGCTTGCTCATTCAAGTCGATAGGATTCCTATGAGGTCGTTGTTCTCCTTGGAGATTTAATCCCAAAGATAAGTTGGGGCCCATTCTTTCGAAGACCGATTGTCGTCCTGGTCCTTCGAGGTGAGTTGGACGCTGGTTTGTCATTTGGTTTGCGCGGTGTCGAAGCTCGGCCATAGCATCTTCAATTTTCTCTGGTGTGTCCAACATCCCAAAGTTCAGACGTATGGGGGATATGGATCTCCTTCTATTCGGTGGTGTTCGACGTCGGCGATGGTGGTGACTTCTGGGAATGGTCCGCATGTCGATGGTTCCGGGTCGTAGGAGTCTGGGGCCTCTCCTGGTTGATCCTCCTAGTCGAGTAGGGTTTTCAAAGTCGAGATCAACCTCCTCGTCTCGAATAAGTATCGGCCCGTGTCTTGGGCGGCTTGTTTGTCCCATCACCATTTTTCCTTTTTCCCTCCGATATCCTTCCGAAGAGGCGGTGGTATCAGTAGGAGTAGCGGTGGCACCATCGACTTCCACTGAGTTGTGCATTTGTGACATCTTCTTCAATGGGTTGAGAAATTTGGTTGTGAGTTCCCCCTTCTTCTAGCGCCAAATGTTTTGGGGTTAGAAATCGGAATAAAATATATTACTGGATTGTGGGCTTGAATCTAACCAAACATTAAATTTATATTTAGAGAGAGAATTGTTGTTATGCTTTTTTATTAAGCTGAAGAATATGGATCTTTACATTTCTCTAGCATCTATTTATACACCATAACCCACATGTAATGAGTACGTGACCATCATCTTTACATTGGTGCTAGAGACTTTGTCAGGAGTGTATGATGCGCCTGTTGGCTCTGATGTTCTGTTGGCATGCATGCTTTTACTGCCAAGTGTCAGAAAAGCTTGAGAAGTTGATGTCTCCAAGAGGGTTGTCGAGCTTGATTCCCTTACTCTAGATGACATATTCACTCAAAGAGGGCTTGGTGTTGAGCTCATACTCTCCATTGGGTTCTACATGCTCTATTGGGCACTCCACGTGGATGGTCTTAAAGCCTTTAGGTTTAAACTCTATTGGTTTAGTACCTCTTAATTCTATTGGAGCTTGGTGGTCAAAGACTCTCCTTTGGTGATATTAACGTTTACCATATAGTTTTTATACCACACAACACCGGGGATCACCATAAATCCAAACACGTGCTCAGGAAGTTTCACATTCTTCGCGAGATCGTGGAGAGAGGTGATATTGAAATTTGCAAAGTAGCAACCGAGGATAACGTTGCTGACCCATTATTCAAACCTCTCCCGCAGTCAAAGCACGAGGCTTTAAGCACTGCGATAGGAATTTAACGTCTTAGAGACTAAATTCTTATGCTGTAATTTATTTACAAACGGAGATTGTAAAGTACACATTCAAGGTTGATTGAAAAATCAACTTATTCATATTTTTATGGTTTGAATTATATGAACTGTTCAACGTAGATTTTAAATTTTATCTGAGTTATGTGATAATGTCACATAATGAGGCTCAGTGATTGAACAAAAAAAAATTAAAATCAACTTAAGTCCCTAATCTAGATCACCGTGTACGAACAGACACAATGGATCTATATAAAGATTAGATTGCAAGTTCTACTATAGCGCCACCTCATGGGCTAGACGTGGGACGTCAAGTACAATTGTATAGACAACGGCTGGGAGCTGGGTGTCGGACGTGACTCGCCTAAGAATGGTATATAAGGCAGTGTGTCATAATACCAAATCTTATAGCTTTCAGACGTCTCCTCAGACCTGAGTAGTCTAGAGTAGCTACATTGTGGATTGTTGTGTTTTGACGCTGTCAAACGCTTTCGGTAAAACGGAGCTATAAAGATAGTCGTTGGATACCTCAAGAAGCAAGTGGGAGCACTTAGATTGACAAGATGGGATTATCCTCCTACGAGGTAGGATTAAATGTCTTCAAGGCCACTCGGAGAGTTGGGATTGCAAAACTGCGTGGCCACGCCCGGATATGTATCATAGTGATCATCCGGTTCGCAATCCGCTCATATATCCGAGAAAGGTTCGAACGGAACGAGGGTGACACTGGTCTTACCTCTAGTTCGAACTTAGACATCAAGCGATAAGGGAAATGTGGATACACACTGGATCTGAAGTCCAAGTGGGAGATTGTTGGATTTGTGTCCTTCATTCCACGTGTGTTGCACCGAGATAAGTTATATAGTGCGTCCTATGTAGATGGATCGATTAGTCGGTGTTATGTGTCTTGTCGAGAACACGAACTTAACACTCGATGATCATGCCAAATGAGTCACACGGCCCTCTTGGTCATGTATACTTGGAGTATACAAACGTCGGTTGGGAACCGGGGTGAAACGACGAAGAAAACGGAGAGAAATCATATTCTGGATAGCCAAGCGGCCGCTACGCCCCCCAAGCGGGCGCTTGGGGTAAGTCGGTGGACCAAGCGGCCGCTTGACCCCCCAGGCGGGCTCCTGGTCCTCCAGATCGCGAATTTTTGGAAAGTTTGCGATTTCCTTCCTTTTTGGACTCCTACGCCTACTAGGAAACCCTATGGGATTACTCCTATATAAAGGGACCCTAGGACCACGAAATTAACTACTACATCATCATATATTCGTGAGAGAATTTCGTGGAGAGGCCGGAGGAATCGAGGAATCGAGCGGGGTTCGTTTCAAGTCCAAGTTCATGTCGTTTCAAGGATCAAGGAGGGTTCGTGCAACGAATTGAGGCCGGGTACTTTCGCGGCTGATCCATCTACATCCGGGCATCAATTATTAAGAAGAATCACAAGGTACACGATTCTTAAACTAACTCATTAATTGTTCTTACTACATACGTACGCACTAGATCCATGATTAGGGTTTTACGTGTTTATGCATGATTCTTTCTTCCGCACTTTTTCATGCTTGTAAAATACGTAAATCCATCTATTGGGGTATGGATGAGATTCATACAAAACCGAACAATCAGAAATAACCGATCTCCGTTTGGAAATGCGATCGGAAATAACCAATCTCCGGTTGGAAATTGCGCGATGTCGGAATCTCGGCTTCATGGACCGAGACTTTTAGGAACTCTTTCTTCTTGCTATTTTTGCTCAAAATATTCTATTTTTTTAAAAATATTATTGATTAATGAATTCAAAATATTCTACTACCACTTCTCAAACTAATGGAAGTATGATCTGGGGTGGAGGTTGGGGTGTTCAGGATCGGATTTGGACGTGTATATCTCTAAATAATGAACTGATGATGGCGGTTGCCACTTTTATCAACCGTACCAACTTTTGTTTTTACTCTATCCCTGCTGTCGGGCCAAAACGGGTGCTGACGGATGGCAGACGAAATAGCGAGTTTAAAAATGTAAATTGAAGTAATTTATTAAATTTTCTGTACCATGCAATTTCGGATGAGCCGAAATAGCGAGTTTAAAAATGTAAATTGAAGTAATTTATTAAATTTTTTGTACCATGCAATTTCGGATGAGCTGCAAATGGGTGCGGGTGCGGGCGGATGGCTGGCGATATAGCTATCCACACATTTTTTTGCGGGTGCTAAAATTTTTAATCGACGGGTTTGGGCGGATTTGGTTATGCGGGTGGATCGAGTTTGGCGGTTTTTTTGAACACTCCTATGTGGAGGTAGTATTTTTCTTAAAATTATTGATTAATGAAGATTCATAATTTTTTTTGTGTGTTTTGGAATTATACTTATGAACTAGCTAGCTCCATTTCTTACTTAAATATTTATACTATTAGTTTTTTGATAAAAAATTAATAGGTGGTGAATTAAAGGTTTCATTAAATACTTTTTTTTAGCCAAAATATACTTCATACTTTAGAATAAAATTGTACTAGGTGTTTTTCCTGGAGCATTACTTCGAGTGACATCTTAAACGCAAATTTATACACTATACATGTTGGGGTTTATTAATTATTCTTAGCCACTCCATGGGTAGTACCCTCACATGTCATCTATACATATATAATCTCTAAATTCCACCAATAGAAAAAATTTAATATTGTTGAATATACATATATAATCTCTAAATTCCACCAATAGAAAAAGTTTAATATTGTTGTGTTCACCTTACAAAATTATAAATAAAAACAAAATTAAATATTTTATTTATTAATATTATAAAAAAAATAATAGTTTAAATTAGTTTTAGTAATACATTAATATAAATTTATTGTATTAATCAAATTTTGGTTATATATTTTACCATTGTCAATTTTGGTAATACTTTTTAAAATTGTCAATTAATATTGAAAAATAAAAATATAATAATAATAATAATAATAATAATAATAATAATAATAATAATAATAATAATAATAATAATAATAATAATAATAATATAGTCCACAATTTAAAATTTAAAATAAATAATTACATTGGTAGTAGTATTAATTATTTAATAAAAAAAAATTAAAATCAATTTTTTAATTATTTACAAAATATAAATTAATTATTTAAATAATTTCATAAGATTAATTTTATAAAAATAACAAAAACACAAATTAATTATTTAAATTATTACATACGATTAATAATTAATAAAAATAAAATTAAAATTAAAATAAATTATTTAATTATCAACAAAATATAAATTAATTATTTAAATAATTTCGTTCGATTAATTTTATAAAAAATTACAAAATACAAATTAATTATTTAAATTATTAAATAGATTAATTTTCAAAAAAATAGAATTTACAAAATAAAAATTAATTATTTAAATTATTTTATACAATTAATTTTCAAAAAAATTATACAGTGATTCTAATGTGTTCAACTTGTTAACATGATATAAATAAAAAATACTCCTTCGTTCCAAAGACAATTGTCATACTTTTCTTTTTTGGGTGTCCAACAATAGTTGACACAATCTGAAATAATTATTCTAACTTTTTTATTTTAATATATAATTTTATTCTACTTTACCCCTTACTTTTTAAATTTCACTCACAACTACTTTACTTTTCACTTTTAAAATATATTTTTACTCTTTACTTTTTAATTAAAATATTAAAAAATAACAATTTTCTTAAACTCCATGTCCAACAAAGTATGACATATATTTTTAACCCATTGTTTAGGCTAATAGTATTTTAGGGCACCATACAAAATGCCATTTTCAATTACAGAGAATAATAATAATTGTGCATATATATTAAATCACACTGTAAATTTTATGTATTTTATAATAATTGCGTAAACATATTTTATCACATTATTAACTCATATGTATTTTAAAATTTTATTTTCGTACACTTTTATGTATTTTTTAATAATTGCATTATTTTATCACATTATTAACAACTTTTATGTATTTTTTAATAATTGCATTATTTTATCACATTATTAACAGACATGTATTTAAAATTTTGTTTACGTAAATTTTTATGTATTTTTTAATAATTGCGTAAATATATTAAACCACATTGTAAATTTTATGTATTTTATAATAATTATGTAAACATATTTTATCACATTATAAACATATTTTATGACATTATATACTCATATTATTTTTTATAAAAATAATTGCTTGTTTGAATAAATTGAAACACGGTTACGCTCAATGTATTTTTGTTAAAATAATTAATTAAATATTAATTGTATAATTAATACTAGTTTGATAGTTCCGGTTATTTTAGACATTCTATATTTTCAGTACTGCTCTATTAGAGCATCTCCAACCGATACCAAAAACTTATTTTGGAGTAGGGGAGATGCTCCAACCGATACCAAAATATAAATCTATTATTGGTTTATAGGTGGGACCCACACGAAAAATACTTATATTTACGTTTACCAAACTCAAACCAAAAACTATTTTTTATTTATAAAATGATTATTTTTTTTACAAATTAATAAAAATAACTTATCAATTATTTTTTAGTATCTTATTTAATATCTTTTGTAATGTAATTTTTTTAATAATCATATCATTAATAATTAAAATAAATTTTAATAAAAATATTTTTAATAATGAAATAAAAATACATATCACAATATGAAATACAATTAAATAATTAAATTATATAATTAACATTAAAAATAAAATAATAATAAACAAGATATTTAAAAAAATGCTACCAATTACAAAAAAAAAAATAATTAATAATTAGTTTTTTGTGTGTTTTAATGTAATTTTTTTAATAATTAAATAATATTTTATTTAGTATTATTTATATTTATTATGTTTGAAAATTTAAATTGAAAATAATTTTAATTATATATTTTAATTTAAAAAATTATGAGATAAAATTGTAAAATATAAAAATCCTCTAGAAATAACATGTAAAGTTTAAAAATATAAAAATATAAAAATCCTCTAGAAATAACATGTAAAGTTTAAAACCCTAAGATATATAGATATAAACAGAATTGGTTTTTAGTCTAATAATAACAATTAGTGAGCATGAAACATTAAAATTACCTAAAAATAAAAATATAAAGTTGAACACATGTCAACATTAGCATATGGTAGTTAATGTTTAGATTATTATTAATATTTATAAAAAAATATTTTATAATTTATGAAAAAAATCGGCTTGAGTTTAAAAAAAAAATATGCATAATTTATTGGGATGGAAGTAGTACTTTATTTGTACGATAACAATTGTCTCTCTCCCTAAAATTCCTCCCCACCCTTGATTCTATTCCACATTTTAAGCAGCAAGAGAATACCAAAAACACCAAAGAAGCCCCAAAAACCAAGCCTCAATTCAATCAAGAAACACTCACACATTCCATCTCCATATCCATCGCCTCCGGAGACGCACCTCATAACCAACAATTCACCATGCAAACCCACACCAATGAATATCATCATCATCATCATCACAAAATCAATAATATATCCACCCAAGATAATCACAACACATCCGCCGCCCCTCAGCCCCGCACCACCACCTCCTCCACCGCTCAAGCCTGCGCCGCCTGCAAGTACCGCCGCCGGAAGTGCACCTCCGACTGCATCCTCTCTCCGTACTTCCCCCAAGACCGTCAGCACCACTTCCTCAACGCCCACCGCCTATTCGGCGTAAGCAACATCGTCAAGATTATCCAACACCTCACACAGCCCGAACGAGACCTCGCCATGCGGACCATTCTTTTCGAGTCTGACGCGCGAGCAGCCGACCCCGCGGGCGGATGTTTCCGGATTATCCGCGAGCTCGAGCTTCGGATAAGCCTCGCCAAGGCAGAGCTTGAAGTTGTGCTCCATCACCTCGCCATTTGTCGGGCGGCTGCCGGAGACTTTTTTGACGTGGATTCTTGGGGTTGCATGAATGAAAATAATTTCCAATGTGGAAATGCAGATTCCACTTCTTCATCTTCACTTTCTCACCATGAATATTCCACTAATGATGTGATCAAGCCCATTCTTCATCATTTGGGTTGTGATGATTTTGGAGTTCAAATTTTAGGGGGAAATATTTAACAAGTTGTAGCAAAAAATGAGTCATCTACATGCAGTAAATTCATGTTGATTGTTTGTTTTTCCAAGTCTCCAACATATTTCTTTCTGTAAATTTTATTTAAGGGATTTGATGGAGAATCATAGTAGCAGTAAATTTTAAGTTTTCTCTAACCCAAAAAAAAAAGTGTGAAAAAACATTCTGAGGCGAAACGTGGAACTTAAAATCAAGAGGGTCGAGTTTTGCCGCCTCGACTCCACAATGATTCCAACAAGAAAAAGGGCGCGAAACGAGAACATCGTAATGATAAGGAGAATTCAACATGGACAATTAATCTAAATATTTCATATTCCCACGAAAAATGGCATCGGTAAACCATGAAGCTCAGTATAATGTTCACAATTCGCAGTACAAGAGAGATCAGTTATATTTTTAAATGCATTCTACCTTCAACTAAATTCTTCCCCATAGCACCCCCATATTTGGCATACGACTTTTTATTGTAAGTTTTCTCTTATTTCGCATCGGTAACAGCTGCCTCGGTTGTAGTCAACAGCAAAGAGACACTGCAAACAAGCAATAGGTTTGGTCAAGTAAACCGTGAACTTCTCGATTTCCAGGCACGGAAATATTCAGATGCAAAATAATTACTCACCTAGCAGCATCTAGCAGTGCTGTTTTAATAACTTTTAGTGGGTCGATAATTCCAGCCGCCACCATGTTAACATACTCACCTGTTAGAAAGAAAGAAAGAAAAAAAACACAAACAATAATTGAGTGGATTATAAAAAACAGTGTAAACCACTGCTATATATTGCATTATTGTGCAATAGCATCACTACAGATTAGGAGCACACATATAACTTATAAGGGTCACGTAACAAAGGCAGCCTTAAAGTTTAATTATATTGCAAAAAAGCCCAGCTATACTTTAAAAGTACAAAAAGTACCCCTAGAACTTCATTGTTTTATGCTTACCACCTTACCTTTTATATAAATAATATTACAGTTACCCAATTATTATAACACTTGCTGTCTGAAACTTCAAGGGTGTTTCCTGTAGTTTTAAAAGTTCGCTCTTTTTTGTAATTAGGTCAAATCTCAAGGATAGTTTTGTAAATACCCCTAATAAGTAGGAATAGGATATCTGACATGTCCTCAATTCCTCATCATATTCATTACTGTGAAATTAGGCCAGTTCGGCAAATAGTATGAGCTCCAGTTACTAACAGATGGAACTCAGAGAAAAGTAAAAATTTCCACATGACAAGGGACAACTAAATAAAATTCAGAAAAATTGTCTATAATATTAGTTTTTTTACTGGTAATAAAATGACAAGGGAGAAGAGCCGGTTGACACAAACCTGAAGCTGCATCATAGCCGAAATTCAGGTCATCTTGCTCCAAAAGCTTGCCTATAATTAGGGCCCCATCAGCACCAGCATTCGAGGCTATAGTAAATGTAGGTGCCTGTTTACCGAAAATATTGTCAGGACAGCAAACAAGAGAGTAGAGAAATGGGAGATACAGAGAGATCGTAAGAAAAAACCTTGAGAGCATTCTCTATTATTTGAACTCCTCTTTTTTGGTCCTCGTTTTCAGTTTGGAGTTCTCCAAGAACTCTTGTGGCATACAAAAGAGCAACACCACCCCCTGAAAAAATAAAAAATGCATCGGTTAATTGAACATGTAAAGATGATCTCCACCTTTTTTATAGTGATCACTGATCACAAGATGTTATCAATGGAACATTGTATCGGAGATTTTACTGTAAAAAATACGTGTCAGAGATGCAGAAGAAAACATTAAAATTAGTACCTGGCACAATGCCTTCTTCAATTGCAGCCCTAGTCGCATTCAAAGCATCTATTGCCCTATCTTTCCTTTCTCCAACTTCTGCTTCACTCGCCCCGCCAACCTATAAAAATAAAATTGAATAAGCCAAAAAAAAAGACATAAATCTGCTTGTAAAATCTCATGCCTGTGGGGATATGAATGTACCTTCAAAACTGCAACACCATCAGACAACTTTGACAACCGTTCTTGCGCTTTCTCCTTATCAAAAGTTGCAGTACTATGCTCAATGGAAGCTCTTAGCTGCAGAGGAGAGAGCAAGAAAGATCACTAGTGCATCAGCTGTAGAGAGAGAGAGAGATACTAATGCCTCGTGTATAGTCGCGTGTACTTCAGATTCTTTAAAGAAAAACATCTTCTTCAGAAACACCAGCAAATTGAGGAGTAATAGCAAATAGACTAAAACTACTCTTTTAGATAGTCATTTGTCTCAATCAATATTCAATACCTGCTCACACCTTTCTTCTATCAATTTCTTATCCCCACTTCCATGCAGAATCAAAGTGTCGTCGCGAGAAACCGTCACCTAATCCGACAAAATGGGAACAGGTCAGGCAAAGGTGCTAGTCAACGAAAGAACCGAGAAATAATCCTCACTAACCTTTTTAGCCGACCCAAGCATATCAATCTCAACTTTGCTCAGACTAGTCCCTTGTTCTTCACTAATAACCTGCCAAAAGGAAGCACATTATCTAGAAACCACTACAAAAAGTATTAAATTACACTGAAAAGTGTGTTGTTGGGGAATGTATCACCTCGCCTCCAGTCAAAATGGCAAGATCCTCTAGATTTGCTCTTCTGTTGTCCCCAAAACCAGGAGCTTGCACAGCACAAACCTATAATGCATTCATGGAATACATTATGATTTTCAGCAACAAAAGGAAAATGAGGAACTCTGTTGTCAGACTGTCTGACATTAGACAAATTCAAAACTAATGCGGAAAGGAAAAAATAAATCAAAAAAGAAATTTTAAAAACAATTTAAAATAAAAAAAGTAGAAACACTATAAACTGAAACAAAGTAATTAGAAATTCATAAGAACTCTACAATTGGAGTCAAAATAATTGAAAAACGAAAAAAAGGATCCATCTGGCTGAAATACTTACCTTCGAACTGATGCAAGTGTTTGTCAAGAAATATATAATATGAATTTAGAAAAATGATTGGAAATATTGACCGGGGCATAGCACACCTACCTTCAAACCACCCTGGTGTTTGTTGATAATAAGCATCATTAGTATGTCACTTTCGAGACCTTCGGCAACTATTAGAAGAGGACGGCTTCTCTGTCAAAAGTAAAAGTCATGAGATGAAATCATTATTCACGGTTGCTTCTACAATGTACCATTCGTAATCGTACCAATCACTAGTAATCAGCCATATATTTCACTAAGAACTCTTCATATGTCAAAAGTAAGAGTCTACGAACTTCGAAAGGAACGAAGTGCTATTACCTTTACAGAAAGCTCCAATATTCTCACGAGCGCATTCATGTCTGAAATTTTCTTCTCATGAATTAGGATCAAAGGATTTTCAAGTTCCTGTTTATAATCAAAAGGGTAAATAACACTAATACACGACTGCTTCAATTTCTAAAAATAAATTTGTAAAAATAAAAATCTACTAAAGCAAGTAAGCAACTCAACCAACAAACACAGCCAGCGGCTATTGGAGTTAAATGTATATTATGAGACGGCATTATTTTCACATACACTCTTTTGAGTCTTTGAATCTGTTACAAAATGAGGTGATATATAACCACGTGCTAGCTTCATTCCTTCCACCACTTCCAACTCATTATCCAGAGTATTTCCATCCTGCAAAAAGAAGAACAGATAAAAATGACATATACTAAAAATCGATTTCTAAGAAAGTAAAGCTAAATACTGAAAAGTAAAGAGTAATTACAGCAATAGTGATGACTCCTTCCTTCCCAACTTTCTCCATCGCCCGCGCCAGCAGCTCACCAATTTCACGCTCTCCATTTGCAGAGATAGTGGCCACCTTTTAATAAGTATACACCAGTTAGCAACACAAATATTTTTAACAGAAATGCTTTAATGAATTATAAGGCACTGTTCATGTCATATTCTCGGGATAATCTACTTGGGGTGCTTTGAAAACATTCAAGTATTTCCGCTAAACCTGAATAATTTCTTCAGGTGTGCTTATCATAAGTGCTCTGCTTTTCAAATCCGCGATAACAGCATCAACTGCCAGATTTATACCCTTGCGCAAGTCCATCACATTTACACCCGCAGCCGCTGATTTGCAACCTTCTCTAAATATTGCCTGGGTCAACACCGTAGCACAAGTGGTACCTGATGCAATACCGTGTTTAGAGATTACATCTTATGTAAGATGAAGAAATCATATATAATAGAGATTCTGATCGAGAACCCCAATGTGGATAAAATTATACGGAACCTGATCGCGCATATTAAGGACGGTGTAAATTAAATTTCATATCGAGTAAATAATCACCACATAAGCTTGCAAAATGAGACGCATTTACGCAATTTCCAGAAGTCATTATTTATTTATTTATAAATAAAAACGAATAAAAAAACTGTGGCATAGCCTTAGGCCAGAAAATTACCATCACCAGCAACCTTATTAGTTGCATCGGCCACCTGTTTTACAAGGTTGGCTCCGAGATTTTTAGCCTTGTCCGAAAACTCAATACTTTTGGCTACTGTCACGCCATCCTTTGTGACCTTCGGGCTTCCACTTTTCTGAATAATCACATTACGCCCCTGCATAGAGTATTTGAAGACTTAGTCATTTCCCCCAACTTATTTCTAAACGCTTCGGGTATATGATTCTTTTGAGCCCACTGTGACTTACCTTTGGCCCCATTGTGACTTTTACGGCCTCCGCAAGCTCGTTAACTCCGGCAAGCATAGCCGCTCGAGCTCCGGTACCGAAACTAATATCCTTGGCAGCATAATTTCTGCTATAAATAACCCTACTACATACCTACCGATTCAAATCATTCGAAAAATATATAAAAATACATGAGAATAATCATAGAGTAAAAACCAAAGCAAAATTGAGTTTTTATTAGTCGTCACCAACCTTTCGGGAAGTAGAGGACCTCCTGTATACATAATCATCGAGAAAAAAATGTTACAGAGTGCATTTTCGTAATTTGTTGGAAAATAATTAAGGAATTCTGATTGCGCCTAACCTTATCGATGAAGAGATGGCGGTGGCGGCGAGTCTGTACATGTTGAAATCACGAAAAACACCGGCTGATTCGAGTGTAGGTTTTCGCCTATAGAGAAATGTAAGGGCGAGCAGGGTTTAGGGTTTAAGGAAGATAGTTATTGAAGGGGCTCGAACCTTCCATAGTTTCATCCACTATTTACATTTTATTTTATTATTATTAGTTTTAAAAACTATATAAAATAAAATACAATATATTTCATCATTAGAATTTTTTGAAAATAAAATATTTTATTTAACATATTATAGAGATGACTAACAACTAATTATTTGTGTTGAGGAAAATTCGGCCAAGACAACAGAAACAAACGCGAGCTCTGTTGACACTGAATCCCTCACAATAACAATGAACAACGCAAATAACACTGAACAATGCAGTTTAACACTGAACCACTGAACTGAACACTAAAATCACACACACGTCGATTATCACTCAAACTCACGGCGCATAAAGTTTGTATATGGATAATCGAACACAAACACGAAGAGAAACAATCACACAACAAACGATTTTACGTGCTTCGATCACCGGAAAGGTAATCTACATGCACGGTGGAGGGGAGGGGTGTTCTGGTATTATATGAAGCTCAAAAACAATTGTACAAAGCTCTCTCTAGCTCAATGCTTGCATATCAATCACAAACACGAGTGATTATATGCTAAAACTGAAAATGCACAAAATCGATGAACTCATCCTAGCCATCGAGCCATAACAACTTCGCAAATCTCAACCGTGCGATGATGCGTAGCAATTCCGTGTGCGTTTTCTAGATGAGCTGGCAAGGATCACGTAGCTTCAAGAATCATCCATTTTGGTGAAGAATCCGCTGAGAAATCGATCGACCTAGACCATGCACCCGCTGCCCAAATCAGCATCAAAACGACGCCGTTTTGTTCTTCCGCGAAATTCAAATATGGGCAAAATTACCAATTTGCCCTTGAAGCGCATTTTGTCGATTTTGCGTCCGGAGATGATTTTTCGTGTACATTTCAACAAATCTCCACCTTACACAACAAATCAACTCCCAGCAATTCTTCATACCACAACAGCCTCACAGTGTTCAACACTGATCACACCATAAAAGCACTGAACAGACTACAGTTCAAGAACTGACCTGAAACAAATTTCAGAACCAACTTCAAATCCAAATCCTGCACTCCACGGCTGGAATTAGAATCTCTAATCAGTCCCATCATGATCCTTGAATCCTTAGCTTCAAATCCATACCAAGATCTCATCATAAAATCCACCAGAACTCCAGAAATACCCAAATGCGACTAAATGACTCAAAACTGATCTAGTTGAAAAACTCATGTACTCAACTTCTTCAATTTTGAACCAAATAGCATAAAACCACCTCCACTAGGTTTGTACCCTGAAATGTGACTCCACAACACATTTCATTCACCACAAAACATCCTCCAACACAGAATCACTACCAAAGTAATTCCTGAAGCAGACACTGTCCAGTCAATCCAGCCATTGACTTTAAGTGTCTTTAACAACCATGCAGAAAACTCAATCCACACAGTTAATAAACATGACTATGAACCTCAGGCCACAGTCAAAACCACTCAGAACCACAACTGAGCAACAGGATCATCAAGTCATACCTCAAAATTCCCAAAACTGCCAGTTTGAGTATTTTGGTGCATAACTCCACAACCACAATAGACATCCTAATTCCGCTGCAGTCAAAAGTTCCACAACCTCACTGAGATTGTGAAATGTCCACTAACTGGACCAGATCCTGACACAACTTGAACTTATCCACTGACAACACCTTAGTGAAACTGTCAGCTGGATTCCCTTCAGTTGCAATCTTCTCAACTTTGACAATACCTTTATCCACTACATCTCTCACAAAGTGTAGTCTCACATCAATGTGTTTTGACCTCTCATGAAACACTTGATGTTTAGCCAAATGCAGAGCACTTTGACTATCACAGTTGACAACTACAGTGTCCTGCTCTACACCAAGTTCATTTAGGATTCCCCTCAACCAAATGGCTTCTTTTATTGCCTCTGTCATAGCCATATACTCACTCTCAGTTGTACTCAAAGCAACAACACCCTGATGAGTGGATTTCCAGACAATAGCAGAACCAAATAGGGTAAACACATATCCAGTGATGGATTTCCTGGTATCCACATTACTCCCAAAATCAGAGTCTACAAATCCAACCAAAGCATCTCCTCTGAGATCACTTCTCTGGAACAACAACCAATGATTCAGAGTACCTTTAATATACCTGAGCAACCACCTGACTGCATCCCAATGCATTCTTCCAGGATTTGACATAAATCTGGAAACAGTGCTCATAGCACATGCCAGATCAGGTCTACTACACACCATGGCATACATAACACTCCCAACTGCAGAAGCATAGGGAACAGTGCTCATGGACTTGATCTCAGACTGTGTAGATGGACACTGATCAACAGAGAGTTTGATATGTTGAGCAAGGGGAGTTAATGAGATTTTGGACTCTTCCATATGGAATCTTTTCAGAACCTTTTCCAGGTAGGGTGTTTGAGATAAACTCAATGTCCCAGAGGCTCTATTTCTCCTGATATCCATTCCCAGAATCCTTCTAGCTTCACCTAGATCCTTCATTTCAAATTCAGCTCTCAATAGCTTCTTGAGAGACTCCACCTCAACTTTTGAGCTACTAGAAATCAACATATCATCAACATAGAGTAGCAAGTAGGTAACCACCTTCCCAGATTTCATTTTCAAGTAGACACAGCAGTCATACTTGCACCTAACAAATCCAATATGCAGCATATATGTGTCAAACCTCTTGTACCACTGTCTAGGGCTCTGCTTCAAACCATACAATGATTTTCTCAGCAAACACACCCTGTTCTCACTGTGAGCACCTTCAACTCCTTCTGGGATTTTCATGAATATTTGCTCCTCAAGTTCTCCATGTAGAAATGCTGTTTTAACATCCATCTGCTGCAACTCCAAATCATTTAATTTTGAGCTACAATGGACAACAAAATCCTGATAGTGCAATGCTTAACCACAGGTGAGAAAATTTCATTGAAATCAACTCCTTCTTTCTGTGTGAATCCTTTTGCAACTAATCTGGCTTTGAACCTCACATCTCTACCCTCTGAACCTTCAAGCTTCTTCTTGAATATCCATTTACATCCAACAACTCTCTGTGAATGAGGTTTCTTGACAATGGTCCAAGTTTGGTTTCTCTCCAGTGACTGCAATTCTTCTTGCATAGCCAACAACTATTTCTCCCTTTCAGAACATGAAATGGCCTCCAAATATGAGTTTGGCTCACTGGAATCCACATCATCAGCAACCATAAGTGCATATGATATCACATCTGCATGTGCATATCTCTGAGGTGGCTGTATCACCCTCCTTGTCCTATCTCTTGCCAGTTGATAATCATTAGAGCTTTCCTGAATTTCAGAAGTATCATTTTCAGGTTCATTCTCATCCTCAACTCCACCTTCTTCCTGTTGAGAGGCAATCTCCCTGCCTTCAAGCTCAACTTCAAACAACTCAGTGTCTTTTAAGCTTTTCTCAGAAAGCATAGGCATAGTGAGCTCATCAAATGTGACATCCCTACTGATGAAACACTTGTATTGTCCAGGCTCAATACACCACAGTTTGTACCCCTTCACACCCCTTGGATATCCCAGAAACACACACCTCAGTGCCCTTGCCTCCAGTTTATCACCCTTTGTGTGAGCATAGCACAAACTTCCAAACACCCTCAAATGCTCAAGTTCTGGAACTCTCCCAGTCCAAACTTCTTGAGGTGTTTTCATACTTAGAGCAGCAGCAGGACTCCTATTAATAAGGTAAGCTGCAGAATTCTCTGCCTCACCCCAAAAGGACTTGTGAAGACCAGAACTCAATAACAAGCATCTGACTCTGTCCAATAGAGTTCTATTCATTCTCTCTGCAACTCCATTCTGCTGTGGAGTAGAGGCAATTGTCCTGTGCCTAACAATGCCCTTGCTTTTACACAAGTCATTAAACTCATCAGAGAGAAATTCCAGACCGTTATCAGTTCTTAAATGCTTCAACTCCCTAACTGACTGCTTCTCTACTTCAATCAACCATTCTCTAAACTTCTCAAATGCCTCTGACTTGGCTTTAAGAACAATGACCCAGACTTTCCTGCTGAAATCATCAATGATTGACATAAAGAACCTTCCACCACTTTTGGTAGTAGTTCTAGCTGGCCCCCAGAGATCAGAGTGTACATAATCAAGAACACCCTTTGTGGTATGCCTACCAGTGCCAAAAGAAACCCTCACTGCTTTTCCCAGTGCACAAGTCTCACAGAATCTCAACTTTGAGAACTTGTCTTTAGCAAATAAACCTTGCTTATAGAGCTCATTCAACCCTTTTGCACCTAGGTGACCCAATCTCTGATGCCACAGTTCAACCTTCCCTACCTCAGAAACCTGTGATGATTCACCAACCACAGTGTGACCTTTTAGGTAGTATAGGTCATTTCTTTTAACTCCTTCAAGGACAACTACCTCACCCCTTTTAACCTGCAGACATCCACCCCATGAGCTGAAACTGAACCCCATACTATCCATCATCCCAAGTGAAATGAGATTTCTCTTCAACTCTGGTATATATCTGACTTTGGTGAGGAGTTTAACTGAACCATCATGAAGTTTCAACCTCACTGATCCAATCCCTTGAACCCTGCAGGTAACATTGTTCCCCAACACAACACAGCCACCATCCACTTCCTGAAATTGCTCAAACCAGTGTCTCTTTGGACTCATATGAAAAGTACAACCAGAGTCAAGTATCCACTCACTCTGCTTTCCATTCACTGTCACATTGAGAACCTCAGCATCTTCACAGCTATCATCAGCAACTGTAACATCAGCTTGTTGAGGAGTTTGGTTTTCTTGCTGTTTCTTCCAAGCATATCAATTCTTCTTCAAGTGGCCAGTCTTCTTGCAGTGGTAACACTTTCTACTTTCTCCTGAAGTACAAGCTCCACCTCAACTACTATTAGACTTTGATTGTGACTGCTTCTTCCTGTGTGGTTTCTGATGGAGTAGTATACTTAATGTCTAGATTTGAGTATTCTGAACTCTATGTGCACTTTCATTTACCTAATTATAATGAACATTCATTTGCTTTTAATTATTGTTAATTAAATATATGCAAATTATAGTCCTGGATTTCATACGTTGTAGTTAGTATGGTGTGCATGGGCACACAGAAGATCATACTATCGGTTACTCGTATTTAATCGAACAGTTGCTCACGACCTAGATGGACACGGA
The DNA here is from genome assembly GCA_954870475.1 of Euphrasia confusa. Taxonomy (NCBI): domain Eukaryota; kingdom Viridiplantae; phylum Streptophyta; class Magnoliopsida; order Lamiales; family Orobanchaceae; genus Euphrasia; species Euphrasia confusa. Next base: position 36,716,219 of record OX940956.1, on the reverse strand, counting down.
CCAATCCATCGGTATAGTCGTTGTGTGAGAGAGAAAATAATTTATCTTAATTATTTTATCACACTTGTACACTTGGTGTATTGAGCGGATCGCTTGAGACTTATCAATTAGGATTGCTCTGTGATAATTGATTTAAGTCTCGGAGTATTTTATTCTTAATCCCTGAAACAATTGCGGGTGTGTATATTTAATATAAGTGACTTTGATTTTCCAAAGGAATTAACCGATTTAATTATTGGGTTAATTACCGGTTAAGTTGGGTCACTATATTTTATATATGGCATGCCGTGAATTCTTGAAGGGACAGTGTATCCCGGAAGGGTTGATAATATCCCCGAGATGAGCTCATAAGGATTTATTATGTAAACCTCGCGAGTGGATTTGTTCCCGCATAATAAATAAGGTTGAGTGGTACTATTCTCGGATATAAGAGATGGATAAATTTATTAAGCAATAAATAAATTTTATTCATGGATATTTAAATCTTAAATACACGGAATAAATAATACTAACCGGAGAAATATTATTTGATATAATATGGATAAATATTGGGAGTGCAATTTTATTTATATAGTGGAAAATAAATAAAATTAATATTGATAAGGATTAATGGATTTGGGTTGGACCCAAGTTAATCTTCAATATTAGGAGCCTAATATTTCATCTCCTTTTGATCCCCTACGTAGCCTATAAAAGCACTACATGGTCTTCACAATTCATAAACCTAAGATACGCCAATCATAAAGTCTTGAAGAGTGAAGGAGATCCATAGGAGTTCGATAGATCGTCGCCCACCCGACGTTCGAACGGAGTGCAAGGAATACGTGGGAAGATTCAAAGGTCATCTTGATTTCGTTTCTACGAACAACGAATCGAAGGTATAATATCTAAACACCCTTGATATTATTTGATTTGATTTATCGAGAATACCGTAGGACGAAGATCCGAGGTACGAAACCATGAACGGGGGATGATCGCGTGGTGGTGGCGAAGCCACCGGACCACGGACGATCGCCCGGGCTAGGGTTTCGCACGGGCGTGGAGGGCGAACCCTCGGCTGGGCCGAGGGTGTGCGATCGATCACATGGATCGATCGCTGGGCACGGGCTGGTGCCGTGCCCAACCCCGCCGTGAAGGCGGGGCCCTCCTGGCGGCGGCGAGTCGCCGGACTCGCCGCGGGGGCTGCTGGGCAGCCCCACCCCGATCGATCGCCGGCGTGCGATCGATCCCTTCGATCGCGTGAACCCCGGCTCGCGGGGGTTCGGCTGGGGGCGGGCTGCGTGCCTTCGGGCACGTGGTCTCCAAAGGCCGGACTCCGGCGGATGAGTCGACGTTCATGTGATCTCCGGCGAAGGGTTCGTTCGGGTTATTGGTTTCCGCAAATTTAAATAACCCGGGATATCGAATTCCAACAATTGGTATCAGAGAGTGGTTTACGTTCGCGGTATTTTCGATAAAATTGTTCTACCTTGCAGTGTTCCGACTATTATGGCTTGATGATTATTCGTTTAATTATTTTGTCATGTGATTGTTGGTTTTATTAAACTCTCGGACATGTCGAGATTCGTTTTTGGTGGTGAATGCTTGTAATAGTAAAAATTCGGGGGTTGACCGAATTTAGGATTTATTATTATGTTCATCGTTTTTCCGGAAAATGTATAGGGTCGATTTCATGTATAGAATCGATACCGGAATTGTAGTTTAGATTATTGTAATTTATTTTGCGATTGGATCGACGAATCGAAGACCGCCGGAGAAGACGAGATGACGAGAGGGGGCTAGGGCTTGGATCGATCAATCCCCATGATCGATCCATGAGTATCGATCGATCGCATGGGAGGGCGCCGAACTCGCGCTTCCTGGCGGCGATGTCACCGGCGGTGGTGGCACGCCGGCTGGGTGGTGGCGGCGGTGGTCCTCGGCCGGCGATTGACGGTCCGGTGGGGGTGGCTTGGGGTCTCCCAATCCATGCAACTCCTACCGGAAATTTACTTTCCTATTTTAATTCGGTTTTCTTATTTTGATTATTTCTTTATGGAATATTCATGAATTAGGAAAAGAATTAATTTAGTATTAAATTTATTTTCCTATTTGATTATTCCTACTCATGGGAATATTCATGGATTAGGAATAAAATAAATTTGGAAAGTATAAGAGTCCTAAATTATTTTTATTTCCTTATTTCATTATGGATATCATCTAGAATATTCCAAGTGTATCTTGGATAGATTATTCTAGAGATTTAATGAAGTAGAAAAGGAAAATAAAATAAATAAAAATATTAATAATATTTAATTTTATTTTTGATATATTCAATTGACTTAATTTTCGAATTAAGTAACTTTTGGATTAATTAAAAATAAATAGATTTAAATATTGGACATTAATATTCTCGTCACATGGAGCATTCAAGAAACGAAGACTGAAGACTAGAAGATGCGTACGGAGATGTGATAAAGCCATAATAGTCGGAAAATAATTTTAAAAGTATTATTTTGATTATGTGATAATACTATGTGCTTTATTACATGTATGCATGCTATATGTGTTTATTTTATGCACTAGATAGCGTATCCCTTTATTGTAAAAAGCTAAGTGGGAGAGGGTATGGAAACATACTCATGGTCTCCATTGCTGCTCTCTTAGGTGACTTTTATAAACTTTTGAAGTTTATATAGATAAGTCATTGGAGGAGAGTTCTTGTAATTCCTCTTACGAGAAACATTGATTAAGTTTATCAAACAATGCCTAATTTGTCTTTCCAAAGCTGATTTCAAGTCGACTCATTCTCACCCCGGGGAGTGGAATGGAGCCAGAGCCACTTGGTCATGTAGAGGACACAAATTAGAGACCTTCGTACCATTCTTTGATAGATGGATCGATTGTCTGCTCGACTCCCTCATTATGAGAGATAGGGTTGTTCGCATGGTGAATCACTGGTTAGAAACTTCGAGTTTCACTTATGATTCTCCGCGTCTTGATTTACAAGATTGAATGGATCAAGTAATTGGATTTCAATTATATAAATCTTTTGGTATAGTAAACGTCCACACGAACGTGGCTTGCTGTACTGAATGGGATTTTAGAATAATTGATGTAGACAGTTATAGGGAATTGTGAAGGGTTGCGAGTTGTCGTAAACGTCCACACGAACGTGGCTTGCGGTGACGTAACAATTCTAAACGATTCACCTTAGTACTGAGTAATGGTTTACACTTAGATACGCGTTATAGTATTCCTCCCAACGAGGTTACGCTGTAAATGATGTATGACCGAAGCAAATCTAATTGCTAAATCATTTGGGTGGGTAAACGTCCAAACGAACGTGGCTTGCCTTACCTGATGGGATTTTAGATGTAATTAGTGATTTAATGATATTATTTGAGGGAGATAATATCGGTATTAAATTGTTTGTTTCTTTTATGTGCTTATAGGTTAAGAATGACTGTGACCCCACTTTGTGATATACTTAAGGATGAAAACTCACCGGTTCCATATAGTAGTGATTGGGAACGAAATCTGGACATTGTTCAGACTGTTGAGCTTTCCGAATCCACTGTTGTCCCGACTGATGAGGACATTAAGAATGACCTCAGGATGATGTTGAGACATAGCGTGGAAGCCGGACAAGAGGTGATTAACATACTCGCAGAATCCTCTCTCAATGAGTCCCTTAAAAAGGATTCGGCGAAAGCGGAGTTTGTGCGTAAGTTAAGAGAATCACAAGCTTTTGTGGCAAGGCTAGAGGAAAAGCGTGCAAAGAAACCCAGTGGTTTAAAACCACGGATTGGGAGAGGCAAGCCTTTGGGCAGATGCTTTCGATGCAAGCAGTTTGGACACTGGAGGTCTGATTGTCCTCTCATCAAAGGTACGAAATTTTCCTTAGTCACTGAAACATTGTCAGCGGTGATATCTACCAGCACCTGGTGTGTAGATACGGGCGCCACTGACCATGTCTGCAATTCATTGCAGGGGTTACAGGAAACCCGGAGACTTAGAGAGGGAGAGATCGTGGTCTACATGGGCAATGCCGCGAAGGTGGCGGCTGTTGCAGTGGGAGACGCTCACTTACGCTTTAGTAGTGATAGGGTTTTAGTTTTACAAAATTGTCTTTATGTACCGAATTTTAGAAAGAATTTGATTTCAGTTTCTAAGTTAATTCTGAATGGATATTCTGTTTCTTTTGATCACTCTGTGGTCATAAGAAGAAATAGTGAGATTGTCTGTTCTGGTACATTGGTAGACGATTTGTATATTCTAAATCCTGAGTCTAACACGATGCAACTAACCGAGAGTAATAACACATCTACGAACACCAATAAGAGAAAGGAACCTTCTAAAATGAATCAATTATACTTGTGGCATCTAAGGCTAGGTCATATTAATTCGAATAGAATTCAAAGGTTGAAAGCTGATGGTCTCATTAGCGGCATAGAAGGAGAGGACCTTCCAACCTGCGAATCCTGTTTGGAGGGTAAAATGACCAAGCGTTCTTTTTCTGGTAAAGGACGTAGAGCTGAACAAGTATTGGATTTGATTCACTCTGATGTATGCGGACCTATGTCTACTCAGGCAAGGAGAGGGTACGAGTACTTCATCACTTTTACTGATGATTACTCAAGGTATGGATTTATATACTTGATGCGCCGCAAGAGCGAATCCTTTGACAAGTTCAAAGAGTTCAAGGCTTTTGTGGAGAACCTTCAAAGTAAATCCATTAAATGCCTGCGATCTGATCGCGGAGGCGAGTACCTGTCTGGAGAATTCAAGGCATACTTGGCAGAGAATGAGATTGATTCCCAGATGACATCACCATATACTCCCCAGCAGAATGGTGTGTCGGAAAGAAGGAATAGGACTCTTATGGAGATGGTGCGTTCAATGATGAGTTACTCGGACTTACCTACTATGTTCTGGGGACATGCCTTGGAAACAGCGGCGTACATTCTCAACATGGTTCCAACAAAAACGGTACCCACAACACCCATGGAAAGGTGGAGCGGGCGCAAGCCTAGCCTCAGGCACCTTCGGATCTGGGGATGTCCAGCACATGTGTTGCGACAAGGGGCCGATAAGTTAGAACCTAGATCAGAATTACGGCTGTTTGTAGGATACCCGAAAGGAACTAAAGGTGGCATGTTCTATAGTCCTACGGACCAGAAGATCGTTATAAGTACTAACGCTCGGTTCTTAGAGGAAGACTATGTCATGGACCACAAGCCCAAAAGTGACATAATACTTGATGAGTTGAGAGGTAACAAAGAAGACTTAGATACAGCCGAACCGAGTGTAGATACACCACTAGAACCTGCACCTAATACTGTCATTGTTGATACACCGGAACGCCGTCGTAGTGGGAGGGTTGTCAAACAACCGGACAGATGGATTGGACTGGGTGAGTCTTCGGACTCGGCACCCGGAGTTCATGAAGTCGATCCCTGGACCTATGATGAGGCGGTACAAGATATAGATGCGCCTTCTTGGAAGAAAGCGATGAAATCCGAAATAGAATCTATGGATTCTAATAAAGTCTGGGATCTTGTAGAACCACCAAGCGGCGTAAAGCCAATTGGGTGTAAATGGGTCTACAAGAGAAAGAGAGGATCTGATGGAAAGGTTGAAACCTTTAAAGCTCGGCTTGTTGCGAAAGGATATACTCAGAAAGAGGGAATCGATTATGAGGAGACCTTCTCGCCGATAGCCAAGATAAAGTCGATCCGGATTCTCTTATCCATAGCAGCTCATATGGATTATGAGGTGTGGCAAATGGATGTCAAGACAGCTTTCCTTAATGGAAGTCTTGACGAGACGATTTATATGAAACAACCAGAAGGATTCATTGCTAAGGGGCGAGATCATCTAGTGTGCAAGCTTAATCGATCCATTTATGGATTGAAACAAGCCTCGAGAACGTGGAACCTGCGGTTTGATGAAGTAGTCCAATCTTTTGGATTCATTCAAAGCATGGACGAATCGTGTGTGTATTGGAAACGTGATGGAAAGAAGGTGGTGTTCCTCGTGCTTTATGTAGACAACATACTTCTCATTGGCAACAGTGTAAAGATGTTATCAGACATAAAGGGATGGTTGTCTAGACAATTCGATATGAAAGATTTGGGAGAAGTTGGACATGTTCTAGGGATCAAAGTTATAAGGGATCGCCGGAATAGAACATTGTGTCTTTCCCAGCAATCTTACATAGACACGATTCTGGCTCGTTTTAACATGCAAGATTCCAAGAAGGGTGATCTACCCTTCAGTAAAGGAACTTATCTTTCTAAGGAAATGTGTCCTCGGACACAGAAGGAGAAAGATGAAATGAAAGCGGTTCCCTACGCTTCGGCTGTGGGAAGCTTAATGTATGCAATGTTATGCACGAGGCCTGATATCTGTTATGCAGTTGGCATAGTAGCGAGATATCAGAGTAACCCTGGAAAGGCTCATTGGACTGCCGTAAAGAGCATTTTCAAGTATTTGCGAAATACTAAGGATTATGTTCTGAGATACGGAGCAGACAATCTGATTCCTTTGGGTTACACAGATTCGGATTTCCAAGCTGATAAGGACCGGCGTAAGTCGACATCAGGCTATGTGTACACTTTGGGAGGTGGAGCCGTATCATGGAAGAGTGTTAAGCAAAAGTGCATTTCGGACTCTACCATGGAAGCTGAATATGTTGCAGCCTCAGAGGCAGCGAAAGAATCAGTGTGGTTCCTTAATTTCCTCCAGGACTTAGATGTGATTCCGAGTTTGCCCAAGGCTATGACAATTTATTGTGACAATAGCGGTGCAGTGGCAAACAGTAAGGAACCACGGTCCCATAGTGCTACGAAACACATAGAGCGCAAGTACCACCTGATTCGAGACATCGTCAAGAGGGGCGATGCGATAGTCACCAAGATAGCTTCGGAGGACAACCTAGCGGACCCTTTCACCAAGATACTTCCTAAGGAAGTATATTACAAGCACTTGGAGGGTTTGGGAGTCAGAAGTTTGGAGGATAAGACTAGACCTTAGTATAAGTGGGAGATTGATGGAGTAGTATACTTAATGTCTAGATTTGAGTATTCTGAACTCTATGTGCACTTTCATTTACCTATTTATAATGAACATTCATTTGCTTTTAATTATTGTTAATTAAATATATGCAAATTATAGTCCTGGATTTCATACGTTGTAGTTAGTATGGTGTGCATGGGCACACAGAACATCATACTATCGGTTACTCGTATTTAATCGAACAGTTGCTCACGACCTAGATGGACACGGACCAATCCATCGGTATAGTCGTTGTGTGAGAGAGAAAATAATTTATCTTAATTATTTTATCACACTTGTACACTTGGTGTATTGAGCGGATCGCTTGAGACTTATCAATTAGGATTGCTCTGTGATAATTGATTTAAGTCTCGGAGTATTTTATTCTTAATCCCTGAAACAATTGCGGGTGTGTATATTTAATATAAGTGACTTTGATTTTCCAAAGGAATTAACCGATTTAATTATTGGGTTAATTACCGGTTAAGTTGGGTCACTATATTTTATATATGGCATGCCGTGAATTCTTGAAGGGACAGTGTATCCCGGAAGGGTTGATAATATCCCCGAGATGAGCTCATAAGGATTTATTATGTAAACCTCGCGAATGGATTTGTTCCCGCATAATAAATAAGGTTGAGTGGTACTATTCTCGGATATAAGAGAAAGGGCCGGCCCTGGGCATAGGCCCAGGGTGCAACCGCCTAGGGCCCCCATTTTTTAGAGGCCCATTCTTAAAAAAAAAAGTATATATATATACATATATTAAGAAGAATATAGAGTGTCGTATGATACTTCACTTTTAATTTTAACCGTTGATTTTAATCTAAAATATGAATCATTGGATGTAATTAAAGAGCACTTTATTAATGTGTGGATATAAGTAGAGTTTAGACTGTTTCTTTTATTTTCATCTTTTGTTTTTAGTTTAGATTTAACGCAATTATAATTGAAAATTTTAATTAACTTAATTTTATTTTTACATTTTTTCTTTAATATTTTTTTAGATGATTTTCTATTATATTAATTACAATATTATAAAATTTTAATAAGTTAAAAAATTAATTTATTGCATTTTACATAATAAATAAATAAAATTATATATAAATATAAATGTGATAAAGTAATATATAATATGATTTTTTTTTTTTTACAAATTTGTTATTTTATTTTTATTGTATTTTTTTAAAATTCCACATTTAAATTTCAAGTAGATAATTTTATTTTATTAAAGAGGTCACCACTTATATTAACAGGTGACAGGTCAACTTAATTGAGAGTAGTAATCGTATGCATTAAGTGCATTTTTTATAATTAATGTCTCAATTTTTTATAGGTTAAAAAATATAGGTATTGTACCTTTAAAATAGTAAAATTATTTTACATTTATAACAACAAAAATATTAAAAAATTCAATCTAATTTATTTATTTTTTAACAAAAATCTTTTAAGAAATCTCGAATTTTATTTAGTAAAAAAGAAAATTCTCATTTACATTAATTATTTTTGTTATATTATACGTAGTAATTTAAAAAAAATAGAGCACTGTTATTGAACAAAAATTGAGAATTAATTATTGAATTTTTGATTTTTTTTCTATGATTTTAAAATTTTGATAGCTTTTATTAATATGCAAGAAAAAATTTAGATAAATAATATTTTTATTATTTAATATGAGGCCCATTTATAATATATTGCCTAAGGCCCCCGTAAACTCAGGAACGAGCTTGATAAGAGATGAATAAATTTATTAAGCAATAAATAAATTTTATTCATGGATATTTAAATCTTAAATACACGGGATAAATAATACTAACCGGAGAAATATTATTTGATATAATATGGATAAATATTGGGAGTGCAATTTTATTTATATAGTGGAAAATAAATAAAATTAATATTATAAGGATTAATGGATTTGGGTTGGACCCAATTTAATCTTCAATATTAGGAGCCTAATATTTCATCTCCTTTTGATCCCCTACGTAGCCTATAAAAGCACTACATGGTCTTCACAATTCATAAACCTAAGATACGCCAATCATAAAGTCTTGAAGAGTGAAGGAGATACATAGGAGTTCGATAGATCGTCGCCCACCCGACGTTCGAACGGAGTGCAAGGAATACGTGGGAAGATTCAAAGGTCATCTTGATTTCGTTTCTCCGAACAACGAATCGAAGGTATAATATCTAAACACCCTTGATATTATTTGATTTGATTTATCGAGAATACCGTAGGACGAAGATCCGAGGTACGAAACCATGAACGGGGGACGATCGCGTGGTGGTGGCGAAGCCACCGGACCACGGACGATCGCCCGGGCTAGGGTTTCGCACGGGCGTGGAGGGCGAACCCTCGGCTGGGCCGAGGGTGTGCGATCGATCACATGGATCGATCGCTTGGCACGGGCTGGTGCCGTGCCCAACCCCGCCGTGAAGGCGGGGCCCTCCTGGCGGCGGCGAGTCGCCGGACTCGCTGCGGGGGCTGCTGGGCAGCCCCACCCCGATCGATCGCCGGCGTGCGATCGATTCCTTCGATCGCGTGAACCCCGGCTCGCGGGGGTTCGGCTGGGGGCGGGCTGCGTGCCTTCGGGCACGTGGTCTCCAAAGGCCGGACTCCGGCGGATGATTCGACGTTCATGTGATCTCCGGCGAAGGGTTCGTTCGGGTTATTGGTTTCCGCAAATTTAAATAACCCGGGATATCGAATTCCAACAGTTTCTTCCCTGCAGTAAACAAACCCTCAGACACTGACTGGTGAGTATCCTTCTTTGATGACTCCTTCTTATGCAGCTCCTTTGTTCTCAAGGCTATTTGAACCTCATCCAGTGTCAGAGCATGTTCCCTTCCATAAATCATGGCATCTATGAACTGATCAAAGGAAGAAGGCAGAGAACTCAACAGCAAGAGAGCTTGATCTTCATCATCTAGCTTCTTATCTATGTTCTCTAAATCATCAAGAATTTTCACAAACTCATCCATCTGGTCCAACACTGGTTTGTCACTAAGCATTTTAAATGAGTAGAGCTTTTGTTTCATGTACAATCTGTTAGCTAGGGATTTTGTCATATATAGAGATTCAAGCTTCTTCCATAAACCATAGGCAGTAGCCTCTCTACATACCTCCCTCAATACCTTATCACCAAGACTCAAGATAATCACACTGTGTGCCTTCATGGAGATTTCTTCAAAATCCTCCTCTGAACCAGCCACAGAACTTGAATCTACAGGTGACTTCTCCTTCCTCCTAGCCTCAGCTTCTGGATCTGGTGGTGAAAGTGCAGAAATCAACCCCTGTTGAACAAGCACAGCCCTCACCTTGATCCTCCATAAACTGAAATCATTTTTCCCAGTGAATTTCTCCACCTCGAATTTGGCGGATCCAGTCTTCATCTTCAGTGATTCACCTTCCCACAAACGGCGCCAATTGTTGAGGAAAATTCGGCCAAGACAACAGAAACAAACGCGAGCTCTGTTGACACTGAATCCCTCACAATAACACTGAACAACGCAAATAACACTGAACAATGCAGTTTAACACTGAACCACTGAACTGAACACTAAAATCACACACACGTCGATTATCACTCAAACTCACGGCGCATAAAGTTTGTATATGGATAATCGAACACAAACACGAAGAGAAACAATCACACAACAAACGATTTTACGTGCTTCGATCACCGGAAAGGTAATATACATGCACGGTGGAGGGGAGGGGTGTTCTGGTATTATATGAAGCTCAAAAACAATTGTACAAATCTCTCTCTAGCTCAATGCTTGCATATCAATCACAAACACGAGTGATTATATGCTAAAACTGAAAATGCACAAAATCGATGAACTCATCCTAGCCATCGAGCCATAACAACCTCGCAAATCTCAACCGTGCGATGATGCGTAGCAATTCCGTGTGCGTTTTCTAGATGAGCTGGCAAGGATCACGTAGCTTCAAGAATCATCCATTTTGGTGAAGAATCCGCTGAGAAATCGATCGACCTAGACCATGCACCCGCTGCCCAAATCAGCATAAAAACGACGCCGTTTTGTTCTTCCGCGAAATTCAAATATGGGCAAAATTACCAATTTGCTCTTGAAGCGCATTTTGTCGATTTTGCGTCCGGAGATGATTTTTCGTGTACATTTCAACAATTTGCAAGCTTGTATGAAACCTTTCAACTAGCTTCAATATATTTTCATTAATTTTATCGACGAGTATTAAACTTGATCTACTACGAGTTAGATGCAATTTGAAAGGTTTCATACAATTTTGGAACGTATCTCACCACTAATTTAGAGTGATTGAGGACGTTTCTTGGACGGACAATGTAATTTTATTGGATGTTTTTATTAAAAAATATATTCGACTTATTATATAAATGTTTGATCAACTTTTCTACCAGTTCGCAATATTAGATCGATGATGCGACTTCTAACAGTTTCTTTAAGATCCATATAATTACTCTAATCAGTTCGAGCTTTAAGATAATGCGACTATAACAACTTTTTTAAGATCCATATATAGCTCTTTTTGGACAAATGACCCGTAATATATCGCAAATATATTATAGTTCGTGTTATCAGCGAGTTTTTTTATGCGTGAATGTGAGGCGCCCTCTAGTTTAACAATGATGTAACAGCAAGTGTAAAATACAAATAAATGTTCAAAACGGATTAGGACTGTTGGATTATATTGTGTTGGCCCGTTATCCTTAAGTCAGTAGCAGCCGGCCCAGGTGAGGTGTCGGCCCATTTGTGACTCTAGCCCATTTGGCCCTTTTGCATTCCTTTTGTCTTCAGCCCAGCCCACTTATATGTTTTCAGAAAACATTAAGTGTTTGACTCCTCCTGACCGTCAGATCCTAGGGTTGATGTGTGAGATGCAATCCTGGCCGTCCCCTGGCTATGATATAATGAACCTAGCCCTCAGCCTTTACTCACTTCGCCCCTGCACAAACCCTACTGAGAGTGTGTGCGATTTACACATAGTGTGTGTGCGATTTCCTTCTCCGTTCACCGGCGCCGTAACTTCCCCCCGGATCTCGGTGATCTCCTTGTGAGCTCGTAGGCCAGAGAACCACGGTGAAGTTTCGGGCGGCGCGTGATTTACCTCTCTGTGAGGCGGAGTCGACGGTGAGCTTGAGTGCTCCCTGTTCCGGCGAGGCTACTGTGACATCTTTGCCGTTACCACTACCACCAGTCACGCTACGATGATAGATCTACAGTCCTGAGCCGAAAATCTCTTCGATCTCTATCTCTGTTTTCAGATCTATACTTATATATATATATTCTGTCTTTTCTGGCCGCTGCATGTGCCTTTAGGGTTTATCCAAGTCCATCACCTGTTATACGGACCAGATCCTTCAAGATCTGTTGACCGTTGTGCGGTGGAATTTTGAGATAGCCTAAAGGCTGATTACAGATCTGACTTTGTTCTTGTTTGCGTGTTTACAGGTGCCTCGAAGCGACGACCGCCGGCGAAGAGACTCAACAGTGGTATCAGAGCTCTCAACGACGGCGGCTATCAGCAACCAGACCAGATCCGTTACCTAGGGTTCCAGATCTGCCACCTGGAGGGTTGAAGTTGCTCGGCACTGCTTGGTAGGAGACCCAGGTCGCAAACCCGAATTAGGTGCCCCCAGCCATTGTAAATCCGGGATTGATCACCCCCTTGGCTGTAAGGTTGGTACCCGGGTTGCCTGTGAAACGCTAAACGTGAACTGCTACAAGGGGTCCCTTGCGAATAACCCTGCAAGGTAAGTGATTGGCTTGAACCCCCTCTTTCTGTGATGGTCAGCCCGCCTGGAGGCACTACGTGATGGTGTGGCCCGCCTGGTGGTCGTGTGTGGTGATTTGAGTTTGAAAAAAAAAAAAAAATTGATTTCAAAACCCTTGTTCAAAAGTATTTTCTGGAAAACTTGGTTTACTGATTTTGTTCTGTGATAAACCCTAATTTTGTGAAAATACCATGAACAATCTGCCTACTTGATTCTGTGATATCCACTGGTTTGGTACTTGTGTGTTTGAACCCTCTGTGACCTGCTTCTGTGTGTTAGGTTTAGGGTTTATTCTGTGATACCAGAAACCTATAGTAACTTAACCTATTTGGAGAGGTGAGTGCCTGTGTAGAGTCCAAAGTGGTGGCCCCCGGCACACCAAACTTCCCTTGCTACACTTCCTTGAGGGGTGTGAGTATATTGTGAAGGCTGGGGTATCCATTTGTCTGAGGACAATACCTGCTCATCATAGGCTCTGAGTTACTCAATAGGGAGTAGGGCGTTTAGGACTCTCCTTCTCACTTTGGTGAGAATTTAGAAGTGTGTGTGTGTTGTGCTCACTATCTTCTGTCAAAATTGCTTTTGTGTGATTCTGTGACTGCTTGAACTTTCTATTTTTTACCTTTGTTTTCAAAACTGAGTCATCAAAATCTATTTTCAAAAATGTCTGGTTTTAACTTGGCACCATTTGATGGAAAAGGAGATTTTGCTATTTGGAAACAAAAGATGAAAGGGATTTTGATCGAACAAAAGGTTTACAAAGCTATTAGTGGAGGTTACTCTCCTGATGACTCTGATGAAGTAAAGTTTGAAACAAATGAACTTGCCCATTCTGCTATAATTCTGTGTCTATCTGAATCTGTTTTGAGGAAAGTAGGTGAACTTGAATCTGCCAAAGAATTGTGGGAAAAATTGCATGAACTTTATACTGAAACTTCACTGAACAGCAAACTTTTCTTACTGGAAAAATTTTTTAGATTCAAACTGGATATGAGTAAAGATATATCTGATAACATTGATGCTATTACAAAACTTATTCAAGATATCAAACTGACTGGTGATAGACACATTGATGATTATACCCCTATTGTGTTGTTGAATGCTATACCTGATTCCTATTCTGATGTGAAATCTGCTATTAAGTATGGTAGGGACTCTGTGACTCTAGAAACTGTGATTAATGGGCTTAAAAGCAAAGAATTAGACTTAAGGTCTAATAGAGGCCATAGGGTTTCTGAAGTTAATCAAGTTAGAGGGAGGTCTAAGTCCAGGAATTATGGTAGCCAAAACCAAAAAGGTAATGGCAATCAACACAATGATAAGAAAAAGGGGAGGGGTAAGTCTAGGTCTAAGTCTAGACCCAAGGGTAAGAAGTGCTTTAACTGTGGTGAGCTGGGACACTTCATAAAGGACTGTCCCAAGCCCAAAAAGGTCAATGGTGACCATGCCAACCTTGCTGCTGAAAATGATCATGCTGGTGTTGTTTACATGATTTCTGAGAATACTGTGATTCCTGATATAAATGCTGCCTTGCCTGCTTTTCTTGATGAAAATAAGTGGCTTGTTGATTCTGGTTGCACTTATCACATGACTCCATACTTGCATCTGTTTTCTACTTATAAGAAAATGCATAACTCATCTGTTTCTATGGCTAATGATAAAAGATGCATGGTAGAGGGAATAGGTGATATCTGTGTAAAATTTGATTCTGGCTATTTGTACACTCTTAGGAATGTTAGACATGTGCCTGATCTTTGCCAAAATTTGATATCATGTGCTGCATTGGAATCTGATGGTATTTCTGGGAAATGGGGGAATGGGTGCATGACTATTGTGAAGGGCTCTATGATTATGTGCAAAGCTGCTAAGTGTAACAACTTGTATATCTGCAATGCATCTCCATATTTGAAAGAATCTGCCCATGTTGTTCATGATAGTGCCTCTGAGCTTTGGCATAAGAGGTTAGGACATATAAGTAAGAAGGGCATGGAATTGTTGAAATCTGATGGTTATTTTGGTAACTCTAAAATGTCTTGCATGAACTTCTGTGAAACTTGTGTGTTAGGGAAGCAAACTAGGGTTAGTTTTCCTGTGAATCCCACCCCCAATGTGCCTACTACTTCTGCTGTGCTTGAATATATCCATGCTGATTGTTGGGGTCCATCCCCTGAACCTACCCAAGGTGGTAATAGATACTTCTTATCTGTAATTGATGATTTTTCCAGAAAAGTGTGGGTTTTCTTGATGAAAAACAAATCTGAGGTTTTCCAAAAGTTCAGTGATTTTAAAAACTTAATTGAAAATCAAACTGGTCAAAAGATTAAAGTTTTAAGAACTGATAATGGCCTAGAGTTTTGTAATACTGAAATGGATAATCTGTGTGCCCAATCTGGTATTAAGAGACATAGGACAGTTCCTTATACCCCCCAGCAAAATGGAGTTGCTGAAAGGATGAATAGGACCCTTCTAGAGAAGGTTAGATGTTTGTTGACATCTTCAGGCCTTAGCAAAAGGTTCTGGGGTGAAGCTGTCTTAACTGCTGCTTATTTGATTAATAGGTCACCTAGTGTGCCCTTAAAAGGAAAGTGTCCTGAGTCTGTCTTTTCTGGAAAATCTGTGAGTTTGAATAACTTGAGAGTATTTGGCTGTTCTGCTTTTGTGCATCATTCTACAAACAAACTTGAACCTAGGTCTAGAAAGTGTGTCTTTCTTGGATATCCTGAGGGGACCAAGGGCTACAGGCTGTGGCTCAGAAGTGAACCTGGTTTTAGGACCATAGTTAGCAGAGATGTGATTTTTAATGAATCTGAAATGCCATGTTTGAATGCTAGAAACCCTAAGGTTGGTGATACCTCTGGTGAGGTGGAGTCTACTCCCTCTGTAGGTCCTTTAGGTGTGCATTCTGATAACTTGCCTGCCTCTGATACTTCTGAATTGCCTGCTGATATGCCTGCTGATTTGCCTGCTGTTGATGTGAATGAAAATGCTGATAATGCTCCTGCTGTTAATCCAAACTTGAACCCTGAAAATCCAAATTTGAATCCTGTGAATCCAAATTCTGTGAACTTGCCTGCAAATAATAATCCCCCTATGCATGCTGAATATGATCATGATGAAACTGTTGTTGATGTGAATCCTAATCTGACTAGTTATCAATTGACTAGGGATAGGGCTAGAAGGAATCCTAGGCTGCCTGCTAGATTTGATGATTTCCAACTTGGTAACTTTGTGTTTAACATGCATGATTTGATTGAGAACTGTGAACCTAAAACTTATACTGAAGCCATGAAATCTGAACATTCTGAAAAATGGCTAAGTGCCATGAAAGAAGAAATGAACTCACTTTTGAAAAATGAAACTTGGACTTTGGTCCCTAAACCCCCTAAATGCTCTGTGGTAGACTGTAAGTGGTTATACAAAGTCAAGCATGAGGGTAGTGAGGTCAGATTTAAGGCTAGGTTAGTTGCTAAGGGGTTCTCTCAAAGGGAAGGGGTTGATTATACTGAAATATTTGCTCCTGTTGTTAAGTTCACTACTGTCAGAATTATGCTTGCATTGTGTGCTCAGTTTGACTGGGAAATGAAACAGATGGATGTTAAAACTGCATTCTTGCATGGTGAATTAGATGAAAAGATTTTTATGAAACAGCCTGAGGGGTTTATTGTGGATAATAAATCTGAACATGTTTGTTTGCTGAAAAAGTCTTTGTATGGTTTAAAACAGTCCCCCAGGCAATGGAATAAAAAGTTTGATGAATTTATGCTTTCTTTAAAGTTCAGTAGGAGTTCATATGATCCCTGTCTGTACTATACTTGTGATTCCAAAGTGCCTGTCTATCTTGTTCTGTATGTTGATGATATGCTGATTTTTAGCCCCTGTTTGAAGTCTATTGAATCTGTCCAGAAACAATTATGCTCTAAATTTGAGATGAAAGACTTAGGTGATGCTAGAAAAATCCTTGGCATGAACATTGATAGGAATAGAGCTGACTGTACCATTCATCTTCACCAATCTGCCTATGTGGACAAACTGCTTGATAGGTTTAACATGTCTAAATGCAAATCTGTTTCTGTGCCTCTTGCTGGTCATTTTGTTTTGTCAAAAGATCAATGTCCCAAAACTGATGCTGAATATGAAGCTATGAATTCTGTGCCCTATGCTTGTGCTGTAGGATCTGTTATGTATCTCATGGTTAGCACTAGACCTGATATTGCATATGCTGTTAGTTGCTTGAGTAGATACATGTCTAATCCTGGTCAGCCTCATTGGGAGGCCATGAAATGGTTGCTTAGGTATCTTGCTGGTACTAAGAATTATGGCCTGAAATTTATGAAGTGTAAACCTGGTGTTGTGTTGAGTGGATTTGTTGATGCCAATTATGCAAACTGTAGAGACTCTAGAAAATCTTCAACTTCCTATGTGTTCACTGTTTGTAATTCATGTGTTAGCTGGAAATCCCAACTGCAAAATGTAGTTGCTTTGTCTACAACTGAATCTGAGTACATTGCTATTACTGATGCTTTTAAAGAAGCCATTTGGTTGAAAGGATTGCTAACTGAGTTGAATTTGTTGAATGATTCTGTTGTGGTGTTCTCTGATAGTCAATCTGGTATTCAATTGTGCAAAAACCCTGTGTTCCATGATAGGACCAAACATATTGATGTTAGGTATCATTTTATCAGAGATCATGTTGAAAAGGGTGACATTTTGCTTGATAAGATATCCACTCACCTCAACCCCTCTGATATGGGGACTAAGCCTCTGCCACTGGAGAAATTCCAGTTCTGTTTGAAGTTCTTGAACTTCACTCCCCTGGGCTGATGCTGTGCCAGTGTACCCTCTGGGGTGCTGCTGTTGTGTGGCCAGCCCAGGAGGTGTTTTTTACTTGTTACTATGGGTGTAGCAAGTGTTTTTCTATATAGAGAAAAACAGCCTTAAAGCCCACGCTTTTCCACTCCCCCTGAGTCAGTGGTGTTTCAGAAGAAACAGTTTTTGTAGCTCTCACCCTTTTGGGGTGTTAGCTGTCACTTAAGTGTGACGGTTGCTCAGGGCAACCACCCCTTCTGTTTAGGCAGTAGGGAAAGTCCCCGTTGCTCCAGCAGCGGGGCTAGGCTATGATGAGACTGTACTCGTATTCAACGCGTGTGTTTGATTGTGTTCTTAGTAGCTGATGATGTGACTGTGTGGTGGTGGCCAACAAGGTGGAGAATGTTGGATTATATTGTGTTGGCCCGTTATCCTTAAGTCAGTAGCAGCCGGCCCAGGTGAGGTGTCGGCCCATTTGTGACTCTAGCCCATTTGGCCCTTTTGCATTCCTTTTGTCTTCAGCCTAGCCCACTTATATGTTTTCAGAAAACATTAAGTGTTTGACTCCTCCTGACCGTCAGATCCTAGGGTTGATGTGTGAGATGCAATCCTGGCCGTCCCCTGGCTATGATATAATGAACCTAGCCCTCAGCCTTTACTCACTTCGCCCCTGCACAAACCCTACTGAGAGTGTGTGCGATTTACACATAGTGTGTGTGCGATTTCCTTCTCCGTTCACCGGCGCCGTAACTTCCCCCCGGATCTCGGTGATCTCCTTGTGAGCTCGTAGGCCAGAGAACCACGGTGAAGTTTCGGGCGGCGCGTGATTTACCTCTCTGTGAGGCGGAGTCGACGGTGAGCTTGAGTGCTCCCTGTTCCGGCGAGGCTACTGTGACATCTTTGCCGTTACCACTACCACCAGTCACGCTACGATGATAGATCTACAGTCCTGAGCCGAAAATCTCTTCGATCTCTATCTCTGTTTTCAGATCTATACTTATATATATATATTCTGTCTTTTCTGGCCGCTGCATGTGCCTTTAGGGTTTATCCAAGTCCATCACCTGTTATACGGACCAGATCCTTCAAGATCTGTTAACCGTTGTGCGGTGGAATTTTGAGATAGCCTAAAGGCTGATTACAGATCTGACTTTGTTCTTGTTTGCGTGTTTACAGGTGCCTCGAAGCGACGACCGCCGGCGAAGAGACTCAACAAGGACTTCTCGGAAGGATGAGATGGTGTTAAACACTTGTTTTATTTTAATTTGAAGATAACAACGTCATAACGCACTTGATTATACCCGAGTTTTCGCTCACAGACCTTGTTATTTAAATGAGATGCCCGTCCAAATCATGCCTGAAGATGCTTGGGTAGATGCTGGAGGAACAAACTAAAGTACCCCCAAGTACAGTATGAGGTAATAATAGAAAGATAGAGAGCATATCCTCACATGCTCTCAATGAATTTTTATATACTTTTAATTTCATTCTGGTATCTGCTCACATGCTCTAAATCATTATATGTTCAGCATTGTACAATTTTCTTTTCTTCACTTCCAAAAGTCCACATCTCATGTATTCATTAATTCGTTCATTCATTCATTCACCGCCCATGATTCAATACTCCGTCATATTAAAAGGTTGAAGAATATTAATTCAATCAATTAAATATCGATGAATAGGTTGAAATATCCACCTCAAGTTACAACTCCCAGAATGGTGTTAATTTATAATATATATTATATTGAATTCTGGAGCAGATCGACAAGGATCTCTCGTAGATGTTTGTCACGAAAACAAGTTTACAAAAACTTTTTTTTTTTTTTAAGTAAAATCAATGTTACTAGCTGAATTTATTCCGTTAAAATGATGTTTGACTTATTCAGGTGTTATTTTTTAAACTTCTCATAATAAAATGGGACAAAACCTAATTTCTCTATAGTTGTCTTGCTGCAAAAATTATTATGTACGTATTTCTTTTAATATTTCGTAAGAGTTATATTTAATTTACTATTATACAAATAATTAAAATCACACAAAATCACCTTATACAATAAAATACATTATTTTTGTAGTCACCCTTTTACAAGAGAAAAGATATTTATTTATTTTTCTGAAAGATAAGAAATTAACATTGATTTCTAATAACAATATTCATACTGTAGTATAAAAAAAAGGCAAACAAAACAAAAATGACTTCAAATCGAATAACCAAATTTGAATTAAAAAAAAATAGAAAAAAGAAAAATTACACTAATCACACCTTGTCAAGTCAAACTGTCCATTTGAGGATCTTGACTCTCGGATCGACCTCGCACTTCACGTTCGAGGTACTCGCCAACGTCGTCGTTTTACCGCTGGAAATTGGGATACTAATTCCGTCGCAGATAACCCTAATTGCGATCCTATTCGATTTAAATTTCCCGGCCTTCACCTTCACTTTCGTGTCCAGCTGAATCTTCACCGGCAGATTCCTGCTCTTCAAGCTCGATTTCAACGCCGACACGTCGGTGCCGGCGGGAATCGGATTTTCGGATCTCGAAATCGCGCTTCTCAGCGTCGTCACGTTTTTCCTGCCGTGAACGAAAGCCGGGAAAGTACCGTCGCCGATGTCGACGCCGCCGGAGAGAATCTTCACGGTTATCTGGTCGTAGTAGAAGTCGATCCTCTTGTTCGGATTTCTCGCGGTGAGCGAGAAGTTGAATGTGGCGTTCAGAGACGTGTCGGTGAGGTTGAATCTGGACAGCTGGAGCGAGTTGACCGCGAACGACGGGCGGTGCGGGCGGTAGAACACGTAGAACGCCGCGCCGGCGATGGCGGCCAGGAGGAGGACGATGAGTACGGCGGTGGTTATCCAGAGGCAGCACGAGCAGCAGCAGCTGCGGCGGTGGCGCCGCCGTGGAGGCGGATGCGGACGGTAGGGAAGGCGCGTGGGGTTGTAGAACTGCGACTTGTTCGCCGGGAATGAGGGATTAGCGGCGCCGTTGGCCGCCGCGGGGGCTTCGGCGGCTGGCTTGGCAGCTGGGTAAACTCTGTCGCTCATGTTTTCCTGTTTTTGTTTGGTTATTTTAGTGCATGAATATTGTGCTGTGGATCTATGTATATAGAGGTTGTTATAGAGAGAGAAAATGATGAACTTGGAGAGTAAGTTAGAGAGACAGGGTGTTTTAATCACAATTAGTGATTAAATTAGGTTTGTAATCAACGTCGGAGTAGGTGATTTCTGCTAATTAATTTTCTCACCGCTAAATTAAATAAACGTGATTAACACATGTCGATGACGTCACAATCGGTTTCCCCAATCCACGGGATTGCCTAACTCGCGAGTGATTTCCAAACAAAAGAGGATGTTTGCACCTTACCCACTGCATACCCGATTTTGTATGGCTCTCTAAGTTTCGTCATTTGGAGGTTACACGGAATTTAATGTATTCATAATTCATTGTCAAAGATTGTGGTCAGTTCCACCAAATGAATAGTACTGTATTGAGTATTGAGTATGATTTAACTTTTAATTAAACACAATTAAATACTGAGCTGAGTGAGGCTAACACAACCCCAGTTGTTACCTAGCAATTAATTAATATATCTCTTAATTTTGCTTTGAATTTCACTCCACAGTCATTTTTATTGAAAGAGAACGAAGACTTTAAAACAATTGGCTTAACACACCTTTCTATTTTTATCTTCCATTTACTTTTTGCGAAATTATCAAGCAATCATCATGGAGTATAATTCAACAGTGGTGGTGGTCAATGGTCGAATCATTCACAATTGAAACTCAATAACTATTTTGAAATTCTTATTCTTTTTACGGTATCTTACTAACGAACTAATCATTATATATGTGAACTTGATGATCAAGAAACCATCTGATCAGATGAAACCGGCCGTATTCGCTTATATGAACATGATCTTGAAAATTAACTTGATTATGTTCATGATATATAAGTGATCAGTAGTCATAGGTACTGGTTTACTAATAATTAATATCACAGTATGGATTTCGACGCGGTGGATGATACAGAAACAAAGAACACATAACACAGAAGCATAATAATATAGCTACCAAACAATAGGACTAAAAAGAATTACAAATTTTACTTTTTTACTACACACCCAAACACAGCCTTGTTTTAGGAATGAGGATATCATGTGGTAGTTCTCAAACCCCAGCTCCTTTCCCTAATCTCCCCCTCAAAATCTTCACTCCCATGTACCTGCATTTAGTCCATCACACATAAAACAAGTGACTTTCATATAAATAAAACGTTAATAAAAACGTACATACCTTCCCATCATCATGACGGTGGCTTGAGGATTAGTCCCCGGAGACTCCTTAAAAGTCGAGCTATCAACCACACGCATCCTCTCGACTCCAATCACCTTATAATCAGAATCCACCACCTGTCCCACATGGCACCCCCCGTGGTAATGCCAGATCGTGATAACAGTGTCCTTACAGAACTGCTCCAAGGACTCTGTGTCGTTCGTGTGCCTAGGTATAAGGTTCACGTTCGCTTGGACACTCATGTTTATGAGCTTATCCAGAGTGTCCTCATCGAGCTGCGCGTAGCTCCTGAAGTGTTTCGACCTCAACATATATTCCACAGTGCGTATACCTTCGACACATCTCTTTAAGTCTTCCGGATGGCTGAAGTAGTTGAAGGTGACCGAAGGGTTATCGTCCACGTTCGTGTTCACTAGCCTGAGCTCGCCTCTCGACAAGGGGGAGGCGACTTTTTCGAGGATGAACCCTCCTTTGAACAATTCGTGTGGAATGTTTCGTTTTCTTTTACGGTACTCGTGGATGGCCGCGTGAGTTCTCTGCTTAGGAGGGATCGTCGATAGCTGACCTATCTGTTTTAATCAATAACAAAAAAAAAAGGTGATTCTTTGCTTTCATTAAACACGAGCAAGAAAAATATTACTTTTTTGATTTTCTGATCCAAAAGGTGAAGGTAAAAATGTATTTTTAAGTTAAAAAGTAAAGTAATTGGAAAAAGTAGAGGTAAAATAATATTTTAAAGTGAAAAAGTACTCGGCTGAGAAATCCAAAAAAAAAAAAGTGTGCATAAATAGTTGAGACAACGATAGTAACTTTTTTGTTTGTTTTGTAAATTACCTCAGCCGAAGCGATTCCGTGATCACAATGGATGCTATCGGTCGACTGCCCGAAACCGCTGCTGGCTTCGATGTAGACTCCCATCTTGGTGATTCCGACTGTCTGTATAAGGGACTGCACGACGGGCTTCTTGCTCGGAACGAAAATCGTGTTGAGTGGATTGTCGGAAATTTCCTTCCCGACGTGCTCGTTGTCGAGAACAATGGGAATGTCGAACTTCTGAAGCTCTGCCTTTGGTCCGATGCCGCTGAGAAGCAGGAGATGAGGGCTCCCGATCGCACCCGACGTCACTATGATTTCGCTTCCGGTTCTCTTCGAGAGGACTGCTTTGTGAGTCTTCCCGTTTTCGTCCTTGAAGATAACTCCAATCGCCCGTGGCTTTTTCCCTGTAATCGAAAGCAAAAAAAAAAAAAAAGTTGTCTAGTACAATGTCTTGTATTGAGTTTGATCAAATGATTACTCCAAACTTCATGAGGAATTTTTGCAATTATTTTTAAATTGTAGGGTTCATTAGAAAAACTAAACATAAATTAGTATACTATTGAAATATTACAAACACCACCTTCATGTTTTTGTATATCCTTAAATACAGAAAAAAAGGTGCAGTTTTTAAATACAAACAAATATCAAGGGTGCATTTGTAATTTTTCAAAATATTTTTTTTTGGTTAGAGATTGTTTTTGTGTGATTAGCCTGTCTGAATGGTATTTTGTTGTTGTTGTTGTTAATTTCAAAATAAATCAAGGGACATAACCTACCTGTTGTATCGAACTCGATTTTCTGAACCGTAGCATGTACTAAAACGTGGAGCTTTTCGGGATTAGCAGAAGCCAGAAGCTCGGCGGCAGTATGTCGTCGTCCGAACCTATCGAAGATGGTCCCACCGACTTTGGTTCCGTACAAGTGGTCATATGTGAAGCCATTGTTAGGCGAAATCCCGATTTCTATGAGGCTATCTCTCACGGTTTTCTGCCAGGGAATGAGAGTCGGCCTGTGGACGATTTGACGTTCGATCCAAGGGTACGACTCGTTCACAAGCTTAGCGTCCCAACCTACACTCTCCACATAACTGCCAAAGCCACCACAAGCTTTCATCACTAAAACTATACTCATCACTAGTTAGTTTGATTTGTTTTCCCCCTTTTTTGGGGGGATTTGTTAATTAATGAAAAGTACAAGGGGCTGTTTGTAATTTTTGGAAATGAATAAAATAAATTGTGATGGTGGTGGTGTGAACCGTGTGATGACTGATGACTGATGACTGATGAACATTTATTTGTGATTCCTTGTAGGTTGTTGCATAAATATTTATGTCTTTGTTTCTACCCAACCAACCACATGCTAACTTTAAGAAAATCTAAAACCTTTTCAACCCCACAATTTTGAAATTGGGTTATTGCTAAAAAAAATACTTATAATCTAAAATTGGAAAGTTTTATTATGTCCTAATTAATTTGTTAGATATGAATATTACTTTGAAAGTGACAAACAATTGGGATTGGGATTGTGATTTTCTTGATATTAAACATATTTAAAATTTTATATAAACTAATTTAAAAATAAAATAAAATCAAAATTCAATAATTGATGATACCATATGACATCATAATTCTGTGTTTTTACCATTAAAAAACAAAAAATTAGGAGAGAGTTGTACCTCGCGCTTGCCCGGGTGTAAAACCCGGCATTGATGCACGAGCCGCCTCCCAAAACTCTAGCCCTAGAATTGAACACCCCATCGGTGGAGATGAACATCTGCGACGCCGACGTCGCCGATATATCCGCCAGCGTCAGGTGGAAATTCTGCATGAACGACACGTTCGTGTTCGCGAACGGGGTCCCACCTCTCTCCAGCATCAAAACGCTGTAGTTTCGGGACAGTGTCGCCGCGAGCGGGCATCCCGCCGTGCCTCCGCCGACTATTATGTAATCGAAGGCGGCGACGGTAGCCGAGGCCCCGGAGGACGGCGGCGGAGAGAATGCGCTGGCGGGTCCGACGAATGGGTAGCGGTATTGCGCCGGATGGTCATATTGCGTACCTGCATATATATCTGTAAGTCGCAATAGATTTAATTTAATTTTAGATTAAAAAAACAACACAATTTTTTGGGAATTATTTCATGAAAAGTTCAAAAGCCCTGGCTTTAATGTTGATTCTTTTATCTTGCTTTTATTTTTCTTTTCACACAAAAACACACATTAGAAAGTATTCTCATTAAAAGCTCTGTTTTTTTCTTGATTATGTAAAGAAAAAAAAAACAGTATGGGGAAGAATTATAACAATTTTTGATGAAAAAAAGGAATCATAGAGAACTCAGATTCCAAAGAATGTGTTTTTTTTTTGTAGTGAATGTTTGTGTTTCTGTGTGTATATGTGTGTTTAGAGAGAAATGAACCTTGGGAGAGGGTGAGGAGAGTGATGATGCAAACAAGAAAGCTCAAATAAAAAGGTGCACAGTAACCAGCAGCAGAAGCACCACCACCACCACCAACCAGAGCCATCATTGGGAATCAGCCAAGAAAATAAAACACACTACACACACTAGCTCAGTTCAATTTCTCATTGCTCCCTCCTCCAATCACTCTGATCTTGATATATTTTTTTATTTTTTCTTGATGTGGCTTTCTCTGGTTGGCCTTGTTCTCTGTTATCTCTATCTCTATATATACTGTATATCTTACAACACTAAATATCTTCTGCTGCACACACCCACACACACACAGAGAGAGAGAGACTTTACTATACACACTTATTATACACACAAAAAATACACAGAGATCAACATTTATTAATTATTTTTTTGCTAATCATGCATGCAAGCAAAATGTCATTTATAGCCTATGAACAATTATTTTTGTGGTGTGGAATTTTTTCTATGATTTGTTACTTATTTATTGATAATGATGTACATAAGTGTGAAACAATAACAATGGATCAGTCGAGAAGCATCTTTTTTTTTTCTTTTCTTTTATTTACTTTAGTGGTATTACATTTTTTGCAGAAATCACAACTAGGAAAATGGCATTTATGGAGAAATGAATGCAACGGTTGGGTGAGGTAATTACTGCATCCGCACCGTATGGATCTATATGCAATAGCTTTGTGTTTTCTTTGTTTCTTTTTGGGGTTTTGTTTTATACTATATGGACAACTCACAAAAGCCAACCTGCATTTTCTGCTAAGTCTGATATATATTGTTCATAAATGTCTCTTAAGTATACACACACATGCAGAGGTGTTGAATTGGGAGGTGCCCGAACCCGCCAAACCAAAAGGAAAATTATGGCCGGGTTTTCCCCATTGATATTTTCCATGACCCAATTCGACTTAAAACCATGAAAAATAGAAATAGCCGGACCATCGTTCAAGCGAGACGTGTGTGGTGTACTTGTATACACATACTGTTTTTGTAGATATTCATTTATTATGATGTGATGAAAGGATGAGAGAGTGCTGGTTTGTAGGTCACACAGACTTTATTCCTACATGAAGAATCCTTGTGACTGGAATTTATCTTGGGCACTGTGTTCAACTAAACTTAAATTCCATTAGAAGTTTTGTTGTTTCTTGATTTTGTTAAAAGAAATTCAAAACAAATAAATACTAGTATATGTTACTATTTGGATCTGTAGGCACTTGCACTCATTTAGAAAACGGAGTACTCTATATTGATTCAATTTTAATCCTTCTAATTTATACTTATAACTGTATATAGATTTTCAAAATTAATACTCAATTCAAATTTACGATTTGCAAATCGTAGGCGTATTGCTAGGGTATTGCTAGGGCTTAACGTTATTCGTTTTTGGAGTAGGTGATTTGGGAAAAGAAAAGAAGGATGTTGCTGGCTAAACAAAGCAGTACGTTATCTAAAATGATACTCTCTCTCTCTGTAATACGTTTGAGAGATTATTACTCATATACTATTAGGGAAATTACTCTAATAAGTAACCTTAGTTGACCAATTAATATGAATATCATAAATGAATGTGTAGTAGCTTTCTTTCATCTTTAAGCTTCTAAATTAAAAGGCACCCACTTTTAATTAAAGTTGTTACCTACTAAAGCAAATCCTTACCCAACCAATAAATCATGTTTACGGAGCAAGAATAAAAAGGTTGACGTTACTATCCTTGGTTGTAATTTTAGAATTGTGTGAAATGAGAATAAAATAAAATAAATAAATGTGAGTTTTATATTTCTGAAATGAATAGAACGTTACTTTTTTTTTTATCTAATATGACTATTATGACTTCCATCAATTTATCCTGATATTAAAATTGCAATTGTGAAGATCTAATGATTATTATGACTCTTCCATTAATTTATCGTGATATTAAAATTGCAATTGCAAAATTAAAAATGGTTACTTTTAATCGTGATATTAAAATTGCAAAAATTACAATTGATTGCAAAATCTAATGTGAAAAAATATCAATCAGTGAAGTAAAAATGTTAATTGAGTTAATGTGAAAAAATATCAATCAAGTGAAGTAAAAATGTTAATTTAGTTAATGTGAAAAAATATTTATGCAACTTTGAAACAATGTGATTTTACAGAGAATAAAAAAGAGAAGTGATTGCAAGAGAACAAAACATGTTTTCGATCTTCCATTAAATGCATGAAACACAACACAAACCTGTCACAAACAAATGCACATGAAAACTATAGCTATATATTGTATTCTTTAAAGTACACACCTAATTCTTTATGTGCATTTTACTCCATAAGTATTTTATCGTTGATTAGTGGTGTTCGATCAAGTTACATGTTGATTCTGCTGCGATTAAATTGTTAGTCGATTTTAAGATATGTTTCTCGAGAAGAGGTTGTCGATTGATAACAAAGTGCTGGACTACGATAAAAGGTTAGTGACGCAACAACTTTAATCGAATGGACGGCCAATTCTTGATGATCAAAACGAGCACACATTGGTCCTTCTCCGGCCCTGAAATTACTCTTGAGATTTAATGAGTACAAATTTGAACTAACTCTTGAGATAAGTTTAAGCTTTAGCTCTTGAAATCAAGTTCTACTTGATGCAATTAAATCTGAAATTTAAACTCTTAGAGATCACATTCTCAACTTGGTTTAGATTAGAAGTGCCAGTTGTTATATATGATGCTGACCCACGATACCACCATCCACATAGCATGTCGATTTTAGAATGATGTGAGTTGTGATGATGTTATTTAAGGCTGATTTTCCTGCCTCAACCAACTCCCCAAGTTGCACAAATAATTCTACACTAAATATATACACACATCATTCATGCCAATCATATGTTCCACTATTCTGTAATAAAGACCATTCCCAAAGTTTAACCAAATTACAAAAAACATCCATTAATCTCCCATAATCACAAAACATCCCTTCTTTACAATATTACAAAAAGAGAGAAAAACTCACACATAAATTATTGTCCTCGTCCAATCTTGAAGGCTGACCAAATTAACACACCTAATTGTAACCCTAAATGGGGAACTTATACTACAAAGCATGATGATTTATACAACAACCGTGTGTGCGTGTTTTGATATCAGCCAATAATTTGATATTCAAGAATGGCCAATGGAGACAGAGTAGCAACTTCGCGTAAGTCCACGATGGATACCAATTTTAGACTAGAGTCGTAAATCTTTATAGTATGCAATGCAAAGAACATTGCTCAAGTTCATATTTATTAACATTGTTACTTTGTTTTTCAAGATTTACGTATATCGCAATCAGCCCAACATGAAAACTAGAAAACGAAACATCCAGAATGACAAGATTAGAAAATCACAAAGATCTTTACATTAGTTATCATCATAAGAAAACAAAGGCAGCATTCGATTTCAAAAGGGTCATATTTATCGTTATAAATACAAAAGCTGGTAAATAATAACTCCTACTGATACAAAATTGAAGGCAAAGCTGGACCGATCACAATGAAGGTAGAGTGTAGAGTCGGTAACAACCTCCTAGTCAGTTACCACTTACCACCACATGCAAAATAAAAACTACTGCTGGGGGGCAAACAAATGCATAACAAACTAGGCCCCATCTATATAAAAATACCTAAACTCGAATTCAATATTTTCCCACTATCCTTGAAATAATTATAGATAAATTCCTCAAAAGGGGTGGGGGTGTATGGAAGCTTACTGTGATTTCTTAGGACTAGTGTGTTCATTTCCATTTTCGGCTGAAGTTACCTCAGACGAAGCACTTGATGATAAACGACTGTAATCATCTGAAGCATTTTGGAAACTCTTTGGTGGAGGTGGAGGGTTATTATGGTGAGCTGCAGCATTAGCATGCCCTGAGCCCTCCTCTGCTAGTTTTCTAAGGAGGTCCATGACTGTAGGCAGGATTTTGGTGGATATTGAGAGCATTCCAGGTAGCTGTAGGCGTGAAAAGAAATACATACATCAGACCTCAAATAGGAGGAATTATCTATCTTATACTCCTAAGTCCTAGTCAAAGGAGGTAAAATGTTGATTAAAAAAACTGATGTTTAATCAAAAGTTATGAAACTTTCAAAAGTACAAATACTTTACATATGTTTGTTTCTATTTTTAAAATTACACCGAAAACAAGAGCTATTTCTTGACGATTCCTTCATTTTTGTGTCTGTTTAACAATTACACCCTAAATTGAGTTGTTTTTAATACCATAATGAGTAATTGCAATTTTTGAAAATTAATTGGGTTCATCACTTATGTGTGTGATTCTTATGCCAAAAAGTCCATATTCCAGCAGAATTTGATTTTAACTACGTCAAAGTAATGTGAGTTATTCAGTGCAGCTTAGATTGCTGACAGGACAAAAAACAAGAGTAGTCACACAACTGAATATATATATATATATATATATATATTTTTTTTTTGATAAGGAGGAGAGACGAGAAACTCTTCCCCACCCGATCGGAGGTCCCTCGATCGGGTAGGATGTAAATCGAGGGATGTGCCCGAGTAGCAGACACCTGTGGGAGAGAGCCAACAGGTCTCACCCCAGGACAAACTTCATAATATTTCAATGAAAATTTGCCCCACCCAAGGTTCGAACCCTGCGTCGCCGGAGAATTACACCCATATCACAACAGGCCTTACCACGCGGTTATGCCCCTGGGGACTCACACAGCTGAATATTAGGTATCGCTTACGTAAATGAATAAATTGAACATTTTGGCAGCTTGTAAATGGCGAAAAACAAACATTTAAAAAGCTTCACTTACAAATCCATTGCGGAATTCACGAGATATGTCTAGTTGCACCCAAAGAGCTTTTATGACAAGGAAACCAACAAAAATGACGCCCAAATACAAAGGATTTCTGTCAGGAAAAGAAAACACATAGCATGAGAAAAGTCTCTAAGAAACCAACAGTAAAATTCAACATGCGCTTATACAGAAAAGACTCCCTGAAAAAACAGATTAAGAAGGGAAAATACAGAACTAATAATACTAGTAAAATAACCCATGTATAAAGAACACATAAATAACATGCAATGTACCTCAAAAGGGTCATGAATTCGTTAAATCCCAAGATAAATAATGCGGCAATTGCCCATGGAGGTGGTAACCAGGTGTTGTTTCGCCTGCTAGCCTCCTGATAGTAGAGGCATCAAGTATAAATTAGTCATTACCTATGAAGCACTACAAGGAATATAGATGCGACACAGAAATTCTACTATTTTAGTCTCCAAAAACGGATAGTAACATAACTTGTGTATAGCACCATGCTTTCCAAATAATTACATATGCAACTTACCTGAGCAGCAATGGCTTGACTAACAGTATACTCCGTCTCAGTCTTAAATTGCCTCCACAAAGATTTACACTGGACTGGTGTTATCAGTGTTTTTGATGATGGAACCTGGGTCATACTCATACAGTTAACAATAACTAAGTATACAGCAAAGGGGATGGAGGAAAAAAAAACACAGTCAACACAGTCAAGCAATTCCAAGGCCAATAAAGCTACAGTAATTTAACAGAAATAAACGCTAATTCTCTCCTTAGTAAATGTACAAATATAAGCCATATTCAACTTTCAGTATAGCAACAATCATCATCTCTTTATTGCACTAGATCTATAGGCATGAGGTCTCCTATTTCATAAAGAACAAGACCCAGCACCTAAAGTACAAGAATGATAATTTGGTTGCAGAAAATATATTTTGTGCTTTTGAAGCTGAGCTTGAGAGTTTAGACTTGATGCATATCGTATATTTAGATTTTGAAAAGATAATGTATGCATCCGATAAAAACAAAGCAAGAATTATATATGCACTGAACATTAAGAGGTTTTAATAAATAATGGAAGTATAAGTTTCCTACGCAATAACAAACTAAAGCTATTGTCATATAAACAAAATATAAAATCTCAAAAATCAAACATATTAATGTGACTAGCTCTTTTAATATGGAGATGGTCATTATTCTATAAGCGAGATGGTAAAAATCATAAGAAAGGGAGATTGAAAAATCTTAAAATAAATTTAGTAACTAGGTAATAAAACTTG
This sequence comes from Euphrasia confusa, assembly GCA_954870475.1. Classification (NCBI taxonomy): domain Eukaryota; kingdom Viridiplantae; phylum Streptophyta; class Magnoliopsida; order Lamiales; family Orobanchaceae; genus Euphrasia; species Euphrasia confusa. The sequence continues at coordinate 36,684,963 of OX940956.1, read as the reverse complement.
ACTCTGTATGAGGCCGGAGGCTCTCGAACTCTATAGCTATAAATATGAATCTTTAAAGCTAACTACCTTATCCCAACTGCTAGAGGCAAGTGGGTCTACTGAGATACCCTTATTAGTAGAAGACGCAGCTTTGGGATCCACAAGAGCAAGGGACAAGGTGCTCTCAATGTTATCAGCATCATCATCCAGACGAATAACAGCCATAACAGACAGTAGCTTCAAAGACTAGGTAATAAAAAAACAGAGATTAAAGCCATACTCCATTGGTAAATGAAATATTGTTTACCAAAAGATTAAAGAATATCATACAGCCGAGCGAGCAGTTTTAGTGATTGCTCTAATATCTTCCTTCCCGGTCCAGACCCGTGGCATTGAGTCAGCGTCTTGGCTAAATAATGTTGAAAACCTATCAAAAGTCATCTGATCAGCAACCACTGGTAACAACATATACTCTAGGTCATGAAAAAATAAATATATAAAAAGCAAACCCACTTGTCTTTCATACGGATTAAAACCCTTCCAGCTTCTTCCTTGGCCTTGGCTTCAACTAGTCCTCTAGCATGATCCTCTAACCTTGAGAGCATTTTATTCTTTGCTACCTCGTCTATTTCAAAACCAGAAAGTGCACCAGAAAACCCAGAAACGGCTGTTCCAGTCTCGGACTGGAAAAGTTTTCTAATTGCTGGCCACGTATCAGAACTAGCTCCATCTAGCAAAGCCTCTATAGGTGCAGATAATGCCTCGTCTAATTTTTTCTGCATATAAAATTTTATCAGTGGGAAAGCTTTGCATTGCATAACTGACTAATTTACTAGCCAGTTCTTATATGTATAAAATTTGTTTTTTATAGTGCTACTGCTACATTGTGACTGAACTTGAATGTCATCATTTCGTCCAATAAACTGCACCAACTCTATGTCTCACTCATTCTTAAAGGAAGAAACAAGTTGTGCATAATTTACAACATCCAATGGGCACTAGAAAAAACTTCACCAGGATTGTATGCCATACCTCGTACATGGTGGTGAGTTCAGAGAGCTTGGCCTCCCGAACTGAAGATATATGTGCATCTATATCACGCCGGAGCTTCTCCCTTACTTTAGAAGCGTCCCAATTTGCTTGGTCAATGTATGCGTCTACAAAGCAAAATCTAATCTATCAATATGAATAAACACTAAGAAATAACTTATCCCTCACTTGATACCCAATTTTCTCAAGATAGATAAAGAAAAGGTTCCATAAATCTTATGAATTCATACAAAGGGACAAATCTTCTGAACATCATAGGAAAAATGGTCTTATACTATAGGCAAGTTTAAATTTAAAACCTAAAAAATTCCATTAGAGGATGCACTTTAACATAGATTTAGGTATGCACCAACATTCTTTGCACAAAGGCCAAAGCCTCTTACAAAAATCTGAAGAGTCAAAGTTGTACCTGCAGATGCTTCATCAAATTGAGACATACAATACTCTGTGCAATCCCGTCCAGCCACAGAAAATCCTTTCCCCTCATTCAAGGCACTATCAAATGATGCTTTAAATTTATCCAAGGTTTCAGAGCGTATGTGTCCCAACATAGATTGATATGCAGGTTGGACAAGCTATTATGCAAAATTAAAACGTACAAATGTAAGGAGAGAATGAAAAAAAAAAATTGATGAACAATTGAAAATTATGTTCATATGCTGTAGTCATTACTAAGCATAAGCTGCATAACAATGAAAACATTTAAAAGTGATATTGTTAGAAGTGTAGATATTGTCAGCAGTTACCTAGCAATTCAGACTGATCTAGATGCTGTTTCTAAACGCATTAAAAAAATTAAGATTCTGATCGGTAATGTTTGTGAAGAAGAGTCCTATTTCAACCATTAACAGGGGACAAAAAAGACTCGTGCAGGCAGAAGAATAGTCCACAACTCCAGGGCTGTCAATAAAGATGCATGAATTAAATAATATTACCTGCATAAGTTTGTCTTCCAACTGTTTTCGCTTTGAAGTTCTGACAGCTTCGTCAAAATATGTTGCCTCAGCGTCATACCTATGTGATAAAAGAGGAGGGCATCAATCGTGTGTGCACTGTGCACACAACACAAATATAAAAACGCTGAACAGACTCAACAGAGGACTGGACAACATATCACTTTTCCATTTACATATATAATAACTATACACTCACATTAGCCAAATCAGAAAACCAGTTCAACATTAAACCTGATGCACATATATTTTTACTAGGCTGTGGTTCCTTCAATTAAAATTTTGTTTTTTTGGAATAACGAGAGACAAAAGACGTATTTTCAACTGCAAGCCATTCATCAAAGCATACCAGATATTCAGTATTCTAGTACCTTGTACATTACTCATGTCCACAGGACCACAATACACTCATAGTTATCACTCGTAAGAAAACTGAATAATCTTCAATATAGACAAGACATGTCTGACATGCTCATATTTGATCATGATAATTATTAAGTTCTGGCCTACCAGAAATATATATCGAAAAATTCCATATGTTACACTTACTCAGATAGACAAACTCCAAGAATAGAGGTGAGCTTCTTCCCAAACCCTGGTACTAGGTTATGTTGCACTGTATCTTCTAACTGACGCCATTCCTACATATATGGAAACACTTAACAATTTCAGCCAGCAGGCATTTTTTATGAAAAAACACCTCATATACAAATCTGCAAGTCATGGGAGAAATACCTCATTAGCAATGAATGCCGCAAATTTTTCATTAGAGATCTCTTCACATCGAACAGTAGCAACCATGACCTACACATAAATCCAAGTAAAACTTTCAACAGACTTTCTTCAGTAGTTTACATAGGATTGTAACAGATGTTAAGATAACAACCTTGTGAGCAGGAAGGTCAAGGTCCTTGTTCTCCTTAATAACCTTCCATATCTGCTCTGCACTGAATGAAAATCCTGAAGCAGGAACTACGCCACGCCTATCTCCAGCAAGCCCACCAGGGGCAATAGATTGGAAAAATCGCTGTCTTAAACTAGCCACCTTCAATAAAAACTCAAAGCATCAACTACATGTAAGATTCATGTCTCCAATAACTCAAAAATTGTTCACCTTTCTCTTTGATAAGTCTACAAACATACATATGGGCAAGAAGAATGTAAATAAGTACTTCATGACACAGATATTTGTTAAGCATGACAAAACTTCCGGAATTCAAACAATTATACGAACCTGCTCTCTAAATTGTTCCTCTTTCTCTTCAAAACTAGAGAGTGCTACAACTTGAACCTGCATTTATTAGTTTTAAAATTAATCTTGTCAGGTTATTAAACAATGAAGAATAATATTATACTAGTACTTATAAACGCATCCACGTCTTACATTGAAAAAATCACTAAGTGGAGTTTCCCTGTGAGCTTCTGGTTTAGGAACAGAATCCCATATCTTCCCAAGAGGATGCAGAAAAAGAGGGATAGATGAAAATATAAGGAAGCAACTCCAATGAAATACATTAAGCATACATGAAGGGTTGCATATAATGTACCTTCTGGATGTCTTCCCTTAGAACTGGTTCCAAGTTTTCAAGAGGTGTCTACCATAATGCAAAGGTAGAAAAACATATTGCTTCAAGGTCATTCAATGATTTTAACTCAAGTATTAAATATATACCAAGGCAGTTAAAAGAGTTGAACTGAGAGAGAGTGTACCCTTGTTTTATCACGAATAACAAACATCAAAGTTGTCTTACGTGGACTAAATAATCTCATCATAACCTGTTCAGATTAATCACAAATCATCACAGCATTTCACATTAAACGATTGAACAATGCATCCTATGGCAAACCTGAAACACAGTTTTCAAGAGAGGTTTATTTGCAGCTTGCTCGCGACCAATGTCATGACACCACCTGAATACAATAATTTTCCAAGAGTAACTCTCAGGAATTGATAATGTAGACCAATTCTAACGTTACACAAGCCAGAAAAACTTACATATTTATCAGCACTATATCTGAAACAGCAAGGGCAAAAAGAGCACTCTGCTTTTCGAATGCTGTATCATCCTAAAGAGGACCAAAACCGTTAAGAGCAATATGAATTCAACAAATAATAACTCTTCTCTACAGAGAGAAATATTCTTATCAAAAGAGCAAACATTAAGAGGGCTATGAATTCAACAAATAATAACCGGCAATTAAATTAAATCTGAAACTGATATTCTACAGCTACTAACTATTCTTATCAAAGAAAAGTGTGGGCATAGGGAGCAAATATTAATGGCCAGATCCCTGAATCATGTTGCTTGGGGTTCTTGGAGAACTAGAAAATTAAAAGAAAAGTAAGATGCACAAATGAAATATACATTATCAAATGTGTATGTGATATAGAACAAAAGGCTGGGCTGAACCAAATTAGTGCCTAGTATGATAGAATGACTATGATCAACGACATGCACAAATGTAAGTGATATTATTGTGTCGTTAAATAGAAAACTTGGTATACCTCTCCTCGTTCTCTTCCATCAGTACCCTCCAAATCCATTACAAGAGTGCAAGGTTCTATTCCAACACAGTGTGCCATCCATATACCTTTTGTGGTTTGAGACCTGACGGAAATTATAATATGTCAGTATTTTTAACAACAAATGGAACAAAAGATAAGAGCAGAGTTAACAAGTGCATACCTTCCCTTAAAAGCGTCCATTTCTCTAAAATTGGTTGCAAACAGGTTATTCAACAATGTACTCTTCCCTGTCAGAACACATGACTAAGTTGCGTAGAAACCATAACTAAGTTGCGTACGAAAGTTGGGGCAACCCTTAATTTAAGAAATTTCAAAGAGATGTAGTAAAAATGTTAACAATCAGAAATGTACCGCTACTCTGAGGACCCATTATGGCGACCACGGCATAAGAAAGCCCGCATTCAGCGAGTTTAACTTCCTTCATAAATTTTTCAATCCCATCAGCATTGAAAGTACCGTCTCCATCTATGAGGTGGGTCGAACAACAACTTTCTTTTTTATCTGGAACATTTTAATTAATAGCAGGTCCATTAGATTGAAGCAGAAATGTAACTTACAAAAAATCTTTTACTCTCCCCAGAAGAAAAATTTAGTCATCACATTATTCAAAATCGAAACGCACTATGCAACAGCTAAAGCATATACACAATGACTTGCACTCGCCCAATCGTTAGAACAAGCATATACACAATGACTTGCACTTACCCAATCGTTAGAACATGCTAATCAGATGGCCAATGGTTTCAACAACCAAATATTCTAACATTTCAATGATCCACACAATAAGAATTAAATAATAAATTCAACAACATATATGATCAATGACTAAGGAAATGGAGCATTCATTAAAACCCGCATGAATAATTCATCATCAGACCCCGTACAATCATTGACGATTAATAACAGCAGATCATGTAATGAAACGCTTTCAATTTTAGATTTAAAAAATAATAATGATAATTGGAAGAAATTGAAACGGATCCGGAGCGTACCACCCATGTGAGCAAATAAATGGAGGAATTTCGATCGACGGCGGTAATACTCCGGTGATAGATGATCGGAAAATCGCGCAGATGCAGATGATCTCTATGCGGGAGTTAGTTCGTATGCAAACATTAATTTACTGCGTGTGTATGTGAATGTGACTGAGTGCCTTGAAAAATTTGCCGGTGATAAATACAAATAAGAGAATGGAGATAGAGGGAGAGAGAGGCTTACTGGAAATAGAAATGAAATACTCTGCTTAAATTATGGATATATAATTTATACTTTATAGTCTATTTATATCGGACTTATAATTATTTAATCGAGTCCTAACAAAACCAAAAACAAAATTGTATCTCCTCGTGGGCAATAAAATATTACTACGTAATTGTATAAGCATAGTATAAAATATCACTCCTGATTCAACTATAATATGCATATATGAAATGAGTATACATGACTAGAAACGAGCCGAGCAGTTTTGAGCTTATCGAGCCAACTCGGAAAAAAATTAACGGCTCGAGCTCGACAAGCTGCTCGGGAGGGTGCTCGAGCTCGGCTTGCGAATGTTTTTTCATGCTCGAGCTCGGCTCGATCAAACCGCTCGACTTTTGCTCGCTCAATTAGTTCAACACCAACTTGTTCGAGTGACTCTTCTTGTATTACTCGAGTTCGACTCGACTCGAACAACTCAAAAAGATCGACTCGATCAACACGATATATATACACATCTTAATAATATTTAATTAAAATTTTATATACGAGCGGCTCGCGAGCCGTTCGATTCTTCAATATTGGGGCTCGAGCTCGACTCAAATAAAATAATGCTCGGCTCGAGCTCGAGTTTAACCAAACTCGAGCCGAGCGTTGACTCGAGCAGCTCGCGAGCTCATCGGTTCATTTCCAGCCCTATTAACTTGACATTTCGGTTCCTTTGAATTAAAGTATAAAATAAAAGTTATAATAAATAATTTCAATATACAATTTAATTGATAGTAACATTATATATTAGTAATAAATTTTTAAAAATATTTAATAATGTATTAAAATTATTTCACTTAAACTCAATTGAACTGATGTCCCGTAAAGCATTACCACAAAATATATTCAAAATTATTTTGATACGATCAAAATATTAATACTACGTAATATATAGGGATGTTCATCAAATGGCCCGGACCGAAAATCGAATTGGTTGGTCCGGTTTGATCTGGACCTGTAAAATTCCGGACCGGTTTTCGGTTCAATTAAAATTGAGATTCCGGTTTCGTTCTGGTTCCGGTTAAAAATTGGTAAAATTCGGTCCGGACCGGATTGAACCGAATTTTAATTTATTAATATGTACAATATTTTTTAATAATATAAATTGTTAATTTTTTTTAAAAATAAATAGATTACTTGATCAATTATTTTTTCTAATTTAAAAATTGTTCTACTTATCAACTATAATTTTTTTATTAATTAAACATTTCACTATATATATTAAATTATTAATACTTAATATAATTAATTTTAAAAAATAATTTATAAATAAATAAATAAAAATATATTTTTTAAATTTTAAAATATTTTATTTACTTAAAAATAATATTTTATTTTTATTGAATAAAATTTAAATTTATAAATATAAAAATTAATTTTAATTATTATTTTATATTTAATTTATTAAAATTTTAATTATTTTGGTTTATTCCGTCAACAATCGGACCAGACCCGAATTTACCGGTCCGATTCAGTTCAGACCGGTATTATTCTGGTCCGATTTCCAGGTCATGAATTTTCACGATTTCGGTCCCGGTCTGGTTTTGAACCGATGCACAGCCCTAGTAATATATAATATTTATTTTATGAATAATAAAATGATTATATATAGTTATTAATAAATATTATTTTCAATTAAAAATTTTAAAAATAATAAACATAAAAATAGAAATAAAATATTAATTAAATATGACAAAATTGCGCACACATGAAATATTTAATATTTAATTATAAATATTTGTTTTTATTTTTAAAATAAAATTTTATTTTAATTATTAATGATATGATTATTAAAAAAAATATATTACAAAATATATTAAATAAAAAACTAAAATAAAAGGTTAATAAGTTTTTTTTATTAATTTGTAAAATAAAAGGATCATTTTATAAATAATAAATAGTTTTTGGTTTGAGTTTAAGAGCATCTCCAACCGATCCCAAAAACCTATTTTGGAGTAGGATAGATGCTCCAACCGATACCAAAACATAAACCTATTATAGGTTTTATGGTGGGACCCACCAAAAAAATACTTAAATTTATGTCTACCGTAAAAATAAACCAAAAACTATTTATTATTTATAAAATGATCCTTTTTTTATAAATTAATAAAAATGATTCATTAAACTTTTTTGTTTCTTATTTAATATTTTTTGTAACGTAATGTCATATCATTAATAATTAAAACAAATTATTTTATAAAAAAATAAATATCACAATATTAAATATAATTAAATATTAAATATTTAATTGATAATAAAAATAAAATAAAATAAAAATAAAAATAAAATACTTAAAATAAAATACTAAGAATTACAAAAATAAATAAATTATTAATCACAACAACAAAATTGATCGATAAGCAAGCAAATTGAAAATAATATTTATTAAATTTTTTTATGTCAAAAGTTATGTGGTTAAATAGTAAATTTATAAAGATTTTGGTTATTTATAAAAATAGTATAAATAATTGAATAAAAATAATATTTAAAAAATATTCTTTTAAATTTGAATATTGGTTTTTCGGTTTACTGTAAACATAAACTTAAAATTATTTTAGGTTTAAGTTTTGGTTTCTCGGTTGGAGATGGCCTAAGAGCATCTCCAACCGATACCAAAAACTTATTTTGGAGTAGGGGAGATGCTCCAACCGATACCAAAACATAAACCTATTATTGGTTTATAAGTGGGACCCACACAAAAAATACTTATATTTACGTTTACCGTAAACTCAAACCAAAAACTTTTTTTTATTTATAAAATGATTATTTTAATAAAAATATTTTTAATAATGAAATAAGAATACAATTAAATAATTAAATTATATAATTAACATTAAAAATAAAATAATAATAAACAAGATATTTAAAAAATGCTACAAATTACAAAAACAAAAATAATTAATAATTAATTTTTTGTGTGTTTTAATGTAATTTTTTTAATAATTAAATAATATTTTATTTAGTATTATTTATATTTATTATATTTGAAAATTTAAATTGAAAATAATATTAATTATATTTTTTAATTTAAAAAATCATGAGATAAAATTGTAAATTTGTAAAGATTTTGATTATTTATATAAATAGTATAAATAATTATATAAGAAGAATATTTAAAATTTTTTATTTTAAATTAGAGTATTAGTTTCTCGGTTGGAGTCAAATTATGTAAACGTAAATTTAAACTAATTTTGAGTTCGGTTGGAGTCAAATTACTGTAAACTTAAAATAAAACTTATTTTTGAGTTTGAATTTTTGTGTTCGGTTGGAGATGGCCTAAGGTAGACGTAAATCTAAATATTTTTTATGTAGGTTCCACCATAAAACCTATAATAAGTTTATGTTTTAGTATCGGTTGGAGCATCTCTCCTACCCAAAATAGGTTTTTGGTATCGGTTGGAGAATGTTCTAAGTATATTAATTTTCTATGATTATAGTTTAAATTGATTACCAGAATTAACTTTTTTCATTATAAAATCTAATATTTTACTATAAGAAAGATTTGATTTGGGTATTCTTATTGATCACGTTTTTTCTTTCAATCACAAGCGTAAAAAAAAATTAATTCACACGCATATATTGAGAATTATAAAATAAAAATGAAATTAAAAAATTTATAAAAATGAAATTAAAAAATGTCATATAATTATATTTATTTATATAATTATTAAACTAAACTTAAATAGTGATTCTATAATTAAAATAATTTTAACCCTTAATTATAAAATTTATGGAGTTTAAATTCTTAATTAAAAAAACAAAATGCTATTGATAAGGGGAAAACTAATTATGTACATTATTTTTTATTAATTATGAAGGTAAAAATTTAACAATCGTTACGGAATAAAGTAAATTTCAATTAGGGAATATTGTTAAAAAAAATAAAACTCTCAATCCCGACTTTCTCGCGCGTGATTTCATTCTACGCGTGCGTTACCGATCCAATAAAACCCTATCTCGATCGTTCGTATCTTTAATCGGTCGTTTCGGTTCCCTCTTGTAAAGGGTTAAAGAAAGTTCTCGATATACAGTACAGTGATTCAAATGGGTCGTCATCGGTCGCCGGGTCGGGTCTCCGCGGCCGCCATTGCTGTTGTGTCCCTGCTTCTGTTGTTGTTCTCTTCCGGGCACTCCTTCCCCTTTCTCCCTCGAGTTGCGCCTCGCGATTTCCAAAAGGTAAATACTACCTTCGTTTGTTACACTATTCTATTGAACGAACAGAGGGAGTAGTACTACATATTCAATAGCTAGTACGTACAAATTTTAAATATATGTACACCGTTGAAGATGAATGGAGATAATCAAAATATTGTTGAAAATATTTTGGTAACAACGGATAATCTAAGAACCAATTTTATAAAATTATTGTTGGAGAGATGCATCCAAATAATTTAGAAATCGGTGGTTTTCCGTTTATCAGGGGGATGAACTTCAAGTAAAAATGGATGAGCTATCGTCTGTTAAGACACAACTTCATTATGACTTCGACGTGTTGAAATACTGCAAACCAAGTCATGAAATCCAGAATTCAGTTTATAACGTAAGCACTCAAGAGGCTGTGTCTATATATTAATTATTTGTATATATAGTGAATAATGAGGAGGTATATTATTTGTTCATGATCTAGTTTCGTATGAGGGAAGATCAGTCTTGCAAAGTGGCTTGCATATCTCACCTTAATGCTCAATCTGCAAAGGATTTTAAGGATAAAATTGACGATGAGTACAGAGCCAACATGTAACTTTCTTAATGCATCTTTATCATATATACAACTATCTGATGGACTATACAAGATGAAAAGATTTATTTATACGTCTGCAGGATTCTAGACGACCTTCCAGTGACCAAGCTCGTGGAAAGGCATAAGAGATTCGGATATCCTCCTTTCACAAAGTATGATTACGGCTTTCGTATCGGGTTCAAGGGGAATTCTTCTGAGGTTACTCAATTTTATTTCTTGTTTTATGGTATTACGTACGTTTCTATATGCAAAAGTTTTTCAATCGAGGCATTTTGATTTTGTTACAGAGTAACGAGGAGAAACACTTTATTCATAACCACTTGAGTTTCAGGGTTATGTTCCATAAAGATCCTGAAACTGATTCTGCTCAGATCGTTGGGTTTGAAGTTTCTCCAATCAGGTTTATAATTATATTCTCAGATTTATAATTTTTTCTTAATTTTACCTAATTAATGAAAACATAACAGCCTTAACCATGAGTACAAGGGGAGAGATGAACACAACAACCCTATTGTACCTACCTGTAACCAGCACACGGAGAATCTAATCCAGGCGATCACCATCCCTCAAGAAATCGATGAAGACAAACAAATAGTCTTCACTTACGATGTCACATTCACGGTACGTATGTATATATATATATTACACTTTGAATTTGCACCCTATATATTCTTGGTTGTTTCTGTAGGAAAGGGATATCAAATGGGCTTCACGTTGGGACACATATGTTCCTACGCATGATGGTGAAGTGCATTGGGCCACGTTATTTGGCGGTCTCTTTTATTCATTTATCGGTGCCATATTTATAGTGAAGCTACTTCCTCACAGAGACATTGCCAAATACAACTATCTCGATACCCAAATTGGAAACCAATGGAAACACCTTCACGGAGACGTTTTCAGGTCACCCTCAAAATCCGGTTTGCTGTCTGTTTACGTGGGGACAGGTGTTCAGATCCTAGCTATGACACTTGTCACGATGATACTCGCCTTGCTGGGCTTTCTCTCTCCTTCCAACCTCGGTGGGGTCATGATCAGTGACGTGGTCCCGCTGTGGGCTGTGATCATGGGTCTATCCTCTGGATACTCATCCGCTCGCCTCTCCAAAATGTTCAAGGTCACTAAATGGAAGAGTAACGCCTTGAAAACGGCTCTCATGTTTCCGGTTATCCTGTTTTCCGTCCTGTTCGTGATGAATGCTCTACTCCGGGAAAAGAAGTCGACTAGGGCCGTACCCATCGGAACTATGTTTGATCTAGCGTGCTCATGGCTTAAGATGTTTGCACCGTGCGTGTGTTTTGGTAGCTGTTTTGGTTTCAAAAGACTCGCTGTTACAGATCCTGTGAAAACCAACGACATCCCGAGGAAAATACCCATGCCTAGTGTAAGTTTTTTGATGCGGCTAGTTTCTATAGTGGCGGGAGGAATGATTCCAATCATGTTTGTTGGGTTTGAATTAAAATTAGTTTTGAAGTCAGTGTGGGTGGACAAGTTCTACAACTTGTTCGGGTTTACGTGGCTTCTGTGTATAGTGTTTGTTGGCTTTATCGTCGTCTCTGCTGAGGTGGCGATTGTTTGCTGCTATTGCCATTTGTCCACGGAGGACTACGACTGGTGGTGGACTTCTTATTTCGCTTCGGGCATGTCTGCTGTCTACGTTTTCCTTTACTCGGTTATCTTCTTTTTTACGGATCTCGAGATTAATAACGTGGTTTCGGTTATTGTGTATTTTGGGTGCATGCTCGTTGCGTCGTTTGCTTTGTTCATGATGACGGGGGCGGTTGGGTTCTACTCTTGCTTGTGGTTCGTTCGGAAGTTATATTCGACTGTCAAGGTTGATTGATTGATTGAGTGATTCGTGTCTAAGCATCGTTGTAAATTTAATGCTCTGTTAATTTTTCTACGAATTTTTATTATCATCTTGTTCTTGTGAAGCTTCACAAGGGCGACTGGCTATAAAATGTTAACATACTATTATTAGCTTCAAAAAAACCTTATATTACAAATGAAATAATAAAAAAAAAAATTATATTATACATATTTTTATTTTATTTAAATAAATATATTAAAAATGAAATAATAAAAAAATGAAAATATGATAAATTGAGTTGACAATTGGAATTGTATTTAGTGGAATTGTACCTACCATCGAAAATGTTCTTACAATATCTCTAAAGCGTGAAGTCTGAAAATTTTAAATTCTACCCCTTAATATTTAATTTATTTTTAATAATATTTTGTTTTTAAGAGACATTCAAATAAATAAATTAATAATATTTATAGCATAAATAATAAAATAATGCTTTTATTAATTAATGAGATAAAAAATGATGAAGTATATCTCTCTGTCCCACACTAATGGTCCTACGTGGTCAAGTTGATTTTTTTTGTTCGTACAATACATATATATATATATATATATATATATATATATATATATATATATATATATATATATATATGATAAATAGTATACAAAAATTATGAAAAAAATACTAAAATAAAATTTGTTTTAGTATTATTTTCATAATTTTTATATACTCTCCATGTCCCAGAGCTATAATCACTGCTGCAGGTAATAGTATGATAAACGATATAAAAAAATTATAAAAAAATTACTAAAATAAAATTTAAATATCCACTCTTTTTATGGAATAAATTAAATTTTTGAATCCACGTTTTTAAAAAAAAAAAAAAAACTATCAGTGCCGACTTTCTCGCGCCTGATATCGGTACTGATCAATCCAATAAAACCCCATCTCGATTGTTGGTAATTGGTATCGTCGTTTCTGCTCCCTCTTTTAAGTTTAAAAGGTTAGAGAAGCTCTCGATATATATATTTATAGTGATTCAAATGGGTCGTCATCGGTCGTCGGGTCGGGTCGCCGCCGTTGCTGTTGTATCCTTGCTTCTGCTGCTCTTCTCTTCCGGACACTCCTTCCGCTTTCTCCCTCGAGTTGCGCCTCGCGATTTCCAAAAGGTAATGATTACTACTATAACTCCTTCCCAAATAATTATACACTTTTCGTTCTTTACAATTTGGAACAATTAACAGAGTGAATAGTACTAAATGTTCAATAGCTGCTAGCCTGCTAGTACCGACAAATTTGATATCTGTACACCGTTGAAGATGAATGAAGATAATCAAAAACACAAAAAGTCTTGAGTATCAAATATTTAATATTACGTGTAATCACATATATCAAATATTTAATATTTATTTTTTTGTCAAACAAGTTTAATTTGATGCATCACAAACATCACCTGCATATAGATGACTAGATGTTGATATATATACCCATCCAAATAATTAAGAAATCAGTTTTTCCGTTTACCAGGGGGATGAACTTCAAGTAAAAATGGACACGCTATCGTCTGCTAAGACACAACTTCCCTATGACTTCTACGTGTTGAAATACTGCAACCCAACTGAAATCCAGAACGTAGTAAAAAACCCGGGAGATGATCTTCGTCGTACTGAGAATTCAGTTTATAACGTAAGTGACCCGTGATGCCGTGACTATATATTAATTATTGTATATATATATATATATATATATATATATATATATATATATATATATATAGTGTATGATGATGATATGTATGGTTTTTTTGTTCATGGTCCAGTTTCAAATGATGGAGGATCAGCCTTGTAAAGTGGCTTGCATATCTCACCTTGATGTTCAATCTGCAAAGGATTTTAAGGATAAAATTGACGATGAGTACAGAGCCAATATGTAGACATCACACGTACACTTAATTAATTTATGAACTTTACCAGCTGGACCATACGATATGAAAAGATTTATTTATGCGTCTGCAGGATTCTAGACGACCTTCCAGTGACCGAGCTCGTGGAAAGGCAAAAGAGATTTGGACCTATGTCTTCAACAAATTATGATTATGGCTTTCGTATCGGGTACAAGGGGAATTATTCTGAGGTTACTCAATTTCCTTTCATTTTCTTATGTTATTAATTTCCTATATGCAAAAGTTTTTCAATCGATCGATTTTTTTTTTTTTTGGTTATAGAGCAACGAGGAGAAATACTTTATTCATAACCACTTGAGTTTCAGAGTTATGTTCCATAAAGACCCCGACACTGATTCTGTTCGGATCGTTGGGTTTGAAGTTTCTCCTATCAGGTTTGTCGTTTTCTGTTATCATTTGAAGTACGAATTTAGGAACTTTCTTTCCATGCAGTATACCAACCAACATATATATTAATTAGTTTGTTCTCAATGACAACGTAACAGCCTAAAGCATGAGTACAAGGGGAGAGATGAACACAACAACCCGATCGTACCAACCTGTAACCAGCACACGGAAAATCTAATCCAGGCAATCACCATCCCTCAAGAAGTTGACGAAGACAAACAAATAATCTTCACTTACGATGTCACATTCAAGGTATATATTATATGTACACTTTTAATTTTCCACGACCTCATATATTTTTGGTTGTTTCTGTAGGAAAGGGATATCAAATGGGCTTCACGTTGGGACACCTATCTCCTCTCGTGTGATGGTGATGTGCATTGGGTCTCGTTTTTATTCGCTCTCATTTCTGCCTTTAGTGGTGCCAAATTCCTGATGCCTCTCTTTCCCAAAGACATTGCCAAATATAACCCTTTCGACACCAAAGTTGGAGAGCAATGGAAACACCTTCACGGAGACGTCTTCAGGGCACCCTCAAACTCTGGGTTGCTGTCTGTTTACGTGGGGACAGGTGTTCAGATCCTCGCCATGACACTTGTCACGATCACTCTCGCCTTGCTGGACATTCTCTCGCCTTCCAACCTCAGTGGTGGGGTCATGATAACCGATGTGGTCCCGTTGTGGGCTGTGGTCATGGGTCTATCCTCTGGATACTCATCCGCTCGCCTCTACAAATCGTTCAAGAGCAGTAAGTGGAAGACCCACACCTTGAAAACGGCTTTCGTTTTTCCGGTTATCCTGTTTTTCTTCTTGTTCGTGCTCAATGCTCTACTCCGGGAAAAGAAGTCGTCTAGGGCCATTCCCATCCGAACAATGTTTGAGATAGCGTGCTCATGGTTTAAGATGTTCGCACCGTGCGTGTTTTTTGGTAGTTGTTTTGGTTTCAAAAGACCCGCTATTAAAGATCCGGTGAAAACCAACTTAATCCCGGGGCAAATACCCGCGGATAACTTAAGGTTGGCGGGGCGAGTACTTCTTACAGTGGTGGGAGGCATGATTCCATTTGCGATCCTTGTGTTTGAATTAGAATTCGTTTTGACTTCAGTATGGGTTGACAAGTTCTATAACTTGTTCGGGTTTACGTGGTGTTTGTGTATAGTGTTCTTGGGCTATATCGTCACGTCTGCTGAGGTGGCGATTGCTGTCTGCTATTCCCAGATGTCGATGCAGGACGACTACAACTGGTGGTGGACTTCGTATTTGGTTGGGGGCATGCCTGCTGTCTACGTTTTCCTTTACTCGGTTTTCTTCTTTTTTGGTAAGCTCGAGATTAGTAATATGGTTTCGGTTATAATCTATTTTGGGTGCATGTTCGTTTCGTCGATCGCGCTGTTTATGATGATGGGGGCGATTGGGTTCTACGCTTGCTTGTGGTACGTTCGGAAGTTATATTCCACTCTCAAGGTTGATTGATTCGTATCAAATCATTGTGACTTTTTCCTAATGCTCTGTTAAATTTTTTACATATTTTATTATCTTGTTAGAAAATGAAGAGTATATAACGTTTTCCGGATGAGAAGTTGGTTTATTTTTTATTCAAGCTTCTTATAAAATGTTGTTAACATATTAGCTTCAAAAAAACTTACACCGATGGGCATAGCTGATAGTCGTATGGTAAGACACGTGGTTACGATGGTTAAATGTAATTATCGGCGACCCAACTTCGATTGTAAAGTTTGTAACGAGATAAATTTTGATTAGAATATTATGGTGTCAAGTCATTTGAAATACAGTACTATGGAATTTATTATTGTCAAATACTAGTCAATTGACTTTCTCATTGTTACTCCTGGCTGTGCATTTATTTTAGTATTAATTAATTATAAATAAGGATTCAAGCTAAAAATTTAGCAATCCACTTTTTGTACGGAATAAATTAAATCTAGGGTTTATTACATTTTGCAACTCTAAGAATAGAGTTTTTTTTACACTTTGCAACATAATCGAAATTTTGTAACACTTTGCAACCTAATGTATACGGGTTTTCACTTTGCAACCTGGATCGGAATATTCCGTTTAAGAGGTTTTTTTTTAATTAAAAACACATCTACAATGGCTTATTACATATTTAACCCCCTAGTCAATTTCAGTCGATTTTATTTATTTATTTAAATTAATATAGAAATTAAAAACGATATAAGTTGAGAAAGAGGGATTTCATCCCCATTCACCCCATTCCGTGAACCCAAATTTCAGCCCCTGACGACTCTTGCAATCCGACGGCGTAGAATTAAGAGGGGCGGCCGTGAACAGATCGTCATTCCATCTCCAATCGTTCAAGTCCCATTCCACAACATTTTTCTCCAAATCAGGGCCGTTGAAATAATGGAGCGAGGTTTCCATTGAAATCGAAATTGAGATCAGAAATGTTCAAGCAAAAGCTACACCGGCACTTCCATGGACCTGAATTAGGAAACCCAAGCTTATAAATTGCCGAACATAATCTACGTTTCGATCCGAGATTAGAGAAATGTTTTTTGTCTACTTTTTATTACAGAAAAATAATTAAAAAAAACAATTATTTATATGAATAAGATGAAGATGATGATGATGAGAAATGAGATAACTTCCGATGGAAGCGGAGGTGAGATTTGATGCGAAGGGTATTTTTTTCTTCAGCGGAGATTTGGGACACGGAGATTTGGGTAAGTACATTAATACCCCTCCAACTCCATAATAAATGTGCACCTACACGCTTCACTGGAGCGTGTTCTTCAATTTCTCGGAATATTCTATTGAATATTCCGATCCATGTTGCAAAGTGAAAACCCGTATACATAAGGTTGCAAAGTGTTACGAAATTCCGATTAGGTTGCAAAGTGTAAAAAACCCTATTCCTGAAGTTATTAGGTTGCTGACAAGTCGTTTTCGTACGGTTTAAATCAATTAAATTTGTATCGAACTAGTTATCGAAATAACTCGCCCGAGTCGGTCTCGAGGAACACTACTATCGGCGCGTACACGTGTTTATTTGTTTGCAACGGAGGAAACGAAAAGAAATAGCATAATGCGTACTTTGATTTTGGGTTTTGTTTAAGATCTAAATTCTATCTACGAATTGAAAAGACAAGTAAAACGAGAACAATCTATCTATGATGAACTAGGGTTTCGAAATTAATAATTCTAATCGATGAACAATTGAATTTTAGAAACAAGGAATTCATGAAAAACAATTTGTAAACTAAAGATCAAAACAAGAGATCGAAAGCGAGATTGAAAAGCAAACCAATCGAAAGAGAAATAAAACTTACTAGATCAATATTCGAATCACAAACAAAGGTACCCGTCGGCGGAATCCCCGACTTTTACCGAGTTGCTTACAAACCAAGATCAAGAAAAACTAAATCGAAAACGTCAACGATGAGTTCTTAAGAGGTCTCTCTGATCCCAGAAAAATAATTCAGAAAGTGCGTAGGTTGTTTTTGGGACGAAGCCCTAATTATACATCGAAAGATTTCCGCGGTCAACTGAGGTCAAAGCTGATTCCAGGAGGAGGCGATCGCTGAGTGGGCAGGCGATCGCCTGAGCAAGGTCGCGAGCGACCGCTCAAGAAATGGGCGATCGCCTGCAATAATTCTTCTTCACCTGTAAGTCAAGTGCAGGCGATCGCCAGGGAGGTGGCCGGTCGCCTGGTGGACTTCGCGAGCGGTCGCTGGAGGCCTCAGCGGGCGCTTGGTCACCTGGGCAGCCTGCTCTCCTCGACTCCACTCGAACGAGCTCGATTCTTCGTTCTTTTCCACATCATTAATACCGAGGACCTGCAAACTCAACAAAACATCAAACATACCACAACCACGAGGAACACATAAAGAAACGACTCAATACATAACAACTCACGCACAAATAAACAAAGAAAATCGACACAAAAATGAATACGTCAACTCCCCCACACTTACTTCTTTGCTTGTCCTCAAGCAAAACAACACAAGAGCATAACACGAGTCAAATAATATGCCAATCAAATATTCAATCCCTCAAAGGTTTCGAATAAACCTCCGGTGCGTACGGAAAAAGTAAACATGAATAGAACCTTGACCCGACATGACTAGAAGCTACAAAGATCAAAAGAGAGTCCTCACAAGTCACCACTCACCTTACCTCGCTAAGATTCACTCTATTCTTTTACTCTCGAGAAGGGGCTCCCCTCAACATCGTACACAAGTGAAAGATACAAACAATGAATAACTTGTGCACTCAAGAAAGAAAATAAGCACAAATGGAACAAAGGATGAGCTTCAAATAATGTCATGTGCGCCTAAGAACATCAACTAAACACGTACTCAAATCGTATTCTCCACTAATCAAAGTATGCCATCTCAAGAATCAAGGGAGATCGATAAATCGAGTGTAATGGGGCTCGGCTAAGGGTATTCGGGAATATTTGGGATAAAGTGGACTGATCTCGAACAATCACACGTCTCCTCCACACCAAACATCCGTCAAATTACACAACATCCCCTACACCTCCAACAATGAAACGTGCACCAACACTCTACAAATCAACCCGAGCAACGACTATACATATTATTTGCTTCTACTAATCAAACTCTTTTTTTTTTTTTTTTGGAGACTAAACATGTCTCAATTTTCTTTTTTTTTTTTGGAGACTTATAACTTGTCTCATTTTTCTTTTTCTATTTTTTTTTTTTTTTTAAGAGACTTATAACATGTCTCGAATTTATTACAAAGGCAAAAATAACAATGAGCACAATATCAACACCCTTCAACTCACACCCCAACCAAAAGAATCCTTCGTCTCCCTCCTTCACGGTAAATAGGACAAGAAGAAAAAGGCTTAACGTAGGCTCAACGGGGCTACTAGGGTGTCCCTCGACGGGCTCCGGGTCAACAAAGAGAGGCTAAAAGGGTTATCATAATCGATCCTATCCCAATCATTTTCAAGATCAAGCAAGTTATGACATAAAGTCTCAAATAGCAATCTAAACACGGTTTAGTTATCTCTAGTCCATACGGGCACACATGACATAGAACAAAGAAAGTAAGAAGCTCGAGAAATGCAACGAAAGATATCACAAGAAGAACAAAGCTAATACGGCTCAAAATCTCACAAGGTTATTCGGAAAATGACATAGCAACATGCAATTATCTCAATTCACTTCACAACGAGTAGTCACGGGGTTAAAATTATTCATGTACCGACCTTTAGCACCAAACATCTACCAATAACTCCAAGAGACGAAATAAAATACTCGGCATATGAATCATCTATTGCATGCTCTCATGAAAATCATAGCACATAAAATGGGGGGAGTGGACACGACATCAACCAAGAGACAATCACACAAAAAGCACACAAAGGGAAAAAGTAAAGCAAGAGATAAGAAGGCAACCCCCCCCACACTTGGGCTAATCCGTGTCCCCATGGATAACGAGCTCCGAAGGTGCGAACCCTACCGAGTAGTCCAAGAGTGACGAGGAGTGTCGACCTGCACACAAGAACAAAAACAAACCACACCACACCAACAAAGAAAGTAGAAACAAAACGAGAAAAACACGACAAAGGAGAAAAGAAGGACACTATGTACATACCACGACCGTACGAAGGTACGGTCGATCCTCATGCCTCGGGTGGCGGATACTGTGGCCCTCGGAACATGGCCATCATCGATGCATACTGAGATGCGTGGTACTCCCTATCGGCGGCGTACTGGGCAGCGTGATATGCGCGGTCATCGGCCTGATACTGGACATGGAAGGCGTGCTCTGTGTCCAAGCGAGAATCAATCCGGCTGACCTCGGTAGTGACCCGTGTCTCTATCCTGTCGAGACGATCGTCGAAGTAAGCGCGATCAGCCGTAGAAGTACTCTGGAAGTCAGTCCGTAGAGCAGCGAACTGATCAATCATCCCATGGAAGCCGGCCGTATACGAAGGATAGGTCGGGTACATAGTCGGGGCTCCCATGGCCGGAGCGGCAGCTGGTGGAGGAGGGGGAATAGGGGCGTCGTTCCCAACACGCTCGGCATGAGGACGGAACACATTGTCCTCGTCAGTAAGGTGAGACTGCCAGAGCTCCTGGATATCGATAGGCCGTGGAGTCTCCAAGGGAGCAAGGTCGTCCGGAAGGTCACCGTTGAGGTCGATGAAGTCCAGCTGGTGGGCAAGGCGAGTAGCTATGTAGAAGAACGATGCATGATGGGCCTTCCGGTCGACTGTCGTCTTAATCTGGGAGAGCATGTAGTCAACCAAAGATGATGTGAGGCCCTGCTGTGCCCGGTTGAGGAAGAAAAGCTCGCACTTGTTGACTTTGTTACCCTCGTCCTTCCCCGAGATGTTGTACGCAATGTACCTATGTACGAGGAGGAGGGCCGGGTCGGCAATGTGCGCGCTCTTCCCGGTGTGAGAAGGGAGTGATGCAACATTCCTCCACGCCTCGTCCTTGTCGATGGTCTGGGGAACATGCCTTTGAACGCCGGAAGTCGGAAATCCGAAAGCCACTCGGAGCGTGTCGACGTCGAAACGGGCATCTTGCCCCATGAACCGGCATGTGTAGAACCTCCCATTCGAATGCTTTTCCAACGTACAAAGCATCTCGAGGCCCAATTGCTCGGAATAACGATGGTCTTGGTGGGCAATTGTGTCGAGTCCCAACAACCTCAAATACCTCTCGACGTCATCCTTTAAGTCCATAATCTCGAGAAGGTTCCAATCGAAAGGGCGAGGGAACTCAAATGTGTGCTTACGGAAGGTGAGGAGTCTTTTACCTTCGTCATGATCGTAGATGGGGAAATCCGACTCATACTCGTCGGCGAGATCAACCTTCGGAGGCGGGGGTGGTGGTGCGACTTCGGTCGATGGCCCGGCTTCGGTTCGGGCCCTCTTGGACGAAGGAGCCTTTTTCTTTCCTCCTCTTGTATTCACCATAATAATTAAGAAGTAGAGATGTTTGAAATTACCGGAGTTCACGGGATTGCCGTGAGTCGAGAGTCGAGAGTCGAGAACGGAACCGACGGAGACGGAGCTCGGTGAAGGCTCGGCTGCAGTTGCAGTGGCCTTGAGCTTTCAGTTCTCAGAATGCCGGAGCTGCGACGACTGGCGGACAGCGGCAAGGGAAGGCTGGCGGAGCTAGGGCAGGCGGCGGGTGAATGGTACTCCGGCTGAGCGAGACGACGGCGAGCAGGGCTGAGAATTGGACGGAGACGGTGTTGATGGTGGTGAGCGGCGGTGAGGGTAGGTGACGACAACGGTGGTGAAGCGGCTAATGGAGGGGCGGATTACGATCTGAAAATTCAAAGAGGGAGGCGGCGAATGTGATATGAATTAGGTCTTCGTCCTTTAAGTATACGCCCCCTTTCAGAATTACCAATTTTAATTTAAGGCAGGCGACCGCTGATGGCTGTGGCGATCGCTCGCGATGGGGACTCAGCGACCGCTGACGTTCCGGGCGATCGCCTGCAAGATTTTCTCTTCACCTGTAAGTCCAGAGGAAGCGACCGCTCATGGAGCCAGCGATCGCCCGCGGCTGAAGGCAAGCGATCGCCCAGAGGGTCGGCGATCGCCTGCAAAAATCTGAGGAATGCGAGGCTCACCACGCATTTGGCAAGCGATCGCCCATGAGGCTGGCGATCGCCTGCTCTATATTTTTGGCAGAACCTGATTTTCAGCTCGACCTTCACCTTTTCTCCCGTTTTCGCACCCTTCGGACTATCGTATCTCCTGAAAATGACAAGACAAATACTCATTTTACGTCGTGAGCTTGACAATTCGTGGGTAGGCCCCCACGCGGCGCTCATTTTGGGAACCGAAAGAGCATTACGGTCCGTGGACTAGTCTCCACGCGACGCTCGTTTATCGTCTCGAGCTCGACCAATAATCTCTTTACTCATAGGAGGCCTCCCCGAGTAGAATAGACTCTACTCCGATGTATGGGGTTTCGCTCTCAAAGTATGGCTTCACACGGTGCCCATTGACTTGTATCGTCTCCCTCGTATGCTCGTTGTAGAGCTTGACTACACCATAAGGGAATACTTCGACCACTTCATAGGGTCCACTCCATCGAGACTTGAGTTTTCCGGGAAAGAGTTTGAGTCTTGAATTGTACAAAAGAACTTGCATCCCGGCTTTAAGTTCCTTGTTCTTAATACGCTTGTCATGGAACTCCTTCACTTTATCCTTGTATATTCGGGAGTTCTCGTACGCCTCATTTCTCAATTCATCCAACTCGGACAAGGTTAGAGCACGGGCTTCTCCGCCTTGCATGAGATCCATATTTGTGGCCTTAATCGCCCAATAAGCCCGATGCTCAACCTCAACCGGCAAGTGGCAATATTTCCCGAACACGATCCTATACGGACTCATCCCAATTACCGTCTTGTACGCGGTTTGGTACGCCCATAGTGCCGAGTTAAGTTTGTCGGACCAATCTTTCCGTGAAGGTCGGACGGTCTTCTCGAGAATGGCTTTGATTTGACGGTTGCTAGTCTCGGCTTGTCCCGATGTCTGAGGGTGATAAGGAGTCGATATCTTGTGATTGATCCCATTCTTGACCATGAGTTTCTCGAAGAGTTTGTTGCAAAAATGTTTTCCACCATCGCTAATAATGGCCTTGGGAAATCCAAACCTACACAAAATATTCTCCTGCACAAACTTGAGAACAACCTTAGTATCACAAGTCTTAGTGGGGATTGCTTCAACCCACTTCGACAAATAATCAACGCCAAGCAAGATATATTCGAAGCCATTAGACTTAGGGAACGGTCCCATGAAGTCTATGCCCCAAACATCAAAAATATCAACAGCGAGATTAATATTCATGGGCATCTCATCTTTTTTACTAATATTTCCCATTCTTTGACACCTATCACATGATTTGCAATATTCTTGTGCATCACGAAAAAGGGATGGCCAATACAAACCTGATTGGAGAACCTTGAAGGCGGTTTTCTGACCTCCATAGTGTCCCCCACTCTCGTCGTGATGGCAACACTTAAGCACATGTGGTTGCTCGTCCTCCGGTAGGCATCGTCGTATCACTTCATCTTTCCCGACCTTATAAAGGTAAGGATCAGCCCAAAAATAGTTGTGAGAGAGATGCTCGAACCTCTTCCTTTCTTGTGACGTCATGTCCGTTCTAAGTGCTCCTGCAGCCAAAAAGTTAACAATATCCGCATACCAAGGTACGGGGGTGATAGCCATGGCCGTTTCATACGGAAACACGTCAGGAATAACATCTAAAGCATGATCGTTAGAGAACTCAATATGATGCTCCATCCTAGACAAATGATCCGCTACGGCATTCTCACATCCCTTTCTATCCCGAATTTCCACATCAAACTCCTGAAGGAGTAAGATCCACCTAATCAATCTAGGCTTAGCTTCGGACTTAGCCAAAAGGTGTCTAAGGGCTTGGTGGTCGGAGTGGACAATGACCTTGGAACCTATGATGTAGGGCCTAAACTTATCCAAGGAGAACACTACGGCTAGTAACTCCTTTTCGGTGGTCGTATAGTTGGCTTGGGCACTATTCAAGGTGAGGCTCGCATAGTAGATGACCCTAAGCAACTTATCGACTCTTTGTCCTAAGACGGCTCCTACGGCGAAGTTAGAGGCATCACACATTATCTCGAAAGGCTCTTCCCAATTCGGTGCTACCACTATAGGGGCGGTGACAAGTTTCTCCTTAAGAGTATTAAAAGCATCTAAGCACTTCCCATCAAAATTAAACTCTACATCTTGGCTCAAAAGTCGACATAGGGGCTGACTAATTTTAGAAAAGTCCTTAATGAACCTTCGGTAAAAACCGGCATGCCCTAAAAAACTACGGATCCCCTTAATGTTGATAGGTGGAGGTAATTTTTCTATGGCTTCTATCTTAGCCTTATCAACCTCGATACCCTTTTCGGAAACGACATGCCCAAGGACGATCCCACTAGGCACCATAAAGTGACTCTTCTCCCAACTCAATGTCAAGTCGGAGTCAATGCACCTATTCAACACATTGTCAATCTTGTCCAAACAATCATAAAATGAGTTACCGAAAACGGAAAAATCATCCATGAATACCTCGAGGTAGTCGCCGATCATCTCGGAGAAAATAGACATCATGCACCTCTGGAATGTGCCGGGTGCATTGCATAACCCGAACGACATCCTCCTCCAAGCAAAAGTGCCGAAAGGCGTGGTGAACGTCGTCTTCTCCTGATCCTCCGGTGCAATAGCAACCTGATAATAACCAGATAAACCGTCAAGAAAGCAATAAAATTTATGTCCAGCGAGCTTATCTAACATCTGATCAATGAACGGAAGAGGAAAATGGTCTTTGCGAGTCGCGGCATTGAGCTTCCGGTAATCAATGCACATGCGCCACCCGGTGGTGACTCTCGTCGATATCAACTCGCCCTTGGCATTTTCCACGACCGTGATTCCTCCCTTCTTCGGTACTACATGGACCGGGCTTACCCAACGGCTATCCGCCACAGCATAAATCAGCCCCTCATCAAGGAGCTTGTAAACTTCCTTCTTGACAACTTCCATGAGAACGGGATTTAGACGTCGTTGCCCGTCTCTCTTCGGAGTAGCATTCGGCTCCAAAACAATACGGTGCATGCAAGTGGACGGGTCGATCCCTCGTATATCACCCAAACTCCATCCGAAGGCCTTCTTGTTCTTTTTCAAGACCTTCACTAGAGCTTCTTCTTCCGCGGTGGATAGCTCGGCAAAGATAATCACGGGTTTTTGTTCCCCGTCGTCCAAGAACACGTATTTAAGGTGCTTCGGTAGCTCCTTAAGTTCAACTTTGCTAGCGGGGGCCTCGATCTCGGCTGTCCGCGAGCTAATATCCTCTTCTTTGAGGTCGTCGACTCGTGTCTCGACCTCACTTTCTTCCACGGGGTTCTCCTCCGTGACGAAGTTCAGAGTCACTTCGTCATCCACGGAATCAACAAACGAGCAAGTCTCTATAGAATGGGCGGCGGGCTCGGCCTTTTCGGTTCGTACCGAGAAACGCACTTCTTCACCTAGCACGGTCATTTTCAAAGTTCCCTTCTCGACATCAATCACGGTCTTCGTCGTGGCCATGAACGGTCTACCCAAAAGAAGTGAATGGTCCCGACCATTTTCCGGGACGTGTCCGACATCGAGGACAACAAAATCGACGGGGACAATGAGTCCCCCAACTTTCACGAGGATGTCCTCTAGGATCCCCTTCGGGTACCGAATGGATCGGTCGGCTAGCTGCAAGCACATACGGGTGGGTTTGAGCTCACCCAAGTCCAACTTCTCGTAAACGGCATAGGGCATCAAATTAATCCCGGCTCCAAGATCGAGCATGCCTGAGACTTCACGGCCATTCCCAACGGCAATCGTCACATTAAAACTCCCCGGATCACTCTGCTTCGGGGGGAGAGGGTGCTGAAGTATCGCACTAGCTACCCCGGTGACAACCACCTTCTCGTCATCTACAAATTTCCTCTTATTCGAGGCGAGCTCCTTGAAGAATTTCACATAAGCGGGCACATTCCGGATGATGTCGAGGAGTGGTAAGTTCACGTTCACCCTCGAAAGCAACTTGTAAATCTCGGAGAATTGTCTATCTTGCTTGTCATTCTTCATTCGGCTCGGATAAGGGAGCGGTGGTCGGTACGGGTTCTTCGTCTTATGTAGGGTGTGAGTGCTCGGTTCGGGCTCTCTTGCTGGGATATCCGGCTGAATCGGCTCAGTCGGTTCCTCCTCTACTATGACCTCCTCCGTTTCTTCCTCAACCTCCGGCTCCTGTATCTGCTCTCGGTTAGGAGTTTGAACCTTATTGTCGATCACTCGACCACTACGGAGGACGGTGACGGCCTTAGCCTGGTGTGACTGGCTAGGAAGCTTGTCCTTCTGATTCGGTTGTGTCAACTCATTAATTTTTCCAGCCATTTGCCCGACCTGGTTCTCGATTCTCTTAATCGTCGAATTATGATTGGTCAATGAGGACTCCAACCCATCCATCCTCTGCTGGTTATGTTGCATGTACCCCTGGGTCGAGGACATAAAGGCCGCAAATTTCTCATCCAAGTCGGAACTCTTCTGAGTCGTCTGCTGAGGTGGGGGTGGAGCCTGATAAACGGGCTGCTGTGGCTGATGATACTGAGGCCTCTGGTAGTTCTGATTATTCTGCCAGTTTTGGTTGCCTTGGTTCTGGTAGTTCTGGTTCTGGAATCGGCTTTGGTTGTTGTAGTTCGACTGAGAACCTTGCCCTTGCATCTGCTGCTGGTCCTGTTTCCACGAGAAATTGGGGTGATTTCTCCACCCAGGATTATACGTGTTCGAGTATGGGTCATTCCTCTGGTTGCCCTGTTGATTGTACCCCTGCATCGCATTCACCTGTATCTCGGGACCGAAATTCTGATCCATCATCTGAGGTGGAGATGGCATGCTCTGGCCACAGGTGCTGGAGAAATGGCCAATCTCCCCACATAGGCTACACGGCTCTACATGGTAAACTTGCCTCTTGGGCTGCTCCTCGGTGGTCTGTAACATCTGTACCTTCTTAGTAAGGTCGGCGACTTGCTTCGCCAACTGAGCATTAACACCCCCATCAGGCCTGACATTGCTACTTCCCCTTGAACTCGTCTGTCTAGACTCAGCTGATAAGGACTTGAAGATCTCCGTCATCTCGTCGCTGGTCCGGCCACTGATATTTCCGCCGGCTGCGGTTTTCACCTCTCCCTGATCTTCTCTATTCAAGCCCTTGTAGAAGAACTGGATGATCGAGTTGGGAGTGAGGTCGTGGTGTGGGCATTGCCTCAATAGGCTCCGGAATCGCTCCCAAGCCTCATGGAAAAACTCTCCTGTTCCAAGGACAGCAGCCAGTTCTTCGCCCTATCTCTCAAGGCATACGGGACACACTTCAACCAGAGCTGATCGTCATCGAGTGCTCCGATGGGGAAGGCCTGCAAGGCTGTGTAGAACTCCCTGATGAAGTTGAGGGCATCCTCGTTAGTGGTTCCGGAGAACTGAGGAAGCTGAGCAAGATGGTGTGCCTTGAGGTCATATCTCCGAGCGGCATCACTTAGGACGATGCATGAGCTAGCTCCGTCGATTTGCGGATGCGTCAGATCTCCAAAGAGGGGTGGTGGGGCACGGTAGTTGTTCTTGCGGTTGTTGTTGTTGTTGTTGTTGTTGTTGTTGTTGTTGTTGTTGTTGTTGTTGTTGTTGTTGTTGTTGTTGTTGTCCACATTGTTAACGTTGCGTTCGTCCATGAGTACGGATTCGGTCTCGGGTTCGGAGTCGGTAGTGATAGAGTCAGACGAGGAGTTTTCGCCTAACTTCGTGCACCGACTGATGCTCTTGCGTCTATTGATGTTTTCTATCACGGGTGCAAGCTCGGTATTCGCTCTTCGTGTACCTACCATGCACCAACAAAGACAAACAAACAATCAAACGCACCTGCTCAAGTAAATAAATAAAGAAAAAGAAAGAAAATAAAAATGAAATTGTTGCAAACACCTAAACACTAATACTAGTGCCTAAAGTGTTCCCCGGCAACGGCGCCAAATTGACAAGTCGTTTTCGTACGGTTTAAATCAATTAAATTTGTATCGAACTAGTTATCGAAATAACTCGCCCGAGTCGGTCTCGAGGAACACTACTATCGGCGCGTACACGTGTTTATTTGTTTGCAACGGAGGAAACGAAAAGAAATAGCATAATGCGTACTTTGATTTTGGGTTTTGTTTAAGATCTAAATTCTATCTACGAATTGAAAAGACAAGTAAAACGAGAACAATCTATCTATGATGAACTAGGGTTTCGAAATTAATAATTCTAATCGATGAACAATTGAATTTTAGAAACAAGGAATTCATGAAAAACAATTTGTAAACTAAAGATCAAAACAAGAGATCGAAAGCGAGATTGAAAAGCAAACCAATCGAAAGAGAAATAAAACTTACTAGATCAATATTCGAATCACAAACAAAGGTACCCGTCGGCGGAATCCCCGACTTTTACCGAGTTGCTTACAAACCAAGATCAAGAAAAACTAAATCGAAAACGTCAACGATGAGTTCTTAAGAGGTCTCTCTGATCCCAGAAAAATAATTCAGAAAGTGCGTAGGTTGTTTTTGAGACGAAGCCCTAATTATACATCGAAAGATTTCCGCGGTCAACTGAGGTCAAAGCTGATTCCAGGAGGAGGCGATCGCTGAGTGGGCAGGCGATCGCCTGAGCAAGGTCGCGAGCGACCGCTCAAGAAATGGGTGATCGCCTGCAATAATTCTTCTTCACCTGTAAGTCAAGTGCAGGCGATCGCCAGGGAGGTGGCCGGTCGCCTGGTGGACTTCGCGAGCGGTCGCTGGAGGCCTCAGCGGGCGCTTGGTCACCTGGGCAGCCTGCTCTCCTCGACTCCACTCGAACGAGCTCGATTCTTCGTTCTTTTCCACATC
Source organism: Euphrasia confusa (assembly GCA_954870475.1). NCBI lineage: Eukaryota > Viridiplantae > Streptophyta > Magnoliopsida > Lamiales > Orobanchaceae > Euphrasia > Euphrasia confusa. Next base: position 36,655,862 of record OX940956.1, on the reverse strand, counting down.
ATTAATACCGAGGACCTGCAAACTCAACAAAACATCAAACATACCACAACCACGAGGAACACATAAAGAAACGACTCAATACATAACAACTCACGCACAAATAAACAAAGAAAATCGACACAAAAATGAATACGTCAGTTGCAAAGTGTAAAAAACCTTATTCTGAGTCGTTTAATAAACCCTTAAATTTATAAATTCACAAGTTTTGAAAAAAAAAATCTCAATGCCGACTTTCTCGCATGATTTTGTTTTACATACGTGCGGCCGATCAAATAAAACCCCATCTCGATCGGTTGGTATCGTCGTTTCTGTTCCCCTTTTAGAGAAGCTCTCGATATATATTTATAGTGATTCAAATGGGTCGTCATCGGTCGTCGGGTCGGGTCGCCGCCATTACTGCTGTTGTATCCTTGCTTCTGTTGTTATCTTCCGGACACTCCTCCTTTCTTCCTCGAGTCGCGCCTCGCGATTTCCAAAAGGTAACGATTATATCTTTTTCTCTATGTCTCACTGTGTGTGAAATACAACATTTCTCAAATATTAATTATGCATACTATTCATTTGTTACAATAATCTAGAACAGTAAGTACAAATTTGATATGCACAACGTTGAAGATGAATTAAAGCAATAAAAAAAACCGAGTATCAAATATCATGTGTAAATCATATGTACAGGAATATTTGTTATGCAAGTTTAATTTGATGCACCACAAATAGGCACGCCTGCGAACCAAACCGGTTACACGATCGAAGATGTTTGATACACGAGAATCCTACATTCATGTGCATATATATTTTCGTTTATAGAGATGCATCCAAATAATTCAGGAATTGGGTTTTTCCGCTTCTCAGGGGGATGAACTTCAAGTCAAAATGGATGAGCTGTCGTCTGCTAAGACACAACTTCCTTATGACTTGTACATTCTTAAATACTGCAAGCCAAGTCATGAAATCCAGAATGCAGGAGAAATAAATCCGGGGGAGGACCTTCGTCATACGGAGGATTCAGTTTATAACGTAAGCACTTGTGAGGCCGTGACTATTTATTAATTTCATTTCTCTGAAATTAATTAAATCCTTTGTTTGTATAGTTTATGATCATTATTATATATATTTCCTAATGTGATCGATGATCTAGTTTCAAATGATGGAGGATCAGCCTTGCAAAGTGGCTTGCATATCTCACATTGACGCTCAATCTGCAAGTGCTTAGAACTTCAGCAAAGTATGATTACGGCTTTCGTATCGGGTTCAAGGGGAATTCTTCTGAGGTTACTCGATTTTACTTCTTGTTGTATTGCACGTATACTATGCGCACAAGTTTTTCAATCAATGCATTTTTTTGGTACAGAGCAACGAGGAGAAATACTTTATTCATAACCACTTGAGTTTCAGAGTTATGTTCCATAAAGATCCCGACACTGACTCTGCTCGGATCGTTGGCTTTGAAGTTTCTCCAGTCAGGTGAATTTGTTGCTTTCTGTGGATGTACAAGTTATTTGGGGAAATTAATTTCACCTACTTAATTAGTTGCTTTTCAATGTAACAGCCTTAAGCATGAGCACACGGGGCTGGATGAACAGAACAACCCGATTGTACCTACCTGTAAACAACACACAGAAAATCTAATCCAGGCAATCACCATCCCTCAAGAAGTCGACGAAGAGAAACAAATAGTCTTCACTTACGATGTAACATTTAAGGTATATATTATATGTAGTATGTACTGTACACTTTTAATTTTCCACGACCTCATATATTCTTGGTTGTTTCTGTAGGAAAGGGATATCAAATGGGCTTCACGTTGGGACACATATCTCCTCACATCTGATGTTGATATGCATTGGGCCTCCTTGTTTGGTGGTCTCTTATTTTCATTTGTTGGTGCCATATTTCAGATGCCTCTTTTTCCCAAAGACAGCGCCAAATATAACCCTTTCGACGCCAAAGTCGGAGAGCGATGGAAACTCCTTCACGGAGACGTCTTCAGGACACCCTCTAACTCAGGGTTGCTGTCTGTTTACGTCGGGACAGGTGTTCAGATCCTAGCCATGACAGTTGTCACCATCATTCTCGCCTTGCTGGGCATTCTCTCTCCTTACAACCTCGGTGGGAAGGTCATGACCGACGTGGTCTTTCTGTGGGCTGTGATCATGGGTCTTTCATCTGGATACTCATCCGCTCGCCTCTACAAATCGTTCAAGGGCAGGAAATGGAAGACCCACGCCTTGAAAACGGCTTTCGTTTTTCCGGTTATCTTGTTTTCCATCTTGTTCGTGCTGAATGCTCTACTCTGGGAAAAGAAGTCGTCTAGGGCCATTCCCATCGGAACGATGTTTGAGGTAGCGTGCTCGTGGTTTAAGATGTTCGCACCTTGCGTGTTTTTGGGTAGCTGTTTTGGTTTCAAAAGGCCAGCCGTTAAAGATCCAGTGAAAACCAACTTAATCCCGGGGCAAATACCCGCGGATAACTTAAGGTTGGTGGGGCGAGTGCTTTTTATGGTTGTGGGAGGGGCGATTCCATTCGCAATGCTTGTGTTTGAATTAGAATTCGTTTTGACGACAGTGTGGGTGGACAAGTTCTATAACTTGTTCGGATTTCCGTGGTATTTGTGTATGGTGTTTGCGAGCTTTATCCTCACGTCTGTGGAGGCTTCGATTGCTGTCTGCTCTTCCCAGTTGTCCATGGAGGACGACTACAACTGGTGGTGGACTTCTTATTTGACTGGGGGCATGCCTGCTGTCTACATTTTCCTTTACTCGGTTAACTTCTTTTTTGACGATCTCGAGATTAGTGATGTGGTCTCGGTTATAATCTATTTTGGGTGCACGCTCGTCGCGTCGATCGCATTGTTCATGATGATGGGGTCGATTGGATTCTACGCTTGCTTGTGGTACGTTCGGAAGTTATATTCCACTCTCAAGGTTGATTGATTGATTGATTCGTAACAAATCATAGTTTGTAACTTTTTTCCTGATGCTCTGATAAATTTTCTACATATTTTTATCATCTTTTGTTAGAAACTGATGAGTACATAACGTTTTCCAGATGAGAAGTTGGTTTATTTTTTATTCAAGCTTGTGGCTGGCAATAAAATGTTGTTAAGATATTAGCTTCAAAAAACCTTACACGCACGTTTTAAAAATATTGAAAAATAACACCCGATGGGCATAGCTGATAGCCGAGTTCTAACACCTGTGGGTGGTCAGGTTAGTGTAATTCTCATCATGCTCGATCCTCGTGTGGAATAATTGTTTATTAAATATTAAGAATTTTGTTACAAGATAAATTTTCATTAGAATATGGGAAAATATCACAAAAAGTCCAGCAAGTTTAACCGATTCTACAAATTGTACGTTAGCCAAAAACCACGTTCAGTTGTGGTATGTAAAGCGTACTTGATAGCTTACTTTATCATTCTTTTTTATGTGAAGTCAATTCAATTAGCTTACTTTATCATATTTTTTTATGTGAAGTCAATTCAATCGAGTAAATATCACTAAAACATGTTTCTTAAAGCACAAGATACATTCATTTTTTTTTATTATTTGTGTGACACTTGATTAGTGGAATAAGTATCAAATAAAATAAAAACTAAAAATCGTTAAATATGACGAAATTTAATTTTTCAAAAACTTAAAAGATTAAATGTGGAATTGAGCTATTATACATGACATTTTTGTGATATTATCTCTTTTTATATAAACCTTAAAGTATTAAATTGCATATGTTTTTGGTTTTGATTACAAGACTTGACATCCACATTTTTCCCTCAAAACTAATAATATTTTCACATAATTACTTCGACGAGTTTTTATGACACGTATGAGACCACGTGCATTTCTCGCGACTTTTTTACGCTTTTTTCACAAGAAAAAGACTTAACGTGATTTTAGGTCACTTGCAGAACGGCTAAATTTACATAACATTTTGTAATATGCAGCCTTATAATATTACGAGTTTATTATAAAGTTTGTCATTAGATAAATTTTAGTTTGTTGTCAATTGTCACGGTAAGACAATTACTTTATCCTTAAGGATGTCAATCCAATCCAAATTTGTGGGCTGATCCGAAACCCGCCCAAAAAATGCAGGGTTAGGGTCGAATTCAGCTCGAAAAAATCGAAATTGAATTGGCTCGAACAGAAGGTGCCCAACAAACTGAGTGGGCTATGCCGATAAACCGTGGACTAGCCCAACAACCCGATTTATTTAAATTTATTTTAAATAAATAAAATAATATGTTCAAATAAAAAAATTCAATTCAAATTACAATTCGAAATATTATTGAATGATTATTTGAAATTTTGGACAATTTAAATATTAGAATAATAATTATTATTATTAAACAAAATATTGAGTAATATTAAAAAAGTAGAGGTATAATAAATATTGAGTTGATATTAAACAAAAAAAATTAGTAAAAAAAAAGAATGGTATACCGTATACATGTAAAGTTAACAATTCATTTTTTTACGGAATAAATTAAATTTATAAATTCACAAATTTTGACAAAAAAAGAACTCTCAATGCCTACTTTTTCGCGTGATTTTGTTTTACAAACTCAAATAAAACCCCATCTCGATCGGTTGGTATCGTCGTTTCTGTTCCCCTTTCGAGAAGCTCTAGATATTTATAGTGATTCAAATGGGTCGTCATCGGTCGTCGGTCGGGTCGCCGCCATTGTTGTGTCTTTGCTTCTGATGTTTTTTTCTTCCGGTCAGTCGTTCCTCTTTCTCCCTCGAGCTGCGCCTCGCGATTTCCTAAAGGTAATGAATAATTACACTTATATGAAATACTACTTCTTTTCCAAATAATTATGCACATTATTTAGTTACAATATTCTATTGAACGAATAGAGGGAGTAGTACTAAATGTTCAATAGCTAGTACGTAAAAAATTTGATATATGTACACGGTTGAAGATGAATGAAACATAATAAAAAAAAACTGAGTAATAATCATATACTGCAAATTAAAAATACAGGAATATTTTGTCATATAAGCTTAATTTGACGCATCACAATTCACAATTGACGTTGAAGTGATCTGTAGCTTTCTTCGGTAACAACGAGTATTCTAGAACCAATTTTATAGAATTATTGTTGTAGAGATGCATCCAAATAATTTAGAAATCGGGTTTTCATGTTTATCAGGGGGATGAACTTCAAGTAAAAATGGATGAGCTGTCGTCTGCTAAGACACAACTTCCTTATGACTTCAACGTGTTGAAATACTGCAAGCCAAGTCATGAAATCCAGAACGTAGGAGAAAACCCGGGAGATGATCTTCGCCGCACGGAGAATTCAGTTTATAACGTAAGCGACACCCGTGAGGCCGTGACTATACATTAATTTCATGTCTTTGTATTACTATAACTGTCTCTGAGATTTAATTCCTTTATTTGTATAAATAGTGTATGATCATTATTAAATATATTTCCTAATGTGATCGATCGATGATCTAGTTTCGTATGAGGGAGGATCAGTCTTGCAAAGTGGCTTGCATATCTCACCTTGATGCTAAATCTGCAAAGGATTTTAAGGATAAAATCGACGATGAGTACAGAGCCAACATGTAACTTTCTTAATGCATCTTTCATCTCTGTTTATATATACAATAAAACTACCGGCTGGCCATATATGATATATACAACATGAAAAGATTTATTTATACATCTGCAGGATTCTAGACGACCTTCCAGTGACTGAGCTCGGGGAATGTAATAGGAGATTTGGACCTACTACTTCACCAAAGTATGATTACGGATTTCGTATCGGGTTCAAGGGGAATTCTTCTGGGGTTGGTCAATTTTCTCTCTTGTTGTATTGTACGTAGACTATACTATGCACACGAGTTTTTCAATATATGCATTTTATTGGTTACAGAGCAACGAGGAGAAATACTTTATTCATAACCACATGAGTTTCAGAGTTATGTTCCATAAAGATCCCGACACTGACTTTGCTTGGATCGTTGGATTTGAAGTTTCTCCAATCAGGTGAATTTATTGTTTTCTGTGGATGCACAAATTAATTATTCGTGGAAATAAATTTCACCTAATTAGTTAGTTTCTTCTCAATGACAACGTAACAGCCTTAACCATGAGTACACGGGGTTGGATGAACAGAACAACCCGATTGTACCTACATGTAAACAACACACGGAAAATCTAATCCAAGCGATCACCATCCCTCAAGAAGTCGACGAAGACAAACAAATAATCTTCACTTACGATGTCACATTCAAGGTATATATTATATGTACACTTTTAATTTTCCACGATCTCATATATTCTTGGTTGTTTCTGTAGGAAAGTGATCTCAAATGGGCTTCACGTTGGGACACCTATCTCCTCTCGTATGCTGATGATGTGCATTGGGGCTCGTTGTTTGGAAGTCTCTTATATTCATTTGTTGGCGCCTTATTCATGAGGCTTTTTTTTCCCAAAGACATTGCCAAATATAACCCTTTCGACACCAAAGTTGGAGAGCGATGGAAACACCTTCACGGAGACGTCTTCAGGGCACCCTCAAACTCAGGGTTGCTATCTGTTTACGTGGGGACAGGTGTCCAGATCCTAGCCATGACAGTTGTCACCATCATTCTCGCCTTGCTGGGCATTCTCTCTCCTTACAACCTCGGTGGGAAGGTCATGACCGACGTGGTCTTTCTGTGGGCTGTGATCATGGGTCTTTCATCTGGATACTCATCCGCTCGCCTCTACAAATCATTCCAGGGCAGGAAGTGGAAGACACAAGCCTTGAAAACAGCTTTCGTTTTTCCGGTTATCCTGTTTTCCGTGTTGTTCGTGCTCAATGCTCTACTCTGGGAAAAGAAGTCGTCTAGGGCCGTTCCCATCGGAACAATGTTTGAGCTAGCGTGTTCATGGTTTAAGATGTTCGCACCGTGCGTTTTTTTGGGTAGCTGTTTTGGTTACAAAAGGCCCGCCGTTAAAGATCCAGTGAAAACCAACGACATCCCGAGAGAAATACCCGCGGATAACATAAGGTTGGCGGGGCAAGTACTTTTTATGGTGGTGGGAGGCATGATTCCATTTGTGATCCTTGCGTTTGAATTAGAATTCGTTTTGACTTCAGTATGGGTGGACAAGTTCTATAACTTGTTCGGGTTTACGTGGTTTCTGTGTATAGTGTTTGTCAGCTTTATCGTCGCCTCTGCTGAGGTGGCGATTGCTGTCTGCTCTTCCCAGTTGTCGATGGACGAAGACTACAACTGGTGGTGGACTTCTTATTTGACTGGGGGCATGCCTGCTGTCTACATTTTCCTTTACTCGGTTGTCTTCTTTTTTCGGGATCTCGAGATTAGTAATGCGGTTTCGGTTATAATCTATTTTGGGTGCACGCTCGTCTCTTCAATCGCATTGTTCATGATGATGGGGTCGATTGGATTCTACGCTTGCTTGTGGTACGTTCGGAAGTTATATTCCACTCTCAAGGTTGATTGATTCATATCGAATCATCGTTGTTAAATTTTAAGTGTGTTCTTACTGTCATCTTGTTACAAACTGAACAGCATATAATTTTGACTTTAGATGATTGGGAAATACATTTTTTTTATTGATTTACTAATACTTCTATACACACATTGAATGAAATATATATGAAGTTAAAAAAATTAGCAAGTCATTTTTTTTACGGGCTAAATTATATTTATAAATCCACATTTTTGTTACGGAGTAAATTAATTATAATTAGAGAATATTGGTAAAAAAAAAAAAGAACTCTGAATGCCGACTTTTTTATCTCGATCGTTATTCGTTTACTATTAACTCGGTCGTTTCAGTTCCCTCTTTTAAAGGTTAGAGAAGTTCAGGGTAGTAGATATGGATTGAGGGGCCGTGCAGTGCACTTTTGCACTGCACAATAACAGCACAATAACAAGTGCAATATTTCACCGTTAATTTATTAGATCTATTTCTGTACCGTTAGATGTTAAAGTTAAAACACCATACACTTAAAACTTATTTTCTGTTCAATTAAAATTTACAATTATAATTATATTTTAACGCAAATTAAAAAGCAATAATATTTTAACGCAAATTAAAATTATTTTTTAAATTTAAAATAAACTTATCTTTTCTCATTTAAAATTAAGTAATTATAATTTAACACAAATTAAAATCATTTTGTAAATATAAAAATTACAGAGCAACACTTACATAAAATAATATAAATATATTTTTAATATTTTATATTATTATTTTAGAAATTAGTATTTTTTTAAATTATGGAATAACATTTAAATAAGATCAAATATAATTTTTTAATGATTTATATATTAACGTAATAAATCAATAAATTAAAAAATTGTACTTAAAATATACTATATATAGATTTCTCTAAAATAATAATATAAAATATTAAAAATATTTTTATATTATTTTATTTAAGTATTATTCCATAATTTTTATATTTAGAAAATAATTTTAATTTGCGTTAAATTATACTTATAAAATAATTTTAGTTTGCGTTAAAGTGTAATTTTAATTGAGAAGAAAATAAGTGTATAACACTTTGAAATCTAACGGTACAAAAATAGATCTAATAAATTAACGGTGAGATATTGCACTTGTTATTGTGCAGTGCAAAAATGCACTGCACGGCCCCTCAATCCAGTAGATATAGGGGTATTCAAATGGGTCGTCATCGGTCACCGGGTCGGGTCGCCGCCATTGCTGTTGTGTCCTTGCTTCTGTTGTTCTCTTCCGGATACTTCTTACCCTTTCTCCCTCGACTCGCGCCTCGCGATTTCCAAAAGGTAATTAATGTTCTATATGAACTTACAAATTTGGTATCTAAACCCTTGAAGATGAATTGAAATAATCGAACAGAAAATTTGAGTCTCAAATATTTAATATCATCAACATACGTAGTAATCATTTATACAAATTAAAAAAATATATTTTGACATGTAAGTTTGATGCATCAAAATCATAAGTTGGATTTAGAAATCGTTTTTTCACGTTTAACAGGGGGATGAACTTCAAGTCGAAATGGACGAGCTATCGTCCGTTAAGACGCAACTTCCTTACAACTTCTACACGTTGAAATACTGCAAGCCAAGTCATGAATTCCAGGATGTAGGAGAATTATATCCGGTGGAGGATCTTCGCCGCACAGAGAATTCAGTTTATAACGTAAGCACCCATGAGGCCTTGTGTGACTATAGATTAATTTCATCATGTCTCTGATTATTTGTATACATAGTGTATGATGATATATAGTATATGGTTTGCTCATGATCTAGTTTCGCATGAGGGATGACGATCAGTCTTGCAAAGTGGCTTGTGTATCTCACCTTGATGCTAAATCTGCAAAGGATTTTAAGGATAAAATCGACGATGAGTACAGAGTCAACATGTACGTACGTATGGCTTCAAAAGTACACTTGATTAATTCATCAACTTCACCTAGCTTTCTTAATGCATCAAAAATGTCATATACATATATAAAGATTTCTTTACACGTCTGCACAGGATTCTAGATGACCTTCCGGTGGCTGAGCTCAAGGAAAGGATAGGTAGCTTCAAAATTACAGCAACAAAGTATGAGTATGGCTTTCGTATCGGGTTCAAGGGGAATTCTTCTGTGGTTAGTCGATTTTCTTTCTTGTTGGTATAAAAGTTATATAGTCAAGTTTTTCAATCGAGACATTTATGATTTTGTTACAGAGTAACGAGGAGAAACACTTTATTCATAACCACTTAAGTTTCAGAGTTATGTTCCATAAAGATCCCGAAACTGATTCTGCTCGGATCGTTGGGTTTGAAGTTTCTCCAATCAGGTTTATAATATATATATTCTCAGATTTATAAAAAAAATTATATAATCATCTCATTAGTAATTAATCAGTTTGTTCTCAATGACAATTTAACAGCATTAACCACGAGTACATGGGGAGAGATGAACAGAACAACCCGATTGTACCTACCTGTAAACAACAGCACACGGAGAATCTAATCCAGGCGATCACCATCCCTCAAGAAGTCGATGAAGACAAACAAATAGTCTTCACTTACGATGTCACATTCAAGGAAAGGGATATCAAGTGGGCCTCACGTTGGGACTCGTATATCTTCAGACATGATGGTCAGATGCACATGGTTGCTTTGTGCCTCGCTCTCTTTTATTCTGTTGTCGGCATATCTATTGTGATGATGGTTCTCTTTCCCAGAGACACTACTGCCAAATATAACCAACATAGAGATGTCTTCAAAACACCCTCAAACTCCGGGTTGCTCTGTGTTTTCGTTGGGACAGGTGTCCAAATCCTAGCTACGACACTTGTCACAATCATTCTCGCCTTGTCAGGAATTCTCTCTCCTTCCAACCTCGTTGGTGGGGTCATGATAACCGACGTGGTCCCGCTGTGGGCCGTGGTCATGGGTCTATCCTCTGGATACTCATCATCCCGTCTCTACAAAATGTTCAAGGGCAAGAAATGGAAGACCCACGCCTTGAAAACAGCTCTCACAGTTCCCGTTATCCTGTTCTGCATCTTGTTCAAACTGAATGCTCGACTCCGGGAAAAGAATTCGTCGAGGGCCGTGCCCATCGCAACTATGTTTGAGCTAGCGTGTACATGGCTAGGGATGTTCGTTCCGTACGTGTTTCTAGGTAGCTATTTGGGTTTGAAATGGCCAGCTGGCGATGACATCATCATCATCATCATCCCGGGGGAGATGATACCCGAGCCCCATATCCTGACAGTACTGAGTTCTATAGTGTTTGGAGGCATTGCTCCGTTTATGTGCATTATCGATGAATTGGAGATGGTTATGAAGGCAGTATGGGTGGACAAGTTTTACGACGTATTCGGGTTTACCTGGTTTTTATTCATTGTGTACTTGAGCTTTATCGTCATGTGTGGGGCCACTGCGATTTTTTGCTGCTCTAACCAGTTGAGCTATGACTATGAGGACTACAACTGGTGGTGGACTTCTTACTTGACTGGGGGCAGCTCTGCTTTCATGATTTTTCTCTACTCGGTTGTTTTCTTCTTTAAGTATCTCGAGATTAGAGATAAGGCTTCGGTTGTTTTCTACTTTGGGTGCATGCTCGTCGCGTCGTTTGCTTCGTTTATGATGACGGGGGCGGTTGGGTTCTACGCTTGCTTGTGGTTCGTTCGGAAGGTATTTCCGACTGGCATCGTTAATTGATTGATTCATTCATTCATTGTCAAATCATCGTCGAGTTCAAGTCACCCTACTAAGTAATTCTTTATCCTCTGTATTTTTCTTTTTTTTCAAGACTGTTTTTCAAACTTTCCACATTTTGTAATTTGCAAAGTAAGTATTCCAATTTTAGGGGAGCAGATTATATTCTAAATTTAATAAGTTTTAATATCTCAAATATATATTGGCTGTAGTTAAATAATTAGTACATTAACAAAAATAGTATTTACATATAATATCTTATATCTATGAAATATTATTATTTCAGAATTTTGGTTAATTAATTAATTTTAAAAAAATTGCATTTACTAGTAAATACTCTCTCCCATTCATATTAAGTATCGTTTTGAGTTTTTTTTCTTTTTACTAATTAAGTTATTAATTGTTTCTTATAAATAGGATTAAATTAGGTACTTTATTTGTTTATTAATAAATGTGCAAAAGTCTATAAGGACACAAAAAGAATGGGAGGGAGTAGTAATTGTGTTATCTATACATATATAATTTCAGGATCCACTAATGCCACGTGGACCAATAGGAAAATAATAATAATATTGTGTTCACACTATAAATTATAAATAAAAATAATATAAATTATAATTAGTAATATTATTAAGCATATTTAAATTATTATATATAAATTTTAAATAATAATTTGAAATTATATATTTTTGGTAATAATAATTAATCATCATCTTAAATATATAAATTTTTATTTCTTTTCTCAAAATTCTTTTTTATTCCATTAATATTAATTTAATTTCAATTAATCGTATATCATAAAAATCAATTTCTTCCTATTCTTTAATCCTTAAAAAAAATTGATGAAATTTTTTAAGTATATTATTTTATTTTGTTATAATTTCAGTTAGTATGTCATTTTTTATTATTCTGAACATTAAATCGATTTACATGTATACGTTCTTCTACTCATTCATTTTTTTTCCTCGATTTTTTTAATTTTATGTATTAATTATGATTTCTTCGCAGATTCCAAAATCAAATTGTCGAGTTATTAATTATGTTCGATTAATTTTTTTTTAATTTTTAGTTTATCCATAATTCGGTTATGTTAAATTTTGCAGGTTAACATACATTATATTAATATAATTGCATTTCTCCCATCACATCTCCTTCATGTTCACCAAGTAAATTTAATTTTTTTATATTTCTATTTATATTTAAAATTTATAATTTTTATTTTCCATTTATTTGGATTTTTCCCAGCGGTTTTAAGTATTTGTTGGATGCGTTTGACACTAGAGAAATGCATAGACGAGAAACTCCTCTTCCACCAGATCAGAGGCTCCTCGATCGGGTAGGATGAGACGATAAACTCCTCTTCCACCAGATCAGAGGCTCCTCGATCGGGTATGATGTAAATCGAGGGATACACCTGAGTAGCAGACACATGTGGGATAAAGATCGGGTAAGATGAGACGAGAAACTCCTCTTCCACCATATCAGAGGCTCCTCGATCGGGTAGGATGTAAATCGAGGGATGCGCCCGAGTAGCAGACACATGTGGGAGAGAGATCGGGTATGATGAGACGAAAAACTCATCTTCCACCAGATCAAAGGCTCCTCGATCGGGTAGGATGTAAATCGAAGGATGCGCCCGAGTAGCAGACACATGTGGGAGATTGCCAATCAGTCTCATTCAAGGACTAACTTCATAATATTTCAATGAAAATTTGTCATATCCGATATTCGAACTCTGCGTTGTCGGCGAATTACACCAACATCACCACAGACTTTACCACTCGGCTATGCCCAAGAGGTTTAGGGTGAGCATTGTTCGGTTATAACCGATTTAACCGATCGAATCGAACCGAAATTTTGATTTTGGTTCAATTATTTTGTTTTCAGTTTTGTTATAGTTATGAAAATTTAAATTTTCGGTTTTTAGTTTCGGTTCGGTTATTTGAGTCAAAAATACGATAAATAACCGATAACCGAATATATATATATTGTTCTCATTTTTTCTTTCAATAATTCAAATATTTTTAAATATTTTAATTTGACTATATGGTTTTTTTTAATTACTATATATTTCATAAGCTCCAATATAATATTGTAAATTACTCAATAAAAAATTATAAATGTATTATATATTTAATTAAAATAATATTAATATTATATTTTTTAATTTTTTTATTATTCATTCCATATTTTTTGTAGGTTGGTGTGCCTATTATGCTGTTAAGAAATCTCGATCACACAGCGGGCTTATGTAATGGCACTCGGTTGGTAATAACAAAATTGGAAAAGTACGTTATCGAGGGGAAAGTATTAGGAGGAGATAAAAGCGATCAAATTGTTTACATTCCAAGGTTGCCACTTTCGCCTTCTAATTCAAATTTGCCCTTTCGATTTCAACGCCGACAATTCCCAATTATGATATCTTACGCTATGACAATTAACAAGAGTCAAGGGCAATCTTTGTCAAAGGTTGGGATTCTGTTGAGAAGGCCTGTATTCACACACGGACAATTATATGTTGCCGTTTCTAGAGTTACTAATCGAGCAGGTTTGAAATTCTTAATTTGTGATTCGAATGGAGAACTCACGAATAAGACTACAAATATTGTTTACAAAGAAGTGTTTAGAAATGTGAATTGATCTTCAAATTTTGCTATTATTTTTTTAAATCTATGATTAAGGTTATTTTCTCCAATCATTGTCCTCTTTATTTGAAAGTTTTATTTAGATCTTTTTTAATTTTTTTTATTAATATGCTTATATTAAAATACTGACCAGAGAAGTTTTTGAAAGATAATCCCGGTGCATCGCACGGGTCGAAAGATCCTAGTTTTTATAAAACTAGAAATCATGATATAGGGTCTCGAACATTTAAGTGTAATTTTTTTTTTTTACTTAAAAAAATTAATTTGTATTTAATGAAACAGCACAATATAGTAAAATGAAATAATTAAGTACACGAGAGGATGTATAAATAAATTAAATGGAGTATTTCAAGTAAAGATTTGGAAGGTTTAAATATTTTTAGTAAAGATATGCTTAATTACATTAATAATAACATAGTTAAAAAGGAACATGAATTAAAGAATTACAGCAGCAACAAGTAAAAAAATCGTAAAAAAATCATTATTACATGTTGCGTTCATTAAAATTTTCATATATTAAATAAATTACAGCAACACGTATCAGGTAAAAACATGTAATAAACATTTTTACCATAAGCTATATTGATTGCCGTCTCTATCTTGTCACCAGTTAGCACCCAAATTTATCTTGTCACCAGTTAGCACCCAAATTTTGATTCCAGCTCGAGAAAGGGTCTCAATACATGCAAGCACTCCCTCCTGCAGCTTGTCTTCAATAGCAGTACATTCAATCAAAACAAATTCCTTCTCAATTAGTTATGCACCTTCTTACAGTTAACATGTTGGGCTAAAATAAATATCGATTACGCTGATAACTTAGATATCATAGAAAGGGGTGTAAGCTTCAGTGGAGCACCTTCAGAGTGTACTGAATAAAGAAACTAGACAAAAGAAATTACAACAAGAGCAACACATATGATAGGGCTAATTAACATAGATTTTTCTGAGTCTGGTGAATAATTAGGGGCGGAGGCAGGCCAAAGCATAAGAGTATACAAGTTCTGAAACCCGTCCATAAAAATGGAAGTTAAGTAAGCCAATTTGAATGAAAAGACTTAATTGCCCTCAAAAGTTATCTTTTCTCACAAAAAACAAATCGAATAATTATGGTGAATAATTATGTTGTAGATGTAGAATTCCCAAATTCACAAGTTAGGTTAAATTGAAATGAAACAATCATAAAAATATGTTGTTATTTCAACATGCAAATTGAGAAGAAATTGAAATTGAGAAAATAGGATTTCTAGTTACCTTATATCAAATTAGGGTTCTGCTGCGGCGGACGGTGGTTGTTGCGATGGGTGCTTGCGGCGGCGGTGGTTATCTAGTTGGTTGCTGCGGATGGTGGTTGCGGCGGCACTATTGAGAGATGAGAGCGCCGGTGTTCGCAGCAATTTCGTGGGCCGTTTCGTCGTTCAACTGCGAGAAGAGAGCGATTTCTCTATGATTTCTGGGTCGTGTGTAGCGGAGAAAATAATTGGGCCAATTAGTTTTGTTTCCCTTTAAACCATGATACTGTACTCCTTATTTAAATAAAATAAGATAATATTTTAAGAATTTTTGTTATTGATCAGATTCTGCGTAAATACCAAACCCTTATTTAAATAAAATAAAATATAATATTTTCAGAGTTTTTGTTATTGATCCATAAATACCAAACCCTTTTTTTCTAATAATTTTACATCTATTCGAAATACATGTTGCCGAGGATAGTTGGCTTTAATCTGGGCGGTGTCGCTGCTACCCCGCGCTTGAGCGTGACTCTCCCTCCTCACAAACCATATTCGAAACCCTCCTCCCAATTGTCTATTGTCCAATCCCCCAAAATTAAAATTAGGGCTTTCTCTGCCGAAAACCATATACTACTAGAGTCGTCGGCCTATGCGAGGAAGAGAACCATCGATTCCGGCGTTGATTACACAGGGAGGAGATTCACCATCGGAGATGTTGTCAACAAAGATACACTCCTCAATTTCAATCAACCTTGTAATTCACTGCAAACTCTCGGACTCGCCATTATTCGCATCTTACAGGTTTTTCTTGTTGTGCTTATATATACTATATTTTTATTGTTACTGTAGTGATAATATTGCTGTGTTTATGTCGTGACAGGCGGCGGCTTTCTTTCTAGTGAAGGTTTCGTTTGTGGCATCATTTGCTGCCTCCAGTGCCGCTGGACTCGCCGTGACATTTTTTTCGTTCCCCTTTATGGTCCCCTTAATGCTGTACTGAATTTTCTTCAAGCTAGCTAGTTTTTAATTTGATCTTATTCGAAATATAATTTAATTTTTGTTCATCCAGTCTTACTATGGATAGAGGAGATTTATTGGGAAATATTTCTGATGTACTCCCGGAATTATTTAATGGCATGATGGTTCAATTTGTAAGAAAAGCTTTTTAACTATATATGATTTCTCTGATTTTGGTTGCTTCCTATCTTTCAAAGATAACTTTTCGTGGTAATTTTTGTTTTTTTGCTTCAGATTTTTGATTATGTGTTCGGGAAGAGTGGCGATCCCAATCAGGGTATTGAAGAAAAGAGGTGGAAGATGGTAATGATTGGGTAGTAATTTTTGCAGTCTTATTTTATCGATATCCTTGCATATATATGTATGTATGATATTGATTTTTGGGATGATACATTCTTGTGGAATCCCAAACAAATACGGAGTATTCTATGTGTGTGTGTGTGTCATAGAACTTCCTAACTAATACTCCGTATTTGTTTGGGATTCCACAAGAATGTATCATCCCAAAAATCAATATCATACATACATATATATATATATAATCTTCTTTGATCGTATATGCAGATTGGACAATACATAGCTCTGAATGGTGGTGTTGTCATAGCTGAAGAAGTTGCTCCTTATCTTGATCCTCATAATACTGAAAATATGGTACGTAATAATATGGACAATTGAGATGAAAACCACCATGCATTATTTTGGAAACATGAATTTTGAGGCAGCATTTCAAAAATCCATTTAATAATCAATTGCTTTTTGTGAGTATATAGATATATTTATATTAGGATATTTTTAAAACTATTTTAATTTTTCTCAACCTTTCTCCAGGATAATGAGTCATACATGCTACCTGTGCTGAAACTCTTTAATGGTCACTCAAAAGTGGATGAAGAGGTCCGCCATTGTTTCTGTTATTACTTAACTACATATTTCTGCTCATTTTATGTCTACTTTGCTCGAAGGGATCTCAACCTCTTAATTCACTTTTCAGTGACATACACATACATACCTTCACTCAAAACTCATTTTATATTATTTAAGTCAAATAACATAACTCATTTTCACATCACTTTTTGTACTCTCATTTTATTTTTAACCTTTTTTTTCTGTTTATTGATTTTTGATGCACACATAGGGGAATATTCTATACCATTTTCCGTCAGTGCACTGCATTCCTCTTCCAAGGAGCAATTGGGGTAAGGAATACGCGGGAAGATGGGCTGATCGGGGTATACAAGTTGACAAGTGTTTGAAGGAAACGGAATGGGAGCTTGTGTAATCACTTTTTTTTTAATCTCAAGGCTTAACTTTGATTAGTAGTATATCATGCAACTCTCCTATTAACATGACACTTTTTTTTGCCAGAAAATGTGATAACATAGCAATTGAATGCGTAGTACAACTACTCCTTTTTAAAGTAGCATGTTCCATGGTGGGAGCCTTTTCCATTTTGAGGTACAGATGATATGCTCGTTTTTTAAAATATATTTATCTATTTTGACCCCTCCTTTTGGAATTTAATTGAAGGATTGGTTCGAGATCATGCATGTATTACACATTTCTTCCCCTACTTGTGGTATGGTGTACTCAAAATACTCTTCTCAAATTTAATCTTAAATTGTGTTTAGAAGTTTGATTCTGATGTTTGCATTCTAAATCAGATGTATGTGATCTATATTGCCTGTTTTGGGGTAATTGCATCTAAAAGAGCGTCTTTCATTAATCAAATGAATGCCGAAATCATTAAAAGGAATGAAGCCAGAGAATATCATGCCAAGGCACTTGAATTACCCAATCGTTCTCTAGAGAGCAAGGTAATAATTTCGAAGAAAACATAAATTTCCATTTTTATACTTATGTTTCATGGTAACAAGACATGTTAGGTTTCTTTTTGAATAAACAGAATGAAAAAACAGTGTTAATATAACTTACTGTCTTGCATCCAATATTTTCAGCTTTCAAGTGCCCGTGAAATGGCTCGGAAGGCATCCATTGGCAACCATAGAATTGTGTATAAGAACGAGAATGATTTATATGAGCAGCAAGAGTATGAAAGACAAGAATGGGATCAAAGATTAAAAAAAGTGGGATCAAGATGAAAACTTGAAGACAATGAAATAGAACATTCGAAATTAGGCGTGAGTCGAACTGTTGTGTAAACATAATTTCTCTATGTATGGCTCTCTAGTCTCTCTATACACAACACAAAGCCATGAGACAAAAGAAATAGTAGTTGCACTACCTTTTTCTTACAAAAAAAAATTAATCAACAATTTCACAAACTATCTTGTAACTATAATGGAGTTTTTTTTTTTTTTAACATATACTCTCTCACACCCATTCAAATAAAGTGGTTACATTTCTTTTGTAATTTACAAAGGACACTAAAAAATGGTCACACTTCAATGTGACCACTTGAATGGGTGGGAGGGAGTAATATTTCCTGGTTGGGAGGGAGTAATATTTCCTGTCTTAGAGAGATTTTTTGTAAATTACAAAGAAATGAAAGAGATCAACAACCAGAGTGGGAGCTGAACAACAAGGCAGCCAACGGTTAGTTTATTATTGCTATCGATAGGAAGTGCTAGAATTGAACACGTTGAAGTTGGGAAGTGCTAGAATTTGATCACAAAATCAACATCTAGTATTTGGGAAGTGCTAGAATTGATCACGTTGACATAGTTAGACAATGCAACAAAAAAGGTTCCTGAAGTTGAACAAACGTTAATTAAAAAATTCAATAATAAACTCATTTCGTATAAAATAGAGAGAAAATGCACCATGATCCGGCGGAAAAATTGATCTGAGGCTTCATCTCCTTTCACAACACTATTATCAATTTAAACACATGCAACCTTGTTCCATTCAACTACAGTTGTATAGATTGATTGCAACTTCCAAGTTAATAAAATTAGATCAAATATAAACAAAAGCCACAAAACACAAAACAATTGGAGTTAACTTTTTTTCAGCGCATCACGTTAAGTTCTATCAAAACAATTGAACAGTTTGTGCTGAAAATTTTTATGCTTTAAATTTTCTAGAGGTCAAACTCTGGGGCAAACTTTGAAATGAGATAATTAAGAAACTTCCTTAATAGGGGTTAACTTTGAAGAAACTGAGATGCATTTTTATGGTCCTACAACAGTCAATCCTCCAAGACCACTCCCTCGTAGTAGATTAAATGACACAATCCTTAGATAGGCTCTATACATCATCACTAGCTCAGCCTAAAAGTCATATATTTGTCAGAATAAAATAACATTCATCAGTGCATAGAAACTTGAAGAGACCAAATTCAAACAAGGTTTTCTTAATTGAAGGCTTTGAAAATGGTGATGCAGTGAGCTGTTTATCGCTCCGAAAACGGCCAAAGATTCGGCATTGTCAACTGCTGAGAACATTTTTTTTGTCCTAGATGGCTTTATCTAAATTCAAGATTTAACAACTACCCCAGAAAAAAAATTGATCTAAAAATCACACGGGATTCAAGCAACATGCAAAACTAACCAAGATCAAGATTATTGCAACAATCAACAAATAGAGAATATGAATGAAGGTCAGTATCCTGGTAGGACCTTGTCTAAAATCACGGAGAGCAGTCTCTTTCTCACTTTGACTACGACCACCATGAAGTGCAGCCGCTTGAAGGCCTTGTTGTACCAATGCTTCAGCTACCTACTTCATCACATCTGCTCTATATATAATATCATACCAATATGCAACAATTATCATAGTGTGTGTTATACACGTGAGGTAAGAATGCTATCTTTCTTTCCACTAACACAATGGTCAAGGGGAATGAATGGCCACATCATTCAGAAAGAACAGATGCCTCAACAAGCATACCTAGCAGCCTGTCAATCTTTATACCACAAACAACAGCTAACATGTTGAATTCAGAATTCCACGATTGAAGCATGGTAGAATAGATTCTTCATCTTCAGTGTGCAAAGAGACTCGTACCTTCTCATTTTCTGCTACCTTCTCCAAAGTTTGGGATACGTTTGCCGTTGGGCTACTAACTTTTCCAACTTTAACACGCACTGGATTTGTCAAGTATTCCTGAATATTTCATAAGCCAAACAATTTAATAGCCACAGAATGCACATATTTTAAGTTTAAGAACAGTATTTTCCCTGTTTTTTTTAAATAGTCTTTTCATATTGGCATCAATAAGAACCACCAAGACAAAATACCATAATCTCTACAGACACCTGACCTGTGCTAGCTCTTCAATCTCCACTGGCATAGTAGCACTAACAACAAAGTTTGATGCTTTTCAGGAAGACTTTGCATCACCTACAACAATAAGATTATACAGCTGCATCTGCATTAGTTTAAATCCAGCATTATATATTTTGAACAAGGTTAGATGCTATTGGCCTGACACACTAGTTAACCCTAAAAAAATATGTCCGAGGAAATGATATTGAAAACCCCATTAAAGTAAACCAACAAGAGCTGTACAGTATAACAATATCCACTTATAATTTGAACCAAAACAAACATCACATAAACTATCATATACTAGTATATTACAAAAATCTAGTATTAAAAAAATCTCAATTTCCTGACAATTATTTCACACTTTTATTTTAAAAAATAGAAAGATGCAATACAAAATGTCAAACAATATACCTCAACTTTCCCACTTCCAGTAGTGGTCGCAGCAGCAGCATCTTTAACTGCTGAAAGAGCAGCCGCAGCATATTTTTTAGCAACTTCACTGGCAGCGCCATTTTGACGGATGATCGGATGCTTTTCCAGCTGCTCTGTTCCAGGAGTCGATGTCGTCTTTGATCCTAAACCCAGATAATTCATCCAACCCTGAAAGAAGGGTATGGATGGAACCCATCACTGTCAAAGTTTAATTCCATCGTAAACAATACAAATAGAATATCTATTAGTATCTTTCAAAAATTATAAATATTCGCCGGTTGAGGTGCAGTGTTAAAAAATGGAAGCTAATATTGACACTATAATTGTGAGTTTGAAAGATGAGTGGGAGTTCTGTAGTTAAACTGAACCAAAGGTATTCTCTTGCACATAAACCTTAAAAGTAGTCGCAATTTACTGAAAATAGGTTCCACGCATTTGACGATTTCTGCACAGGACATTTTTTAGGAGACTTGCTTGCGATTGAACTCTTGGTTTCCAAGATAGACTTAAGAATCTTTGCAGAGACTCCATTATTCATTTGCTACACACAGCATCTATCCGAGCTTTTCTCTATGTTACCAAAAACAAAACATTCATTGCAATATATTTCAGTTCGTTTTTAAAAAACACCGACAAAAAAACGAAGCCACGATCGAGGAACAAACAAAACTAACCGAGGTCTTCAGGCTGGGCTTCTGAGGCAGTCGGAGCACGAGCATCATCCTGCGAGGACTCCGCTTTGCAACTGTCCATCTTTCCTACACCCATTTAAAGACGCCTAATCGTAAAAAATAGAAGCAACCTTTAGACCTTAATCGTGTTCTAAACTTATACTTCGAAGTGGAATTCGACTATCTATCTCAAAATTATGATTTCTAAAAGCTGACAATAGAATCCGAAGTACATTTCAATTATGCACTATGTACAAATCGAATAAATTAAGCAATCTCGAAAAGGATAAACGAATGAATTTATGAGGTAGAAAATATCAATTAATTTCAACGACATTTAAGCTACCAAATGGTTTCGGATTGATCTTCGTTCAGAGGAAATGAACATGAATAAATAAATAAAAAAAGACCTTCTTCAAAAATTAATACCCATTACCTGCACAGTTTAAATTTAAAAACCTCCCTCCCTCCTTCAGAGGAAAAATAATTTATATTATATTTTTACTTTCATAGACTATTAGAACGTGAGCCTCAACAAAATTAAACAAGCAAAATAGATGGCACTCCACATGAGGATTAACCGATTGAGGGTAGATTCAGTATTAAAAATCATATTGGAAAATGGAAAGTCTTAAGAAATAAATAAATTTAAAGAGAGAGAGACTGGTGTCATGTGTACTTCTCCCTCCCTCCTTCAGAAACCGCCACACCTCTCACACGGTTATACAAACCAACCTCACTAGTCACTACCTTCCACCAAAACGGTTATGAGCAGTTTCAACGGTGCGCAGAGTAAAAATTCTCGGGGGGGGGGGGGGGGATTATATATACTATCCGCACCTTCATAAACATGCAACCGAGAAACCTATACACAGAACTCAATTCCATTTCCATGGATTCCCTTTCGTTTTCATCCAACTGCTTCTCCTCCAACCCCAGTTCGATAACCATGAAAGAATCAAATGGCAACAAACGTTCATCCTCAACCATGGCATTCCCTTTCAAGCCTACCTGCAAACCAATCTCTATCCAGAAACTCACCACCATGAATCCGGTGCTGAAGATGAAGACTAGAAAGTGCTTTTCAGGAGAAGAAGGGCCTGCTGTTGATGATGCTGGGAAAGAAGAGGAAGGGAAGAAGAAGGCTGGGAAAGAAGAGGAAGGGAAGAAGAAGGCTGAGAAAGAAGAGGAGGAGAAGAAGGCTGAGAAAGAAGAGGAGGAGAAGAAGGCTGAGAAAGAAGAGGAGGAGGAGAAGAAGGCTGAGAAAGAAGAGGAGGAGGAGAAGAAGGCTGAGAAAGAGGAAGAGAAGAGGGGAAAAGCCCACGGGCCCACTATCCTTCTCGTTAGCGTAATACTGTATTTGATCATCGCCGAGGGGGGCAATCTCCATTCCCCAGACAAGAAACCGGAGGGGGGCCACCCCATCGCAGGGGATAAACCAGAATCAGTCGGCGCTAGGGAGAAATCAGCCGCTAGGAAGGGGGGCAACCCCACCGCAACGAAGTCGGCCGCAGAGGAGAAATGGGAGGAGAAATCAGCCGTCGCGTATGAGAAACAGGCCGCCGCCGCAGCTGGTACTGAGGATATCCGGGCGGAATTGGCGCATCTCCTCCGCGAACAGTTACATTACAGCCGCGATATCTCTGCTATGAGCCGTGAAATCTCTGCTATCCACTTACAGTACAGCAGTGAAATCGCAAACCTGAGATTGGAAATCGCCAGCCTGAAATCCAAAGCCGCCGCGCCGGTCACAGAGAGATCGGCCGGAGCCTTATTCGTAGAAGGAATAGTCAAATCCGAAAACCTCACTAAGCCTGACCCAACAAGATGTAGCATACTACAAGGCACTGGAACCTACGCGGGGGTACCCTATCAGGGTGACCTCACCACGCCGAGATTCTTGTTGATTTCTGTCATCGTGCTCGGTTTTCTGACGATTGGAGTAGTGATTTCCGTGATACTGAAACATTTTGCTTTGATTTGAGCGATTAGGTTTGAGAGAGACTGTACTTTTGCCCTTTTTTGCAAATTAAAAAAAAATTGTTTTTTTTTAGTGTTTTTAATTACTATTGATTTTTAATATAATAATAATAATAATAAATTCCTACTTGAACAAACAGATAAAAAAAAACAAATACTAACAATGTAACAATAATACTTCCTCCTGCCATTAATAGATGTCATACTTTCTTGGACACGGAGTTTAAGAAAATTGTTGTTGTTTTATTTTTTAATTGAAAAGTAAGGATTAAAATATATTTTAAAAGTGAAAAGTAAAGTAGTTGTGAGTAAGTTTAAAAAGTAGGTGGGGTAAAGTAGAATAAAAATGTATATTAAAATGAAAAAGTTAGAATAATTATTTCCTTTTTTGGGGTGTGTCAACTATTGTTGGACACCCCAAAAAGGAAAGTATGACAACTGTTTTTGGACCGAGAGAGTAATATAACAATTCACTCTTTTTTTACAAAAATAACAATTCATTTTTTTTTTTTCAAAATTTGAGAGATGAAGGTTCATGTATTAATCTTTAATAATGCATTCTAAGATATTAACTTGTTCTTTTGTACGTATTCCTCCGTTCAAACTCATATCCTTAAAATATATAATTCAGCTAGCAATTGTCCGAGGTATCGTATGTTTTCACCGTTTGATTTTTTTGTGTTCACACCTATTAATAAAGAAGCACCGTTAGATTAAATTTGTGTTCACACCGGTTATTATTAATTATTATTTTTAGCATAATTAATTAGCGTAATTTTTACCGTAATTAATTGAAACAATCATTTTTAATTAATTAGCGTAATTATTTATTTTTTTATATAATATAATTTACATTTATAATTTCCTTAATATAATCTCCTTAATTGTCGTGATAATTATTTTTAATTAATTAGAAAATTATTTGTAATTAATTATTATTTTTAGCATAATTAATTAGCACAATTATTTTTAATTAATTAGCATAATTATTTATTTTTTCTTTATATAATATAATTTACATTTATAATATTTTTAGTGTTTAATTAGTATAATTATTTATTTCTTTATATAATATAATTTACATTTATAATCTCTTTAATATAATCTCCATAAATATTGACTTCAATATCAATTTTATTCCTTATTTATCTCATTTAATAATTACGTTTATTCTATTATACTACTAAAATTAATTATCATAATTAAGGAATGATGAGAGAGAATCTGCATTTGTTATTAATATATTTAATCAATTAATTAATTAATTTTTATTATACAAACAATAATATCGAAATTTAAGGTAATTCAAATTAATTATATTTAAAAATAATAATTATTATCAAACCCTACTTCAAATTCATGTCTATATAAAGACGCCATCTTCACTCACTCCTTACATTTCACTTTTCATTTAGCTATTTTTTTATTTGTTCATTGCTCACATTAATTTATTTATTACTTTTCATTTCAGTTATTTTTTTTTATTTGTTCATGTTCACATTTATTTATTTTTATGCAGAGTTATTTTATGTAAGTTTTGTTGTTTTTTTTGTTTTTTTTGTATTTTTTGAACTACCTCTCACTTTTAATTTCAAGCTATTTTTTTTATTTATTAATGCTAACATTTATTTATTCAATTTTCATTTCAGCTATTTTTTTTTATTTATTCATGCTCACATTTATTTATTTTTGTGAGAGCTCTATGTAAGTTTTGTTGTTTTTTTTTGTTTTTTTGTATTTTTTTAGTCTTTTCATTTCAGCTATTTTTTTTATTTGTTCATGGTCACATTTATTTATTTATGTGCAGAGCTCTATGTAAGTTTTTTTTATTTTTTTATTTTTTTATTTTTTAGACTATTTCTCACTTTTAATTTCAACTTTTTTTTTATTTGTTCATACTCACATTTATTTATTCAATTTTCATTTCAGGTATTTTTTTATTTATTTATGCTGACATTTATTTATTTTTGTGCAGAGCTCTATGTAAGTTTTGTTTTTTTTTTTGTTTTTTTTTATTTTTTGTAGCCTTTTCATTTAACTATTTTTTTATTTGTTTATGCTCACGTTATTTATTTTTTTGGAGAGCTCTATGTATGTTTTGTTGTTTTTTTTTTTGTTTTTTGTATTTTTTGCAACTAAGTATTCTTTTAATAATTCGATTTTAATAACCTTTGCAGGTAAGTTTTTTTTTTTTTGCAGAACTTTTGAATTTCTTACTCATTTTTTGTTTATTTTGTAGGTTTATTTATAACTATTTATTTTGTAGGTTTACACAAATTTTAAATGGATTCCAAGTTTTTGTTTATATTTCCTGATAAAATTAGAGAAATGGATTCCAAGTTTTTGTTTATGTTTCCTGATAAAATTAGAGTAGTTTGTGTTAATTTTATTTATGATGTAATTTACCCAATTTACTCTAAATTTAAAATAGTTTGTTTTCATTTTATTTATGATTTATTTTATCTATTTAATTTAATTAATGAAATTTATTAATTTTACAATAATTCTATTTAATTTTATTTTAATTTTGTTTATGTTGTAACTTACACAACAATATTTTTATTTGTATTACTTACAAATATCACTAAAACAGAATTAATTTATGTATTTTAGTTCGATCTTTTTTATATATAAATAATAATAATAATTGTGATTTACTTAATTTTAATTAATTTATGTATTTTAGTTCGATCTTTTTTTATATATAAATAATAATAATAATTGTGATTTAATTAATTTATATATTTTAATTATAGGAATTATAGATAATTAAAATAATAAATTACAAAAATAATTATTATATCGATTAGTCATCCAACCATATTTGATATATAAATAATATTATAAATTTATAAAATAAATTTTATTTTTAATTAGAGAAATCAAATAAAATTTTTATTATCTCTTTTTATAAATTATATATCAAATATATTATTAATTATGAGAATGATAAATCTATTTCTTAATTTAAGCAATTAATAAATTTAATGGTCAACTAATATTATTAATTATGAGTATGTAAATTTATTCCTTATTTTAACCAACTAAATAAATTCAAAATTAAACTAAAATTATATATCAATAATATTATTAATTATGAGAATGGTAAATTTATTTTTTATTTTAAGCAAGTAATAAATTTAATGGTCAACTAAAATTATATATCAATAATATTATTAATTATGAGTATGTAAATTTATTCCTTATTTTAAGTAACTAAATAAATTCAAAGTTAAACTAAAATTATATATCAGTAATATTATTAATTATGAGTATGGTAAATCTATTCCTTATTTTAAGCAACTAAATAAATTCAAAAGTTACGTAATTAATTTGAGAATGAAATAATAATAATTCAATTTTTTATTAATTTAAAATTAGAAATAATATTATCCTCTATTTATATCCTTCCTTCCTTACTTATAATATATAATTGAGATAGCAACAATAACCGTTAGATTAAATTTGTGTTGTAATTAATTAGCAATTATTTTTAATTAATTAGCTTAATTAATCAATTTATATTATATAAACAATAATATCGAATTTTAGGTAAATCTATTCTTTATTTAAAACAACTAAATAAATTTGATCTTATCTACTATTTATATTACTATAATCATTAATCTTCACTCACTCCTTACATCTCCCTATTCTATTTTTTTTATTTATTAATGCTCACACTTTTGTTTTTTTGCAGAACTTTACGTAAGTTTTGTTTTTTTTATTTTTTTACCGTTTTTATTTTTTATAGCTTTCAAGTATTTTTTATTAATTCGAATTTTAATTTTAATATTATCGTTTAATCATTAATATTTTTATTTTTTGCAGACAACTAAGTATTTTTTACTAATTTGAATTTTAATTTTAATATTATTGTTTGCTCATTAATATTTTTATTTTTATAGTATTTTTTACTAATTCGAATTTTAGTTTTAATATTATTGTTTATTGATTATAATTTTATTGTAAATATAACAATTTATTTGGTAATGTTTTTTGTATTTTTTTCCAGTTTTTGAATTTTTTTTTGTTTTTTTAAAGTTTATTTTTTTGTAGGCTTTTTGTATTTCTTATTTTTATTTTTATTTTTTAGGTTTATTTATAAGTAAAAGACTATGGAAATCAACGATCAGAAGATCGAAACATTGGATTGCAAAAAGTTTAAATGGAATCAAGTTTTAATAAGAATATTTTGCGTTAATAATTTATTTATCTTTCTTTTATGATGTAATTTATAATATTTTATGTAACTCACAATTATTATTTTAATAAAATTTATATTATTTTTATTTAATTTTATTCTTATTTTATTTCTGTTGTAACTTACACAATCGTATTTTTAAATAGTATTTTTATTTAATTCTTATAATATATAATCCAACTAACTTTTGTGGCATACTCCCTACAAACCAGAGTAATAGTCACACTTCCTTTGTATTTTGGGAAAGAGTCATAGTAATAGTCAAACTTCCTTTATATTTTGTGAAGGAAGTGTGACTATGGGGAGGAGATGAAGTATATTTTAAACGTTTGATTTATTTGTGTTTACACTTATTAAAAAATAATAATTTTTAGATTAAGAATTTTGTTCACACTAATATTTATTAATATTTAATATTAATAAATTTATTAAGTAAATATTAAATACGTAATTAATATATAAATAATAATATTTATATTTTTCTTATTCTCCATTTGATTTTATATAATTTATATTTATAAATTCCTTAATTATAGTAAAGATTGACTTGAAAAATTCAAGTTATTAAATAAATTATTTTTTAATATCTTCTATTAATATCTTCAATTTATTCCTTATTTATCATATATTATTTTTTTATTTACTTTATCATATAAATCTTAATAGATAATAGTATTAATATTAATTTGTATTAATCATTATATCATATTAATATATTAATATTAAGTAAATTAGGTTGCATTTAATTTAAATTACCTTATTCTATTTTCATTAGTGAATTAAATTATAATTTTTCAACCAAAATATCACGATTTATTTGTATAATTTGCGATTTTTATTCAATTAATTTTAAAAAATTATACAAAACTTAATTCAATTTTGCCCCTATAAAATGTCTTCATCTTTTACTCATTCTAAAATTCGATAAATTATTTTTTCTAATATGATTATGATTTATTTATGTATTAACATTTTTTTATAATAATGCATATCATTAATAACTCTTTTTAGCATTCTATTGAGTTCTTAAATAAAAAGTTTTCCAAACTACCAAACCATGAACTTGAAGGTTGTTATTAAATAAAAAGTGTTCCAAACTACCAAACCATGAACTTGAAGGTTGGTATTATTATAATTTTTTTAAATAAAATCTAAATATATATATATATATTTTTTTTAATAAGGAGGAGAGACGAGAAACTCCACCCCCACTATATTAATTAATATAGTAATATATATATAGAGAGAGACTTATTTTTTTTAAACAACAATTTATATAGTCATTTTATATTTTATTTATTGTATATAAATAAATGTTGTGACATGGTATATAGTTTTTGATACATGAACTATTTCATATTAGGTTGAGGTAACCGTCATACTATTGCGGATTACGAAGGACTCTGTGGTACTAGGATGGTTGATAATTATATTATCAAGGCGAAAGTATTAAGAGAAATAATTTTGGGGAAATTGTTTTTAATACTCGAATTGATCTCACGCCATCGAATACCAAATTCCAGTTTGCTTTTCAACGAATACAATTTTCGATTATAATATCGTATGCATGACTATTAATAAGAGTCAAGTTTAGTTGTTGACAAATGTTGGAATATTTTTGAAAAAACCAGTATTTACACACGATCAATTGTAGTTGTCTAGAGTTACCAACACGACCGGGTTGAAGATTCTGCTTTGTGACCAGCGTGGTGGTCTTATGAATAGAACAAATGTAGTCTATAAAGAAGTACTCCGTATTCCATAATTTGTAATATGAATGTAATTTTCTTTATTGTATTATTTCAATTAGATCATTCACTTCTTATTTATTTGTCTATTCTCAATATCGATCTACATCTAATATTAAGTCGAAAGAGTACTACTCCGACTAACAAATAGTTGAATTAAATGCACGTGCATCGCACGGGTAGAAGGACTAGTTAGTTCAATTCAAGTATATTAAGATCAATTAGTTTATACCTTTTTAATTCAATCATTTAATTTTTAATTTTTTTGACCTTTTTAGTTTAGTCATTTAATTTTTAAATTTTTTATTATTATTATTATTATTATTATTATTATTATTATTATTATTATTATTTCAATATTTTAAAATTAAATTTAAATGAATTTAATTTTTATTCCGTTCAAACCTATTAACTTGTTAAGTTTTAAAACTATTAAATTTAGTTCATTTTAGTTAGTTTCAGTCTAAAATAACATATTCTAAAATAATTAATAATAAATATCCATTTTTACTTTCCAAAATTGATTACTCTCTGTCCAAAAGCTATAATCAAGCCTCTACGTTCTCCACATTTCAACACATCGAGTTTTCATTCGGTATCTCATTCGTTCAAATCGAATTATAAATGAAATAGATTTTAACTATTAAAACCACCTTCATTTATATTTTGAACAAATGAGATACCGAGTCGAAACTCGATTTGATTTGAGCGAATGAGATATCGAATCGAAACTCGATGTGTTTGGGTGTGGAGAATGGAGAGGGCAATGATATAATTTTTTGTTGATTAAAAAATAATTTATTTGATTTTTACCATTAAGTAGGGGTGTTCAAAAAAACCGCCAAACCCGATCAGCCCGCCAAACCGACTGGTACCCGTCCAAATCCGCCCATTTAATTTTTAAAAAAATAAACCATTGTTTAAAATTTTAGAACCCGCAACATAATGGGCGGGTTATGGGTACATACTCGACCACCCATTTAAAAACCGACCCGCCCGCAATATATATATAATTTTATTTTTAAGTATTTTAACACAAAAAATTATATTTTTTATATTTTATTTTGATTTATAATAATTATATGTATAGTTTATATGATTTTAAAATCTTAGAAATTAAAAAACTTTTAAAATAATACATGTAATTTAATATATTTATATTTAGTATTGACCTTTAAATTTATAATTATGTTAGTTTATAAATATTAAATTAAATTAAATTTTTTAAAAGGAGTGATATGTAAACCTAAGATTTTATGTATATATGTAGAGATTGGATAAATTTTGATTTATAATTTTTCTTATATTATACATTTACGTACTCACAGATAAATAAAATCTTCTCACCCGCAATCCGTCCGTATTCGCCCTCATCCGCCCCGCACGGTTAGAATAAAATTTGGGTGGGTACAGTTGATAAAATTGACAACCCGCCATTATTTGGGTGAGTCATTTTTTAAGGGAATACCTGCCCAAACCCGCCTGTGAACACCCCTACAATTAAGGATTCGTTGAGAGATTCGAACTCTGGCGGGAAACCTCATGACTCATGCCTCTACCGATCAATCAAAAGCGCACAATTTAATAACTCTAACCTACCTTTAATAATAATTAAACCAAGGTTTTAAAAGGCGCTAGTCGTGCGGTAACTAGGGGCCTATCGCCTAGAGTGATTATCGGGGACTAGACGGAGATTAATCGTTTTATATTTTTATATTTAATTAATTAATATTATATTTTAAAAATATTTTTAAGCATAATAAATCAATATTTTAAACAAAATAATGAATAAATAATCTAAATATAGTATTAATCACAAATTTAACACAATAAAATAATAAAAATAGTTTGTAAATTTAAAATTTTAGATCATTTTCATTATATATTTAATATTGTTTTTCAAATTTTGGTCTCGTAACTCAAAATTTATCATAACATCATTTATTTTATTTGATTTATCAAGATTTGCATCTAATCGATAACCGTCTAAGTAAGTAAAAACGAAATTAATTGAACTTAGGCGGTCCAAAGCGGGTTTAGGCGGCGCTTAGCCGCTTAGGCGGGTTAGGGGCCTAGATACTAAAATCGAGGCGGTCGAGTACAACCTAGAGTTAGGCGGAGATTAATCGGAGGTAGGCGGGGATTTTTAGAACCATGATTAAAACGTGTTTAAAAGTTTCCAATTTCCACTGTGGGTAAAATATTTGAACGTTCTACTAGTACATTCTATTTATCATATACATTTGTAGAATACTAACCATATAATATTTTAATTTACCACTATTAGATTCAATTAAAAAATATACTGAGAAAAAGTTTAGGTCTATTATATTCAGTTGATGTCCATATAAAAATGTCTCACTTTGTTTAATAGTGTCTAAATAGAGCAAGTTTGGAATAGTCGGATATTCCATAACTCGATTTATATTCGTACCCAGCGGATCTACGTATGAATATGAATAAGGAGTTTTAAATCCATTTATAATTATTATCTTAATAATATATAAATCCTGAATACTCCTACTCCCAATTAGCCAATAGGAACAGTCAATTTTGCCAACTAGGATGAAATTGAATTCTAATTGTCCAATAATAATGCTCAATTTCACTTGCGTTCACACCCATTCTCAATCTTTTCTTATATTTTTTATTTTAAGAAAAAATTAAAATCAGAAATTGAAACATCATAATTAAATGTTCGGTCAATCATTCTTCAATTTCATTCCCTCATTTCCATATCTTTCTCTTCTCCTCCTCCTTTTCCATATCACAGAAATCTTCGTCTTCTCCATCCCCGATTAGGGTTCTACTCAAGGTTCGTTTTTTCTCCTTATATTCTTGCTCTTTATAATTTACATATTGTATCGAATTTTTTTTCCAGTTTCTTTATAATAATCGGTTCAAATACTTTTATTGCTTGATCTTTTTTCCAGAATTGATTCTTTAACTCCTCGCCTTCTCGATTAAGGGTTACTCTGAGAGGGTATGTTCTTTTGCATTTCCTGTGTTCTATGTTATTTTCTTCGATTTTTTTTTTCAGTTCCAAACAAAATTGAAGCTGTGAAGATTTCGCTGTGATTTTGATTTTATACAGGCTTTAGTTCTCATCTGCCATCGTTTCCCAATTCAAAATCGTTTTCAGGTAATAAAAATTATCCTCGGTTGAAATTAAATCAGTAAGTTCCTTAGTGTTTGTTCTTATTATATGGTAATCATCCTTGATGTTGTCCCGATTTCTCTTTCATTTTTATTTTATACAGGCTGTAGTTCTCATCCGTCATCGTCTCCCAATTCAAAATCATTTTTAGGTAATACAAATTCTCCTCTGTTGAAATTCAATCAAAGATTTCCTTGGTGTTTGTTCTAATTATTTGGCAATTCTTGATGATCATCCATAACTACTCCTTTTCAGCTTTCAGATTTGCTTCTTCATGAATTTTTTGTAGTTCAACATATTTATTTTCTTTTTTGTCAGTTAAATGTATATGGTTTTGCTTTTAACCCTCTCATGTTCATTTGTCAATGTATGTGTATATGGATTTGCTTTTAACTCTCTCTTTTACTTATGGCAGATTTGTTATGGCCAATTATGACTCGGTATGTGATCTTAACAGTAGCAAAGAAACATGGAGAGTTTGCGTTCGAATTTGCCGTAAATGGACAAGGAAGGGTTATGCTAAATTCCCGTTGTCTTTGGAAGTTGTTATGGTTGATCATCAGGTGGACTATTTTCCTATGTTACAAGTTTCCCAAATCATGTGTTTTGAATTTTGATATGTTATATTTATGCTGGTACTGATTTTTTTTTTTTTTTTGTTTGTGTTATTCTTCCTTTAGGGTGCTTTTATCCATGGGTCTGTGAATGCTGGAATGATAACACAATTTGATAATTTGATTATCGAGAATGAAATTTATGAATTGTCTAATTTCAAAGTTGAATTGGTTGACTGTAAGAATTCCGTATGTAGTAATCCGTTCAAGTTGAAGTTCACAGATGAGACCTCCATTGTTCCTCGAACCTTTGTCGGTTTCTCCAGCAGCATTTTCAATTTTAAAAGTTTTAAATCTATATTGTGTGAGGGTGAAATTGAAGAATCTTGCTCTTTGTTTGGTATGGTAGTTCATTTTGTTTTCTATTTTGATTTTCATTCGTTGCCTGAATCTTTCGTGAATCTTTTTTGGAACAGATGTGATTGGTCATGTGGTTTTTGTTTCCAGAGATGCTGGAACTGGTGATGTTCTGTTTATTTTGCAGGATTTGTGGTATTGTACTCTTTTTCATATACAGTTATTTTATATTATATTTACCCTTTCATACGTTTTCATCTCAACAATTTCATCTTTCTTCCATTTTCTGATTACAAAATTCAGTTATATCAGTGTTGGTTTCTTGATTAAGCCTCCTTTTTCAAAGAAAGAGAGTATTTTTTTTGAGAAGGGTATGAGTGGGATGTTAAATCAGCGAGTTGTTATCATTCAACTCTGTCAAGCCAAGTATTACAAAGGTTAGAGTTTATTTTTAAATTTTTAATTTTTCCTCATGACTGATTTTTTTAATTCTTCTAATTTGATGATATTTGTAGTAATATATTTCAGTAATGGCTGTATGTTGTTTGTAGGAGCTGTTGTTATCTATTCTTATCCTAAAGCTACCAAGATAATTTTCGGTTCGGATTCTGATCACGCTTCTAATTACATTATGAGGTTCTTATAATCTTCCTACTAATTTTTTAGTTAACACAATGTTTTTCTGTCTTTAATAATGTACACTAATTAAGTTTTGGTCTTCTATTTTTTAGGTTGAACTATCGATACTATTGTCCAGTTTCAAGATTATCTCCTGATGGTGTTCTATCTATTCCTGATACTGTCTTGAGCCTTTCAAAGGTGGTTCGAGCTAGAGAGGTATTATAATCTTTGTAATATGCTCCTTTTTTGCAATTGAAATTCCCATTCTTCAAAAGTTCTAGCCTTATTAATCAGTTCTTTTTTATTTTTGTCGAAGCCTATGACTATTTGGAGTATTGGATGGATACGTGACATCGTGAATATCCATGATTGGTTCATCAGAGTTTGTGAAAACTGTAAATTCAATACCCAAGATGAACGTGGCAATGTTATTTGTCCTTGGTGCAATGAAAGTTCAACTTCAAACTTTAAATATAGAGTCATTGTGTCTGTTTCAAATGGAGTTTCTAATGTTAAGCTGTGCTTACTCGATAATGTTGTTGCTCAAATGGTTGGTATTACAGCTGCTGAAGCTATGAAGTCACGTCCTCAGGTTATGACTTAATAATTTTATATAAATGGAGTTTCTGTATTTGGGATTTTTGTTTCTATTTTTTGTTTTGTTGGTATTCTTTCTCAGGTTCCCTGTCCCTTTGTTGAAGCTGTTATTCCAACTTCAAGATCTCAGCCTTCCTTTCCTTCTGAAGTGCATTCTATTGTTGGGAAGGAATTCCTGTTCAAAATTAGAATTGCGTCGTGCCATGTTGATGGCCGTGAAAACATTTACGACGTAGAAGACTTTTCAGATGATGGACAGATGCTGAAGCTTCATAGAGTTCTTCTGCACAGAAATCATCTCCTTCTTACAGATGCTTCGAGTAGCAATCCTGTTGCTTTTCAGCAATGAATTTTCTGTTTTTTCAGTTCTTAAACGTTTTTGAACAGCAGTTTTTCTATTGTGTTTTTGTTAATTCCCCAGTCTTTTTGTTGAATTTTCTGAACAGTTCTTCAGAGATTAATCCTTATCCTTTCTGAATTATTTTGATCATTAATTGTACAGTAGAATTGAATTTAATCTTTCTATAATTTCTATTTGTTTCTTTCCATTCAAAATCCTTTTTCGATTGAATTCTTTATCTATCTGATTTTTTTTTTGAATTAGGAATTTCATTGGTTTTAATATCAGAATGATTAAGATAAGTTTATTATATAAAGTTAATAATAATAATCATGTGTTTTGAATTTTGATATGTTATATTTATGCTGGTACTGATTTTTTTTTTTTTTTTGTTTGTGTTATTCTTCCTTTAGGGTGCTTTTATCCATGGGTCTGTGAATGCTGGAATGATAACACAATTTGATAATTTGATTATCGAGAATGAAATTTATGAATTGTCTAATTTCAAAGTTGAATTGGTTGACTGTAAGAATGCCGTATGTAGTAATCCGTTCAAGTTGAAGTTCACAGATGAGACCTCCATTGTTCCTCGAACCTTTGTCGGTTTCTCCAGCAGCATTTTCAATTTTAAAAGTTTTAAATCTATATTGTGTGAGGGTGAAATTGAAGAATCTTGCTCTTTGTTTGGTATGGTAGTTCATTTTGTTTTCTATTTTGATTTTCATTCGTTGCCTGAATCTTTCGTGAATCTTTTTTGGAACAGATGTGATTGGTCATGTGGTTTTTGTTTCCAGAGATGCTGGAACTGGTGATGTTCTGTTTATTTTGCAGGATTTGTGGTATTGTACTCTTTTTCATATACAGTTATTTTATATTATATTTACCCTTTCATACGTTTTCATCTCAACAATTTCATCTTTCTTCCATTTTCTGATTACAAAATTCAGTTATATCAGTGTTGGTTTCTTGATTAAGCCTCCTTTTTCAAAGAAAGAGAGTATTTTTTTTGAGAAGGGTATGAGTGGGATGTTAAATCAGCGAGTTGTTATCATTCAACTCTGTCAAGCCAAGTATTACAAAGGTTAGAGTTTATTTTTAAATTTTTAATTTTTCCTCATGACTGATTTTTTTAATTCTTCTAATTTGATGATATTTGTAGTAATATATTTCAGTAATGGCTGTATGTTGTTTGTAGGAGCTGTTGTTATCTATTCTTATCCTAAAGCTACCAAGATAATTTTCGGTTCGGATTCTGATCACGCTTCTAATTACATTATGAGGTTCTTATAATCTTCCTACTAATTTTTTAGTTAACACAATGTTTTTCTGTCTTTAATAATGTACACTAATTAAGTTTTGGTCTTCTATTTTTTAGGTTGAACTATCGATACTATTGTCCAGTTTCAAGATTATCTCCTGATGGTGTTCTATCTATTCCTGATACTGTCTTGAGCCTTTCAAAGGTGGTTCGAGCTAGAGAGGTATTATAATCTTTGTAATATGCTCCTTTTTTGCAATTGAAATTCCCATTCTTCAAAAGTTCTAGCCTTATTAATCAGTTCTTTTTTATTTTTGTCGAAGCCTATGACTATTTGGAGTATTGGATGGATACGTGACATCGTGAATATCCATGATTGGTTCATCAGAGTTTGTGAAAACTGTAAATTCAATACCCAAGATGAACGTGGCAATGTTATTTGTCCTTGGTGCAATGAAAGTTCAACTTCAAACTTTAAATATAGAGTCATTGTGTCTGTTTCAAATGGAGTTTCTAATGTTAAGCTGTGCTTACTCGATAATGTTGTTGCTCAAATGGTTGGTATTACAGCTGCTGAAGCTATGAAGTCACGTCCTCAGGTTATGACTTAATAATTTTATATAAATGGAGTTTCTGTATTTGGGATTTTTGTTTCTATTTTTTGTTTTGTTGGTATTCTTTCTCAGGTTCCCTGTCCCTTTGTTGAAGCTGTTATTCCAACTTCAAGATCTCAGCCTTCCTTTCCTTCTGAAGTGCATTCTATTGTTGGGAAGGAATTCCTGTTCAAAATTAGAATTGCGTCGTGCCATGTTGATGGCCGTGAAAACATTTACGACGTAGAAGACTTTTCAGATGATGGACAGATGCTGAAGCTTCATAGAGTTCTTCTGCACAGAAATCATCTCCTTCTTACAGATGCTTCGAGTAGCAATCCTGTTGCTTTTCAGCAATGAATTTTCTGTTTTTTCAGTTCTTAAACGTTTTTGAACAGCAGTTTTTCTATTGTGTTTTTGTTAATTCCCCAGTCTTTTTGTTGAATTTTCTGAACAGTTCTTCAGAGATTAATCCTTATCCTTTCTGAATTATTTTGATCATTAATTGTACAGTAGAATTGAATTTAATCTTTCTATAATTTCTATTTGTTTCTTTCCATTCAAAATCCTTTTTCGATTGAATTCTTTATCTATCTGATTTTTTTTTTGAATTAGGAATTTCATTGGTTTTAATATCAGAATGATTAAGATAAGTTTAATATATAAAGTTAATAATAATACATTGTAGATATATTAGTAGTTTAACATATTAATAATTTTTTTTTATGTTTAATTAATTAATTTCTTAATTATGATACATAGTGGTATAAGAAAAAATTATGTTAATTCATTTATTTAATTTCTATATATATATTGATTAATTCTGTAATTAATCCATAAAAAGCTTTTTTTCATTTATTACCGAAACCCTAATTCCTTAAGAATCTCGCTCTTCAGATTCTCTTCCCAGATTTCATTATTTTCCTGTAGATTTTTCTATTCCATCCGCAGTTAATCGATTGAATTAAAACCATGTACAATTCTGTAAGTGAAATTTCCCCTGATTGTTTGGATCCAATTCTGTGTGTCAGGCTTCGCAGGGCTTGGCGTACATTCGGCCCCGACGGTCTAGCGGATTCTTTAGAACTTCTCTTAGTCGATAAACATGTCAGTTGTTATGATATTTCTTTTCTCAGTTATATGAACTATGTATTGTAAGATTTACTCTAATTTTTTTATTATATGATCTTAATATGTTTAATTTGTAGGAAGACACCATTCAAGCCTCTATATGTAAAAGATTAGCTTCAGATTATGATGTGCTGCTCAATGAAAATTCTATTTATGACTTGAGAGCTTTTGATGTAGTTCAGAAACCAAAATCCAATGAGATGACTGCCAGTGATTATGTCATCTATTTTGTTGATGGAACTTTGCTTACTCTTAGTGATTACCCATTTTTCAAAGAATCTACATTCATTTTCAAGCCCTTTACTGATATCCTTGGGTACTCTACCTTTTGTGAGGGACCTCTATTTGGTATATAATTCATCCCTCCTCATAATTAGCATTCTGTTTTATTTTTCAAATAATGTCATTTTTTCCCCATTTCTGATAATTGTTATGTTTAAAATGTATTCTCTTTTTTTGGAGTTTTGTAATACAGATGTGATTGGAGCTGTTGTGGACTTTGATGATCGTCTGGACAGTGACGGTTGCAGGCGTTTCATGCTTCAGGACTTAGAGTAAATCTAATATTGCAGTTTTATTCTTTATAACTCTTTATATAATGTCTATATTTATTGTACCAATAGTATGGTTGTAACGTTCTTATTCGTTTTCTCTCAATATGTTGATTTTATCATAATCCAGGCATAACAGGTTGGTGTTCCGGATATCAAATTCATATGTTGGGAAACTTAAGGATTATCCCCCAGTGTCTAAAAACGGGAAATACAAAGCCTTTGTAATTATATTACAGTTATGTAAGAAAGTTATTTACGAAGGTACATACTTTATATTTCCTTTTTACAGATTACCCTTTTTAGCTTTTTCTATTTTTTTCCTAGATAACTTTTACTATTTTTAGTCTGATCCTTCACACTCTATATTTCTTCATTTTATTCATTCATGTAGATGAAGTGTGTGTCATGGGTCATCTCCCTGTCACGGATGTTATCTGTAACCCGAAGTTGGATGAAATTAAGTCCTATTATTCAAGGTTTGATTATTTTCATTTTTTCTTTTATCTTTCTGATTATGTAGGCCTATTTCTGTTCTGATTTTTTCATTCATGTTATATGTTGGTCATTATCATTGGCTTTATTAAGTATATATCCTTCCAATGTTTGTCCTGTGAACTTATTTTTTATCTGTTTTTCTATAATTCAACAGTTTTATCCTTAAACCAATGACGCTTTGTTTCGATGAAGCTAAATTTCTTTCTCCACTTATTAAATGCGGCAAAAGGGAGTTGGGCGGTCCAGGAAGAGATGTTTTCTCGATCAATCATTTGACGTATTTTGAAGAGGTCATATTCATCTTCTTTATATAACAAAATATCAGATGGTTTCCATATTAACTTCTTTCTACAATGTTTAACTTACTGCAGGTCATTAATCTATGGACAATTGGGAGTGTGATCAATATACGCTCTGATATGGGTTGGTTTTCCGTATCATGTTCCCGTTGCAACCGTGAAAGTATCTGTGGGACGTTCCATGTGTTTTGTCCAAAGTGTGGCCAAGATCTGACCTATTTTG
Organism: Euphrasia confusa; assembly: GCA_954870475.1. Lineage (NCBI taxonomy): Eukaryota > Viridiplantae > Streptophyta > Magnoliopsida > Lamiales > Orobanchaceae > Euphrasia > Euphrasia confusa. The sequence goes on along the minus strand of OX940956.1, from coordinate 36,616,346 downwards.
CCAAATTTAAACTTTTTTTAGAAGTTTCTGATTTCAGAGGGACAAGAAGTTGTTTCATCATTGAAAATGAAGTTGCTACGTTCTTACTAGAAAACAAAGTTTACTCTTTGCTCAAGATGCACAGCCAAGTAAGTGTTTATATATTCAAGTTCTTCGTTTTGATTAGATAAATAATCTCAATTAGTTTTCCCTAATCTTTCTATTTTCTTTTTTTTAATTGCAGAGCTCTCCTCTCTCTGATATTCCAGCCTCACTTTCTCATATTATTGGCAGGGAGCTTCTTTTTAAGGTTTCCCTTTCTGAGCAAAAAAACATCCCGACTGATGTACCTGTGTATGATGTTCGAAATTGTTGTGTTTGCCCTGTATTACTTCAGCATTACAAAGAAAAAATGTTTCATAACATGGAACCCTTGGGAAGTGATGATACAGATGTCTCTGACTCAAATTCTGAGTACTCGAGTTCAGATTATATAATTTCCTCAGGTGAACTGACTGATGGTGATGATGACTCAGACTGCAGTACTTGAAAATTATTTGAAGATCCCTGATATTGAAAAGTTGAACAATTTCTTTTTGTACCTCTTCAATGACATTGTTTGTTTCAATTTCAGTTTATTTATTTTGTCCAGTAATGCTTGATTTGGTATTTTTCTCATATTCCAGTAATTAGTTTATTCCAGATTGTGAATGATGTATTGAACTTTATGTATTATATTGTAGTAATAATATGATTATGAAAAACTTACTTTCTTAATATCATGCTCAATCTAATCCCTTTATATGAATGATGATTGGAAAGGTATAATAATTCACAGGTTGACCATAATAACTTCCATATATGACCGTGAACATGATGAGTCATGACCTTTGATATTCTGGTAATCATTATGTGAACCATTTTTTTGGTAATGATCTCTTCTTATTCTTACAAGATTAGTTTTTTATTATTTTATAATTTATAATATTGGAAAGAGATATCATATTTTTTTCTGTTTATTTTATTTTGTTATTTATATAATTCTTTCTCCCCACTATTTCTCTGTAATTAAAAGTTGAAGACTCCTCAGTTTTCATAGTTCTTTTGTTTCTGTCCGGCTTCGAACTGCTGCTGAGGAATCATGTCTAAGTATTATTACACAGATCTCGCTACTATGGATACTTCTACAGAAGATCCTATTCTTTGTCTGAAGATATGCCGTAAATGGGTATCAGTCGGCCCTGACATGCTTCCTTTCTCTTTGCATGTTGTAATGAAAGATGTGAAGGTATTTTTTATACTCTTTGTTTGTTTTGATTTCAATAATTTCCATATATGTATTTGTTTCTTTTTGATAATGTATGATTTTTTTTCCCCATTAATAGGGGTTAATAATTCAAGCCACCATTCCAAAAGAACTAATCAGTAAGTTTTCTGATGATTTAACTGAAGGGAAGGTATTCAACCTTCGACTCTTTAATGTTGTCCAGAAGTCTCCATACACCGTGGTTCAAAATCACGATTTTATGATTGTCTTTCGAGATGATACATTTGTTAAGGGAAGTAATTATCCTTTGTTCCCTTCATCTAAGTTCAATTTCCAAAGCTTCCCCGAAGTGAAACGTCGTTCTAAGTTCTCTAATGGCTCTCTTTTTGGTACTTTTTCTTTTAAACTTTGTAAAATTAATTTCTTTAATTGTTGTTGTGCCTTTGCTCAATTTTTTTTAATAAATTATGTTTTTAATATTTTGCATGGATGGTGATTCCTAATTTGAAAGATATAATTGGTCGTGTTGTTGATGTGAATGTCCGTACAGACGTCAATCCTGTTATTGATTTAATGCTTCAAGATTTAAGGTTCTCTGATCTAACCTTTTAATAGCTTCTCTATTTGTCATTTATTCATTTCTGAATATTTTATTTTTCCAAGTAAACATGATTTTAAATCTTAATTTGGACAGTGATATTCGTATTCGATGCCTAATCTATGGGGCCCATTGTTCCAAGCTTGAAAATTCTATTTCCATGTTGAGGAATAATATATCCATTCCCATGGTGGCTATCTTGCAGTTGGGCAGAAAATTCATCTACAAAGGTAAGCTGAATGAGGTCTAAATTGTTTCTTAGAATTCTTTACGTTGTCTTTAATGATATTTCTAATTAATTATGTTTTTATGTTTAGGACAAGTTTGTGTTGCAACTGCCTTTGATGTTTCTGATGTGATTGTTGATCAATCCTTCCCTGAAATTGTGGAATATAAGGCGAGGTATCTGAATCAATTGATTTCCATTTTTTTATTACGTCGTATTAATTTATTTTTTAAGTTGTTTATGTAAAGATCTGAATTTTCCCAATTTATATTGTTTAGGTTGCCAAAATCCACAAAGAGGTATTTCTGTGATGGTGCTATGTTTCCTCATGAGTCTTTGACGTCCTCTATAAAAGAGCTGATTGATCCTTTCACTCCAGTTTATGACCTGACAGATTTAGCGTACTGTCAAGATGTAAGTATATTTCAATCTTTTTAGTATTCTTACTTTATATAGATGAAATTCTGTTTTTCCTATTTTGGAATCATAATGATTTCTCAATTACATGTTTCTCTGAGTTTGTATTATAGGAGATGCAGTTATGGACCGTTGGAGCTATAACCGAAATTCATGTTGCCCAAGGATGGTATTACACCACTTGCTACAACTGCTCTATTGTAGGGGACTGCTCTTCAACAGAAATTCTATGTCCGGGTTGCGGGGACAATTTACTTCCAAGTATGAAGTATAAAGTTCATGTAACTGTCGATGGCATTGGAGGATCCGCGCGCCTTATCCTGATGAACCAACTTGCAACTTCTGTAATTCAGACTTCTGTTCATTCCTTTGTGAACTATTATTTTAAAGTAAGTAAATTTTCTGATATTTATATGAACATTGTTATTTTTTTAACTTCAACATTATCTGATTATTACTCATTTGCCTCTTCCCAGGGCAAAGGCAAACCCGAGTTCCCCGATGAAGTTTGGCTGTCTCTGATAGGAAGAGAAATGTTGTGGAAAGTTAAAATTGAAGAGCACCACATAGAGACAACCCAATTACGTGAGTATTGGGTTCAGAAATGTTGCGAGCATCCTAAATTGCTCACTTTTCATAAGGGTGTCCTATTCTGCGATAAACCAAAAGGAAAATCTTATCCTTATCGCGATGCTCCTGTTTTTGAATACGGGTCGAGTGACGATATAAATGAAGAAACATCCGGTGAAAGTTCAAGTTCAGCCTTCTCAGATACGTCATCAGTTTAGCAATCATATTTCTGTTGGATTTGAATTTATGTTTTGCCATATCAGACTATTGTACTTTGTTTTTCCATTCTCTGCAGTGAATTTTTTTTATATTAATTTTTAGAAATTTTGAACTGTTTCCTTAAGACAGTCTTAATTTGAAGTTGGCAAATTATGAAACGTTGCATTTAGGGCATGTGATATATTCAAGTGATTAGTAAGTCCTTCTATTCCAATAATTGAACAAAGTGTTGTATCAATTATCTTAATCTTTCAAAATTATCTTTTACAATTTTTAGCCTACAGAGTTGTTAACAGAGTTTAAATGATATACTTTCTTTTAAATAAATCAGACTAATTGGCCTTGAATATTTAGTCTATAAAGTGTATCTGGCCTCTTAACTATGACTGTTTAATTTTAGTCTTTGATCTTGAATGTCTCTTAACTGTCATTCTAAATTTTTAAATATCAAGAAACGAAATCAAAAGATTTTATGATATTTAAATCTTTTCTATGTTTAAATTCTTCATCTTCCTTATAATTATTTATTACATTCCAATGGTAATTAAATCTTTTTTAGGGAAGATATTAATATTGAATTGGATTCAAATTGGTATTCTATAATAGTTAGAAATATTGATCAAGATTAAATCCGTATTATATTCTCTATGAATATTTATTACCTTAATAAACGTTCAATATTCTCTGCCTCTTAAATTAAAATAAAAAGTTCAGAAATCAAAGTGAAGATCCCTTCCTAAATTATTGAACGTTGAGCAGTAATTTTGCGCTCTATAAAAGCTGTTAAAACTTCTGTCAAAATTCTTAAGCACAACATAGGCACAGTGCAATGGAAATTCAACCCACCCCATTGTCTGAAATTTCAAGAGACAGGATGGATTGGAAGATTAAGGTTCGCGTATGTAGAAAGTGGAAAACCACTCCCAAATGAAAAATTCTTCAGTCTTTGGAATTTCTGTTTATTGACATGCAGGTTTGTTGAAGTTCATTATTTTCTCTATTATTATGACTTATCATTCTGAATCCTAAGTATTTCGCTCATGTGATTTTCAGCTCAATTCTATATTATTTTTTCAATGCAGGGTACTAGAATCCATGCCTCAGTGAAAAAGGTTCATATGTCGAAATATGAAAATAAATTAAATGAAGGAGATGTTTGTTATGTCCACCAATTTTCTGTTCTGAATTCTCCTCCTTCTTTTCCAATTACAACCCTTCCCTTTCGTATAATGTTTCATGCAACCACAATCATTAACACAGTAGAGGATCCAACCTTCCCTTTCTCCATCTATAATTTCATGAACCTAAAGGATGTTGAAGATGGAAAAATGACAAACAATGGCCCTGTATTTGGTAAGAACAACTGTTTTACTATTTCTTTTCCTTACCTGTTTTAAAGTTCTATTACAAATTAAATTTGTATTCTTCTTATGTCTTTTTCTGTTTGAAATCTACTTATGTAGATGTGATTGGTCGGGTTGTAGACGTCAATGAGGATAGAATGAAGGATGATGGAACTGTGAAAGGCAGCAAGAGTGCAACTGTTTTGATTGAAGATTTAAAGTATGATGATGATGATGATGATTTATATTTTGAAATTTAGTCTCATTTTTTATTTATCAAATTATATATTTCTGATTGCATTAAAATTTTGATATATAACTGAAACCCTTTTTGTATAATTTTTCTCGAAATCTTTCTCTTATTTTTCTTAACAGCAAAGTTAGAGTCCAGTGTTTACTTTGGGCTCCTTACTGCTTTGAACTGAAGTCGTTTTTGGATTTGGGAAGAGGAAAGGATGATCACAAGGTCATAATTATTCAACTTTGCAGGGCAAAGCAATTCACAGGTTATGGAATTTTCATATTTTAATTTTGCCGGGGATGTATTGTATATATTTTTTATTCCTGCATACTCATAAATGATTCCTCTAATGATCAGATGGAAATGGTGTTTCTAACACCTTTGATGCCACAAAATTAATTTTGGATCAGAATTCTGATGAAATTAGAGAATTCAAGAGCAAGTAATGTTTATTCGCTTTGAGCTTAAATAATTACATCATATTTTAATTTTTTTGTTATTAAACTTATTACTGATTAAGTTTGTTATATTTTCCCTATTAGGTTAATTTCAACAGCCGTCTCCAGTTCCTTTGATGGCACTCAAATATCAACTTCATCGTATATATCTGTCAAAGGTGATATAGAAAGTGCAAGAACAATTTTCTACACAGTTCAAGAGTTGCAGGCTGCAACTGTAGTAAGTCCTCCTTTCTTTATTATTCATCTTTATTTGGATATAATTAGTTCTTAATATTATTTTTAGATTTTGAAAAATGACTGAAATCCCAATTTTAACATATTCATTTCAATATTTTATTAAATTAAATAATAGACTGGCAAGGTTTGGGTTGTTGTTTCAATTGCTGACATCATACCTGGTGGAGGATGGTCTTACATTAGTTGCACTGTATGCAAGAAGAAGGTTTTAGAAAAAGAAGATCAGTTTTGGTGCAGTATATGCAACAAGTTTGTGATCGCTGAAGAACGCTTCAAAGTTCATACCAGGGTTGTTGATGGCACTTCTAATGCCACCTTCATGCTGTGGAATGAAACAGCAAAGTTGATGATTGGAAAGAGTGTAACTGAGGTTTGAGATATCTTCTTCGAGGTTTGAGCTTCAGAACTTCTAGACAGAGTCTTTCTACCTAATTTATATTTGGTAGATTTGTCATTTTTTGTTAACTATTCCATTCTTTTTAATCATTTTTAGGAATTCGGGGACATTGACAGATCTGATAAAGCAACTGTTACAGAGTTTTCTAAATTTAGAGTGCCTCAGCCAGTTGAAGATTTGGTTGGGAAGGAATATTTGTTCAAGGTTACTATAACAGAGAAGCATCTTAATGGTTCAGAGAAAGTGTACTTGGTTGACAGATTCTCAGACGATAAAGAACTTATCAACAAGAACAAAAAGTCCAACCATGTAGCAGTTTGCAATTCTCCCTCTTCCAATAAGGATGCCAATTCTGACACTGTTTCTGTGCAGGAGGATAATGATTATCCGAATATTGAAGACTTAAAAACTCCAGAGTTTCCAAAATCTGGAAAGAGAAATTTAGACCCTGAGCTCAAGGAGGCAGCCGAGCATTCATCCACCAAGTTGTCTAAATCTGTTTGATCAGTTTCATTATCTCTTTGAATTTTCTATTCAATTTTGTTCTGTTTTGAACCTTTCTATTTGGGATTTTGTTTTGTTTTTCCATTTTAATTAAACTATCCTTCTGTTTTTATTTATATTATTGTTTATTATATTATGTTATTTTGTCTTACTGTTTTAAAATAAATAACATTTTTACTAACTGCATTCTTTTTATTTTTTAAAGTTTATATTGTTAATTATCGAATGTTACAGTTTTATGCAGCAGAACTTTAAATGTCTTCCCTTTTGGTTCTGATACCTTTATAATTTTCAATAGTTGAATTCAGTGTTTAAATGGTTTATCAATATGAATAGGTATGAAGAAGGAAAGTAAGATTTGTTTTTACCCGGTCATTGATACCTTCACCAATGAATTAGCCCTCAGTCATTGAAAATTTATTTAATCTGTATTCAATTTCATTTCCATGTCTCATTCATTCTTCTTTTGAATTTCCCAGCTTTGACCTGAGTTGTATTTTTACTAATGTTAATTTTCTTCCCAACATCAAATATTTAGACAGAGTTATTTCTCTTTCATTTTAATCTAATCATTGTTTCCAAAGATAATATTATGATTTTTCTGAATATTATTATATATAGAAAATTATGGACATATATTCAGATTTAATTTATATAACATTTGATATGGTCAAATGTTATATTTGGAAACTCTCAATTAGCTTTAATGATTATCAATTATTTTTGATATTCCCAAATTCCAAACAATCATTTCTGAAATTGAGATGACATTTCTTATGTTATATTTGCTGAATTCTGAATCTTAATTGGAAAATTGCTTTAAATTTTCATTTCACAATTACAATTCCTGATGGCTCCTAGAAGAAATTTGAACAAAGGTTCCTGTTCTGACAAACAGTTCCTATTATTTTTTGTTTTTCAGATTCTCAATGTTTATATAACTATTCGTTTTGATGTTTCAGGGAAGGAAAACATTGTGGAGAGTTCCCAAAATCCTATTCGCACCTCTGGTAAATTTAACCTTCGGATTACTTTGATGTTGATTTCAAATTTCATTTCTATTATTTATTTGCTTCATTCTTAAATTCAGATCAATTTGTTATAGTATTAATAAGCTGCGTCTCCATGTTTTTTGTTTTTGAATGATCAGTTTCCAGCAGTTGTCCAAAGTCAACTGTTGTCCATAAAAAATCCAGAAATTCAAACTCTTCCATTTATCCTCAACTTACACCTCAAGGTAATTGACAACAAATATAAATTCATATCTTTTTTTATTGATTGTTAGTTGTTATACTTATTTTTCCACCTTCAAATTTAACAATATACAGGTCAATTCTTAGGGGAGAATCTAAATATTCAATCTTCTATAGTTCCGACATATGTTCCTTACGAACACTTGCTTGGTTCATGTTCTCAACTATCTGGAGTAACTCAAAATTCCAGTAAGAAGTTGAAAACTATTTCGCCAAGAGTTCCAACAGATACAGATGGTTTTATTAATATCCCTATATTGGAATGTTCCAATACAGTGGTTCCTAATGTCCAAAGTTCCCCTAATATTCAATCTAATATAAATCTATTTCCCAGTTCAAGAAACTTGCCCCTTTCCAATATTCATAATGATAAAGAATCTATGTGCACCCCAGGTATTTTCTTTTGTTATAAGTTAATGGAAAAACAGTTTGCGATGTCAAATTGATTAACCTATGTCATGATATGACTTTTAATAACATTATTCATATAACCAACTTTAAGGAGAATTTCCAAATTTTCTATTCATGTAGCAGGGAATTTTATCAACTCTCAATCTACTATTCCCCCGGGTTATAATGTTTTACACTTCTCCAATGGAAATATTCCACAGTCCCAGACTATAAGTCAATGTGACAGAAAAGGAAAAAGGGTTATGCCCCAGTTATGCCCCAGTTCAAATGGGAACAGGAAGAGAATTGCTCTCGGTGACATAACAAACAGTATGATGTCTATATTCTATTCAAATTTATTGCCTTTGAGATTTTATATTATCTTGATTATCTTCATATTGAATGTTCCTATTAATGCATATGTAGTTAGCATTCCTATATTAGAATCTTCATTTGTGAACTCGGCTGATATTGTAAGCAATAGTAATTTACAATCGAATAATCCAACGCAATCAACCATCAATGTGCAACCTATTCGAAATTTGGAAGTTGAGTTTGACGCTGTCCTTCAGCCAGGTACTGATTCTATCATATTAATTTCGAATAAACCATTTATTTATAATCTTATTTGGCTCTTAATTGTGAACTTTCAAATGATATGAATTTTATATTTTCTGATGATTTATAAATTTCAGAAGTAGTTTCAACAAATACAATCAGTCCAGCCTCAAATTATGGGCAATCGTCAACAACAGCAACAATGACAGAAAACAGATATCAATATCCCAGTATATTCATTCTGTAACAACCGCAAAATTTAAATATATTAATTAATTAATTTGGGGCCCAATTAGTTAACCATATGAGATAATTATACTATGCATGAGTTCCAACCATTTGAAGTTCATGTTAATTTTTATGTTAAGTCATATCATGCATTTCGATTCACGATTTAATTTATTCATCATTATATTGACATTTCATTTAGCATTTAGAGATCCTCAAATTCCAACAATCATATTAATACTATTTTACATTTAAAGTATCATTCTTGAAAGAAAAACAATCGAATACACTAAACTTTAAAATATCCTACCACTATTATTATTATTATTATTATTATTATTATTATTATTATTATTATTATTATTACTACTACGTTGGGCTACTAGCATATTTATGAGGTAAATAAATTTTATACATTATTTAGGCTGAGTACATCTTACTTAAAGCCCAAGCCAACCTTTAGTATCCAAAACAAACACTAGTACGTGGGATATATATATTAACTGTATCCTTACCTTACCTTCAAACCCTAAAAGAAATAATTAAACCTTAAGCCACCCGACCTCATCTTCCCAGCCCCGTCTATAAGTTTTCAATAGCCCACAATTATATTTATATTTCGGCTTCTTTTGAGAACCACATTCTCGTCCCTTTGGGTTGCCCCGATGAGAAGTCGACAGAGCCCACCCGTGGAGAAACGTCAGGATGAGCTATAGGGCGATCGGTGAGCCTCCCTTCTCTTTCCGTGTGTCGCTGATCTACGTCGAGATATCGTTGCCTGAAGGGCGGACCTGTATTCTCCTTACGCCGCTGCTCATCTCCTATTACCAAGCCGTCGGAGAAGACGATTTGCCGATGCACTTAGTCACGGCCGCAACTGGTGTTACCCTTAAAATTGGCCCACCCTTACTCGTTCAATTCCCCTGGACATCAACGTTGCGAGATACACTGTTAGAAGATCTTGCTGCCTCCTCCCATTCCCGAAGAGTCCGCCGAGATCTCAGTACTTAGTCATGGTCAATTTTCATTCACAGCCATGTAAGCTCTTTCCCTCTCTGTCTAGCTGTCTCTACAAGTCAATTTGAAGAAAATGAATTATCCCTTATTCCTTTTATAATTAAGCCCACGTTTTGTAAGTTAGGAGGAGATGATTAAGAGTGATTTCCCCTTTGTATATATATCTCAGTCCGATACCATCTTAACCATAGTTCCTTATATCTCTACCTAGTTTTATATTGCTTCAGCACATTGAAATTTTATACGCAAACCATTAATTTAATTAAATCCTAAGCCCACTCTTTTATATGGAAATCCTAATTGCCTTTAGTAAAAGATTAATAAATATTAGCTTATTACTTATACAGTATATACACATACATATTTATACATATATTAATTTCATATTAATATTACGTAGGATATATGGATATTGAGGATTATGATTTCACGAGCATTCATCCACGCATCTTTTCATCAAGTCAAGTTCTGCATTGTCAAGGTAGGGGTATTTCTAAAACCTTTTCAAATACAGTTCATATCAGTGTATGGTACGCAGGTAATTGTTCGATATCGAGGACTTTATATTCTATTCATGTTATGTGCACATATTAGTCGCGCGACGAAATTCATGGCCGTGTTCACGTAGACGTGTGACGTGTTCACGGTAATAAATCAAGCAAGCAAGTGATAGGAACGTTTAATCGTTCGGAAATTCATGTCCTTGGGTATATCCCACTATCTAACAAGTTCAAGTTAGTTTATAAAGTTGAGCGTCATTCCGGTTATTTTCGTATCGTGCAATGTGTGAACTGGTATCCCTACTGAGTTGTTGATAACTCACCCCTTTAAAACCCCATATTTTCAGGTTAAGCGAAATCGGAGCGAGACGGGGATGTGGCGGCGATAGTAGTAGCAGCATTTATTTTAAATACATTATTTTTCTTTTATGCTTTCCGCTTTGGAAACTTAATACTTGAGTACTTTATTTAAATTTGACTATTGAGGGTTATTATTTTTAGTTAAAGATTTTATTATGAAAAAGTCGTTTTGACATTTTGTTATTTTAAATACTACAATTTCTTTTGAAAAATAAGAAAATCCTCTATAGTTTATATTATGAAGAATGGGATGTTACAACTTGGTATAAGAGCATTACGGTTCTCTTTACGGACCTAAATTAGTTTTCAAAATAAGCTACTATCGTCCACCTCTGCCGCTCGCGCCGACTTCGCAAGTAAGAGCATTCTACATTCATGATGTTTCATTTAAGTTGCATGTCTAGCTTCATGATATTGTAGTCACATGCATATTACATTCATGAGTTTCAAGTACAATGCATATCAAGTTCATGTTTTTCAATTAGGATGCATGTCTAGTCTCATTATTTTCCAAATAAATTGCATGTCATGTTCATGATTTTAAAGTAAAACGCATACTCAAGTTCATAGTTTTCAAATTCATGATTTTTCAAGTGCATTGCATGTTCAACTTTTCAAGTGAAAATTTTATGTTGCTTAAATTGCGCACTTTATTTAAGTTCAAGTTCAAGTTCAAGTTCAAGTTCATGTTAAAATTCAAGTTCATGATGATTATGCAAGATGTGCGCAATTTATTGCAAAAATATGATACATATGTTTCAAAAAAAAAAAATAGTTAGATGATGCATGATTTACAAAAATTATATAATATTATATATATGCAAATATTAAGTTAATTGTGGCCTTAGGAACTTAAAATGGTTAAGAATAAAGATATAAATCTTGTGGTTAACCTACGGTGATGTTGAAGACTTGATATAGAACTAAGTTGTTGAACTTATGGTGTTGCGTTTGACTTTGGATTTCGTATCTACTAAGTATATTGCTCAAGTAAGTTATGCACGCGTGACGTAGTAAGTTACACTTTGGAGGTTAGTAAAGCCCCATGTAAAACGTATGAGACCAATCGCCTATGTAAGGACGTAGTAGTAAACTCTGGCATGAAGGCCTTAAGAGTAGATCTTCACGTACTAGAAATGGAGTACTTCAATGTCATAATAGAATTTGAATGTTCATTGGATAATCATAATAGTATCTTACCAAGAGAGTATGGTAATGATATTGAAGGAGGTGCATCAATTACAGAGAGTTGAATTCATGCACAATTAAGAACAAGTATCCACTACCCCAAAATTGACGATGTTTGTTACCGATTAAAAGGGGTACGTGTGTTCTCGAAGATCAACTTAAAGTCGGGACATCACCAAGAGTGAGCTTGGTATCTCAAGGTCAACTTTCGGAACTCGATCAGTTTATGATCATGTTCATTGATGAAATATTGTTATACTCGAAGACGAGGCTTAACTCAAGGAAAATTTGTGGTTTTCCTTTTATACATTGAGCATAGAGGAGTCTATGCAAATTTTTCGAAGTGTGAGTTTAGCTAAATCATGTTTTATTTCTCGAGCAAGTTTTCATGGCTCATAGAATTAAATTTTACCCTTCTAAGATTGAAGAGGTCAACCAATTGTTCACCCAAGAATGTTAAAAAGATACGTAACTTCCTGATTTTGCTGATTGCTATCAAAGATTCATTGAAGGTGTTCAAGATAGCACAACCGATGACATAGTTGAAGAGAAAAGTTTTCAGCAACTCGAGAGGAAGTTGACCACAACTCCACTTCTGACCATTTCAACCTGTACAGAAAGTTTCATGGTCTATAGTGATGCCCCTATCCAAAGATTGGGTTGGTGGATGCAGCATGAGAAAGTGATAGCATATGCTTCCTGACAACTGAAAGCACACGAAGTTAATTACCCTACACACCAGAGCCAACTGATGTAATCCATGCATTGAAGATTTTGAGACATTATTGGTATCATAAGAGATAAAGTATATTTTCACGCAGAAGGAGTTGAACATGCATCAGAGAAGATAGCCAAAGGTTTTTAAAGATTGCGACTGTTCAATTCATTACCACCCTAGAAAGGCTAATGTCGTGGCAGATGCTTTGAGCCGAAAATCCACATAGCACGTAGCAAGTTTGCTGACAAATCAAGATCAACTTAAGGAAAAGTTTGAGAAGTGGAGAATCAAAGTGATTTCTCACTCGAAGATTACAAGAGCGACAGTATGTACTTTGATGATTCATCATACTTTGTTGGAAAGCAGTAAAGAAGCTCAAGAGAAAGATGGTTCCATGTTAACGATAAGGATTCATGTTCGTGAAGAAAACGTCGAGGGTCTTTCTAAAACGAAAAAAAAAAAAAAATGGAGTCCTAGTTTTAAGGTTGTGTGTATCAAAAACGAGATCTTGAGAAATTAAATCGTAGAAGAAGCACATTGTACGCCATATACTTCCCATCCGAGAGGAACAAAGATGTATCACGACTTGTGAGAGTCATTATGCCGGAGAAGTATGAAAAGAGACTTCGAGTTATTCATATAGAAATGTTTGGTGTGGCAAGTTAAGGCTGAACACCAGCGACCTTCGAGTTTAATTCAACCATTGAAAGTACCCGAGTGGAAAATTGAGCACGTGGTCATTGACTTTGTGGTAAGATTACCGCAATCATCAAGAGGAAATAATGCGATTTGGATAATGGTTGATCGATTAACAAAATTTGAACATTTTCTACCGGTGATGATGACTTTCAGTATGGACCAGCTCGCACAGTGATACATTCGCTAGAGAATGAGGTCTCACGGTACTCTAATATGAATTGTGTAATATAGAGATCCTAAATTCTTTTCAAGATTTGGGAGAAGATTGTACGATACGATGAGAACGAAGCTGAAGTTTAGCACCGCGTGTTATCTTTGGACAGAAGGCCAATCTGAAAGAACGACGAACGAGGAGAATTATTAGAACATGTGTTCTAGACCATGAGAAGTTACGAATGCATAAAAAGTCATCTTATCATGAGATGTGTGAAATGATTTTGGATCATGTTCAAGAACAATTACACGTACTTAACATATGTTAAGTGGATACGCTATTGAGGGGAAACTGCACTTGAGGGCACGAGCAAGAAATGATGTCACTTAAATGAAATCCTTTACCAGAAGTAAATAACGAATTTCGAGGACGAAATTTTTATAAGTAGGGTAGGTTGTAACAACCGCAAAATTTAAATATATTAATTAATTAATTTGGGGCCCAATTAGTTAACCATATGAGATAATTATACTATGCATGAGTTCCAACCATTTGAAGTTCATGTTAATTTTTATGTTAAGTCATATCATGCATTTCGATTCACGATTTAATTTATTCATCATTATATTGACATTTCATTTAGCATTTAGAGATCCTCAAATTCCAACAATCATATTAATACTATTTTACATTTAAAGTATCATTCTTGAAAGAAAAACAATCGAATACACTAAACTTTAAAATATCCTACCACTATTATTATTATTATTATTATTATTATTATTATTATTATTATTATTATTATTACTACTACGTTGGGCTACTAGCATATTTATGAGGTAAATAAATTTTATACATTATTTAGGCTGAGTACATCTTACTTAAAGCCCAAGCCAACCTTTAGTATCCAAAACAAACACTAGTACGTGGGATATATATATTAACTGTATCCTTACCTTACCTTCAAACCCTAAAAGAAATAATTAAACCTTAAGCCACCCGACCTCATCTTCCCAGCCCCGTCTATAAGTTTTCAATAGCCCACAATTATATTTATATTTCGGCTTCTTTTGAGAACCACATTCTCGTCCCTTTGGGTTGCCCCGATGAGAAGTCGACAGAGCCCACCCGTGGAGAAACGTCAGGATGAGCTATAGGGCGATCGGTGAGCCTCCCTTCTCTTTCCGTGTGTCGCTGATCTACGTCGAGATATCGTTGCCTGAAGGGCGGACCTGTATTCTCCTTACGCCGCTGCTCATCTCCTATTACCAAGCCGTCGGAGAAGACGATTTGCCGATGCACTTAGTCACGGCCGCAACTGGTGTTACCCTTAAAATTGGCCCACCCTTACTCGTTCAATTCCCCTGGACATCAACGTTGCGAGATACACTGTTAGAAGATCTTGCTGCCTCCTCCCATTCCCGAAGAGTCCGCCGAGATCTCAGTACTTAGTCATGGTCAATTTTCATTCACAGCCATGTAAGCTCTTTCCCTCTCTGTCTAGCTGTCTCTACAAGTCAATTTGAAGAAAATGAATTATCCCTTATTCCTTTTATAATTAAGCCCACGTTTTGTAAGTTAGGAGGAGATGATTAAGAGTGATTTCCCCTTTGTATATATATCTCAGTCCGATACCATCTTAACCATAGTTCCTTATATCTCTACCTAGTTTTATATTGCTTCAGCACATTGAAATTTTATACGCAAACCATTAATTTAATTAAATCCTAAGCCCACTCTTTTATATGGAAATCCTAATTGCCTTTAGTAAAAGATTAATAAATATTAGCTTATTACTTATACAGTATATACACATACATATTTATACATATATTAATTTCATATTAATATTACGTAGGATATATGGATATTGAGGATTATGATTTCACGAGCATTCATCCACGCATCTTTTCATCAAGTCAAGTTCTGCATTGTCAAGGTAGGGGTATTTCTAAAACCTTTTCAAATACAGTTCATATCAGTGTATGGTACGCAGGTAATTGTTCGATATCGAGGACTTTATATTCTATTCATGTTATGTGCACATATTAGTCGCGCGACGAAATTCATGGCCGTGTTCACGTAGACGTGTGACGTGTTCACGGTAATAAATCAAGCAAGCAAGTGATAGGAACGTTTAATCGTTCGGAAATTCATGTCCTTGGGTATATCCCACTATCTAACAAGTTCAAGTTAGTTTATAAAGTTGAGCGTCATTCCGGTTATTTTCGTATCGTGCAATGTGTGAACTGGTATCCCTACTGAGTTGTTGATAACTCACCCCTTTAAAACCCCATATTTTCAGGTTAAGCGAAATCGGAGCGAGACGGGGATGTGGCGGCGATAGTAGTAGCAGCATTTATTTTAAATACATTATTTTTCTTTTATGCTTTCCGCTTTGGAAACTTAATACTTGAGTACTTTATTTAAATTTGACTATTGAGGGTTATTATTTTTAGTTAAAGATTTTATTATGAAAAAGTCGTTTTGACATTTTGTTATTTTAAATACTACAATTTCTTTTGAAAAATAAGAAAATCCTCTATAGTTTATATTATGAAGAATGGGATGTTACACATTCATTTATTAATCAACCTATTTATTTAACATTATTTCAATCTATTCTGTCAATTTCTGTTTTTTAACTTTACATATTTGAAATTCTTTTTGTCTAAAGGTTATCATGACATTGGGAACTGTACTTTTAAGTGTGAGCATTGTGATGCTATGTTCTGGTATGACGAAAGAATGGAAAAGTACAACAAGTACAAAAAGGGTCCCCCGTTGTTCAATTTATGTTGCGCTCACGGTTAGTTAAAGTTCATCTTGAATTATTCATTAGTCTTCATGTTTCCTTTTCTTTAAATCAAAGTTTGTTTCTTTAAAAAAATTCTAAATATGAATTAGGCTAACAAAGTATAATGTTACAGGTAAAATAAAGTTGGCTCCATCCAGAGAACCTCCTGATGAGTTCAAAAGATTTTTGTATGGAACCGAACGTCTCTCGAAAAAATTTCAATCCAAAATAAGGATGTTCAACATGATTTTTGCTTTTACATCTATGGGAGGGAAGATCGATAATTCATTCAACACCGGCACTTCTGCTCCGAATTTCAGAATAAATGGGGCTGTTTCGCACTTTATAGGTAGCTTACTACCAGATGAGGAATCGAATAATAAAGCTGGATTTGCACAGCTATATATTCATGACACTCAGAATGAAACATATAACAGAATAAACTCGGTGAAGTATGTACTCTATTTGAATTTGATGTTTTCTTTTGTTTCTCTGAAATATTTATATTTGTCCTTTTCTTCCTATGAATTCGTTATTTTCAGATCTTCTGTTCAAAATCCAGAAAATGAACCAGAATGCGATGAGGATGAAGTTGAAATTGTAGAGAGTTTGAAAGACCTGCTTGATCAGCATAACGAATTGGTCAAGTGCTTCCGCACTGCTCGAGATAGGTTCAAAGATGAGCCCACAGCGGATATTAAAATTAGGTTAATTTCAAGCCGTAGTTCAGACGGGAGAATTCACAATTTGCCCCAAGCTGATGAAATAGCAGCTTTGATTGAAGGCGACATTGAAAATCTTGAAAATCCAAGGGATATCATTGTTGAACGTTCATCAGGTCGATTGCAGCGGATAAATGAGTTGCACCCTAGCTACTTGCCCCTACAGTATCCTTTATTATATTTCTACGGTGAAGATGGATTTAGAGATGACATAAAACATCAACAAACCGCCAGGACAACAGAAACAAGAGTGCGAAAGGTTACTATGAGGGAGTTTCTGACATACACGGTTCAACACAGATTGAACAGTTCTCTACATATTTTGTATGGCAGACGTTTGTTTCAACAGTTTTGTGTTGATGCTTATGCAATGGTTGAGTCCTTTAGGCTGACTTACATGAGGCATCATCAAAAAGAATTCAGATGCGGATCTTATTCTGCTTTGGGAGATGCATTAGTACAAGGTGAAAATGACCTGGCAAATACTGGAAAGCGTATTATTTTACCTGCCTCTTTTGTCGGTGGAGCACGATACATGATCCAAAACTACCACGATGCAATGGCAGTTTGCAGATGGCTGGGTTATCCAAATTTGTTTGTTACTTTTACATGCAATCCTAAGTGGCCAGAAATTGTTGATTACCTCAAGGAAGTTGGCCTCACTGCTCCCGATAGACCAGATATTATTGCAAGAGTTTTTCATACGAAATTGGATAATCTAATGACTGACATTAGAAAAGAAAAGCTTTTCGGAGAAACTTCTGCAGGTAAGTCTTTATTTTATCTTTTTTTAATTTTTATTATTTATATCTCCCTTATATATTTCTTAGCCTGTTATCAATATCAGTTTTTTAAGTTGTTCTTCTTTTGTAATATGTAGTTATATACACTATTGAATTTCAAAAGCGTGGACTGCCCCATGCCCATATACTTTTGTGGATTAAAGATTTTCCCAATTCTTCATCTCCGGACGTTGTTGATAAGTTCATTTCGGCTGAGATTCCTGATCCTTTGCAAGATAAAGAGTACTATGGAGCTGTGAAGGAGTTCATGATGCATGGTCCATGTGGTCTTGCAAATCCTAAATCCCCATGTATGAATGGAACTTCGTGTACGAAATTCTATCCTAAGAATTTTGTGGATCACACTTCGGTTGATGATGATGGATTTGTCATTTACCGACGAAGGAATAATGGTGTATCAATCCATAAAGGAGGGATTGATCTGGACAACAGGTTCTCTCTTTGTTATTTTTTTCTTCTTTTTGGCTTTAATTTTGTCTAAAATGGTTTTGTAATTGAGTTTTGATTACAATTTTGCACATTTTTTTTCAACAGGCATGTCATTCCCAACAATAGAGCTCTTTTGGTAAAGTATCGAGCACATATAAACGTAGAGTGGTGCAATAGGGCCCGTTCTATTAAATATTTGTTCAAATACGTACACAAAGGAAATGACAGAGCTACTGCAGTTTTTTATAAGTCTAATGGACAAGCAAATGGGCAGAACGTCATAGATGAAATTCAAAACTATTTAGATTGCAGGTATATTTCAGCTTCTGAGGCCATATGGAGATTATTTGCTTATGAAATTCATTTCAAGGAACCTACAGTTGTGAGGTTGAAATTTCACCTTGAGGGAGAACAATTTATTGTGTTTCAAGACAATGACACAGCAGAGGATGTCATGGAAAAGTCTGAATCTAAGGAATCCATGTTTACCGCCTGGATGATAGCAAACCAAAACTATGAAGAAGCTAAGCGACTGACATATGCCGAGTTCCCTTCCCAGTTTGTATGGCATGATGACACAAGATCTTGGCTTCCTAGGAAAAAGGGTAAAGCACTCGGCAGAGTGGCATATGTTCACCCAGCACTTGGAGAAGTATATTACCTGAGAATGCTCTTGAATTTTGTTCGAGGCTGTGTATGTTACGACGATATTAAATTTTACAATGGAGAACAGTTCAAAACATTTCAAGAAGCATGCTACGCTCGGGGGTTAATAGGTGACGATCAGGAATATATTGAGGCAATAAAAGAAGCTGCAGTTTGGGGCTTGGGGCCAACGTTGAGATCCTTATTCGTCAATCTTCTGACTTCGTGCTCCATTATTAGCCCTGTTAATGTTTGGAATAATTGCCAGGAACTGTTGAAGGAAGACCTGCTAAGCAAGTATAGGACAGAATTAAGAAGGCCAGGTACGTTTTTCAACTTTAACATTTCGAAATTTAATTCTCAAATTAACAATATCTCAGTAAATCTTAATATATGTTTGTCCGTATTCTGCAGCCCTCATTTTATCAGAGGATCAACTTAAAAATTTATGCTTGAAAGAGATCGAATCCCTCTTACAGTCCAAGGGAAAAAGTTTAAAAGATTATTCTTCAATGCCGTATCCTGAAGATACTGATATCTCTTTCCTTGGAAATGCCCTCTTAGCTAATGAACTTAATTACAATCGGCCAGCCCTTGCTGAATTTCACACAAATTCTTACTCAATGTTGAATGATCAGCAACTTATTGCATACAATTCAATAATGAATTCTGTAAGGGATCGGAAAGGCCAGGTATACTTTCTCTATGGATACGGTGGAACAGGAAAAACTTTTGTGTGGAAAACAATCTCTGCTGCCATTCGTTCAGAAGGTGAAATAGTGCTTAATGTTGCCTCCAGTGGAATTGCTTCTTTGCTCTTACCAGGAGGGAGGACAGCCCATTCGAAGTTTCACATTCCTATAGTATTGACTGAAAATGCCACATGTAATATTGATATGGATAGTGATACTGCAGAATTGATTTCTCGGGCTGTTCTGATTATTTGGGATGAAGCTCCTATGATGCACCGGTACGTAATCACTATCCAATTATGTTTTTTTTCATGTTTTAGTACTTTTGAACTCAAATAATAACAACAGCCTTATTTTTACCCCTTAAGCGTTCTTTACAATTTCATCCTTTTGAACAGACAAGTTATTTCATTTCATGATGTTCTGTTTCGTTATTAAGAAGGAAAAAATATTCACTATGTCACTACATCTTCAATTATAACAACTTAAGGTTTATTTTCATCCTCAAACCAGTTCCTACAATAACTAATGTCTCTCTGCCCATCTCAATTTTACAGGAACTGTTTTGAAGCATTGGATAAAACTGTTAGAGACATTATGAAACGCCATAATCCTTCATCTGTCCATATGCCTTTCGGTGGAAAGGTTGTAGTTTTTGGAGGGGATTTTCGACAAATTCTTCCTGTTATCCAACAAGGTACACGTCAAGATATTATCCATGCCACCATCAATTCATCTCCAATTTGGAATGACTGCAAGGTCTTGAGATTAACCAAAAACATGAGATTGGAGAATGTGGATGAAACAACTGATGTATCCGCGTTAAGACAATTTGCTGATTGGATGACAAAAATTGGCGATGGGACTTTAGGACATGAAAACGATGGCGAGGCAACTATTGAAATTCCCAGAGACCTAATCATTTCAAACTCTACAGACTTCATCGATTCGATTGTTGACGCCATTTTTCCAAATTTTCACCAGCATATTGGAGACCTTGACTTCTTGAAAGGTCGCGCTATTTTAGCTCCTACTTTGGAAGAAGTCGAAGCTGTTAATGAGCACATGGTTTCAATGCATTCAACCGAAGAGAAGGTTTATCTTAGTGCGGATTCTATTGATTTGGCAGATAAAGGAACATCCATGTTCGATCATATGCATACCCCCGAATATTTAAACACTATCAAATGTTCGGGTATTCCTAATCATGTTTTGAAGTTAAAGGTTAGTCTTAATACTCTCTGTCCTCCTTATTATTAATTTTTATCTTTTTAAAAATTATTGAGTGCTTATATGGTCCGCTTTTAATATACATCCATCAACCTACGTTTATCAATTACAGGTCACTTATAAATTAATCATATTTCAAATGAAAATATATGATATCAATTAATTTAGATGAATTTTTAATGTCAATCGCTTTTCTATTAAAATGACTAACCTAAAGTTTTAAAATGAAAATTTTTCTATATAAGTTTCTGTATACCTCGAAAGATTTTTTTCATTTCTATTTTATGTTTAAATTATTAATTATACATTTTGTTTGTAGGTTGGAGTTCCAATTATGTTGTTAAGAAATATCGATCACACAGCTGGATTATGTAACGGCACTCGATTGGTAATAACAAAATTGGGTACCTATGTTATTGAGGCGAAGGTCTTAGGAGGAGAGAAGCGAGATGAAATTGTCTACATTCCAAGGATGGCACTTACGCCTACAACGTCGAAATTGCCTTTTCGCTTTCAACGTCGCCAATTCCCTATTATGATATCTTATGCTATGACTATTAACAAAAGTCAGGGGCAATCTTTGTCAAAGGTTGGCATTCTGTTGAGAAAGCCGGTGTTCACCCACGGACAATTATATGTTGCAGTTTCTAGAGTGACTAACCGAGCAGGGTTAAAATTCTTAATATGTGATCAGAACGGTAACTTGACCAATAAAACTACAAATGTTGTGTACAAGGAGGTTTTTAGAAATTTGGATTGAGCATCAATAAAAAAATCTTTATTTTCTTTTATGTTTGTTAGTTATATTGTTTTTATAACATTTTAGATTGAACCTAATCATCTAAATTTTTTTCATACTTTAAATTTTGAATTTTCAATATAAACATAAATAGATTTTTTCAATTATTTTAACGTGTTTAGTAAAATTATGTTCAAAATAAATCCGGGCGAAGCTTTGAGTGTCACTCTCAGTGCAACGCACGGGCAGAAGGATCTAGTTATTTTAAAATTTTAGACAATAATTTTTAAGTTTGTAAAGATTATCTTATACATTCATATATAGAAATTAAAAATTCATGAAACATTTAACAATAATAATAATCGATATTTTCATATTTAAAAAAAATATTATAATAAAAAATATTATCTCATTAGTCAATTATTTTTTAAAATAATTTAAAAAATATTATTTTTGTCAGTTTAAAATGTAAGCAACTGAACTTATTTTCAGTTCACTTTAATTTAAACTAATTCAATTTAATTCAATTTAGATCTAAGCTTCATTTCAGTTCATAATTTTATTTTTTTATTTTATGTTTACTTTTTATTATTATTTAAATATTTTAAAATTAAATTAATTGAAGTTAATTTTAGGTCAATTCAATTTCATAATTTATTTTTTTAAATTATTTTTTATTTAAATATTTCAAAATTAAATTCAATTGAACTTAATTTCAATTCAAATCAAAACATATTAAATTTATATAAGTCACACACAATTAATTATGCACATCAATAAAAAAAATTATTTTACTTTTTCATTTTAAGATAATATTTTGAACATATATATATATATATATATATAAAACATGAAAATCAACATTTGTCTTCTCAGGTAAAAATTTGACAATTCACATTTAATTTACGGAATATATTAGATTTTAATTTGAGAATATTGGTAAAAAAATACTCTTCAATTCCGACTTCCTCGCGCGTGATTTCTTTTTACACACGTGCGGTACCGATAAAACCCCATCTCGATCGTTCGTATCTTAACGCGGTCGTTTCAGTTCCCTCTTTTAAAGGTCCCAGAAGTTCTATCATACAGGGGATTCAAATGGGTCGTCATCGGTGGTCGGGTCGGGTCGCCGCCATTGCCGTTGTGTCCTTGCTTCTGTTGTTCTCTTCTGGATACTTCTTCCCCTTTCTCCCTCGAGTTGCGCCTCTCGATTTCCAGAAAGTAAACGAAATACTACCTCCACGTCCTAAATAATTAGTAGGGAGTACTACTAAATGTTCAATACTAGTAGTATCACTGTAATCATATACTGCAAAATTAAAAATACTGTAATATTTTGTCATACAAGTTTCAATTTGATGCAATCACAATTCACAATAAACGCTGTAGTTTTCTTCGGTAACAACGAATATTCTAGAACCAACTTTATAAAATTATGTTTATTGTTGTAGAGATGCATCCAAATAATTTAGAAATCGGCTTTTCGGTTTATCAGGGGATGAACTTGAAGTCAAAATGGACGAGCTATCGTCTGCTAAGACACAACTTCCTTCCGAATTCTTATTTCTGAAATACTGTAAGCCAAGTGATGTAGGAGAATTAAACAGGCTAGGGAGGATCTTCGCCGTACGGAGAATTCAGTTTATAACGTAAGCGGGACCCGTGAGGCCGTGATTATATATTATATCGAGTCATCATCCTTGTAATTTTTTCTTAATACTTTGCTAAATTATCTATATGCAGTATTCTAATTATCCTTTTGTTGGAAACGGATTTTACATTAGTAATCTTTAATTTGATCAAAGGATAGCAAAATTTCTAAGATCACAATCGTTGTATAAGGAGAATAAATCATATTACCGAGTCAACGATTAAACCTCCAATGGATTTCTCTTCTTCAAGATAGTTGGAAGTATCAGTAGAGAAACCTATTTTGCCCATGATTTCTTCAAGCCTCTGAACATTTGTAAGATACAAATAACCAACCTACAAGTGGAGTTCAAAAACCAAGTTACTCTTCGAACAAACCAAACGTGTCGAAAATTTACAAAGGAGCATCTTAAGAAACCGTCTATCTTAAACAGGGGCGGACCCAGCATATAAGTTGAGTGGGGGCCAAATTTACAAGCTCAAAATACTAAAGAAAAAACGAGTTATTTCATAATTGTTTATATAAGCTCTTAAAAAAATGTTTATATAATTGAATTAAAATAAGTGAATCTATCAAAAAGAATTATATTAAAATTAAAAGTTTTTTAACATGAAAAATATGTAGTACTGTCTTTTTGCCTCAAAAAATTATTGAAACCTTGTTCATCATCAACAAAAATTAAAATAAATGATATTTTTAACCAAAAAATAAAGAGAAAATTGTACGTAAGTTAAGAAACTAGAACGAAAATAAAAATAAAATTATAATATAAAATATAAAAAAAAAATTAATAAGGGTGCCTATTAATTAAGTAGTGAAATCCAAACAAGAAAAATGTGGAAAAAAATTGACAAAAGATAGAAAAAAAATAATTAATATATAAAAATAGTGCTATATCATTACGAAAAAAATTGTAATTTGAACAAAAAATACAGTGCAGTGCATTTATATATTGCTCCTAGTATCTAATTATTTATACTTCATAGAATAATAATAAAAATAAGATAAAGTGTTTAACAATTTTTAACTTGTTATTAATAATTATACTAGTATATATATACTCTGTATATAATTACTAGAAATCGAGGACAATTAATTACGGTACTACAATATAATTTTACAATAATTATAGGAATACAGACTATGTGGGCCTTAAAATAATAATAAAAAAAATTTAAAAATTTAAGAAAGGAAAAAATGAACTCAGACGTCTCTTGTTTATTTTATTTTTCAGTTTTTTAAGCCTTGAACTTCGTGGAAAACAAAAAACTTCAGTGTGGGCCTTAAATAATTTACCTTACTATTCATGCAAAATATACAATCTCAGTGCGGGCCTCGGCCCGCACTCGTCCTAGTGTAGGTCCGCCGCTGATCTTAAAGATGTTATGATTTATGCAACACATTAGATACATAACAAGAAGCTGATAATATGAAAGCAAAGAATGAGCATCCAATAAAATGAGGTAATTTAGTTGACTTCACACTGACGTAGCAAGCATCACCAGGTCAGTCTCTAAATTATTAGGCCCTATACGACATTCAAAAAATTTAGTTAATATGCCCTAGACAAAAACTAAATAAATCTTAGTCGTTGAATCTTGAAAGGATTTCTTTGAAGTAATCATGTTAGAGGTGAAGAAACTATTTCTATTTCACTTCAAAAGGCAAAGCGATTTTCAGATTCATTATCAAAGGGAGGGAGTACAATGAAGTGATTTACTAGGTTCTGGTTTGAACTAAGAATCTTCTCAATCATGCAGAACAGCTTCAACAATACCAAAGACAATTTCAGGTTCAGTTTATTGACATGAGCAGAGAATAACCATTTCCTTTTTCTTATACTCACCAATAAATTTGAAAATCATTACGGAGGAAGCTAACACGCTCATTTATAATGCCACAATATAGTGTACTCTTATAGTCTTCCACAGCAGGGGCAAATGCTTCATGTTAGGTTGAAACCATGCACAAAAACCAAAGTTCTCTACACTGGCATGATAAAAACATATTGTAAACTATTCAACTTACAAGGAGTCCGCCCTTAATTTTTTATTAGAGAAAATAGAAGCATAGCAAGCAATTGATTAACGAATCAATAATAGCTCCGTAGCATATGATATGACCACACAATAAATAAAATACAGCAATTAGTAAAAATGGGTGAGTAAACTACTGGAAGTGGAAAACTAAAAATAGAAGGTAGAAGAAGCTATTCATCACCTAAATTTTAATGCGACTGTAGTAATTCATAACAGTGAAGGTTTGAAGAACCTTACCAGTGTCTCCAGTGAAGATGCCCTGTTGTAGACTGCAACACCTGCCCGCTTCTTTGTTCGTGTTTTTGAGGAACTAATATTCTTCCCCCAACGCAGCACATCCCTGTTTATAAATATTCTTTCTTTTAGATCATAAATCCATAACACGATCAGGCAGAATTAAGGTACATCAACATAATCTAGTAATCTACCAAAAGAGCAGAGGCAGAAAATTGGCCAGAGTTAGAAAGGGGAATCCTGTTCGTTTTGTGATAACTAGGTGGGGTTACATACTTACATAAGCCTGCAAAAATACCGGAGATTCACACAAGCTTCACCTTACACAGCTTGTGAATGTACAGAAGAAATCTCTTATTTCGTTCCATATATATGTGGTCCAAGGAAACACATGAAACAGAACGACTAGAAACTATTCATATGATAGGGCCGCGCATTTTTGTATTGATCACCTAAAGGCTGGGGTTTGGTTCAGTAAACGCTTTTCTAGAAGAATGGGCCTTATTATCAAGTTCTCTCCCATCATATATAATGACATTCGCAAAAAAATTGTAAATCCAATCAAAATATTGGAAGGAGCCAACTGTACAAGGACCCAAGTGCACTTGATGCCATATAAAATTACAAGAACAAAACTGTATGGTTTTTATGTCTGAATTTGCTGAGGAGAAAACTGTAACACCCATGCATGGGTATTACAAAAACATAATAATTTTTGTTGCTTTGGAATATATTCTTCTAATATATCTCGAATAAATGGTATATCTTGTGTATTGCCTAAATTGTGGCTACCTTAATTTTTGGATGGGTATTACAAAAACATAACAATTTTTGGTGCTTGCGAATATATATATTCTTCTAAAATGCATCTCAAATAAATGGTACTAGTATTTCTTGTGTTTTGCCTAAATTGTAGCTACCTTAACTACTGCTCGTAAAGGACGGTTGACAGCCATGCGTAAACAGAAGATAACGGAAAGGATTAATCAAACAAACTACAAACCTCTCCTCTTGCGATAGGAATTTGTCACTCATAAGTTTCTGCAGCATTGCATCCTGAAAGATGGCGACAACATATTCAGTTTTTTAAACCAGATAGTAAACATAAAATAAATTTGTTCAGTAACATTCCTAAATGAAAATACCTGATAGCATATGGAAAAATGCAATTGAAAGCAAGATTGGTCTCTATTTTATGTGAATTCAGTAACATTGCTAATGAAAATCAACTCCACAATAGTGCCCCAGAGATATGTCTAGATATATAATACGTAGTAATTTAAACCTGTCAGGCTTTCATTGGGTGAAAGTTTTTTTTTTTTAAATAATGGCTAGCATCATTAAAAAAACGAGAAAAAAGGACAAAAAAGAACCAACATTACCTGAAGCTGGATAAGCAAAATTGGATTAATTTTTTTACATGAGCAAATAAGGGCGGGTCTGATTCAAGTACCTCAGAATGATACACATAGCCAGAGTCATACAATAAAAAGACCAAACATACACATGTTGAGCACAATATTGAGCTTCAAGGTGGCTATTTTAACTGACAAACGCGTAGAGAAGATGATATGATTCAAAACCTTTTTAAATTCAACACAGGTTACCTAAGTATCAAGTATCATCCATAATAGAATTGACATATAAAATCTATCGAACTATAGATTAAGCAAACATAAGTAAAAAATTCCAGTAAAAGTAACAGATAATAATACCTGGGCTTCACAGCGAACGACAGCCATCACACGGTCATTGTATTCTTCAATATTTAGGGTAGGAAACAAAAAATGCCTTCGAGCAT
Source organism: Euphrasia confusa (assembly GCA_954870475.1). Lineage (NCBI taxonomy): Eukaryota > Viridiplantae > Streptophyta > Magnoliopsida > Lamiales > Orobanchaceae > Euphrasia > Euphrasia confusa. The sequence continues at coordinate 36,589,040 of OX940956.1, read as the reverse complement.
ATAGCTGTGCACAATTGAAAAGACATTATTAAATAGAAATATAGAATCATTCATTATAATTTTACTTCCAAAAAGAAGACATCATTAAGAAGTATTGCATAGGTATTCTGACAACAATGCTAAGATTTACAAGATACATTGCAAAAAGAGCATTTTTTGTTTTGTTTTGTATGTTCTATTAAAGAAAGTATAAATACAAGTAACCCATTTCACAAATAGCCAAATTCCCTAAATTAACTCTAGGGGAACCTTTTAATTATTCATTTCACCTTTTGTTTCACATATATCCAATAATCGAGTAAAAAATACATCTAAAGCTTTCTAGAAGGTACGGTTGCAAGGAATTAGCTCAGTCCTTAATTTCCCCTCTCACCAATATCACTTAAGAAGTAATATACAAGGAACTACTTCATAATCTACTGTCGCTATATCTAAAAGAATTGGGTTAAATTAACACAAGTTTTCAATAAATTAGAAATTAAACCCAAATTCATCTGATTGTTCATATTGGAGACTACACATCAATCATTTTCTAGGATTTGAACGCACACCTCATAAATGCAGTCCCCAATGTAAGCCAGTGATGCAGGATTCAACACAGACCGAGGTTTCTCCACTTTGGGAGGATCGGGCAGCCAGGTCTCGTATCCAAAGTAGGAGCTACCTATATCTTCTACATCAACACCAGAAATGTTAACAGAAACGATGCTACCAATACATACACAGTAAGTCTCGGTACCGAGTTTACCGACAATTGCATATATCAAAGCTTCTGGATAACTTTAGCATATACCTAGGCATAAAGTGCATAACAAAATAATACTCGCACATATATCACAGAAATAGTCACACACTAATTAGCTCCACCTCACATTCTAATAAAGCATTATGAACTAATTAGCAAAAATGTTGTAATTAACGATTACCTGGAACGGTATTGGAAATGCTGCGTTTGAGAAGATCCGGAACGGAGATTTTCGGGGTTCGCTTTTCGGGTGCGGTGGTTAGAGTGGATGGTGATGCCGTCGTCAAAGGATCAGGTTTCATGGGACGCGTGCGGCGAGGATTGTACGGAAGGCGCTGGCCGAGGTCCACTGAAGAAGCTCTCACGGCGGAGGAGAGGGGAAGCATCGGAAGCGCCACCGCAATTGAGGTTTCGCGGGAGATTTTTGTTCTCGGACTCGCACACTTTCTGAGTTGGTATTCCAACAGATGGGGTTTCGGAAGTATCGTAATTCAGATTGTAATTGCAATTAATTAAAGAAATAAAATGAAATCGAGTACCCATTTATAAATATAGTAGAAGTTTGTACCTATTTAGTAATATAGTAAAAGTATTGGGGTCAATCTTATACAGTAAAAAATATAATCCCGAACCGCGAAATAAGTTTTAACAAGGACTAAATTGAAAATAAAATAAATACAAGCCACTCTAGCCATTTCACAATTTTACCACGTCCGCTCCCGCTTAAACCCTAGTTTTCGATTTCCCTAATCTCAGCTGGTCGATTACGCGTCCGCCGTACACGATGAGCCGCTACGACAGCCGCACAGCCGACCCTGCCTCCTACCGTGACCGCCGCGGGTAAAATCCCTAACTTTTTTTGCCCAGTTCGTTTTTGCTATCGGATTTTTTTCCGATGAATTTATCCGTGTCGTTTTGCTTGTGTGTGATTTTAGCGACTCGGGTCTTGGTTACAAAAGAGATTTCGAGAGTGATCATCGGCCATCCTCGTCGTCGAAGAGAGAGTACGATGGTGGGGCGCAGTCTCCGCCCCGTAAGTCGGAGTTGGATGGACTGACGCCGTTTGAGAAGAACTTTTACGTCGAGCCTCCATCTATTGCTGGTATGTCGGAAGATGAGGTGGAGGAGTATAGGCGGCTCCGGGAGATTACTGTTGACGGAAAAGATGTGCCTAGGCCAGTTAAGAGTTTCGATGATGCTGGTTTCCCAGGTATTTATGACATTTTTTTCTTCCTTTAAAGTGCTAAACAATGCAAGTCTTTACAATTGGGCGTTAGCTATTTCACATTGACATGCTATCTTGTTGTCACAGTTGACTTATCTGAGTTAATTGAAGCAGTTGACATCCCTGTTCGCAATATTGAGGCATTTATTTTTATGACTACAGATTATGTTCTGCAAGAAGTTGTTAAAGCCGGCTTTACTGAACCTACGCCTATTCAATCTCAAGGTTGGCCTATGGCTTTGAAGGGTCGAGATCTTATTGGTATAGCAGAAACAGGCTCGGGGAAGACGCTTGCTTACCTCCTACCAGCTATTGTTCATGTTAATGCTCAACCTTTTTTAGGTATTCCGGTATCTTTGTATATTGTTAGAAGGATCTGTATAGATCTTTTCTTGTCTAGAGATGTATCCATATATCACATATGTTATCACCATTGTTTAAAATTTCATATCTTGTTAGCCTCCCATTTGACAAAAAACACTAATTAACCCGAAACATTCTATGAACTTTCTTTGTTAGCTCCGGGAGATGGTCCTATAGTTTTAGTATTAGCTCCAACTCGTGAACTTGCCGTTCAGATACAACAAGAAGCTTCTAAATTTGGTGCATCATCAAAGATTAAGAATACTTGCATATATGGAGGGGTCCCGAAGGGGCCCCAAGTTCGTGATCTCCAGAAAGGTAGGTGGTGATAAGCTTAAGGTGACTTTACTACTCTAACGTGATGTCATGGATCGGGTATTTCCTAATGCTTCTTTCCCTTGTACTCATGTTTACTGAGCAAACTTCAATAATCTCTTACTGATTGCAATCTTTACACTTAATTAGGTGTTGAAATTGTCATTGCTACACCTGGAAGGCTAATTGATATGGTGGAAACCCATCATACAAACTTGCGGAGAGTCACATATCTGGTCTTGGATGAGGCAGATCGGATGCTAGACATGGGTTTTGAGCCTCAAATTCGAAAGATTGTGGATCAGGTCTGTTCAAATTCAAGAATTTGTTGATTGGAGTAGGAATTCAGTTTGCCATATTTATCAAATTCTCGGTATCTTTTCAGGATGAATTCAAGTGTATACAAGTATTTGAGATATAAATGGTTTATTCATCTTATTTGTTTGAAATGTGGTATTATTGTGTGTATAAGTATCTATATCCGAAAAGTATTGATAATATTTCTCAATATTTTTTGCAGATTCGTCCTGATCGTCAAACTTTGTACTGGAGTGCTACATGGCCCAAGGAAGTTGAACAACTTGCTCGGCGTTCTCTTTTTAACCCGTACAAAGTAAGTACTATTATATATTTTCTTACAAAAGTCACAATGTAATAAATGCGTGGAACTATTGGAGTATTGATGCTGACTGCTGAGTCGCTTGATGTCATTCTTCCTTATAAGGACCCAGTCTTAAGTTTGGAGTTCATAGCTTATAACACCATGTTCTGTTTCATGTTTCTTATATTAGTATTATGATTTTTTTGCTCTTTTATAGTATTAATTTTTTTCTTATAAATTTGATACGGGTGCAGGTAATTATTGGTTCACCAGATTTGAAAGCCAACCATGCAATTTCTCAGCTTGTTGAGATTGTTTCTGAGAATCAAAAATATAACAAGTATGGTCAAAATTTCCACACCCAAATGTTTGTACTTGGAACTTTTTGGAGTTGTGCATGTTAGGTTCTTAACTTTATTGAATGAAATATTCAGATTAGTGACGTTGCTAGAAGACATTATGGATGGTAGCCGGATTTTGATATTTATGGATACAAAAAAGGGGTGTGATCAGATAACTAGGCAGCTCCGAATGGATGGTTGGCCTGCATTATCAATTCATGGAGACAAGAGTCAAGCAGAAAGAGATTGGGTCTTAGCAGAATTTCGGGCTGGTAAAAGTCCTATAATGACTGCTACAGATGTTGCAGCTCGAGGTCTAGGTATGTTTGGGAAGGCAAATCACACAGAGCACTTGTTTGGTCAATTGTGTTTCTTGTAAAATATGTTAAAGTAGATATTGTAAGCAGTGTTCTAAAAAACGGCCTAGGTGGCTGCTTACAATCTTGGTTTCACCCTAGGTGGGTCTAGGCGGTCGAGTCAGGGTCCAGGCGAGTTGTAAACAGTTTAAATTGAAAACAAATCCTAAACGCTTCCAACATTAAAAAATAAACAAAATATAATAATTTATTGGTTAATTTTAGTAGATGGAATATGTTTTATTTTAAAAAATGAAACTTGTTTTGTTGGTGATAAATTATTGTAACTTGGTTAAACTGTTTTATTAATAATTTTTTAAAGATATTAATTAAAATAAAATAAGTAAATAACAAATGTCTATATCGGCCTACATCCATACAGAATACATGTAACCGACATGCTAGCGCCTAGCGTTTTTCGGGACATTGAATGTAAGCTCCTCAAGTTCTCATTCTTCAACGAGAGAAGAGTACACATCAAATTGTTTAGGTTTTAATACTATCAAAATTCCACATTCAAGAAATTTATTTTACATAACATAGTTTACCACACTTAAATGATTCTATGTTTTGCAAATTGTGCATATAAACAATTGTGAACGTAATGTTTAGTTGCGGTTGCACGCCCCACCCCCATGGTCATTGTTCATATGAGATGACAAAACCTGACATTACTCTAGCTGTATCTGAAGTAATTAAGCTGAAAGGATAGACCATGGATTAGATTGAGACTACCATTCTGTAATATTTATCTCGTTTACCCTTGACTCCTTGAGACTTCACTTGGTTAAGGATAGACCATGGATTAGATTGAGACTACCATTCTGTAATATTTATCTCGTTTACCCTAGACTCCTCGAGACTTCACTTGGTTACTGTTGGACCAATATTTCAAGTTATACAGCATTTGATGTTTCTTCATTGCTTTTAATAACAATTAGATTATGGCTAGTTTTGTGTTAACTCCAGTGAGCTTGGAAAGAGTATTCTCAAAATCTTACATTTGGCAATTCCTATTTCAACCTTGCAGATGTGAAAGATGTGAAATACGTCATTAATTATGACTTCCCAGGATCTCTAGAGGACTATGTTCACCGTATAGGCCGAACAGGAAGGGCTGGTGCCACAGGCACTGCATACACTTTCTTCACTGTTGCTAATGCCAGATTTGCAAAGGATCTCATTAATATCCTTGAAGAGGCAGGGCAGAAGGTCAGTCCTGAGCTGGTAGCTATGGGACGTGGTGCACCCCCTCCTCCAGGTTTGTCTTATGTATTATTATTACTGGTATTAGTATAATTATTATGTTCTTGAAACCATTATCGGTTTGATGGAAACTTTTACTTTGGGAATTATTGCTAGTTAAAAAAAATACTAGTCTATACTTGGAGATGGTCATTTTGCAAGTTGTGGCGTAATTTCTTGTCGTAAATTATAACCCAGTGGTTTAGCTTAATTACAAGAAAGCATTCATAGATGCAAATACCCCCTTGATCCGTTCGGTTATCTTTCTCTGCCACATTAGTTAGGTACGTCGGTACAAACCCCAAAGGTACTTTGAGGGGTATTTGTAAGTTTGAAATTATACGAATTTTGGCTAAACCCTAAACTTGGGTGATGTTTACGCAACTTTTATTATTGGCCTTGTTTTTTGTTTTTTTGCATATATTATTGGTGTTGTCCTCCATATAATCAGAACAATTTGTTGACCTCATCCTTTATGAACAAGGTGCATACATATGATAAAGCCAAAATTGGTGCCATATGTAGAGTTCTAATTCTGATCTTTATTGTGTGTTTCTCTTTGTGATTACTAGCCTTTGGTGGTAGAGATCGTGGAAGGGGATATGGCGGTGGTGGTCGTTCGTGGAACTAAGGAGCAACTGTTTGATAAAAGCCAAAAAGGCTGAACCCTTGCAATCGCTCTTTGTTTTACTTTGTTGCAATCCCTCTTTGTTTTAGTTTGTTGTGAAGTCCTTCCATCACACTTCTGTAACTTTTTTTTTATGTAAGAAGAGAAATAATACAGCCAGATTCAGTCCTAATATTTATGTTAATATCTCCTATTCTCCTGATATTTTTTTCTAAACTTATAATTCAGTCCTGGGAACCACCCCTTATAAGGCAGCTTAACGTAATACCTTGATGATCTTTAAATGAGGCATATGCTTCTGCAACCTATAGTATCACGAATCATGAAGTAGCCTACAATCTAGAAATATCACCAACTGTTGCAGGTGCCCCATGTTAATGCAATTCGTAATATCTTATACTAGTAATACTTATGTAAGCATAACATTTTTCTGGATTACATAACATTTCTTGAGCCACGAAGATCTGTGATGGCCCCCCATGGAAAAACCTATGTATATATATATATGTACTTATGTAGTAAAGTATATATCAAGAAAATCAAGTTGTTAGATTGACCACATGGAGGAGCCATTGAATGCACGAATCCCAATCAAGATGTGGACACCACCCGATGCATGCTTCCACACCATACACCTACAGACCAAAAACTATTAACCTATAATCTTAATCAATGATGAATGAACGTTTTATTTTCTTTTCACCAAGAAAATATTAACTTTATATTGTTTTTGAAAAGGTCATTTCCATCCTTTGAAGAGCTTAATTTATACTCTACTAGATTGGTGGTTTGTGCTAAAGTGCCGAATAAAATTGAACATTTAAAAATTAAATACTTAATTACAAAAAAAGGGGAATAAAATTGAACTAACATTTAAAAATTAAATATACTTAATTACAAAAAAAAGGGTGAATTGAATGTTGAGGTATGGACATTAATATTGAATTATGCCCCCTAAAGGATTGAATATTATATTACAAAGCAAAGGTGGAATGATTAAGTTTCAAGATTAATTTATTTGTTAGCTGCACCAACAGTCAAACATGGTACTTTGAAGTTTGAATGTCATGAAGATTAGGTTATGAAGGCATGGACTTCAAATAATCATTACCAAAACAAATTAAGCACCTTTTATTATCCAATCATTCATATAATTTTTCAATTAAATGTCGGATATTTTTATGGAAGTAGCACATGAATGCACGATGTCACAGTCAGAGAAAGAGATGATTTTTATATATAGTGACTTATAAGTTATAAATCCCACCTCTCAATCATGGCCGTGGCCCGTGGGGACATTTCACAGTCGATGCATTTTATAATTATCAATGACAAGTTTCAATAAACACTTTCATCATGGCATTGACGAAAAGCAAATTACTTATTATATCATTATACAATCATATAGTACTATAATTAGAGTGTAAACGCGATTATAAGAAATGAAAATGAAATATAAAATAAGTTGGTGGAGGCTTAAGACTCTAAACCAACTTTACCTCTTCCTTTAAATTAACAATACATTATCAACTCATTTCCTAAATCATAGTAAAACATAATTTTTCTCCGATGCAATCGTTCTAGCTAGCTGGCGAACGAGAAAGATGGACATGTTTTGGAATTTTGTAGTTGTGACAACACCAATATTATTGTTAGCCATTTTGTTGCACATGATCAGAAAAAATATATTTATCAATTGCAGCACCAGCAGCAGCTTAAGATCATCATCATCACCACCACCAAAAGTTCCTTTGGGGAGCTTAGGGATATTTCCTTTTATTGGAGAAACAATCCACTTCATCTCATGTGCTTACTCTGACAGGCCCGAGTCCTTCACCGATAAAAGGCGTCGCATGTGAGTTGCATAATTAATTTATCATTATATATATATGGAGGGTAATTTCAAGTTAACTGAATTATATGATTAATAATCAAGGTATGGGAATGTTTTCAAGTCGCATTTATTTGGGAGCCCGACGATAGTTTCGACCGACGCTGATGTCAGCAAGATAATCCTCCACAGCGATTCGAATACGTTCATCCCTTGTTACCCTAAATCCCTGATGGAGCTCATGGGAAAGTCGTCGATCCTAGTCATCAATGGGAGCTTGCAGAGGAGGATGCATGGGCTGATCGGGAGCTTCTTTAAGTCCCCGAATTTGAAAGCCCAAATCACGGCCGACATGCGCAAGTACGTGATGCGGTCGATGGCTAAGTGGAGTGAAGATCGCCCCGTCTACATCCAAGACCAAGCAAAGAATGTTAGTTTATGTTATATATTCTTACATTTAATTTTCATACTAATTAAATCATAGCTAATTTCATTTTATTTTTTGTTAAAATGAATTAGATTGCATTTGAAGTGTTAGTGAAGGCATTGGTGAGCCTGGATCCTGGTGAAAAAATGGATCTCCTAAAGAAACAATTTCAAGAATTTATCACTGGCCTTATGTCTTTACCGTTAAATTTTCCGGGCACTCAGCTATACCGATCTTTAGAGGCAAGTTCACTCTTTTATAAATTAATACGACGTATATGTTTAGAAAATATTTTAGTAATTTTAATTTATGTTTGCAGGCAAAGAGGAAAATGGTGAAGGTAATCGATGAAATAATCCAATCAAAACGAAGAGAAATCAATATTAAGGGTAAAGGTGGGATTATATTGGCAAAAGATGTAATAGACGCGTTGATGAAAGACGGGAGTGATAAGGTGACAGACGAACTGATTGCGGAGAACATGATTGATTTAATCATTCCTGGAGAGGACTCTGTCCCACTTCTCATCACCCTTGCTATTCACTACCTCTCCCATTCACCCCAAGCTCGAAAACAGTTAACCGTATGTGTATATATATGTGTGTATGTATGTCACCACTTTACTTAATCAATTATAACTTGTTTTATTTACTTAATTACTTTTGTATAGGATGAAAATTTGAAGCTCAAAGAAAAACTCGGAGACACGTTGTCTTGGAACGATTACTTATCTTTGACCTTTACTCAAACAGTAAGTCAAAATTTCAGTAAATATATTTACTTATGTATGTTGAATTTTAATTTGTGATCGACTATAAACAGGTGATTACGGAAACCCTGAGGATGGGAAACATAATAACAGGAGTGATGAGAAAGGCCATGAAAGATGTTGAAATAAAGGGACATTTGATCCCAAAGGGATGGTGTGTGTTTGCATATTTCAGATCAGTGCATTTGGACGAGACACTTTATGACTCCCCTTATAAATTCAACCCATGGAGATGGCAGCTGCAAGTAAGCAATTCATTTTAAATTAAATTAAATTAAATTTAATAAATGTGGCCTAACTAACTAACTAACTAACTAACTAACTAACTAACTAACAGGATAAAGAATTAAGTAATTGCAATTTCACACCATTTGGAGGTGGGCAAAGGCTGTGCCCAGGGCTTGACTTGGCCAGGCTGGAGACTTGTATTTTTCTTCATCATTTTGTTACTCAATTCAGGTATCTACTTTATCACCCGACGCACGCTCAAAATGCAATACGTAAAATTTGAGTTCGAACTTGGAGAGATCGAATTTTAGTATTTGTTTTTTGGGTCCATAATTTGTTTGTTTTGCAGATGGGTAGCTGAGGATGATACAATTATCAATTTCCCCACCGTGAGAATGAAGAAAAGAATGCCTGTTTGGGTCAAGAAGATAATGTAATTAAGTTTTAGTAACATTTTAGTTTACTTCAAATATTAGTAACTCTTTCATATTTAAAAGAGAGAGTATCTCAGACAATTCATTGACATGTATAAGTATATACTACACCATGAATAAATACTTTTTTTGAGGGGGGCATATAAGAATTTTGCTGTTGTATGACATACCAATTCGTATGTACAATTGTACACTTCTGTCAGCAATAGTATTCACTCTTTTAAAAAATGAAATAATAATTGTGTTTTACTTTTTTTACTTTAAAATATAAATTTAATTTTGTTTTTTTTAATTACTTTTAAACTTTATTTACAATAATTTTTTTGGTTTTATTATTTCGGACTGAATCAGAATTTACCAGTTCGATTCGATCAAGAACTATGTTTTGATTTGGTTTTCAAATCATAATTTTTTATGATTTCGGTTTCAATATCATTCTGTTCGGTTCGATTTTCGACTGAAAACACACTTATTTTTATGAAAAAAATAGGTAAATAAGCACTCAATTTTGACAAATAAAACCCAATTAAAAAAAATAAAACATATAAAATTAGTGAATACAAAGAATATATGTTATCGAAAGTCTTGATTTTCTGTTTCAATTTTTCCATAAAAGAGTTATACTAGTAATTTCTAACCAATAACAATATACCTACGAACCTCAAATTATTCTTTTAGTTTATTTTCTTCGAACCCTATTCCTCAATCCTCGCTTTGATTTTCCATCTATCGCGTTGAAGGTACGAGAATTTCAGCTTGAGTTAGGGTTTCTGTAATACCAGCTTCTTCATTCTCTAAATCGAAGATGGAAGTGATAAGAGTATTCAATTATTCATTATAATCTCTCTCTAGTAATTGATATAATTATGTATTTTTTAATTTTTTTTCCTGCGAATTTGTTATCTGATTCCTTTTTCCTGGTACATGTGTTCCATTGTAGTGTAATTGTGGTTTTCCGATTTTGGTGTTTATATTGATTTTGATTTTACTATAGAATTCATGGTGCATGTGGGTATTTTTTTTTCTTTCTCTTTGTTTTTGTTTCGGCAATCGGATTACTGATCTTGGGCTTAAATATTCTTGTTTTTATTGCTCTTCCCCAGTTAAATCGAGCTAGATTATAGGGTGGGTGAGAATTTAGATCGATTTTTTGGGTTCGGTTATGAACTTTTTAGCAATGCCAAAGCTGGAAGAGGAATGCATAATTTAGGGCTAGGCCCCCCTTGACCGCATATTGTTTAACCTAGTCTTAGTCCCTCTTAAGCATTGTTTCAGTCTAATAATAATCCGTAATTCTCCCTTTCTAGATGCCGCGAAGAAATCGAGAAGCCTTTGATCACCGGTATGGTTATGCACCGGAGCAACATGTTGCTCGAGATCACTTGGTCCGGTCCATGCCTCATCCTGCTCTATTAGAGGAAGAGATTGAGATTCGGCATGCCAAAATTCGCAGGCTTTTGGGTGAAAACCGGAGTCTTGTTGAGGATCGAGTTGCTTTGGAGCGAGAGCTAACTGCTGCAAGAGAAGACTTGCGTCGGATGAATAATACAATTTCTGATGTACGTGCTGAACAAGAACACCAGTCTAGGGAGCTTATGGAAAGGGTTCGGAAGCTGGAGGCCGACCTTCGTGCAACCGAACCTCTTAAAAACGAGGTCACAAAACTTCGAGCTGAGATACAGAGGTTGAATGGTACAAGGAAGGACCTATCAGGCCAGGCTCATGCCCTCTCTCTAGACCTTTCAAAGCTGAGGGCTGATAACAAGCAGATTCCTGCTTTAAGGTCCGAGATTGATGGGATGCGTCAAGAACTGTTGCGAGCTAGGTCTGTTCCTGCCGTTTTTCTATAAATTTGTATGTCTGCAGGCCACCTCAAGATCTCCTTCTGCTTAAGCTAATCTCTTTTGAATTTCAGAAGTGCCATCGATTACGAAAAGAATGCAAATGTTGAGCTGATGGAACAAAGACAGGCATTGGAAAAGAATTTGGTCAGCATGGCTCGTGAAGTTGAGAAGCTTCGTTCTGAGGTTACGAATGATGCTAGAGCATTGAGTGCAGGTCAATACTTTCTTGTTCATGTTCGTTTAAGCCTCCGCCATTCATCTCATAAGCAACCATTTGAAGTTTTGAACACCAAAATTATGTTACCTATTTATTTATTTATTTATTTTCTCTATGGATTTGGAAATTTGGTCCTAGTCCATGCTATCAGTTTGCGATAGATTATGAGATACCCCTCACAGTTCCCTTTTACAGTTAATGTACTACCTTTAGAAGCTACACCTAATATTTTTCGTTCTTGTTAGTTGTGCCCTTTTTTTGGTGTTCATTAAAGTCAGGATTTTTGCTTGCATTTGAGTACCCTTTCTAGTTCTAGGTTATATTTCTTGTACTTTTTCAGAACTAATGTATACTCCCAGATAAGGCTCCATAATTGTGGCCATATGATGTCCTCTTCATTGTTTTGACTTTGTACTACGTGGTTGCCTAGGTGGACCTTATGGTTTGATGTATGGCAACCCAGATGTCATTTATCCTGCCCCTTATGAAGGATATGGGTTTCGCCAGGTCTGATATTGTTAACCTCGCACTAAAATTATTGGCATTACATCATCACAAAGATCAAGTTCCATCCAAAGTTATTATGTACTTTCCCTTTATTTTCCTTTCCAGAGTGCTCTAGAGAAGGGTTCAGGTTCTGCTTCATGGGGAGTACATGACAAGTCATGGATGGGACGCCGTTGAGATGTGGATGGATATGCATGAAACCTCATAGGGCGAATCTTGCACGTCTGGTTTATCTTCTGCCCAATAGAGTAAAGAGCATCACAGTTTGATTTTGTGCGTATTATATTTATATCATGTAGTTTAGTGCTTATGTTTTGTCATGTTTAATTGTCCTTATTAAGGTCTGTCTTAAACTATGAGTTCGTTTATCTTCTTTTGCTTCATTTATGACTTAAAAGCATGGTTTATGTTTTCCTCACTATGTCTTTGCAGATGCTTCTATCATTTTTCTATTTTTTATTATATTTTATTATTGCATATTGGCTGGTCCTACTAGAATCATCCATGGACCTGGTTGATATTATTTTGGATGAGATCTTCTAATTAGAATTCATGATGGATGCTATTGTCAAATGAAGCCACATTTGAGTGATAACAGTTATAGTTGAAGAAGTTATGTGTGCCATTGCTATTGAAGATTATACGAAAAAATCACTGAATCTACCTATTCATCTAGTAGTGGATTTTTGGTGACTGATGTCAAAACAGCAAATTAGTTTCTGAGGTGGTTTTTGGAAGAAGTTGAAGGTTTCAGTCTGCATATCATCTTTATGGATTCTGAGTTGGGTGAGAGTTAAATAGATCTTTCCTTCTAACATGGAAAAGTTTCTCGAATTGGGAATCACCTTCAGATACTGGTTAAGAGATGTTAACAAAGCTTTTTGCTAACTCTCCGCTTTCAATGAAACATATTGATTTTATTTTTTCCTTGTATTGCGTAAATTAGGGCATTTTTTAGAATACAGGGGTCTTTTAAGTATCTCTGAGGGAATTTCTCAACCAACATAGCATTTCTAATTTCATGAATTACTTGTCATAACGAGTTGCTCTCTCTCACACCCTTTAAGACACGGATTAAAGAGAGGAGCTGTACTGGGAGAATGGATGGCTTTTCTGTTGTTTTAGTCAGTCCTAGCTGAGTTTTGACAGAGAAATTGTGTCTTCTTTTATTCTGACTTTGTTATGGAGCGGTGGAGATATTTGCTGTTAAGGAGGATGCATTGCTGTGATAAAGTCTGAAAGGCTGCTGTCAACTTTACCATTTTTGTTGCATTTAATGATTGAAACCTCTGATAGTTGTATCAGTTCGTCTAGATAATTATCTTTCCAACAAGTTTTCTGTGCAAGTTGCATTGGTAGTGGTAGACTTTAGACTGATTTCGTAGGAAGCATCTAGCCTGTTGGGGGGGGGGGGGGGGGGGGGGTCTCATTTGAGGGGCTGGGAAATGGGAAGTGCCTGTATTATCTTTGTACTATTGTTTTTATGCAATATACAAACTTGCTGCATTTTCTCCAGAGGCTCACCTAAGATTCGTGTATCTACAGCTGCAAGCATGGAATTTAAATTTGGACCGGTAATAACTAACTATTGCCATGCCAATCTCCTACCTAATCCTCGCCTGTTCATAATTTGGTTGTAGTGTCACCTTGAACTTGAGTTAGAAACACCTCTTTAAGATTCCCTTATGTTCTGCCTGGGATATTTTCGTGCTGTAAAGTAGTTTCACTAGTTTAATCATGTTACTTTCAACATGACCCTCTCTGCATGGGTGTGATCATGGGACGATGGAAAGAAGAATATTGAGCTGTGCTGTGTGATGAAGGCCATGTTCACTTCATAGGCAAGTATTCTCCTCCGCTTCTTTTGGTACTGTCCTCGTGACTAGCTTGCAATTTACTTTGTCTCTGTTTGTGTTCAGGTGCTTTTAGTTGTAGCCTGTAGGCTTCCCTCCCCCCAACTAATGCATACACTTTACCTGTTGTTGTTCTGAAACTACCTCTAGCTATGGTTATTTTAAAAACTAATAATTTAGCTTCTTTGCTTTACATTGATTGTCATGCTGAATGTATTGTAGAAGTTTGATAGGGAGGCCGAAGGGAGATGGGGTTTTGGAATGGAATGATATGATAAACATAGATGCGTATGAAATGCTTCAGTTTGGCTCTCATGGTGTTAGAAGATATGAGGATTAGAGACATTAAGGAGGGATGTTTTTTGTTTTTTGAGGAGATCACTGCTTGTGTCAGGAATTCTGATCAGTATAGACATGTGCCTGAGGCTGTCCACTAGGGTAGAAGTGATCTGCGAATATAGATCATATGTTGAAATTTTCAGTTGACACAGGAGTCTCTCTAGCATCCTGTTTCTAGGGTCTCTAGGAAAACTTCACTCTTTCAGTTAATTAAAAAATTGTTGCTGCAAGATTTTCTTTGGGTTTATCGTTCAAAGAGATGCAATTCTATTGCCATATATAGTGTCTATATGGACCATTGATCTGAAGTTAAAGTTGGAGATATAAATTGGCCATCAAATAGTTGCAGAAGAACTTAAGAGAAAGTTATGGTCTCATGCTTCATCACCTGTTCAAATGGTTGCTCACCACAAAGATTGGTGGATCTTATCACTGTAATTTGACCATCGGTGGAATTTAAAAGCATGTTCACTCAAATGAAAAAGTTATGAGGTCAAATGTTTGATATAGATTCTTCCATGTCCTAAGGATCTTCTATTTGAAATGAAAACTAAGGTGGTTATTGTTATTTACATATACTGGAAGACATTAAAAGGAATGTATTCTCTGTTTGTGAGCCACTTCAGCATTGAAATGGTCAGTATCAGACTATCAGTTTATGTGAGTTGATCTTATACATTTGCTTGGAGAAGCATTCATGTGTAGTGGAAGATTCAGTTAGATGTTGGGTCTTAGTAGTGGCTCTGTTCATTTGCACTTCAGTTAACTTTGAATATATCTTGGAGAGATTATTCGTTCAAGGATTAATCTATGGAAGGGTCCTTGTTGTATTGTACCGTCACACTTCACAATCTCAAGGGAAGGCACTGAGAAGCTTCTCATTGACAGATTAAACAGCTTTAGGCCAACAAAAGTTCATGTTTGTTATTGCTTTGAGATAACTTTGCAATTTGTTAATGAAGAAGCCGAGGATGGTTATGAGAAGGTGTTTGAGATAAAATTGAATAGTCAATCAAAATTTTGGGGGTTTAAGATCTTTGGTTGAATCAGGTGAAATTGGGTTGGCCACAATCAATAAATACTGGAGACGAGTAAAAGTTTCATATGATTATCAAGTTGGATCCTCTATGTTATTGTATAGAATTATTATCTGAGAATTTTCTATTATATTTACTTGATTGGAGTATTACTTTCTATATGTTATGGCTCTGTGCACCCCCAAAAATTTCCCTTTACTTATAAAATCATGTTATATCCTTTTCTCTAACATAAACTTTCTCGTCGTTTGCTGTTCCTGCAGATTGGAATTGCATTACCAATATCCAGAGATAAAGTGGGTGGATCAGATTCAGGTACAGTATTTCTGAATCCATGCTCCTATATTAGATGGCGTGCAAAAGATGGTCTCCCAAACCCAAAGCTTTACATATTTCAAAGGAAAAGCGTGTTAAACTAGTTTCTTGACATAATCCAAACCCACACAACGGACAGATATTAAGGCCAATGAGACATGAACACTTTCTTGGGTTTAGAGTATCAGTGTTTACTGTTTAGTACCCCTTGAAATGTTTGCGAAATTACAACAAATCCCAATTATCTTTTCAATTAAGAGATGATTACTGGTGTCTAAAATTGTTTGACCTAATTAAGAAAAACGCAATTATCATTCAAAATTTTAATTTTCATTGGGGTGTAGTTTGATTAATAGAAACAAATAGAAGGGGTCATTTGTAATTATATATATTCATTTAAATTCATTAAACTCTGAGGCAGTTGTTTTACCCGGACCGACCTGGTGGGGTTCGTCCCAAGACCCAGGATTAAACCCGGTCCGGGTCACTCTAGCAGATTTTAGTGCAATTGGAGAGCTCGGACAACTCGGACAGGTCACCATTTTAGGATTTTTCTTATCTTGTCCTGGCCATTGTCAGGTCCGGTCTCGAAACTTTGCTACAAGGTTATTCTGTTATCAACCATAATAATTTATGGGATTTCAGGATTCCTTGAAGTTTTCGATAGATTTAATTGCTGAGCAGAGACTCAATAGGCTATAAATCAACAATTTAATAGCTAGTAGAAATTTAACATGAAATTTTCTTGTTGAATTATTATTTTTGTATGAACAATGCCAATTAGTATTATTTTTCTGTAACAACGTGTGAAATTTTCTTAATTAGTTTAGCTGTTTTTGTATTCAATTTTGTTTGCTGCTTGATAGTAAAAACACAGCTAATGGTGTTTGTATCCAGTAGTCGAGTGGAGTGGTAGGCTCGTTACCTCAAAAGCTGTGTGTACTGTGTTTTGGTGTTTTTGAGATATTTTGTGGGATGCCCATTTCCAGTTATTATTGTAAAGTGTCTGAGTTGTATGAAATGGGTTGGGACTTGGGGTATGTGCGACAGTGCGAAGCTAGTTGTGTTTTTTAGCCTGTGAAAGAATTTTATTTATAGTTGATCAATATTTGTATTCACTTGTTTTTTTAAGTCACCAGAAACACATTGCCAAGTAATTTATTCATGTTTTGAACTCCCAAACAGTCTTCATTATTATTTTCTATCAAAAAACTTGACACCATCAATTAAAGTAAGTACCTTCAAAAACTTAGTAGTATTTTGTTTCAACACTGAGAAATTAATTAATATAGATACACTTTTTACCCTTCACTTTTTGACTTGTCCAATCCAATGGACCCTTTGCCACATTGGGATCAAACACCATTTTATCATTTTTATGACTTAAAAATTGCTTAATTTTACTCCTGGTCTTCAATGTCATCATAAAATACTCGTTTGCAATAAATAGGAACCTTTTGGATACTCATTCTCAATGCATATGAACCTTTTTGAATACTTGATCGCATTTCTTCTAAACCCACAATTTTTTTATGTGTATTTAAAAAAAATGTATTTGTTGCTTATAGACAGTATTTATTTTTGTAATACTCCCTCTGTCCAGTGTGTATGATCCTAGTTTCCATTTTTCTTCATCCTGAACGAATGTTCGCAGGTCCCCTAAATAAATTATTTATACCCAAAATACCCTTACAAAATCAATTAAAATTATTTGAAATACACAAATTATTTCCTTAATTAAAAAACACATAATTAAACACTCTTAAATTTTTCAATACACAAATTTATTAATTTCACACATCTTCTAAAAACACTTTAAACAATAATCAAAACTCATCATATCATACAAATTTCCTGTAAAAAGGCAGCTATTCAATCATCGGCCAATCAGGCCACGTGGTTGGGCCTGCTCTATTTGAATATGAATGGGCCCAGTAAGCTTAAACTTCTATTGGGTCCAACAACAAAAAGCCCAAAATAATCTCAAACGTTAATTACGGCAAGTTCGATATATGGATTGTGTACACACATTCCTTATGATTGACACGTGTATTCCACTCAACATTTTTAATGTATTTATGTTTAATTATTTGCTAGTCATTTTTTAGTGTTAATTGATTTATTAGATTTAGAATTAATATTCCATTGATTTTAAAAAAGATTAAAATAAATAAATACATATAAAATGAAAACTTAAAAAATTAATTTATTATTATCAGTTATTAATTTCTCTAAAAAAACTCAAAAATTAATGTTGAAAAAATTTATAAATTTTCTATTTTAGTTATATAAGATCTTAGTTATTATCAGTTATTAAATTGGTTTAGTTATTTTAGTTTGATAATTTTATTTATATAAGATATTAAATTGTAAAACAAATTAAAATCTTATAAATTTATATATCTATTTTATCCAACAACTTATTTATTAAATAAAATATAACAGTTTATCAGCTCTTAAAACAACTATTTTTATAATTTAATTTTTATATATTAAGATAATTAATTATAACTTTGTTTAAAAATAATTAGAATTTAATTGAAATATTGTTGAAATATTGATATGTCTTATTAAAAAAAATAAGATAATTAACTATTTGTTAAAAAATATTACTTTTTTAAATACTCAATCCAAGATTTAGAAAAAAAAATATAATATCAATTCTATTAGTACTCTTAAGTTTATCAATTAATATTCAATCAATAAAATTATAATTTAATTGATTTAATTTTAAAAGTTTGAAAATTCTCGAGTATTCTCTTTTGCATAATTATATGTAATATGTGGAGCATGAAAAAAAAACAAGTAATATGAAGATTAATTAATCAATGAAATATAAAAAACAAAAAATAGTAACATGAAGATTAATTAATAAAAAAAATGACAAAAGTAAAATGGAGATTAATTAATCACTGTGTAAATATGTGGAGCGCAAAAGTGAAATAAAAATTAATTAATAAACAGGTGTAGAATTATGAAAAAATAAAAAAACTTTTAAATTAATTATTTTGAAACATATGTAGCATCATTATATAATAATAAATCTTTAAATTTATTATTTCATGATTAATTAATTATTTTTGTCCATTTTTATTCTTCTTTTTTTCTTTCATTTGTATCATGTGATTGATTGATTGATTGTATGATTACACTTTATTTTTGTTTTTCATTTAGTGATTTCTTTTGTGCTTGAGATGTGTATCTAATTTGTTGTTAATAGTTGTGTGACAAAGGGACCCATACATTCGATATTGATGATTGAACGATTGTATAAACGATCTAAAAGTCTGTTTCTGTGACTTGAATTCCATTCTCAGTTGCTATTTTTAGGTTGAGATAATATATAGAAAGAGAGTGCCAATATTGATATCACTTTTGAACCTTATTCAACATAGGGTCCAAAAACCAAACAACCTTTTTTGATTGCAAACTCTAACATCCTTAGCCTCTTCTATGCATTTTCTAATTGAGTTGTTAACTTGTTATCATGTAATGCTCTTTGCGAGTCAAACTCGATTCTTATTGGTCGACTCGATTATAAATAACTGTTTTCGATAGTGATAACTTGACTTTACTAAACCAACATTGTGTATTTTTCATCTCACTTAGTAAAACATATTAGCATAAAAAAATTGCCAAAAATGATTGATCTTAGCTCATTTGTTATTACTAACGATTAATTAAATTAATTAGAAATGGTGTAGAGTCTAACAAGACTAAAAAAAATCTATGTTTGAACATAATTAATAAAAAAACCAACAAAACTATAAAAACATACTTCATTTTACATATTTTTTAGTGAGAGGCAGTAATTTCTTATTTGATAAAGATACTCTAACACCAAAAATCTGAGTGTTATGCAAAATTTGTGCTAACATATAGAAACATAAGCATGCTTGTGTTGTTTAACATGAAGTATTAAATAGCAACCTATCATCTATGTCAATAAAAAAAATGGAGTTGATCCATCACTCATGGATGATTTCTTGTTGGCACTTGAGAAGCATTAGATCGTTCGAATAACTTTCAATTTCACTTGAGTCGGCAATGAACTTACATCTTTCCTCCAAGCTGGCTAATTCCAAAAGACCGAGGCGCACAAGGCATGTAAAGTCATGAGTGCTTTCTGTCCTCCAATATATCAGAAGTAGGAAATTTCTACAGATCCGTTTTTTTGTCTATGTAGTCAACAAAGAATTGAACAACATTTGTATGTCTACAACTATTGGTCTGGCATGAAGGCCTTCTTCTTGCCACACTTTTTCTTCAACGAATTCCAATGGCAAGGTCATCAGATAACCCCTTTACGAGTAAGGTTGAATTTTGAAGGAAAGGAAAAGCTTGAATGAATGGATAGAAATATATACTATGTATTTCATATATAGCCTATTGAGTATTGAAATACCATGTTTGATATGAAAATAGACGACTACCAACTTCTTTAAGGTGCATCAGGACACTACGCTGCAATCTTTCACCTCGATTTCATAGTGGGTATATCTCTGATTCCCAGAGGGATCTCCTTCAACTAAACAATGTGCTCAAGGCATGAAAAGTGTGCTTTTTGTCTTCAATTTTTTTTGGGGTAAGGATATTAAAAGATGATGTGATTTATGTGTAAAGTAAAATTTTTGGATTATTATTTTTTGAATAATTATTGAAGTAATTAAAAGTGAAAAGTTGAACATTTTCAGAAAGACAGATACAAGAGGATATTAACGTATATTCATTGTTCAAATAATTTCATTAACAACTACTGTTCAAGCAACTTGAAATCAAATCCCTCAAATATTTCATCATCATTGTTTCTGTCTTTTACTTCAGAATTTTTGAACCTTTACAGAGTTGATTAATACAGTTGGGGTTAAATGTCTAATGTCTTAGTATTAACATTTTTCACAGTTGGGGTTAAATGAATGTCTTAATATTAATATTTTTCAAGTAGATACTTATTTGACAACAAGAATATACTAGTGTGAATAGCGTTAAATTCTTCGTAGTTGCACTCTTTATTATTTTATGACACGGAATATCTATAGGCTTGATATGTTTTGTCATTATATGCATTTATATAGTTCAATATAAAAAAACATTTTTTCTTCTCGAGCAATATAATCTTAATTATTTGTTTTATTTTTAATTAATAAAATAAATATTTGTAAATAAAAATTTAAAATGTATATGAACATTTGAAGGTAAAATATATTTAAAATTGACGAAAATAGAAATTTTTCTATGAATATGAGACCATAAATAATTAAATATATTTCTACTCATGTTCTAAAGAAATATATATGCACATTTTTTTAAATATACTTTTACCTCTATTTTATTCATTTACTTTTTAAATTTTCATTATATTTATTTTACTTTTTAATTTAAAAATATATTTTTATTTTTATATTTTTTTATATAATTTGATGAATTTTAATTTGATGGGAACGGAGGACTATTTTATAACATTGATAATACCAAATACAGTAGTATTTGTTACTGCTAAAACTTACTTGACATTGAATCGGATCATTTTGTACTTAGATTTCTTAATTTTTGTGAAATTTTCTAGAACACTATTATAGTAATTTTATATTAGAAAGGAATATTTCTCAATTGATATGATTGTTTATTTGTGTAGCTTTTAATTAGTCCGTGTACAATTATTAAACACATCTCTTGCATCATTTCGTCAAGATCTGGAAATTATAATGTCAGGTGCATCCTCAATTTATTTTTTCATATACTATACTCCATTTCATAAATGCTTTAAAATTATTTAAATACAAAAATCCTTAATTAATAATTGAAAAAAAAAACACTTTATGGAACATTTCATTTTGAAGACCATTGAACTATTTATGAACTCGGAACATTTTACATCAATTCATGTTTATACATTCATTTCATTCATTTTTTCTTTACACACTCCCTAAAAAAGAATGGGTAGTTTTGGTGCATTGGAAGAAGCCAAAGAACCCATTGCTAGAACCCTAAACCACTCGACCCGATCGTATCCGTTAACGCTACTACAAGTCGTGTTGATTTTGCTAGGAATGGCCATAACCTTTTCGTTTATCAGTTTCTACTTAAGCCAGCCGTGTCTTAGGGTGCCGGACGAAGCCTCGATAAACCAATCGAGAATTCTAACCTTCGCGCAAGCTCCTCAGAATAAAGATAGTTTGATGAAAGCTCCCTCGACCCTATTTCATCGCATGAACGACACCGAGCTTTTTTGGCGCGCCTCGTTTGTGCCTACGATAAAAGAGTACCCTTTCAAGAGAACTCCCAAGATAGCATTCATGTTCTTGACAAGAGGTCCTTTGCCTTTGGCACCTCTTTGGGAGAAGTTTTTCAAGGGGAATAGTGAAAAGCTTTATTCCATCTACATCCACTCCTTGCCCGATTACGAGCCCGATTTCTCGCCTTCCTCGGTTTTCTACGCCAGGCAAATCCCGAGCAAGGTAAAATTATTTGGTTTTACGTTGTTGTTTTTACGGTGATGTCAACGAGTTAGAGCTCTCGTTTTTTTTTTTTGTTTTTTTTTTGTGAAGGTTACCGAGTGGGGAGCCATGAGTATGTGCGATGCAGAAAGGCGGCTTCTTGCTAATGCATTGCTCGACATCTCCAACGAATGGTTCGTCCTGCTTTCAGAGGCGTGCATTCCTCTTCGTAACTTCACCACCATTTACCGATACATTTCAAGATCCCATTTCAGCTTCATCGGGGCAGTTGACGATCCGGGCCCCACGGCTAGAGGGCGCTATGATTATGACATGTCGCCGGTGGTCAACATCACGGATTGGCGGAAGGGGTACCAATGGTTTGAAATCAATCAGAAGCTAGCAATAGACGTGATCCGAGATTCGTTGTACTACCCCGTGTTCGAGGAGTTCTGTCAGCCTGATTATTGCTATGTGGATGAGCATTATTTCCAGACCATGTTGACCATCCAAACTCCTCATCTGCTAGCTAACCGAAGCCTCACCTGGGTCGATTGGTCAATGGGCGGGCCCCACCCGTATTCGTTCAGCGAGGAAGACAACATAGACGAGTGGTTTTTCAAGGAATTGTTGTATGAACAAGAATGTTCGTACAATAACCAGAATACTTCTCTTTGTTTTCTATTTGCGAGGAAGTTTGCTCCGAGTGCTCTCGATGTTTTATTACAAAATTCATCAGTGTTCTTCGGGTTTTGACTACAGCAAACCTTCTGTAATAGGAATACAATAAAACCTATCTCCTCCGAGTAATAGGGATCTTTGATGATAAAGAGAACCATGATTCTTCCTGGTGGTACTTGGGTGTTTTTCTCGTCTGTTTTTTTTTTTTTTTTTTGCTAACACCATACTCGAATCAATCGAGAGGAACTGAAATAGTCATGCTTATTAGAGCAACGAATAAACCACACTGGGTATGTATATCTCACCTCCTCAGAGTACATGATTGATTATACAGAAGGCTCGACTTCTTGAATCCATTAATTTGCTAATGAATACACACATATGTATATGGCACACACATCATGATATCTCAAAGGTAATACTCTGAAACTCAGCTTCCGAATACGTAATTTGTCACAGCACAAAAGTAAATCTCTCTGCCACAGAGACCTTTCCGGCTGAAAACAACCAAACAAGGGATTGTAGTTTGAGAAACCCAATCTGGTCAATCCACATTCACCTAACTGCAAAGTATTAACAGCTTTGTAGTGAATAATGAGCATGCATCCCATAGCTAATTTCTACCAGGATTCATCAAAGGTATGATGTAACATCGGAATTTCTTTAGAATGTTTTTTCAAACAATGAAAGTAAAAGCAAATGTTCCAATTAGGGATAGTTACAAAAAGTGCCCTTGAGTTTTGGGCTAATTAAAAAAATACTCCTTCAGAGCTCTAACACTTCATACCTCGATATATTGTTTGATATACAATGCAACTATTTGGGCCCGCTTGTTTTTGAAGGACCACATCTTTCCACCATAACATCGTAGAGTTGCTTCCCGTTCTGAATAGCAAAAATCACCGGGAGACTCTTTCAAAACATTTTTAAGTATTCTAAGAAAAATAGACATTTGTCAAAGTACAAGGATACTCGAAACTTACGAAAATTACTGGGAAGAAGTGAATTTGTCCTTCGGGTTTGGTTTGCGTCTCCTTAAAATAAACCAAGATTGGGAACGTAGGCCACCAGAGCTCCCAGTTGACAAATGTAGAATATCTGACAATTAGTTAATTAATTAACTTTATTTTTTGTCATATCCATAGACAGAATTAATTAAAGATCCACTTACTTCCAGCGATTTTTTCCACCCACGAAAGCATTTTCACCTGATTCCTTAAGCTCGTCTCCAACTTTTACCTCCTGTAACCAGGTTTCTTAAAGCAACATAAGGTGTCCTACAGTCAAAATATAAAAGATAATTTTTATTGTCTTCAATCGAGCAAAATAAAATAAAACAAACCAGGGCCTGCTTATCAAAGACGAATCGAACTCTTGTTGTCTGAAAAGAATAAAAATGTTAGAAAGATGACACACTTCCACTTTAAGAAACAAGATAAATCCGTGAGAAAGAGAAACGTTACCTGGACTAAGAGAAGTAAACCAAGAAGGCCAATAGGGACACTTGCTGCTAAATTATCAACATAAAGAAAACCACCTGATATTCCTGTTAAGGGTAAGAAGCTCTCACTATAAGAAACAAATAGCAATAGCAATGTATATATGCGTGTAAAGATTTTATGAACTAAGTATCATTAAACCGAGTGTTCCAAGTTGGCACTGCTCACCAAGAAGAACAATTGGAATCCGGTAATCAGGATCGGGAATGACCGTTTCTTTCTTAACTTTCCCTCCGAGCTGCAAAACAAAAAAATAGCAATAGCAACGTTGAAATTCATTAACGGGTTATGGGAAAGTTACAAATCTTACCCTAAGGTCTATAAATAAATAAGCCTCGACGTTCATTTCCCGGTCTCAACAGAGAATATGGGGCCTTCGGTAGTGAAGACTCAGAGGTAGTTCATGTAATTATATAAGCTTTGGGTGTATGAAATATATGTTCAGAAAACCAAAATTCATGACTTTATAAACACCAACAATTATCTTCCATACGCAATGCTTAGCAACATAATTGGGATGTGCTTCTTCAAAATCGATAAATTCATAATAATATTTCATCCACACAAAAATATAAACAACATAATTGGGATGTGCTTCTTCAAAATTGATAAATTCATAATAATATTTCATCCACACAAAATATAAAGAAAACAGCAATCAAATAAATTTGAGAAAAAAAAAACTGTGAAAAATATGACCAGAGAAGAGATAACGGCACGCCTTCCATATGCAGTTCGTGCTGTAAATCTCGTAGACGGCGGATTTTCTAGCAGAAATTTTCCGGCGAACGAGCTCCGAGAAGTTCTTAGATAAGCGCCGGATCTTTCATAACCTGATATCGGCAACAAAAAGCATAATCACTTCAACCGCAAATTAATAATTATAAATATTAATGATGAAAAAATAGCTGAGAATGAACTGAAAGAAAGGCTCACAGTGTGAAGATATGAAGCGGGAAGACGAAGCGCATAAGAGAGCGCTCTCCATTGGTACAATCTCTATCTCTCTGAAGAAGATGAGTTTGTCGACTGTGGAAGTGAATGAGAGGTGGATTATCGGATGAAAAACCTTGAAATGACTATCATGTCCTTTGAAACTTGAAAGTCCTGAGTTTAGGAACTTTCACGAGTTGGTAATTAACATTTATTCTGGATTGAGTCAGTTAAAACACAAAGAACTGAACTCAAAATAAATAATAATTTATTATTATTATTATAATTATTTTTATAATAATTATTACTATAATTTTTTATAGTAATAATAAATGAATGATTTGTTGTAACAATTATGGGCCTTCGTATAATGGTCTGGATCGAAAACAGGATCGGTTGGTCCGGTTCGATCTGGATCGGTAAAATTCTAAATCGATTTACGGTTCGATTAAAAGTGAGATTTCGGTTTCCGGTCCAATTCCGATCAAAAATCGATAAAATTCGGCCGGGACCGGATTTAATTTATTAATATATAAATTGTTATATTTTAAAAAAAACTTGATAAATTGTTTATTTTTTTAATATAAAAATTATTCTACTTATCAAATATAATTTTTGTATTAACTAAAAATTTCACTATATATTAAATTATTAATATTTAATATAATAAAATAATCTATAAATAATTAAATAAAAATATGTTTTTTAATTTTTAAAATATTTTATCATCTAAAAATGATATTTTATTTTTATTGAATAAAATTTAAATTTTATAAATATAAAAAATAATTTTAATTATTATTTTATTTTTAATTTATTCAAATTTTAAATTATTTCGGTTTTATTTGGTCCAAAACCATACCGAACCCGAATTTACCGTTTCGGCTCGGTTTGGACCAGTATTATTTCAGTCTGGGTTTTGAATCATGGTTTTTCATGATTCCGGTTTCGGTCCAATTCGGTTTCGGTTCGGTTCGATTCGGTTTCGGACCGATGAATACCCTAGTAACAATCAAGTTGATTCTTACTAGGGAGTCCAAAATCAGATCGAATCGGACCGGAACCGAATTTCAATTAAAGTAAGGCTTGAAAACTAGATCGAAAAATTCTGGTTCGGTCCGATTCGATTTTTAATGGATTGCACTGGATTATTTTTAAAATAAGTATATATTATTTATATATAAAAAAACTAATTAAAATAATAGATTTTTATTTAAAAAATTATTTTATTTAATGTAATGTTAAATTTTTTAGTATTTACAAAATTTATTATGTTTATAAATTAATTTTTTATGTAAGTTACGGTAAAATAATTTTACTGTTATATAAGTAAAAATAAATAATTTTATTCAATTTATAAAAATAAATTTCATAGTTTTATATTATTAAAAATTATATATTTATATGTATACGATACATTTCTTTTTTTTTTTTTTTTTGGTATAGGTCAATTACAATATCTTGGGTTCGAACCTAGAATTTTTGATTTTCGATTCGAGCGCTCAACCAACTGAGCTAACAACCTTTGACAATCCGATACATTTTGATCCGGACCGATAAATTTTGTTTTTTAACCGAAACCAGACCCGAAACCGAAATTGTAAAATACCATAGACCTAAAATCGGATCGAAATTTTACTGGTTTGGACCGAACCAGACCAATCGATCCGGTTTCCGATCCGATCCTAAATATAAACACCCCTAATTCTTACCACAAATTATTCATAATAATTATTAATTAATTAATTTATTTAAAAAAAAATGAAATGAAATAAATGGACTTTGAATTGAATTGATCTTATAATCTAAATATATTAAAATAAATTAAATTTAATCAAATAAACATGACTAATTTGTTTATAGAAATTGAAATTATACTTGAAAAGTAGGTCAACAAATGAGTTGAGACTAGTCGAGTTTTAAACTTATCGAGCCTACTCAAAAAAAAAAAAAAAAAATCAACAAACTTTAGATTTACAAGTCACAATACATGGTGCTATAGATTGGCTTGCCAAAAATTTACCATGGTTGAGCCTGACATCTGCGCGCTCAACTAAATCAACATCCGTTTGTCCGAGTAGCTCCACTCGAATCACTCAAGCCTCGACTCAAATTATATAGAGTATTTTTTTTATATAGAGTAATTTCTTGATTTTGTAGACATTAGTATTTTTTTAATAAAAAAAATAATAGTAACAAAATATTTTTAAATTAAAATGTAAAATTGTTTGTAAATTTTGAAAAGGAAAAAAAAAAGATTTAAAATTAAAACTTTTAATAGGGTTTAAGATTATTTTTTTGAAAATTTAAAATTGTATTTTCTAATTTAAATTCTATAAATGTCCATTTTTTTAATTATACTAATAAATTACTACCTACTTATAAGTTATAACAAGAAATTCACATATTTTATTGAAAAATAATTCTAAAATATGAATGATATTCTTTAGATTAAATTAGTACATCCATTTAGGTTTTATAAATAAAATTATTCAATCCATATATTTACAAAATTCACTTTTAACGTTTTTAAAAATAACTTCTAACTTATCCAATATTACAATATTATTGCATTTATTATTGTACTACCGCCACTGAAACTGAAAATTTATGTATAAATTAACAATTAATTAATATTATATTTTTTTATTAATTATTTTTGATAATTAATTAATTTATAATTAATAAATTACTTATTTAATACAATTAAATAATTCTATAGTTTTATTAATTATTTTTGATAAATAATTTATTTATAATTAATAAATTACTTATTTAATACAATTAAATAATTCTATAGTAAGAGAGTTTATAATAAAGTTGTCAAACTTGTCAATTTTGATATAATACGATGAAAATAGCGAAAGTTCTTGTATCAAAAGCAGAAAAAAAAAAAGACACAATTGCATTTTTGGAGGAAATAGTGATTGCTAATTGTAGTAGGTAGCAGTCTCTACCTGAATCGACAAATTGTGTCAAAGCTTCAGAGAGCTTGACATGAACCCCAGAAAAAGGTACTTTCAAGTTGGATTTAGATGATTTCAATTTTAGAGTTATAATAAGTTTTTTATTTTTAGAAATAATTAATAAGTTTGTCATAAAATTAACAATTTTATTTATAAATAAATGTTTTGAGCCGTATTATGTTCATATTTCAAAAAAGAAATAATTATAATTATTTTTTCTTTTTCATTTCAATAGTTAACTTTTTAATGTTAGATTGTTAGGTTTTATTTATTCGGAACATGTTACATTAATCTCTATTCACCTCTTTTCAAGAGCCGAAAGGCTGTCAGCCAAAATGTGCATTATAACTGAATCTCTATCATTTGAATAGCAAATCAGATTAATTATGAAATAATCAATTTCCCTTTTAAAGTATTTAGTGTAAAAAATATTATGTTCCCCTTGACCTAATTTCAAGCAACAAAAAATTCATAGCAATTGAAGATTCAATTTCTGTTTCACGATGGCTTATCAATCTGTGGGAAGGGTTTCAAATGATTAGATTCTCGACTAACGACTTATGAGCAACACAAACTATGATGTTTGAGGTTGTACCAATGCCCTGGAGTTTGTAGTCGAAGAGGACAGTGTGTGGGATGATACAGGTAGCGTCAGCGCCATCAGGGCTGGAAGTGGAGGGCATATGTTTTCTCTCTGTCTCGTTTAAGGCATCCATTGTCAAAACTAGTTCCGTGTTTAATGGCACTAAACACTTGAAGAATGGATAGGTGTATTCTTGGGGACTTTGGCGGTATGCTGCCCTGTGGCCTTTGCACTCGGAAACACTCGCAGACTTTGGCTTCGTAGGTTTGGCTTTCGAAGATCCACAATCACCATTAGGGCTTTACTAATAAACAAACACTTGTGGCTTTACTAGTGTGTATATATATATTATGGAAACGAAGTTCACAAAGATATAAAAATTTCAGCTCATTAGGGATGATTTTAAAAACTACACGCGAGGATGAAAGTTGATTAACAAAAACAATCGAGGATGTTTTTGGGTTTTTCTGATCTATAAGCCGACTAGAGTTCTTTTTTTATAACTATACTAAACCTCAAATGTATCTTTAGTTATCAACTCAAATAATAGAAGCCTGATATCATGATTTGGGGATATATAGAGAGCAATATAACTAATATAATAATGAGCATGGAAAAAAAAAATACCCAAGCTCTTCCCCTTTTAAACCACTGGCCTTGCTAGCTGTGATTGCTGAAATCTGGCATTAACCTAAAAGGATGAATGAAAATCTGATA
Source organism: Euphrasia confusa (assembly GCA_954870475.1). Classification (NCBI taxonomy): domain Eukaryota; kingdom Viridiplantae; phylum Streptophyta; class Magnoliopsida; order Lamiales; family Orobanchaceae; genus Euphrasia; species Euphrasia confusa. Next base: position 36,559,604 of record OX940956.1, on the reverse strand, counting down.
CAAAAAACTACTCTTATAATTGTCACTGTCAATTTCTGACCCAGCCCAGTTGATCGAGCCTGGATCCGGGGGGGGGGGGGGGGGGGGGGGGGGCAGTTCCTTTATGTGAGAATTTGCATGGGTTGAAGTCTTAAGGAACTAAATAAATAAAATTCACTTGGCTCGTTCAAGACTAACTTTGCTTCAGACTGTAAAATGCATGAAATCAACTCGGCATCATTCACAAATGTTTTTTATGGAATGTTGAATATAACTAACGCACACAGAAAAAAAAATCCAATGAAAGAAAGGAATGTTCTGCACAAGGTTTTGTATAGAGAAACACACTTCACATAAATACATGATATCAACTTATGGAGTTACATGTGTCTAAATCAAGGGGAAAGAAATACCTCATCTTTTGCTAGTTCTTCCTCATGGCCCACACCCAGCATCTTGTGAAAATCTTTCAGAAAGTCATTCCTTAGCCAATGACACCAATGTTTAGACCATAGTCTTACCCATGCTACCGATCGCCTGTGACATTAGGTATAATACAGCTTGAGCCTTTACACACGGAACACTTAAAGATGCACCGCCACCGGTGTTGTTGAGTAAAGAATGTAAGGTTATACACGCATTCGAAAAGCGAATATGAGGTTCATAAGAATTACATCTTGTTCAAGCCTTTCCTTTTCAAAATTCTCAGATCTCCTGCCGGAATTCCTTTCAAACTAAAAAAGTAAATATGCATACTAATGATGAGGCTTCCAACAGAACAAACTCACATAAAATTTGCTTGAACTTTCAGTGATGTTCCATTAAAATCACAAAAATTCTGTAGGTTAAAATTTTATGTTACAGCTTACAAACAGACATTCTTACCGATAATGACAGGCCAACATATCTGATTCATCTGCATCATCATCCTAAGGAGAATAAACTAGAAATCAAAATCAGCACATAAATAAATATGATAAAAAATCATTTACAGATTCAAAAAAAATTATGCTCTGTTTACTAGGAATCGAAGAATGAATGTAGCTATCACTGGAATTAATTTCTGGTGTAATGAACCCACTGTAACAGATTTTAGGTGCACTGAACAACGCATCTCAAATAAATGTAAAATCGCTGAAAAAACAAACCTTTAAAGTAAAATAGCTTCTTCAAACTCCATCCCCTGGTCGAGCTTACTTCCTGCCCGAATCGCAGGCATCAAGATACGCAGTCAAGACTCAATCTTTTCACGATCCCGAACACGCTTGCTGGGTTAATGCGATCTTCCGATGATTTTGCCCCCATAAAACCATCACAGTTCAGAAATGGGGAAAAAAATAAAACCCTAACGAGCGCACAGTGTGGGACCCACTGCCCCGTTTTGTAAATTGTAATCTGCTGTAGTCAGCCCCACGGGAGCAGCGCATGTAGGACAAGTGTGGAAATAGGATTATTTTAAATCAGTAATTAATTTTAAATAAATATTTACTGTAAAAAGTGAAAAAGTGCGTCTTTTTATTTTCAATGGAAAATCTCTTAAATTTTCTTTCTTCTACTCTCTCTTCTGAAATGTTTCCTCTCTCTCTATTTCTGTGAGGGGTAGGGTACCTCTGTTTCTTGGTATAAAGATTCTAAAAGTATCTCCGATTCCATTTTTTTAAAATACAGTCCTCTCTCTCTCTCTCCCTCTTTCACATGTCTTGTCATCCACAACTTCACTCACACACTCACCTGAAATTCTCTCCACCATTTCTCGCACCTGCGCCGCATAAAGCTAATGGGTTGGTAGCAAGAATCCAAACCGCTCGAAGAAATTCTCGGACGTAAGATGACTCAATTAATTAATGGATTAATTTAGTTTTCCCCAAGAAAAATAAATTAAAAAACGGATGTAAATGGGTTTTTAATTCCTGTTCTTCCAGTAATTCTTTCACCAGATCTGTTTATCTCCCTTTCTTCCACCCCCTTACCAGTCTGTAAATTAGGTGTCTTGATCTGATTTTTATCAATTTCGTCTCTCCGTTTTTATCAACCAGCTTTTAGTATTGTTTTCACCTGACGTTTTTCTATGTTTTTTTTTCAGGGCTTTCTGAGCACCTAAAATTCCGAGTTGAAAAATAATCGGAGAAACTAGGGTTTTTTGTTTTGTGGGTTTGTCTAATTTTACCTGTTTTGGTTTTGGGTTTTGAATGGGGAGTGCTGGAGAGGAGCCCTACAAGGGCATAGATGGATCAGTCGGCGCCTTGGTTTGGGTCCGCCGGAGGAATGGGTCGTGGTGGCCGGGCCGGATTCTCGGCCTGGATGAGCTCCCGGAGGGCTGCTTGCCGGCACCAAGATCAGGGACCCCTGTAAAGCTTCTGGGCAGAGAGGATGCGAGTGTGTAAGTATATGTTCCCACTTCCTTTATTTCATTGATTAGAAAATGGGTTTCTGAGTTGTTGCAAAATGCTGATTTGTTTCAGGGACTGGTACAATCTAGAGAAATCGAAACGGGTCAAAGCCTTTCGGTGTGGGGAATATGAAGACTGCATCGAAAAAGCTAAGGCAATGGCGTCCCATCTTTCCAAGAAGGCTGTCAAATACGCCCGCAGAGAAGATGCCATTCTTCACGCCCTCGAACTCGAAAGCGCCAGTCTGGGTAAAGACTTTACGGATGTGTCAACTAGACACGATGCACAGGAAGAAGATGAACAACATCAAGATAGTGAAGAACAAAGCGGAGAAGATAATGTTAACCTAGATTTAGTTGGTGTTTTGGAGGATGGCTCGGATTCTGCTCCAGAGCATTCTCGTTCCGTTGTTTCTTTCGAGGAACCCAAAATTTATTCAGAGAGTAAAAGACGTAGGACTCCGAATGACTCGGAGGAGGATGAGGGGGCTGGAAGAGTAACAAAGCGAATGAGAGGGATCCAGGACTTGGGCATGGGTGTTGACTTTGAGAGAAGGAAGAGATCTCAAGTGGGTCAAGGTCAGGAGTTTCTAAAAAAGAGAAACAAGCGCCGGACTTTGTCGAAAGTCTTGGAGCGTACGCCCATGGTGTATGTTCCCGTTGCCTGTGAACATTTGTCTAGTCCGACCGGATTGGAATCTAACGAGTCTAATAAAATAAACAATAATAACAACTCTGATAGTACTAATGGATTCTCGTGCGAAAATGGAGTCCCGTTGGATGGTTCTGGGAACGGGGAAGATGGTTCTTCGCTTGGTTCAAAGGGGAAGGAGAATGAGATATCGAGTGTGGTGGGGGTTTGTGAGGATGGTGGTTCTTGCGAGAGGCTGTTTGATGTGCCTCTTGTTGATGAAGAGAAGCCGGATTGTGAAGGTATGCTTTTGATATTTGGTGCTTTATGCCATTATGTTTGAGGCTCAGGTGTATTTGGTGCCTCTTGTTGAACAGTTTTCACTCTCTATGTCAGTGAGGCTTACGAATTATATCCTGATATTTCATCCGTTATTCGTTTTTTGGGTTAAGTAAAGTTCCGTTTGGGTCTATTTGACGAAAACATTACCTATTGTACCCCCCTTGATATTTGCCTCCCCCAATATGGGTATACATTATTTGAACACCATTAAGGGAGTATTTGTAATTAGCTCAATCCTTGAGGATGGCTTTGTAATTATATTTTTTTAATCAGCCACTCCTAGTGTTGATCTGGTTATTATCCCATAATAGCAAGTTGGATATCCGGGCCTTTTTCATAGTAGTTGCTTGTAGTTTTCAATACGACTAGAGTAATAATGTTCATAATTCCGGTTTAACTTCGTAAGTGATCTTAGTAATTATGGCTTGATCTGCATTTTGAATTATATACTCCAATGTGATTTTTTTTTTTTTACTACAGCAGGTGTGTCACAAAAAGCCGAAGCCGGCACCGGACCCCATTCGAGCCAAAGCAGCCACATGGAGACCCTATCTCTGATACAAGAGGAGCACAATGAGACTGTCTCGACTGGTTCGGGTCCCACCGATATTCATAATATCAGCCATGTCACAGAAAAGGGAGCCTCAGAGTGGCAGTTAAAAGGCAAGAGGAACTCCAGGACGAGGAAAATCGACATCGATGACAATGCAGAAACCTATGCTGACATACGCTCTAACCGAGTTGGTGGGCCCCTCCTCATCAAAGACGTGGAGTCGAGACCATCAATGAAAGAAACCAATGCCGATGAGTTCCCCAGCTGGAGCTGGAACAATGCTCCTCAGAGAGAGATATTATCCGATGTGGTGGCGCCTCAGAGGCTACTCCCGTACCGTCACTCCCGTTCCACAGTCAACCCTAGGTATGACTCGTCCGATTTCTCCCTCAGACACCACACGGGGAATAATGGCTCCCTCCATGAAGTAAACGTAGAGGTAGAGACGAGCTACCGGCCTCAGCACGTGCCGTATATTTCTTTAATGAGCAAGGTTAGCAGGAAGCCCGTTGTAGGCCACCCCCTCTCGGTCGAGATTCTGGAAGATGGCTATTTAGGATTCGAATGCTATAGCAGCTGTTCCGAGCAGAAGCCGAGTAGACGGACTCCGAGCAAGAGCCGGTCGAAGTCGAAATCGAAGAGGAACGGGCTTCTGTCGAAGAAGATTAGGAAGTTGTCTACGCTGACGGGCTCTCAGAGACGAAGTCAACACGAGAAGAAGCCGATCTTGGAGAGTCTGAAAGGCCCTTCAATAGCTTGTGTCCCGTTGAAAGTGGTTTTCAGTAGGATAAACGCTTCTTTGAATAGTTTGGTTCGACCTCAGCCTCGTCCGAGTATATCGAGCGGTACATGAACCCCACTGGACCTTTTTTTTTTCTTTGTTTTTTTCTGGAAATTTGAATTATGGAACTGTGAGAGTTACCAGCAGTGTACATTGTGGGCTGAAAGTAGAAAATCCTTTTGTGTGAAACTATATACTGTTGAGAAATTACTGACTGAGGATTTATACAAGTGTTGCTAATGGTTAGGGATCTGTTTGGCAGTGCTGATGTATATTCTGTAAAATTTGATTGTGAGGGTGGGGATTATTGTTGGGTTTATACTGTTGCCAGAATCATACAATTATTGTAGCAAGTTTCTTATTCAGTTCTGACTTCTGATTGATCATTTTCTTCAATATGCTTCAAGTGACTTGGTTCCAATCATTGTTTTTTGTACCGTTTCATACATGTTGGTGTAATTTTTCAGGCGATACAAATTCGATTCTTGTGGTCAAATAAGTTTTCATTGAATTATTATAGAGTTGGTCTGATACAAATTCGATTCTTGTGGTCAAATAAGTTTTCATTGAATTATTATAGAGTTGGTCTTGGAGTGAGACACTCTCCCATAGGTGTTTGTTACTAGAGTATATCTCTCGATTTACACCGTACTCTATCGAGTATTAAGATTCGATAAGCTAAACGAGAAAATGGAAAAAATATTTTTGTATATTATTTTCTTCTTAGAGATTGCGGCTCCCGTAAGTTTTCATTGAATTATTATAGAGTTGGTCTTGGAGTGAGACACTCTCCCATAGGTGTTTGTTACTAGAGTATATCTCTCAATTTACACCGTACTCTATCGAGTATTAAGATTCGATAAGCTAAACGAGAAAATGGAAGAAATATTTTTGTATATTATTTTCTTCTTAGAGATTGCGGCTCCCGTAGTTCTGGGTTTTTAAATACAAGAATGGAAACCTAAAAACCCTAGCTAGATGGTACGAACGAGGACATGAAAGTAATTACAAAGTTTAAATAAAACGACGCCGTATGGACATCAATCTGAAAGAGGGATTAGGGCATGAAAACGTCGTCGTATGCGATCGAATTTGGGGAAAACGGGAAATCTTCAATACCCCCCCGCAATCGGAGCGCGGATCACATGCAGGGCGGTGCGGAGCCGCGTGAACGGTTGAACCGACAAGGACTTTGTGAAGATATCGGCAATCTGCTCGGAAGCCGGAATGTGGTGAACGGCGACGGTTTTAGACTGAATTTTTTCACGAATGAAATGCAAATCGAGTTCGATATGCTTTGTGCGTGCTTGAACCACGGCGTGAGAAGACATATAGACCGCGCTAAGATTATCGACCCATATGACAGGGATCTGTGAGGGAGAAGCACGAAGCTCTGCAAGGAGAGATTTTAGCCAAAGGGTCTCCGAAATTGCATTTGCGAGGCTGCGATACTCAGCCTCAGTACTAGAGCGCGAAACGGTCTGCTGTTTCTTGCAGCTCCATGTGATCAGATTACGACCAAAGAAAATACAGTGGCCAGAGGTGGAACGCCGGTCATCGGGGTTGGAGGCCCAATCCGAATCAGCAAAGACAGTGAGAGGTAATTGAGGAGAGTTATAAAGTTGCAGGCCATGGGTATTGGTTTCTGAAATGTATCTTAAAAGTCGTTTGACTGCCCGGAAGTGAACATCTGTTGGAGCCTGCATATATTGGCTTAATTTGTTCACAGAATAGGTGATGTCCGGTCTAGTTATGGTCAGGTATTGCAAGCTACCGATAAGCATCCTAAAATAAGAAGGGTCAGAGTACGGGTTGCCAGTATGTTTAGACAAAGTCTGGGAACTGACCATGGGGGTGGGAACCCCTTTAGCCTGGGAGAGGCCTGACTTTCTAAGTAGGTCGAGAATGTATTGATGTTGTGAAAGATGGAGGCCATCTTTAGTGTGAGTAACTTGGATTCCCAGGAAATAATGTAAAGGGCCAAGATCTTTTAAGGAAAAGAATGAGGATAGTTGATGAATGAGAGAAGAAATGGCAGTAGAGGAGCTCCCTGTAATTATGATGTCATCCACATAAACAAGCACAAAAAGAGCAAGAGAAGCAGTGTGTTTAATAAAAAGAGATGAATCTGCCTTTGAGGGTATAAACCCTAAATGGGTTAAAGCTTCCTGCAATTTGTGAAACCAAGCTCTAGATGCTTGTTTCAGGCCATAAAGGGCCTTGTGTAATTTACACACAAGATGTTCCTGACCAGTAGCTACAAAACCAGGAGGTTGGAGCATGTAAATATCATGTGAGGAATCAAGATTGCCATTAAGGAAGGCATTATCCACATCAACTTGTCTTAATGGTCAGCCTCTTGAAAGAGCAAGAGTGAGAATCAATCTAATAGTAGCAGGTTTTATAACTGGGCTAAAAACATCGTGAAAATCCAAACCTGGAACTTGAGTATAGCCCTTTGCCACTAGTCGTGCTTTGTGTTTAGTAATGGCTCCAGCTGCATCCCTTTTGAGTTTGAACACCCATTTACACCCTATGATGTTTCTATGAGGAGGGGCTGGTACAAGTGACCAGGTGTGATTCTTGAGTAAAGCCTGGTACTCAGAATCCATGGCATTGTGCCAAGCTGGTTGTTGAAGAGCCTCAGAAACAGACAATGGTTCAGTGAGTATGTGAGAATCAGTGAGATAAGCTTTGGGTTTGAAGATGCCTCGTTTGGCTCTAGTGACCATAGGGTGTAAGTTCTGTTCCGGGACAGGGGCAGGTGGTGGTGAGGGAGATTGAGGGGGATGAAAAACTGGTGGTGGGGTGTTTTGGGGTGAAGGTGGATCATTTGAACTGGTTGAGGAACTAATGGTATTGGAAGGGTGATGACTACTGGAAGTAGTATGATGTGGTGAGGGATGTGGAGATGGAGATGGGGCAGTATGATAAGGTGTGTGGGCAGGTATATGTGGAATAATGTGAATTGTATTAGAAGGGGTAGACACTTGAGGGGATGAAGAAGTGTCAGAATGAGAAATGTGAGCTGGAAACACAACTTCATTAAAAGTCGCATTTCTGGTAAATATGATTTTCTGAGAAGGAAGTAAGATTTTATAGCCTCTGTATTGAGAGTGATAACCAAGGAAAATGGAGGGGATGGATCTAGGATCTAGCTTATCAGTGTTGTAGGGTTTGAGATAGGGAAAAGCCTGGCAACCAAACACCTTGAAGTGTGAATAATCTGGTTTCAGACCTGTAAGAAGAGTATAAGGAATTTTGTTCTGGAGAGAGCTTCTGGGAACTCTATTTAAGAGATGTACAGCACAACTAAAGGCATCTTCCCAAAATTCCTTGGATAAGCCTGAGTGAGAAAGGAGGCTCAAACCTGACTCAATTATATGCCTATGCTTTCTCTCCACAGCACCATTTTGCTGTGGAGTGTAAGGGCAGGATTTTTGATGGTGGATACCAGAAGCTGCAAACACCTTGGATAGAGGGAAAAACTCAGAACCACCATCTGACTGGACCTTCTTGATTTTGGTATTAAATTTATTCTCAACAAGCTTTTGGAAGTGAAGAAAGGCAGTGGTGGTATCTGACTTAGCATTCAAAAAATAAATCCAAGTGTACCTGCTGTAATCATCTATAAGAGAAAGATAATAACTGTTGCCATGTATGGATTTAAGGGGTGCTGGCCCCCAAAGATCTGTATGAACAAGTTCCAGAGGTTTAAGAGACCTCACATGAGTGTGGGTATATGGTAATTTATGTGCCTTTGACTGTGCACAATCAGAACAAAAATGAAATTTTTTGTCATTCATAAAAGGAATATTACAAATAGATAAAGCATTTCTAGTGACATCAATAGATGGATGCCCAAGGCGTTTATGCCACAATTCAAGATCTCTAGTGGACTTAACAAAAGAAGAAAAGGAATGTAAATCAGCAGGTGAGTTTGCAGAAACAGCAATGGATGGATTCTGGTGGGGGTTGACACTGGTGGCTTGAGATGCAGTTGGAGTGATGGCTGGGGAGAGATGAAACTGGTATAAGCCATGACTAAGGGTCCCTCTGAGAAGTACAGCCCTTGTGATTTTGTCCTTAACAACACAAAATGAAGGGTGAAATTCAAAAAATACATTGTTGTCCTTTGCAAACTGAGCAACACTTAAAAGGTTTTTGGTAATATCAGGAACATGCAATAGATTATTGAGTTTGAAAATAGAGTTATTAGGGCAAGGGTGGGAGGGTTGAAAAATAGAATTACCAACATGAGATATATCTAAATTCATACCATTCCCAATTTGTAGTTTGTTTGGCCCTTCATATTCATTAGAGATGTTGAGGTTGGAGAGCTCATTTGTGATATGATGTGAAGCCCCGGAGTCAGGGTACCAGCTGGACTCAGAGCCTCCATCAGCAGAAGAATAATGTGCAGATCCTTGATAATTGTTGCCTTGATAAGAACCATAGTAAGAGTTCTGCTGATTTCCTGGTTTGTACCCCTCTGAGTTGTTGTTTCTGGGATTTTGATTAGGGACAAACTCAGAGTTATACCTATGGTGACATTTATCAGCAGTGTGGTTTGTGTACCCACATATTTGGCAAAGCACTCTAGGTGTTCCATTAGATCTGCCTCTCCCCCTTGTGTTAACACCTCTGCCTCTATAATTAAGGTTGCCTCTTCCCCTGCTACCACTTGGATTGCCTCTTCCCTTTTGGTTTGCATAATTAGCAGAGGGCAGGTTCTTTTCTGAGTTCAAAAGACTTTCAACTCTACTTTCATAGCTCAATAAGAGGGATGTGAGTTCTTTCATTCCATATCCATCTCCCTTTGATGTTACAGTCACAACAACCGCATCATATTCACTACCCAAGCCGCTGAGTACATACAAAATCTGGTCTTCCTCTCTCATACGTTCACCTGTGCTGGCAAGAGCATCACACAATCCCTTCATCTTGTTGAGGTATTCCCTCATGGTGAGTGCTCCCTTTTTCAGGTTCTGAAGCTGAAGCTTGTACTGCATTTTCCTTGCAGTGGAGAGACTAGAAAAGGTCCCTTCAAGATTTTGCCAGATCTCAAAGGACGTATTGAACCCAACAACGGAAATCAGTATTGATTCTGACAGAGTTGAAAGGATCCAAGAGGCCAGTAACTGGTCCTGTCTCTGATAGAGAATATACTCAGGGTTTGGTGTTAAAACACCATCTACAGAGGAAGGGATGAACCTTGATGGTTGAGTTAGGGTCCCATCCAAGAACCCATCGAGACCATGTCCTCTCACAGCAATTAGCACTTGTTGTTTCCATACCAAGAAGTTTTCATCTGTCAATTTGACTGAAACTTGGTGATGACTGAGCTGTATTAAGCTATGTTTGTTTGTGGCCGTCGCATCCCCTATTTCGTCGGCCATGGAGAACGATCCGTTTGAATCTTCTCGAGATTAGAGCCTGTGCTCTGATACCATATTAAGATTCGATAAGCTAAACGAGAAAATGGAAGAAATATTTTTGTATATTATTTTCTTCTTAGAGATTGCGGCTCCCGTAGTTCTGGGTTTTTAAATACAAGAATGGAAACCTAAAAACCCTAGCTAGATGGTACGAACGAGGACATGAAAGTAATTACAAAGTTTAAATAAAACGACGCCGTATGGACATCAATCTGAAAGAGGGATTAGGGCATGAAAACGTCGTCGTATGCGATCGAATTTGGGGAAAACGGGAAATCTTCAATATCGAGAGGTCAAAAAATGAAGTGGGATGGAGTTTTTTGAGTATATCTCTCGATTTACATCATACCCTATCGAGAGAGGTCAACGATAAAGTGGGGCTCGTCAATCCTCCTATCAAAAATAAAATAAATAATTTTTACTTTTCATTAAAAATACCTACATTTTTATTATAAAATTTCACATATTTTTTTCTAAAATAATATTTTATTCCTATTTTATTAACTACTACTTTTTAAATATTACTCACAATTATTTTATTATTTATTTTAAATACATTTTTACCTTTTAATATTTGGTCAAAAAATAATATTTTTTGTAATCTGAATGTTCAGAAAAGTATCTCAATTCTTACGAGATTGAGGGAGTACTTAATTTACTAATTTAAAAAAATATTTTATTATTTTTTGGTAAAAAAAAATGATAAAGCAATATTTGTAATTTTTTTACTATAAATAATTTCATTCTTACTAAAAAACAAATTTGATTTTGCCTTTTAAAATAACAAATGAAACATCAATTGAAGTTGAAAGGCATAAGAGGGGTAATTTAGTCATTGAAACGCTTTTAGGTTTAAATCTCCCTCGGATATTTCTCAGTTTCCTCTCGACATTGGCTTTCAGTCTCTCGAGCCGTCTCACTCTGTGTGCAAGGTAATCAATCTATCGCCCCATAAACATTTCCGTACGAATCAACATCTTCATTTTTCGATCGATCGATCGTTCTAGGGTTTGTTCTTGTCAGAAATGGCGACTGTTCCTGGTCAGCTGGTTTGGGAAATCGTGAAGAAGAACAATTCGTTTTTGGTGAAGCAATTTGGAAATGGGACCGCTAGCGTTAAGTTCAGCAAGGAGCCTAACAATTTATACAACGTTCACTCATACAAGCACTCTGGTTATTTCTCTTTCCGATCCTCCATTTTTTGTTGATTGCTTGATTTAGTTGGGAACATGTTATATGATTTTCTATTCGATCCAAAATTTTCATAATTTATGTTCCCTTACTTTATTTTACTGTTGCTATTGCTAGAAATTTTCTGCGTTTTAATTTGGCCTTATATGAAGAAACCGAAGCTTTTCATGGTTTTGTATTGATTGTATTGAAATGTTGAAATGAATAATTCTCCGTTACGCGTGGGAATAAAATTAAACGTTAATGTGATTATTTACGCGTGGGACTGTTAATTATTTTAGGGTTGGCGAACAAGAAGACCGTAACCATTCAACCCGGTAAGGACCAGTCGGTGCTGTTTGCAACAACAAAGACTAAGAAACAGAACAAGCCCTCGGGTTTGCTTCAAAAGTCTCTCTTGAAAAAGGAGTTCAGCCGCATGGCCAAGGCTGTTTAGAATCAAGTAACATAATCCTATCCCTTTTCTAGCTATACTCAGTTATTTTCTTGTTCGTCAATTCATTTACTCTATTATTTATACTCAGGTAGATAAATAAAACTTAGCGCTTCTTCACCTTCTATTTTAGTCAAGAGTTGGAATTTGAATACTACTAGTAGTGTATATAAGGATGGGCATCAGCACAGACCAAAAATTGCTACATCAAATCCCCTCAGATCCTTGACTTAGAAGTGCACACGGCTTGTTGATTCTAATAAAAAAAACCAGTTCCATTTTTTTTCTTATTTATTTATTGTGCAAATGTGTTGCTGGGAAAATTCTACATTTCTCTTGTTTTACAGCAATTGGTCTTTGTTTTGTGAAGGTGGCTGATAACTATTACAGGCCTGATTTGAAAAGGGCAGCCCCTTGCTAGACTAAGTGTCGTCAACAGAAGTCTTAAGGTTAAAAAGTCTGGTGTCAAGAAGAAGAACAGACAGGCTGCTTAGGGTTTGGGTTCATATTTGATCGATCACCTATATTTCCCAACTTATTACTGCTTTAGGTTTTCAGTTCTCTTTACTTATTTTCTTTATTGTTTGTGGAGATAAATAATCGGATGATCAGTTTCCCTTCTTTGTTTGAATTTTCATGCATGTTTGGAAATGGGAATGTGTTTCGTTATATCTTTTTGAATCCTCCATTTTACAGATTTCTGCATGATTTTAGTGTTATATTGTTTGGTTATGTTTATATGTGCTTGTTATATGGCTATTTAAGGTGAGCTCACCTTGTACCAAAGAATGGTTGATTGCCCAGACTGTACAAGTCACCCCATTTGAAAACCTGTGGATTGTCAGAAACATATTCACTCTGAACTTAATATTTGATAAATAGTACAGTAATAGTAACAAGTGGCATTTCATAATACTATTTTCTTGTTAATTAACAGGTCAAAAGATAACTACAAACCATAACTAATTAAATAAAACAATAACTGAAATCTTTTTGCTAGTAAACTACTCTCAACACAACCTTGATGTGAATGGTATATATTCATTCTTCTCCCTATTCACTCTTTTTTACATCCTGGAACAAATTTTCGTCGCCTGAGATGCTCCTCAAGAGTTTTTTAGAACACATTTGTTCTGCTTGAATAGCATTCTTCCTTCGAGCGGCTCTTACCCATTCTGGCTCCTAATAAACGCAAAACAAAACCAGATTATTATACATAACCTGATAACCTCTTATCTTAAACATACAGCCGGATTTTCTGAACTCCACTAATTGCATTATAAAAGTCACCCTAGAGGTTCGACCCAATTACAAAATATCGCAACTAACCTTGCAAATTATAACAGCAATAAAAGAAAAAATAATACCCCTACGTTGGCTTGATCACTCTTGAAATTAGGGCCTAACACTTATAAATTTCAAGAATTTTGAAATGCTTTTTCTTGTTAAGGGGTTAAATGTTATATAGTTATAATTTATAAATGTGGGGGGATTTTGAAATGAAACATAAATAATTGTCAGGTAAATATTTTGTAATTTGGAAAGTTAGATGGGATTTTCATAACTAGGTGAAAAAACTCAAGGGTGCATTTTGTAATTATCACAATATATTCAATTTTTTTGACCATACCTCGGGAACAATGCGCGAGAATCCAAATTTAAGGAACAAAAGCACGTGCTCCATGATGAGAATAGCCGCTAGTCCGGGCGACAAGTTCCACTTTCCTTCCCGATCATACATGCACACTAGGAGTGCGCTATTGGTGCATATCGACATCACTATCAAGAACTGAAACACAACACCAACCCGAAACAGCCAAAGGCGAATACGGTGTCAGAAAGAAAATTAATCGTCCCAATGGAAGATGGTTGCGGGGATAGTGAAAAAGACAAATGCATAGTTTGGCAAAATGCAACAAAAAGAGAAGTTTAGTGGGCAGAGTGCAAAAACTCCATAGTTTTGGGGTTTCTTGTAATTTACTTCTACAGAAATATATTTCATGATTACATATAGAGAGCAATGGTATTTTATTCAGAAATATTACTTTGTATGTGGATGCAATTTTGTAAAATTGAAATAAAAACCAATGGATATTTATAATTTTGAAAGACAGGCATCAAGTGTTTATATTTTTCTATATTCCTTTTTGTAAAAAATCTCGGTCGAATAAATGAATTCTACACCTGAAAAATATTAAGCCAGGCTCCGATTGTTGCATCCGCACGAGGGATGGGCCTTCTCATCATTACAAGCAATTTCAGTGCATCTGCTCTAATCTCTGCTATGTTATTCTGCTTGTCAATAGATTGTAGTCGTTATAAAACCAGAAACATTTTTTTCTTTTTTCGGTTTTTCATTAATTAGATAAAAATTGAAAAATGGACAAAAAAACACTACCACTGCTGCAAAGGTGAATGCGAGAGGGAACGCGCATGCAAACATCATGATCATCCCGAACTGCAACACCAGCTCCAGAAAATCTGCAAGCAGTGCAAATTTATTATTTAAAATCCTCGAACAGTTTTAATGAGCTCAAAGCAATTTCAAACTGCCAGCAATGTTACGAGCAATGCGTGCATGAAATTTCCCTCTGATAGCCACTTGAATATGTAGTACATAATAAACTGAAACCATGTACTAACTTGTAAGGAATAACCATCCATCTATCTTCTTTTTACAATAATTAAATACATTAAAATAATGAATAATTATAAATACAACATTGATCTTCACCCCAGTGTAAAAAAACGGCTTTAAAAATTACAAATGTACGCTGAAGTTTGGTGTTACAAACACCTCATTGAGGTCTGCATTTACCTAAGAACTAAGCAATTTATAAAGTCGAAACAAACGTCGATGGATGTTTGTAGTTTTGTAAGATAATCGTTTTTTTTCGTTTCGTTTTATTAATAAAAGCATCCAGTGTTGTCCTCTAGATCGAGAAATATAAGAGCCTTATGATCAATTTGTCTTCTTATTAAGAAGATACTAAAAGGCTGTTATGCATTACCATCAAAAAGTCCGTCTTCGATTTCCTGGCCAATACTTGCTGCATAAGCAGGTTTAAGATATTCTTTCTCCACTCTAGTCATGGTTCGGTGTTTTCCCGAAGACGGCCCTTGTTCGCGCTTTAGCTTATTCCTTCAGAGAAAGCACAACCCATTTTCATTTTAGATACAAATTTAAAGGCAGCCCACGCATATACTGACGAGGTGGACTAGAATGAATGTGCAGGCATTGATGAAGGAAATAATTATACCTGGCTCTAAATTTCTTGAAGCTGTAGGACAAATACGGTATAGAATTTTCCAATATATTCTCGATCACCTAAAAAACAGTTAACGCATAAGGTAAAAAATAATGCATGAAGTAATATACGTGGAAGGAAAAAAGAGAGGGCATTGAGTTTGTTTTCACCTCAGATATAAGGAGACGTTGGATTAAGACTTGCCGAAGGGTCATGAAGTTGCGATGAAGTAATGCGTGATAGAATACACCGATATATGATTGCATGAAGTAAAGGCCGAACACCTGAGAAAGCAAAAGGTTCATGTTTCAAAGTACAAATTTCTGATTTCTACAAAACACACCTTGAGTTTTGTCCTAATTCAAATAAGGAAAATATACAAATTACAAAACCAATCTTCAGGTTTACATCAGTCCTACATTTTGCACCTACTTTTAACTCCGCTAACAGAAGTTGTTGACCTCATCACATAATTTTACAGTGAATATTCCAAACAGTCACAAAATTTGGGGCTATTCGTAATATTTAGAAGATTGAGGGTGTAATTGTATAATAGTATTTGATAACGTTAACATATTATGTCAGGTCGAATTCACAATTGCATAGTTGGGCAAAGTAAAAGATGGAACCAAACCTTAAGGGTAGTTTTAAAATTATCCCTACATGTTTTGCAATACAATGTGCAAGAGTCTTCCTTTTAACTACCTTGTACACCAAGCTGTTTGCGTTGTACTCAGCATTTTCGTTATTTTCGTATTTTATAAGCTTCACCGAAATCTTTCCGCCCATTCTAGTGAAGTACTGAATAACCAGGATGTAAACCGCAGTCAGACAAAACCTGGAAAACAAAAGAAAAAAGGAAATTTTAATTACGTACAAAAAATAATATCTTTCGAAGAAGCAAAATGACGAGGGCTTACTTCATAAGATCGGAGCCTATAACCTCGTACACATGAGCATACGCCAATTCAAACGGTAGCTGAAGACATATGATGCTCATTATGATCAAAGCGTCGTTTCTTACTCTCATTAGCCATCTAAGCCACTCCTCTCTCTGGAAATTTGCCTTGTCTTTCATTCTATCTGTATTTTGTTTCTTCATGAGCTCTGATGGAGATCGACATGTGGTCTGTTGACTCTGTTCGGTTTGCGTAGATTTATATTCAGATTCTGTACCAACTGAATTATATAGTTGCAACCTATAAAGAGTAAAGAAACACACGAGAAAAAAATTAACATTGGGAAGACATGTAGCTTGATAGGCGGGAAAACTTAATTACAAACAACTCCAGTTAGTTTTACTAAAAAGGAAACATGGGTGTTTAAACTCAGGGTATTTTTGTAATTATGAAACTCATTGGTGGACTTTAGTTCAAACATAGAGGGTACTTTTTGTAATTGTTCTTTTTTTTAATAACACTAGACCTCATGGGCATGTCTTTCAACTAACCCCAAAAAAATTATTACACCTCGTGAGGTCGTGCAACAGACCAAAGACATGTACCTAGCGCAAATGGCGGAGCATTTGCGTTTCCAGAATTGAAAAAACAAGACGGCCCACGATATCAGGCATACGAAGAAAAACGGAAGAACCAGCAATTGCAATGATCTATACAAAACAGAAAACGAAAAAAATGAGCTTTTTGCAGTTAACAGCAATATTAAGCAAATTGAAGACAGAGCTCAAAGGCTCACCCAAAGTCCACCAACTGCACCGTGAGACCCAATGCAGCTGGAAATAACATCCACTTTGTAAACATTCCGAGGAAAGCAAAATACATCGCAATCTATAAGATACTCGGGAGGTAAAAAGTTAATAAATTTTAATATTTTAATAAATGTGAACTGTGAAGGGTGCATTTTGATATATTTTGAAAAATCAAAATGAAGAGTGAATAGTAATGAAAATACCTTAATTCCGTAATAAGAACATATATCGTCAATTGGCTGTGCTGTTAAGTCTAACCAGTTCATGGCCCAACTTCTTAGAAGCTGCTTCCGCTTATTTTCATCTATAGAGGAATATATTTATAGGATTAATGTCTGATATTGATGAACTATTTCACACGTATGCGAGCAAACAGTACCATGCATTGGGAAAACTTCTTTGACAATCCCTACTGCTTCCAATTTCCGAAGTAGAGATTCACCTGGTTTCCAGTCAATTTCTTTACCATCGGAATTCATTAACACAGTCGACTCTTTTGTATTGACCTGCACAATATTGATCCAAAGTTCATTTTTTCTTCCACGAATCACGGCTGGCTCATTCTTTTATAAAAAAAACCAAAATCAATAATATTTCTAACACATTTTCCCATAAATTTCACTATTCACCCACTCACTAACGATATATACCAATCAAATTCGATCAATATTAAAAAATAGATAATAAGAAAAATGTATAATCACTATCCTCTCACAAGATATCCAATGACTCGTATATCTACATCATACATGCTTGTGCGCAGAATAAAATCTTGGCCCTCCTAAACACAAATATACTCTTTCACAATAGCAAAAAATCAAAAGACGGATTGACATTGTGAAAGTAAAAATAGCAAGAGCTACTTGATTAATGAAAACAACAGACAGTACACAAGTTAACTCACAATTCTGTTTATTATGTGATTGTAGCAACGGAATCTTTCGCACCAACTGAACAAAGAACCATCTGGAAGCCTAACAAAAGCATCCACATCATCCCATTCAAACGGAAAATCAATTCCTGAAAATTGCATGAGGTCACAAGTTGAAAACTGTTTAAGAACAATATGTAATAACACCCATTACTCAATAGAGTGAGAGAAAGAGCGGAAAATGACCGAATGAAAATAGAGTATACTCTGCAAAATATACCGATAAAAGTCCGTTTTCTAAACTTTAACTCGGCAGCTGCCATCCCCAGGATCTCAGTTGTTGCTGCCAACTGCAAAATGAGAATCCAATCAAAATCGAACCCAACTAACTAACTTTGACTCGTAGATTTGCTGGACGAGTTGCGAATACTTCATGGTGGGGAAGTAAGTTCACCTCGAAACCCAACAAAAAATATTTATGTTTCTAAATCATCATTGTCCTCACTTGATTATAGTCGATTATGACTAACCCACCGGGCTATTCTTCACGTAATGTCTGTGGATAACTAAGTAGATTACCAGAAACCCAACACATTTAAATCAACAATGGTTTCATTTCAAGACCGACTTACGACACAGAGATGCATAAATCGGTCATAGATCAAAACTTGTTAATGTGGGAGAATGAATGCGTTCAAACAAAGGGTATTTATCGAAAACAAAAATCTTAAAATTACATATACACACACATAATTATTACCTTAATGAATTCATTTTGAAGGCCCACGACCCTGTCAACAATGAGCCCTTGTTTCTTGAGCTCGTCCACAAGAACTTGAACACAGTTACCCTCATTGTCCACTTTGGAAACCGCAATCGCTATCTCAAAAACAACTCCTTCTTCCGAATCATGCTCGCTCATTTCCAACACTGAAGAAATCAAGAAAAAATAAAATCTTAAAAAAAAGTAAAAAATAAAAAATAGAACCCAAATGGCCGGGTGCTCTTATTATTACAAACCTGTTTTATGGAAAAAACAATGTTAGAAAGTGTGACCCTTTTTCCTTTCTCCTTCTCCTCGGCTCAAAAGCTTTCAGTTGAAATTTCTTCTTGATCAGGGTGAATTTGTTATTGTCAAAATAGGAATTCTTTTCGAGATAAATGAGAAGAGAGAAACAAAACAATAAAAACACACAAGCTCTACTGGGAGGGAGAAGGGCACACGTGGCAATGCTGACTGTGCATTTTATAATTATTTTGAGGCACAGCAAACAATGCACCACGTACGAGTGAAATTGTTTTTGAAATGAAGGGCCATACCTAGTTTCAGTGTTTTCCATCTAAATGCATTTTTCTGCAAATTCCAATGGTGAAAATGAAAGATGAGGAATAAAAAAGATGCTTCTTTTTTCAGTGCTTTGATGGGCAATGGCCAATTGGTAAGGAGAATATTTGTCTTTGTGCATATTTACTGTGAATTCGAATGATGTTATGTTGCTAGTCAAATCTTATCTTTTCTATATTTATTTACACCGTATTTAATAAGTTAGGCTTTATCTTTTGGATGAATTAGGCTTGAACCGAACTTCAAAATTGTATAAAATGTTTTAGAGCTTATAAACGTATAAATGTGTTTGGTAATATCATTACTAACGTATTATTATAAGATTTTATAATCCTATTTCTTACTAATTATCAAAAGTTTTTTAGAAATGAATTTAATGTTGACCGAACTGGTCACTTATTTAGTTTGATATGAATTGAATTCAATTATTAACCGAATTGAAAATAAGTTAAAACTAACATAGAGCCTTAATGTTAGTATATTTTATTTCTCAAAAAAAAAAACATATTATCTATGTTTAAAATAATTGTTCTTAAAATTTAAAAAATAAATAAAATATTTTAAAACACAAAAATTTTAAAATATTACTTTTTGATTTTTTGATTCTTAAGTTGAAAAAATAAAAAATAAAATGGTAAGAAAAATTTAAAAATTAAAATAAGTATTGTAATTTTTTCAAATTAAAAGAAAATTTTAGACAATTTATTTAGGTATTATTAATAAATAGCATATACTGTAATTGTTTTCATAATTATAAAAAACTCTTAGATTTTCACTTTACAGAAATATATATTATATTATTTATTGTTTATGAAATAAGGTATTGCAATGTTTTTAATTATATTTGAAGGTATTTATTAAAAGGGATAAAGGGTAATTAATATTGTTAGTTTATAATTCAAGAACCTAATTTATTGTAATTATAATTTAGAGAATGTATACCCAAATTACCTTTTTTTTAATTATTAAATTAAAAAACAAGAATTACTCAACCCCTTCATTGTTTTAAATTGAATATTCAATTATCAAATTAAAAAACAAAATTAATTAAATTAAAAACAAAATTAGACTTACACGCAATCTTCAACATTATGTTAAAAAAACTGAATATTAAATTTTTAAATTAAAAAACAAAATTAAACTTTTTGTTTTAAACTGAATATTAAATTATCAAATTAAAAAATAAAATTACGCAACTCTTTTTTTGTTTTAAAAAATTTGAATATTAAATTTTAATTTTATTGGTAAACTTACATTTCAAAATAAATATTAATTTTATAAATTTAAATTTAAATGGTTAAAACTACTTTATAATTGTTAATATAAATTAATTTATTAATTATAATTGTTACATTTTTATCATAAGGGTATTATAGTCTTTTTACAATTAAAAAATTACCCTTCACTATAATTAAAAACATTTTAGCACCCTATTTTTTACAAATTTAAAAATGTAAAATCCTGTTTTTTTAAACAAAAAAACATGGAGTGCTGTTAATAAGTTGTAAAACCAATATACCTCTTTTCTTAAATATACCTTATTAAAATGTGTAATTTTTATTATACCATTAAACCCTCATATATATATATATATATATTAAAAAGGTTAAATTTGATCTTATTCGTAATTAAGATAAAATAGTATACTTAATTATATAAATATAATTAGAATTTTCTTTAAATCAAAACAACCATTTTATTTATTTACAAATATATTTTTATTTTTATTTTTTATTTTTTAATAAATAAAAAATTAAAAAATAGTACTAATGTTTCTCAAATGAAGTTTTCACGTAGTTTAAGAAAAAAAAAATTTTGTGTGAAATAATATAAAGTAAGAATATAATGAGTATTAATTTGTAATTAAACAATTAAAATAGTTGAAAAATAGATGTGTAATTAAATGTATATTGTAAAAATAAATTTAAAGAAAAACTTTTTATTTTAAAGTGTACAGACAATTATGAGGTAAAAAAAAGTGTGCAAATAATTATCTGACTGAGGCCCCAATAATATTTTCTGGGACGAATGAATAATAATCGGTAAAAAACATTAAAACTCTATTATTTATTTAAAATTAATTCATTTGAATTAAATTGAACTAAAAATAAATTAAGTTGTTAGTATTAAATTTTAGATAACGCGTTTCAAATATAATAATCGAGCGCGACTTGTCATTTTGAATTTCCAACGCGCCGCGCCGTACACGGTAATCCATCCATCCAATCAGAATTCAGAACCCCAATACCAACGGCTCTATGATATCCGGCCCAGAGAAATAGGCTACACCTGACACACAGGATCGCAGCCCAAAAGCAATCTCACGGAAAATAAGTAACCCTAAAATAACAAAGCTTTTTCCCCAAAATAAAATTCACAAAACTTGATCGAGAAAAACATTTCAAAAATCTCTCTCGGATCAGAAATCCGCCATGGGAAACGCCGAGAAGCTGATGCAGCAGATCATGGATCTGAAATTCACCTCCAAAAGCCTCCAGCGACAGGCCCGAAAGTGCGAGAAGGAAGAGAAAACGGAGAAATTGAAGGTGAAGAAGGCGATCGAGAAAGGCAACATGGACGGCGCCCGGATCTACGCCGAGAACTCGATCCGCAAGCGCAACGAGCAGATGAACTACCTCCGCCTCTCCTCCCGCCTCGACGCCGTCGTCGCCCGCCTCGACACGCAGGCTAAGATGACGTCGATCAGCAAGTCGATGGGCAACATCGTCAAGTCTCTCGAGTCGACGCTCGCCACCGGGAACCTGCAGAAAATGTCGGAGACGATGGACCAGTTCGAGCGGCAGTTCGTGAACATGGAGGTCCAGGCCGAGTTCATGGAGAGCTCCATGGCCGGAAGCACGTCTCTCTCCACCCCTGAGGGCGATGTCAACAGCCTCATGCAGCAGGTGGCGGATGATTACGGCCTCGAGGTGTCCGTTGGCTTGCCACAGCCGGCAGCTCACGCTGTGGCTGTTAAGAGCAATGAGAAGGTCGACGAGGACGATCTCACCAGGCGCCTTGCCGAGCTCAAGGCACGCGGCTGAAAATTGGGCACCTTAGGATATAATGGTACTGGCCTGTGCTGTTGTTGAGGATACTCCTAATTTGCTGTTATTGTGTGGATTGATTTATGCTTGAATTTCTGATGTACTCTATATAGTGTGTAAATTTGATCTCATCGGCTCATTTTGACAATGGGATTTTCTGGAAATAATTTCATGCTCTTTCTTGGTTTTAAAATTCTTGAAATTCGCGAACACATGATGCTAATTAGAAACTCATGGTTGGGGATTGTGAATTAGTCACTTTGTTTATTTGGATTGCTTTGGAATTATGTTTGTTTTCGTGATTACATTTTGATAGTCTTGTGAATTAGTGTTTTTTCGTCTGGTGTTCGAAGTTTGTTGTCGGTGTATCATACATTTAGTGTCGAGCTATGATATATTTTCTTTTATTGAATTACAATGTCAGGATTGTGAATTGCTTTTGGTTATATGGAGTATATGAAATTATGTTTTGGGTATCTTTGTGATTATATTGACATTCTTGTGAATGAGTGTTCTGTTGTCTCATAATAGTAGTTTGTTGTGAGATGTGTCTATTTAGTGTTGGAGTTTGATGTAAACTCCTTTATTTAATTACATGACATTTAAGTTTTGAAGTTTGGAAGACAATATTACCAGACAGGGGTTTGGAGTCTGGTTTGTCGTCCATTGATGCCTGAGTGCTTTCGAGTTGGATGTAGTAGTGTAGAATAATGTACATGATTCAAAAGTTGGTTATTAATTTATTATTGCTTGGTGTTGGTAACTTGGTATGTTTTTGGGAGAATTATGTTGGTAACATGTGCCCATTTTTTGTGATCCTATGACAGTTTTTACATCTTCCAAGTAGATGAATAGCAATTTGAGACAGGAAATATAGTAAAAAGGGAAGTATTTATTAGGCTGGTTATCACCAAGGGGATGAACCACACTTCGATACAGAATATAGGAAAACGGAAAATAAACAGTTCTCAAGATATTCTGGTTATGGATTAAGGAGATGAACAACACTTTGAATTTGATACTTAAATATTGGAAAACTGAAAACAAACAGCTCTCAAGATATTATTCATTCTTTATGATTTATGAAATACTTAATATTTATAAAACTGTAAATCGGACAACCAATTCAAAACTCTTAGAAATAATAGATCTTGTAAAAATTATGTATAAAAGAAACTTTACATGGATAATCATGCACCTTAAGTACCAAAGAACCAAAACCAACTATTATCTACCCTAAATATATTATAACAAATAAAAAACAGAATAATTTACAATCTTATACAACATTGATATAAATATACCAAACACGATTTGGAGCATTTTGTTATTCTACATTCCACCGGCCAAAGTTGTCTAGATGCCGGTGTTCTATGCACATCCTTGATCAGCCATGCTGCTTGCTATTGTCAGAAAAGCAGAGATGACGGCTCCATGCACCAAAGCCCTGCAGGTGATTAACTTTTAAAATAAATAAAAATAGAATATTGCGTTTATACAAACAGAGAGAAATCGAATGACCAGAATTTAGCTGGCATCAAGTTGACTCGAGTGTTGAATAAGTTATGAGAGTGTTTGTAAATTGGTACTAGAAATGATTTAAGGTGTTGGAAACAAAGAGTCTCAAACACCCTTGCTCCTTTTATTGTAACTTGTAAGTAAATCGTGTAGAAATTAGTTACAAAGGAAAGTCATATTAGAAATGATTCAACTGAGCTGTAAAGGAAAATAGCCTTACTCGGGACTCTCTTTCGGATAGCCAAGGTCAGTAGCTGTCTTGATTGCTCTCTGGTGTGTCTGCTTCAATGCTTCCTGCAATTTAAAAGGACAAATTAAAATCATTTCATGCAAGCTAAAGATTTTAACTCATGGGAATGAGTAAGAAAAGTGGTAGCACACGAACATGAAAAAAAAGTTACTAGAACAGTAGAACTTAAAGAATGCATAATATGTGATGGTAACTAATTTCTCACCTGTAGCTTGGCTTCAAAATCCTCACTGGTCCAATTTAAATTGAACTCTCTTAGTTCAA
Organism: Euphrasia confusa; assembly: GCA_954870475.1. Taxonomy (NCBI): domain Eukaryota; kingdom Viridiplantae; phylum Streptophyta; class Magnoliopsida; order Lamiales; family Orobanchaceae; genus Euphrasia; species Euphrasia confusa. Next base: position 36,535,616 of record OX940956.1, on the reverse strand, counting down.
GCTCCCCAGCTATAACCTGTAATAAACAACCAACGCTAGTAAGTAATAGAGCACAATTATACCAATAATCGAGATAGAAACAAAATCGGTTCCCCGTCAAAATGATCATGTCAAGGAATTTGATATGTTTTGTTCATAAAGGATATGTAAAATGTAATAAAGGATGGTTATAAGGGAAAAGTAAAGTAGAAGTATGCTACAATTTTTGTACTAGACAAAAGGGGTAGGTTTTGTAACTATCCCTTCATTTAGTTTCCCTTTACTCTAGATAATAATATATGAACCAAGAATATAGTAAATGAATGGATTGCAGTGCATGAAGAGACTGCCATACCCCTCCCACTCCAGCAAACATAGAAGGGGCAACTAGAATATTGGACTTCCTTAAGACATCGACTGCTTCAGGTGTACAAGGCATGTTTGAACCTGAAAAGAAATAACAATAATGAGCATTAGTAAGAAGAACACAAACAAAAATAAATAATATTAAAGGTAAACCACATAGACCACCATCAAGGCTTGATCGAATAGAAAAGGGAAAAAACAGTTACCCTATCAAACATTTAAATTACAAATACCCAATGAAGTTTCTTTACAATTATCTCCTCAGTACGCGAGATTTGTTAATTAAAATTTAGAAGCAAATGTCAATGGATATTGCTCTATGTAACTAGAGGAAACCTCTAGTGTGGGTTTCTTAATTAACCTAAAACTAATAAATCCCACAGATAATTATAAAAGCTACCTCTGAAATTTAGTCTAATTATAAACAAAAATAGTTCTCTTGAAATTATAATTATTTCCTCTATATGTAACACGGGAATAATCAACAGGAGGTTGTTCGTAATTTGAAGGTTAACTGAGTCGTTTGTAATTAAACTACAAAACCAGATGTTACCTTCTATAAGTATACGACATCCTGAATTGACCAAATTGATGGCATCAGATTGATCCATCTCATTTTGGGAAGCACATAGAATTGCAACATCACACCTTTCATTCCAAGGCTTTGACTCGTCGTAGTATTTAGCCCGTGCGTAAGTTTTTGAATAGTCTCTGCAGAATAAATAAATAAATAAATAAGAAAAATATAAAAAATATAAGTTGATGTGGATTAATAAAAGTTAGAAATTAGAAGTACTTAGCAAAGTAGCTCACAAACCTCAGACTTCTATTCTGAGATTTAATGTCACGTAGAATAGATATTTTCATGAAATCAAACCCATCTTCATCCACCAAGTAACCCTTCGGATCTGTGAACCAACAAATGAAGATTGCAAAATGAACCGAGATTAGTATCTTATTTTAAAATGATATAAAATAATATAGTATACTAGCACTATCTTCTCAATAACTTCTAGTACAATCTAAATGACTAGTGAGTAGTGAATGATATACCTTTGTATGAGGTATTCAAGAGTTAGTTACAAAAATACCACTGTGATACTTACAAAACGCTTATATTTAAAATTACAAATAATTTGTATTTATCTTACAAATATGCCCACTTATTGAGCCCTTTTGAGGGTGCACTTTTGCAAGACAAATAAATGCGGAGGGGTTATTGTAATTTTGAAAGATATCTGGGTTTGCTTGTAGTTAGGCTAAACACCAGGGATAGTAATTGCAATTATCCCTATGTTCAATCTAATTCACACAACTGATATTGTTATAGGGTAAGGGTAATCTAAGGTCTAAGGGTAATGTATTTTATTATTATCACATGGAGAAATTGGAAGAAACGAGCCTCTAATATACCTACCTGATACTGTTATGGGAATGGCCTGGTACCCAATTAACTTCTCCAGGACATGCATTGATATCTTTCCGGAACCACTAACAGCACATCTGCAAGAAAGAAAATAAACGAAGTAAAATGAAATGTGCTATTACAGGATACTGAGTGGTCTCATAAAAAACATCATAGGTTCTCAAGAAAAATAGAAACTGCTTTTTTTTCAATATTCAATACATCATTTTGCAGTTATGTTTATTAATGCACATTCATTTTTTATATATAAAAAAAATGATGAGTAATCAACGAGATGATGATATAGTTTAGGGTAAAACCTCAGTCCTTTTAGTTCTTTATTCATCTCAGAAAGCATAAGATGGGCAAAGAACACCTGCAGCATGTAGTGTACAATTAACAAGAAGTTGAAAAAGAAAACAAGAAGGTTAAGGGAAAATCAGTCACCAATCCATAGGCAGTAGCTTCAGTTCGAAGGCTGGAGCCAGACCAATTTATTCTAGGCCCTGTAAAGCTTCCCTACATATAAAGGGCTATACAGGTCAAAATTACGACCACTCATCAGTCAAAAAATTGCACTTCTGAAAACTTGTTTGATTTTAAGACATGATGACTTATTTTAGATATATGAAATTTAATTTTGAGTAAATTTTGTACATCGAAGGATATAACCCATCTTCAAGAAATTATTGTGAAGCCTGTAACAAACTTGTAAAAAAATCTTCCTGGATCTACACACAAGTACACAAATATCTACCGAAACTAAAAAAAGTCTTCATGAAATGCGTTTATAACCTGAGAATGACCAGTAAGACGCCGATATTGTCCGGCCAAATAACCCATTTCACGGGCCCCAACACCCATGTCCTCCGAAGGAAGATCCTATTTATGTTATAAGAAACAAATCAGATAATAAAAAATAAAATGAATTTAGAGTCACCCTTTTAGTGAATTGGGCATCAACCCACCAAATAATTACCTTGTCGGGGCCTAAATAGCGGTACAGCTCATTCATGAAGCTCTGGCAAAATCTCATGATCTTAAAAAGAAAAAGTCAATAGTGTTATGCAATTCCAACTTCAGACAGAAACTAATAATAATATTGCAGAATAAATATAAGACCTCATTATCACTTTTTCCTTTAGGATCGAAATCGCTCCCACCAGAAGAGCCTCCAAGGCTGTATGGAGATATTGCATTTTTTAAGGTCTGCACACAAAATAAAGTATTGTGAAGCTAAAAAAACGTTTTTTTTTTAATAAAAATTCAAAGAGACACACTAGAGAGTAAATTGTAAGGAAATGAAGAGCCAATCCATCACAAAAAATTGTCATAGACCAAAATGTAGCAGCATTATAAGAAAAACCTGTTGAAAACCAAGAAATTTGGCAATGCTCAAGTTCATGGATGGATGAAAACGGAGACCACCCCTGCATGGACCAAGTGCCTGGTTAAAATGAACACGAAACCCACGGTTGACATGTGTCTCACCTCTATCATCAACCCATGGGACCCGAAAGATAATCGTGCGCTCAGGTTCTAACAACCGCTCCATGGTATTGACAGAGCTGTAAAATATCCAAAGGCATATTTACTATATTTTCTTAAGCAGTAAAATACGCCCTTAAACCAATATTTGACGAGGCGACTCACTTCGAATTTTTTGAGATTACTCTTTCCAGGGAATGAAGCACTTCTTGAACAAACTGTATGAACTCCGTTTCCTGAGGATCTCTTCTCAATGCAGCTTCGACAATTGATCCAGCCGTTTTCGACATAAGGGCTGTGCTAAGGAGATGGAAAATGGCATAAGTGCAAGAGTAATTTTACAAAATCACATCACATATCACAAAAATGAAATATATACATTAAACCAATCACATTCCTCGTGAATATTGGATTTGATTGACGAGAACATTAAGGAAAATGTTTAACATTTTCACCTCAAGGGAAATATAGCAGGAAAGATGTAAGACAGTTTATTACGTAGACGGTCATCCTTTACATATCAAAATCCATAGTTATAGATATACAGTCTGAATTATCAAACTTTTTTGGTTATTTAACATTGTTTTTGAACCATCTTATTCTTATGCATAAGTCTATCTTACAGTAGTTTGTGAAGGAAACAATATTGAGGAAAGAAGCTTTCTACAAACATATTTATGAGAGATAAAATATTAATTTAAAAAGTACATATTTGGGTAATGATGAAATATCTGCATGGCTTTCTCAAACTATTCCTATTATAGTCAAATGCAACTCCATATCGTGTTAGGTATATTGTTTAATTAATAAAAACTCATGAGGCAAGATTTAAAAACAACAGCAATCACGTGAAGTATCCACAAGCTGACAAGCCCCCCTACAACACGAGTACTGGGATCTTCCAACTTGCTTGTTGGACAAAACAACAAAATTCGATATATCTCTTTGTGAAATATGTTCCATTCTCACTAAACAACTCTTTGAGACTTCTATTCCTTCCTTTTAACTTTCATTTGGAGTTGCTGTTAAGGAGTTAGCCTCTTCATTCTTCAATGTTAAATAATTTTTCAAGCAGTGCAACAAGCAAATGGCACCAACCCCTCCTAGTCATTTGACGTACATTTACAACTTAATACAACATACCCTAGGGTGAAAAAGAAAAATAAGACAAACAGGAACCCAATTATTTTGTGAAAAAACCAAAATTAAGTATCCACAACTTGAATAGAAGAAATAGGCTCGCAAATTCATAACGAGTTGTTGAGGCAAGATTGAGATTTTATTCGAAATCTAATCACTTTAATTTTAAATGAGTTGTTTAAACAACATAACAAACACAGTATGAAGCTGAATTTGACTATAATGGAAAGATAATTTTAATTCATCCTATGTGCACACTTTCAAATAATTTTTTTGATTAATAGTATATATTTACATATAATGTGCTCTATATTTTTTTATCTGCCTTAAGTTTCCTAGGAAGACATAGAAAACATTTAAAAAATATTAGGTAGATACATGTTATAAAGGAACTTCAAAGATTAGATTGTTTTAATGACGTTGTCAATTTGCTAAATACCACATTAGCATTAGGTCTTTGACAAAGTCTAAATCTTGAAATATCATACACGTACCATAATGATTAAACCCAAATCATACCATGAAAAGCTCCCAACTACGTAAACACTACACTTAAAAGTTAATAGAAAAAAGGAATACTTCCAACTTAATTAAAAGAGAACAAATAACACACCTTTCACGTAAATCGGCTTATCCACAATTATCTTTTCATTTGAGGCTTGCTGCAGACGAAGAGCCTCCTTGTGAAGCAAGCTATTATTATGCTCTTCAAGAGCACTCATCTGCATATTCCTGCTCCCTTCATTTCCGTACGGGTTCCTCCTATGCTTCCTTCCATACTCCCTGCAAACGGAACAAAATATCCTAGGGGTCCCATCTTTCACATCAACATAGGCCCACTTATACGTGTCGGCCCACTCTTCTCTCCATCTCTTGACCACCTTTTTCTTCCTTTTGCCCGTTTGTTGTTGTGAATTTGACAGGTCATGGTCCTCGTTGGGAATCTGAGAGCCAATCAGCAGCTTGCTTTCGCCGTGGTCTTTGGAAGAGAGTTCGTGGGGTTGGACTTCAAGGAGAGAGCTGTGGACAAATGAAGTATCATCGTCACCAGGCCCGATTTCTAAGTCGATTTCTTCGCCAATTTCTCGGACTACGAGATGATGATGCCTCTGGGCCTGTTGGATCAAGTTCATGTCATCCATTGTGGAAGTCATTCCAAGCCCGCCACCCGGACGGAACATTCAGCATGACACGTTAGCCACCGGCTAAAAAATGTTCTCTGCAAAAAATAAAAAAACATGGGTGTAACTTCTATATAGAAAATGACGACAATTTTTTCGATAAAGTTCACAACTTTAAAATGTTTTAGTTCATTACAAGCTAGAGAGAGATTACAATTTGTAAATGGGTATGAAATCTTCACAAATCCACAGTACAAGCAAACCAGAAACGCAACGAAATTGAATCCAAACCCCTCGAACCAAATATATCCTTTTTACGTATTATGTAAAAGCAATGCTTCCTAATCCAGTAATCCCTAATTCGTCAATAAACGAAAAAATGGGAACAACAATATCCCAACAACTCAAAATTGAAACTTTATATTCAAGACATGGTATTTCTGATAAGCTTCAAACATAATAATAAATAAATAAATAAAAAGCTCATATCTCCGACCACGCAAGAATCGAAATTGAACACAGCGAGAAAAACTAACTGTATCTAAAATGAAAGTTGAACTTACGAAACACTGTGAGGAGAGAAACTTAACAACGGGATCGCATATTGAATCAGATTAAAAAAGGGTAAAGCGATTGAAATCACAGTAAAGAGTGATTGAGGGGAAGGGGATGACTTCGGGTGGAAGGGGCTGAGTGGGAAATACAAAGAATGTTAGGGTAAAATCTACTGTATTACGAGAAGTGTATAATGAGAATCGAAAATTTGCATATTTTGATTTTGCATTAATTGAATTGAATTTTATTTATTTTTATTTTTAAAAATAATATGAATTTTAAATGAAAATATTTAAAATTATAGGACGAGTATTTATTTTTTGATATTTTTTTTACATTTTTTTTTATTTTATTCTTGTGATTTGTAAATATTTGTATATTTTATTAATTTATGATATTGATTGAAATTCATTCATTTATTGGTTTTTTTTTTCTTTTAAATATACTTTTAAATGTGATCCACGTCCACGCAAGTTTAATATATACTAATATAAAAAATATTTAGCCCTCCCTCATCCATCCAACAAACAAAAAATCAATTTAAGAAGAATGAAGAAAGAAAAAGGAAAAAAAATAAATAAAAATCCAGAGGTCACATTTTAAGAAAGAGATGCACAAAAGGCTGATGATGAAATTAAGTACATGCCCAGCAATTGTCTCTCCAGGTTATTCCAATGGAGTTTCTTCCCTAAACTTTCTTAGCTAGACACACCAAACAACAGAAACGACAATCGAACTCCTCCTCTCGCTCCAGAACCGTAAATATACTTTTCAATAGAAGTATCCGAGCACTTGACCACCAACATTTTGTTTAATAGCCTCCTCGTGATCCAAAACTCCATTTGGCGTTGTAATCACAACATAACCCCACTGGGAAGAAAAATAAAATAAAACTAATCAGGAAAATTCATTTTTAGTTAAAGGGTCTGGCTCTGGCCAAGGGAAATTGATATAAAATTTTCTACACTGATACATATAAGAGGACATTCATAGAAAAGCCGAAAAACTAATCAGGCAAATTCATATGAATTAAACTCGTTCTAACTTATAATTATAATATCATAATTCAGAGCTTGGCATTTATTTGCCAAAACAAGCACACATGCAATCCCAGTTAAACAAAAAATGTCCAATAAAAAGTCGATAAAAAAACAAGCAAACCTGGTGTGTCGGAAGAGAACGGGTTTTGTAGTTCTCAAGGGACTGGGCCTTAATGTCTTGTCTAAAAGTGATAGCTCGACAGTCGTTTACTCTCCCCAGCAGCTGCACAGTTATTTTCCCAACCCTATGTGGGTCGTGCACTTGAAAATCCTTAATGTAACCTGCCATAAGTCAATTACCCAATGCTAATTCACCGTTCTAATTTGTTTTATAAGACTAATAATAGTTCATTGCAAAATACACTTGATTTTTGACCTTATTACAAGACATTAAAAAAACTCAATCCAACCTAAAATTTTACAAAAAAAGAGAGTAAGAAATACAATGCGATGTCGTCTTTTCTGACGATTACACCTCATGAACAAAAACATTTCCAAAAATCACTTCTCATTTATTAAAAAAACTACATGAATCAAACCTTAGGAGTATTTTTGGAAATTTTGAAAGTTAGCGTTGACTTATGCATTCAGAAGTAGGACGAACCTCAAGAACACATTTTGAATTACCCCCATACTTTTCAAAACGGGATCAGAACTTTAGTACTATCTCAAACAAATCGTTCCGAGATTTTCCGAATTAAAATCTCAACATCGGCTTCAATTTAGACCACTGTTGAAGAAGCAAGATGTCGTCAAATACATCATATGCACGTACCCAAAGAAACATACAAGTGAATAAAGTATACCAAGCACCATTTTTTAAAAACAATACGAAACTAGTTACTGATTTTACTTTAGGTGGGTTGCGGCAAAATCGGCTAGCTTCATTTCAATTAGCCAGAATCACAAAAGCTACCCCTGAGATTTAGCCCAATTACAAAACAACCCCTTTGAGGTTGATTTAGCCCAAGTATTTTGAATCATAAAACGAAATACTAGTAACTAGATCAATTGCTTCAACACACACACACAGCGTTCGATCGAGCAGTTAATAAAATTCTAGTTTCTTCTTTATTTTTCACATCAAATTGAAGCAGAAAAAATGTTGCGTTGTAGTACATGAATATAAGCACGAGATTTACAGATACAAAACCCACCACAAGCGTACCTCTGTATTTCATGATTTGGAGGAAAGAGGCGACGACATTGGAGATAGGCCTAAGCTCAGCGGACGCGAATCGCCTCTTTTCTGCATTGACGATGGTTCGCAATGCGTCGTTCAATATTCTTCTTCCCATTTCTTCTCCTCTTTCTCCTTCTTCTGCTGTAGCAAAACCCTTAATTGATTCGATGGAAACGCCCATGCCCGTTTCGGAATTTTGGGCCTTCGGATTGCAAGTTGGCCAGTGGGCCCGAAACAAATGCTTTGTTGGGCCTACAGATAACAAGTTGGGCCGCAAAATAACCGACTAGTGGAAGCAATAAAATAGTCTTAACGAAAGATTATTATTCATAATAATAATTACTAGTATTTCAAAACTTTTGTTATGTTTATTGGTTGACATTTGCAAATTAATAAGAAATTACTGACTAAAATTAAGGAATGGAGAATGATCCGAGGTCATTTTCGTCAATATAAAGTGCAATAAACAAAGATGATAAATCACAAACATGAAATAATATAGTATATACATCCTATCACTCAGTTTCTTACAAAAGTAAATAGATTTATGAGGTACATCAGCCTACTACACCCCAGAACAAAACTTTGGAACCTTAGACTCAGATAGGTCTGTGCCACCATTAACTATATAATTACCACAAGCGTCAAAATTGATCGGTACAAAGTGCTAAATTAAGAACCGTATACGGTACTAAGAACCACAACATAAATGTACATTTCCATATTTACACAGTTTCCATTATCCACAAAACTGGTAGCAGAATCCCATTCTTTCGGCGCTGCTGTAAATATCCGGGCCACCAATCAAGTACACCATTTTCGATGGGCTTGCAAGGTTTCGCCTTTGAAACCCTCTCACAATAATATAAAGACCATCGCAATAAGATATCGGTTGTTGGGTATCCGAAGAACAAAGCAAGAATCACAAACTATCAACGAGTCTTGTCAATACGAGGCCGCATAATCTTTTATCATCCGCTTCAAATGCTGCAGGAGAATCATAAAAATGAATCGTGTTAACTGAAGATACAAGCAATCAAATCAAGCATAAGATGATAAGATATACAGACAAAAGTGTATCCACCTCTAATTCTTCGTGAAGTATGACAAATGTTTTCTTCTGTCGTTTATGTCTCTGCAAAAGGCCAGGTGTTAATCAAGTAGTAATGACTATTCACCGAAAAGACTGGTGAGTATTAAATATGGTTTATTGAATACACTAGAGGTTTGGTCTAATTGCTATCTAAAAAACTTTCAAAAATAAAAATATGCACTTGAAGCATCACCCCCAGAATTAGGATGTAATTCGTAAAATAGAAACAATTATCACGCGACTACTTGCAATTTTAAAGATAAATGATGTTTTTAATTAGATTAAACTTTACAGATATCATACGTAATTAGCCTCTCTTTATAATTTTAATTGGAAATTGATTAGAACCACTCAAAACAAAACAAAACAATAAATTAAATACCTCCCCGCACTGATGAAATGATGTTCTTATCTGCTTCTCGGTGTCATGATATCTCTTCATATCAGTACCTTTATAACCCTCAAGATCCTTCCCAAGTTTACTGAACTCATTCCTACACAAATCAGAAATAAGCTAATCATACAACTGAGTTTGATCAACAAATCCAAAACATGACCTGATCTGGCACAAAATACCTGTATGACTCCAAGGTTTTATTCAAGGAGTTATAAACCTCAAATTTCTCCTGATACTCCTTCATATATTCTATGTACCTGGAAAAAATAGAACGACACATAAAAAAAAGACCTAAGAAACGAGTACTGAAGTCATACTAAACTAATTTTCAGAAAGCACTATTATACTTACCTAGAGTCATCCTTTATTGGACCCTTCAGCTCAGGCTCTTCCTTCTCGTATTTGGTGTATAAACAACTATTCTCATCCGAAGAAGATTCTTTCTTTTTCTGACCACCATCGTTGCTACCTGTTAAAGAAGCATCTATTCGTCTACTATTCGAGTCGCCTACCACGCTAGGCTTCTGTTTCTTGCTTCCTTTTGTCATTTGTGGCCCAACCCCTCGAAAAGATTCATGCTGCTGCTCTGTTGAATTTAGATGCATTCTTCTAGAAACATCTGCATAAGAACCCTCCGAGCTTCGGGCCTGGACAGGCCCAGCATCAGCAAATCTACTTTTACTATTTTTTTCCAAGATTTTGTTATGCTGGGATCCAGCCTCAATATGGTCCAGAGGCCTAGTGCTTTTCTCTGATGCCTTCTTAGATGACACATCCGGAACGCTAGAAACCACTGCTTCCAGAACTTGTTGGGACAATTTTACCCCCGAGTCTGCAGTGACCTTATTATTTGGTGGTTTTCCTCTACTAGAATCAGAGTTCCTCTCAATTTTCTTCTTCTTAGGCAAAGGAGTAACAACATCATGGATGGGTTCCCGAAGTTCACCCAGCTCCAAATCCGAATACTCTCTTCGAAGCACACTACCACGCCCATTTGCCACAGGCAATTTATCTGCAGTAGTGCTACTAGCATTATATTCCTTGGTTGAGGACCCCATTTGAGAGTTAGAATGCAGGCCAGCTTCTTTTACCTTCCCCAATATTTCGGGTTTTCTCAAGTGTTTGTCCCAAGCGCCTTCCGAGGAAAACCTCACCGGCCTCCTCTCACTCACTAAACCATCCTCACTGTGTGCTACCGTATTAAGCCCTTTCGGTTCCCAGGGACCCTCATTGGACTGAAGAATTCTTTCAGAGTATTTGGCCCCATGATCCAAGCTGTCATGTTTAACGGGTCTTTTATCTCCTGAAGGGGCCTCATTCAATACACGAGTTTGATGGTTATCGTCCCGACTGTTTCTGTCCATCTCATTGATGGACCCAATCTCAGGACCCTGTAAAGGTCTGTCCGGGTTCAAGTGGTCAGGACTATCACCGAAAAGAGAGTTTATCGTCCCAGAAACCGGTGAACTCAAATTTTTGCTCTTAGATCTCTTTCTATCGTCCAAACGCTTATCATCTCGATGCTTTTTAGATTTAACTTTTGGGAAACTATCTTTGACTACCACGCTTTCTGACATGTCAGATGTTTTTCTGGCACCGGATCCTCTTTCTTCGACATGGCCCTCACCATCATTATTATTAGGATATAAAAAATTCCCAGGGGAGTCTTTCTCGATCTCAACGACATCAGTCACAACAAGATCATCCTGCTTTTCGTAAGTCCCAATATCAACATACTCGTCATCCGGGTGACTCCACTGAACGGAGTCAATCAGTTTATGCTTGGAACCTTTGTCATCATCGCTCATGATATCGACTTCCTCGTCAGACGCCTGTTTACTGCTGATAGAGGCGTCACTATCGCTGCTGCTTCTGACCGGGCTTCGGCTTTTACTACGGCTATGACTTTCGCTGTCGCTGTCGCTGCTGCTGCTGCTGTCACTGTCACTTTCACTGTCGCTAGAGCTGGAGGCTCGCCCTTCACTGTTTTCGGAGGCCTTTCTATCGCTGAACTGTTGTTGGGGTGGTGAGTTTTGTAGTATGTCGATTTTCTCTGTGATGTCTGTTGTGTGTAGAAGTGGTGAATTCAATTCTCCCTGTTCTTCATCTTCTTCCCCATTGGGAGGTATTCTTGTGTTCGTGGGAATGCTCGACTCTTTAGCTGTAGGTTGGGGGAGCGTCTGGGGTGATGCCAATTGGTGACGATTAACTTCTGGAGTACTGGAATATGGAAGGAGGTCCAAATTTCAATAATAATGGAGTAATAATAATAATTATTATTACAATGAATAAATAATACTCCTTTTTTTTTATTTTTTATTGTCTTTCTAGAGTCATAATTTTGTTACAAAAGCACCCAACACCAAGTACATAATTTTTACATGTAGAAGGACAATCACTTCTTTTTCTAATTTATTCCCATCTCTACTCTAGATGGTAGAACATTACATGAGTATTATAAATGGGCAAAAGGAAGAAAAGGATGATGGAGGAAAGAAGAACACACAATACAGGTAAAACAAACTTCACTTGTGCCGACATTGAACACAAAAAGACAAGAATTGATGAGATGGACAAACCTTGCACTTTGAGAAGGTGCGTTGTTCAATCTATCCTTCTCCACTGCTGATTTTAATAAATATTTCCCAGGAGTTTGATATATCGCAATCTGACAACAATAATTGGATAAACATAAGTGCTAGTAATTTTTTCCAACAATTTCAATTAAGAATATCACATCGGCCACATACTTGTTTCAAGATTGGTTCAATTTGTCGGCCGGAGTTGGGCATTACATCTCCAGTGGCTTTCTCTAGGGCCTAAAAGGACAAACAAGAAGAGTAAGGCCAATGCTCGACAAAAGCAACGAAGGAATCCATGAAGAGGCAAATTTCATTACAGAGTTGGTGAATAAACATTCATTCACCCCATATTCTTGGCTTTTTATCATCTCTTCAAAGGAGAGAAAGGAAACAAACACACACACACACAAAATAAAATAAAATGAAGTACTACAATAAACATCCAAAATTGCTCAAGTAGACCAGCTTACCTTAAGGCTCATTCCCGTAGGATGATGCTCTTGAAGTAGTGATATCACCAAACTTTTCAAATCAGCAGGGTTGGCCTCTGTGTTCCTTTTGTGTTTAGATTTTTCACGGATAGTACTGTGTGGCAACCTGTTGGGCATTTCTTTGTCTGAGCTGGGAAGTTTGTTCATATTTTGATTGAGTGCAACATCTGTCATGTCGCCATGTCCCTTCACAAGATTGCCACTTCCAAATGGAGAAACTGGACCACTATGTTGATCTGGTTGGGACGACAAAGGTGAGCCAGATGAGATCTTACCCTTTGGAGGAGCTGTTGTAGACAAGCCAGTTATATAGGCAGGCTTGGCAGGAGGTCCACCTGTAATGCATAAATAACAATTAGAATAAGTACAAGGACATAAATATATGTACTGCCAATGGTTTACAATAGTGTAATTAAAAAAATACTAGTGATTTAATAATCACTAATAGATAAATGAAACCAACTAAGAAACCAATATACAATGGAATCATTAAAGTACACTCTGCCATTTACCTGAAGGTGGATCCAGTTTCGTCTTTTTGAAAGGAGGTTCTTTCCGGTTCTTGAAATTTCTCCATGTGTTAGCTGAAAAATATAGTGACATGGCATTTAACTTGTAAAGTAGATCACAATCAGTCATACAAGAGACGGTGAATCATATTTAAGATGAGTATTTAATACTCCCTCCGTCCCGCAAGAGATGGTGAATCATATTTGACACGTAGTTTAACAAAAATAGTATCTTTACGTTTTAGGTAAATAAAGTGAAAGGTGAAACTGGTAATTTAACTTTATGGTGATGATGGGTTGTGAGAGTTGTTGGAAAACGTAATAGCATATGATGTAAATAAATGTATAATGTGAGGGGGAAGAGTGTTACAGATATTTTCATTTTGTGATGGGCAAGACCGAAAATAAAATTATTTGAGTATTATGGGACGGGGGTAGTAGTATTAAATTTCCTTTTTTATGTATAAATTAGTGGCCTCAATGTTATTCCCATTCAGAAATCAATATCAATAAATTGAGTTTGGATAGTGTGGAACGGCAATTTAAGTAAACTCTATGAATGTACCTTGAGATTTTGAATATTTTGGATTCCAACCGACGATAGATATTATGCACTAGTATAATTAAGTTTTTATTTCCAATGTGTGCAAAGAAAAAAAAAATCCAATTCTGGCAATATCTCGTGAATCTAATCTAGGGAAGGGCACATTAGATAGCTACTGAGAAAAAGTTATCACTTAAAAGTACAAAGAACTTACCCTCAGCAGAAGCAATTGCCTTCACTTGATTTTTCATAGATGGGTTTTGATGGTCTAAAACAATAGCTCTGTATCAGGTAATATAAGGGATTAGTGCAAAATTATATAGTATAAATTGAGGGGCTAATTCCACCCATGAGCACTTAAACAATGTTTAGCTAATACTGTACACACACATAGTAGAAGGTTAATAAGCAATAAAAAACAAAGAATGAAACTAAAGAGAATAGAAATTAGAGAAAATTCAGTTTTCTAAACAATGGCCTAGGCGGCTGCCAACCGCCTCGATTTCAGCCTAGGCGGACAGGGCTGGGCGGATTCTAAGCGGTCTAGGTAGGATCACACAATTTTTTTCTTCAGAAACCATAAGTGTCACCCAACCCGAAAATATAAAACAAATTAAAATAAAGGTGCTACCATCGTACAGCGAATTCTAGGCTTCAAGCCTTCGGCTCTTGCTATTTTTTGGTCACAAATCCACAATATTATTTCTCCTATTCTTTTTAACTAGCTTATAGACTATTTTATTAATGTTTTTTAATGATATTAATAATATATCGAAATCGGCCTAAGCACTTGGGCGTGGGTCACCGACCTACTAGCGTCAACCTTTTTTTGGAACATTGAGAAAATTACACTATACCGATTGAAATATTATTTTTCACACATATGAATGAAATCTTTTGAGGATACTAATTCTCTAGGGTTCAGCTTAGTATACTATAGATCTGCCATCGATATTAAAATTTACGATTCACAAAGCTGAAAACAACAGCATAAATAAGATAAATTCAAAACCATGAATAAGACAAAAAAAACATACTTTCGTGATTTATGCTTGCGTTCAGCTTCTTCTGACCGCCTTTTAACATGATTTTTGGTTGATTCATCTAATTCTCGTTCTACATTCAACTTACGCCATGTACCTCCGGCTTCTACAAGCAATCCATTTCCATCTTCCCCAGTTTGACGTTCTTCATATACATCACACAAGTCTCCAGGTTCCCTCGACCATGTGAATCTGAAGACTTTATCTCCTACATGAATAACCTGTTGAAAAATCACATGATAAAACTTGATTAGCAAGCATTTAAGAATTTTGAACCAGATATTAAATGAAAACTGAATACGGGATTAATAAAAGTTTATCTCTAGCCTCTGGGGTGTGATCTTCAAAGATGAAGAGAAATTACTTTTAAGATCGGAGAAATGAGAACAATTCTATGAGGTTAATTAATAAAGATACTTTTTTTCAGGGAATTCCATGATGAAAAACTTACTAGCCATCTCATCATGCATCGGGTGAAAATCAAATGGAAATGTACTATGAACAACAATGCGATTGATTAAAGTCAAGATCTACGTCATGTACCCAAATGAGTACCTTAGACCACTAGATAGTAGATTGCAGGAGCCAAGGATGAGAACTAGCATTAGGGAGTGCCAATTACATAATCTCCTCACAAAAGAACAATTCACTAAACGCGCTTTTGAAGAGAAACAAAAAAAAAAAGTCGAATACTGACAAATTACAGAGAACTGCAAAACCATCCTAAAACTACATTGACCAGAACTCCAAGGCTTTCGGTTAAACCCTAATTCCAGGCTTCAATAGAAACCGTCGTACAGGCTACGACAATAGCAATAAGCAAGAGAAAAAGCATTCAAAGGCTTCAGCTATAAGTCTATAACCCAATTCCATATATCGAATCCGAGACGAGCACCCACTACTTACTTGATTACAAAGGATTAAATCAAAGAATCAGAAATTAAAAAATCAAAAGGACTCACATTCCCATTAGGATTATTAGCATTGACATCGAACTTGATGCGCGCCCCACCACCCTGCGCCTCGACGCGCTTGATCTCCTCCACCAGGTCAGGCGCCAGCTTGATTGCCATCCCGAAATTCAAAGGATTCTCCCTGACGAGACTGAAACTCTCCTCCACCTGCATCGACGAGGTTGATGGGGACGATGGCGCGCCGCCGCGGCCACGAGGGCCGCCGCCCATGGAAGGACGGCCGGTGCGGTTAATTGGCGGCGCGTGGAGATTCCTCTTGGCGGCACCGCCTCCACCGCCACGGCCCATCTTCCCGGAATTAGCGAACATTGGTTGGGGGTTAGGGTCGGAGTTTCTTCGTTTTTACTCCTTTTGTAATTTATTGATTTTAAACTGAATTTATGAAATAGTGAAATACTGCAACTTTATACCATTGCCTGCAAGTATCCAAAATAGACAAAAAGGGTTGCTGGTCTTCGCCTGGGGTTACAGCCTATACTTCAATTTGGTTGGTTTTTTTCAGTTTCGTAATTTTGTTTCTGAATCTGCCTTTTTTTTACCTAATTAAACCTGGTGGCTAGTATTATTTTATTTTAGTTTATTTATAACAAAGTTAAATATTTTTGTAACCTAAGTTGAATATTTATAACTAGTTGAATATTTATACTAATATTTTTACATGTGCATCAAAAATAAATCACTATGTTCAACTTTTTTTTCGTCTCATAATTGTTTACATCTTAAAAAAATCATAATTTTATTTTTAATATATATTTATTTGTAAATATCATATTTATTAATATGAAAATATTATTAACACATAAAAAGACATTTTTATTCTTTAATTACTTATTTATATGGTCAAACATATAAGAGACATTACTTATTTTATCACATATATTTAAAAAATATGTTATTTTTATTTTTTATCAAAAACTAAAAATAAATATATATTTTTTAAGAAAATAATTTAATTGTGAGTAAAGTTTAAAAAATAAGTAAATAAATTAGATGTAAAATTAAAAAAGAAAATTATTTTTTATTTTTAAAGTGTCAATTACCTAAAAAAGTGTTACAAACGAAGACAAAAATAATTTTAAGCCAAATTATTTAATGAATTCTACAGATAGAAAATAATTCAATTATAAATTATTTATTACACATTTACTGTATTCATTCTGTTTATAATTGTATGAGTATTTATTTTTGTAAAATTATTAGTATTATTTGAACAATTATACTAGTACAGTATTCATTAGTATTTTATTTTATTCATTAGTAATTCATTAGTATTTCACAGTAAATATAATCTTTATTTATAATTGTATTTTTAATTCTGCTTTTATATATATATATATATATATATATATATATATATATATATATATATATGTATATACCTATCTTCAGTCCTTTTTGCCCTTCTGCGCAAACAAAGGACACGCACAACACACAGTAGAGCTCCGATCTTTTATCCGGCCGAAGATCTTCGTAACCATGTTGAAAGGTCAGGTCAAATATCCATTGATACTTCGATTTATCTGTGTTAGAACATTTCCAGCTTGTATTCCTATTTTTTTGTCGCCACTTTGAAGCGTCATAAACGCAGGTTTAAGCTTTAATCATGGAAGTAATTTTTGTGTATTAGTACTAATTTAGTTTTTTTTTCCACTAATTATTATGGATTGAGGAGAGAATCATATAGTTTCAATCCGGTATAACTAGTCCTTCGTCGTGGAGATTTTGGGTGGAGAAAACGAAGAATGAATTGTTGTTTATACTGCTTTAATTTTGTATATTTTGAATGCTGAAGTTGATGCTGTCTAAGTGCTAATGTCCTGGGGCATTAAATCAATCATCAGCCGGACTTTGGTTAACATCTCGATTTTTTAAATGAACTCGTGTTTTCTCGTTATATTATTTCTTAATTTGTAAATAATATCTACGTATGAAACACACACACGACACACTGCGGCTAACTATGCCTGGTATTTTTTCAGTTAGTGTAAAGTGGCAAAAGGAGTTGTTTTCCAATGTGGAAATCGACACTACACAGCCCCCATACGTCTTCAAGTGCCAGCTCTTTGACTTGACTGGAGTTTCACCTGAAAGACAAAAGATTATGGTCAAAGGTGGTTTATTAAAGGTACAGAATCAATTATTAATAGGAGCTGTGATATGATGAATTGTACATCTCTTTCGTTGTCTTAAGCACCTGCTTTACTCAAAGCCTACAGTGTTGTCGAAAATCTCTGTACAGTTAGGACTGATTAATTTTCTGATATATGGTTTTCTGACCTTATAGGATGATGCAGATTGGTCAAAAGTAGGAGTGAAGGAGGTGAATACTTTATTTTCTCCATTGGATACTGGATAGTCTATTTGTATAACTATAGTTGAACCTATTTTAAGTTATTGTACGTTTCTCTTGTTTGGTTCAGGGCCAGAAATTAATGATGATGGGAACTGCAGATGAAATTGTAAAGGCCCCAGTAAAGGCCCCTGTTTTTGCAGAAGACATGCCAGAGGAAGAACTAGCTGTCGCTGTGGTAAGCATCTAAAAGTACTATGTGACAGTCAGTATTTTCTATGAATTACATGTCTATCAGAATCTCTGATGGCAAAATATTTTTTATATACCATGATTCGATGGTGTCACCCTGGTAACTAATCTATAGGAACTGAAACACTTTTGGATCTTTTAGCAATAATTATGTACTGAATATAGTAGTATTATCTTTTGTTGAAGTATTAAGAGCAGATTGCAAAATAAGTGGTTTTTTATTTGCTCCTTTTTTACATGTCTGCATTTTTGGGGGTTATTCAAATAAAATAGAATCTCATTTTAATATCTATTTACTGAATTATCCTTTATAATAGCATATCAATTGTGAACATGTTGAGGAAGCTCATGTACCTATTGAAACCGATTTCACTGGTAATATTAAGTACTCTATTTGCTCAATTGCACGACACGTTATGCCTTTTAATATACTTATTTACCCTTTATCTTGGTATTTTGGCACTTTGACATGTGTTTGCATCAAAGTTATAATCATTGATGATTGTGTGGGTTTGCTGATATCTGATCCAGGGTCATTCTGCTGGTTTAACAAATCTGGGGAACACCTGCTATATGAACTCCACAGTGCAATGCTTGCATTCAGTCCCAGAATTGAAATCTGCTTTGACACAGTGAGTTGCTTTTTTCCAAGGAAAAAGTATGCCTTAGTATTTAGTGCTGAAAATTTTATTTGTACTAGACTTCATTAGTAAGAGTTATTGACATCTTGTGTGGTTTTTATTGCCTTGCTTTAGATATCCACCTCCTGTTAGAAGCAACTCTGTGGATCAAATTTCACATTCATTGACTGTTGCAACTCGAGAATTGTTTAACGATCTTGATAAAAATGTCAAGCCAGTGGCACCAATGCGGTTTTTAACGGTATGTGTTTCGCTGTAGCTTTGTCAATAATGTTAACTGCATTTTGGCTAGGTCTCATAAAAAGAATCTGAGAGGCTGATGAACATCATGTGATTTCATTGTTTTCTCCTTCGTATGAGATTTATTGACAAAAATATTAATGTGTGTACTCCAATGTCTGAAAGTCATATTTTTATAACATTATAACTGTGCCTAAGATCTAAAGTAATGTGATATTAATTTTTTTTATTTGTTTTGTGTGTAATGGATATCAATTCCAATAAGAAAGTATCCAAGTTTGGTAGTAGTATGTTAAAAGGTTACTTATGTTCAGGGGTGTTTCTTGGTCTTATGTTCTCAGTGATAGGGTGTCTGAACTTGTATGATTTCATCACATTCTAATCTTCTATATACTATAAAGATAACAAATAAGAGAACAATTATTTTACCCTGTAACCATTAGCTGGATTTGTAGGTTTAGCTTTTTTCAACTTCATAGAGGGACGATAATAGAGTGGACCGTATAGCGTGAATGTAATTTATGCTGGGAATTTAATTGAGATGTAATTTTTTATATATGTCCTCGTTAATTTATCCCCCATTCATACTATAAGAACCAATAAAGGTCAGTAATACTGGTTTGTAGGGTGCTGCAAGTTGCTTAGAACTATCAAATGCATTTTTAAGCACATTTTTATTTTTATTTCATCATGATATAAGCGAGTCTAATTAGAAAGTATTTTTCCTCTTTTTTCTTTTAGGCATTGCGCAGCAAGTATCCTCAATTTGCCCAGCTTCACAATGGAATTTACATGCAGCAGGTATGTAAACGTGCAACTTAGTTAACCTTCTATGCTTTTTTCCAATTAGTTTCTAATGTTGGAAATTTATTTGTTGGTAGGATGCCGAAGAGTGCTGGTCGCAACTTTTATTTACGCTTTCATCATCCCTGAAATCTCTTAGTTCTAGGTAAATGTGCATTTGCTGTCAAAGTTAATAAGTGTCCTGTTCTTAATTACTGTCAAAGGCTATCCTCAAATTTTATTCAGTATCTTATTGCTTTGTTTTTTTATTTCTTTTTTTTTTGTTTTATCATATGGCTGCAAATAAGCTGTTGACGCCATTGTATAACCAGAATATACTATCTGTATGGTTTCTTTTGCAGTGAAGAAGATGATACCGTTAAGAGGCTTTTTGGTATCAACCTAGCTAGCAGGTTCATTAAAGTTCTTGTATTATTCTTCATCACCTAATAACTCTTTAGCATTTATCTTCATCATTTTCTTCCCCTTGCCGTGGTTTCTACTAGCACCTTGCCTGGAAGAACACAATGAACAATTATCTTATTAATATTAGAATGTTCAGAAGATAGAGCGATTACAACATGATATCATCAAGAGTTGGGCCTTTAGTTTGAAATGAACTTATAATTATGAATCAAGCTATTGATATTTGCTGATCGACCATTCATCTATCTGGAGCACATTACAATTATCTGGCCATCACTGTATCTATTGTCAAATAATGGAGAAATATCTAGTCGCCATTGATAATTCAGCACTTAGCAGCAAGCACTATAATGGAAAAGACTGTTAATCTTGTGGGAACTGTGTTGACAGTAAGACTTCATTGAATCCTCACAACACATAATGACCTGTAGGGAATAGTATTAAGAACTTAGAATCTTGTGCATAAAATTCCCGTAATGTCATGATCCACTTATACAAAAATTCCAATCTTCTGATTTACTAAGCCCTTTGCATATGCTGCTTTCCTGCTACTTTTAATGATATCGAGAAATATATTTGGTGCATAAATTCATAACCACCTGTTCATTAAACTAGACATATAATTATATAAATGATTGTGACTAGGGTCCATTGCGCTGAAAGTGGTGAAGAGAGTACAGAAACGGAGTTAGTTTATTCACTCAAATGTCATATTTCTCAAGAGGTGAATCATCTGCATGAAGGTTTAAAACGTGTAAGTTTTTTATACTGGATTGACATGACATCGTGCTATAGTAGTTGATATCCCTTGATTTCTACTTTATCTTCATATTCTTGTTACCATGGAACTGAGCTTGCAGTGCATTGCAAATTCTTTCTAGAGTCACATATTACACGCCTAAAAAGTTGTTTTTCCTCTCGTGGTAAATATACTCTTGTCAGTTATGAAGAGGAAATGACCTGCCATTTATTTTCATGACTGCAATATCATTATGAATTTTAGAAAAAAAATGAAATGTCAAAATTTGAGATAGGTGTTTGACTGACAAGTGGGCCATGTGGTTAATAGTGCACCACTTCTACATATGTAATCACTTTAGAAAATTTTAAGGCCTACTGATTTAATTATAGAACTATAATTTGACATGACTTTTAATTATACACAAGCATGGGAAAATTCCTGATAACATTGCCTCTCTCTGGACCTGATTAAGAGGGTTGTTTGTAACTCTGATAATTTCCAGTATGCTGGATTTGTATTGAAATATGTTTTTTTTTTTTTTTTTATTTATAAATTTGATATTTGACTTTTAATTAGAGGAATGTATACTATTACTCGATTAGATGTTTGAGCGGTCGTTCTTGATAATTATTTTGTTAATAACTTAAGTTTTGTTTACTTTGGAGTTAGGATGGCTAGTGTCTTCAACTATATAAAATTCTGTATACTGATTTTGGAGTAGCCTACATTCAGCAACTTTGCTTTGCTTGGTCTATGTACTGAAGATGCCCCCCCTTCACTTCTTTTTGTCTGCTCTATATTTCCAGGGCTTTAAATCAGAATTTGAGAAGTCTTCTCCTTCTCTTGGGCGCAGTGCTGTTTACTCAAAAGATTCTCGGATAAATGACTTGCCTAGGTATTGTAACATTATTCTATATTAAATTAAATTACTTAATTTTTCTGGCCTATCCTCTTGCTTCCAGGTATTCTATTGCATGTTGTCACCTGTCCTAGTGAAACTTATGAGATAGGAGTACTATTTTTTCCTGTTTACGTTTTTCATTAGGAACTTGCCTAATCTTTTGCTCTGAATTACAGATACTTGACTATTCAATTTGTACGGTTTTTTTGGAAGAGAGAAACAAACCAGAAGGCTAAAATTCTGCGGGTAATATTCTTGTGCTTTCTAGTAGTGCCATTATTCTATGGTTGGAATTAGTAAATTTGTATAGTATAAGACCATTATGTAAATCCGTTGCATTGTGTGATTGATGTCACTGGCGGAACTACACTAAGAGTCTAGGCCCAGGGGAACACTGGGACCCCCTAAGCTTTTTCAGATCACTTGAAGTATTAAGTTAACAAAATTGTTGGTTTGCCCTAGTGGGAAATTTGATTAAATTTGGTTTGGCTAGCTCAGGTTTGGATTGTCAACAATTTTTCCCTTTATCTGCTGTACTTGGGCTATATTATTCTTTTGTTTTTTAATACATACATATTGTTTGCTGACTTGCTCGATTGGTTCCGTCACTAGTTTATAAAGCCTGTAATAACACCAGATACAGAAATGATGTGGAGAATACACTAGATTAGATTTATTTTTGGTTTGTCTATGATCTCAAGTTGTCTGGGCTATGGGTGCTATAACAGTTCCTGACCAATATTTCATTTCTTCTCATTCATGAATTAACTATCTCTTTCAATGAATTGTTTGCAATTGTTTTCCAGAAAGTGGACTATCCATTGGAGTTAGATGTGTATGACCTTTGTTCAGATGATCTCCGCAAGAGATTGGAAATCCCTCGACGGGTACGAGCTTTTCTGCTTGCAAAATGTGACCATAATTCATGTTCTCCAATTTCCTTTTGGGTTATTCTCATTTTCAAATATCAATATGCAGATCCTAAGAGATGAAGAAGGAAAGAAGGTTGGTCTGAAACCTAAAGAGAAAGGCTCAACTTCTACCGACATTGATGTCAAGATGATTGATGCTGAGGTGTTCAATTTTTTTAATCATTGAAACATTTAATATTTTACATGATCGAAAGATTCTATTTATTACCTTGTGACTTTCTGCTTGCTTAAAACTTTTGTTAAAGTTCATATTTATTTATCTCATCCAGGGACCATCAAATGGAAGTGAAAAATCCTTGAAATCTGTTCATGGAGAAGGTATTCGTAGTTCAATTGGATTTTATTTTGGTTGATAAACCAGGTATTGAACTTTTCAATACTAGAAGAAAATGTTGACTTGTTATTAGCTTTAAGTCTTGCGTAGGAATATACCTTAGCTTGTTCCATTCTGTGTTTAAATTCAATGATTGTTGTTGTGAGAGTGAAAATTCAGCGCCTCTTCTTGGTCTGCCTTTAAAATTTATTGTTGTGGAAGCTGGAAGTGGCTGAAAATCATAAGTTGGTAGTGTTTAGAGAGGAAGCTACAAGCCACTCAATTTGAATTAATTGAGTGTGTGATAAATTTGTTTTAAAAACATGCTTATTTGTTGGTAAAAACCAAAAAATATGGAGTAGTCCTTTACTTGGGAAATGCAAAACTCCTACTAAGGTTTGTAATATTTACAACAAACACAATTAACTTCAAAAATTACAAATCATCCCAGAGCTTTGATTCTTCTTACATTTTGATCAATCCATCAGTCTACCTGATCGAAGATGACACCATCAAATAATTTACAATTACCCCCATCAATTTTCCCAATATTACAAATTGCCCCAAACTTTAGTGGGGCTATATGTATTACTATGCAATACTTGGAAAATTGAGTGATTTACTGATGTCAATTCAATATATAAGAAATATTTGGGGCTATTTTTAAATTTTAATATCTAGAGATTTTAGGGATATGATTGTAAAATATTATGGTAGCATCAGCAATTTCTGTCTGTTAGCTCCATCGAGGACAGGTGAAATGTAAGATAGATGCAAGCTCAGGGATGGATTTTGTAGTTTTCAAAAATAGTTTTTATTTTCTTTCCAATATGGCTCAACCTCGAGGGCAATTTTTGTAGTTACACTCCCTAAGTTTATGTGACTTGGATTTACATATGCTCATTGTTCACTCTTCATTTTAGGTGTTACTCCCGAGAAAGAGAAGCACCTTACAGGAGTATATGATTTGGTTGCTGTGCTCACCCACAAGGGTAGAAGTGCTGATTCTGGGCATTATGTTGCCTGGGTCAAGCAAGAAAATGGTAACTTTCGTAGAGAACTATTGTAACACATTGCACTTGACACATTCATGTTATGTAAAGCAAAATTTGTGTACGGACAGGAAAATGGATTCAATTTGATGATGATAATCCAATTCTACAGCGGGAGGAAGACATCCCCAAACTTTCGGGAGGCGGTATGGGGTTCTTGCACAAACCCTCATATTTATTAATTATTAGCCCATATTAGTTTCAAAAACTATAAGAAATGTGAACTAATTGCAAATAAACACAAATATCTCACATTACAAAGCACCCTCTATTGAGAGTGCAGTTTGTAAAATGAAAATAAATACCTCGTCCTTTTATCTAGGTTTGTCATTTTGTGCTCTGGCCCGGTATTTTTTTTTGGGGTCTTGGTCCGTCTTACCACATCTTTTTTACTGTTTTTGTAGCATGGACTAGACTTGGGTTCTATTTTATTTATTCATCATATAATCATCTGTATTTGTGTCACTCGGCTAGAAATTAAACTGACCGAATGAGAACTTATCAACAAATCTTTCGTTTCAGGTGATTGGCATATGGCTTATATTTGCATGTACAAGGCTCGTGATGTCTCTATTTAGTGTGGCTCCTCAAGGTTGCTCGAATCATTTGTTTGTTGTTTGAAAACATTCATGTTGCCTTTATTTCTATTTTCCATTTTGATATGATTATTGAGGTTTCTATATGTAACAGTGATGTCTCTATTTAGTGTGGCTCCTCAAGGTTGCTCGAATCATTTGTTTGTTGTTTGAAAACATTCATGTTGCCTTTATTTCTATTTTCCATTTTGATATGATTATTGAGGTTTCTATATGTAACAGTCGGTTCACACAATTGTTAGAGGTCGATTTATTCCGAGAGACCAGCCAGCCATGTAAACTGCCTTCTATTATTATGTTTTCAGTGCATGTTATGATTTGGATATATTCTGAGGTTCATTCAAATGATGTGTGAATTGTGATTTGTTTTCTAAAAAAATGCACCAAATTAAATGATGATATGTGCAAATTAAATTGAGAAAACATGATTTTAATTGATAAATAACTTTTTCAGCCGAAAATGTCAAATTGATTTTTGTGTGCATTTTTTGATACTAAAATATTCATTTGATTACAAAGATAAATACAATTTCTTTTCAAAATATTAATAATAATATTTTTAGGATTTGTTTTTGTGTGTTGACTCGAGTAGAAGAAGCTAATGGTACTCCATTTTATAGTGCAAGTCTAAAATTAAACAAAAAAAAATGCATGAAAATAAAATTGTTGTTTTTTTTTCACAACATCCATACGAAGAATCTCTTCAATATATATAAAAGTCACAAAACTAATAATAGTTTTGTGTACAAAAAACACAACCTATGTGAAGAATCTCTTCATCATTATACAATGCTAGTAATCATTAATCCTTAATTATTAAAAGGGCTAAATACACTTTGTCACCCATTGCAACCTCGCCGGAAAATTTTTGCCGATCAGTACCACAGGATAAGCAATATTACAATGTGGTACCTGCCGGCTGCCGGATCGGAATATGCCCTGAAATATTCCGTTTTGAAGCATTTTTAAATAATTTTCAGAACAAAAACATGGGTGATTACCCATTTGCCCTTCCCTCATATTTACTGAATATCTCATTTCATTTAATTAGAATAAAAACTGAAAAACGTAAATACTTGAGAATTGAAAATCGAAACACTCTTCATTCCCCCAATTCAAGAACCTTAATTTTCGAGCTCTGCGATTCTGAGTTTTGACGAAAAAAGAAAATGGTCGAACTTTGCAAATGCGGGAAGGCAGTGGTGAGTCGCACCTCTTGGAGTGATTTGAATCCTGGGAGTAGGTTTAAAGCGTGCGAAGAATATCGGGTAAGAATCAGAACTCTAATTTCTCGGTTTCTCTATTTAGGGTTTCTGTGAGAACCGGTAAATTCTCAAGTTCAGAATTGGGGATAATAACCCTAATTACTGAATTGGGGATAATAACCCTAATTTTTCAATTTGGGATAGTAACCCTAATTTCTCAATTTCTCAAATTAGGGTTTCTGTGAGAACCCGTAATTTCAGAATGAGTGAATTGGGGACAATATGCCTAATTTATGAATGGGGGATGATAACCCTAATTTCTGATTTTGTGAATTTGGGAAATTAACCCCAGCTGCTGTAATCGATTTTTTGTCAGAATGGAGGGTGTGGATACTTTAACTGGCTTGACCCACCAGCATGCCATAGATGTCATCACATTATCCCAGGGCTTCTCAGAAATATCAATTCAAAGGTTGAGGAGTTGGAGCAGCTCAAGAAAGAAGTAACAGTGATGAAAAGAAGGATTTGGAAGATCACATTTGTGTTTGTGGCTGTACTGGTGGTTTTCTGCAGTTTTCTGTACTAATATTTCACTGTAATGGATGATGTGTAATGTTGGTTGATTTTTGGGTAATCTGTAGTGGTTGTGTGTAATGTAATGCACTGTAATGAATTTGAGTTATGTAATGAAGTTTCTTTTATTGAAATTCATTCATTTCCCCCACTTCTGTGACTGATAAAACATGTAAGTGAAATGATCAAAACATACCAAAATGACTGTAGAAAACCTGTAACTGAGATGACAAAATCTGTAGCTCAAAATCAGTGATCAAACTTGTAGCTCAAAATCACTGAAATACTTAAAATCAATCCAAACAACTTAAAACCACTGAATTACATAAAATCAC
Source organism: Euphrasia confusa (assembly GCA_954870475.1). Classification (NCBI taxonomy): domain Eukaryota; kingdom Viridiplantae; phylum Streptophyta; class Magnoliopsida; order Lamiales; family Orobanchaceae; genus Euphrasia; species Euphrasia confusa. Next base: position 36,508,425 of record OX940956.1, on the reverse strand, counting down.
TGAAATACTTAAAATCAATCCAAACAACTTAAAATCACTGAATTCATTACATTCCCAAAATACTTAAAATCAATCCAGACAACTTAAAATCACTGAATTCATTACATTCCCAACTTAAACCAACCTAAACAACCAGAATAAACAATAAATTGTTCAAAATAAACCAACATTACACAACATCACACACAGCACACAACATCACATTTATTTATTCACCACCCTCTCCTTGCATGAACAGTCTTCATCATAGCCTTGATATCAAGTTTCCTCATTTCCTTGATTTCTTCTGAACTCCTCAGTGTCATCATTGACCCACCTAGCTGCTTTCTGAGTTCTGCCTGAGATAATGGCCTATGAGATGCTGCAGAAGGTTGAGAAGAGGCCCTAGGAGCATCTGAATCAGGTTGAGAAGATGCCATATGAGCATCTAAAATAGGTTGAGAAGCAGTCACAGTGTGAACTTTTTTAGATGGCACCTTCTTTTTGGAAATAACAGGTAACTTCTTCAGTGGACTCTTCCTCACTGGACTATTTGAAGCATTCTCACTCAAGTTCCTTGGACTCCTCCTCACTGGACTTGCCACAGGTGGGTCATTCAAATTCAATCTTTGACTCCTCCTCACTGGACTTGCAACAGACTCAGTCAAATTGTTCCTTGAACTCTTCCTCACAGGAGTTGGATTTGTCACTGGAATGTGAGTTGATTCAGGCTTTGTAACTGGAGCTGGAGTTGCCAATGGAGTACTAGACTGCTCCTGCTTCTGGCTTTGGCTCTCTGACATCTTCTGTTTCTTAGCCTAAAACAGAAAATGAAAACAGTTGATGAAAAAAAGTTGATAAAACAGAAAATTTTCCAAAAATAAAATGAAAAATACCTGATTCATTGGACATCCTCTGGAGTTATGACCTTGTTGATTGCAAGTGTGACAAGTAAGGTTCAAAATCCTTCTTTTCAGTTTCCCATTTTTGGAAGTACCCCTTATTTCTCCTTGCTCCAGTTTCCTCTTGTGCTTTTTGGGCCTCCCAGGCATCACTTGTACTTTTGGAGGCCTCAGAGGCAACCTTTCATCAACAACAGGTGCGGGCCATTCTTCTTGGGGGTTCAGAGGGTTCATAAAGTGACTGTAAGTTCTCAAGTAAGTCTCCTTAGTGTAGCAATCAGCAACCCACATCTCTGGCTTATACTTCATGTAATAGAGACAACAAATCACATGAGCACAAGGAATGCCACTTATCTGTCACCTCCTACAGCCACAGGTTTTGTTGCCTAAATGCACAGCAAAATATTGGTCATTAGGGCCCCTCACCTCAAAAGCATTCTCACCATTCCATGTAGGTGCCCATCCAAAAGCATTCTTTTTGTTCATTTCCAAAATCTTCTGTGGCACTGGACAAAGAACACCATGAGATTTCAACATCTCAGCCCTTCTCATCCCAATTCTTTTCATCATCAGCCTCCTTATTTCCTCTAGCATCTTCAGAATTGGCTTACTCCTTGACCTCAGAATCATGGAATTGAAACACTCAGAAAGATTGTTCACTATAATATCAGTGTTATTGATTGTGCCAAAGTAGGCATTGGACCAGTGTTGTGGGTTTTTCTCATTGATCCAAGCAACTGCAGCTGCATTCTTCACACCCTTCAACAACCTCTATAAGTCAACCACTCTAGTTGCCCTTGCAGCCTCCCACACAACATTTCTCAACTCAATTCCTTTGTGAATCAGCTTGAAGTTAGCATAAAGATGCCTAACACAGAACCTGTGTTCACTTCCAGGCATCAAATCCCTCACAGCTTCAAGAAGGCCTTTTTGTTTATCACTCATAACAGTCCACAAGTGACTGCTAATCCCCAAATCAGAACACACCAAATTAATGAACCAATGCCATGTACTACCTGTCTCTTTTTCAACCACTGCATATGCAAATGGGAATATCCCATTATTAGCATATATTCCCACTGCACTCAGCAACATTCCTCCATTCCCAGTCTTCAAGTGGCATCCATCAAAACACAACAACCTTCTGCAACCATCTATTACACCTCTCTTCAAAGCATCCCAGCAAACATAGAACCTTCTGAACACAGCCTCATTCCCCACAACAGTAGACTATATCACACAAGTACTACCTGAAAATGAAAAATAAAACTGAGAAAATAGAATTCTGTGAAAATTTGGACAGAGTAACCCTCTGTAAATCAGGGATATACTACTGTGAAAAGTAAAAAAATGGATAGAGGAAAAAATAAGTTGACAGTGATAAATAACAAATAATACCTGGATTGCTCCTGAAGATCTCCTCTGCATAGTTGTACAATGCACTGTACTGCTCAGCCACATCACCATTTCCCATATTCTTCACCTTGTTCTTCACTCTGTACATCTGTGCCTTGTGAACAATACAGTTGATTTCCCCTTGAATGCTTTCAACCATTGAATTCACATTCCATGTAGGATCACTTCTCACTCTGTCCTTGTATTTCTCAGTCAGAAATATTGTGTCCATCTGTGTCACCTTCTCTTGCCTCACACACTCATGTGTGTCATTCAGTGTCTTCACTTGAATTGTGGATTCATTGGACATCAGAGATCCATAAATAAGCCAAGGGCATCCATCCTGCTTACACACAGCTTCCAGCTTAGTTGCATGGTTGAACTTGAACTTCAATGATCTTCCAGTTTGAACTGCATACCTCCTCAGTGCCTTTCTGAATATCTGTATGGTAGAGAAGGTCAACCCTACCTCAAACTCTATCTCTCCAACGAAATCAGGGTTGAACACCCTAAAGCCTTTGTGTTTTCCCTTCTCCCTAACAACAACCTTCTTCTCAACCTGTTTCCCTTTTGATTTGCTTCTGGTTTCTGGCCTCTTGGGCATATCCATTTCCTTTTTTATGTGACAACCCTCACTGTCTACTTCATCATCCACATACTTTGAGAACATCTCAGTCTCATCATCATAGCAGCCCTCACTGTCCTCCAAATAATCTGAATGTTCAGAATCAGATCCCACTGACACATCACAATCATCTTCATCAAGCCCTGCCATCTCAGGTGGATTGTGATCTGCTGCACTCTCAGTTGGATGAACATCAGCTGCCCTCTCACTTGGTTCACCTGCATCAAATTCCACTTCCACATTTCTCTGAACAGATTTCACCTCCTCATCATCCTCATAATCATCAGTGCCAACATTCAACTGATCATCATTCAACTGCTCATTATTCTCAGTGTCCATACTTAACAATGATTCATCACAGGGTTCACCTTGAAAATAAATGGCATTGGGATCTATCATGTCATGATCAACAAATATGGATACACACTTATCAGTATTCACTACACAGGGAATCTCACCCACATTCACATCCCCAGAAATGTAAACCAAGTTCTTGCAATTATCCTCACAGTTGAAACTAAAATAATATTCCATAATCCCAGCAAGCTTTAATTCATACGTCATCATAGTAAGATCTTGCATACACATATCGTCTGTACAACCATCAAAATAATTTACCTTCCCGTCGACATAGCAGATTTCTCCTTCTTTGTTTTTTCGGAATTACCCGCTATGATGCACTATTAAGCTGAACTTGTCGTGATTCAGAGGCTCAATAACCGGCGGTGCTGCATCATCGGGTCGCAAATACCACTGCATTTTGCTGTATCAGAATTAGGGTTCTTGAAATTTCGCGAATTTGGGAATTGAATTTTCGTAGCTTCGGGTTTCTCAAAATTAGGGTTTATGGGTTAGGATTCTTGTCGGGAATTAACTCAGCTTGGAGATTTTGGGAGGAAATTAAATTTGGCAGCTAGGGTTCTTGAGGAGTTGGGGATTTTTAAGGATCGCGGTTTTTCACTGTGTGTAGTAGTGAATGAGGAATTGAATGAAGTGTTGTAATGAAAATCGATTTTCTTTCATTTTTCATTTTTTATTTAATTCAGAATGAGTAAATACGTAACTACCCCTCAGCTCCATTTCAACTTGTAATCTCAAGCGCTTCTGTGGAGCGTGAAACTCAAATCCCCGGAATATTCCATGGCATATTCCGATTCGGCAACCGGCAGGTACCACATTGTAATATTGCTTATCCTGTGGTACTGATCGGCAAAACTTTTCCGGCGAGGTTGCAAAGTGCAAAAACCCCATATCCTGGGGTGGCAAAGTGTATTTAGCCCTTATTAAAATGATTGCATGTCTCTCTTAGGCCTTAACTGAACTACAATACAAAACACGGTATAGTGCAAGTCAAAAACTAAAAGTTTTGCGGCATGTAAATAAAATTGTTGTGTTTTTTCACAACATCCATACGAAGAATCTCTTCAATATTTATAAAAATCACAAAACTAATAATAGTTTTATTTACAAAAACACAACCTATTTGAAGAATCTCTTCATCATTATACAATGCTAGTAATCATTAATCCTTAATTATTAAAATGATTGCATGTCTCTCTTAGGCCTTAGCTGAACTACAATACAAAACACGGTATAGTGCAAGTCAAAAACTAAAAGTTTTGCGGCATGAAAATAAAATTGTTGTTTTTTTTTCACAACATCCATACGAAGAATCTCTTCAATATTTATAAAAGTCACAAAACTAATACTCCCTCCTTCTCTTTAAATAGTGCACAGAGAAAGATGCACGTAGATTAAGAAAAAATAATTTTTTGTGTGTTTAATAATATAAAGTAAGGGTATAATAGGTATTGATGTGTAAGTAATAAAGTAGATAGTTGAAAAGGTAATGGTATAAAGGTAAATAAATGTGTATTGAGCGGATAAAGTTGTGAAAAGACATTCAATTTATGGAATGTGCACTGTTTTAAGGGATGGACTAAAAAGGAAAGTATTCATTGTTTTAAGGAATTTGATTACAAAGATAAATACAAATTGTTTTCAAAATATTATAAATAATTATACTGTCTAAAATATCTATAACATAAATCAAATGTATTTTTAGGAATTTTTTTTGTGTGTTGACTCGAGTAGAAGAAACTAATGGTACTGTTCAAGTCAAAAAAAAGTTTTGCGTACAAAAACATGTATGAAAATAAAATTGTTGTGTTTTCTCACAATATATAAAGTCACAAATCTAATAATAGTTTTGTTTACAAAAACACAACCTATTTGAAGAATCTCTTCATCATTATACAATGCTAGTAATCATCAATCCTTATTAAAACGATTGCATGTCTCTCTTAGGCCTTAGCTGAACTACAATACAAAACACGGTATAGTGCAAGTCAAAAACTAAAAGTTTTGCGGCATGAAAATAAAATTGTTGTTTTTTTTTCACAACATCCATACGAAGAATCTCTTCAATATTTATAAAAGTCACAAAACTAATACTCCCTCCTTCTCTTTAAATAGTGCACAGAGAAAGATGCACGTAGATTAAGAAAAAATAATTTTTTGTGTGTTTAATAATATAAAGTAAGGGTATAATAGGTATTGATGTGTAAGTAATAAAGTAGATAGTTGAAAAGGTAATGGTATAAAGGTAAATAAATGTGTATTGAGCGGATAAAGTTGTGAAAAGACATTCAATTTATGGAATGTGCACTGTTTTAAGGGATGGACTAAAAAGGAAAGTATTCATTGTTTTAAGGAATTTGATTACAAAGATAAATACAAATTGTTTTCAAAATATTATAAATAATTATACTGTCTAAAATATCTATAACATAAATCAAATGTATTTTTAGGAATTTTTTTTGTGTGTTGACTCGAGTAGAAGAAACTAATGGTACTGTTCAAGTCAAAAAAAAGTTTTGCGTACAAAAACATGTATGAAAATAAAATTGTTGTGTTTTCTCACAATATATAAAGTCACAAATCTAATAATAGTTTTGTTTACAAAAACACAACCTATTTGAAGAATCTCTTCATCATTATACAATGCTAGTAATCATCAATCCTTATTAAAACGATTGCATGTCTCTCTTAGGCCTTAGCTGAACTACAATACAAAACGAGGTATAGTGCAAGTCAAAAACTAAAAGTTTTGCGGCATGAAAATAAAATTATTGTGTTTTTTCACAACATCCATACGAAGAATCTCTTCAATATTTATAAAAGTCACAAAACTAATAATAGTTTTGTTTACAAAAACACAACCTATTTGAAGAATCTCTTCATCATTATACAATGCTAGTAATCATTAATCCTTAATTATTAAAATGATTGCATGTCTCTCTTAGGCCTTAGCTGAACTACAATACAAAACACGGTATAGTGCAAGTCAAAAACTAAAAGTTTTGCGGCATGAAAATAAAATTGTTGTTTTTTTTTTCACAACATCCATACGAAGAATCTCTTCAATATTTATAAAAGTCACAAAACTAATAATAGTTTTGTGTACAAAAAAACACAACCTATTTGAAGAATCTCTTCATCATTATACAATGCTAGTAATCATTAATCCTTAATTATTAAAATGATTGCATGTCTCTCTTAGCTGAACTACAATACAAAAGACGATTCACCTCATAACATATTTTAGTTTGATCTTATATATAATTACAGTTTAGCAGGTTGATGTGAGCGGACACGTCAAAGCACCAGCAGAACTGGTCAAGGTCTTAACATCTGTCCCAGGCGCCACCTCAAACAATTGGTCCGGGGCATAGTTGGGTTTCATGTTGAGATCTGTAGCGGCGGTTGTTTTGAAGGAGGCTCCATTTTCGAAGACATCATCGATGGATCTGAAATTAGTGCCTACGGCATCCCATGTGATCTGCGAGTGAACAAGCATAAATATAATATGCATGCAAGTAATTAATTATATGTGCACATGCATGTTTATGGGGGTAAAAATGTAATTAATTATATAATTAAGCATGAAATAAAAATATAGCTAGTACCTGTTTCTTGCCTTCGGGTGCGATGAAAAGGTTTGCTTGGCTCTTGATGCTAGGGTTCATGCTCCCTCCTAGGGCATATATTCCAGAAAAACAATTTTTCCAGAAAATACTTTTGAACATAGGGTTTTGAAAGAGATTTTTAAGAAACACAAAACACTAATACGACCACCAGGCGGGCCACACCATCACGTATGCCTCCAGACGCCGGCGATAAATGCTTCGAGGTACCTGAAAAATTCAAACACTTCAAACAGTCAGCACTGTAAACAGCCCTTTGTTCAGAGCAAGACCCCGATGCACAACAGTCAACGGATCTATGAAGATCCGGTCTGTATAACAGGGATCGGGCTTGAATGAAGCTAAGGGAAAGATCAGTGGGAATAAAGGAGAAGAATAGTAACAGATCTAAATATATGTATAGTATAAAATACAGATCTCAAATACTTCGGCTCAGCGGTTGCATGCCGTAGTATTTGGTATCTGAGAGTGACCAGACCGGCACCGAACAAGGAGAGCACAGAGACCTCACCGGAGAACAGCCCAGGAGCACACACACACAGTAGCTCACACCACTCGGTTACTGCTCCGCCTCACAGATCACACAACACACCTGAAGCTTCACAACTCGTCTCCAGTCACTGGGATCTACAGATCCAGACCGAAGACAATCAAGGAAGGCGGCGGTGGAGGGTGGCCGGAGGAGCAGGAAATCGCACGCACTCGAAGGGGTAATCGCACACAGAGATTAGGTCAAGTGAGAGGGGCGAAGTAAGTAAAGACGGTGGGCAGGGTTTATTATATCATAAGATATGAAGGGTCCAGATTCAATCTCAGCCGAGATGCCCTAGCATCAACGGTCCACAAAGGGTCAACATTAATTGTTTCAAAAATAATTAATAAATGGGCTGAACAGACAAATGGGCCACACAATAAACACTGGGCTAAACACACAAGGTAAGTGGGCTGCACTCACTGGTCTGGGCTGCCTCTGTATATAATGAATTAAGTGATAAAGCCCCAAAGGCCAACACCTATAATTCTAACACATGACATGTATGATTTGTGTGGACTCGAGATGGGTATATTATGTTGGTGTGAATCATGCATGTCATTCATTATTATGACATGGCATATGCATAAGGACAGAGATGGTCCAGGAACTGAGATGGTCCAGAGGCTAAGATGACCTAAACTTCAGCACAATTCTGAAGTATATTTTTGGGGCCCGAGTGTGTGAGTCATGGCATGTATGAGTTGTACAGTAGCTTGCATTGCTTGTTGCATTGCATATGTGTATTATTGATGTTTGAAGTTGTATTTATGATGATTTTGGATGATGATTATGTTTGATGCTTCGATTTGTGATATTAAAGTATGTGATATTATTTGCGTTGTGATAGTAGTGATATACGTGATAAGACAATTTAATAGAATATATTAAATTATAAAAACACTTTTGTTATTTATCTGAAATTGTAAAGTGGTGAGTCGATGTGGCGTACTCACCCCACACAGGTTTTTGAGTTTTGCAAGTATCAAGGGTGATCGTTGTCATCGTCGTGTCCTGCCCGTTAGTCAGTCTTTGGGGTCCTATGGATATTTTTTGTAGGGTTGTACCTGTGTATGTGTATACTTTATAAACACTAATGTTATATGTAATGATTTTGCATACTTAGTTGTATTTATTTACAGTGAATATTGTGAGTAGTTCATGTCCCGAGTTATATGTTAAATTGTGATTAAATGTTTATTATTAAATGTAGTTTAAATGTGTTTAGTGTTTTAAACCTGTTTTGTCGGTTATTTTGGAGTCGGGTCGTGACACTAGAAGCTTCTAGATGACTTCTTGACTTAAGGAATAAGTATTTTGGATTCCTAACTTGGTTAGGATGTTTGAATTATATTAGGAAAGGATTATAATTCTTATTCCTAATTGTTGCCTAATTTATGGATTTCTACATCTATAAATTAGGATCTCCATGGACACAATTATTGAGAGAGTAGACACCATCAATTAGAGAGATAATATTGTGTGAGATTAGAGTGTTTTAGAGTGGATATCAATCCTTGTAATCGTGAGCAATATTATAGTGAAAGTTCTCATCGTTCCTCCCGTGGTTTTTCACGATTTGGGTTTCCACGTAAATTCCTTGTCTTCTTTACTTGTCTCCTTCTTTTTTATTGTTGAGTTATTTTTGAGGTTCCGCATTATTATTCGTACTATACATCGTCGATCTGCAATAAGTAGTATCTAGTGGCACTGGTTTTGATCGTGTGGCATTCAGAGCTTTGTCCTAAAAGCTAACAACCTCAATAATCAAATTAAACCTTGAGGAGACACACTAGTCATCGCGAGCTCGTACATATGCAAATATTAAGTCATATGCAAATTACATGAAATGAAAGAAGATTACTGTTTGCTGATAAAATCACATAATGCATGTTAGATTTTTAGTAGAGTGACATGAAATAGAGATGATTATATGATGAGTTAATAGAGCCAAACTCGATCTAGTTTATGCTTACATGTTGAAATGTACATAAAATTTAGAGTTTGAAAGTACTGTTTTGAACATTTTAAGATTTAGAGGCAAATTAATCGTTTAACCTAATTTGAATTCTGCGGCCTAGGATACAGTCTGTCACTCTGTCATGTTAGAGGTCGATTTATTTCAAGAGATCAGCTAGTCATGTAAACTGACTTTTATTATTTTGTCTTCAATGCAGATTAAGATTTGGATATATTTCGAGGTTCATTCGATCTAATATTGTGTAAATTGTGATTTGTTCTCTAAAATTTCCCCAAATGTTGATATGTGCTAAGTTGAAAAAAAAACATGCTTTTAATCAATAAAAAAAACCTTTTTAAGCCGAAAATGTCAAATTAACTTTTGTGTGCATTTTTTTGATACTAAATATTTTTTTGATTACAAAGAAAAATACAATTTGTTTTCAACATATTAATAGTTATAATTAAATAAAATATCTATATAACATAGGTTAACTTTGTTTCAAAAGTGTTTTTAAGATTTTATTTTTTATTGTGTCTTGTTTTTAAGAGTAAAAAAAACTAATGGTACTTTATTAAAGTGCAAGTCAAAAACTAATAATTTTGTGTAAAAAACATGAAAATAAAATGTGTTTTTTCTCACCCATATGAAGAATCTCTTCAATATATATAAAAGTCACAAAACTAATAATAGTTTTGTGTAAAAAAACAAAACATATTTGAAAAATCTCTTCATCATTATACAATGCTAGTAATCATTAATCCTTATTAAAATTATTGCAGCTCTCTTAACTGAACTACAATACAAAACACGGTTCACCTCATAGCATACTTTAGCCTATGAAATTGAAAATCAGTAATTTTGTAATACCAAAAAGAAAAAAGTCCATTTGTATAGGACTAAAATAATAATATTCTCTAATATTATATTTAGATTATTTAGTAATTGTTTTGTTCAAAATATTGTATGATTATGCATAAAAAAGTATTTTTAAAGTATAATTAATTAAATTTAAAAATGTACAACAATTGATTTCCGCCTAGTCTCTAATTAACACCCCTAAGCTCTAGGCCCTTAGTCGCGACTAGCGTCTAGCGCCTTCTCGAACCTTGCTTTTTAAACAAATTAAAATATTTTATAATAAATTTTAAGTGATTTAAATTGACTTTAAACATTTCAAACTAGTTTAAAATATTATTTAATTGATTTGAAATAACTTTTATTAAATATTTTGAAGTGTTTTAAAAATATTTTTTAATTAATTTGAATTATCTTTTAAAATGTATTATTTTAAAATGTTTCACATTAATTTTTAAGTGATTTGAAATAATTTTTAAACAATTTAGAGTGTTTGATTATTTTTTTAAATGATGATGTGAAATAGTTTAAAACATTTTAAAAATATTTTATACATTTTAACGCAATGCATCCATCTTATGTTTATAATCAATGTGATCTACTTACCTATTATATATTTGTGTATAATATAATTGATTAATTCTGTAAGGTATTTGTTACGTCTAATTTTATTTTTTATTTTGGGTCTGTCTTTAGAAGTAAAAAAAAAAAAACTAGTGATACTCGATTATAGTGCAAGTCAAAAACTAAAAGTTTTGCGGCATGAAAATAAAATTGTTGTGTTTTCTCGCAACATCTCCATACGAAGAATCTCTTCAATATATATAAAGTCACAAAACTAATACTCTCTTCCATTCATAATAATTATCGTTTTGAGATTTTTTCTATTTTCTTTTTAATTGTCGTTTTGAGATTGTTTGACATATTATACCCTCATTAATTGATCTGTATTGATTATAAATTCATTTTATATTAATATAAAATATACAGAAATAATGAATATTAAGAGGTATTGATGAATAATGAGTCTTTAATGTAACATTAAATAGGGTTAAATTAGGTAAATTATTTATTTATTAATATTCGTGCAAAAGTCTATAACGACACTTAAAAAAGATAGGAAGGAGTAATAGTTTTGTTTACAAAAACACAACCTGTTTGAAGAATCTTTTCATCATTATACAATGCTAGTAATCATTAATCCTTATTAAAACGATTGCATCTCTCTCTTAGGCCTTAGCTGAACTACAATACAAAACACGGTATAGTGCAAGTCAAAAACTAAAAGTTTTGCGGTATTAAAATAAAATTGTTGTTTTTTTTTTCACAACATCCATACGAAGAATCTCTTCAATATTTATAAAAGTCACAAAACTAATAATAGTTTTGTGTACAAAAAACACAACCTATTTGAAGAATTTCTTCATCATTATACAATGCTAGTAATCATTAATTAATCCTTAATTATTAAAATGATTGCATGTCTCTCTTAGCTGAACTACAATACAAAAGACGGGTTCACCTCATAACATATTTTAGTTTGATCTTATATATAATTACAGTTTAGCATGTTGATGTGAGCGGACACGTCAAAGCACCAGCAGAACTGGTCAAGGTCTTAACATCTGTCCCAGGCGCCACCTCAAACAATTGGTCCGGGGCATAGTTGGGTTTCATGTTGAGATCTGTAGCGGCGGTTGTTTTAAAGGAGGCTCCATTTTCGAAGACATCATCGATGGATCTGAAATTAGTGCCTACGGCATCCCATGTGATCTGCGAGTGAACAAGCATAAATATAATATGCATGCAAGTAATTAATTATATGTGCACATGCATGTTTAGGGGGGGTAAAAATGTAATTAATTATATAATTAAGCATGAAATAAAAATATAGTACCTGTTTCTTGCCTTCGGGTGCGATGAAAAGGTTTGCTTGGCTCTTGATGCTAGGGTTCATGCTCCCTCCTAGGGCATATATTCCCCATCCTTCGTAGTAGTTGTTAACAACATGGGCGTATCCGTGTCGAATCCTATACATTAACGAATATTAAATAAAAATATATTACGTACATGGATAATATTATATATATATTTGATTAATTACAAATATTATAAAAATAAATTAATAATAATAATTACGAGCTAGCTAGTTACCTTGGCATTCTCTGGTTGCAGTCGGGGCCGAAGTGGTTAAAGGCGACAGTGACTTTCATGTCGGCATCCCTTTTGAAGCCATCATCGTGTCCCAAGAGCATGACCTTATCTTGAAATGAGAAACGGTTATTGGATATGGTGACCTGGTTGGACCCCCTTGTGACATCGACGAGGCCGTCGAAGCTTTGGGACAAGGTGTTGTGATCAATCCACACCTTGGTTGAGGTGACTATCCGGATGGCGTCCCCGTCCATCGGGCCGAACTTTAACATCTTCTTTCCCGGGCCCATGATCGAGCCGGGCCCTTGTTTCTTGATGTTGTGGATGTGGAGGCCGTGGATGATCACGTCGGAAACCTAATAATAATATATTATTAAGTAGATATAATATATACGGATGAATGGAATGAATCAAATCATAAATATTAATTGAATAAAATAAATGTAAATAAGTCCTCGTCGTCGTCTCGTACTTACATGTGAGAGAAAAAGGCCAGCACCCTCTGAAATGTGAACATTAACACCTCTTCCATCGATGGTGGTTAAACTACTAACGACGAAGGTTTTGACAAGCGTGATGTTCATGTCAGAGGCGAACGTGACCCAAACTTTCCCCTCAAGGTTGGTCATTGCGAATCTCAACGTCCCTTCCTTTGGGTTTTCCGGGTCGTCACTGGGGTCCGTGACCACGTAATTCTGCACGTCCTCCCCGATGTTGTTGGTCATTTTCCCCACGTATCCAACCGAGCAATGGGCCAATTGTTGCCGATTGTTTTGCCAGTCGGGGTTCGTTCTCCAACACCCGTCGATCACGTTCAGTTGGGCATGGACAACGGAACTCATCACCAGGAATATGGCTATAGACGCAACTGCAACACACCTAGCTGCACCCATTATATATAATTAATATATTAATTAAAAAGATTTTATTATTTTTTAATTATGATGTATATATAATAAGAGTGATGTGTATACACTGATCACTACTATATTATATATACACACTTATTAATGCTTGCTAATTATGAGGTGATTTGTAATACGTAAAAGAAGTACAATGATTCATTTATACACATTGCACATCCTTTTATACATGCGCAAACCAGATTTGTGGTTTTCAATGAGCGGTCATGCTTACTTTTAGTACCATTCTTTTGGACCCAAAATTAACTACCTACTAATAATATTGAAGTTGCTATTTTTATCTCATCATAATAATGTACTGCATTTTAGTTTATTAATTAATAAAATAAATTGAAACTTCAATTTTTTAAACTTTTATCATACCATTTGTAATGCCCCCATTGCGGGCCAAATTAAGTCCGACCCTAATGGGTATAATATTCTGTCACTAATGATTGTACGTTGTCGAGAGCACGTCTCAAGATACTTGTATATGGGTAACATATTCAATTTCTTTACGCACTCACATTTTTTCCGGCATTACAATTTGAGTCCCCTAAACTTCCATTTGCAAGATGGAAAATCAACCCTTGACTAGTCCCCTAAACTTTATTAATTAAAGTAAAAATGACACTTAAAATAAAGAATTTAGGGAGGACAAATTTCGCAAACTTACTAAACAATTTATTTACAGACTTATTATTCACATACTCGAGCTCGAAACCGCTACTAAAAGATTCATCCAAAAAAACTACTGACCCAAAAAATATTGCAATTTATATCATACCGTTATATGCACAATGAGATCGAATGATGCATCTAATAATCACTATATAAATTAATTTTAATGAAAAATTGCAATGAATCATGAGAAATATAATTAATATTTGTAGGGTGGGCTAAATTAAATGGCAAAATTTTAGAACGACCTTAAATAAATTACTGCCTCCTTTTCAGCTATTTTAATTAATGCACTGGTTGATATGATGTATATATTAAAAAAAATGTTAGGACTACCTTTTAACTTTTTAACCAAAAAGTAAGGGGTAAAAATGTAATTTTAATGTTAAAAAAAATAAAATAATTGTGAATAAAATTTTAAAAAGTAAATAAAAAAATAGTAGGGATAATATTATATGTTAAAGTTTTTTTGGTATAGATTAATTGCAATGTCTTGGGTTTGAAAAAATAAAATTATTATTTTATTTTTAAAATGACATATTAAATTGGAAAAATGAAATAAAATATGAATAAATAGTTGAGACTAAGCTAGTCATGTTTAAAAAGAAGACACAATTAAATGTTCTCCAGTAGGACTTCCCGATTCAAAACATGTCGTTCGACGTGTTTAGGCATGAACTAAGTTTTGATCCTCGTCTCGGTCGTTTAAATGACGTAGATTAACTGCGATTCAGAATTAGGGTTCTTCGCTGCAAAAATTGGTGAAAACAATTTGGTGAGAGAATTTTGGGAAGAATGAGGGTTGAGCCCGTTCTTTAACTCCGTCATTTGTTTGTATTTTTTTTAAATTAATGTATTAATGAGGTGGATGTAACGCCCCAGAAAATTCAGAAGCTTAAATGAATTGTATATACTACTCATACTAAGAAGATGCATCTTCTTTTCTGAGCATCCTTCTATAAGAACTCCAAAGTTAAGCGTGCTGGGTTTTTGGTAATTTTAGGATGGGTGACCCCCTGGGAAGTCTCACGGGTGCGCACGAGTGAGAACAAAGTGCGCTGGAAAAGACAAGTGTTGGTAGGCCATAATATCACTCCCGAAGGCAGTCATTGGTAACCGAGCCGGCCCATTAGGGTCAGGCTTCGACCCCTCAACGGGCCGGGGCATTACAATTGAAATGTATTTTAGTTTAGTTTAAATTTAATGGCGTAAGCCAATAAGAAGACTCCGCGTGGATGGGAAAATCGGAGATCTTCAATTCAGTTGCCACATCATACGTTGATCGGTGAAAATTAATTTTTTCGTCCAAAAAAGACTGAATTGACGCATTTTTTAAAACTAAATGGGACTAAATTGAAAATATGAATCTACTTGGAACTAAATAAAAAATGAGAAATCTTTATGGGACCAAACAAAATTTTATCCCTATTATGAAATAACCTCATTATTATTTGTTCCACATTAGTTGGTTGTTTGGAAATAAAAGAAATTTTTAAAAAATAGTATTTATTTTAATAATGACGAGGGGTTCCGAAAATAACAAAGTTCAAACAGAAAAATTGTAATATTCTAAACACTACTCAATTTTGTGATCTCAAATTTGTTGATTATCAATCAAGAATTTTACCAGGATTAATTATCTAATATAATTACTTCATTTTGTGTCTTCTTTCTTTTGCTATGATAAAGATCGATTTACTATGAATGATTCAAAATTTTATTTTCACCATAAATATATTAAAACTCTCAGTGGTAAATTAATACTGAAATAGTGTCTTATTTTATTTGATATTGCGTAATGATACTAAGAAATGAATCAATCCATCATTCCGATTGCCAAGCCGCCACGAGCTTATATTGGACATTGTCGTAGCTGATAGACCATCCCAAGGCATCGCCTCTCCAGAACACGACGGGTTTTCCACTATCCCGAGCCGGTTCATAAATGTGGACGGACGCAAACTTATTCGAGCTGAAGACTGCGGTCAAGTAGTACACATCGTTCCTTTGGACCTTGATTTGATAGTCTTGGTCGGGTTTCAGCTCGGTCTGGATCTTCGGTGCATCATTGGAGGTCTTGTATGTAAATAGGATCAAAGGTGAATTGGGGCCCACCGAGTTGATGAGGTGGATCACCGGCAGCGCCAACATGGCTGAAGCATGAAGGGCAAACGCCACCAACATCACAAACAATGTTTTTGATGATCCCATTTTAAATTTAACTAATGTAATAATTTAATTTGTTAGTTTGCTAATTCTGTGTACATGTTCGGTTGTTTGTGCACTCTTATTTATAGTTGAGGAAGGCCACCACATATTACCACGTGCGGATTATTACCAAAATATTGCAACATTTATTCATTCATAGGAGAAATATTTATAGTAATAAATATATTTGTGTAAATATATAATGTATATTAATATTTGTAACGTATGTCATTATTGGTCCAAAATTTATTAATTGAATAGAGTATTTTAGGAAGTTTATCAATTAAAAAAATCATATAATCTTTTAAAAATATCCCAAAAAATCATATATATTTGTATATATATATATATATATATATATATATATATATATATATATATATATATATATAAGGTGTAATTTCGACTTATAAATATATTTAATATAATGTTGAAATAATTTATAATTTAATTTTAAAAATTTAATGATAGTAAAAAATGTTGATTTTTAAAATATATTTTAAACATTTTAATATATCTTAATATGTATTAGAAAATTTAAAATACTTTTTAACACTGTTTAAAAAAAATTCGCCTAGATTATAAGATGTGCCCGATTGCCTAGATTTTAGCCCCGCCTATTGTCCATGCCTCAAACCCTCCTAAACCCGCTTTGAGCAGCCTAAAATCACTTAGTTTCATCTTTATCTACTGAGTTAGTCATCGATGGCTTAATCAAGCAACTCGAATTGGATTCAAAACTTGATGAATCAAATAAAACATATAGCGTTATGATAAATTTTGAGTATGAGACCAATTTTGAAAGAATATTTAAAAATAATGAAAATATAAAATTTGAAGTTTACAAGCTACTCGTATTTTTGAGTATTTTTAATGTTCGTAATTGTGATTAATATTATAGAGAAACTTATCATTTTAGTCCAATAAAGATCCACTTTTTGATTTTTGGTACCACAAAGTCACAGATTTTAAATTTCATAAACGAAAGATTCAATCCAATTCAATTTCATCCAATATCTGAGGGAAAATTAAAAAAATGACCTGAAATTAAGCAAGTGAGACGCGTGTGACAATTAAATTGGGGCTTTTCGGCAACCTAATCCACGCGGCACACTCTAATGGTCTAAAAATAATAATAAATAAATTTCATATGGACTGTCACGTCAAATATTACATGATTAAAAAACAACAAAAATAAATAAATTACAGGCCGAAAAAAATTCGCCTCTTTCTTTTGTCAGTCGCTTTAAAACCATCTCCTCAGTCCACTTAACGCGACTTCAACAAGGAGTCGAATATGGAAAGAGAAAGCTTTGAGTGATTTTAATTTGAGTGATTGTTTACTTTGAATTCGAGAATTAGGGGTTTTAGGACCTGTTCTTTTGGACTGAAACCGGCTGAACTGAACTGAACTGAACTGAAGCGATCTGAACTGAACTGAACTGAACTGAAGCGATCTGAACTGAACTGAACTGAACTGAAGCGATCTGAACTGAACTGAACTGGTTTTTTAATAAAAATAATAATATTATTTATAAATTATTAAATGTTATTTTAAAAATATTAATAATATTGTGACATTAACTATAATGTATATTTACAATTATTGATTAAAATTATTTTTTGTTTATTTTATTTTAATTTATTTTGAAACGAACTGAACTGAACTGAACTGAAGCGATCTGAACTGAAGTGAACTGGAGTGAAATTAAGTCCAAAATAACACGTCCTTAATGTGATGACAAGTATTTGAGGGTAATTGAGTACTAAAAATAATTTGGTGGGAATGAAGTGAGAGAACCCGTATATATCCCGTTTTCCACTCCGGTAATTTAATTTCTTTTTTGTTTTTCTTTAATCATGTAATAATTGATGTGGCAGTCCATGTGAATTTTTTGTATTGTTTTTTTAACAACTCTAGCCAATCAAAGTGTGCCGCATGGATTAGGTCGCCGGAAAGCCCCAATTTAATTGTCATGTGCGTCTCACCTGGTCAATTTCAGGTAATTTTTTGATTTTTTCGGCGGAAATTGGATGAAGTTGAATCGATTAGAAGCTTTCGTGCATGAAATTGAAAATCAGTGATTTTTAGTACCAAAAAGAAAAAAGTCTATTTGTATAAGACTAAAATAATAATGTTCTCTAATATTATATTTAGATTATTTAGTAATTGTTTTGTTCAAAATATTGTATGATTATACATACAAAAGTATTTTTAAAATATAATTAATTAAATTTAAAAATGTAAAACAATTGATTTCTGCTTAATCTCTAATTAACACCCCTAAGCGCTAGGCCCCTAGTCACCGGAACCTTGCCTTTTAAACATTTAAAAGTACCTTATAATAAATTTTAATTGATTTAAAATGACTTTAAACATTTCAAACTAGTTTAAAATAATTTTTAATTGATTTGAAATAACTTTTATTAAATATTTTGAAGTGTTTTAAAAATATTTTTTAATTAATTTGTATTATATTTTGAATTGTGATTTGTTCTCTAAGAAATGCACCAAAATAAATGATAATATGTGCTAATTAAGTTGAGAAAACATGATTTTAATTGATAAATAACTTTTTCAGCCGAAAATGTCAAATTGACTTTTGTGTACATTTTTTGATACTAAAATATTCATTTGATTACAAAGATAAATACAATTTGTTTTCAAAATATTATAAATAATTATACTGTCTAAAATATCTATAACATAAATCAAATGTATTTTTAGGAATTTTTTTTGTGTGTTGACTCGAGTAGAAGAGACTAATGGTACTGTTTAAGTCAAAAAAAAGTTTTGCGTACAAAAACATGTATGAAAATAAAATTGTTGTGTTTTCTCACAACATCCATACGAAGAATCTCTTCAATATATATAAAGTCACAAAACTAATAATAGTTTTGTTTAAAAAACACAACCTATTTGAAGAATCTCTTCATCATTATACAATGCTAGTAATCATTAATCCTTAATTATTAAAATGATTGCATGTCTCTAAATATGGTTAATAATTTTAATAATTAAGGATTAATGATTACTAGCATTGTATAATGATGAAGAGATTCTTTAAATAGGTTGTGTTTTTTGTACACAAAACTGTTATTAGTTTTGTGACTTTTATATATATTGAAGAGATTCTTCGTATGGATGTTGTGAGAAAACACAACAATTTTATTTTCATGCCGCAAAACTTTTAGTTTTTGACTTGCACTATACCGTGTTTTGTATTGTAGTTCAGCTAAGGCCTAAGAGAGAGATGCAATCGTTTTAATAAGGATTAATGATTACTAGCATTGTATAATGTTGAAGAGATTCTTCAAATAGGTTGTGTTTTTGTAAACAAACCTATTATTAATTTTGTGACTTTATATATATTGAAGAGAATCTTCGTAAGAATGTTGTGAGAAAACACAACAATTTTATTTTCATACATGTTTTTGTAGGCAAAACTTTTTTTGACTTGAACAGTACCATTAGTTTCTTCTACTCGAGTCAACACACAAAAACAATTCCTAAAAATACATTTGATTTATGTTATAGATATTTTAGAGAGTATAATTATAATATTTTGAAAACAAATTGTATTTATCTTTGTAATCAAATGAATATTTTAGTATCAAAAAATGTACACAAAAGTCAATTTGACATTTTCGGCTGAAAAAGTTATTTATCAATTATAATCATGTTTTCTCAACTTAATTTGCACATATCATCATTTAATTTGGTGCATTTCTTAGAGAACAAATCACAATTCAAAAGATAATACAAATTAATTAAAAAATATTTTTAAAACACTTCAAAATATTTAATAAAAGTTATATCAAATCAATTAAAAATTATTTTAAACTAGTTTGAAATGTTTAAAGTCATTTTAAATCACTTAAAATTTATTATAAGATACTTTAAAATGTTTAAAAGGCAAGGTTCCGGTGACTAGGGGCCTATAGGGGTGTTAATTAGAGATTAGGCAGAAATCAATTGTTTTACATTTTTAAATTTAATTAATTATATTTTAAAAATACTTTTGTATGTATAATCATACAATATTTTGAACAACAATTACTAAATAATCTAAATATAATATTAGAGAACATTATCATTTTAGTCCTATACAAATAGACTTTTTTCTTTTTGGTACTAAAAAATCACTGATTTTTAATTTCATACACGAAAGCTTCTAATCGATTCAACTTCATCCAATTTCCGCCAAAAAAATCAAAAAATTACCTGAAATTGAGCAAGTGAGATGCACGTAACAATTAAATTGGGGCTTCCCGACGACCTAATCCATGCGGCACACTTTGATTGGCTGGAGTTGTTAAAAAAACAATACGAAAAATTCACATGGACTGCCACATCAATTATTACATGATTAAAGAAAAAAAAATTAAATTATCGAGGTGGAAAAACGGGATATTTACGGGCTCTCTCACATTAATTTAAAAAAAATACAAACAAATGACGGAGTTAAAGAACGGGCTCAACCCTCATTCTTCCCAAAATTCTCTCACCAAATTGTTTTCACCAATTTTCGCAGCGAAGAACCCTAATTCTGAATCGCAGTTAATCTACGTCATTTAAACGACCGAGACGAGGATCAAAACTTAGTTCATGCCTAAACACGTCGAACGACATGTTTTGAATCGGGAAGTCCTACTGGAGAACATTTAATTGTGTCTTCTTTTTAAACATGACTAGCTTAGTCTCAACTATTTATTCATATTTTATTTCATTTTTCCAATTTAATATGTCATTTTAAAAATAAAATAATAATTTTATTTTTTCAAACCCAAGACATTGCAATTAATCTATACCAAAAAAACTTTAACATATAATATTATCCCTACTATTTTTTTATTTACTTTTTAAAATTTTATTCACAATTATTTTATTTTTTAACATTAAAATTACATTTTTACCCCTTACTTTTTGGTTAAAAAGTTAAAAAGTAGTCCTAACATTTTTTTAATATATACATCATATCAACCAGTGCATTAATTAAATATTTGAAAAGGAGGCAGTAATTTATTTAAGGTCGTTCTAAAATTTTGCCATTTAATTTAGCCCACCCTACAAATATTAATTATATTTCTCATGATTCATTGCAATTTTTCATTAAAATTAATTTATATAGTGATTATTAGATGCATCATTCGATCTCATTGTGCATATAACGGTATGATATAAATTGCAGTATTTTTTGGGTCAGTAGTTTTTTTGGATGAATCTTTTAGTAGCGGTTTCGAGCTCGAGTATGTGAATAATAAGTCTGTAAATAAATTGTTTAGTAAGTTTGCGAAATTTGTCCTCCCTAAATTCTTTATTTTAAGTGTCATTTTTACTTTAATTAATAAAGTTTAGGGGACTAGTCAAGGGTTGATTTTCCATCTTGCAAATGGAAGTTTAGGGGACTCAAATTGTAATGCCGGAAAAAATGTGAGTG
Organism: Euphrasia confusa; assembly: GCA_954870475.1. Taxonomy (NCBI): domain Eukaryota; kingdom Viridiplantae; phylum Streptophyta; class Magnoliopsida; order Lamiales; family Orobanchaceae; genus Euphrasia; species Euphrasia confusa. Next base: position 36,486,802 of record OX940956.1, on the reverse strand, counting down.
CGTAAAGAAATTGAATATGTTACCCATATACAAGTATCTTGAGACGTGCTCTCGACAACGTACAATCATTAGTGACAGAATATTATACCCATTAGGGTCGGACTTAATTTGGCCCGCAATGGGGGCATTACAAATGGTATGATAAAAGTTTAAAAAATTGAAGTTTCAATTTATTTTATTAATTAATAAACTAAAATGCAGTACATTATTATGATGAGATAAAAATAGCAACTTCAATATTATTAGTAGGTAGTTAATTTTGGGTCCAAAAGAATGGTACTAAAAGTAAGCATGACCGCTCATTGAAAACCACAAATCTGGTTTGCGCATGTATAAAAGGATGTGCAATGTGTATAAATGAATCATTGTACTTCTTTTACGTATTACAAATCACCTCATAATTAGCAAGCATTAATAAGTGTGTATATATAATATAGTAGTGATCAGTGTATACACATCACTCTTATTATATATACATCATAATTAAAAAATAATAAAATCTTTTTAATTAATATATTAATTATATATAATGGGTGCAGCTAGGTGTGTTGCAGTTGCGTCTATAGCCATATTCCTGGTGATGAGTTCCGTTGTCCATGCCCAACTGAACGTGATCGACGGGTGTTGGAGAACGAACCCCGACTGGCAAAACAATCGGCAACAATTGGCCCATTGCTCGGTTGGATACGTGGGGAAAATGACCAACAACATCGGGGAGGACGTGCAGAATTACGTGGTCACGGACCCCAGTGACGACCCGGAAAACCCAAAGGAAGGGACGTTGAGATTCGCAATGACCAACCTTGAGGGGAAAGTTTGGGTCACGTTCGCCTCTGACATGAACATCACGCTTGTCAAAACCTTCGTCGTTAGTAGTTTAACCACCATCGATGGAAGAGGTGTTAATGTTCACATTTCAGAGGGTGCTGGCCTTTTTCTCTCACATGTAAGTACGAGACGACGACGAGGACTTATTTACATTTATTTTATTCAATTAATATTTATGATTTGATTCATTCCATTCATCCGTATATATTATATCTACTTAATAATATATTATTATTAGGTTTCCGACGTGATCATCCACGGCCTCCACATCCACAACATCAAGAAACAAGGGCCCGGCTCGATCATGGGCCCGGGAAAGAAGATGTTAAAGTTCGGCCCGATGGACGGGGACGCCATCCGGATAGTCACCTCAACCAAGGTGTGGATTGATCACAACACCTTGTCCCAAAGCTTCGACGGCCTCGTCGATGTCACAAGGGGGTCCAACCAGGTCACCATATCCAATAACCGTTTCTCATTTCAAGATAAGGTCATGCTCTTGGGACACGATGATGGCTTCAAAAGGGATGCCGACATGAAAGTCACTGTCGCCTTTAACCACTTCGGCCCCGACTGCAACCAGAGAATGCCAAGGTAACTAGCTAGCTCCTAATTATTATTATTATTAATTTATTTTTATAATATTTGTAATTAATCAAATATATATATAATATTATCCATGTACGTAATATATTTTTATTTAATATTCGTTAATGTATAGGATTCGACACGGATACGCCCATGTTGTTAACAACTACTACGAAGGATGGGGAATATATGCCCTAGGAGGGAGCATGAACCCTAGCATCAAGAGCCAAGCAAACCTTTTCATCGCACCCGAAGGCAAGAAACAGGTACTATATTTTTATTTCATGCTTAATTATATAATTAATTACATTTTTACCCCCCCTAAACATGCATGTGCACATATAATTAATTACTTGCATGCATATTATATTTATGCTTGTTCACTCGCAGATCACATGGGATGCCGTAGGCACTAATTTCAGATCCATCGATGATGTCTTCGAAAATGGAGCCTCCTTTAAAACAACCGCCGCTACAGATCTCAACATGAAACCCAACTATGCCCCGGACCAATTGTTTGAGGTGGCGCCTGGGACAGATGTTAAGACCTTGACCAGTTCTGCTGGTGCTTTGACGTGTCCGCTCACATCAACATGCTAAACTGTAATTATATATAAGATCAAACTAAAATATGTTATGAGGTGAACCCGTCTTTTGTATTGTAGTTCAGCTAAGAGAGACATGCAATCATTTTAATAATTAAGGATTAATTAATGATTACTAGCATTGTATAATGATGAAGAAATTCTTCAAATAGGTTGTGTTTTTTGTACACAAAACTATTATTAGTTTTGTGACTTTTATAAATATTGAAGAGATTCTTCGTATGGATGTTGTGAAAAAAAAAACAACAATTTTATTTTCATATCGCAAAACTTTTAGTTTTTGACTTGCACTATACCGTGTTTTGTATTGTAGTTCACCTAAGGCCTAAGAGAGACATGGAATCATTTTAATAATTAAGGATTAATGATTACTAGCATTGTATAATGATGAAGAGATTCTTCAAATTAAATAGGTTGTGTTTTTTGTACACAAAACTGTTATTAGTTTTGTGACTTTTATATATATTGAAGAGATTCTTCGTATGGATATTGTTGTGAGAAAACACAACAATTTTATTTTCATGCCGCAAAACTTTTAGTTTTTGACTTGCACTATACCGTGTTTTGTATTGTAGTTCAGCTAAGTCCTAAGAGAGACATGCAATCGTTTTAATAAAAATTAATGATTACTAGCATTGTATAATGTTGAAGAGATTCTTCAAATAGGTTGTGTTTTTGTAAACAAACTTATTATTAGTTTTGTGACTTTATATATATTGAAGAGATTTTTTGTAAGAATGTTGTGAGAAAACACAACAATTTTATTTTCATACATGTTTTTGTACGCAAAACTTTTTTTTGACTTGAACAGTACCATTAGTTTCTTCTACTCCAGTCAACACACAAAAAAAATTCCTAAAAATAAATTTGATTTATGTTATAGATATTTTATAGAGTATAATTATTTATAATATTTTTAAAATAAATTGTATTTATATTTGTAGTCAAATGAATATTTTAGTATCAAAAAATGTACACAAAAGTCAATTTGACATTTTCGGCTGAAAAAGTTATTTATCAATTAAAATTATGTTTTCTCAACTTAATTTGCACATATCATCATTTAATTTGGTGCATTTCTTAGAGAACAAATCACAATTCAAAAGATAATACAAATTAATTAAAAAATATTTTTAAAACACTTCAAAATATTTAATTAAAGTTATTTCAAATCAATTAAAAATTATTTTAAACTAGTTTGAAATGTTTAAAGTCATTTTAAATCACTTAAAATTTATTATAAGATACTTTAAAATGTTTAAAAGGCAAGGTTCCGGTGACTAGGGGCTTAGCGCTTAGGGGTGTTAATTAGAGATTAGACAGAAATCAATTGTTTTAGATTTTTAAATTTAATTAATTATATTTTAAAAATACTTTTGTATGTAATCATACAATATTTTGAACAAAACAATTACTAAATAATCTAAATATAATATTAGAGAACATTATTATTTTAGTCCTATACAAATAGACTTTTTTCTTTTTGGTACTAAAAAATCACTGATTTTCAATTTCATGCACGAAAGCTTCTAATCGATTAAACTTCATCCAATTTCCGCCGAAAAAATCAAAAAATTACCTGAAATTGACCAAGTGAGACGCACGTGACAATTAAATTGGGGCTTTCCGGCGACCTAATCCATGCGGCACACTTTGATTGGCTAGAGTTGTTAAAAAATACAATACAAAAAATTCACATGGACTGCCACATCAATTATTACATGATTAAAGAAAAACAAAAAAGAAATTAAATTACCGGAGTGGAAAAACGGGATATATACGGGTTCTCTCACTTCATTCCCACCAAATTATTTTTAGAACTCAATTACCCTCAAATACTTGTCATCACATTAAAACCCCTAATTCTCGAATTCAAAGTAAACAATCACTCAAATTAAAATCACTCAAAGCTTTCTCTTTCCATATTCGACTCCTTGTTGAAGTCGCGTTAAGTGGACTGAGGAGATGGTTTTAAAGCGACTGACAATAGAAAGAGGCGAATTTTTTTCGGCCTGTAATTTATTTATTTTTTTTGTTTTTTAATCATGTAATATTTGACGTGGCAGTCCATATGAAATTTATTTATTATTATTTTTAGACCATTAGAGTGTGCCGCGTGGATTAGGTTGCCGAAAAGCCCCAATTTAATTGTCACATGCGTCTCACTTGCTAAATTTCAGGTCATTTTTTTAATTTTCCCTCAGATATTGGATGAAATTGAATTGGATTGAATCTTTCGTTTATGAAATTTAAAATCTGTGACTTTGTGGTACCAAAAATCAAAAAGTCGATCTTTATTGGACTAAAATGATAAGTTTCTCTATAATATTAATCACAATTACTGTTGGAATTTGATATCCCGAGCTATTAAATTTTGCGGAAAAACAATAACCCGATCAAAAACCATTCGCCGGAGATCACATGAACGCCGACTCATCCGCCGGAGTCCGGCCTTTGGAGACCACGCGCCCGAAGACACGCGGCCCGCCCCCAGCCGAACCCCCGCGAGCCGGGGTTCGCGCGATCGAAGGATCGCGTCTCACGCGATCGGGTGGGGCTGCATCGGCAGCCCCCGCGGCGAGTCCGGCGACTCGCCGCCGCCTGGAGGTCCCCACCGTCGAGGTGGGGTGGGGTGCGGCACCAGCCCGCGCCCCGACGGTCGATCACCGTGATCGACCGCGCGCCCTCGGCCCAGCCGAGGATCGCATCCTCCGCGCCCGCCGAACCCTAGGCGGGTCGATCCACGCGGTCCGGTGGCTTCGCCACCACCGCGTGATCGTCCGTCTACTCCGGGTCCGAACTTCGGATCTTGCGTTCTACGGTATTTTCAATAAACAAAATCGAATAATATCAAGTTAGTTTAGATATCATACCTACGATTCGTTGTTCGGAGAAACGAAATCAAGATGACCTTTGAATCTTCCCACGTATTCCTTGCACTCCGTTCGAACGTCGGGTGGGCGACGATCTATCGAACTCCTATGGATCTCCTTCAACTCTCTAGAATATCAAGTATGATAATCTTGTCTTATTATTTTTGAAGGCCATGTAGTGCTTTTATAGGCTACGTAGGGGATCTAAAGGAGGTGGAATATTGGGCTTCCAATATTGAAGATTAAATTGAGCCCAATGCTCAAGTCCATTAATCCTTATCAATATTAATTAATTTATTTTCCACTATATAAATCAATTGCACTCCCAATATTAAACCATATTATATCCAAATAATATTTCTCCGGTAGTATTATTTATTCCGTGTATTTAAGATATAAATATCCATGAATAAAATTTATTTATTGCTTAATAAATTTATTCATCTCTTTTATCCGAGACTAGTACCACTCAACCTTATTTATTATGCGGAACAAATCCACTCGCGAGGTTTACATAATAAATCCTTATGAGCTCATCTCGGGGATATTATCAACCCTTCCGGGATACACTGTCCCGTCAAGAATTCACGGCATGCCATATATAAAATATAGTGACCCAACTTAACCGGTAATTGACCCAATAATTAAACCGGTCAATTCCTTTGGAAAATCAAAGTCACTTATATTAAACATACACACCCGCAATTGTATCGGGGATTAAGAATAAAATACACTGAGTCTCAAATCAATTATCGCCGAGCAAACCTAATTGATGAGTCTCAATCGATCCGCTCAATACACCAAGTGTACAAGTGTGATAAAATAATTAAGATAAATTATTTTCTCTCTCACACAACGACTATACCGATGGATTGGTCCGTGTCCATCTAGGTCGTGATCAACTGTTTGATTAAATACGAGTAACCGATAGTATGATCTTCTGTGCGCCCATGCTTGCACCATACTAACTACAACGTATAAAATCCAGGACTATAATTTGCATATATTTAATTAACAATAATTAAAAGCAAATGAATGTTCGTTATTAATAGGTAAATGAAAGTGTACAAGGAGTTCAGAATACTCAAATCTAGACATTAAGTATACTACTCCAGCAATCTCCCACTTATACTAAGGTCTAGTCTTATCTTCCAAACTTCTGACTCCCAAACCCTCCAAGTGCTTGTAATATACTTCCTTAGGAAGTATCTTGGTGAAAGGGTCCGCTAGGTTGTCCTCTGAAGCTATCTTGGTGACTATCGCATCGCCCCTCTTGACGATGTCTCGAATCAGGTGGTACTTGCGCTCTATGTGTTTCGTAGCACTATGGGACCGTGGTTCCTTACTGTTTGCCACTGCACCGATATTGTCACAATAAATTGTCATAGCTTTGGGCAAACTCGGAATCACATCTAAGTCCTGGAGGAAATTAAGGAACCATACTGACTCTTTCGCTGCCTCTGAGGCTGCAACATATTCAGCTTCCATGGTAGAGTCTGAAATGCACTTTTGCTTAACACTCCTCCATGATACGGCTCCACCTCCCAAAGTGTACACATAGCCTGATGTCGACTTTCGCCGGTCCTTATCAGCTTGGAAATCCGAATCCGTATAACCCAAAAGAATCAGATTGTCTGCCCCGTAACTCAGAACATAATCCCTAGTATTTCGCAAATACTTGAAAATGCTCTTTACGGCAGTCCAATGAGCCTTTCCAGGGTTACTCTGATATCTCGCTACTACGCCAACTGCATAGCAGATATCAGGCCTCGTGCATAACATTGCATACATCAAGCTTCCCACGGCCGAAGCGTAGGGAACTGCTTTCATTTCATCTTTCTCCTTTTGTGTCTGAGGACACATCTCCTTAGAAAGATAAGTTCCTTTGCTGAAGGGTAGTTCACCCTTCTTGGAATCTTGCATGTTAAAACGAGCCAGAATCGTGTCTATGTAAGATTGCTGGGATAGGTACAATGTTCTATTCCGGCGATCCCTTATAACCTTGATCCCTAGAACATGCCCGACTTCTCCCAAATCTTTCATATCGAATTGTCTAGACAACCATCCCTTTATGTCTGATAACATTTTCACACTGTTGCCAATGAGAAGAATGTCGTCTACATAAAGCACGAGAAACACCACCTTCTTCCCATCACGTTTCCAATACACACACGATTCGTCCATGCTTTGACTGAATCCAAAAGATTGGACTACTTCGTCAAAGCGCAGGTTCCACGATCTCGAGGCTTGTTTCAATCCATAAATGGATCGATTAAGCTTGCACACTAGATGATCTCGCCCCTTAGAAATGAATCCTTCTGGTTGTTTCATATAAATCGTCTCGTCAAGACTTCCATTTAGGAAAGCTGTCTTGACATCCATTTGCCACACTTCATAATCCATATGAGCTGCTATGGATAAGAGAATCCGGATCGACTTTATCTTGGCTACCGGCGAGAAGGTCTCCTCATAATCGATTCCCTCTTTCTGAGTATATCCTTTCGCAACAAGCCGAGCTTTAAAGGTTTCAACCTTTCCGTCAGATCCTCTCTTTCTCTTGTAGACCCATTTACACCCAATTGGCTTTACGCCGCTTGGTGGTTCTACAAGATCCCAGACTTTATTAGAATCCATAGATTCAATTTCGGATTTCATTGCTCTCTTCCAAGAAGGCGCATCTATATCTTGTACCGCCTCATCATAGGTCCAGGGATCGATTTCATGAACTCCAGGTCCAGAGTCCGAAGACTCACCCAGTCCAATCCATCGGTCTGGTTGCTTAACAACCCTCCCACTACGACAGCGTTCCGGTGTATTAACAGTGACAGTAGGTGCAGGTTCTAGTGGTGTATTACTACTCGGTTCGGCTGTATCTAGGTCTTCCTTGTTTCCTCTCAACTCATCAAGTATAATGTCACTCTTGGGCTTGTGGTCCATGACATAGTCTTCCTCTAAGAACCGAGCGTTAGTACTTATAACGATCTTCTGGTCCGTAGGACTATAGAACATGCCACCCTTAGTTCCTCTAGGATATCCTATAAACAACCGCACTTCAGTACGAGGTTCTAATTTATCGGCACCTACCTTCAACACATGTGCAGGGCACCCCCAGATCCGAACGTGTCTCAAGCTAGGCTTGCGCCCGCTCCATCGTTCCATGGGTGTTGAAGGAACCGTTTTAGATGGAACCAAGTTTAGAATGTGCGCTGCTGTTTCTAAGGCATATCCCCAGAACATGATAGGTAAGTCCGAGTAACTCATCATTGATCGCACCATTTCCATAAGAGTCCTATTCCTTCTTTCTGATACACCATTTTGCTGGGGGTATATGGTGATGTCATTTGGGAATCAATCCCATTCTCTGCCAAGTATGCCTTGAATTCTCCAGACAGGTACTCGCCTCCGCGATCAGATCGCAGGCATTTAATGGATTTACCTTGAAGGTTCTCCACAAGAGCCTTGAATTCCTTGAACTTGTCAAAGGATTCGCTCTTGCGGCGCATCAGGTACACAAATCCATACCTTGAGTAATCATCAGTAAAAGTGATGAAGTACTCGTACCCTCCCCTTGCCTGAGTAGACATAGGTCCGCATACATCAGAGTGAATCAAATCCAATACTTGTTCAGCTCTACGTCCTTTACAAAGGACGCTTGGTCATTTTTCCCTCCAAACAGGATTCGCAGGTTGGAAGGTCCTCTCCTTCTATGCCGCTAATGAGACCATCAGCTTTCAACCTTTGAATTCTATTCGAATTAATATGACCTAGCCTTAGATGCCACAAGTATAATTGATTCATTTTAGAAGGTTCCTTTCTCTTATTGGTGTTCGTAGATGTGTTATTACTCTCGGTTAGTTGCATCGTGTTAGACTCAGGATTTAGAACATACAAATCGTCTACCAATGTACCAGAACAGACAATCTCACTATTTCTTCTTATGACCACAGAGTGATCAAAAGAAACAGAATATCCATTCATAATAAGTTTAGAAACCGAAATTAAATTCTTTCTAAAGTTGGGCACATAAAGACAATTATGTAAAACTAAAACCCTATCACTACTAAAGCGTAAGTGAACGTCTCCCACTGCAACAGCCGCCACCCTTGCAGCATTGCCCATGTAGACCACGATCTCTCCCTCTCTAAGTCTCCGGGTTTCCTGGAACCCCTGCAATGAATTGCAGACATGATCAGTGGCCCCCGTATCTACACACCAGGTGCTGGTAGATAACACCACTGATAATGTTTCAGTGACTAAGGAAAATTTCGTACCTTTGATGAGAGGACAATCAGACCTCCAGTGCCCAGACTGCTTGCATCGATAGCACTTGCCTCGCGGCTTGCTCTTCCCACTCTGTGGTTTGGAACCACTGGGCTTCTTTGCTTGCACTTCCATCTTAGCCACAAGAGCTTGTGACTTTCTGACCATACTTATAAGTTCAGCTCTTTTCAAATTGTTTTTAAGCGATTCTCTAAGAGGACTGAATTTATAGAGTATGTCAATCACTTCTTGTCCGGCTTCCACACTATGTCTTAACATCATTCTGAGGTCATTCGAAATGTCCTCATGAGTTGGGTTATTAGTGGATTCAGAAGGCTCAACAGTCTGGACAGTGTCCAGATTTCTTTTCCAATCAGTACTATATGGAACCAGTGAGTTTTCATCTTTAAGTATATCACAAAGTGGGGTCACAGTCATTCTTAACCTATAAGCACATAAAACAAACAAACAATTTAATATCCGATATTATCTCCCTTAAATAATATCATTAAATCACTAATCACATCTAAAATCCCATCAGGTAAGGCAAGCCACGATAGTGTGGACGTTTACCCACCCAAATGATTTAGCAATTAGATTTCCTTCAGTCGTACATCATCAATAGCGTTACCTCGATGGGAGGAATACTATGAAGCGTACCTAAGTGTTAACCATCGCTCAGTACTAAGAAGTTTGTTTGAGACTCGCATATCACCGCAAGCCACGATAGTGTGGACGTTTACGTTGACACACGGATCCTTCACTCCCTTCTATAACTTTCTAGATCAATCGATCTAAAGTCCCATTCAATATAGCAAGCCACGATAGTGTGGACGTTTACCATACCAAAAGACTTATACAATTGAAATCCAATTACTTGATCCATTTGATCTTGTAAATCAAGACGCGGAGAATCATAAGTGAAACTCGAAGTTTCTAACCAGTGATTCACCATGCGAACAACCCTATCTCTCATAAATGAGGGAGCCGAGCAGACAATCGATCCATCTATCAAAGAATGGTACGAAGGTCTCTAATTTGTGTCCTCTACATGACCAAGTGGCTATGGCTCCATTCCACTCCCCGGGGTGAGAATGAGTCGACTTGAAATCAGCTTTGGAAAGACAAATTAGGCATTGTTTGATAAACTTAATCAATGTTTCTCGTAAGAGGAATTACAAGAACTCTCCTCCAATGACTTATCTATACAAACTCCAAAAATTTATAAAAGTCACCAAGAGAGCAGCAATGGAGACCATGGGTATGTTTCCATACCCTCTCCCACTTAGCTTTTTACAATAAAGGGATACGCTATCTAGTGCATAAAATAAACACATATAGCATGCATACATGTAATAAAGCACATAATATTATCACATAGTCAAAATAATTACTAGAATATTATTTTCCGACTATTATGGCTTTACTCCATCCCCGTACGCATCTTCTAGTCTTTAGTCTTCGTTTCTTGAATGCTCCATGTGACGAGAATATTAATCTCCAATATTTAAATCTATTTATTTTCAATTAATCCAAAAGTTACTTAATTCAAAATTAAGTCAATTGAATATATCAAAAATAAAATTAAATATTATTAATATATTTTTTTTTTATTTCTTTTATTTTCCCTTTCCACTTCATCAAATCTCTAGAATAATCTATCCAAGATATTCTTGGAATATTCTAGATGATATCCATGATGAAATAAGGAAATAAAAATGATTTAGGACTCCTCTACTTTCCAAGATTAATTAATTTCCATTACTATGAAAATTCCCATAAAATAGGAATAATCAATTAGGAAATAAATCAATCCTAAATTAACTTTTATTCCTTTCCAATTCTATTAAATCTCTAGGATCCTATTCCAAGTAGAACTCGGAATACTCTAGAAGACTTCCATAATAGAATAAGGAAATAAAATTAATTCCAATTAATTCCTTTCCTAATCCATGAGAATTTCCAAAAAAAAAGAAAAACTCAAATAGGAAAACTTGAATTAATTAGGAAAGCGAATCACCGGACCGGGATAGCACGGGGTGAGGATCCCCGCGCCACCCATCGACCGCCGCCTAGGAGGTGGCCGGCCACCGTCGCCGGCGGCCCCTCCAAGGGTCGATCGATCGATCCTCATGGATCGACCATGGGGATGGTCGATCCTCGTCCCTTCACCCTCACGATCATCTCCTTCGTCACACGTCTTCTCCGGCGGTCGTTTCGGCATCGATCCAACGCAAAATAAATTACAAAATTGATTTTACACTATCCGGTATCGATTCTATACATGAAATCGACCCTATACAATTTCCGGAAAAACGAAGAACGTAATAATAAATCCTAAATTCGGTCAACCCCCGAATTTTTACTATTACAAGCATTCACCACCAAAAACGAATCTCGACATGTCCGAGAGTTTAATCAAACCAACAATCATGACAAAATAAATTAAACGAATAATAAATTAAGCCATAATAGTCGGAAACCCTGCAAGGTAGAACAATTTTATCGAAAATACCGCGAACGTAAACCACGCTCTGATACCAATTGTTGGAATTTGATATCCCGGGCTATTAAATTTTGCGGAAAAACAATAACCCGATCAAAAACCATTCGCCGGAGATCACATGAACGCCGACTCATCCGCCGGAGTCCGGCCTTTGGAGACCACGCGCCCGAAGACACGCGGCCCGCCCCCAGCCGAACCCCCGCGAGCCGGGGTTCGCGCGATCGAAGGATCGCGTCTCACGCGATCGGGTGGGGCTGCATCGGCAGCCCCCGCGGCGAGTCCGGCGACTCGCCGCCGCCTGGAGGTCCCCACCGTCGAGGTGGGGTGGGGTGCGGCACCAGCCCGCGCCCCGACGGTCGATCACCGTGATCGACCGCGCGCCCTCAGCCCAGCCGAGGGTCGCATCCTCCGCGCCCGCCGAACCCTAGGCGGGTCGATCCACGCGGTCCGGTGGCTTCGCCACCACCGCGTGATCGTCCGTCTACTCCGGGTCCGAACTTCGGATCTTGCGTTCTACGGTATTTTCAATAAACAAAATCGAATAATATCAAGTTAGTTTAGATATCATACCTACGATTCGTTGTTTGGAGAAACGAAATCAAGATGACCTTTGAATCTTCCCACGTATTCCTTGCACTCCGTTCGAACGTCGGGTGGGCGACGATCTATCGAACTCCTATGGATCTCCTTCAACTCTCTAGAATATCAAGTATGATAATCTTGTCTTATTATTTTTGAAGGCCATGTAGTGCTTTTATAGGCTACGTAGGGGATCTAAAGGAGGTGGAATATTGGGCTTCCAATATTGAAGATTAAATTGAGCCCAATGCTCAAGTCCATTAATCCTTATCAATATTAATTAATTTATTTTCCACTATATAAATCAATTGCACTCCCAATATTAAACCATATTATATCCAAATAATATTTCTCCGGTAGTATTATTTATTCCGTGTATTTAAGATATAAATATCCATGAATAAAATTTATTTATTGCTTAATAAATTTATTCATCTCTTTTATCCGAGACTAGTACCACTCAACCTTATTTATTATGCGGAACAAATCCACTCGCGAGGTTTACATAATAAATCCTTATGAGCTCATCTCGGGGATATTATCAACCCTTCCGGGATACACTGTCCCGTCAAGAATTCACGGCATGCCATATATAAAATATAGTGACCCAACTTAACCGGTAATTGACCCAATAATTAAACCGGTCAATTCCTTTGGAAAATCAAAGTCACTTATATTAAACATACACACCCGCAATTGTATCGGGGATTAAGAATAAAATACACTGAGTCTCAAATCAATTATCGCCGAGCAAACCTAATTGATGAGTCTCAATCGATCCGCTCAATACACCAAGTGTACAAGTGTGATAAAATAATTAAGATAAATTATTTTCTCTCTCACACAACGACTATACCGATGGATTGGTCCGTGTCCATCTAGGTCGTGATCAACTGTTTGATTAAATACGAGTAACCGATAGTATGATCTTCTGTGCGCCCATGCTTGCACCATACTAACTACAACGTATAAAATCCAGGACTATAATTTGCATATATTTAATTAACAATAATTAAAAGCAAATGAATGTTCGTTATTAATAGGTAAATGAAAGTGTACAAGGAGTTCAGAATACTCAAATCTAGACATTAAGTATACTACTCCAGCAATCTCCCACTTATACTAAGGTCTAGTCTTATCTTCCAAACTTCTGACTCCCAAACCCTCCAAGTGCTTGTAATATACTTCCTTAGGAAGTATCTTGGTGAAAGGGTCCGCTAGGTTGTCCTCTGAAGCTATCTTGGTGACTATCGCATCGCCCCTCTTGACGATGTCTCGAATCAGGTGGTACTTGCGCTCTATGTGTTTCGTAGCACTATGGGACCGTGGTTCCTTACTGTTTGCCACTGCACCGATATTGTCACAATAAATTGTCATAGCTTTGGGCAAACTCGGAATCACATCTAAGTCCTGGAGGAAATTAAGGAACCATACTGACTCTTTCGCTGCCTCTGAGGCTGCAACATATTCAGCTTCCATGGTAGAGTCTGAAATGCACTTTTGCTTAACACTCCTCCATGATACGGCTCCACCTCCCAAAGTGTACACATAGCCTGATGTCGACTTTCGCCGGTCCTTATCAGCTTGGAAATCCGAATCCGTATAACCCAAAAGAATCAGATTGTCTGCCCCGTAACTCAGAACATAATCCCTAGTATTTCGCAAATACTTGAAAATGCTCTTTACGGCAGTCCAATGAGCCTTTCCAGGGTTACTCTGATATCTCGCTACTACGCCAACTGCATAGCAGATATCAGGCCTCGTGCATAACATTGCATACATCAAGCTTCCCACGGCCGAAGCGTAGGGAACTGCTTTCATTTCATCTTTCTCCTTTTGTGTCTGAGGACACATCTCCTTAGAAAGATAAGTTCCTTTGCTGAAGGGTAGTTCACCCTTCTTGGAATCTTGCATGTTAAAACGAGCCAGAATCGTGTCTATGTAAGATTGCTGGGATAGGTACAATGTTCTATTCCGGCGATCCCTTATAACCTTGATCCCTAGAACATGCCCGACTTCTCCCAAATCTTTCATATCGAATTGTCTAGACAACCATCCCTTTATGTCTGATAACATTTTCACACTGTTGCCAATGAGAAGAATGTCGTCTACATAAAGCACGAGAAACACCACCTTCTTCCCATCACGTTTCCAATACACACACGATTCGTCCATGCTTTGACTGAATCCAAAAGATTGGACTACTTCGTCAAAGCGCAGGTTCCACGATCTCGAGGCTTGTTTCAATCCATAAATGGATCGATTAAGCTTGCACACTAGATGATCTCGCCCCTTAGAAATGAATCCTTCTGGTTGTTTCATATAAATCGTCTCGTCAAGACTTCCATTTAGGAAAGCTGTCTTGACATCCATTTGCCACACTTCATAATCTATATGAGCTGCTATGGATAAGAGAATCCGGATCGACTTTATCTTGGCTACCGGCGAGAAGGTCTCCTCATAATCGATTCCCTCTTTCTGAGTATATCCTTTCGCAACAAGCCGAGCTTTAAAGGTTTCAACCTTTCCGTCAGATCCTCTCTTTCTCTTGTAGACCCATTTACACCCAATTGGCTTTACGCCGCTTGGTGGTTCTACAAGATCCCAGACTTTATTAGAATCCATAGATTCAATTTCGGATTTCATTGCTCTCTTCCAAGAAGGCGCATCTATATCTTGTACCGCCTCATCATAGGTCCAGGGATCGATTTCATGAACTCCAGGTCCAGAGTCCGAAGACTCACCCAGTCCAATCCATCGGTCTGGTTGCTTAACAACCCTCCCACTACGACAGCGTTCCGGTGTATTAACAGTGACAGTAGGTGCAGGTTCTAGTGGTGTATTACTACTCGGTTCGGCTGTATCTAGGTCTTCCTTGTTTCCTCTCAACTCATCAAGTATAATGTCACTCTTGGGCTTGTGGTCCATGACATAGTCTTCCTCTAAGAACCGAGCGTTAGTACTTATAACGATCTTCTGGTCCGTAGGACTATAGAACATGCCACCCTTAGTTCCTCTAGGATATCCTATAAACAACCGCACTTCAGTACGAGGTTCTAATTTATCGGCACCTACCTTCAACACATGTGCAGGGCACCCCCAGATCCGAACGTGTCTCAAGCTAGGCTTGCGCCCGCTCCATCGTTCCATGGGTGTTGAAGGAACCGTTTTAGATGGAACCAAGTTTAGAATGTGCGCTGCTGTTTCTAAGGCATATCCCCAGAACATGATAGGTAAGTCCGAGTAACTCATCATTGATCGCACCATTTCCATAAGAGTCCTATTCCTTCTTTCTGATACACCATTTTGCTGGGGGTATATGGTGATGTCATTTGGGAATCAATCCCATTCTCTGCCAAGTATGCCTTGAATTCTCCAGACAGGTACTCGCCTCCGCGATCAGATCGCAGGCATTTAATGGATTTACCTTGAAGGTTCTCCACAAGAGCCTTGAATTCCTTGAACTTGTCAAAGGATTCGCTCTTGCGGCGCATCAGGTACACAAATCCATACCTTGAGTAATCATCAGTAAAAGTGATGAAGTACTCGTACCCTCCCCTTGCCTGAGTAGACATAGGTCCGCATACATCAGAGTGAATCAAATCCAATACTTGTTCAGCTCTACGTCCTTTACAAAGGACGCTTGGTCATTTTTCCCTCCAAACAGGATTCGCAGGTTGGAAGGTCCTCTCCTTCTATGCCGCTAATGAGACCATCAGCTTTCAACCTTTGAATTCTATTCGAATTAATATGACCTAGCCTTAGATGCCACAAGTATAATTGATTCATTTTAGAAGGTTCCTTTCTCTTATTGGTGTTCGTAGATGTGTTATTACTCTCGGTTAGTTGCATCGTGTTAGACTCAGGATTTAGAACATACAAATCGTCTACCAATGTACCAGAACAGACAATCTCACTATTTCTTCTTATGACCACAGAGTGATCAAAAGAAACAGAATATCCATTCATAATAAGTTTAGAAACCGAAATTAAATTCTTTCTAAAGTTGGGCACATAAAGACAATTATGTAAAACTAAAACCCTATCACTACTAAAGCGTAAGTGAACGTCTCCCACTGCAACAGCCGCCACCCTTGCAGCATTGCCCATGTAGACCACGATCTCTCCCTCTCTAAGTCTCCGGGTTTCCTGGAACCCCTGCAATGAATTGCAGACATGATCAGTGGCCCCCGTATCTACACACCAGGTGCTGGTAGATAACACCACTGATAATGTTTCAGTGACTAAGGAAAATTTCGTACCTTTGATGAGAGGACAATCAGACCTCCAGTGCCCAGACTGCTTGCATCGATAGCACTTGCCTCGCGGCTTGCTCTTCCCACTCTGTGGTTTGGAACCACTGGGCTTCTTTGCTTGCACTTCCATCTTAGCCACAAGAGCTTGTGACTTTCTGACCATACTTATAAGTTCAGCTCTTTTCAAATTGTTTTTAAGCGATTCTCTAAGAGGACTGAATTTATAGAGTATGTCAATCACTTCTTGTCCGGCTTCCACACTATGTCTTAACATCATTCTGAGGTCATTCGAAATGTCCTCATGAGTTGGGTTATTAGTGGATTCAGAAGGCTCAACAGTCTGGACAGTGTCCAGATTTCTTTTCCAATCAGTACTATATGGAACCAGTGAGTTTTCATCTTTAAGTATATCACAAAGTGGGGTCACAGTCATTCTTAACCTATAAGCACATAAAACAAACAAACAATTTAATATCCGATATTATCTCCCTTAAATAATATCATTAAATCACTAATCACATCTAAAATCCCATCAGGTAAGGCAAGCCACGATAGTGTGGACGTTTACCCACCCAAATGATTTAGCAATTAGATTTCCTTCAGTCGTACATCATCAATAGCGTTACCTCGATGGGAGGAATACTATGAAGCGTACCTAAGTGTTAACCATCGCTCAGTACTAAGAAGTTTGTTTGAGACTCGCATATCACCGCAAGCCACGATAGTGTGGACGTTTACGTTGACACACGGATCCTTCACTCCCTTCTATAACTTTCTAGATCAATCGATCTAAAGTCCCATTCAATATAGCAAGCCACGATAGTGTGGACGTTTACCATACCAAAAGACTTATACAATTGAAATCCAATTACTTGATCCATTTGATCTTGTAAATCAAGACGCGGAGAATCATAAGTGAAACTCGAAGTTTCTAACCAGTGATTCACCATGCGAACAACCCTATCTCTCATAAATGAGGGAGCCGAGCAGACAATCGATCCATCTATCAAAGAATGGTACGAAGGTCTCTAATTTGTGTCCTCTACATGACCAAGTGGCTATGGCTCCATTCCACTCCCCGGGGTGAGAATGAGTCGACTTGAAATCAGCTTTGGAAAGACAAATTAGGCATTGTTTGATAAACTTAATCAATGTTTCTCGTAAGAGGAATTACAAGAACTCTCCTCCAATGACTTATCTATACAAACTCCAAAAATTTATAAAAGTCACCAAGAGAGCAGCAATGGAGACCATGGGTATGTTTCCATACCCTCTCCCACTTAGCTTTTTACAATAAAGGGATACGCTATCTAGTGCATAAAATAAACACATATAGCATGCATACATGTAATAAAGCACATAATATTATCACATAGTCAAAATAATTACTAGAATATTATTTTCCGACTATTATGGCTTTACTCCATCCCCGTACGCATCTTCTAGTCTTTAGTCTTCGTTTCTTGAATGCTCCATGTGACGAGAATATTAATCTCCAATATTTAAATCTATTTATTTTCAATTAATCCAAAAGTTACTTAATTCAAAATTAAGTCAATTGAATATATCAAAAATAAAATTAAATATTATTAATATATTTTTTTTTTATTTCTTTTATTTTCCCTTTCCACTTCATCAAATCTCTAGAATAATCTATCCAAGATATTCTTGGAATATTCTAGATGATATCCATGATGAAATAAGGAAATAAAAATGATTTAGGACTCCTCTACTTTCCAAGATTAATTAATTTCCATTACTATGAAAATTCCCATAAAATAGGAATAATCAATTAGGAAATAAATCAATCCTAAATTAACTTTTATTCCTTTCCAATTCTATTAAATCTCTAGGATCCTATTCCAAGTAGAACTCGGAATACTCTAGAAGACTTCCATAATAGAATAAGGAAATAAAATTAATTCCAATTAATTCCTTTCCTAATCCATGAGAATTTCCAAAAAAAAAGAAAAACTCAAATAGGAAAACTTGAATTAATTAGGAAAGCGAATCACCGGACCGGGATAGCACGGGGTGAGGATCCCCGCGCCACCCATCGACCGCCGCCTAGGAGGTGGCCGGCCACCGTCGCCGGCGGCCCCTCCAAGGGTCGATCGATCGATCCTCATGGATCGACCATGGGGATGGTCGATCCTCGTCCCTTCACCCTCACGATCATCTCCTTCGTCACACGTCTTCTCCGGCGGTCGTTTCGGCATCGATCCAACGCAAAATAAATTACAAAATTGATTTTACACTATCCGGTATCGATTCTATACATGAAATCGACCCTATACAATTTCCGGAAAAACGAAGAACGTAATAATAAATCCTAAATTCGGTCAACCCCCGAATTTTTACTATTACAAGCATTCACCACCAAAAACGAATCTCGACATGTCCGAGAGTTTAATCAAACCAACAATCATGACAAAATAAATTAAACGAATAATAAATTAAGCCATAATAGTCGGAAACCCTGCAAGGTAGAACAATTTTATCGAAAATACCGCGAACGTAAACCACGCTCTGATACCAATTGTTGGAATTTGATATCCCGGGCTATTAAATTTTGCGGAAAAACAATAACCCGATCAAAAACCATTCGCCGGAGATCACATGAACGCCGACTCATCCGCCGGAGTCCGGCCTTTGGAGACCACGCGCCCGAAGACACGCGGCCCGCCCCCAGCCGAACCCCCGCGAGCCGGGGTTCGCGCGATCGAAGGATCGCGTCTCACGCGATCGGGTGGGGCTGCATCGGCAGCCCCCGCGGCGAGTCCGGCGACTCGCCGCCGCCTGGAGGTCCCCACCGTCGAGGTGGGGTGGGGTGCGGCACCAGCCCGCGCCCCGACGGTCGATCACCGTGATCGACCGCGCGCCCTCAGCCCAGCCGAGGGTCGCATCCTCCGCGCCCGCCGAACCCTAGGCGGGTCGATCCACGCGGTCCGGTGGCTTCGCCACCACCGCGTGATCGTCCGTCTACTCCGGGTCCGAACTTCGGATCTTGCGTTCTACGGTATTTTCAATAAACAAAATCGAATAATATCAAGTTAGTTTAGATATCATACCTACGATTCGTTGTTCGGAGAAACGAAATCAAGATGACCTTTGAATCTTCCCACGTATTCCTTGCACTCCGTTCGAACGTCGGGTGGGCGACGATCTATCGAACTCCTATGGATCTCCTTCAACTCTCTAGAATATCAAGTATGATAATCTTGTCTTATTATTTTTGAAGGCCATGTAGTGCTTTTATAGGCTACGTAGGGGATCTAAAGGAGGTGGAATATTGGGCTTCCAATATTGAAGATTAAATTGAGCCCAATGCTCAAGTCCATTAATCCTTATCAATATTAATTAATTTATTTTCCACTATATAAATCAATTGCACTCCCAATATTAAACCATATTATATCCAAATAATATTTCTCCGGTAGTATTATTTATTCCGTGTATTTAAGATATAAATATCCATGAATAAAATTTATTTATTGCTTAATAAATTTATTCATCTCTTTTATCCGAGACTAGTACCACTCAACCTTATTTATTATGCGGAACAAATCCACTCGCGAGGTTTACATAATAAATCCTTATGAGCTCATCTCGGGGATATTATCAACCCTTCCGGGATACACTGTCCCGTCAAGAATTCACGGCATGCCATATATAAAATATAGTGACCCAACTTAACCGGTAATTGACCCAATAATTAAACCGGTCAATTCCTTTGGAAAATCAAAGTCACTTATATTAAACATACACACCCGCAATTGTATCGGGGATTAAGAATAAAATACACTGAGTCTCAAATCAATTATCGCCGAGCAAACCTAATTGATGAGTCTCAATCGATCCGCTCAATACACCAAGTGTACAAGTGTGATAAAATAATTAAGATAAATTATTTTCTCTCTCACACAACGACTATACCGATGGATTGGTCCGTGTCCATCTAGGTCGTGAGCAACTGTTTGATTAAATACGAGTAACCGATAGTATGATCTTCTGTGCGCCCATGCTTGCACCATACTAACTACAACGTATAAAATCCAGGACTATAATTTGCATATATTTAATTAACAATAATTAAAAGCAAATGAATGTTCGTTATTAATAGGTAAATGAAAGTGTACAAGGAGTTCAGAATACTCAAATCTAGACATTAAGTATACTACTCCAGCAATTACGAACATTAAAAATACTCAAAAATACGAGTAGCTTGTAAACTTCAAATTTTATATTTTCATTATTTTTAAATATTCTTTCAAAATTGGTCTGATACTCAAAATTTATCATAACGCTATATGTTTTAGGAATAATTGTAGGTTGGTAACTGACATATAGGCACTTTTGTACTTTGGTTACTCACTTTGCAATCTGTACATCCGACTAGCTGAACTTTGACGAAATTATATTTTCATTTGAAAAGGGGCGGTTTCTGGCCACACGTGAGAAACACGTGATTCTCAATGTTTTTTTGCAGTAGATAGAGGGTTATTTTGGACATTTCATACATCAATTAATTGATTAATTAATTTATGTTTATTTCACAAAAAAATACTTTAATTAATACTAGTATTTCATAAACTCAAAATCTGTATCTTTTTTCCCAATTCAATTTTCTTCCCCAGTTCGCTAAAGAAAATGAAGCTCTCGCCAAATTATTTTTCTACACTCGCACACACATAGCACCACGCAGAAAATATGTACACCAATTTCCTCCAACTCGATTACCAACTTTCCGACTCCTCCCCGCCGCCCCGAAACGACGCTGTGTGACGTTGCGGGATCTGTTCGCCCTCAAGGAGCGGCCGTCCAGATCTCACTCGGTCGGGAAGTCTCCGATCATCTACCCGTCGTATCGTCATCGTTTGGAATTTTCTTCGTCTAGAATTAATTAAAATCTAAATAAAAAAATCTATTTTTAATTGGTAAATTAAATTCGAGAAGGCGGGTGCACATACGTGTTGAGAAATAATGGAGTCAATCTTGCATTGGTCCCGCATAAATTGATTTTCTCTGATGGCGAAAGGCGGCAACCGGCATTCGGGAAGCGCCGGTCTTTTTTGGAAAAATCGGGACGTCGTAGTGCTGATTGGCTATGGAGTCCCTGCAGCGCTTTCTCGTGGCTGGAATACTGACGTTGTACGTGAGGCCGTCGTACTCGTGGCCAGGGACGTACCCACTTGGTCCCGAAGGGGTGCGATCGCACCCCCTCAACTTTTAAAAAAATATATTTTTATACCTTAATTTTTATATATTAATATAAATAATTATAATTTGTTTAAAAATAATTAGAATTTAATTGAAATTTTGTGGAAATATTGACATGCCTTATCTATAAAAAGATAATAAATTATTTATTAATAAAATATTGGGATAATTGTACTTTAGTAGCTGAACTATAGTCACTTTTGTATTTTAGTTACCCAACTTGCAATTTGTACACCGCCATAGCTGAACTTTACTGTATTTGCACTTTCATGCCAAATCGGACGGAATCCGGCGACACGTGAGAGGCACGTGATCCTCAATGCCAGGTGTCGCTTTTTCTGTGAGTTAACGAGAGAAATTACATTTTTATCCTTGTAGTCATTTATCACTTTTAATTAATATTATAATATATAATAAATAAATATAAAAAAACACACACAAAATAATATAAAAAATAAATAATAAAAATACAAATACAAAAACAAAAACTCTAAAATTACAAAATGATTTTTTCCCCAAATCAAACAAGAACCCTAAAATCTCAAATTCATTTTGCCCCAACATGAAACCCCTCCATTCGAATCAAAATCAAAACACACCATCATCCTCAGCAGAAGCAGTGGCTTCGATCGATAATCTGTTGCTAGAAATATTCGGTCGGCTCCTGTTGAAACCGCTCGCCCGTTTCAAATCGGTGTCGAAGCGTTGGAACTCCCTCGCCTCCATAGCCAGCGACCCAACTCACCCGTCGGCCTCATCACCCCAGGCAAAACCATGAGCTACACCGCCGATCACTTCGAAGTCGTCGTTCCTTTCAACAAATTCGATCGCCCAATTGCGTTTATTTGCGTACCTAAATCGGGGGAGTTTTTGTTCCAGAATATTTCCCATCATTCATTGGAGTGAAGCTCTGTTGTTTTTTCTTCTTCCTTCATCTTCGTCGTTTTTTTCTGCTGCTTGGCTCTCAAAAATTTCTTAGAAAATTGATGCGCAAGTGCTTGTCTCTCTCAGTCAATGCACTCGAGGATTAATTAATTTATTTTAATTTATCTATTTTTTAATTTATAAGATAAAGATTTATTAATTTATTTATTTTATAAGATGAAGATTTATATATATTTTTAATTATTTTTAGGAAAAGTCTAAATTGCCCTCAGTAAGTCAATGCTAAGTCACGTGATTTTCACGTTTCGCCGTCTTCCGCCCGATTTTGTATGAAAGTGCAAATTCAGTAAAGTTCAGCTACCGCGGTGTACAAATTATAAGTTGAGTAACCAAAGTACAAAAGTGTCTATAGTTCAGCTACTAAAGTACAATTATCCCTAAAATATTACTTCTAAAATACTAATTTATCACGCTTTAAAACAAATAATTAGAATATGATCAATTATTAACTCTGCCTATTTTATTTAAAATTAAGTCAATAAAAATATGATTTAATTTTATTATTTGACAGTTCTACCTCAAAATTTGTCATTTAATTTGATATTTATATCTAAATCTTCACAAATATTCTTATTTTTTGATTTTAAAATACAATTTTACCTCTAATTTATCTAATACTTTTTTCAAATTTACTCACAATTACTTTAATTTTTAACATAAAAAATAAATTTATACTCTTCACTTTTTGCTCAAAAAACAAGAAAGTAACATTTTTCTAAATTTTTATGCCTTACTTTTTCAAATTTACTCACAATTAATTTACTTTTTAACTTAAAAAATACATTTATATCCTTCACTTTTTGCTAAAAAAATCAAAAAGTAATATTTTTATTCATACAGTATGTGGAAAAAGGGTTTTAATATGAAAGGGAGAGAGTATTTTTTTTTCAAATTTGCACCTCCTGACTAGTATTTCTGGGTACGTCACTGCTCGTGGCCGTCTTCCGTAGTATCGATTTGTTTCAGTTTTCTTCTTCCTGGAAATCAAAATTAAGGTTAAGAGTTCAAAGAGAAAGCCCGTTCCTATTTTCCATAAATGATTTTTTGTATTTATTATATAGCATTATTTAATTAATAATTTATTGGAAATAAGTCTTAAGGCTATTCAAGTAATTTCTCTCATCTAGCTACTGAAATCGCGACACCTGGCAAAGAGAATCACGTGCTTCTCACGTGTTGCCGGAAACGCCAATTTTTAAATCAAAGTGCACTTTCGTCAAAGTTCAGTTAGTCGGGTGTACAGATTGCAAGGTGACTAACCAAAGTACAAAAGTGCATATAGGTCAGCTACTAGCCTACAATTATCCCTATGTTTTATTTGATTCATCAAGTTTTGAATCAAATTCGAGTTGCTTGATTAAGCCTGATCGATGACTAACTCAGTAGATAAAGATGAAACTAAGTGATTTTAGGCTGCTCAAAGCGGGTTTAGGAGGGTTTGAGGCATGGACAATAGGCGGGGCTAAAATCAAGGCAATCGAGCAAATCTTATGATCTAGGCGAATTTTTTAAAATAGTGTTTAAAAGTATTTTAAATTTTCTAATACATATTAAGATATATTAAAATGTTTAAAACATATTTCAAATCAACGTTTTTTTTTTATCAATAATTTTTTAAAATTAAATTATAAATTATTTTAACATTATATTAAATATGTTTATAAGTCGAAATTACACTTTATATACATACAAATATGTTACAAAATAATATATATATATATATATAAATATATACACACAAATATATATAATTTTTTGGGATATTTTTAAAAGATTATATCGATTTTTTTCATTGATCAACTTCCTAAAATACTCTATTCAATTAATAAATTTTAGACCAATAATGACATACGTTACAAATATTAACAGAAGTTATACATTATATATTTACACAAATATATTTATTAAGTTATACATTATATATTTACACAAATATATTTATTACTATAAACATTTCTCCTATGAATGAATAAATGTTATAGTACACAAATATATTTATTAGGGATAATTATATTTTAGTACTTGAACTTAAAGCACTTTTGTACTTTCATAACTGAACTTTAATTTTTTACATTGCAATGGCTGAACTTTGATTTTTTTGCAGTTAACTATCAATTTAACCGGAAAACTGGCAGGTGCCTTTTTCATTGGGAATTAATGTGTTATTTGGCCTTTTCACAAATAATTAAATATATAAATAATATATAATTATTTGGTCTTTTCACAAATAATTAAATATATAAATAACATTTACAGTATATATATTACTGTGTGTTTATCTCAAGGATGAATAATTGTTTGGTTTTGGGGCAAGCTCGATTATCGGAATTCAACCATTTTTGTATGAATCGATGTCGAAGCTTTGCAAAAATTCCTTGAACACAAATGTTAATAATTATGAATCTGGAAATTAAAGAATAACAACCCCAAATACGAAACTATATTTCGCTCCTGAGATTCGAAATAGGGCACTTGAACTCCTTTGGCACCGACATGGAACCAAATTTCCGACCATAATTGTCGTGATTGTGAAGCTTCAGAGAAATTCGATTTCAAACCCTTGAGATTTAGAGAATTAGGGTTATTCGACTGCAAACCCTTGAGAGCGCACATGTCTTCCTCGCTACATCAATTGCGTGAGATTCCCATCGTCGTCCGCAATCAAGGTCGCTAGCCTCTGCAATCATGGCTTCTGCTTCATGGATTCCGTCGCCATGGTCAGATCCGCTTCGGCGGCACAACCACGCTTCGCCATTAGTAAAAGAAATCTGAAAATTGCGAGTGTATTTGTAGAAAACGTTGACTTTGTTGTATTCACAGTCTAATTAATTTCTGGGTAGCTTGGGTTGGGGCTCTGTGCAGAAGAAAGATGGAGATGGAGAAGATGAAGTGGGGACAAATTTATTAAATGAGAGAGAGAGACGGATAAATTTAGTTATAATAATAATAGTAATAATAAATTTGACACAAATTTAGGAGTGACTTTACTAGGGACAAAAATGTAATTTTTCTTTTTCAGCCAATGAAAGAGAGACACCTAAATTTAAACACATGTTAATTTCAAGTTTAGCCGGTCTTCCGGTTAAATTGTTAGTTAAGTGTAAAAAATCCATAGTTCAGCCACTACAATGTAAAAAATAAAAATTCAGTTATGAAAGTACAAAAGTGATTTAAGTTCAGGTATTAAAGTGTAATTATCCCTATTTATTACTATAAACATTTCTCCTATGAATGAATAAATGTTACAGTATTTTTATTTCATGCTTAAAAATAATAATTAAAAATAAATTTAATAAATGAGTTAAACGGGTTAATTTCGAGTTTGCAGGTGAATCCGCAGTTGACTCATTTAATAAATGGGTCATGGCGGGTTGACCCGCCGTTGACCCGCATTTTAATCGTGCGGGTTCAACCCGCTTTATTTCGTTCGGATTTCGACTCGTGTTATCGAGTTGTGTCGAAATTGCTCTACATTAAATTTTAAGCGTTAATTTATGCGATAAAACTTAAAATATTATAAACTATAATACCCATTTCGCTAAATATTAATTCTAATTTAAAACTTTTTTTTCGAAAATTTTACAATAGTTGACAAATCCAAAAACAAATCACTTTAAAATACTACTCACTTTGTGGCATAAGAATAGTTACACTTTATTTGTAATTTAAAAAAAGAAAACTATTCTTATGGCACAAAAGTTACGTTATATAATTTTACACCTTTTTAAACCACTTAAATTTTACTAACAATGATTAATTTTTTAACTTAAAAATATATTTTAACTATTTACATTTTTGTTTTAAAATCTATAAATCTAAAAATATTGTTTTTATTAATCTTGACTCAGTGTCAACTTATTGAGTAACTTTGTTTCAAAGTGCAAGTAAAAAACTAATCGTTTTATGTTTAATTAAAAACATCAAAATAAAGTGTTTTCAAAACCGATTTGAAGAACCTCTTTTTATATAATAATCATTAATCTTTATTGATGATTAATTGTATGTCTCTCCTTCTTTGATATACAATACAAAACACCGAGTCACGTAAATACGTGACGTTCTCATAACATACTTTGGCCTGGCTATTATATTACAGAACTTCAGCACCTTGATGTCCTCGGACACACCAATGCACCAGCAGATTTTGTCAAGCTCCTAACTGCTCTCCCGTCCGCCACCTCAAACACCTGGTCCGGTCCGTAGTTGGGTTTCATGACGGCACCTTTATCGACCGTCGCTTTAAACGAGGCCCCGTTTTCAAACACGTCGTCAACGGATCTGAATCTAGTGCCTAGGGTATCCCATGTGATCTGCGAGTCACCGACCGTATGCATGTAATAAACATGAAATTAAATATATAGTACGTAATATAATTGCATGCATGCATATATGTATACCTCTTTGTTGCCTCCTTGTGGTGCAATGAAGAGGTTTGCTTGGCTCTTGATACTAGGGTTCATGCTCCCACCTAGGGCATATATTCCCCATCCTAAGTATAAGTTGTTGACAACATGGGCGTATCCGAATCGCATCCTACAAACGATTTCATCGATAAAATATAATTCGATCAATAACACCTTAAAAAGTCTTTTTTAAGGTGATAAGTTTGTCCAACTTATATGGCTGCATGCATACCTTGGCATTCTCTGTTGGCACAACGGGCCGAAGTGGTTGAAAGCGACCGTGACCCTCATGTTCGTATCCCTTCTGAACCCATCGGAGTGTCCCAATAGCATCACCTTATCTTGATTCTTGAACCGGTTGTTCGATATCGTGATCTGCGTGGACCCCCTCGTGACGTCGATCAACCCGTCGAGGCAATCGGACAACGTGTTGTGATCGATCCACACCTTCTTCGATGTCACCATCCGGATCGCGTCCCCGTCCACCGGGCCCAGCTGCACGATCTTCCTCCCCGGGCCCAACACCGGGCCGGGCCCTTGCTGCATGCAGTGGTGGATCCTGAGCCCGTGGACGATCACGTTCGTAACCCGTTGGAGAAATAAGCAAGCGCCGTGCGAGATGTGAACGTTAGCGCCTCTTCCGTCGATGGTGGTGAAGCTACTAACGAGGAGAGGCTTCACGAGCTTTATGTTCATGTCTCGGGCGAACGTGACCCAAACTTTCCCTCCGAGGTTGGTCATCGCGAATCTCAATGTACCGGGCCTCGGGCTTAACGGGTCGTCGCTTGGGTCCGTGACCACGTAATTCTTCACGGCCCGCCCGATGTTGTTTGTCATTTTCCCGGCATACCCGATCGAGCAATGGGCCAGTTGTTGGCGATTGGTTTGCCAGTTAGGGTTCGTTCTCCAGCATGAGTCGATCACGTTGAGTTGGGCTTTGACGGAAGTCATGAGGAATATGGCTATGGATATAGCCGCGGCAAGGCACCGAGGAGCCATGATTTGAAATAAAAGATTTTGTGTATGTATATACACTATATATGTTAGTTAATAATTATGAGGTGATTTGTATTGTAATACAAAAAAGAGGTGGAGAGCACAAGAATGAAAGGGGGGTATATGGATTTTTTATACATGCAGAAACGAGATTTGTGGGGTCGGAAAATGACGGACTGTGTTCAAATGAGCGGACGTGGTTGTTCTTACCATTCGTGGCACAAAAATGAAGTTTCTAAAATAAGTATGTTTACCAAGTTCAAAATTAATCCAAACAAAATTCCTACTTATATTTGTTGTTTTACATGTACATTTTGATAAATTAAGAGAATTAATTAATTAATTTTACTTGAGGAGTTTTAGTTGTGCTCCTTGTAAATGAAAAAACATGCACTAACTTTCGAGCAATATTTGAGTTCAAATCTCATCTTGAAAAAACAAAATCCGAAAAAGTGGTCGGAACTCGTTCAAATAAATAAATTGTCAATTTGTGTTTTTTCTACAATACTGTAGACTTTCGGCAAAAATTCTTAATGAGGTGAATCAAATGGTTTGATGCTTAGAACATTTTCCATTCAGTGATGTATCTATTGTAAAGTACAAATATATTTCATATTACTTGTTACGTCACAAATAAATTAAGTTGTAATTATCAATTTATACATATATGTTCTAACCCAATGTACAATTTTAATAAGTCATTTTTATTTTTTATTTACATATATTTATTTAAAAAATTGAATAATTAATCATTTAATTGATTTAAATCATCAACCATGATTACAAACAAAAATTGATTCCTCCAGCTTTTTCTTTCGAAAGATAGATGCATGTGAAAACCACTTTTACCCCCAACACCACAACAAAATTACCTCTCTACCAAATTCAACTGTCACTCTACCCTTGTCACAGACCAATAGAAATTTAGAAGTAGAAAATGGTGCACAAGTATTCTCTCTCTAAGTTCTGTTGCATTGACTTTTATTATCACCTTCACCTTGTAACTTACACATCTAATATTTCATTTCATCATTCTCAATTAAAACACTCACTCAAAACGGTTTCGTATAAAATAAAATTCCCACTTTATAATATTAATCTGAATCATCGTTTTTCTTTTTTACTGATTGATGTTGTAATAGACGAACTGGAGAAACAATGGCCGAATCTGAATCGAGCATTCCGATCCTCTTTCAATTGCTTAAACCTAAATCGTTTACCTGAATGAAGTGAGAATACGAAAGGGAAAAAAAAATTATAGTACAGTTTGTTTGTTCTTCTGATTTTCTTTTTATAATTTTGTGTAATTTTATTGCGATTGCTTTGATTACGGTTTTTTCTTTCGAGAAGAATGAACGGCGGTGGTGACGGTGGAGAGGTGGCATCAGCTGCGGCGGGGCCACCTGCGCCGCTCGAGTGGAAATTCTCGCAGGTATTTGGCGAGAGGACGGCCGGCGAAGAAGTGCAGGAAGGTAAACGATGATTTTTTATACAAAACTCGTAAAGTAATTTCTTTTGTTTTGGGTTTGGATCTGTTGGATAGGGTTTGAGTTTCTGTGTATTTGATCCGTTTCCGGATTCTTATTTTCTTGATTCAGAAGGAACTAATTGGAGATTTCAGAGTCTGATCTGCTTGTCAATGTTTTAATCAACTTTACGATGGGCTGTAGTTTGGGGTGGAGTGAATTGAGTTCAATGCTAGTCTTATGCTTTATCCTTACCGCCTGGTGGTTGATTGTTTATTTATTGTTTGTATTTGTTTTTTCAAAAGAGTGTATAATGCAGTGTTCTCTAATCTCGGTGATTGTGTTTTGCAATTGCACTACTTCGTATAAAATTTATTTCCCTATTTACTTGTCTGGAGTTGTGAAGGTGTAAGTTTATGGCTTCAACTACAAGCAATACTTTTGAGTTTTGAACTGCATGTAGCGATTGAGGTATAGCTTGAGTTATTTCTATAACTGATTTTTGTGTTGGAGTTTGGATTTATTGGCTGTTGTTGCCACATTACAGGGTTTGACATTGTTCAGTTAGCAAACACAGTAGGTTACCATTGCACATTATATGAGAATTCGCTAAGATAGATTTTACTAGGGATTTTGTCTCAGTTGTGTTGTAGTTATGGGACGTAAAACGGAAAACGTGCACAAGATGATATGCAGCTTCTGAAAAGTCGACTAACAGCGAATTTCCATCGCGTGGTTATTGTAGAAATTATCAGGCTGTATTGAATTAGAGGTTTTGGCTAATTTGTATTTGTAGTTCGGGGCCATTAATACATCAAGATGATATGCAGCTTCTAAAGTGTCGCAATCTTTTCTGGAGTGGTATTTACTAAGGATGCGCAAGTGTGCTATTTTATTTGCATTCAGTGAAAATTTTGTGTTTGGAACAATTATGCAGTGCACACCTAGAGTGGTTACGCATGATCATGCTCACTCACTTAGAGGGGACAAATGTAGATGGACATAGCATGAAATAACTTTGTAGTGATAATACTAGGTGCTACTTGTTGCAAAAAGATAGATGAATGTAGATATTATATTACCTTACTGTCACTGGGATAAAAGCATGTTGTAATTTAGTTATCTTTCCCGTGCTAGAGTGAACTGTTTTGTGCTTGACACAAAACCCATTGTTGATGAGATATTGAATATTACACGTCTTCACGCTTTAAGTGCTTTTCTAACTACACTTATCCTGCATTGTAAAATATTTATTTTCACACATTGAAACTTTGAAGATGCTGTATAGAACTTTGAGTTTGACACTTGTTAGTATTTCTTATTTTGCAGTTGATATCATTTCTGCCATTGAGTTTGACAAATCTGGTGACCATCTCGCTACTGGTGACCGTGGAGGAAGGGTGGTGTTATTTGAAAGGACCGATGCAAAAGATGTGATGTTTCTTGATATCAAAACACTCAACTTACTTAGTCATATTTATTTAATTGATTTGTTACTGTAAACTTAAACTGCAGCATGGTGGAAATCGGAGAGACTTAGAGAGGAAAGATTGCGCAGGCATCCGACATCCCGAATTTCGTTACAAAACAGAATTTCAGAGCCATGAACCTGAGGTACTTATTTCAGGTCCCAGCAAATTTCTCAGGGCCTGTTTGTTATAGGAGTCATTCGGATCATGTAAATTTCTGGTATTCAAAATCTCGGGCATTTAAATATCTATGAATAGTAAGAATCCTTGTTTGTTGTAGGATCCAAAATTCTTTACTTTTTATTGTACTGCATATATTAATCATGTCTGAAGCCTCATGGTGATGTCTTATTAATTAGTGTAGATGTCAAATCATGTTCGGAAAGTGAATGATAGTGTATTATTATATTGAATTTAATTGAATTTAATTATTTCATTAAATATATAGATGACGAGATAAAGAAAAAGTATAAGTAGAAATATAATAATATAGTCCATCTGATAGGGGTTTTTGAATCCTAAAAGCTTGAATCTTAAAACAAATGGGTAATGAGTTTTTAACCGCAATCCAGGATTTGATGTAAAGAACAAGCACACTCTTATTGTTGTTAGATGAGTTCCAACCATGATATATAATAATAGTAGTAATTTATATGAATCTTGATCTTACAGTGAGGCTTTTCTATTGAAGTGACAAGTTACTTAAACGGCATCTCTTTCCTCTCCTGTTCTTAATTATTTATCTAATTTTGTTCCTGCCTTCTTCCAGTTCTCGTTACAAAAAAGTTCAAACAGAATGCTTGAGTTTTTATAATGGTTGCTTACATATCTTTTTTCATCAGTTTGATTATCTAAAGAGTTTGGAGATTGAGGAGAAAATCAATAAGATTCGATGGTGCCAGGCAGCTAATGGTGCCCTATTTCTTCTATCAACTAATGATAAAACCATCAAGTTTTGGAAGGTGAGATCTGGAACTTCAACCTTCGATCTTGCATTGTTCTTAATAACGAGAAAAACATAAACAATACTGTTTTATTCTTGTTTCATGGTATTTCGGAAGATTTTATCATTATATTTCTAATAGTGGATGCTATTTGTTTGGTCTTTTAATCTTTTACAGTTTTACTATCTCTTTTTGTTACCTTTACCTTCACTGTCTTTTTAAGATTATTTGTTGGTCCATCCCTTAAGCATTGTAAGCTCTATCTCAATAGAATGATACCCCCTTTGTCCCTTTCTAAGTCTTCCTTTTGATTAATGTACGTTGTTTAAGAAATATAGTATTATGTGTAGCGGGTGGTTGAAAATGGTAAAATATGCAAATACCCCTGAAAGTAGCTTGAGGTGTGTAGTGGGTGGTTGAGTTTATGTATGTTAATTTAGTGGAATTAGTGTAATACAACTAAATAGTATGGATATTTGTATTTAGGGTGTGGAGCCAAACTTTCCTTAAATGGAAATGTAATGCTTTGAGTGGGACGCCCAATTTTGACAAATGTAAAACTTGAACAGGACGGATGGAGTATTTTTGCTATCGTGTCTAATTCATTAGCGTAACTTTTAAACTTTTTTTTATCGCACTGTTCTTTGAATTTTTTCTTTTTGTTATTTTCCTGAAAAATTCTAAATATGCTTCTAACATGATAGCTTTTGAGGAATCAATCTCAATTTGCCGATTAGTTATAAATCGACAATAATAACTTGGTGATAAGTTAATCTAGAAATTCTCCTTCCTTCAATTTTACTCAGTGCATGCCGTTCTTTTGTCTTAAACAGGTCCAGGAGAAGAAACTCAAAAAAATCTCAGATATGAATGTAGACCCATCTAAAGCTTCTGGAAATGGTATCCTTGCAAGTTCAAGCGTTTCTCCAAGTCCGAAGCAGAGTCTTGCTAATGGAAGCAATGACTTATCCTTTCCAGCTGGGGGCATTCCTTCACTTCGATTGCCATCGGTAGTTGTACTTAACTAAGCTATGATTTTTTTGGAGTAAGAAATTTATGTAAGATGCTGCTTCTCTGAGCGTGTTGTGATTTGGTGTGTCATTTTGTGTCCATTTTGAAAATATGAAACCAATTTTGATTATCACAATATTCTGTCTTTTTGAATATGCATTTATTTATTTCATTGTCAGTTTTCTCCTGGTGTGGTGTTTATTTCTAATTACATTCTGTTCACTAGTTTTTTTATTTTCCACACTTTAATACTTGATTATGCAATATGTAGGTGACAAGCAGTGAGACGAGTCTTCTTGCTAGATGCCGGAGAGTATATGCTCATGCGCATGATTACCATATCAATTCAATCTCAAATAACAGGTGACAGTCCATCTTATTTCTACCTTGTTATATGTTCTTCAGGTTTTCTTTGCCACAATTGTTTTTACTATCATACTATGAGTTTGATACTTCAAATATCTTTCTATGTTCATGGTTCACTTAATTCTTGGACCCATTAATACTTTATTTCTCGCGCTAGAGGTGGATCAATAGGAATAAATATAAGTAGAATAGAAAAGCCTACTTGTGCTACTGGTATCGGTCTTACGTTTATAAGATAAGTAAAGGGATTGTCATGGTGACTTCGTTGTGCCTTTCTTATTCCTCTTGTTAATTATTGTTTCTCTGCACAGTTTTGATAGGAGACCCGAATTGAGAAAACTGAAGTATAACTAGCGACTAGGTAGGAAGTGAACTATATGCTGTTGATACAACTAGCGACTAATTTTGTTTCATCCTCTTGCTCCTTCTGTATGCTGTTGATGTGTTCAAACTTTCCAGACTAATGTATCTATTTCTTATGCTTTGTAGTGATGGTGAAACATTTATATCAGCTGACGATCTACGGATAAATCTTTGGAACCTGGAAATAAGCAATCAAAGTTTCAATATTGTCGACGTGAAGCCAACGAATATGGAGGATCTGACTGGTAAGCAAGCAACATTTTTGTGTTCTAACTTTAGAAGAAAAAAAAACCATCTTTTCTGTACTTTCCTCATCTTTTGTTTATTTTGGGTGATATCCTCTAATATCCCATTAAATTCACTGGATGTAAGTTTTTACTTCCCCATCCCTAAAAAAAATTGATGATTATAATTTATAATGGTTCTCTTCCATTAAAATGCAGATTGGAAAATCATCTTGTCTCATGTCTGAGGCTATTATAGTTTTTTTTTTCTTCGGATGTTCTATTTTTTGTATATGATAGTGAAATCATCGAGACAAACTCCATTTGCTTAACAAATTTTCTTGCTTTTTTCAACCAGAGGTTGTTGGGTTAGTCTGGGTGTATTGAAATATACATAATCCACATACAGTACTTCAATTAATTAACATTTGTTAATTTGTTTCTTATTCCAGAGGTGATAACATCAGCCGATTTTCATCCTACTCATTGCAACATGTTAGGATACAGTAGTTCAAAAGGATCAATCCGTCTCATTGATTTGCGGCAATCTGCCTTATGTGATTCACATTCTAAGATGTAAGTCCTCTGATAGCCATTTCAGCCCATTTGTATATCAGATTCTTAATCTTTGTCTTAATGGGAAGTCGATTATTGGATAGTTGAGAAACTCCCATGTTCTCATATTCTACAGAACAGTGTTCTTTGACTTTGATTTGCCTGGTCTTCATAAAAATGCTGATGGTTCCGTTTGTTTAACAGTTTTGAGGAACCAGAGGCACCTGGATCAAGATCATTTTTCACCGAGATAATTGCCTCGATATCAGATATTAAGTTTGCCAGGGATGGAAGATATATACTGAGTCGTGATTACATGACTCTTAAGGTGCATGAATATTTTTTGTAGTTAGTTACTTAGTTCCACATTGGAAATTGACAATTATCTGCTTTTGGTGTTTCAGTCGTTCAAAATGTTATATGGTTTCTTATTTTGACTTATGTGTCTTAACCCCAATTTAATATTTGCTGGATTAAATGCATTAGATTAGATCATTTCTTTAACATATTGTTGTCATAATAGATACTATGTTTTCTTATTTAAAATAAATAATTCAAGACTGGATTGATACAAATGAGTTTTTACAAGTTTTACTCAATTTGGGCGATTGGGATATAATGATCAGTTTGGAATTCCATTTTATTTTATTTTTGCTAATTGGCTGTTGAAGTTTTCTCTTGTTAGCTTGATTATGAATGACTGAGACTCTGTTGTATATATTGTTCTTTGCTGCCTTTGTATCTTTCAATGATCCATATTATTGATTGAATTTTTCAGTTATGGGATATAAATATGGATTCTGGCCCAGTCTCTACCTTCCAGGTTCATGAGCATTTGAGACCAAAGGTGAAATTACAGTACTCTTGGACCATTAGCAGTTTTTGTACACATTCTCTTGAGCTTATTAAATTGCATTTTATGTGATATCCAGCTATGTGACTTGTATGAAAATGACTCTATCTTTGATAAATTTGAATGCTGCCTGAGTGGTGATGGTCTTCGAGTAGCAACTGGCTCTTACAGGTATTCTCGAATTTATATTCAGTTTTATAATTACACTTTTTTCACCTCAGTTCTCTTAACGAAATACTTTAATACAATTTTCAGCAATCTGTTCCGTGTGTTTGGTTGTGCCACGGGCAGTACGGAGTCAACTAGTTTGGAAGCAAGTAAAAATCCAATGAGGTGCTTTTCATCAGATTAATTTTGATGCTCTGATCATATGACTAATGATACTGTTTATTATTACTATAACACGCTTGGTGGTTTTTTTTAGGAGGCAAGTCCAGACCCCGTCGAGGCCTTCCAGATCCTTGAGCAGTAGCATCACTCGTGCTGTCCGACGAGGTACCTTTTTTGTTTACTATATACATATTTTCTCTATAATAAATGTCATGATTTATTGTAGAAGCCAGGTTTAATTGGGAACCCCAAAGGTTGGGAATAAGGTGTAAACGTGCATTATCATTTGTGCTGTTAAATCAAACCAAAATCATAATCATAAATCTATACATGGAATAATTTCAGTTTCACTTTTTCTGATTTCCACTATATTTTGTAACATGAAATTATGTTTGTTTAGTAAGTTGGTTCAACATAGAACCATTGTCACTCTTAACTTTTTGATGGAAATTGAGAATTCAAAATTATATGAAAATACACTATAATCATGCGATTACATGTCAAAAACTTCCGATCACACAAATTCAGACGGCTCACTAAACATTTTTTTTTCAATTTCTACATGAAAATCATGAACTTTGCAGTCATCATATTCTACATGAAAATTGGAGTAGAAAAAATTCCATAAACCACTTCACCCGTCATTGCCATTAAATATGTAGAAGTAGAAGGGAAATTTTGGCATTTTGAAATAATGAAGACCTAAACATTTGCAAATGCTTCATGTAACTGAAAATTGTTGAGTTTCTATACAGCAGGTTCAGAAAGCCCGGGAGTTGATGCCAACGGGAATTCATTCGATTTCACTACGAAGCTGCTCCACCTGGCATGGCATCCTTCTGAAAACTCCATCGCATGTGCTGCTGCAAATAGCCTGTACATGTATTATGCATAAGAAATGCGTGTTGGAAACATCTCAAGCTCCTCTTTCAACTATTTGAGTCATCCCGAGTGCCTCATGAATCTTGTAGCACAGGCTTCCGACGTCAGGGTCCCAAAGTGGGCTATGGTAGGAAAAACTCACCCCTTGTTCTCCTTTTCTAGCTTCAGCCCTTTATATTAATTTTAGTTTTTTTGGCGTCTCTCCTGAAATCCGAAAGATGCAGAGGCTCTGTTCTTACTTTGTTGGGTTGAAGTTGGGAAAAGGAATGTGATTGTAGCTCTCTTGCAAACCAAATAAAAAGATATATAAAAAGAAATGAACATGTCTTATATTGCGCCTAATTTTTAAGGTAAATGTAGTTATTTTAGTTGAAGGAAGGGTACTAAAAGGAGCATTTGACTTTAATTGGGTTTGTCTTTTGTAGGACTATATTATTATTTGTTTCTTGCCTTCTTTTTTGGGCTATAGATTTTCATATGATCATATTTGTTTTGTAAAAGTATTAAACCTTTGCTTCTGTTAATTTGTAAAATATTTTCATGCACGTTATATTTTATGGCATTCGAGTTATATTGGGTACTATTTAAGAATGGAATTGGTGCATGTAAAGTGTATGTATGATGTATGTAAATAAAGAGAATTAGATAATGAAAAGGGTGTGGTGTGTGTATTTCGAAATTGTTTAATTCTCAAGCACTTGTTAGATATAATTGGGATTTCATACCGACGGCAACTTGAGCCAACATCTGGATTCAACTCGTTTAGTATGGACTCACTTTGATTTTCAAATAGAGGAGAGGATATGATTATAGTGTGCTTAAGAATGAAATGAAGTTTCTGCACATTTGGTAATATCAGAAAATAGGTGGTTTATCTTTTTCTCGTGTCGTTGCGATTTAGGGAATAATTAATCAGACTCTGTGGTGGTGGTGGTGATGATAACAAGAGTGGTGCCATGTGTTGGGCGGGCCTCATTATTGAATTCGGGCCCATTATTATTCACCCACAATTACGATTGCGCATATTCCTCTCCCAAATGGACGGCCACCGTTTCTCACTTCCCACAAATCAACGGTTCTGTTTTATTATGATTATTTTTAAAATAAATTTAAAACAGTTTAAAAAAATACAATAAAAATCATATTCTCTCGTTAATTGCATTTAAAGGTGAAAGGTTGTTAGTTCAGTTGGTTGAGTACTTGAATCAATGACTTGAGGTCTTTGATTCAAATCTCAAGACACTGCAATTGATATAGACAAAAAAAATTGCATTTAAATGATTCAATATGATAAAAATACTATTCTCACAATTTATTTATTTTCGCAAATAAATGGTAAGTGCTCGTAGAAGGTTTGCTCCAACTTTGTCTAGACTCGTCTTTTTGTTGGTCTTAGCTACTTACGCGACTTATAGACAAAATTAGAAAGACAACTCGAATTTGATGATGAAAATTACGATACACCAGGATGTTTGCACCTTATCACGCGTGTTTATTTTACAATTCAATCCAAAATCACATAAATAGATACTCCTATTATAAAGAAAAATAAAAGGTCAAGGTCATATTCTATTTCCCCTTTCCTTTCAATTATAACCTAACCCCTCTCAATGCAATTCTTCAATTTTATTTGAATTTAATTTTCACATTTAAAAGAATTTGCAGAGTTAAAAATAAAAACAGATTGAGATAATTCAGATTAATTATTTATTCCTTTGAAATATTTTGAATTTTGGTACCGATCAAAAATCAAAATAAAATTGAAATAGAAAATAAAATAAAAATGCAAGACCCGTCGGTGTTTGCGCAGGTACAAGCCTTCCCGGAGCAGGAGCACCTGAAATGCCCTCGGTGCGACTCCGGCAACACCAAGTTCTGCTACTACAACAACTACAACCTCTCCCAGCCCCGCCACTTCTGCAAGAGCTGCCGGAGATACTGGACCAAAGGCGGCACTCTCAGGAACATCCCCGTCGGCGGCGGATCCAGGAAGAACGCCAAGCGGGCCTCCTCTTCGCCGACTTCCTCCGCCAAACGCCCCGCGTCGTCGGCGCCGCCGCCGTCCGACAGCAGAAGCAACGACGGAATGCCTCCCAAGGGAGATGCTGATGGATTCGAGGGGGGGCAGTTTGGGGATTTCACGGGGGCGAGTTTCAGCTCGCTGCTGCTGGGGTCCGCCGAGGGGCATTTCAGTAATTTGCTCGATCCGGGTTCGGGGCAGAAGACGGATCCGGATGGAAATGCGGCCGATGGGTTTCTGGGCGGTAGTACTGAGTGGCCGGATCTTTCTAATTCTATTTACACGCCGGGCTCATCGAGTTTTCTGTAAGAGGATTATCGGTGTCTGATTTGAGTGTGTTTATTTTATACTCTGATTAATATGGTGAAGAACCCTAATTACATTACAGATTTAGTGGAGTATGATTTTTGTGTGTGTTTTGAGGATTTGAATTATGTACACGATCATATTATATATTCTTAGTTTATTTGATTTCTTAAGATTTGGGTTAATTTTTTTTATAAGTATTCATATACCCGTTAGATTGTTAGATTAGAGGGCATTTAGACATCCATCAAACATTATTGATGTTTTTTTTCGTGTCTTGGGATTCGAACCAAGACCTCAAGTCCCAATTCAAGTGCTCAACCAGCTAACAACCCTCGACAAACATTATTACCTCAAGTCCCAATTCAAGTGCTCAACCAGCTAACAACCCTCGACAAACATTATTGATGTTTAATAAAATTATTATTAAGATTATAAAGATAGAGAAGATTTTTTTTAACTTGAAATATTACACATTTATGATTTAACTATCCACACTTCAAACACATTAATTGTGTTTGAATTTATAAAAAAAAATGAAAAAGCAGGGACATACCGTACACATCATCAATATTTAATACTACGTACTAAGTGAAAAATTAAAAAAATGTTCAAAATAAAATTTTAGGTATTTATACTCTACCGAACAATATGCCAAAATTTATCACTAAAATTAAAATCCATAAATATGTTTACATTTAAAAAATATTTTCACATTCTATTTCAAATATTATTAAAGAGTGATTTTATTTACACTTCTTATTTTATTTGTTAAAATAAAGATTAGGTTTTGAGAAGGGGGAAGAAGATGGAGTAGTAAATTACTTTGTTGTAAGAAGGGTTTTCTTTTGGTATTTTAACAAATAAAATTAATAAATTATGAAATAGATTATCCAACACGGAAAAAAATGTGATTGTGAGTGGTCCTGGTCCTTGTACTCTTCTAGTGGAAGTGGAAGAACTCTCAAGGGAACATATCGGGGACAACCAAAATTAATTGTATTGGGCCATATTGAAGTTTGAACACAAAAAGTGGGCCTGGGTACAAGTGATCTACAAGCAGTCCAACCCAGTTAGTCAGTTTATATAATACTCACATTTAGGCAGCAAATATCATAAGAGAGCTGCTTCTGTCGCCTTGCTTTGCTCCCGTTGTACTACTTGTCTAATATAGTAGCATTTGATTTTATATTAGGACAAAAAAAAAAATTGATTAGTATATAAAACTGAATGCCTCAAAGGGATTGAGATTTATGGGATGCTATGATCTCAGCACGTTGGACAAGGATACCTAGGAATAACAACGACAACGATGATATAACAGGGGGATAACACTGATGCTAACATTGGTTTTCTCAAGTCGAAGGAGAAGCTTAGATTTTAAAATTGAACAGTGGGAGGACACATTACTGCTGAAAAATAAGAAGATTGCGGGACCATCTTGTTGATGCCTTGTCTTACTGAATTGATTATAAGGCGACGGCATTGGATATTGCAGATTTAACCCAGCTAACACAACATTATGGATGGAAAAGTTATGTGCTGCTTTCTTTCTGTCTGGTTAGTTTTCACAACATATGTCGATATAATTGAATGAAAACTAAGTCATATACTATGTACTTAGCAACAAGAACTAGAACAAATGTATATGATAAATTCTAATAATTGACATATAATTTCTTCAAAAATAACAAGTAAATATGGGTTGATAGGTTTTTTCAATTATACATGGGTCTATAATATAAATGCAATGGCAAAAATGTAACAAATTGAGAGTGTAGGCCTTTTGTGGAAACAACGTTCGCGCCCTCAAAATTTTATTCATTAAAAGCACGAGACAAGTTTTTCAATACATTGTTTTTTACTCATCAACCTTATCCGAAATCAAGACACATAGAAAGCGCATAGATTGTAAATAATAAAAATAAAAATAAATTTCACGCACCATAAAGTAATGCTGAGATCAGTTTAGCTCCAACAAGCAAACACATTCGATGTGAGGAGTGTGTGGGAACATATCCACCGGCTGAATACTTGTCAGTTTATAACATCCTCCAATATTCTTCTCAGGCTGCATCAAAATTATAGGTATAAGTTGACGAGTCTCAATCAAAGAGATACCACAAACTATTTGGATCAGCTAAAAATGATACTCACCACACCATGACAGAGGTAATCAAGGTCACGAGCGCATGTGGCGGGATTACACGATACATAGACAATACGTGGCGCCTTGAGTTTCAGCAAAAACCTGATTAATTTCATGTGCATGCCGGGGCGATTAGGATCTGCATCATTTGAAGTAAATCAGTTATCAGAAAGGTGGGTCAGTCAGTGTTTAGTTTCTTGTAGCGGATGTCTCATATTCACTTTAATTAATTTATCGGCAAACTGTTTTGCAAGGGTCTGTGAACCGGAGACCGGTCATCAAACCGATGAAGTTATGGGTAGTCCAAAGGTTTGACCAATATATTATTTTAGAAATAATGTGATATACTAATATAAACTTATAAGAAAAAATTGCCCAAAGAATAAAAGGAAAAATCAAACCTCATGACAAATAAAATTAATAGGAAGGTTATAATCTAGCAGGAGTATTACCTGTGATAACAAGATCAGGCTTTGGAAAGTATTCTCCGAAATTCTCCCCAATTTTATTAAGATCCCCTTGTACAAATGTAGCATTACATATGCCATTAAGATTCGAATTACGACGTGCATCTGAAACGGCTTGCTCAACTAACTCGAAACCATACACGTGCTTCGCCCTAAGAATATGAAAGCAATAAGGACAAAGCAGATTTAGCTCTGGTTACCAAATAAAAAAAGGGCAATCTGAACTCTGAAGAAGAATTTACCTTTTGGCAAGTGTTAGGCCGATGGTCCCCGTCCCACAAAATAGATCAAGAACTATTTCTGACCCATCTCCTTTCAGAAAAGAGCATTCCTCGATTAGTTTATACAGAATCTCTGCCTGCATGGTACAACTATTTATACATGACATCAATTATATTTAAAAGATAAATAAAAAAAAAACTATTTCGGAAAATCAAAGGTTCGCTTCAGTTTAGCAACTTAACATACAAAATAAAAAAAACCACAAAAGAAAGAGTATGGAGTTGTTCTGATTATTTTTTGTTGAATACCTGGTGTGTATTTGTCTGGAAGAAAGAGTTGGCCGAAATTTGAAAATTTAGTCCTCTAAGGCTCTCCATAATTGTCGGTTTACCAAAGAGTGTATACTCCACCTCTCCAACAGAAGTGTTGCCCACAGACGTATTTACATTATTCATGATGCTTACCTATGAGTGTGAAAATAAACATGCCATCAAATAGGTATTCAATGTCTTTGTTTTGTTGAGAGAGATAGTTAAAACTATGCAGTGTTTAACACTCTTTAATTGGTGGGAGCTTTCTACGATAAAAATGAACACTTAGTGAAAAAAGCATAACAAATCAAAACAATTAGACAAGGTATATATTAAGGTCAATCTTCCTTATCCATTTAGTTAGACTGAAATCAAAGTCAAGATTTCCTATACAATGAGAATCATCTATAATTGTAAGCCAAACAGCCACTAACCACATCAGGAAAAGTTTCAATTTTCTCTACAAGGGGCTTCAAAAGTTCTGGTTTGTATGTCGAAGTCACGAAATTAACCATAAGCTCAGGTTGGCCAGTCTCAACATTCCTAAAAAGAAATATTAAAAAAAATATAGAGCATCCTCATTTAGCGGTTTAGCCAATTATACTTTTAGATGCTACAAAACTAGCCATCTGATTGGTCAGAAATTAAAAGGGCGAAACACCAAGAAAATCAGACTTTTAGATGCAGAATTGTATATTACCTGCCCGTTCTGAGCATCAAATGCTTTAAAAATCCACGATGAGAGTGAACATCATATGGAGAAAGGTCAAGTTCGGGGTCTCTCCAGAAGTCTTGAATAGCTTGAAGGACCTATATATATCATAGATATTTCTTATTTGAGAAAATTGCAAGTATGTTAGGCGTGTGTTAGATTAGGCATCATATTTGTTCACTGAAACTTAATTCGGTTACATTAACAACACTAGAATTCGAAGAGGGCCAGAAATAATAAAAGTAAAATAACATAAAATCACAAATTGAGAACCAGTGCACCTTGTTTGCTGAGTCACTCTGCAACAAGCACTTATTGACATTCAGAACCTTGTCAAAAAAACCAGGAGCATGCAATCCCAAAGCAAATTCCTTGTTTTCATCACACTCTTGATGCAAAAGTTCTTCAGGAACCCACTTTCTGGTGCCAAAGGAGAATTCCATCTACATGAATAATAAATAAATATACTGATTTTTATATTTCTTCTATATATAAGTTTATATATTTTTGCTCCCCCTTACTACGTGCATTTTGTTCTAGTCAACCTCATATAATAACACGTGATGTTGAGTGCTATAGACCGACTGTAAGATATAATATATCATTCAACAAATAGGAAAATGTTAAGGAAATGAGTTAATATAATGTTCAGATTGGTTAACTGCAAATTTATGTCAGGGCCTCAGAGGCAATACCCAAGTTTTATTCACATCAGCACAGTAGGGTGATTGTCCTACCTCGTTTATTACTTCTTCGGTTCTGACTACAAGTCTTTTTTTGGATTTTTTCGTGAAATAGTAGTTGACTAATTTAGACATCAATTTACAAGCTCTCACCCTAAATTTGGAATTCTCTCTCTCAGACACATCAAAAACTATCGCATGTGCAGAAATTAAATAAAATTCAGAGATGAGTGGTTACTTCTCACTCACCTTGTTCCGATAATGGAACTGAATATCACAAGGAACAATGGGCTTCATGATGCCATTGCATTCAAGGTCTTCCTTTGAAAACTTACCGACATGCACAATCAACTCATGCACCTGTTGCTCCTTCGCCCTAACCTGAGCTTCGTACAACAGATTCTGTGTTTTACAACCTCCACAATGTGTAGCAAACTCACAAGGTGCTTCCACATTATCCCAATGTGGAGAAATCGTCTTCAATTTCTTCACCTGCCCTCAACGCAAAACACCATATTAGTAATCATAAGCAACTTAAATTCAACCAAAAGTTTTAGTCATTGCATCAAACATAGAAATTAATTGCAAGGGAATATAATCAACTTCCTCTCCAACGCGCATTAGCTTTACAAACACTAACTACTGAAAGTCTCAATGAAAAATAGCAATTGAGAAGTAATAAGAGAACAATACCTCTGCGTAATTATCCTTCTTCCTCGTTACGCGCCCGATGAACTTTTCTCCGGGCAATGCGCGGTCACACATGACGATGAACCCTGTGTCGGCTACCTTACACAGTCCCCTGCCTTTGAAAGCTAAGCTCTCACATACGAGTT
This sequence comes from Euphrasia confusa, assembly GCA_954870475.1. NCBI lineage: Eukaryota > Viridiplantae > Streptophyta > Magnoliopsida > Lamiales > Orobanchaceae > Euphrasia > Euphrasia confusa. The sequence continues at coordinate 36,442,574 of OX940956.1, read as the reverse complement.
CCAGAGTCTGGCCTCGCTTCGGGTAATACGTCGCCGTTTTATTTCCTGTATTCGTGCTCTCAAGAGGTTGCGGCGGCAGCGTATCAGAGAGCTCTTCCGCGTTTTGGATTGGTAAAGAAGCCGCGAGCGTCGAGAGATGACGAGATGTTCGTCGGAGGTTGAGAAGTCCTAGGTGAGGGTGGAGAAAACGGCAGCCGCCGGCGGTAGACGCCGCCATGATTGGGGGGTTTTAGCGGCTAATTTTTCAGTGTGCAATTGAAAAATGGATAGGAAAGCGGGGGCATTTGTGGAATTATGAAAATAAGTCTTGAAATGGAATTAACTGAAGAGTGAATTTTGGGCTTTCGCGTATTCTCATTGACAAGTATAAATGGTCTTTAGGCCCAACCGAGTCCTAAGCAGCCCAAGTGAGCACTTTCTTATGAAATGGTAAAAAACTAAGAATGTAAGAGGGTGAAAAATGAGTAAGAAATTATTACAGTATTTTTTATATAAAAAGGGAAAAGTTTGTATTATAAGGAAAATGTACTAATAAAATTAAGAAATAATTAAAAAATAATGATGTTAAGCACAAATCGAGATGTATATAAACTTATTCAAATATTTACTGAAAGGTTTTTTTTTTATTATATTTATATTTTTACTTTGACTGATCATAAATATCAAAAAATATGAATATTCATTGACGAGTAAAAAGGATTGAATATATTTTCCAATACTCTCTTTCACTTTTGGGTTAATTACCATTTCTTTGAGGACGATCAAGAAGAAGTTGAACAATTTGACATTTATATTAGTGGGTGAAATATATTTTTCAATACACTCTTTCACTCGTGATCGATTAAAAATTCTTTAAAAAAACCTAAAAAGTGGATAATTAATTCGAGTTGAATCGATTCTAACGAGAGTCGAATTCAAAATCTCGGTGTTAGTCTAACGTTCTGATACCATGTAAAAATAATACTTTAATAAAATCTTTAAATATATATTAAGATTATTTAAGAAGTCTTTTATTAATAATTCTAAGTTTATAATAAGTATTAATATTTTTTTGAAGTCGGTGGTCACACCCTCACACTCCCGAGTCCTACTCGGAAAAGGCTATATATACACAAAGTGTAACCAATGTTTGATACACTTCCAATTAAAACATGACATTTGGCGGGTTGTAATAATCTTATTGGTAATAAATCTTTTATACATTTCCATCAAAAAATATGACATGCGTTCACTTTGTAATAATAATTATTTTTATTTTAATATATTTCTATCGATTTCTTTTTTAATTCTTTTTTTCTATTAATGTAGTCCTCATAATTATTGCAAAGGTTTACATTCCACATTATTAAAATAGTTTTTAGACAAATAATCAAAAATTTATTTGAAAAAATTAGACTAATCATATATTTTTTTAAAATAATTATTTATAGATGATATTTATAATAAATTATTTTTGTGATTATTAATATAAAGACTTGTTAAACAATAAATCAAAATATTATAAATTAATATTATTAGTATTAATATTTAATTTAATTAAAAAATTGGTTATAACTATTTATTTAAAATTGTATATTGTTTAATATTTAGTAAAAATTCTCCATATGAAATAGAAAAAATTATAATTTATTATAATTTAACAAATAAGTTGATACATGAAAAACGAGTATCGTTAATGTATTTAAAAAATGAAGTCAAGTATAAAATAATAAAAATGAGAATAATAATAATAAATAATAATAGTTTTTCTATTTTCTAAATAATATGATTTTTTTATATACTCATATTAATTTGAATCAATAAGTCAGAGTGTATAGAAATTTAGTTAAATTAATAATTTTTGTTTACAGTTCTCTCAAATTAATGAAAATTCATATATACAAATCAATTAAAAAAACAAGTCAAAATTTGCATAGAGTCTCAGTCTATAGACTTTTTAAATTTAAGAACTTTTAAAATTTCAAAAAATATCTTTTGAAATCAAAATCCAACATACCATTCTAATATATAGATAAAAAAATCTTATGAAATCATAATTCAATACACCCTTTTAATAGACATACATGTGAAATATGCGACCCTCTAACATATACAAATGCCAAAAAAAATCTTATGAAATCACACTCCAATACACTTATCTAATACACACACATGCAAAATATGTGAAGTTTTCAAAACATTGATCTATTTAAAAAATAAATACATTTATATTTTTTTAATTGAATAATATTAAATTAAATTATAGTAATTAGTTGATTAGAATCTAATTTATAGATATTGAAAAATGAAATCACAAATGAAAACAAAAAAATAATTTGACGTTCATTTCAAATTTTAAAATATTTATTGTAAACTAAATTAAAAGACACACATGCCATACATATGATATTTGTAGAAAAATGATCTCTTTGTCGAAGGTTGTTAGCTCACTTGAATTGAGTATTTATGATATTTTTAGAAAAATGATCTCTTTGTCGAAGGTTGTTAGCTCACTTGAATTGAGTATCGTAAGGTGACGTTCATTTCAAATTTTAAAATATTTTATTGTAAACTACATTAAAAGACACACATGCCATACATATGATATTTTTAGAAAAATGATCTCTTTGTCAAAGGTTGTTAGCTCACTTGAATTGAGTATCTATGATATTTTTAGAAAAATGATCTCTTTGTCGAAGGTTGTTAGCTCACTTGAATTGAGTATCGTAAGGTGACGTTCATTTCAAATTTTAAAATATTTTATTGTAAATTACATTAAAAGACACACATGCCATACATATGATATTTTTAGAAAAATAATCTCTTTGTCGAAGGTTGTTAGCTCACTTGAATTGAGTATCGTAAGGTTCACAGTTCAAAATCGAAACACATTGTGTAGGTATTTAAATTTGTACAATTAACCTAAATAAAAAAATAAATTTATTTATTTGAAAAATAAATGCATTTATTTTTTTTTAAATAAATAATAATGAAATATAGATTGTTTATATTATAATTGATAATATTTCATGTACAGTAATTTAATTTATAAAAATCAATTATTATTATTTTTTATTTTTTACTAAATAAGGTATTTTAATTTTTAAAATTTGTAAAAGAAGTAAAAAAAATTATAGAAAAAAATAAAGTTTTTAAAATTATATACACTATACATATTTATTTAAATTATTCAAAAACAATGTTTTTCAAAATAATAAACTTTTTACGCAAAAAAAATATATTTACTCTATTTAAAAACAAATGTTTTCAAAATAAAAAAACACTCTTTCCGCAAAAAAAAAATACAATTTTTAAGATTAGAAAAAAATAAAGTTTTTAAAATTATATATACTATATATATTTATTTAAATTATTCAAAAACAATTTTTTTCAAAATAATAAACTTTTTACGCAAAAAAAATATATTTACTCTATTTAAAAACAAATGTTTTTAAAATAAAAAAGTACTATTTCCGCAAAAAAATACAGTTTTTAAGATTATATATTTATTATATATATTTAATTAAATTATTTAAAAATAATTTTTTTAAATAATTTTTTTTACGCAAAACAATAAAGTTTTTAAAATTATATACACTATATATATTTATTTAAATTATTTTTAAAAACAAAAATTTTCAAAATAATGAATTTTTTACGCAAAAAAAATTATATTTACTCTATATATTTAAATAAATTATTGACAAATAAATGTTTTTAAAATAAAAAGTACTCTTTCCCAAAAAAAATAATAAGTTTTTAAGATTACATTTATATATATTTAATTAAATTATTTAAAAACAATTTTTTTCAAAATTTAAAACTCTTTCGGCACAAGAAAAGGACTAAATCTGTAACTGCTCTCCATTACCTTCGACCACGTGCGAAAAACTAAAAACTAAAAATGAAAAATAACTAAACAAATAAATTCCAAATGTCAAAAATTAATTGAAAGTGTATTGAAAAGTCAATACACCGAGTGTAACCGTATCAGCTTTCGTCCTACTCCACTAAATCATTGACCTTTCGTCCTACTCCACTAAATCATTGACCGTAACTTTCTCAACCTCTCCTAAATAATAAAAATAAATGCTTCTCTCTTCTTCATTCGAGGGACAACCAGAAACTCTCAAAAAGAAAATCAGAGCTAAAAACCCACACGTGAATACGCAACTCTTCTCATCTCCACCCCTTCAACCTAAGGCCGGAAATTCTCGACCGACAATCCAAACTTTAACCATCTCTGAATCGGACAATTAGATGATCAAGTTCTAACATGGTATTAGAGTAGATCAAATACGATGTATGTGTCTCAGTCGATGAAATTTCCGACCACGGATAATTCTTATGAAATTTATGGTTTACTCGTGAAGGAAGTGTTAGATATATCTCATTCACATCGATTGGTAGGGTAATATTAAGCTCACATATAATGTGTACAATTTGACATTCATATAAGTAAGTCGAATATATTTGCTTAACGTGGGGAGACACCAGAAATAGATAATTACTTCGATTGGAGTTGTCTCTAGCAGAAGTCGAAACAAAGACCTCGGCGTTAACCTAACTCCCTAATACCATGATAGAAATCGCTCTGATACCATGTTAGAAATCGCATTTTTTTGTCAAATTTAATCCTCAAAATAATTGTTCGTTTTTATAGAAGTTGTCATTGACGAGATTATCTCGAGTAAAATTTGTTTGATTAAAGATATGATTTTGATCGTAACATTTTTCTAACATGTGATTATCAGAGATTACAAATTCAACACAAGAAAATATAACTCGAGAATGAATTTGCACATTAATAAGCATAATCTGGTCCCCAACAACCAACCCACGCACGCACATCCTTGATTTTGCAGACAGTATATTAGTGTGTCTATGTCGATGCTTTGAAAGCAATAGTATATGATATACATATCCATCTTATAAATTCGGACTTAATTCTCGGATTATTACTGGACATGCATAGATACTTCTAGACAAAAAGTACTGAGAGGGACATGCAAGAACAAAGCCACTGAACCAGACAAAATTATCTGCGCATGAGAATTTGCACAAATTTTATGTTTGTACACACATTTTAGTGTAGAAACATATGTAATGTACGGTTGTACGTTGAAAATGTTACACGAACGAAATTTCAGAGTTGATCGAGTTTAATAAACAGACAAACATTTTATCGCGATGAACGTATTTATTGGTAGTAATTAATTAAACATTTAGTTGTGCTATTGGATTATAGAAAAATGTACTCAATAATCAAATTTTCAAATGTTCATGGTCCCAAGCCTTGCTCTAAAATATTGAGTTCGCCACGTGGGATAGAGGTATCTGATTGGGCAGGTTATCCAATTACAACAAGACACGTGTGCATGGAACCTTGTGTTCTATTGTGACCACCTCTAATAATAGAATCACTTGGGCCCACCCCAATGGCAACGCCAACGGGCTTATTAATCAGAGACGGTGGAAGAAAACAGAGGCATTTATTATTGGATCTTGACACTCAGAACGGGAGGGGCTGCATCAATGGACCACTGTGATCAGTGGGCCGTGGGCCGGTTAAATCACGGCCCAAGTTATCTTTCACTCTAGGCTTCTTGCATGCAAAAACAAATCTATTTTTTTGGACATTAATTAAATTTTATACATCTAATATATTTATTTTAAAATAAAAAAATAAATATAAGTATTTTGAATTTTTAGAGCGGGAATAAAAATATTTAAACATATAAAAAATAAATAATTACAACTATTTTTTTCAATTTTACTCAAAATATTAAGATATTTACGATAATTAAATAGTACTAATGTACTATGACATTTTACAAGTGTACTACAAAATAAAACCCTAACAATATTTTAAGAAAAAAAGTTTAGTGATTTAACCAATTAGTTTTTATAAAACGTGAAAGATCTAAGAACGTGATTTGATATTTTTGAATTTTGTATATATACATAAGGATAACAATGTTTAGGTAGCTAGACCACCGAAATGGCATCATATATATTACTATAAGTCTACTTGGTCATACTCTCAAATCTGTAATTCATAACCACCTTCTTCCCTCTTTGTTTGTTTGTTTGATTGTTGTACATTACTATTTTATTGTATAAATAAATAAATAAATAGAATAATAATGTGAAGTTTTAATTATTAATTATTATATTTAAATTAATAATTTATTATAAATATGTCAAAAAATAACATAATTATAATTCTCAAATATACTCTCAACATAATTAATTTATATTACATCTAAAAATTTATATATTAGTTTTTAATATTATTAAAGTTGGAGGCTGTAATACTGCAAAATTATTTCAATATTATACTCTATTTTATTCGATTTATCAAATTTGAGTTGCTCACGTGACACTTTATAAGTCATTTGGATCGACTTAAGCTGGTTAAATCAATACTTGGTTGATTTAATGTTTGATATGATGGAGTTTTGAATAGTAAAATTGAAGCAACCGTTCTAATAGTGTGTTACTCTCTCATGTAACTCTCCATAATTAACTATGAACACATAATCTCATGTAACAATTTTAGTGTGTTAGACATCTTACCTCGCTTAGAAAAATAATCCAATAATTCAAATATTAGTTGAACAATTTTATTAACTCAACATTCATTTTAACATGATATTGATCCATTTTTATCATAGTATAATAGCATGTCAAAAACGATGATAAGCGTTAGGCTGTCAGCTGATGATGAAATACATAGCTTACATGAGACATAACAAGTTCACGAGTAGAATCAACAAAAAATATTTTTTATTTCTTGTAAAAATAACATTTCAGTTAAATATTAACTCCAAATTATAAGAGTAGGGTAAAAATGTAAAATTGCAAAGTTACAGTCACAGATAATGTTAACATAACTTTCAGCTCAATGTTTATTTTGAGAAAGAAGAGCGTTGACACACTATATACTGTACTATAAAAAAAAATTAAATCTGAATGTGAATTGTGACAAATAAAAACAAGAAAACTTGCTATGGAAACCCATTTCACTGAGCTGTACTGATGGGGTTCATGTGGGGAACCCCCACAAATTAACCCTTTGTATGCGTGCGTGCGTTCGTGTTGTATTTTATTTTTAATTTGTACTACAATTTTGCACTTCTTTAAAACTCAATATTTATAATTTATTAGTGGGATCGGATGTACAACAATTATACAGTATATACTCGGTACGTAACTCATTTATTTTATTTGATGTAGTACTGTAGCTTTTACATTTTTCATTTCGAGCGCGTAATCATAAATGATACACCTCCGTCTAACGGAGGTAGTATTATTCGCCATTCTTTATAATTCAAAATTTAATATCAATTGAATTCTGATTTTCGAATATAAAATAAAGAATAAAATTGTAAAAATGATAAAATAAAATAAAAAATAAGAGTACAATTATATTTTAATAAAAAAATATTTTTTTTAGTTGTCATTATTTTTGTGAAATATTAATTTAAAAATGTAATATTTTTTTGTAAATTTCAAAAAATTATAGTTTGTCTTTCATTTTTTCAAACTAGCCATAAATTTAATATTATTATATATAAGTAGTACACACACAATTACATACGCCAACTCGACTTGTATGATGTATGCACTAAAAAAAGTTGTCGAACACAGATTGTCGAATCAGTAAGTAAATTTTGTGAAACACACAAAAGTACGCCTAATTGAATTAATATGAAATGCACGCCTTAAAATAATTACGGGTAGTAAAAATTTATGTTCTTTTAGTATTTAGTTTAATCCAAGTGTTTTGTTGTGTTTACTTTAATTTTATTACTTGACATGTGATGTACTGTATATATTTTTGCCTAATAATGCATGTACACACACATACATTAGGATGAAGGAGGCAGCTGTTGATTTTGATGGCCCATATGTCATTTTGTCAACTCTTGGCTCCTAACAATCAAGCTTTGAATCCAAATATTATGTCGACTACGATTAAGACTACCAACATATATGAGTCTTACCTTACTACATACCTCGATCGATCAATCACTATTGTAATTTGTAACTATACAAATACAAAGATTGTTGTTAGTCGTACCTCGATCGTTGAACACATAGACGAATCACCATGTTACATTGTTAGAATACAGTGAATTTTTTTACTACGAAATAAGATACGTACTCTCTTTCTTTCTTATTAAAATTTGTTTTGTCTCTTTCCGTCTTATTAAAATTTGTTTTGTTAGACCGAAACCGACAAATTTGAACTGAATTCAAGGAAATTGAATCATTTTTTTTTTATAAAAAATAATATTAATTATTTCTATAAATTGTTAAATGTTTTTAAAATTTATTAATAATATTTTAGCATTAACTATACCGTATTCTATATCTGAAATTATCGATTCAAATTATTTATTTTTATTTTTATTTATTTTGAAATAAATTTAATCGAATTGAATTTAATGAGTTTTGACTGAACTAAAGTGATTTGAACTGATGAAATGAAATGAAGTCCATAACACTTTCCCCCTCTTTTTTTATCGAGTAAGACTCAGAGTTACTTCATTTGCAACCATCCAAATAACTACACTAAATAATTACAATCACTCAAAATCACTAAAATACATTATTCTTTAAAAAAATTAATTTTTTTTATCGAGTAAGACTTAAGAGTTGTACTTCATTTGTAACGCGTTGTACTTCATTTGTAACCATACCGATAATTACACTAAATAATTACAATCACTCAAACTCACCTTACAAAATAACATACATTATTCCTTATTTTTTCTCCAAATATCAGTAATATTTACTGTAGTATTTACTATGAGCGACTACTATTATGTCACATCATCAAACTATTAACTATATGAAACTTTTTAATTACAATCACAAGTGGAGAAGAAAAGGTAAAAGGTAGGAACAATCTTTAGAACAAAAAAATTGGCTATGATTACACTATGATTAGTGTTAATCCTTAAAATTTACCTGCAGAAAAATAAAAATAAAAAAATAAAAAAGTATTGTCTGAATCTTACAGAGAGCGCATGCCAAACCATCAGCAGCAAAAAGGAGGTCAGAGCTTTCCCAACTCCATATTAAAATATTTCATTCAACTATAGTAGTGTAATATTTATATAGTGTAATTTATATAGATTAAATAATTAATTAAACATTAAACAGTGCAATTCTCTGAAACACCATGCCCTTCTTCTGCAAAATTCACTTCTTACAACCCCACCAAAAAAAAACCTTATCTTTTCAAAAACAAAAATATTAAAATCCAAACCATCTCTTTCATCCTTTCTATATAAGCATCGATCTCCTCTGACCAACATTTCATAACTACTAGTTTAATTTCTCGCACCCCAGTATATACAGTCCGTTCCAAGGTACGTCACAAATACGACTAATAAATAAATATCCAAACAATTCAATTCAATTCAGTTCGTTTTTTTCGATTAATTATTTAATTAATTTATATTAATGTGTGTGTCTACATGCAATTACTGTATTTTGTCATTTTGCCATCCGTTGCAAGCTACCGTGCAGTTACATGAGTTTCTGTTTCTTGTCTCGATTTCAGAGATTGACAAAATTCCGCAGCTGAATTCCGACGTCACCAAAGCTCCCCTGCTCTGCTTTATTAATTAGAAACCAAAATCAATCTCCTCGACTCGTGTTTAATTTCTTCGCGTAATCGGGCTTTCTCAAGGTATCTTTATAACTGTTATGTTGATTTTTTTTTTTTTGTTCCATCTTTAAAATATAGTATAATTTGAAGTTGAAAAATCGATTCTCAGATCGAATGGACGGCCTCGATTGGAGCAAATTCCAGCAGCAGCAAGAGCTGGAAGAGCACTTGATGATCATGCCTATCAGCCCATCAAACACTAGTCTGCTGGAGTACAGAGATAATTGCATTCCGGTCCAACAACTTCCCAAAATCGACAATTCCACCCCAAACTTTTTCCCTCAATGGAGATCAAGATCCGCCTTCCTCCAGCAGCCCACGAGCCCATTCGAATCGATCGATTGCTTGGTGTCGGCCTCGAATCAGACGGACACGACGGCCTCGATCGAGGACGACGGGATCTCCTTCATATTCTCCACCAATAAGTCATCGGTCAACCCAAACGGCAACAAGAGGAAGAGAGCTGACCAAAAAACAAATCAGCCGCAAAACATAAATTTCCAGCGGCGGGCAGGGGAGGAGGCGGACGTGGAGGCGGCGGCCCAGATGAAGGAGATGATGTACCAGGCGGCGGCTTTCCGGCCGGTGGAGTTCGGGGAGGAGGAGAGGCGGCGGCCGAGAAGGAAGAACGTGCGGATTTCGAGCGATCCGCAGACGGTGGCGGCGAGGGAGAGGAGAGAGAGGATCAGCGAGAGGCTTAGGGTTCTGCAGAGGCTCGTGCCCGGTGGGAGCAAGATGGACACGGCGTCCATGCTCGACGAGGCCGCCAGCTACCTCAAATTCCTCAGGTCGCAGGTGAAGGCGCTCGAGGCCATCGGAGCGGGCCAGAGGATTATTAATGATCCGACGGCGAATCTGGCGTTTGCGTACTCGCCGGCGTATCTCAGTTATCCGATGGCCGTGCAGCCGCCGCAGTTTTCGATTCAGGGCCAGAATCCGGTTAGGAAGCCCGAGAGTTGTTGAATTTAATTTTAATGGATGAAATGTGATTTTTATTTTGTTAAAAAGTGTTTCTTTTTTCTTTATTGTGACTGCAATTTGCTGCAATGATAGTGATGATGATTAGATTATGATTAATTGTGTGAGTTGAGATTTGGAGATTTGGAAATCATTCAACTCATTATTGCTATAATTGTACATTTGTTATTATTGATTAGTAATCATGTGTGTGTGATCATGAGTATAATCATGACACCCACAATGTGAGAATGCCATTAAAGTGGCAAGTAACTTGACTTAATTTTTAATGTTTTTTTTTGATACACTATAATATATAATGAAAGAACTTTTTAGTTAAGCTTATTAATTTTAAATTTGTTCGAGTACATGAGTAGAAATTGAGATTTGTTTACAATAATTAATCAGTGTCCCAACAAAAATATTGACTCTAATTTGGAAATTTTACTCTAATGTGTGCTCTAGTGCATAATTAACCGAGACTTGAGGTCTTGATATATCTTTCACAATCTCTCTAGCTCGTTGTAGCAATTTGAATGATGAATTACAAATAGTTTTTCAGAGTAAATAGTAATTCTAACATACATGATGAACTAAAAAAGCTATTACAACAACTTTTAGGTGATTTTTCAACTTAGGATTGTTACGAAGTCTTTTGTACTGTACTTAAGGTTGTTATTGATTAATTAATGGGAGATCTTACTGACAATGATGGAATCTTTTTAATTAATTAATTAGCACGTACGTTACACTAATCGATGATGAAAACATTCTCTGGTCTTAATGAATAGTAATAATTAATTAGTGGTGGTCCTCTGACTCCTTAATAGAGATTCAATATATTCCGAAGAAAGAAACATTAAGGCAGAGGCGTGGCCCTTGAAAATCGCCCTCCCAAAAAACAAGCACTGCAGCTTAATGCTAAGCACATGCTTTATTCTTCTTATTTGGCATTTCTTAGCTAGCTAGGGTTTTGCTCTTCTTTGGACAAGCATAGCATACATAATGTATATTGATACTTTGTTAGATAGTGCAAATGGAGCTAATTAAGTTAGAGTAGACCAAACATGGAGATAGATTGAACAAGGATACACGACTAGCGATTGCAGAAACTGAGAGCATTTACAAGCGATATGCGTGCAGTTTTCCGAGAGGTTGGCCTCTAAGAAAAGATGTCACAATGCGGTGCTTGACAAGTTTTGGTCCTCATAACATGTTTTCTTGTATTGTTTGAATTTTAGAATTATTTTTGAAATATGATTGATTTCTTACTTATTCAAAGTGTACGTTTTCAAAGAATTATAAATAATGGTTGGCTAAACTGACCGAGGGTATGAACCCCAACAGAATAGATTTAATCTATTACACCTTGTTGAAATTAATACTCTATTCGTGCTAGATAATAGTTACACTGGACATATATAGGAGTAAGATTTTTAATCAATTTTATTTATTAAATTAATAATAAAAAAAAAATCAAATGAATGACGTAAATAGTGAGATGGAAAAATAAAGATGGGGGTGATGTAGATGTAATTCCCGGCGTCGCAAGGGTCGAATCTCGGGAAGAACAAATTCTAATTGAAATATTATGAAATTTCCGATCGAGTTAGGAAAGAATAAAAATAAAAATAAGGATGTGTTGGTTCGGTCTGACCCGCTTGATGGGCTGGAAATAGCCCACCCCACTCATATTCTGGGCCGAATCCAGTATTTCTCACTTGCCGCTCGTAGCCATAGCCACCTGGGACCGAGCTAAATACGGGCCGGGTTGCGATTATGACATTTTTCAGCCCGGCCCGCACGGACCACTCGGGTGAGTAAATGCACTCAAAGTCCACTCTTTGTTCTCAATTGCATGAATATAAAATTGAGAACACGAACACCCCGTGACCGTGCTCTTGGCTGTTTTCGAGGTGACCAGTTTTTGCGAGGGCCGAGGGGCGAGGAGGATGTCGAGTTCGATCGATTCGGACGCCATGATGTATGACGTAAATCTATTGGATTGTTAATGATAGGATTTGTTTATTGATTCTTGAATCCATTTGCATTGCATTATTGCCACCATAGAATGAAGAAGCTTCATTGGCAGCAATCATAATTAAGGAAGAAAGGTTACATGGGTTTTGTTGTTTCTTGAATGTGTAAGTTGGAATTCAAAGATTCATAATTTTTGAGGTGATATTCATGAAGAAATGAAAATAAAATAAAAAATAGAAATGGGAAAAATAATTAATGTTGTTGGACATGCAATATTTAAGTTGTCTTGATTTCATGAATTAGGAAAAGATTATGAGAAAATCATGAAAAGTAATAATATGCATGGAGAGTAAAATAGTAGGGTAGTTATTCACTTATTTGTGATGAAGGAAGAGCTTCTACTTGATCAAGGAAGGCTTAAACATTTAAAAAGAGTTCAAATATAAAACAAAAACAAAAAAATGGAGCAAACTTTTAAAAACATTAATGTGCTTGAATTTTATTTATGGAGATTGAAATTCGTTTTTAGATTTTTTTATGACAAAGACTCATATTTGAATTTAGTTTTCAGTTTTTTCATATATATCAATTTGAAATTTGTTTTTAGATTTTTTTATGACAAAAACTCATATTTGAATTTAGTTTTCAGTTTTTTTTCATATATGTCAATTGCAATTTCTTGGGTTCAAACTTTGGACCTTACATTTATTTGTTTTTTGTTTGAATTTCATTTTTACTATTTGATTTATTTTACATTTGTTTAAGCATTATTTGTTAAAGTGCGTTATATAATTTTTTAGGTTTCGAAGAGAGTTGTACACGAGAAGAAAGTGCATACACGAAAAATGGAAATTTCGAAAAAAACTATCGGTTGAAGCGCGTATTCAGAATTCGTTTTTGTTTAACCAAATTATATAATTCTTCAGGTTTTGAAGAGAGTTGCACTGTGTACACGAGAATATATAATGCATACACATCGACTGTACGCTGACAAAATTAGCAACATCTTTTTCTACTTCCTTCTATGTGTGGAAATATTCAAACGAATCATAAGTCGTCTCTGCAACTGTGACAGACGGGTGAAGGTCGACATTTGGTCGTGTGGGGTCGTTTTGTATGTGTTGTTGACCAGGCTTCTCTCGTTTCAAAACTCTAATGTGGCGAGGATGTGGGGAGTTCACGTTTCCGGGTTGGGTCAGCCCGGATGCCCGGATCTTGATTTCTAAGATGTTGGACCCGAACCCGAAGACGAGGAACTCTATAGAAAATATCATTGAGAATTCATGGTTTCTTCGTGGGTTGCAAACGGGAGATGTGAAGGAAACGATTGTGGAAGCGAAGGGTGAGTTGGCCCAGTTGGGAATGTCTGTTGCGAACTTGAATGCCTTTGAGATAATCTCGCTGTCGGCGGGTTTAGATTTGTCGGAGTTGTTTGAGGAGAGAGATCGAAGGAGGTGAAGTTCACGTCGAATCAACCGGCCAAGAGCATCGTTTCAAAGATGGAGGAATTAGCTAGAGATATGAAGATGAAGTTGATGAAGAAGGAAGGAGGGTTTTTGAAGCTTGTGGGGTCGAAAGCAGGGACAAAAGGGTTGTTGTCGATTGACGCGGATATTTTTAGGTGAGTCCGACTTTTCATTTGGACGAGATGAGGAATTCGAATGTGCGACACTTTGGAATATCACAAGGTGATGAGAGAGGAGATAAGGCAGTCTCTGAAAGACATTGTTTGGACGAGGGAAGGGGAGGAGTCTCGATCGCGGCAACAAGCAGAGGAGCCAGAGTTCAAACCAACTGGAGCTCCGAAGACGACGGTGGCTCCATTAGCTTAGAATTTGATTTGTAGAGTTGTTGTCTTTAGTTTAATGTATGTTTGATTGTTTGAACATCAATTCTAGATTATGTACTAGGAGTACTTCTTATGTTTCAAAAGTTGTTATTAAAGTTGTTGATTATTTTTGGGCAACAAGTATGTTCTTGAACATAGAGCTTGTGAAACTTGTGAAAGAAAAAGTTGAGCAAAAGACTTGAGAATAAAATGTAATTTTATATAAGTATAAAAATAAATTATATATATAAAGTAAAAAAGTGTGGAGCACCAAAGTAAAATAATAATGATGTTATTTTAAATAGTAAATTGAGAATAAAATGTAATTTTATATAAAAGTATAAAAATAAATTATATATATAAAGTAAGTGTAGCACCAAAGTAAGATAATAATGATGTATGAAAAATAAATTTAAAATTTAATATAATTTTGTACTTGATGGTTAAAATAATGTTATAATTAATGTAAATATTCAATATTTATATAAAAGTAATTATACATGTAGCTAAAAAATAATTATTATTTGTAGAGAATTAAAAAATAATAAAATAATATATAAGCGTGAAACACAAGAATAATAAATGCATGTGCAATACAAAAATAGTTAAAATAATAATAATCGTGGTAGACGGAATGAATGAAAATAAATAAACTCGAGATCATGACTAAATAACTAAATATTTTAAATAATTAATATAACAATTTAATATTTATACTTAGTACACTATTTTGCACGGTAAAAATTACCTCCCACCTAGTAGAGCAAATTAACAAATAGCTAAAATAAAATTGTTGACTTGATGAAACTAAACAAACTGAGATTACAATTACTTGTTCACTTTAAAATAACTAAATATTTTAAATAATGAATATAACAATTTAACATTTATAAAATGTTAACAAACTCGAGATCACAATTACTTGTCCACACTTTAAAATAACTACATATTTTAAATAATGATATAACAATTTAAAAAAATTCACATTTATTTATTTAATCTTATTTAATTTTTAATTATTTTAATGGCTAGTCTTAATTATGATAGTCTAGTAGTTCAAAAAATTCTCAATTTTATCAAGGGAGATTTCATAATATCTTAAAATTTTCATAATTATATAATAAAGTTTAATACCGAATTTAACCTTTTCATTAACAAACAAAAATTACAATCCTAAAAAATTATATACGCTTACTTTGTTTTTGATTCTCTACTATAGCCGAGATTATTTCTACACAGTCATACTCTAGTATTTTGTCCGAAAAACGGTTCAAGCGAGGAGACGGGACAAGAACCATCTTGGCCCTTGGGCAAGGAGACAGGGAGTCTCATGTGATGCTCACTTGCGTCCCCGAGCTCATCGATCTCAATTTCCACAAAATCATGTGCGGGCATAATTTGACAGTTGGTTTTCACAATGAAAACTTCTCCATTTATGGTCAGATCAAACTGCGATGGGATAAACACATAAGGTCGACATCTAGCTACTACTCAGGAGGCGGAGTTGAGGACGTACGAAAACATTCATTTATTAATATTAATCATTAATAATAAATAAAATAATTGTTTTATGTATATAGGGGTAAAATGGACATTTCAATTTTTGAAATGTTACATTTTTTTATAAATACAATCTTCAAACTACCATAATTAATGAAAATATTATAAAATTTTAACCCTTAAATATAATCTGAAATTTGTAGGGTATAATTTATAATTATGTAAATCAATTTCCCCTAAAATCTAAATACTATTTTATTAAAACAATCACTGTGAATTTTTTTATAGTACTAAATTAATTAACTGAAAAACAAATTATTTGAATTATAGTAGTAGAAATTAAATGTAGTGTAAACTTTAGTCATTCAGCACCAGTGGTCTAGTGGTAGAATAGTACCCTGCCACGGTACAGACCCGGGTTCGATTCCCGGCTGGTGCATGCAATGACGAACACTGCGGTTTGCAATAGTTGGGTCTATTGCTCTTCTGAATAACTGAAGATGTTGCCGTGCTTCTGAGCTAATTCTTTTTTTCACTTTTGATTATTTGTAGAAATAATTTTGAAAAAATACTGGGGTTACTTTGTAATTATATTTAAATAAATCACTTGCATGTAAACTTATACGAGCAGATTTCAGGCCTATAAATTCACAATAACTCAACTTCATCCCTCACAATTCACAATCTCCAAATTCCAATACTAAACAAAGAAGAACAAAATCAAGTATAATAGCTAAAATTCTCTCTCTCTCTCTCTATTGCCATATTGGTATTTCAACCAAACCAAACCCATTTCTTCTGTTCTCATTCGGGTTTCAAAATATATGTATATATATAAAAAAAGAAAGTCAAAAAGAGCAATGCGAGGCCGACCGACGACGAGGAGAGGAAGGTTCCACGAGAGACTTTTTCAAGACCTCCGCATATTTCAACAACTCCGTGTTTGCCCCATTCTGAGCATCATCAACACCCGTCGGCAAATTACCATCGAACCCAGTCACAGAGTCAGGTCCTCCAAATGTACTAAAAGAATCATCGTCACTCCCCCTACTGCTTTCCCCAGTCGTACTCTTCTGACCCCGCGAACAAGATCGCTGTAAATCCACAGAATTTGCAGACGAGCCCCTTGGTGATGCCCTTATTATCTCTACAACCCCATCATCCCCGAAACTACCAAAATACCCTCTCAGATCAACGTCATCCACGGACTGTGTCTGAATAGGTTCGTGGCCGCCCTTTCCTCTCAATAGCCTGATCAGCTTGGCGAAAAATTTCCTTTTGTTCGTTTTGTTCTTATCCATGTGAAAATCATCGCCTTCGTAAGAAGCCCGGGAGGTGGACCACTGGTCCGAATAAAAGTCGGTGATATTCATCTCATGGTCCCCAGACCCTTCTCTATTTGCGTATTCTAGTATGAGCTGTTTGGCTTTCTGTTCGGACTCTGGGCTTAGGGTTATGCTCAAGTCCCGGGCGATGGTTTCGCCTGGTCCGGGCTGAAGATTTCTCATTTCGTACCGCAAACAGGCATTGATCCAACGGAGGTACACGAGCTCTTCGATATCCATGCAACGGTTGGCTCGGAGTTGTTCAATTTCTTTGGTCAAATCTTGGTTTTGATTCCTTAAGAGGTGGCTCTCTTCTTTAAGAGCTTGCATCTGATTGGAATAACAGATAAAACAGAAACACATCAATACTCAATAGGGGCATTTGTGTATTTTAAGAAAGAAAAAAAAAACAATGGAAAACTTGATGTACAAAATGTAGGGGTACAAACACTAGCCATGAAGTATATGCAATTTTGAAAAGATAAAACTGGGATTATTTTTGGAATTAAACTGAATTTTCCAAAAATGTTACAAACACCCACCCTTTGATTTAACAAACAAATACACTGGCTGTTAAGGGGGCAATTCATAAAAAAGAAATCGAACATAAATACTCAATAGGGCATTTGTGTATTTTTAAGGAAAAATTAACGGAACAATTGATGTTTAAAATGTAGGGGTACAGACACTAGCCCTAAAGCATATGCAATTTTCAAAAGATAAGAGTATGGGTTATTTTTGGAATTAAACTGAATTTTCCAGGGCAGTTTTATACTATAACATCCACAACAAAAAAAACATCACAAACAAAAGAATTATAACCTCTTTTTCATTTGAATCGGACGAGGAAAGCATTTGCACATCCTCCAGTTTCCGGGACAACACATAATGTTCAATCTTCAAACTCTCATTGGTTTTCTTCGTCTCCTCCAACTCCAACTCCAATTCCTTCGACTTCTTGATCTCCATCTCCAAATCCCCATCGATTTCAGCTGCCTTCTTTTCCTCGCCTTTAAGCTTCATAACCCTTTCTTGAAGGCTCAAAATGTGTTCCCTATTTTGTTCGGCTTCCGACTTAAGTTTCTTTCTCAACAAATTTATCTTGGCTTTTGCACTTTCGAGTTCAGTCACGACTCTCTCGTAATCTGCAACTTTTTCTTCTAGTTTACTATTCTCGAACTGCAAGGACTCGAGTTTGAGGTTATAGAGTTTTGCCTCCGTGTTGTGTATTCTCAGCCGGTTTTGGAGCTCTATTACGGAGGTTTCTTGCTCTTTGAGGCCATAATACTCGAGCAATTGGATTTCCAATATTCTCTCCCTTTCTTCGAGACTTTTAACCTTATTGCTTAGATTATTTATCTCCAAGTTACACTCCTCGTGTTTGTCCATGTTATGATTGCTTATGAGGTGGTCGACGTCTGCTAAGAGAACCCCATCTCTGTCTCGACTGATGGCATTCTGAGAAGAAGGAAAAAAAAACTTCAGAAATTTTGTATTTTTTAGAATGAAGAAATGCGCAAAATACCATGAACTGAACTTCATATGAACTAATCGACGATAAAAACTACAAATCAACGCAACGAGAACCGGTTTCACGATATGAATAAGAGTAGTCGCCTACTAATCCATAGAAGAACTAAGTAAACCATTGAACAAAACTGAGGTTGTTATGTAAATACCTGCAAAGCACAAGCACCTTCAGAGAGGTCATTGCCTTCTTCACCTATTATACATACATATGCATCAAATTTAAAATCAAATCATAGTAAAAAGTAATTAATTAATTAATTAATTAATTAATTAAAAGAATTTAGTAAACTGGAAAAAGAACCTGGAGAATGCAATGAAAGTTTAGGGTTAGATGGCCTGATTCTGAGAACGGTACACACAATCCCACCAAGTGAAAAGGCTAAAGCCACTCCAAATTTGATAAGGGTAGGGCTGATTTGAATTTCCCTTTTCTCTTTCGCAGCCATTTTTTCGAACTGTGTATAACTTCAAATCTTTTAACAATCTAAAATCCCAACAAGAAATACACACATAGGTTCGCACGTATAAGCTTCATGACCTAAACTCATCTCCTTCCTCGTCATCTCTTCCATTTGGGAAAAAATTTTAAAAAGAAAGAAAAAATAGAGGGGGGATTCAAGAAACCCACATAGCACAAATGAAGGGAGGGGCTTAGAGATGGACCAAGAACTCTGATTCTGTGGGTCGATTTTGAATTTTCTTGTTTCGTGTTTTGTTTGGGTTCTTTAAAATTTGAAACAGACGATGCGTACGAGGAGCAAACCTCAAACTTCTCTAAAAATTATTCGGGTTTTCCTACTAAAGTCTAATACTATTGATAATGATAAAAATGACCCTCAAATTTTTGTTTATGTCAAATAATAACACAGTATTTCCTCAAAGTTAACACACTTTGACACCAAAATTAAAATTTTACTTATTTCTTTTTTCTTTTCCTTTTTTTTTGAAAAAAAATGTAAAAGTTAAAAATATATTTATAAATTATAAATTAAAGTAATTGTTAATAATATTTAGAAAAGTGAATAAAATAAAAATAAAATTATATTTTAAAATAAAAAAATGAGATTAAATCACAAATGGTCCTGTAAATATTGTCAATCCCATATTCAGTCTTTTATTCTTTAATTTCATCAAATTCAGTCATTCCCGGTCATTTTCTACCGGGAAGCTCAAGTGTTGGTCACGTGAGTGCACACATGGCGGTCATCGGGCAGGGCTTGCTGACGTAGTTTGAGATTAAATCACATTTGGTCCTGCAACTTAGGCTGATCCCATATTTGGTCCTTTTTTTCGTTCAAAAAATCAAATCCCATCATTTACAGTTGATTTCCACCAGAAATTGCACGTGTAGGTCACGTGATGTACATGAAAGTTTTCGATGCCAATCAAATCGCTCGATTACCTCGTTCGTGTGTGCAGAAGCGTGTAAAATTAGTAAAAACGAACATACAAGATCTAGGCACATGTTTATATGTATAGACACACAAATATATATATATATATATATATATATATATATATATATATATATATATATATATATATATATATACATAGAGATACGAGGACACTTACATTCGGTGAAGCGTGTCTCGTTGATGTCGATGGTTGTTCACTGATGAAGATCTGATCTTCTTGCAACAAACCCTGAAGAGATCACCTTGAAAAGCCTCTTGTCTTCCCGGATGTGTAGCCGCACAAATGGTCCGATCTCTACGTGTTGCAAACGAACCGAAAGTCGGATGCTACGTGTTCTTGAGACGAACAACACTATGAACATGATCCGGGAATTGATTTACAGTTGATTTCCACCAGAAATTGCACGTGTAGGTCACGTGATGTACATGAAGGTTTTCGATGCCAATCAAATCGCTCGATTACCTCGTTCGTGTGTGCAGAAGCGTGTAAAATGAGTAAAAACGAACATACAAGATCTAGGCACATGTTTATATGTATAGACACACAAATATATATATATATATATATATATATATATATATATATATATATATATATATATATATATATATATATATATATATATATATACATAGAGATACGAGGACACTTACATTCGGTGAAGCGTGTCTCGTTGATGTCGATGGTTGTTCACTGATGAAGATCTGATCTTCTTGCAACAATCCCTGAAGAGATCACCTTGAAAAGCCTCTTGTCTTCCCGGATGTGTAGCCGCACAAATGGTCCGATCTCTACGTGTTGCACACGAACCGAAAGTCGGATGCTACGTGTTCTTGAGACGAACAACACTATGAACATGATCATCAATATAATATTGCTCTAAGCCAAAAATAACATTATCAATATATCAATTAAAATCCGAAGATGACCATCTGACTTAATCGATTGCACACGTAGGATTTGAAGGACACAACCGAACAATACAGGTGGCGGTCGACTCCGGCGGCTTGCTGAGGTGGCAGGTTGTGGGACCGTATTTACTCTCCACATTAGCAAGCCGTCGGAGTCGACCGGGGTGGGCTACCCCGAAGCCCGCCCGAAAAAAATGTAGGGTTGGGACCGAATATTTTCGACCCAAAAAAATCAAAACTAAATTAGTCCGAACCGAATGGGCCCGAGACCGCCACCTTTATTATTGAATAAACATTTTATAATTTGGGCAATTTAAATATTAGAATTATAATAATAATTATTAAATGTTAATATTTTATGAATATTAAATTTAATTTGGTATTAAAAAATATTTTTTTTTAAATAATATTTTTTTTCCAGCTCGACCGACTAGCCCGAGACCGAAGATTTTAAGGTTAGGTCTACAAATGTACAGCTCGAAAAAATTTCAGTCCGAACCGAAGTAACCCGATAGCCCCTCGATTGACATCCCTACCCACACGTGCAATTTCTGGTGGAAATCAACCGTAAAGGATGGAATTTGATTTTTTGAACAAAAAAAAGGACCAAATGTGGGATCAATCTAAGTTGCAGGACCAAATGTGATTTAATCTCAAGCCACGTCAGCAAGCCCTGCCCGATGACCGCCATGTGTGCACTCACGTGACCAACACGTGAGCTTTCTGGTGGAAAATGACCGGGAAGGACTGGATTTGATGAAATTAAAAAATAAAAGACTGAATGTGGGATTGATAATATTACAGGACCATTTGTGATTTAATCTCTAAAAAATTAATATTTTTTTCCTTTTTTTGAATGTATAACCGGAACAAATGGAGTGCTTAAATATTAACCAATTGAAATTAAACTTGCTATTAGAGCATCCCCAATGGTAAGTACAATTTCTACATGACATAGAATTGTACCTAGGTACACCATTGGGATGATAGGTATAATTTGAGAGAGAGAAAAAAGAGTATCAAATATTAGATACTAGGTACAAATTTGAGTGTGTCTTGCAATGTGGGTCCTACAAGTATAAAGAAAAAAATTTGTACCTCAAACTGTAAATACAAGTTTTTTTTGGCATCAACTTTGTGTGTTCCTTGCGCCGTCCGTCGACTATTGTCAAAATTCCGGAGACTGCCACAAAAACGGAGACTTGTCAAATTTCCGGAGACTTCCACAAAAGTGGAGACTCCAAAAGTGGAGACTCCAAAAGTGGAGACTACACAAAAGTGGAGACTACACAAAAGTGGAGACTCCAAAAGTGGAGACTACACAAAAGTGGAGACTACACAAAAGTGGAGACTCCAAAAGTGGAGACTATACAAAAGTGGAGACTACACAAAAGTAGAGACTCCAAAAGTGGAGACTACACAAAAGTGGAGACTACACAAAAGTGGAGACTCCAAAAGTGGAGACTACACAAAAGTGGAGACTACACAAAAGTGGAGACTACACAAAAGTGGAGACTCCAAAAGTGGAGACTACACAAAAATGGAGACTAGAGTCTCCACTTTTGGTTGTGCATGGAAACGGCGATCAGAGTCGCCGTTTTTGGCGAAGTGCGGAAACGGCGACAAGAGTCGCCGCTTTGGTGAGGGTTGCGGAAACGGAGACTACAGTCTCCGATTTTGGTGAACTATGGAAACGGCGACTGGCGTCGCCATTTGTGGTGCAACTGTGGAACTGTGGAACTGTGGAACTGTGCAACTGTGGAACTGTGGAACTGTGCAACTGTGGAACTGTGGAACTGTGCAACTGTGCAACTGTGCAACTGTGGAACTGTGCAACTGTGCAACTGTGCAACTGTGGAACTGTGCAACTGTGGAACTTTGGAACTGTGCAACTGTGGAACTGTGGAACTGTGGAACTGTGCAACTGTGGAACTGTGGAACTGTGGAACTGTGCAACTGTGGAACTGTGGAACTGTGGAACTGTGGAACTATGGAACTGTGGAACTATGGAACTGTGGAACTATGGAACTATGGAACTGTGGAACTATGGAACTATGGAAGTATGGAACTATGGAACCAGCGTCTATGGAACTATGGACTCTCACCTTGCAACTTTGGAAACGGCGACTCGTGTCGCCGGTTTTGGGTGTGACAAGAAAACGGCGACTGGAGTCGCCGTTTATGTGTGTTGTGGAAACGGCGACTGGCGTCGCCGTTTTTGGTGCGTGCAAGGTTTTCAGCGACGCTGGTCGCCGGTTTTGGTACCTGACCATGGAAACGGCGACTTATGCCCATGTCATTTTTCCGGAGACTAGAGTCGCCGGTTTTTGTCCCTTATGTTATTTTTCGTAGTTCATGTTTCCTTTGCTTTGATTTTAAGACTAAGTACTTACAACGTGATTTCTTTCACCAGGTACTCAGTTCAAGGAAATGAAGAATTGTTCCAAGTTTGCAACTTCAACAATATCGACGACCGTGAAGACGATGAAATTCGAAGCTTCAACACTTAGAAAATTTCACGAGAAATTGAAGATGAAGAATTGAGATCGATGGAGTCAAGATTGAAGTTGAAGTTTGTTTTTGAAATTGAAGATTCAAGATTCGAAGATTCAAGAATCAAAGATTCAAGATTCCAAGATTCAAGAATCCAAGTTCTACAATAATGATGTCATCCATGGAAATGTGACATAGGCCAAGCATGCGACGAATGAGAACGTGCCACGTCATCACTCTCACATGTGCGGCTCTACTATAAATACCCATGGATGTTCATTTCATCATTTGACGATTTTGAGAGAACGAAATCTGATTTTTAGAATCGTAGTCGAGCTTCGAGTTTGTGTAGTAGCTTTTGCGCCGTGTGCCAAGATTAGAGCTAGGAGATTTAGCTTTAGGTACTCGTGTGCTGGTTTGCAAGTTAGTGGGAGTTGTTGCGACACTCGGGAAACTTCTTGTAAACGTTTTGCCTACCATACTCTACAAGTGTAATAGTTTAAGTTTTGTGATCAATGAAATGGAAACTATTACATAACTTTGTCTTCACTTTTGTTCTACAAATTGTGTGACTGTTTTACTTTGACGGAAGCTGCTGTCTGTGAGTTCAAGACCAATTTCACGAAAAATTGGTATCCTACGCTGAAGGCGTAATTTCAATTGGTATCAGAGCGGGACGTCATACGTACAAGACGTGATCCGTTACTTGACTTCATATTTCCGCTATAATGGAGTCGCCAATGTTTGTTCAGAAACCGATTATGCTTACGCATCAGAACTACTCTAACTGGAAAGCTAAAGTTTCTGCTAGAATTAAAGACCATGACTCTCGTGCATGGATGGCTGTCCTGGAAGGTTGGGAGTGTCCGTATACTGAAGATGCCGATGGAGTGAAAATTCCCAAACCTGAACGTAACTGGACTAGAGAAGAGCATGATCTGTCAACTGCAAATAGCAAGGCTCTACTTCTTATTTGTGAATGGTTGGAACTAAGTATGTACCAACTGGTGAAAAATTGCACTTCAGCGAAAGACGCATGGGAAACTCTTCAGAGAACATGCGAAGGAAGTAAGGCCGTGAAGCGCTCTAAAATTCGAACTATCACTGCTCAGTTCCATCAACTCCGTATGAGAGAAGATGAAGACATAAATGAGTACTTAGACAAAATCATGAGATATGTGAACGAAGTTCATGAACTTGGAGAAACTTTTCCTGCCGTCATGATTTATGAGAAGACTCTTCATAGTCTAAGTTCTCGGTTCGAAAGTAAAGTTCTAACTCTTGAAGCACGAGAAGAAAAAGATCAAAAATGGGACTATGCAGATCTGATGGCTGATTTGAGAAACTACGACTTAACTCTAAAAGTTCGTAGCAACCCGGATATGTCACTTGTTTATGAGCCGATGACTGCTCTAAAAATTTCTGAGAAGGGTAAGAGCTCTAGAAGTTCGAAACCGCAGAAAACTCCTTCAAGAAATGAGAAATCAGAATGTAGTTTTTCAGCTGATGTAGATGAATCTGATGACGATGAAGCAGAGGACATTGAACGTTTGATGAATCAGAATAATCCTGATAAACTTGCTGCACTGACTGAAATCGTCACGTACCTTGTGAAGCAAGAATTTAAGAGGAAAAATCGTGCCCGGAACCTTCGAAAGTTTCAGAAAAATTCTAACTCTTTTCAGAGAAACTCAGACAACCGAAATCAAACTTCATTCACTGACAAAAAATTTAAGGAGACAAAACTTTCTCCATTTTCTTCAACTAGCAAGGATGTTTCAAAAATGCAGTGCTTCGAATGTAAGGGATATGGACACGTTAAAAATGAATGTCCTAATTTACATCGTAAGAAGAAGCTACCAGTTAGCTATGTCGTGATCGACGATGAGGATGTCATTTCTGAGAATGACGAGTCTGAGGACAATAATTCTGATGACGATGAGGACAACGCTCTAGTTGTCACTTTTGGTGAAGACTTCGAACTGGCGAATTTCGAAGTTGAAAACTTTGAACTTGACACTTTTCTGAAGGACACTGCAACTGCAGACAACATTTTCCGTGTGGCATCGACAAATCGCAATTTTTGTGATGATAACATTTTCTCGGATGATGAGTCTGAGTCTGAGACCGAAAGGGAAGAGATGACATCTGATGTCCATCAAAGTGTGACTGAGTCTGCTGAACTAGTTGATCTGAAAGAGAGTTATTCTAAACTCGAAAAATTATGTGACACAGCTATCACTGAGAATAGCACACTTGAAGTGTCACTGAAATTCATAAAAGAATCTCTTGATGAACTCTCTGAAGAGAAACGAAAAATGAATGATGAGGCTGTAGTCTTGAGAAACTCAGTTGAGAAGACTGAGGATGAGAAGAAAAAGTTGAACAACTCTCTGACAATTCTTAAAGTTAAATTTGACGACCTGTTCGAGGAAAAGCACAAGTATTTCAAGGAAGTTGTCGAACTGAGAGAAGTGTGTGAGAAGTTGAGTTCTGAAAACTCAAAACTAAAGACTTCACTGAAAAAGGAGTCAACTGAAGTTAAGAAGCTGCAGACCTTGTTTAAGAACTCGGACGCTGAAAATGACGAACTGAAGTCATCTCTAATGAAAGTTCAAACTGACCTTGCCATGACTGACAAGGAACGATATGTATTGAAAGAAAAACTTCAGATGACTGATGAGCTGTTGAAAAAGATGAACACAAATTCTTCGGTGTTTGACAATGCTGCTTCGTACATGAATCCTAATCGCTATGGACTTGGATTTCAAAAAGTGTTTGAATCTATTTATTCTACACCTGAGAAGAAAGATGTGACCTTCGTCAAAGCATCAAATGATCAACCAGAGGATGAACTTAAAACTGAGTCTGGAATATTGAAACGAAAAGAAATTGCTGAAGGGAAAAAGATTGCTAAGTCTCCTGAATCTATACCTCAAAAGTCAGTTTCGACTTCGAACTCTAAATCTGAGACATATCAATTTCCAAGGAATATCGTGAAACATCCTCGTGGTATTCTGCCATATGAGAAAACTTTATTGAAAAAGTCGAACAAAACTCAGAGTG
The DNA here is from genome assembly GCA_954870475.1 of Euphrasia confusa. Taxonomy (NCBI): domain Eukaryota; kingdom Viridiplantae; phylum Streptophyta; class Magnoliopsida; order Lamiales; family Orobanchaceae; genus Euphrasia; species Euphrasia confusa. The sequence goes on along the minus strand of OX940956.1, from coordinate 36,415,901 downwards.
GTAAGCCGAATGTAGGACAATCGAAATCAAAATCCGGTTCTGTCAAGACACCTGTGAAAGTTGAAACTCGTCAACGACGTGAATATGTCTGTCACTACTGTAATGTGCGTGGACACATAAGACCTTTTTGCTACAAACTTAAAGCTGACATGAACTGTGAATTGATGACAAAGAGTGAAGAATCACGAAATTCTCAAAAGCTGAGTGTTGAGAAAAATATGAACACGAGGGTTCAAACTAAGTCACAAAATTTTGATAAGAAGAGAGTTGAGGTTGCTAAGGACATAAAGAAACCCATTTCTAAAAATCTGAAGACTGTGGCTGAGAGAAATGTCCAAAATTTGAATGCCAAAAAGATATGGGTGCCTAAGTCTCAAAAGAGTAAAGTTGAACTTAACTCTAACTCCAAAAATTGTTGGCAACCAAGAGAACTCGTTTTCTGCCATGTCGCACTTAACGCATCTGAGACTGGAACCAAAGGAATTTGGTATTTTGATAGTGGCTGTTCCCGCCATATGACTGGCACGAAAAAGTTTCTGAAAAATTACGAGCCTATGACTGGAGCTCCCGTAGTGTTTGGAGGGGGAGCAAAAGGCGTCGTAAAGGGAAAAGGGACTCTACAAATCAAAGGACTACCTCCTATCATAAATGTAGTCCATGTAAAAGGACTTGTTGCTAACTTGATTTCCATCAGTCAGCTGTGTGATGAAGGACTGAACGTGAGTTTTGATAAGGAATCGTGCAGAGTTTTTGATGGTGAAGGAAAGTGTATAATGGAAGGTCCACGAGCCAAAAATAATTGCTATACAACTGAGTATAGTTGTTTTTCTGTGACCGTTCCTGATGAAGTGGATTTGTGGCATCAACGACTTGGCCACACCAGCACTCGAAACCTGAGCAAATTGGTTAAGGGGGAGATTGTTCGAGGAATCTCTCAACTCCCCAAAATTGAGAAAAGAGTGTGTGGTGACTGTCAGAAGGGTAAGCTGACAAGAACTCCTCATCCGGCACTGCCAATGCTCATGAGTACTTCAGCTCCATTCGAACTGCTACATATGGACTTGATGGGTCCAATGGAGGTCAAAAGTATAGCAAAGAAAGAATATGTGTTGGTTGTAGTTGATGATTTTTCTCGCTACACTTGGACAAGATTTTTGGCTACCAAAGATGAAACTTTTGATGCCTTCAAGGGCATTGTGAAATGGATCAAAACGAATCATGAGGCTAAAGTAAAAAGGATCAGAAGTGATCATGGAACTGAATTTCAAAATGCTAGCTTTAACGAATTCTGTATGATGAAAGGAATTCATCATGAATACTCGGCCCCAAAAACTCCACAACAAAATGGGATTGCCGAACGTAAGAACCGAACACTGCAAGAGATGGCGCGCGTGATGTTAATCTCGAAAAATCTTGCTCGAACTTTTTGGGCAGAAGCCGTCTCTACAGCTGGCTATATTTTGAATCGGATAAGTATTCGATCTGGAACGACCGCAACTGCCTATGAACTGGTAAATGGCAAGAAACCTTCGGTGGCACACTTTCGTGTCTTTGGCTGTACTTGCTATATTTTGAAAGATCGTGATCCTCTAAAGAAATTTGAAGCCAAAGCTGATCGTGGAATTTTTGTTGGCTATAGCCAAAATAGTCATGCCTACCGTGCCTACAATCTTCGGACTCGGAAAGTCATCGAGACTGTGAACATCAACTTTGATGAACAAGACTTTCTTGGAAAAGATGCAGAGGCTGATTGGGTTAAGGAAGGAATTCTTGAAGTTCGAACCTTCTCTTCAACACCCACAACTGTGACTTCTGAAAATGTTACTCCTAATACTTCACCTGAAGTTGGAGAGTCTAGCAACCGAAATGATGACACTTCGGCAACTGAGGATGACGATGATGATCAAGTTGAAAACCCAGATGACGCTCCAAGAGAAGCACCTGGTCATATTCAAAAACGTCATCCACCGAACCAAATAATCGGAAGCTTGTATGAGCGAACCACACGCTCAAAGAAACAAATGAATTCTCCGAACGAACTCTACAACATTTGCACTTCTGCAATCTATAATGAAATCAGCATCTCTTGCTTTCTTTCTGAAAATGAGCCGAAAAATTACAAGGAAGCCATGCAAGATGATTTTTGGATCATGGCCATGCAAGAAGAGTTGAATGAGTTCACACGAAATAATGTTTGGTCCTTAGTTCCCCGAACTTCAAATATCAATGTTGTTGGAACTAAATGGATTTTCAAGAATAAAACAGATGAGCATAACCAAGTCGTCAGAAACAAAGCTCGTCTTGTTGCCCAAGGATATGCCCAAGTGGAAGGCATAGATTTTGATGAAACTTTTGCTCCGGTCGCACGAATTGAGTCCATCAGACTCTTGATTGCTATTGCATGCCATCTAGGCATCAAACTTCGACAGATGGACGTCAAAGCTGCTTTCTTAAACGGTGTTCTGGAAGAAGAAGTATACGTTGCCCAACCTAAGGGTTTTGAGGATCCGAAGAAGCCAAATCATGTCTACAAGCTTCACAAAGCTCTATATGGCTTAAAACAAGCGCCTCGCGCCTGGTACGGATGTCTCACGGATTTTCTTCTAAAGTTCGGCTTTGAACGTGGATCGGTGGACAAAACTTTGTTCATCAAACGAGAAGGCAAACACATGATTGTTGCCCAAATTTACGTTGACGACATTGTCTTCGGAGCTACTTGTTCTAAACTCGTGACTGCCTTCACAGAAGCTATGTCCTCAACATTTCAGATGAGTCTTGAGGGAGAGTTGCATCAATTTCTTGGCCTTCAGATTTCTCAACGACCAAATGGGATATTTGTATCTCAGAGTAAGTATGCTAAAAATATGGTTGAGAGATTTGAGATGCATCATGCCAAGCCAGCTAACACTCCCATGGCAACTACGGAACGCTTGTCTACGTCAACGAAAAGTCGGAGTGTAAACCAAACTCTTTATCGTTCCATGATTGGGAGTTTACTTTATTTAACTGCCACTCGTCCTGACATTATGTTTAGTGTTTGTATGTGTGCCAGGTACCAAGCTGATCCAAAGGAGGACCATCTAAGAGCTGTGAAACGGATTCTCCGCTACATCTCTGGAACTTCTCAGCTAGGCCTGTGGTATGCGCGCGACACTTCAGCTAACCTTGTCGGTTTTTCTGATGCCGACTGGGCGACGGACACGGACGAAAGAAAAAGTACCTCCGGCAGCTGTTGCTTCCTTGGAAATAATCTCGTGTCTTGGCATAGTAGAAAGCAAAACTGTATTGCCCTGTCAACTGCCGAGTCGGAGTACGTAGCAGCTGGAAGTTGCTGCACTCAACTACTTTGGTTGAAACAAATGTTGAATGACTATCTTCTTGAGAGTGCTCCATTAGTGCTGTATTGTGATAACCAGAGTGCTATCAAAATTAGCGAAAATCCTGTCCAGCACTCAAGAACTAAACACATCGACATTCGACATCATTTCATTAGAGATTTGGTTGATCGTGATATAGTCAGTCTACAGCATATTTCAACGGAAAAACAGCTCGCTGACATCTTTACCAAACCTCTTGACTTTGAGAGATTCAAAAAACTAAGGAATTCTCTCTGCATGTGTTCTCTCTAAGAGTTCACGGAAAAATTTTGAAGTCTGAAAGAGTAGTTTCTTTACTTCTGAATACGCACTCGGAATCGTCGTGGATTAGTCTAGTCAGACAAACATGGATTCGAGGCCGCTTTTAGTCTTCGGACACAAGAGTATTTATTCCGCTGAATGCGAACATGTGAACATGGCTTAAACTCCTCGCTTCATTTGCATAGATCCATAAAGCCAAGTAACGGAGGACGCCGGTACCCCCGGCTCCCCTCTTCGAAAGGTTGTACATGGACGCTGAACTTTAAGACACTCTCCTATCACACTTTGGAGGACGCAAGTGAACCTTGCTCCCCTCTGACTGCTGTAATGAGTGTCTGTTGCATTTCATTTAAAGCTAAAAAACTCGTCTGGAGGACGCCGATTACCCCGGCTCCCCTCTGATTGAAGTAAAGCTAGTTCCTGATCGGAGTGCCTTAAGTGTTCACCTTGCATTCATGAATTAAAATCTCTTGTGCGGTGCTAACTCTGCCAATATGTTTCGACGAAACACGACTGCTTCCGTGTGACTGAGACGAAGGACAAGTAAACATGTCTATCAAATACTTCGGTCCATTCCACAGGTTTTTAATATGAGAGAGTTTTCTTCATTACCTCAAAGTTCCTATCACCTTGTGTGAAAATTTTTGGTTTTTGGAAAATGATGAAATGTGGATTCTTTTCTGGGAAAATATTTGCTCTTCATTGCCTAATATCACCCCTCGAATCTCCATTAAAATGTGTTTGAATGTTTGCGTGTGTTGAACACTTGAATGACTAACTCGGGATGTGTTGTTTTTTGTTTTGGCATTTCTGTAGTTCATATCCAGTGCTACGTGGTTTACCATCTCGTGGAGTTCAATCTTTAAGGCGTAAGATGAGTGTAGCAGCTTCCGGTAACTTACATTACTCAAGGTTGCACTGACGTTACCTCAAGCATGTTAACGCTCACGCTAGCATGAAGTCCATGCCAATACCTTCGACTACCTTCACCAGATGACCCATCAAGGGGGAGGGTTAGGTGGTGCTGGCTCATCTAGCAAAAGTTTGCATCTCAGTGATGCTTGTTTTTAAGTTTTTGATAAACTCTTGAACTATTTCGTTTTTCATTATCTTGTTGCATGCATAAGACTTGAACTATTTTCCATCATGCATGTTTTTCATATCTTGTTTTGATGAACTAAGTTTTGATGTTTTGATGTGTTGATGTTCGATCTCTTGACTAAGTTTTTTTTTTTTTTTGGTTTTTCATATCTATTCAATGTATGTGCTTCACCAGGTGATGTATCTCTTGAGGGGGAGACTTGCTGGATCTCTTTGTACTCATTGTCTCTCATATGAGTTGTGCCAAAAAGGGGGAGATTGTCGAAGTATGTTTTGGAGACAAAATCTAAGCTTTGCAAGTCTACTCATGATTGATGTGTTTCACAAGAGTTGTACCAAAAAGGGGGAGATTGTAAATACAAGTTTTTTTTGGCATCAACTTTGTGTGTTCCTTGCGCCGTCCGTCGACTATTGTCAAAATTCCGGAGACTGCCACAAAAACGGAGACTTGTCAAATTTCCGGAGACTTCCACAAAAGTGGAGACTCCAAAAGTGGAGACTACACAAAAGTGGAGACTACACAAAAGTGGAGACTCCAAAAGTGGAGACTACACAAAAGTGGAGACTACACAAAAGTGGAGACTCCAAAAGTGGAGACTATACAAAAGTGGAGACTACACAAAAGTAGAGACTCCAAAAGTGGAGACTACACAAAAGTGGAGACTACACAAAAGTGGAGACTCCAAAAGTGGAGACTACACAAAAGTGGAGACTACACAAAAGTGGAGACTACACAAAAGTGGAGACTCCAAAAGTGGAGACTACACAAAAATGGAGACTAGAGTCTCCACTTTTGGTTGTGCATGGAAACGGCGATCAGAGTCGCCGTTTTTGGCGAAGTGCGGAAACGGCGACAAGAGTCGCCGCTTTGGTGAGGGTTGCGGAAACGGAGACTACAGTCTCCGGTTTTGGTGAACTATGGAAACGGCGACTGGCGTCGCCATTTGTGGTGCAACTGTGGAACTGTGGAACTGTGGAACTGTGCAACTGTGGAACTGTGGAACTGTGCAACTGTGGAACTGTGCAACTGTGCAACTGTGCAACTGTGCAACTGTGGAACTGTGCAACTGTGCAACTGTGCAACTGTGGAACTGTGCAACTGTGGAACTTTGGAACTGTGGAACTGTGGAACTGTGGAACTGTGCAACTGTGGAACTGTGGAACTGTGGAACTGTGGAACTATGGAACTGTGGAACTATGGAACTGTGGAACTATGGAACTATGGAACTGTGGAACTATGGAACTATGGAAGTATGGAACTATGGAACCAGCGTCTATGGAACTATGGACTCTCACCTTGCAACTTTGGAAACGGCGACTCGTGTCGCCGGTTTTGGGTGTGACAAGAAAACGGCGACTGGAGTCGCCGTTTATGTGTGTTGTGGAAACGGCGACTGGCGTCGCCGTTTTTGGTGCGTGCAAGGTTTTCAGCGACGCTGGTCGCCGGTTTTGGTACCTGACCATGGAAACGGCGACTTATGCCCATGTCATTTTTCCGGAGACTAGAGTCGCCGGTTTTTGTCCCTTATGTTATTTTTCGTAGTTCATGTTTCCTTTGCTTTGATTTTAAGACTAAGTACTTACAACGTGATTTCTTTCACCAGGTACTCAGTTCAAGGAAATGAAGAATTGTTCCAAGTTTGCAACTTCAACAATATCGACGACCGTGAAGACGATGAAATTCGAAGCTTCAACACTTAGAAAATTTCACGAGAAATTGAAGATGAAGAATTGAGATCGATGGAGTCAAGATTGAAGTTGAAGTTTGTTTTTGAAATTGAAGATTCAAGATTCGAAGATTCAAGAATCAAAGATTCAAGATTCCAAGATTCAAGAATCCAAGTTCTACAATAATGATGTCATCCATGGAAATGTGACATAGGCCAAGCATGCGACGAATGAGAACGTGCCACGTCATCACTCTCACATGTGCGGCTCTACTATAAATACCCATGGATGTTCATTTCATCATTTGACGATTTTGAGAGAACGAAATCTGATTTTTAGAATCGTAGTCGAGCTTCGAGTTTGTGTAGTAGCTTTTGCGCCGTGTGCCAAGATTAGAGCTAGGAGATTTAGCTTTAGGTACTCGTGTGCTGGTTTGCAAGTTAGTGGGAGTTGTTGCGACACTCGGGAAACTTCTTGTAAACGTTTTGCCTACCATACTCTACAAGTGTAATAGTTTAAGTTTTGTGATCAATGAAATGGAAACTATTACATAACTTTGTCTTCACTTTTGTTCTACAAATTGTGTGACTGTTTTACTTTGACGGAAGCTGCTGTCTGTGAGTTCAAGACCAATTTCACGAAAAATTGGTATCCTACGCTGAAGGCGTAATTTCACAAACCATTGGTATATTGAGATACAAATTAATAGATATAAATTATTGTTGATGTGGCATATGACATGTCATCAAATTGTACCTATGTATAGGTATACTATTGGAGATGCTCTTACTATTACAATTATTATTATTGTAGTATTATTATTACTTTATGTAATACTTCAAATACGGAGTACTTATAATTTAATTATGATTTTAGATTTTTTAAAAACCTAAACTAAGAGCTTTATCTCTCATTTTATATTCATGAATTCTACATATGGAGGTGTTTTTTTTATGAGTAAAAAAGATAGTAAAACAACAATTATTGTTAATCATGATTGGTTATTGATTTTATTCGTTGAGTCACTATTAGAACTTAGAATTATACTCTAAGAAGTCTTGAATACATGTGTGTTCTGCGAAAATAACAAACATAATATTAGTTGATTTTTTACTCATTTTTTTAATAAATTAATGTTGTTTTTTAAACAAATATAATGGTAAATATAACAAATCATTAGTTTGGGACATAGGAGTAGTATTAAATTCGATATTTGAATATAGAGAAAAATATGTTCAATTTTAAATCATATAAGCTCAAATCTTTGTGCCTAGCTCTCATTTCAATTGCTATAAATATGCTCTAATTGACTGATTTTTGCATCAAATTTTAAATTATTTAATGATACTATTTAATTAATTAAAGGTGAATTATTTTTATTTTGTAATTATAAAAACACGAAATCTTCTTCGAAGTAATCGACGGAGGACCTTCCGAACCCTAGTGACTCTTGTCTATAAATGAACCGCCGCTTCGTTCTATTGATGAAATATGTAACCAATTTTAGATTATTTTTCTTTCTCTTTGTTTTGTTATGTTTTGTGTGAATGAATTATTTGCAGAGATCGGTGTGTATCGACGCAGCGATATCGAAATTCGCTTTGATCGAAAGTATTCTCTGCCAAATCGAATCGGGGAAGGTGGGCAGTTGTGTTTCAATCAACCATTGAAATTTATCAACAATCATCTTCCTCACAACCTCATTCTCATTTCTTTATTTTTGGTTTTCTATTTTTTATTCATATAAAAAAATTAGTTAACCAAACTGTTTAGTCTTAAATGAATTTTCGATTTATATGGTTTTGACATCTCGTTTTATTCTTTGAACTGTTGTTTTTTATAGTTTTACTATTATCAAACCATTTTAGTTAATTGAAGGATCTGTGTGTTATAGATTGAGGGGAAATTTTGAGTCTTGGACCAATATGAAATAAGATCATTTGGTGCTTTTTTTTATTATATTGAGTGATGTTAATAATTTTATTAGTTTTTACTCTATTTGTTCTATTTGTTATGTACATGAAATTTGTCTCTTTTCATTTCTCTACTTTGAGATTACATATAATGGGTTACGTGATAACTCAATTCTTGATCACAACACAAGCCGTAAAAAATACTACAATGTTGAAAGTCCAATTTTTTACAGCTAAGTTGGTGGCATGCTATTTTTTTCATTTTTTTATTATATTTAGATATTTTTTAAGATGTAAACTCTCTTAGAGTTTCACCAATGTTATACTCTATTTTTTTCGGTGTGAATCTCATTGCATATTTTTTACATTTTAGATGCTATAGTATCCATCTCCAATCTTACACAAGAGCATCTCCAATATTTCAATGTTACTTTACATCTCCAATCTTACAAAAGAGCAATATTCCATGAGCAATATTCCAATGTTATATACTTAGGACATGTTTGGTGGCATGGATAAATTGTACATATATATCTGAGTTAACTATTTTTTTTACTGTTTAACTTAACCTATATAAGATAGGTTACCTGGTGTTTGGTTGAATTCTTTGAAATTCAAGTTTACAGTAAGATTGAACTTTGTGGGTTTCTTAGACATTATTATCCTTTTCTGATAAATTAAATTTCATTTCATTGATAAATCATTGGTTGAATTATTTAAAATTCAAGTTTGCAGTAAGATTGAACTTTGTGGGTTTCTTAGACATTATTATCCTTTTCTGATAAATTAAATTTCATTTCATTGATAAATCATAATTTTTACACATCTTTTACAAGCATTAGAACCTGGAACAATAGATCTGAGATCTAATTTCTTACTCTATCTTGAGTAAAAAAAATACAATAGAATGTCTAATAATCAAGAAAAAAATATAAATTTTGAAAATAATACAAAAAAAAATAAAAACTATTGAGTGCTTTAAATTAATACTATATCTAATTATATAATTATTGAGTACTACAATAATAGATCCAAAACTAAAAATTAAGAACAAACCTCAACTTCGGCCGATCTCATTGTATTAAATCCTAAATCACATTTGAGTTGATTTATAAAAAAAAACACAATATTGAGTTAAATCCTAAATCACATTTGAGTTGATTTATAAAAAAAACACAATATTGAGTTTGGACTTGAGACGAAAATAAAAATTATAAAAGAAAAAAAGATAAACTGATAAATAAATTAAAAGAAAAAGAGATTGAATCGTCTCCTTCGCTGAAAAAATGGAAAAGATTTGGAAAAAGCAAATGATATACCCCCACTTGTTATTTTATATTTAAACTAATTTTAGTAATTAAATTCAATCATTTTTGCTACTGTTCAAATATGAGTATATCTCATCCATTTGGGCCGGGCCGATATGTCTCCTGAAGAGCTACATTGAATAGAAGCGGGCTCTTAATCTATCACAGGCCCAACTAAATGCTACAAACAAGTTATAACTAAGTTAACTTAACTAACATGTTTTTTTTTATCTAGGCAACCAAACGTAACTTATACTACTCGTATCTCATAAGAATAATTACGCTTCTTTTACATCTCCAATCTTACAAAAGAGCACGAGCATCTCAAATATTCTAATGTTATACACTAATACTATATTTATCTCATAAGAATAGTCACAATTCTTTTACATCTCCAATCTTACAAAAGAGCAATATTCTAATGTTATATACTTATACTACTCCTATCTCATAAAAATAGTCACACTTCTTTTACATTTTCAATCTTACAAAAGAGCAAGAAACATCTCAAATATTCCAATGTTATACAATAATACTATATCTATCTCATAAGAATAGTCACACTTTTTTTAGAAATAACAAAAAAAGTGTTCAAATATTCCAATGTTATACACTAATATTATATATATCTCATAAGAATAGTCACACTTTTTTTAGAAATAACAAGAAAAGTGTGAGTATTCTTATGGTGCGAATGAAGTAGGAAGTAATTTATACAGTATAACTTAGTTTATACAATATATAACTTTATACGGTATAACTTAGTTTATACAATATGTTATGCGGAATAGTAGTTTATTTCTCACATTGTGTGAAGCTCATTAAACATTATCTCATCACGAAATAGACAAATGATCATCACACTATCTCGAAAGATGAAGCTTATTTTTTATATTTTTATATATAGATGTATTTTATTAATACAACAAACAAAAAAACAAACAAAAAGTAATATATACAAAGATGGAATATGGAATAAGGCTCACATAAGAGAAGTGGCCTTGGTAGCCGGTGGGTACTCTATTTCAAGTGGCTCAATGTACTCATATGAGCGCATTGATAATGCTCTAAAACATCTTCAATAGTATTGTTTGAGCACATTGATTGGACCGTTGGAAATGGACTTCCATACTTAAAAGAGAAAATTTTCATTAGAAAAAAAATAAGAGCATGTCCATGGAGTTGGGCAAGATAATTTCTTTTATGTTAGCATTTTTTATACTATTTTTTATTTATTATATTAAAATTTAATTAATAAAGTTGTTATTTAAAATTTTTGTTTAGTGGGCTTTAACATATATTTAATTGTTCATTATTTTTCATTTGCCCTCTTTGTAATGGAGATTTTTTTATATTATTTATCTTATATTGATAAAAAAGAGGAATTTGATATTTAAATTAAATTATTAAATTGTCTAAAAAATTATGCACATACACATTAAAAAAATATTATTTTAAGAAAAATTATTATTTATATGTAATAATGTACTTTTAATTTATAAAATAAATGATAAAAATGTATTTTTAATTTAAAAAGTAAATTAATTTTGAGTAAAATTTATTTTTGATTTTTATCGGGTAAATTTTGGTTTATAATCAAAATCAATTAACAAGAACTTTTAAAATTGTACAATTATGTCCCTTACAAAAATGTTGTATATATTTCATTTTGGGTCTTCCCACTAAAAATAGAGCATTTTCTTAAATGAAAAAAAAAATAAACATTATAAACATTAAATTTGTTTTATAATATATATTTGTACATTAATTCACTTTATTTCTTCATTTTATTTATAAAATATCAATTAAATATTACTTAACTCTATTAAAGCACATAAGTATTAAATTTTTATTATTTTTTTAATACCCAAAAAAAAACTTAACTTTCAACGGAATGGATGAAATATCAACTTAAATCGGTAATAACCAACCAATCCCATTTCGATCCAGTTAAAAAATTAGTTGAACCACTCTAGTTTAATACTCCATTTGTCTCTTGAAGATAGCAAGGGAGGTATGAAGTAGCATCATGTTTATTGATTTTTCCATTTCCACAACTTTGTTTTCGACCAAATGTTATTCAAGGATGAGATGAGATGGTGAGTAGGATATGTATCGGCTCCTACATAGTAACAAACACCGTACAACAAACTTTATCTTCTTAAAAGTACCCAAAATTCCTAAAGTCAAAATATATCATTCAAACCATAGTAGTAGTAGTATTATTGTACAGTAGGATAAGATAATGCCGAATCTAAAGATAAGGCATAAATAAAGGCACTAAACTAATCAAGATCAAAGGTCCCACCAAAATCACTTTCATTTATCTTATAGTAGTACTACTCTTCTATGTCTATACTTTTTATACATAATTTGCCTTTTACAAGTACTGTATTTTTTTAACAACAACAATAATTATTATTATTATTATTATTATTTTATAAATAAATTGTAGAATTACTACTTTTTAATAATAATAAATGCATAATTTCCCTTGAAAAAAAAACAGTATAAATTCAATATTTATTTAAAGAGAAAAAAAGGATAAAGCCCATTCTCTGTCCCCCAAAGCAGCTAGCTAGCCCAATCCAATCCACTCATTTTTTTACTACTTTTTCTGTTAGAAAATAGTAGTACTATGTACTGTACTATAAATACTTCCTTGACCAAGTGCTAGCTAGAATTTATACGTGTTCATTTGCTACAACAACATTTCAACATGATAGAAACCAAGAAAAGTCATCAAGCATTTCAAGATTCATGGTTTCAATATGAAGATGATCATCCTATGGAGACTAATGGAAAATGCACACCATCAACAACAAACACCACCAATTCGTCAATCGGAGAAGAAGAATCGACTGTCTCGAACGGATCAACATCCGACACCACCGACGACGCCTCTTCATCTTCCTTCTCAGCGAATTCGAATTCGAACCCTTTCCGGGCTTTGTTCGACATGTCGGAAATCATGACACAACTTCCCATCAAGTAAGTCAAGAATTAATAAGCTATCTTCATCTCTAATCTTTGATTACTACATTTTTACTGAGGCTTTTATTAATTTGCAGAAGAGGGCTTTCAAAATTCTACCAAGGAAAATCAGAGTCTTTCACATCACTTGTGAGGGTGACCGATTTGGCAAAGAAGGCAAATGCATCATCATGTAGAAAGAATAGGAAATATTGCTACAAGTCTTACACCCTTCCTAAGCATGTAATAGCTAAAAAAACTACAAGGGCTTTTCCTTTTCCAAGTAAAAGACTATGAGGAGAGAGATTCAAAATATGAACTGAACCATGCCCCAATACCGTTGTCGTCTTATTTATAATTTTGATTCGAGTCATACTTTAAAATATATATGAAGTGTGAGATATACATTAATTATTTGACATTCAAAATGACAAGATGTTAAATAAAAAGTGCACAATGAATAAATATATGAAGAGAAAAAAACTTAAGGGAAATACATATTGCAGTTTTGTCGCTTGAATTTGGATATATAAATCACCTTTCCTCCTAAACCTGGAAAAATTAAAACTTCAGGGACCAAACTGCAAACTACCAAAGTTATGAGAAGAAGAAAGAGCACAAACTCAAGTTCAAAATACAGATGAGCTTAAATATTGCACATTAATCCCCAACACATAATCCGCAGGCAGTCTTTCTCATGCTTTGATGGTTTCCACTCTCTCAGAGAAACCTCGACCGAATTGGCTAAAACCTTCTCGATTTTGCAAAAACATATTTTTAGTGGTGGAGGGCTTCACACCATCATTGGTCTCCTAAACAGTAGGCGAGTGATCTCCGATTGGGTATCAGGTTCAGGCTTAACACGAACTTTTATGATCATTGTTTGTTGATTCAATAGAACCGGTCTGTTAACAAAGCTCAAGCATAAAATCTGTGATGCAGCAGAGCAAAACAAATTGCAGAAGGCAAAACGAACATCAAATTACTTTACTCACAGACAAGTCCTTCAATGCAAAACGAACAAAATAAGTTAGAACCGAAACTGTAAAGTCTAATGAAACAAACAATCATTGTGATCAAATAGTCTACCCCAACGTCTATCCTAATTACAAAAAAATTGATAACAGCAACTTCCCCGAGGATATTGTTCCATTCGTTTTCAGACAAACCCAATGGAGTGTCTATTTGATCAAAGTCATTAGTTAGACAATAAACTGCTTTTGTCGAGTGCTGTAAGAAACACCTCTTGCCTACTAATCAGGAAAAAAAAGTTGGGATTCCAATACTTATAAGGGAAGAATTAAAACAAGTGACATTTGAAAACATAAACAAGTCCAGAATCTCACACTGAGTTACCTCGACAGAATACACATAACTGTGGCATGTAATGTATAATTCGAGCGGAGTAAACAACAATTACAACATCAAAGAATAAACTAAATACAGTATAAGGAATACTCGACACAAGAAACATAATGAATATTCACTGAGATCATTCGATTAATAACGCTCAAAGACTGGATAGTCAGAAGCTTCAAACTGGTAAATAATCTGAACTTTATTCTCAAAGATATGAACTTTCCCACTATATATCAAATTCTTCAAAATAAATAAAATATATATTTCTCATTAAGGGCAGTAAATTCACTTTCCATAACATCCCAACTATAACATCTCAAAAAGCTACAGAGGAGATGTTAAATATAATTTCTGGAACATGTTCAGTAGGTACTGTGCATAAAAACAAAATTCAAATTAATAAAAGAAAAAAAAAACACTAATTTCGTCTACAGCGAGCAACAATTATTTCGATCCGTGACAGATAAATTGCAAAAACGAACATGAAATCAAAATACCTACCTCAATTGAAGTAGCCCGGGAATTAATTTTCGAATCGAAAGGGCAAGAAGAAAGATGAATTTTAACCTAAATCATTTTTTTCCAAAAAAAATTAAGTTGGGGTTTTTTTTCCAAAAATATTTAGACCATTTCTCGATTTATGCGTGTCATCCTTGCGCAGGGGCCATGCTAATCTTCTCTGTATCGTTCCAATTTTATCGGATGTCCCCGAAGGGACAATACATACAATGAAGCCATGGTTATATAAAAACGAAAACGATGATACTGTTCATCGATGTGGGATTGTAAAATTTGATACAGGTTTAATGGGCTCTGTGAGATTTTGGGTTGGGCTTTTGTATTGTACAACTATATAAATTTACAAATAATACGGGCCCAGATTCAGTATTATTCATATTCTGTAAAGTGGAGTTTGAATATAAGTTAACTCATTGTTTTATTTCTTTTTTTTATCAATTTTACGTTCTACCTCATTAATTGGTAGATAAAATAGTTAGTAATAATAGTAATTTTTCATCCTTTTAATATTCTTTTTTACTTTCTACAAGTCAAATTATACAATTTTCGAGATCAATTTTACTTGTGTTTTTGAGTTATGTGTAATTAAAAATGTTGCGATCAACCCTGGAAATAATGCCTCATTTGACCCACGCAAAATTTCAAAACTAGGAGGAGAATACCAGATAACTGAAAACACAATGCATGAAATCTTCAAGCTAGAATTATAGTAGTAAATTAATAAGTATTTAATAATTAATGAACATTGATTAATTAGTGTTTGAATTCAAAGAAATGCATTTCCAACTAATCAGTGCAAACGGTCGAATTTCAAAATTCCACTTGTAGTTATTTTAGTTTTGAGAATTTTGACTTTGGTGTATTGTCAAAATTGTTGACCTTAGTATTTAATTATGTGTATTGGTAAATTAATTCTTGACATACTGTATACTTTAGCGTATTGTGTGATGCGATCATGCGAGCGATTAACCCCACAAAAAGTTAGTAAACACAATTCCTTCATTATAATCTTGCACTATGTCTTGTTGTTCTTAACTTGAAATAATCTTACTAAGTAGAAACTCTATATAGTAATATAAACTCCCTATAGTAATAAAAAATGCAAGTCCCAACTTGGGACCAGTTATAAATAGGAATAAACTCTACATTGTCATAAGTCATACATTTTTTAGGTCCCGTCTTAAGGATTTATAGCTCTATATAAGAATAAATGATTAATATATAATAAAAATATTTATTAATAATGTTTTTATTTATGAAAATCAATAACATGTTTAAGATGACTTGAAATATTTATGAAAATCAATAACATATAGTATATGATCAAAGTTTATAGTCCTTAAATTCATTAATATTTTATTTAATTTGTATGTTAAACACAATTTTTACACATATATAGTCAAAATTTATTATTCAAAACTATTAAATTGATTTTGTGAATTTAAAGATAGATAATATTGTATGTATATTATTTTTATTTTTATATTATTTTTTATAAAAAAAATTATTTTTATTTTCTAAAACTCTATATAAGAATAACTCTCTATAGTTATATTTTTTCCCGGTTCCAACGATATGACTGTACGGAGTTTCTACTGTATCATTTTAAACATTTTTTTAATAAAAAAAAATCCTTTTTGTTTCTTATATATTGTAATTATTAATTAAATAATTATAAATACACAATTACTACTATTAAATTTTTTGTCCGGAAAAAATAAGACTAATTCATTCAATGAGATAAATTGAGTATTTTGCTTCATCTGAACCCCATTGGCCATTGTCATGTCTCGTGCCATTAAATATAAGAATTGTAAATCATAAAAATATTTCTTTCACTCCACATTTACAAAAATAATTTTGTGAGGAAAATCTCGAATCAAAAACAAAAGTAAATTTATTTTTTGCTAGAATATGTCCACATTAATTTATAATATCACATGCAGTTGACATCAAAATTTGTGTTATTTATCCTAGGTTGTCGGTGGTTGACACTCTTAATGGTAATATAAATGTATATTAAAGCCAAAACAAAATTGACAGAATATATATTTGTATTTTGTTAGTGAAAATTAAAATGAGAAAAAATATTGTAGATGGAACACAATATTAATTGAAGCAATGAATATTCTTTGGTAATAGGAGTTAGATGGAATAAATTCATTCATATCACAAACAAACATAGAATTGAAAATTGTGCCCCTCTTAATGTGCATCCCAACAATAATTTATTTTTTAACTTATTGTCACATGTATGCTTCATTATTCAAACTACAAACTATAGAATACAACAGAGCGGGAAAGTACTAATTCAAATGTTTTTTTGAAATATGGAGTACATAATTAATTTGTCACAAAAAAAAAAGATATTACTAGTGTTTTCAAAATAATAATTTTCTGGATTGAAAATAGTAAATAAATGAATTTGTTGAAAAAATACTGATATAAATGTAAAAAAAATTATTTAGAGAATAAAATTGTGGAAACTTAAAGGAGTATTTAAATTTTAAACTTAAAAAGGATTCACAAGAAGAAAATGGAGAAAATTTGAAGAGGTGGAATAATACATTTTATTCCATTATTATAAACATGAAAAAAACAAACCATAATTTAGCAATGATAGTTACTCATTCCTTTCATCAATTTGAATTTATGCAGGGGTTTGTATAGTTGTAATTAGTTAATAAATTATTTTAAAAAACACTAAAAAAAATATAAACAGAGAGTAAAGTAAAACAATTTAAACTAAGATCAAATTATCAATAATATACTTATAAAATTAACAAATTAGTTTTCTACATAATTTCAAAAAAAAAAAAAACATCTTAAGCTTGAGAACATGATGATCTCTGCATTCTAACACCACTAAAGCTAGATCTCGACGCCATCATTTCGTCCAACGACAGCCGTTTCCTCGGGCCACCTTCGGGCCTGTGTCTAGGGGCACTCCGAGACCTCGACTTTGCCGTGAACGACTGCGTGTTCGCCATGTAGTTTGGGCTGTTCGAATACGCCTTATTAAAGTATCCGTCTCCACAAACGCTCCGAGCGGGAGTGGGCGGGCCGTAGGCCCGGCCCGAGATACTGAACCTCGGCGTGTTTTGGGCCGTCGCAAACTTGTTGAAATCTTCCACGACGAATCCCCAGTCGTAATCTCGGAGGTGCCCGAAGTCGGGGATCGATATTCGGGCCGGGCCGAAAGGCGACGAGGCCGGGTTGTAGAAGCGATCGTCGATGTATTCGGGCGAGGGAGTGGCGAGCCTTCGGGATCTTGATCTGGGCCCGCACGTGTCGATCTCGACTATTTTCGGGCTTTCGTCGAATTCGTTTTTGTTTTCGTCAAATCTCTCCTGCGAAAGTACATCAATCAGTTCAGTTCAGATCATATTAGAACAAAGTGAAATTAAAGTAAATTCCAAAACGAAATTCGTACAATGGACTTTCTTGCTCTGACTTGGGGCTGATTTAGGTGATCGTTGCTGATCGAGAGTCGAGCCCGTTGGGCCCGAGCAGCGGCTTGGGCCCGAAAAAGGGCTTGCATGCTGTGAAGAGTTGCAGCTGCACGCTTTCTCACGAGGTAGCCCTTAACAAGGGCCTGCAATTTCACCAGCCCTTTCAGAGCCTTCAGGGCTTTTCGGGCCTGAATTTTTTTTAAACATAAATTGAGTAACATATATTATTTCTATAATATACTAAAAAATTAAATAAATTTGAAATTTGAAATAAAAAAAAACACATACCAAGAAACCCCTGAACACATTCTGAATTTTGACAGCAGCCAATAATCTGGCCTTGCCGCCGGTGAACAAATACCCTTTCCCCTGGCTGGTCAGCCTGACCACCGCCACAGCCGCCTGAGCGGCGGCGACGGCGGCATCGGCGGCGTAGGCGGTGGCAGCAGCCACCGCAATAGCGTGGTTGCTCTGCTGCTTCTCGAAATCGTGAGCGATGTAAGACCTGATCCACGCCGAGTCAACCGGAATGTGGGTCGACCCGCCGGAATCTTGGGCTGACCTGGCATTGACGAACCCCCGTTTCTTCTTGTCCGCATTTTCTTTATCTTTCCTCATTCCAAGCAGACCCATGAACCACCGAGTAGCTTTTCCCATCCTTTTCTTCTTCTTCTTCTTCTTTACTTTTTTTAATTGATTGTACAGTGTGAGGGACAGTTAGAATCTTTTTTTATAGAGAGAGATGCTGAAAATGATTAATATATTAAATTGGACACGTAGATATCTTCATAAATGCATGTTGGTATCCAAAATCAATGGAAAAAAAACATAAAACTAAACATGTGACTAGAAAAACGGTGTAAAAACGATTATAAACATCAATAACAGCAACTCAACAATACTTTCGTGTTGTTTATTTCGATTCTTCGATTTCTTTGTCTTGAATTTTGATTTTTAATCTTTGATCCCATTCCCGCCATTCATAATCATTGCTCATATAAGTGATTCTACTGTTAAAAGCAGGCAGCATAGATCACATACATCTGATTTAGAATGCAAACATAAAAAATCAAACTTTCTTAACACAATCTAAGATAAAATTTGAGAAGAGTTTTTTTGAGTAGACAATACGTCCGTAAGCAGGGGAAGAAATATGTAATACATGTAAAATCTCGAACCATTCCTTCAATTATATCCCAATAAAAAAGGAAGGGGTCAAAATAGTTGTGTAATAATAAGTAATTAAAAAAAATACGAGCAAATCATCCACATAACATGGAACAAGCTAGTTTAAAAAGGAGATATTTTACTACAAAGTCATGTTTTGGAAAAATAAAGTCTGTTAAAACGAGAATTGAATGATATATACGTTTTCTGTCTCAAACCAATGGTCACACTTTCTTCATAAATTTCAGAGGAGAGAAGACCGTTAGTCCGGGACGGAGGTAGTAATCAAAGTAAAGACAAATTAAAAAGAGTGATTAACGAATTTCCCATTCTGTTTCCTTCAAAAACTTGTCAACTTTAATATTTCGATAATTAAACCCATCTTCCAGTGTATTTCTTACCTGAATTGCTCCTTTGAAGAAGAGTGCAATGCAGTGACGCACTGACGGAAAATAGTATAGAATATTCCCTGGCCTGTGGGTGCATCAATAATCAATAAACGAAGTTTGTCTTAGGGTGAGACATGTTGGCTCTCTCGCACATGTGTCTGCTACTCGAACACATCCGTTAATTTACATCCTATTCGATCGAGGGGTAGAGCGTCTCTCCTCCATATATATATATATATATATATATATATATATATATATATATATATATATATATATATATATATATAAAACACTAGTAATGAGAATACACACAAAGAGTACGTAATAGTTTTTAAGAGTAGATATACATGTATGTGATTGAAAATTAGAAAATTTTGACTAAAGTTCATATATAAAGTAAAGTGACTCAAATCCCATGCACAATAGAAATAAAGTGAGCACAAATACATAGCTAAGGATAGTTAAATATCAGCATACCTCTTCATCCATTTTTGGGTGACCATTAAATAACTGTAGCCCATGTGGCCATGTGGCATGTATGACTAATCATCCTGGAGAAGTCGAGAACAGAGATATTGCGACTATATATTAAAATAGTTTAAAAATCCTAAATATAAAACCCCAAAACAATTGATTATTAAATGGCATTTGAAAAAGGCTCTGTCCAAGTGAAGTAAATATCCATATTATTACCAAATTTTCAGTGTTCTGGGGATCAAGATAAGAAGCAATATCTTTATCTGTGACAACACTGCCATTATAGTTCATATATACAAAATAGAACTAATATTTGTTTGGGATACCACAAAAAGATAACATCACAAAAATCACACACGCGTCAAGGATATCAATAAAATAAGATCACAAAACTCACTACCCTATCATTACCATCTTCCACTCTTTTCTTCAATCCCTTGGTTCGGATCGGCCTTCCCAAATACATGAGAAAAAATTTGAAGAAAAAAAACACAGAAATTTACTACTACTAAACTTATCTTTGAAACATGTAAGTATATAGGAGTTTGTTCGAAACAAAGTTTGGACATTAGTCCCCAAACCCCCCAACGAAAATGTTATAGGTACGAAGTGGATTTTTAAGAATAAAACTGATGAATTCGGACAAATAGTTCGAAACAAAGCTCGTCTTGTTGCACAGAGATACACACAGGTTGAAGGCATCGATTTCGACGAAACGTTTGCACCAGTCGCGAGACTGGAGTCAATCCGACTTTTGATTGCCATTGCATGTTTACTCAACATTCGACTTCATCAAATGGACGTCAAAGCTGCCTTTCTAAATGGAGTCATCGAAGAGGAAGCGTTTGTTGAACAACCAAAAGGGTTCGAGGACCCAGAACATCCTGATTATGTGTACTACCTACACAAAACACTGTACGGTTTGAAACAGGCTCCACGTGCTTGGTACAGCTGCTTAACTGACTTCTTGCTGTCATTTGGATTTACTCGAGATACGTCTGATAACACTTTGTTTTTTAAAAGGAGTAAGACTGACTTGTTGATTGCACATATTTATGTTGATGACATTGTGTTTGGTTCTACAAATTCTATCATGCTTGATGACTTTACAAAAGCCATGTCTACTAACTTTCAAATGAGTATGGTTGGAGAACTTTCAAATTTCTTAGGCTTGCAGGTCAAACAAAAGGATGATGGCATTTTCATATGTCAAAGCAAGTACGCCAAGAATCTGATCAAAAGATTTGGTCTTGAAGGTGCAAAGTTTACCAAAACGCCCATGAGTACTACTGAAAAACTGTCTAGTCAGGAGACTGGAGTTGATGTTGAATCAACTACATACAGATCAATGATTGGTAGTTTACTGTACTTAACTTCAACTCGTCCTGACATTATGTTTAGTGTCTGTACTTGTGCTAGGTACCAGTCCAGACTCAAGGAAGTTCATCTCACTGCTGTGAAGAGAATAATCAATGACGCTGATTGGGCTGGAGACACAGACGACCGTAAGAGTACAAGTGGAGGATGTTGCTTCTTGGGCAACAACATTGTGTCTTAGCACAGTAAGAAGCAGAACTGCATTGCGTTGTCCACAGCCGAGTCTGAGTATGTTGCTGCAGGAAGTACTTGTACTCAGCTGCTTTGGTTGAAACAGATGTTACAGGACTATGGCCTGAAATCAGAACCTCTCATCATGTACTGTGACAACAACAGTGTTATCAGCATCAGTCACAATCCAGTTCAGCACCAGCGTACTAAAGACATCGACATCCGTCATCACTTCATTAGGGATCTTGTTGAGAAAAAGGTAATCAAATTAGAATATGTCAATACAGAAAAACAACTTGCTGATATTCTGACAAAGCCTTTAAGTTTTGAGAGATTTTCGACACTAAGGAAATCTATTTATCTTTGCACCGCATGAAGTGATCGAGGAGGTTGAGTCAACATTAGTACTGACTGGTATGTATTCTGGTCTAGTGACTAATCAATTTTTATGTTCAGTTCAGTTGAGAATTCGAGGTCTTAAAAATTTCGCAAAGAGATGAAAGTGTTATTATTTCACTTTTGATGTATAACTTGCTTACATATCATATTTCTACACCGTTAGGTACCAGAGACAAAAAAAAAATGTCTCTGAAAAACCGAGTGTAGAATTAAATTTATGTATTGATGAGCATCGGAGTTGATTTTCTCGCTTATTGGACTATTCACCATTCAATATGCTGAACTCGGCATAACTATTGTTTAGTTGCTGAACTCGGCATAACTATTGTTTAGTTGCTGAACTAGTATCATTTAGTTTTTGGCCATTGTTGACTCGACATGGAATATGGTGAGTTGTGTGTGCACTGATAACTGAGTTCTCTCTAAGTGTTTAAAACTCTTGATCTTTTTGATTGCCACGTTAGTTTTCTTCAATTTTATTTTTGTTTGGTATATTTGATATTTGATTATTCGATTTCTCTTCATTATCTCCTAACCCATGTTTTGTGGAGTGTGGTTCTTGTACGTGTTCGACCAGTCTCACATCAAGGGGGAGTTTGTTTTCATGAGTTTTGTGACTGGTTTCCCAGTTCCTGTTTTTCATGTGTTGTGCGACTAGTCTGCCACCAGTTCCTGTTCTAACTCACCTGATGAGAGCACTGTTCCTGTTTAGTACACTTTGTGTATATTTCCCGTTGAGTACAGAGACCGCAGTTCATACAGAGTTCCAGTTCCAGTACTCAGTTCTCAGTTCCAAGTTCTCAGTTCAAGACCTGCTGCAAGAGTTCCCAGTTCCCAGTACCAGTACTTAGTACGACGCCAGCTTTGCAGGGGAGTTTTACGACTTCACATGAAGTTTATTTTCGTAGGGGGAGCAGAGTTGATTACATTTGCCAAGAGAGTTCATATCTGTAGGGGGAGTCGTCTCGAGAGTACTTCAAGAGGAGAATTGACATCGAAGAGTTGACGACACCTTCAGAAAGACAAAAAGGGGGAGTTTGTTGGAGTTGAAATTAATTAATTTAATTAATTTTGACTTTGACTAATTTTGACTTTCTTTGGTGAAATATTTATTTTGGGAATATTTATTATTGGGAGGAAAATCCAAGATAAAGAGAAAAAGATATTCAAGATCTACAAGATAAGGTACAAGATCTTCTAGTTATGGAAGGAGTCTTTTTACCATGGAAGACTTATTACTTGGAGGAGAAGACTTGTGTCTTATAAATAGAAGACTCACGTGAATTGAAGATTAAGAAGCTGGAGCGCCATATTTTTAGAGAGAAAAATATTTTCCAGCACACGTTTTTACTTTTTAGATATTTATCCGAGTATTAACTATTCAATCTCGTGATTGTTTAGTCTTTATTTATTTTTCTCGAATTATTTTGTATTCACGATTATAGTGAAAGTTTATTGCTTTTGAAGCAGCTTGGTAGGTTGTATTGATTAATACAACTTACGAAGATTATATCTTTCTTTTCTACGTTTTCCAGTTGTTTTACCTTTTACTATTTCCGCTGCATAATTGAATCTGCTGTTATGTGACAGCAGTACTCAATCTGTTGTTCTTTGGACAGCAGAACTTAAATTCGTTACAGTGACTGATTTTTCTGTTTTCAGCACGTGAACTGCGAGTCGACCTCTTTTTCAACACTTGTGGATCTTATGATTAAGAACTATACTCACGAAATATAATGAGAAAATATATCATAAATATAGGAATGATGGGACGATGAGCCAACAATGAAGCGCGGCAAAATGGGAGTCTATAATTATTAAATAATGATTTTATGTAAAATAATTGATTAATACTCCGGTGTATTAAAATTAATTAATTTTGCGGTGTGAATGTACATTGAATTTGAGAGTTTTGATTCATCCTAGTTAAAAAAGGCTTTTATAAAATTTTAATTTATTTGATATTTTAAAATTTTATATAAATAAAATTACTAAAAAAATATTGTAAAAAAAAAAATTAAAAAATATTAAAACAAATAATATTTTCACAATTATTATACAATATATATTTATAAAGTAGGAGTAATAATTTCAAAAATATTTTTGTCTTAAAATTACAAAAGGTTTTAAACACTAAACATCTTATTTTGAAGTTTTATAAGATCTTTTTAAAATATTACCAAATAAATTTAAAAACTTACCAAACACCTTCTTAGTGAATTTCTCTTTAATTTACAAGCTACTCATATACTCCTAATAAAATTAGATAAACAAAATCATATTCATTTGTATGCATAGTATATTTTTATTTTTATTGTCATATATAAGTATAATATGGTTAAAATAATAAGAATAATATACGTAAACTAAAAGTTATAATTTAGACTATATATATTCTAAAAGTATACATTTAAGCACATACTATATTGTTTTAAATTTATATTATGTGCTTACAATATTTTAATAACACAACTTAAATATATATTATCATAAAAATTAATTTATATATTTCAAAAAGATTGAGATAAAAAAATGAATGATACAGTGATCTTTTTTTAATTAATCTATACTACAGTATACCATTTCAATCCAATCCAATCGAAAATAGGATGTGGAAAAATAATAAATTAATTAATATAGAAAAAAATACTGTAATAAATTACAGAAAAAAAAAGAATTATTGTAATTACTCTGCAAAGCAATTTCAGGTATAAAAAAACTCGGATCTTATTTCATTTTGCGAATCAAAATCTGACCCGGCGTTTATATTGATTTTCCATCATTCCCGTCGTGTTCAATTTATCCTCTCTCGCTTTTACCCCATTTCTCGTAGACTCCGAAATCAAGATATACAACATTCCCCTTTTCAGCTCGAAAATGAAGGATGGAGCGGGGAAGGTGGCGGTTGCCGCGGCGGTGATCGGGGCCGCGGCGGCGGTGGGAGTTGCGGTTTTCGTGGTGCGGCGGCGGAAGGAGAGTTCCGGCAGATGGACCCGTGCCATGGATATAGTGAGGGAGTTTGGGGAGAAGTGCGAGGCCCCCGAGGGGAAACTGAAGCAGGTGGCCGATGCCATGACTGTGGAGATGGCCGATGGGTTGGTCTCCGACGGCGGCAGCAAATTGAAAATGCTAATTAGCTATGTCGATAATCTCCCCACTGGGTAATCCCATATCATCCTTCAATTTAATTTAATTTTTCAATTATGATTATCAATTAATTAATTATCAAATGATGAATTGTGTTTGATTGAGTTATGTGGAAAATTGATGGGGTTGTATTATGCATTTGTAATGATTGAGTTGCTGATTTGTTCGATTTTACGTAGGCATAGTGCTATTTCATGTTATGAAAAAAGAAAACTCGCGTATCGTATTCACACCTTTTGAATGCTTATTTTCTATTTGTCTCAGTGAGGAGAAAGGAGTCTTTTATGCACTAGATCTTGGTGGAACGAATTTCCGAGTCTTGCGAGTTCAACTAGGAGGCAGAGAAGGAGGCATTGTTCATCAGGAATTTGCTGAGGCATCAATTCCCCCTGCGTTAATGTGTGGGACTTCAGACGTAATGCAATCATCTTATTTACTAACCTGTTTCCTTCATTTGTTATTTTCCCTTTAAGAGGTTATCTGAGTGTTCAACTTTAAAATGCTTCCAGGCGCTTTTTGATTATATTGCCGAGAAACTCGCGAAATTCGTGGATGAAGAGGAACAAATATTTCACGATCAAACTCCCGGGAGGCAGAGGGAGTTGGGTTTCACTTTCTCGTTTCCCGTGATGCAAAATTCGATAAATAGTGGGACACTTCTTAGGTGGACAAAGGGCTTCTCTATTAGTGATACTGTAATTTTCGTTTTTTTACTAAGCTCACTTTCGCTAACTTTTCTCTTTGGAATTCATGAAATTAAATATGTCACTTCTCATATTATTTTCCTTACAAATCTATTGATGGTTATAGGTCGGCCAAGATGTCGTGGCTGAACTGACAAAAGCCTTGGAAAGAAAGGGTGTTGAAATGCGTGTGGCGGCTCTGGTGCGTTTATATTACTACTGAAGACTGGCATGTTTTTTTCTTGCAAAAATCACCCTGATAACTTCATTAAAGAAAAAAATATTTATCTTTTCAGTATTTGTTAGGTTTGAGTTTACCTAACAAACACAATAGGGTGCAATTTTGTAAACATATAATTATATAACAAAGTAAATTTTTGAATTTTTTTATTTTATTTCTTGGCTTTACATGGATGATGATTGATTATATGCTTAGGTTAATGATACAATTGGGACATTAGCTGGAGGAAGATATACCAATAATGATGTTGTTGTAGCCGTTATATTGGGTACTGGAACCAATGCTGCATATGTGGAAAGTGCAGAAGCTATTCCAAAGTGGGGTGGTCCTTTGCCTAAATCTGGAGAAATGGTTAGAAAATTATTTATTATTTGTCAGATTTTTAACAAGGTGCTCACTTGAAAAAGGTAAAAAGTAGAGAAATTATTGAGTGATTGAATCTTCTATTGTTCAGGTTATAAATATGGAATGGGGCAACTTCACGTCATCTCATCTTCCACTTACTGAGTATGACCAGAGATTGGATGCAGAAAGCTTAAACCCTGGTGAACAGGCAAGAATTAAAACATTTGTTATTTCCTTCATAGTTATCGGTATATTAATTCAGAAAATGGACAATTACAAAATTTTACCTTTGATGTTTTGCCTAATTAACACAAAAACACTGCTATTTTTAAAAATTACGAATACCCTCTGTATTTTCAATGCTTGTGTCTTTGGCCAAATATGTTCTCTATATCAAAGCTTGTTTGTTCTTTCAGATATTTGAGAAGTTAACCTCTGGAATGTACTTGGGAGAAATTTTAAGGAGAGTTTTACTTAGGTTGGCTGAAGAAGCTTCCTTTTTCGGTAACGGGGTTCCAGCCAAGCTTAAGATACCATTCATATTGAGGTGCTATGACTAACTGTTTATTTCTAACACTCCCAAGTTTCATGGCAATGAGTCTTCGGCTCTTTTTTTACTATCTTGAATATTATATTGTGCTCACGTTTCCCTGGTAAACATGAATGTAGTATGGCATGTCATTCGTTCTCACATTTCCCAATTAAATACTTGAATGTAGTACTTGCATGTCTTTTGTTCTCACATGAATTGGCAGTGGGAATTTTATCACATGTTTATTTAGGTCAGTTTTTGAATCTACAATTTATTCGGTATCGATCATAAGAGTTAAAATGAAAAATCTTGAATAATATTTTGTTTGTTTAATCCATTTTTAAGTTCCTAATAAAATCTGGTACCCAAATTCAAAAAAGGGGAAAAATTGTATTGTCATTTTCACCATCTCCAATAATTTGCAGGACACCAGATATGTCGGCCATGCATCACGATACATCCTCTGATCTCAGAGTGCTAGACAGCAAATTGAAGGACATATTAGAGGTGATAGTTCGAGTCTTGTTTAAATACTGTTAATTTTTCTTGTACACTGCTTTAGCCGTTGCAAGGATATGACTTCATGATATGTGATATAGTATATACAACCTCTGAGGTTTAGAATTTGTTTTCTTCTTATAAATAAAATGGATTACAAATATGCCCTTGACATGTACTTTTATTTTCAATGCAACTTCACTTCAGGGTCAGTTTTTGTATAATTATCATGTTTTCGTTACCTATAGCAAAATAAAAAGTACCCCTGAGGTTTGATCTATATTATTTTCATAAAGAAGTCTTTAAAAATTACTTCAAATTTACCTTTTGGGATTTATTGCTAAAATCAAGGGGCTAACTAGGATTAACATGAAGTGTATGCAAGACAAAAAAATTGTAAAGGATGTTTTATAAAATTTAAATTTGGGTGTGTCTTTATCGTGCAACTTAGATGTCGAATTTCTGTAATTTAACCCCTGCAAACTCAGATACCTTCCACCTCCCTAAAAACGAGAAAAGTTGTGGTACACCTCTGTGACATCATCACCACACGCGGGGCCCGTCTTGCTGCTGCCGGTGTCCTCGGGGTCTTGAAGAAAATGGGAAGGGACACTGTACAAGAAGATGGAAAGAAGACAGTTGTAGCCATGGACGGAGGTTTATACGAGCACTACACTGAATACAGAGAGTGCTTGGAGAACACATTGAACGAGTTGCTTGGAGAGGAAGCATCGAAAAGCATCACAGTTGAGCACTCGAATGATGGTTCGGGAATCGGGGCTGCCCTTCTTGCTGCTTCGAACTCGCTGTATGTCGCCTAGAAGCCATTGGGGGGAGAATCATGCTTCTCCAGGTTTTTTTTATTATTATTATTATTATTGTAAGCATTGTGAGTTCTAGTTGATGAAACTCATGAGTCCAATAATTAGCTGGAGAGTTTGGTGAATCTTGTGCATTTTTATTTTGTACAAGCAGCGGCTGACAATAAAGACATTTTACAATTATGCCCATCCACTCTTTGAGAAATGCAAGGAATAAGAGTTGTTTATCCTATTTTAGAAAATTGAAGGGTATAATTGTAATTGCTGTATCCAACTTGTAAGATGTTAAACAACAACTTAATCATTTTCTGTTTGAACTTGAATTCTTCTAATTTTCATTTGTATACACTTCAGGGATAGATTTTGTAATTATTCAAATTTTATTGACTTGGGTAACTCTTATTACACTCAAAATAAAAATTACTCTAAAAACACATTAGAAATCAAGATTGAAAACAACACATAACAAAGGCCCAAAAACTAAAATAACACAATTATACAAATCAAACTTCAAGTTACTCTTTCTACAAAACCCAGAATTGCCAAATCTTTAAAGAACGTAATAAACAAGCAGGAAGTACTAGCACCAGCAAACTACCAAGGAAACCCATTTTTCCTTTCTTAAATACATATATATTCAATGTATTGAAACTTCGATAATTAACAACAACGCATAATGATTTCTCTCTTCTTGGCAGGCTGTAATTCAAGCTCTATGCGAGAGCTTTCCCTGTTTACTTCCACCTACAAAGAATAGAAACCACGTTTAAGTTTGAATTTTGCTAAATCCAAACAAGACTTTATTTATTTTTCAAAAAAAGAGAGCTTCAAAATGAAAATTTTCCTTTTAGGCAGAAGATTTTAGGAGAATAACTCACGAGATAATGCAGAAAGTTCTGAGGTTTTCAACACGCGCAATCTTTTAACAGTCGAAACGAACATGCTGGTAAGAAATAGAACATCACATATACAGTTAGTAGATTACACTATAAACAAAACGGCTATTCAGAACTATATTTGCCTATCAAATACATATAATCGGGGATATTCGTAATTTGAAAATATAGTTGGGTCATTTTTTAATAAAATAAAATGGCAATGTTTTTTTTTTTTTTTTTTTTTTTTTTTGCAAGTTTATCCTGCTTTTTAGCACACAAGATCACATGCAAGGCGAAGGGATGTGGAATTTTATTATATTGCAAAATGAATCAGATGATTATTCATGCATGTTATGTTATCAAGTAAATTTAATTTTTCTAAGAAATAATTCCAAGACAATAGCATTTGTCCAAAACTATAAACATTCTACAAGTCATTACAGAGAAAAAGACCAACACGAGATTTGAGACTCAAGAAAAATCCAAAATCAAAGGGATTAATATATTAGCAAGTGTGAGCAATCAGATTAGCATTAGGGATAATTTAACTAATAAAGAAGGGCAGTAATGTCAATCTATCCACGGAGGTAAGAAAAGATGCTTACTGCCAAGGGACATCCCCAACAAGCATCCTGTCGCCTTCATTATCCTCATACACAAGAGTATATTCCCCACTCCCGTCCAATAAACACCCGATCACTTTCCCATCGTCTTTCTTGTCTTTCATTCCACCAGCGCAACTCGACTCACTTTGAGCTACAAACACAAAGTGGAAAAAGGAATCAGTTGTTTTCTTGATCACCTCAATAAATGGAAAATTACAAAAACATGGTTTGTCAAATTTACAAAAAGACCCCAATAACTTTATAAATCACAAACAATAACCTTTCTAAGGTTATTGTTTACCAAACACACTCTCTTTGAGTTTTTTGTAGTTAAACTGAACCTTAGGAAACAATACACAGAGTACCCATTGTTATCCCTCGAAATCGCAAATAAAGTAAATAACATTGTTACGATTCTAAAAAATTATATAACAAAGATTAGGTGTGTAGTCACCTGCAAGAAGGCCTCTAAAGAGTTCGTCAACAGCATAGGACAGCTTATCATAACTGTCGTTCATCTTGAGATCCACTTTTCTCCCAATGGGAACACCGTCCATGTTGATCTTCACAAACAGGCTCCTCGAGCCATTTTCTGCCGAATTCGGGCCCCCTGAAGCTTTCTCCGGGCCCACACCGGGGGACTCGGTGCATAATTTAGGAGAACTTCCACTTGCAATATTTTTCCTGAATGAACGAATTGGTGGCCATCCCACCACTGGAGCAGGAGCAGTCCTGTTTTTTTTAGTGAGACAAGAATTAAAGTTAGCAAATGGAAAACGATATAAGTGGGAGCCTTAATCATTGCACAACTTAGTCAAGTAGTAATATTTAATTTAAAAACCCAAAAAAAAATATGAACTGCCCTTAATCTCTCGTTTACTAATATCACAGAAAAAGTTTGGATCTTGCTTTCTTGAAATCATGTGAAACCCTCAAACATTTACTTTTCAGTAATTATGGATTTACCCCAAATTTTTTTACCTACCGCGAAAGCTAAACTACAGGGAAACAAAAATGAAGAAGCAGGACATTAATGGCAAGAAACAATCAATGCATGGATGGACCACAGCAAACATGTACAGACAAATGTTAACAAGAGCCAAAAACAGTGAATATCCCATGTATAAAATCGAATTTTTTTTCAAATTAAAAGAAAAAAAAGTTACCTTTTCTGAGCACTGCTAGCTGTATTCTTTGCAGGTTCAGCGGCTGAAAATGTCTTCTTTTCAACATCCTGCAACGGCTCCGCTCTATTCCCACCGGCCCGTGACGATTCCTTCGTCACCCCCGATTGAAGATGAAGAAACGAACACTGTTCTTGCCACGGAGATCTGGAGAACAGAGACCCGTCGCCACGGTTCCATTCTCCGCCCGGCGGGCCGAGGCTGAGCTCGAGCTTCTTCTCCTCCGAAAACCCATGGCGGAGTTGCTCCTCTTCGACCCTTTTCGCAAACCCTCTCGGAATCAAATCGAGCAGCTGAGGACATTTCGTGAAACCCTCCATTTTTTAACTTCAAGAAAACAGAGAAAATGGTTTTTACAAGGAAGGAGAAAATCTTGCGGGATTCGCAGGTGTTCGACTAAATGCCTAGGAGAAGCTTATATGCATTAACAATAATAGCTTGAAATCAAGACAGCCCATACAGTAGGTGGAAATAGAAAAAGGGTTTTGGAGGTGATGATGCAAATAAAAATAATTAGGTTCTGTGCGCGAGAGATTTTGTAGCTACTGCAAATTTGATCTTGCTTTCATTATGGCCTTTGTTTCTCTGGCACGCTCATAAATACACTCTGTTCGTCCGTGTGAGGGCAATAACGTAATTTCGGTTGCACAATGGATAAAGTAAAAAAAAATGTGTAAATAATACCGTAAAAGGAGAGATTCCTTTCACTCCCAGAATTGGAAGAAACTGCACGCAAGCAACCACAGACGCCTGAAAATATTATTTAACGTTTGTACGATTCAGTAAGCAAAACTCTCTTTCTCAAATAAATTATTAAAAAAAAAAAGTGAAATACTAATATAGAAGTATTTTTACTATATATTTTTTATTTATTAAATATTCAAGTATTTTTACTATTTTGGATTAGCAACAATCATAGTACAAAATTTGTTCATAAAATAACAATAATAATTTTACAATCCTTATCTTCACTCGTGATTTAATTACCACTTTATACCAACATTATCTTAAATTATTTTCACAATTATTTCATCAATCCCTACTCCTAATTGGCTTGCCGCCACGTTACCAACCCATTTGTCCATTACTATATTCTGCAATTGCAACAATATTTTTACGTTAATTCATAAGAATTTCACAATTAAGTCGATCTATAAGAGTGGAATTTCAACCACAAATGTCCGTGATAATCTATTACTCCGTACAATTATTGTCTAAAAAAAATTAAAACTTTTTTTAATTATTAAATGTCACGATAATTGTCCAAAAATTAGTATTTTCTAACCATCTTTTTTAGTAAACGTCACAATTATTGTCCAACAAATTATTTTAACCATCCTTTTTTAGTAAATGCCACAACTAATTCTCACTTTCTTGTCTGTTTATTTATGTTAATATTCAGTTTCAGTTATAATCTGAATAACATAATTATTTTGAACATATATATAAAAATAAATATAAAATGAATGACACAATTTCTTGATTTTTTTTTAGTATTTAAATTGTTATTGAAATATATATATATATATATATATATATATATATATATATATATATATCCACAAATGAACAATAATCATGCAAGATTTATACACAACAACAATAATTTTACAATCCTTATTTTCACTCATACTATAATTACACTTTATACCATAGGATCTTAAATTGTTTTCACAAAAAATATTTCATCAACACCGACTCCTAATTGGCTTTCCTCCACGTTACCAACCCATTTGTCCATTACTATATTCTGCGATTCCAATAATATTTTTACATTAATTCATAGGAATTTCAAAATTAAATATAATTACTCTGAACACAATTTTGATAATTGAATCGACCTTTAAGAGTCGATTATCAACCACATACGTCCGGGATATTACAATTATTGTCTAAAAAACATGTAAATCTTTTTATATTGTTTGTCACAATTATTGTCAACCTTATTATTTTAACCATCTTTTTTAGTAAATTCCACAATTATTTTTCACTTTCATGTCTGTTCATTTATGTTAATATTCGGATTCAATTTATAAATTGTATATATAATTATTTTTTTAAATATATATATATATATATATATATATAACCACATGCAAATTAATTTAGTCAAATCTATTAGTGTTGGGTTTGTTTAATTCTTTGTGAAACGACTTGACTTCCACCGCAATCCCATTAGCATAATGACGAAAATTCTACAAACCTAATTTCAAGATCGAATATAGGTGTAATAAAGTCGACAAAATTTGAAATACATTTCAATTGGAGATCTTGCAAGTTAAATTCAATAAATGAGTTTGCACGTGAATGTCGTTTTAAGTCAAAGATTTCGATTTTTTTTTTTTTTTATTTTGTTGACCAAAATTTATGTAGGTGCTTATATTTCAATTATTCTAATGATGACTTAGAAAAATAGTGCAGTTACAATAAAGGGTATAATTAAAATATTAAATAACGATAATTATTTAATAATGAGTTACACTTTTGAACTCAAATATTTAATTATAGTTTTTTAATATAAATAAATTACTAATATTCTGATATTTACATCCAATTTTTGTTCCTTTACGTTCAACTTTTTTCCCAAGACTATTGGGCGGTATTTAATTTATTGATAAAAAAAGTATTGTTATCTCGGAATATTATATAAACTCCGTATTATATAGATTCATAAATACATTTTTTTTTATAAAAATGTAGTTTTGTATTAGAACAACGAGCAACAACAAAATCAACGGCTTACAAAAAACTCATTTATTTAATTTCACTAGACTTTCTATATAAAATTGTAAATTAATTATTGAGTTTGATAATTTAATAATTATTAATTAGTTTTTGTCGTTCCCTTAAAAGTCAAGCCGTTTGACTTGCAACCTAATCGAAGTCAAAGACAAGGATATACAGTATATCAATTTAAGATCGAATATTCAAAGCTTGAAGCTAATTGTGTTTAACCAAATTCAATAAGCTCAAGTCAATAACATTGCACGTGTGGATGTCATTTAAGTCGCTCGTTTAAATATTTTAAATCAATAGTAATATTTTTGTTACTAAAGACACATTCAATGGGTTTAATATTTTAAATTACATTTTTTTTACTAAATACATATTAAATGATTTTTTATTCACTTACATGTGAATATTTTACATTTTTCCATAAATATTATCTCAATATTAAATTAATATTAATAATCACATTTTGTTATAATATAAATAAAATTTGATCATTAATTTAGAAAAAATAGAGTATTATGTATTTTCATGTTAAATGAATGATAAACATGAATGAAACCAACTAAATTGAAAATTGAAAATCGATCGATAGTGATAAAATTTTAAATTGTGATCAAACACAAATCACTACGCACTCAACTCGAAGCCAAGTATAATCGTATGATGATCTCGTTAAAGATTATTAGATCAGTTAGTAGAGTACTTGAATTGAGAACCGTAAAATTTAAAATTCGAACAAAAAATATTGCAGTTGACATAGAAAAAAAATCGAATGACGTGCACAATCGTAATTTTTATATAAAATAAGAGTGAAATAGCAATTAAATTGATGTTATATAATCAAATATATATTGTGAATTAAATTAATGATCAAAATATCTACAGCAAAAATATTAATGATCGAACATTAAATACTCTTACATTCTAATTTCCTCTATTTTAATTAGTTTAAAGAGAAAAAAAAAAAAAAGGGTTAGAAAATAGGATGAGGTAATAAGCTGAGCCTCGGCCATTGTGATAGTTTGGGGCAATGCTACAGTTTGGATACTCAAAGACGCCACCCACTCTGCAGTAACATATTGACACGTGTCGAGTGCATAGTTGCGGGCCCCCCAGGCGCGTGGGTACAAACGCTTTGTTTAGACTCCGTCGACCCAACATGCTCGAACATTTACTCCAAGTCGGCGCATTACTGTGCAGGTGACTTCCACGCGACTCACCCCAACATTTTCATTTTTTTTTTTATTGATTTAACATTACAAACTTTCATATTTTAATGTAAGAGTGATGGACATTCTCCATGAATTAATTGTACTTTATATACTTTCATAAAAGTTGCCTATTTTTTTTAAAGAAATTATTAAAAATGTTAATTTTTAATTTTTTTAATAAAATAATAATAAATAAAAATAGTTTTAAAATAAAAAAATAAAAATAAATGTGAGTACAATTTATAAAATAATTACATATAATAATTAAAGTAAATAATTTATAGTAATATTTACATCACCAAATTTATAGTGCGCCATTTCCAACCGAATACAAAAACTTAAACTCAAAAATAAATTTTATTTTAAATTTAATTTGACTCCAACCGAGATTCCAATACTCAAACTTAAAAGAATATTCTAAAAATATTCTTCTTATACAACTTTTTATAAATAACCAATATCTTTACAAATTTACAATTTAACCTCGTAACTTTTTTGATATAAAAAAATTTAATAGTCATTATTTAATTTTAAACATAATAATAAAAATATTGTGATATTCATATTGTTATTTTATGTTTAACGTCAATTAAATAATTTAATATTTAATTATATTATATATTGTAATATTTAATTTATTTTCATTATTAAAAATATTTTTATTAAAATTTATTTTAATTATTAATTATATGATTATTAAAAAAAAATTATATTATAAAAAATATTAAATAAAAAACTAAAAAAATAGAGATAGATTATTTTTATTAATTTATATAAAAAAGATCATTTTATAAATAATAATGTTTTTGGTTTGAGTTTAAGTTAAACGTAAATTTAAGTATTTTTTCTGTGGTCCCACATTAAGACCTATAATGAGCATCTCCGATACTCGTTTTTTGTATCGGTTAGAGATGCTGTTAGACTATGTTTATCAGCAACCCAACTCAACTCAAACTTTTAATAAAATATTATTTTATTTTACTTTTTTTCTACGCAATCTATAACACGGTTTATTTTTGGCTACTCAATGGGTACTACCCTCATCCATGTGGATTATGCAATGTGTAAAACATTAACACATAATTTACCCCATGGGGGTAAAACACTACACATGATCAATGGTGTTTGTTTAAATCATGTGTTAATGTTTTACACATGGCATAATCCCCATGGATGAGGGTAGTACCCATGGGGTAACCAAGAATAAACTCTATAACACTAACCATTTTATAAATTTTCTAACTTTATGAACAACTCAACCCAATCTAAAATTATTTATTTATTTTAATTGATATAATAAATTTTCCTTATGTTTTTAAAAAATAAGTATATTAATAGTAATATAAAAAATATTGTTTGAAAAAAAAGAATTTAAAATTTTGAAATAAAATTTATAAAAATAATTTTTTGTTTGTGTATGAAATTATATAAATATTATACTCAATTTGTAGATAATTTAAAATTATGAATTTTAGAATTTTTTATTTTATTTTTTAATAAAATATAAATACATATATGTAGTATACAAGTTCTTATATACAAAATGAATTGAAATTAAATATAAGTTTTTGACAAATTTAGTGAACATGAATTTGCAATTGTTTGGGCAAGTTTAATTTTAATATTTTTTTTTCTTTTAAAAAGGTGATTTTGTCTTATTGATAAACGTTCAGTGAAACTCACCGATAAAAGTATCTTCAATGGTATATCTATACTTGGGTACAAATTTGTGTCACATTAGATGCCACATCAAAAATAAATTATACTTATCAATTTATACCTACACTCCCTAGTAATACAATGTACTGGTACAATTTATATATTTGTAGGTCCCACCATTATAAACATTTTTATTTTATTTACATACATATATTACAAAAGAAATAATAAAAAAATGCAAACTTAATCATTTTGGCCCACAATTGAAATTGTATCTAATACTTAGATACTCAAATTTCTCTCTCATGAATTGTACCTCATTTCCTAATGGTGTACCTAGGTACAATTAATGTCATATAGGAATTGTACATACCATTGAGGATGGAGATAGTTTTACTATTTTTACATTTATCTTTATTTACTTGTATCAATCAATTCATAATTAAATACTAGTTGAGATGGGGATAAAGAAAGTTAATGACTCATGGAGTCACACTAATTAACCATGGTTTATAGTTGAACTGAAACGCGTGGTGGGTTAACCGCAGAATGCGGCTTGAAGGTGTCACATCATAATTGAATCTGGTGCTTTTAAATCAATCAAAAACGGCAATAAAAATGTTTGGGCGGATCTCAGCCGTTGGTGAAATATTGGACGGCTGTGGACACATTCTGGTTGTGAGATGAGGGATGAATGGATTATATAGTACACTAACTAGCAAGGGAGGCAACTCGTGATAGGGGTGTCATATCTAAAGTGCTAATTGCTAGAGTCGTGCTTCTAATGATGCGACTTAAAGACTTCATTCTTTTTTCTTTTCTTTTTTTAATAAACTAAAGTTTTGAAAATTCCCGAAATAACAAATCACATTTTTTGTAATTTTTTGAATAAAATGTAAGTACAGTATATCTTTTACTGTCACCCAATTACTGCTATTAGAGAAACAAATCAAGACTCGCTAAGAGAATGTTTATAGTAAGATAAAATACGAATTCCAAGAGTTGGATTCTCATTAATTTTTGAAGAAAATTTGGGGTGTGTTTGTAATTTGACAAAACCTTAATGGCACGATTGTAATAATCCATATTCTTTTACAAGGAAAAAAAGAAAGAGAGCAACGCGTACGCGTGGTGGTTGGTGATAAAGGGCTGCTTAATTGGGCGCTGTTCCTTTTTTTTAGAAAATTGCAGATTTTGCACGTTTTTTTCCACAATATGCATTTCTGGTATAATTAATTTTCAAAAGATAAGTGGTAGACCCAATTTCGATAATACTGTATGATTATTCATATGCTTCACTTTGATTACTTATTAAAGATATAACTTTTGCAATTTTAACAAACTTAATTATATTTAAAAAATAAATGTAGTCTAGTTGGAAAAACTTGTGATAATGATTGTGTGGTTATACATATATTATATACAGTATATTATAAATATGATGTTACCAAGAAAAAGGTATAAAGATGTTGATAAGGACAAATATTAATTATTCAATCTTTCCACAAATGAAATGATACCATGCACTCACAGAACAAAACTTAGTAGATATGTACGACTGGTAAATTATTTCCATTGCTAATAGTATTACATTTCTTTCCTAAACGAAAATTATTAAAAAAACAATTTAATTAATTGAATATATTTATTAAATTTATATGAGGTCAAAATTATATTTTCATTGACTATATTCAGAACTAGGCCTGTCAATTTGGACACGACCCGATAACACGACTCGAAACCCGCACGAAATAAAGCGGGTTGAACCCGCACGATTAAAAAGCGGGTCAACGGCGGCTCAACCCGCCATGACTCATTTATTAAATGGGTCAACCGCGAGTCGACCTGCGAACTCGAAATTAACCCGTTTAACCCATTTATTAAATTAATTTTAATTATTATATTATAATAATACATTATTTATTAAATAAATAATATTAATATATTATTTGTTCACAAAAATCGATTAATTCTCTTTTTCTTACAATTAGGTTTACATTATATATGTCATTATTTTAGAAATTAAATTATTTTTTAATATTTTTATTTATTAAAAATTATAAAATTTTAATTTTAAAATTAAATGGGTTAAACGGGTTGAAAACGGGTTATAAATGGGTAACCCGTTTATAAATAGGTTGGGTTTGGGTTTAATTTTTCGACACGATTATTAAATGGGTTGGGTTTGGATTTATGTTTTGTCACCCGCAAATACCTTTGACACGACACGAACCCGACCCAACACGACCCATTGACACCCCTATTCAGAACTATCTTGTATGGTAGGTACAGTACAATTTCAATGTGACATCAAATACAAATAATTGATGACATGTCAATTATTTTGTACATATATTTATGTAAAATATTGAATATGCTCTCATAATCTCATATCCAAAAAATAATAAACAATTTGTTATTTTAAAATATAATTTTATATTTTTTAATTTTTTTGTTAACAATTATTTTATTTTCAACTTAAAAATAATTTTATAATTTTTATTTTTCGATGAAAATATTAAAAAACAATATTTTTCTTAGTAATAATATTAAGTTTGGACAAATAAAATAGAAGTATACATTTTACTAAATTCAAAATTGAACAAATTAATTATAATTTCTATAAATAGAGCAAAAATAGTACTCCCTCCCATAATATATGATACATTTTTTTGGGTAGGCAGATTAATAAAAATATTGTTTTTTGACTTTTTGACAAAAAAGTAAAAGTTAAAAATATATTTTTAAATTAAAAAATAAAGTAATTGTAAGTAAAATTTATAAAGCATGTGAATAAAGTTATAAATTTGTATTTTAAAGTGAAAAAATAAATCTTTATTTCCTTTTTGGTACACCAAAAAAGAAAAGTAATGCATCTATTGTGAGAGAGATCATATATTTTTTCCGTTCACATCACTTTCTTTGCAATTGTAAAGGAAAGTGTGGAAATGGGTCTGGCATAAAGAAATTCTTTTCAATTGTAAAGGAAAGTGTGGAAATCGGTCTGGCATAAAGAAAGGATTATGTAAAACGAATTTCAGAGTATCCCCAATGGTATGTACAATTTCTACGTGACACAAAATTGTACCTATGTATATTATTGAGAAATTAGGTATAATTGTGAATAGAGAAAAGTGAGTATCAAATTGTTGATACTATGTACAAATTAAAAATGTGTCATATGTTGTGGGTTTCATATACAAAAAAGATAGATAATTGTATCTCAAGCCATTGAAATGTTGAGGTATAAATTTATAGGTACAAATTATTGTTAATGTGTCAAATGAATTGTACATATATTTTGAAGTACATTATTGAAAATGCTCTCACTTCAATATTAAAATAATTTTGGATTAGACAATCTTAGAATCTAAATATTAATTTCATTGTAAAAACAACTGTGAACAATAAAATACGGTCCCACTGCTACTTTCCCTAACATGAATTGAATATAGACATCATGAAAAGGTGATTGCAAATATATTTTCTTTCATTTTATTCTTCAATATATACCTCAACTAACTATAAATGAAACAATATAATGCAGTAATAACAATAATACTTTTTGTTTCAATTAATTATACATCTTTTTTTAAATGTTTCAACAATATATGTACATTTTTAAAAATAACATTATTTATTTATTTTTTATTTTAAAATATAATTTTATTTACTTTATAGTTACTTACTTTTAAATTTTACTCACATTTACTTTAATTTTTAAATTTAAAAAATATTGTTATAATATGACTCGAATCAAGAATTGGAGCGGAACGAGATCGAAAACGGAGTAAAATTGGGCTAGAAGAGGATCAGCGCGCCGCGCTGATTTTGTGAAGAATACAGAGCGCGGCGCGCTGGTGGTATTCGATGAGAGCTAGCGCGCCGCGCTGGGTTTGTGCTGAAAACCCAGCGCGGCGCGCCCGTCGCGTCCGTTTTTCGTTTGGGGTCGATTTTCAGCCCGTTTATCGACCCGGGAGCTCTATTCATGGATTACTTGATTTAGGGAGAGTATAATTATATTGGAAATATAATTATATTCCTTATGGAGTTAGGAGTCATATATTAGGAAAGGGATTTATTCCTAATTCTAACTGTTTCCAATTTGATAAGTTTGCTACACCTATAAATTGAGGTTCTCCAGTAGACGAAGATCATAGAGTGCAATAGAGTGCAATAGGGTGAATTATTGTAAGCCTCAACGATGTAGTCGATTGGTTCTTTCTTCCCGTGGTTTTTTCCTAAGTTTGGGTTTCCACGTAAACTTGTGTGTTCGTTCTTTCGTTTATCTTTATTCTTCGCATCTCATATATATTTCGAGAGTCGTGAGGGATTTAGTTTTTCAATATCGCAACAAGTGGTGTCATAGCATCGTAAAGAGCGCAACAAGTGGTATCAGAGCTAGGTTACGATCCTGTGACCTGTTATCAAGAGCTTTCGTGGGGATCCCGGACGGGGAATCCATACAAGGCGGGCGTTGCGGATATTGGTGTTTTGTAAATGTTTGTTTTGTCAACAACATATGATTTTCGTTGCTTGATTGGATTTCAGGTGAGTGAGTGAATGGACAAGTGAAGTTCGTATATTGCGAACGAAGTCGCAAAATTCACCATCATCATCATATGCGACTGGAGTCGCAAATCTCGCAAACTTCATGATATGCGACTGGAGTCGCAAATCCTCCATCTATCATCATATGCGACTGGAGTCGCAAAACTTCTCTCCTCCATCATTTGCGACTAGAGTCGCAATTTGTGCACCTCCAGAATTTGCGAATGGAGTCGCAATACTCCTCATCCATCATCTCTTGCGACTGGAGTCGCAAATCTTCACCTCCTCCAGAAAATGCGAACGGAGTCGCAAATCCTCTTCCCCATCAATTGCGACTGGAGTCGCAAATCGTGCCCTCCGGAAAATTGCGACTGGAGTCGCAAATCTTATTGCGACTGGAGTTGCGAATCACTTGCCTCACTCTCTTGCGAATGGAGTCGCAAATCATTACCTCTCCATCATTTGCGAATGGGTTCGCAAATCCTGTACTTCAACAATTGCGAATGGGTTCGCAAATCATCCTATCTTCATTTGCGAACGAAGTCGCAATTCATGCCTTTTCAACAATTGCGAACGGAGTCGCAATTCGTACCTTCTCTGTCTGTGCAACATGGATTGCTATTTACTACTTCAATACTATTGACGACAATGAAGACGATGAAATATGAAATGTTCAACGACGAGTGTTCACCACGATGAAGTTGAAGATGAAGTATTGAGATCGACGGAGTCAAGATGTGTTGAAGCCTGAAGTTAAAGAAATCGAAGATTCAAGATTCGAAGATTCAAGAATCGAAGATTCAAGATTCCAAGATTCAAGAATCGAAGATTCCAAAAGTGATGTCATCCATGGAATTGTTGCATCATCCAAGCATGTGACGAATCAGAACGTGCCACGTCAACGTCTCACATGTGTGGATCACCTATATATACCCATGGAGTTTCAAGACTTCACTTGACGATTTTGAGAGAACGAAATCTGATATTCGAGTATCTGTAACGCCCCAATTTTCGTAACTCAAAATAAAAGATATTTCATCAAAAAATAATTCCGTATTTAGAGGCGCTACTCACATACTTTTGAAAAGTCAAATATTCCACGTCATAATTTTTAAATACCAATAATAAAAATAAATTCATTATTTCAGAATTATTAGTTCAAAAATAAAAGTACTTCTAGACGTTTTTGAAATCAAAGTTTGCAGCGGAAAATAATAGATAATAACCAAATGAAAATTTCTAATTCGTCTCCTCGTCATTCACCCGGTGATCATCCTCGTAAGTACCTGAAAACAATGCGTTGATTTGGGGTGAGCTCAACGTGCTCAATAAGGACTACTCATCTCCAATAAATATCTCAAATCACCGTACGACATATATATAATTATCATATCATGAAATCATACAATGAAACATAATTTTCAATACATGTTGCGCATATTATAGAACACGGCGTGTATACCACGATGCCTCCTCCTGACACTGACCCTTCTGGGTCACAGGTTCTATAATATAAAATTTTGACCCATGCGAGTATACCTCGGTGCCTCCTCCTGACACTGACCCTTTTCGGTCACGAGTCTAAAACGTTTTCATATCATGCAATAATTCACGTATTTAAATCACATATAGCACATACT
The DNA here is from genome assembly GCA_954870475.1 of Euphrasia confusa. Taxonomy (NCBI): domain Eukaryota; kingdom Viridiplantae; phylum Streptophyta; class Magnoliopsida; order Lamiales; family Orobanchaceae; genus Euphrasia; species Euphrasia confusa. The sequence goes on along the minus strand of OX940956.1, from coordinate 36,373,260 downwards.
TTGAAATTAGACATTAAAAAGGAGATGAGAAACCCCTACCTGATAAACGTGTCGTGCGATTAAGTCTTTGAATTTGAGAGAAATCCCTAAGTCCCTTGCGCCTCGTTTCCTATTAAAGTAAAATTCTCCAATTTAATACATGTAAATGATTTAATTAGATTATACGTATGATATGTTAATGTTTATTACTTTTATTTGGGATAGAATGTACTTTTTGGGAATCTTTATAAGTAATTTGGTAATTAATCAAACTGAAAGTGCCTATCCAAAATTATTTAAAGAATTAAAGGCAATAATATAAGTTGAATAAAGGGTTTCGGTCTAAATGATTTAATGGTACAGAAACCTAATCTCATTTTCACAGATCCATTTATAAAGGTTAAAGAACAGGGGTGTAAATTCTTCTTCCCACTTTCAATTCTGTATTCTCAATTGAAGCGATAACTACGCTAGACTTAGGTTTATTAAGCTTTGGAATCCTATTCGTCTTTCTAAGGAAGTTCGACAGAAACGGTTGGCGAGACGAGACTCGCTCGATCCGTGGCGGTGCCGGTGCCTCATCTCCGACTTCCGCCGGAGACTCAACCGGTAAGACATACAACAATTTTCTATATTACGGATCTAGCATGATTTTAGGATTTCGATAAGAGATGGGCAGGGGAAATTTACCGACTAAAAGGGGACTCCATTAACATAATATCTAATTAACCCAAGAATCTAAATGAACACAAGTTCTGTGAATATGAAACGTGAATACTTAATTTCTTTCTTAATTATTTATTGATTTTTTTTTAAGATTCACAGGAGGTTTAGTTCTAATTTTCAAGGCTTTAATTAAACTTTAAGTCTCTACACTAGATTATGAGGCCATAGGACTTACGTCTACGAGTTTCTTGCAGATTCCTATAAGAAACGAAGACAATAGTTAATTAACAGGAGGTTAAGAGGGTTACCTTTATGAGTGGCTACGAAGCTAGAAAAGCAGAGACAGTGAAATAAAGGACGATGAAGCTAGCACTTAAGGTTTCCAGGAGAGGTTGCGTCTAAGGCTCGTGACTGGAACTTGTTCGCGTCTAAGCTCGAGGACTGGAATTCTGATTGCAAATGAAGGACTTGTTGGATGCGTGCGTGTTTTTCTTAGTTTACTGTATTTATTGGTGTGTAAGAGTTGAGGAAGTAGGGTTTTGATCGATGGCAGATAAATTGCGTGTATTGCTTTTCCTCAATGAAGCTGTTTATATATTGTGATTGAGTTAACGTTGGGTTCAACCCCTTCTGAATAGGTTGATTTGTTAGGGAGTTATAGATTTTTGGGGTTCTGTAACGTTATAGACTTTTGACTACTTGATCGGCTTAGTTTGATTAATTAGCTTTGTTGAGATTAAATTATATTTATGTTGAGATTTATATTAGTAATTTATATTAAATATTGTAATTTAATTAGTGTAGAAATACCTTATAAAGTATTTTATATTTTATTAATTAAATATTCTTTATTGTTTGTAATATAATTATTTATAAGATTAAATTTCAACTACGCACAAGTACGGGACTTCTAAAAAAAGAAAATTTAAATAATTTTAAATTATTAATTATTTTATTTTATTCTCTACGCATGGACATTACAATACTACCCTCCTTCGAAAAATTTCGTCCTCGAAATTCAGAGACTAAACAATAGGCAGAAAACTCGGATACTTTGCGTAAAATTCATCCTCTCGTTCCCATGTAGCTTCACTCTTGTTATGTCGTCTCCATTGAACTTTAAGTAGAACAACTTCTCTATTCCTTAAATTTTGGACCTTACGATCCAATATTTCTTCAGGAATCTCCTCGTAAGTCAAGTCTTCCCGAATGTCCAACTCATCGTGACTCACCACATGTCTCGGGTCATGCATATATTTTCTCAACATCGACACATGAAAGACGTTATGTACGTTTGAAAGTTTTGGTGGCAATGCTAGCTCGTAGGCTAAGTCTCCGATCCTTTTGAGTATCTCAAAAGGTCCCACGTATCTCGGTTTCAGTTTACCCTTCTCGCCGAATCTGATGATGCCTCTAACCGGTGCTACTTTTAGAAATACATGATCACCAATCTCAAAGTGAAGATCTTTCCTTCTTCGGTCCGCGTAAGATTTTTGTCGATCTTGGGCGACTTTAATCCGATTTTGTATAGTAGCGATGTTTTTCACGGTTTCTTGGACCAACTCGGGTCCTAAAATCTTTTTCTCCCCCACTTCGCTCCAATATAATGGTGATCTACACTTTCTTCCGTATAAGGCTTCATATGGCGCCATACCGATTGTCGCTTGGTAACTGTTATTGTAAGCAAACTCTACCAACGGTAAAAGAGTTTCCCATTGACCTCCTAAATCTAGAACACAAGTTCTCAACATATCTTCGAGTATTTGATTCGTTCGTTCGGATTGACCATCCGTTTGAGGGTGATAAGCCGTGCTGAACCTTAATTTTGTCCCAAGCGCTTCTTGCAAACTCCTCCAAAATCGAGAGGTGAATCTCGTGTCTCTATCTGACACAATCGACACAGGAACTCCGTGCAATTTCACAATCTCACGAATATAGATTTGTGCGTATTGCTCCATGCTGAACGTCATCTTAACTGGTAAGAAATGTGCTGATTTCGTGAGACGATCCACAATTACCCAAATAGCTTTGTTACCTCTTATTGATGGCGGCAAGCCTACCACGAAGTCCATCGTAATGTGTTCCCATTTCCACTCAGGAATTTCCAACGGCTTGAGCAGACCTGACGGTCGTTGGTGTTCAGCCTTCACTCGTTGACAAACCATGCAACTTTCCACGAATTTAGCTATGTCTCTCTTCATACTTCTCCACCAAAACATGGTTCTTAAGTCTCGATACATTTTTGTTCCACCGGGGTGTGCTGTATAAGGAGTACTATGAGCTTCTTCGAGAATTTCTCTTCTCAACTCTTCATCCTTTGGAATACATAACCTCCCTTCGTACAACAGAATCTCATTGTCGGCTATTGCAAAACCTTTGATGTTTCCTCCTTTTGCTTTTTGTCTCATTTTATTCAAAAACGCATCTCGAGACTGAAGTTCTTTCACTCGATCTCTGAGTGTTGGTCGTATAGTCAAAGAAGCTAATCTCGCTTTCGTGTTACTCGGTGGTACAATTACTTCGATTTTCATTCTTTCAAAATCTCGTACCAAATGTTCTTGATCGGGAAGTAAATTCGCTAACTTCCCTTTTCGACTCAAAGCATCAGCTACTACATTCGCCTTACCTGGATGGTAGCTAATTGTGCAGTCGTAGTCTTTCACTAACTCTAACCATCTTCGTTGTCTCATGTTCAATTCTTTCTGCGTGAATAAGTATTTTAAACTCTTATGGTCGGTGAAGATCTCACATTTTCCTCCGTACAAGTAGTGTCTCCAAATCTTTAATGCATGAACAACTGCAGCTAACTCCAAGTCATGTGTGGGGTAGTTTGTCTCGTGCGACTTTAGTTGCCTTGAAGCATAAGCAACCACTTTGCCATGTTGCATCAAAACGCAGCCTAATCCCAATTTTGATGCGTCGCTATAAATGACAAAATCCTTAGTGGGGTCAGGAATTGTCAACACTGGCGCAGTAGTGAGTCTCCTTTTCAACTCTTGGAAACTATTCTCGCATTTTTCGTTCCATACGAACTTCTCTCCTTTCCTCGTTAGTCGAGTCATCGGTGTTGCTATTTTAGAGAAATCTTCAATGAATCTCCGATAGTAGCCTGCTAAGCCAAGGAAACTTCTAACTTCGCTTGCATTAGTAGGCGCAACTCATTCATTGACAGCTTCAACTTTGCTCGGGTCCACTTCAATTCCTTGAGCTGTGATAACATGTCCAAGAAACACAACTCGATCAATCCAGAATTCACATTTCTTGAATTTTGCGTACAATTTCTCTTTACGAAGTATCTCTAGCACTATTCGCAAGTGCTCTTCGTGCTCTTCTCGACTCTTCGAGTAAATAAGGATGTCGTCGATAAACACGATGACGAATTGGTCCAAGTACAGCTGGAATACTCTGTTCATCAAATCCATGAATACTCCTGGTGCGTTACTTAGACCAAACGGCATAACCACAAATTCATAGTGTCCATACCGTGTTCGGAACGCCGTCTTCGGAATATCACTTTCCTTGATTCTCAATTGATGGTACCCTGATCTCAAATCAATCTTCGAAAAGCAACTTGCTCCTCTTAGTTGATCGAACAAGTCTTCGATTCTCGGCAGTGGGTATTTGTTCTTCACCGTGAGTCGTTTAAGTACTCTGTAATCGATACACATTCGGAATGACCCATCCTTCTTTTTGACGAACAACACTGGTGCTCCCCAAGGTGACACGCTCGGTCGAATGAAACCCAAGTCTAATAGTTCTTGAATTTGCCCTTTTAGTTCTTGCAGCTCTTTCGGTGCCATACGATATGGTGCCTTCGATGTAGGGGCTGCTCCAGGTGTTAAATCGATCGTGAACTCCACTTGACGGTTTGGTGCAACGCCTGGTAGCTCTTCTGGAAATACATCCAAGAAATCTCGTACAACAGGCACATCACTTGGCACAGCTTCAGTCTTTACACCGCCGATTAGGTTCACAAGGAAACCTTGACACTGATCTTTTCTTAACATCTTTACGGCCTTCATCGCTGATATTACATATGGTAGTGTCTTAGCCTTTGCTCCGGGAAGTTTAAGTTCACCCCCTTCTGGAAGTGGAAAAATGATTTCTCGCTCGTGGCATTGGATGTTAGCTCGATGTCTGTTAAGCCAGTCCATGCCCAAAATCAAGTCGAAATCCTTCATATCGATCACGTAAGGATCAGCCAATAAAAATCTTCCACCAACATCAACTTCTACTCCTTCGACTCTTTCACTCGTTAAGATTGTGTTCCCTGAAGGTAGACTGACTTCCAAAGAATTCTCTACTCTAGTGCTACGTTTATCAGTTATATCGTGAAACTTTCTAGAGATAAAAGAATGTGAAGCACCCGTATCAAATAACACAAGTGCAGGTACTCTAGAGATTGATAACATACCAGTCATCACATCAGGATCTTTAGCAGCATCTTCCCTTGCCATTGCATACATCCGTGCATTTCCTCCTGGTCCACGCCTATCTTGATTTTGCTGCTGAGGTGCATTACCTCCATTACGTCTCGGGTTACCCTGTTGGTTACCCTTTGGACAATCCCAAACTTGATGCCCTTCTTGGTGACATCGGTAGCATGCGTTCTTGCCTCTCAAACAGACTCCGAAGTGATGTTTCCCACATTCATTGCACAATGGTCGGTTGTTTGGTGTTGCATTGCGGTTGTCTCCCCCAGTTCTCATATGTTTGTTGTCGTTCTGGTATCCTCCATTCCACTTTCTCTTTTCGGACGAGCCTGTGACTGGTTTTGGCTTTACTTCTGCAATTCTCAAGCTCGTCTCCACATCATGAGCTCTACTCACCATCTCCGAATACTCGATATTCCCCTGAGCTGATAGGATACCAGCCAATTGGGACTTCAATCCTCTGCGGAACCTGAGTGCCTTCTTAACATCCGTGTTCACTAGATGCGGGGCATATCGGCTCAACTGATTAAATTTGCGTTCGTACTCAATAACAGTCTGATTCCCTTGCTTGAGGTTCAAGAACTCGGTCTCTATTTCGTCACGATAGGAATGTGGGAAGAATTTGTCCATCATTGCTGTCTTGAAATCCTCCCAAGTGAAAGCATTTCGCTGTGCATCTGTAAGAGTCCTCCAGTAACCCTCCCACCAGTGATCGGCATCTTTCGTCAGCTGAAAGGTGGCACATGTGATCTTCTGTGCATCGTCACACTCGATCATTCGATATATCCTCTCCAACGAGCGGAACCACTCTTCGACGGCTTCGGGTCCATCTTGTCCATTGAAACTTGGAGGACTATAAGAACGAAATTGTTCAACTGCTTTGACATTTCGATTTCCATTCTGATTTCCATCTCCATTACCGTTGCCATTGCCATTTGCTTGATTCTGTAGATTCTGAAGAAAATTAGCCAAGACAGCTCCCATGGCATTCGCAGCAGCCTGGTCGACAGGAATGTTGTTACGCGGGTTTTCTTGTTCTTCTGCCATTGGAGGGTTCCTAGATGCCCAACGGGGATTAATCATAATTGTTCATGCGTAAAGAAATTAATATTGATCTTAAATGCTTTAATAATTCAAGTGTTACGTACCTTGAGGATGTCACGGGGTAGGACGAGGACGAATGCAACTAACATTTAAAAAATAAAAATAAAAATTAAAGAGTCTGCAGAAAAGCGAGCCAGCTCTGATACCACACTGTAACGCCCCAATTTTCGTAACTCAAAATAAAAGATATTTCATCAAAAAATAATTCCGTATTTAGAGGCGCTACTCACATACTTTTGAAAAGTCAAATATTCCACGTCATAATTTTTAAATACCAATAATAAAAATAAATTCATTATTTCAGAATTATTAGTTCAAAAATAAAAGTACTTCTAGACGTTTTTGAAATCAAAGTTTGCAGCGGAAAATAATAGATAATAACCAAATGAAAATTTCTAATTCGTCTCCTCGTCATTCACCCGGTGATCATCCTCGTAAGTACCTGAAAACAATGCGTTGATTTGGGGTGAGCTCAACGTGCTCAATAAGGACTACTCATCTCCAATAAATATCTCAAATCACCGTACGACATATATATAATTATCATATCATGAAATCATACAATGAAACATAATTTTCAATACATGTTGCGCATATTATAGAACACGGCGTGTATACCACGATGCCTCCTCCTGACACTGACCCTTCTGGGTCACAGGTTCTATAATATAAAATTTTGACCCATGCGAGTATACCTCGGTGCCTCCTCCTGACACTGACCCTTTTCGGTCACGAGTCTAAAACGTTTTCATATCATGCAATAATTCACGTATTTAAATCACATATAGCACATACTTTGAAATTAGACATTAAAAAGGAGATGAGAAACCCCTACCTGATAAACGTGTCGTGCGATTAAGTCTTTGAATTTGAGAGAAATCCCTAAGTCCCTTGCGCCTCGTTTCCTATTAAAGTAAAATTCTCCAATTTAATACATGTAAATGATTTAATTAGATTATACGTATGATATGTTAATGTTTATTACTTTTATTTGGGATAGAATGTACTTTTTGGGAATCTTTATAAGTAATTTGGTAATTAATCAAACTGAAAGTGCCTATCCAAAATTATTTAAAGAATTAAAGGCAATAATATAAGTTGAATAAAGGGTTTCGGTCTAAATGATTTAATGGTACAGAAACCTAATCTCATTTTCACAGATCCATTTATAAAGGTTAAAGAACAGGGGTGTAAATTCTTCTTCCCACTTTCAATTCTGTATTCTCAATTGAAGCGATAACTACGCTAGACTTAGGTTTATTAAGCTTTGGAATCCTATTCGTCTTTCTAAGGAAGTTCGACAAAAACGGTTGGCGAGACGAGACTCGCTCGATCCGTGGCGGTGCCGGTGCCTCATCTCCGACTTCCGCCGGAGACTCAACCGGTAAGACATACAACAATTTTCTATATTACGGATCTAGCATGATTTTAGGATTTCGATAAGAGATGGGCAGGGGAAATTTACCGACTAAAAGGGGACTCCATTAACATAATATCTAATTAACCCAAGAATCTAAATGAACACAAGTTCTGTGAATATGAAACGTGAATACTTAATTTCTTTCTTAATTATTTATTGATTTTTTTTTAAGATTCACAGGAGGTTTAGTTCTAATTTTCAAGGCTTTAATTAAACTTTAAGTCTCTACACTAGATTATGAGGCCATAGGACTTACGTCTACGAGTTTCTTGCAGATTCCTATAAGAAACGAAGACAATAGTTAATTAACAGGAGGTTAAGAGGGTTACCTTTATGAGTGGCTACGAAGCTAGAAAAGCAGAGACAGTGAAATAAAGGACGATGAAGCTAGCACTTAAGGTTTCCAGGAGAGGTTGCGTCTAAGGCTCGTGACTGGAACTTGTTCGCGTCTAAGCTCGAGGACTGGAATTCTGATTGCAAATGAAGGACTTGTTGGATGCGTGCGTGTTTTTCTTAGTTTACTGTATTTATTGGTGTGTAAGAGTTGAGGAAGTAGGGTTTTGATCGATGGCAGATAAATTGCGTGTATTGCTTTTCCTCAATGAAGCTGTTTATATATTGTGATTGAGTTAACGTTGGGTTCAACCCCTTCTGAATAGGTTGATTTGTTAGGGAGTTATAGATTTTTGGGGTTCTGTAACGTTATAGACTTTTGACTACTTGATCGGCTTAGTTTGATTAATTAGCTTTGTTGAGATTAAATTATATTTATGTTGAGATTTATATTAGTAATTTATATTAAATATTGTAATTTAATTAGTGTAGAAATACCTTATAAAGTATTTTATATTTTATTAATTAAATATTCTTTATTGTTTGTAATATAATTATTTATAAGATTAAATTTCAACTACGCACAAGTACGGGACTTCTAAAAAAAGAAAATTTAAATAATTTTAAATTATTAATTATTTTATTTTATTCTCTACGCATGGACATTACAGTATCGCTGTCGTTGTTTGTTGGCGCTGAGCCTTAGAGTTTTGGTAGTTGTTTTGTGCTGTGCACCACTAGTAGGGTTATGTGATTTAGCTCTAGGTGTAGTAGTACTAGGTCTCTGGTTCGTTGGAGTGCTGCGTCACTTGGGATACGACCTTTGATCATTCCGTCTACCTTTCTCTACCCGTGTAATAGTTTAGTTTCGTCGATCAATGAAATGAAAACTATTACATAACTTTGTCTTCAGCACTTTACTTTACTTTACTTACATTGAGTTTGAACTATACACACAAGCAAGCGATAGTTGAGAGAGTGCGTGAGTTCGTCGACTGAAGCTGCTGACTGTGAGTTCGTCGACTGAAGCTGCTGACTGTGAGTTCGTCGACTGAAGCTGCTGACTGTGAGTTCATCGACTGAAGCTGCTGACTGTGAGTTTAAGGCCAACTTCGCGAAAAGTTGGTATCATACGTCGAAGACGTAAATTTCATGTTTCTAGATCCAGGTGGAGCTCAAGAATATTTTGGGAGATGGCGACGATGGTTGATATTCGGTGTTAGATCGGAACACGTGGTTCTCTTCATGGCGGCTCAAGGTGGAGTTGGTTCAGTGGGTCTAACCAACATGGATCTTGATGATGCGTTGCTGAGGCATGGACAAGATGTCAAGCGCGATGGAGCCAGAAGAGAAGGTATGGAAGAATAGAAAGGTGAGGTATAATTGCACTCTATCCCTCTGGTGATTTGGCTCATGCGGTCGCGGCTTTGCGATCGAGGGAGACGATGAAGGAGGTTTTGAGTAGTGAAAATCCGGGGGAATATCTTGGTGTCCAGGGTTGGGCAAAGATGAAGAAATTCCAGTGGGTTTGTCATTACTGCAAGAAAAGGGGCGTGGTGAAAATCTAGGTGAATTTCTTAATGGCCAAGGTGGAGCATGAAAGAAATTCTAGGGGGTTTGTCACTACTGCAAGGAAAAGAGCCACATGAAGGGGGGTTGTCAGGCCTTGATGAATCGGAGAAAGGAATCGAAGGTGGCCGATTCCGGAGAAGGAGGTTTCATCGATGGAGAACTTCTGGTTGTCTCTAATTTGGGGAACGTGTGAGGGGTGGATCTTGGATTGTAGATGTTCGATGGTGTCGGTTTATCGGTGGTCATGGGGCATGATACATCGTGTGAGATACGCGGCACGGGAACTGTGAGAATCAAGATGGTCGATGGGCATATTCGAACCCTCGGTACTGCAAAGTACGTTCCGGTCCTGAATGGTAATCTTATCTCTCATAGACCTTAGATCCGAATGAGTACCAACTTCGGTAAAGGTGGAGTGTTGAAAGTAATTCGGCGCGACTTATTTTGCGAGGCGAGAGAAAGATTTGGTGGATTGTATGAGCTATGCGGCAACACAATTACCAAGTGGGCAACTGCCTCTGCCCAAGGAAGTCATTCGCTGGAAGGTGAGTCGGGATCACCTTGGTTTAAAAGTCATGCGTATGTGTGTTGGTGTCGGGGACACCGGGAATACTAACCCGAATAGTATTCAAAATTTGGATAATCGAGCCTAGGCGTACTATGGATAGCACTGGAGTATTAGCGAATGCAGGTAGTGCTGATAGTAGTGGGAAGGCGAGATTTGAGAATGGAGATTGCGTGGAGGTCATAGAGCTTGGTGGTACCCAAGGGATGATCGGTGCAACTTCGCATTCTTGTACTAAGTTTGGTGCGTTCAAACTTAGGGTGCTTATGACTCGAATCAAGAATTGGAGCGGAACGAGATCGAAAACGGAGTAAAATTGGGCTAGAAGAGGATCAGCGCGCCGCGCTGATTCTGTGAAGAATACAGAGCGCGGCGCGCTGGTGGTGTTCGATGAGAGCTAGCGCGCCGCGCTGGGTTTGTGCTGAAAACCCAGCGCGTCGCGCCCGTCGCGTCCGTTTTTCGTTTGGGGTCGATTTTCAGCCCGTTTATCGACCCGGGAGCTCTATTCATGGATTACTTGATTTAGGGAGAGTATAATTATATTGGAAATATAATTATATTCCTTGTGGAGTTAGGAGTCATATATTAGGAAAGAGATTTATTCATAATTCTAATTGTTTCCAATTTGATAGGTTTGCTACACCTATAAATTGAGGTTCTCCAGTAGACGAAGATCATAGAGTGCAATAGAGTGCAATAGGGTGAATTATTGTAAGCCTCAACGATGTAGTCGATTGGTTCTTTCTTCCCGTGGTTTTTTCCTAAGTTTGGGTTTCCACGTAAACTTGTGTGTTCGTTCTTTCGTTTATCTTTATTCTTCGCATCTCATATATATTTCGAGAGTCGTGAGGGATTTAGTTTTTCAATATCGCAACAAGTGGTGTCATAGCATCGTAAAGAGCGCAACAAATATTTTTAACTCATATTTTTTGTCATTTTTTTTAAATTTTAGTATCAATAATGAATAAATAATTGAAATGAAAGTAATTCAATTTTATAATAATAATATAAGTTTTTAAATGATTCTTCCAAATTATGACTAAAAAAGTTAGATATTCAGAATTTGATTGCACGAGAAAGTGTGGTGTATTATTTCATCATGGGTTTTGTTTAATTATATACTCGTAGTACTTAATGATTTACTGCACAATATATAGGCAAGTAGCTGTGCCCTTATAATTGGACATTATACTCTTCCCTTCTTAGATCATTCTACATTATACTCTTCCCTTTTAAGAGCCTTCTTAGATCCTTTTAAAGTATTGCAATTTGCATGTTGGTGTAGTTTTGGATGATTCTTTTAAGGTATTGCAATTTGCATGTTTGTATTTTGGTTGCTCAAAAGTTATTTATAAAATCCGAAAGATTTACAAAAGTAAATCTCCCGAGTCGATTTCTCGAGGAGCAATGCTATCGGCACGTAAATGTCATTGTGTGTTCGTTTAGTTCGAGTTTCAAGAGGAACAAAATCATTATCAACTAAGGGAGGGTTTCAAATTGAGAGAGTTAACTAAACTAAAATTGAAATAAGAAAGCAATTAAGTAATCAATGGAAATATCCAATGAGAGAGAGGGTTAGGGAACTAGGATCCTTTATCTCGATGGTTGAGTCGAGCCTTTAAAAAAACAAGATTTTGATAGAGAGGAGAGCGCTTAGGTGTGACTGCGTCGTCCACTAGTGATACACCTCGAGGAGGTCCTCAACACGAGATGACCTTGAGTCACACCTAAACATCGCTCGGCTCGGGTGTGTGATCCACTAGTGATGTTCCTCGGAGAGGATTAGGGGTGTTCACGGGCGGGTTTGGGCGGGTACATCCATAAAAAATCAACCGACCCATTGATGGCGGGTTTCAATTATATCAACCATAACCGCCCATTTTTTTACTTCAACCGTATGGTGCGGGTGAAGGCGAGTGCGGTCGGGTGCGGGCGGTTTGGCGGGTAAAATATCATTTTTAAATAAATATACAATTGTAAATAGAAAAAAAATAAAAAAAAATTAAGAAAAACGAAAAATAAACAACACAAATTAAAAAGAAACATTCATTTAAAGTTCTAGTAAAACATTACAAAATAATAACTTATAGTTGCACAAACCATTAAAGATGTTGTTAATTTAAGATGTTAAAGATATGAACTTGTGAATTGTGTCTAATTGAAAAAGAAAAAAAAAAATCAAAAGCATATATTAAAAACTAGTTAAGAAAAATTTAAAATTATCTCATACTACTATACTAGTAATAATATTAATAAAAATTAAAAAAATATATATTGAAAATTATAAAAAATGTAACATAAAGTCAAAATCAATTGTATTATATATATATATATATATATATATATATATATATATATATATATATATATTATGTGCGGGCGGGTCGGTTAATTTGCGGGTGGTCACTTACGAAACCGCTACCCACCCGAATTTTGGCGGGTTTTATAAATTCTAACCGTTGGGTAATTTGTTCAAAATAAAACCGACGCGTTCGGGCGGCTTTCGGTCGGGTTGGCGGGCGGATCGGGTTTGGCGGTTTTTTGAACACCCCTAGAGAGGATATTCAACACGAGACCCCACATCTTGCACCTAGCAATTTCTCAATTTATAAACGAGGACGTTTAGGTACGATCGCGTCGTCCACTAGTGATGCACCTCGATGAGGTCCTCAAAACGAGACAACATTGAACCGTACTTAAACATCGCTCGACTCAAGCGCGTGATCCACTAGTGATGTTCCTCGGAGAGGATATTCAACACGAGACCCCACAACTAGAATCGAACGACTTCTCGATTAGTTTAAAACCCTCAAAACATCATCGACTCAACCTCTAAACAAAGTACCCTAGAACCCTAACAAGAGACCTAGCTACTCATGATAACACAAACAAACAAGCATGCAATAGATAAATAACTAATGATCGAAATAAAGCTCACAAAGGTGTTGAGGAGAGGAGGCGAGAACGAGTCGTGCTTCCGGAATCGAGCCGAACTTCAACGTGTTACCCGAAGAAATGGCTCCGATAGAAATGACGGGCTCGATGAGGTGATCGATGTTTGTGGAGGGTATTTTGTGAGACGATAAATCGATTGAAAGTAATTTAAATATGAATGTTTAAGAAATCAAGAACAATAAAAACCTCCAAAAACAATTTTCAAAACAAAAACAAGAGAATGAGGTAGGACCAAATCTCTACACCTAACATTTGTGTCTTATAGTGCAACATGCACATTGTCTCCCAAAAATCTTAGGTGGAAATGTCTAAAAAGGCCCTCCAAAATGCCTTTAAAATGGTTGTCAAAAGTGGGTCCACGCGGTCAACAGAAAGTCAACATTTTCTGTAAGTAGCACGAACGTGCCAGAAATGGCACGAACGTGCTGACCTGTCTGAAGTTTGCTAGAAAAGTCTGGATTTGGCACGAACGTGCTGAATCCAGCAAACCAAAGAAACGTCTTGCGTCAATAAGCGTCATCATCTTCCCGCTTCGTTCCGCCTCTTATTTTCGCACGTTTTCGCTCGTTTCCACTCGTTTCCACTCCTCATCTCGCCTAAACCTGTCCGGACAATTAAACACCCAAAAGTAATCGAAAAACGTAGTAACGAACGACACAAAAATAGGCGAATCAGTAATTTTGGATGAACGCAGACTAGAAGTTGCTTAATTGAATAATGAGTGTCTTAAGATACTTGTGCAGTCACATACCTACCACTAAGAGTGTTAATTTGATTTGATTTGGTTGAAACGAAATTTTAATTAAAAATAATATATTTTTTAATATTTTTAATTTAAAAATTATAACTAAATATTTTTTATATTATTAAAATAATTAAAACCACATATAAAAAATATTAAAATTACTTTTAACTAAAATTTAAATTATTAAAAAATAAAATAAATAAATAAAAAATCATTATTATTTACATTTAAAATAATATATATATGGCGTATATATTTATTTATTTTTATTTTTATTCAGTTTAGTTTAATTTTGATCAATTAATCGGTTAAAAAATCAAACCAAATCGAAAATCAAACCATATAATTTGGTTTAATTTGATTTAATCGAATAATTCGATTTTGGTTTGGTTAGACATTAACCAAACCGTTTGACACTCCTCCTTACAAAAAAAAAAAAAAAACAAACGAGGGAAGAAACCTTACAAACGAAATCACAATACATACAAAATGAAATAAATATTGGGCTTTGAATAAGTGCCTGTTAAAAACTACCTTTAATATTTAAAAATTTATAAAATTTATTATTATTTTTATAAAAAAAAATCAATTCAATTTATTTTAGTTCAATTCAAATCGTTTCAGTTCAGTTTGTCCATTCAGTTCAGTTCACTTCAGCCTGTCCAAAAGAAAGGTCCTAAATTATTGATCTTCTAATGAATTTTATTTTGACAATTTGAATATTATATATTCATATTTATTTTAAAAATTAAAAAGAATAATTATGGTATTACTTCTTAGTTTACTGTTTAGGTATCATATTGCACTCTTCGATTACAACATTATTCAATTAAGCAACTTCACAGTCTCCGCTCATCCAAACTACATCAAAATGTAAATTGCAACACCTTAGAAGGATCAGCAACGTGATTCTGATATAGTCTCTCTTCATTCTCCCTGTCACTTTATCATCGAAAGGTGCATACTCCTTGTACGCGCTCTCGACCTTCTACGAGCTTCTCCCTTATTTTTCCGATGGTTCTTGACGAAATCACCCGTTGCATCGAAGGAGAAATCGAAGAAGTTAGATTCGTCGGCCATCTGTGTATAACAAAAAATGAAAATGATGTTTCAAATTGAATAAACTCGACTGACTTTTATTATTATATACCCATCAAAATGGGCCCGGCCCATTGGGCCTTTCAATGTAACCGGTCTATTCAATTCTCAAATTTCTAATGAGAAACAAATATTGTAATTTTTTTAAAAATAAAGTTGTATTAACATATAATTATAATTATTTTTGTGTTCCAGTTCACATATCACATATTTATTATTTTGTTCTTCACATTTATTATTTTCAAAATTATTTTTGTGTTCCACACAGTCACATATTTATTATTTTTGTTTTTCACATTTACATAATTATTATTTTTATGCTCTACATATTTATTATTTTCAAAACGTATATTATTCACACACAATTATCAAATATTTATTATTTTTGTTATTCATATTTATTATTTTTAAAATTATTTTTGTGCTCCACACGTCATATATTTATTATTTTTGTTCCATTATTGAAATATTATTGAAATAAATATTAAGAAAATATTATTGAAATAAAGAAAAAGTAAGAAAACAACATTCACCTAAAATTATAAATCAAGTATTATTTTTAATTTAATTTGATTTGGTTTAAATGAAATTTTAATTAAAAATAATATATATTTTTAATATTTTTAATTTAAAAATTATAATAAAATATTTTTTATACTATTAAAATAATTAAAACCAAATATAAAAATATTAAAATCACTTTTAATTAAAAATAAAATTTAAATTATTAAAAAAATATAAAAGAAAATAAAAATCATTATTATTTACATTTAAAATAATATATATAGAGTATATATTTAATTATTTTATTTTTATTCCGTTTAGTTTGATTTTGATCGATTAATCGGTTAAAAAATCAAATTAAATTGAAAACCAAACCATATAATTTGATTTAATCGAATAATTCGATTTTTGTTTGGTTATACATTAACCAAACCATTTGACACCCCTCCTTACCACAAAAAAAATGAGAGAATAAACTTTACAAACGAAAATCATAGTACATACAAAATGAAATAAATATTGGGCCTGGAATAAGGGCCCGTTAAAAACTACTTCTAAATGGGATGGCACGAGCCCAATCCACATTTCTGATTTTAAGTTTTAATCCATTCAATTGAAGTACGATTATTTCAATTTTTCAAACACAGAGACCATTCGAAGTTACCGTTGGAAACAAGCAGAGTGCCGGCCAGGGAGACGATTCCGATGAACACCGACGGAGCGAAGTGGGGAATGAGATCGAGATCGACGCGGAAGCCACTCCGAGACGTTTCGAACGCCTATATTTTGAAGAAAAAATCCGAAGACGACACAGGACAAATGGGAGATGATCCCCTCGATCGTCTTCTCCTCGTGCAGTCCGATCTCTCCTCCCTCGTACGGAAGGTAATTCGTTTTTCCATCGTGAGATTATATTCAACGAAATGATAAAATTTCCAGTATTTTCTCTGATTTTGTTTTGGGAGCTAGGGTTTTTGCGTGTTCAATTTTGTTCCGAATTTGATCGATTTTTGTCAATTACTGATTCTTACATATGAAAAATTCATGATTAAGTAGAGAGCCTGAAGTTTGATTTAATCAATTTCAAGTTTTTACTGTTGGACTTGTGCATAAGAATTAGCTGGTTACATAGACTGAATTCTGTTGGTATCAGCAGGAAACAAGCTTTTTTTTTTCGGTTTTACTTGTTAAAGTTTTAAACCCTATCTCAAAACTTAGCATTTGGCTGGTAGATTGACGAACTAGTTGTGCAAGCACTCCAGTTGACAGGGAACACAGGGAAGAAGGAAATCGAACATTTTGCAGATCTCTTGTCCGATATGCAAACTTCCTTGGAGGTTGATCGATCTGTCTGTTCGATTATTTTCATTTTACGGCACCTTGCAATATTTCATGTTTTAAATGTGTATGATTCTGCAGCCATGGGTTCCTATATTACAGAAAGCATTGCTGTCCAGTCAATCCACGGCTCCCGAGAACAAATCTGATCATCCAACAGAAATCCCCGTACTTTGTGTGCAGGACAAAGTTAAAAACACCGTCATCGAAAGCCCCGTGCAATCCTCCAAGTTCGACTCTTTAGTCTCTCCATCACCCCTCGTGTCCTGGCGAGCCGAATGCAACACGGCAGGCGGAAGACAGTTGTTTCTACTCACACCACTGCCTCAGAATAGGGCTTTGCGGTCCAAATGTCCGAAATCGTCTTTTATTTCTACGTTTGAAAATGTTAAAGGCGCAGAGAAAGGTAACCACCCTAAGTGTGGTACCCCAGCTAAGTTCTCCGAAACGGATCGCTCGGTTTTTGTCATGACCCCGCGCTTGAAAATGTCACCGCCCAAGTCTTGCATACTGCTCGAGCCGATATCTGAGTTCGCCAAGAAGAAAAATATCCGGGCCCACAAGTCCACTCCTTTTCCTGCCAGAGTTCAGGATTCAAGCGACTCCGAAGATTCTGAATTCTCCAGCAGTAGCCAGTCTTCGGATAATCTAGCTGTTAAATATCCCGAGCTTTTCGGAATCAGGATGAACAATTTGGAAAAGAGAATGGTGGAGGAAGAATCACCCGATTGGGTTGGATCGCCTCCTATGACCTGTGCTATCATGGAGCCCACGGATGATGAATTGCTGAAAATGATGCCCGTGAATTGCTTGGCGCCAAAAATTTCTGCAGTTTGTAATCATGGAGACGAAGAGGGTGAAGATGATCATGTCATCGCCACCAAAACAGTCCTGAGAAGTATTTCTCTTTCATCTATTTTAGGATTAATTACAATATAGTCCCTTTATTAACATTGTGTTTCTTAGTCCATACAGGTGGTATTAGAGGTGCAACTGGTTTAGCTGAAAGTACGCCTATGAGCAGCTTTCGAATGGGGAAACAACCGGGGGAGAACACTTTGAAGAAGGAACTGTGGACAAGATTTGAAGCAGCATCCATTCGTGTGATTAGTTTTGAAGAAGACTCGATTCTTGAAGATTGTAATGCTACAAAGAAACAATTTCTTGACCGGTTAGACGAGGTTCTGGATTTATAATGTTTTGTGGCCTTCTGTAAAATTTTGAACTCTCTACTGTGGAAGTCTGTTATCATACGATGCTACCCTTGTAAAGAAGGGACCCTTAAAAATTAAAATCATAGTGAAGGACTTAAATTTTGGATATCTTCAAGATTAAATTTTATAATTGAAGTTTTAAAAAATAAAAATAAAAAACTGTACAAAGATTATAAACAAACCCACATTGGATTTAGGAATACTCATTGATGTTGTTAGGAAATATAATGAGTTAATCACCCTGATTAACTACATGATCAAATTATTTTGGTCTCAATTAAAAAAGATTTATGATCAAATTATTTTGGTCTCAATTAAAAAGGATTTATGATACTACATATTGAACTCGTGAAAATATGAAATTCAAACTCTTCAAACCAATTATAATTGTAATAAATTAATTTTTTTTCTTCTGGAAATTAATAAATAAATTACAAATAAAAGAAACCCAATAAAACTTTCCCTCCCGGCAAAAAGGAGACCCCTTAAACCCTTACAATTCCCAAGTTCCCCCTTCGTTTTTCTTTCTGCACACACACAAAAATGGCCGAATGGATCAAGCACATCGAGACGTATGTCGACACTCCTGCTACTTCGTCCCCAAACCAGGTTTGTATTTTCTAGGTTATTTTTTTACTTTTCATCTTCTGCCTTCATTCATTGAATTTCTTCATGCTGCGAGTTCAAATTACAGGATAAGTGTGTTGCCGCACTTGCCTCTCTGATACGGAGTGATTCGATAACCCTAGAAGCTCTTGTAAGTTGTACTAAGCCGTCTTCACTATTGAATTTACTTAATTATGAGAAAAATAAAATTTAATTATTCATGCGTGTTCAGGTCAGGGAAATGGGGATGTATTTGACTACTACAGACAACATAGTTCGTTCTAAAGGTAGTATATTTCCGTATATTTTCCTCCGTACGGATTTTTTAGATGCAATCGGGCCTTGATTATTGTTTTGGAAGTGTTTTATGAGACGGTTTCGAACGTGCAGGCATTTTCTTGCTCGCTCAAATTTTGGAACAGCTGGCATCAAAGCCCTTTAGTAGTACTTCGATAAGTAGCCTAATAGGATTCTTCACAGAAAGGCTGGTGAGTAAGCACGCCTTTGATTGATCGGTGAAACTGAAAAAAAGAATAGTGATTATCTTGTATGTATATCAGGCAGATTGGCAAGCAGTACGCGGTGCAGTTGTTGGTTGCTTGGCATTACTGAGAAGAAAGAATGATGTCGGGACAGTAACTGTTGGTGAGGTGGAAGCTGTTGCTCGGTCTTATCTCCTAAATCTGGAGTTGCGGTCAATGTCCCAACTTGATAGGAAGGTAAAATATTGGCATAATCCGCCCGTCAAAATAAAATTACTAATAATATACTCTACTACTATCATTTATTTTACTTGTACTCTAACAGCACAATTTTAACTAGTACCGTAGTATTTTTTTTCTTTCTCTCGAGGTTAAAATGGCACATACCAATAAGTATTTTTTAGTTTCAAATTTGTTGTACTGTTAAACTTATTTTCAAGTTAAGAGTATTATTAAAGTTTCTATCACAATCTTCGAGAAAAAATTGGATATCTTGTACTGTTGTAAATTAAAAGATGGACGGTTGAGTAGTTTATATAATTTGGCTATTTAATCTAATTAAAAATATTGGTAAGAGGAATTTTGTTCTTATAAGTTAGTAGTATAAATCAACACCTTTATGTTTCTCATGCTAACCGTTTTCTACAATTCTAATTTCAGTTAAGCTTTCAACTCATGGAATGTTTATTAGATCACCACTCTGGTGCAATTCAGCATATGGTAAACCATTGTTATTTTCATTTCATATTTTTTCAAGTTTTCTGTTTTCAGTGGCCTAGCTATGCAAGGAATATTGATTATTAATAATGATTTTAACTTGACGTGATTCTTATTTGTCTAAGGGAACTGAGTTTCTGCATGGAATCCTTGCTGCTATGGATGGAGAGAAAGATCCTGTATGCTTATTGTTGGTCTTCCACATAGTGGAATGTCTGGCACGAATATATCCCGATTCTTTAGAGACTGTAACTGAGGAAGTTTTTGAAATTTTAGGCTCTTACTTTCCCATCCATTTTACGCATGTGAGATTCTATATCCTATTTTCATGAATCACAATCTTATGCTATTTTATGCATTGAGTGCACACTAGGAAAGTGAGCCGATGACCGCTCACGAAAAACACAAAAAGCTATTCCTATATTTGCTCTCTATACTGATTTTGTTTTTAATTTCAATTCACTAGCCCAAAGCTGAGGATGATGATGTGAAAAGAGAGGAACTCTCAAGGGCATTAATGGTATATATTTTCTTCACATTACGATTATAATCCACTATATGCTAGATTTAGGAAAACATTCTGCATTTACATGGCCCCTCTCTTGTGCATTTTCTAAAGCTTACGAGCCAGATCATTCGGTTGATTCTATACTTCATTTTATCCCATTTGAGTCTGGACTATCCTCCAGTTCCATTCTGTTCGAGCCTGGACTATTTTTTTTAGATTCTTACTCTTGTTTTGGTATATTGCAGCTGGCATTTGCTTCTACGCCTCTTTTTGAACCATTATCTATCCCATTGCTTCTAGAAAAAGTGTCTTCTTCTCTGCCGTTAGCTAAGGTTGGTGGTGCTAATCCATTCTAATTTCGTCCCTCTATTGCATTAAGATGTTTTTTTTGAAAGAACCATATATTTGACTGCAGCTGGATTCATTTAGGTTTCTTAGCTACTGCACTGCAAAATATGGACCGGATAGTATGGCAGAACACGCTGAAGCTCTTTGGTCTGCTATAAAAGACGCAACATATATGTCAATTGACTCTACTCTTTCTAAGGGGTTTGAATCAATGGGAGGAATGAGTTTTCAGGAAAGTGACATTATGACACATGCTTTTGTACTTCTGCAGGAAATTATCCGACAGCGTGGTGATTTCATTAGATTAATCATCGGTGACAATGACATAAACATGTTTATGAACTCCCTTAGTCAGTATAAAGAATTTGATGATATTCCCTTTCAAGTCAAACAGAGATTACACTCAGTTGGTCGTATTCTATCAACTTGTGCTAAGTCATCTGGTGCATTGTGCGATAAGGTCTTTGAGAGTTTCTTTGCTTCCCTAATGAATGTTCTGGGGATTTACGATGTTGATCGTGTTATTCAAGTCAGATTTAATTTTGGAGCCCTTTATCTCTGCATAGAACTTCTTACAGCTTGCAGATCCTTGAACCCGTCTCTTGAGAATTTTAGGCCGATCCCGGATTCAACTGGTTTGGTGTGGCGTTCCATGCTTGGATTTAACTGTAAACAACTGGTGGAGGCTTTCATTTCCATCTCAAGAACATATGTTTCTGATAACGCGCAAAGTCCTCACGTTTACTTTGGAGGCAATTACTTCTCCCTTTTAAACACAAAGTACATAGGGTTGATTACAAGTTTCCCTTGAAGTGTAGTCTAATTACAAAAACTAAGTTCTTTCTTAAAATTACCATTAATTTCTCTAGCTTTGTATTTACCTTCCAAATAGCCCCCTCTTTATCCCTTTTCAGGGTGCTCTTTTGAAAGACAAAATTAAATGGCAGGGGAAAAACGTATAATTTTAAAAGATAACTGTTTGTTTTTAATTAAACTAAATCCTATGCGTAACTTTTGTAATTATTCCCAACCAGCTTAACATTTCATGTTTGCCATGAATATCTGCAGTTAAAGGCTTGCAAGTTCTAGCTACATTTCCAGAAAGCTTTCCTCCTATATTCAATATCATATATGGAAATATTCTGTCGGAGCTTCTGGGAATAGTTGCTTCGCATAGCAATAACACATTTGTTTGGTCATTGGCTCTGAAAGCATTAGTAGAGATTGGAATCTTCATTGATAAATGTCCAGACACGGAGAAAGCTGCAAATTTTGAGAGCATTGTTGTCAACAAGATTGTTTCCCTGATATCTTCTGATGACTCAACTTTGCCTTCATCACTCAAATTGGAAGCAGCTTTTGAAATAGGAGCAACAAGGAAGAAATTTATGCGGAAAATTGTCCAAGGGTTGGACGAGGCTATACATACAATTTTTTACGAGGTTAATGTAAGTATTCTATGTTAATGCTGTCGTGCAATTGACCAAAATTCTTGTTGATATAATAGAACATGACAATTGTTTCATGCTTTTATGATGCATTCGTTGAAAATTATGTGACCATAAATAAAAATATAGTATACACTGAGTGAGAAATGTAGCTTGCAACTACCTCACCCCACCCTGGTCTCCACTTGTTATTTATAGTTTACTTCATTTTATTTATTTATTTTTATTTGTGTTTTAATATGCTATTTAGATTGTCACTGTACTGATACATATTGACTCCCTACAACCACACAGGATGGAAGGAATCATGAGTCTGATAAACTGATGGTCAAGCTTCTTGACACGTATTCTCAGAAAGTGCTTCCATGGTAAGCAATTTTTATAGTATTCTACTTCTTCAGTGAATTCAGTTTATTTATCCCCTTGATTTCAGTCTAGTTTCTATAAATGGAGAATTTTCAAATTTCAGGTTTCTAGAGTTTTAAAGATAGTGTAATTTTTACGCAAGTCTTTGTTTAATTGAATTTTATTTAGTCTGAGGTTTAGACAAAACTTAAATTCAAATTGAAACTGCTATTGGATTCTGCCATAGTTCTCTGTTAAGTTGAATATGTGGGCTCATATGAACGAAAATTTCTATTTCCCATTCTGTTTACTGTTACATGTACTGCTGATATATGCATATTTTCATAAAAATAAATAGTATCCTGTTCTGAGTTCTCCTGTCATAAAATTGTTTTGCTATAAATATTTTGGGCCTATATATATATATATGAAATTTAATTATGCTTTTTTTGCTTTCTTTCTCCATCTTGGTCCAATTATTATCATGTCAAATTATTCTTGCGATTATTTCTCTACTTATAAACAAAACCATATTACACTCTTCATCGCCTATTGTTCTTATTTTCTTTTATTTAGTAAAACTATTCGTTGACACGATCCCAGGTTTCTTGATATTGGAGGTGACGAGGAAGTTCCTCTAAATTTTGCTCTTAGTATCTGGGACAAGATTGAAAATATGAGATTATTAAACCTCAATCCTTCGGAAATCGCAAATGTAAGAACCAGCTAGTCAGTTGCTATATAGTCCTGTTTCACTGTATGATACAATTACTTAAACTGATTTTTTCTCTATACAAGGGAACATGTCCTCCAGATGTTCTTGGTGCAACAATGACTGCAATGAAGAAAGCTGTTGGGAGTTGTTCAGAAAAAAGCCAGGAGATCATTATTAACAAATCTTCCCAAATTATTTTTTCAAAAGAGGAAGTGTTGCAGAAAACTCGCAATATTGGCAATTATTCCAAAAGAGATGAATGGCTTACTTCATTATTTGCTTCAGTCTTTATAGCCCTCCGTCCTAAAACAAGTATACCTAATGGAAAAGTTATTCTTCAGCTTTTCATAACAAGCCTCGTCAATGGCCATATTTCTTCAGCTCATGCGTTGGGTTCATTAGTGAATAAGCTTCCTTTGGAAATCACCGGAATTGATTCATCTAGAAGTTTCAGTTTGAGTGAGGCATTGGACATTATATTTCATAATTTTGTTAATGATGGTAGAGGGGTTAGTTTAAGATCGGATAAGTTGAGAATAGAATCAGAGATTAACACTGTTACTGGATTAGCCTGGATTGGTAAAGGATTACTCATGAGGGGTCATGAGAAGGTTAAAGATGTAACAATGGCTTTATTGAGTTTCTTGACATTGGATGGTGAAGCTGGGGGCTCAAAAGAGTTGAAGAATCTGACTGAAGAGTTTGATAAGGAAGACTTGCGTCGGTTGATGATATGTGCAGGAGATGCATTTTGTGTTATTATGAGTGACTGCGAAGAATGTCTGAACCGAACAAACCATGCAATTATGCGACCACTCTATAAGCAACGCTTTTTCAGCACCATCATGCCAATTTTGTTGTCTTTGGTAGTGAAAGCCGAGTCATCATTTGGAAGGTGCGTATGCAGATTTTTATATTGATTTATTTCTTGAGACTTTCCAATATGATTTTTAATACTGAATCTACCCTTAAGCGGTTAATCCTCATGTGGAGTGCCATCAATTATTATTATGTTGCAATTGCTGCCTAATTATATTATCTTATTTTTGGAACATCAGTTAGAATACTTTGGTTTGGAAATCTCAGATCTCTTAGTTTAATTGTTTGCTTGTTGAATTTTCTAGAGGTTCTAACGTTCTAATAGTTTTGTGACTTGTAACATGATAATCAGCCATTTCCACACCACACCGTCTATGAAAGTAAAAATGTAATATAAATTACTTTTCCTTAATCAATTTTGGTAAAGATGAAATAATTGTCATAGATTTACACGAATGTGGACAGTTCCTGTCGTAAGTCTTATTTGGTATTGTTATGATCATGTTTACTTTATTGAGTGGCTTGTGTGGCTTCTAACGTATGAATGGAACATATCGAACCGTTTATGAGTGGTTGCTATGCAATATCTCGTGTCATAGATATTTGTTACGTATATTTTGCACTTAGTTGAACTGTGTGTGTATATATATATATATATTTCTTGGTCTTGATATAGTCCTATATCCATTTCCAGATCTATGCTACATAGAGCCATTGCACATGTTCTCTCAGATACTCCCCTGACTGCTATTTTGGGAGATGCCAAAAAGGTTATCCAAATAGTTCATTATATCTCGTCAACCATTTTTTCGTTTTTTTTAATCTAGTATATTATTTACTATGCAACTATGTTGAGGCATGATTTCATGCAGCTGGTCCCTACGTTATTGGGTTGCTTGTCCACTCTGAACAAGGATGCATTGAACAAGGATATCATCTACAATCTCTTACTTGTCTTATCGGGAATATTGGTAGAGAAAAATGGTGAGAGAGTTGAGTTAATTTAGTTGGAAAATTTAATTTAACCAAATAGCGTCAACTTGATGATAAATAGGTGTATATAGGTGCTGATCCCTATTATGATAGTAAATGGAATTTAAAATGGAAACTGGTAGAGTGAAAAAGCCGCCTACCATTTTCGAATCGTGGTGTTAATAACTACAGTATGACTGAAAGATTCTCCTTTGTGGATCACTTTTTTTTGGTAATTGTGCTACAGGACAAGATGCTGCAATAGAAAATGCACCTGGCATTGTCAATCACCTTGTTGAACTAACAACCTACTCGCATAAGATGGTATGCATTCTCTTTCTTAAGTGATAGCCTTCTAAAAATTCTGGACGTTTTTACTTTTATTTTTTAACTTGCATATTTCCAGAAGTTGGTTTTCTTTGTTATTTTACATCATGGTACCTTAAAGTTGAATAGCCATTCATTGGAGCTACCAAATGGTTTCACCCTATTCCTTTCACTTTTGGTTGTCCGTCAATCCAGAGGAGTTGAGAATGGAGATACGAAGACCATTATGATTTGGCTACTCACCATAAAAAAAATTAAAATTCCATGATTTTTTTCTTCTCTGATTTTAGCAAAATAAAAAATAAAATCTGCCGACATTTTATGCACACCCACCTACTAAGTTGGCATCGAGATTTTTCTGACATGAGGAAATATGTTGCTTCACATTTTCAGGCAATTCGAGAAACAGCTCTGCAGTGCCTTTTTGCTGTATCCGAACTTCCCTACACAAGAATTTATCCCCTGAGAGAAAAGGTATGGAGATTGTGTACGCCTTGCATTACGTTGTGTTACTTACAGTTTGGGTGAATTGATATGCCCATGTTATTGATAGCCTGGATATGAGATTTTCACATATATTTCATACAATTGAATCACTCAATTTTTAAAATTTTGCAAGCACATGTAAAAGTCCAATCTCAGTTTTACATGCATTTTGCAATGCCAGGTTCTGAAAGCTACATCAAAGGCACTTGATGATCCTAAGCGAATTGTTCGTCAGGAGGCTGTCAGATGCCGGCATGCTTGGTAAAGTGTTTATTTAATACTAGTATTTCAAAATGACTCTTTGTGAAGCCTCATTCCTATTGTTGACTTGACGCTTCTTTCCGTTTCACTTACAGGGCTTCGAAAGCAACAAGAAGTCTTCATTTCTGAAATATTAAGGTAAAATACTAGAATGTACATCTGCTATGCTATTAAAGAACCAGCACTGCAAGTTAATCTTGGATCTCAGACTGTATTTTGTAATCCTTTTTTGATATCTTGAGGTTAGGTTGACCTCATTAACCGTCTGCCATTACATGGCATTTTTTGACGATATAAAGTCTCGACTGAAATGAAGTGGAAAGCTCAGTTTTTAAGTGTGTTCATTGATTAATTCAGATGGTTGTGGAAGTTTTGCGAACTCCTGAATGCTTTTTTCCAGCAATATTGGCCATTAGATGTAGGTACAAAAGATATGCAATTTTCTCATATGAATGGTCACACCGGTTATATCAATTGTCACACCTCATTTAAGAAAATAATTATTCACACCTTTTCTTTTAAAAAACATATATACTTTTATCTTTTCACATTCTTTATTAAACATTACTATCAAATATTTATTTTATTAATTTAAAACTAGTTGTGTAAGTATTTCTTTTATTAAAATAATATAATAAAACATGTTAATATAAATTCACTTAATATTTTAAGTTATTAGAAAATTAGTTTGTGTTATTCACGAGTAATTTTTAGTTGAATTTTGTATGTTGATTGTATTTACAAGCCAATTTTTTGATTTTTTTTTATTAAATTTGACAATATAATAAAATAATATTTTTTTACAAAAATCATGAACTTTTGAAAAAAAAATTCAATAAGATAATAGAATAATATTTTTTTATACATAGAGGTGTTATTGTATTTTTTTGTAATATTATAAAATTAACTATGAAGTGTTTTAGTTTATTAGTTGGAGAGTTAGTCTGTTAGCTCGGTGATGCGGTGGAAGTTTCATTGACGTATGAAATGTTTTAGTTTATTAGTTAGAGAGTTAGTCTGTTAGTTCGGTGATATGGTGGAAGTTTCATTGACGTGGTGAATGTTTCATTTCCTATATTTCCTATGTGATGTTCTATATCATATACTTTTTACTTTTTATTTGATTGATCTTAAAAAAAACTATGAAATGAATTTATATTACAATATATATATACAAACTTAATACTTTTTCTATCTCAAATCAATAATCATACTTCATATACAAATTAAAAAAAAAAAATCATTAATCTAGGACGGATGTAGTAGAAGCTAAAAATTCTTATAATTAAGGGTTATCAACTTATTTAAGTGTATTAACTATTTCTATAATACTATGAATTTGTCAACTACATATCTAGATTCTTATTTTTTTTTTCGTAAATAAACTACAAGCTCCTCTTAAATAAGTCCACCGTATTCTGGACTCCATATTAAACTGGGCTAAACTTCAGTAAGCCCAAACATATTCCTCTGTAGGCCCTCAGATCCGGCCCAAACTTATTATTTTAAAAGAAAGTACTATTCCTAAAAAAATGAAAAGAGAAGCTTGTACTTGTACTCTGCTGCCCTAATTGCACTTTAACGTACAAACGAAACCAAACCTTACTTCCACCTCCCTCCGCCTCTAACCACCGCAATCGCCGTCGCGCTCCTCCAGATCATTCTACTGGTAAGACTTTTTTTTTTCTACTTTCTATATTTTTATAGTTTCGAAGTAGTTTTTTTTATTTATTCATTTTCATTTCCTCTGAACGAAGATCAATCAGAAACCATTTGGTAGCTCAAATGGCAGCTTCTACCTCGTAAATTCATTCGTTTATACTTGTGCGAGATTGCTTAATTTATTCGATAGCATAATTGAAGTGTACTTCGGATTCTGTTGTCAGCTTCTAGAAGTCATAATTTTGTGTAGGATAGATAGTCGAATTCAGCTTCGACTCATATCGCTCCATGGATTCTTGTAGATGAAGTTTAAGTTTAGAACACAATTAAGGTCTAAAGGTTTGCTTCTATTTTTTTTTACGATTAGGCGTCTTAAAAAGGGTGTAGGAAAGATGGACGGTTGCAAAGCCGAGTCCTCGCAGGATGATGCTCGTGGTCCGACTGCCTCAGAATCCCTTCCCGAAGACATCGGTTAGTTTTGTTTGTTCCTTGATCGCGGCTTCGTTTTTTAAAGAGGAACTCAAATATATGTAATGAATGTTTTTTTTTTTTGGTAACAGAGAGAAAAGCTCGGATAGATGCTGTGTGGCAGCAAATGAATAAAGGAGTCTCTGCAAAGACTCTTAAGTCTATCTCGGAAACTAAGAGTTCAATTGCAAGCAAGTCTCCTAAGAAAGGCCCTGTGCAGAAATCATCAAATGTGAGGAACCACTTTTCACGAGCTTTTTCAATGGTTAATTACGAAAGAATACCATTGGTTCAGTCTAACTACAAAAACGCCCACCCATCTTTCAAACTCACAATTACGTTTTATATCATTGCGCCTCAACTAGGTAATACTTTGTATTGTTTACGATGGAATTAAACTTTGACAGTGATGGGTTCCATCCATACCCTTCTTTCAGGGTTGGATGAATTATCTGGGTTTAGGATCAAAGACGACACCGTCTCCTGGAAAAGGACAGCTGGAAAAGCGTCCGGTCATCAGTCAAAATGGCGCTGCCAGTGAAGATGCTAAAAAATATGCTGCAGCTGCTCTTTCAGCAGTTAAAGATGCTACTGCTGCAACCACTACAGGAAGCGGGAAAGTTGAGGTATATTGTTTGACCTTTTGTATTGCTTCTTTCTATTTTTTTAAAATAAAAGTGTGAACTAATTGTCAGGAAAATGAGAATGAGTTTTTTGTGTGATACTAGATTTTTGTAATATACTACTATATGATAGTTTATGTGATGTTTGTTTTGGGTCAAATTATACGTGGATATTGTTATACAACTCTTGCTGGTTTACTTTAATGGGTTTTTCAATATCATTTCCTCGGACATATTTATTGAGGGTTAACTACAAGAAGCACCCTTGAGGTTCACCCTATTACTGAAAAGAAACAGCTATCTTTTAAAAGATTTTTCCTAACCCCGCGAATTTCTTAAAATATTGCATTTAGCCCGTAAAGGGTTGTTTTCTTAATAATTTGAAGTTGAGACGTTTTTTTCTTTCTTAGGACAAACCCCAATGGTACTTTTGTAATTGTAAATATCCCATTTGTCTATTTATCTAATGATATCAATTCAATTATTAGACATGTTCTATCATTTAGTTTATATCTTTAATGAGCATTTAAACTAGATTAAATCGGTTATTTTGTCATTTCTGGTTTAAATTTTAACAGATCACTGAAATCCGAGACTTCGCTGGCGAGGAAATAGAAGTGAAGAAACTCATTGATGCCGATTCTAAAGAGGCTATTGAGGCGGCCGACAAAGGCAAAGCAGCGATGGGCCCCACATCAGCCGTTGATGCCATCCTCGAACAGATAAAGAAGAAACCCAAACTCAACGTGCTTGACAAGACAAAGAAGGACTGGGGCGAATACAAGGGAGACAACAAGGGCCTTGAGGATGAGCTGGATGCCTACAAGAAGAGTTCCAATCAGTATCTGGACAAAGTCTCTTTCTTGGAGCGGGCTGATTATCGGGAATTTGAACGGGAAAGGGATGCTCGTCTTGCCGTGCAGGCCAAACGAAAGACAGACATGCGGGATGATTGATAAGGTGTTGAACCGCAAACAGTCTGAACTCGGACCAATTCAATGACTCCAAAAATAAAACTAATAATCGTTTTATTCTGACTAGGTGAGGAAATATTCCCAAAACATGTAATTATTCCTACTTCATCTTAAAATGACGTTTTTTCAACCAAGTTGTTGTATTACCCTTTAAGTGCACTACTTTAGTTTGATACTATGATGTATGGGTACGGAATATTTGATTAATTCTACAGTTTTTTTTAAGAAAAGGAGTGTGAAATTCAGCTGAACCTTTGAAGTTTATTTATATTACAGAATTTCCCATTATCTTGAAAGATCTTGAATGAAAGTTTATGTTGTTGGTTTTGGAGGAATTTCCCTTTATATTGGCTTTTGAGGGGTCTCTTGAAATACTTAACAAATATTTAAAGATTAATACTACTATGTATGATGAACAGTTGGTGTTATTTGCAATATCCAGAAAACTGGAGGATGTAATTGTACAAAAAACATTTGATGTCTTAGCTCTACAAACCGCATGTGTAAAATATCAGGCAGATGTAAACTAAGGGGCCTTTTTGTTTTGTAAATACCCTAAACCTCAAGGGTAGTTTTGAAATTATCCTATTTTTTAAACCCCAGCCCTTGGTGCTGGTTTTACATTCATGATCAGATACTTGCAGAGGGGTTCTTCTTTACAGGATATTAAAGTACAGTGGTTACTCAGAATACCCAAAGGATTCACCTGCGAATGGCAACGCAAAAACATACGAGGCGAGGCGTAGGAGTCGACATTTGCCGTCTAAAAACATGCTGGGTAATGTACTACTACAAAACATGAGTTTGAACTACATACACCCAACACATTCATCTAAACAAACGAAATATATTCGCATACCATATTAGCTGAACATCAGTACTGTGTCCAAATTACCCCAAGAAACAAAAAAAGTCTTTTATTAACATCTGATAAAGATGTTGGACATCACAACAAAAGGACCATATTACCCCTCTAACAAAACGGAAGCCTCTGTTGTACTAAAACCCCACACTTGTTCCTTACTTTGAGCGACATGCCTTCTCCGCAGGCCCGGCCTGTCTTGCAAACTGCAAATTAATATAATCAAAAAATATGTCACTTGGTGTTGTCGCGCGAGAGAGACGGGAAATTTTGTGGGTACCTGAAAATAAGCCTCTAGTTTCTTTCTTAGAGAGGCATATTCCTTCTTCACTTGTTTGAAAGTTTTCTTGCATCTGTGAAATCAACAAAAAACAGGACACATTATTTAACATATTGTGATTAATTAAATATAAAGTGAATTACTACAATTTTCTACTGGGTTAAAATAATTAAATTACCCTTCACAGTTTCCTGCTCTGCAGTATTCCCTGAACTCTGTGCACTCAATTTTCACCTTTCTGGCTCCAATGCTGTAAAAAAATAATTACCAAATTAACAATATTTTTTTTGGTAATAAATTAATTTAGTAGTAATAAATAATGTAGTAATTATTTAAAATTTACCTGGAACTGCTACCCTTGAACTGGTGCATATGGCAGTCCAGCTTAGTGAAATCCACAGGGCACTTCTCCCTAACAAACAAATGCTTAATTATCAGTACTACAATATATAGTTATACTTAATGAAGAAAGTAAACTCATGTGATAGGAACTCACAGGGCTTGTTCTATATTGTGGATTAGTCGAGCCGAGTCCCGGTAGTACAATGTAACGACCTCTTCGACGAAATTAGGATTCGTATCATCTTGGAGCTCTTCCAGTTGAAGAAATTGTTCATCCAGGTACCCCTGCACATTATCTCTAACTATTAAAAAAAATGCAACTAACTAACTAACTAATTAAATAATTAATATTTCGACGAATAAAAAAGAAACTAGTAGTATAACTTTACCTGATCAAAAAGTGTCTGTTTCATGTTAGCTAGTTGTCTCTGCATGTTTAATAATTTTTTATATAGAAAAGATATATAGAAGAGAGGGGTTGGGTTTGTTTGTTGTTGGAAATGAGAATGGAAGTAAGAGGGTTTATATAGTTGTCAATGGCAATATGTTTTGATCCCCTTTGGAGTGCATACACCCACTCATATGAACCAAATTCACAAGTTTTTTACACACACACATTACAAAATTTAGAATCATTCCTTCAATTATTAATGTCATTTTCTGGTGTTTGTGCATGATTTGTGGCTCTTTATTTTTACATAGAATCTTTTAATATTACGATGGGGATTCATTTTTTACGTTACTATATATGATCTATTTTCACCTCTTGGTCGTCATTCCTTCAATTTTGGACCATATGTTCCAAGCTCAAGCCGTAAATTTGATGAATAAGATTTTTTTTTATGAAATAGAGTTGTCAATAGCACCACATGATATATGATTACAATGCGTCGAATTATGAATGCCACTCGAACAAAAAATCTTTTGTGACTCATCACTCACTACTCACTAGCACAAATTATTGGCATATATATATATAAAGAAAAATTGGATTTTTATGTTATTTGTCTTATAAATATATTCATATAATATTATTGTTATGGATAATTAAATCCTCTGATTAATTATGCATCAGAGAAGAAAAACGTTGTTCCCATTTATTTACAAGTTCTACTGTTACTAATTGAAGTGTCTAAAGATTATAAAAGAAAAGAATTTGTAAAAGTTTTTGTCTAGCTGCTAATACTTTATTGGGGCACAATGTCTCTTTTCTCGTAAAGTTTACATAAATAAGTACTCCTTTATTCAAATAAGGGGTTCTGTAAAAAAATTAGAAAATGATAAATTATTATATTTTATTTAATAAATAAGTTTGTAAATTGTTTAGATAAAAAAATATGTATGTATCATAAGCTGATGATTTATTTGGCAATTTAAAATTTTATATATAAATATAATAACTAAAAAAATGCATGTTATGAACCAAAAAAAATGAAAAATAATTATGTAAACTAAAATAATATGTACACTTCACCTTACTTTTTTTTAAAGACTTATTTTTAAGTTTTATAAAATTTAAAAAAATAACAAAAAAATTAAGAGCAAATAAGCTTTTAAAAAACATGTAAAATATTATAAAGAGCTTATAATTAGTTATGCCAAGCACTCTCTATGTAAATGTATATTATGTATTTTAGGGTGAAAATTATTAAATTTATTTTCATTATGAGTTGGGCATGTTATTGTGAACAAGTGATAATATTAACTTAGATGTAGATTTTATTAGAGTATCATATCATGTTCTTTTAAATTGAATTGAAATAAATTTAAGTGAATTAACCTTTATTATTATTATTATTATTATTATTATTATTATTATTATTATATTTTTGTATATATTATTAATAATTTTAAAAATATAAATAATATTTTAGCATAAATTAGCTATATCTCAAATTAGTGTCATATGTATTTTTTTAAACTGAATTGAATTGTAATGAATTGATTTTTTTTTTTAAACCTAATTGATAGCAATATAGTTGCTCCGGCCGATACCATCTACCAACTTGCATATTTGTACTTTTCACAAACCATGTGTCCAACATTAATGCTACACTAAGTTAAAAATGCTATACTAAAGTGAGTGAATCAATTGATCCAAAAAGAACTAACCAAAAGGTGGTTGGCATTATAGATATTTTTGTGGTGCCACAAAGGCAATTAGCACAATAATATTTAAAGTAATAATGCATATATAATATATGATTTATCACTAACTAACTATAACTAACTGCCTAATTAATTTAATTTAATTTTTAAATGAATCACAACAAATCTTCTATCGTCATTAATTCCACCAATACCCTAGATACGTACTATTCTCTATCTAGCTATTTAATTAATTAATAAGATTATGAGTAACTATATATTATGTGCATTGTATTCCCACAAAACAAGTATATTTCATACGACACATGCCATTAAAAGAAGTATCAATTTTCCTAATGAGTGCCCAAAAAAGGAAATAAAAAAATAAAAGAAAAGAAAAGAAAAGGCATATGATTGACATATCATAAAAATTATGGTCTATGTCAAATCCATGTCTTGTTTCTTCTTTGTTAAAAGAAGATGAACGAGTGTGGGTGAAGAGATTCTTTCCTCTGCCGCACCCTTCTCGCTTCTGAGAAAGCATTACCCTTTTTTACAGCCTTTTAATTTTACCCAAGGATCAACTAATAAAAATAAGGGATTTTAATTTGTATTTTTTAAAAATAAAATTGTTTCCCCTCCGATAAAGCAAGCTGGGAATTTCATTAGTTTTGGGCTATATCAATAACTCTTTAAAATTGTTCAACTGAATTATATTTTAGCTTAAAGACTTTATTTCAACTGTTCATGCCAATTATTATTACACTCCCCAATTTAAAGATATGTTCAGATGTCTTTAATTAGCACTATTCTTTAGCACTATTAAAAAAATGGTGTTTACACTTCATTCATTTGTACATATTTTTTTTTAAAAAAGTACATTAGTTTTCTAGGAATTGAATGGATTTTATTTTTTTAAACAGACGCGACAAAAGTTTTAAAAAATAAATAATGACAAATTGAAATAAGACAATATTTTAAAAATAATTATTTTATAAATAATTTTGTATATATATATATAAAAGTGTAAAATGATATTCATATTCTAACAGGCAATGACTAGTGTAAGAAGTTTTCTTGATGCAGAAAACAGTAAGTGCCATAGTACGTAGCTATTTAGAAGACCATTTAAAAACTAACGGGAACATAATCTGCTTATTTTATTTTAAAAAAATAACCAAAATTCAGACGTTTTGAGATCAAAAGTTACTAGGATGGCGGGTGCCAGTAAGGGCACAACGACGTTTTAGGGAAATTAGACGAGAGCTTGAGAGAGATTAAATATGTAATTCGGAAGTTGAGTGAATTATTGAAGTGATTGTAATGTATTTATATCGCGGGATATATAACTTATTAATTATCATGGGAGCTAGAGAATTAATGATGAGTATATGGATTAATTTGGGTGTTTGGTGAAGATATATTGTGTGTGTGTGTGGTCACTACATCTGATTCTTGTGTTAAAAAGCTATAGGTAGAGGGTGCGGATGAGAATGCGATTACAAGTTTTGATTCTGCTTTCCAATCACTCTCACTCTTTGCAGTCTCTATCTATATATATCTATCTAGCTATATGCATGTTGATATTTGAGAGTAGTAAGAATGATCCCTTAGCTTATATATAGATTAATTTTCGTCAGTCGATTGGTGGATCAGAGTACTGTTATCGATCGTATTTTAATTAGTTCTCG
Organism: Euphrasia confusa; assembly: GCA_954870475.1. Taxonomy (NCBI): domain Eukaryota; kingdom Viridiplantae; phylum Streptophyta; class Magnoliopsida; order Lamiales; family Orobanchaceae; genus Euphrasia; species Euphrasia confusa. The sequence goes on along the minus strand of OX940956.1, from coordinate 36,338,310 downwards.
CTGGAATGTTAATAATCGATAGATCGATTTTCCAAGAAATTAACTCATGGGTAACTGGCCGGGTTCACAAAATTAATATTTGCAGCTATAGACTCTCTACTCCATATCTCAAAGGACAATAACCTTTATTAATTAAACAGTTACAACAAGATGAGAATAATATATATATTCTCTAAACTTATTAATTATTACAAACAAATTAAAGAAAGAGCATTTGAATTTGATCCATCTATCTATGATCTATCTTTAGCTGCAGCCTTTTGTGTTTGTGCCCGAAAGCAACTACTTATGATTGAAGCCGCGGCATCTCTCTCTAACCATCTCGATCATGCATGACACACCAACCTATCTATCCAACGTAATTCATATGGAATCTAGATTACTTTTTTAAAAAAAATTAAATATATATGACGATAAAAAATACGATGTATAAATATTAATGTCCCCAATGATAAATGTTAAGTAACCCACATCGGTTGGATATAGATCCTTAAGCTCAAATATAAGTTGGACAACCTTAATACCTTAACAAGGCCTTTTAAAGTGTTATTGGTTCAACTTTGTCATGGTATCAGAGCAGGCCCAACACGATGTGGAGCCCCGGTTGATGGAATTTCCGACTGTGGGCACCCCTGCGATGAAATTTTCGGCCACGAGTAATTCCGATGGAATTCACGATGTGGGGCCCCGGTTGATGGAATTTCCGACTGTGGGCACCCCTGACGATGAAATTTCCGGATGAAATTTCCGGCCACGAGTAATTCCGATGAAATTCACGATGTGGGGCCCCGGGGCCCCGGTTGATGGAATTTCCGACTGTGGGCACCCCTGCCGATGAAATTTTCGGCTTACTCGTGAGGGGGAGTGTTAGAATATCCCAAATCGGTTGGATAAAGGACCTCGGGCTAACATATAAGTTGGACAACCTTATCAAATTTCTGGCTTACTCGTGAGGGGGAGTGTTAGAATATCCCACATCGGTTGGATAAAGAACCTCAGGCTCCCCTGCGATGAAATTTCCGGTCACGAGTAATTCCGATGGAATTCACGATGTGGGGCCCCGGAAATTTCCGGCTTACTCGTGAGGGGAAGTGTTAGAATATCCCACATCGGTTGGATAAAGGACCTCGGGCTAACATATAAGTTGGACAACCTTATCAAATTTTCGACTTACTCGTGAGGGGGGGGTGTTAGAATATTCCACATCGGTTGGATAAAGAACCTCGGGCTCACATATAAGTTGGACAACCTTATCACCACATCCTTTGGATAAAGGACCTCGGACTCACATATAAGTTGGACAACCTTATCACTTTAACAAGGCCTTTTAAGGTGTTATTGACCCAACTTTGATATGGTATCAGAGCAGGCCCAACACGATGATGGGTGCCCAGCCGATGAAATTTCCGGCTTGCCCAATGATGACACTATATCCACGAGTAGAGCCGACAAAACCGAGCCTACTCGTGAGGGGGCGTGTTAAGTATCCAACATCGGTTGGATATAGATCCTTAAGCTCAAATATAAGTTGGACAACCTTAATACCTTAACAAAGTCTTTTAAGGTGTTATTGACCCAACTTTGATAATAAAAATAATTAAATTTCGAATTCAAGAAAGCTTCAGCAAAATTACTACATCTTGAATTTTCGTTGGAAAGAGGATGGCCGGGCAATATGCATATATACAATTATATGCAGTTAGTTATAAGTATATCATTAATTTCATGTACTGACAATAGTACATTATGGTTTTGTATTTCTATTTAGATCGGTTATGCAGCTGCTGTTATAAGTCTTGATGTAAGCACTGCGGTACATTAACATCGGTTGTAAAACCGATGTAAATAATATTATATTAACATCGGTTATGTAGAACCCGATGTAAATATTCCCGTAGACATTAGCAAAATGTCAACCTCAGCGTTAGTTCTCGCTTTCGTCATCGGTTCCTTTATTTGACCGATGTAAACGGAATTGGTTATTTTACAACCGATTTCATTTACTAAATAAATATTGAAAAATATAAAATTTAAAATTATTATATATGTAATGACCAGGAAAATAAATAAATAAATTATATTAATTAAATAGAACATCATATTATATTTTATAATTAATTAATTTGGACTTGTGTCCATTTGTAAAGGGCTTGACTTAGTTTAACGGGCTAAGTTAATATAACTTCTTTTTGGGCCAGCTTAAATATTTTATATAAGGGTTTAGGGTTATTTGAAAACGGGGAGAGGAGAAAAAATAAATAAATAAATAAAATAGCAGTAGAAGGCGGAAGGAGAAGAAAAGGGAGTCGATCGAATCTTTACTGCCTGGGTTGAACTTCCATTTACAAGGCAAGTGGGTTTCTAAATTCATGTAGTTAGGTTGAATGTTTAAATTTAGGGGTTTGTTTCGTACCAATTAATTTATATTATGCGATTCTTGCTTTGATTATGATTATGTGGTTCTGTCCCTATATTCATATTGATGTTATTCGCAGTAGGGTCTGGATAGATTAAACGTTAATAATCGAGGGTACATATAAGTTGATTACTTGACTGTGGATTGAAGTATTTGATGTATTCTTGTTACATGTTTTTTTTTTTATTATCGAATGAGCATGAATATTTTGAAATTCTACTGAATAGAAAGTTACTGCCACCAACAATTAACTTAATAGTTGGACTCCTATAAATTTGAACACACATAAACATATAAGCACAACACAGTAGGAGCTTTATGTTTAGTGTAAGTTGTACTAGTGTGAAAGGGAATGGTGATGCAGCAGCTAATACATATATATTTAGGATATAGTATATTATAAGTAGTAACATGTTAGTATGTGCAGGTGTAGGTGTATATAGATTTATCCTACTCGTATACAATGTTAGATGTATGTCTAAACATATGCATGAACATGTACAACCTTATTTTGTGCCTGTAGTCATGGTATTTATGTGTTTCCTTGGTTTGAGAGTTCTTGGTATTTTGGTTAATCATTTATGTGTGTCCAGGTGCCAAAAGCATTCTTTGGTTTATTTCTGCTCATTGAGATGATATTTATTTATGATGTTGAGGTTTTGCATATTATTAGTTCATGCATACACGTAAGGATGCATATGCATTAGAAGTCCATTTCACGGTCAAAATACTAAAAAAATGAAAGCTAATGTTTAAAGTAAGAAACGTCGGGCATCGTAAGGAACTACCTTAAGCAGGGTGGCACTAACTATGAATGGCCTCAATGGCTAGAGTGTCGAAAAGGGACCTCTAGACAGGGTGTGCAACTAACTTTAATGGCCTCAATGGCTAGAGTGTCGAAAAGGGCCTCTAGACAGGGTGTGCAACTAACAAACGAATGGCCTCAATGGACTGGGGTAGCCCTTACGATGTCAAGTGGGCTCGCGTTAAACGTTAAAGAAATGTTATAAACGTTAATGTCTAAGAAAGTTACTTAAATGTTCAAGTTAAAGATTTTGTTCTAAGTTCAAGTCCAGTAGTTGCATTGCATTAAAACTCAATAATTAAAACACAAACTAAAACGAGAAGTGATAAGATTAAAGCATATAGCATGCATGCCTACTTGCCAGTCGTTGGTGACTGACCCTTGTTATCTAAATGATTTCAGGTGACACGTTTGATCCCACCGGAGTAGCCGATGATGCTTCTGCGCCATGATTCATATAATTTGTTATTTAGTTCATTTATGTTCAGAACGTTTTAAAACTTGCCTTCCGATTACTTCTTTACACTTTCACGTTTTAATGCGTTTCACGCATACTTGGTTTTTTTTTAATAGTTTCCGCTGCATTTATGATACTCAGTTAAAAATTTTGGAGTTTTTTTTTACTTTTCAGCTTAAGGTTTCTCGTTTACTTTGTTTACGTCCATACGAAATACGAGTAGGTAATTATGATAATTATATATATATAGATATTTAAAAAGAACGTTACATCTAGTGGTATCAGAGCCAGGTTTTAAAATCGATTCTTTAAACCCTGTTTGAAAATTTTCCATGCTTTAGATGTGCATAAGAATTTCGTTCCATATATGAATCAGGCCAGACATCTTCACTACTCCGGTAAGTTTTCCTATTTCGATTATTTTTAAGTATGGGTCAAAAACTATTTTTTTATGTGTTATATGTTATTATTGTTATGTTATCGTGATGTTGAGGATGTGTTTCTTTTGTTTTGTTAACTTAAGCCAACAAAGATGGTCCGTGCTAATGGCACCAATGGTCGCAATCCCTTGGATGTGCCTTTAACCGCAGAGGCATTTACTCAAATCATGACACGTATTGAAACTGCAAGAGCAAATCAAGCCCCTCCGCCCCCTCCTCCACCTAGAAACAACTTGTCAGAGTTTTTAAGGTTAAACCCGCCTTCTTTTGCTGGGTCTGTTGACCCGATACAGGCTGATGATTGGGTTCAAGAACTAGAGAAGATCTATTCAGTTCAAAACCTCAACGAAGACGAAAAAGTGAGATTTGCAGTCTTTCTCCTGAAGGGTTCTGCCCTTAGTTGGTGGAAATTGGTGGAGCAAGGTAACAACGCTCCTGCGACATGGGGAGATTTCAAAAGAGACTTCTATGTCAAGTACTTTCCTACAAGCGTTCGTAGGCAGAAAGAGAAACAATTTTTAGAATTGACGCAAGGGAGTCGGCGCGTCGCGGAGTATGAACAAGAGTTCACAGTTTTGTCGAAATTCGCTCAGAGGTTGATTCCGACCGAAGACGACAAAGCTAGGAAGTTTGAGGATGGGCTACACCCTCTCATTAAGATGCAAGTGGAACCACTTGAACTCCCAACTTACAGAGAGGTGGTTAATAAAGCCCTGGTGGTGGAAAAGGTGCAAAACGAGGTCCAGATGTTCATACCTCGTCCGCAGCAACAACCTTTTCAGCGTCCGAAACTTACGACGCAAGGCTCTAATACTTTTAGTGGCCAGAAGAGGAAAGCACCTGAGGTACCAAAGAGTTCAAATATTTCTCCCAGGATTCCTTGCAAAACGTGCGGTAAACCGCATATAGGAAATTGTCTTCTCGGGAAGGGAGTTTGCTACTCGTGCAAGCAGCCAGGCCACACCCAGCGCTTTTGCCCAAATCAATCATTGACGATAGCTCCTAAGAACTTCACTAATGCTAGGGCCTTCGTAATGACCCAAGCTGAAGCTGAGAAAGAATCAAACGTTATCTCTGGATCTTTCTGTATTTGCGGCCTTATGGCCACCATTCTTTTTGACTCGGGCGCATCACATTCTTTCGTGAGCTCCTCATTCGCGAGACGTATTCCGAACCACTTTACGCGTAAATGTGAGAATTTTCGAGTATCACTGCCGTCAGGAGATGCGCTTAATTCAACTAATGTGTTTACCGATTGTTCTGTTCTCATCGAAGGGAAAAATCTCTCGGCAAATTTGATCGAATTACAGATAAAAGACTTTGATGTGATATTGGGCATGGATTGGCTTTTTAAGCACCATGCAGCCATCGACTGTCGGAATAGAAATATTGTGTTTAACTCTGGCTCAGTGCGGTCATTTAGCCTCCATGGGAGCTTCGTTAAACCAAGTATTCCCGTTCTATCTGCAGCAAAAGCGAGGAAGTGCATCAATCAGGGGTGTGAAACATTTCTAGCTTTCATCACTAGAGTAGATGGGGAGCGCCCATCGCTCGAACAGATACCTATAGTGCGGGAGTATCCAGATGTGTTTCTCGACGACATTCAAGGAGTTCCTCCTGAACGAGAAGTAGAGTTTGAAATTAACTTGGTACCGGGTACCGCTCCAATCTCCAAGGCTCCATATCGTATGGCACCAGCCGAGTTGAAGGAGTTAAAAGAGCAAATTCAAGATCTTCTAGACAAAGGGTTCATCAGACCAAGTTTCTCACCTTGGGGAGCCCCTATACTGTTCGTCAAGAAAAAGGACGGTACAATGAGGTTGTGTATTGATTTTCGAGAATTGAATAAGGTAACCATTAAAAATAAGTATCCCTTGCCGAGAATAGATGAACTGCTTGATCAATTACAAGGGGCTACCCACTTCTCCAAAATTGATTTGAGATCAGGTTACCATCAGTTAAGGGTAAGAGAAGAAGATGTTCCTAAAACTGCTTTTTGTTCGCGATATGGGCATTACGAGTTCTTAGTCATGCCTTTTGGCTTGACAAATACCAGCTTCATTTATGGACTTGATGAATCGAGTCTTTTCCGACTATCTCGATAAATTTGTGATTGTCTTTATAGACGACATTCTGATCTTCTCCAAGTCTAGGTCGGAGCATGAGCAACATCTGAGGTTGGTATTGCAAAAACTAAGAGCAAAGTCTTTATTTGCTAAGTTTAGCAAATGTGAATTTTGGTTGGACAAAGTACCGTTCTTGGGGCACGTTGTATCTGGAGAAGGGATTTCAGTAGATCTAAGCAAGATTGAAGCAATTAGGAATTGGCCTACTCCGTCTAACGTGAGTGAAGTTCGTAGCTTTCTCGGGTTAGCAGGGTACTATCGTAGATTCGTCGACGGGTACTCCAAAATCAGTTTAGCATTAACTCGATTAACCCGAAAGGGAGTGAAGTTCGTTTGGGAAGCTGAATGCGACAAAAGCTTCACAGAACTGAAGGAGAGACTTACTTCCGCACCAATTCTAGTATTACCAGACAGTTCAAAGGACTACGTAATTTATAGTGATGCTTGCATCAAAGGTTTGGGTTGTGTACTCATGCAGCAAGGGAAAGTGATTGCCTACGCATCCAGACAATTGAAGACCCATGAACAAAATTACCCCACCCACGACTTGGAGTTGGCGGCAGTGGTATTTGCACTGAAAATTTGGCGTCATTATCTTTACGGGGCCAAGTGTGAAATATTTACTGATCACAAGAGTCTTAAATACCTTTTCACTCAAAAGGAGTTGAACATGAGGCAACGTAGGTGGATGGAATTGGTTAAGGACTATGACATTACTATTAGCTATCATCCGGGTAAAGCCAATGTGGTGGCCGATGCTTTGAGCCGCAAAGGCCAGAATTTCTCTTTACAAACCCTCCCTGCACCTTTACTCAAAGAGATTAAAGACTTTGAACTTGAAATAGTTCTTCCAGGGAACACTAGCTTGTTAGCTAAAATTTCAGTTCAACCATCCATGTTAGACGAGATCAAGAAGGCACAATTGACTGATCAGAAGTTAGTAAAGATTCGTTCGGAAGTGATAGAAGGACATCGTGATGATTACCTCATTTCTGAGGATGGAGCGCTACGTTCGGGAAAAGCACTTGTTGTTCCAAATGACGAGGTCTTGAAGGCAAGCATATTAAAAGAGGCCCATAATTCTCCTTATTCCGTTCATCCTGGAGGCACAAAGATGTATCGTGACCTTCGCGCTTACTACAATTGGGTAGGAATGAAGAAAGACATAGCAACATTCGTACGAAGGTGTCTACATTGTCAACAAGTCAAGGCAGAACATCAAAGGCCTTCTGGATTACTACAACCATTAATGATTCCTTTGTGGAAGTGGGAAAACATTGCTATGGACTTCGTGACAGGGTTGCCTAAGACGCGGGAAGGGTTAGACGCTATTTGGGTAATTGTTGACCGGCTTACTAAGTCTGCTCACTTCTTACCAGTAAAGAAGACTTACAATATGAACAAGTTAGCAGAGTTATACATATCCGAGATTGTTCGACTCCATGGGGTTCCTTTGTCGATTGTGTCAGACAGAGATCCAAAATTTACTGCTGCCTTCTGAAAGAGTTTTTATCAAGCGTTGGGTACTCGTTTGAATTTTAGTACCGCCTTTCATCCTCAAACGGATGGCCAATCGGAGAGGACTATACAAACCTTGGAGGACATGTTGAGAGCTTGTGCTTTGGACTCTCAAAGCATGTGGGATAAGCACCTACCCTTAGTGGAGTTCTCCTACAATAACAGTTACCAGGCCTCGATTAAGGTAGCTCCATACGAAGCATTGTATGGGAGAAGATGTAGGACACCTGTTCTATGGGAAGAAGTAGGGGAAAGAAGCTTGGAAGGTCCTGAATTGACTCGCCATACGGCAGAACTCGTTGATAAAATTAGGGAAAGAATGAAAGGAGCACAAAGTCGTCAGAAGAGCTATGCGGATAAGAGAAGGAGACCTCTAGAATTTTCAGTAGGAGACATGGTGTTTGTGAAGATAGCTCCTATGAAAGGAGTGACGCGCTTTGGGAAACGAGGAAAATTGAGTCCGAGGTTCATTGGACCATTTGAGGTTTTGGAAAAAATTGGGGATGTAGCATATCGTGTTGCTCTTCCACCAGCTTTGTCTGCAGTACACAACGTTTTTCACGTATCCATGCTACGAAAGTTTATGCCGGACATTCAACATGTTCTTAGTTATGAAGGACTTGGTCTTCGGGAAGATCTCACCTATACAGAAGAACCAGTGGTTATGTTGGATAGAGTCACGAAATAAGTGAAAACAGGCCACTTTGTGGTATTCGTCAAAGTATTGTGGAAGAACCACACGGAAGCCGAAGCTACTTGGGAGCGTGAGGCGGAATTACAATCTCGTTACCCGCACTTCTTTGGTAACTTTTTCTTCTCAACCTTGGTTAAGGAATACATTTTATCTCCTTGCGCGACTGGCTATACATTTATTTGCCTCCTGTTTAAAGTTCTTCAAGAAGGTGGTCTAGATTATAACAAGTTTCGAGGACGAAACTTTTTAGAAGATGGGGAGAATGTAATGACCAGGAAAATAAATAAATAAATTATATTAATTAAATAGAACATCATATTATATTTTATAATTAATTAATTTGGACTTGTGTCCATTTGTAAAGGGCTTGACTTAGTTTAACGGGCTAAGTTAATATAACTTCTTTTTGGGCCAGCTTAAATATTTTATATAAGGGTTTAGGGTTATTTGAAAACGGGGAGAGGAGAAAAAATAAATAAATAAATAAAATAGCAGTAGAAGGCGGAAGGAGAAGAAAAGGGAGTCGATCGAATCTTTACTGCCTGGGTTGAACTTCCATTTACAAGGCAAGTGGGTTTCTAAATTCATGTAGTTAGGTTGAATGTTTAAATTTAGGGGTTTGTTTCGTACCAATTAATTTATATTATGCGATTCTTGCTTTGATTATGATTATGTGGTTCTGTCCCTATATTCATATTGATGTTATTCGCAGTAGGGTCTGGATAGATTAAACGTTAATAATCGAGGGTACATATAAGTTGATTACTTGACTGTGGATTGAAGTATTTGATGTATTCTTGTTACATGTTTTTTTTTTATTATCGAATGAGCATGAATATTTTGAAATTCTACTGAATAGAAAGTTACTGCCACCAACAATTAACTTAATAGTTGGACTCCTATAAATTTGAACACACATAAACATATAAGCACAACACAGTAGGAGCTTTATGTTTAGTGTAAGTTGTACTAGTGTGAAAGGGAATGGTGATGCAGCAGCTAATACATATATATTTAGGATATAGTATATTATAAGTAGTAACATGTTAGTATGTGCAGGTGTAGGTGTATATAGATTTATCCTACTCGTATACAATGTTAGATGTATGTCTAAACATATGCATGAACATGTACAACCTTATTTTGTGCCTGTAGTCATGGTATTTATGTGTTTCCTTGGTTTGAGAGTTCTTGGTATTTTGGTTAATCATTTATGTGTGTCCAGGTGCCAAAAGCATTCTTTGGTTTATTTCTGCTCATTGAGATGATATTTATTTATGATGTTGAGGTTTTGCATATCATTAGTTCATGCATACACGTAAGGATGCATATGCATTAGAAGTCCATTTCACGGTCAAAATACTAAAGAAATGAAAGTTAATGTTTAAAGTAAGAAACGTCGGGCATCGTAAGGAACTACCTTAAGCAGGGTGGCATGATTAGCCCGTTTTTGGTGCGACTTTCGGTTGATTTTTGGCTCTTCCGTATTCTTGTTATGCCCGTTTTCCCCCGTCTTATGAGCTTATAGCATTAATTGGATTAAAATGGTGTGATCGAGACATCGTCCGTGTTTGTAGGCAAAACGGGGCGAAAACGGAGAAAATCGGCTTTTCGGGTGAAGAGTACACTGACTGGAGACCGACAGCCGAAGACCTGGAGGGCGACACCTGACTGGAGGCTGACAGCCGAAGACATGGAGGGCGACACCCCACCGGAGACCGACAGTCGAATACATGGAGGGCGACACATCACTGGAGACCGACAGCTGGAGACCTGGAGGGCGACACCTTCAGAAAAAGAGCAAAAAATACATGGATCCAGGAAGTCGAACCTACGTCCGCAAGGTAACCCCGCGTCCGCAGGAAGGCTGTCGCTCTACACCATACAACCAGTCGGCCGACATGGCAGTGGAGGGCGACATACTTGAAGCTGTCGCTCGACAACTATTGAGAATCCAAAATGTTAACATCCCAGGAAGTCGAACCCGCGTCCGCATGAAATCCTGCGTCCGCGGGATGGGTGTCGCTCGACACCATTGAGACCCGTCGCCCGACTGCCTGGTGGAGGGCGACAGGGTTTAAGACGTCGCTCGACAGCTATCGCTGGAGAGTGCAGAATTCGTAATTCAGCTTTGACTTTGTTTGACCCTCGTTTTGGAGGGTATAAATAGCATTTTGGCTTGAATCTTGTAACTAACTTCATTCTACACAATTTCCATCTTCCATTTCTTAGCTTTCTCCTCAAGCAACATTGAAAACACTTGTTCTTCATTTAATCCAAGCATAAATTCTAGATCTACTTTTGATTCGTTTGGAATTCGACAAAATCTCATTCACAAACGTTGTTCACCTCATCGAGACGGACGTTTCTATCGAATTAGTTTCTTCGTGTGACAAAGTTGAAGCTCGGTCCCGATTTTGGAAGCTCTTCTCGATTTCCCCCTTCATCCATCGATTCCATCACTTCCGAGGTGAGATTCTCTCGTTTTCACTCGATTATGGCTTATACGATTGTGGATTGTGCTTTTGATTGCTTGATTATGGCTAGCTAAACTTGTGTAAGGGTGTTTGATGAAATTCCTCAATGAATTAGAGTTGATCTTCTAAAGTAGCTCGATTTCTATTAATTGAACGATTACACCTCTCGATTTGTGGTCTCGTGTCGAACAACTTCATAGTATATCGCTAGTGGACCATACGGTCGATGTGTAATTAGACGATCTTTGGTGAGGGAGAACGTGACAACACCGTGATCTCTTTAGTCCGATTGTTAGATAATTGAGAGTTTATAAATCTAATTCAACTCTAGTTCGTTAGGAAGAGTAATCGGAACACCCTTGCGTTTCCAAAACCTTTGTTACAACTTGACCCTTTTAATACTCGCTTTAATTACTTGTTCGTAGTTGATAGTCAAACACTCATTGCAACCCCCCCTTTAGTTTATAATGATTTTCTCCCCCCTTTTGGAACTTTTACTTAGCATATACAAAGTGATATTCACAAGCCGATAGTATTGCTCCTCGAGAGATCGACTCGGGGGATTTACGTAGTAAATCTTTCGGTTTTTATAAATAGTTTTTGAGCAATCAAAATGGCGCCGTTGCCGGGGAGCAATTTAGGCGTTGTGAATTGAAGTTTGTGTTAGTTAAGTTCTTGTTTCCTTTTGATCTTTTTGTTTGTTGTTGTGTATGCAAGGTCGAAGGAGTCTTCAACCCTTACTCTTGCCATACATAGACAACGTCAACCAATCCAAGGCTCTTCGAAATCTAGCCTCTACATCCGAGCATCCGCCACTACTCACATATCTACCAATATCCATTCCTACGTCTCCTTTCCTTGCTATCACTATGGAGAACCACGACAACATTGCTCATGAGGGAGGATCTCATCATTCCCACTCCGGAAGAGAAAACCGTTCGCCTCGTATGAATGATAATAGAGAGCGTGTACCTCATCAACACAACCGCCATTCCGAGGACGATAGAGGGTCAAACCGGAGGAACAACCGTCATTCCGAGGACGATAGGGGTTCTAACCGGAGGAGTCATCGTTATTCCGACGAAGACCGTGAGGGTTATCGGGGTCAACCTCAAGAGACGGATGACGAGTACTATCATGGAAGGGGATATTACCAACCTCCACCTCGCCATAATCGTGACCGTGAACATTATAGAGATTACGAGCGTAATCATGAGCGTCACCATGAGCAAGAGCGTCCACGAAATCGGTATGCTTACCAACGTCCACCGGCCGGTAACTTTGAGCCTCAACGTCCGAGAATTGGTGACTTTTCTAAACCGAGGGTTCATGCCGATTCTTCTTGTATCGTCCTTGGCCCGGGAGCTCGGAATTATGAGCTCAAGCCTCATCTTCTCAATCAATTGCCGGCATACCATGGGTTTTCTAAGGAAGACGTGCTAGACTTTATCCGAGAATTTTATTCAACTCTTAAGGACTTCCCTCTAAATGGAATTTCGGAAGAGCAATTGTGGATGAAGTGCTTCCCGCATTGTCTTAAGGAGAAGGCCCGGTCTTGGTTTCTTACATTGCCACCGAATTCTTTACGGACATGGGAAGAGGTGATCGATAAGTTCACGGGAAGGTATTTTCCTCAATACAAGACTCAAGCCTTGCGTGAACAAATTGTTGCTTATCGACAAGGGGATGATGAACCGTTTCATGAAGCTTGGGAACGGTATAAAGCTTTGGAGAGAGCATGCCCACATCATAATTTTCCTACGGAGCTATTGAGGCAATTCTTCTACAATGGATTAGACCGAGAGTCTAGGATGACGGTCGACCATGCCTCCGGAGGTAATTATAGTAATTTGGATCGGGAGGAGATCAATATGATGTGCGAGACGTTGGCGGAAAATTCTCTTCAAGCCATTGTGCATACGGGAGGGATGCACAAGGTAAATGCTAATGAGGTGAATGTGGGAATGACTAATCAAATGAACGAGCTTACCAAGTGCATGCATACATTGATGAAAAGAGATGCCCAACCGGAAGTGAGAAGGGATCCATGTTGTGTGTGTGGGTCACCGGACCATGGTGGTGATAATTGCCCACAAACCGCGCCACCTCAAGACTTTGAGGTGAATGCCATTCAAGGGGTACACTCTAAGAATGATCCGTTTGCCCCGACTTACAACAATGGTTGGAAGAATCATCCGAATTTCTCTTGGTCCGGAAACAATTATCAACAACCACCCGGACAAAGCTCGGGACAATGACCTCCATATCAAGGTCCGAATCAACCACCGAGACCGACTTTGATGCAAGAGTTTCATGCTTATGTTCAAACCTCTACTAATCACCGTATCGAACAAGACAAGAAGATTGCTACCCTTGAGGCCGCATACAAGCATCTAGAGACACAATTGGGCCAACATGCTACGAGTCTTGGTGAGATTCACCAATAACTCCAAAAGGGTACATTCCCAAGTCAACCATCTCATCTAAAGGCGGTGACTATGTTGAGGAGTGGGAAGATTGTGGATAACAAGGTTGGTGAAGTAATTCCGGATGATGAGGAGGTGAGCAAGGAACAATCTATTCCGGTTCCTAACCATGTCAATGAGCCACCATTGGAAGACGAAACCCCGCCTAAGGTTCAAATTCTTCATAAGACGGCTAATCCTTACCGTCCACCTTTTCCGGTGCGTCTTCAACATGACAAGCAAGATCAACAATTCCAAGACATCTACAAGTTGCTATCTAAGGTTAATATTAACCTTCCTCTACTTGATGTGATCTGTACGGTTCCGGCCTACGTGAAATTCTTCAAAGACTTGGCTTCTAAAAAGAGGAGGTTTGTTGATGATGAGAAAGTGGTTGTTTCCGAGGTGGCTAGTGCGATCCTCCAACACAAACTTCCGGAAAAGCAAAGTGATCCCGGAAGCTTTAATATTAAAATTGCCTTGGGGAATGGACGTGAAGTATCGGGAATGCTAGATCTTGGTGCCGGGATAAACTTGATGCCTTTCTCCGTGTTTGACCGATTGGATTTGGGAGACCTCAAAGCTACTAGGATGTGTCTACAATTGGCCGACCGGTCCGTGCGATATCCTAAGGGCATTATCGAGGACGTTCTTGTGAAGGTAGGGGGTTTAATTGTCCCGGTTGACTTTGTAGTCCTCGATGTCGGTGAGGTAAAAGAAGACGGGAAAGATCATGCTATTCTCCTTGGTCGACCTTTTATGGCCACCACCAATACTTTAATTGATGTCAAGAACGGTTCCCTTCAAATGACGGTCTTGGGTGAAACGGTGTCCTTTTCGGCTAAAGATGGTATTTCGATTCCGTCTACTAAATTTGTGGAAGAATGTTCGTTCCTAGATACTATTGACCATCTTTCCGAGATGAATTTCTTTGAGAATTTTGAACATATTCCGGTGGAGAGTGTTGACATGAATGATGAGGAGATTTTGGTGGAGGACTTAGAATTGTTGGGTGATGAATCTTTCTTATCTATAGATGATGTATTTGTGATTGAAGGGGATGTGGAGATTGGAGAGAGTTTTGGTGGTAAAACCGAGGTTGATGCACTTCCCGACGCTTTATTGGAAGAGAAGCTTGAGGACAAGCTTCCAAAATTTGCGGTGAGGGGGAATATCTTGCCCCCGGGAAGTAAAGCCGAGTTGAAAGAATTACCTCAACACTTGAAGTATATTTTCTTGGAAGAGGGTGAGTTGAAACCGGTGATCATAAGTTCAACCTTGGATGAGCACGAAGAGAAGGCTTTATTTGAGGTCTTAAAGCGAAATGTACGAGCCTTTGGTTGGAGTCTCTCGGATCTAAAGGGTATTAATCCGGCCCATTGTACTCATCGAATTATTCTCGAGGATGGGGCCTTACCTAAGAGAGATGGTCAACGAAGGTTGAACCCGGTACTATTGGAAGTTGTGAAGAAGGAGATTTTGAAACTTCTAGATGAGGGGCTAATATATGCTATTTCGGATAGCAAATGGGTTAGTCCGGTGCACGTGGTACCGAAGAAGGGTGGTATCACGGTTGTTGAGAACGAAAAGAAGGAGTTGATCCCGACTCGTATGACAACGGGTTGGAGAATGTGCATCGACTATAGGAAGCTTAATGCGGCTACTAGAAAGGATCACTTTCCTTTGCCGTTCATTGATCAAATGCTCGACAAACTCGCGGGACATATGTTCTTTTGCTTTCTTGATGGACTTTCCGGGTATTACCAAATCACTATCGCCCCGGAAGACCAAGAGAAAACAACTTTTACTACACCCTTTGGTACGTTCGCTTGGCGACGAATGCCCTTTGGTCTTTGTAATGCTCCCGGAACTTTCCAACGATGCATGATGTCTATCTTTGCGGAATTTATTGGAGATTTCTTGGAGGTATTTATGGATGACTTTTCTCTATTTGGGAGTTCGTTTGATGATTGCCTTGCTAAGCTCGATAGGGTTCTCCAAAGGTGTATTGAATCAAGTTTGACTTTGAGTTGGGAGAAAAGTCACTTTATGGTGAGAAGTGGGATCGTCTTGGGACATGTGGTGTCCGAGAAAGGTATTGAGGTAGACCCGGCTAAAATTTCCGTTATTTCTAAGCTTCCGTCTCCGGTGAATGTGAAGGGAGTTCGGAGTTTCTTGGGGCATGCCGGATTCTATAGGCGGTTTATCAAGGATTTTTCTATAATAAGCCAACCTCTTTGCCATCTTTTGAGCCAAGACGTGGAGTTTAAGTTTGATGAGAAATGCACGGAGGCATTTGAAATTTTGAAGAAGAAGCTCACTACGGCTCCGGTTGTATGTGCACCGGATTGGAATGTTCCGTTCGAAATTATGTGTGATGCTTCTAACTCGGCCGTGGGAGCGGTTCTTAGTCAAAGAGTCGACAAGCTTTCTCATGTTATCTACTATGCTAGCTTGACTCTTACCGGTGCCCAATTGAACTATACGACTACGGAAAAGGAACTATTGGCGGTGATGTTTTCTCTTGAGAAATTTCGCCCTTATATCATTGGATCCAAGGTCGTCGTTTATAGCGATCATGCGGCTTTACGTTATCTTCTCACTAAGTCTCATTCTAAGCCGAGGTTGATTCGTTGGGTACTATTGCTTCAAGAGTTTGACTTGGAAATCCGTGATAGGAAGGGAAGTGAAAATGTGGTAGCCGACCATCTTTCTCGTCTAGAGCCGGTTGGTGACTTCTTGAAGACTCATGCCTATGAAGGAATTTCCGAGGCCTTTCCCTTTGAAGACTTGATGTTAGTAGATCCAAGTCCTTGGTATGCGGACATTGTGAATTTTATTGCCGCCGGAGCTCTAAGGAAGGACTTGACATCTCAAGCCCGGAAAAGGTTCGAGAATGATTGCAAATATTACTTTTGGGCCGACCCATACTTATATAAGGTGGGGAAGGATGATGTGATTAGAAGGTGTCTACTGGAGAATGAGCAACGAGACGTATTGGTGTGTTGCCATTCGGACTCGTATGGTGGACACTTTGGTGGGAAGAAGACGGCTTATAAGGTGCTTCAATCGGGGTTGTATTGGCCTACATTGTTTAAAGACGCCCAAGCCTTTTGTGCTACTTGTGATCGGTGTCAAAGATTTGGGAATATTGGCTCGAGACAAGAGATGCCGTTGCAAATCAATCTTGTAGTTGAGGTGTTCGACGTTTGGGGGATTGATTTTATGGGACCATTCCCGAGTTCCCATGGGTATGAGTATATTCTTCTTGCGGTTGATTATCTCTCTAAATGGGTGGAAGCAATCCCGACCCGAAGATGTGATGCTAACACGGTGATTCACTTCATACAAGAGTACATTTTCTCTCGATTCGGTTTCCCAAAAGCGATCATAAGTGATGGTGGCACGCACTTTTGTAACAAGATCTTCGAAAAGCTTATGAAGAAAAATGGGGTGAGTCACAAGGTAGCCACGGCTTATCACCCTCAAACTTCCGGGCAAGCGGAAACGAGCAATCGTCAAATCAAGGGCATTATTGAGAAAACCGTGAAGCCGTCGAGGAAGGATTGGTCGGAGAGGCTTGTGGATGCTTTGTGGGCATATAGGACGGCGTATAAAACCGTTGTTGGTATGAGCCAATTCCGTCTTGTGTATGGAAAAGCGTGCCATTTGCCGGTTGAAATCGAACACCGGGCATTTTGGGCTATAAAGGCGACGAATCTTGATGTGGAGAATGGAGGAGAACATCGATTATTGGAGATGTCGGAGTTGGAAGAAATTCGGGACGAGGCATATGAAAATAACAAAATCACTAAGGAGAAGGTGAAGAAAGCTCATGATAAACATATTGTACCCAAGGAGTTGTATGCCGGTATGCAAGTTCTACTTTTCAACTCTCGCCTTCGTCTCTTTCCCGGGAAGTTAAAATCTCGTTGGAGTGGCCCTTATGAAGTGTTGGAGGTATTTCCATATGGAGTGGTTAAACTATTCGACCCTCGGACTAAAGGTGCCTTCCAAGTGAATGGACATAGAGTCAAACCTTATTATGGGAGTGAGCCGAGTAAGGAGACTTTAGAGTCTCTTACTTTGATCGATGTGGACTATACACTAAAGGGATAGCTCGGTGCCTTAACCGAGTGCCGCGTGGGGGCAAGCCCACGGACGTCGGGCTTGAGACGTTAAATAAAGCGCTATGTGGGGGCAAGCCCACGAAACGTCGAGCTAACGACGTAAAACCAAGCGCTTCGTGGGAGGCAACCCACGTTCTTACTTTACTAATTCTTTTTACTTTCGTGGTTGTTTGTGTTGTGTAGGTGAGAGCACTCTCTAGAGCCGTGCCGTGTAATTTTCGACTTGGATGAGTTGTGGGTATGAGAAAGAGGGTGTTGGTAGACTTTGTGGTTAAGTACGAGGCCTATGTGGTGTTGGAAACGTTTTCTACGAAGAAACGAGGGGAGCCGGTGAAAAATTTGCAATATTGCATGGCGTCGCTCGACAGCCGTATACCCCGTCGCCCGACAGCTTCACAAAAGTGGCGATTTTCATGACATTCCAGGATATTGATCCTGCGTCCGCAGAAAAATTCGCGTCCGCAGTATTGGTGTCGCCCGACACCCTTCAAACCTGTCGCTTGACAGGGTAGTGGAGGGCGACAGGATTGAGTACGTCGTCCGACAGAGACCGCTGGGGGTATTAAAATCGGGCCAGACCTAATTTTCGCCCCCTTTCACTCAAATTCACTTTCCCTCCCGAAAACACCTACCTTGTACCCCAAACACAACCCAACATCATGTCTTCTTCACCAAAGAGAGTGGTAAAACGACCTCGAATCCTCGATCCAAGTCCGGCTTCATCACGAGCTACCCGAGCTAGTTCCGGTTTGAGTAAGGGTGGAGATAAACGGGTTGAGAAGGTGCCGAGTGGAAAGAAACGAGTTGAGGATGTTCCGAAAGAGAAGAAGCGAGTCGAGGATGCTCCGAAAGAGAAGAAACGAGTTGAGAATGCTCCTTTTACCGGTGCATCCGTTAGTGAGATTCCTTTCCCTATACGAGCTCAATCGGAGAAGGAGATGTATGGAAAAATGAGAGATTTAAAACCGAGCCCCCCGAGAGGATTTTGCACCGGATTTTTGGAGCGTATGAAGATTTGGAGTCGAGTGAAGGAGTTACTTATCCCCCTTGGTCTTTACTTTGTGGGTACGGATGTGGAAAAATTGTGGGAGCCCATTACTACGGAGTTCTTTTCGACTTTTCGACTCGATGAATCCCGACGATCGGCTACGTTTCGGATGATGGATAAGGAGTACAAGTTGACTCCGACGGTCATGCACTCGGTGTGGAAGATGAATACGAAAGGTGTGACTAAGCCGCCAAGTGATTGGGATGCTAAACCGGTTTGGAAGGAGCTCACTACATTCGATAATTGGTCCGGGAAAGGGTTAAGCAATGCATTCCTTGAGGACCCGGCTCTCATTTGTGTGCACAAGTTTATTTCCCACAATATCCTAGCTAAACTTGAGAGGGTAATAAGGTTAACACGACGGAGTTGTGGCTTCTTGATTGTGCGACTAAAAATGTTCAAGTGTGCTTGGTGGACTTGATGTTCAAGCAAATTGAGACTCTTACAAAGCGACCAACTTTGCGACCTTGTTTGGGGCATTTAATCACTTTGCTAGCTACTCACTTCAAGGTCATTACTCCAAAATTGATATTGGAAGAACTTGATTATGTCTTGCCGGAGTACATTGATTATCAAGAATTTGTTCAAGGGGAGTACATGAGGGATAAAGACACGTTTCGTCCGTTTCTTGAAAGGGGAACTATTAAGAGGTACTTGGAGAAGACGGAGTACGAGAGTAATCGGGCCGGTGTTGCTTCTACTTCCGGTCCAACTTTGGACACGGAAACTCTCTCCGATTCTTGCTACACTAGGCTTCATGCCTACATTCGTGATCAAATGGGCGAACTCCGTATCCTAGAAAACGAGAATCATGCTTCCCAACTACGTGATGCCGCTCAACGGGATCAAGCCCGTAAAACTCAAATTGAAGGTCTTTCATTGTATGTCAAACGACGATTTGATGAGGTTGAGAGCAAGCAAGTAGCGCTCGGTAAGAGGTTTGATGATATGGAGTCGGGCTCGAATGCCCGTTCGTAGTAGTGTTTGGAGAAAAGTCCGGCTCGGGACGTAAACGAGTGCCCCGTGGAGGCGTATCCACGGACGTCATGCTCTGGACGTTAAGAGTGCTAGTGAGAGCCTACTCACAGTTTGGGTCGAGGAGTCTTAATCGGGACGGGCGAAATCGGGGTAAAAAATCGAAGAAATGCTGGAATTCTGCACAGGGTGTCGCTCGACACCTCAGAACCAGTCGGACGACACAGGCAGCACCCTGTCGCCCTCCTTCACCTCATACCCGTCGCCAGACATCTTTTCAGGTGTCGCCCGACACCTTAGCGGGATGTAACCTGAAAGGGGTAACCCTAATTTCCGCCCCCCTCATTTTTCACCTCTATCGCTCTCCATCCTCTCCGACACACATCGTCGCCTGCCATTGCCACCGCCTCCGCCCAGCACCGCCGTACCCGCCGCCACCACCGAACACCCACGCCGACGACCCGCATACCACTGCCGCTGTCAACCACCGACATCAACCACTGCAACCACCGAAGCTCTCGACCGACTTCCGCTCAACCCGCCGTCGTCCGCCCGCTACTACCACCGCAGAGCCACTCGCCCCCTCTTGCTCCGACCACAGTCACCGCCAAAGCCCCGTGGCCCGTCCGCACCTCGCTTGTCGGCTCCGACCTACCCCAGTCACAGTGCATCCGCGCACCGCCTTGTCTCAACGTAAATCAGGTTCTACGGCTTGCCTTTCCTTTACATTCACCGTCCTCCGTCGAGTTTGCCGGAATTTTGGTCGGAGTTCTGCCGCTGTCGCCGACATTGCCCGTTAGTTTCCTAGCTGTCGCCCGACATCCAGAAATCAGGGTTCCTGAATTGGGGATTTGCCCCTGTCGCCCGACATCAATCCACCTGTAGCCCGACATCACCTCAGATCAGGCAGTTCAGCCTCTATCCCGTGCCGTTTCATCCATCTCATTCATTTTCCGACTATGGCAGATGCAGCAGCTGAAGCAATGGAGTATGACCTTGCCGATGGCGGCGGTGCAATGGGGTTGGTTCCGATTGGTGACACGGAGATCGCACGTTTACTTCTCCTCCGTGCCGGCTCGACAGCCGCTTCTCGATCTTTTGACTGGACATTCCTTCGAGGATGTGGAGTCCACGAGCGTATGACGGAGCTTCTTGCTACATTGGGCTTGACTCGACTTGAGGCGTGCGCACTTCCTTGCTATAGGAAGCTTTCGATGGAGTTCCTTATGACGTTCACGAAGGATCCGAAGCGGGCGGTTGCTACTTACCGACTTGGAGGTATTGATCACACTCTCACCGCGGATATTATGAGTGATGCTTGGGGTTTCCACATCGATGGCGAGAGGGGTATTCCAGATTCGTGGGATCCGAGTGCCGCATTTGTGGAGTTGGCTTCGTACGGGTCTTGGTTGTCCGGAGTTAGTAATGGATACTTGGATGAGCCCGCCCTCGTCTTTCTACACAAGTTCATCGCACCGAACTTCTCCGCGAAGCTAGAGGGGAACAAGATGAGCTTGTCCGAGCTTTGGATGCTTCATCGTGCACATTTGGGCATCAAAGTATCGTTGTGTGGGACGATGTTCGGTGTTTTGGAGGAGTTGGTGAAGCGTAAGACGCTTAGCCCGTGCATTGGTTATTTGGTATCTATGCTTGCCGTTCATGCCGGGATTGACTTCGGACCCTATGCCGCGGAGTTGGAGCCCTTGCCTCCGAAGCCGATCAGTTACGATGAGCTCAACCGAGCCGGTTACATGGCTGGTCCCACTCGGTTCAAACCGATGGCTGCTCGGGCTGTGAGGATGCACCTCAAGGCTCGTCCCGTGATTGATGCCGCCGGTCCCTCTTCTCCTCCCCGTGCCGCCCAAGGCCCGGATATTCACTTTGCCGAGTTCCGTCCTTTTGTGACGGAACAATTTGGAGCTTGGTCCACGGCCTACTCTACACGGGAGGATGCACGTGATGCTCGGGAGACGGCGTTTCACGACTCCGTCAATGCTCGTCTTACCACCTTGGAGACCGCCGAGACCGAGAGGAGGGCGCGGGAGATTGCTTGGAGTGACGAGTGGATCGAGTTCAAGACCCGTGCGTACGAGTACTTTGATCGCCCCGGCCCTTGATCGATGGTTGCATCTACCCCTATCTTTTTATTTTACGCTCGTTCTCTTTTGAGCTTCTTTTGAGACTTATGCTTTTATTCGTGTGTGATTTTGGATATTGTTATTTTTATTTGTGTGCTTTGGTTGTGGATTGTTAAAACTTGGTTTGTGGGGATGTTCCCTTTTGGTTTGTCTTGGTGGATATGTTATTTTGGTATGATATTGTTGGTGTTTTGTGTTTGTACTTTGTGTAGATTGTTTATTCCCTTGTGTGTGGTTTTGGTTGTCCCCCGGTTTCATTATTTGCGTAGAGGTCATGCCCGATTTGTCATTTCATATGCATGTTGATTGTTCGCATGAGGGCATGCTTTGTTTCTAAGTGGGGGGGGGGGGGGGGGGGGGGGGGGGGTTCCCGAAACCTAGGTGAATTTGAAACGATCGAAAAATGAAGTTCTTTCCGGCTTAACTAAAATTTTTTAGAATAGTTTGAATATTTCAAAGTTGATTGTTGGGTGAGTAAGTAAGTAATTTGGTTACTTTAAACAAATTCGAATTTTTCAAAAGCCAATTGTGAGGTTTGAGCCTTATTAACTTCTTTCTTGAGCGAAAATTCTAAAAATCTCGTTGCTAATTTGAGACTCATGCTTTCTTGCTCTATAACTTGGTGTGTTTAAGGATATGAGATAACTAGAACTCGTATATGTCGGATTTCAAAGCTCTTTATCATAACATTCATGATCTTGAAAATGACGGGAACTAATCACTTAGGATCTAACCCTTTCAAGGAGATTTACATAACCCCCGAGCCCGTCGTGGGACACCCTAGCTAACCCCTTTGAGACCACGTTATACCCGTTCTTTCATCACCCCCAAGCCGATGTTGGAGTGTGAGTGTTTCATTCTTTATGTGTGAGAAAAACTCCGAGTTGTGTGATGAGTGCTACGTGCCTCGAGGTGTTTGCTAGTAGCCACCTTTGCTTTGATTGATTCATTATTATGTGGACATTAAACCACATGTACTCCCAAATATTGCTCCATGATATTATTTCCTCTCTATGACAAAAAGAGTGATGAATTACCACTATTAATAAGAGAGTGTTGTGTTAAAGAATAGTGAGCCAAAGCTTAACTATAAAGCGTGAGTACTTGATTATGTTATTCCTTGATTACCCGAAAAAATGGGTTAAATGTTTCATTGTATTAAAGTGATCCTTGAGTGTTCTTTTGAGAGTTGAGTGTGGTGATGAGGGTGAGGATAAGGAGAAATAAGGTTGGAGCCACATTGGCCATTGAGTTACTTTTCTTATAAATTTCCCGAATTTCCCCTAACCTAGCCCCATTACAACCTTGTGTTGATTAGAGTTCCTTGATTCTTGAGATTGAAAAACTTGATGAGTGGAGTCTTCCGTGTATGCTTGCCTATGGTTGTTATCCTTTGCGCATTTTGGTTATTACATGATGTCTTTCCTTGATTATTCACTCTTTGTTCCCGGTTGTTCTTTATATGCAAGTATCTCTTGTTTTGCCTCTATTCGCTTGCATAGCATGTTTTGAGTGAACCCTTGCTTCGAGAGTTATAAGAAACGAGTGCATCCTTTGTGAGGAAAAAGACGGTTTGTTGAGGTAACCCGATTGCTTATGAACTCGCTCGATGTGATCTTTGTGGTGTTTGAACTCTTCTCGGTAGTACTTGTTTTGATCGATAGCCGGAATTAACTTCTAACCTCTTTTGTGGAGAATTTGCCTTGTTTTCATTGTCCTTTGTGTTCTTTTGTTTGCTCGAGGACGAGCATTGACTTAAGTGTGGGGGGGTTGATTAGCCCGTTTTTGGTGCGACTTTCGGTTGATTTTTGGCTCTTCCGTATTCTTGTTATGCCCGTTTTCCCCCGTCTTATGAGCTTATAGCATTAATTGGATTAAAATGGTGTGATCGAGACATCGTCCGTGTTTGTAGGCAAAACGGGGCGAAAACGGAGAAAATCGGCTTTTCGGGTGAAGAGTACACTGACTGGAGACCGACAGCCGAAGACCTGGAGGGCGACACCTGACTGGAGGCTGACAGCCGAAGACATGGAGGGCGACACCCCACCGGAGACCGACAGTCGAATACATGGAGGGCGACACATCACTGGAGACCGACAGCTGGAGACCTGGAGGGCGACACCTTCAGAAAAAGAGCAAAAAATACATGGATCCAGGAAGTCGAACCTACGTCCGCAAGGTAACCCCGCGTCCGCAGGAAGGCTGTCGCTCTACACCATACAACCAGTCGGCCGACATGGCAGTGGAGGGCGACATACTTGAAGCTGTCGCTCGACAGCTATTGAGAATCCAAAATGTTAACATCCCAGGAAGTCGAACCCGCGTCCGCATGAAATCCTGCGTCCGCGGGATGGGTGTCGCTCGACACCATTGAGACCCGTCGCCCGACTGCCTGGTGGAGGGCGACAGGGTTTAAGACGTCGCCCGACAGCTATCGCTGGAGAGTGCAGAATTCGTAATTCAGCTTTGACTTTGTTTGACCCTCGTTTTGGAGGGTATAAATAGCATTTTGGCTTGAATCTTGTAACTAACTTCATTCTACACAATTTCCATCTTCCATTTCTTAGCTTTCTCCTCAAGCAACATTGAAAACACTTGTTCTTCATTTAATCCAAGCATAAATTCTAGATCTACTTTTGATTCGTTTGGAATTCGACAAAATCTCATTCACAAACGTTGTTCACCTCATCGAGACGGACGTTTCTATCGGATTAGTTTCTTCGTGTGACAAAGTTGAAGCTCGGTCCCGATTTTGGAAGCTCTTCTCGATTTCCCCCTTCATCCATCGATTCCATCACTTCCGAGGTGAGATTCTCTCGTTTTCACTCGATTATGGCTTATACGATTGTGGATTGTGCTTTTGATTGCTTGATTATGGCTAGCTAAACTTGTGTAAGGGTGTTTGATGAAATTCCTCAATGAATTAGAGTTGATCTTCTAAAGTAGCTCGATTTCTATTAATTGAACGATTACACCTCTCGATTTGTGGTCTCGTGTCGAACAACTTCATAGTATATCGCTAGTGGACCATACGGTCGATGTGTAATTAGACGATCTTTGGTGAGGGAGAACGTGACAACACCGTGATCTCTTTAGTCCGATTGTTAGATAATTGAGAGTTTATAAATCTAATTCAACTCTAGTTCGTTAGGAAGAGTAATCGGAACACCCTTGCGTTTCCAAAACCTTTGTTACAACTTGACCCTTTTAATACTCGCTTTAATTACTTGTTCGTAGTTGATAGTCAAACACTCATTGCAACCCCCCCTTTAGTTTATAATGATTTTCTCCCCCCTTTTGGAACTTTTACTTAGCATATACAAAGTGATATTCACAAGCCGATAGTATTGCTCCTCGAGAGATCGACTCGGGGGATTTACGTAGTAAATCTTTCGGTTTTTATAAATAGTTTTTGAGCAATCATGGCACTAACTATGAATGGCCTCAATGGCTAGAGTGTCGAAAAGGGACCTCTAGACAGGGTGTGCAACTAACTTTAATGGCCTCAATGGCTAGAGTGTCGAAAAGGGCCTCTAGACAGGGTGTGCAACTAACAAACGAATGGCCTCAATGGACTGAGGTAGACCTTACGATGTCAAGTGGGCTCGCGTTAAACGTTAAAGAAATGTTATAAACGTTAATGTCTAAGAAAGTTACTTAAATGTTCAAGTTAAAGATTTTGTTCTAAGTTCAAGTCCAGTAGTTGCATTGCATTAAAACTCAATAATTAAAACACAAACTAAAACGAGAAGTGATAAGATTAAAGCATATAGCATGCATGCCTACTTGCCAGTCGTTGGTGACTGACCCTTGTTATCTAAATGATTTCAGGTGACACGTTTGATCCCACCGGAGTAGCCGATGATGCTTCTGCGCCATGATTCATATAATTTGTTATTTAGTTCATTTATGTTCAGAACGTTTTAAAACTTGCCTTCCGATTACTTCTTTACACTTTCACGTTTTAATGCGTTTCACGCATACTTGGTTTTTTTTTAATAGTTTCCGCTGCATTTATGATACTCAGTTAAAAATTTTGGAGTTTTTTTTTTACTTTTCAGCTTAAGGTTTCTCGTTTACTTTGTTTACGTCCATACGAAATACGAGTAGGTAATTATGATAATTATATATATATATAGATATTTAAAAAGAACGTTACAATATACCTGAATAATTATTTCCAAAATTAATATTTAAATATATATTAAATTCTATACAAATTACAAATAAACATCAAATTCACTTTTTATCACTATATTATAAATTGACGAACATTTGTGAACCTCCAACACAAAAAAGCTCTATGTATGTCTTCATTGAACCACAAGTCCGCAACTCTAGCATTGCACAATATAGTAGTAGTATCTCTTTAAGAGGCCTGACAACCCAAATACATAGATCTTACGAATATTAAAAAGTTTCATTGAAAAAATTAACACACTATATTGTTATATTGTGATACTATATGATCTTATTTAGCAAACACGTATAACCATTCATAGTACTATATACTCCATCTCAAATTCTCAATTTTATATAGTTTTTAGTAATATTATCACTTTCTTTAAAGGGACGTTTCACAATAATAAGTACATTCTAAACAAAAATATATATTTTTAATTTTTAAATATAATTTTATTTTTACTTTTTCAACTTTAATAATAACTACTTTACTTTTTAAAATAAAAATATATTCATATCCTTCTTTTTTTTAGTCAATAGTAAATTTTTTTTAATATTAATTTCAAAAAAAGGAATAAAGTAGTTCTATTATTCAAAGAGATTATAAATTTAAGGAACGCAAAGGATACTTTATCCATCTCATAATAATATTCAAACTTAAAAAAATTATTTTATTTATTTACTTTATATAATTATATTTTTATTTTAATATGCTGTATTTTTTAACTTAACTCGATTATTTCACTATTTTGATTCAGACGATGTTTTTAATTAAAAATGTTTTTGAGTGATAAAAAGCCCATTCGGCCCGTTCCTAACCCTAGCTAGTTGGCCCAAATTAACAACACAAAAATGAAGGTGAAGATGAACACTAGCCTCTCGGGCCGCCGCCGCCGTGAAGCCGCCGCATTTAGTGATAGCGAAATGAATCCGGCGGCACCGGGGCTCCTGTCCATCACGGTTTCGAAAACCGTAAAGCAGAGAAAAGGAGGAAAAACAACAGTGTACAAACGCAGTAATTGCGTGCAATTGTGTCTCGGAAAGATTGTAATATTATTGATGGTTTTGTCTCTCTCCAACGTCCCACTTAGGTACAAGCTGACCATCGTCTCTATCTTCTACTTCTTCGAACTCGTCACCACGTTTCTCTCAAAGAGAAAAATCGACAACTAACCAGCTTAATTGATCGATATATATATATATATGTGTGTACTTTTGCATATTGGTTCATTATTTCTTCATTGTTCAATTCCTAGAGCTTTAATTTATTTCCTTTATAAATTTATAATAATTAAGATGCATCATAAGTATATTAAAGTGTGTTTGATTTGCGTTCCTTGTTTCCATTTCAAAACTTGTGTGTAAATTCATTTTAATGCCCTTTTGAAATATTTAAACTTAATTTCAATTCGATAAAATTACATCTTCAAATAGATGTGTTTTAGGGTTACTAAAATTCTAGAAGAGGGCGATTATATTGTGGATTTAAGAACAATCAATTTTTTTTTTGAGATCATAATATGATATATACAATCTTCCCGAAATTATCTTCTTTTTTATTTTACAAAAATTAATGTATTATTATTAAATATATATATAAAGTGATTAAACAGTTATATAGTATATGAATATGATTTATGCATAATTTAATTAAAATAAAGTTATAAACTCCTCCACTTTTACTTAATATATTTATTTACACTTCATCTAATTACTTTTTCTTTTAATTTATTTCAATTTTGCTTTTTAGACATTAAATTAATTAATTAAATAGTTTTTGAAGATGCCTACGTTTTAGAGAATGTTTGGATTAGCCTAGTGTTGAATAAATTAGTTGAATAAATACATGTAAATGATACATGTATTTATTTTATTTGTTGATTTGAATTTTCAGATATTTATATATTAATCACTTATTATTTTGTAATCTGATCATTTTATAATAATTTATTTTTTATTTTTATACCAAAATTTATTATTTTTTATTCATTATAAATAGAGCTTTGTTACATTTAATTTGAATAAATAAAAAAGGTATTTTTAATGTTTAAGACTCCTTAATTGTTATTATTAGAAAAAAATACCTATTTTTTATTTTTATATTTTAGGGTTCTATAATTTTTATATTCTTTCATATAGGAGTCTATTATTTTATATTTATATATTAGAGTAGTATTGAATATACAAGAGGACTAAACTACCTCTCTATTAGGCTTATTAATTGATGTACGTAACTAGTGTTAATTATATCACTTAATAATAATTAATTAATTTACAAAAAATATTGTTTCTTATCTCACGATTCAATTATATTCTTGTTTACATTATTTTAGCGAATTAAAAATTATCCAGCGCTGTTTCTTATCTTTTTGCATCCTCATAAAGATTTATGTAATAAAGTGACATAAATTTAAATTAAATTATTGATAAATATAACAATTAAGCATGTTATTTATATTTAATTATTTATTATTATTTAAATTGGTAAGAGTATTTTGGGAATGCTGCCCTAATTTAATATAAGAATTATAATTGCCCACATCTATGTATAGCCCATAAAAATCACTATAATTGATCGGTAGATATTTTATAATTTTAAAAAATATCTCGTTTTTATCTTTTTTACTTCCATAGTAAAATTAATTTGATTTTTTTATATAAATTATTTTACAATTAATTATTTTAATTAATATTTTTGTATTGAATTGTAATTAAAAAAATATATAAAAGAAAAATAAGAAAATAAAATAAAAGTGATGGAATAAGGTGTTGAGAATAATTTTGTTAAACAAAATTATGGTTGAGTGAAAAAAATATATTATGTGAAAGGGAAAAAAAATATTATGTTATGATTCATTTTCAATAAATAAAAAAATCAAAATAATTATTACATAAACATAAAATTAAATTTTATTAAAACATGATAAAAGTGAGCATTTTAAAATACAATTATTTTTTATCAACAAAAATTATTAACATTCTTTTTCAATATAATTAATATACACTTCATATATCCAGGATGAAATTATGGAATATAAGCGTGTGAATAAAATTGTCTTAAAATTAAAAATAGTTTTTATAGCAAATTTTATTTTTAAGTAGAAATTCAATTTCATAGATTTTATTTGGGGATACTGAAAATATTACCTATTTGTTTAATTTATTAATTTTTTTTTTGAATATTTTATTAGTTATGTATTTTTTACCGATTCATTTCTCATCATCATTCCAATTAGATATGGCTTATAAGGCTAGCCGTTTGTGGTTTATAAAGGCTAGCACTTTGTTGTGGTTAGCAAGCCATTAGAATAATAAGCATAACTTTTAACATTTAAGACCATATTTATCGGGAAGGCGTCACACCCTCCACGTAATTAAAAGACAAAAAAATTAAATAAAAAGGAAAAGAAAATTGCGCCCTTCTACAATCGCAGCTCTCTCACGCCCTTAACATATATTTTTTTTTCTTACCAAATGTAATGGTGTGAATGTGTGATTGGTGTTTTATTTATTTTATTTTACATATATATGCTCATATATATTACTATATACTCCAATATTATATATAATTATATATAAATATAGTTATATCAAAAAATTTATTATTTTATTCTGAGATTAATATTCGTATATTTTCATTTACTATATAATAATTATATAATTTTTAAATATTATTTAACTGTAATTTATTAAAATTTAAAATGTATTTTATAGTATTTTATAGGAGTGACTATTCGGGTTTGTACCGAAATACCCACACCCGTTAGTGTTTTTGGGTATCCTTACTCAATAAATTTGGGTAAATGGTAGGGTTATGGAATTTATTTTAAAAAATATTGGGTATTAGAGTACTAGATTATCCGTTCGGATATACCCGAAATACCCGATTAATTATTTAAATTAAAATAATAAATATATTAATATATTAATTAAAAATCTACAACATTATATATATAATAAACGACATATTTTTATTATTTTTAATTATAATTTTTGTTTTTTATTGCAATTTTAAACTTTAATTGATAATTTTTTATTGTTAGTTGATAAAAATAAATTATTGAATTTGAATATTATTATTGATTTTTTGTAAATTAAAAATTTAGAGTAATTTTGGGTACCCGATTACTGTACCCGTTTACTCGACTCGAGTATTGGGTACCCGATTTACTAAAGAGGGTCGGGTTATGAGATGATTTTTTTTTATTATTAGGGTACGGGTACTCGAAAAATTCGGGTGCGGGTACCTACCGAATAGTCACCCCTAATATTTTATGTTGATCTTTTTTTAAATTATTAAATGAAATATTTTAATATTTCATATAATTTTTAATTTACATTAAATATAAATTTAATAAATAAATATTATGTAATGATTTAATAATAATAATAATAATAATAAATGAAAATTTAAAATGGGTCATAGGTTGTGGATAAATAATTAAAAAATGAAAAGTTAATAAAGTAATAAATGAATGACGTGAAGATAAGTGAAATGAATAATTTATTAAAAAAATGGGGTGAATTAAATTGTAAATAAACATGTTCTAAACTTATTAAACAAAAAATTAACTTAAATTAACTTTGTCTTTGCAACCTTGCAAACGATAAAAATCGTTTAACTGTCAACCAAAAAAGATTGACTAAAAAAACTCCAAAAATTAGGGATTCCATATCATTTGGTTTAATTAAAAAACGAACACCGCAATCAACGCAACATAGCTCCCTCCGCACAGCATACGCACACTATATATATACTCATATAATTAGCACGTGAATAAAATCTATATATATATAATTCCTGAATCTCTCTATGCCACGTGGACCAATCAGAAAGGTTAAATATTGTTGTGTTCACACTATAAATTATAAATAAAAATAATAATATTAACTATAAATTATAAATAAAAATAGTAATATTATTATTAAGTCAAAATTTATACATTAATATAATTTTTAAGTAAGTTTTTATTTTCAGTAAATTTCCACATATGTAATTCTAATTAATCATATATTTTCCCAAGAAAAAACCAGTCGCGTTTCATAGAACATTTTTAGATCAATTTGACGAGGTATTTCACGTTCCCATGCTTCAATATTTTTGCTTATATATATTCGTCGAATTTTTTTTATCTTTTCCAAAATTTCATGTACGGTTTAATTATTTCATTATGCATTTTTTTTTCATTTTTCTTTTACCAGTTCTTTTGGACTGAAACCGGCTGAACTGAACTGAACTTAAACGATATGAACTGAACCGAACTAAAGCGATATGAACTGAACAAAAACGATTTTTTTTATAAAAATAATAATAATTTTTATAAATTATTAAATATTTATTTTAAATATTCATAATATTATGAAATTAACTAGATTTTATATTTATAATTATAGATTGAAATTATTTTTTGTTTATTTTATTTTAATTTATTTTGAAACTAACTGAACTGAATCGAACTGAACTGAACTAAAGCGATCTGAACTGAACTGAACTTGACTGAAATTATGTTCAAAAGAACAAGTCCTAATTTAAATTTTTATTTTTTTTCCATAATCAAATTCAGGTATAATTTATTTGTAGATTTTTTTTTTTTTTTTTCAAATATCTCATAAATTAAATTGGAATTGTAGCCTACAATCCATTTGGAATGTGATTCTTTTCAGTAGGTGTAGAATTGATACAAGATTTGATAAACGACAACTATGAAAAGATTTGCATATTTATTTGCTAATTGTAAAGTTAATCGATCGGAAGAGAAAAAAAAATTAATTTTCTATTTTACAGCTCTATTTTCGATAAGGTAATTACGTACGGGCCGCAGACGCGGTGGTTCTCGACATTGACCTGCCCCCATCACATCTTAATCATGATTCTCGACTCTTGCTCTCTTTGTTCTATATTTTTTTCACTATAGGCGAGATCAATATGATGGTGTCGAATTTTTAAATATTTAAAATAATCAAATAAATAAAATATCTTCTATGATGAGATTTTATACTTTATTTTCATAATTTTATTATTATTTCGTTGAGAATGAGATATAATATAACCATAAATAATAATAATTATTTATCAAGTTAATTTAATAGATCACCTTATATACTTACGAAGTTTGAATAAAAAAAAATAGTTGGCTTATAGAAATAGTAATTCAACAATTTAATTTATAAATCACATGAGTTATATGATTTAAAAGATCTATAAACACGTTGAAAATTTGAGTATCGAGATAATATCAGAATAAAAAAGGTAATAAAAAATTTAATTTTATTAGCTAATCTTTTACTCTAAGTATTGACAAAGTTATACGGAGTATGATTTAAGTGAACTATGAAAATATTGGAAATTATTATTGAAAAGTAATTTTAAAACATATTTTTGAATTTTGTATTAGTATTAATACTAATATAACTTAATTAAAAAAAATTATATTGTTTAGTTATAATTATTAATAATTGCCCCAAAAAATATGATTCAGTTATTATAATTAACAAATATATATTTGTAAACAATGAAAAGATATATGTAATTAAATTTTAATAATATTTTTTATACGATCATTATACATTATTAATTATTTTTAAATTTTTTATGTTGTAATTAAAATGAAACACTCACCAACAAAGCCCTGGATGTTGTTTATTACTTTAAACATGCATAAACTTTCAATTTAAATAAAACATTTCATATTTGAGAGAACGATTGATAATGAGATTCAATAAGAGTTTACAAATTAGTAGAGGTGAACAATTTATCTCGGAATTTCGATCCCGTCACGATCTCATCTCGAAAGTTAGCGAGATAGAACGGGATCAATTTTAAAAATGACAATCGCGTTCCGTCCCAAGCCGATTTATTTTTTCATTATGGGACGGGATGGGATCGGGACGATCCCTTTCTGTCCTGTCTCATCCCGCAAATTTATTAATATACATAAAAAAATGTTATTTTTCACATAAATTAATAAAAATATCAAAATATTAATTACACATTCAATTAAATTTATTTATTAATTAATACATTTTCACAAATATCATAATAATTTATTTTTTATATAATTTGTTTTGAATATACTTAAATATTAATATTTTAAAATTTGTAAAATGTCTTTTAAATTGAATAATTGAACTTATTTCTCTCAAACATTTAAATTTCTTTTTATTTGTATTTTAATTATTTTATAAATCGATAATATTTAATTTAATTTTTAATTTTATAATTTTATTTAAAATTTTAGGAGGTCTCGATCTCGACCCGGATATAAATTATTAGGACGAGACGAGATTTCCCTAATTCCGTCTCATGTCCACCCTACAAGTTAGAGTTAGAGTGAGAATAGAATTATGAAATAAAATAAAATTTTCAAAAAAATACCACGTGCATCGCACGGGCAGTGCTACTAGTTGTTTTAAAAGTAAAAAAAAAAAAAAAAAAAAAAAGTCAAGAGTAGTGGAAAATGAGCATGGAACAACACTCGTGATCACAATTAAGCATGCATTGGAATAATTAAGATGGATCGAACTATATATAAATAGTTTAGATGTGAAACTCACAAAATCAATACAAATAAAATGAATATCCTTATAACTACTATAATCACTATAGTTGCTTTGGTGGTGGTGTGTGAAATCGGTTATCATCAGGCGGCGGCGAGAGTACTTCAGTTAATCAGTGTTGTCTAACTGATTTGACTATCCCGTGCGCCGACGACCAGACTTCGGAGTTGTCCATAAAAAAGTGTTGCGACGCTCTAGAGGCAGTCGATGTAGAATGGGAATTAAACATTATTTAAAATATATTTTTTAGTAATATAAAATATTAATAGATTTAAAATCAGTTACAATTAGTTACAAATAATGTTTAAAATATTTAAAAAAATAGTGATTTTTTTAAATGTGGTAATTAATTCTACGCGCAATCACAAAAGATGATGCCCGTACGGTTGTTCAATTCTATCTTTTTTCCTATTATTCGTTATCTTTCTTTTCTATTCGTTTTATCACACCAGATAGAGAACCCTTCTACCATCAGGGTAATGATCCATCAACCCGCGAGTTCTTTTTATATGGCACAAACGGGAGAATTTATCCTGGAAGCGGAAGAATTGCTGTAACTACGCGAAACCATCACAAGGGTTTATGTACAAAGGACAGGCAAACCTTTATGGGTTGTATCGGAAGACCTGGAAAGAGACGTTTTTATGTCAGCAACAGAAGCCAAAGCTTATGGAATTATTGATCTTGTAGCAGTTGAATGAAAAAAGCCAATCACCGTCGGACGATTTTTCAATACTTCACAATGTTTTATATATTTTTAATTTAAGGTGGCATTTATTCCGGGTTTTATATATTTGTTGTGTGATATTATAATTTCATCTTCCATCTGATGTACAAGTGTATTAATTTTTTCACAAAATCTCGTTACAACATGTATTAATAACACTTAAAATATATATTATATGTTATGAATATTATTATATTATAGTGAATGACCTGTTGGCTAAGTCAGAAACCCTAGATTGTATCCTATATAAAAGGGTCTCCTCATATGAATGAAACAAGAATTCACAACAATTCTATTCTCCTATTATATTGTCTCCCTTATTCTAATCTATTGTTCTCTCAATTTCCTTTGAGTTTATAACACGTTATCAGCACGAAAGATCAACCGCGTTCTTCATCGAAGTTCTACTCATCCAAGATTCGAACTCCAAGACAAGAATTTATATGTTTGTATATATATTTATTAATAATTATAAATATATCTACTTTTACTCTCTTCTTCTTAAATTCAACTGTTCCCGAAGAACATTATAATAATCTGATATTCCTGAAGTAATATCATATGTTCCCCAAGAACATTATAATATGATATTCCTGAAGTAATATCATATGTTCCCGAAGAACATTATAATCTGATATTCCTGAAGTAATATCATATGTTCCCGAAAAACATTATAATCTGATATTTCTTAAGTAATATCATAGGTTCTCGAAAACATTATAATATGATATTCTTGAAGTAATATCACATTAATTATGTTTAATAAATCAATTAAAGTTTTTAATGTTCCTGAATAACACATGATATTCTCGAAAAAATATCAAAACTAAATGTTCCTGAAGAACATGATATGATATTCTTGACAAAATATTAAAATTAAATGTTCCTGAAGAACATGATATGATATTCATGATTAAATATCAAAATTAAATTTTAAATGTTCTTGAATAATATCATGATATGATATTCCCGCAGAAATATCAAATCAAATTGCTTGTAGCAATTAAAGTTTAAATATTTTAAATCGATATTGATATTATAAGAAATAATTCAAAATATTTTTGAAAAATATTTTTATTGAATACTCCCGAATAAGCAAAATTCAAAATATTATATGTTTTGGAATAAATTTATATCGTGATATTCATAGTGAAACGTCAAATAGATTGTTCTCTTGAAACAATGATTATATGAATTATCCCTGAATGATATATTTTAAAAATCGAGAATAAATGTATTGTGTGACGTGTTATTCCTGAAAAATACACAATTGATTTATTAAATTTGATAAATAAATCTGAAAAATATTTTATTCGTCAATAAAGTTTGAATGACACAAATATTTTGATCCCCGAAGGATCATCGGTAATGATATTTTGATCCCCGAAGGATCATTGATAAAACCTAATATTTTGATCCCGAATGATCACTGGTAAAGATACCGTATTCCCGAAAGATATTGGTAAATATATTGTCATGCAAATGATGACATATTAAAAGTGGGCTCCCGAAGAGCTTTACTAATTATCTCCGGAAGAGCTATATTAATTATCCCCACAAGTACTAGAAATGTACTTAAAATGAAAATGATGCATATCATGATTATTATTAAGTTCGTGGAAATTGTTATTTCCCATCTGCGAATTAATTTGAAATATGCAACTGATGAGCCATTTTATTTGCTCATCTTAGAGCGTTTTTTCACCTTTTATTGAGTCAGTTTGAGTCAATAGTGTGTCTGGGAGGGCACAATTAGGTGTTTGGGCAAAGTCTGCAGGGATGCAGGTGACAGGTGGAGAATGAAGTGGAAAAGGCAAAGAAATTGTACACTTTGGGCAAACTCTGAGATTCGAGGCAAAGTGACTGGAGTAGTTTGACCCAAGGAGGCAAAGTCTTCATTATGGGCAAGGTCGACACTATGGGCAAAGTGACTGGAGCAGTTGGACCCAAGGAGGCAAAGTCGTCACTATGGGCAAAGTCAGCACTATGGGCAAAGTGGCTGGAGCAGTTTGACCCAAGGAGGCAAAGTCGTCACTGTGGGAAAAGTCGACACTATGGGCAAGGAGCTGCTATGGGCACGTCAGCGCAACAGATTCCTGAAAAAGGGGGATTCTGCCTAATCCGTCCAGGGTTGTTCAGCAACTCCTATTTTCAAGGGCAGACGCATCTAACCACTTTCCTAACCCTAATTGAAGACTATAAATATAATATTGAGGACGAAAATCACATACACCAGATACACATCACGATATACAAAGAGACCGAGGGCAGCCGCCGGAGATCGGGAAGAGATCGGAGCCACCACGGCTCGGTTCTTCCTTTTGTTTTGTAGTAGATCGGGCCTACGGGCCAATAAACAATTTCATGCTTTGATGTTTTTAATTTCGTTTTTACATTTTTGTTTTCAAAACAATTTCCTTTTCTTAGTTATGAATAATATAGATTGTTTTCCTTTTATTTATTTTTGTTTTATTTCCGGTATGAGTAGCTAAGCAGGTTTAGCGCTTGGGCAGAGGGCAGATCAAAGGGGATTCTGGGCTAAGATAGAACCGTGAGGCTGATGGGGCTAGAGTAGCCGGTTGGGTGTTTGTTCCCGAGGCAAAGTTGGTTGAGGTTTATTTCTGGGGAGTTTGGGCGAACTAGGACGACCACTAGTGAACCTTTACAAACTGGGATACTGGTGATTGGCAAACCGCATAGATGTACCTTGTAGTATTGTTGCGGGCATAGCACTAGAACTTGCAGGAGATGCGGTCGTATGTTTCGAGCATGCTATTGGCCGAGCGGGTCTGTCTACAGGGTAATGCGGGTTTGGGCAAACTAGATCCATGTTTGGTCGCATAGGTTATCGAATTGTTCAGATCCAGGGGTGTAGGCATAGTTATTAGCTAGCCTTCTCTTTACACAGTAAGGATAGATGAGGGGTGGGGCAATTGCTGGGCGTGACGCAATAGGACCACTTTTGTTTTTGCACCCTATAACTGCTGACAAACCGCTGGTAGAAATCCTTAGTGCCGATGAACGGTAGTTTGCCCTAATGATCCTGAGTGAAGTCATCTGCCCGGATGCTTTGTTTCCTATTTGATTTTAAGTTTTTTTTTATATTCTGTTAGATCTGAGTTGTTTGCTTTGTTTACTTTTAGATTTATTTATTTGCATGCTATTTCTGTTAGCCGCAGTTAGATCAAAGTGTTTGAAACGTTTGCAAAACCGCTGTGCCCACAGCAACCCAAACCAAAATCTTTTTTGTGATAACCCCTTGGGCAAAGCCGAGATCACCTACTGCAATTGCCTCCTTGTGGGACCGACCCCACGTACTTGCCACTATCTACCCTTTTGGTAGTGATAGGAGTACTGGCTAAAATATAAATATCATTTTGACAGCGCGTTTGCTCCACGACAAGTATTCGCCCTCGTCAAAATTGGCGCCGTTGCCGGGGAGGCAATATTCCAGCAGTAAGTCTTCTGTGCTATTTGACCTGATATTTTTTGTCTTTGCTCCAGGTTGACCATATAGGGCAGAAAGGAGCTAGACGAGGAAAGCAGGGCAAACACCACGTGCAGCCCAAAGTAACTATCCTGCCTAAACAAGAGCCAGGGCAGATGAGACAAAAAGAGTTTGCCCCATTCTAACCTCAAAATCCACGATGGGAGAGGCAAACAGGACACTAAGGGACATGATGTTCCCAACAAATCTGAATTTGCGACCTTTGGGCATAGTGTTGCCCCATATTAATGAGAATTGGGAGATGAAGCATAATTTCCTACAAATTCTGCCCAAATTCAGTGACATGCCGTGGGAGGATCCTCAAAGGCATATCCAAGACTTTGAACTAGCATGTGGAACGATCCAAGGAGCAGCCCCTTTGGGCGAATACATCAGACTTTTGGCGTTCCCATTCTCTTTGGCCGATGCAGCAAGAGATTGGCTCTATACTTTGCCCAAAGGAGAGGTGACCACCTGGGCACAGCTCCAACAGAAGTTTCTTGAGAAGTATTTCCCAATATCAAAGATTCAGCAGGTGAGGAATAGGATCTACAACATAAAGATGGGGAATAATGAGATCTTCCATGACTACTGGGCTAGGTTCAAAGAAATTTTGGTCAAATGTCCTCAACATCAAATCCCAGATCATGATCTGATCCAATACTTCATGTCTGGACTTTGCCCAACAGAGAGGAAACTCGTCAATGTTGCATGTGGAGGATCAGTGTTAAACAAGAGTGTGGATGATGCGTTCAGATTGCTCAAGGAGATGGCAGAGGCTTCGAGAGAGGATGGAAGTGATCTGCCCAAACAGAACATGCCTTTGCCCACAGCGACAGACTCCAAAATCGACAAGTTGTGTAGTACCATGGAGCAATTCATGGAAACCATGATGATGGCGTCAAATACAGTGGTCAAGGCATGTAAAATATGTAAGGATGAAGATCACGCTTCAGATCAATGCCCAAGACTTTTCTTTAAGGAAGTGAATCCAATGGGCCATGCCAACGGATATGGGCAAAGCTGGGGAAAACATCACTTGGACCCCCACTCAGACGTATACAACCCTGGATGGAGATACCATGAAGATTTCAGGTACGGACACAAACAAGTGGAGGGTCAGCATGCAAATCAATATGCCCAGCACTACCATCAGCACCAATTCCAGGGGCAATACCCTCAGCAGAACCAAAACAATGAATCCTCACTTGCAGAACTGGTCAATACCATGGCTAGGGAGAATTTGAGGGCTCAACAAGAGAATGAGAGGTTCAAGGCTGAGGCACGTGGGCAATTTCAGAACCTTAATTCACTATCCGAGATGGTCCAGACTTTGGTCAAAGAGTGTTGGAGTTGTGTACTTAATGTCTAGATTTAAGTATCGGTAAACTCCCGGTCATAGCATTTAACCTATTTAATTAATAAACAATTATTTGCATTTAATTATTATTAATTAATTATGCAAAATATAGTCCTGGATTTTATACGTTGTAGTTAGTATGGTGTGCATGGGCGCACAGAAGATCATACTATCGGTTACTCGTATTTAATCGAACAGTTGCTCACGACCTAGATGGACACGGACCAATCCATCGGTATAGTCGTTGTGTGAGAGAGAAAATAATTTATCTTAATTATTTTATCACACTTGTACACTTGGTGTATTGGGCGGATCGCTTGAGATTTATTGATTAGGATTGCCTTGGATAATCAATTTAAATCTCGGAGTATTTTATTCTTAATCCCCGATATTATTGCGGGTGTGTATATTTAATATTAGAGACTTTGATTTTCCAAAGGAATTAACCAATTTTATTATTGGGTTAATTACCGGTAAAATTGGGTCGCTATATTTTATATATGACATGCCGTGAATACTTGACGGGAAAGTGTATCCCGGAAGGGTTGATAATATTCCCGAGATGAGTTCATAAGGAATTATTGTGTAAACCTCATGAGTGGATTCGTTCCGCACAATAATAAAGGTTGAACGGTACTAGTCTCGGATATAAAATATGAATATTATTTATTGAGCAATAAATAAATTTATTCATGGATATTTAAATCTTAAATACACGGAATAAATAATACTAATCGGAGAAATATTATTTGATATAATATGGATTAATATTGGGAGTGCAATTTTATTTATATAGTGGAAAATAAATAAAATTTAATATTGATAAGGATTAATGGATTTGGGTTGGACCCAATTTAATCTTCAATATTTAGAAGCCCAATATTTAATCTCCTTATGATCCCCTACGTAGCCTATATAAGCACTACATGGTCTTCACTTTTCACAACACATAATAATTGACCTACGCCAATCATAAAGTCTTGGAGAGTGAAGGAGATCCATAGGAGTTCGATAGATCGTCGCCCACACGACGTTCGGACGAAGTGCGAGGAATACGTAGGAAGATCGCAAGGTCATCGTTTGGATTCGTTTCTCCGTACAACGAATCGAGGTAATATAATCGAGAACCCCCTCTATGATTATATGCTTGTTTAATTGTAATATGTACATGAACAAGACGATCCGGGAACGTCGAGACCGGGATACGGGGATCACGCGATCCCCGTCGGGATCGAACAAGAGGCGGCCGAACCCTAGGGTTCGACCGCCGGCGCGCGGGCGTGAGGGAAGCCCCGGCTGGACGCCGGGGCGAGCGATCGACGTGAAGTCGATCGCTGGGGGTTCGGCCGTGGGCTGGTGCCACGGCGGGTCGAACCCCCCGGCCTCCCTTCGCCGGTGGTGCGCGCAAGGAGAGAGGCCGCGGCTGGACGCCGCGGCTGGGGCGATCGAGCCCTATCTCGATCGTCGGGGACCGTCGCGGCTTCGCGCCGCGACTGGTGGTCCCCCCTCCTGTCGGTGATGGCGGTGAGTCGCCGGACTCACCGCCCGGGGCTGCCGGAGCAGCCCAGCGATCGCCATGCACGGCGATCGCGAACCCCAGCCGCGATGGGGTTCGGCTAGGGTTTAGCCGCGGGTTCATCCCGCGGCGACGCTCTTGTCGAGCCCGGTTCTTCGCGTGTGGTTCGCGTTCGTAGTTTCCGACTCGCGGGGGATTTCGACTGGGGGCGGGCTGCGTGTCTTCGGGCGCGTAGTCTCCAAAGGTTGGACTCCTGCGGATGAGTCGGTGTTCGTGAGATCTCCGGCGACGGGTTTTCGGTCGGGTTATCGGTTCCGCAATTTTTGATAGCCCGGGACATCGAATCCCAGCAATTGGTATCAGAGCGTTTGGTTTCGTGTTCATGTATATGTTCGATTATTGTTCTACCTTGCAGGATTTCCGGCTATCATGGTTGATTTAATTATTGCTTAATTAATTATCATGATTATTTATTAAACTCTCGGACATGTCGAGATTCGTTTTTGTGTGGTTGAATGTTTGTAATAGTAAAAATTCGGAGGTTGACCGAATTTAGGAATTATTATTACGCTCTTTATTTTCCGGAAAATGTATAGGGTCGATTTCATGTATAGAATCGATACCGGATAGTGTAATTTAAATTTTGTAATTTATTTACGTTGGTTCGATGATGAGACGATCGCCGGAAGACGAAGACGTGTGACGAAGACGAAGAGGACGAAAAACCGGGGGGTCGATCATCCCCATGATCGATCCCCATGAGGATCGATCGACCCCATCTCGGGGGCTGCCCGCTAGGGCTTCCGGCCACGCCGGCCACCGGTGGTGGTGGCGCGTGGGCTGGGGGCGGCGGTGGTGGTGGTCCCGGGCGGTGGAGGTCAACGGTGGGGATGGCGTGGGATCTCCCAATCCCATGCTATTCCTACCAAGATCTACTTTCCTAATTAATTCGGATTTTTTCTATCTGAGTGTTCTCCTTTTGGAAACTCTCATGGATTAGGAAAAGAATTAATTTGAATTAATTTTATTCCTATTAATTTATTTCCTTTATGGAGATATTAATGGATTAGGAATTTAATTAATTTAGTACTAAATTTATTTTTCCTATTTGATTATTCCTACTCATGGGAATATTCATGGATTAGGAATAAAAATAAATGGAAAGTAGTAGTCCTAATTTATTTTATTTCCTTGTTCTATTATAGATATCTTCTAGAATATTCCAAGTTTTACTTGGATAGATTATTCTAGAGATTTAATAGAATTAGATAGGAAAATAAATAAATAAAAAATATTAATAATATTTAATTTTATTTTTGATATATTCAATTGACTTAATTTTCGAATTAAGTAACTTTTTGATTAATTGAAAATAAATAGATTTAAATATTGGAGATTAATATTCTCGTCACATGAAGCATTCAAGAAACGAAGACTGAAGACTAGAAGATGCATATGAAGATAAAGCCATGATAGTCTGGAAAAATAATTTCTCTAGCATTATTTTGACTATGTGATCTATGTGCTTTATTGCTTATATGCATGCTATATGTGTTTATTTTATGCACTAGATAGCGTATCCCTTTATCGTAAAAAGCTAAGTGGGAGAGGGGATGGAAACATTCCCATGGTCTCCATCACTGTTCTCTTGGTGACCTTTATGGACTTTCGAAGTTCATATAGACAAGTCATTGGAGGAGAATTCTTGTAATTCCTCTTACAAGAAACATTGATCAAGTTTATCAAACAATGCCTAATTTGTCTTTCTGAAACTGACTTCAAGTCGACTCATTCTCACCCCGGGGAGTGGAATGGAGCCAGAGCCACTTGGTCATGTGGATGACACAAATTAGAGACCTTCGTACCATTCTTTGATAGGTGGGTCGATTGTCTGCTCGGCTCCCTCATTTATGAGAGATAGGGTCGCTCGCATGGTGAATCACTGGTTAGAAACTTCGAGTTTCACTTATGATTCTCCAAGTATTGATCTACGAAATCGAATGGATCTTGTAATTGGGAGTCAATTATAAAAATCTCTTGGTGTAGTAAACGTCCACACCACGTGGCTTGCTATACTAACGGATTTTGGATTAATTGATGTAGACAGTTATAAGTGATTGTGAAGAGTTGTGAAATTGTCGTAAACGTCCACACCACGTGGCTTGCGGTGACGTAGCAATTCCAAGCGATGTACTTTAGTGCTGAGTGATGGTTTACACTTAGATACGCGTTATAGTATTCTTCCCCACGAAGTTACGCTATGATTGATGTATGACCAAAGAAAATCTAATTGCTAAATCATTTGGGTGGGTAAACGTCCACACCACGTGGCTTGCCTTACCTGATGGGATTTTAGACGCAATTAGTAATTTAATGATATTATTTAAGGGAGATAATATCGGACATTAAATTGATTGTTTGTTTACATGTGCTTATAGGTTTAGAGAATAGCTATGAATCCACTTTCTGTGATACTCAAGGAACATAAACTCACTGGTCCCAATTACATTGATTGGAAGAGAAATTTGGACATTGTCCTGACTGATGAAGAGTACAAGTTTGTACTCTCTGATAAATGCCCTGCTGAGCCCACG
This sequence comes from Euphrasia confusa, assembly GCA_954870475.1. Classification (NCBI taxonomy): domain Eukaryota; kingdom Viridiplantae; phylum Streptophyta; class Magnoliopsida; order Lamiales; family Orobanchaceae; genus Euphrasia; species Euphrasia confusa. Next base: position 36,295,198 of record OX940956.1, on the reverse strand, counting down.
GCTGCCTCAACTGATGAGGAAAAGGCAACATATCGGAAGTGGAAAAAGGCTGATGAAATGGCTAGGTGCTATATTTTGGCTTCCATGTCAAATGTACTCCAAACCCAACATGAGCCGATGGACACTGCCCGGGATATGATGACTAACCTCAAGGAGATGTTTGGGGAGCAGGATCGTGCGGCAAGGCAAGAAGCCATGAGAGTCCTCATGTAGACTACTCAGTCTGAAGGAACGCCCGTTGGGGAGCACGTTCTCAAGATGATGAGTTTGTTGAATGAACTTGAGGTCCTAGGAGCTTCCTTGATGATGAGACGCAAGTCGAAATCATACTCCAGTCTCTGACCCCTAAGTTTGAGCAGTTTCGTATGAGCTATAATATGGGTAAAATATCTTATAGCCTTGCGCAACTCCTGACTGAACTGAAGGCGGCAGAGGGGATCTACAAGAAGGGCAAGTCTCAAGCGCTTGTGGCTACCAAGTCCAAAAGCTTGAAAGCTATTGGAGGTAGGGGCAAGAAAAGGAAGCAATCCATAAAACCCAGTGGTGCCAAGAGGAATGGACCACGAGTGGGGGCTAGTAAGCCAAGGGGCAAGTGCTTCCGATGCAACAAGTCTGGACACTGGAAGTCTGAATGTCCTCTCAGAGGTACGAATTTTTCTTTAAGTCGTAAAAACATATTCAGCGGTATTATCTACCAGAATTCTGGTGTGTAGATATGGAACCACTGGCGGTATGTATATTATTTTAATGCAGGGGTTCCAGAAAACCCGGCGACTTAGAGAAGAAGAGTTCGAGTCTACATGGGCAAAGCTGTTGGGGTAGCAGCGGTTGCAGTGGAAGACATTTATCTGTTTTAAGTTTTCATTTCAGTTATTGCTTTATGTACCCCTTTATTTTGAAAAAGAACCTTTTGTTCTGGTTTTCTTATTAATGGATATTTTATTTCTTTAATCATTTGATGGTTTGGATAAGAAATAATGGTGTTATCCATTCTGGTACATTAGATAGCAATACATGAATCCTTAGTCTACCACGATGCAACAAACCGTTATGTATAACTTGTTTTACTTATTAGATGTATATCTCTTATCAATCATTATACTTGTGAATTCTTGAACTTGGTGGTATCTATTCAAAAGGGATTCAAAAGGGTCGAAATTGATTTGATCAATTATGGTTGGAGGAATGGACCTCCCGACCTAAGAATCGATCTTGAAAGATGATACAACTGAGTTAACCTTTCTAGATAAAGGAAGGAATTCGGACAAGTATTGAAAATGATTAATGATTGATGCGGTGACATGTGTAATTAGAGAGGTACGAGTCGTTCTTTAAAGAATACTCGAAGATGGATTAGAGTACTTGATGTGCCATAAAAGCGGAGTGTTTTCAACACAAAGCCATTATGGGGAACCTTCAAAGTATATCCATTGGAAGCCTGCGACTTGTTCGCGGAGGCTATCACCTATCTAAATAACACATAGCATAAATCAAAGGTTGATATTAAGTCTCAAACGACTACACCATACACTGATGTGTGGACATGGTGTGTCAGAAATAAGAGATGAGATTCTAATAGTAAAAGGACAAGTTTGTTCGGAACTACCTGTGTTCTATGGATATTTCTGGATACAACGGCACATTCAATGTGGTTGTAGAATATCCTAGAAGAACAAGTAATTGTAGGTTCAATAGTACTACGAACCAGAAGGGTGTCCTCGCCCGGTTCTTAGAGGAAAACTATTAGATGAACTACAATGCCCTAACTGACAAAGTACTTTAAAATGAGGAAAGGGAAAGACTGAGAACCAGCCTGACCGAGTAGTAGTACACCACTAACTGCACCTAATGTTGTTACTGTTATACACCGGAACGCCATTGCAGTGGGAGGTTGTTAAGCAACCAGAGATGTTCATAAGACTGGAGGAGTTTTGAACTCTGGATCTAGTAGACATGAAATCAATCCCTAGTTCTGCATAGGAATTTGCGAACTGATGAGATAATCCATTCTATGGATTCATCAAAAGGCAAGGAGAGGTGTGTTAGAAACGTAATGGAAACAAGGGTGGTGTTTCTCGGAATTTTGTGTAGATAACACTTCATCGTTGGCCACAATGTAAAAGTGTTGTCAGACATAAAATAGAGGTTGTCTAAATGAATCAAGATATAAGATGAAGACGAATCACGTTCTTAGAAATCTTTTTGATCTCTAGATAAGAACATTTGTACTTCTCTCAAGATATCTTTATGGTTTGTTTTAAACATGCACAATTCTGAGAAAGGTTATTACCTTTCGAGAACAGAATGCATCTATCTAAGGTATGTGTCTTGAACACATGAAGGAGATAGATATAGACAAAGCAGCTACCTACACTTCAAGTGTAGAAAGCTTTGTAGATGCAATGTTCAAAAACAAGAACCTGATATCAACTATGCGGTTAGCGTAGTGGGAGGATATCAGAGTAATCTGGATAAGAGGTACTCGAATGCTGTAAAAGTACTTGAAAGTACTGGATTACTAGCAATACGAAATCTTCTTAAATTACAGTTTCTCAGATCCAAAAATCAAAGAAAGACCAGTGTAAGTCGATATCAGGCTATGTGTTCACTTTTAGAAGAGGTGGAACCTAAGGGTGAAAGAGTGATAAGCATAATGCTTCTCGGACTCTATCATAAACCGAATAGCAGCCTCAGAGGCAGCGGAAGTTTTGGTTAGGTTCCGGAATGACCTCTGAACTTGGATATGATTCTTGGTTCACCAAAGGCTATGTACATAGCGGTGCATGGAGAACTGGAAGAAGTCATAAGTTCAAAAGATGATGATAACACATAGAGCCAGTACCACCTGATACGAGTCATCGTCAAGGGAGACGACGCAGTAGTCACCAAGATAACTTCAGAGCGGCAACCTAGATTGCTCATTCACATAATACTTCTGGGAAGTATAACTTAAGCACGTGATGAGTATGGGAGTCGGGAGTTTGGAGGAAATGACTAGACCTTAGTACAAGTGGGAGATTGTTGGAGTTGTGTACTTAATGTCTAGATTTAAGTATCGGTAAACTCCCGGTCATAGCATTTAACCTATTTAATTAATAAACAATTATTTTCATTTAATTATTATTAATTAATTATGCAAAATATAGTCCTGGATTTTATACGTTGTAGTTAGTATGGTGTGCATGGGCGCACAGAAGATCATACTATCGGTTACTCGTATTTAATCGAACAGTTGCTCACGACCTAGATGGACACGGACCAATCCATCGGTATAGTCGTTGTGTGAGAGAGAAAATAATTTATCTTAATTATTTTATCACACTTGTACACTTGGTGTATTGGGCGGATCGCTTGAGATTTATTGATTAGGATTGCCTTGGATAATCAATTTAAATCTCGGAGTATTTTATTCTTAATCTCCGATATTATTGCGGGTGTGTATATTTAATATTAGAGACTTTGATTTTCCAAAGGAATTAACCGATTTTATTATTGGGTTAATTACCGGTAAAATTGGGTCGCTATATTTTATATATGACATGCCGTGAATACTTGACGGAAAAGTGTATCCCGGAAGGGTTGATAATATCCCCGAGATGAGTTCATAAGGAATTATTGTGTAAACCTCATGAGTGGATTCGTTCCGCACAATAATAAAGGTTGAACGGTACTAGTCTCGGATATAAGATATGAATATTATTTATTGAGCAATAAATAAATTTATTCATGGATATTTAAATCTTAAATACACGGAATAAATAATACTAATCGGAGAAATATTATTTGATATAATATGGATTAATATTGGGAGTGCAATTTTATTTATATAGTGGAAAATAAATAAAATTTAATATTGATAAGGATTAATGGATTTGGGTTGGACCCAATTTAATCTTCAATATTTAGAAGCCCAATATTTAATCTCCTTATGATCTCCTACGTAGCCTATATAAGCACTACATGGTCTTCACTTTTCACAACACATAATAATTGACCTACGCCAATCATAAAGTCTTGGAGAGTGAAGGAGATCCATAGGAGTTCGATAGATCGTCGCCCACACGACGTTCGGACGAAGTGCGAGGAATACGTAGGAAGATCGCAAGGTCATCGTTTGGATTCGTTTCTCCGTACAACGAATCGAGGTAATATAATCGAGAACCCCCTCTATGATTATATGCTTGTTTAATTGTAATATGTACATGAACAAGACGATCCGGGAACGTCGAGACCGGGATACGGGGATCACGCGATCCCCGTCGGGATCGAACAAGAGGCGGCCGAACCCTAGGGTTCGACCGCCGGCGCGCGGGCGTGAGGGAAGCCCCGGCTGGACGCCGGGGCGAGCGATCGACGTGAAGTCGATCGCTGGGGGTTCGGCCGTGGGCTGGTGCCACGGCGGGTCGAACCCCCCGGCCTCCCTTCGCCGGTGGTGCGCGCAAGGAGAGAGGCCGCGGCTGGACGCCGCGGCTGGGGCGATCGAGCCCTAGCTCGATCGCCGGGGACCGTCGCGGCTTCGCGCCGCGACTGGTGGTCCCCCCTCCTGTCGGTGATGGCGGTGAGTCGCCGGACTCACCGCCCGGGGCTGCCGGAGCAGCCCAGCGATCGCCATGCACGGCGATCGCGAACCCCAGCCGCGATGGGGTTCGGCTAGGGTTTAGCCGCGGGTTCATCCCGCGGCGACGCTCTTGTCGAGCCCGGTTCTTCGCGTGTGGTTCGCGTTCGTAGTTTCCGACTCGCGGGGGATTTCGACTGGGGGCGGGCTGCGTGTCTTCGGGCGCGTAGTCTCCAAAGGTCGGACTCCTGCGGATGAGTCGGTGTTCGTGAGATCTCCGGCGACGGGTTTTCGGTCGGGTTATCGGTTCCGCAATTTTTGATAGCCCGGGACATCGAATCCCAGCAATTGGTATCAGAGCGTTTGGTTTCGTGTTCATGTATATGTTCGATTATTGTTCTACCTTGCAGGATTTCCGGCTATCATGGTTGATTTAATTATTGCTTAATTAATTATCATGATTATTTATTAAACTCTCGGACATGTCGAGATTCGTTTTTGTGTGGTTGAATGTTTGTAATAGTAAAAATTCGGAGGTTGACCGAATTTAGGAATTATTATTACGCTCTTTATTTTCCGGAAAATGTATAGGGTCGATTTCATGTATAGAATCGATACCGGATAGTGTAATTTAAATTTTGTAATTTATTTACGTTGGTTCGATGATGAGACGATCGCCGGAAGACGAAGACGTGTGACGAAGACGAAGAGGTCGAAAAACCGGGGGGGTCGATCATCCCCATGATCGATCCCCATGAGGATCGATCGACCCCATCCCGGGGGCTGCCCGCTAGGGCTTCCGGCCACGCCGGCCACCGGTGGTGGTGGCGCGTGGGCTGGGACGGCGGTGGTGGTGGTCCCGGGTGGTGGAGGTCGACGGTGGGGATGGCGTGGGATCTCCCAATCCCATGTTATTCCTACCAAGATCTACTTTCCTAATTAATTCGGATTTTTTCTATTTGAGTGTTCTCCTTTTGGAAACTCTCATGGATTAGGAAAAGAATTAATTTGAATTAATTTTATTCCTATTGATTTATTTTCTTTATGGAGATATTCATGGATTAGGAATTTAATTAATTTAGTACTAAATTTATTTTTCCTATTTGATTATTCCTACTCATGGGAATATTCATGGATTAGGAATAAAAATAAATGGAAAGTAGTAGTCCTAATTTATTTTATTTCCTTGTTCTATTATAGATATCTTCTAGAATATTCCAAGTTTTACTTGGATAAATTATTCTAGAGATTTAATAGAATTAGATAGGAAAATAAATAAATAAAAAATATTAATAATATTTAATTTTATTTTTGATATATTCAATTGACTTAATTTTCGAATTAAGTAACTTTTGGATTAATTGAAAATAAATAGATTTAAATATTGGAGATTAATATTCTCGTCACATGTAGCATTCAAGAAACGAAGACTGAAGACTAGAAGATGCATATGAAGATAAAGCCATGATAGTCTGGAAAAATAATTTCTCTAGCATTATTTTGACTATGTGATCTATGTGCTTTATTGCTTATATGCATGCTATATGTGTTTATTTTATGCACTAGATAGCGTATCCCTTTATCGTAAAAAGCTAAGTGGGAGAGGGGATGGAAACATTCCCATGGTCTCCATCACTGTTCTCTTGGTGACCTTTATGGACTTTCGAAGTTCATATAGACAAGTCATTGGAGGAGAATTCTTGTAATTCCTCTTACAAGAAACATTGATCAAGTTTATCAAACAATGCCTAATTTGTCTTTCTGAAACTGACTTCAAGTCGACTCATTCTCACCCCGGGGAGTGGAATGGAGCCAGAGCCACTTGGTCATGTGGATGACACAAATTAGAGACCTTCGTACCATTCTTTGATAGGTGGGTCGATTGTCTGCTCGGCTCCCTCATTTATGAGAGATAGGGTCGCTCGCATGGTGAATCACTGGTTAGAAACTTCGAGTTTCACTTATGATTCTCCAAGTCTTGATCTACGAAATCGAATGGATCTTGTAATTGGGAGTCAATTATAAAAATCTCTTGGTGTAGTAAACGTCCACACCACGTGGCTTGCTATACTAACGGATTTTGGATTCTGGAGAAGTACATAAAGAAGAGCCCCAAGGACACACCGCGGATGACCAAAGGAAGAAAGAGACGTCACTTAGGGCAAAGCGAAACAAGTCGCCACCTCCTGTGATTCGACCTCCCTTCCCAAGCAGATTGATTAGAAATAATGAAGGGGGGGATGCAATCGAGATGATCCAAATGTATAAAAAGGTAAAAATTAATATGCCTCTTCTTACCATTTTGAACTCTATGCCCAGGTGTGCCAAGTTCTTAAAGGAGTTGTCTACAAAGAAAGTCAAATACCGTAGGGATGCAATGTTTGAAGTCAAAGAGAATGTGTCCAGGATTATAAAGAACTATGGATTGACCGGGTGTGGAGGCCCAGGGATGTTTCACGTTCCATGCATCATTGGTAGGAGGAAAATCGAAAAAACAATGTTGGATCTGGGCACATCAATCAATATCATGCCAAAGACATTGTATGACGATCTGGGCATACGGCAACTGAAATCCACGAGGGCTATAATTCAGCTAGCCAGCGGGTCAAATTTCTACCCCGAGGGCATACTGGAAGATGTTTTGGTCAAAGTGAAGGACTTCATTTTCCCTGTTGATTTCTATGTGCTGGATATGGGCGAATCGAATAAAGAGCCAGTGATGATCCTGGGCAAACCGTTCTTGAAATCGACCAAGACTGACGTTGATTGTCAAACTGGGAGGCTGAGATGTAAATTTGAGGAAGAGACGGTCTCCTTTGACTTATACAGGTCTAAGAAGCACTTCGTTGACACTGAAGAGGTTCAATATGTCTATCAAATCGAGAAGGTCGTTGAGGAAATATCTAACGAATGTGGGGTCTATGACCAAACTGACCAAGAGTTTAGGTCCCTGGAAAATAACACTGGCGGTTTGGGCATACTGTCAACACCAGAGGAGACTGTCATGACACACCCTCTTGATAAACCATCAATGTTAGAACTCGATATGCCTCCAGGGAATTTGAAGAACTTGTTGCTAGGGCAAACTGACACTCTGCCTGCAAACGTCAATGCATTTTCGAAGCGCCCAGAGGAAGAGAAGCTCACGGAAGCGATTGGGCAACACAAGAAATGCGTAGGATGGCCAGTGGAAGACATCAGGGGTATTAACCCTACCCTATGCAAGCGTCTCATCATGTTTGAAGAAGTAGCTGAGCCTATACGAGACCCCCAGCTGAAGTTCCTTAGTGTGAAGAAAGAGAGCAAGTTGCCCTTGACCAACGTGCAAATACGATTTGGTTTTGGCAAACTACCAGGCACTTTACATGGATGGATGATGAGCAACTGCACAGACTTAATCAAGTGCCTGAAGGCCTCATATGGGCATAACGAGGAGAAGCTTAAGCCCTTCCATCATGAAGAATGGTAAACATCTATCACGTCATGCCCATGACGACAACAAGGGCGCTAACCAGGAGGCAAACTGGTATGTTTTTCTTTCATTTTATTTAGGAATAAAACATCTTCGCGGATATAGCACTTTGACTTGTCTCAACCCAAGAGAGAGGAAGGGTTTGTTCGTTCTGGATGTGCAGGATACAAGGGGCATAAGAGGACGGTGTGGGCATAGCGCAGGACAGCCCAACCAACAGTATAAGATGAATGAGCTCCCTGAAGTTTCAAGGATGACCCTTGGAACGAAGTCAAGGTCTGGGCAAACGCGCTCAAGCTACTGATTCCGGGCAAAGTCCTAAGGCGACAAGGCAACATGTAAAGAGGCATGACAGAGCTACATAACACTTTAATGATCCACTTTGTCCGTGCCCAATTCAGGTTCTACCTTGCATTTACCTCCTCCTTATTTGCCCTCCCAATTGTTTTCTTTTTTCTTTTATTTTTGAGTCGGTTTTCCTTTGAGACAAGGATTGATCTTTTCATTGACACACTTTGCCCAAGGCAAAGTGTGTGAGGGGGAAGGTGCGCCGACGATTTTAGAGTCATAGTCTGGTCGTGGGTAGCCCCTACCAATCTTATTACTTTTGCACACTTTGCCAAGGCAAAGTGTGTGAGGGGGGAAAGGGAAAGGGCAAACCCCTGTTTCTAATCGAGTCAGCATGATTTTGTTATCACTATGGGCAAACATACATACAGTAACTCAAACTTTATAGTTAAGATGCATGAAATAGGGATGATGGAACTGTTCTAGGCAAACTGTGAGAATTGAGCCTACGTTGATAAATGATTTCTTTCTTTGAGAGTCTGCTGTGATCTTTACAATGCTTGTCTTTTCCTGTTTGCTGAATTGAGTAGTTTGACTGAGTAGGGTTGTTAAATGATTAGGGCATTTTCTTGTTTCAGTTTGTTTGAATAAATAACACTGCCCCTTGCTAGCCCTTTGAGCCTGATTGATTTTCTTTGTGAACCCATTCTGGTATTATGCCCACATTACATAGGCAGCCAGAGAGAAGAGAGGGAGTTAGGGCATAGTGTTCAAGAAAAAAAAAAAAAAAAAAGAGAAAAAAAATCAGAAAAGAAAAAAAAAAGATGAATAAAAAGTTGTTGTGCTAAGGCCCGTAAGAAAGGGGCAAAGTGGCAGAGAAAAGGCTAACATCAAAAAAAAAAAAAAAAAGCTCTCTGCCCAAATAGATCCTACTCCCAGAAAAATCTACCCTTACGAGCCCAACACTACAACCCAATAAAAGCCCCTTTGATAACCCCCCTGCTTAGTTAAAACAAACTCAGATTAGCAATAAGGCAAATTTAGGCAAAGTGGAGTCACAGCAGAAAATGAGTGTCATTGAACCCATACACTGAAAAGAGAGAAACACTGTGAGGGAGTGAACCCAAAGACCTAGAACAGACTCTTGACTTATTTTTATCTTTACTTGAATTTTGTGTTATCTGTATGTACTATGCCCTTTACTGATCATGCTAAAGTCCCTTGCTTTATTTCTCCCTACTTCTTTCATTTCTATTTTCACTTTGGTCTTGAGTCAGGCAAATCAGAGCCCACGCTTGGGGACAAGCGTATCCAAGTGTGTGCGGTTCTGATGAGCCATTTTATTTGCTCATCTTAGAGCGTTTTTTCACCTTTTATTGAGTCAGTTTGAGTCAATAGTGTGTCTGGGAGGGCACAATTAGGTGTTTGGGCAAAGTCTGCAGGGATGCAGGTGACAGGTGGAGAATGAAGTGGAAAAGGCAAAGAAATTGTACACTTTGGGCAAACTCTGAGATTCGAGGCAAAGTGACTGGAGTAGTTTGACCCAAGGAGGCAAAGTCTTCACTATGGGCAAGGTCGACACTATGGGCAAAGTGACTGGAGCAGTTGGACCCAAGGAGGCAAAGTCGTCACTATGGGCAAAGTCAGCACTATGGGCAAAGTGGCTGGAGCAGTTTGACCCAAGGAGGCAAAGTCGTCACTGTGGGAAAAGTCGACACTATGGGCAAGGAGCTGCTATGGGCACGTCAGCGCAACAGATTCCTGAAAAAGGGGGATTCTGCCTAATCCGTCCAGGGTTGTTCAGCAACTCCTATTTTCAAGGGCAGACGCATCTAACCACTTTCCTAGCCCTAATTGAAGACTATAAATATAATATTGAGGACGAAAATCACATACACCAGATACACATCACGATATACAAAGAGACCGAGGGCAGCCGCCGGAGATCGGGAAGAGATCGGAGCCACCACGGCTCGGTTCTTCCTTTTGTTTTGTAGTAGATCGGGCCTACGGGCCAATAAACAATTTCATGCTTTGATGTTTTTAATTTCGTTTTTACATTTTTGTTTTCAAAACAATTTCCTTTTCTTAGTTATGAATAATATAGATTGTTTTCCTTTTATTTATTTTTGTTTTATTTCCGGTATGAGTAGCTAAGCAGGTTTAGCGCCTGGGCAGAGGGCAGATCAAAGGGGATTCTGGGCTAAGATAGAACCTTGAGGCTGATGGGGCTAGAGTAGCCGGTTGGGTGTTTGTTCCCGAGGCAAAGTTGGTTGAGGTTTATTTCTGGGGAGTTTGGGCGAACTAGGACGACCACTAGTGAACCTTTACAAACTGGGATACTGGTGATTGGCAAACCGCATAGATGTACCTTGTAGTATTGTTGCGGGCATAACACTAGAACTTGCAGGAGATGCGGTCGTATGTTTCGAGCATGCTATTGGCCGAGCGGGTCTGTCTACAGGGTAATGCGGGTTTGGGCAAACTAGATCCATGTTTGGTCGCATAGGTTATCGAATTGTTCAGATCCAGGGGTGTAGGCATAGTTATTAGCTAGCCTTCTCTTTACACAGTAAGGATAGATGAGGGGTGGGGCAATTGCTGGGCGTGACGCAATAGGACCACTTTTGTTTTTGCACCCTATAACTGCTGACAAACCGCTGGTAGAAATCCTTAGTGCCGATGAACGGTAGTTTGCCCTAATGATCCTGAGTGAAGTCATCTGCCCGGATGCTTTGTTTCCTATTTGATTTTAAGTTTTTTTTTTATATTCTGTTAGATCTGAGTTGTTTGCTTTGTTTACTTTTAGATTTATTTATTTGCATGCTATTTCTGTTAGCCGCAGTTAGATCAAAGTGTTTGAAACGTTTGCAAAACCGCTGTGCCCACAGCAACCCAAACCAAAATCTTTTTTGTGACAACCCCTTGGGCAAAGCCGAGATCACCTACTGCAATTGCCTCCTTGTGGGACCGACCCCACGTACTTGCCACTATCTACCCTTTTGGTAGTGATAGGAGTACTGGCTAAAATATAAATATCATTTTGACAGCGCGTTTGCTCCACGACAAGTATTCGCCCTCGTCAGCAACGTATATTAATATCACCACTAAAGTGTATGAATGAGCATAATAGAAAATAAGGTATATTAAATATCTTGAGGCCGCGATCCTGAAGATCGGTTTACAACTATTATGTTGATTTGCATATTTAACGAAGATCAATTCTCGGCATTAGGGGGAGATAAGAATATAAAAAATATGAATGCCGAGAAATTTTATGGAATGAAAACGATCTTTAATTCTAGATCCACGCACCAATCGATTGAACCCGAAGTTCATGAAAATAAGTGACTTGCAATATTCAGCAAGTAATCTGCCAAATTAATGAAGGTGTGACAAAATCACATATATTTGTGATAAATGAACTATAAGAGTTAAAATACCAAAGAGATCAACTCAAATGTTGATTCTAATATACGCCTGAAGCGTAGTAGATCGATCTTAAGATATAAAATAAATCCGCGGAAAAACGAAAAAATTAAGTCACCCTAAAAATCTCCTGAAGAGAGTTAGATGGAAATCTCATTGAAAAAGCATGTGCACATGATAATAGAAATCGTGGGATTGCGGAACAACCAAATTAAATATTTTGGAAAATGATGAAAGATTTGGTTGATAGAATGAATTTTCATCAACATGGAAAAAGTCGTCAACAACATATTTGCCTCAAGAGTTGCTCTAGAAAATTTGGATCCAAAACTCAAATCAATGATAGTGTGTCGGCAACACTCAAAGAAATAGAAACGAGCAATTGAGGTTGATCATAACTCGTTGAATAAATGTATATTTTGACTTTATAGTACACACCTCAAAATATTATCCCGGAAGGATATACGTGGATGTTCGTATCCCAGAAGGATATACGTGGGTGTTCGTACGAAAATCGAGTAATGATGTGGTGAGATATAAAAGAAAGATTAGTTGCTCACAAGTTTTTCTCAGAAACTCGATATTTTTAAGGATGACATTAAGTTCCGCTACCTTATACTTATGGCAGCAACAACGATAAATATAGATATGCATGAATGTATGATTTGACTATGTAGAAGTCATTAGAATGATACATACATGAAAATTCTGGATGAATTTTAAGATTAATGAAATGAAAGGAAATGAAAATCAGAACATGTATAGAGTATCATATTACATATGTCATTATGGACAAAATTGATATTGAGATAAGGTCCCGAAGGCCAGTGATTGTACTCTTTTTCCCTCTACTAAGTTTTTCCCACGGGGTTTTCTTAGTTAAAGGTTTTTAACGAGACAATCATCACAATATAAATGTGAATGTCATGTACTCTTTTCCTCGAGTATTTTTTCTTACAGGGTTTTATAACGAGGTTTTTAATGAGGCATGCACATCACTCGATATGAGTTTGTTTTCGAAATAAACTGAGATATTGAACCTGAAGTTCAAAAGTAAAACATAATATTTTAAATGATTGTGAATTGAAGTTCACATTATTCATTTGTTAATGATTGTATATTCGACATTAGACGCATCTAATATACTCCTGAAGAGTTACCGGCCGGTTATAGCAATTGCGAATGCTCTAGTCAATATAGTTGTCTGGTAAAGGCATGTCCCTGAAGGACGAAAAATATACAATAATACAAATGAATGTGAAACTCGACAATTCGAAGGTTGTGTCCTGAAGACAAAAATGTATATTTTAATAACTAAGTTTTTCCTATATGGTTTTATTAGTTACAGGTTTTAATGAGAAAGATTGATCACCAATAATTATTTTCAAGAAGTCAAAGATCTTCGGTGATTACAATCAGGGGAGCAATCTGCACTCTTTTTCCTTCGCTAAGGTTTTGTCCCACTGGGTTTTCCTGACAAAGTTTTAACGAGACAGCAATCCTGTAAATAGTCATTGAAGGGGGAGTGTTATGAATATTATTATATTATAGTGAATGACTTGTTGGCTAAGGAGGGTGTATTCAATCAAGACTCTATAGGATTTTTAAGGACTTTTAAAGTCTACGGGTATTCAATCCGAATTTTTAAAAGTCCATTAAAATCTTGAGGTATTCAATACGGATTTTAAAAAGTCTTTACAAATCTACCGGTATTCAAAAGTCAATGGATTTTAAAAGTCTATGGATTTTAATTGATTTCATTTTCAAAATACAAAAAAATTCCATCTTTTGAAATCTCACCTAAATACGTGAGATTTATGTGGATTTCTATTTTAATTGATTAATTTATTATTAAAAATAATAAAACATAAAAATATATATAAAAACATAATAGAATTAATAATAAAATTAGAAAACATGAAAAAGATAAAAATAAAAAATAATTTTTTCAAAAAAATAATACTATAATAAAATTAATATTAAAATTTTTAATTTTTTTTTTCCAATTTTGTTGGTCTCGATTAATTTACAAGATTGAAATGTCAATTCTCCTCCGAACTCTCAATTGATTGTTTTCCAAAAATGTTGAACCGGGTATGTAAATCATGTATCTGGGAGGAACTTAAAAAAAACTTTCGATTTTTTCAATCTCTTTTGGTTTTGCAGCTATTTCAAAAAAAATCGATTTGTGCGAATTCAAATTAATAATTTTTATTTAGTAAAAAAATATATTTGTATAACAATTATAAAAATAATTAAATTTATTTATCTAGTTATTTTAAAAAAACATAACTATTTTTTTAATTATATATTTTACTAGTTTAAAAATTATAAAAATCCATTTAAATCAATAAATAAAATATTTAAAAAATAATTTACAAAATAAAAATTTACATAAACGTATAAAAGAAAGTCTACCAGACTCTACGAAAATCCATATATAAAGTCGGTCAAACTCTGTATAAACTCCGTGGATTTTCCAAATCAATGAAACTCCATAGACTTTTTAAAGTCCAAAAAAATTCAATGAAATCTCAATTGAATACAACCCTCTAAGTCAGAAACCCTAGATTGTATCCTATATAAAGGGGTCTCCCCATATGAATGAAACAAGAATTCACAAGAATTCACAACAATTCAATTCTTCTTTTATATTTTCTCTTTTTATACTCTGTTATTCTCTCTCAAATTCTCTTGAGTTTATAACATTATATACTTTCTTTGTTATTTGTAAAAGTGTGACTATTGTTGTGGGACAAAGATAGTATATTCGTTTTGTCTAGAACAATAATCACATTTTTTAATTTTCATTTTTATTCTTCCAAAAGTTTTTTTAATTAAAAGAAAATTATATATCTTTTCATTTAAATATATAATTTTAATTTTGACTTTTCACCTGTTTTTTAAAATTAACTCACAACTTTTTATTTTATTAATTTAAAATATAAGTATTTTTAACTTTAATATATTTGATCTATAAATTTTGTTCGCACCAATAAATGTGACTGTTAAAAAATCAAACAATAATTAAACATAATACAAATGAGCATCTTTGAAATATATAATTTTTTAACAAAATTTCTTGATAATTCTTTTCAATAAAAATAGTAAAATTAAATTAAAAAAAAAATTATATGAATATTATTAATTTTAATCAATAATTTTTTTTTATTGAATTGTATTTAAAAAATAAAATAAAATTGATTGGATAAAGCATGTTGAATTAGGGTGTCAATAGTGTTGTTAATCAAAATTACGTGAAAATTAGGTGGAAGAGAGAGAATATTATGTTGTTATTCATTTTCAATAAATAAAAAAAAAACCTAAATATTTATTAAATAAATATAAAATTAAACTTTATTAAAACGTGATAAAAGTGAGCATTTTGAAATACAATTATTTTTTATTAACAGAAATTCTTAATAATTACAATAATAAACATCCCTATTTTTCTCTTTCTTACTTTTTTTTTTGTCTAACTCAATTCCAATGTCTGTCTTTCTTACTTGTAAAATTAATTTGATTTTTTTATATAATTTATTTTACAATTTAATTATTTTAATCAATATCTTTGTATTGATTGTAATTAAAAAATAAAATTATAAAATAAAATAAAAATGATGAGATAGGGTGTTAAATAATTTTGTTAAAAAAATTATGGTAGAATGAGAAAACTTCAATTAAGTGTTCAATAATTCGCACCACCGAAGATGATTGCTGCACTGCTCTAGCGGCGGTGGATTTAAAAACGAAAGACCTTTGCCTATGCGTCTACCTCCAAAACCTAGACCATCATGAGAATATATATTCGTGGATACAAAAATTCGCACCACTTTATTTTAATGGACTCTGCGAACCGAAGAACGATTTTGATCCCAACTCCACCTGCACCACGCACACAACTGGTACGATGGTGCGTGATTGTTCATTGATTTAAGATGAGCTATAGCAGTAGCATATATCATGATATGTAATCTGTTTTTGTCTGGCTTTAATTTGCTGTGATATTAATAAAGTATTGAATTTTGCATGTCAATTTTTTTGTTCTTTTTTACAATCTTTTTTATATGCACCAACCCTTCAATCCTATATACATTCGTTTTAATAAATAATAAAAAAAAGACAAATAATTAAGTGTTAAATAACATAGATATAAAAATTATTAAACGTGATATAAATGAGCATCTTGAAATGCTTTACAGAATTCTTGAGAGCTGTCTTCAATAAACAATAGAAAAACAAAAGTGAAGTAAATATTATCAATTAATATATAAAGGAACATTACTAAAATGTATGATCTTGAAAAGTGACGATGAAGTAGTAATATTTACGTAGGAGTGGGCATTTGGTCTGGTGATTTCGATCTTAAATGGGCGAGACAAGATATGATGAAATTTTAAAATAAATTAGCCATGTTCCGATCTTGTTTAAAAAAGTAAAGCAGTTACAAATAATGTTTAAAAAATATTTAAATTTTTTTTGAAAAATTGTGATTTGTCATTGATTCTACGCGTAATTACCGCCGGATTTTCCAATCACTAGCTATATGGCGTGTGATATTATTTTATCTTCTATTTGATGTATATTTTTTTCCACAAAAACTCATTTTATCTTCTATTTGATGTATATTAATTTTTCCACAAAAACTCGTTCAAATTTTAAAACACAAATTATTAATTACACTTAAAATAAATATATTCATTTTGTCTCGAACAATGATCACACCTTCAATATTCATTTTTATTCATCCAAAATTAATGGGTACACCTTTTTTTAAACAAAAAATATTTTTACTTTTTCATTTAAATATATAATTTTAAATTTGACTTTTCACCTATTTTTAAAAATTAACTCTCATTTTTTTTTATTAATTTAGAATATATTTGTTCCAAGCCTATCGTCTATTTTTATTCTGTATAAGAAAATAAAAATATATACTTTGAATTTCCCATTTTCACAACTTCTCCGACAATACATCGGCTTTTCCCAAACACTACATAAAAAACAATAGAGAATCAAGAATATTGTAAGAAATATACCTTCTGTTCTGAAACCAGATTTTGATTTGCTTGAGCTCAATATTGGATAGAATATTAGAATGGGACATTCACGATTAATGAGCTGCTTATTGAGCTAGGCTTTGGACAGTCGTGATCATATAGCCGTTCGAGTGCTTCAACTTACTCGGGCGTGTAACGAACATACTTCCCATTATCGATGCCCCATGGCCGCAGCCTTGCTACTCTCTTTACAAGACATTGCCAATCCTTAATCACACCAAAAAAAAAAAAAACTCCAATTAAACCTTCTTACCTTCACAACTGCTCAAACCCTTGTGGGATATAAAGTATGATCAAGAACCCTTTCCAATTAAGATGACTAAATTCTTAAGGCCCCAAGCATAATCTCTGATTTTCTTTATGGCTATTGAGGACTACACTAGTAATTGAAGAGAAAGAAGATGCGATTTTTTAGGAGGAGCATTCTTAACATAAAACATTGGATTGATTAAACAGATCAAAATAAAAATATCAAATAATATTTTTGCATTCCTCCAATCTCAACAACTTAAACTATGTGATTCATCCATTTTTGTGTAGTTTATTTCTATGTTTTTCGATTACTTTAGTGTTAATCGTTGTGCCGTTTGTGTATATTTTCATTTTGTTTGGGTGTTTTATTGTCCGAGTAGGTTTAGGCGAGACGAGGAGTTGAAACGAGCGAAAACGTGCGAAAATAAGAGCCGGAATGAAGCGGGACGTTGACGACGGAACAAGTTTCTTTGGCTTGCTAGATTCAGCACGTTCGTGCCAAATCCAGACTTTTCCAGCAAACTTCAGACAGGTCAGCACGTTCGTGCCATTTCTGGCATGTTCGTGCCAATTCCAGGATATGTTGAATTTTAGTTGACCGCGTGGACCCACCTTTGACCACCATTTTGAAGGCATTTTGAAGGCTTTTTTAAGGGTCTTTTTGGACATTTTTACCTAAACACCTCGTTTATAAATTGAGGAATTGCTAGATTCGAGTTGTGGGGTCTCGTGTTGAATATCCTCTCCGAGGAACATCACTAGTGGATCACACACCCGAGTCGAGCGATGTTTAGGTGTGACTCAAGGTCGTCTCGTGTTGAGGACCTCCTCGAGGTGTATCACTAGTGGACGACGCGGTCACACCTAAGCGCTCTCATCTCTATCAAAATCTTGGTTTTTAAAAGGCTCGACTCAATCCTCGAAACAAAGGAACCTAGTTCCCTAACCCTCTCTCTCATTTGTTATCTCCATTGTTTACTTGTTTAATTGCTTTCTTATTTCAATTTTAGTTTAGTTAACTCTCTCGATTTGAAACCCCCCATTTGTTGATAATGATTTCGTTCCTCTTGAAACTCGAACTAAACTAACGCAAAAAAGCTATTCACATGCCGATAGTATTGCTCCTCGAGAGATCGACTCGGGGGATTTACCTTTGTAAATCTTTCGGAATTTAGAAATAACTTTTAAGCAATCAAAATGGCGCCGTTGCCGGGGAGCAATTTAGGCAACATGAATTGATTTTTGTGCTAGTTAAGTTCTTGTTTCTTTGTTTATTTCTCTTTTGTTTCTTTTTGTCCTTTCTCGTGTTATCGTTGTATTTTAAACTCGGTGCGTGTAATCCCTTTCTTTGAGTGTTGTGTATGCAAGGTTGAAGACGTTCTTCCTTTCATACTATAATCTCTTCTACAACGACCGAGTGATATCATGGCGAGACATAACGGTGACCGATCCTATGGAGTCGATTATTCCGATTCTTATTACGAGAGGCACATTTCTTCGAGCCACCGAGATCAAGAGTCATATCGCCCACCTAGGCATATCGACTTTCATTATGATGATGATCGAGATTACTCACCTCCATGTCACCGGAAACATCACCGATACCGCTACCGAGATTTTGATCATTCATCCACCGAGAGAGATTTCATGTCACCGCCTCCTTGTCGAGATCGAAGAGAAAGGGAGCCACATCGGGAGCAAAACCGTGGAAACTACCATGAAGAGAGATTTGTTGGGAATGGATATGATTATTGTCGTCAATATACCGTGGTGCAAGTGCCAAAGCGACGAACTATTGAGGATTTCTCAAAGCCAAAACTTCACCATGTGTTGCCTCCAAGACGTGAAATTGGGGATTTCAATCGAACAAGGTACTCATCCGACCCTTCTTGCAAAAGCCGTGTTCCGAGGGTCCAAGAAGACAAATTCTTGCCGCATCATCTAGCTCGACTACCGTCATTCTCCGGGTTGCCTAATGAGGACGCTTCTTTATTCCTCAAAGATTTTATCATTGAAGTTGAGACATTGCCATTGGACGGCTTTGAGAATGATGAATTGAGAGTATGGTGTTTCAAATATTGCATGAGAGATGAAGCCCGTGATTGGGTGATGTCATTGCCTTCTAGATTTGTGCACACGTGGAAAAATCTCCTCGACGCATTTATTGCCCGTTTCTTTCGGCCACCACCACGGTCCCCTAGGATATTTCATTCTTCTATGGATGTTTTGATGGACGCGATCGAGGGTGAGATAGAACACTTGTTACTTGAGGGCATATTACACTACATTGAGGAGTGCTCCACCGAGGACGGGTGGGAGTTGGAGCCCGACACGTGCATAGAGGAAAAGAAGCCCCCTTTTGAGGATGATGATGCTATTCTCGACCGAGGAGACGAGTCGTTGATGTTGGATACCGATCTTGAGTATGATATTTCTCTTATTTATGACATGAGCACCGAAGAAGACAAGTGTGTAGATGTATATCTCCCGTTGGAACTCGAGAAGCCGAGTGTGAGCCGAGTTACACCACCATCTATCTTGGTTGGCCCCGATTTGTGTAAGATGGGGCCCGGTTGGAGCTTTGGTAGGCGCATTTCGGGATTGGTTGATTTGGGTGTAGATATTGGACTATCCCGAGGGGTTGAGGAATTGTCGGATATTGATGATGGCAATGTAGGTGATCTCGGTTGCGATTCTAAGAAGGTTGAATGGACTTTAGAGGAGATGATCTTTCTCCGAAACTTGAGTTCGATATTTTTAGAAGTACCGGTGGAGGAGAGGAGTATCAAAGGCTTATTGGATTTGACGTGTTTCCTTGGTAGATCATTCTCTATTCCTTATTTGGAAGATCGAGCTCCTTTAACCGAATCCATCTATCTAAGGAAGTATAGTTCGATCTTTTTAGCGACCGAGGTAGTCGACGTCTACTATCTACATCTTGATGCAAGTGTGGGGGAAACTCTCTTATCTATGCTTATTATTCGGTGCATCACCTTGCCTTTCCTTGATGGACCATCTCTTGAGAACCGAACCCCTCTAGCCGAAATGGTTTTCTTGAGAAGGTGGAGTTCGATATTTTTAGTTTCGAGGTGGTAGACCGTGGATGGTGTTTGCTCGGGACGTGAACCGAGTGCCACGTGGAGGTTTATCCACGAACGTCGAGCTCATGACGTAAAAGAGTGCTTGTGGGAGCTTCCCACATTTGGAGTCGAAAAGGATGGATGCTTGGAGGACCATGGACTACGAGAGACACCGCACCATTGAAAATTCGGTGATTTCTAACCCTTTTGCTCTCCTTGTAGCGTTTGTGTGTTTTGGTGGATATCTTATGTTCCTTGGTTTGATTATTTTTGTGTTGTTGCTTCTTATTATGTTAGGTTGTATATATTTGTTGCGTTGTGTTGTTTTGGTTGTCCCCCGGTATTAATATTACGAGTAGGTCATGTCAAAAAATTTCAAAAATTTGCATGCTTTGATTCGCATGAGGACATGCTCGATTTCTAAATGTGGGGGGGGGGGGGGGGGGGGGGGGGGATTTTCCGAAACCTCGGTAAACTCAAATTGATCGAATCCATGAAGTGTTTTTTTCCGGTATAAAAAAAAATTAATTAAAAATTTATATATATAAATAATAATACTTATAATAGTATAACTATAATATTAAAAAAATATATAATAAAAAAAAATTGAGAATGGTTCGATGTTGCAAATTAAATGTTGTTTGAGGGATTGGGCAATCGTGACATTTTGATAAATCCGAAATTTTCAAAAAGCCGATTTTGTGAGGTTTGAGCCGTATAGCTTCGTTCGATGAGTGAAAATTCTTTCAATTTAAATTCTCGTTGATTCTCGAGACCCATGTTTCTTTGTTCAATAACTTGGTGTGTAGATGATAAGAGATAACTAGAACATATGCATGTCGGTTTTCAAAACTCGTTAACATAACTTTCATGATCTTGAAAATGACGGGAACTAATCGTGTAGGATTAAACCTTTTCAAGGAGATTTTTAAAACCCCGAGCCCGTCGAGGGACCCCCCTAGAAGCCCTTTGAGACCACATTTAGCCTTTTTATTCATCACCCCTATATTTCCGATGTTGGAGAGTTTGTGTTTAAAGTTAAATGTTGAAGAAACTCCGTGTTGTGTGAAGAGTGCTTCGTGCCTCGAGGTGTTGTTAGAAGCCGCCATGATTTTGATATTTCCATTTCCTATGCTCGAGCCTATAATATCCTCTCTTATATAAAAAAAAAAAAAAAAATTCAAAAAGAAAGAGTCGTGAAATAGAGAGCACCCCATAAATAAATAAAAAAAAAAAAGTGTGAGTACTTGAGCTTCTAGTTCCTTGTCGAGACCCGAAAATTGGGTTAAGTGTTTCATCGATATAAATGATCCTTGTGCGACGTTCGATAGTGGTGGTTGAAGACGAGGGTAAGGTGATACGGAGAGATAAGGTTGGGGCCACAATGGCCAATGAGTCCACTTTCCTAAATTTTATCCGAACCGCCCCTAGCCTAGCCCCATTACAACCCGTTAACGATTAGGAGTTCCCCGATTCTTGAGATTGATAATTTTGTTGAGTGGAGTCTTCCGTGTGTGCATGCTTATGGTTGTTATCATCGCATATTTTTAGTTGTTACATGTCGTCTATTCCTTGAATGCTCCTTGTGTCCTATGTTTCTTATGTGTGCAAGTTTCATTTTGACTTGACTTCTTTCGCTTGCACATGAACATTTTGAGGGTTCCCTATTTCGAGAGGTAAAAGAACGAGTGAACCCCCATGTGAGGAAAATTTCGGTTTGTTAAGGTTGAACTTTTGCTTTTTGAACTCTCTCGATGTGATCTTTGTGGCATTTGAACTTTTCTCGGTGACTCGTGTTTTCTTGATTAATAACCGGAATGAACTTCTATTTCTTTTGAGGAGAGTTTACCTTGTTTTCGTTGTGTTATGTTCTCTTTTGTTTGCTCGAGGACGAGCCTTGTTTTAAGTGTGGGGGGGGGGGGGGTTGATTCATCCATTTTTGTGTAGTTTATTTCTATGTTTTTCGATTACTTTAGTGTTAATCGTTGTGCCGTTTGTGTATATTTTCATTTTGTTTGGGTGTTTTATTGTACGAGTAGGTTTAGGCGAGACGAGGAGTTGAAACGAGCGAAAACGTGCGAAAATAAGAGCCGGAATGAAGCGGGACGTTGACGACGGAACAAGTTTCTTTGGCTTGCTAGATTCAGCACGTTCGTGCCAAATCCAGACTTTTCCAGCAAACTTCAGACAGGTCAGCACGTTCGTGCCATTTCTGGCACGTTCGTGCCAATTCCAGGATATGTTGAATTTTAGTTGACCGCGTGGACCCACCTTTGACCACCATTTTGAAGGCATTTTGAAGGCTTTTTGAAGGGTCTTTTTGGACATTTTTACCTAAACACCTCGTTTATAAATTGAGGAATTGCTAGATTCGAGTTGTGGGGTCTCGTGTTGAATATCCTCTCCGAGGAACATCACTAGTGGATCACACACCCGAGTCGAGCGATGTTTAGGTGTGACTCAAGTTCGTCTCGTGTTGAGGACCTCCTCGAGGTGTATCACTAGTGGACGACGCGGTCACACCTAAGCGCTCTCATCTCTATCAAAATCTTGGTTTTTAAAAGGCTCGACTCAATCCTCGAAACAAAGGAACCTAGTTCCCTAACCCTCTCTCTCATTTGTTATCTCCATTGTTTACTTGTTTAATTGCTTTCTTATTTCAATTTTAGTTTAGTTAACTCTCTCGATTTGAAACCCCCAATTTGTTGATAATGATTTCGTTCCTCTTGAAACTCGAACTAAACTAACGCAAAAAAGCTATTCACATGCCGATAGTATTGCTCCTCGAGAGATCGACTCGGGGGATTTACCTTTGTAAATCTTTCGGAATTTAGAAATAACTTTTGAGCAATCACTATGCATATTATAATAGTAGATTTAATATTATTTTATATAAGTGCACACACAATCTATTAGTTCATAAAAACTCTAAATTTGTAGGGTAAGAGTCTGTGACCACTGCTGTAGCTTTGTATAAATATGATATTGCTTGATTTAGGTAAAAAAAATTACGAAATTTATAAAGAAATTTCGAATATGAATTTTTATGCGATTACACCGATATTAAATTAGTTCCGGGTATTCGCTCAACACTTATTAGCGGGTGGGCCTTCCAAACCGAATTTGTACATACTCAGCCCATTACCAAATGTCGTTAGCCTATAAAGCCCACTAAAAGACCAAGTTGGACTACTTCGACGACGTCGTTTAGTATTATTTTTCCTCGCATAATAAATCAATACTCCCTCCATCCCTTAAGATAGTGCACACTTTCCATTTTTGTCCATCCTTTAAAACAGTGCACATTCCATAAATGAAAGTTCTTTTCACAACTTTATTCTCTCAATACACATTTATTTACCTTTATACCACTACTTTTTCAACTACATACTTTATTACTTACACATCAATACCTATTATATTCCTACTTTATATTATTAAACACACAAAAAATTACTTTTTCTTAATATACGTACGATTTTCTCTATGCACTATCTTATCTTGGGGGATAGAGGGAATACAAATTTGACATCCTAGTTTCAACCTGCAATTCGTCTTCTTCTCAGGTCAGTCCTCTCGCTGCCATTTTATTTCTCTTTTATTTGTTCAATGCTGATTATTTGGTAAATTTTACTAATTGGCCTTTTTATCTCGTCGATTTCACGATCCGATGATCGAGTTGCACTCGTGAAATTTCGTTTGCTCGGTAACTGAAAAATGACAGTCGTAGCTAAATGAATGTAATCGAAACTCCATTTTTTTCTGCAATTATTATTTAATTCTAAGGATTTTCCGTCCTTCGTCCCTAATTTCACTGGCTTTTTATGATGATTGTTGATTTTTAAATGTTTAGGGTTTTTGGTGATAATTTATATTTACATTTATAAGTTTATTCTGGAAAATTATGGAGCATAATGAATCTAACGAAGATTAGAAGGAACATAAATGTGAAAAGGGCATTGTAGTTTTTAATCTAAAACCCCTAATTTATATGAGGATCAAGAATACTTAACCGAGTCGAAGATGGGTCATCTTCCAAACTTTAGTCAGATAATTTGCTCGGTTTATTCGTGCTAGAGCCATTATTTCCACAGCTATTTTCATGTTTTTTTTCCACTTTCGATTCTTACATTTTGGAACTGCTTGCAACAGATATACTTAACTCCTCTCTTTCTTCGGATCAAGATAGGCTCCGACCATCCGGTTTCGTAAAAGCAGAGGAAAAAAACTCGCGCTTTCCCTTTCTTCAAAAACAACCAACCATGCCTGGACAAAAAATCGAGACTGGCCACCAAGATTTAATCCACGACGTCACCATGGATTACTACGGCAAACGTCTCGCGACAACACCATCAAGATCAACGGAGTGACCCCCTCCGGCTCCCAACACCTCTCGACCCTGACAGGTCACCACGGCCCCGTCTGGCAAGCGGCGTGGGCCCACCCCAAGTTCGGGTCCCTCCTCGCCTCCTGCTCGTACGACGGGAAAGTAATCATCTGGAAGGAGGAAGGAGGCAGCCCGAACGAGTGGGCCCAGGCCCACGTCTTCGACGACCACAAGTCCTCATCCGTCAACTCCATCTCGTGGGCCCCACACGAGCTCGGCCTCTGCCTCGCGTGCGGATCATAAGACGGTAACATCTCTGTATTCACCGCGAGGCCCAATGGAGGGTGGGACAAGTCCAGGATCGAGCGAGCCCACCCGGTTGGGGTCACTTCAGTCTCGTGGGCCCCGTCTAATGCTCCTGGATCTCTCGTGGGGTCCGGCTTGCTCGACCCTGTCCAGAAGCTGGCTTCGGTGAAGGTGTGGAAGTTGGAGAAGGGGGTGTGGAGACTGGATTGTTTTCCGGTGCTGAACATGCATACGGATTGGGTTAGGGATGTGGCGTGGGCCCCGAACTTGGGCCTTCCGAAGTCGACCATTGCAAGTGCTTCTGAGGATGGGAGAGTTATCGTGTGGAGCATGGATAAGGATCGGTGGGTGGGTAGGGTTTTGAAGGATTTTGGGACGGCTGTTTGGAGGGTTTCGTGGTCGCTGACTGGGAATGTACTGGCTGTGGCTGATGGGAAGAACGGCTGTGGAAAGAGGATGTCCATGGGGAATGGGAGCAGGTTACTACTGTTGAACCATAGTTATATGAGGGAGCAAAGACTGATTGTGGTGGAGTAATTTTACTTGTGTTATTGTGGTCCTGCGGTGTACCGTATTTCACTTGTTTTGCAGGGATGATTGTTTATTACAGGTACCCTTTTAAATCCACTTCTTTTGTTAAATGTTTTACATCTTGAAAATTTTGACATCACGTTTTGTAAAAATGAAACAAAATCTAATGAAAATAGTTGTGATCGAACGAGGTTGGATAGTGTTGGATTTATATGTGTGTTGGCCTTTGGGCTTTTACATTAATCCATTTACAGGTGGCAGTCGGGAGCCCAGTTGAGTGCTAGCCCATTTG
Organism: Euphrasia confusa; assembly: GCA_954870475.1. Lineage (NCBI taxonomy): Eukaryota > Viridiplantae > Streptophyta > Magnoliopsida > Lamiales > Orobanchaceae > Euphrasia > Euphrasia confusa. The sequence goes on along the minus strand of OX940956.1, from coordinate 36,269,606 downwards.
TATGTTAGGCCCATGTTCTTTGTCCAGCCCATTTGTTAACCCAACCCATATGTTTTATTTGTTCTTTCTGAAACAAATAAATGTTGACCCGCCCGTTGTATCTTCAGTCGTTGGATCCTAGAGTTTTCGGCTGTGGTTAAATCTGGGCCTTTCATCCTATTATGATATAAAGAACTCAACCTTTCGCATTCACTCACTTCGCCCTTTACACTTGACCTAATTTCTGTGTGCGATTTCAACCCTTCTCCGTTCACCGTCACCACCGCTTCCCCGTTGTCCCCAGTTTAATCTTTAGGGTTCTGTGACCACGGATGCGATCTGTGAAGCATGGGGTGTTCGCGTGATTTACCTTCTTAATTTGTGAGGCGGAGTGTTCTGAGTGTGGTGAGCTTTTGTGTGTGCTCTTGGGCTCTCTCCGGCGAGGTCTCTGTGTTCTCCTTGTTCGGTGCCGATCCGATCACTCTACTGCTACTGTATACTACGGCATGCAACCGCTGAGCCGTAGTATTTGAGATCTGTATTTTGTATCTATACATATATATAGATTTGCTTCTGTAGTTTGTTTATTCTGATGTTCTTGCTCTTAGACTTCACTCAAGCCCAAAACTAGTGGAGCGGACCGAATCTCTCGAGATCCGTTGAATGCGGGGCTTTGGGGCCTTGCAGTGGACTAAGGGCGGTTTACAGATCTGATCGTTTTTGTGTTTTTCTTTTTTTCAGGTATTACGGAGCATTAACCTTCGGCGTCTGCACCCAACAGATAGACAGACGTCTGCAACTTGAAATCGAGACTATCAAAGTTTCGAAGCTGTAGAACTATGTTGAAAGTCTAAAGCTCTGTTTTTAGGACTTAATTTGGATTAGTTCAGTTTAACTCTATTTAACAAATGTGGAACTATGTTGAAAGTCTAAAGCTTTGTTTTTTTTATTTAAATTCGATCAAGTTCAGTTTAACTATATTAAGTTTAGTTTGATTCAATTCATTAAAAATAAAATATAAAATTTAAATAACTAAAAAATAATAATTTTATATATAAAATATAATTTTTATACTAAGAATATTATTCTTAAATTTTTTTAGATATTTAATAAATATATAAAATTTATTATTAATTTTATATAAATTTCAGTTAACCTCGATTAGTTTTGATTCAAATTAATTCAATTCAAAAGAATACAAGACCTGTTTTTTTTAACTTAATTTCGGTCTAGTTCAGTTAAGTTGCTTAAATTCAGTTCAGATCGCTTTAGTTCTCGATTAAGTTCGTTTTAAAAATAAAATAAAATAAAATAAATAAAAAATAATTTCAATTTTGTTATGAATATATTATTTAGTGAATGACAAGTTTACCCTTTTTTGGTGAAAAAGACAGAAACCATATTTTGTATCCTATATAAAGGGGTCTCCCCATATGAATGAAAGAACAATTATATTCTCCTCTCATATTCTCTTTCTTTACTCTATTATTCTCTCTCAATTCTCTTGAGTTTATAACACGTTATCAGCACGATGCCCTAAGAAAGTTCAACCCAGTTCTTCGTCTGATGCTAGAAAGTTCAACCGCGTTCTTCATCGAAGTTCTACTCATCCAAGATCCGAACTGTAAGGCAAGAATTTATAAGTTTGTTTATATTCATTAATAATTATAAATATATCTACTTCTCCTCCCTTCTTCTTAATATCATATTTTCCTGAACAACATTATAATCTGATATTCCTGAAGTAATATCATACGTTCCCGAAGAACATTATAATCTGATATTATTGAAGTAATATCAAATTAATTATGTTTAATAAATCAATTAAAGTTTTTAATATTCCTGAAGAACAGTGTGACATGATATTCTCGAAAAAATATCAAAAGGAAACGTTCATAAAAAACATGATATGATATTTCTGAAAAAATATCAAAATTAAATGTTCCTGAAAAACATGATATGATATTCCTGACGAAATATCAAAATTAAATGTTCCTGAAAAACAACGTGCGAGTCTTTCGTGGTCAAGTCATGTATGTGCGAACTCGACCCATGAATCAATTGAGGTACTTCTTGAATTCCAAAGTGGGTGAAACGTTAGGAAAAGTTAATACAAACCTTGTTGAATAGCCCGATGGTTATTTGCTTGAAAATTTGATATTCCTGAAGTATTATCAAATCAATTATTTTTAATTATCAATTAAATTGAATGTTCCTGAAGAATATATACTCTTGGTTTAAATATTATATTGATCTTTTAACATCATCCTGGTTTGATATTATTCGAGAACTAACAAATCAAATTGTCCTTTGGATATTTCTGAAGAAATATTACGATAATATCATCGTATGATATTATTGAGGAAATATCAAATTAAATTGCTCCCGTAGTATTAATAGTTTTTGAAATATCAAATTATATTGCTCCCGTAGTAGCAATAAGTTTTGTATGTTACCGAAGAACATTATGATATGATATTCATGGATAAATATCAAATTAAATTGCTCCTGTAGTAACAATAAGTTTGGAAATATCAAATCCAATTGCTCCCGTAGTAGCAATAAGTTTTAAATGTTCCCGAAGAACATTATGATATGATATTTATGAATAAATATCAAAATTAAATTTTAAATGTTTTTGAAGAACACAATGATATGATATTCCCGCAGAAATATGAAATCTCACGAAGAAGCAAAGTTCAAATATTAAATGTTTTCGAATAAAGTTACATCATGATACTCATAGTAATGTCAAATTTGATTGTTCTCGTTGAAACAATTATTAGATGTGAATTATCCCTGAAGGATATTTTTTGTAAATCGAGAACAAATGTATCTTATTATGTGGTTACTTATGAAATATCGAAAAAGTCGATTATTTTCTTAATGTTTGACGTGTTATTTCTGAAGAATACACAATTGATTTATTAAATTTGATAAATATTCTTGAAGAATATTTGATTTGATTATTCGTAAATAAAGTTTGAATAACACAAGTATTTTGATCCCCGAAGGATCTTTGATAAACATACTGAATCCCCGAAGGATCATTGGTAAAAATATTGTATCCCCGAAGGATCGGTAAACATATTGTTATTCAAATGATGACATATTAAGAGTAGTCTCCGGAAGAGCTTTATTAATTATCCCCACGAGTACTACAAATGTACTTAAACATGAAGATGATGCATATCATGATTGTGCGTGGAAATGAATCAAACATTTTCCATCTGAGAAAATAGAAAATAAGGTATATTAAATATCTCGAGTCCGCGATCCTGAAAATCGGTTTATAGCAATTACGCTGATTTGCATATTTAACGAAGATCATTTCTCGGCATTAGGGGGAGATATGAATATTAAAGATATAAATGCCGAGAAATTTCATTGAATGAAAAAGATCTTCAATTTTGATCCACGCATCAATCAATTGAACCCGAAGTTCATTAAAATAAGTGACTTGCAATATTTAGCAAATAATCTGTCAAATTAATGAAGGTGTGACAAAATCACATATATTTGTGATACTACAAGAGTTCAAATACCAAAGAATATACGCCTGAAGCGTAGTAGATCGATCTTAAGATATAAAATAAATTCGCGGAAAAATAAAGAAATTAAGTCACCCTCAAAATCTCCTGAAGAGAGTTAGATGGAAATCCCATTGAAAAAGCATGTGCACATGATAAGAGAAAATTGTGGGATTGCGGAACAACCAAATTAAATATTTTGGGAAATGATGAAAAATTTGGTTGATAGAATGAATTGTCATAAACATGGAAAAAGTCGTCAACGACATATTTGCCTCAAGAGTTGCTCAAGAAAATTTGGATCCAAAACTTATATCAATGATAGTGTGCCAGCAACACTCGAAAAATAGAAACGAGCAATTGAGGTTGAGCATGACTCGCTGAATAAAAGAGATATTTTGAATTTATAGTACACCTCAAAATATTATCCCAGAAGGATATACGTGAGTGTTCTTACGAAAAAAGAATAATGATGTGGTGACATATAAAAGCGAGATTAGTTGCTCAAGAGTTTTTCGCAAAAATTCGATGTTAATCAAATATTTTGAAAGATGACATTAAGTTCCGCTACTTAATATTTTTGGCAGCAACAATGATAAATGTATGCATCGAATGTATGATTTGAATATGGAGAAGTCATATTATAAAGATACATACATGAAAATCCTTGATATATTTTAAAATTCCTGAAATGAAAGGAAATGAAAATCAGAACATGCATAGTATCATATTACAAAAATTAATATTGAGACAAGGTCCCGAAGACCAGTGATTGGTTCCGAAGACCAGTGATTGCACTATTTTTCCCTCTACTAAGTTTTTCCCATAGGATTTTCTTAGTTAAAGGTTTTTAACGAGACAATCACCACAATATAAATGTGAATGTCATGTACTCTTTTCCTCGAGTATTTGTTTCCTACAGGGTTTTATAACGAGGTTTTTAACGAGGTATGTACATCACTCGATAATAATTAATGAGAACATCATAATGTTCCATATGAGTTTGTTTTCGAGATAAACTGAGATATAGAACCTGAAGTTCAAATGGTTGTGAATTGAAGTTCACATTATTTTTCATTTGTCAAGAAATGTATATTGAACACTAGACGCATCTAAAATACTCCAGAAGAGTTACCGGCCGGTTATAGCAATTGCGAATGCTCTAGTCAATATAGATGTCTGGTAAAGGCATGTCCCATAAGGACGAAAAATATACAATAATACAAATGAATGTGGAACTCGACAATTCGAAGGTTGTGTCCTGAAGACAAAAATGTATATTTGAATAACTAAGTTTTTCCTATATGGTTTTATTAGTTACAGGTTTTAATGAGCAAGATTGATCACCAATAATTACTTTTAAGAAGTCAAAGATCTTCGGTGATTACAATCAGGGGGAGCAATCTGCACTCTTTTTCCTTCGCTAAGGTTTTGTCCCACTGGATTTTCCTAGCAAGGTTTTAACGAGACAACAATCTTATAAATAGTCATTCAAGGGAGAGTGTTATTAATATATTATTTAGTGAATGACAAGTTTATCATTTCTTGGTGAAAAAGACAGAAACCCTACTTTGTATCCTATATAAAGGGGCGATAATGCTCCACTACCCGCAACGGGTTATCCATCTTTTGCCCGATGATGACGTGGCATTGCCACGCAAGCATTTTTTATATTTTTTTACTGATTTTTTTTTTTTTTTACTGATTTCGTTTTTTTACTGTTATAACCAATCGTCGAGAATGAAATTGCTCAATTTCTCAATCTTACTCTTCTTCCAACAGAGCTCGGCGAAGTGATTTCCTTCATTTTCACCGGCAAACACGCGACGGTCGACATTCAATAGTGGTGAATCCCGGCTTAGGCGTGGCATCGCCGAGGACTATCTCGGGTTTGGATTTCGGAGTTACGACTTCTACGGATGGTCATAGCCTCGCCTGCTAGAGAACCAACGGGAGCGCCCTCTTCTCCGTGCACCGCTAAGTTATTGCCGGAACGTCTCTCGTCGGAGGATGGCCATCCGAAGAGATATAACTGCTTCCCCGTTGGAATTTCCAAAATCAAAATTCATAGGAGTATTCAATTACACACATTTATTTAATTAATGTTAAAAACTGAATCTTTTTTCATTCGTGTTTGTGGTTCAGAGATTATGGTTGGGTAAAGAGTATTTGTAGTGGCGTCATAGAGAGAGGGGGTGGCGTCCTCTGACGAGGGGCATTCTGGCAGGCGAGGCCGGCTATGAGTCTATTACCTTCCATAGAAGTCGTAACTCCAAAATCCGGACCCGATAGTCGCCGACCGTCGCGTGTTTGCCGGTGAGAATTAAGAAAGTCACTTCGCGGTGAGGCTCTCTCTCTCTTGGAAGAAGAAGACGATGATTGAGAAATTGGGCCAATTTTATTCTCGGCCCATTGATTAGATCAGTAAAAAAAAAAAAAAAAAAGATTACATGGCAGTGCCACGTCATCATCGGGCGAAAGAAGGGAAACCCGCTGCGGGTAGTGGAGCGGTTCTGTATAAAGGGGTCTCCCCATATGAATGAAAGAACAATTATATTCTCTTCTCATATTCTCTTTTTTTACTCTATTATTCTCTCTCAATTCTCTTGAGTTTATAACAAATTTATAATTTTAAATATACAATCTAATTAATTTAAAATTATTATTACTATTTTTAAAAAAAAATATTTAAAAATTTATAAAATTTAGTATTATTTTTATAAAAAAATCAATACAATTTAGTTCAAATTATTAATTTCAGTTCATTTCAACTATTTTCAGTCCAAAAGAACAAGTCTTATTGTAATTTGACTCGGGACTTCTTCAAGGAACAAAGCCTAACCCAAAATAGTACTGTACTTCATAATTATACACACCAAGTATACGTATTTATTGACATATGTATAAAAGTCTGATCACGTGTTAACTGACACAGTGACACCACCCCATTACCTTTGTCACGTGATTAGTCGGACAAAACCCTTATTTAATTAAGGTAAATAATAAACACGAGAGATATAAAGGGCTGAAATTGCAATTATCTGTAAACTAAACAAAGTTTAACCTTTTCTCCAAAGAAGTTATTTAAACCCGTTTTTTCTTACTGTATTTTGATGAACACCTCAAACATACAATCAAATTTTCAAATTAATTTTATTTTTATAAAATAAATTCATTATTTTTGTATTTGAAGCTTATTACATTTTACACTAGAAAAAACAATTGTACTGTGATCAGTTCAATTTTTATTTAGTCCGAGCTGTGACTATCGTGCTTAAACGTGGGTTAAGGAATATCACAACATGTACTGTATGTATATATACTATAGTAGAAAAATAAAATGCTGTATACATTAAAATTAAGGGAGCTTAAACACAATTCCCGAGGAAGTAATAATTGGAGATAAAAATAATAAAGTGTGGAAATGTAAATATACTACTTAGTACTATTTAGTTTTGTTGATTATTTATAGTTAATTCTGAAAAAGAGAATCCCAATGCTGTGGATTTTTAAATGACATTGGTATACATGGAAAATGAAATAAGAGATTGTGCTGTTTTCATGCAGCAAATTTAGTGGATTTATTAATATTTATATCCCTTTGTATTTTGGCTTCTTTCTTCTTTTCCTTTTTCTTTATCTTTTTTTTGTCTTTCTTTTTCTTTTTACCAAGTGGTGTTTTCATGTGAGGCAGTGCTTTTACACGTACTACGCAACAAGAAGAAAGAAAGAAAAAACTAAAAAAATACAGTGTACTTATGCAATTTTATTTTCCCTTTTCTCCCTTTTTGTAGAAAACAAAATATTATTGGTCCAGGTAAATGTGAAATACTAGGATTAGTGAATTACACTTTCGTCCGTTCGTGTGAATTGTTAATACGTCTAAATTGATCTCACTTGCATTTTATTTATAACTGATATAGAAATTAGTCATCTTTCTTTACTAATAATATAAAATACTTCATCTGCTCCACGGAAATTACTCATTTTTTTATTATTTACTATAAAATATTATTTAATAATTTAGAATCACACTCTACTATTAAAAAAACGTAAAAATAGTTGTATGTAAAAGTGAAAAAAATAAAATAAATAAATTTACAATTTTATTTTAAGGTGAAAAAATAAATATATTTTTTTGAAAATTAAAAAAATTGTGGGAGAGCACAAATATGAAAGTTTGGAATTATTTAATAGAAAGTGAAACTATATATCGTTTTTACCTCAAAAGAAAAAAAAGTGCGAGAAAGAAACACATGAATAACTTTACCGAAATAGCAAGTCAAGTAAAGAAATTGTTTTATTTATTTTAAAAAAGAAAAAAAAATTATGAAGATGCAAGAAATACGTAATTCAAAATTACACCACACTACTGTCTTATATTTCCAATTCTGCCCCACCTTTCGCTCATAAAAGAACTCACCATTTCTCACCTTCGCTTTCAACAAAAAAACGCACCCCTCTCTCTCTCTCTCTACAGTTATTACTCTGCTTTTAATTATTTTTCCTCCTCTCCGAAAAATCTGAAACTTAAATTTCGTGTTATGGAGTATTTCGCCGGAGATTATGCTGATTTTTCGTCGGTGGACAGTCTCAATTTTAACAACAATAATAATAATAATAACGGTGTGCATTTCACGGTGGATGATTTGCTCGATTTTTCCAAGGACGACGAGAACATCACCGACGCCTTTCTCGACACCTCCGCCGGAAATTCCGGCGATTCGTCCACCGTCACGGCGGTCGATAGCTGTAATTCGACGGTTTCCGGGGGCGGAGACAGCCAGCTGCACGGATACGTTAGCTGCCGGAGCTTTAAAGAGTCGCAGTTTCCCGGCGACGAACTCTGCGTTCCGGTAATTACTATTTCATTTTCCCCCAATTATAATTAATTAAATTCATTCCTAATTAATTTAATTATTTCAATTTATAATTACAGTATGATGATTTAGCGGAGCTGGAATGGCTCTCGAATTTCGTGGAAGAATCGTTCTCAACCGACGACACCACCACCTACGCGCACACCGCCGCCGCCGCGGCAACCAAAACCACAACCTCCACCGACAGCTCTTCCTCCGTCATCACCGCGCACCCGCCGCCGCCGAAATTCCCAACCGAGGTCGCGGTACCCGGAAAAGCCCGCAGCAAACGCCCACGCGCCGCCCCCTGCGACTGGTCCTCCCGCCTCCTGGTCCTCGCCGCGAAGACGGCGCCGGCGAAGAAGAGGGAGCCGACGGAAACTCCGGGGCGGAGATGCCTCCACTGCGCATCCGAGAAGACACCGCAGTGGAGAACGGGCCCGATGGGCCCGAAAACCCTGTGCAACGCGTGTGGGGTCCGGTACAAGTCGGGTCGGCTGGTAGCCGAATACCGACCCGCATCCAGCCCGACATTCGTTTCGACGAGGCATTCGAATTCGCACCGGAAGGTGTTGGAGATCCGGAGGCAAAAGGAGCTGCAGGTGCAAAGGCCGGTGATCGGGGGTCATCGTCAGATTTTCAACGGCTGCGATGAGTTCCTGATTCGTCATCAGGGAAGCGTGAACCGTCCAGATTTGAGGCACATGATGTAGTGTGTGGGCGCTAGCGTACGGAAGTTGGTACCCACAACACGTGCTTTGCTTGCTAGCTAATTGTTGTTGTTACTTATTTTAGTAGTGGAGTATTTTTATTTTTTTTAATTAGTTCCTAATTTTTCTTATTAATTCACCTTATGATTTAGTAGATGTTTGAAAATTTGAAATAGAAAAGGTGGGAGAATGAATGTGGTCAGAATTCAATCTAGACGTATGTTGTAATGCACATTTTGTTTCTAATTAAATTATTCATGACATAAGTATTTGTTTCCTAATAGGTTTTGTTATTTGTTTTAGTTCTTGAGTTGCAAAAGATTAATTATTAAATATTTGGTGATTTAAAATTCAAAATATTGATTTTCTGTTATAAACTCACAAGGAATTGAGAAAACAATATATTAGAGTAAGAGAGAATATAGAGAGGAGAATAGAATTATTGTGAATTCTTATTTCATTCATATGGGGAGACCTTTTATATAGGATACAAAGTAGAGTTTATTTCTTGTTCAATAAGAAAGACTAAACTAGTCATTCACTAATTAATAATATTCATAACACTCCCCCTTGAATGACTGTTTACAGAATTGCTGCCTCGTTAAAACCTTGTCAGGAAAACCCAGTGGGATAAAACCTCGACGAAAGAAAAAGAGTACAGCCTGCTCCCCTGATTGTAATCACGAAAGATTTTGACTTTTGAAAGTAGTTATTGGTGATCAATTCATCTCATTAAAACATGTAACTAATAAAACCATATAGGAAAAACTTAGTTATTCAAATATAAATTTTGGTCTTCAAGACAAAACCTTCGAATTGTCGAGTTTCACATTCATTTGTATTATTGTATATTTTTCGTCCTTCTGGGACATGTTTGTACCATACATCTATATTGAGTAGAGCATTCGTAATTGCTATAACCGGCCGGTAACTCTTTTGGAGTATATTAAATGCGTCTAGTGTTCAATATACATTTTTTACAAATGAACAATAATGTGAACTTCAATTCACAACCATTTGAACTTCAGGTTCTATATCTCAGTTTATCTCGAAAACAAACTCATATGGAATATATAGATGTCCTCATTAATTATTATCGAGTGATGTACATGCCTCGTTAAAAACCTCGTTATAAAACCCTGTAGGAAAAAATACTCGAGGAAAAGAGTACATAACATTCACATTTATATTGTGGTGATTATCTCGTTAAAAACCTTTAACTAAGAAAACCCCGTGGGAAAAACTTAGTAGAGGGAAAAAGAGTGCAATCACTGGTCTTCGGGACCTTATATTCAATATCATTTTTCTCCATAATGACATATGTAATATGATACTCTATTCATATTCTGATTTTCATTTCCTTTCATTTCATGAATTTTAAAATCCATCCAGGATTTTCATGTATGTATCATTCGATGCATATATTTATCGTTGTTGCTGTCATAAATATTAGGTAGCGGAACTTAATGTCATCCTTAAAAATATTTGATTAACATCGAGTTTCTGCGAAAAACTCTTGAGCAACTAATCTCGCTTTTATATCTCACCACATCATTACTCGTTTTTCGTACGAATACCCACATATATCCTTTTGGGATAATATTTTGAGGTGTGTATTATAGAGTAAAAATATCTCTTTTATTTAGCGAGTCATGCTCAGCCTCAATTGCTCGTTTCTTATTTTTCGAGTGCTGCTGGCACACTATCATTGATTTAAGTTTTGGATCCAAATTTTTTAGAGCAACTCTTGAGGCAAATATGTTGTTGACGACTTTTTATTTTTCCATTTGATGACAATTCAATATATCAACCAAATCTTTAATCATTTCCCAAATTATTTAATTTGGTTGTTCCGCAATCCCACGATTTTCTATTATCATGTGCACATGCTTTTTCAATGGGATTTTCATCTAACTCTCTTCAGGAGATTTTGAGGGTGACTTAATTTCTTTGTTTTTCCGCGAATTTATTTTTTAACTTGAGATCGATCTACTACGCTTCAGGCGTATATTGGAATCAACATTCGAGTTGATCTCTTTGGTATTTGAACTCTTATAGTTCATTTATCACAAATTTATGTGATTTTGTCACACCTTCATTAATTTGGCAGATTACTTGCTGAACATTGCAAGTCACTTATTTTAATGAACCTCGGGTTCAATTGTTTGGTGCGTGGATCTAGAATTAAAGATCGTTTTCATTCCATGAAATTTCTCGGCATTTATATCTTTATATTCTTATCTCCCCTAATGCCGAGAAATGATCTTCCTTAAATATGCAAATCAGCGTAATTGCTATAAACGATCTTCTGGATCGTGGGATCGAGATATATTATGCCCGTTCATAAAAATACACTTTAGTGGTGATATGAATATAAGTTGCATACTAATTCGCAGATGGGAAATGTTTTATTCATTTCCACGATCTTAATAATAATCTTGATATGCATCATTTTCATTTTTAAGTACATTTGTAGTACTCGTGGGGATAATTAGTAAAGCTCTTCCGGAGCCCACTCTTAATATGTCATTCGCATAACAGTATAATGATCATTCGGGGATGAATGATTTTGCACGATTCTGCAGGGATTCCGTGTTCTCTTCTTTGATTGTTTCACTCCAACCTTTTGGAGAACAAAAATAAATCTCATATAATTTTCTCAGAAATTACATTTAATTGGAATCGATTTTTTCGATATTCCACGTATACCCACATTAAGATACATTTGTTCTCGATTTCAAAAGATATCCTTCGGGGATAATTCATATGACGAGAACAATCGAATTTAGCTACTATGAGTATCTTGATGTAACTTTATTAAAAACATTTAAGGTTTGAACTTTGCTTTTTCGGGAGCAATTAATATAAATATTTTTTCAAGAATATTTTGTATTATTTCTTATAAATATCAATATTCGTTTAAAATATTTAATGTTTAATTGCTAAACCAGAAACAATTTGATTTGATAATTCTGCGGGAATATCATATCATGTCATAATGTTCTCCAGGAACATTTAAAACTTATTGCTACTACGTAAGCAATTTAATTTGATAATTTCAAACTTATTGCTACTACGGGAGCAATTTAATTTGATATTTATCGAATAATATCAAATCATGATTTTCTTCTTGAACGATCAATATAATATTTTAAATTGTAGTATATGTTCTTCAGGAACATTAATTTTAATTTATATATTAAAAATAATTAATTTGATATTATTTCAGAAATATCAAATTATAATGTGACTCAAACTTGTGAGTTGGATTTAATGATAGCTTAATTATATGCCTAGACAGATTTAAAATCTTGTAATTGGAGTCAATCATACCACGTTTTTTGTAGTACGACCAACTTCGGGTGATCATATATTTCTTTTAAATCTTTCCACAAAGCTATTGGATGGTAGTACGACCAACTTCGGGTGATCGTATCTTTCTTTTAAATCTTTCCACAAAGCTAGTGGATCTTTTACGGTGAATTTTCAAAGATATTATTTCAGATTATTAGTATATAATCATAATCGATTTGATATTGATATTTTTGCAGGAATATCATATCACGATATTCTTCAGGAACATTTAATTTTGATATTTCTTCGAGAATATCATATCAAAATGTTCTTCAGGAACATTAGATATTTACTTGCTTCAACATGAGCAAAGAAGTTAGGAATATCAGATTACAATGTTCTTCGAGAACATTTGATATTACTTAAGAAATATCATATTATAATTATTAATTTGATATTACTTCGAGAATATCAGATTATAATCAGATTATAATGTTATTCGGAAACATATGATATTACTTCAGGAATATCAGTTTATAATGTTCTTCGAGAACATATTACTTTTGTGAAGAAGGGAGAAGAAGTAGATATATTTATAATTATTTAATAAATATAAACAAAATATAAATTCTTGCCTTGTACTTCGAATCTTGGATGGGTAGAACTTCGATAAATAACGCGGTTGAGCTTTCGTGCTAATAACGTGTTATAAACTCACAAGGAATTGAGAAAACAATATATTAGAGTAAGAGAGAATATGGAGAGGAGAATAGAATTGTTGTGAATTCTTATTTCATTCACCCTTTATATAGGATACAAAGTAAGGTTTATTTCTTGTTCACTAAGAAAGACTAAACTAGTCATTTACTAATTAATAATATTCATAACATTTTCAATTAATTTTGTTCTAATTCATTATTATGACTATAATATTAGATTAGATTAGACTAGAAAGTGAAGTGATGATGGTGGATTTGGATGCATTGCGGTTGAAGAATTGAAGCTGGAAAGTGTGGGAATGAATGGGTGCGGAACTTTTTATGGCATGGAGGTGGGTTGTTAGTTGTTTGGGCATCTGCACATGGAGGAGCTCAATCCCATGTGACAAATTTGGTTCTAGCAGTGAAAGATATCATGATAATTTATTAATCACACTAGCTAGCTACCGTATTTCAAAATATCCCGAAAATTAATCATTGTACTAGCGGTTACTTCATACTATATACGAGTAAAAAGGACATATACTTTTTTTGTCCCGAACTAATGATTTTAGTTCCTTTGTAAATTACAAATAACCTAAGACTATTAATTCGAGAAAGAGGTAGCTAGATCGATCTCGAGCTCACAAAGTTGAAATAACAATGTACAGTATATATAAATCATATATAAATCGTCTTCAATTGAGCTTCAAAAATTAATAATTAATTAGCTTCAAATATGATTATTAATTAGCTACAGTTATTATTCAATTTGTCTCACACCAATAATTACACTTTGTTTATATATTAAAAAAAAATGTGATTATTAATGTATGAGGTGTAAGTAACTAAGTATATTATATGCACCCACACCTAAAAACTGTTTATCTTTCTCAATTCTCTCCCATTCCATCGTGCAGTTGTGTATATGTGTAAATGGATGTGAGTACTTACAAGTACTTTGTATGTGGCCATGAAAAATTCAAAAGAGTACATGTGTACATCCATTGGCATACAACTATACAAACATCACTAGTCATGTTACTCAAAAATACAGTAAAATCTCTATAAATTAATACTTCATACATTAATAACCTCTCTAAATTAATAGAATCTTCCGGTCTCAATTTGGTCTTTTAAATGAAAAAATAACTCGATAAATTAATAACCTCTTTAAATTAATAAAATTTCACGGGCCCGAGGCTATTAATTTATAGAGGTTTTACTGTATCTTCGATGTGCGTGGGTTGGGGAAAAATGCATAATTTCTTATTATTTAATAAACGATTTCAAAAATATTTTTCATACTGTGCGTCGGAGTACTATACATATAATTAAACTCATCATTAATTTTTATTTATTAATTTGCAATATAATTCAATTAATCATCAAATAATATAATTGTAATATGTAATTGTAATTAATTAATTAATGTATTCAAATATGTGTGGTGTGTGCGTGGTGCATGTGCATGTGGGGTGGGAGTAATACATATATAGCACGCACATGCAGTAGATGAATGTGTGTATTACTATATATTGCATGAGGAGGATAATGGAATAGTTATTTGGGGTTCCCAAAAGGATGACACTACTGCATGCCATATGTCTTGGGATCTTTCCATGTTGTTTGCAATTATATATCATATTGAATCACACGTTATTATATATCTCCTAGCTATAGATCATATACCTCATTTCTTGATTTATCTAGTTCATTACTTAATTTCAATTGGTTTAATTGTCTTCTTGATTCCGAAGAGGAAGCTCGACCAATACCGATCACGCTATATGATTGCTATCGATGTGCATGCATGGAACTACTCGTGCATTTTTTCACGCGTACACTAAATTCAATTTTGGCTATTGTGAATTTTGATATTTTTAGATACTTTTTCAGAACTATTGCCGATACTAAGTAGCAGTCAAAAATTTGTATCCATTTTTCATGATATTATGCATGGATCAAGTATATCATGGCGAATTCTTCAGAAAAAATGGCGTCTTCCACAATGGAATCTGATAAGTGAGATTTCGAGTAAGTGTTTACATAATCTTCTTCTGTCCGAAGAAATGATTCATCGAAATAATGAGTCACCATTGATATCGACACACCTGAAATCGCCAAACATTGTTGAGATAGCTACACATTCATTTTATGAATGGTGATGTATAGTAGTGTGACCTAACTATTTCTTTGTACTTAACTCATTGTCCAAAAAAAAAAAAAATTGTCATATTTTTTTGGTCATGATGATTAAACAAAATATTAAATTAAAAATGTGTTTTTTCTTCTTCAGAATTTGTGTTGCATCTTAAACCCGTTGAGACGAAATAAAATGTATTTATGAACTTTGTGTATAATAGTTGTCTCACATATATCTTAATTAACAATGCAAAAAGAAAATAATTTTATTTACTTTTTTACTATAAAATACAAATTATGTCTTCAACTATTCACTTAATTTTTTACTTTTACAAAAAAATATTTTTACCTTTTCACTAATTTTTTTTACTCTACATGTCCAAAAATATGAAGATATTAGTGTGACAGTGCTGAAGTAAATAATCCGACCCAATATACCCGATTTTAGGGTTGGGCCTCAATGATCCGCTCCATTCGGCCCATGGCCGACACAGACCTTGCTTCGTCCTGAAAAGAGATTTGAAAATATATTTTTTTTAAAAGAAAAAGAAACGTTGGACTCGTAGCTTCCTCGTTCCTCTTCTCTTCCCTGTTGCACTTTGCTAACCAAACCCTAACCCCACTCGCCGGGACCGGGCCACGACAGCCGCCGCTGCAGCGCTGCTCAATCTAGGTATGAATCATTTTTTTCACCCCTTTCCCTTGAAACTGGAATCTGTTTTTAGATTTTTCAGTTTTGAACTAAGCTTTTAATATCCATTTCACATGAAAAAAATGCGAATCGGAATCGTAAATCAATTTCTCTTGCACATTAAAACCTATTTTTTTTAGTATCCAAATAACCTTTGATGATTTCGCACATCGCCATTGAACCTGTTGCTATAATTAGCGGATATTTTGAGCTCGGTTGCAGCACTTGAGTAGATTTAATTTTGATTTTATCTGGGTAAAAGCCGAATTATCTGTCTTCGACTTTTCCTCAATGAGTGAATTTGCGGAATATTGATTGTAACCCTTTTTTCCACCGAAATCTAGTTAAAAGGATTATCTCAATCTTGTATGCATAGGGACCGTGAAGAGGAAATGAGTACCAATGTCCGTAGAACTCCTAAGTCCGGGGGGAGACAGTCTCTGTTCTTTCAAGACATATCATCACCCATTTCATCGCAAAGATCCGGGTCAAAGTTTTCGACCCCGGGCCAGGCAGCCGCCGTATCTGCCCTATGGCGCGAGAATTTTGCCACCTCTGATCTTCCTCCGCCACCGTCTTTCACCCTGGAGGACCGGTTTGACCTTACCCCGGAATCAGGGATTGCGGACTATCCAATGTCACCAGAAGTGAAGTCGGACCCTAGAAGCCCAGCCCAGAATTATGACAGGGAATTTTTGACTCCTAAGAGCAGGTATGACTCCAGCACGTCTTATGCTGGAATAGGCAATCAGCAGCAGAATCAACAGCAGAGCCCTCTGGTGAGTTCGAGCTGGTGGTCCCCTGCGAAGAGTGGTGGTACTGCCGAGATGGATGATAAAGGGAAAGTTGGTTCGCCTGTTGAAGGGATGGTGCAACCAGGTGCCTTGATTACACTGCCGCCTCCTACGGAAGTTGCGAGGCCAGAAGTGAAAAAGAGTTTTTTCCCTGTGGGGAATTGGGACGAGGAGGAATGGGTCACCATTTATGGGTATGACTCAATTTTTTTTAGTGTTCTTTAATATTCATAATGGAGTGGTTATATGGATAGGTGTGTTTCAATATTTTGCAGTTACTAAAAAATGGATTTTGAAGTTATGTTGTATGAATGGAGTAAATAAAAAATGAGACGCATTCTTTATATTTGACAGCAAACTCGACTAGTAAATAGAGTGGGTGGTTTGCATCCCATTTTTATTCATGGTCTAATTAATAGATATGTTTTGTTAAATTTTGGTTGTAATTCTGTTGTTTGTGTTAGAGTATGAAATAGCTTGTGGACCTTTGCATGATAATATGGATAGTGCTAAAAAATTCCATTCATTTCTGGGTATGCCTCAACTTCTTTTTAATCTTATTTATACTGGAGTGGTTATATGGATGGGTGTATTTCAATATTTTGCAGTTATTAAAAATTGATTTTGAAGTTATATTGAATGAATGGAGATTATCACGAGTAAATAAAAAAACGAGGCGCATTTCTTTATATTTGACAGCAAACTCGACTACTAAATAGATTGGGCGGTTTGCATCCCATTTTTATTCATGGCTGATTAATAATATATATGTTCTGTTAAATTTTGGCTTGATTCCTGTTGTTTGTGTAGTAGGACAATAGGAGTACGAAATAGCTTGTGGACTCTTTGCATGATAATATTGATACTGCTCACAAATTCCATGACATTTGTACTAAAACGTTAATATGGCATTTGAATCAATGAATACTTTTTCGCGAGTACAACACATAATGGGCAGTAAGCCTGGCTATTGTATTGTGCCTAGCTAATGATGAAACTGATAGGTTACCTGAGTAGGCCTTTTTTGACTTGATGTTTCTGTTGTGCTTAAGTATTCAATATTCATTTCCCATCTTCATTTAGTTTCACGTCTTCAAGTTTTTTCTTGGTGCTTTGTTATATTTATTTTCAAATAATTTCATCATCAGGTTTTCACCAGCCGATACAAATCTTGTTTTGCGGGAGTTTGAGAAATGTGGGGTGATTCTGAGAAACATTCCCGGCCCAAGAAATGCTAACTGGATGCACGTTTTATATCAGGTTCTCTTTGCTACTTCAACTAGCTGTAACCTTTTGTATTTGTTTCATTGAGAAATTCTCCTCTCAAACTGTTTTGATGTGCAGTTTATGTTTTGTTAGAACACCATGTTAGAGTTTTTTCCTTTTACATTATTGTCATAAGTAGGGTATCCCTGAAGTGAGCAACATCGTGGATCATTGATCTCATTTTCTATATTTCAGGCTTCAGTAGAACTTTTCGTTCTCAGTTTGGAAGCTTGTATAAATGATGCAGTTCACAATATTAGCTTGAGCATACTATTGTGGTTTGGTATAGTATTAGTTACAATAAAAATCTTTTATGTTTTTTCCAAATTACACACAAAGACACTTAACTGATTTTCAAAATCACAAAAACACCTCTTAGGTTTTATTTTGCGTATATAACTACTCTCAAGGCATTGTTTTTTCAAAAACACTTCTCATTTTTTAAAATCAAGCAGCATGGCATGGGTATTTTTAATAAATTAGGTCCAAGCTCAACTGCTAAAGGGTAATACCTATTAGTAACGGGACTGGCGTGTTAACAAAACACACGTTCATGTTTTTTTATTCACAAACTAAGTAGTGTGATGTAAAAACATTTGGATTGTTGGATTAATCTGAGCAAACTCTTTGCAGAACCGATCGGACGCTAATAAAGCACTTGGCAAAAACGGGATGGAAATAAATGGAGTTCTTATCATCGGAGTGAAGCCTGTCGACTCAATGCAGCGCCAGGCACTGAACGAGAGTCTCAACAATAATGGATTCATGACAACCTTACCCCCAACCCCTTTCAGCAGAAACCCGGATTCGAATAGTTTTAAAGTCAACCCTTATCCGCACTATCTCCAGAACAAGAGTAATAACAGTGCTCGACAATCGGGTGGGACCATGGCCACGCCGGCAAAATCGATGGTGTCCAAAGTTGTGGACTTGATGTTTGGTGTCTAGTTTGAAATGTCATTGCAATTTATCTTCTTTAAGAAGAAAAAAAATCAGTGTCTGAACTTATTTTGGTATTGTTGGTACCATTTTATAATTGATGAACTGGGTGAAAATTATTAGCACAACAATTATTAATGAAAACAAATAAATTAACAACTCACAATAATATTTAAAAGTAAAATAAAAATTACACATCACGTAGTAATATTTTATTGGGAAAAATGGCGATAAGGCCATTTTTCAACATTTTTTCGGCAATAAGGCTTTCGAGAAATTACGCGTGTCAATTAGGCCGCATAAAATGTTTAAAGACATTGTTACCCTTCCATATATACAAATTTGAAACAAACGGGTTCTCATTTCTCTCTCGCGCACGAAACCACGAAACCACTGCTCTCTCTCTCTTCCTCTCGCTAAAACACAGTAAAGAACGAAAACCTCTCTCACTTTCGATCTCATCTCAACTGTTCGATTTTCATCTCCTCTGTGGCTCCGTCGAGAAGAAAACCGCCGCGAAAAAAATCCACCGTGCCGACTCCAACCACCAGTTCTGTGGCTGCTTCCGAAAACACTGAACGGAGGGAGGCTTGTTCAGTACACTCCGTCGAGTGAAGAGCAGGAGAGCCCTAGCCTTCAGCCTGCCGCCGGCGAGAAGAAGGAGAGGAAGTAAGTATTTCGAACCCTAATTCGATTTTCACTTTCAATCTGTTAATTTCCATTGATTGTGTGTTTTTTTATGTGTTTTTCGGTGTGATCGTGTGTTGATCAACTTGATTGTGTGTGTTGGTGTATGTTCAGTGTTAAAATGTTCTGTTCAGTGTTAAAATGTCATGTTCAGTGTTGTACATGCCATTTAAGTGCCTCTGCATGTCACTCAGTGTCATTGCATGGCCACTCAGTGTTGATTGTGTGTGTTGGTGTATGTTCAGTGTTAAAATGTTCTGTTCAGTGTTTTTATGTTCTGTTCAGTGTTGTATATGCCTGTTCAGTGTCTCTGTATGCCACCCAGTGCCATTGCATGGCCACTCAGTGTTGATTGTGTGTGTTGGTGGCTGTTCAGTGTTAATATGTTCTGTTCAGTGTTAAAATGTCCTGTTCAGTGTTGTACATGCCATTTAAGTGCATCTGCATGCCACTCAGTGTCATTGCATGGCCACTCAGTTTTTGATTGTGTGTGTTGGTGTATGTTCAGTGTTAAAATGTTATGTTCAGTGTTGTGTATGACTGTTCACTTAAAATGGGGGAGGCAGATAATAACTACTTTTATTTAAGTTATATAAAATGGGATTCTGAAATCACCCAGGTTGTGGAGTTTCATTATTTTCTGTACACATAAAAATGTCTAATTCCTATAAGATTACTTACCGACTATTTATTTATTTTCCTTACAGGCGGCTGGTAGAGCGAAGGTGAGTAGCTTCTTACAAACGTTTACACATTCTGCTGGTCTATTTGCCTTTTCCTGTAACTGATTTCCCCTGTCAAAAATTTATTTGCAGAAATATGCAATGGAACAAGTCTGTGGGAACAGATGCTGGAATGCCACATCATATCCATATCTCAAACCCCTTCACCAAATGGATTGAGTCCATCGAGAATTGGCTTTTCAAATGCGTCTTCCTCAAGCAGAACAAGATATTCGAGCGATACAAGATCGGATTCAAGCCTCCCTCGCTCAAGGACTTGGGCCCGCCGATATACATGATATGCGGGGCCTGGCTGGACCGAAGATGTTTGCTGACCTCCAGGAGGCTATGAGCAGTACAACTCACAGCAAGGATGACTCTAATATATTTTGCAGGAGAATTAATTTAAGGAGATAAATTAAAATAAAGAATCACATATGGAGTACTACATAGTTAGAGAACTATAGAAGAAACATATACATGGTGGGGGTATTTATTTGTACATGACAGATTCAATAAAAAAAAAAGTTTTTTTTTTTGAAATGGGATGTTATGGAGAATGTGGAGTAGCTTTTTGTGTAAAGCTATACAAATTATTTTATATCAGATTTTGCTTTTGCTCAGTTTATGCTCTTATAGTGTTTTTAATTGTTCTTGTGTTGTAATTTTTGCATTTGGTTGTTTTTTAATGTTGCAATTCAAGAAGTTTTCAACTGCTGACACTGAGTGGGCAAGATTAACACTGATGACAATGAAATACAGAATAAGCACTGCTAACACTGAGTAGACAATATTAACACTGAGTAGATGACAATTACATAGAAATATGAACAAAAAACATTTTTTTTTATAGAAAATAAAACCAAAACACAATCATAATCATGTTCATACATTTACAGAGAAAAAAAAATACTTCTTGTTTTTTTCAACCAGAACTAAACAAACAACCCACAGGCCAAGAAGCGCACTACTTTTCCTTCATGGTCAGGATGGTTCGTATCACGTGAGCCTTGAATAATTGGAACTCTTCCGTCCGGAATGGACTCTTTCTTCAGAATTTTCTCCATGTAGTAGCATACGTACAAAGCACATTCATTCCTGGACACACACATAGGCGCAGAGGAGTTAAAGGGGAAAAAAAAAAAACTCTGACACTGAATGCATAAATATAACACTGAGTGCATAAAATGAAACACAGAAACACTGAATGAGTTAATTATGCACTGAACTACTTACAGAGATGGGGCTTGCTGTGGGAGAGGCTTCACGGCCTCGATTTCATGTATCGGGAAACCAGACTTCCCCGCTTTCTCAAGCCTTTGGTCCACGTTGGTTTCTAACTTTTCCTTCTGAAACGTACGAAACAAACAATTTATCAGTTATCATTAAAAAGGGACTATTTTTAAATATCGACTAAAAAACAGTACACGTATCAATTCCGCTGCATTCGCCATGTAATGGTCCTTTGATTTCGACCCCCTGGGTTGAATCGAGTTGTAGAATCGCCATTTCCGTTGGACGAAGTCGCAGACGAGCAGCGTCCAATGGTTTGGAGCTGCATTCTTTCTCAACCCAGGTGACACCATCGGGACATTATAATCCCTTCTCGCACGCATGAAATCATTTCTGTGATTTTTTCATACAATTTCTCGTGGTCAAGAGTTCCCAAGACAATGGAGGTCTGCGAGAAAAAAAAAAAAAAACAGAGTATAAGACAATGAACATGACATGAAAGACACTGACTAACACATAAAAACACTAACTGAACATGATAAGCACTGATCAACCATCATTAACACTGAACAGCCCTAACAGCACTGATTAACCATCATTAACACAAATACACTGAGCATATACACACTGAGTAGCACATTAAAACACTGAACAACACACACAAACACTGAATCAACCATCAATAACACTGAACAACACATACAAACACTAAGTAGCACATTAAAACACTGAACAGCAGATATAAACACTGATCAACCATCAATAACACTGAACATCACATACAAACACTGACAACCCCTAACACACTGTATAACCATTAAAAACACTGAGTAGCACTGAATGCAACGAAAAAACACTAACATGTATATTAAAATCCACACACAGTGCGTGCATGCTGAATCACGCATTTAAGCACTGATTGGGTATGTGGATTCGAAATCACGTACCTGGATTCGAAATCGCCGGCAAGGAAGGCGGCGGCGTATCTGACATTTGAACTGTGCCAGAAACGGCGGCGGCGGCGGCGATGAAATCGATCGATCGATGCCGATGGAGACGGACTGCATGAAATCGATTCTCCTTAGCGGCGGAGAATTCAAGGTGCTCACCGGTGGCGACCTTCCCCCTCTCCTTAGCTTGAACGCGGCGGCGACGACGATGAATTCCCTCGGCTCGGAATTGAATTTCAGAATTGAAATCCCCTCGGTTGGAGTAGAGAGAGAGAGAGAGAGAGAGAGAGAGAGAGAGAGAGAGAGAGAGAGAGAGAGAGAGAGAGAGAGAGAGAGATGCGCACAGAATTGAATGCGTGATTTTACTCCCGGTTCGATTGTGAAAACAGGTGGAAGGGTATTTTCGTCCTTCCAGGTATATTATTTTGGCCCAATTGACACAAAATGGCCTAATTGACACGAAAATTGAAGATCGGCCTTATTGCCGAAAAAAATGTTGAAAAATGGCCTTATTGCCATTTTTCCCTATTTTATTTGAACTTGTAGCATTTTTATTTTTCACACTTCAATTCACCGAGTTAAAAAAAGGCTGGCCCAAGAATTCGAAAAAGCCCAATTAGAATAACACATTGGGTGCTTTTGCGGATGCTTCTTTCAAATACAACTCAGTGATAAGGATTCATCGCCGATTAATCTTCACCGTCTCCGTCGTGCCGTCCCGCCGGTGATGGTTAGTCCTCATCTCTAATCATCGCCGTTTAATCATCGTTTGAATGGTTTGCATTTCACTTTCAATTTTCGGGTTTCTTTGATGGCCTGCAAATTTAGTCTGACTTCTCCGTTCCCAACAGTAATCCCTCTCCGTCCCAAATTCCCCAAACCCAAAACCCTATTCCCAATTTCATGCAGCATTACCAGAAACCCAGAAAACACTTCCGCCGGAAATGAAGAGAAAAAAAAGGAATCCGGACTCAACCACGCTCCATTAGATTTGGTCAAACTCTCAGTAACACTGACCGTGATATCCGCTTCTCTTCCCCAGTCCTCCTCGGCCGCGCCCAGAGCCTCTGAAAAGAAGCGGTCGGGGAAGAAAGCAGAATCCTTAACGGTAGAGGATCTCAAGAAATGGACAGAAGGTCTTCCCGTGGTATCCCACAGACTCGCTTATACCGAAATACTCGATTTAAAGAGAGAAAACAAGCTCAAGCACGTTATCAAGCCGTCGACAGTAGGATTAAAGCGGCAACCGGAGGTTGTCTTGGTGGTTCTAGACGATAATAAGGTTGTTAGGACAGTTCTGCCCTCAGCCGAGAGCGATCCCAAATTTTGGCAAGAATGGGACGAGATGGAAATCGACAAGCTCTGTATGAACGCTTATAGTCCGTCCATAAAGAACCCCGATATTCCGAAGCCTTATCTCGGGTTCCTTTCGAAAATCCCGGTATGGATGTTTTCCTTGGTCGAGCAAAAACCTCAGTCAAAGAAGGCATTGGAACTGAAGAAGATGAGAGAGGACTTCAAGAGGACAAAAAATGAGGAGTTAGCTAAAATGAAAGAAGACAGTGCTATGATAGAGAAGGCCATGAAAATGCAGATTAAAATGGAGGAGAAGAAAAAGAAAATGGAACTTAAAAAATTAAAATACGCACAATCTCTACGCCAAGCCCATCAAAGATCGGATAACATGTCCATGATGTGGGATAGGTTGGCTAGTGACTCAAATGTGTCCACTGCTCTCGGCTTTGTTTTCTTCTACATATTTTATCGGACGGTGGTTCTCAACTATAGGAAGCAGAAGCAGGATTACGATGATAGATTGAAAATAGAGAAGGCGGAGGCTGAGGAGAAAAAGAAGATAAGGGAGCTGGAGAGGGAGATGGCGGGTTTCGAGGATGATGATGAGGGTGAGGAAGGAGGGGCAAAAGGCGAAGATAATCCTTATTCGGTGATGGCGAAGCAGTTTATGAAGTCAGGGGCCCGTGTTCGTCGGTCTAACAGTAATAGGCTCCCACAGTATTTGGAGAGAGGTGTGGACGTCAAGTTCACAGATGTTGCTGGGCTTGGGAAGATCCGGCTTGAGCTTGAGGAAATTGTGAAGTTCTTTACGCATGGGGAGATGTACCGGAGGCGTGGAGTCAAAATACCTGGTGAGCTTATTGTTGTTTGGGGAGCTTTTAACATTATATCTTGTTGTATTTCTTACGATTTCATCTAGTTGGTTTTGAGCTTTACTGTGCAGCTAAGAATGATTGATTAAATAAGACTAGTATTGGTGGATATTTTTTTATATGGTTTTTGAAGAAAACCTAAAAAAATCAACCTTCGACAAGCATACTTTTCTTTAGAACTAAAAACAATTGATTTAGTTTTGTCCTATTTACTAGCATATGATATGGATTAGGTCCTGAAAATTTGCAATGTCGTTAGAGGTAATGATGCCATGTGGGGTTTGAGTCTTCAAATTTGGTCACTTAAGTAGTCTACTCAAATACGCTTCAATGCTTCATCAGATCGGTGGTCACTTAAGCATAGGACCCTGTGGGTAAGGAAACCCATTTTTATCGTGTGGTAGTGTTGGTGGTATGGATCCTGTCCTGATAGACTTCTTCTATAGATTTTGCATATGTGCTGTCTTTTGTTCATTTATTTTGGTTGTGTTTTTATGGCCTAATGTAAGGTTGGAACACACCTCAGGTGGTATACTGTTATGCGGCCCTCCCGGTGTTGGGAAGACATTATTGGCGAAAGCCGTGGCTGGTGAGGCAGGTGTAAATTTCTTTTCCATATCTGCATCTCAGTTTGTTGAGATTTATGTGGGAGTTGGTGCTTCTCGTGTTCGAGCACTCTACCAAGAAGCAAGAGACAATGTGAGATATTTCTTTATTGTTTATGATGGTTGTAGAAACCATTTGTGTATTAAGGGACAGGAACGTTATTGTGAAATTTTAGTTACATATGTTAATGTTTACTAGAACGTGATTTTGTTTTGATCGCATGTTAATCATATTATTTGTTTAAAATCAAACAATTATACTGTTTAAATTTGTTTTGTGGTGTGCCCATGTTGCAGTAATTTTAATATGAGAATGAGACATGCAACGATAAGAATGGTATG
The DNA here is from genome assembly GCA_954870475.1 of Euphrasia confusa. Classification (NCBI taxonomy): domain Eukaryota; kingdom Viridiplantae; phylum Streptophyta; class Magnoliopsida; order Lamiales; family Orobanchaceae; genus Euphrasia; species Euphrasia confusa. The sequence goes on along the minus strand of OX940956.1, from coordinate 36,243,994 downwards.
GGTCTACATCTTTGGAATTAAATCTAATGATTGTATTGGTTTTTGAGAATTTTGATTTAGACGTAAATCATGTGTTCTTTGTTCTTTAAACTCTGAATATTATTGATGTAAAAATTTTGTAGACAATACATGATTTGCGAATTTTAGAATAGAGTTAACTAATTATATGCCTTTGGAAAAGAAAAAGGGAAAAAACAATCTTGTTGCAAATTATTGATGTTAATGGTAATAATGTGTAAATGTTATGTGACTATGTGCAGGCTCCATCTGTTGTTTTCATTGATGAGCTGGATGCCGTAGGAAGAGAACGTGGTTTAATTAAGGGGTCAGGTGGACAAGAACGTGATGCTACTTTAAATCAGGTCTCGTTGCTCATTTTGCCTTTCTCTTAGTTCTTGTATCCAGTTGATAGATGTATTATTGCCCGTTAGTCCAAATTAATACGCAGCCACCACTACACTACAGCTTCTCGTGAGTTTGGATGGGTTCGAAGGCAGAGGGGAGGTCATTACTATTGCCTCCACAAACAGGCCAGATATTCTTGATCCGGCGCTAGTGAGGCCTGGAAGGTTTGATAGGAAGATTTACATTCCTAAGCCTGGGATGATAGGCCGTGTTGAGATTCTCAAGGTGCGTTTTTTTTTCCTTTCATTTTTTCTTACATCCTGCCTATAATTTTAATTTAGATATCTGCTAATTTGATCTTTGAGAAGCATACCTCTACTGCTACTGTTATATGTTTTTGTGTGTGTGTATAGTAACTCTGAAAATTACAAAATTCCCCACTTATGTATCATTTTGTGCCTGCCACTAATGGGGCTAACAAAACTTGATTACGTCGTCAAATATTTTACAGTTACATCTTCAACTTTTCTGAATTACGAATAACCCCAACTGCGTTCTCGCTTACATTCCTCGCCGTTTCTCAATGTCACAAATTGACGAGCATAAAGTTTGGACTATTTGTAATATTTTGAAAGGTTGAGGGGTGTGATTGTAAAATACTTGATGACATTTACAAAATTCAGTAATATTGAATGAAACTTTAATGGTGTTTTTTTTCGTTTTCAAAGTCATCTAATTTTTAATTGTGAACACCCCAAAACTCAGCATGAGTTTGTGGAACACACACACACACATACATATATGCTTGCATATATTGGCTCAAACTATATCTGAAATTACATTGAAATATTCTACTAAAGGACAAACGGCTGAAAATTGTTTTTGAATATTTTGCTTTGTATATTGCAACCTGGATTGTTCGTTCTCTATAGTCATCACTATATTAAGTTTGGATTTATAGTTTTAAACTTTTGGTTTTAGGTTCATGCTCGGAAGAAACGGATGGCTCCAGACATTGACTTCGCAGCTGTTGCTGGTATGACGGACGGAATGGTTGGTGCTGAGCTAGCAAACATCATTGAAGTCGCTGCTATCAATATGATGCGTGAAGGACGAACTGAGGTAATGCGCTTTCAAAGCCAAACAAAAATTATATTCAAATATGTGATAGAGTAGATTTCGTGCACAGGGGAGTTGTTTGTCTTTTGCATTTACTGTTAGTTTTTTTTACCAGATTACTACTGATGACTTGTTACAAGCGGCGCAAATAGAAGAAAGAGGAATGCTGGATCGAAAAGAGAGAAGCCCCGAAATGTGGAAGCAAGTGGCTGTAAACGAAGCAAGCATGGCTGTAGTTGCTGTCAACTTTCCAGATCTAAAAAATATTGAGTTTGTATGTTTTTTGAGCTTTCTGTTTTTTCTGTTACTGTTATGCATATATGTTAAGAGGACTTTTATCTCTGCCAAATAGAATCATTTCCATTTTTGGCCCTATATCTGCTATATTTGCTACCAAGCACCAATTTGTTTTACTCATAAAAGCTCCCATAATAGTAAGTAATTTTTTGTTGAAATAAAATATTGAGCCTATTAACGGCAAAATCTACAAGCTGATCGGCAATTGCAGTTGTGCAATCTTTATATCTTCTCATGTAATACATTTTACTTCATTATTGGAGTATAACAGTTTCACTGGTTCCCTTTCGTGCAATCAGCACACTTATTTTGACTTATGGTTTCTTATGTCGTCTGTATCTGTTCAGGTGACAATATCTCCGAGAGCTGGAAGGGAATTGGGTTATGTACGGCTGAAAATGGACAACATGAAATTTAAGGAGGGCATGTTGACGTATGATAAATCACAGCTTTATTATTACGCAATTATTATTATTATTATTATTTTGGTTAATCTGCTAGGTTATTAATATAAATCCCTAAAGTTTGGCATGTGCTGAACTTATGCTGTTAAATTTGTTTGCAGCCGGCAGTCTCTGTTGGATTATATCACCGTGCAACTTGCACCTCGTGCAGCTGATGAGCTTTTTTATGGGCAAGATCAGGTAGTATATAATAGGATACTTACATTTTGTTCTCCATACTTGAATTTTACAAAATTATGGAATTGTTGGAATATATTATTCAGATAACATAACTCAAGATGGTGGGCCTAGATCTGCAAACGAGATGAGCTGAGTCGAGCATTCAGCTTATCGAGCAGACTTGACTAAATTTTAAATGAGCTCGAGCTCGAGCTCGGCTCATTTAATAAATTATATGATCATATCTACATGCTTGATTATTTTTTGGTTTAATCAGCAGATTTTTGTTAAGTAGTACTAGTAACTAAGTGCTAGACCTTTATGTTGCACGGCGCTGCTTCTTAGGAATATGATCTTTCTAACTTCTGTTCTCGTAGCAGAAATATATAATATGACAATACCTTATTTGTCATAGTTTCTAAATATGCTTTGGAAATGTTCAGATGAGTACCATATGGGCGGAGACGGCAGATAATGCCAGGTCAGCTGCTAGGACCTTAGTTTTTGGCGGCCTTTCTGACAAGCACTATGGACTGAACACTTTCTGGACTGAAAAAAAGATAGATGTAAATTTCCTTTTATGTCCCGTGTCTGTGCCTATATATTCAATATTAGGTGTACCAGTTGCTAATTTTCGACATGGAAATGTTGACTTTTCAGGATATTGATACAGAGGCACAGAGGATACTTAACACCTGTTATGAGCGCTCAAAATCGGTACATTATGATATAAAAAAAAAGGTTTCGTTTTTTACATTATTTGTGGAAAGATATTAACTAAGTTTATTATATTACACAATTTGTACAGATTCTTCAGCAAAACCGGGAACTTATGGATGCTGTTGTTTATAGTCTTGTTGAAAAGAAGAGTTTAACCAAACAAGAATTCTTTAACTTAGTTGAGTTGCATGGATCCCTTCAAGCTCCGTCACCTACCATACTTGATATCCGATCAGCCAAACGTTTACAATTGCAAAATATTATGGCGGACAATGTAGGAGCTCCTCTCCATTGAAGGAAGGTATCATTTTTTTAATTAATTGGTCATTATTCTTGGATACATCTACAGTACTATGTTTTATGAGTAATTCATGGTTGGTCTCTATTCTTGGATATATCTTTCACCTGATTATATAAGTTGAAGTATTTGTCCTTTACTTTTTCCCACTGTTTGCGGTGCATATGATTTTTCAGTTGTTTTTTTTCGGAAACTATAAATGGACAGGCCCATATTCTTGTTAGGCTCTGGCCCTGTGGGCCGACCCACCAAGAATGGGCCTAGTCCTTTTGATTACCCAAGCCAATGACCTCAAGCAGGGATCATTTTAGGATTTTGGTCGAAAAGGGCAATCTTGTCAATTGATAAAGCATAAAAATATAATTGTTCATTCAATAAATAGGAATAAAATTATTGTTTTAAAAGATGGTGAAGGTTTGGGTCAAATGCAAAGTTCGATGTTGAAGCTGAAGTGGGAGTTTTCATTTTTTAAGTGGCCTGAATTATTGCTTTATTTGTTTTGTCACATTTGCAGTTTTATGTGAAATAATTTTTGGACATCTGAACGTGGAATTTGCGCTTGTGGCAACCATCGAGCAGTCGGAGATGAAAATGAAGGCCTGAAATTTTGTGAACTATGAGCAAACTCTTATTTAGGCTTGTACATTGTATCTTATGTTAGTAGCCTTGGCCTATTTTTCAAGTGGTTCAGCTTAGGGGTTATTAAAGAATGTAAGGTTGATTTGGTAAATATCAGCTTGATGAATCTATTTGATAACGCTTATTTGACTGAGAAATTCTTGATCTTGGTGTAAAATTTATAAGGTTGGTTTAGGATTTGAATAACTTGTGTTAAAAAAAATGAGAACTTCACAAAAATTAAACGTCCCATAAAAAAGAAAATCAATTGATTCATTTTCATTGAGAAGAAAGACACGTTACTTAATATTTCCTTAAAACATACTAGTAAAACCTCTATAAATTAATACTATAAATTAATAAACTTTTTAAAATAATAAAATTTTTTGATCCGAGTCTTTGTAAAAAATGAGCAAATAATATAATAATAATTTTTTGAAAAAACTCTTTATAAGTATGAGGTCCCAAATTTTAAATTAATAATTTGTAAATATTACACATGATCTATTTAGAATCTGATCTATTTAGAGTGTTTGATAATTTACCTTGACAAACATTCAAAGAATATTTTAGATGATGAGAAAACATAATTTGGTAGAGTCTGATCTATTTAGAGTGTTTGATAGAAAACATAATTTGGTAGAGTCTGATCTATTTAGAGTGTTTGATAATTTACCTTGACAAACATTCAAAGAATATTTTAGATGATGAGAAAACATAATTTGGTAGAGTCTGATCTATTTAGAGTGTTTGATAATTTACCTTGACAAACATTCAAAGAATATTTTAAATGATGAGAAAACATAATTTGGTATTATAAATTAGTTTATTTTTATGAATATAATAGTTAATATTATACATTGAATCTATTATAATATACATGAATATATTAATTAGTTGCAATAAAGTCGATACAAGAATTTTAATCCATTTATTTTAAATAAATATATTTAAATTTATTGATTTTGAAAATTTTCTCTTTTGATTAATAAAATATTAATTTATTGATATATTAATATCTTTTTAAATTGATAAAATTTTAAAGCCGAGATTATTAATTTATAAAGGTTTTATTGTATGTAATAACATTACCGTATAAAAGTTATTGTGATAATTGAAAAAAAAAATGGTGCGAAAAAAGTATCCAAAAAAATTATAAAAATGAGGCATTGCAGCCCACGATTTTAACTACCAACAACTGCCATGCTCTCCACTTCTCCATGGGAAGTTACTTAGAAATTTGAAAACCCTTCTCAACATCCAACATTTGTTATCTATCCTACACTATAATACTCCAGTAGTTTTAAGAGCATTGAAAAACAAAATCTATATTTTTTTTTGCTACAAAAACAATTCATTGATCTTCACCCAAACTAAATAAGATGGTTTCCTTCAAGGGCTCATTATGCTTTGCCACTATGGCCACACTCATCATCACAACTCCGGTAGCATCCGAAGAGTTCAAGGTGGGCGGAGACGACGGCTGGCATCAGCCGGCCACCAACGAAACACAAATGTTCTCCGACTGGGCGAAAACCTCGAGATTCTGCATAGGAGATTCTCTGCGTGAGTTGAATCTTGAATATATCTATTTCGAAGCCAATTCACTTGTTGTAAATATAATAGTAATTTATTTATTTCTGGAATCAGGTTTCGAGTACAAGAAGGATACAGTGGCGGTGGTCGACAAGTGGGGATATTATCACTGCAACTCAACCCAAGCGGCACTGGTTTTCAACAACGGCAACACCGTGGTCCGTCTGGAGAGGCCCGGCCCGGTTTATTTCATCAGTGCAAACCCAGAGCACTGTAGAAACGGGCAAAGGCTGACTGTCGAGGTGATGGCTTTGCACCCGATTTCTGAGGACGAATCCCCTTCGCCCTCACCGTTTTCCGGTGGTGCGTCTCTTTAGGGGAATTGGGTTGTTTCGGTTATGCACTTCTCATAGTCATAGCCACCTCCATTAATATGTACTAGTAGTAATATGTATTCGTCTTCTTACAAGTAATTACTAGTAAAGAATTTGCACAAGGAAAAATAAAGTTCGAATTTTTATTCCATTTCATGAATTAATTCGAATTTTGGATCAAAACAAAACTGAACAGAACAACAACAAAAATTAGATTGATTCTTGAAACTCACTGGATTCTGGGTCTTGCAGTTTCTTCTTGTTCATTTCTTCCTCGTACTTCTTCAGTCTCTCCTTCCACATTTCCTGCCATTAAAAAAAAAAACGATTTACAGCAGGAAATTGAGAAACCCAGATCGGAAATTCATTAAAATGTAAAAATTAAGAAAGTGAAAGCAAGGAACCTGGTACTTGAGTTCGGCGTGGTGCATACAGTAGAAACCTAGCATGCCGCCGAGTAAAGTTCCGGTAATGATCCTGAAATAACCCCACCTCGGATTCCGCATCGCCCCCTTTTCGACAAATCACAAACCCTAAATCCCTTTGGTTTAATTCAATTGATCACCAATGCGGAGCTTCTAATTCACTTCGATTACAGCGACGATAATGCGTCAGTAAACAAGCCGCCGCGAACCGCCGTATTTGAGTACGCAAGCACCGAGTCGGAGATGAAAGTGTCAACTGAGTTAGGGATTGTTTGGGTTGAATGACTTTCGGTTGTTCAATTGGGCCCTCTAATGACAACAAACTTAAATTAAATGGGCTTATATTCTTTTGGGCTCAATTATTGATTCAAATGGAACTCATTACCAACTAACCCCTCCGAAATTTATAGTTATATGACATTTGTAAATTGACCATGTTCGAGACATAGTTAATATTTACTTCACTCTTCCCTTAATAACGTCTCAAAATTCGTTTTGGAATGTCCATATGTAAGGAGTCTTTTTGGATTAATCAGTCATTCTTTACCTTTCGGTTGCCTTCTATGGATAGAGATTCATCGACATTGATTCACCTTAATTGTTATTTGAACAAGTAAAAGTTTGTCTTGATCTAAAATCTATTTACATTAGATACTACAATATTTTCTTAAGCGCTTTGTTTCTCTCCCGTTAGAAACGATGAAACAAAGTAGAATTGTTGGACCAAATATGGGTGAGACTTTTTTGATGGATGAGTTGACAACATGATCATAATACCAACAACTTCGCAGCTCTCCCCACTTACTCATCAACCATTTTCTCAACCCCTTTTCAACCAATTAATTAATCCTTTTTTTTTTCTTTTTTTTAACCGCTTAATTTTCTAATCGCGCGCGTTTATATAAATAATAGATTAATAGTAGTTTATTCAAACACAACCGAAACAACACAAAAAGAAAAAACCTACCACATCCTCATTTTCTCGATCAATGGAAACCTCCGGCGGCGGCGTAGACGGCCATTTCAAGCCGCTGCCACCGCTCTACTTCGTGTTCACGCTCCTCTGGGCTTTCTCCGCCGCTACCTGGACCTTCAACACTCGCAAAAACGGTCAATTCCAGGTTCCCTGATTTTGACTTTTTTACACTTGTAATTAATTTGATATATTTTGTCATTCATTAATCAAATTAAAATTGAATTTGTCGCACAGCCCAATAATCTCCAATGGATGCTGGCCTCTGTCCCCTGGATTAAATCCTTGCACCTTTCATCATCTTTCCTCTTCTGGTAACATTTCATTCAATCAATTTAATTTCAATCTTGTTTTGAAAAAAAAAAAAAAAAAAAAATCTTTATTTTGTGTAGGTATTTGTATTTGCACTCTGATTTATGCTCCTTATGGATGTCATTCGGTGTGTACATAACCGGGATCGTATTCCAAACATCCACATTCGTCTCGTTTTTTCTCGTCTCCAACGGCTACTGCATCACCTCCCACCGCCTCTCCCTCTCCGATCGTCGCACCACAGCTCTACACGCGTGCACCTTCTACTTGACCCTCGTCGGCTACAAGGCCTCCATACCCTATTTCTCTGTGAGTTTTATACTCTACTCGACTAGTCATTCCAAAGTATTAAAGAATATATTCGACCCATTAATATAAATGTGAAGTTGTCAAACTTCTTTACCAGTTCGAGCTGTTATAAATGTCAAATTGCTCAACTGAGTTGTAATTAGATGATGTCACTTCTAACACTAACTTTTTTACAGATGCTCTTGCTGCTCAACTACCTCGTCCTGTTCTCAGCGATATTCAAGCGCGTATCGCGAAACCTGACCCTTTTGCGCGATCAATTGAGCTTCATCGAGGACGAGGATGTCCACACCATGCACGATGCGGTTCACACTAAATTCGTCATGTTCAAGTAATTAACTATATATATACGCACGCTCTTAATTTATCTCCTCTCGACTCCTTACTAAACTTATTAATGAAGAGAATTCTTGATTTTGTTTCTACTTAGGAAATTTCAAGGAGCGATGCATATAGTGGTTGTCTCGGAACTCGCGGTGAGTACGATTTACGAACTAACGTATTTATCGACAAATTACATCAAGTGTGCGTGTGCTTAATTTAGAATAATGCATTTTTCAGGTTTTCTTGAGTATGAATAGTTCGCCCGAGAGTTATTGGGTTCGACTACTGATTCGGGAGTGGGCCCAGTTCTTCATATTCTTTTACATTGGGTTAGTTAGTTAGTAACAAATCATAAGTCAGCTCGCGGTTAATTATAGACATGATCGATTAAAAGATTGTGTTGTGTGTTTTATTGCAGATGGATTTTCAGGTGTCAAGAATTGGCTGCTTCTCGTTTTTCAGTTATGCCGACTTTGAGTTCTGAAAGGGAGACGTCAATAACTCCCATTTACAGCATTGTAAGATCAAATCATCTAAAAAGTTATGTCGATGAATATATCGATGTTTTTCTGAACCCGAACCCAAATGATGATGCAACTGCAGGAAATGGATGCTCAGTCTTTTAAAGAATTCGGAAGTCGTGAATGGCATATTGGAGTGGTAAGTACATCCATAATACGACTAACTTTTTCGACGACCCCTCGTGTTCTTACACTTGTTTTTACAGCCAACTTTGCCTCGGAAGGGAAGCTTGAAGGGTTCAGTTGTAGTTGTTATTAGGAATCCACATTAGGATCTATATAGTAATTAAACCAATGGAGAAATTGTACATCTGAGCTATGTGAGATTTTTCAATCAAAATTCAAAGTTTTTGACAATGTAAATTATGCAACATTTTTACTTAAAAATGCACAAATTATATATATAATATACTCGAGAGTTTAAAATCAAAAAAATGTGGGACCATCTGTCAGACAACCACGTATCCATCCCAGGCAAGGCAAGCCGAGCTAGGAACGATCATCTACAGATCGAACGGCTAGGAAACCAAGCCGCAGAGCCGTTAATCACGCTCTGGACACGTGGCAACATCTCATCAACCAGAGTGGGTTTTCTGCCTCGATAGAAATCAAGGATACAGAGGTACAACCTATAGAACAGATCCTGTTCAAGTAAGGTCGTGTCCTTCACTTCTCTTTCAACAAGTTATATTCTGCTTATTTCACTTCCAAGCGTCCGATGTGGGATACAAATGTTGGCGTAAAAATTGCAAAACAGCCCCCAAGTTTGATAGAAATTCAATTTAACAACAAATTGCTTAAACCCTTAAAATCTTTCCGGTCAATAAATAACAACCATGACCCTAACCCCAAACTTTCGCGTCCTCCTCTCCTCCGCCAACCGCCACTGTCGCCATCCTCTCTCCGCCGCCGCGATTTTCTCTGCCCGAAATCTCTCCTTTTCAAGTTACTTGCCGTTTGTTCTCAAACCCCGAATCCTCTCCTCCTCGTTCACGTCCTATTCCGACAAACCCTCCCTCACCAATTTCAAAAACGACAGAAGCACCTTAAGGGGTTCCTTCGCAATGGAAGAAAAAGCTGAAATTGCAAGTGCGAAAAATCACGGTTTCAATAGAAAAAGGGCTGAGGGGAGTAGAGACGGAAGCGGTGGGCCCCACAAGAATCCGCAGTTGAAAGTTCGAAAGCTGAATCCTTCCAATACCACTTGTTACGTTCAGGTAGAGGAATGTCTTTTTTTTTTCTCTTGTTAATTTTATCTTTAATTTGCAATGGTGTATTGGCTCTGTAGAAATTGATATTTTACATTTAATGTGCAAGAAATAAAGACAAGAATTTTTAGTGACAGAGCATTTCTGAAAATGGCTAAATTCGAAATGAGAATGTCTATGAGATAATCAGTTGTAAGGTGTAGGGATAAAAACAAAAAGTTGTCCATAAAAGAAGAAATGGGAATGATCAGGAGATAATACTAAATTGCAAGAATTACTAAGGATAAAGACAAAAAACAAAATGCTGCATAAGAGGAATTAGGATATCGTGCGATGTGTGGAAAATTCTTGAATAATAGTTGCTCGTGCTAACTTGTTTTTGGATGTTGTTGTTGCTTACTTGCTTATGCTTTAATCTATTTATTTTGCAGATACTCGGGACGGGTATGGATACACAAGACACATCACCATCAGTACTCCTGTTTTTCGACAAGCAAAGATTTATATTTAATGCTGGAGAAGTAAGTAAGCTTACGGAAATTATTTTTTTGCAGTTTAATTTCCCTTTATAAATCAGTCTATTGTTCGATATGAATTCCTGAGGAAAACTGAAGTTGTGATCATATAATGTATGTACTGTGATTTTTTTTTATTCTTTTGGGGAGGGGTTTGTGGGTAAATTAACATTTATTTGGACCTTTGGGACTTATTTGGAGTATGTGATACTTTTCTCTAGGGACTTCAACGCTTCTGCACTGAGCATAAAATCAAATTGTCGAAGGTATATAGATCATAAACAGCTTTGTTTGTATTTTGTTAATTAAACAGCCAAATTCATGCACTTATTTAAGATACAAATTTCTCCAGATTGATCACATATTTCTGTCACGTGTCTGCTCAGAAACTGCTGGTGGACTTCCAGGTATGCTACAGAATATAATTCCCCAACCCCACCCTCACCCTCCATACTGAAAAATGTGACTTTTTTTCGTAATATCTATATTATTATTAATATTATAATCATAATTATTTTTCTGTGTTGCAGGCCTCTTATTGACTCTGGCAGGCATAGGGGATGAAGGAATATCTGTAAGTGTTAGTTTGAATTCATGTATTTCCTCAACTTCTATTTTTTTCTTTCTGAGATAGTGACAATTACTACCATGAGGTTTCAGGTTAATCGCTACAAAACCCGAAGCTCCTTAAAAAATATTACTAAAAACCCTTGAGGTTTCAAATGTCCTTTGAGATTTGTAAAACTTTACTGTTAACCCTCTAATGTTAAGGCAGAATCAAACTTCAAGGTTCTTTTTGTTAATGTATGTGGGTCTTTTCTGAAATTAAATCAAACCTCATGGGTAATTTCTGTAATTATCCGCATCTGTTTTGTAACCATGATTTTTGCAAATATTAACAGTAATTTCAATTGTTTTTGAAGGTTAATGTATACGGGCCCTCTGATTTAAATTATCTAGTCGATGCAATGAAATCATTCATTCCCAATGCTGCTATGATTCATACACGTAGCTTTGGGCCCGCACCCGATTCAAATGGGTCTTTTAGCAGCATTTCACAGAATCTTGATGACCCTTTAGGCCTTATTAATGACGAGGTAGTTAAAATATCAGCTATAATCTTAAAACCAAGTCAAGAATCGAGTTCTTCCCAATCTTGTGCCAACGCAACAAAGCCCGGAGATTTCTCTGTTGTTTATATTTGTGAACTGCCAGAAATAAAGGGAAAGTTTGACCCTAAAAAGGCTGCTGCTCTTGGGTTGAGACCAGGCCCGAAGTTCCGTGATCTGCAGCTTGGAATGCCTGTTAAGTCGGACAGCCAAGATGTCATGGTAAGTTTGCTTTAATTGTTAGGAGTGTGTTTACTTATCTGGAAAATTTTAAAATCATGTTTCTTTTCTCCAGTTTTTACTTTTTAATAGAAAAGCTAAATTTAATTTTTTAAATTTCAAAAAATGAAATGAACAATCAATACTGCAATTTCTTAGTAATTGTTTCTGCTTAACTTTCTTACGTTTTATTATTTCAAACATGAGCCCATTATGAACAAACATAAATAATGTTTATCTGAATCTTTATAATAATATAGTTCCAACATTAAATGAAACATAGCCAAGTCTTACATTTACCTATTCAGAAGCAAAAAAAAAAACAACACATTTCATATTTGTAAAAATAGTTTATTTAACCTTATTTTGAACACTGAAGTAAAACTCGGAGTTATCTTTTGTAATTTTGAAAGTTGGCTGTTTTTTTCTAATTGATCAAACATAATAAATATAAATACTGTACTTTTAGTGTGTGCACCATTAGTTTCTTTCTGACATCTGTGTGTTCTGTCCCTTGATGATTAGGTGCACCCGAGTGATGTACTTGGTCCTTCTGTTCCTGGCCCTATTGTACTTCTGGTTGACTGCCCGACACTATTGCATTTCAAAGATCTGTTGTCTCTACGATGTCTTGACCCTTATTATTTAGATACAGCTTATGATGCTCCGGAAGGTTCCAAACTCGTGAACTGTGTAGTTCACTTAACTCCAACCTTTGTTGCACAAACAGATGAGTACCAAATGTGGATGTCGAGATTTGGAGCTGCGCAGCATATTATGGCAGGGCATGAAATGTTGGTTTCTTTGATATTTTTATTGTTTGTTTTCTTTTCAATTCTTTTTTATTATATTAATTTATTTAATTAATTTCAGGAAAAATATTGAGGTGCCGATTTTAAAAGCAAGTGCTAGAATCGCGGCACGTCTTAACTATCTCTGCCCTCAGTTTTTCCCGTCTCCAGGTTTTTGGTCTCTCAAGAACTTGGCATGCTTGCCATCTGAGTCACGTAAGGTATATCTTCAATCACAACAAAGTCTAGTATGTGACCGTCTTTTGGTGGGGATGAACTTACTTAAGTGCGAACAATCATTTTTTTTTCTTGCAAATAATGTAGGAACTGTTTGGAAAAGTTTGATTTGCAACACTAAAAGTATTTGTATCCTACCAAATGACAATTCCAACTATAGCTATTGATCATAATTTATTTTGAAGGTTTTTTATGTTCTGTTTCATAGCATTACTTGATTATGAACAAAGCGTGTTATTGTGTGCGTTATCTTTTATTGTTTTTCTTGGTTTCTGTCTTGTTAGAATCTGATGTCAAGACCCAATCAACTGATTCCAGCAGAGAATCTTCTCAAGGTACAATCATCCTTTATCTTCTACAATCATTTTTTTATAACTCGAAACAAGTTAGAATTGACAAAATATGCGCTATGAGTCTATGGCTTTGAGATTGAATTATTAATTGTTGATTATATATCGGGATGATTAAAAAATATTACTCTTCTGATCTCCAACAGTAAGTACAAAGAGAAACCGAGTTATTTATGAAAATTACAAATTTGCACATTGTATCTGTCAAAGAGGTTCTTTGTTCGGACTTTATGGGCGTATTTGTAATTGTAAAAGGCAACTATCCCTGTTATTTATCTAATTTAATTATTTAACCTTAGACAAATAAAGCCTCTACGGTAAATCGTAATCGATTGTTCCATTAATTAGTTTTCCAAGCAATGAACAAATCAGTAAAAAATATAAATCCAATCCGAAGATGCATTATCAGTAGGCTTTTTCCATATGCAAATTAATTAGAGTATTAACTTTTTTTTTTGTCAATCAGTTCATTCTACGCCCATACGCAAATCTCGGGCTCGACCGATCAAACATACCGCCTCTATCATCCCCTTCGGAGATCATTGATGACATGCTAACTGAAATCCCAGAGGTTGAAGATGCTAATAAACAAGTGAACAATATCTGGCTGGACAACAATAGTACACATTGTAAAGATGAAGCGTTAATTGAAGAGCCATGGTTGGATGATATTTCACTTCCGAGCTGTCTTGAAAATATAAGTAGAGAAGAGGTAGAGATTGTTCTTCTCGGGACCGGTTCTTCTCAGCCATCAAAGTACCGAAATGTTAGTTCGATTTTCATCAATTTGTTCTTGAAGGGGAGTTTGCTTTTGGATTGTGGTGAAGGGACCCTAGGTCAGCTTAAAAGAAGGTAACATACTATATTGAACTGTTTCGTTGATTTTTTTTTTCCAATTTTTTTTAGGGTCTGGAGGTAAATTATCCGTTCATCAACTTTCCAAACATGAATTGACATGTACAGTGAAAGTAGAGAGCCTGGATCATACAACAAAATAAAAATTCTTACTATTTACGTAGCTCCAAATATCCAAGAGTTCGAATATTAGAATTCGAAATTCATATGAATCCTAAAACAAACAGTCCCTAATGGGGCCACCAAGTGTAATTGTCAACCAATCTTATATTTTTCAATTTAGAGTTGCAACCTCATTACCTCGTGACTCCATATTTTGGCCAAGTTTTTTCAAATGTAGTATAAAAGAGTTAATAAAACAAATTATAAAAAATTCACACTTGAAGTTTTACCTAATTAGAAAAGCCTTAAGAGTTAAGATATGTATTTTCTAGACAAAATATTATTTAACCAAGGGCGTAATTTTCCTAATATATAAAGAAAAATTAGCGTGTGTTTTTTATTTGAAAGGGACCAAAGGGTAAGTTAAATGATATTTTCTTATGATTAAGCTTAACCTCAGGGGTGTTTTGGTAATTAACTGCACTATCGTTTTTCCTACAGATTTGGCATTCAAGGTGCCGACGAAGCTGTAAGAAACTTAAAATGTATTTGGATTTCACACATACACGCGGACCATCACACGGGCCTTGCAAGAATTCTCGCGCTGAGGCGAGACTTGCTAAAAGGATCACCGCACGAGCCCATCATTGTTGTGGGTCCCAGGCAACTCAAGAGGTTCCTAGATGCCTACCAAAGGCTCGAGGATCTGGACATGCAGTTTCTAGATTGTTTTCACACCACAGAATCTTTGTTGGAATCCTTAGAACCAAACGAAGAAAATCCTGACAATAGAAAAGATTCGGTGGGGCCCGCAGGTAAGAATGCTGACTCGACTTTGTTCGCCAAAGGGAGCCGCATGCAGAGCTTCTGGAAGAGGCCGGGCATCCCGACTGCTGCTATTCCTATCGTAAAGTCGTTGAAGAAGATTCTATTGGAAGCCGGATTGGAAGGGTTGGTTAGTTTTCCAGTCATTCATTGTCCACAGGCGTTTGGGGTCTCACTGCAAGGTGCCAATAGGGTCGATGGGGATGGGAAAAGTGTTCCCGGGTGGAAGATTGTGTACTCAGGCGACACCCGGCCCTGCCCAGAACTCGTCAAGGCTTCTCATGGGGCTACTGTTCTAATTCACGAGGCAAGTCTTGAACTTTTTAATTTTTAATTTATGGTGTTATTCAATTGTTTGTTTCATGCTTTATTTCAAAATCTTAAAAATGGTAAAATGCCTTATTTTCAAATGTTTGTCTATTTTGTTTCGTTATCGCTTAGCGAGTGTGTTTTTGATATTTTTGCAGGCGACTTTCGAAGATAGTATGGTAGACGAGGCGGTTGCGAAAAACCACAGTACGACTAAGGAGGCCCTTGAGGCTGGAGATTCCGCGGGAGCCTATAGAATCATCCTCACTCACTTCAGCCAGAGATACCCGAAGATTCCAGTTTTCGACGACGAGACGCACATGAACAAAGCCTGCATCGCTTTCGACTTGATGAGTGTCAACTTGGCAGATGTTCACCTTCTCCCACAAGTGCTGCCACATCTAAAACTACTATTTAGAGATGACATGATTGTTGATGAATCTGAAGATGTTGAGTTGCTTTCTGCAGCTTCTTAGTTTTTTGTAAAATAAATCTTTCAAATTAAGAAAATTCAAATATGGTTCTATTTTTTCTTCATTTATGTTTGGAATTGTTGAGTATATTATGTATACTAGTATATATTTAGAAAGACAACGTAAATGTTTTACTATTAAGACATAAATAACCATTTTAAAATATATAAAGTATAAGAGAAAGTATAATCAAAAGCTGGAATAGCTCAGTTGGTTAGAGCGTGTGGCTGTTAACCACAAGGTCGGAGGTTCGACCCCTCCTTCTAGCGGTTTTCTTTAATGCTTTTCAATTTTTTTTAATTTTATTTTGATGTATTTTCTAATCAAACCTAAACAACAACACATCGGAGGTTCGACCCCTCCTTCTAGCGGTTTTTTTTTAATGCTTTTCAATTTTTTATTTATTTTATTTTGATGTATTTTCTAATCAAACCTAAACAACAAAACATGAAAACAAATTCATTAAATTGAAGATACTTTAAAAAGCACAAACCTTCCACCAATGAAATTGATTTACAATAATAACCAAATTGCAAAATAAAAAAGGCAAAACATTGATTCAAAGTTATTTTTTTGTTACATCTTGCCCCCACAAACAAATTGAAAATTACAAATCACACCAACAAACTCGGATTTAGAAATCGTTGACAAGTGGTTGGTGGTCGCTCTGGATGAACACATTGCCGTATATGAGCCCAGCTAGCCCACCTCCGACGAGCGGCCCAACCCAGTAGACCCAATGACCGGAGAAGTCTCCACTCGCGGCGGCTGGGCCGAATGAGCGGGCCGGGTTCATGGACCCACCAGAGAATGGGCCGGCAGCCAAAATATTGGCACCCACAATAAACCCAATCGCAATAGGCGCAATAGTGCCCAATGAGCCCTTCTTGGGATCCGCTGCGGTCGCGTACACCGTATAGACCAACGCGAACGTGATGATGATTTCCATCACGACTCCTTGAACGGCCCCGATTCCACCACCCACGGCATGAGTTGGAATTGCCTAATAAAATGATAAGAAATTGAATAAATTAATTAAGGTACAAATATAATAAATTATATTTGATTGACTTATGACTCTCACCAATCCTCCGGTGACGAATTTGAGCAAGAAAGATGCAACGACGGCTCCCAAAAGCTGAGCGATCCAATAGAATATTCCGGTGAGGATTGTGATCTGGCCGCCAACGGCCAGCCCGAAGGTGACGGCCGGATTGACGTGGCCGCCGGAGATGTTGGCCCCGACCGAAACCGCGACGAAGAGAGCGAATGCATGACAGATGGCAATAGCTACAAGACCCGATGGGTCAAGGGCACCGTCCGAGGTCAACTTGTCTATACAAATTCAACCAAAATTAGATATTTTATAGTAATTTGTAATAAGTTGTACGTGAATAAAAAATACGTGATAAGTTTTTGCATGAAAAATAATACTACGAAATTAATTATAATCTTTATATTCGAAGAATTTGTACATGATTATTAGGAAAACACAAGTAAATATAGTTTGCATTTTAATATTTTGTTGAGTATTTCAATTAAAATTAAATAAGCATATAGACATAAATTAATATTGAAAAATAAAATAAAATAAGAAAATGGTATGTTTGTTAACTGAAAGCAATGGCGGAGCCGACACCGGCGAAGACGAAGAGCAAGGTGGAGATGAACTCTGCAATGTACGCCTTGATCGATGCAAGGCTGAACGAGTCATCGAACCGTCCAAAAGCGATCCCAGCCATTTTTTTTATATATTTAATTGAGAACGCAGAAAAAAGAAGAAGAGATAGTTGTGTTTGGTTGATGTAGAAAAGGCACTTTCTGTGTCACATATATATACTAAGAAATCCTCATAAATTATTAATCTTATTATTATTGCAAGAATGCTTATTTTTGTCTAGGAATATCCGAATATATGATCTGTACAAGATAATATTAAGTGGAATGTGGACCTTTTCCTACGTGGAAAACTCTATCCTCTCCATGTCATCCTTATTTTATTTAAGATATTTAAAAATAAAATATTACAGTGTGTTATTCAACTGATAAGTGATCATGAATTTCATAATTCATCCTAAAAAATGTTAAATATCGCAATACATCCTAAAACTTCGACCTACGTTTTTTTCGATTATTGATCAACAAAGTTCGACTTACTTTTTTTCGATTATCGATCGATCAAAATTAAATAAATAAATTTAATAGTAAGTTATTATTTTGTTCATCAAAGATAGTTGTGATTTGTGGGTGGCAACCAATGAGAAATGGAGATGAGGTCCAGGCTGTGAATAACGTGAGTAGTATGGAAATGTCCGGAAGGCGCTGGGTGCATGTGAGCCGGCCTATAGCAGTTGACGTGTACTGCAGTGGGGCCCCTTTCATTGGTAAAATTGAAGGGACAGTGGTGGGGGCTCAGTGCGCCGACCATAGCTAATCAAAACTACCTTTTCCTGTTTATCTAATTAGGTAGCTCTCTTTTTTTTTTTTTCAAAGTTGGAAATCAAATTGCTAGTAATACTATAGCTAGCTTATGATTTATTTTTAAATTAGGATCCTTTTTTCTCTCCATCTTTTATGTTTTAATTTACATTTAGTTAATATTTAATGTTATTAATCTTATCAATAATCATCACAAAATTTCATTAACAAAGTAACTAAAAAAACCTATACCCTATATCCTTAATTATTTTTTATTTTTGTTAAAAAAAATAATTATTTTGTGGACAATTTTGAGTGGAGCATGGGTGCATCATGCATGTTTTTTTAATAATAATGGAACTTAATTAAAAAAATGAAGGGTAGCTACTAATTATGATTAATGATTGAACATTAGTCTAATGAAGGTGGAATAGGGATGGTTTAATTATGTCTTTGGGTTGGCCGTGGATAAGGAAATTCATGAATTATTATTTTCCTTGCATTTTGACTTTACATAATTCAATATTATAACGGTGGGTTTGCATATGTAAGTGGGACGAGATTAGTTTCCAGTTGAATATGATTTGATGAAATAATTATGTGATTTATGTCAAGTTGTAATAAAACGATTCAATAGGGTTGTAATGGTTTGATTTAATTATTTTTCGTATTCTTTATATTTTTAAAAAAATTACTCAGGTTAAAAAAATTACTCAGGTTGAAGTTGTGGCAAAGATATTTCCATAGGCGACATAGGGGTTTAGTCACTTTAAAATATCTTATAATGGTGGTGTGATCGTTAACTTATATTGGAGTCATAATATGATATTTTTACCAGCAATGTGAGATAGAATATTTAAGATGAATTGCAATGATATTTTGTTGATAAAAAAAATAGTTTCATATTTAAGAAATTACATTATCTAATATATAAATTATAAAATTATGATTTGAGTTGCGTGATAATAAAATAAGAGACAAGGACATTTACAAAAAAACAAATAAAAACAATAATGAAGGACGGCGTAATAGAAGTGCAAGTCCAAAAATAAATCGGAAAATGGTCGGTGCACATAGGAGTAATTGAAAATTATATAATGGAGACATGAAAGTGACACATTTCACTATTTTATCCCCTCCAATTTGAAAATCAAATATGGGATGTGGATAAATTTGAAATTCAAATACTTATCCTTCTCAAAAAAGATTGTAACGTACACAATTTAAAAAAAATTGAAAAATAAAATAATTGTGCTTAAATTTTAAAAATTAAGTAAATAAAGCAAACATTGACATTTAGAATCTAAATTAATAAAAGAATTTTTATTTTTTTGTCAATGGTAAGAAAATTCATAAGAAATTTGAATTAATTAGGAGTAAAAAATATTACTCCTTCCTTACTTAGAAAAGTTGAAAATCACATGAATTAATAAAAATATTGTTTTTTGATTTTTTTTATAAAATATTAAATGTAGAAATTTATTTTTAAATTGAAAAATAAAGTAATTATTAGTAAAATTTAAAAATAAATTAATAAAAAAAATTAAAGTTAATTTTTTTTAAATATTTATTTTTCTTTTGTTGTGTCAACTATTGTATAATAATTTAAAAAAGAAAATTTTGCAACTATAATGAGATAAAATAAATATAATTATTGATCAAATTTATTATACTATTGTTATTTACTTATATATGTGTGTGTGTTGTTTTACTTCTGATTCTAATTGTAGACGTTATTCATAAGTCACTCCAAAATATTTTGAAATTTAAGAATTTGAATTTTTTAATTCAACTGTGGTTAATTACGGTTGACTGATTTAGACCAGTTTGTTTTATGAATAGTAGTATCATATTTCATTAAATGACTATAATAATTACTCGTATAAAAAATAAAATATTCTAAAATATTTTATCAATTAAAAAATAATATTACAAGTGTATCGAATAAAATTAAATCACAATCATCAAAATTAATTTTAATAATTATTTTTATTTATAATTTATTTATGTAAATTATTTTGATTTAAATCCAAACTAAATCGAAATTTATTGGTTAAATATTCATATATCAACACCTACTATACTAAGCACATACAGCAAAATTTATGACAAATCAACATCCAAAATTCCTTTTTTTTTTACAATGTAAGTACTGTATACTTCTTCCTATTTTTTTTACAACGTAAGTACTGTATACTTCCTCCTATTTTTTTTTGTCCTAGGCATTGACACAATTATTAAGAAAATTTTATTTTACCCAACTTACCCTTCATTAACTATGCTAATTATATTTAAGATAATTAAAATGATAATTTCACACAAAACCAAATTTATTTATTTTGACATAATATTAATCTAAAACTACCGTCTCAAAAATAAATTGCGTAAACTATTTCACAACATATAAATAAATTATTTTAAACTCTTTTTTTCCATTAAAATATATGAGTATTTTTATTGAAATCAAATTTAGTTTCTTAACCTAATATTAATCAAAAACTGCAGTCTCAAAAATAAATTGCGTAAATTCTTTCACAACATATAAAGAAAATATTTTACATTTTTTTTCATTAAAATATATGAATATTTTTATTGTAATCAAATTTAGTTTCTTGACATAATATTACTAAATAGTCTAAAAAATGAATTGCGTAAATTCTTTCACAACATATAAAGAAAATATTTTATTAATTTTATTTTTTTATTTTTTACAATTTGAAGATTTGTAAAATTCCATAGTATAAAAAAATAGAGTAGGACACTAAACCAACTGTAAATATTTAAAATTTTAGAATTTTTTTTAATTTAAATAATTAATAATGTATTTAATGAATGAGAGTATATAAGAGAAAAAATTTTAAAACGACAATTAAATTGTACAAAGTAAGAAAAGGTAGAACGACAAATAAAAAAGATTGGAAAGAATAATTTTTTATGAAATTAAAACACAGTGGAAATTATTTACCACCAAATTAATGGTGCCATAAGGAACTTGAATTAATTCCAACAAGCAACAAATTAAATCATATTGTAGTACCTAATTATTACACGCAAATTTAAGGTAAATATTAATTTCATTTTATATACTCTGTATTTACAACTTCCCAGCTGAAAAATGGTACTCGGTATTTTTAACATCATTTTGTTTTAATCTTTGGAAAATTAAAAAGTTATAATCGATCTATCATGTCAGAAGACATCACAAGTTGACGTAAATTAAAATAGAAAGATTTTAAAACTAACTTTCGATGAAAAAAATGGGCAATTTATGTCATATTATTACTATAACTTACTAGGTGTCTGTATTGTATACACAATTGGGGCAAAAACAATTGAATTATACTACGTAGGAGTTAAATTATTTTTTTCATATGTATAAAAACATACAGTATATAAGTAGATGCTAAACACCAAATAACACGATTTTAGAGAATTTTCTATATAGAAAAATGTATAAAAAAATATGTTGATGGGGCTTAAGCCCTCGTAACCTCCTTGGTTGGTTGGTGGATTTGCACACAACATGAATAAAAATGATGATTGAATTGTTTATTAATAAAAATTATTTTGATGATTAATAGTATAATACTATAAATGTTTATGTGAATAATGATTTATGTTGTATGTAATGATGATTTTGATGTTGATAAATGAAAATTTATTTTTTAACTTTGATTTCTGGTGTAATTTATATTTCCTCAGTCCCCTAAGAGTTTGCTTACTTTTTTTTTTGTTGTTTGATTAAAGTTTGTACACTCATAAATTGAAAGTTTTTTGTAACTTTATTTTTTAAATACTCATTTATTTAAATTAATACTATTATTTTTTCACATAATTTATTAATTACTTACTCAACAATACTCATTATACTTCTGTTTATATTATTTAATATATTAAAAACAACATTTCTTTAATTTACATAAAAAAAAAAATTAGGTAATCTGTTTCGGGAAAACTTTTTATTTTTTTTTTATGATTATTCTTTTATATAAAGAATATTGTAATTGATTTTTATAGTAGTAATTAGACCGTGCATATTTATACATTTATGTGAATGATAGAAAAAAAAATCACCATTCCATTTTTGTGAATTTTTGTCTGTTTGAAAATTTTAAGTAATTTGAAATTTTGGATATTTTTTAAGAAAAGAGAGAGAGAGACTAGAAAATGGAGAATTGAATTTGGAATAATAATTGGAGAAAATAATGAAGGGTAAATAAATAGCGCAATAATATGCAATTAATTGAAGCAGGCTTACTCAGTTAACTCACTCACTCACTCCTATGCACATGCTCTTCCAACAACTGCATTTATACAATAATCCTTAAATAACACACCATCTGCATACTTTATTATAATAACTCCTTGTGGGTATCAAAATTACTGTCCAAATGCAAGTTGTCATTCCATAACTTCGGCAAAAATCGATTCGTATTCGTATTCGTCGCATTCATATTCATATTCATATTCGTCGCAAAGGCATTATGATATCAATGCTATCATAAGTTGCTTCGAACTATTAACCTCAAAACCAGCACACAATACACAGCTAACTAACTCACTCTCTGCCATGTGAAAGCAGTAACAGCAATCAACCACCTTCTCCTACTTATATACCTCGTACTTTTTTTTAATAATATCCTATGAAAGTAGCATTTTTTTTTCTCAAAATTTCTGCATTTCTCCCTACCAATACTCTGTTTCATGGAGTTCAGCCATGAAAGAAACCCCTGGTCCTACAATGGAGAAGAAATTGTCAGCACAGGTTTACCTGTAGGATTCTCATTCGACGACGATGATGACGACGACGACGAAGGTCGCGATTCTCCGCACGCCTCCCCACGAATCTCCTGCGTGTCCTCATCCTCGTTCCTCGTTTGCCCGGCGAGCCCCGAGACACCATGGATGCGTTCCCCCGCGCGAGCCCCCTCTCCGATATCCCCAATATCTCCGCCACTTCCATACGACTGCCTAGCTTCGCTGCATTTCACTAAAGGTAACATACTCTCTATAACGGTCTCGAAAGACCTCGTTTTCACAGGGTCAACTGGAGCTAAGATCCATGCATGGAAGCTTCCGGACTGCACGGAGGCGGGACCTACACGAGCTCCGAGCCGTGAAACCCGAGCCATGTCTGCTCACGGAGAACTGCTCTTCACCGTGCACGGAGACTGCAGAGTCCGTGCGTGGGAGATTTCGCAGACTGAGAATTGCCGCCTGAGGAAAATAACTAGCTTGCCTCGAAGAAGATCGTTCTTCTCTTTTCCTAGGAAGAACAAGTATAGTAATAAGAATGCTTCTACCATATCATGCCTAGCCTACAATGTCAAGGAGAAGCTTCTATTCACAGGGTCAACCGATCAAACAGTTGGCGTCTGGAAAATTTCTGAAAAGCGAAAAGTCGAGTCTTTTATAGCTCACGAAGGCCGCGTCACTGCAATCGTGACCGACCAAGAAGACGGGTGTCTCTTCACCTGTTCTTCGGATGGGACACTAAAACTATGGAGACGGGTTTATAGAGAGAGCTCACATGTTCTGATCACAGTACTTATGTTCGGCCGGTCTCCTATTAATGCCATGGCTCTAAGCGTGTACTCTCCTAGTGCTTACATCCTGTACTCGGGGTCATCTGATGGGGAAGTGAGTTTTTGGGAAAAGGAGAACATCTCGGGTAGGTATAATCATGGGGGAATCCTGCACGGTCATCATTTTGCGGTTGTTTGTTTGGAGACGGTGGCAGATTTAGTCCTAAGTGGTTCTGAGGATTCGACTATACGGATATGGAGAAGAGATGAGGGTAATTCCGTACATTCAAGTCTTGCAGTTATCGATGGTCACCATGGTCCTGTGAAGTGCTTAAGGGCTGTGATTATGGAAAATGTCGAGGGGTTGTTAGTGTGCAGTGCCAGCCTAGACCAAACTTTTAAGGTGTGGAGGGTCAAAGTGAAGTGCGACAGATTTAGAAGATAAATATCTACAGATTGCAAGATGAGAAAACCCCAACTATTTTCAAAATTACAGAAACCCCACTAGGTTTTACTTTAGATTTCTTTTTAATAGGTAGTTCCTAAGAACAAGGGAGGTTGTAATAAGTGAAGGGGGTCTTTGTAATTTCGAAAGATAACTGGGTTTTCTCACTATTCTGACATTAGGTTGAATCTAAAGAGTAATGTTTTGATTTTTTCCTCTATCTTAATTTTCACCATGCTCGATTGTTCATTTTGTAGCTACCTTATGAGCAAGTTAATGAACAACTAGATGCCCCGACATGTGCCCATCCCTAGTATGACCAGAAAGTGAAACTGATTGTGGAAACATGACATGTTCAATTTCTCATCTAGTAACTACATGATAAGAACACACTTCACAAAGTGTACAGGACAGGACTAGATGTGGGTCTTTGACCAAAAATAAAGACGGCACTGTGTGATGTTCATTCGTGCAAAACTTCATTTCGAAAAAGAGGACTTGAAATAATAACACCAGTGATGCAAAGAGGAGTATTGTTAAAGGTCAGTAAATTAATCAATCCACTTGCATTTACTCTGGAAAAGAAATTGAAGCGCAGCAGTGATAGTAGCCATTGTCATCAAAAGCAAACCTTTGAGAAAGATGGGCTTCGCGTATGGGATACTCTCCCCATTCCTCAGAACCATAAATATCAAAAACGCCTCTGGCATCAAATGACTCCACCTTTCTGATTCCTCTGTTTCTGAAATAAAATACATAAGCGAATAAAATCATATTAACAATAATAAAAAATTGCAATTAATAATCATTAGATGGCCAAAAGGAGAAATTGATAAAGTGAAGAACAGCAGATGATGAGCACCTTTTTCTGTGACTTGCATTCATAACGGTAGCGTGCAACTGTAATACATATACAAACTGAAATTTATACTTTCATGAAATTCATACTCACAGTATGTTCCCATGTAACAAGATTCAAAGTACCTTTAATTTGTGTTGCACATCTCTCTCAATGACCAAGCCAGCCTCCACAAATGCATCAGTAATGATTTCTAAGATAGTTCAAGAAGAACAGAAGATGCTATCCAAAGAATAACAAAGTCAAAAA
Organism: Euphrasia confusa; assembly: GCA_954870475.1. NCBI lineage: Eukaryota > Viridiplantae > Streptophyta > Magnoliopsida > Lamiales > Orobanchaceae > Euphrasia > Euphrasia confusa. The sequence goes on along the minus strand of OX940956.1, from coordinate 36,218,711 downwards.
AGCAAGCAAGTATTTTGTTCAATATACATTTGCAAGTAATTAGCATTGGTGTAAATCAGATGACAAATAAGTATGGATACGACAAGCATGTAAAAGTCGTTGCTCGCCTCCAATTATTTCTACAGGAGCATAAAGGACACGAGCCTTTTCCAAAGAGCCTTTCATGCACTCCTGCAAAAACAATCATGTGGCAATGCGATTATATAGCCACAAAATAAATAAAACAAGAAGTGTATTGGGTTCAGTTTAAGTTTTTCTGTTTTTGTATTGTGTGTAGAGATGCCAAACAAATAGGCCGGATTTTCCAGGGCAAACCTGGGAGGGTCAGAATTCCTTCAGGCACCATTCTAAAGTCTCAACCCAGGAAAAAGTTTCAAATATATTTTAGTAGGGCCAAACGATCACATAAATTATGGACCCGTCAAAACAATTGGGTAGGGCCATCTTCCCATCTCTAATATTGTGCATAGGAATATAGGATATTACAAAGATAGTCGCGAAAAATAAGCAACATAAATTTCTGGTCAAATATTTTCTCAAAAAAGAAGGGGTTCAAGAAAGGGACAACTGATAAAAAGAGTGAAATAAATGAAAACTAAAGGTTAAATTCTAGCAAAGAGGAAAAACCTTACCAGTCCCTTAAGTCTGACTATAACTGGCTTGTTCTCCAAAGCATCGATTACTCTTGACGAGACACTCTAGAAGTTAGGAATAACGTTCAGTTGTTAATAGAAAACATTAGCCAGGCGTTCATGCATGTTTTAAAGGGCCTTTACCTGCAAAACCTCTGCAGCTGTTTTAACTCGATCCTTACTCCATAGCTTCAGCATGAGAACAGTTAAGTGGAAGGTTTTTGGTTTGATAAATATGGACTTCTCAATCCCTGACTCTGCATGTAAAACATTTCGTAAATGCTAGGAATAATTACAGGATGATACATTTCATAAGTATGCTGCTAAGGAGAAAATTAATATTATGGGATTATTTTCATTTTAATAAGGATTATATTTACGTATCCTCACTTCAAAAGAACAAAAAAGTGTCTTTCATATTAATTAGCATATATGAAGGACGGCCGTTACACACAAATAGTAGTATCATAAATGTCAAAATGAATAATAATAATTAATAAAAAACTTGTTCAACAAATTCCTAACCTTTAGGTTCAGAAGAACTAGTATCTGAGGCAGGAGCTTTCGGCTCTTTAGGGCGGTAACTTACGAGAGGAATAATACTGGTTAGTGCAACTTCAGCTTTGAGAGCCGCTATAGGTGCTTTTGTGGAATGCTGGTCATCACTCGTTATATTTGCATTAGCATTAGTATCATTTCTGTCCGCATCCAGTTTCAAAACCACTTCAGAAGCTTTAGTTGATTGCTGGTCTTCTTCCTCTTCCTCGGCTGTATCACTGTCCGCATTCTTATCTTTATTTGATGCTTCTATTCCGAGTATTGTATTCTGAAAATCGACAAGTTTGTCGACTAGTCCAGGATGGATAGCCAAAGGAAGTGAAACAAAGTGAGAATAGTCGAGAGCCCGACTATTAACAACCTGTCGGAAGGCAAAAAAAAAAAAAAACAAGTTACATAAATGTCAAAATGAATTAAAATTAAATTGTAATTTATGTGTTGTGTATATTTAATGAAGTTGAACATCAAATAAGTTTACATGCAATTTCTATATGAATGTATGAAAAAAGATCCGTTGAATTTAATATTGCAGCACAACATTTAAACATAGCCCTAGTCAGCTGACTCATCACATCTATAAACTATGAACATCTATAAATAACATAATTATTTATGAACATTGAAATTAGAACCTTATCAATAATCATTTGTATTTTCTCAGTTGCTCTAGAGATACTTTCAGCAGAGTTACCTTCGATGGCTGCAGTAAAAGATAAATGTCAGCTTAAGTTACTCAGACGGAATGTGATATGATTACCTACAATAATATTTGTTACAGAAAACAAATCCCAGAATAAGGAAACCAATATTACAAGAAGAGTATGCATTTGTTGAATTCACTCCGAAGACATTATATTCATCACACTTTCTTCGGAAGGAAAACAACAACAATTAATCAACATTTTTGAAAAAACTCATTATGAACACGAGCGACATTTTCTCCGAACAGCAACCTCCTCTTATAAAAGGCAGAAAAATTAAAGATAACATGTCAAGGAACAGAACTCACTGATAAAATCCTCTGTTCTAGATGGAGGAAACGTAATCTTAACCCCAGTCTCTGTCTCAATTTCCGCCTGAGTCGCGCCCCTGCACAAACTGTGTTAACAAACCCTACAAGCTTCCATCAACACAATAGCAAATGTACAGGTCCATACCATTTCCCTCTGATGAAACGCATCAGGGACAGCCCTACCTACAAACGTTCAGAATACGACACAAATCAGAGTCCACTATGGAAGACTGAAAAGAATAACTAATCAGGCGAACGAAGATACCTCCATCGACACTGAATGTTTCTCAGGAGGCACTGACTTTTCAGTCTTGCTACTTTCGGATTCGTGTGCTAGCGCGTCTGTTATACGTGAATCAAATTGGTCAGACTAATTACTTGTCCTAATTTTAAACGTTAAATGACATACAGATCCTATAAAAAAACACCATCTAACAGCCCTATGAGAAATATTTCACCTTCAGAGAAACTAGGCTGAGTGGACAGTGCCCTCCATGTCTGAGTCACATTGTTTCGATTTTTGGGGCCGATATCGACCCTTCTCTTTCTATCGTCCATTATCTGATTGCAGTTAAAACGATGACAATGCTTATACTTCTGTAACATGAATCAAAACATTTTTTTTTTAAATCCCTATTACCGAACCTGGAAGTAGAGCAAGGTTTTTGGTTGTGCACAAGTGATTGTTGTTCTCCGAGCTAGGAGATTAATTCTACAACATAAATAAATAAATAAATAGTAAAATAATATTAAGTATAAATAGAGAAATATGATGTGTTGTATTGCTGTAATTTAATCGGAGAAATACCTGAAGAAAGACCTGCAACTGCAACCTAGCATTCGGGATCTTTTACCGGCAGCAGCGACGGCCTCACCAAAAACACACACATATGTTTCTAAGTGCGTGTTCATTAATTTGACATTTAATAATAATAATAATAATAATAATAATAAGTAAAAAAAAAAGTGAAGCAACAATATTGCTTATTTACTTTTATTTATCAACATAAAATTATACTTTAACCATTTCTTTTTCAATCAAAATCTTACTCCGTATAATTCAATCTTTATTCTTTCATTTTCTCATTTGAGACTTTCATTTATAAATTTGAATCAATATATACTCTTTTGTGTATCAATCAGAGCATAATAATGGTAGTTACAATTCCTACGTAGCAATTGAATTGTACCTACCTATGTATATCTTAAGTACAAATAAAAAAAATATAAATAGCAATTATTTGATATTAGGTACAAATTGAAGATGTGTCTTATGTTATTAGTCTTATATCAAAAAATGTTGAATAATTGTACCTCAACTCATTAATTAAATGTTAGTGTACACAATTTAAGATACTCTCACATGTATTTGATAATAGTCCTATGTGCATGCATATAAAAATTTATTTTATTTGTCTCAAATAATTGTTGTATGTATATTTATTTCTGGACTAGCTATTATAAAAAATGTTAAAATCAACTTTTTGATAAAAAAAAAATAAAACAATATACTAGTATACTGTATATGAAACCCAATTGTTAATTACTCTTAATTCCACCAACAAAACAAAAAAAAAATGAGCCAAGGAGGGCAAGATTCATAATAACTAAAGTAATGAGGCTATAAATGGTAATTCCCATAATTAGAACATCATCTTCTTAAAGTAACAAAGCCCCACTGTTCAGCTTCAGTGGGATTTCTACAAACACATAGTGAGCATGCCAATGGTGACGGCGAAGAAACTGCTTGAAAGAGCCCTCTCCACACGGAGGACGACGCACTCAAACGAGGACATCGGAACGGTGGAAGAAATCGGCGGAGATGAAGCAGGCGACGAGTCCAAGACGCGCAAGAACATATCCACGGCTGTGCGGATCACCAATTACTTGACCCGAACTGGGTATCTGTGGCCCGTTCTCTTAATCGGGCTGATTATCATCGTTATCTCGTCGGTAATTATCCACTCGCGAGATTTGATCTGCATCTCGGCGTCCTCCGCCGACCACATCTCACGATTAAGGTTTTTCGGGTTCGATGGGCTGGAGTCAGATTTCGGATCCCTCGGTGTTCCCTGGTGTAAGTTTCTATCTCTTCTGCTTCAACTTATTTTTCCCCCAATTTGTTTTTATGGCATTTAGGTTTCAATAATACCGAGAGTTCACTGCTTACCCATTTCCAGTTCTTTCTGGTTCCACTATAATCCATGGTTATTAATTTATGTTTCCAGTGATTATTACTGTCCTCTCTGTTTAATTTTTTTTTGCTTTTGTAAGGTGAATAAGATCTGGTTAAATATTCATTGCTTGTCAGCAAAGCTACGAATTATATTTTACTTCTGGTGAATTAAATGATATGGCTTATGAAAATAAACCTAAATCTTGGGTACAAGATGTTTGTGTATTTATTTTTTCACAGTATTGAAATGATGCTCAAATTTGCTTTATGGTGGTCGTTCACCTGAGTATTTGGTGGGAGTACCATATGATAGCTAAATCACGCGATATAGTAGAAATATGACGATTTTTGTAAATTGTTATGCTCATACTATAGTTATCCTTGTCAAAAGGCAGATCGAAACATGGAAAAAACGTGGAATGGACGACCAAGGATCTTCTCAAAGGTCTTGAGGAGTTCGTGCCAATATACGAGGCCCGGCCAATTCAGAACAACATGTTTGGGATGGGTTTCGACCATAGTTTTGGGCTCTGGTTCATCACGCGGTGGTTGAATCCGGACTTGATGATTGAGAGTGGTGCTTTTAAAGGACACTCCACGTGGGTTCTGAGGCAGGCGATGCCTGATACGCCTATCGTGTCTATTTCGCCACGTCATCCAGAGAAATACCTGAAGAAGGGGCCTGCTTACGTTGACGGGAATTGTACGTACTTTGCCGGGAAGGATTTTGTGGATTTTGGAAGCATGGACTGGGAAAGTGTTATGAGGAAACACGGGATCAAAGATCGGAGTCAGGTTCTTGTCTTCTTTGATGACCACCAAAATGAACTGAAGAGGTATGTGGTTTATTAATATTTTTGCAATGTTTATAAATTATAATTTCGGGTACTATAGTTAAAGTATTAATCTGAAAAATATAATATAACAGTAGTTTGATAAACTTCTCTGATTGTTTATTTTCTGTTCTTTTTATTTGGCATGTGGATGAGTAGATTAAAGCAATCACTGAAGGCTGGTTTCAAGCATCTTGTTTTCGAGGATAACTATGATACTGGAACTGGGGACCATTATTCGTTCAGACAAATTTGCGACCAGTTTTATATAAGAGGTGCGTTCTCTTTTACAAAGAAACCAAGACTAGGGTTAGGGTGGCTTGTGAATTTTGGAAGATTTATTTTTCATCGGGAAAGAACATGGGAGACATAATTGAATTATTTCATGTCTGAAGTCTGAACTTGTTGTCCAATTTGTGTTGTGTTTTTGAGGCACCCGACACGGCATATTATCACCTCTCTGTACTGGGAGTTAAGAGACTGATGAATCACAACTTAACTGGTTTTAATATTTCCAGTGTAGTGAAAATTACAAGATATACTTTCCACTTTTCTTTTCTTACTACCCCTTCATAAGCCAAAAAAACAAAAAAAAGTCCAAATCCACTTCCGCATTTGTAAAAATACAGTATAAAGGATAGCCCATCATTGAAATTAATGACCGAATCAAATCATTGGTAATTTATTATGACCCTTAAATAATTTTACAGTTTTGATAGTAGTATATGATTAGGTCATATCAAGCGTACTTTTTGTAATTACCCAAACGGTTTACATGCTTACCGTTACAAGATTTTACATGCTTTATCCAGGTGGTGGGCATAGTTGCTTCAAAGATAGTGATGAAGCCAGAGTAAGATACAGAAGAAGAAAATTCTGGGAAAAAGCAGTCAACATAGACGAGCTATGTGGGGCGGAGGAAGCATGGTGGGGTGTGAGAGGGCACATGCGCGACGATTTTAACCACAGTAACAAAGCAATTACCTACGATGAACATTTTCAGAACAGCAGATTTGTGGAGTCTGTTCTCGACGTCTACTGGGAGCTACCTCCAGTGGCGGGCCCTTCTCTTACTCATCAGACAAGATATGATCCAGCCCGTGCGCCCGGCCCTATTGTGGAAGACGGGAGATATGGTTTGTTCCGAAGGCTTGGGTTATCGCGGCTCGACAATTCTGTATTTAATGGCTACACTCAGATGGTTTACCTTCATGTGTCTAAACCCGATACATGAATTTTCTGTTAATGTGTTATTAGGTTGCACTGCTTGTAATTTTGTTTACTTGTTAGTTGGATGCTATTTTCGGGTTTATGGGAAGTACATTCTGTCTCAGGTGTTGTTTGGTATCTATACTTTTTAGATGCCATTTTTACTGTGCATCGGCTTATAACAAGTGATTTTACAAAAGACTGGTTGGATTCCAAAGGGAAAAATACTTTTAACACTTTTTTTCATCCAAAATCTTCTGTTATCCATTTCAAATGATTCATTTATTTCATATCTTTAAATTCATGAACATAAACCATAATTTATGTTCTGTTATTATCTAAATTGGTAGTAAAATTTATAATTTATATTTTTAAAATCATGTTTTATCTCCAAGATCAATTCAATAAAAAAATAAAAAATTCAAACATAGTTCTTATTTTACTGACCAAATCAAATAGTTATCTAGACCATAAATGAATGAGAAATCATATTCTAATATTCTATACAGTATATACATGATACAATAAAGACATGTTCAGTTAGGACTTAGGATCCATTATTTCTAATGTAAAGAATTAGATACAAATTTATTACATAAAGAACCATGGCAACTCACGTCAACATGTCCGAGTGGTTAAGGAGATAGACTCGAAATCTATTGGGCTTTGCCTGCGCAGGTTCGAATCCTGCTGTTGACGTTGCCTTTTCTTAGCCTTTTCCTTCATTTGTATTGCTAGCCAAAATGTTACTTGTATTTTTATTTAGGGCATTTTACAATTCTTAATTTTTTTTCCAAAATACACTTATTTATCATGTCATTATTATTGTAATTAACAATCAGATAAATACAAAGAACCAGTGGTAGAGTAGTAAGTAGTAACCTCTAATTTATAATCATTCATTTCCTTTCATAAACAATTGTTGAAAAAACAAAAGAAATCGTCTTATTTCTATGAGACGGAGACCATAATACCTATATACATTATGTACTTGAAAAATTCCCGATAAAAAATCTCAAAAATCAAGTGCAGCTTCCTTTTGTATCTTTTTTACCGCATTCCCGTATTTCACTCTAACTGCCAAATGGACATGTTCCGAGCCATTGTCCGAGCACTTAAAAGCTGAAAATATTCGATACAAAAACGTTATATTAAAGAAACATCACCATGTAAGTGTGGTTTAACATGAAATTCACTTTGATGAGTCGGGAACGAATCCCGAGATGTTCTCGCAGGATCTCAGTCGTAAAGTATCATTAATTTTTTTACCTTTCGCGTAAGAGAGGGATCTGGTAATTCAAGTGCTTTGGCACGCTCTTCTCTGGCTTTGTTCCTCTCAACAATTTTGGCATTTCTTCTCTCAAGGGAAGACCGTTGAAGGAAAAAAATAAACAGTATAGAGCCTATATGGTAGTCATACATCTGCAATGGCCAGTACACACACAAAATGGATATTAATTTCAACAAATGAACAAATATATTGTGGGAATGAAAATGCTACATAAACAGTTAAACCACAAGTAATATATTACATAGCCTTTTTATTTTTATTTTTTATGTACTACAACAATAAAGTACCCGTAGCATACCTGAAACAGGGGAAGAAACATGCAAGACAAAGAAGATCTCGCACTATCAATCAAGGTCCAAACAAACAAGTCAGACAAAAAAAGTTCAAACAATATTCAAAAAAACCAAATAGAGACAAGGGATCATACCACAGATTGCTACTCAACACAATTGAAAAAATTAGATTTTGAAAAAAGAGAGTACGTAGAAAGCCAAATTCTTCAGCATCGAGTTTGCTGCAGAATACAGTGCCATGTAAATACAAGAATGTAATGATACTCTGTTAAAGTTAAGAGAAAAAGAATACCTAAATTTCCACTTCCTTTCCTTCAAAAACTTGTCAACTTGTATATCCTGATCAACCCATCTTCCAACATATTCATTTCCTCTACACCTCTCTGGAGGAGGCGAGCAATGCACTGATGGAAAATGGTAAAGAATATTTCCCTGCACTTACATAACCGATAAACTGACTTATCATAGTACATTAGTAATAAAATATGAGATTTTTGATTTGCAAAATGAAAAGTAAACTAAAGTCACTATGCAGTTATATGTATATATATAGGCTGACCTCCTCATCCACCCTCGGCTGACCATCAAATCTTGATAGCACTGGTAGCATGTAACACTCGTTGTCCTGGCTCAGTCAAGAATAATATCATACTCCAGTAAGTATCAAGATAGACAGAGAGCTCGAGTAGAAATAGATACAAAAATGGTTGAATAAATATAATACAACTAATTCTCATAATATATAATATCAAAAAACATTGATAATTCGAAAGTAACTGTCAAAAAAAAAAAAAAAAAACTGTCTTGAAAGGGCTCTAATCTGGATTGTCTACATGAAGGAGTCTATTACCATCTTTTGAGTAGTCTTCAGATCAAGATATGGAGTAAGTTCTTCAGCTGTGACAACACCGCCATTTAGAGCTATGTACTGCTCAATCTGCAGAGATATTTAGGCAAGAAAATCTATTAGGTTGAAGAATTGTAACTAAAGCCAAAATCGTATAATGTAAATAAAAGGTTAACAACATAATCATGATGAGTGTGTGACCAAATACTGAAAGTATGCAGCTAGTAATGGTTTTATGCCAGTATAAACATTAAATTTCTCACAGGATTGTAAAGCCCTGATAGTTGGAAAGTATGCAACTTTAGATATCCACCCTTAAAAGCTAATAATATATTACCTCTACTTGGTATAATGGTATTCATGGTCTTCTTTTATGTGAAAAGAAAATTCCAATTTCACGAGTTTTAGCTAAAGAGGTTGAAGACTACTAGGTTGCTAAGGGGAAGTCTAACTGTATAAGTGTCTCAGAAGATTGAAGTATTCACATGTAACTTGTCTGTGCCGTAAACAAGGATGCCATGAACCCTTGTGAATGGGGAGTTAGGCCTTTAGATAACAATCAGCGTATCATGATATACAAGGACGGATAGTAAAGCGATTGATCCATTTCGTATGGTGCAAATTTTCAGATTTTAAAAGATAGATTTACAAAGTTAATTTTTAAAAGTAACATGTAATATCATTAAAGTAACGTATGATACATATCACTAGAACCACTGCTAAATAATTACCATCTTCCACCTCTGTTCTTCAATGCCTTGGTTGGGATCACAATCCACGGATATCAAAGTAAAAATCTGCGCAAAGCAGAATTTACCAAGAATTTATCGTTGAAACATGAGAAGTTATCATAAGTACACAATCTACGTAGTTTGAAGGATTCTCTTACATTGTCAATGAGTTTGCCACTAAATAATCCACTGAATGTCTTATCAATGAAGTGCCCCATGCGATTCGCTTGAGATGGATTAAAGACTCTGAATGAAGGGAATTCAAAACGTAAATCAGGTATTGTGATCTTAGCGAGCTGTTAGTATTTCAAACACTGCTATAAAACTGAAAATACAATCCACGAAGATTCAGCAATAAGCATTTGATTGTATACAGAAAACTACAGTACTTCAAAATGACGAACGCACAAATTGCTAAAGGCAGTCCAGCGACACTCGTGGCAGCCAGTGATGTCCACAACGAAACCTTCACCAGAGAGGTAGCTGCCATCTGTTACACAAAAAATTCATTCCACTTAAAAAATATAAAGCATAAACATAAAAAGCACAAGAAAAATAAAAAATAGATACCTTTCCCTTTTCAAACAAATACTCAGCTATTATCCTAAGCGACTTCAGAATGGGCTTCTGATGATTGTAGTTTCTGGGGGAAACATAAACACCTTCACCTTCCACCGAAACCTGTAAAAGACAGAGGAAGCTATCAACATTGTTTTCACGTAATCTTCAAATTTTTTTCAAGGAAAAAGGTATGTAAGAACCTGAAAGAAGCCAGCTAGAACCCGTAGAGAATTTTGAGGTTGATTAAAGTTGAGCCCGTCTTTATTGTAATGAAAGCCGCCATTGGTCGCTCTCTTCCGCACAACGTACTGCAGCGGTTTATTGATTCCGGCACAGGCAGAAGAGCTGAGAGAGAAAGCTCTGCTTTTGGTGCGTTGGGAACGGAATAAAGGCCTATTTTTAGTGGATTGAGGATGGCCAAAATTAAGGTAATGAGATTTGTAAGAAAGTTTAGGAGGGAGGGCCACGTATGGAATTGGGGGAGCGCAGCCCGAAATTAGACCGGCCATTAATTCACAACATTAATTTGCAGAATTCCTTGATGACGACGATGATGATTAGGGCGTAGTTTTTGTTTTGGGGAAATTTAATTTAAGTAATTAATTGGGACAGTTTTAAAGGGAAACAAAATACATATATAATTTATTTACAATTAAATTGGTGAATATTATAAAGTTGTAAGTTTTTTTATGATTATTTAAGGATCGTTAAGAGTTACTCCCTCCGGCCATTAATAGATGTCATACTTTCTTGGATACGGAGTTTAAGAAAATTGTTGTTGTTTTATTTTTTAATTAAAAAGTAAGGATTAAAATATATTTTAAAAGTGAAAAGTAAAGTAGTTGTGAGTAAGTTTAAAAAGTAGGTGAGGTAAAGTAGAATAAAATTGTATATTAAAATGAAAAAGTTAGAATAATTATTTCCTTTTTTGAGGTGTGTCAACTATTGTTGGACACCCCAAAAAGGAAAGTATGATAACTGTCTTTGGACCGAGGGAGTACTATTGAACAAGAAAAAGTGAAATACAGTATAAAACTAATAAATCACTTTTTATGATAATTAAAAATTGTTCAAATTTAGGAAGAAATTGAAAATATTGAAACTCCAAAAAGTTCATAAAAATCGTGTAAAAGTACAAATAAATATAATCCTAAGTACGATTTGGCTCTCCATCAAAATTTTGATGCTAAACCTTCTTCTATTTCAACAATTCATACCCTAGTGTGTCTTTTTGTCACCCCTAAGTATACAATAAACTCAAGCTACAAAAGGGAATACAAATACCGAAATTCGAACACAAGACATGATTCGTTCGTTGTACACAAAAATGATTTGCAATTGGCTTCTTGTACCGACCCAACTCACCTAAGAGCAACAAATATAAACCATTTAGAGGAATATGGTTGACCCCAAAAATCGGCCAATGTAAGTAATAATACCTGGCCAGAGGACCGGCAAAAATAGCTCCTAATCGGCTGGAAGAAGTGCCATCTCAATATCTTGTAGCGACTTTCCTTTAGTTTCTATAACGTACTTCTTCACAAAGAACACTCCCATCAAGCAAAATGATGCAAATATCGTGTACAAGATTTGGGGCCCCAGCGTCTCCAACAGACGCAGAAAAAATAACCCAACGAAAAAATTGATCACCTGAAGACATGATGATATTCATGGGATCACACACTTCCATCACAAAAGAGAGAATCACAGTATTGTGGAAAACAGAACAGGAGTAGAAGCTAGCCCCATAAAAGAATAGGAAACAAATGATTAAAATGGGTAGTAACCAAATCTACCCATGAGGTTTAGTGTATTTACAAAAAGTCCCAGGTAACTATGAAGATTACAAGAATGTACCTCAATGTTTGATTCCGTCCCACATATTGCCCCAGATCCAATGTCATCTAAATCTAATATGGCCAACTTATTAAATCTTCATTGGGGCATTTGTAAAATGTAGAACAACTAGGGTATGCAATGTAATTGTGAAAATATTTAATGGCATCAGCGATATTAGTTAGTTATACTAAGAATAGGGGCAAAATGTAAGATGGATGTAACCTGATGGTGTTTTGTAATAATCAAATTAGAAGTGCTTTGATTAGTATGGCAAAACCTCAAGAAATTACCCCTAATAAAAACAAATTGTGTAAACAAAACTAGAAGGTCCATTCAACTCTCATCTTCAAAGATGAAATTGCAAAAATAAATAAATAAAATCAATGTCAAGTCAAATTACCCAATGTACAGCCATGCAGAATGCCATTGCTTTAGCCCTAATTCGGCTTGGGAATATCTCTGATAGGAGGAGACCAGGGACCGGTCCCACGCCTAATGAGAAAGCCAGTACAACCCTGTGATCAGAGCAAAGGAAATAACCATTAACACTGATGAGAGCAATAGAAGGAGGCTACACTATGACGATTTCAAACAAAAAACATAAGACGTCAAATTCCAATGGAACTTCATCTGAAACATATATTGATTGCTGGATAGTTTACTATAACCAGGAAGGCAGGAATAAGCAATACCAAATTCTATTTTCTAACATCTAAATTGAGTGAGAAACTCACATCAGCATCCCGCCAACAGATAAATATATATTCTGAGAGTCCGTGAAGATACCACTCGCCGCAAGTACTTGAAAACCCATAGCCACTGCCTGAACCAAACAAAATCAAATCAAAATATTGAACATGTAGAGGAAGTTGATTCACAAGATTTCCTGTGTAATTTATAGCCTAATTTTGTCAAGCACGCAGTAAGTATCCAGAGTAGTGAAATTTTTACTTGCCATGCCCAAGAAACTCCAAGCAAGAAGCAGCTTCCTTCCTAATCTATCCATCAGAATCATAGCAACGATTGATCCTGAAGACGTCGTCACATTAAGCTATAAAATTAAACAAACACACACACACACACACACAAGACATAATGGCATTAATGGCAATACCTGATATATTCACTAATCCAACACATATATTTCCAATATCGGAAGGGACTCCAGCACTTTTAAAGACAGTTGAAGAAAAATAAAAAACAGCATTTATGCCAGATAGCTGTTGGAAAGCCAATAGGGCTGACCCAATGAGAACAACTGCCAAAAGAAAGCGATGAATCAAGAAGAAGAAAAAAAATGTATTCAAAAAAATGCTCACAATTCACAATCCACCATACCTTTGGAATGATGCCCACGGACTAATTCTGAGAACCTAACAGCATCCATCTCATCCCCTCTACCTGATTTTGACAATTCTGCCATTGCAGATTTAACATGCAATGCCCCCATAAGCCTCCCGAGTTCCTCTTCCGTTTGAGAAAACTTTCCCCTCTGATCCAATAAAAAGAACTCTAATTCAGTTGAGAAAAACTTTCCCCTATGATATTAACTACAGGACAATGACAAGCGAAGCCAGTATCATGATGACATTTCCATCATTATAAACATAGATAGCATAAATTGTTCAGAAAATGTAAGTGAGGCTGGAATATAATTGGATATATATACTCTGGAGTTTGGAGATAATTATATTACTTACAATAAAGATCGAAATTCTTAGATTTTTTATTATAAAGAAAAATAAAAGGTAGAAAGTTGAAAAGTTAGAAGCACCTTGAAAAGCCATTGTGGAGACTCTGTGGAGAACTCCATTAAAAAGGCAAGTAGTGTAGCAGGAATAGCTGATACCCAAAAACAAACTCTCCACCTGCAAAGAAATCGTTCATTGAATGCATAAAATCATGCTCCCCATAAACAGAGTAAGATGACTAAATTAAATCTCCATGTCAATCTACTTACCAGCCTACAACATTTTTGGCTGGTATCCCTATGAAAAGAGCAGCCATAAGCCCAAGGCATGTTGCAATCTGGGTGAAGCTCCCATAAGTGCCCCTCACGAAAGCTGGTGACACCTGCTTAAAATAGATTTATGCCAGCATAATCCATGCCCATGTTCCAGAAATAGAAAGACAAAGGGAGACTGTCATGACTTATACCTCCGACACATAGAGAGCAGCAACAGGAGGACCAAGACCCATCCCAGTTCCAACAAAGAACCTTCCAATCAGCATACCCTCCAGACCACTTGTTGTGGCACTGAAAAGATCATTACAAAAATTGACTTAATAAATTATAAAAAACAATAGCCAGAGAAAGATTAAAACAGGAGATATAGCAAATAATCTAATGAAATGTCCAGGAAGTTTGTGGTGAGAGAGAGAGAGAGAAAAAAGTTTTGAATTACAAAAACTACTCCTGATATTTGATTCCCTGATAAATGTAAAGGGGTGAATTTTGAAATTATCAAAACCTTTGTGGTTCTTTTGTAATCAGTCTAAACCTCGTTGATGATTTTGTAATTCACCTTTTAAAAGTTTTGGTAACAAGGATGTGTACCTCATGGAAGCCCCAATGATCATAGGTAAAGCACATAACTGAAAAGCTCTCCTACGACCGAGCCCATCAGATATCCAACCGCTACCTATAGAGCCAATAAATGCACCTCCCAAACACGTACTGACCACCAAACCTTCATATCATAATAACAGAACCGTAAGAAAAAGAAAAGCAGAATAATATCTTGTTGCAATATTGAAATGCAGAAGAACACCTTCAGCCATAGTACTACCACTGAAGCCTAAATCCAAAGAAATGCTTTCCAGTGTGTCATTAACAACCCTGAATAGAATACAAGTATGAAGAGTAGTTTAGTACTCCGAAATGCCAACCCGAAATGAAATACTGTTTTCAGAGAGATCAGACGAACCCGAGATGATAACCAAATAAGAATGAGGACAGGGTTGCCACCAGAATATGTGGCAGTGGACGCTTCCATGATGGATTTCCGATATCTTTCCTCTCTTCGTCACTTATTGGCTCGTCTGAATAACCATGTTAAAAGGCGATTCTCAGCTTCCAGGGGGCGTTTCACCTTCTTCTTTTAAAGGAATCAAAGGAGAATGTGGGATGATTAAAATGTGAGACGAGGCTAACGAGATACCTGAGCTTTCTTCTCTATCGAGATGATCTTTAGACTGTGCACGCTTGTACATCGAGTAGAGTTCTGTATGGCGTCCCCGCATAACTCAATTGTCTTGTAGTCTGTAAACATCAAATTGAACTCACCCCACATCCATTACTCAATTTCTTCATAAATACAGTCCGAAAATTTTAAAAGGTAGAATCTCCATAAAAATCATTTCAAAGCTCAAAATTCAACAGGAAATTGAAAATTCGAAAAATACACATCATTCACATAAAAAAATAGGATCGTCATCCGATCTAATCCAATCAGCACAGTCAAGAATCATGGATCTTACTCGACAAAGTTTAAGATCAAGCGCCATTGATTCAAGTGTGCATTCAGAGTACATCGCATCTAAATCTGACGTGCATAGTCTACACGCTCAATTCATATACAAGGAAGATTTGCAGCGATTCGATTACGTTACCTCGCACTGCGCAGAGACGACGGAAAATGTAGAAAGAGATCCCCAGGTAGAAATTCGATTCGATTTGATCGATCGGCGTAGGGCTCGTTAACGTGCGCTGCTGGTGTGGGTTTTTACCGAACTGTGTTTTCCATTTACAGAATTTTAGGGTCGTATCGTTCGTACGTCGTTGTATTGTGTTGTGCGGTGCGCGGTGAGAGTGAAGCGGGTGCAGTATTTTTTAATTATATTAAAAAAATGGGGAACAGGATTTAAGGACGAAGCATCAGGAGCTGCCACGAGTCAGATGGAGACCCGTGTACACTGTTGTTCGGGAGCCTATGATCAGGTGTTACGCGGCTCATTATAAATTTGGGAATATCATAATATTTTTTGACACGTAATTACGTAAATCATGCCATTAATATATGTCATACTTTGCTGGAAACGGAGTTTAAGAAAATTATTATTTTTTAATTTTTTAATTAAAAAGTAAAGAGTAAAAATATATTTTAAAAGTTAAAAGTAAAGTAATTGTGAGTAAAGTTTAAAAAGTAGGTGGAATAAAGTAGAATAAAGTTGTATATTTAAATGAAAAAGTTAGAATAACTATTTCCTTTTTTGGGGTGTGTCAACTATTGTTGGACACCCCAAAAAGGAAAGTATGACAACTGTTTTTGGACCGAGGGAGTAGTATATTCATTAGACGTTATATTTCATCATTACAAAAATATGGTTAAACTTATTTCAATCTTGCCCTCAAAGCATAGGCGAGAGATAGGAGAGCTAAAACATGTGGTATGTAGGTGTAATCTCAAGCCACCTCAAGCCACGCAAGTTGAAACCTCTCAAACAAATTTTTACTGAAATATTATGACAATACTCACGGATTTTATCTTTCGACTAAAAGTTTGTGCAATTATATGTATATATAATTTTTTATTTTTTTAATAATTTTATTCTGCTGTAAATTTTTTAGGAGCTATACTCAAGAACAAGTATCATCGTACCCTCTGAAACCTTTAAAGACTCATCGTCAAAATTATATTTGTGTTACTTTGTCTCAAGTAGACTCACCGATCTCACACTCTTGGTCAACTTTGGTACACACATCACCTCCGACAACACTCACGGCCTCCAAAGCATCATATACGTACGTCTTCATAATGGGCGTCTCCAACAGTACTCACGGACCCCACGCCCCTAAGGTTCTCCAACTTCAAGATGCCCATCACAACTCGTCTTTGTATGAGATGTCGCTCTTAAATCAACAGATTATGTTTTTGACAATCATCTCTTCAATCGCTCCAACCTCGAATCGTTGACACAATTGTTGGGATTTCCGTCCCAAGTACGTCGCCAAGAAACTTTAAACACAAACGAAAAAGTAAAGCACAAACTTGTAGGGATCGGTTTTACAGAGATGGCAAAGGACAGAAAAAGACGAGTCTTGTGTTAGACACAATCTCCTTAAAACAAAATTCGACCTCTACCGATCGTTTGTTTCCCAGGATACAACGTCTCAAGCAACTACGTTGCACGTCGAAGCAAGAGTTGCCTGAAAGTTTCACCGGAGGGCCAAGGATAATAAGAAGAAAATGAGAAGGGAAGTAGCAGATTGCTGGAGTGGTAATGCTGTACAATTTCACAAATACGATCTCGTATTTATAGGCTGAGCAAGGGACTTTGATCGATTCATGCAATGAACCTGGACAGTCAACACGTAACGGCCATGCAATAATGTCTCAGCATTAAGGCCACCTTAATTGTCATTTTGAATTTCAAAATATATAATCAATAAAATGATTTTATTTTATTTACTTAATAAATAAATAAAATCAGTCAACTTAACCGTTACAAAGTTAAGAATCGAAAAGAAAAAAAATTGCAAAATGTGGCTCGCTCGACTGCCCATAAATCGAACCGACATTCGTGTACGCAGGTCGCGCTCGCACACAAGTCCGGGGGTTCGTAGGCTATTTCGGACTTGGTTTGCACCCCCCCCTGCGCGCACGTAGGAGGCGGAGCAATACTATAGCAAGTCATTCATAAGCCACTAAAGTGCAAGCACTATATATGCCCACTTGTTTTTGCATAGTTTTCCAATGTGGGATAACAACCCACTTTGTTAATTTCCTTTCTTTTTCCCAATAATTTTGATTATATTCAACAATTAATTTCTCATTCATTTCAACTCCGATTCGAGTAAATGAGATATCGATTCGAAGCTCTTTACGAGCTCTATTTTTTCCAACAGTCCCCCCATGAATGAAAATTATACATATACCAAAAGTAGTTTGGTGAAACAATCAACGTTAGAAACGTGCATAGGATAGGTAGGTGTTACCCTTTGAACCTTCCCTTGTGAAAGCATACTAGCTTTACTGATTAAATAGTAGACACGATGTCTTTGAACTATTCACCATTTGTGTAAACGGTAATATACTCCACTCACGTTCTTTCTAACAACTCTCAGTTCTCATGATTATGTTCATTTTGGCCCTGAACATCAGCCTGGTTCTGTAAGAGTGTTTAAGAATATGCCTTACTGTATTCTCTTCGAAGCGGCCCCACTTCTCTCTTACATAGGTGATTTCTTTCAAGAGTATTCATAATATCTCTTTTGAATCATTAATAGCCATTTGCTAATCCTCACACTCAATCACTGTAGCATCTTTTAGGCAATGGACTTTTGGTGGAAATCAAATTCCCCCCAGGACAGTGATAACGAAGTGTAGACGGTTAGGTTGTCCTTTTGAACCTAGTTCTTGGGATCTCCAGTCATATAGGTAAGGTTTTCCATCGTCTCAACTCTCTTTCTTTAAGGCTTTTAGTCCCATTCCTGTAGATGACGACATTACTAACTCTCGATTTAACCCTTTGGTTAATGGATCTGCGATATTATCTTTAGATCTTACGTAGTCTATTGAGATAACTCCAGTCGAAAGTAGTTGTCGAATGGTATTATGTCTGCGACGTATATGTCTAGACTTACCATTGTACATATTACTTTGTGCTCGTCCAATTGCAGATTGACTATCACAATGTATACGAATTGGAGGCACAGGTTTCGTCCACTTTGGAATATCTTCTAGGAAATTCCTGAGCCACTCGGCCTCTTCGCCACATTTATCTAGAGCTATAAACTCTGATTCCATTGTGGATCTAGCAATTACTGTTTGCTTAGACGATTTCCAAGAAATAGCAGCTCCACCGAGAGTGAATACATATCCACTTGTGGACTTGGAGTCTTTTATGTCAGAAATCCAATTTGCGTCAGTGTAACCTTCAATAACAGCTGGATATCGAGTATAATGCAACCCATAATCTCGAGAATATCGTAAATATCTAAGTAACCGTACAATAGCTTTCCAGTGGCTTTCACTTGGATTACTAGTGTATCTGCTCAGCTTATTTACTGTATAGGCTATGTCTGGTCTTGTACAACTCGTTAAGTACATTAGACTGCCGATCACTCTTGAGTACTCTACTTGACTCACTCCGTCACCTCTATTTTTAGCGAGGTGTTGACTTGTATCTATTGGAGTTCTAGCAAGACCCGTATCATCTTTGCTAAACTTCTCTAAGATTTTGTCGACATAATGAGATTGACTCAAAGCAAAGCCGTCTGTTGTTCTATGAATTTTAATTCCAAGTACAACATCAGCATTGCCCATATCTTTCATGTCAAATTTTGAATTTAACATATTTTTCACTGATTTGACCATATTATCGTTACTTCCCACGATAAGTATGTCGTCAACATATAGGCACATGATTAAATAATCATCGTCCGTATTTTTTATATAAATGCATTTATCGCATTCATTTATCCGAAAGCCATATTCTAACATAGCATAATCAAATTTTTCATGCCATTGTTTTGGTGCTTGTTTTAATCCGTACAAGGATTTCACCAATTTACACACTTTATTTTCTTGCCCGGGAGCAGAAAATCCTTCTGGTTGATCCATATATATTTCTTCACCTAGATCACCATTTAAGAAGGCTGTTTTTACATCCATTTGATGTATTTCGAGATTTCTTAGCGCTGCTATGGCGATAATTAATCTAATTGACGTAATTCTAGTCACAGGAGAGTACGTATCAAAATAGTCAAGACCTTCTTTTTGTCTATAACCTTTAATTACAAGTCTTGCCTTGTATTTATCGATAGTCCCGTCGGCTTTCATTTTTTTTTTGAAAATCCACTTAGAACCTAGGGGTTTACTTCCCGGAGGAAGGTCCGCTAATTCCCAAGTATGATTTTGCAAAATAGAATTAATTTCACTTTGAATGGCCTCTTTCCATTGAGGGCCATCAGACGAGTTTACAGCTTCTTTAAAGCTTTGAGGTTCACTCTCGAGCATGTAGGTTAAAAAATCAGGACCGAACGATTTTTCTATACGAGGTCGTTTACTTCGTCTTTGTTCAACATTTATGTCATCAACAATTTCTGTAATTGTTGGGTTTGCATGCATGCGCGAGGAACTAGCTTCATTGCTATTATCCGTGCATGTCTTCCATGGAAATATATGTTCAAAAAATTGAGCATTTCTTGATTCCATAATAGTATTTTTGTGTATATCGTCGATTTTTGATTCGTACACAAGAAATCGATAGGCACTACTATTATGTGCATATCCGATAAATACACAATCAACAGTTTTAGGGCCTATTTTAACCTTTTTCGGTAGTGGAATTGCCACTTTTGCTAAACACCCCCATACTTTCAAGTATTTATACGAAGGTGCTCGACCAAACCATAATTCATATGGAGTTTTGTCGATTTTCTTTCGGGGCACCTTATTTAAAAGGTAGTTTGCTGTTAACAACGCTTCTCCCCACATGTTCGGAGGTAGTCCAGAATCAAGCAACATCGCATTTAACATTTCTTTCAATGTTCGGTTTTTGCGTTCGGCAACGCCGTTTTGTTGAGGGGAATAAGGTGCAGTGGTTTCATGCATGATTCCATGTTTTTCACAAAAATCAGCAAACGGAAACTCATATTCACCTCCTCGATCACTTCTTAATCGTTTAATTTTCCGATTAAGTTGATTTTCAACTTCTGTCTTGTAAAGTACAAACTTTTCGAAAGCTTCGTCTTTACTTTTTAGGAGATATACATAACAATATTTTGTGCTATCGTCAATAAACGTGATAAAATATTTATTTCCACCACGTGTTTGCACGGTTTTTAGATCACACACGTCCGTGTGAATTAAATCGAGGGGTTCACTATTTCTTTCAATAGTTCGAAAAGATGATCGAGTCATTTTCGCTTCTACACAAATTTCGCATTTGTGATTTGTATCAATTTGGAGTGTGGGTATGCCTTTTAAGTTCATTAATTTTCTTAATGAATTAAAGTTTACATGTCCTAAACGGCCATGCCAAGTTATCGATGACTCAAGCAAGTAAACGGAAGTAGAAGCAGTCTTATTCATGTTCTTGTTGATAGTCATTACATTGAGCTTGAACAGCCCATCATTCTCATACCCCTTGCCCAGATACACCCCACCCTTGGATATTATAACATTATCCGACTCGATTACAATACGAAAACCATGCTTATTCAGAAGAGACCCAGACACTAAATTCTTACGAATCTCAGGCACATACAAAACATTATTCAGAGTTAGTTCTTTTCCAGAAGTAAACTTCAGCATTATTTTTCCTTTCCCTTTGACATCAGAAGTTGCTGAATTCCCCATAAAGAGCTTTTCCCCAGTAGCACTTTCATCAAGAGTGTGGAACAGCTCCTTGGATGAGCAGATGTGGCGGGTAGCACCTGTGTCGATCCACCACTCACGTGGGTTAGACCCCACCATGTTCAGTTCTGAAACAACAGCAGCAAAATTATTATCATTTTCAATAACAAGTGCATTGTTTCTTTTAGGTTTCCTGCACTCGGAAGCCCGATGACCAGGTTTGTCACAGTTGTGACAAATTCCAGCAAACTTCTTTTTGAATTCTCCCTTTTTCGGAGCAAGCATCTGGTCAACTTTCATTTTGCCTTTGTCTTTGTAGGTAGGCTTGGAGCTGGCCTCGACTACATTTGCCTTGGGTTCATGGCCATAGAGACGAGAATTCTTCTTGTTGTCCTCTTCGATGCGAAGGCGAACAATCAGCTCTTCTACGTTCATCTCCTTTCGTTTGTGCTTCAGATAGTTCTTGAAGTCTTGCCACCCGGGGGGAAGTTTCTCGATGATAGCAGCCACTTGAAAAGTCTCGCTGATCACCATCCCCTCGGCATGAATGTCATGAATAATGACTTGAAACTCCTGCACCTGAGACATCACAGATTTAGTATCAACCATTTTAAAATCAAGAAATTTCCCAACAATGAATTTCTTGGCACCGGCATCCTCGGTTTTGTATTTCTTATCCAGAGTCTCCCACAACTCTTTAGAAGATTTGACTCCAATGTACACATTGTACAAGTCATCTGTAAGACTATTCATCAAATAGTTTCTGCACAAGAAGTCGCAATGCTTCCATGCATCAAGCGCGCTCACCGCTTGCACGTCCGGATCTTCCGGTAGGCGAGGAGGATCTTCTTTCAAGAACCTCGCCAAATTCAATGTTGTCAAATAGAACAACATCTTCTGTTGCCAACGCTTGAAATTCAAGCCGTTGAACTTCTCCGGTTTATCGTGATGATTCACGACCGGAAAAGCCATCTGGTGTGGCGCACCACCACCAGGTCCCGAAGGAGGCACAGTCATAGTAGGGGTAGGAGTGATAGGGATCGTCTCCTTCTGAGCAGTGGAGTCAGTTGCTTTCTCGGTGATGATGGGAGAGTCAGAAGCAGCCATCTCGTAGAGATTTTTGTTTTAAGACTGTAGGGATCGGTTTTACAGAGATGGCAAAGGACAGAAAAAGACGAGTCTTGTGTTAGACACAATCTCCTTAAAACAAAATTCGACCTCTACCGATCGTTTGTTTCCCAGGATACAACGTCTCAAGCAACTACGTTGCACGTCGAAGCAAGAGTTGCCTGAAAGTTTCACCGGAGGGCCAAGGATAATAAGAAGAAAATGAGAAGGGAAGTAGCAGATTGCTGGAGTGGTAATGCTGTACAATTTCACAAATACGATCTCGTATTTATAGGCTGAGCAAGGGACTTTGATCGATTCATGCAATGAACCTGGACAGTCAACACGTAACGGCCATGCAATAATGTCTCAGCATTAAGGCCACCTTAATTGTCATTTTGAATTTCAAAATATATAATCAATAAAATGATTTTATTTTATTTACTTAATAAATAAATAAAATCAGTCAACTTAACCGTTACAAAGTTAAGAATCGAAAAGAAAAAAAATTGCAAAATGTGGCTCGCTCGACTGCCCATAAATCGAACCGACATTCGTGTACGCAGGTCGCGCTCGCACACAAGTCCGGGGGTTCGTAGGCTATTTCGGACTTGGTTTGCACCCCCCCCTGCGCGCACGTAGGAGGCGGAGCAATACTATAGCAAGTCATTCATAAGCCACTAAAGTGCAAGCACTATATATGCCCACTTGTTTTTGCATAGTTTTCCAATGTGGGATAACAACCCACTTTGTTAATTTCCTTTCTTTTTCCCAATAATTTTGATTATATTCAACAATTAATTTCTCATTCATTTCAACTCCGATTCGAGTAAATGAGATATCGATTCGAAGCTCTTTACGAGCTCTATTTTTTCCAACAGTCCCCCCATGAATGAAAATTATACATATACCAAAAGTAGTTTGGTGAAACAATCAACGTTAGAAACGTGCATAGGATAGGTAGGTGTTACCCTTTGAACCTTCCCTTGTGAAAGCATACTAGCTTTACTGATTAAATAGTAGACACGATGTCTTTGAACTATTCACCATTTGTGTAAACGGTAATATACTCCACTCGCGTTCTTTCTAACAACTCTCAGTTCTCATGATTATGTTCATTTTGGCCCTGAACATCAGCCTGGTTCTGTAAGAGTGTTTAAGAATATGCCTTACTGTATTCTCTTCGAAGCGGCCCCACTTCTCTCTTACATAGGTGATTTCTTTCAAGAGTATTCATAATATCTCTTTTGAATCATTAATAGCCATTTGCTAATCCTCACACTCAATCACTGTAGCATCTTTTAGGCAATGGACTTTTGGTGGAAATCAAATTCCCCCCAGGACAGTGATAACGAAGTGTAGACGGTTAGGTTGTCCTTTTGAACCTAGTTCTTGGGATCTCCAGTCATATAGGTAAGGTTTTCCATCGTCTCAACTCTCTTTCTTTAAGGCTTTTAGTCCCATTCCTGTAGATGACGACATTACTAACTCTCGATTTAACCCTTTGGTTAATGGATCTGCGATATTATCTTTAGATCTTACGTAGTCTATTGAGATAACTCCAGTCGAAAGTAGTTGTCGAATGGTATTATGTCTGCGACGTATATGTCTAGACTTACCATTGTACATATTACTTTGTGCTCGTCCAATTGCAGATTGACTATCACAATGTATACGAATTGGAGGCACAGGTTTCGTCCACTTTGGAATATCTTCTAGGAAATTCCTGAGCCACTCGGCCTCTTCGCCACATTTATCTAGAGCTATAAACTCTGATTCCATTGTGGATCTAGCAATTACTGTTTGCTTAGACGATTTCCAAGAAATAGCAGCTCCACCGAGAGTGAATACATATCCACTTGTGGACTTGGAGTCTTTTATGTCAGAAATCCAATTTGCGTCAGTGTAACCTTCAATAACAGCTGGATATCGAGTATAATGCAACCCATAATCTCGAGAATATCGTAAATATCTAAGTAACCGTACAATAGCTTTCCAGTGGCTTTCACTTGGATTACTAGTGTATCTGCTCAGCTTATTTACTGTATAGGCTATGTCTGGTCTTGTACAACTCGTTAAGTACATTAGACTGCCGATCACTCTTGAGTACTCTACTTGACTCACTCCGTCACCTCTATTTTTAGCGAGGTGTTGACTTGTATCTATTGGAGTTCTAGCAAGACCCGTATCATCTTTGCTAAACTTCTCTAAGATTTTGTCGACATAATGAGATTGACTCAAAGCAAAGCCGTCTGTTGTTCTATGAATTTTAATTCCAAGTACAACATCAGCATTGCCCATATCTTTCATGTCAAATTTTGAATTTAACATATTTTTCACTGATTTGACCATATTATCGTTACTTCCCACGATAAGTATGTCGTCAACATATAGGCACATGATTAAATAATCATCGTCCGTATTTTTTATATAAATGCATTTATCGCATTCATTTATCCGAAAGCCATATTCTAACATAGCATAATCAAATTTTTCATGCCATTGTTTTGGTGCTTGTTTTAATCCGTACAAGGATTTCACCAATTTACACACTTTATTTTCTTGCCCGGGAGCAGAAAATCCTTCTGGTTGATCCATATATATTTCTTCACCTAGATCACCATTTAAGAAGGCTGTTTTTACATCCATTTGATGTATTTCGAGATTTCTTAGCGCTGCTATGGCGATAATTAATCTAATTGACGTAATTCTAGTCACAGGAGAGTACGTATCAAAATAGTCAAGACCTTCTTTTTGTCTATAACCTTTAATTACAAGTCTTGCCTTGTATTTATCGATAGTCCCGTCGGCTTTCATTTTTTTTTTGAAAATCCACTTAGAACCTAGGGGTTTACTTCCCGGAGGAAGGTCCGCTAATTCCCAAGTATGATTTTGCAAAATAGAATTAATTTCACTTTGAATGGCCTCTTTCCATTGAGGGCCATCAGACGAGTTTACAGCTTCTTTAAAGCTTTGAGGTTCACTCTCGAGCATGTAGGTTAAAAAATCAGGACCGAACGATTTTTCTATACGAGGTCGTTTACTTCGTCTTTGTTCAACATTTATGTCATCAACAATTTCTGTAATTGTTGGGTTTGCATGCATGCGCGAGGAACTAGCTTCATTGCTATTATCCGTGCATGTCTTCCATGGAAATATATGTTCAAAAAATTGAGCATTTCTTGATTCCATAATAGTATTTTTGTGTATATCGTCGATTTTTGATTCGTACACAAGAAATCGATAGGCACTACTATTATGTGCATATCCGATAAATACACAATCAACAGTTTTAGGGCCTATTTTAACCTTTTTCGGTAGTGGAATTGCCACCTTTGCTAAACACCCCCATACTTTCAAGTATTTATACGAAGGTGCTCGACCAAACCATAATTCATATGGAGTTTTGTCGATTTTCTTTCGGGGCACCTTATTTAAAAGGTAGTTTGCTGTTAACAACGCTTCTCCCCACATGTTCGGAGGTAGTCCAGAATCAAGCAACATCGCATTTAACATTTCTTTCAATGTTCGGTTTTTGCGTTCGGCAACGCCGTTTTGTTGAGGGGAATAAGGTGCAGTGGTTTCATGCATGATTCCATGTTTTTCACAAAAATCAGCAAACGGAAACTCATATTCACCTCCTCGATCACTTCTTAATCGTTTAATTTTCCGATTAAGTTGATTTTCAACTTCTGTCTTGTAAAGTACAAACTTTTCGAAAGCTTCGTCTTTACTTTTTAGGAGATATACATAACAATATTTTGTGCTATCGTCAATAAACGTGATAAAATATTTATTTCCACCACGTGTTTGCACGGTTTTTAGATCACACACGTCCGTGTGAATTAAATCGAGGGGTTCACTATTTCTTTCAATAGTTCGAAAAGATGATCGAGTCATTTTCGCTTCTACACAAATTTCGCATTTGTGATTTGTATCAATTTGGAGTGTGGGTATGCCTTTTAAGTTCATTAATTTTCTTAATGAATTAAAGTTTACATGTCCTAAACGGCCATGCCAAGTTATCGATGACTCAAGCAAGTAAACGGAAGTAGAAGCAGTCTTATTCATGTTCTTGTTGATAGTCATTACATTGAGCTTGAACAGCCCATCATTCTCATACCCCTTGCCCAGATACACCCCACCCTTGGATATTATAACATTATCCGACTCGATTACAATACGAAAACCATGCTTATTCAGAAGAGACCCAGACACTAAATTCTTACGAATCTCAGGCACATACAAAACATTATTCAGAGTTAGTTCTTTTCCAGAAGTAAACTTCAGCATTATTTTTCCTTTCCCTTTGACATCAGAAGTTGCTGAATTCCCCATAAAGAGCTTTTCCCCAGTAGCACTTTCATCAAGAGTGTGGAACAGCTCCTTGGATGAGCAGATGTGGCGGGTAGCACCTGTGTCGATCCACCACTCACGTGGGTTAGACCCCACCATGTTCAGTTCTGAAACAACAGCAGCAAAATTATTATCATTTTCAATAACAAGTGCATTGTTTCTTTTAGGTTTCCTGCACTCGGAAGCCCGATGACCAGGTTTGTCACAGTTGTGACAAATTCCAGCAAACTTCTTTTTGAATTCTCCCTTTTTCGGAGCAAGCATCTGGTCAACTTTCATTTTGCCTTTGTCTTTGTAGGTAGGCTTGGAGCTGGCCTCGACTACATTTGCCTTGGGTTCATGGCCATAGAGACGAGAATTCTTCTTGTTGTCCTCTTCGATGCGAAGGCGAACAATCAGCTCTTCTACGTTCATCTCCTTTCGTTTGTGCTTCAGATAGTTCTTGAAGTCTTGCCACCCGGGGGGAAGTTTCTCGATGATAGCAGCCACTTGAAAAGTCTCGCTGATCACCATCCCCTCGGCATGAATGTCATGAATAATGACTTGAAACTCCTGCACCTGAGACATCACAGATTTAGTATCAACCATTTTAAAATCAAGAAATTTCCCAACAATGAATTTCTTGGCACCGGCATCCTCGGTTTTGTATTTCTTATCCAGAGTCTCCCACAACTCTTTAGCAGATTTGACTCCAATGTACACATTGTACAAGTCATCTGTAAGACTATTCATCAAATAGTTTCTGCACAAGAAGTCGCAATGCTTCCATGCATCAAGCGCGCTCACCGCTTGCACGTCCGGATCTTCCGGTAGGCGAGGAGGATCTTCTTTCAAGAACCTCGCCAAATTCAATGTTGTCAAATAGAACAACATCTTCTGTTGCCAACGCTTGAAATTCAAGCCGTTGAACTTCTCCGGTTTATCGTGATGATTCACGACCGGAAAAGCCATCTGGTGTGGCGCACCACCACCAGGTCCCGAAGGAGGCACAGTCATAGTAGGGGTAGGAGTGATAGGGATCGTCTCCTTCTGAGCAGTGGAGTCAGTTGCTTTCTCGGTGATGATGGGAGAGTCAGAAGCAGCCATCTCGTAGAGATTTTTGTTTTAAGACTGTAGGGATCGGTTTTACAGAGATGGCAAAGGACAGAAAAAGACGAGTCTTGTGTTAGACACAATCTCCTTAAAACAAAATTCGACCTCTACCGATCGTTTGTTTCCCAGGATACAACGTCTCAAGCAACTACGTTGCACGTCGAAGCAAGAGTTGCCTGAAAGTTTCACCGGAGGGCCAAGGATAATAAGAAGAAAATGAGAAGGGAAGTAGCAGATTGCTGGAGTGGTAATGCTGTACAATTTCACAAATACGATCTCGTATTTATAGGCTGAGCAAGGGACTTTGATCGATTCATGCAATGAACCTGGACAGTCAACACGTAACGGCCATGCAATAATGTCTCAGCATTAAGGCCACCTTAATTGTCATTTTGAATTTCAAAATATATAATCAATAAAATGATTTTATTTTATTTACTTAATAAATAAATAAAATCAGTCAACTTAACCGTTACAAAGTTAAGAATCGAAAAGAAAAAAAATTGCAAAATGTGGCTCGCTCGACTGCCCATAAATCGAACCGACATTCGTGTACGCAGGTCGCGCTCGCACACAAGTCCGGGGGTTCGTAGGCTATTTCGGACTTGGTTTGCACCCCCCCCCCCCCTGCGCGCACGTAGGAGGCGGAGCAATACTATAGCAAGTCATTCATAAGCCACTAAAGTGCAAGCACTATATATGCCCACTTGTTTTTGCATAGTTTTCCAATGTGGGATAACAACCCACTTTGTTAATTTCCTTTCTTTTTCCCAATAATTTTGATTATATTCAACAATTAATTTCTCATTCATTTCAACTCCGATTCGAGTAAATGAGATATCGATTCGAAGCTCTTTACGAGCTCTATTTTTTCCAACAGTCCCCCCATGAATGAAAATTATACATATACCAAAAGTAGTTTGGTGAAACAATCAACGTTAGAAACGTGCATAGGATAGGTAGGTGTTACCCTTTGAACCTTCCCTTGTGAAAGCATACTAGCTTTACTGATTAAATAGTAGACACGATGTCTTTGAACTATTCACCATTTGTGTAAACGGTAATATACTCCACTCACGTTCTTTCTAACAACTCTCAGTTCTCATGATTATGTTCATTTTGGCCCTGAACATCAGCCTGGTTCTGTAAGAGTGTTTAAGAATATGCCTTACTGTATTCTCTTCGAAGCGGCCCCACTTCTCTCTTACATAGGTGATTTCTTTCAAGAGTATTCATAATATCTCTTTTGAATCATTAATAGCCATTTGCTAATCCTCACACTCAATCACTGTAGCATCTTTTAGGCAATGGACTTTTGGTGGAAATCAAATTCCCCCCAGGACAGTGATAACGAAGTGTAGACGGTTAGGTTGTCCTTTTGAACCTAGTTCTTGGGATCTCCAGTCATATAGGTAAGGTTTTCCATCGTCTCAACTCTCTTTCTTTAAGGCTTTTAGTCCCATTCCTGTAGATGACGACATTACTAACTCTCGATTTAACCCTTTGGTTAATGGATCTGCGATATTATCTTTAGATCTTACGTAGTCTATTGAGATAACTCCAGTCGAAAGTAGTTGTCGAATGGTATTATGTCTGCGACGTATATGTCTAGACTTACCATTGTACATATTACTTTGTGCTCGTCCAATTGCAGATTGACTATCACAATGTATACGAATTGGAGGCACAGGTTTCGTCCACTTTGGAATATCTTCTAGGAAATTCCTGAGCCACTCGGCCTCTTCGCCACATTTATCTAGAGCTATAAACTCTGATTCCATTGTGGATCTAGCAATTACTGTTTGCTTAGACGATTTCCAAGAAATAGCAGCTCCACCGAGAGTGAATACATATCCACTTGTGGACTTGGAGTCTTTTATGTCAGAAATCCAATTTGCGTCAGTGTAACCTTCAATAACAGCTGGATATCGAGTATAATGCAACCCATAATCTCGAGAATATCGTAAATATCTAAGTAACCGTACAATAGCTTTCCAGTGGCTTTCACTTGGATTACTAGTGTATCTGCTCAGCTTATTTACTGTATAGGCTATGTCTGGTCTTGTACAACTCGTTAAGTACATTAGACTGCCGATCACTCTTGAGTACTCTACTTGACTCACTCCGTCACCTCTATTTTTAGCGAGGTGTTGACTTGTATCTATTGGAGTTCTAGCAAGAACCGTATCATCTTTGCTAAACTTCTCTAAGATTTTGTCGACATAATGAGATTGACTCAAAGCAAAGCCGTCTGTTTTTCTATGAATTTTAATTCCAAGTACAACATCAGCATTGCCCATATCTTTCATGTCAAATTTTGAATTTAACATATTTTTCACTGATTTGACCATATTATCGTTACTTCCCACGATAAGTATGTCGTCAACATATAGGCACATGATTAAATAATCATCGTCCGTATTTTTTATATAAATGCATTTATCGCATTCATTTATCCGAAAGCCATATTCTAACATAGCATAATCAAATTTTTCATGCCATTGTTTTGGTGCTTGTTTTAATCCGTACAAGGATTTCACCAATTTACACACTTTATTTTCTTGCCCGGGAGCAGAAAATCCTTCTGGTTGATCCATATATATTTCTTCACCTAGATCACCATTTAAGAAGGCTGTTTTTACATCCATTTGATGTATTTCGAGATTTCTTAGCGCTGCTATGGCGATAATTAATCTAATTGACGTAATTCTAGTCACAGGAGAGTACGTATCAAAATAGTCAAGACCTTCTTTTTGTCTATAACCTTTAATTACAAGTCTTGCCTTGTATTTATCGATAGTCCCGTCGGCTTTCATTTTCTTTTTGAAAATCCACTTAGAACCTAGGGGTTTACTTCCCGGAGGAAGGTCCGCTAATTCCCAAGTATGATTTTGCAAAATAGAATTAATTTCACTTTGAATGGCCTCTTTCCATTGAGGGCCATCAGACGAGTTTACAGCTTCTTTAAAGCTTTGAGGTTCACTCTCGAGCATGTAGGTTAAAAAATCAGGACCGAACGATTTTTCTATACGAGGTCGTTTACTTCGTCTTTGTTCAACATTTATGTCATCAACAATTTCTGTAATTGTTGGGTTTGCATGCATGCGCGAGGAACTAGCTTCATTGCTATTATCCGTGCATGTCTTCCATGGAAATATATGTTCAAAAAATTGAGCATTTCTTGATTCCATAATAGTATTTTTGTGTATATCGTCGATTTTTGATTCGTACACAAGAAATCGATAGGCACTACTATTATGTGCATATCCGATAAATACACAATCAACAGTTTTAGGGCCTATTTTAACCTTTTTCGGTAGTGGAATTGCCACCTTTGCTAAACACCCCCATACTTTCAAGTATTTATACGAAGGTGCTCGACCAAACCATAATTCATATGGAGTTTTGTCGATTTTCTTTCGGGGCACCTTATTTAAAAGGTAGTTTGCTGTTAACAACGCTTCTCCCCACATGTTCGGAGGTAGTCCAGAATCAAGCAACATCGCATTTAACATTTCTTTCAATGTTCGGTTTTTGCGTTCGGCAACGCCGTTTTGTTGAGGGGAATAAGGTGCAGTGGTTTCATGCATGATTCCATGTTTTTCACAAAAATCAGCAAACGGAAACTCATATTCACCTCCTCGATCACTTCTTAATCGTTTAATTTTCCGATTAAGTTGATTTTCAACTTCTGTCTTGTAAAGTACAAACTTTTCGAAAGCTTCGTCTTTACTTTTTAGGAGATATACATAACAATATTTTGTGCTATCGTCAATAAACGTGATAAAATATTTATTTCCACCACGTGTTTGCACGGTTTTTAGATCACACACGTCCGTGTGAATTAAATCGAGGGGTTCACTATTTCTTTCAATAGTTCGAAAAGATGATCGAGTCATTTTCGCTTCTACACAAATTTCGCATTTGTGATTTGTATCAATTTGGAGTGTGGGTATGCTTTTTAAGTTCATTAATTTTCTTAATGAATTAAAGTTTACATGTCCTAAACGGCCATGCCAAGTTATCGATGACTCAAGCAAGTAAACGGAAGTAGAAGCAGTCTTATTCATGTTCTTGTTGATAGTCATTACATTGAGCTTGAACAGCCCATCATTCTCATACCCCTTGCCCAGATACACCCCACCCTTGGATATTATAACATTATCCGACTCGATTACAATACGAAAACCATGCTTATTCAGAAGAGACCCAGACACTAAATTCTTACGAATCTCAGGCACATACAAAACATTATTCAGAGTTAGTTCTTTTCCAGAAGTAAACTTCAGCATTATTTTTCCTTTCCCTTTGACATCAGAAGTTGCTGAATTCCCCATAAAGAGCTTTTCCCCAGTAGCACTTTCATCAAGAGTGTGGAACAGCTCCTTGGATGAGCAGATGTGGCGGGTAGCACCTGTGTCGATCCACCACTCACGTGGGTTAGACCCCACCATGTTCAGTTCTGAAACAACAGCAGCAAAATTATTATCATTTTCAATAACAAGTGCATTGTTTCTTTTAGGTTTCCTGCACTCGGAAGCCCGATGACCAGGTTTGTCACAGTTGTGACAAATTCCAGCAAACTTCTTTTTGAATTCTCCCTTTTTCGGAGCAAGCATCTGGTCAACTTTCATTTTGCCTTTGTCTTTGTAGGTAGGCTTGGAGCTGGCCTCGACTACATTTGCCTTGGGTTCATGGCCATAGAGACGAGAATTCTTCTTGTTGTCCTCTTCGATGCGAAGGCGAACAATCAGCTCTTCTACGTTCATCTCCTTTCGTTTGTGCTTCAGATAGTTCTTGAAGTCTTGCCACCCGGGGGGAAGTTTCTCGATGATAGCAGCCACTTGAAAAGTCTCGCTGATCACCATCCCCTCGGCATGAATGTCATGAATAATGACTTGAAACTCCTGCACCTGAGACATCACAGATTTAGTATCAACCATTTTAAAATCAAGAAATTTCCCAACAATGAATTTCTTGGCACCGGCATCCTCGGTTTTGTATTTCTTATCCAGAGTCTCCCACAACTCTTTAGCAGATTTGACTCCAATGTACACATTGTACAAGTCATCTGTAAGACTATTCATCAAATAGTTTCTGCACAAGAAGTCGCAATGCTTCCATGCATCAAGCGCGCTCACCGCTTGCACGTCCGGATCTTCCGGTAGGCGAGGAGGATCTTCTTTCAAGAACCTCGCCAAATTCAATGTTGTCAAATAGAACAACATCTTCTGTTGCCAACGCTTGAAATTCAAGCCGTTGAACTTCTCCGGTTTATCGTGATGATTCACGACCGGAAAAGCCATCTGGTGTGGCGCACCACCACCAGGTCCCGAAGGAGGCACAGTCATAGTAGGGGTAGGAGTGATAGGGATCGTCTCCTTCTGAGCAGTGGAGTCAGTTGCTTTCTCGGTGATGATGGGAGAGTCAGAAGCAGCCATCTCGTAGAGATTTTTGTTTTAAGACTGTAGGGATCGGTTTTACAGAGATGGCAAAGGACAGAAAAAGACGAGTCTTGTGTTAGACACAATCTCCTTAAAACAAAATTCGACCTCTACCGATCGTTTGTTTCCCAGGATACAACGTCTCAAGCAACTACGTTGCACGTCGAAGCAAGAGTTGCCTGAAAGTTTCACCGGAGGGCCAAGGATAATAAGAAGAAAATGAGAAGGGAAGTAGCAGATTGCTGGAGTGGTAATGCTGTACAATTTCACAAATACGATCTCGTATTTATAGGCTGAGCAAGGGACTTTGATCGATTCATGCAATGAACCTGGACAGTCAACACGTAACGGCCATGCAATAATGTCTCAGCATTAAGGCCACCTTAATTGTCATTTTGAATTTCAAAATATATAATCAATAAAATGATTTTATTTTATTTACTTAATAAATAAATAAAATCAGTCAACTTAACCGTTACAAAGTTAAGAATCGAAAAGAAAAAAAATTGCAAAATGTGGCTCGCTCGACTGCCCATAAATCGAACCGACATTCGTGTACGCAGGTCGCGCTCGCACACAAGTCCGGGGGTTCGTAGGCTATTTCGGACTTGGTTTGCACCCCCCCCCCCCTGCGCGCACGTAGGAGGCGGAGCAATACTATAGCAAGTCATTCATAAGCCACTAAAGTGCAAGCACTATATATGCCCACTTGTTTTTGCATAGTTTTCCAATGTGGGATAACAACCCACTTTGTTAATTTCCTTTCTTTTTCCCAATAATTTTGATTATATTCAACAATTAATTTCTCATTCATTTCAACTCCGATTCGAGTAAATGAGATATCGATTCGAAGCTCTTTACGAGCTCTATTTTTTCCAACAGTCCCCCCATGAATGAAAATTATACATATACCAAAAGTAGTTTGGTGAAACAATCAACGTTAGAAACGTGCATAGGATAGGTAGGTGTTACCCTTTGAACCTTCCCTTGTGAAAGCATACTAGCTTTACTGATTAAATAGTAGACACGATGTCTTTGAACTATTCACCATTTGTGTAAACGGTAATATACTCCACTCGCGTTCTTTCTAACAACTCTCAGTTCTCATGATTATGTTCATTTTGGCCCTGAACATCAGCCTGGTTCTGTAAGAGTGTTTAAGAATATGCCTTACTGTATTCTCTTCGAAGCGGCCCCACTTCTCTCTTACATAGGTGATTTCTTTCAAGAGTATTCATAATATCTCTTTTGAATCATTAATAGCCATTTGCTAATCCTCACACTCAATCACTGTAGCATCTTTTAGGCAATGGACTTTTGGTGGAAATCAAATTCCCCCCAGGACAGTGATAACGAAGTGTAGACGGTTAGGTTGTCCTTTTGAACCTAGTTCTTGGGATCTCCAGTCATATAGGTAAGGTTTTCCATCGTCTCAACTCTCTTTCTTTAAGGCTTTTAGTCCCATTCCTGTAGATGACGACATTACTAACTCTCGATTTAACCCTTTGGTTAATGGATCTGCGATATTATCTTTAGATCTTACGTAGTCTATTGAGATAACTCCAGTCGAAAGTAGTTGTCGAATGGTATTATGTCTGCGACGTATATGTCTAGACTTACCATTGTACATATTACTTTGTGCTCGTCCAATTGCAGATTGACTATCACAATGTATACGAATTGGAGGCACAGGTTTCGTCCACTTTGGAATATCTTCTAGGAAATTCCTGAGCCACTCGGCCTCTTCGCCACATTTATCTAGAGCTATAAACTCTGATTCCATTGTGGATCTAGCAATTACTGTTTGCTTAGACGATTTCCAAGAAATAGCAGCTCCACCGAGAGTGAATACATATCCACTTGTGGACTTGGAGTCTTTTATGTCAGAAATCCAATTTGCGTCAGTGTAACCTTCAATAACAGCTGGATATCGAGTATAATGCAACCCATAATCTCGAGAATATCGTAAATATCTAAGTAACCGTACAATAGCTTTCCAGTGGCTTTCACTTGGATTACTAGTGTATCTGCTCAGCTTATTTACTGTATAGGCTATGTCTGGTCTTGTACAACTCGTTAAGTACATTAGACTGCCGATCACTCTTGAGTACTCTACTTGACTCACTCCGTCACCTCTATTTTTAGCGAGGTGTTGACTTGTATCTATTGGAGTTCTAGCAAGACCCGTATCATCTTTGCTAAACTTCTCTAAGATTTTGTCGACATAATGAGATTGACTCAAAGCAAAGCCGTCTGTTGTTCTATGAATTTTAATTCCAAGTACAACATCAGCATTGCCCATATCTTTCATGTCAAATTTTGAATTTAACATATTTTTCACTGATTTGACCATATTATCGTTACTTCCCACGATAAGTATGTCGTCAACATATAGGCACATGATTAAATAATCATCGTCCGTATTTTTTATATAAATGCATTTATCGCATTCATTTATCCGAAAGCCATATTCTAACATAGCATAATCAAATTTTTCATGCCATTGTTTTGGTGCTTGTTTTAATCCGTACAAGGATTTCACCAATTTACACACTTTATTTTCTTGCCCGGGAGCAGAAAATCCTTCTGGTTGATCCATATATATTTCTTCACCTAGATCACCATTTAAGAAAGCTGTTTTTACATCCATTTGATGTATTTCGAGATTTCTTAGCGCTGCTATGGCGATAATTAATCTAATTGACGTAATTCTAGTCACAGGAGAGTACGTATCAAAATAGTCAAGACCTTCTTTTTGTCTATAACCTTTAATTACAAGTCTTGCCTTGTATTTATCGATAGTCCCGTCGGCTTTCATTTTCTTTTTGAAAATCCACTTAGAACCTAGGGGTTTACTTCCCGGAGGAAGGTCCGCTAATTCCCAAGTATGATTTTGCAAAATAGAATTAATTTCACTTTGAATGGCCTCTTTCCATTGAGGGCCATCAGACGAGTTTACAGCTTCTTTAAAGCTTTGAGGTTCACTCTCGAGCATGTAGGTTAAAAAATCAGGACCGAACGATTTTTCTATACGAGGTCGTTTACTTCGTCTTTGTTCAACATTTATGTCATCAACAATTTCTGTAATTGTTGGGTTTGCATGCATGCGCGAGGAACTAGCTTCATTGCTATTATCCGTGCATGTCTTCCATGGAAATATATGTTCAAAAAATTGAGCATTTCTTGATTCCATAATAGTATTTTTGTGTATATCGTCGATTTTTGATTCGTACACAAGAAATCGATAGGCACTACTATTATGTGCATATCCGATAAATACACAATCAACAGTTTTAGGGCCTATTTTAACCTTTTTCGGTAGTGGAATTGCCACCTTTGCTAAACACCCCCATACTTTCAAGTATTTATACGAAGGTGCTCGACCAAACCATAATTCATATGGAGTTTTGTCGATTTTCTTTCGGGGCACCTTATTTAAAAGGTAGTTTGCTGTTAACAACGCTTCTCCCCACATGTTCGGAGGTAGTCCAGAATCAAGCAACATCGCATTTAACATTTCTTTCAATGTTCGGTTTTTGCGTTCGGCAACGCCGTTTTGTTGAGGGGAATAAGGTGCAGTGGTTTCATGCATGATTCCATGTTTTTCACAAAAATCAGCAAACGGAAACTCATATTCACCTCCTCGATCACTTCTTAATCGTTTAATTTTCCGATTAAGTTGATTTTCAACTTCTGTCTTGTAAAGTACAAACTTTTCGAAAGCTTCGTCTTTACTTTTTAGGAGATATACATAACAATATTTTGTGCTATCGTCAATAAACGTGATAAAATATTTATTTCCACCACGTGTTTGCACGGTTTTTAGATCACACACGTCCGTGTGAATTAAATCGAGGGGTTCACTATTTCTTTCAATAGTTCGAAAAGATGATCGAGTCATTTTCGCTTCTACACAAATTTCGCATTTGTGATTTGTATCAATTTGGAGTGTGGGTATGCTTTTTAAGTTCATTAATTTTCTTAATGAATTAAAGTTTACATGTCCTAAACGGCCATGCCAAGTTATCGATGACTCAAGCAAGTAAACGGAAGTAGAAGCAGTCTTATTCATGTTCTTGTTGATAGTCATTACATTGAGCTTGAACAGCCCATCATTCTCATACCCCTTGCCCAGATACACCCCACCCTTGGATATTATAACATTATCCGACTCGATTACAATACGAAAACCATGCTTATTCAGAAGAGACCCAGACACTAAATTCTTACGAATCTCAGGCACATACAAAACATTATTCAGAGTTAGTTCTTTTCCAGAAGTAAACTTCAGCATTATTTTTCCTTTCCCTTTGACATCAGAAGTTGCTGAATTCCCCATAAAGAGCTTTTCCCCAGTAGCACTTTCATCAAGAGTGTGGAACAGCTCCTTGGATGAGCAGATGTGGCGGGTAGCACCTGTGTCGATCCACCACTCACGTGGGTTAGACCCCACCATGTTCAGTTCTGAAACAACAGCAGCAAAATTATTATCATTTTCAATAACAAGTGCATTGTTTCTTTTAGGTTTCCTGCACTCGGAAGCCCGATGACCAGGTTTGTCACAGTTGTGACAAATTCCAGCAAACTTCTTTTTGAATTCTCCCTTTTTCGGAGCAAGCATCTGGTCAACTTTCATTTTGCCTTTGTCTTTGTAGGTAGGCTTGGAGCTGGCCTCGACTACATTTGCCTTGGGTTCATGGCCATAGAGACGAGAATTCTTCTTGTTGTCCTCTTCGATGCGAAGGCGAACAATCAGCTCTTCTACGTTCATCTCCTTTCGTTTGTGCTTCAGATAGTTCTTGAAGTCTTGCCACCCGGGGGGAAGTTTCTCGATGATAGCAGCCACTTGAAAAGTCTCGCTGATCACCATCCCCTCGGCATGAATGTCATGAATAATGACTTGAAACTCCTGCACCTGAGACATCACAGATTTAGTATCAACCATTTTAAAATCAAGAAATTTCCCAACAATGAATTTCTTGGCACCGGCATCCTCGGTTTTGTATTTCTTATCCAGAGTCTCCCACAACTCTTTAGCAGATTTGACTCCAATGTACACATTGTACAAGTCATCTGTAAGACTATTCATCAAATAGTTTCTGCACAAGAAGTCGCAATGCTTCCATGCATCAAGCGCGCTCACCGCTTGCACGTCCGGATCTTCCGGTAGGCGAGGAGGATCTTCTTTCAAGAACCTCGCCAAATTCAATGTTGTCAAATAGAACAACATCTTCTGTTGCCAACGCTTGAAATTCAAGCCGTTGAACTTCTCCGGTTTATCGTGATGATTCACGACCGGAAAAGCCATCTGGTGTGGCGCACCACCACCAGGTCCCGAAGGAGGCACAGTCATAGTAGGGGTAGGAGTGATAGGGATCGTCTCCTTCTGAGCAGTGGAGTCAGTTGCTTTCTCGGTGATGATGGGAGAGTCAGAAGCAGCCATCTCGTAGAGATTTTTGTTTTAAGACTGTAGGGATCGGTTTTACAGAGATGGCAAAGGACAGAAAAAGACGAGTCTTGTGTTAGACACAATCTCCTTAAAACAAAATTCGACCTCTACCGATCGTTTGTTTCCCAGGATACAACGTCTCAAGCAACTACGTTGCACGTCGAAGCAAGAGTTGCCTGAAAGTTTCACCGGAGGGCCAAGGATAATAAGAAGAAAATGAGAAGGGAAGTAGCAGATTGCTGGAGTGGTAATGCTGTACAATTTCACAAATACGATCTCGTATTTATAGGCTGAGCAAGGGACTTTGATCGATTCATGCAATGAACCTGGACAGTCAACACGTAACGGCCATGCAATAATGTCTCAGCATTAAGGCCACCTTAATTGTCATTTTGAATTTCAAAATATATAATCAATAAAATGATTTTATTTTATTTACATAAAATCAGTCAACTTAACCGTTACAAAGTTAAGAATCGAAAAGAAAAAAAATTGCAAAATGTGGCTCGCTCGACTGCCCATAAATCGAACCGACATTCGTGTACGCAGGTCGCGCTCGCACACAAGTCCGGGGGTTCGTAGGCTATTTCGGACTTGGTTTGCACCCCCCCCTGCGCGCACGTAGGAGGCGGAGCAATACTATAGCAAGTCATTCATAAGCCACTAAAGTGCAAGCACTATATATGCCCACTTGTTTTTGCATAGTTTTCCAATGTGGGATAACAACCCACTTTGTTAATTTCCTTTCTTTTTCCCAATAATTTTGATTATATTCAACAATTAATTTCTCATTCATTTCAACTCCGATTCGAGTAAATGAGATATCGATTCGAAGCTCTTTACGAGCTCTATTTTTTCCAACAGTCCCCCCATGAATGAAAATTATACATATACCAAAAGTAGTTTGGTGAAACAATCAACGTTAGAAACGTGCATAGGATAGGTAGGTGTTACCCTTTGAACCTTCCCTTGTGAAAGCATACTAGCTTTACTGATTAAATAGTAGACACGATGTCTTTGAACTATTCACCATTTGTGTAAACGGTAATATACTCCACTCACGTTCTTTCTAACAACTCTTAGTTCTCATGATTATGTTCATTTTGGCCCTGAACATCAGCCTGGTTCTGTAAGAGTGTTTAAGAATATGCCTTACTGTATTCTCTTCGAAGCGGCCCCACTTCTCTCTTACATAGGTGATTTCTTTCAAGAGTATTCATAATATCTCTTTTGAATCATTAATAGCCATTTGCTAATCCTCACACTCAATCACTGTAGCATCTTTTAGGCAATGGACTTTTGGTGGAAATCAAATTCCCCCCAGGACAGTGATAACGAAGTGTAGACGGTTAGGTTGTCCTTTTGAACCTAGTTCTTGGGATCTCCAGTCATATAGGTAAGGTTTTCCATCGTCTCAACTCTCTTTCTTTAAGGCTTTTAGTCCCATTCCTGTAGATGACGACATTACTAACTCTCGATTTAACCCTTTGGTTAATGGATCTGCGATATTATCTTTAGATCTTACGTAGTCTATTGAGATAACTCCAGTCGAAAGTAGTTGTCGAATGGTATTATGTCTGCGACGTATATGTCTAGACTTACCATTGTACATATTACTTTGTGCTCGTCCAATTGCAGATTGACTATCACAATGTATACGAATTGGAGGCACAGGTTTCGTCCACTTTGGAATATCTTCTAGGAAATTCCTGAGCCACTCGGCCTCTTCGCCACATTTATCTAGAGCTATAAACTCTGATTCCATTGTGGATCTAGCAATTACTGTTTGCTTAGACGATTTCCAAGAAATAGCAGCTCCACCGAGAGTGAATACATATCCACTTGTGGACTTGGAGTCTTTTATGTCAGAAATCCAATTTGCGTCAGTGTAACCTTCAATAACAGCTGGATATCGAGTATAATGCAACCCATAATCTCGAGAATATCGTAAATATCTAAGTAACCGTACAATAGCTTTCCAGTGGCTTTCACTTGGATTACTAGTGTATCTGCTCAGCTTATTTACTGTATAGGCTATGTCTGGTCTTGTACAACTCGTTAAGTACATTAGACTGCCGATCACTCTTGAGTACTCTACTTGACTCACTCCGTCACCTCTATTTTTAGCGAGGTGTTGACTTGTATCTATTGGAGTTCTAGCAAGACCCGTATCATCTTTGCTAAACTTCTCTAAGATTTTGTCGACATAATGAGATTGACTCAAAGCAAAGCCGTCTGTTGTTCTATGAATTTTAATTCCAAGTACAACATCAGCATTGCCCATATCTTTCATGTCAAATTTTGAATTTAACATATTTTTCACTGATTTGACCATATTATCGTTACTTCCCACGATAAGTATGTCGTCAACATATAGGCACATGATTAAATAATCATCGTCCGTATTTTTTATATAAATGCATTTATCGCATTCATTTATCCGAAAGCCATATTCTAACATAGCATAATCAAATTTTTCATGCCATTGTTTTGGTGCTTGTTTTAATCCGTACAAGGATTTCACCAATTTACACACTTTATTTTCTTGCCCGGGAGCAGAAAATCCTTCTGGTTGATCCATATATATTTCTTCACCTAGATCACCATTTAAGAAGGCTGTTTTTACATCCATTTGATGTATTTCGAGATTTCTTAGCGCTGCTATGGCGATAATTAATCTAATTGACGTAATTCTAGTCACAGGAGAGTACGTATCAAAATAGTCAAGACCTTCTTTTTGTCTATAACCTTTAATTACAAGTCTTGCCTTGTATTTATC
Source organism: Euphrasia confusa (assembly GCA_954870475.1). Lineage (NCBI taxonomy): Eukaryota > Viridiplantae > Streptophyta > Magnoliopsida > Lamiales > Orobanchaceae > Euphrasia > Euphrasia confusa. The sequence continues at coordinate 36,177,200 of OX940956.1, read as the reverse complement.
GATAGTCCCGTCGGCTTTCATTTTCTTTTTGAAAATCCACTTAGAACCTAGGGGTTTACTTCCCGGAGGAAGGTCCGCTAATTCCCAAGTATGATTTTGCAAAATAGAATTAATTTCACTTTGAATGGCCTCTTTCCATTGAGGGCCATCAGACGAGTTTACAGCTTCTTTAAAGCTTTGAGGTTCACTCTCGAGCATGTAGGTTAAAAAATCAGGACCGAACGATTTTTCTATACGAGGTCGTTTACTTCGTCTTTGTTCAACATTTATGTCATCAACAATTTCTGTAATTGTTGGGTTTGCATGCATGCGCGAGGAACTAGCTTCATTGCTATTATCCGTGCATGTCTTCCATGGAAATATATGTTCAAAAAATTGAGCATTTCTTGATTCCATAATAGTATTTTTGTGTATATCGTCGATTTTTGATTCGTACACAAGAAATCGATAGGCACTACTATTATGTGCATATCCGATAAATACACAATCAACAGTTTTAGGGCCTATTTTAACCTTTTTCGGTAGTGGAATTGCCACCTTTGCTAAACACCCCCATACTTTCAAGTATTTATACGAAGGTGCTCGACCAAACCATAATTCATATGGAGTTTTGTCGATTTTCTTTCGGGGCACCTTATTTAAAAGGTAGTTTGCTGTTAACAACGCTTCTCCCCACATGTTCGGAGGTAGTCCAGAATCAAGCAACATCGCATTTAACATTTCTTTCAATGTTCGGTTTTTGCGTTCGGCAACGCCGTTTTGTTGAGGGGAATAAGGTGCAGTGGTTTCATGCATGATTCCATGTTTTTCACAAAAATCAGCAAACGGAAACTCATATTCACCTCCTCGATCACTTCTTAATCGTTTAATTTTCCGATTAAGTTGATTTTCAACTTCTGTCTTGTAAAGTACAAACTTTTCGAAAGCTTCGTCTTTACTTTTTAGGAGATATACATAACAATATTTTGTGCTATCGTCAATAAACGTGATAAAATATTTATTTCCACCACGTGTTTGCACGGTTTTTAGATCACACACGTCCGTGTGAATTAAATCGAGGGGTTCACTATTTCTTTCAATAGTTCGAAAAGATGATCGAGTCATTTTCGCTTCTACACAAATTTCGCATTTGTGATTTGTATCAATTTGGAGTGTGGGTATGCTTTTTAAGTTCATTAATTTTCTTAATGAATTAAAGTTTACATGTCCTAAACGGCCATGCCAAGTTATCGATGACTCAAGCAAGTAAACGGAAGTAGAAGCAGTCTTATTCATGTTCTTGTTGATAGTCATTACATTGAGCTTGAACAGCCCATCATTCTCATACCCCTTGCCCAGATACACCCCACCCTTGGATATTATAACATTATCCGACTCGATTACAATACGAAAACCATGCTTATTCAGAAGAGACCCAGACACTAAATTCTTACGAATCTCAGGCACATACAAAACATTATTCAGAGTTAGTTCTTTTCCAGAAGTAAACTTCAGCATTATTTTTCCTTTCCCTTTGACATCAGAAGTTGCTGAATTCCCCATAAAGAGCTTTTCCCCAGTAGCACTTTCATCAAGAGTGTGGAACAACTCCTTGGATGAGCAGATGTGGCGGGTAGCACCTGTGTCGATCCACCACTCACGTGGGTTAGACCCCACCATGTTCAGTTCTGAAACAACAGCAGCAAAATTATTATCATTTTCAATAACAAGTGCATTGTTTCTTTTAGGTTTCCTGCACTCGGAAGCCCGATGACCAGGTTTGTCACAGTTGTGACAAATTCCAGCAAACTTCTTTTTGAATTCTCCCTTTTTCGGAGCAAGCATCTGGTCAACTTTCATTTTGCCTTTGTCTTTGTAGGTAGGCTTGGAGCTGGCCTCGACTACATTTGCCTTGGGTTCATGGCCATAGAGACGAGAATTCTTCTTGTTGTCCTCTTCGATGCGAAGGCGAACAATCAGCTCTTCTACGTTCATCTCCTTTCGTTTGTGCTTCAGATAGTTCTTGAAGTCTTGCCACCCGGGGGGAAGTTTCTCGATGATAGCAGCCACTTGAAAAGTCTCGCTGATCACCATCCCCTCGGCATGAATGTCATGAATAATGACTTGAAACTCCTGCACCTGAGACATCACAGATTTAGTATCAACCATTTTAAAATCAAGAAATTTCCCAACAATGAATTTCTTGGCACCGGCATCCTCGGTTTTGTATTTCTTATCCAGAGTCTCCCACAACTCTTTAGCAGATTTGACTCCAATGTACACATTGTACAAGTCATCTGTAAGACTATTCATCAAATAGTTTCTGCACAAGAAGTCGCAATGCTTCCATGCATCAAGCGCGCTCACCGCTTGCACGTCCGGATCTTCCGGTAGGCGAGGAGGATCTTCTTTCAAGAACCTCGCCAAATTCAATGTTGTCAAATAGAACAACATCTTCTGTTGCCAACGCTTGAAATTCAAGCCGTTGAACTTCTCCGGTTTATCGTGATGATTCACGACCGGAAAAGCCATCTGGTGTGGCGCACCACCACCAGGTCCCGAAGGAGGCACAGTCATAGTAGGGGTAGGAGTGATAGGGATCGTCTCCTTCTGAGCAGTGGAGTCAGTTGCTTTCTCGGTGATGATGGGAGAGTCAGAAGCAGCCATCTCGTAGAGATTTTTGTTTTAAGACTGTAGGGATCGGTTTTACAGAGATGGCAAAGGACAGAAAAAGACGAGTCTTGTGTTAGACACAATCTCCTTAAAACAAAATTCGACCTCTACCGATCGTTTGTTTCCCAGGATACAACGTCTCAAGCAACTACGTTGCACGTCGAAGCAAGAGTTGCCTGAAAGTTTCACCGGAGGGCCAAGGATAATAAGAAGAAAATGAGAAGGGAAGTAGCAGATTGCTGGAGTGGTAATGCTGTACAATTTCACAAATACGATCTCGTATTTATAGGCTGAGCAAGGGACTTTGATCGATTCATGCAATGAACCTGGACAGTCAACACGTAACGGCCATGCAATAATGTCTCAGCATTAAGGCCACCTTAATTGTCATTTTGAATTTCAAAATATATAATCAATAAAATGATTTTATTTTATTTACATAAAATCAGTCAACTTAACCGTTACAAAGTTAAGAATCGAAAAGAAAAAAAATTGCAAAATGTGGCTCGCTCGACTGCCCATAAATCGAACCGACATTCGTGTACGCAGGTCGCGCTCGCACACAAGTCCGGGGGTTCGTAGGCTATTTCGGACTTGGTTTGCACCCCCCCCCCTGCGCGCACGTAGGAGGCGGAGCAATACTATAGCAAGTCATTCATAAGCCACTAAAGTGCAAGCACTATATATGCCCACTTGTTTTTGCATAGTTTTCCAATGTGGGATAACAACCCACTTTGTTAATTTCCTTTCTTTTTCCCAATAATTTTGATTATATTCAACAATTAATTTCTCATTCATTTCAACTCCGATTCGAGTAAATGAGATATCGATTCGAAGCTCTTTACGAGCTCTATTTTTTCCAACAGTCCCCCCATGAATGAAAATTATACATATACCAAAAGTAGTTTGGTGAAACAATCAACGTTAGAAACGTGCATAGGATAGGTAGGTGTTACCCTTTGAACCTTCCCTTGTGAAAGCATACTAGCTTTACTGATTAAATAGTAGACACGATGTCTTTGAACTATTCACCATTTGTGTAAACGGTAATATACTCCACTCACGTTCTTTCTAACAACTCTCAGTTCTCATGATTATGTTCATTTTGGCCCTGAACATCAGCCTGGTTCTGTAAGAGTGTTTAAGAATATGCCTTACTGTATTCTCTTCGAAGCGGCCCCACTTCTCTCTTACATAGGTGATTTCTTTCAAGAGTATTCATAATATCTCTTTTGAATCATTAATAGCCATTTGCTAATCCTCACACTCAATCACTGTAGCATCTTTTAGGCAATGGACTTTTGGTGGAAATCAAATTCCCCCCAGGACAGTGATAACGAAGTGTAGACGGTTAGGTTGTCCTTTTGAACCTAGTTCTTGGGATCTCCAGTCATATAGGTAAGGTTTTCCATCGTCTCAACTCTCTTTCTTTAAGGCTTTTAGTCCCATTCCTGTAGATGACGACATTACTAACTCTCGATTTAACCCTTTGGTTAATGGATCTGCGATATTATCTTTAGATCTTACGTAGTCTATTGAGATAACTCCAGTCGAAAGTAGTTGTCGAATGGTATTATGTCTGCGACGTATATGTCTAGACTTACCATTGTACATATTACTTTGTGCTCGTCCAATTGCAGATTGACTATCACAATGTATACGAATTGGAGGCACAGGTTTCGTCCACTTTGGAATATCTTCTAGGAAATTCCTGAGCCACTCGGCCTCTTCGCCACATTTATCTAGAGCTATAAACTCTGATTCCATTGTGGATCTAGCAATTACTGTTTGCTTAGACGATTTCCAAGAAATAGCAGCTCCACCGAGAGTGAATACATATCCACTTGTGGACTTGGAGTCTTTTATGTCAGAAATCCAATTTGCGTCAGTGTAACCTTCAATAACAGCTGGATATCGAGTATAATGCAACCCATAATCTCGAGAATATCGTAAATATCTAAGTAACCGTACAATAGCTTTCCAGTGGCTTTCACTTGGATTACTAGTGTATCTGCTCAGCTTATTTACTGTATAGGCTATGTCTGGTCTTGTACAACTCGTTAAGTACATTAGACTGCCGATCACTCTTGAGTACTCTACTTGACTCACTCCGTCACCTCTATTTTTAGCGAGGTGTTGACTTGTATCTATTGGAGTTCTAGCAAGACCCGTATCATCTTTGCTAAACTTCTCTAAGATTTTGTCGACATAATGAGATTGACTCAAAGCAAAGCCGTCTGTTGTTCTATGAATTTTAATTCCAAGTACAACATCAGCATTGCCCATATCTTTCATGTCAAATTTTGAATTTAACATATTTTTCACTGATTTGACCATATTATCGTTACTTCCCACGATAAGTATGTCGTCAACATATAGGCACATGATTAAATAATCATCGTCCGTATTTTTTATATAAATGCATTTATCGCATTCATTTATCCGAAAGCCATATTCTAACATAGCATAATCAAATTTTTCATGCCATTGTTTTGGTGCTTATTTTAATCCGTACAAGGATTTCACCAATTTACACACTTTATTTTCTTGCCCGGGAGCAGAAAATCCTTCTGGTTGATCCATATATATTTCTTCACCTAGATCACCATTTAAGAAGGCTGTTTTTACATCCATTTGATGTATTTCGAGATTTCTTAGCGCTGCTATGGCGATAATTAATCTAATTGACGTAATTCTAGTCACAGGAGAGTACGTATCAAAATAGTCAAGACCTTCTTTTTGTCTATAACCTTTAATTACAAGTCTTGCCTTGTATTTATCGATAGTCCCGTCGGCTTTCATTTTCTTTTTGAAAATCCACTTAGAACCTAGGGGTTTACTTCCCGGAGGAAGGTCCGCTAATTCCCAAGTATGATTTTGCAAAATAGAATTAATTTCACTTTGAATGGCCTCTTTCCATTGAGGGCCATCAGACGAGTTTACAGCTTCTTTAAAGCTTTGAGGTTCACTCTCGAGCATGTAGGTTAAAAAATCAGGACCGAACGATTTTTCTATACGAGGTCGTTTACTTCGTCTTTGTTCAACATTTATGTCATCAACAATTTCTGTAATTGTTGGGTTTGCATGCATGCGCGAGGAACTAGCTTCATTGCTATTATCCGTGCATGTCTTCCATGGAAATATATGTTCAAAAAATTGAGCATTTCTTGATTCCATAATAGTATTTTTGTGTATATCGTCGATTTTTGATTCGTACACAAGAAATCGATAGGCACTACTATTATGTGCATATCCGATAAATACACAATCAACAGTTTTAGGGCCTATTTTAACCTTTTTCGGTAGTGGAATTGCCACCTTTGCTAAACACCCCCATACTTTCAAGTATTTATACGAAGGTGCTCGACCAAACCATAATTCATATGGAGTTTTGTCGATTTTCTTTCGGGGCACCTTATTTAAAAGGTAGTTTGCTGTTAACAACGCTTCTCCCCACATGTTCGGAGGTAGTCCAGAATCAAGCAACATCGCATTTAACATTTCTTTCAATGTTCGGTTTTTGCGTTCGGCAACGCCGTTTTGTTGAGGGGAATAAGGTGCAGTGGTTTCATGCATGATTCCATGTTTTTCACAAAAATCAGCAAACGGAAACTCATATTCACCTCCTCGATCACTTCTTAATCGTTTAATTTTCCGATTAAGTTGATTTTCAACTTCTGTCTTGTAAAGTACAAACTTTTCGAAAGCTTCGTCTTTACTTTTTAGGAGATATACATAACAATATTTTGTGCTATCGTCAATAAACGTGATAAAATATTTATTTCCACCACGTGTTTGCACGGTTTTTAGATCACACACGTCCGTGTGAATTAAATCGAGGGGTTCACTATTTCTTTCAATAGTTCGAAAAGATGATCGAGTCATTTTCGCTTCTACACAAATTTCGCATTTGTGATTTGTATCAATTTGGAGTGTGGGTATGCTTTTTAAGTTCATTAATTTTCTTAATGAATTAAAGTTTACATGTCCTAAACGGCCATGCCAAGTTATCGATGACTCAAGCAAGTAAACGGAAGTAGAAGCAGTCTTATTCATGTTCTTGTTGATAGTCATTACATTGAGCTTGAACAGCCCATCATTCTCATACCCCTTGCCCAGATACACCCCACCCTTGGATATTATAACATTATCCGACTCGATTACAATACGAAAACCATGCTTATTCAGAAGAGACCCAGACACTAAATTCTTACGAATCTCAGGCACATACAAAACATTATTCAGAGTTAGTTCTTTTCCAGAAGTAAACTTCAGCATTATTTTTCCTTTCCCTTTGACATCAGAAGTTGCTGAATTCCCCATAAAGAGCTTTTCCCCAGTAGCACTTTCATCAAGAGTGTGGAACAGCTCCTTGGATGAGCAGATGTGGCGGGTAGCACCTGTGTCGATCCACCACTCACGTGGGTTAGACCCCACCATGTTCAGTTCTGAAACAACAGCAGCAAAATTATTATCATTTTCAATAACAAGTGCATTGTTTCTTTTAGGTTTCCTGCACTCGGAAGCCCGATGACCAGGTTTGTCACAGTTGTGACAAATTCCAGCAAACTTCTTTTTGAATTCTCCCTTTTTCGGAGCAAGCATCTGGTCAACTTTCATTTTGCCTTTGTCTTTGTAGGTAGGCTTGGAGCTGGCCTCGACTACATTTGCCTTGGGTTCATGGCCATAGAGACGAGAATTCTTCTTGTTGTCCTCTTCGATGCGAAGGCGAACAATCAGCTCTTCTACGTTCATCTCCTTTCGTTTGTGCTTCAGATAGTTCTTGAAGTCTTGCCACCCGGGGGGAAGTTTCTCGATGATAGCAGCCACTTGAAAAGTCTCGCTGATCACCATCCCCTCGGCATGAATGTCATGAATAATGACTTGAAACTCCTGCACCTGAGACATCACAGATTTAGTATCAACCATTTTAAAATCAAGAAATTTCCCAACAATGAATTTCTTGGCACCGGCATCCTCGGTTTTGTATTTCTTATCCAGAGTCTCCCACAACTCTTTAGCAGATTTGACTCCAATGTACACATTGTACAAGTCATCTGTAAGACTATTCATCAAATAGTTTCTGCACAAGAAGTCGCAATGCTTCCATGCATCAAGCGCGCTCACCGCTTGCACGTCCGGATCTTCCGGTAGGCGAGGAGGATCTTCTTTCAAGAACCTCGCCAAATTCAATGTTGTCAAATAGAACAACATCTTCTGTTGCCAACGCTTGAAATTCAAGCCGTTGAACTTCTCCGGTTTATCGTGATGATTCACGACCGGAAAAGCCATCTGGTGTGGCGCACCACCACCAGGTCCCGAAGGAGGCACAGTCATAGTAGGGGTAGGAGTGATAGGGATCGTCTCCTTCTGAGCAGTGGAGTCAGTTGCTTTCTCGGTGATGATGGGAGAGTCAGAAGCAGCCATCTCGTAGAGATTTTTGTTTTAAGACTGTAGGGATCGGTTTTACAGAGATGGCAAAGGACAGAAAAAGACGAGTCTTGTGTTAGACACGATCTCCTTAAAACAAAATTCGACCTCTACCGATCGTTTGTTTCCCAGGATACAACGTCTCAAGCAACTACGTTGCACGTCGAAGCAAGAGTTGCCTGAAAGTTTCACCGGAGGGCCAAGGATAATAAGAAGAAAATGAGAAGGGAAGTAGCAGATTGCTGGAGTGGTAATGCTGTACAATTTCACAAATACGATCTCGTATTTATAGGCTGAGCAAGGGACTTTGATCGATTCATGCAATGAACCTGGACAGTCAACACGTAACGGCCATGCAATAATGTCTCAGCATTAAGGCCACCTTAATTGTCATTTTGAATTTCAAAATATATAATCAATAAAATGATTTTATTTTATTTACATAAAATCAGTCAACTTAACCGTTACAAAGTTAAGAATCGAAAAGAAAAAAAATTGCAAAATGTGGCTCGCTCGACTGCCCATAAATCGAACCGACATTCGTGTACGCAGGTCGCGCTCGCACACAAGTCCGGGGGTTCGTAGGCTATTTCGGACTTGGTTTGCACCCCCCCCCTGCGCGCACGTAGGAGGCGGAGCAATACTATAGCAAGTCATTCATAAGCCACTAAAGTGCAAGCACTATATATGCCCACTTGTTTTTGCATAGTTTTCCAATGTGGGATAACAACCCACTTTGTTAATTTCCTTTCTTTTTCCCAATAATTTTGATTATATTCAACAATTAATTTCTCATTCATTTCAACTCCGATTCGAGTAAATGAGATATCGATTCGAAGCTCTTTACGAGCTCTATTTTTTCCAACAGTCCCCCCATGAATGAAAATTATACATATACCAAAAGTAGTTTGGTGAAACAATCAACGTTAGAAACGTGCATAGGATAGGTAGGTGTTACCCTTTGAACCTTCCCTTGTGAAAGCATACTAGCTTTACTGATTAAATAGTAGACACGATGTCTTTGAACTATTCACCATTTGTGTAAACGGTAATATACTCCACTCACGTTCTTTCTAACAACTCTCAGTTCTCATGATTATGTTCATTTTGGCCCTGAACATCAGCCTGGTTCTGTAAGAGTGTTTAAGAATATGCCTTACTGTATTCTCTTCGAAGCGGCCCCACTTCTCTCTTACATAGGTGATTTCTTTCAAGAGTATTCATAATATCTCTTTTGAATCATTAATAGCCATTTGCTAATCCTCACACTCAATCACTGTAGCATCTTTTAGGCAATGGACTTTTGGTGGAAATCAAATTCCCCCCAGGACAGTGATAACGAAGTGTAGACGGTTAGGTTGTCCTTTTGAACCTAGTTCTTGGGATCTCCAGTCATATAGGTAAGGTTTTCCATCGTCTCAACTCTCTTTCTTTAAGGCTTTTAGTCCCATTCCTGTAGATGACGACATTACTAACTCTCGATTTAACCCTTTGGTTAATGGATCTGCGATATTATCTTTAGATCTTACGTAGTCTATTGAGATAACTCCAGTCGAAAGTAGTTGTCGAATGGTATTATGTCTGCGACGTATATGTCTAGACTTACCATTGTACATATTACTTTGTGCTCGTCCAATTGCAGATTGACTATCACAATGTATACGAATTGGAGGCACAGGTTTCGTCCACTTTGGAATATCTTCTAGGAAATTCCTGAGCCACTCGGCCTCTTCGCCACATTTATCTAGAGCTATAAACTCTGATTCCATTGTGGATCTAGCAATTACTGTTTGCTTAGACGATTTCCAAGAAATAGCAGCTCCACCGAGAGTGAATACATATCCACTTGTGGACTTGGAGTCTTTTATGTCAGAAATCCAATTTGCGTCAGTGTAACCTTCAATAACAGCTGGATATCGAGTATAATGCAACCCATAATCTCGAGAATATCGTAAATATCTAAGTAACCGTACAATAGCTTTCCAGTGGCTTTCACTTGGATTACTAGTGTATCTGCTCAGCTTATTTACTGTATAGGCTATGTCTGGTCTTGTACAACTCGTTAAGTACATTAGACTGCCGATCACTCTTGAGTACTCTACTTGACTCACTCCGTCACCTCTATTTTTAGCGAGGTGTTGACTTGTATCTATTGGAGTTCTAGCAAGACCCGTATCATCTTTGCTAAACTTCTCTAAGATTTTGTCGACATAATGAGATTGACTCAAAGCAAAGCCGTCTGTTGTTCTATGAATTTTAATTCCAAGTACAACATCAGCATTGCCCATATCTTTCATGTCAAATTTTGAATTTAACATATTTTTCACTGATTTGACCATATTATCGTTACTTCCCACGATAAGTATGTCGTCAACATATAGGCACATGATTAAATAATCATCGTCCGTATTTTTTATATAAATGCATTTATCGCATTCATTTATCCGAAAGCCATATTCTAACATAGCATAATCAAATTTTTCATGCCATTGTTTTGGTGCTTGTTTTAATCCGTACAAGGATTTCACCAATTTACACACTTTATTTTCTTGCCCGGGAGCAGAAAATCCTTCTGGTTGATCCATATATATTTCTTCACCTAGATCACCATTTAAGAAGGCTGTTTTTACATCCATTTGATGTATTTCGAGATTTCTTAGCGCTGCTATGGCGATAATTAATCTAATTGACGTAATTCTAGTCACAGGAGAGTACGTATCAAAATAGTCAAGACCTTCTTTTTGTCTATAACCTTTAATTACAAGTCTTGCCTTGTATTTATCGATAGTCCCGTCGGCTTTCATTTTCTTTTTGAAAATCCACTTAGAACCTAGGGGTTTACTTCCCGGAGGAAGGTCCGCTAATTCCCAAGTATGATTTTGCAAAATAGAATTAATTTCACTTTGAATGGCCTCTTTCCATTGAGGGCCATCAGACGAGTTTACAGCTTCTTTAAAGCTTTGAGGTTCACTCTCGAGCATGTAGGTTAAAAAATCAGGACCGAACGATTTTTCTATACGAGGTCGTTTACTTCGTCTTTGTTCAACATTTATGTCATCAACAATTTCTGTAATTGTTGGGTTTGCATGCATGCGCGAGGAACTAGCTTCATTGCTATTATCCGTGCATGTCTTCCATGGAAATATATGTTCAAAAAATTGAGCATTTCTTGATTCCATAATAGTATTTTTGTGTATATCGTCGATTTTTGATTCGTACACAAGAAATCGATAGGCACTACTATTATGTGCATATCCGATAAATACACAATCAACAGTTTTAGGGCCTATTTTAACCTTTTTCGGTAGTGGAATTGCCACCTTTGCTAAACACCCCCATACTTTCAAGTATTTATACGAAGGTGCTCGACCAAACCATAATTCATATGGAGTTTTGTCGATTTTCTTTCGGGGCACCTTATTTAAAAGGTAGTTTGCTGTTAACAACGCTTCTCCCCACATGTTCGGAGGTAGTCCAGAATCAAGCAACATCGCATTTAACATTTCTTTCAATGTTCGGTTTTTGCGTTCGGCAACGCCGTTTTGTTGAGGGGAATAAGGTGCAGTGGTTTCATGCATGATTCCATGTTTTTCACAAAAATCAGCAAACGGAAACTCATATTCACCTCCTCGATCACTTCTTAATCGTTTAATTTTCCGATTAAGTTGATTTTCAACTTCTGTCTTGTAAAGTACAAACTTTTCGAAAGCTTCGTCTTTACTTTTTAGGAGATATACATAACAATATTTTGTGCTATCGTCAATAAACGTGATAAAATATTTATTTCCACCACGTGTTTGCACGGTTTTTAGATCACACACGTCCGTGTGAATTAAATCGAGGGGTTCACTATTTCTTTCAATAGTTCGAAAAGATGATCGAGTCATTTTCGCTTCTACACAAATTTCGCATTTGTGATTTGTATCAATTTGGAGTGTGGGTATGCCTTTTAAGTTCATTAATTTTCTTAATGAATTAAAGTTTACATGTCCTAAACGGCCATGCCAAGTTATCGATGACTCAAGCAAGTAAACGGAAGTAGAAGCAGTCTTATTCATGTTCTTGTTGATAGTCATTACATTGAGCTTGAACAGCCCATCATTCTCATACCCCTTGCCCAGATACACCCCACCCTTGGATATTATAACATTATCCGACTCGATTACAATACGAAAACCATGCTTATTCAGAAGAGACCCAGACACTAAATTCTTACGAATCTCAGGCACATACAAAACATTATTCAGAGTTAGTTCTTTTCCAGAAGTAAACTTCAGCATTATTTTTCCTTTCCCTTTGACATCAGAAGTTGCTGAATTCCCCATAAAGAGCTTTTCCCCAGTAGCACTTTCATCAAGAGTGTGGAACAGCTCCTTGGATGAGCAGATGTGGCGGGTAGCACCTGTGTCGATCCACCACTCACGTGGGTTAGACCCCACCATGTTCAGTTCTGAAACAACAGCAGCAAAATTATTATCATTTTCAATAACAAGTGCATTGTTTCTTTTAGGTTTCCTGCACTCGGAAGCCCGATGACCAGGTTTGTCACAGTTGTGACAAATTCCAGCAAACTTCTTTTTGAATTCTCCCTTTTTCGGAGCAAGCATCTGGTCAACTTTCATTTTGCCTTTGTCTTTGTAGGTAGGCTTGGAGCTGGCCTCGACTACATTTGCCTTGGGTTCATGGCCATAGAGACGAGAATTCTTCTTGTTGTCCTCTTCGATGCGAAGGCGAACAATCAGCTCTTCTACGTTCATCTCCTTTCGTTTGTGCTTCAGATAGTTCTTGAAGTCTTGCCACCCGGGGGGAAGTTTCTCGATGATAGCAGCCACTTGAAAAGTCTCGCTGATCACCATCCCCTCGGCATGAATGTCATGAATAATGACTTGAAACTCCTGCACCTGAGACATCACAGATTTAGTATCAACCATTTTAAAATCAAGAAATTTCCCAACAATGAATTTCTTGGCACCGGCATCCTCGGTTTTGTATTTCTTATCCAGAGTCTCCCACAACTCTTTAGCAGATTTGACTCCAATGTACACATTGTACAAGTCATCTGTAAGACTATTCATCAAATAGTTTCTGCACAAGAAGTCGCAATGCTTCCATGCATCAAGCGCGCTCACCGCTTGCACGTCCGGATCTTCCGGTAGGCGAGGAGGATCTTCTTTCAAGAACCTCGCCAAATTCAATGTTGTCAAATAGAACAACATCTTCTGTTGCCAACGCTTGAAATTCAAGCCGTTGAACTTCTCCGGTTTATCGTGATGATTCACGACCGGAAAAGCCATCTGGTGTGGCGCACCACCACCAGGTCCCGAAGGAGGCACAGTCATAGTAGGGGTAGGAGTGATAGGGATCGTCTCCTTCTGAGCAGTGGAGTCAGTTGCTTTCTCGGTGATGATGGGAGAGTCAGAAGCAGCCATCTCGTAGAGATTTTTGTTTTAAGACTGTAGGGATCGGTTTTACAGAGATGGCAAAGGACAGAAAAAGACGAGTCTTGTGTTAGACACGATCTCCTTAAAACAAAATTCGACCTCTACCGATCGTTTGTTTCCCAGGATACAACGTCTCAAGCAACTACGTTGCACGTCGAAGCAAGAGTTGCCTGAAAGTTTCACCGGAGGGCCAAGGATAATAAGAAGAAAATGAGAAGGGAAGTAGCAGATTGCTGGAGTGGTAATGCTGTACAATTTCACAAATACGATCTCGTATTTATAGGCTGAGCAAGGGACTTTGATCGATTCATGCAATGAACCTGGACAGTCAACACGTAACGGCCATGCAATAATGTCTCAGCATTAAGGCCACCTTAATTGTCATTTTGAATTTCAAAATATATAATCAATAAAATGATTTTATTTTATTTACATAAAATCAGTCAACTTAACCGTTACAAAGTTAAGAATCGAAAAGAAAAAAAATTGCAAAATGTGGCTCGCTCGACTGCCCATAAATCGAACCGACATTCGTGTACGCAGGTCGCGCTCGCACACAAGTCCGGGGGTTCGTAGGCTATTTCGGACTTGGTTTGCACCCCCCCCCCTGCGCGCACGTAGGAGGCGGAGCAATACTATAGCAAGTCATTCATAAGCCACTAAAGTGCAAGCACTATATATGCCCACTTGTTTTTGCATAGTTTTCCAATGTGGGATAACAACCCACTTTGTTAATTTCCTTTCTTTTTCCCAATAATTTTGATTATATTCAACAATTAATTTCTCATTCATTTCAACTCCGATTCGAGTAAATGAGATATCGATTCGAAGCTCTTTACGAGCTCTATTTTTTCCAACAAAACTATCTTCATATAAACAAATAATTGATCTCCGAGTTATTTACAAATTAAACACAATCATGGTCTCTCTTTTCTAACTCGTCTAACATACCTCACGCAATATTCACTCTACTTTTTTTTAATACGACAACTATGGACTATTTTTTTTATTTTGTAAAGTCCAAATGACATAAAGAAATAAAAATCGCTAGAATAAGTAACCTCCACCGCCTCGACCGGCGGTCGCGGCCTTCTCAATGATTGCTGCGCAGACTCACATAGCAATCACTTCAATCGATGCTCAGAATACGTGAAGCTTTTGTACTTTTCGAAGTTTGTAGTTAAAAGCTCTTATAAGAGCATCTCCAATTGTATACTTAAACAATTGTATACTTAAACATAAGTACAATTTGATGACATGTCAAATGACACATCAACAAAAATTTATACATATCAATTTGTACGTATCTCAATATCCCAATGGGGTGAGGTACAATTTTTTTTTTATGCTTGTGGGACTCACATGCATTGCAAGACACAATCAAATTAGTACCTAGTATCAAATGTTTGATACTCATTTTTCTCTCTCTCAAATTGTACTTATCACTCTAATGGTGTAACTAGGTACAATTCAATGTCATGTAGGAATTGTACCTACCATTGAAGATGCTCTAAACACAATTTTAAACCTTTAATTCTTCCCTAATTCAGCATTCATCTTAGATAAACTAAAATCGATTGAAATTTAACCATAATTCAACATATATATATCCCTAAAATCAATAAAAATTTAACCCTAATCAAATACACTAGGAAAAAAACCAATTCGGTGGTGAACTTCTTTTGTCTCTAATTCTATCGATTTTGTCGCTAAATAAAATAGGTGAAAACAATTGTCATTAAGTTTGTCTCTTATAGTGTGTTGCATATAATTTTTTGTGACAAATATAAATTAAGTCACTCAAAAGTAAATAAGACAAAATAAGTTTGTCTCCTATACATATATATTTTGTCATAAAAGAAATTTTTATAATAATAAAAAAACATATTTATTAAATTTTAGTGACAAACTTTTAAAAATTATTGACAAAAATAAACTTGTCACTAAAATTTGATATTTTCTAAAGTTATTCAAAATGAGTGACGCAATATATAGTTTGTCACTTATTTTTTTGAAACCTTCAAATTTCAATATTTTGTCAATACATTTCAATATGATTGATAATTGATATGACTCGCAAGTTTTTTCACTCTGGCTGTCAACTTAACCACATTTTTCTTCGCCGTTGAAGCACTACATTGACATTTCTCGGACGAAGAGATACGTTCTTTTCTTGGACCATAACCTAGACTTTTAATGCCTCTACCTTTTAAAATTGATACTTAAATCTCGTCTGTTGAGCGGCTCCAAGAGACTCAACTAAATTTTCCTTTATTTTATTCAATCCAGCTAGCATTTGCTTCTGCATAATTGATTAAAGAAATATGTTGAAAATATACAAGTATATAACTGAATATCAAAATCTAACCCCTTTTTTGTTCGGCTATTTCATTGATCCATTGACCGTTGCGGTGTTGATGCGTAGTGCTCCAATTCTCAATATCAGTCACATTTTTACTCTTCTGTTGTCCTCAAAATAAATATTAATATCAACAACATATATATAGTATATTCTACTAAAAACTAAAATTAGGAGTAAGATTACCCATGAACTGATATTACTCATTAAAACACATGTTTTGTGTACAAAAATCGTCTATCACGAATTCACTTACTATCTATTTAACCCCTCTTCACCAAACACTAAACAACATTGAAATATAGTTAGAAATAACACAAGGTTATCACATCAACTTCAACTTGTAAGTTGTAACAAATAACAATGTAGCAATATGACTAATATCTCATGCAATTGTAATCGGATCATAACCAGTACTCTTATACTCCCTCTCAACCAAATTAATAGTCACACCTCTTTTGTATTTTGTGAAGGCAGTGTGACTATTAGTCTGGTTAGGAGGGAGTATATAATACTCTGTACGTAGTATATATATACATCTATAGAAGTCTTCTTTCGATTTTCAATTTATGAGTTAGTAATTAAATCTCAAAACCCTAATCATAAATTGAAAAATTGAAAGAAATACCAAAAAAAAACTTTGTAGAAATTTGAATTCTTTTAAATCTGTGAAACAAAATTGTGGGTATAAGACAAAAAGAAAAACATATTGAAAATCGACAATCGTCAAATTGAATTAACGAGTAAAAAAGAAATGGAAAAAACACTACATTCAACAAACCTGATTAATTTAAACTCAACACGAGTCGTGTCCAAATGTGAAGAATTGGGTATTCTGAAATTTGTCTTGGTAGTTAAACTTAAACCTGATGATGAAAAGATAAACAAGAACTGCGCGAGAACATGAAGAAGCCCTTTTAAATTTTAATTTCAAAGTCTTAAAAAAATATAGAGAACATGAAGAAGCCCTTTTTAAATTTTAATTTCAAAGTCTTATAAAAATATACAGTAAAATTCCAATCTTGGTTAGAATTTGTAGGTTTCATTGTACAAGTACACGCATCTATTTGAAACACACTCTTCGACCACGTCCACACCACACCACACCCGCACACGGTCTAGTGGTCTACTACTCTACTTCGACCCCCAGGCCTCAAAATAAAATTTTGTAAAAAAAAAACAATATGTGTAAGGATAAATATGTTAGGGCATTACAATGCCTTAAAGGATCTAGGCAGAAGTTGTTTTGCTAACATATTTATTTGTTTTCTTCTTTCTTCACAATTTAAACTGTTGTAATCACTTGTCATATTGGTGATTTGATTTAGCATAGTTCATTAGTTGGAACGTGCTTGAAAAACAATCAACATAGAAGATTTCTGCCGCAGCACAGTCAGGCAGTGTTATGCCGCAAGCAGTGCAAGGCTTGGACAAGAGGTTGAGTTCAGAGAATCAAGCGAAGCATGATATAAGGGCAAGGGAATGCTGAAGTCCAGATAGTATGGAATGCAGTGCAGTGTGGCAGTGAATTCCAGAAGAACTTCAGAAGGCATCCTGCGGCAGCAGTCAAAGCAGCCTGCCCTGGTTTCTCTCAACCGCTTGTTGACCTAGCTTTTCAAGGAAAGTAGTTGAAGACTCTCACCTATAAATAGAGGACGTCTACAGATGCATTCCTTAACAATCCAGAATACAACACAACACCTCAGAAACACATTTCCATTACAAGATCGATCATCGAGCTTTTAGAGCCGCGACTTCACTTGTGAAGCTCGTCGTGCCGTGTGTTCTCTCGTCCCTAAGAGAGTTCTTTTCTTCAGCTGATGATTCGATAGCTTAGAATAGGTGTTCAATTCAGTAGCTAGGTTTTGTTGTTGATTGTTCATACTTTTCGGATACGATTAATACGAAGGCATACATGTGTATAGCCTTTGGTAATTATCTTTGTAAATCCAAGAGTATCATTTTGTAAAGACTCGTTCTTTAATAAAGTTTCTGGCCGTAAGGCCGTTTCGTATGTGTATAATTTAAATACACATACAAAGATTTAAATTTGTGTTCTTTACTTTTACGTACGTGTGTGTGTGTTCGTTCGGAGTGATTTATTTTTATTAATTCCGCTGCAATTCATATACATATATCACATATTATTTTATCACTTAAACAATCTGATTAATCTGGATAAAATACTTAAATCAAGTAAATCACGTAAAACGAACGATTTTTCTGTCCAAGGCATCGTGCTGCGGCATACGCTGTTCTGCCGCAGAACACTGCCTTGCCTAGGCAGCGCATTTTACTGCGTTTTATTTACTGCCTACGACTTTCAAGTGGTATCAGAGCGGGCACTAGACTTACTTAGTGTTTAAGGTCCGTCTGATCACGCACACTTACAATGGCAGATCCATCTTACATCGTACGAACACCGGTTGTTCTTGACGGTAGTAATTATGGATTTTGGAAAACCCGCATTTAAGCAAGGATCAAATCGATTGATCGCAGTGCGTGGCTATCCGTACTTTGAGGATGGAAACCACCTCAGGAGGAAATCCCTGAAGGCGGCAAGCTTGAAAAAGCTCCGGAGAAGTGGTCTGTCGAAGAGACTGCCGCAGCTACTGCCAACGATAGGGCAAGGTGTGCCATCCTTGAATCCATCGATTGCAATATGTACAGAATTGTCAAACAATGTACTAATGCCAAACAAGTGTGGGATTTGCTGGCTCTTCATTGTGAAGGTAACAACACAGTGAAGAAAACCAAGGTCCGTATGCTTATGTCTCGTTTCGAGAACTTGCGTATGAACGAGGACGAGACTTGCCTTCAGTACTTTGGAGAATTAATGTCCATTGTTACTGAATGTGCTGACCTTGGTTCACCCATTAGAAACCCGGCAGTGTGTAGTAAGATTATGCGATCGATGAGCAAAAAGTTCCTGCCGAAGGTCACTGCCATAGAAGACAGCGTAATGTCTGAAGAAGATTATGTTTCATTAATGGCGATCTTCAAGAATTATGAACTGAACCATGAGGATCGTGAAACTCACGGGAAATCACGTTCACGAAGCGACGAGAGAAATATTGCCTACACCGTGGCAGAGCCTGACGGCAGAGAACAAGGCAATAGTTCTCATGGCAGCAGCCCCACCTCTACCAATGACTTGACCGATGAAGAGATCTACGAGCTACTTGGATCTGATGGTGGAGATGACCAGTTTGCATTACTCGCCCGGAAAATGGATGATGTACTTGTTCGCTCGCTGAAGAAGCCCTACGATCCCCGACGAATGAAGTTTCCGGCAAGGTCACCACAAACTCAAGATCGACGCCTTGTGATTCGCCAACCAAGCACGGGATCAACATCAAGTCCAAATTCAAAGGACTGGTCGAGAGTCAATTGCCACGTTTGTCAAGGGATTGGACACTACTCAACCGAATGCCCCTCAAAAGATCGAGGCATTGGAATTTTGAATTCCATGGTTGCACAAGAAGATAGGGAACAATATTGCCTTGAAGACTCAACCACTGCGCTTGCTGCTCAATTCGAAGGCACAACCCTACCTGACGTTGAAGATGACGGTCCATCCAATGTGAATGCACGACGGCATGTTGCATTCTTTGCCTCTGCCGCAGAAACGACAGAAACTCCTGCCGCAGAGAACTGCTTGTGTCTCACTGCCTCAGTCAATGGTTATGAATCTGAAGAGGAGACCGTTCCCATTGACCTTTTCATCGAGCTCAAAGAAAGTTTCGATGAGCTACGCATGAACTTTGCCCGGCAGACCAAGATGATGAAGATGCTTACTTCAACCAAAACCGGATATGAAGAAAAAGTGAAGAAGCAGGCCATGGCAATTGAACAAATGCTCATAGAAAAGAACACCTTTGAAGAACGATTAAAGAAACTTGATGTCCAACTTACCAGAAAAGATATGGAGGCCGAAAAACTAAAAATTGACTTTAATCGTGTAAATGCAAAACTCGAAGTTGCTAACAATACTTTTTTAAAACTTAACACGGCAACAACAAAATTAGATGCCGTAATGAGTATTTCACATGTTGAAAGGGAAGGCCTCGGACATCAAAAGGTTGTAGATGCCGTTTTTCCAAAGAAAAACCCAACGGACATGGCATTTGTAAAGGCATCAAATGACGCTTCAACAACGGCCGCACAATCCTTAACTCCAAAAAGGGATGACCACACCGAAAGCAAAGCCACTGCCTCAGCCAGAGACTGCCGCAGACGGCCAAAACAAAGGCAGACACCATCAGGCAGGATGAAGACAAGGAAGCCCCTGCCTAAGCAACATTTTAAATCGAAAAGACGATATGTTTGCCACTACTGCCTTGTACCTGGTCACATTCGACCTTTTTGTTGGAGACGCGAAGAGGATCAAGCAAGAGGATTTTATTTTCACTCCAACACTGGACCACGGCATCCCAAATACTTCGCACATTCTATGTCTTCACGATATTCTATCAAAAAGAAGGCAACGACTATACGCAAATGGGTGCCCAAAACTAAACACTCTACTAATGTTTGTTTTACAGATCCCTCCGATGACTCCTCTGCCGCATCAAATGCCATCCAAAGTGCTGAAACATGCAATGTTATCTTCACTGCCCTCAAAGCTACCAAAGATGATAAGTGGTACTTCGATAGCGGATGCTCGCGACACATGACTGGAAATAGTGATCACCTCATCAACTACAAAGTGTTTCACGGAGGAGAGGTCACATTTGGAGGAGGGTCCAGTGGTTCAATAATTGGCCGAGGCACATTAAATGTGAAAGGGCTGCCGAAGCCACAGCAAGTGCTTCATGTTGAAGGCCTCATCACGAATCTCATAAGCATAAGTCAACTATGCGATGAAGGCATGAATGTAAGGTTTACTAACCAAATGTGTGAAGTGTTTGATAATGCAGGGAACCCACTCATTCAGGGGGAGCGTTCCAAGGCAAACAACTGCTATTCCATTGGAGAAACATGCCTCTCCGCACAAGTCAAAGATGACATAGATCTATGGCATCAAAAACTTGGACACACAAGTCTTGGGAATTTAGAGCGTCTAATCAAGCTCAATGCTGTTCGTGGACTTCCAGCTCTCCCAAAAATCCAGAAGACTACATGTGGACATTGCAAACAAGGAAAAATGACTCGTGCAAGTCATCCAGCAATACCTGCCGCAGGACAGACTGATGCCTCTGCCGCAGGACCTGCCAATTCCAAGGCAGAGCTGTATCGAAAGCAAACCAAATGCTTTGATCTCCTCCACATGGATTTAATGGGACCATTCGAGACAAGAAGCCATTCTGGAAAACGATACGTACTCGTCGTAGTCGATGACTTCTCAAGATACACATGGGTGCGTTTTCTCCAAGACAAAAGTGAGACGTGTGATGAGGTGTCCAAGCTCATTAGGTGGATAAAGACCAACCATGAAGCTTCGGTAAAGAGAATAAGAAGTGACCATGGCACCGAGTTTGAAAACCAACGGCTTTCTCGTTTTTGTGACGCGCATGGCATTGCCCAAGAATTTTCTGCCCCCATAACACCGCAACAAAACGGCGTGGCTGAAAGGAAGAACCGAACCCTCAAGGAAATGGCGTGTACCATGCTGATCGCCAAGGGCCTAAGCAAGAAATTTTGGGCAGAAGCATTCAATGTCGCATGCCATATTCTGAACCGCATCAGCATACGTTCAGGAACATCAAAGACAGCCTACGAAATTCTGAACAATAGAAAGCCTAATCTGAAATACTTTCATGTTTTTGGCTCTGTTTGTTATGTTTTAAATGATAGGGAACCTAGATCGAAACTTGATCCAAAATCCCTTAAAGGATTATTTGTTGGATACTCTAGGAATAGTCATGCCTATCGTATTTTTATCATACAAACTAGAACCATCATTGAATCTGTGAATGTTGATTTTGATGATCTTAGTCGATTCAGGAAACCTAAAGAAGAAGATGTGAAAGGTTTGCTCGAGCCTGCCGCAGTAGCAGAAGTTGAAGGCAGTATCACACCTGCACAGCCTACTGCCGCACCTACTGGCTCGAATGATGATGCTCAACCTTCGACAGCATCTCCTGAGCAATCAAACGATGATAGCACCCCACATCAATCAGATTCATCAGATGGTGAAGAGGAATCAAACCAACGACGAAGGGATCCCCCAAGGCATGTTGTCCGAAACCACCCTTCGAGTCAAATGTTGGCCAGACGCATGAGAGTTCATCCGTATATCAACTACCACAACATGACCAAGAACATAAGCATGTCTGCCACATGCGTTGAAATAGGCATTACCTCGTATCTCTCAACGATCGAACCGAAGAATGCCAAAGAAGCATTGGCCGATGAATTTTGGTTTATGGCAATGCAAGAAGAGATGAACGAGTTTGAAAGAAACAAAGTTTGGAAGCTCATTCCTCGTCCCCAAAACAAAAATATTATCGGGACAAAGTGGATATTTAAGAATAAGTCGAATGAGCACGGGCAGGTTGTACGCAACAAGGCAAGGCTGGTGGCGCAAGGCTATACGCAAGTTGAAGGCATCGATTTCGATGAAACTTTTGCCCCCGTAGCACGCATGGAGTCCATTCGTCTACTCATTGCCATTGCATGCCACCTCAACATCACCTTACATCAAATGGATGTAAAGGCAGCGTTCCTCAACGGCATACTTGAAGAGGAGGCATATGTTGCACAACCAAAAGGCTTCGAAGATCCAAAATATCCTGACCATGTGTATCAATTGCACAAGGCATTGTACGGTCTAAAACAAGCTCCTAGAGCTTGGTATGGCTGCCTAACTGATTTTCTACTCAGTTTTGGATTCACCCGAGGCACTGCCGATAAGACCCTGTTTGTTAAATTCAATTCTTCCAAAATTTTAATAGCTCAAATTTATGTAGATGATATTGTTTTTGGATCCACATGTGAGAATATGCTTAAGGCATTTACCTCTGCCATGGCATCAAAATTTGAGATGAGCATGGTAGGAGAACTAACTCATTTTTTAGGGCTCCATATCAAGCAATCATCAACTGAAACTTTCATCTCACAAGCTTCATATGCTAAGAATCTCATCAAAAGATTCCAACTTGAAGGATCCAAGCCCATGAAAACACCTATGGGCTCAACGGACAAAATCTCCCGAGGCACTGATACTGCCGCAGTGGATCAGACACTCTACCGATCCATGATAGGGAGTTTGCTTTATCTTACGGCAACTAGACCAGATATCATGTATAGCGTTTGTTTGTGTGCCAGGTTTCAAGCTGATCCAAGGGAAGAACACTTGAAGGCAGTCAAACGCATCATACGCTACGTTGCCGCATCAGTCGAGTTAGGCATATGGTATACCAAAGATACCACCACCGATTTAGTCGGATTTTCAGATGCTGATTGGGCAGGAGACACGGATGAGCGCAAGAGTACAAGCGGAGGATGTTGCTTTCTTGGAAACAATATCATTTCATGGCAAAGCCGCAAGCAAAACTGCATTTCTCTATCCACTGCCGAATCAGAATATATTGCCGCAGGGAGTTGCTGTACTCAACTGATTTGGTTGAAGCACATGCTTGATGACTACCACCTGGATAGCAATGTTCTTACACTCTACTGCGACAATACGAGTGCCATAAATATCAGTCATAATCCAGTGCAGCACTCAAGAACCAAACACATCAGCATAAGGCATCATTTCATACGAGACTTGGTGGAAAAACGTCTTTTAAGGATTGATCACATCCCAACAGAGAAGCAAATAGCTGACATCTTCACCAAGCCATTGGACTCAGAACGCTACACTGCACTAAGAAATTCTTTGTGCATGTGCACCATGCCTTAGATGCTGATCTGCATCATGCTGCCGCATTGTCATGCCTACTGAACCTCTGCCACAGCATTCTGCCTTAGTCAATTTCTGAGTTTAAAATTTTCCGAAGGAAGAGAAAATACCCAAACCACTTTAGGCAACATGGTCAAACCCATATACATGTAATTAATACGAAATGGGTTGAGATACTATGTACTAGGTGACCTAAGTATTTAATAATCTCATTGTTGACATGGCATTATACCTAATTAGAGTATAAGTACATATGATGCAGCATGATGTTCCATTAGGATTAGATGGTTTTATTCTTTTCCTAATTTTGCTTTGTAAGCTTTGATTTTTCACACCACAAAAATATTTTATTTATTATTCAAAAAAAAATTAAAAATGAAAAATAGAAAAAGAAAATATTCTAAAAACAGAAAAAGAGAATATTAAAAACAAAAAAAAAAAAAAAAAAGGATTTTTGTGTTTCATTTTCTGGCAACGACCTGCCGCAGAGCAATGCCCCACTTGACCGTTGGGCAGCACTCGAGTGTGCGGCAGGCGACGGTTCAACTTCAGAAAAGTAACCGTTGCCCATCCCATCAACTGCCATACGTTTTTCACTTGACATAAAACTCTTTCAAGTTTTATTTTTAATATTTACTGAAATTCAAAAGTCCTATCCTTCTCAAACTCTAACTCTCTCTATCCAAAATCCAATCAAGAGTTTGATTTTACTGAAATTTTTCAAACCTAGAATTTTTCTCACAACGCACAAGTATAAAATACTCTATCTTCCTTGCGTATTGTGTATTTTTTTGTTTTGTTCTCTAAACCCTAATTTCATCAAGAACCTTGAATTCAATGGCATCATCTCCATTCGCCTTTGCTCGCTACTTCTCGGACCCTCGCCTGGTGAAGCTCATCAAAGAATCTCGCCCCGATGCAACTATGGAGGATATTCAGCCCGCGGAGTCTCTGCCTTTTATCAACCGCCTCATCGCCATCGATGCCGCCGCCGCCGCCGCAATCGACGCCGCTTCCCAGCCGTTACCATCTACTGAGAACCAGCCGCCGCACGTCGAGGCCGGAGAAGGATCAGGTAAGGCGTCTCCCATGAACATTTCCCCGGACCATGATGCAGGGGGAGAAACTGCCGCAGAGGAAGACCCTGACGCAGATGAAGGGCCAGTCTTTCCCATCCCTCTCCAGACCATACTTCCTGGTTCCCACGACTCTGAGCCATCTCAGACTCCACGGCCGCCGGTGATTATTCCGGGAGTCGATGATGTGCTTGCATACGAGGCTGCCCAGAATGAACGATCATTCAACACCTCTGACTTGAAAGGGCTTTTTACTCCTGAGCCCTCTGTCACTGCCACATCCTCTGCCATCCCACAGGCAGACCCTGAAGTGCAGCAGCAAGGCAAAGACGTGCCTTACGACAGAAGGGACGATGTTGATGATTTCGATTACTCCGAGCTATACGAGAACTACCCATCTCAGAAGAAGACCAAGGATCGCAAACCGACTCCGTATCCATCTGCAACTCCACTCTCAGAGAATGAAAACTCTGAGAATTCCAGTCAGCAGCATCATGATGCCGCCGGATCTGAGACAGAGTCTGATCCACCACTGAGTGAACTTATCTCGAGGAAGCGCAAGACAGAGCAAGTGCCCATTCCTCCTCGCCGGCCATCCACCAGATCCGCCACTGCCAAAGGCAAAGGTCCGACCATGCCCCCAACCTCAATGGAAAATCCCATTGACGTAGAAGCCACCACTGCTAAGAAATCCCGTAAAGGGAAGGAGAAAGCTGCCGCAATCAAACCCGACAGCTCTCATAGTGGCGATGCCGCAGTCATACCTGCTGCGAAGAAGGGTGGAAAAGCACCAAAAATTGATGCCCCCAAGGAGGATTCAGATTCTGATATGAAACCCGGAAAGGGCTATTCACGGCGATTCTGGTCCGAACGTCGTTCTGTAATTGGACCCCAATTCTACTCCAACAAACCAATTCTTCCAGACCGTAGTGTGGAGATGTCAGCTTGTGCACGACACAAAGTCGACAAGTTCTTGAAAAAGATGAAGTTGGTTAAGGCAACCTACGCAGGACCCTACTGCGAGGACTTGGTGCGCGACTTTTATGCTAACTTGCGCCCATGTTTTGGTGATGATGGTTCCCGTGGCTATGGGAAAGTGTATCTCAGGGAGAAAATTTTCAATTTCACCCCGGCTGCTATTAATGCTTTCTTGGAGCGCTCTGATATCGAATACCCTGCCGCAAATGCTGTTCCTACCATTGCCGCAGTCTCTCATCGTCTAACGAAGTCATCACCTGATGCCAATAATAATATTCCTGCCTCCAAGCTTTCCTCTTTTTACTACTTCTTATTCACTGCCGCAAGGCACAATTGGATTCCTACGTCCAATGTGCACTTTGTGCATACCCAAATGGGGGAAGTATTGTTTCACCTTTGTGCAGGAAGGCAGGTGAACCTGGGAGAAATCATCTTCGAGAAGATTGAGTCACAGGCAGAGAATATCACTCAGACGCAGAGCCTTGCGTTTCCTTCCTTGATCTGGGAGATGTTGAAGAACCAAGGGCTCTCGTACAATAGTGCTGATCAACTGATTGCAGCCCCAAGTGCTTACAAGCTCTATGTTCGTGAGTTCAATGATTTGCCCTGGACTGGATTTCATGCCACTGCCGCAGTGCCTCCCACTCCACAGCAAAAGAAGGCACCAAAGAAGCAAGCTGATGCCCCTAGCTCCTCTGCCCAGCCGAATATTCATGCTCGCGCCCAAGCATTTGCAGAGCTATGTGCTGAACATCATCTGGTAATCATGAAGGAATTCATGGCCGAAGCCATTGTGGATGGAATTTCTCATTTTCTTGAAGATGAGGGATTTCCTTCACAAAAAGGGGGAGTACCAGCAGCTGCGCGCAAAACGGCAAGGAGCACGATTCTGAGGAAGTTGAAGAAACGCATTGATGAGGATATTAAGGAAGTTGATGCTGAAGAAGCTGCTGCAGAGAAGGAAGCTGCCGCAGCAGAGAAGGCTGCCGCAGACACTGCAGCAGAGATTGATGGTGAAGAGCGTGGATCGTCTCCCGAGCACGATGATTGAAGAACTTGAAGGACTGCAGTTCTGAAGACCTTGAAGAAATATTATTTCTTCTTTTGATGTTTAATTTTTATTTGCTCTGAACAATTCATTTAATTTCTGCTTATTTGTTTTTGAACAATTTGTTTAAGTTTTTATTTGGTTTGAACAATGTTTAATTTAAGTATTTATTTCCTTTAGAAAAAATTGGTGTGTTATTTAGAGGCTTACTTAGTTTAACTTGTTTTTGTTCTATTAGTTAGGTATCAAATAAGTTTTTGTTCTACTTAGGAAGTATCAACTAAGGGGGAGTTTCATTGCCTTAGTTGTTTGTCAAGATAGATTTCATATACTTCTAAGTCAGATGTATTTCATTGAGGGGGAGTGCTCCATTGCGCTGCTGCCTCATGGTTTTGTGAAGAAAGATAAAAAGGGGGAGTTTGTAAGGATAAATATGTTAGGGCATTACAATGCCTTAAAGGATTTAGGCAGAAGTTGTTTTGCTAACATATTTATTTGTTTTCTTCTTTCTTCACAATTTAAACTGTTGTAATCACTTGTCATATTGGTGATTTGATTTAGCATAGTTCATTAGTTGGAACGTGCTTGAAAAACAATCAACATAGAAGATTTCTGCCGCAGCACAGCCAGGCAGTGTTATGCCGCAAGCAGTGCAAGGCTTGGACAAGAGGTTGAGTTCAGAGAATCAAGCGAAGCATGATATAAGGGCAAGGGAATGCTGAAGTCCAGATAGTATGGAAGGCAGTGCAGTGTGGCAGTGAATTCCAGAAGAACTTCAGAAGGCATCCTGCGGCAGCAGTCAAGGCAGCCTGCCCTGGTTTCTCTCAACCGCTTGTTGACCTAGCTTTTCAAGGAAAGTAGTTGAAGACTCTCACCTATAAATAGAGGACGTCTACAGATGCATTCCTTAACAATCCAGAATACAACACAACACCTCAGAAACACATTTCCATTACAAGATCGATCATCGAGCTTTTAGAGCCGCGACTTCACTTGTGAAGCTCGTCGTGCCGTGTGTTCTCTCGTCCCTAAGAGAGTTCTTTTCTTCAGCTGATGATTCGATAGCTTAGAATAGGTGTTCAATTCAGTAGCTAGGTTTTGTTGTTGATTGTTCATACTTTTCGGATACGATTAATACGAAGGCATACATGTGTATAGCCTTTGGTAATTATCTTTGTAAATCCAAGAGTATCATTTTGTAAAGACTCGTTCTTTAATAAAGTTTCTGGCCGTAAGGCCGTTTCGTATGTGTATAATTTAAATACACATACAAAGATTTAAATTTGTGTTCTTTACTTTTACGTACGTGTGTGTGTGTTCGTTCGGAGTGATTTATTTTTATTAATTCCGCTGCAATTCATATACATATATCACATATTATTTTATCACTTAAACAATCTGATTAATCTGGATAAAATACTTAAATCAAGTAAATCACGTAAAACGAACGATTTTTCTGTCTAAGGCATCGTGCTGCGGCATACGCTGTTCTGCCGCAGAACACTGCCTTGCCTAGGCAGCGCATTTTACTGCGTTTTATTTACTGCCTACGACTTTCAATATGTTTAGTGACAAAATAAAATTTAGTGATTAAATTGATATGTTAAGTGACGAAAAATAAATTTGACACGTTTAATGATAATTCATAACAAAATTAATGTGGTGATAATATAATGTGAAATAGCTGAAGTACCATTTTTAAAGTAAAAGTAAGGGAGGGCAGTGACACGGCGGTGCAACAAATAACGCACAAAGACGTCATGTAAGGAAGATTTGAATCACGTGGAAACATTAAGTGTTTGTTTGGTAGGTAGGATAAAGTATCATTAGATAATTCAAACTAATCGCTATTGAGATAGGATAATATATCTCTCCCACTTGGGAAGATAAATAATACGAAGGAGCACAGTAAATTGTAGCGGGCCTCTTAATCTTGCACGGGCCCAACAACTCCAACCAAACATCAAATATTCAAGTTAACATAACTATCCGGTTGTTATCTATACTACCAAACGGCCCCTAAGCATACAAATATATTGAAATAGTAATTCTATTATACTTATAAAGTGAATTGTGTTTTTTCTTGATACATTACAAATTTAATGTGAGATGATTTATAAATAATTTTATTAATTTTATAAAATAATTGAACTTTGAAATATATACATAATTTATAAAATATTATTAGTGAAAATGGTCCATTGGTTTAATTGAGACTGAGAGGTGGGAGAAACTCTAATAGTTTCACTTTAATTAAGTAAAATTCAATTCAATTCAATTTAAATAATTTAATTCAAATTTCACGGGTTTTATAATTTTTAAAATTACAAATTAAATTAGTCAAAAATATAAATAACAAATCTCTTATTATGAGTTTTAATCATTTGAATGTAAAAAAAAAATTATTATATATGTGCAATAATTTAAACAATAATTTCAATACAATATAAAATACTATTATTTGTGTTTTTTTTAAATATATTAAAATAATATTTATTATTAACGATATATGGACACATCACACATGCACAGTGGCCGAAGCCAGAAAATATTACTAGTGGGGGCTGAACTTAAGGTTGCAAACGAGTCGATTATCAAAGATTATAATTAATAAAATTTGCTTTTTTTTTATAATTACTCCATTCGTCTCAAAAAAACATTAACTAGGACAAAAACGTAAGGTGTAAAAATATATTTTATGTTAAAATAAAATAATTTTAAGTAAAATTTTAAAAATATGTGAAAAAAATAAGAATTTTTGACAAAAACGTAAGGTGTAAAAATATATTTTATGTTAAAATAAAATAATCGTGAGTAAAATTTTAAAAATATGAAAATTAGAATAAAATTATATTTTAAAGTGAAAAAATAAAATAATTATTTTATTTTGATTGAAGGAAATAATTTTTTAGGGATATACAAAAAAAAATTTGCATAATTCTACTTAAACAATACGGAGTATTTAATAAAAATGTAAAAATATCTAATCTTAAATTTGAAAGTATCTTTTAAAAGTGTGAAATATAAATTTATAATCTAAAGTATTACTTATTAAATCAGTATTACTTTATTTTTTGTTTTTATTTTTAACATTTTTATAAAAAAAATTGAATTGAACAAAACTGAATTTACTTAAATTGAATTAAGAAAATCCAACATACCCTAATTTTAAAGGAGTTGTGCTGTATTTTTATTTTACCATTTTAATATTTTTAAAGACTGAGCACAATTGTTTTCGAAAAAAATTCGTATATAATATTTGTTTTTAATAGAATATATTTTTAATTTTAATAACAAAAAAATATTTTTTTAATTAATTTCAGCCCCTACTAATTTTCCACGGAGAGTTATTCTCCCCTGGGTTAATCATCTATTTCCATTATTATAATAATTTTTTAAAAGTAAAAAATATATAAAAAAAGATTTCAGTGGGGGCTGAAGCCTCCAAAGGCCAAAACCCTGTGAGTGTATCCACATGCATGCTTATAAAAGGTCACGTCATATATAATGTTTTATTAGATATTATAAATGTGAAAAAAAGGAAAGATATATAGTACTATAACACACGTGCTTTATTTTGTAAAAAGGTAGATAACGTAATAGATAGTGAAAAATTGCATTATTGATATGATAAGAGAAACTTCAAATTCGATCAAAGTCGTGTAACGACGCCGACGGTTAATAACACGGGCATGCTCTTTTCTCCTTCGATATGCCGCAGAAACCCAAATTGTTTTTTATATCACTGTATAACAATTTAATCAATTATAAGAAAAATAATATATATATATATATATATATATATATATATATATATATATATATATATATATATATATATATATATATATATATATATATAGAGAGAGAGAGAGAGAGAGAGAGATTTTGCTCACATGTTTTTTAAACCCCCTCCTCCAACTAAATCAAGCACTCCCGTTGGAAAGCAGCCATCCAACTTGTTGTCATTCAACGTGCTGTCGTTGCAAGATACATATTCATATAAAAAAATAAAGCAAATTTTAATATTAAATTCATATTAAAATACACTATTCATTACTAATTAGTTACCATGCCCAAAACAAACTATATTAATTTATCTATCCAAATTAAATTGACTTACAGAGATTGTAATTTTGTCAAGTTTCCCAACGTTGTTGGAACAGAGCCGTTGAGGGAGTTATTGTACAAATCCAAAGATCTCAGCTCCTTCAAATTTCCAAGCTCGGGAGGTATTGGCCCGCTTAAATCATTATCATATAATTCTCTGTAATCGAAATATAAAATCACTTGTTATATTATCGATCGAATACATTATATTTAAATCAAGGGATCGATGCATGAAAAACAATTATATAAATACTATGACATACAAAACTTGTAATTTCATCAAGTTGCCAAGGTTTTGGACTAAAGAACCAGATAAGTAGGCATTTCCGAGATCACTGGCAAATGAACAAAACAAAAGAATTTGATTTGGTTAGCAAATTAAGTAAAAATTAAATGAATACACCTACAAACTATCTACTGCGGTATATTAGTATATAATTAGTAAAAAAAAATAATTAAAATATTATTAATTAACTACTGTATTTTCTTACAGTCTTGTGACATTGCCCTCTCTGTCGCATGTGACATGAGACCAAACGCAGGGGCTTTCCATGCTACTGTCCCAACTCTGCAAGACACCGTTCGGATCCTGTACGGCCTCCCTAAAGGCTATCAAGTCGCTAACTACAAAACAAAATCAATATATATATATAGTATATTACAGATATTATATATATATAAAAAGTACATGATTTCCATGATATCACGTTTTTTATAACATTGCATACAACAAATATAAATAAAAAAATTTAAAAATATATAATTTGAAAAATTATATATACATGATATTTGAAATATATATATATATTGATAATTGATAATTAGTAGATTTTGGTAATTAATCATATTGTATGTGCATGCATAAAAAAATTAACCTAAAAGTTACAAGGTTTTTGTCAGCTTGGCAAACTAATGAAATGTAACATTAATACTTTCATTTCAATTTGAACATACATTCATGCAAAATGATCAGATTTTTTTTTTTTGATAAGGAGGAGAGACGAGAAACTCCACCCCCACTCGATCGGAGGTCTCTCGATCGGGTAGGATGTAAATCGAGGAATGTGTCCGAGTAGCAGACACCTGTGCGAGAGAGCCAACAGGTCGAACCCCAGGACAAACCTTCATAATATTTCAATGAAAATTTGTCCCACCCGAGATTCGAACCCTGCGTCGCCGGGGAATTACACCCACATCATCACAGGTCTTACCACTCGACTATGCTCCTGGGGACCAAAATGATCAGATTTAATATATAAAAAGTACATGATTTTTTTGATCTTTTACGTAATTTAGGAAATAATTAAATATCTTACATTTGGCACAAAAATAATATTTTATCATTTAAATTTTATTATCCAGAAATATTTGTAAAATTTTAAATAAAAATAATATAATCTTGCAAACAATACAAACCTTGAGAATCCGCATTCACCCACGTCGTATCAGGATGTTCCAGTATGTAAATGAACAACACCATCGATAAGAAAATAATTTTTCGTACTTTCAGTATCTGACTCATCATCATAAATATTAAAATAATATCAAGTATATGTATATGTGTAATCGGTATGATAATTAATTAAATTCAGAGCTTAATTTATTGGTGAATTTTGTCGATCGTCTTCCCCCATTTTATACCCACAAAATTAAACAGTTTCTTAACGAAAATTGTCAGAAATTACAGCATAAAATTGAAAACTTAAAAAAGATGTTTCACACAATTCTTAGTAAAAAAAAGTCAATTTTATTTGTCAAATTTGTAAAAAGTGGGAAAGGAAAAAAAGATAGAGATATCAATTGGGCCAACTATTCGGTTTTGGTCAAGCACACTCGAGTTGTCGACAATTTCGATTCGGATTGGTTCCAGCTGAAAATTTCCGAGTTAGTATAAGTTAGTGTGCCTAATCTTAACGGTTTCGAATAAGCTTGTGGGGCTAAAAAATTATAAAAAATAATAATGATATATAGAATAATATGTTATAAAAATAGTTTGTTCATCAAAATTAATACTTCATCTGTCTCAAAAAATATGACACACTTAATTAATTTGTAATTAACAAAAGAGGCGTGTCTTCTTAAAATGTTAATATTTATTAATAATATTAAATTAAGTTTAATGTTTAAAATTATACTATATATTATAATTTTTAAATAAAATAAAATTCTAATATTTAATAATAATTATAGTTATAATCATTTTTAAATTGCCTGAAATTTCAAAGATTTAACTATAATATGAGCCTACGTTGTTTCTCTTTTTCTGCATTTGGTTGTGTTGTATAAACACAGCTCATTTGATGAATTATGCCCTCACAATCGGATAGGAGTCTTTCATGTTAAATTTATCATTATTCAAGTGAAAAATACAATTATTAAATTAATTGAAAACTATTTTAGGAAAATGAAAAGTGTATATATTTTAAGGTAATTTTACAAAATTAAAATACAATATTCAATGATATATATAATTGAATATTTATTTACTTATAATAAGGCAATTTTCATTAAGAATAACAAAATTTTCATTAATCGACAATGGAGTATAATTTTTCACGAGTTTCAATTCAAAATTTTAAATTTTTTGTTGCCTCGTTGAAGCAGTGGTGAGCATGAGACGGGAAAATAAATTCATAACAATTTGGGGTCGAGACGAGGATTCCGTCCCGTTCTAAGCATTGACGTTTAAAAAATTCGTTTCACAAATCTCAATCCCGTTTGAGTTTGGGTCGAGATTAAAACGAGATCAAGACATCCCAATCTTTTAAATAAAAAAAAATAAAATAATCAATAAAATTAAAATATTATCAATTTATAAAACAATCAAAATTCATGAAAGTTTTCATGAGAATATATATATATATATATATATATATATATATATATATATATATATATATTAAATTGATTAAAAATTTTAATTTCAAATGTACAATTTTAAATAATAGTACTAATTTTTATTCAATTTAAATTATATTTTGATTTTTTAATATTTTCAAAATATAAGTGTTTTAGTATTTTTCAATACAAAATATATTAAAAAATTAAATTATTTTAAAATATTATTAGATTGTGAAAATATATTAATCAAATAATAAATTTAATTGTAAATATAATTAATAATTTAATATTTTTATTAATTTGTATGAAAAAATAAAGATAATATTTATATTAAATAAATTAACGGGACGAGACGGGTTACAACGAGATCGTCCGACCTCAATTATGAAAAATTCAAAATTAATCTATTCCACTTTCGAAACGAAATCGAAATACAGTAAAACCTCTATAAATTAATAACTTTGTAACCGTGAAATTTTATTAATTTAAAAAGGTTATTAATTTATCGAGATATTTTTTTTATTTAAAAAACTAAGTTGGGATCGGAAAATTTTATTAATTTAAAGAGATTATTAATGTATCGATTATTAATTTATAGAGGTTTTACTGTAAGATTGAAATTTCGGACAAAATGTTCACAGGGAAGTATTTTCTTAAAGAGAAAATTATCAATTTAGTACCACAAAGTAGGGCAAGTTTCTTTTTAGTACCGCTTTGTTACGAGTTTTCAATTAAGTACCATAAAGTTCAAAATCGAGTTAATTTCATCCTTTTTTCGTCGGAAAATTCGAAACTCGCCGGAAGTTGTACAAATGATTTTAATTTTGGGGTTTTTCGATTACTCAATCCACGTGTCAATTTTTAATTGGATACCAAAATTAATAAAAACATAAAATGATAGTTAAAATCCACGTGTGCTGCCAAGTCACTCAATTTTGAGCTTTATGGTACTTAATTGAAAACTCGTAACAAAGTAGTACCAAAAAGAAACTCATCCTGTTTTATGGTACTAAATTGATAATTTTCTCATTCTTAAAAGAACATACTTTTCAATTATCTTCTTTAGTGAAAATGGCGAAATGTGTTGCCTCCAGCCAAATGATCTTGACTATCATTTTAACTATCATTTTATATTTTTATTAATTTTGGTGTCCAGTTAAAAATTGACACGTGGATTGAGTCATCAGAAAGCCCCAAAATTAAAATCACGTGCAACTCACGTTTACAACTTCCGGCGAGTTTCGAATTTTCCGACGAAAAAAGGATGAAATTGACTCAATTTTGAGCTTTATGGTACTTAATTGAAAACTCGTAACAAAGTAGTACCAAAAAGAAACTCATCCTGTTTTATGGTACTAAATTGATAATTTTCTCTTTTCTTAAATAATGAGTAATAAATTAACATTACATTGTTCTGATGGATACCCAAACCCAACACAATTATCTCATCGTACCCGATGTGGCAAAACATAAAAAAACGTACAATAAATAGAAATTTACACAAAAAATAAAAAATAAAAATGAAAAATGTACACATATTAATAAAAGTTAAACATAAAATAAATAGAAATTTACACAAAAAAATAAGAACAAAAATGAAAAATAAAATGTCAGTGGAGGCTTAAGCTTCCCGAGAGCCTCAGGTGGCTCCGCCTCTACCCCTACGGCCTACGCACGTTAGAAAAAAAATACAATTAGAATTGAAATATTGAAATCTTTGTGTCATTTCCTAATACTAATTAATCTTTATTTATCAATAATAAAAATATGTATTAATTCCACTTAGAATGTGCATAGTATACAAATCGATATTGGTCGCTAATACTAATAGTCTTTCGCAACCACTTTATTTGACGGGGCAGAACGCGCCACTTTTTCAGCATTGACAGCGACCAAAGTTGTTAATTGCGACCACTACGCGGTATTATTTTCAGAACAAATAGCGAGTGATCGTATTTGCGACCGCACGTGGTCGCGAAAAGCAAGTAATAGTGACTACAGTCCGTGGTCGCTAATACTGTGGTCGCTAAAAACTTTTTTTCTAGTAGTGAGCCGAGTGTTAAGGTCTGTGGTGATTTTGGTGTAATTCCCCGACGATGCAGAGTTCGAATCTCGAATATGACAAATTTTCATTTAAATATTATGAAGTTAGTTCTTGGATGAGACCTATTGACTCTCTCCCACATGTGTCCAGGGGCGGAGCCATAAAAATATATTAGGGGGCTGAAATATATTATATACAATTACAGTAAAACCTCTCTATAGTCATATCCTTGGGACCACAAAAAAATATTCTTAAATGGGAGTTATTCATAAATAGAGTTAGTATACTTTTTTTTTAAAGCATGTATATTATATAATAGTATAATTAGTGGATACATTACATGTAATGTGTGAACTTAATTGAACTAATTTACTCACCTAATATGAAAAGACAATACTCAAGACCATAATGCATACTTGCTTTTAATTGCTTTATTTTTCCATCTATAAATACTATTAAAATACATTTTTTTTATAAATTGCATCAAATCAACATTTTCTTCACGCGAGTTGAAGGATAAAGTTAGAATACAGAATATTAAATCATTGTCACAATCAACCTTTAACAAGTATTTTAAATAAATTAATTAAATCTATTGTAAAATTATATATAATTATTATAATTTATTCCTAAACGGAGGTGTATTTCTTTATGTTGGGACTTGAAAAAAATATGAATTATTACAATATGGAGTTTATTCCAAATTATAACTGGTCCCAAGTTGGGACCATGAATTTTTATTCCTAAAAAGAGTTTATTCCTTAATAGAGTATTCTTTTTTAGAGGTTTTACTGTATATATGTATATGCACAAATATTAGTGGGGGCTGAATATAAATATAATAGTATTTTATAATTATTTTAATAAGAAAATGCCTAAAAATTTTTTTCCAGTGGGGGCTTAAGCCCCCAGAGGCCTTCACGTGGCTCCGCCACTGCATGTGTCTTGCTATTCGAGCACATCCCTCGATTTATATCTTACCCGATCGATCGATGAGCTTCTGATCTGGTGGAAAAAGAGTTTCTCGTCTCTGCATTTTTCGAGTGTCAAGCGCATCCAACAAATACCTAAAACCGCTGAAAGAAAATCAAAATAAATAAAAAATAAAAATTATAAAGTTGAAAAATAAATAGAAGTATAAAAAATTGAATTTAATTGATAAACATGAAAGAGATGAAATGACAGAAATGCAATTATATTAATATAACTTATATTAACCTGAAAAACAAATTTGACATAACTGAATTAGGGATAAACTAGTACTCCTACCGTGCGATGCACGTGTATTTAATTCAACTTTTTGTTACTCGGAGTAGTGTGCTCTTTCTGATTAATATTAGATGTATACATTGATAATGGACAAATAAATATTAAGTGAATGATCTAATTGAAATAGTACAATAAAGAAAATTACATTTATATTACAAATTCTGGAATACTTCTTTATACACTACATTTGTTCTATCAGTAAGAAGACCACGCTGGTCACAAAGCAGAAGCTTCAACCCGGCTGTGTTGGTTACTCTAGACAACTACAATTGATAGTGCGTAAATACTGGTTTCTTCAAAAATATTTCAACATTTGTCAACGACTGACCTTGACTATTATTAATAGTCATGACATACGATATAATAATCGGAAATTGTGTTCGTTTGAAAGCAAATTGAAATTTGGTATTCGAGAGCGTCAGAGCAATTTGAGTATTAAAAACCATTTCCCCAGAATTATTTCTTCCTAATACTTTCGCGTGGATAATATAATTATCAAGTAGTGTTACAATCATCCTAGTACTATTGGCTAGTTCGACAGAGGGATCCATGTTCCGCAATAGTATAACGGTCACCCCAACCTAATACGAAACAGTTCATGTATCAAAAACTATATACTATGTCACAACATTTAATTAATTCGTATATTATATACAATAAATAGAATATGACATGACTATATAAATTGTTGTTTAAAGAAAAATAAGTCTACATATATATATATATATATATATATATATATATATATATATATATATATATATATATAGAGAGAGAGAGAGAGAGAGAGAGAGAGAAAATTATCAATTTAGTATCATAAAGTAGGGCAAGTTTCTTTTTGGTACCACTTTGTTACGAGTTTTTATTTAAGTACCATAAAACTTAAAATTTGGTCAATTTCATCATTTTTTCGCCAGAAAATTCGAAACTCGCCGGAAAGATAAATATAAAAATATGAATTGAGTAATTTAAGAATAATTAATAGTCATTAAATAAGAGAATGATAAGCTTTATTTTATACTAGTACATAAATCTATATAAGTATATAAAATGAAAATATTTGCCAATTTCCCCCCTATCGTAATTGGTGAAACTCATTTCTCAAAAGTTATTGGTCATGAGTTTGAGTCCTAATCCACTCAATAGATTAATTATTTTAATATTTTATTTTATCTTTTTTTTTAATACACGTGGATTTTTATATTTATTAATCCAGCGTCTAATTAAAAATTGACACGTGGATCTAATCACCAGAATTTCACAAAATTAAAATCACATGTACACTTTCCGGCGAGTTTCGAATTTTCCGGCGAAAAAAGGATGAAATTGACCAAATTTTAAGCTTTATGGTACTTAAATGAAAACTCGTAAAAAAGTGGTACCAAAAAGAAACTTGCCCTACTTTATGGTACTAAATTGATAATTTTCTCTATATATATGTTCACACAAATTTTATATACCGAAAAACCTACGAAAGTAGATTCCCCGGGTCGTTCTCGAGAGGAGCAATACTATCGGCCTTGTGTGTCGTCTCAAGAGAATTTATCTTGCTCGAGTGCAAAAGAAAGTAAAAAAAAGAAACAAGCAACGATAGGGGGTGTTTTGTAAGAGTGGAAGCTAGGAGTGAACTAAAACAAAATGTAACGTGCAAAGACTAAGACTAAACTATCTCAAATGCAAATGATCAAGTGAGTAGAACGTTAGGGAATGAGGTCGTAGTAATTGAAATGAGTTCAATGCAATACATGAATAACAATGCTAAGTGGAACTACACTCACTCGTGATCAACGTCAACTATACCCAAAACCGAGATTCAAGTCTAAGCATCAAAATGAGGTTATATAGGTTCACTTCACATGTAAAAACTCTCATAATCGGAAATCACAATTAATTGAGTTAGGCCATACGATACCACAATTAGGCCGGCCATACGTAACCACGATTAGGCCGAGGATAATAGATTATGGTCTATAACGTATAAATCAAACAATAGAAGCATACCAAGAATGAGGGATTTGGTCCATCTCCTCAACAAGTCAAAATATCAATTATCCCCAAATTCATGTAATTACAAATCACCCAAACCTAATTACTCATCACTCAATCCCTAACATGCAATCTAACCAAACATATCAATCATATCAACACAAACATTCATCATCAAAATCATAAACAAGCAATGAAAAGGGAGATATTACCAAAGAGCTTCAAATCGAGTATTGTTTACATCAATGTGTTCCTTGAAGAAATCTAAACAACCTTTTTCAAATGCTTGAATACAAAATCTCAATGGATGATGGAGATAAAATTGGAACTAAAACTAGATCTAAGAACATGAAAATATCTAAGAGAGAGAAAATGGGGGAAAGGTGGGTGTTGGTGAATATGGAATGGATAATTGTGATTTTCCACCAACCTAATATTTATATTTTCCCACATGCCCATACAAAAAGACCAAAAAGCCCTTAAAAATCCCCAAACACAAGTTAAATTCGCTCATGAAGCTTGCTGGTACGTTCTGGAAGATATTTCTCCTTGATCGTTTATCATATCGTCGATCCGACCGTTGAAGTTGTAGTTGTAGAAGTTGGTAAGATGCTGTTCACATTTCAGGCCGATCCAACGGTTGAAGAAGTCGGAAATAAAATTTTGGCACAGCTGCGCTGTGCAGTCACACACTGAGCGCGGCGCACCAGCGGTCTT
This sequence comes from Euphrasia confusa, assembly GCA_954870475.1. Classification (NCBI taxonomy): domain Eukaryota; kingdom Viridiplantae; phylum Streptophyta; class Magnoliopsida; order Lamiales; family Orobanchaceae; genus Euphrasia; species Euphrasia confusa. Next base: position 36,137,400 of record OX940956.1, on the reverse strand, counting down.
CACAAACGGGGCGCGGCGCGCTGCAGACTCTCGACCTTCCAGAGCGCGGCGCGTTCACTTTTCAAAGGAAACAAGCGCGGCGCGCTGAAAACCTTCGACTTTCCCAGGCGCGGCGCGCTCAATTTTCAAAGGGAAGCAGCGCGGCGCGCCCGAGGGCTTGTTTTTCTTGCTCCGGTATGTGATCGATATCTCTTCCCTAGAACATCGTTTTGCGATTTCCTCCGGTCATATTGTAGCCAAGAAAGTGATCTACACGACACCTAAATTTGGAGACGATCCAACGGTGTAATTAGTCGGGATGACGATTCTCTCAATGCTGCACAATACGAGTCTCTTCGGGCATTTCTTTCTCGTTTTTTTTTGCTCGATTCTCGTCCAAATCCTACAAAACCACAACCATAACAACATATGCACAAAATCACATGAATAGGATTATAAAATTACAAAACAACACAATAAATGTATACAAAACAAAGGAAAAACTCGCACAAAAACGTGGGAAACAACTCCCCCACACTTAAACTTTTGCTTGTCCTCAAGCAAAACAAACACAACACAAGACACAAAAACGAATGGATGACATCATGAACACACTCTTAGGCATGCAAGGATGAGATTTTGGTGTATAGAAACGGATAAGTACATGAACAACCACAAACTCAATGAACATGCAACACGTAGGATCATACAAATGCAAATGAGTGTCGGGCCAATCCACATTCCCTCACTAAGGTTCACTCTCTTCTTTTCCACTCGAAGCATGGTATTCACTCAAAATTATATGCAAGTGAAAGAGTATAAGCAATGAAGAACTTGCATATGTCAAGAAATAAATGCACTATGTGAATGTATGGAAATGAAAACCTCAAGTAACAACAATGAGCATCATAGAACAATAACCATAAGCTTACTCAAGTGATAGACTCCACAAATCAAATTTAACCATTTTAAGAATCATGAAAGGTCGTTCAAAGGGTGTAATGGGGCTAGGCTCAAGGTATTCGGGATTTTTGGGATAAGTGGACTTAAAATACGGCATTTCATTGCCCCTCCTTATCACTCCTTGCCCCGGGTCGTATTTTAACATGTTGGACCCTTTCTTCATTTTTCGAAACTTAATCAACTCACTCAAACAACAAATACTTGACACCAAACAATGAATCATATACATTTGGATGCTCTTTATTCTTCATTTTTTGTTTCTTTTTTTTTCTTTTTTTTCATTTTTTTAGAGCACATTGACATTACATTACACATTGAAGCTACTAGCACACCCTATTCTTTCACATTCATCACTTCACAAGGATTACAACTCATATGATCTTCAAAACAAAATCCTCCAAGATAGAAAGAATTTAAGGTGATGAATAAAATGGCTTGAATGTAGGCACAAAGGGGCTACTAGGGTGTCCCTCGACGGGCTCGAGGTCGGAAAATATTTGGCTAAGTGGCTAATACAAAACAATCCTTTCAATCATATTCGAAATCAAGTAGGTTATGACAAAAAGTTTTGAAAATCAACTTGAGCAAGTTCTAGTTCTCTCTAGTTCATAGTGACACACAAGTTGTTGAAACAAAGAAACATGAGGTTCATGCTAGCACAACGAGTCAATCAAAAGAATATTGCTTAAGAAGAAAGCTTAAACGGCTCAAAATCTCGCAAGGTTCAATGGAAAGTGAATTAGCCACAACAAACAAGAGAATCATATTTCACCCAACGCTCATGGACACGAAACTAGGATCATTCACAAAAAATTTCACCAAAACTCAAGCAATAGAGGTAAAACATTTAGGCATCCAATGAACAACACAAGACACAACCATAAAATCCGAAACACAAAAACACAAGGTGAATTCCAATAAACCTCCCCCACACTTAAAATACAAGCATGTCCTCATGCGAAAAAAATAAAGGGAAAAGAGACGAAGAGGATAACGAAACTTCCCTAGAATGGAGAGAACCGGACATGGCAAGTCGAAGACTAATCAACGGGGCGGCAATTGACATCCAACCTCAAACGAAAAACATCAATCCTTCATAGTTTGTGGTCGTGGAATGGTAGACTTAGTCGAGAAGAGACAATCATCGCATCGAGGGCTTGGGCATCGGGCACGGGGATCCACGTACTCTCTCCTACAAAAAGAAAACAAAAACATTAAGATAAACTTGGGTTGCCTCCCAAGAAGCGCTCATTTTACGTCATTAGCTTGACGTCCGTGGGCTCTGTTGGGATATGTCCTTCGATCCTACGTGTGCAATCGATAAAGTCATAAGGTCGTCTATGGATGTTAAATGATTAGTCGATAATATTAATTGTTGGGAACAATATAATATTGATCAATAATCAAACCTACAGGGTCACACACGGACTCGATGTTGATATACGTTGCTTGATAATAATATTGATTTAGAATCAATATTTACGTGGATTTTCACATGCATGGGATGCATGGCTTGCATGGAATGCATGTCACATAGTGTGACATGGCATGCCACACAAGCCAGTGGGACCACATATCATGATTTGGCATGATTATGTGGAGGTGACCTTTGAACTTCACCATAACACCCCATTATGTGTGGTTATGACACACACATTATGGTGGGGGTTACATGTGAAGTAAAAGAGGTATAATGAGCATGAAAATCAGATTTTCATGTCTCATTCTAACACCATCATAATCAGCCACGAAATTCACACCAAAAGGAGAGAATAGAGAGTGTTCTTGGAGAACCACTTCAAGCAAGCAAGTTCATTTTCCGGGTTCGTGTGCAACACGTAGAGGCCGGGCCATTTGTGCGGCTTCAACATCCGGACGATCCAAAGGAGTGAAGAGTTCATTCACAAGGAGATCTTTGAGTTGCTGATCTATTAAGGTGGTTCAATCGACTCAACACCACCTTAACCGAAATCAACGATCACAACAAGTAAGTAATCGTTAAACCTTATATATATATATTGGATGTGTATATATATATATGTTTATATGTGTTCTTATACACATTAAGTGTGCACTAAGATCCAAGCATGATAGATTTATATGCTTTACACGCTTCCGCACACACGGTATATCGATTGGATCGGTATACCGGTACCATCAATTGGTATCAGAGCTTAGGGCTCGTGCACACTTTTGTGTTGGACACAAAGGTTAAATCAACATAATTGGATTATTTATTTAATTGTGATTGTGTGATTAGATGTAAGGCCGGCCACCGTTAGTGGTCGGGTGAATGATTTCGTCGTTTTTTGCGTTTCGATTGGCCGTAGTATTTGAGGGCTGCGTCCCTTGGAATCATTTGTAATAGATAGGTTTTTCTATTATATTTGTATTGTACTACTTGTAAGCGATGGACTTGGTCCATGGTTCGATGGAGGATCTCGGCTCTCCGGCGAAAACGAGAAGAAACGAAGCAAAACGAAGCAAACCGGGGCTGCTGGAGCCAAACGGCGGGCGCCGTTTTAGCTCCGGCGGGCGCCGTTTTGATTCGGCGGGCGCCGTTTTGGAAACGGAGACCGCCGAAAGCCCTGTTTTTGGGTCAGATTTTTCCGAACCCTTTCGGCGGGCGCCGTTTTGGAAACGGCGACCGCCGGTGGTGTTCGGCGACCGCTGATTGTGAAACGGCGGGCGCCGTTTGTGGTTTTTTGGGTACGGAATAGATTTGACCAAAATCGAAGGGCACGGAACTGAAATGGCGGGCGAGGAGCAGTCCAAAAGATGTTCAAGGCTTCTGTTGTTACTTTAATTCTTTTCTTTTGAGAGTTGTGAGGTTCTAGGGGCCTTTCGATTTCGTATTTATTTGCTTTGCTAGTTATAGGTTGTTTTATGTTATAAATGTTCAACTTACATATAAACAAACCTATGCATGCAAGTTCCCAAAATAATGAGTATAATGTCTTGTCCAAAACATCACACCCATAAAACCCTCGATCATAAGTTGGTAGGTCCGCCTCAGCGGGGTACTACTTGTTATCTTGGGATAAGTGGGAGTAAGGGTTAGACCCTTACAAGTGAGTTTGGTTTTCTCATCGATAGATTCACTGCAGGCGTGGCTATCGAGACATGAGATGAGAATGGGACTCTCATCGACCGAGAATGACATTGGATGTCATTGACATGGGATGTCTACCTATCTTGGAGTTCTTAAGTGCGGACTCAGTCGGCTTAAGGATTCGCAAGATGAGGGTCTTGGGATCGTTTTGTTCTAATTTATTAAAATGTCAAAAACCAATGACTAATCTGTTTTTCAAAGACTAAGTTCAACTCGACTCATTCTCACCTCGGGGAGTGGAATGGAGCCAAAGCGCTTGCTTATGTTGATGACACAGATTAGAGACATTCGAGCCATTGGATGGCGTGAATCGATTGTCTGATTGGCTCCCTCATTTTAATGAGAGATAGGGCTTCAATTGCATGATAAGATCGCTGGTTAGAAAACCTCGAGTTTTCACTTACGATTTATCACGGTTTTGATATTAAGATAATTGGGAACGACGATATTGGATATCGAATGAACAAAATGAAACAAATAAAGTAGTTATGCGAGACAACCTTATTTGTTTAAACGCTTTGTGGATGTTTACTTACTTAATTTATCTTTCTTCTGTAGTTTAATATGTCTGTATCAACTCAATTCAAGTTCAGCTCTATCTTGGATAGAGAAAAGTTGAACAACACCAATTTCCTTGATTGGCAACGTAACTTGAGGATAGTCCTCAAATACGAAGAAAAGGAAAGTGTGTTGGACAAACCCCTTCCCGTGCTTCCCGCTGATGGGGGCACGGATGCCCAAAAGGCATCATATGCCCTTGCTAAGAAAGCCTCGAATGAGGTGACATGTTTGATGTTGGCATCCATGGTACCCGAGTTGCAAAAACAATTCGAGTTCATGGAAGCCTATGACATCATAGAAGAGCTCAAGAGCATGTTCGGGGAACAGGCTAGGATTGAGCGCTTCGGTGTCACCCGGGCTATAGCAACAGCTAGGCTGGAAAAGGGTAAACCCGTGGGACCACATGTGCAGCAAATGATTGGATTATTTGCTTCAAGTGCCCGCCTCGATTTTGCATATGATGACGAGTTGGCTACTGATTTCATTCTTCATTCTCTTCATGATGGATATGACGCCTTTAGGCTAAATTTCCACATGAATGGACTGAAGAAATCGCTTCATGAGCTCCATGGGATGCTTAAGGCTGCTGAGCCGGCGATTAAGAAGGACCCTAGGAGGGAAGTTCTTATGATTCGGGAAGGAGGTACCAAAAAGTTCAAGGGGATTAAGAAACCGGAAGTGAAAGGCAAAGGGAAAGGGAAAGTTGTGGCAACTCCTTCCAAAAGGTTCTTGAAAGCTTCTAAGGTTCCTGGGGAATCTGAGTGTTTCTACTGCAAGCGTGTTGGACACTACAAGCGGGATTGCCCCAAGTTCCAAGAGGATGTAAAGAACGGTGTCGTTCCTTCATCTTCAGGTATTTATGTCATAGACATAAACTTTACAAATTCTTCTTCTTGGGTATTGGATACCGGATGCGGTGCTCACATTGTTTCACATGTGCAGGGACTGCAAAGAAGTAGAAGTTTGGTAAAGGGAGATGTCGATCTGCGGGTTGGAAATGGAGCGAGGGTCGCTGCATTAGCCGTAGGATCTTATGATTTTTGTTTGCCTTCGGGCCTTGTTTTAGTATTGAATAATGTTTATTTCGTTCCAAGCATTACCAAGAACATCATTTCTATTTCAGTATTGGATACTGAAGGATTTTCCTTCACTATAATAAATGGTTTATTTACTATTTCAAAAAGTGGAGTGTTCTATGGTTCGGCACGATTAGAACATGGATTATATATACTTCAACTTGACAATCATATATATAACATTGATACCAAAAAGGCCAAATCGAATGAATTCAATGAAACATACCTTTGGCATTGTCGATTAGGCCACGTCAACATTAAACGTGTAGAGAAACTTCTTAAAGAAGGCATTCTCAAATCTTTTGACTTAGAGTCATTTGATACATGTGAAGGATGTTTGATGGGCAAAATGACAAAGTCACCTTTTCTAGGAAAAGGAGAACGTGCAAGTGACCTATTGGGTTTAATCCATACTGATGTATGTGGTCCAATGAGCTCACAAGCACGTGGAGGTTATTTCTACTTCATAACTTTTACCGATGACTTAAGTAGATATGGTTATGTCTATTTAATGAGGCATAAGTCGGAAGCCTTTGAAAAGTTCAAAGAATTCCAAAATGAAGTTGAGAATCAACTTGGTAAGAAGATAAAAGCCATTCGATCGGATCGAGGTGGTGAATATCTTAGCCAAGAATTCGATGATCATCTTATGAGTTGTGGTATTCTATATCAACTCACTCCACCTGGAACACCCCAGATGAATGGTGTTTCCGAAAGGAGGAATAGAACCTTATTGGATATGGTTCGATCGATGATGAGCCTTAGTGAACTACCAAAAATCTTTTTGGGGACACGCACTTTTAACAGCGGCCTATACACTGAATAGGACACCGTCAAAAGCTGTTGATAAGACACCATACGAGTTATGGAAAGGGAAGGTCCCTAACTTGTCTTATATCAAGATTTGGGGATGTGAAGCTTATGTGAAGATAAATATCTCTACAAAGCTTGAACCCAAATCGGATAAATGTTTCTTTGTGGGTTATCCAAAAGAAACACGAGGGTACCACTTTTACAACCAATCTGAGAACAAAGTTTTTGTTGCTCGAGATGGTGTATTTCTTGAAAAGGAATATCTTTCCAAGAAAGTAAGTGGGAGCTCAGTTGAATTGAACGAAGTTCAAGAAAACTTGAACGAGGTTCAAGAAGATCAAACTGAGATGGACACTCAAGACCAAGTCGAGAGTACTCCAGTGGTTTTGGAAACCACACCTAACCCTCGAAGGTCCGGAAGGATTAGATCTCAACCTGACAGATACCTAGGTATTCTGACAAACGAGAGCTATGAAGTCATGCTTTTAGAAAGCAATGAACCTTCAACCTATATCCAAGCTATGACGAGTCCAGATGCCGAGAAATGGCAGGGTGCCATGAAATCCGAAATGGAATCAATGTCTGAAAATCAAGTTTGGAACTTGGTCAATTTGCCTAAAGGGGCTAGGCCCATTGGATGCAAATGGATTTACAAAATAAAAACAGACATGAATGGAAAACCTAGTGTTTTCAAAGCAAGGTTGGTAGCAAAAGGATATAAACAAATTCACGGGGTGGATTATGATGAAACCTTTTCACCAGTTGCTATGATTAAATCCATTCGGATTCTCTTAGCCATTGCTGCTCATTATGATTATGAGATATGGCAAATGGACGTTAAAACCGCCTTCTTGAATGGGATTCTAGTAGAGGAAGTGTTTATGACACAACCAGAGGGTTTTATCGATCCTAATCAGGCTGAGAGAGTATGCAAGCTTAATAGATCCATTTATGGATTAAAGCAAGCATCTCGGAGCTGGAATCTTCGGTTCGATGAATCCATACAAGAGTTTGGATTTCAAAAGAACATGGAAGACTCTTGTGTTTACAAGAAAGTCAGTGGGAGTTACGTTGTATTCATTGTGTTGTATGTCGATGACATACTCCTCATTGGAAACAATATTCCTATGCTTAATTCTGTTAAAGAATGGCTGGGAAGATGGTTTTCAATGAAGGATCTTGGAGAAGCACAGTACATATTGGGCATCAAGATTTGTCGGAACAGATCACAAAGGATGCTTGGACTTAGTCAAGCAACCTATATTGATAAGGTACTTGACAGGTTCAGAATGAAAGACGCCAAGAAGGGTCTCATTCCAATGACTCATGGCACATCTCTGAGCAAGAGGCAGCGCCCTTCGGGACCTGATGAGCAAATGAGGATGGCAAGTATTCCTTATGCTTCGGCAATAGGGTCTATTATGTACGCCATGATATGTACACGACCTGATGTATCGTATGCTTTGAGCATGACGAGTCGGTTTCAAGGAAACCCAGGTGAGGCGCATTGGACTGCGGCCAAGAATATTCTTAAGTACCTTAGAAGGACTAAAGATTATTTTCTTGTCTTTGGAGGACAAGAAGAGTTGGTTATGACAGGCTATACGGATGCAAGCTTCCAAACAGACAGAGATGATCTCCGGTCTCAGTCCGGTTTTGTCTTTTGTCTGAATGGAGGTGCGGTGAGCTGGAAGAGTTCCAAGCAACCCACCGTAGCTGATTCTACTACAGAGGCTGAGTACATTGCTGCATCTGAAGCAGCAAAGGAGGCCGTTTGGATAAGAAAGTTCTTAGATGAGCTTGGTGTCGTACCTAGTTCGGCCCATCCGATATCTCTCTATTGTGATAATAGTGGAGCTATCGCGCAAGCCAAGGAGCCTAGGGAGCACCACAAATCCAAACATGTGCTCAGGAAGTTCCACATTCTCAGGGAGATAGTTAGTCGTGGAGACATCGAGATAAATAAAGTTGCAACTGATGATAATGTTGCAGACCCGTTAACTAAACCACTCCAGCAGTCAAAGCATGATGCTCATACGACTGCAATAGGGATACGATTTCTTAGAGATGGATTGTGATTCCTATTATTGTATTGTCTACTTTTGGAGTTTATGTAAACATTCACGTATCTTTTAAGATATTCAATAATTTCTTCATATAATTGTGGTTTAAATTGTATGAATTGTCCAAATGATTAAATTATATTAATTGGGTTATGAGGTCGATTTACCACATAATGAAGTCCCAAATGTTGAACTAATATAATTAAGTCATAAATTGTTCCTAGTTCGTATCATCGAGTATGGACAAACTGACGATACAAAGAACTAGATTGTAATGTGTACTATAGCGCCGCTTCATGGGCTAGTGATGTGGGACATCAAGTACAATTACATAGATATTAGCTGGGAGCTAATGATCGAACAGACCCGACTGGAATAGTATTTAAGATTTCGAGTCATAATACTATTTCATTGACTGTCGAGCAATTTCCTCTGACCTGAGTAGTCCAGAGTGATTCCATTGTGAAATGGTGTACTTTGATACAAGTAAACGCCTTTCGTGAAAGGAGGTTATAAAACTTGTTATTGGGTATATCAGGAAGCAAGTGGGAGAGCTTGGATTGACAAGATGGGATTGTCCTCCATTCTATAATGGGATACATGTCTTACCGGCCACTTGGAGAGTCGAGACTGTGGAAAATACGTGGCCACGTCCAGATTCGTATCATAGTGATAAATCTGGTTTTACAGTCTGTCTCAAAGTCCAAGAAAGGTTTGAACCGATTGAGGATGACTCGAGTCTTGCCTCAAGTTCAAATTAAGACATAAAGTGACAACAGGAAATTGGCAGCACACTGGCTCTGAAGGCCAAGTGGGAGATTGTTGGGATATGTCCTTCGATCCTACGTGTGCAATCGATAAAGTCATAAGGTCGTCTATGGATGTTAAATGATTAGTCGATAATATTAATTGTTGGGAACAATATAATATTGATCAATAATCAAACCTACAGGGTCACACACGAACTCGATGTTGATATACGTTGCTTGATAATAATATTGATTTAGAATCAATATTTACGTGGATTTTCACATGCATGGGATGCATGGCTTGCATGGAATGCATGTCACATAGTGTGACATGGCATGCCACACAAGCCAGTGGGACCACATATCATGATTTGGCATGATTATGTGGAGGTGACCTTTGAACTTCACCATAACACCCCATTATGTGTGGTTATGACACACACATTATGGTGGGGGTTACATGTGAAGTAAAAGAGGTATAATGAGCATGAAAATCAGATTTTCATGTCTCATTCTAACACCATCATAATCAGCCACGAAATTCACACCAAAAGGAGAGAATAGAGAGTGTTCTTGGAGAACCACTTCAAGCAAGCAAGTTCATTTTCCGGGTTCGTGTGCAACACGTAGAGGCCGGGCCATTTGTGCGGCTTCAACATCCGGACGATCCAAAGGAGTGAAGAGTTCATTCACAAGGAGATCTTTGAGTTGCTGATCTATTAAGGTGGTTCAATCGACTCAACACCACCTTAACCGAAATCAACGATCACAACAAGTAAGTAATCGTTAAACCTTATATATATATATTGGATGTGTATATATATATGTTTATATGTGTTCTTATACACATTAAGTGTGCACTAAGATCCAAGCATGATAGATTTATATGCTTTACACGCTTCCGCACACACGGTATATCGATTGGATCGGTATAACGGTACCATCAGGCTCGCCCCCACGAGGCACTCATTTCACTTCCCAAGCCAACAACATCCACGATCTACCACCTCGAAACTAAAAATATAGAACTCCACTTTCTCAAGAAAACCATCTCCGTTAAGGGCGGTCGGTTCTCAAGAGAAGGTCCATCGAGAGCACGCAAAGTGAGACAACGAACAATAAGCTTTGATAAGGAGGTCTCCTCCACACTTGCGTCAAAAGGTAGATAGTAAATATCTTCCAACTCGACCGCTAAAAAGATCGAGCTATACTTCCGGAGATAGAGCGTTTCGGCCAAAGGGACTCGATCCTCCAAATATGAATGAGTGAATGATCGATCTACGGAACACAATAAGTCCATTAAGCCGTTTCTACTCCTCTCCTCCACCGGGACCTCTAAATATATCGAACTCAACTTTTGGAGAAAGATCATCTCCTCTAAAGTCCATTGAACTTTCTTAGAATCACAACCGAGATCATCTATTTTTCCATCACCAATAACCGACACATCTTCAACACATAGGGAAAAACCAATGTCCACTCCCAAATCAACCAATCCCGAAATGCGTCTACCAAAGCTCCAACCGGATCCCATCTTACATAAATCGGGGCCAACCAAGATAGATGGTGGTGTAACTCGGCTCACACACGGCTTCTCGAGTTCCAACGGAAGAAACATGTCCTCAAACTCGTCTTCCCCATCACTCGTGTCATATAGAGGAGAACTCTCGGGCTCAACACCGGTATCAATCATCAATGGATCGTCTTCTTGGTCGAATATAACATCATCATCCCCAAAAGGGGGCTTCTCTTCCTCTATGCACATGCCGGGCTCCAACTCCCACTCGTCCTCGACGGTGCACTCCTCAATGTAGTGTAATATGCCCTCAACTAACAAGTGGTTCATCTCACCTTCGATCGCGTCCATCAAAACATCCATAGAAGAATGAAATATCCTAGGGGACCGTGGTGGTGGCCGAAAGAAACGGGCGATAAATGCGTCGAGGAGATTTTTCCACGAGCTCCCGAATCTAGAAGACAATGACATAACCCAATCTCGAGCTCCATCTCGCATGCAATATTTGAAGCACCATACTCTCAATTCATTCTTATCAAAGCCGTCCAATGGAAATGTCTCAATTTCAATAACAAAATCTTTGAGAAACAAAGAAACGTCTTCATTAGGAAACCCGGAGAATGACGGTAGTCGAGCTAGATGATGCGGCAATAGCTTGTCGTCTTGGACCCTCGGAACACGACTTTTGCAAGAAGATTCGTAATTGTACCTCGATCGATTGGAATCCTCGATGTCACGTCGTGGAGGTAACACATGGTGAAGTCGTGGCCTTGAGAAATCGGCAATCGTAGGTCGAGAAGGCTTCCTTGGTATTTGAGTTTGGCAAGGTGGTGGTAACATCGAATCCCTCTCGGTGGTTGAGTAATCAAGATCTTGGTCGCGATATCTATGATGCTTTCGGTGGCGTGGAGGTGAGTAATCTCGATCGTCATAATAAGAAACACCGGCATGCCGAGGTCGGCGATATAAATCTTGAGCTTGGCGGCTAGAACAATAACGTGGAGAAAAGTCCCTCTCGGATGGAAAATCGGAATAATCATCGTCATAAGCTCGGTTACCGTTGCGTCTAGCCATGATGTCACCTCGATCGTAGTAGAAGATATGAAAGGATAAACGTCTTCACCCTTGCATACACAACACTAAAGTACAAAATCACACGTACCGAGTGGAAAACAAATGATAACACGAGCAAATGAAGTATATGAAAACAAGAAAAAAAAAGTGCAAGACAAACAATCAATCAACTAACATAAACGCCTAAATTGCTCCCCGGCAACGGCGCCATTTTGTTCACACAAATTTTATATACCGAAAAACCTACGAAAGTAGATTCCCCGGGTCGTTCTCGAGAGGAGCAATACTATCGGCCTTGTGTGTCGTCTCAAGAGAATTTATCTTGCTCGAGTGCAAAAGAAAGTAAGAAAAAGAAACAAGCAACGATAGGGGGTGTTTTGTAAGAGTGGAAGCTAGGAGTGAACTAAAACAAAATGTAACGTGCAAAGACTAAGACTAAACTATCTCAAATGCAAATGATCAAGTGAGTAGAACGTTAGGGAATGAGGTCGTAGTAATTGAAATGAGTTCAATGCAATACATGAATAACAATGCTAAGTGGAACTACACTCACTCGTGATCAACGTCAACTATACCCAAAACCGAGATTCAAGTCTAAGCATCAAAATGAGGTTATATAGGTTCACTTCACATGTAAAAACTCTCATAATCGGAAATCACAATTAATTGAGTTAGGCCATACGATACCACAATTAGGCCGGCCATACGTAACCACGATTAGGCCGAGGATAATAGATTATGGTCTATAACGTATAAATCAAACAATAGAAGCATACCAAGAATGAGGGATTTGGTCCATCTCCTCAACAAGTCAAAATATCAATTATCCCCAAATTCATGTAATTACAAATCACCCAAACCTAATTACTCATCACTCAATCCCTAACATGCAATCTAACCAAACATATCAATCATATCAACACAAACATTCATCATCAAAATCATAAACAAGCAATGAAAAGGGAGATATTACCAAAGAGCTTCAAATCGAGTATTGTTTACATCAATGTGTTCCTTGAAGAAATCTAAACAACCTTTTTCAAATGCTTGAATACAAAATCTCAATGGATGATGGAGATAAAATTGGAACTAAAACTAGATCTAAGAACATGAAAATATCTAAGAGAGAGAAAATGGGGGAAAGGTGGGTGTTGGTGAAGATGGAATGGATAATTGTGATTTTCCACCAACCTAATATTTATATTTTCCCACATGCCCATACAAAAAGACCAAAAAGCCCTTAAAAATCCCCAAACACAAGTTAAATTCGCTCATGAAGCTTGCTGGTACGTTCTGGAAGATATTTCTCCTTGATCGTTTATCATATCGTCGATCCGACCGTTGAAGTTGTAGTTGTAGAAGTTGGTAAGATGCTGTCCACATTTCAGGCCGATCCAACGGTTGAAGAAGTCGGAAATAAAATTTTGGCACAGCTGCGCTGTGCAGTCACACACTGAGCGCGGCGCGCCAGCGGTCTTCACAAACGGGGCGCGGCGCGCTGCAGACTCTCGACCTTCCAGAGCGCGGCGCGTTCACTTTTCAAAGGAAACAAGCGCGGCGCGCTGAAAACCTTCGACTTTCCCAGGCGCGGTGTAATGCCCCGAAAATGCAAGTGCTTAAAGGAATTAAATATGCTACTCATACCAACAAGATGCATCTACTTTTCTGGGCATCCTCCTATAAAAACTCCAAAGTTAAGCGTGCTGGCTCTGGGGTAATTCTAGGATGGGTGACCCCCTGGGAAGTTTCCCGGGTGCGCACGAGTGAGGACAAAGTGCGCTGGAAAAGACAAGTGTTGGTACAGTGGGGCCAGAATATCACTCCCGCAAGCAGTCATTGGTAACCGAGCCGGCCCATTAGGGTCGGGCTTCGACCCCTCAACGGGCCGGGGCGTTACAAATGGTATCAGAGCAGGTGCCGACCGGAATTGCGGGAACTAAGTGCCATGCGGGACCAAGTGCTCCACCCAGAAGTTGGTGAGAGTACCCGTAGGGGCCACCTCTAGAATCCTGCACGGATGGTAGGTCCTGGGCAAGTAAGGCACGCAACGGGGACGTTGCGCAGAAAAAGGTGGGGTGATTGTAACGCCCCAGAAAATTCAAAGGCTTAAAAGGATTGAATATGCTACTCATACCAACAGATGCATCTTCTTTTCTGGGCATCCTCCTATAAGAACTCCAAAGTTAAGCGTGCTGGCTCTGGAGTAGTTCTAGGATGGGTGACCCCCTGGGAAGTCTCCCAGGTGCGCACGAGTGAGGACAAAGTGCGCTGGAAAAGACAAGTGTTGGTACAGTGGGGCCAGTATATCACTCCCGACGGCAATCATTGGTAACCGAGCCGGCCCATTAGGGTTGGGCTTCGACCCCTCAACGGGCCGGGGCGTTACACGCGGCGCGCTCAATTTTCAAAGGGAAGCAGCGCGGCGCGCCCGAGGGCTTGTTTTTCTTGCTCCGGTATGTGATCGATATCTCTTCCCTAAAACATCGTTTTGCGATTTCCTCCGGTCATATTGTAGCCAAGAAAGTGATCTACACGACACCTAAATTTGGAGACGATCCAACGGTGTAATTAGTCGGGATGACGATTCTCTCAATGCTGCACAATACGAGTCTCTTCGGGCATTTCTTTCTCGTTTTTTTTGCTCGATTCTCGTCCAAATCCTACAAAACCACAACCATAACAACATATGCACAAAATCACATGAATAGGATTATAAAATTACAAAAACAACACAATAAATGTATACAAAACAAAGGAAAAACTCGCACAAAAACGTGGGAAACAATATATATATATATATATATATATATATGTATATATATTACTATATTAATTAATATATTTAGATTTTAGTAAAAAAAATTATAATAATATCAACCTTCAACTTCATGGTTTGGTAGTTTGGAACACTTGTTGGTATTTAATAACTCAACCGAATGCATTTAATCAAACATATTATCTCCGCGTTCGGTAGGTAAAATACTATCTGAACTCAGGTAAATCCTTTCGTCCGTATTATGCATTGCAACCATGTAATCGTTGATTTCATTAACGTCATCCAGGGTCGGCGCTAGAATCGCTCGTATTTCTAGAAAATTGATATTCTCGATGTAATCTTAAAGAGAATTATTAATGATGATGATAATAACAATAATGCATTATCAAAAATGTTAATACATAAATAAATCATAATCATATTAGAAAAAATAGTTTATCGAAGTTGAGAATGACTAAAAAATGAAGACTTTTTATAGGGGTAAAATTGAATTAAGTTTTGTATAATTTTTGAAAATTAATTGAATAAAAATCGCAAATTATAGAATCAAATTCGGATATTTTGGTTGAAAATTTATAATTTAGTTGACTAATGAAAATTGAATAGGGTAAATTAAATTAAATGCAACCTAATTTACTTAATATTAATATGATATAATGATTAATACAAATTAATGTTAACTAGTCCATTGGCCCGTGCGTTGCACTGGGATATTCGAAAAAATTGTTTTTTACCGTGTGTTTGTTATCATGTTACATAACTTATTTTTTATGTAACTCATATTAATATATAAACTTGTTTAACAATTCACAAAATAGACAAAGAAAATAATAGTATAACTTATTTTTCATGTAACTCATATTAATATATACTTAAACTTGTTTAACACGTATTAAGAAAATAAAAGTATTTTATAAAAAAAATAAAAGTATTTTATATTATACGGTAAATAATTATGATTAATTAAAATCATCACTTATTTTGTATGACAATCAACTTATAAATTTTGAAAGACTCTCTTATATACTACATTTGTGGTTACATTTGTGGTTTGTTCGTGAGATTACCTTTCTGGTCGCAGAGAAGAAGCTTCAACCCTTTCATATTGGTTAGTCTAGAAAGCGCAACGTACAATTGATCATGCGTAAATATCGGTGTCTTCTGAAATACACCAACGTTCGTTAACGATTGACCTTGACTCTTATTAATCGTCATGCATGACATACGATATTATAATCGGAAATTGTCTTTGTTGAAAAGCAAACGGTAGTTTTTATCAGAAAAAGTTATAGAAATTTTAGGAATTCAAACATGATCCCCAGAATTGCTTTCTCCTAATACTTTCACCTCGATGACATGACTACCGAGCATTGTTATAACTAAACGCGTACAATTGCACAATCTATTAGTGTCATTCATATTCCACATACTTTCGCCTCGATGACATGACTACCCAGCATTGTTATAACAAAACGCGTACAATTCCACAATCCGTTAGTGGCATTCATATTCCGTAACAGTATTATCGGAACATCGACTTGATAAATAACAAAATATATTACAACTAATATGGTTTTATTTAACATGATTAAATTAAATATATAATATATATTTCTATTGGAAAATTCTATAAAAATACTAACATTTAATTTCAATTAATGATTTGACAATTATGAACACTTTATATTAATTAAGAACTCAACGAAATGAATTTGCTCAAACATAATCAGGTCATGGTCGGTTTGGCAATACCATCGGAACTCAGGTATATTTTTGTATAAGTCATGAATAAAATATCATATTCACTTATTTTGAATTAAAATCAACTTACATATTTTGAAATACCTCTTTAGAAATTACATTTGTTATTCTGTTTGTAAGATTAACATTCTTTTGAGAAATCAGAAGTTTCAACCCTTTTCTGTTGGTTACTCAAGAAACCGCCACGTACAATTAATCGTGCGTAAATATTCGTCTCTTCAGAAATACACCAAAGTTTTTCAAAGACTGACATTGACTTTTATTAATCGTCATGACATACGATATCACAAAATTCCTTTTTCTTAATACTTTCGCATCGATGACATAACTACTCACCTTTGTTATAAACAACCACGTAGTGGCAACAACCGCATATCATTGCAAAGTCCGTTAGTGACATCAATATTCTTCAACATTATTGGTACACCGACCTAATAAATAAAAAACATCTTCCTAATTATTATACAAAACGTAATTAAGATATAAAAAAATATAATAAGAAAATTAACAACAATTATAATTTTTTACACCAAAAATATATTAAAAATAATGTTTTTTATATAATTTGATTATATTAAATAATATAAAAAAATAATTTAAAAGTCTATAAAAATATCAACCTCCATTATTTAAAAACTTAATCGTATTTAAAAATTCAACTGAATGCATATGCTCAAATATAATCACATCACGGTCGAATATGAGAAATACTATCAGAACTAAGATATATTTTTTGTGTAACTCGTGTATAAAATAAATTATTCACTTATTTTGAATTAAAATCAACTTAATTTTTTTTGAAAAACCTCTAAATATACTACATTTGTTTGTTCAGTTTGTGATATTACAATTCTCGTCATAAAACAGAAGTTTCAACCCGTTTTTTGTTGGTTAACCGTCACGTACAATTCATCGTGCATAAATACTTGTCTCTTCATGAATACATCAACTTATATCATCGTGCAAACGGTAATTTTGTATCAAATTGAGTTATAGAAATTTTATATTTCATTGAATTAAAACATAATCCGCAGAATTGCTTTCTTTTAATACATTGGTTTCGATGACATAACTACCAAGTTTTGTTATAAACAAACCCGTATCATTGCAAAGTTAGTTAGAGACAACAATATATTGCAACTTTATTGGGATACCGGACTAATAAATAAGAAGCATCTACCGCAATTATTATTCAAACATAATTCAGGTATAAAAAAATATAAAAAGAAAACTAACAACAATTATAATTATTTACACAAAAATATATTAAAAATAATGTTATTTTATGTAATTTGATTATATTAAATAATATACAACAATGAATTAGAAGTCTATAGAAATATCAACTTTCAATTTAAATTCATGATTTGACATTAGGAACACTTAAATCTTATTTAAAAACTTAACCAAATGTATCTGATTAAACATAATCACGCGGTTGAATTTGGGAATCAACCCTTTCTTGTTGGTTATTCTAGAAATCGCAATGTACAATTAATCGTGCATAAATACTGGTTTATTCATGAATACGCCAACGTTTGTCAAAAACTTATTAAATGTCATGGCATTCGATATCATAATCAATTTTTTTTCGTTAGAATTCAAACGGTAATTTTGTATCAGGATGAGTTATAGAAATTCTTGATTTTATGCAATTAAAACATAATCTATAAAATTGCTTTCTCTTAAAACTTTCGTCTCGATGACATAACTACCAAACTTTGTTATAAACAACCGTCTAGCATTGCAAAGTCTGCTAGTTGCATGGAACATTATTGGTACACCGACCTAATAAATAAAAAAACATCTATCTAATTATTATACAAAATATAATAAGAAAAGTAACAATAATTATAATTATTTACACCAAAAATATATTAGAAAAGATGTTGTTTTATATAATTTGATTATATTAAATAATATACAACAATAATTTAAAAGTATATAAAAATATCACATCTGGAAATACTATCTCAAATATAATCATGTCATCTGGGAAATACTATCTGAATAACTCGTGAATAAAATAACATATTCATTTATTTTGAATTACAATCAACTTAATTTTTTCGAAAAACTTCTAAATATACTACATTTGTTTATTTTGTATGTGAGATTACAATTCTCCTCATTTCAAATTACCTCTGCTAGCTCGTTAATGTCGTAGGGTTTTTTCCTATGGGATGTAATGTATCATCATACATTTTCTTTTATATGTGATTGATCTTTAACAAAAAAAAATTACATCTAATTAAAATTAATTTTTTTTTATTAATAAGGGTATAATATAGTTATAATTATAGAAAAAATGAATTAAAACATAATTCATGTATAAAAAAAATATAGTTAGAAAACGAACAAAAAATATAATTATTTGCATTAAAAATATATTTAAAATAATAGTTCTTTTATATAATTTATTTATATTAAATAATATAAAAAAATGAGTTATAAGTTTATAAAAATACTAACCTTCAATTTAAATTCAACTTAATGCAAATTTGGTCATTTGATATTCTGGAACACTTGATTGTATTTAAAAATTCAACTTAATGCAACTGCTAAAATACTCATGCTTTGATTTGATCATTTGACATTTTGAAACACTTGATTGTATTTACAAATTCAACTTTAATGCAACTGCTAAAACATAATCAGTAAATACTATCGGAAACATTTGATGGTATTTAAAAACTCAACTGAATGCAACTGGTCAAACATATTCGTCTAAAAAATACTATCTGAACTCAAATATTTTTTTTATAACTCGTGAATAAAATAGCATATTCACTTATGTTGAATTACAATCAACATAAATATTTTTGAAAGACCTCTTGTAAGATTACGATTCTCGTCACAAAATAAAAATTTCAACCTTTTTAGTTCCTCTGGAAACCTCGCGTACAATTTATCGTCCTTAAATAATGGTTTTTTAAGAAATACATCAACCTTTGTCAAAGAACAACCTTAACTGTTATTTAATTTCATAGCATTCGATATTATAATCTATATAATTTTGTATTAAAACATAATCATCACAATTGCTTCATCTTCCTCTAATAACATAATTACCAAGTTTTATTATAAACAACCATATCATTGCAAAGTCAATATTGTGCAACAATATTATTGTGACGCCAAATAAATAAATAAATATCATCCACAATCATTATAAGAAAACATAATTTAGGTATAAGAAAATATAAGAATAAAGCTAACATTATAATTATTTGAGCAAAAATATATTATAAATAATATTGTTTTATATAATTTAATTTTACTAAATTATATATAGTTAGAAGTCTAAATAAATACCAAATTTCATTTAAATTAATGATTTGTGATTTATGATCGTATTTAAAAACTTGCATGTTCTTAAACATATTGATTTGTTTTAAGAAATAATATTCAAACTCATATATATTTTTTGTATAAGTCGGTAATAAAATAAAATATTCACTTATTTTAAATCAAACAAAATTTACAAATAATTTTGTAAAATATATTTATTATATAATTTTCTTTAATAAAAAAATAACTTATCACTTTTTTAATTTCTTGCGCAATTCAATTGTTTTTTATAAGTTTGATTTTAAAAATGATATATTTGTACAAATTAAAAAAATATATGAAATATATATGTGGTTAATTTAAGAAAATAAAAAAATTTATTAAAAAAAACGTTATGTGTCAATAATTTAAAAATATAAAAAAAACTTAGCGAAATTCAAATAAAAATAAAAATAAAATTGTTTCTTAAAAAAAGGGGAAAGATGTACAATTATTATTACTAAACAAATTCTAAAAAAAATATTAATAATAAAAAATTACTACAAATATTATTAAACAAATTTTACAAATAATTGATTAAAAAATATTCCGTAAATAAATATTAAATAAAGATCAATAAATGACTATGAGAGAGTGAACATAATTTCTATCTAATATTAAATACAATAAAGGAAAATGATTGTACAGTAATTTTACAATATAATGATTCAAAAGTTGTTTAATCGATTGTATAATGTGATAATTTTACAATACAATGATTCAAAAGTTGTTTAATCGATTGTATAATGTGATGTACTGTTTACATAAAATTTGTGAAATACAAAAAAAAAATCATTATATTGTTTGTAAGTTAATTGTTTGTAACGGATTGCGAGTAACAAAAAAATCAACAAAACGAATAAATAAAAAAGTACACTAACTAAAAAAGTAATAGTAAATAAAAACCAAACCGTGTGGGAAGATCTTAGATCAGAAGACATTCATTAATCTGATAATATATTTTAATCCTTTAATTTATTGGATACCAAAATTAAGATATTTAATATTAACTATAAAAGATTCAGTAAATAGATTAATTATTTATTTAAAAATTATCAATTTTGCGAGAGGAATAAGGAAATATGTGTGTCAATAATTATTAAAAAAATTAAATAAATACTCCCTCTGTCCCAGAGCTATAGTCACAGGTGGTCAACGCTGACTTTTTTTTCCCGTCCAATACGTATGATAAACGGTACACAACAATTATGAAAAAATAACTAAAATAAAATTTAATAGTTAAATTTTATTTTAGTTATTTTTTCATAATTTTTGTGTACCGTTTATCATACGTATTGTACGGTAAAAAAAGTCAGCGTTGACTATAGCTCTGGGGACAGAGGGAGTAGTTTATCACTTCTTTTGAATTTATTTAAAGAATTAATTACTATAATTAAGTAATTTAATTAGATAAATGAATGCTAAAGTAATCAAATTAATTAAAATTATAATTAATTACTATATATTGATTTTTATAATTTTTTTCATATTAATTGGATATTTAGTTAACGTAAAATTTTTCAAACTCAATAAAATATGTAAAAATAATAATTTGCACATTTAAGTATGATATAAAAATATTTAATTTTAATATTATCGTGGTGAATTATATATTTGTACAAATTAAAAAATAAATAAAAATAAATATGAAATATATGTGGTTGAAATAATTCTCCCAATAATTTAAAAAAATAAAAAACTTAGAATAAAAATAAAATAATTTTTTAATTAAAACATATAATAATAATTATTATTAAACAAATTATAAAAAAAAATATTAATATTAAAAAATAAATATGCGTGTAAATATTATTAAACAAAATTCAAATTTCAAACTACAATACAAAAAAATATTAATAATAAAAAATAACTACGTACAAATATTATTAAATAAATTTTATAAATAATTGATAAAAAATATTTAACTAATTGCGTAAAAAAATATGCATCTACAAAATTTTACCGTAAAATTATTATTATTATTAAACAAATTTTACACATAAATGTTTAAAAAAAATTTAATAAATAAATATTATTATTAAAAAAATAAAAATAATTGCGTATAATGTTAAAACAAAATATAATAAATGAACTATATTGTATTATATTAATTCGCATTATAAGAATACTCAAATAAAATTTGTCTTGTAATTCTCCACCACAAAACTTGAGACATTTTTTGCTACGGATTTTTGAATTAAAACCATCTACATAAAAAAAATTGAAGATTACAACAGGTAGATTAATAAACAGAGAGTAAAATAAAAAATATAATCATAAAATAAAAGGAAAAAAAGTAATTATATAAGTAGATACTTACATTGCCCTATGCAAAAATAAGTAAACAAATCGGAAGCAAATAATATTTAAATGAATATTAAAAGAATCATATTTCGCAATAAAAATCCAACACAACGATGCACTAATAAAACAAAATTGCTAAAAAATCAAGAAAAAAAAGAACACGTTCGCACACGCCATGAAGGAATGGTGATTGGTTTTTTTTTGTGGGGTTCTCATAGCCGCGCCTTCTTTTAGTGCCAAATATTTCATAGTCGCTGGCTGATTTTCTGAGAAGGGGACGCTACTTCGTCGACTGGCTGATTTTCTGAGAAGGGGACGCCCAAATATTTCATGGTCACTGGCTGATTTTCTGAGAAGGGGACGCTCCTTCGTCGACTCATTGAGTGTCCTGCCTCGGATTGAGATTGGTTTCTTCACAGTAAATTAGAAACCTAATTATATCGTCCTACACAACACATCAATAAAAAAATATAAAAAAAGAATCAATAAAAAAATAATTAAAAAACATTAAATATAAAAAAAACTTATAAGATACGTACACATTAAAACATTAAAAATTCATATTTTGTGACTCTCATTTTCTACTGCAAAACATACCAACAATAGAAACTATTATAATTAAAAATCAATATAATGGAAATATGAATAATAAACAAATACTTACTGTATTCTTTGCAAAAAAAAAAATTAAGAATCATTTGTTTTGGTATAAAAGCAAGAAAATATTATTTAAAGAATAAAAAAAATTACTTACCGAAATAAGATGAAAAATTATGTTTTTATTTGAGATCTATCGATGCAGCATCACTCGACATGGTTATGATGCGACGCCGAGAGAATGTAGTCAATGATGATAGGGCACACCGAGAGCTCCGAGAGAGTGTGGTCAGTGATGATAGGGCACATTGAGAGCTCAAGAGACGACCTCAGTTCGGATTAAAACAAACAATACGTTGGAATTTAGAAACAATTCTCAAGGGATCTTCGTGTACGACCTAGAACAGCTGCAAAAATTGAATTACAACACAAATAATTAAATATATATATGCAGAAAAATAAAATCACGAAATACAATTAAACACAAAAAACAAAACAGAAATTTTAAATAACAATTAAAAAAAGGTGGTTGTAAAGAGATACTTACATGAGAAGCTGTAAAAAAAAATATGGTGATTAAACATTGTAAATAAATTATAATAAAACGCAAAAATAAATACAATTGATATATGGAGAAGTAAAACTTACTTGTTATCTGCAAAACAAAAAAAACGCAATTCATAAATTGAATCAATAAAATATATTCAGTGTAGTGTACAAATCACGAAAGAAAAAAGAAATAAAATAAATGTTATAAAGAGAATACTTACATGGAGATCTGCAAGAAAAACTAAACACAACAAATCATACAAAACAAATGCTAGGCATATCGAATAGATTGAGAGGCGAAATTAATTCAATAACTAAATTACTTCAGAATTTAGAAGTACTTCTCGACTTTAAATAAAAAACCTTGCGATAAGATCAAATATTATTCTTGGTACGTAGTACACCACCTGAAAAAAGAAATCAAACTCTGAAAAAAGAAATCAAACTCAAACAATTAGATTGATTTATGCGAAAAAAATGAAAGCATGTGTACAGCAAACACGAAAGAAAAACATAATGTTAAAAATGGTTAAAAGAGGATACTTACGTAGAAAGATTGAGAGATCTCCAAGAAAAAAATAAACAAAACAAATCATACAAAACAAATGCTAGGCCGATCATCGAGAGGCGTCATGAGTTCGAAAAAAAAACAATACCTCAAAACTTGGAAATACTTCTCGAATTAATCAATAACAAAAATTGCAATGTTTTGCACTCGTATCCAAGTTGTTATAACGCTGATACTCCTTTTTTTTACAATCTGCAAAAAAAAAAATAATAATAATAATTTATCAATTAAGAAAGCTATTAAAATATTAATCTGCAGAGAAAAAAATAATTAGTTTGGGTAATGAAATTTTTATTAAAGATGAAGAAGCTAATTAATAGAATAACGTCCGCGTAAGATGGAAACAAATATATTTATTAATATAAAATATTTTTTTTAAATTAATCACCCGGTCAATAAGGAGATTAATTAGGAGTACAATTAATACTAATAGAATAAATAAATAATAGATGATTTCGTTCTTATTTATAGGAGGTAATAATTACTTAAAATAAGTAGTTTAAATAGGTAAATAAATAAATAAAAAATCAGATTTAATTAGTACTAAATCACGGTAATTACATTTATTATTTCTTAATCATAACTATAATTATTTATTATTTAGTCCTTATAGTGTGAACACAAAAATTAATCCAACGATCTAAATTTTTTTGGGAATTAAAAATGGATATATCCAACGGTAAAATTCTTTCTGTTTTATATATTGTATAGATACTATTATCTATTAAGATTTATATGATAAAGTAAATAAATAAATATTATATGATAAATAAGGAATAAAGTGAAAATATTAATAGAAGATATTAAAAAATGATTTATTTAATAATTTGAATTTTTCAAGTCAATCTTTACTATAAAACGTAAATTTAAAGTAAATAATGTAAATTATATTATTTTTCATATAAATCGAATGTATATGTTGCGTTAATTCAGTTTGACAAACACATATTATTATTTTAATAATTTCGTTAGAAAAAAAACGTAAATTTAAAGTAAATAATGTAAATTATATTATTTTTCATATAAATCGAATGTATATGTTGCATTAATTCAGTTTGACAAACACATATTATTATTTTGCGCAATTAACATAAAAAGTAATAATTGAATTAAAAAAAGTGTAATTGAATCAAATAAAATAGTAAAAATCATACCTAAAATTAAATATCAATATTTTTTGAAATTATCTGCACATAAATATTATTATTAAATGAAATTATAATGATTATTTAATGAATTTGCATATTATTAAACATAGAATTATGGAAATGATTACGGATAAAAAAAAATATAAAATTGTTTAATTTGAATTGATCCATAAAATTTGAATTGTACATGTAAATTTATTATAAATGAAGGATGGAAATTTAAATTTATATAGATTTAATTACCATAATAATAATTAAGGAAATAAATTACACTATTATAATTATTGATCATTAATATATGAATAATTACCGAAAATAAAGATTCGTATTTATTTATAATTAAAAAGAGAAATCAATCAATTTGAATTATTTGTTTATTATACATTATATAAAATCTTTAATTAGTGTAAATTATGTTAATAACATAAATAAAGCGAGTAAATTATCATTACCATAGTTAATTAATAGTTAATGATGTACATTACCTATTTTAAATCATAAATAATTAAATTCAAATAGATTATTTTTCATAGTTAATTAATAGGTAATGATGTACATTACCTATTTTAAATCATAAATAATTAAATTATTAAAATTCACAGTAGCATTACTTATTGGTAAAAAAACCATAAATGAATGAATTTAAGGAAACTCCCCGTATTAATATGTACAAAGTCACAAAAATTGATTACTATTATTATTAATATTAATTTTATTATTGATATTATTATTATATAGGTATGATGAGAAAAATAAATCAATAACAGACTTCTTATTAATTTAATATGATAAAAAAATATCAATCTTATAATTCAAAGTATATACATAAAATAAATAAATAAGATTTAGTTATGTCAAAAAAATACAAAACATGAATTATATTATAATCAAATGAGTTAAATAAATAAAATACATGTAAAAAAAAAGCTGTGAATTAGTTACCTGCAAAACAAAACATTAATTATATTATAATCAAATGAGAAAAATTGATAAAATACATGTAGAAAAACAAAAGTTGAGATTTAGTTACCTGTCTGTCAAAAAAGTTATTAGTGAATAAAAGAATGAATTTGTAAATTTATTATAATAATAATATTTAAAAACAATTATTGTTGAAAAAAACAATCCTTTCAAGAAAATAATGTAGCAAATTAATAAAAAAAAATGCTGAAATAAATACCGATGCAGCTTGACAAGAATTTCAAATTGAATCCCATGTTTAAAATTGAATAAAATTAAGTATCAAATAAAACATAAATGAAGAGAGTTAGTCAAAACATTATTATTATTATAATTTTCAAAATATTAATAAAAAATATAAACGCAACAATTGATATATTATAAGAATGATAAGTAAGATGAAGTAGAAAGTAAAAATACAAACATATAAATAATAATTCAATAAAGAAGTAGTTACCGTAATTCCTCCAATAACATAATCAACCGAATATAATTTTATAATTACTCAAAATAAAAATAAAAATAAAAATCAATATTTAAAATCTGTAACATCCCATTTTTCATAAAATAAACTAAAGAGGATTTTTTATAATTTTAAATATAAATTTGAAAACACTTTAAATAAACAAAAGTCAAATACCTTTTCCATAAACATAAAATCATCCTCATTAGTAAAAATTATAAAATACTTTTATATAATATTTTCAAAAGCGGAAAACGTAATAAAATAAAGTCTATAAAATAGACATTTGTACTACTATCATCAACACCATCCTCCGCATCGCTCCGAATTCGCTTGACCTGAAAAGATGGGGTTTTAAAGGGGTGAGTTATCAACAACTCAGTAGGGATACCAGTTCACACATTGCACGATACGAAAATAACCGGAATGACGCTCAACTTTATAAACTAACTTGAACTTGTTAGATAGTGGGATATACCCAAGGACATGAATTTCCGAACGATTAAACGTTCCTATCACTTGCTTGCTTGATTTATTACCGTGAACACGTCACACGTCTACGTGAACACGGCCATGAGTTTCGTCGCGCGACTAATATGTGCACATAACATGAATAGAATATAAAGTCCTCGATATCGAACAATTACCTGCGTACCATACACTGATATGAACTGTATTTGAAAAGGTTTTAGAAATACCCCTACCTTGAAAATGCAGAACTTGACTTGACGAAAAAGATGCGTGAATAGATGCTCGTGCAGTCCTAATCCTCATTATCCTTAAATCCTTCATTTAATAAAGTAATATTAATACTATTGTATATATATACACAATTATACTTGGAATATTTTATTAATACTTAAATAAAGATATTGGACTGAATGTAGTGGGTCGTAAGCTTGGAATAATTAGTTGGGCTGATTGAATAAAATGGGCTAGGAATAAATTGGTGGGTCGAATAATTGTGATGAGAGTTATTGGTCAGTACACAAACCTCGTACGTCTTTCTTCTGCAATTGGGGAAATTGAAGACCTAACAAATCCATTCCCAATGTTACGACCGACAGAGATATTGGGAGGGATCAACTCGGCGGTGTTCTTCTCCTTCTCCAACGAAGTAGTGTGTGACTCAGCTCATCTCGCTTCGATTCATGGCGGAGGTCATGGAGTGGGACGGTCCTGGTGCCTCATGGCAGCAGCCAACAAGTGGAAGAGGGATTGACATCGACTCCAGGTGGCGGTCAGCGCGGATATTTCAGCTTCGATTGACGGGTCTTCAGAGGAAGCAAGAATGCCGACACTCGGGATAGGGTAGATCATGACTTAGCTCGACTGCAATTCAGGTCGAAGAATTTTGGCATCAAGTCTGTTCGTTGTAGCGGCCACCACGCCGTAGGAGCAACAGCGCCTCGATCCTTCTAATTGTCCGACGATGGTGAAGTGACGACAGGGGGCGGTGACTCCAGCAACAACGACTCCGGGAAGGGTTCGTTTAGAGGGCGGAAACGGCTAAGGTGTGTGTGCTGTTAATTTTGGAGAAATCATGGTGTCGGGTTTCGGGCTTGGGCAGGCTGACGGAAGGCTGCTTGTACGCTCGGGTTTAAGGCTATCCAACGAACCTAAGTCGGTGTTCATGAAGGAATCCAAGGAAGTTGAAGATGGGTATTGTACGTAAATCTGTTTGTTGGGTTGAGGGCTTGTGAATATAATTTGGTGGAGGTTTGAGATGGGATAAAAGGTTGAAGGAGGCGAGTATTGTTGTCTTCAGAATATTAGTGAGGGGTAAGTTTTATAGTAGACGGTATAAGAATTTAACTTTGGTAAAAGACCTTTGTAGAAAGAATATATTGGTGCGGCTGTGTTTCTTATTGTTTCTCTAATATATTAGGAAAAGAAAGGGGTCATGTTACAAGAATATTAATTATTTAATTATTAATTATAGAATGATAATGTTACAAGAATATTAATTATTTAATTATTAATTATAGAATGATAGAATACTAGTAAGCTAAGGAAAGTATTAACTATGGTAAGAAGAATTGAATGTAGTATAAGACTAGGTTCAACTAAATAATAATAATAATATTAATAACAATAATAATAATAATAACTTAGTTTTAGGATATTTAATTTACTTTCTTAATAAGATTGATGATTTAAATATAAAATAGTGTTAATAAGATTATTGGAATTTGAGGATCTCTAAATGAAATGTCAATATAATAAAGAATGAAAATAAATCGTGAATCTAAATGCATGATATGACTCAACATGAAAAATGCATAATAAGCCTATCATGAAAATTAATTTGAATAACAAATGATTATAACTCATGCATAGTATAATTATTTCATTATTAATTGGGCCAAAATTTATGTAATATAATTTTTGCGGTTGTTACAACCTACCCTCCTTATAAAAATTTCGTCCTCGAAATTCGTTATTTACCTCTTGTAAAGGATTCCATTTAAGTGACTTCATTTCTTGCTCGTGACCTCAAGTGCAGTTTCCCCTCGATAGCGTAACTACTTAACATATTTAAGCATGTGTCGTTTTTCTTGAACATGATCCAAAATCATTTCACACATCTCATAAAAATATGAATCTGTATGCATTCGTAACTCTTCATGGTCTAGTTCACATGTTCTAATATTTCTCCTCGTTCGTCTTGTTCTTTCAGATTGGCCTTCTATCCAAAGATAACACGTGGTGCTAAACTTCAGCTTCGTTCTCATCGTATCGTACAAACTTCTCCCAGGTCTTGAAAAGAATTTAGGATCTCTATATCATATTAGAGTACCATGAGACTTCATTCTCTAGCGAATGTATCACTATGCGAGCTGGTCCATACTTAAAGTCATCTTCACCGGTAGAAAATGTGCAGATTTTGTTAATCGATCAACCATTATCCAAATTGCATTATTTTCTCTTGATGATTGCAGTAAACATACCACAAAGTTAATGGCCACGTGCTCAATTTCCACTCGGGTAATTTCAATGGTTGAATTAAACTCGAAGGTCGCTGGTGTTAAGCCTTAACTTGCCAACACACAAAACATTTCTATATAAATAACTCGAAGTCTCTTTTCATACTTCTCCACCATAATGACTATCACAAGTCGTGATACATCTTTGTACCTCATGAGTGGGAAGTGTAAGGCGTACAATTTGCTCCTTCTAGGATTTTTTTTTCCACTAGAGTATGATTAATCGTCAATGCTAATGACATTGCTTTTGTACTGCAAGGTTGAGAAATAACTTCGATTCTCATGTTCTCAAACTCTTTTTGATACACACAACCTTAAAACTAAAACTCCATTTTTTTTTTTTTTAGAAAGACCCTCGACGTTTTCTTCATGAACATGAATCCTTATCTTTAACAGGGAACCATCATTCCCTTTAGCTTCTTTACTGCTTTCCAACAAAGTATGACGAATCGTCAAAGTACAAAATGTCGCTCTTGTACTCTTCGTGTGATAAATCGCTTTGATTCCCCAATTCTCAAACTTTTCCTTAAGTTGATCTTAAGTTGCCAGCAAACTTGCTATTGTGGCTTTTCGGTTCAAGCATCTGCCACGACATTAGCCTTTCTAGGGTGATAATGAATTGAGAAGTCGCAATCTTTAAAAATCTCTGGTTATCTTCTCTGGCGCATGTTCAACTCCTTCTGCGCGAAAATATACTTCATCTCTTATGATACCAACAATGTCTCAAAATCTTCAATGCATGGATTACATCAGTTGCCTCTAGTGTGTAAGGTAATTAACTTCGTGTGTTTTCAGTTGTCGGGAAGCATATTTTATCACTTTCTCATGCTGCATCCACAAACAACCAAATCTTTGGATAGGGCATCACTATAGAACATGAAACCTTCTGTACAGTTTGAAATGGTCAGAAGTGGATTTGTGGTCAACTTCCTCTCGAGTTGCTGAAAAACTTTCCTCTTCAACTATGTCATCGGTTGTGCTATATTTGAAACACCTTCAGTGATCTTTGATATCAATCAACAAAATCAAGAAGTCACGTATCTCTTTCACATTCTTGAGTGATCAATTGATTGACCTCTTCAATCTTAGAGAGTCAACTTTAATTATAGGAGACATGACAACTCGCTCTACAAATAACTCATGATTTAGCTAAAACTCACATCTCGAGAATTTTGCAGACTCCTCTATGCTCAATGCCTCCAAGGAAAATCTCAAATGTTCCTTGAGTTAAGTCTTGTCTTTCGAGTAGGTCAATATTTCGTCGATGAACATGATCATAACTAATCGAGTTCAGAAAGTTGACTTTGAGATATCAAGCTCACTCTTGTAATATCCCGACCTTAAGTCAATCATCGAGAACACACTTGCCCCTTTTAATTGATTGAAACATTGTCAATTTTGAGGTAGTGTATACTTGTTCTTAATTGTGCGCTGATTCAACTCTCTGTAATCGGTGCACCTCCTTCAATATCATTACCATTATCTCTTGGTAAGATACTATTACGATCATCCAATGAACAGTCAAATTCTATTATGACATTGAAGTACTTCGTTCTAATACCTAAAGACGAACTCCTACGGCCTTTTGTGCCATAGTTCGCTACTCCATTCTTACATAGGCGATTGGCCTCATTCATTTTAATTCATTTTACTTGGGGCTTTACTAACCTCCAAAGAGATAACTTACAACGTCACAGGTGCATATTTTACTTGAGCAATATACTTAGTAGATATGAAATCCAAAGTCCAACGCAACATCATAAGTTCAGCAACTTAGTTCTATATCAAGTCTTCAACATCACCGTAGGTTAACCACAAGATATATATCTTTATTCTTAACCATTTTAAGTTCTTAAGGCCACTATTAACTTAATATTATCTTATATATAATTATATAATTTATGTAAATCATGCATCATGCAAATAAATTTTTTTTTTTTTTTTTTTTTAAACATATGCATCACATTTTTGCAATAAATTGCGCACATCTTGACATAATAATCATGAACTTGAATTTTAACATGAAACTTGAACTTGAACTTAAATATAAAGTGCACAATTTAAGCAACTTAAAATTTCAACTTGAAAACTTGAACATGCAATGCACTTGGAAAATCATGAATTTGAAAACTATGAACTTGAGTATGCATCTTACTTGAAAATCATGAACCCATGACATGCAATTTACTTGGAAAATAATGAGACTAGACATGCATCCTAATTGAAAAACATGAACTTGATATGCATTGTACTTGAAAATCATGAATGTAATATGCATGCGACTTCAACATCATGAAACTAGACATGCAACTTAAATGAAACATCATGAATGTAGAATGCACTTACTTACGAAGTCGGCGTGAGCGGGCAGAGGTGGACGATAGTAGCTAATTTTTAAAACCATTTTAGGTCCGTAAAGAGAACCGTAATGCTCTGATACCAAGTTGTAACATCCCATTTTTCATAAAATAAACTAAAGAGGATTTTTTATAATTTTAAATATAAATTTGAAAACACTTTAAATAAACAAAAGTCAAATACCTTTTCCATAAACATAAAATCATCCTCATTAGTAAAAATTATAAAATACTTTTATATAATATTTTCAAAAGCGGAAAACGTAATAAAATAAAGTCTATAAAATAGACATTTGTACTACTATCATCAACACCATCCTCCGCATCGCTCCGAATTCGCTTGACCTGAAAAGATGGGGTTTTAAAGGGGTGAGTTATCAACAACTCAGTAGGGATACCAGTTCACACATTGCACGATACGAAAATAACCGGAATGACGCTCAACTTTATAAACTAACTTGAACTTGTTAGATAGTGGGATATACCCAAGGACATGAATTTCCGAACGATTAAACGTTCCTATCACTTGCTTGCTTGATTTATTACCGTGAACACGTCACACGTCTACGTGAACACGGCCATGAGTTTCGTCGCGCGACTAATATGTGCACATAACATGAATAGAATATAAAGTCCTCGATATCGAACAATTACCTGCGTACCATACACTGATATGAACTGTATTTGAAAAGGTTTTAGAAATACCCCTACCTTGAAAATGCAGAACTTGACTTGACGAAAAAGATGCGTGAATAGATGCTCGTGCAGTCCTAATCCTCATTATCCTTAAATCCTTCATTTAATAAAGTAATATTAATACTATTGTATATATATACACAATTATACTTGGAATATTTTATTAATACTTAAATAAAGATATTGGACTGAATGTAGTGGGTCGTAAGCTTGGAATAATTAGTTGGGCTGATTGAATAAAATGGGCTAGGAATAAATTGGTGGGTCGAATAATTGTGATGAGAGTTATTGGTCAGTACACAAACCTCGTACGTCTTTCTTCTGCAATTGGGGAAATTGAAGACCTAACAAATCCATTCCCAATGTTACGACCGACAGAGATATTGGGAGGGATCAACTCGGCGGTGTTCTTCTCCTTCTCCAACGAAGTAGTGTGTGACTCAGCTCATCTCGCTTCGATTCATGGCGGAGGTCATGGAGTGGGACGGTCCTGGTGCCTCATGGCAGCAGCCAACAAGTGGAAGAGGGATTGACATCGACTCCAGGTGGCGGTCAGCGCGGATATTTCAGCTTCGATTGACGGGTCTTCAGAGGAAGCAAGAATGCCGACACTCGGGATAGGGTAGATCATGACTTAGCTCGACTGCAATTCAGGTCGAAGAATTTTGGCATCAAGTCTGTTCGTTGTAGCGGCCACCACGCCGTAGGAGCAACAGCGCCTCGATCCTTCTAATTGTCCGACGATGGTGAAGTGACGACAGGGGGCGGTGACTCCAGCAACAACGACTCCGGGAAGGGTTCGTTTAGAGGGCGGAAACGGCTAAGGTGTGTGTGCTGTTAATTTTGGAGAAATCATGGTGTCGGGTTTCGGGCTTGGGCAGGCTGACGGAAGGCTGCTTGTACGCTCGGGTTTAAGGCTATCCAACGAACCTAAGTCGGTGTTCATGAAGGAATCCAAGGAAGTTGAAGATGGGTATTGTACGTAAATCTGTTTGTTGGGTTGAGGGCTTGTGAATATAATTTGGTGGAGGTTTGAGATGGGATAAAAGGTTGAAGGAGGCGAGTATTGTTGTCTTCAGAATATTAGTGAGGGGTAAGTTTTATAGTAGACGGTATAAGAATTTAACTTTGGTAAAAGACCTTTGTAGAAAGAATATATTGGTGCGGCTGTGTTTCTTATTGTTTCTCTAATATATTAGGAAAAGAAAGGGGTCATGTTACAAGAATATTAATTATTTAATTATTAATTATAGAATGATAATGTTACAAGAATATTAATTATTTAATTATTAATTATAGAATGATAGAATACTAGTAAGCTAAGGAAAGTATTAACTATGGTAAGAAGAATTGAATGTAGTATAAGACTAGGTTCAACTAAATAATAATAATAATATTAATAACAATAATAATAATAATAACTTAGTTTTAGGATATTTAATTTACTTTCTTAATAAGATTGATGATTTAAATATAAAATAGTGTTAATAAGATTATTGGAATTTGAGGATCTCTAAATGAAATGTCAATATAATAAAGAATGAAAATAAATCGTGAATCTAAATGCATGATATGACTCAACATGAAAAATGCATAATAAGCCTATCATGAAAATTAATTTGAATAACAAATGATTATAACTCATGCATAGTATAATTATTTCATTATTAATTGGGCCAAAATTTATGTAATATAATTTTTGCGGTTGTTACAAAATCAACCTTAAAGAAGAATCAAACACACAAATTCGAAAACAACATATAAAAACGTACAAAGCGAAAAATAATTGAAAAGAGAAACGGAACATAGAACACGAATCGAAATACTTACATTGAGTGCTGCAAAAAAATTTCCATATATACATTTTTATTTCTTTTTTCAAAATTCCTTTTTATTCTATTAATATTAATTTAATTCCAATTAATAGTATCTCATAAAAATCAATATCTTCTTGAACATTGATCAAACTTTTTTAATTATATTATTTTCTCTTGCTATAATCTGCTTCATATGTCCTTTTTATTTTTTCTGAACATTGAATCGATTTACATATATAGGTTTTTCTATTCATTCATTTTTTTTCTCGATTTTTTAATTTTATTTTTTAATTATGTTTTTTTTTTAATTTATCTCTAATTCAATTATATTAAAAATTTTTTGCAGGTTAACATAAGTTATATTAATAGTTCTCTTCTCAAAATTCTTTTATATTCCATTAATATTAATTTAATTCTAATTAATCGTATCTCATAAAAATTGGTCTCCTCTTATTATCTAATCCACTGGAATTAAAAAAAGAATCATTAAACTTTTTAGGTATATTATTTTCTCTTGCTCTAATATATATCTTTTTTTATTTTTCTTAACATGTATACTCCTATATATTTTTAAAATTTTTAGTTTATCCCTAATTCAGTTCTGTAAAATTTGTTTGTGTCATCTGATCCACTTCATGTTCACCAAGTAAATTTAATTTTTTTTTATATTTTTATTTATTTATTTAGCTTTATAATTTTTTTCCATTTTTTATTTTCCCTCACCGGTTTTAGGTATTTTTCCCCACCGGCTATCTTCCACATGTGTCATCTCGAGGAATGCAGAAACGAAAAATTCTTCTCCCACCAGATCAGAGACTTCTCGATAGAGTAGGAAGCAGACACATGTGAGAGATAGTCAATAAGTCTCATTCCAGGACTAACTTCATAATATTTCAATGAAAAATTTGTCATATCCGAGATTCGAACTCTGCGTCATCAGAGAATTACACAAACATCACCACAGATCTTACCACTCCGCTATGCCCCCAAAAAGCTTAGATACTATAAATTACATTAGACAAGCGTAATCTTTGAAAATAATAAAATTTTCATAATTGAGATAAGGGTTAATAATGAGATTAATACGAGTTTACAAATTTAAGTGAGAGTTCGATTATTAAATAAAATAATTTCTTAATTAGTTTATTAATAAATTTTTAGTCAAATACGTTGGAAGATTAAATAAAATTTTAAATTATTTCAACAAATAAATTACGTGCATCGCACGGGAAGTGATACTAGTGTAAAGAAAAGCCACATAATGCCACGTAGACATATGTATGCCACTTAATGTGAACATACTCATTTTTTGTAGTGTATTTTTTGTGTTCACATTGTCCACGTGTGATTAGCAAAGTCTGGATTTATATATTACTAGTAAACACTGTCTGGATTTATATATTACTAGTAAACACTGCCCGTGCGATACACGGAACCAAACTATATCTTTTTTAATACATTAGAAATATAATTTTATTTTTTTCTTTGACTTTTAGTCATTGCAAGAAAGGTACTCCTAATAATTTATTAAACATATAGAAGGAAAAAAGTCAATTCTTCGACTTTTAGCATTGCAATCTTAATTAATATATTTCATTTAGATTTTTTTAATTGAATTTATAAATCGTAATCAGATTTTTAGGGTTATCATATAAAAAAATTATCAAAAAGTCCATGTTTAATGATTTTTTCTAATACAATGAGAATAGGAAAAATTAAAAAAATTATATTAGAATTTTTCTCATTATTTAATTAAAATAATATTTTTCAAATTTAAAAAATAGATGACAAATTTTAATAAAGGAAGTTTAAATAAAACAACAATTATAAAAATATAATGAATTATCATTGCAAATTTGAATAAAACAGAAATTATAAAAATATAACAAATTATCATTGTTATCGCAACACAATAATTTCAAATTGTTTCTATTAGCGACTCTTGAAATTGCAACGTACAAACGCTCATGAGTAAACATTGGTTTCCTAAAAAAATCCGATTGACATTGACTCTTTTCAATAGTCATAGCATAAGATACCATCACGGGGAATTGACGACGCAGAAATCGAAACAGAATTCTTAAATCGAATGAATTGAACGTTAGAATTGGAATATATATGATATCTTTGAATTTTTTCATCTTAAAACTTTTTTTCTAATTAACATAAGTTCCAAACTTTATTTTAATTTATTTTAATGTAGTCGGATACTCTAAAAAAATTTACCTATTTTCTACTTAAGATCGTCGATTTTACGGAAACACAATTTTTTTTATTGATCACTGTTTAACGTCAAATTCGCATGAAAAATGAATTTTACTTTGTCAAAAAAATTTATATATATATATATATATATATATATATACACACACACATTCATATTTCCACCCGTATTATTATTTACATACAAATTTACATAAACAATCTAGAGTAATTTTTTTAATACAAATTTATGACTAATTAAACGTAAATTTTAATTTACAATGGCATGAAGATAATCTTTTGAAAACGAATTATGGAGAAGTGGAAAGCAAAGAAATGATTAATTTAATATGAAATTTTTTATTGTATAAGTCTGAAAATATAAAAAAATATATTATTTTATCTTTATGTTATTAATTGTTTCATTTCTTTAAATATAAATTTTAACTAAAATTAACTAATATATTTTAGAAATACAGTATAAACTTTATATAGTAATACTCTATATAAGAATAAACTCCCTATATATAATAAAAAAATTGAAGTCCCAACTTCGAATAAACTCCACATTGTCCCGTTTAAGGATTTATACTTCTATATAAGAATAAAGGATTAATATATAATAAAAATATTTATTAAGGATATTTTTATTTATTAAAATCAATAATATGTTTAAGATGACTTGAAATATTTATGAAAATATAATAACATATAAGTATATGATCAAAGTTTATAATCCTTATATTAATTAATATTTTATTCAATTTAAATGTTAAACACAATTTTTACACATATATGGTCAAAATTTATTATTCAAAACTATTAAATTGATTTTGTGAATTTAAAGATAGATAATATTGTATGTATATTATTTTTATATTTTTATTATTTTTTATAAAAAAAATTATTTTTATTTTGTAAAACTCTATATAAAAATAACTTTTTATAGTAATATTTTTTTCCGTTCCCAACGATATGTATATTGATGTAAATAATATTAATTAATTAATATAACTATTGAAATAAATACAATACCTTACGTAGGGGTGAGCATCGGTCGGTCACCGATCGAACTAAATAATCAAAATCGTTTCAATAACCGAACAAAAATTTAAAATAATATAAAATTTTAAAAAATAAAAATCTGTAATTTGTTTTATTCATAAATTTTCACATATATATGTTGTTAACTTTTGCATAACTTTTTGGAAAAACAATATAATTTGTGAAAATTATATTGTTTTTTATAACTTGTGAAAATTATAACTTTTGCATAACTTTTTGTAATTCGTGTCATAAAATGTTATGACACGAATATACGACTGAAATTATAATTCCGAGTAAATCACAGAACACATAACATATTTTTTAACAAATTACAACTAAGTATTATATGATTTGTATACATATAATGAAGAAACCCCAAAAAAATTTTATGTTGAGAACGTTCAATAACCTCAATTTTTCCTCGCATTCAATACCGTGTTTTGTGCTTTCCAAAATTATTTTATTTAAGTCGTAAAA
The DNA here is from genome assembly GCA_954870475.1 of Euphrasia confusa. NCBI lineage: Eukaryota > Viridiplantae > Streptophyta > Magnoliopsida > Lamiales > Orobanchaceae > Euphrasia > Euphrasia confusa. Next base: position 36,099,455 of record OX940956.1, on the reverse strand, counting down.
TAAGAATTTGCTATTATTATTATGAATAATGAATAATTTTAAAATATTAAGGCAAATTATTATTAAGATTTGAAATATTATTGTACAATAATAAGTACTCCTATTTTTTAGATTTTAATATGTATTAATTGTATAAAATCAAAGGAATCTTAAATTACATATTATATAAACTTACTATTCGACCTGCAAAAAACTTACTATTCGACCTGCAAAAAACAAACAAAACAATAATAAAAATCTTAAAAATAATTAAAACACAAAGGAAAAAAATCAGCAATAGAAAAAATAAATATAAAAAGAATTATAATATACATATACTTTTTCTAAACTGTTTCGCACGTTTTTGTGCGAGTTTTTCCTTTGTTTTGTGTAGATTTATTGTGTTGTTTTTGTGCTTATATATTCTTATTCATGTGATTTTGTGCACTTGTTGTTATGGTTGTGATTTTGTAGGATTTGGACGAGAATCGAGTAAAAACGAGAAAGAAATGCCCGAAGAGACTCGTATTGCGCAGAATTGAGAGATTCATCATCCCGATCAATTCCACCGTTGGATCGTCTCCAAATTTAGATAGAAGGTAGAGCACTTTCTTGGCTAGAATATGACCGGAGGAAATCGCAAAATGATGATATAGGAAAGAGATATTAATCACATACCGGAGCAGGGAAAACCAGTCATTAGCGCGCCGCGCTGCTTCCCTTTGCAAAATCTAGCGCGCCGCGCCATGGAAGGTCGAGGACATGCAGCGCGCCGCGCTCTCTCCCTTTGAAAATCTAGCGCGCCGCGCTCCGGAAGGTCGAGAGTTTGAAGCGCGCCGCGCCCCGATAGTGAAGACCGCTGGCGCGCCGCGCTAAATGTTTGACTGCACTGCGCAGCTGTGCCAATATTGCATTTTCGGCTTCGTCAACCGTTGGATCGGCCTGAAATTTGGACAGCATCTTACCAACGTCTACAACTACAACTTCAACGGTCGGATCGACGATATGATAAACGATCAAGGAGAAATATCTTCCAGAACGTACCAGCAAGCTTCATGAGCGAATTTGACTTGTGGTTGGAGATTTTTAAGGGCTTTTTGGTCTTTTTGTATGGGCATGCGGGAAAATATAAATAGTAGGTTGGTGGAAAATCACAATTATCCATTCCATCTTCACCAACACCCACCTTTCCCCCATTTTCTCTCTCTTAGATATTTTTATGTTCTTAGATCTAGTTTTAGTTCCAATTTTATCTCTATCATCCATTGAAATTTTGTATTCAAGCATTTGAAGAAGGTTGTTTAGATTGCTTCAAGGAACACATTGATGTAAACAATATTCGATTTGAAGCTCTTTGGTAATATCTCCCTTTTCATTGCTTGTTTATGATTTTGATGATGAATGTTTGTGTTGATATGATTGATATGTTTGGTTAGATTGCATGTTAGGGATTGGGTGATGAGTAATTAGGTTTGGGTGATTTGTAATTACATGAATTTGGGGATAATTGATATTTTGACTTGTTGAGGAGATGGACCAAATCCCTCATTCTTGGTATACTTCTATTGTTTGATTTATACGTTATAGACCATAATCTATTATCCCCGGCCTAATCGTGGTTACGTATGGCCGGCCTAATCGTGGTATCGTATGGCCTAACTCAATTAATTGTGATTTCCGATTATGAGAGTTTTTACATGTGAAGTGAACCTATATAACCTCGTTTTGATGCTTAGACTTGAATCTCGGTTTTGGGTATGGTTGACGTTGATCACGAGTGAGTGTAGTTCCACTTAGCATTGTTATTCGTGTATTGCATTGAACTCATTCCAATTACTACGATCTCATTCCTTAACGTTCCACATACTTGATCATTTGCATTTTAAATAGTTTAGTATTTATTAGTCTTTGCATGCTACATTTTGTTTTAATTCACTCCTAAGCTTTCACCTTTCACAAAACCCCCCTTGTTTGTTTATTTTAGTTATTTTATTCTTTTCCCTTGAGCAAGATAAATTCTCTTGAGACGACACACAAAGCCGATAGCATTGCTCCTCGAGAGATCGACCCGGGGAATCTACTTTCGTAGATTTTTCGGTATATAAAATTTGTGTGAACATAAACCTGTAAAACAAAAAACGAATCGTGAGGGATGGAGAGAATCGAAGATACAAAGAGTATAAATAAATTTTGAATTTGAATTTGCAATAATAAAGATATAGTACAATATATGAAAAATGTAACAAATCATTAAAATTACCTTTTATTGAGAATATTAATAATTAATTAATTGAAAGAGTGTATTAGAAAAGGAAATGACTTTTAAATTATTTCACTTATAAAAATTTAAATTTTTAAATCCCATATATAAATTGTTACTATTAAGGAAAAAATTACATAAATTCAAAATTACAACGAATTTAATTTAAAAAATGAATTTGAATTTGAATAATATAAATTTAATGAAATTTATTACATTTGTTTGAATTGGAAAATTACAATAAAATAAATAATATAAATTTAATGAAATTCATTATATTTTTTTGAATTGGAAAATTACCATAAAATAATACCAATCATATGAAACGTGAATAATATCTCCTAATCAATATATTTTACTTTCCTTCTTCTATCCATAAATATTTTTACAATTACTATATTTATTGTAAATTATTATTAATTAATTTATTATTATTTTTATACTATTAAAGTGAAATTAATTTATTTTAAATTAGATATATTTAACACGAATTGTTAAATTAGAAATATTAAAAATATTTTTAATAAATAATTTAATGATAATCATAAATAAATACTGCAATTTTTATAATAATAATAATAATATTAAAATTACTTGGATAAATTTGAAAAGTGTTTTTAATAAATAATTTAATCATAATCACTAAAAAACTATTACGATTTATATATTAATAATTATAATAGATATTGTGTAAAGATATTAATTATGTTTAATAAATAAAAATACAATATATATTTTTCTCTCTTATGTAATGAAAATTTTTAGAGTAAATTAAGGAATGAAAATTAATGAGATTGAGATTTACTAAAATAATTATGTGAATACTAATATTAATTACGTAATACTAATATTAATATTTAATTTATCAATTTTGAAAATGTACCAAAAATGATGAGTAATTAAAAGAAGAATTAAAATTGATTTATAAAAACCACGCAGTGTGAACATACTCTAAATTTCCAGCAATTCTATTGGTCCAACTGGGATGAATAAAGCCTGGATTTATATATTAATAGATATAGATTAAGGAGTTTATAAAAATAAATTATATAAATCAAATAATAAGAGAATAAGAAAAATATAAATATTATTATTTATATATTAATTATTATTTAATATTTACTTAATAAATTGATTAAGATTAAATATTAATAAATATTTGTGTGAACAAAATTTTTAATCTATCAATTATTATTTTTTAATAAGTGTGAACACATATAAATCAAACAGTTAAAATATATGCACAAATGTTAGCTGAATTATATATTATAAAGATTAAATACAAATACGGTTGAGTAAGTTACAACAAAAATAAAATTAAAATAAAATTAAATAGAAATATTATAAATTTTATTAAAATAATAATTGTGAGTTACATAAAATATTATAAATTACACTAAATTACATAAATTACATAATAAAATAAAAGATAAAAAAAATTACAGTAATAATGAAAACCTTGGTTCTATTTAAAATTTTTGCAATCCAAATAAAGTTCTGATTGTTCGATTTGCAGAGTCTTTTAATTATAAATAAACCTACAAAATAAAAAAAAAAGTAAGAAATACAAAAGGCCTGAAAAAAATGAATCCTTTAAAAAAAATTCAAAAAGCCTAAAAAAAATATACAAAAATCATTTCCAAATAAATTGTTATATTTACAATACAATTATAATCAACAAAAAATAATATTAAAATTAAAATTCGAATTAGTAAAAAATACTTACATTCAAGCCTTCAAAAAATAAAAATATTAATGATCAAACAATAATATTAAAATTAAAATTCAAATTAGTAAAAAATAAGGCTGAAAAAAATAAAAATATTAATGATTTTACAATAATATTAAAATTAAAATTCGAATTAGTAAAAGATACTACAAAAAATAAAAATATTAATTATCAAACAATAATATTTAAATTAAAATCGAATTAGTGAAAGAATCCTTACACAAATTCTGAAAAAATACAAAAAACAACAAAACTTATGGAAATTTGCAAAACAAAACTGAGCTATGCAAAACAAAAATTTGAGCATGAACAAATAAAAAAAATAGAATAGTGACCAGTAGTGAAGATGATGTTCTTTATATAGACACGAATTTGAATTATTCATTATTATAATAATATTAATAGTAGATAATATCAAATTTATTTAGTTGCTTAAAATAAAGAGTAGATTTACCTTAAATTTCGATATTATTGTTTATATAATATAAATTAATTAATTAATCTTTTAATATATTAATAAAAAAATGCAGATTCTCTCCCATCATCTCCTAATTACGTTTAATTAATTTTACTACTATAAATAAATATTAGTATAATAAAATAAACGTGAAGATAAATAAGGAATAAATATGATATTTTGAATATTTCAAATCAATATTTACTATAATTAAGGAAATTATAAATGTAAATTATATTATATAAAGAAATAAATAATTACACTAATTAATTAAAAATAATTACGCTAATTAATTAACAGTGTGAATACAAATTTAATCGTCTTTATTTATTTATTAATAGGTGTGAACACAACAAAATCTAACGGGTAAAACATATGACACTACAATTGCGCTGAATTATATATTATAAGGATAAGGACTAAAAAAATTTAAAAAATCTAGTCGAACATAGTTAATACTTCGACAATTTGATTCTGGAATTTGCGAAAAAATCATAATTAATATATAAAATTAAAAAAATTATCAATTTTTTTAACTCAAATGAATTAGGGAATAAGAGGAGATCGATTTTTATAAGATACGATTCATTCGAATTAAATTAATATTAATGAAATAAAAAATAATTTTGAGTAGAGAAATAAAAATAGATATATTTAAGATTATAATTAATTATTATTTTCAAAAATATATAATTTCAAATTACTATTAAAAACTTATATATAATTTAAATATGCTTAATAATATTATTATTTAAAATTTATAATTTTTTTATTTTGAACACAATATTATTATTGTTTTTTTATTAGTTTATGTGAATTTAGAAATTATATATGTATAGAAAATAGATAGATTAATAAAAAATTAATATTAATAAAATAATACTCCATAAAGACAAAGTTTCAGCCCGCCTAGCTAGATGGGTTTGGGCTAAACTTTGTTGTGAACCTCCGGCCCGGACCGCTTATACACGGGCCAGGTCACGGGTTTAATTTTATCAGCCCGAAACCCTCACCAATTTTACTTTTACTTTCTGTATTTTATATCCGGAATTACTTTTTAATTTATCACCTGAAAATATAATTTTGGATATTTAAAATATAGTGATCTTTAATGTTCAACATAATGGGTGATTTTAAAACAAGATATTACAAAGTAACTAATTTATACTGTATAATTAAGTATCTTAGTTTTTTTTAATTATATAATAATTTAAATATGAAATCTAATCTTTTTATTATAATTTTAATGACTTTGGTAGTAAAAATTAATGACAATTGTATAATTTATACGAGTGACGCTATTCACACCCCTTTGATGGTGTACTTATCAATATTTTTCACTGACCCAGCTTGACAATCATTCATTTTTAAAACCAATGTTATTTACACCTCACTCTTAGAGCACTCTCAATGGTGGGGAGACAAAAATGTCATTTTTTCAAATTTAGCCACCAAATTTGCCACAAATATTAAAATCATCTCCAATCATAAAATTCAAATTTTAACTAAAAAAGAATATTTTTTGAAAATATTTCTAATTTTATCAAACAATAATTTTATTTAAACTACATTTGTATATAATCAAATTTATAATATGATATGTATGATTAGAAATTTGAAAATAAATAAATTAAAATATCATATTTTTTTAATAAAAAAAATATATAAGTTAGAAAAAAATACGAAAATTCAATAACATAACACATTACAATTATATATTAATTTTGTATTAAAATTCCTAGTATTAAAGTTTAATTTGAATTTGTATTTTTCTAATTTACATTTGTTTTAATTAAATTTAAATTTTATTTTCTTTAAAATAATAATAAATATAAAATTGTGGCCTAAAAAAATAAAATGTCACATTACTCTTAAATTAACAACATAAAAATCAAATGAAAATAAATTAAATATATAATTTATATAATAGCTAAAAAAAATAAAAAATAGTTTGCCACCATGAACAGTGGGAGACAAATTTGACGCCCACTGTTCACCAACTCTATTCTGCCACCAATTTAAAGACCCCCATTGGGGCTGCTACAGTGGTGGTGAGGAGGCAAATTTTGCCATTGCTTCCCCCATTGGGAGTGCTCTTACTCTACACACCTCTCTTAAAATTAAAATTTAAAATTAATAAATATAATTATTACTCTTTTTTTTTTGTAATACTCGAATTACCCTTTCAATATTGTTTCTGTGTGATCACCTCTCTTCTTACGAGTTTTGACTCGTGTCGCCGTCCTTTAGCCTATCTGATTTGAAATTTGTTATTCGCCGAACTGTCTTCTTACCCCTCTCTCACGTAGATCCGTTTCTAGCCTACCTCTAATAAACTGAATTAATAATTCGAGTATTTAATTAATTAAAACTTGATTTGTGATTTGAGAAGCCAGGAGAAAAAACGGCCATGGGTTTCACATTCGGGTAGTGCCGAGCCTTTCCTTGCCTGCCGTGAAGATGACGACGACAAACGAATTTATTATTTTATTTTACTGAATTTTATTTTACTTTAAATTATAAGAGGGTACAAAAGTTTTCAATTTGTTCGCAAGCTCGGGAGTGCGAGTCGTTCGAGATGGCTGGACGGGAAAGTGAGACAGATTGCAACTCCTCGCCCCTTTCTCGTTCCTCCAGTATTTCATCTACTACGTTTCTGAAAGAAAAAAATTATAATTCTCCTTCGATAATGACGAAGTTATGTTAGGAGTACATGATTATTGGAGCGTGTTTTTTATACAAGAAGGATTATATTGGTATTACACAAGTGTTATAGTAATTAAATTAATAAATTTTGAATTTTAAATTTAAGTGGGGTGTCTAAAGTAATTAAGGAGGTATAAATATCCTAACTCTTTTGAGTATTCTACTTTTATTAGGAACATTTTTAGTGAAATTTCGACTCTTTTGAGTATTCTACTTTTATTAGGAACATTTTTAGTGAAATTTCGAAACATGTTCGTATTTAATTTGTACTCTACTTGATTGCTCATTTTAACATTTTGTCTTGTGTGAAGCAAATTCAACTGAGACATTTTTTTTTATATTTGCGTAACATTTCCTTAGGTGAATAAGTAGTATCAAATAAAACACTAGAGTAAATGTGTAGCACGAGTTTAACTAGCAAGTGAAATTCCACTAAAAATCATTAAATATGACGGAATTTGTTTTTTCATAAAGTTAATATGACTAAATGTGGAATCGAGCTACGTTACAGGACGTTTTATGATATTATCTCAATTCTCCATCACATGCGTACAATATGATTAAAAAAACATCAGTAGGTAACCCGCAAAGGTAGTCGAGTTGATGTATCAGTAGAGCGCGTGACTGATAGGTCACGGGTCAGTCACGAGTTTGGTTGGGCCTCCATCCTGAGGGTTTACCCAATCCTACAAATAAATTGTCAGTAAATTTCCAGTGGAGGCCTCGAGAGAGTGGGATTATGGACGCGGTATGACAAATATTCTTTTTTTTTTTTACTTATTGCAAAGAAGCCCAGCCAACTTAAATTTTTTACAAAAATACCCCAAAATTTTATTTTGCCTTTGCACTTGTGGCTTACCTCACCCTCTTCATAGTTCATACGGATAAGAAAACTTCACATTTATAAGAATATCATGAACTTTTTTTCCCATAATTTTGAAAGGTTTTTTTTTCCTGCAATTATCAAGCTCAAGCTTCGAGGGTGTCTTTTGTAATTAAACATAGTTATCTGGGTGTGGAACTTGTTACTTGTTAGTTGTTAGTAACTTTTCTTGTGTAAATCACAGTGGGATATATCATGCCCAAGGGAAGAACAATACAATCCATTGCAAACTTGGCTAAAGGGCTAGATCAAAGAAACGCAGTAACAGCCTTGGTGAGACATCATGAAAACTACCGTTGGAACCTATAGTAACAAACCAATCCATTTATCTTTTAAAATTACATCCTCAAGAGGGTGTTTATAATTTTTGAAAATATATGGAGCATAGTGCAATTCAGTAAATATCCACAAAAGTAAACACAAATCAACAAAACATAGCACTCCCCAAGAGTTAATTACAAAAACTACTCATAAATCCTTCCCGACGGTATTGAATCAAGGCCGTTCCTGATCACATCAAGGTCAGCAAAGGACGAGAGAGCGGAAGGAAGATCATTGCTCACCATTGCCTTTCAAGCACTGGTTAACAACTCCCCGATCGAAAGCCCTTCCATAGACTCCGTCAACACCCTAATTTCTAGCAGAGTATCAAGAGAAGTTTGCAATGTGAAGGCTGACAACCCTTAAAATACTCTTAAAACAAACTATAACTATACAAGCCACCCTAAAATCGAGCTTCAAATAGGCGCTTTCAAATAGGAGCTTTAAACGCATTAAATATTTTATGATAGATAATATTTTGATATTTATAATAATCGGCAGTTTATTAGGTCTATTTTACTATATAACCATAATGGGTTCATAATAAAACTATTTTCATAAATACTATTTTCATAACTACTATTCCTAAAATAAAATTATGGAAAGTGGATTGACGGATGGATCGTGACAAGTCGTTACTACCAGGCAGCCGTCTCCCTTTTTATCCTCTATATATAATATTAAAGATAATTTTCTTTTCAATGTTGCTTAATTGTTTTTGCCTTCGGTGATTTTTTGTTTATTTGTGAAAATAATGTTCACAAGTTAGTGTATAAAATGGAAGGTTTAAAACTTGTATATTGGACAAAAGTCACATAACTGTATTTGGTTCAAGCTTTAGGTTAACATCACTGGAGTTTGAATTTGGTCCACCCTCGATTGAATTCCTGGCTCCGCCCCTGAACGCAAGGCCAAAGTCGATATAGACCAACAATCAATAACTCTACAAAATAGTGATCCTCAAGAATCATCGACAAAAAACTAGCAAGCCTCTATGAATGAGTTGGAGCTTCTCAAATCTCACCAACAAAAGCTACGCACGGTGAGATGGTTGTGGTTACACTAGGGCTGTAAAACGAGTCGAGCTACTCGCGAGCGCTCGCGAGCCGCTCGAGTCAATGCTCGACTCGAGTTCGGTCAAACTCGAGCTCGAGTCAAGCTCGAGCTGCTCGTTAACCTAAACGAGTCGAGCTCGAGCCCTCTTTCTCAGGAAACGAGCCGCTCGCGAGCAGCTCGTATGTAAGTGTTTTTACTAATATACCCTCCCTCTTTCTATATATATATATATTTGGAAAGTTAAAAAAGCCCTAATTTTTAAGGCCGCCCCTCTGCTTCGTCTTCCCCAGATCTAAAATTTACCTATCAATTTTTTTTCCGTTTCTTTTGCTTTTGCAAATAATGATGATAAGAAAAGTAGATTTCATCTTCTTCACTTAACGTAAGCAATATAGAATTTTATTCATTTTTTAATGTTACAGTATATATATATATATATATATATATATATATATATATATACACACTTGTTTGTACGTTCGTGTATTGCAACATAGAAGGGATCGAGTCGAGCTCGAGCTCGAACTCGAGCATTACAGTTTTTTTTCGAGTCGAGCTCGAGCTCTCTAGACTGCTGCTCGTCGAGCTCGAGCTCGAGCTCGAGCATATGATTTTTTTTGTCGAGCCTGCTCGTTTAGCTCAATGCTCGACTTGGCTCGACTCGTTTGCAGCTCTAGGTTGCACTGAAAAGAAATATATTAATGAATTTCATGGGCTATTTATGCTTCAGGTTAAATATGTAGTCGATCATCTACGATTTACAGTACTTTGAATTTAGGGTTTATAAAATATAAAAATTGTTTATAAATTTAAAAAATATGGTAAAATACCGTATTAATAATAAGAGATTTATAAAATATATAATAATATAATATAAATATTATGAGAGGTGTTCTTAGTAATAGAATTAAATTTAAGGGTAATATAGATATTTCCTAAGTGTATAAAAAAAAAGAATCCAAAGAAGGTGATGTGGAAAGTAAAAGCGGAAATGTAAATAGTTTGAGCCATAAACTTACTCAATAACTTTTCAACCCATTTTACCAGCCCACATTATATTATTTTGGCCCATTGACTCAAAACTCAACCCTCAGCCCACACATCTCCAACCCATTCTTTTAACTACTTTATTATACAATTAAAATTAATTAATATTAATCAATTAATTAATAAAATAAATACTAATAAAACCTCCATCTCGGCCTGAAACCTTCCTCGTCCACCCGTCCGAGCCAATCCCGGGCAAATCAACCACATGCTCCAAGCCTCCAACTCGTGGTCGGGGTCGTCCAAAGTCTAAAGTCCTTGTCAAGAGTTGTTAGCTCAGTTGGTTGAGCACTCGAATTGAAGATTAAAAAGTTTAAAATTCGAACCTGATACATTGCAATTGACCTAGACTAAAAAAACACAATGCTGAGAGACTAGATGATACTAATGATATAAAATAAAATTATTTGAAGGTGAAAAGTTGATCGACTAAATAAAAATATCAAAATTTAATTAACATTTCATACTATATTTACTTTATTTTATTTTTATTAAAAAGTAAAATTTAAAATGTATTTTTCGATTAAAAATAATTTATATGTATGCATAATTTAAAAAATATATGAACAAAATAAAATTTAAAATAATATTTTTAAAATGTACATATATTAAGTTGGACATTAAAAAATTCAATGAAAATATATACTCTAATTATTTGCCATAGTATGAAATTTATTGAAATCGTGAGAATTCCAGTAATTTATTGAAATCATGAGAATTATCTCGATCGATTGACCCACGGTCCACGTTGAATATTTTTGGTTGGTCGGGTATGCATTCAAATGCTATTGTTACTATTCCAAACGCTATCGTTACGTCATATGTACTCAAATTCTTTCTTAAAAATTATTATGAAAGTTTGTTCTGAAATGAGATCTTGTGGGTCTCTTCTACAATTGTTTGTTATTCGAGCGTATCCTTCGATTTACATCATATCCGATCGAGAAACCTCAGATCGAGTGGAGAAGGAGAAAATTTCTCGTCTGTACGTACTCCTCATCAAAAAGAAAAATACAGTACTTTCTTAAGATTATAGATTTTCTTACTTGGAAATAATTTGCATGAGATTCAAGCTACTGTACATGCGCAGGCGTACGTGATAAAGTCCATTCACAATTAGTCATAACGAGAAAAAAATAAAGTCTAATTAGTAGTATACTTTACATGTATAGAAGAAGATATGTCGTCGATCATAACCAAAAAAATATTATAAATAAATTCACACTATAGCTAGCTAGCTATCTATATTTATTCTGGCCATATTGTGAGATTTTATTTGCTCATCACATCCATCTCCTCTCGTCTACGTATAACAAAACCTACTTTTTCACACACACACACACACATATTTATATATACTACGTCTTCTTCAATTCAATGACACTCCTATTATTGATTATTATTATTATCCTAATTGTTGCCTCTGTGGAAGCTGCATCAGTTTCACCATCCAACGACACCCATCTCGCCGCAAATGGATTTCGGTCCAACATCCATCGCTTCAATCGTAACCATCACACAAAGATGGAGCTCTTACAGATTGCGGCGAAAGGAGATAATGCGAGATTAAGGAAAATATTCGGAGAAGCCAAAACGGGTGTTGCGTCACACATCCACCGATCAGGAGGCGTGTTCGCTATGAATTTGTCCATCGGCACTCCAAAAGCATCGCCATTCACTGCGATCATCGACACCGGAAGTGACCTCGTGTGGACTCCATGCAAGCCTTGTAAGAATTGTCTCGATCCATTTGATCCCGAAAAATCGTCATCCTACTCCAAACAAAAATGCACCGACAACCTCTGCAAAGCGTTCCCTCCAAAGGTTTCCACGTGCGCAAAAAACGGCGACTGCATGTACAAGTACATGTACGGCGCCGGCAAACACGCCTTTACGCGAGGGGTTTTGGCCACCGAGACCTTCACATTCGAGAGAAATGTCTCCGTTCCGAATCTAGGGTTCGGTTGTGCATTTGAAGTTCAAGGTCATTTCAGAAACCGAGGGATCGTGGGCTTGGGCCGCGGAAACTTGTCCCTCGTTTCCCAGATGAAAGAGCCCCGATTTTCGTATTGTCTACCGGCGTTGGATTCCGGCGAAACGGGAGTTATTTCCGTGGGCGGCGCCGCCGCCGCTCCTCGAGGTGCGATAACGACACCTCTCATCTACAATCCATTCAGACCGACTTTCTACTACCTCTCCCTCCAAGGGATTACCATCGGAAACACCAGTTTGAAAATCAACAAAACAAAATTTGAAATAAAATCCAACGGCAGGGGAGGGTTGTTCATCGACTCCGGGACCACGTTTACGTATCTCGAGAAATGCGCCTTCAATCAACTTAAGAAAGAACTCACCCGTCAGCTTAATCTTCCCTCGTTCGATGGGACAAGTTACGTCGGCATCGAGCTCTGCTACAATTTGACACGCCCCGCGAAAACAATCAACTTTCCTAACATCATCTTTCATTTCCAGGGCAAAGGGGCTGATTTTGAGGTGATACCGGATAACTACTTTACGTTTGTCGATGACAATGAAACGGCCGGGTGCTTGGTGATGGGTTCTTCTAAGTTTTCCGATGGGACGTCCGTATTCGGAAATTTTCAGCAACACAATGCTTTAGTGGTGTATGACCTTGCTCAAAACAAATTATCCTTCCTCGCTAATACAAACTGTAATACTGCTACTTAATCATGTAATCCCTCTCCTTACGTATCATATTATAAACGAATAAAATTACACTGCAATTCAAATTCAATAATTAATAGTACGTAGTATTAACATCTATAGATGATCTCTACTAAAAATCTTACTCGTGTTTTTTTATTTTTATTTGCTTTTTTTTTTCAATTGAGGATTTACAAAAGAAACGCTGTTAGTGTGTAGTTTTTCCTAGTTTAACATAGAACCACGTTGTTCTTGTTTGAACTACGTTGAACTATACACTTTGTTTTGTGTAACTTCATGTTTTATGTTTGTATGTTTTCCATTCATTAATTCATACAAGTCTGCTAGGTCTTCATAGAACGAGCTGTATGAACTGTGGAATTAACAAGTGGCTCAACGCGTGACCACGGTTCATCAGCATGGAACAAGCAGACTTAGACTCTACAAACAACATGGAGTTGCATCAGTGCGTTAGCATGGAACGAGCTATTCTATCAACGTGGTTCAACGTGGATCAGAGAGAATTGCGAGTTCATCAACGCACTACACATCAGAGAGTTCAAGGCTTACCGTGAAGACCTTGAATCAGAGTTAACACCTTGACGGACGCGGTGCAAGCATAGCTATACATACGGCTGGACGAATGACTGCTAAGGAATGAAGCCAGCTATGGGTGCGACTAGAAGACTTCGCTAGAAGAATTATAGTCCAATGAAATATACTAGCTATGCCCACCACGAGCTCGAAGCACGAAGACACGCTAGTGTGGCAGTGCGTAGAGCTGGGTTCGTCAAGCACGGAAAAATGAAATCTCGAATATTCCATGGAGATGCTTTGGGCTCGACCCATTAAGCGTGAATTCCGGAAACCCTAATTCTCGACACCTATAAATACCGGGTTGTTGGAATTCACTATTCATGCATTGATTTGACATTTTCTAGAGAGAGAAAATTTGTAGACCGAGAGACTTCGCTAGAAAGCTCCGGTTCTATTGTCAGTTTCGTCTTAGTAGTACGAGTCGCTAGATTAGTTCTACATAGACTTAGTTTTTGGTCGTGTTGACCTTTCTACAAGATTCGCTAGAATTTTGTAGATGCGTTTGTAAGTGGTTCCACCCTTTACAAGATATACAAAAGAGTTTTCCTTTAGAATCTCCAAATTGTGTTAAGTGTTTGTACTCTACCCTTTACAATCTAGTTCTAGGTAGAACCAAGTACAAAGTACACAATTTCAATTGGTATCAGAGCAAGTTCACCACCTTTGGTGTGATCCTAGGAAGAGATTCTACAATGGAGTCATTCACCGTTGTCAAGCCCGTCATACTCAACTCAACGAACTACTCCTACTGGAAGAGCAAGACAAGGTTGAAGTTGAAGAACGTGGACTCACGCGTTTGGGGAGCTGTGCTGAACGGATGACAACCACCAACCATAGTGGACAAGGATAACGACACGGTCCCGAATGATGAATCTACATGGACCACGGCCGAACATGAAGCTGCCACCTTCAATTCAAAGGCCATCCACATTATCACTGACCTCATCGATGTCCACATGTTCTCTGTGGTGAGGCATCTCACTTCGGCTAAGCATGTGTGGAACACATTGGAACGCATGTGTGAAGGCAGTGATAGCATCAAGAGGTCGAAGATCAGAGGGCTTACTACTACCTTCCACCGACTCGAAATGAGGGAAGATGAAGACCTTGACTCCTTCTTCAACAAAATCATGGCTATCGTGAGCGAATGTCAAGAACTTGGAGATCCTATACCTCCACCACTCGTCTGCACCAAGGTTCTACGAGGTGTAACAGAGATGTTTAGCGTCAAGGTTACGACGATGGAAGACACGAAGCTTGGTCTATCGGGCGACTACAACGAGATCATGAGCCATTTGAAGAATTACGAGCTGAACTTGAAATTGAAGGACAAGTCTTACTCTATGACTCCATTTGAAAACTCCATGAAGGCCCTTTCTTTTTCTCAGAATGCTTCTAGCTCTACCCCCAACAGGGCCAGCTCTACCCACTCTTCTCACACTACCGAGAGCAATGCCTTTCTAGCTGAAGACTCCGATGATGAAAGTGAAGCTCTCTCTCTTCTTGACTCTCCAAATCCGGACAAGTTCACCGCCATTCAAGATGTCGTGAGCTACCTTGTTCGTCAAGACATTAAGAGGAAGAGGAGGTTCAAGCAATTCCGAAATCAGAGGAACACTGGAAATTCCTTCTCCACTCCACCCGCCACCAACCGCAGTGGGTATACCCCAAGTCGGAAATTTGTTAGTGGCGCCCCTAGCAAGGACATGTCTCAAATCAAGTGCTTTGAGTGCAAGGGGATGGGGCACGTGAAGAATGAATGCCCTAACTTACATCGGAAGAACAACATGGATGTGAGTTACTTGGTGTTTGATGGAGATGATGCTTTGTACTCCTCTGAGGAAGACAAAGGGAAGATGGCAGAGCCAAATGAAGTCAACGCACTTCTAAGTGCTATTGATGATGAGAGCGATGAATAGTACGAGGTAGATCAAGATGACTTGGCTACTCATGAAAATATCTTTTGCTATACCTCTGTGGTTGCAGGTACTATTGAGAAAGGTGGTAGTTCTACCCCCCAGATCTCTGGCTGGGGGCATGACAAAGAAGGAAGCTGAGTCTACCCTTGATTCTGAGAGGGTGAGCAAGAGGGAGTTCGAGATTGTGAAGCTGGAGCTGGAGAGAGCATTGAAGAAGGCTAGTGAGCTGGAAGCTATTGTGAAGAAGGAAGACACGGAGAAAGACTTCCTTAGAGACTCTCTTGCAAAGATGGAAGAAGGCTATGCTATGCGCACTTTCCTTATGTCTTTCCTAAGTTTGTGTGTGCTAAAGATAAAAATATTACTGAAGTTAACAAGGCTAAGCCGAAGGGTGCTCATACATCCAAAGGCAATGCGGCTTCTACTTCAAATGTGAAAATTCTTAAACGTACTACTACTCCTCTATCCCAAAATGCTTCATTGTCCTCGTTGGCACCGACATCCAACTCTGCTCTACCCAGGAGTAAATCCGGGTCTGCCCATCACAAGGAAACCTTTACACGAAACGTCTCAAATCGATCTAAGTTATCCAACTCTACAACTAAATCGACTTTGAAATCCCGATCATCCGGTTCTACCCCTTTGTCGAACCCTGCTAAGGGCTTGACTACTCAGAAAATGGAGACTCCTTCTACCCAGTACAAGCGAGTCTATGTGTGTCACTACTGCGGGAAGGAAGGGCACATCAAACCTTATTGCTACAGACGTGCCGAAGATTTAAGTTCTCGTGCTATGGTGTTCAGACAAGTATGGAGACCAATTTCCAAGTATCCGCATGTCAAGACCAATCAGGTCTAGAGAACTAAAGCTGCTCTACCCACAACAACGGACATCAAGCCAAAACAAGTGTGGAGAAGAAGGGAAGAGGTGACATGTAATGTTGCTTTCACAGTAGCTAAGGGCACGACAAAGGAGACTTGGTATTTCGATAGTGGGTATTCTAGGCATATGACCGGAACTAAAGACTCGTTGGTCGACTTTGTTCCTCATTCCGGTGGTCCCGTCACTTATGGAGGTGGGGCAAAGGGGAGTATAATTGGAAGTGGAACATTGAATGTGAAGGGTCTACCCGCGCTCAAGAACGTTCTCTTGGTGGATGGACTATGTGCTAATCTCATAAGCATTAGCCAACTGTGCGATGATGAACTTAACGTGAAGTTCAATAAAAAGAGTTGTGAAGTGTACAACACTAAGGGGGAGTGTATTCTCACAGCTGCCCGAGCAAAGAACAACTGCTATGCCATCAATGAATCTTGTCTAAGCGCTTCTACCCATGACGAGATTGATATATGGCATCAAAGGCTTGGTCATACCAGCCTTCGGAATCTTGAGAAGTTGGTTCAAATAAAGGCCGTCAGAGGCATAGATAGCCTACCAAAGATTGACAAGAGAGTGTGTGGTGAATGTCAGATGGGTAAACAAACTCGAGCTCCTTATCCTGCTATCTCTACCCATAACCGCACCACAGAATGCTTTGAGCTACTCCACATGGACCTCATGGGGCCCATGGAAGTACAGAGTTTGGGAAACAAGTGGTATACGCTTGTAGCCCGTAGAATTCGCACCACCTATGCCAAAAGGGTCCAACGTATAAGAAGTGACCATGGCGGTGAATTTCAAAACGGAGTGTTCGTTGAATATTGCACCCGTAAAGGGATTCACCATGAATTCTCTGCGCCAAAGACTCCACAACAAAATGGGATTGTAGAGAGGAAGAACAGGACTCTACAAGAAATGGCAAGAGTAATGCTGGTGGCTGCGGGTATGGCCAAGGGTTTTTGGGCAGAAGCCTTGAGTGCGGCGTGCTATGTGGTGAACCGAATAAGTATTCGTGCCGGCACTCAATGTATGGCTTACGAATTACTCACCTCCAAGAAACCGAATGTAGCTCATCTTCGTGTCTATGGGTGCATTTGCTACATTTTGAATGATAGAGATGCCTTGAAGAAGTTTGATCCTAGGTCGGACAAAGCTATTTTTGTTGGCTACTCCCTCAACAGCCATGCTTATCGGGTGTTCAACCTACGAACGAAGACCGTGCAAGAGTCGACTAACATCAAGTTTGATGAACTCCATTTCCATGAGAATCCGACCATGTCTACCTTGCAGCATAATGCATCTAACCCTGCTCTACCCATAGCAGAAGTATTGGTTGAGGGGGAGGTAGATCAGGGTATTGGGTCACCCATGCCACCAAATAGTAATGATCATTCTCTTTCTCACAACTCCTGTGACTCTATCCCCTCTGAGAGGGATAATGAAGGGTTGAATCGAGATTCATTTAACCCTGCCGTGGGTACTACTGGAGCTTCTACCTCTACCGGAGTTCCGAACTCCGGTCCTCCCTCATATATTCGGAAGAGACACCCAGACCAACAAATGATTGGAAATCTCTATCAACGTGTTACTCGCTCTACCTGCTCTACCGACACTTTACCCGCCAGCGATCCTAATACGTTCTCAAACTTGGCTCTCCTATCTCCGGACGTGGGCATAATGAGCTTTATCTCTGAAATAGAGCCCAAAAATATAAAGGAAGCCATTCTCGATGATTTTTGGATTGCGGCTATGCAGGAAGAGCTACATGAGTTTGAAAGAAATAAGGTGTGGTCTTTGGTCCCAAGACCAAAGGGTGTCAATGTCATTGGTACCAAGTGGATTTTCAAGAATAAAACCAATGAGTTCAATCAAATAGTGCGCAACAAGGCACGACTAGTTGCTCAAGGGTACACCCAAGTGGAGGGAATAGACTTTGAAGAAACTTTTGCTCCTGTGGCACGCATAGAGTCCATCCGTTTACTTATTGCGGTGGCGTGCTACAAAAATATTCCGTTAAGACAAATGGATGTGAAGGCGGCTTTCCTAAATGGGGTGTTGGATGAGGAAGCCTATGTTGAACAACCTAAGGGGTTTGTGGATCCTCACAAGCCGGATCATGTCTACCTCCTTCATAAGGCCCTCTATGGGCTGAAGCAAGCACCTCGTGCATGGTATAGCTGCCTTACGGAGTTTCTCTTGAAGTTTGGGTTCACCCGTGGGAATGCTGACACCACCCTCTTCATAAAAATCGTCAAGAATGAAATGCTCATTGCTCAAATCTATGTTGATGACATTGTGTTCGGTGCTACCCATGACCACTTGGTTAAAGATTTTACTGATGCCATAGCTTCCTCATTTCAAATGAGCTTGGAGGGGGAGCTAAGTCACTTTCTTGGTCTTCAAATTTCTCAACGTCAGAATGATATGTTTGTCTCTCAGACTAAGTATGCTATCAACATGCTTAAGAAGTTCGATATGGCGGATGCTAAACCCATGAAGACTCCTATTGCTACCACTGACAAGCTGAGTAGAGCTGAGAAGGGCAAGGATGTTGATATCTCTACCTACAGATCCCTTATTGGTAGCCTGCTCTACCTCACAGCCACTCGACCGGATATCATGTATAGTGTGTGCCTCTGTGCCCGCTACCAAGCTCAACCTAAGGAGGAACATCTTATTGCCGTGAAGCGTATCCTTCGATATGTGGCCGGGTTTACCAACCTTGGTCTATGGTACACTAAAGATACTTCTTCTTATCTTGTTGGTTTTGCAGATGCTGATTGGGCCGGTGACAATGATGAAAGGAAGAGTACTAGTGGTGGGTGTTGCTTCTTAGGAAACAATCTTGTCTCATGGCATAGCAAGAAACAAAATTGCATTGCTCTATCTACCGCCGAATCCGAGTATGTGGCTGTTGGGAGTTGTTGTACCCAGATGCTATGGCTTCAACAAATGCTCGCCGACTATCAAATTGAGAGCACGCCACTCACTTTATATTGTGACAACCAAAGTGCTATAAAGATAAGTCAGAATCCAGTACAACACTCAAAGACCAAGAATATTGATATACGACATCATTTCATTCGAGACTTGGTAGAACGGGGTAAGGTGGTAATGGAACATGTTCCTGCGGAGAAACAACTCTCAGACTTCTTCACAAAACCACTTGCTTCGGAAAGATTTTTGATCCTACGGAAGTCTCTCTGCATGGGTGCCTTTTGAAGGGTAGTAGGCCGCAAATGGCTACCTCCACCCACAGCCGTTTATTTTGTCAATGGAACCATGAGGTAGAGCAAGGTGGGGTTAGTTGTTGACAGTTGCAAAGTGACGTAGTATTTGGACATACTGTTCTTTAAATATTTACATAAGCAATTCATTGGAGTGAACCTTGTTTGCTCTATGTCTAGCAAACTTCTTCACAAAACCACTTGCTTCGGAAAGATTTTTGATCCTACGGAAGTTTCTATGGCATGGGTGCCTTTTGAAGGGTAGTAGGCCGCAAATGGCTACCTCCACCCACAGCCGTTTATTTTGTCAATGGAACCATGAGGTAGAGCAAGGTGGGGTTAGTTGTTGACAGTTGCAAAGTGACGTAGTATTTGGACATACTGTTCTTTAAATATTTACATAAGCAATTCATTGGAGTGAACCTTGTTTGCTCTATGTCTAGCAGGAAAAGTCGGCCTAAAGATTTCCTTGATGGATCAGGTCTTGATTGACTTGGTCTTCGGGCAAATGCAAAAGACATGGCCTTATACATATAATGATGAAAACACAAAAAAAATATATATGGAAACATCATTTTATAACACCTATCACTGATTGGGTCCTAATAGGCCTGATCTATGCCCAAAAAGCAAGTGAAATGGTCGTGGTTACACGCTGAACTGGCCAAAATAGCAATACCGTCCATAAAGCTCTGTCACTCTACCTCCAATATCTCTACTTAATGTTCTTTCTAGCGATTTTGATTCACTGTGTGGTGGTACGTTTGTCCACGTTGTGTGTGTCTGTTATGCCTTTAACTAAATTTCGTGTTATAGAATTTTGCAGAGCACTCCTGATCTACGAAGCAAGCCTGCTCTACCTTGAAGTGCTTTCATTAGGCTTCGTTGGTCAAGACAATTTTATGTGAATTTGAAATCTGGGTAATTCTACGTCGGTCCGTGTGTAATTACCCCTGCTCTACGTGTGCTACTTTGAGTTCTCATGAAAGCCGTTCCTGTCTAACGTGTTACTCTTTGCTTGTTGTGCTGTTTGCTGGCCTTACATTATAAGTATTGTTGTTTTACCCATACCCAGTTTTGTAGGGCGTGCTATCACTTGATAATTGGTACTGCTGATGCGTTGCACTACCTAGCCCGAACACACTCTCTGGCAGCCCATATATTCCTGTTGCGCGCATCACCAAGTGCATCTGCCAGCTCGCCCTCCGTTGATCTACCTGGTTCCTACTTTTTGTTTATTCCATGTTTCTTTTCATTAAGTATCTCTGTTATACGCTTGATATTACCTGTTGTACGTGGAGTCGCTTGAACCACGCATCACGCGCGTCCTATGCTTCCTCCTTAGCGCGCTACCACTTGCATTTTTGGTTTCATTTCTCCGCAGTCCAGGCCAGTGGACACGTGGAGCGTTCTACGCCACAGAATTTGAACCGTTTTCGCTCCCTATAAATACCTCTCTCGGTCAAACACATAGTGCACCTTCTACTGCGTGTTTTAGAGAGAGAAACCCTTGCTCATTGTCTGTTCATCTTGTCTTCGTTCCAGCTCATATCATCTATTGCCATTTTTACTCTTTGTGATACGCAGGAATACTTCTTCATACGCTCAACCAAAATGACTTCATATGAATCACCCGCGTTCTACGCAGCCAAAATTGTAGAACTTAAGGCCGAGGAGGCCACACTTGAATCCGCGCAAGCCGCGGAGGAAGATTTTGACAAGGTGACAGAACTCGAGGCACAGATCAGTGCTGTACGCACCACAATTCTTGCTCACCGCCGAAATAAAATGATGGCTGAAAAAGCCATAAGGGAAGAGGAGGCACGTAGAGCGGAGGAGGAAAGAAAGAAAAAAGAGGAGGACGAACGTTTGGCCGAGTTAGAACGGCAACGTATCGCAGAGGAGGAGAGGAAGAAAAAGGAAAAAGGATGAGGCTGATCGTATTGCCGAATTAGAAAGAAAGAAAAAGGAAGAGGCTGACCGTATAGCCGAGGAGGAGAGAAGGAAGAAATAAAAGGACGAGGCTGACCGTTTAGCCCTGTTAGAAAAACAAAAATCTGATGAGGCTGCACGTCTTGCAGCGTTGGAGAGGCAGAAAAAGGCAGACGAAGATGCAGCTGCCTTGATTGAAAAGGAAAATCAGGAGAAGGCCGATGCTGCTGCACGCATGGCCACGACCACCACTGCTCCTGTCACCCGTCCTGCCACAACTGTGGCCCATGTTGCTGCTTCTGGGAATTCCCCCAAGGGTGGTGGCTCGCCGGTCCACAGAGATAATTCTCCTGCTCACCCGTCCCCACAGCACGTTGAGCCAATTGAAGAAGAGGAGGATAAGGTACCGGAGAACAGGCTCGTTGTCCCATCTCCCTCACGCTACGTTGGGGATGGTTTCTCTGCCAACTTCCACTACGAAGCGGCACATGATCGTTTTGATTCTTTGGCGGATCAAAAAGTAAACGCCGAGCGGCACTACGCTGGGAAGGCGAAATGGGTGGGACGCGGGCTACACGCATTCATGCAGGAAATGCAGCTGTCAGATGCCATCAATTTTGACGTGAACTACAGTCTCTTTGTCCACCGTGTTGTCTTTTCCCACATCGATCAACAATTTGGGGATCCCAGTCACCCGTCGTACGGCAAGGTAATTATTCGTGAACGAGGGTATGATCTCTCTCCTCGTACGATTAACAGGATGTTCAAACGTACTCATATCAAGGCCACGTGGGAGGCTCCTTCTACGCATCACCCAGACAGTCAGATGATGGGGTTCATCGTGACTGGTGGTCTTGCCTCTACGGCCCAGCCGGCTTGTACGTTGCTGACCCAATTCTTCACTCACCTAAACAAAATAATCGCTAACAACTGGATTCCTACGTCGAGCTCATCGGTGGTCCACACAGACGCACTTCATCTAATGTATAAACTGAGCCGTGGCATCCAGGTTGATTTGGGTCAAGTGGTGTTTAATAAGATCTCTTCGTACGGGGAGATGTCCGATGCCGAAATTTCACAGTCCAACCTGTCGTGCCCCCACCTGATCAGCGCCATTCTAGTGAGTCAGGGCTTTACGTATGACAATGACGATGGCCCGATGATTCCCCTCACTTCTTTTCGCTTCGACTCCAAGTACGTTGCTGGCCACAAAGTCAAGGATCTTCCATGGCGTAGACTTGGGAATATGGAGGAAGATCGTGCGCTGTTCACCGCTTCACAGGCCATTCCCTTGCAAATTCAACATGCACACAAGGGCAAAGGAAAAAGAGCCAAGTCCACTCGTCCTACGAAGAGGAACATTGACGTCACCCTTGACTCTACGTCCGAGGACTCTGATTCATCGTGCGACAACATGTATCTATGTGAGCCGACCTCGCTTCTCCAGGACTTCGTGCAACTACGTGGCACGATTGATGTTGTGGCACGTCTCTCCGCCCACATGCACCGAAAATCCCGTCGAGCGGCCCGTCTAGGGGGAGATGGGTCCTCGTACGCAGACCTAGGGCCATTGAAAATGCTACATGGGCGTCTATCCGGTTTGGTGAACCTCGTGGCTGAACAAATGGAGGCATCGAGGAACGCGGAGGACCGTCCCACCGAGGCTAAAAAGACGAGCGGAAAGAGGAAAGCTAGTGAGGTGGACGTAGAAGAAGTGCTGGAAGAGGATGAAGTGGAGGTTTTGCGCGCTGCGCATAAGAAGAGTAAGAAAGAGGCGGGCGATGCGCATAGCGGCCTTGTTAAAAATGCTGATGGCACGGTGAAGGAGTTAGATGCCGTGAAAAAGGATGGAAAGGCCAAGGGTGCTGGCTCTTCGGGCACCAAGGAAGTTGAAAAGGAAAAAGGCTTTGCCCCTACGGTGGACAGACCCAAAATGCCCAAACTCAAAGTCACTAAAACGGGCGTCACCAAAGGAACACCTACAAAGAGTGCTCCTTCTACGGGCAAGCCAGGCGGAGGTAAGGGTTTAATGTGTTCAGGGCCGGGTGGACCGATGCTCACCAAAAACGAAGTTGCAATGGGCAAGGGCGTTGGTCAACGTAGAAAGCAGATTGCATACAAGTCCAAGCCCGTGCAGCACAAAGCGAAGCTCAAGTTGATTGATGAGGCGTCGGACGAAGAAGGATCAGAGAAGGATCTACGTGCTCATACGCCGCCCGAGGACTCAGATGGTGATGCAAGCGAATGACAACTTAACAAGTGTTTTCTATCCATACTCTTCGTATTTGAACATATTATTCCTGTTTTTTCATGATTGCACATTTAACTTTGCTCTACGTATGATGTGTATGATACAATGTTGTTTTTGCTCGGTTTGAGTTATGTAAGTATTATGCTATCTTTCCTTGCTCTACGTATACTGTTTCACTCCTTATGCTTTGTATTACGTATGACTGTTTTTATTTTTCTCCTTGCACTACGTTGAACATTTTGAGTATGATACTAGTTTGAGGGGGAGATTCTCTACGAACCCCCACTTATGAAGTTGACTCAAAAAGGGGGAGATTGTTAGTGTGTAGTTCTTCTTAGTTCAACATAGAACCACGTTGTTCTTGTTTGAACTACGTTGAACTATACACTTTGTTTTGTGTAACTTCATGTTTTATGTTTGAATGTTTTCCATTCATTAATTCATACAAGTCTGCTAGGTCTTCATAGAACGAGCTGTGTGAACTGTGGAATTAACAAGTGGCTCAACGCGTGACCACGGTTCATCAGCATGGAACAAGCAGACTTAGACTTTACAAACAACACGGAGTTGCATCAGTGCGTCAACATGGAACGAGTTATTCTATCAACGTGGTTCAACGTGGATCAGAGAGAATTGCGAGTTCATCAACGTACTACACATCAGAGAGTTCAAGGCTTACCGTGAAGACCTTGAATCAGAGTTAACACCTTGACAGACGCGGTGCAAGCATAGCTATACATACGGCTGGACGAATGACTGCTAAGGAATGAAGCCAGCTATGGGTGCGACTAGAAGACTTCGCTAGAAGAATTATAGTCCAATGAAATATACCAGCTATTCCCACCACGAGCTCGAAGCACGAAGACACGCTAGTGTGGCAGTGCGTAGAGCTGGGTTCGTCAAGCACGGAAAAATGAAATCTCGAATATTCCATGGAGATGCTTTGGGCTCGACCCATTAAGCGTGAATTCCGGAAACCCTAATTCTCGACACCTATAAATACCGGGTTGTTGGAATTCACTATTCATGCATTGATTTGACATTTTCTAGAGAGAGAAAATTTGTAGACCGAGAGACTTCGCTAGAAAGCTCCGATTCTATTGTCAGTTTCGTCTTAGTAGTACGAGTCGCTAGATTAGTTCTACATAGACTTAGTTTTTGGTCGTGTTGACCTTTCTACAAGATTCGCTAGAATTTTGTAGATGTTTTTGTAAGTGGTTCCACCCTTTACAAGATATACAAAAGAGTTTTCCTTTAGAATCTCCAAATTGTGTTAAGTGTTTGTACTCTACCCTTTACAATCTAGTTCTAAGTAGAATCAAGTACAAAGTACACAATTTCAAACGCGGCATCACGATAATCTATCTAGGTTATTAAAATTCTCCAAACTAATTCATGTTATAAATTTTTCCTTGTATGTATTCCAGCTTTTGGTATCGAGTCGGCCCTCAAATTTCGGGTCGAAAATTACTCGAATAACTCGATCCGGTGCTATTGCCACTTCTTAACCTATAGATGCATACGGTGAATATTAATTTGTGAGGACATTTGAGAAATAAATTTTAATTAATTCTCATTTCAACGACCGGTTTGAAGATTATTTTGGGGTGACCCGACCCGTGTTTACTTTGTATGTATTCCAACTTTTGGTATAGAGTCGGTGATAGAGAGCGGATGGCCTTGGTAGAAGGGGTTGGGCCTCGACCATGGCTCGTCTATCGGCGTCGAGATCGGGCTTAGGCATGTTACGAGTCTGGAGTTTTTATTATTTACTATTAAATTTATTTTAGTTTATTTTGTGTTTTTCCTTTTTTAATTAGGATTCTTAATTATTATGTTAAGTTTTAATTATGGTAGGAGATACATTAGTACTCATATGTCCCACATCTATGGTCATTGCGGGTCAATGTTGACTTTTTTTGTTCGTCCAATAATATGATAAATATTATACAAAAATTATGAAAAAATAACTAAAATAAAATTTAACTATTAAATTTTATTTTAGTTATTTTTTCATAATTTTTGTATAATATTTATCATATGTATTGGACAGAACAAAAAAAGTCAACATTGACCAGCAATGACCATTGATGTGGGACAAGGGAGTATTTAATAGTTGTTGTTAGGGTTCAGAATACCATTACGTGAGAATTTAATTGGATTTGAGTCTGAGGCTGACAAACGATTTTCGTTTGATTTTTGATACTTAACAATTGGTCCGACCTGCCGGATCCCGATCTCGACACCATGACCATCCCACGAACAACCACGGAAAGACTTGACAAAATGGAAGCTGATCAAGATGCTATGAAAAAGGAGATGAGTGCAGAATTTACGGCCCTTAAGAACATGCTGGGAGACATCACGTGCACCCTGCAACAACTACATCCGTCGAACTCCGACTCGTCAACAGGTGAAATTTCAGAAACGCGAGGCGTGTCAAAACCAACTGGCCTCGTCCGAGGGCGATGGACCCACCTCAACTTTCCGTTTTTTACGGGGCTGATCCGATCGGTTGGCTCACCCGTGCCAACCAGCAGTTTGAGATTCAATTCATAGTACAAGAGTTGAAAGTGGCTATAACTGTAATATCGATGGAGGGATCAGCCCTCTATTAGGCAAATTGGGTTCGGTCAAGTCGACCAGGCCTCACTTGGAAGGAGTTCTCGTGAAATGCCCCGAAAAATGCAAGGTGCTTAAAGGAATTGAATATGCTACTCATACCAACAGATGCATCTACTTTTCTGGGCATCATCCTATAAGAACTCCGAAGTTAAGCGTGCTGACTCTGGAGTAATTATAGGATGGGTGACCCCCTGGGAAGTCTCCCGGGTGCGCACGAGTGAGGACAAAGTGCGCAGGAAAAGACACGTGTTGGTACAGTGGGGCCAGGATATCACTCCCGCAAGCAGTCATTGGTAACCGAGCCGGCCCATTAGGGTCGGGCTTCGACCCCTCAACGGGCCAGGGCGTTACAAATGGTATCAGAGCAGGTGCCGACCGAAATTGCGGGAACTAAGTGCCATGCGGGACCAAGTGCTCCACCCAGCAGTTGGTGAGAGTACCCGTAGGGGCCACCTCTAGAATCCTGCACGGATGGTAGGTCCTGGGAAAGGAAAGGCGCACAACGAGGACGTTGTGCATAAAAAAGTGGGGTGATTGTAATGCCCCGAAAAATGCAAGGTGCTTAAAGGAATTGAATATGCTACTCATACCAACAGATGCATCTACTTTTCTGGGCATCCTCCTATAAGAACTCCGAAGTTAAGCGTGCTGACTCTGGAGTAATTATAGGATGGGTGACCCCCTGGGAAGTCTCCCGGGTGCGCACGAGTGAGGACAAAGTGCGCAGGAAAAGACACGTGTTGGTACAGTGGGGCCAGGATATCACTCCCGCAAGCAGTCATTGGTAACCGAGCCGGCCTATTAAGTTCGGGCTTCGATCCCTCAACGGGCCGGGGCGTTACATCTCGGCAGCCTTGGTCGCTCGTTTTGATACCAGGTTTACTTAGGTTACTGCGTCCGGGAGATCTCGAAACGGCCATGGATCTAGCAAGGGATGTGGAAGATAATTTGGTGGTACACTGGTACAGGCAGGCACAGTCACCGGCCCAGCGAGGGGTGATTCAGTAATTAATTTCATTTTCCAAAAAAGCTGAGTTGGCAGGCGCCACATGGCCTTCGAGATTAATTTTTCGCCGAAAACAGTAGTCAAAGGACTAGACTTTTTGCATTTCATTTTCCAAAAAAGCTGAGTTGGCAGGCTGACGTGGCTTTCCGGAGCCACATGGGTTCGAGATTAATTTTTTGCCGTAAATAGTAGTCAAAGGACTAGATTTGATAACAAAAAAGTTAAATAACATTTAAGTAAATGGAAAATTTCGAAAAAGACCAAAAATGATTGTAACCATTTTAAAAACCAATGTTATTAAGGCTAAAGAGTCCGGTGAAAATGTAACAATGGAGGAGGGGAGGTACATTTTCTAAAACTCCTTAGACCCCAAATTTTGAGTATCCTACTTTCATTAGGAACATTTTAAGTAAATTTTCGAAATGTGATCGTATTTAAATTATACTCCCTCCGGCCATTAATAGATGTCATACTTTCCTGGACACGGAGTTTAAGAAAATTGTTGTTATTTTATTTTTTAATTGAAAAGTAAGGATTAAAATATATTTTAAAAATGAAAAGTAAAGTAGTTGTGAGTAAGTTTAAAAAGTAGGTGGGATAAAGTAGAATAAAATTGTATATTAAAATGAAAAAGTTAGAATAATTATTTCCTTTTTTGGGGTGTGTCAACTATTGTTGGACACCTCAAAAAGGAAAGTATGACAACTGTCTTTAGACCGAGGGAGTACTTGATAACTTATTTTAGCATTTTGTTTTGTGTAAAGTAAATTCAATTGAAACATTTTTTTTTTCATATTTGTTTAACACTTTCTTAGCTGAATAAGTACTATCAAATAACAAAAAAAAAACACTAAAGTAACCAGTAGTCACGTATATAACTCGGGTTCAACTAGCAAGTGAAATTTCACTAAAAATCATTAAATATGATGGAATTTGATTTTTCATAAACTTAATACAGTATAACTAAATGTGAAATCGAGCTATGCTACATGACGTTTTATGATATTATCTCCATCACATGTGTACAATATGATAAAAAAAACATCTGCACGTAAAAAAAACTGAGATCAATCGAAACCTGTTATTTTTCGCGTCCTCCTTCGTAGAACGATCAAGAGAGTGGGATTGTGCTTGTTGATTTGCCGTGGCTGCTTCAGAGTTTTATGGAAGCGGTATGACATAATTTTTTTAGTCCTTATTGCAAAGAAGGCCAGCCAACTTAAATTTTTTACAAAAATACCCCAAAATTTTATTTTGCCTTTGCACTTATGACTTACCTCACCCTCTTCATACGAATAAGAAAACTTCACATTTATAAGAATATCAATCAAGCCCCTAAATTATAATACATGGACTTCTTTTCATAATTTTGAAAGTTTTTTTTTTCTGCAATTATACATAGTATAATTATACATAGTTATCTGGGTGTGGAACTTGTTAGTAACTTTTCTTGTGAAAATCAGTGGGATATCATGTCAAAGGGAAGAACAATACAATCCGTTGCAAACTTGGCTAAAGGGAAAGATCGAGGAAACGCAGTAACAGCCTTGGTAAGTTAGTAACAAACCAATCCATTTTTCTTTTGAAATTACATCCTCAAGAGGGTGTTTATAATTTTTGAAAATATATGGAGCATAGTG
The DNA here is from genome assembly GCA_954870475.1 of Euphrasia confusa. NCBI lineage: Eukaryota > Viridiplantae > Streptophyta > Magnoliopsida > Lamiales > Orobanchaceae > Euphrasia > Euphrasia confusa. Next base: position 36,070,277 of record OX940956.1, on the reverse strand, counting down.
CAATTCAGTAAATATCCACTAAAGTAAACACAAATCAACAAAACATAGCACTCCCTAAGAGTTAATTACAAAAACTACCCATAAAGTTCTATCCTTACTTATATTTACCCCTTCACAAGTAAAAAACATTTCAAGACTTTCAGTCACATTTATAAACCCCCCGAGTGCTATTATTTTTAATTTCAGGCCATAAAAACCGACGAGCACAACTCGTTGGTGCTTCAAGATAGCTCAACAAACCCCTACGAATCAATGGTGGTATTGAATCCAGGCTGTTATTGATCACATCAAGGTCAGCAAAGGACGAGGGCGCAGAAGGAGGATCATTGCTCACCATTGCCTTTCAAGCACTGGTTAACAACTCCCCGACTGAAAGCCCTTCCACAGACTCCACCAACACCCTAATTTCTAAAACGTTGCAGAGTATTAAGAGAAGTTTGCAATGTGAAGACTGACATAACATTTTACATTTATAAGATTATGAAAATGACAGTGAACATGAATCAATCAATCCCAAAAAGATTAAGCACCATTTTGGTTCTCACAAAATATAATATTACCAATAGCAACAAATAGTCATTACAATTACAATTAAAATGAGATTAAAAAACTACCGCAGTGAAAAGACATCGATTTTTACCCTTCTCTTTCAACTCGCCGATTCCAAAGGAATCCCTAGCTCCTGCGGCGCCTCCGCCGTGGGCTTGGCTCTGTTCCGAGGCGGAGCCGGCACGGCCACAAAAGTCTTGTTCTTGCTGATGGGCCGGCCCTTCTCGAGCTGGACCAAGTCCCCGACTTTGAACTGGTTCATCGGGTCGTGGGCCTGATACTTCTTCTTCTTCCGCACGCGACGCTTGTACTTGGGGTGTGGGGCCAGGCGGACGACCTCCACCGCCACCGTCTTGTCGCTGGCGGTGCAGACGACTTTGCCTTGCATCGACCTCATCGCTCGGATGACGGGAAAGCGGGCGGCCGAGAGCCGAGGCACGGCAGAAGTGGAGGTGCTGGGTCTGAAGAGGTGGGTGGTGGCGCCATGGAGGAAAGGGGTGGAGAGAGATAGGGATTTGAATTGGAGTATTGGTGGAGAGGTTAGCACCATTTTTTTTTTGGGGCTGGATTTTGGAGAATGGAGAAGGTGATAGAGTGATAAAGTCGAAGCGGATAAAGTCGCGTTTTTGAAACAAAACACGATTTTTCCACAAGAATTAATAAGAAACCAAAAAATTAAAAAAAATGAGAAATCCAAAGGAGATAGGTTTATCAAATCCTAAACCCACGTGGCACTCTTTCAATGGATCCGAAATCTCTTCAAAGAAAACCAGGTCTCCACGTGGCAGTGCAGTATCCAATCAAAAATATCAAAACCACCCCCACAGCCTATCAGAATTGTCAATAAGAACCTAAAGTAGTTATTTCAGTTTGAGAGTGAGGGAAATTACACGAAAAAATGGCTTCGCTTACAAGCTTTGCCGCAGCTCAGCCCACCACCGCCGTGAAGGGTCTCGCCGGAAGTTCTCTTGCCGGAACTAAGCTCTGTGTCAAGCCATCTCGTTTGGGCTTCAAGCCCACAAAATATAGGTAAATTGCTTATCAGCCCATATGGCGTATTATGTAATTAAACTAAACTTCCGGTCCTTTTTTTAATTATCAATTATCAATTATCAATTGTGTAGGGGTGGTTCTGTGGTGGCAAAATATGGTGACAAGAGTGTCTACTTTGATCTGGAGGATATCGGCAACACCACCGGCCAGTGGGATTTGTACGGCTCAGACGCCCCTTCACCGTACAACCCTCTTCAGGTTTCAAGAATATGATTCTTTATTGCAAAATTTTAAGATTATTGAATCAAAAAGTAAAAAAAAAAACTTTCAAAAATTACATATGACCCCCAAATTTTGTTAGTGAAATTCCAACATGACTTGCAAAATGATTATTTTTCATCTCTCTCTCAATCAAATTGCAGAGCAAGTTCTTTGAAACATTTGCTGCTCCTTTCACCAAGAGAGGACTCTTGCTCAAGTTCCTGATATTGGGAGGTGGGGCCGCACTAACTTATGTCAGCTCCCAAGCCACCGGAGACGTCCTGCCAATCGTCAAGGGTCCTCAACTCCCACCCAAGCTCGGGCCACGGGGCAAGATATAAAACCTTTCTTATCGGTTGTTCCTTCTATGTAAGATTTTCGACAACATTTGTAAGTAGAATCTGAACTCAATGTTAAATCATATCACTCAATCTTTCATTCAAGCATTCATCTGAGTAACACATCCTTATATATGTACACACATCAATGGAGGGCTATCAAACTATATCACAATTACACAAATAACCCCTGAGATTTAGCCAAATTTACATACAGTAATATTTCAGAATTACTGAAACCCCCTCGAAGTCCTGACAACACCCAATCTGACATCTTGTAAAAGAGAAATAAACAGAAAGGGATATTTGTAGTTTTGAAAGCCGGGTAGATTTTTATACATAATTAGGTTACGGTTCTATAAGGCTAAATTTGGTAATTTGTTTGCATTCCTTGTGCTAATGGCGTTCTGTCGGGCTTCTTGTACCACTTAGATTCTGTAGTCTCTCTATGTATGATAATTTCTTGGTAGTGATGATGGGATCCGGTTTAGTGAAGGATGTATTGTCGGTTTCATCTTGGGGTTCTTCGTTCTTCGTATCTGTCTCTTCCCGATCCCATCCCATAAAATCGAACAGAGTCTTTGAACTTGGGGTCTCGCCACCCTGACTCAAGCTTTCGGACTCTTCGGATTTCTCCATTGCCTTATTTTGTTCCGCGCTCAATGCGTTTCTAGCAAGAGTGTCGGCTTTTATGACATCTTCTATTCTTGATAAGACGGTGAAAGCTAGACTTTCAATAATTCTAGAGTAGCTTTCTAGAATCGCATGCCCCACGTCCTGCAAGACCAAATATTGATTGAATCCAAAGGAGTGTGAGTCGAATAAAATGAGAAAACTCACCAAGTACTTCAGTCTATCTCCTCAAAAATATAAAACATAAATACTCCAACCAGCCCTTGCATTCATCAGAGTATCACATCTTATATATATACAAATCAATGAAGGGTTACATACTTTGAGTTGTTGATACTTGATGCATTTTTTCCTTCATATGTAACCCTTGCAATTCTTAACTAATTCATGTCCTCAATAAGAAAACTAGCTTATAGGTTGGGAGAGGGAAAAAAAGTTGGAGGCCTTAGCTTGGCGTTTTTAAATGTCAACTTCAACTTCTGATTTTGCATAATTTAATCGGAATCTGAAAGCTAGGAGAACGGAGTTTTTTTTTTTGTCTAGTTTAATTTTTGCACAAAGATAGTACATAAGTAACGTTTGCAAATATACACACTAAGCCTTCCAAAGAAATTATTCAATATTTAGCTCTATTCGCAAACATTAAATCCTTTTGATTTTCAACTATTTTTCTCTTGTGCCACAATAGATCACTTCATTGGATGGCAAAATTTGTGCAAATAGTCCCTAATGGAAATGAAAAGAGTATCCTTTTGGTAATTAATTTTTGTAAAATCAAAGAAAAGTTTAGAAAATATCAAACATAGTAACATTATGAAAGAAAACTCTCTCACCTTGTTGTATTGAAGTTTGGTAATGTCAAGTTCTGATTGGGGAAGTCCGGGGAAACGGTGCTTCAGAATTAGCAAAAATGTTTCTGCTCTATCTTCAAAAAGTTCTCTCTTCTCAATTTTCATGGTTGTACCCCAAGAGGACTTTGTATCTTTAGCATTCATTTTCCTTTTCCAAATCACCACTGATGCCTCAATCCTATTTTTTAAGTCGAGTATTTTATGCTCTGAAGACAAGTCTAAACTCGAAAGCACATAGTCTGGGTCAAAGAAATCATCTGTGATGCTCTTGTATATAGCGTCTCCAAGACTTGCTCTCCCGTTCTATTATGAATAAATACGTGCAAAATGAGAGGAATAAATATTCTGATCAAACATCTAAACTTAGGGGCGGAAATACAAAATTGGTCATGCAAGGGCTGTAAAACATATTCATGCTTGAATTCAAATATCATATTCAGTCAAGTAATTTTTCGAATTTGCACCATAAGGGCAAAGTGAATGAATCTTGGGAAGAAAAAACATATTGGATTGAAAATGCCATTGCAAGTGAATGATAGCATCTTAATCCAATATCAACCAGCTTTCTATATTTGAAGTAAAAGATAGCAATTTAATCTGTCAAGTTTTATTTTTTTTTCAAGCCATTCACTTAATGATATCTACGTTCTATCCAATTTTAATCTGTTGAATAATTTGTGGACTTTTGAATTCAAGTCTACATTTCACACGCCCCATTTACTTACAGTGCGGAATTGCAATTTCCACCCTTATTATCACATTAGCATACAATCTGAAATGCTTTTTCCTGTCTTTTTCTCATACCTTAGGAAGCGCTTCAATGTAATTCTCTGGAATTGCCATTTCTGCGAGGACCTGAGCATTTATAGCCATAGCCGCTTTTAATATTTGGGTTACTGAGTCCTTCTGATATTGCAACCATTTTCTGGTGGCCTCGGACAAACCATTCGTCGGAACCTTAGGAACTGGAATCCACCATTTGTCGTCTGTTCTTTCGTTCTTTCCATCTTTTGAATCCTTATCGTCCTTTGATGATGAGTAGTGGAACTCTGTTTGGTCTTTGAAGTTTTCTAGACATTCCTGATAGTGATTATCATAAAATAATGAGCCCCTAATAATAATAATACCATCCCATAAATATAGTGCAATATTCCTTTTTCTCATATTACTCATATATATAAATCCATTTCCTATACTGAAAAGTTCTTTTTCCAATCTTTTACGGTTATGATTTAATGGATTTGTCACTAACACCCTTCATTAAATAAAGGCAAATCAAGAACATATTTATAATTTTCAATACGTTTCTTAATCTGAGTGAAAAGTCAAAGTGAAGTATATAGTTGGGACGGATGAAGGAATGATAAAAAGGGGGGGAAGTTGGACTAACAAGGAGCATGTAGTCAAGCTTGCGTAATGCCGGAATATTCATGTGGAGATCATTTCTTTGCCTTGTCGACATTACCTGGAAAGAAATGAACATGAGCTCTAATTAATAAGAGAACAGTAAAACACAACGGGAAAATTCAGCCACTCATGATACTAAGGGAGAGTCTAAAGTGATTGCCAGCTTTTGAGATAATGTAGTCTGCCCAAGTGAGAATGTATGTTTTGAATTTTGATTATGTACAACTTATCCAGAAACTCAGAATTAAAAAACAAACGAGTAGGTCTTTTAATTTTTCTTTATGTTTGACTTGTACATACAAGAAATTAGGGATAATCACAAAAAAAAAGAGGCCAAAGGTTTGACCTGATTATAAAACAAACACAATACAGCTAACATCCAAATTTACAGAAAAAAAAATGAGATTGATTCAGTGTTAAAATAAAGACAAACTGTAACATATTTTCATAAAATGTGAAAGGAATTCAAAACAAGACACAAAAATCAGGGGTATTTTTTGTAAGTTTGAAAGTTAGCTGTTTTTTTTTTTTTTGTGAATAGGTGAGACCTAAAGAGTAGTTATACTAAATTAACACGACAAATTAAAATTTTCTACTACAGTATAAGTTATTTACCAAATACTTAATAATTTACCTCCATAGTGACTCCTTCTTTCGATGTTTGTTTTGTTGCAACAAATTCAACAATGTAATCAGTGACAGATAAGAGCCAATCTATCTCCTTCTTCCATCTTGCTTTCGTGTCCGGTGCCATGGGCTCTAGTCTCCTTTGCTCTCCAAATGCAGAAGCTGCATAAAGAAATAGATTGTAGAAAATAAACCAGAATTTTATATGCTTCAGGCCCTCTGGATTTTTTTGTGTGAATAAAACAGACGGATTTTGCTATCATCCCAATTTCCATGGAACCTTATGAGCAAAGTAATATTTTCTCGAGTCTAAATGAACAAATCGGATACCTGCTAAGTTTGTGATTGCGTTCGACAATGCCAAAGCTGAAGAAACACCTTTCCCCCCACCAGACATATCCTCTCCCAGAAGCAACTTAGCAAACTTCTCCTTCATCAACTCCATATCTGATTATATCAACAATCATTGAATTAATCAGTACAGTGTATGAAAAACAGGGCCACAAAATTATGAGAAAATTCAAACACTTCAAATACACTACCAAGCTATAAGCTATGGAGTCCAATAATCCCTTTAGGATTGTACGAAAAAACAAGGGGATCGACATCTACATTAACAGGAAAATGAAGAAGAAAAAAACACGAAACTGAAAAACCACAAAATAAAATTAATATCGTTTCTTGTGCTCACCAGAAGGAATACGAGGGCTGGCCATAATTCCGTTACCGGCCAACCGGGAAGACTTTAAAAGATTGTTTTTTTTTTCTGTTGGGTTAAGCACACATCTAATTCCTGGATTCGCCGGCGGTTTTGATTCCTCGAAAACGACCGGAAACTGGTAACGCGTCTCTAAGGACGATCAGCCTCGTCGGCATTTAATCAAACACCTTGTCTGCCTTCGAGGGATTCCAAGATTTCGCGCCTAAATTTTTCTTGTGATTCGAAGCAGAGGTGTCGATGATCGCCGATTGAAAAATGGCGATGATTGATTATAGTAATTTATAGAGGAAACGCAGGATTTTTGTGAGTGGAGAAAAAAAGGAAAAAAGACTTTGATTATCTGCAGTTGAAGACTTATTAAAGAAGAGGAAAGTGGAAACAAAAGTGTTTGTATTTTCGGTTGTTTATTAGACTAATACTATTCCTTTAAATTAATTAATTAGTGGAGAGTATGTTTTATTGGGTAAAGGTCAATACTTAATTAGTTATGTTGAAGCACAAAGGGAACCGAGAACGTGCGGTACATTGACAAATAAAAGAAGATTTTTGGCAGAATGCATAATATGTTTTTAGTTTTTTTATTTAATTTTATTTATTTATTTTCCATTCTTTTTTAAATAATTTTTTTTATGTCCAATTTTTTTAATATATTATTTCTATTTCATAATAATATGATCATTTTTCTAAATAGATGTTTTACAATAATTTTTTTTTTTCAAAAAATGAAAGAAATTATTTTATTATTTCAAATAGAAATACAATTTTACTCGTAATTTTTAATTTATTTTTTCAATTTTACTTATAACTATTTTACTTATTAATTTCTAAATAATTTATACTATTTTTTGTCAAAAAGTAAAAAAAAATCTTAATTATAAAGTTTTTTTGTCAAAAAATAACAATTTCTTAATTTTTCGAGTTAAAAAATGGTCGTAAAGCTTGTTCTTTTCGTCTGGATTCTGTTGAACATAAATGAATCGAACTTAATCGATATAAACTGAATTTCTTATAATAAAATTAATAATAATTTATATATATTATTTAATATTTTTAAAAAATGATGAATGATATTATAGCATGAATTATATTGTATGTTTGAAATCATTTATTTTGATTTTTCTTATAAATTTAGACGAACCAAACTTAAGTGCAAACAAACAAAACTTAATACTTTTTGAATGACTATAATGATAAATGGTTGGAAATTAGAAAATGGAATATAATAATTAAAGGTTAAATAATTATTCTATAATTATCATTTTATTATTGACTAAAGATAAAGAAAAGGGATCTTGGATATCCCTTGTAATCACAGTTTTGATTTGTTTTGTACTGTATATAGCTCAATTTTCAATGTTTCAATTTTTTCTTTTGTCTTTTTTTGGAAAAAAAATATATTTTAAAAATGATAAATTTTATAACATCATTTCATCTAACTACAACACCATTCATTTCTTTGTAGAAATAAAATATACTATTTTTATCCCAAAATCAATAATCATATTTTTTTTTACAAAATTCAAAAGAGCTGTAACCTTTTAATCGGGCACGAAAGGAGTATTACTCACTAACTATCAATAAAATTTTCATACTTTTATGAGAAGAAAATTTAAAAAAATACTAATATTATATTATATTGATAAAAAAATAAGAGTAATTTGATATCTAAACCAAAAAAGGTAAAAGTATTTATGTATAAAAGTGGAGAAATAGTACAAAGTAATAAGATTATTATGCATCAATATTAAGAATTTATTTAATAAACTATAATTATTGCATGAGTGAATTGGCTGATCTCATGATCTATATAACAAATATGTTGACTTATTCAATTGAAACTTTTTTTATTCAATCTATTGATATAATTTATATCAACTATATAATTACATGGGAATATGTGAATATGTGATGTGAGTCTTTGTAACTCTTAAATCATGGTATTCGTACATCTACACAACAAATAAATATACTACATGCCCAATATGATGAATTATTCATGCAAAAATATTAACACATATCCTAATGATAATTAGATAATCAAGTTTTAACTATAGATTTTAATAATTATGATTCCCCCCACATTAACCTAAAAAATAACTTTAATGTTAGATCTAATTGTCTCCTTATATTTATGTGTTTTTAATTTATTGTTGCATATAATGTCAAGCTTTGTGACTTCTTTGTTGTTTGTTTTTATGTTCAGACGGTTGTGAAGGATAAAGATTCAAATTATTCAATTAAGATTTTTGGACTAAAATTTTTAGGACAAGAAGCCACATTTGTCAAAGCTTTCAAGAATTGTAATTGTGATTTTTGCAATTAATTTTATTGTACTACTTTTGTTTGTATAGTTAGTGTGTCAAAAGGTCTGATTAGTTTGCTTTTGTTCAAGTTAAGAGATTTTTATTCAAGGTAAATATATCGTTTGACCTTTTACAATTTGAATAAAACGAAGCAAACGGTCTAACTCGTGCACATGAATATCAAAGACGAAAAGCAAAACTAAGAAAACGGGATATGATCAAACTGAGTGTCAAACGATGCACATGATCAAACCATTTTTTTTCGTCTTAGGTACAACCAAAAATCATATGACCAAGATCATGGCACAAACACGAACCGGCGTGTGTGATCAGTAGGCCTGTCAATTTGGACACGACCCGATAACACGACTCGAAACCCGCACGAAATAAAGCGGGTTGAACCCGCACGATTAAAAAGCGGGTCAACGGCGGGTCAACCCGGCATGACCCATTTTTTAAATGGGTCAACCGCGAGTCGACCTGCGAACTCGAAATTAACCCGTTTAACCCATTTATTAAATTAATTTTAATTATTATATTATAATAATACATTATTTATTAAATAAATAATATTAATATATTATTTGTTCACAAAGATCGATTAATTCTCTTTTTCTTACAATTAAGTTTACATTATATATGTCATTATTTTAAAAATTAAATTATTTTTTAATATTTTTATTTATTAAAAATTATAAAATTTTAATTTTAAAATTAAATGGGTTAAACGGGTTATAAACGGGTTATAAATGGGTAACCCGTTTATAAATAGGTTGGGTTTGGGTTTAATTTTTCGACACGATTATTAAATGGGTTGGGTTTGGGTTTATGTTTTGTCACCCGCGAATACCTTTGACACGACACGAACCCGACCCAACACGACCCATTGACACCCCTAGTGATCAGTAATGATCTTTGAACGTCGATGCATAATTTTAATTATTCAATGATTTGCAAAATGTAAGAAGAAAAATGAGAGGTTAATTTGGCATAGACTAAGCTCAGAGTACATAATATATTTACAAATAAACTACTAACACATATTAGCAATCCAGTCCTTGTGATTAGAGATATTAATTAATTATACTTAGAGATTAAGGAGAAAAAGCAGCAGCTTTGAAGATGAGGAAATTGAGAGTCTCCACTGTAAAATATATGAAACTCCCTTTTGTGTGTGTGAAGAAACACCCAAAGTTGGATCCAACAACACACTGCCACCCACTCCCATATCTGCTGTCAAATTCCTGCATTCATCCAACAAAACAAACTAGTAAGTAATTGCACAAACCACCCTGAACTTCACTCTCATTTCAGAAACAACCCCAATAAACATAATCTTGAAATTACAGATAAACCCAACATAAAAGATGATTCTTTTTTCCTTTTTTTTTTTAAAAAGAAAACATAATTCCAGAAACAACCCAAAAAAACAAAATCTTGAAATTACACATAAAAAACCCAACATAAAAACCTAATCCTTTTGTAATTGCAGAAACCACCTCCAAAAAACAAAAACTTCATTCACCTTCTTGATGTGGGCAGCAATGGATTTGCAGTCCAAGACATCAAAAAGATCGAGAGCGTGAGAAGCAATAGCCATTGCTTGAATCTGCATCTTCAATGGCATGTCTGTATCCTCTATCAAAGCTTTACCTTCCAACATCTCTAAAATCACTAACCTAACCTAAAGCTCAAATCTTGAAAGCCCACAAAGTAATTTCCCCTGTTTTTTTTAATTATTATTTGAATATGTTTGTTGATGATAGTCAATCAAAGTCAAGGGGTTGTGGCACTTGGTTCAATTTAGAGTGTGTTGTCCTTTTTCTCCTCACTTGAAGGACTCTTTAACGTTTATCCTATGTTGGGATTCTCATCTCATGGTAGGATAACGATTTGAAAGGATAAAGTTTGGTGAAGCCCTCATCAATGCTTGCATTTCCATTTTGAATTTGCCATTTACCTATTTTGTTGTTGAAAATTGTAGTACTACTTCCTTGAATTTTTTATTTTTTTTAGTTATCTATTAAAAAAATTCACAAATTTATTTTTTCATTACTCTTTTATTTATTAAATTTTTTTAATATTTATTGAAAAAATTTAAAAATATACTTATTGAGATAGTGTTTTATGTTTTTTTGTCTACAAATTAAGTTTTCATCTTGTATCTTGTCACTATAATATTTGTGTAATTATAAATATTAACAATACAATATATATATTTACAATAATATACTACTAATGTTTATTATGTAAAACATTAACTATATACTTCAAATATATATATATTGATCACAATAATTTGAATGCAATACAAAATTAGTATCTGGTTTATGATTTATACATACTGTGGATGCATGCCACCCATGATAGTCCCTACACTGCCCCGACCCAGTTGATACTCGGGCAGGATTATCTAATCAAAGTCGAAAACGCTGAAATCCATTACAGAGTGTATCTGGACTATAATAAAGAGAGGTACTCCAGGTTTAAAGGCGAAGCCACGTTTATTGGAAAGCCAGTGACTGGGGACTCTCCATAAGTTACGACAACATACATTTTGTTGACGAGTATCCTTGGGATAACGTCGAATAATGATATCCAACAATTCTCATGCATGATCCCTTTGTGTTAATTATTATTGATTCTGATTAAATCAGATTAATTAATTCACGATTGAATAAAATGCAATAATAGTTAGAGTCTAATACCGTGTGATCTTCCTCTTCGTATTGAATATGCTGATGTAGAAGAATTTCATATTTCATAAGATAGTGAAATAATAAAATTTGAATAAAATGTACTGCCTTTGTTTCAATTAAATATACATACTTTATTTTCTTTTTTGAATGTCCCACATTTTTACTATAAAATACGATTTTAGACTACTTTTTTTTTTAAATTTTAATCACAATTACTTTAATTTTTAACTTAAAAATACATTTTAATTACCATTATATTTTTATCAAAAAGTCAAAAAATAATATTTTTCAGTGAATAAATAGTAGTAGTAATATTTTTTATCAAAATTTAGAATATTTAATGTATTCATTTAAATTTTGAAAGTAAAGTGTAACTTTTACAAAGGTTTTAGGATTAAAATTTTTTTTACCTTAGTTTTCATCAACATATCATTAGAATGTTTTTACAGACATTGCATAAATAATAAATTCATTTTTGTGCAAAATTTTATCAACATGTTCACTTTTACTAATGATTATATATATTATCTGTGTTTATAAATTGTTCAACTACTATTTTTATTATTCCATTTATTCAGATAGCAGCTCGATCCCCGGCCTAAGGAGGTGCCCGTGATCAGAGAGGACGCGTCGTGTCATCTCACCGCGGAGGTCCGAGGAGCAAGGCCCCGTCAAGATACCCATGAGCTCTCGCCGAGCAGACCATCCACCACCCTCCGAGGACGCTCCATATCCGATATAGACAGATCCGAAAACCACCGGGGATGAAGAGAGTCTGCCAGTGTCATGGAACCGTGCCGAGCAGAGCATAGGCAAGTTGATCAAACTGAGAGTTTCCAGCTGGACGTGTCGGTTTGCTCGGCTGGAAAGGCGGCGGAAACTTGGGCCGATTCGCATGCTAGGCCCATGTAATAGTTTTATTAAGGCCCATTGGGTCAAAATAGAGAAAACCCTAATTGTACCTCTATAAATACACTGTAAGACTTACCAGAAAAGGCAGATTTTCGACCCCCAAAAAGAGAATACATTTTCCCTTTTCAAGCAAAAGCATTTTTTCCTTTTTTCTAAAGAATCAGTTAGCTCAATCCTCGAAAATCTCTCTTGTGTTTACGGGACAATTTAACCATTCTGCCCGGGTTTTTATACCCGTTAACATAAATATTAACAATATATATTTTATATATATATATATATATATAATATAGTGTTTATAAATTAAAACATTAACTAAATCTAGTTTAAAACTGATTTACCTAATTAACCTCACAAAATCAAACATTGAATGTTTCAATTACACCAAATCACTATTAATTTTCCATAATAAATAAAAAGAATAATGTTGTTGAAGTTGCCTCAACATAAATTGTTGACCAAGACAGAAAATAAATATTACTACAGTACTTCCTTTCCGATAATGATGTATCGGGACACTTATAAAATTTACAAAATTAAGTGAACAAAATAATCCAAAAAAGAATATATATATATATATATATATATATATATATATATATATATATATATATATATATATATATATGCACAATTCTTTTTATTCAATACTTAACACCATATATCTTTACTCCGATACACTCCCAATTAACTAAATAGTACGTACATTGTAATATAAATAAGCCATAACAAATAAAAGATTTTTACTATACAAAAAGAAGAAAATGTTGGCCTCAAAAATAATGATGATGATGTTAGTGGGGTTGTTGGGGCTTGCTCATCTGGGCGCATCAGCCGATCTGCCCGTGATCCACGTGACGAGCATGTTGCTGCCCGACAGGGCCCCACTCCTAGTTCATTACAAGGCCGGTCAGAGTCCCGCCACTGCCCCGGTCCCGTTGAGGGCCGGGCCCGGGCAGGGTTATATGATCGAAGTGGAAACAGCGGATGTGATTTACCAAGTGTTTTTCGCGTACGGAAAAGATAATTAAATGAAATGATTGTTGATCCAAACTTTCATCAATTATGTCTCTTTTTTAAAGATTTACGAGGTGTTTGGTAGAGCTTATAAGCTCTTTAAAACAGCTTATAGGCTGTCTCTTAAATTTTGTTTGGTAATTTCTTTTAAAAGATTTTAAAAAAACTTAAAAATAAGCTGTTTAAAAAAAAGTAAGGGGATGTACTTTTTTTCAAGAGCTTATAAGCTCTTTTAATTTAAACAATAAACACGACAAAAATACCCCAAAATTATTATCTTTTATATATATACAAAAATTCTAAATTTATTATTTAATTAATATAAATATTTTTAATTATTTTTTTCATATATAACAATTTATTTTTGGTAATTTTATTTATATAAGGTTTTAAATTGGCAAACAAATTAACATCTTATAAGTTTATATATCTATTTTATCCAAACGGTTTAAGAACTTATTTATTAAATAAAACATAACAGCTTATCAGCTCTTAAAATAACTTATAAGACGTAACATCTTATAAGCTCTTTTAATTAATGATTAATATCGTATAAAATCGTGATATCTTAATGGTTAATATCTTATAAAATCACCTCTTTTATTAATTAATTAATGGTTAATTTATAATTCACTATTATTTAATAAAACGAAATAATTGTTCATCGTAACTTTAATTTTTACCAATTGACTCATGCATCTGTCTCTCTTTGAATTACATTTTTATGTTATGTTATCTACTTGAACACCTTGTATGCTTTGTGCATAGCTTGACAGTGAACAACATGTACATAGGTGATCGGGCTCAGATTTCACAGGCGTCATAACGAAGATGCTCAACGTGAACGGCTCGTTGAGGATTAGTGTATACTTAACCCGGCTACTTTCTACGGAATTCATGTCAGTTCGACACCGGTGAACCTCGTCTACTCCGACGTGTCTTTTGCATGTACGTAGTTGGTATGGTGTTTAATTGTTTTTTTTTTGTTACAGCTAAAAAAAAAGAAGTATTATCAGCATCGCAAAAGTCGGAAGAACTAATTGTGCATGCACATACAAGGAACAAAGGTTCCCCTGTATGGTGACAGCGATGTTCGATCGAGTTCCGTTGACATTGGAGTTTCAAATCATATCACGAGAGACTTGAACCATCGGAAAAGTGTTTCTTGCCCGTTGGTGCTCGACTCGACTACCATCAAGCCCATCAAAATTATAACAAGGCCTCTTGCACCTACACTTGAGGATCAGAGGACTTGAACTTCAAATGTTTTTTACATTTTGCTTTTTATTTTGTGCTTCTAATTGTAAATTTGTATTATATCATATGTTTTCGTTTGACCAAATCCAAAATTTTCCCCAGAGTTGATTTTTGTATACATTTCAACATTTATTTTCTGCTTCTAATTTTAAATTTGTAACATATTCATAAGTTCTTGTTTGCCCAAAATGCCCCTGCATTCCATTTTATCCAAAATTGACTCCTAAGTTAATTTTTGTGTACATTACAACATTTATTTTGTGCTTCTAATTGTATATTTGTATTACAAATGTTTTGTGTGGGTTATCTTGTAATTAATCTGAAATTCTAGGGAGTTTATAAGATTACCCTATATTTAAGGGTGGAAGCTGAAATATATGGTAAACATTGAGATCAGAATGAACAATGAAGTCATCCTCAACATTCAACAGACATTGTAATTTTATTTTAAACAGATAATTTTTTTTTTTTTAATTTTCCTATAGTCCTTCAAGTTTCACTATATTGCTTACCTTCATATTTACAAATCACTTGCTTTATCTACACACTCTCTCCCTACAGATTGAGCATACTCAATAGACGATCGAGCTAAGGCATCCATCGGTGGCAAAACCTGCCGGAGGTTATCCGAAGCAAGAACAACTCTGTTCACCCCTGAGATCCTGAACAAATATTGCAATCTCATCGTACCAATATTGCAACAAATGGCAAGGCATCGCAATGCAACAACAAACTCCGGAATTCTCTAGAAACATCCGTTTGCGCCTTATCTTTTTCACCACACTCTCGGATAAGAGATCGCTGCTTAGAGTTGGGTCGGAACAGAGAACGAGACAGGGTGGAGGGCTGTTTTCTTGATCATCTTTGTTCCCGGAATTAAAGTTCAACAGCTTTTTCGCGAAATTTAGAGTCGAGCCGACAGATGAGCCCCCGATTATTCCTATGCCATTAGGTGGGAACCCAACACTCCTATTTGGATCATCGTCGTTTTCGTATTTTTGGATGATCGGAGAAGGGAGTTTGCGTAGAGATGGTTTCTTCTTGCCTTGTCTATGTTTGTTCAAACAGATACTTACATTTGATGGGTGATTGAATGTTTGGAAACACAATATCATGCTTTTGTAATAATAAAAAAAAATATCAAAAACTAGTAAGAGTAAACCCAAAAGATTGTGAAAGATCTTGAAGAAAAACAGCAAATAAAAAACTGAATTTAAAAAAAAAAAACTTCTAATTAAGCCCCAAAACCAGAATCTTTTTTTTCTTCTTTTTATGTTTTTTTCTTTACTCCTAGCTATAGAGATTCCTGGACATTGAAGAGGTGCATGTGGGGTTTAAGTAAGAATGTGACAATACTATATAGTACTTCCAAGTTTTCAAAGTCATATGTCACGAAAGAAATTACCCTACAAATGAATGATTGAGAAGGAATTATTTACCGAGCTTCTGGGAAACAGAATGGTGAGGCTACTAGCTACTTCAATCATTCACAAGTTCGACTATTGATACATGTTCAAACTATTTAATTATGTATTTTTATTTGATAGAAATATGTTTTTAAAAAATGAGAAACTCAGTCTTTAATCACTTATTTTTTTGTTTTCTCATTTGTCAACTCAGGAAAAAAAAAATGGAATGTAACAATCAAATTGATTTGAACCAAGAACTAAAAACAAAAAAAAATGGTTATCATGTTTAGGTGTTCCAACACATTGCATGATGACAAGACTCTATTTTAACTTCACGACACTTAAGTCACTCACTCGACATATTCGGTTTTACGTTCACTACCAGGCACCGATCGAGCTCCTGGATTCAAGCCACGTGTATGTGAAATCCTTTAATCCTCTTTGAATAAAAACAAATCACAAGGGTTAATTAGTGGAATCAATTTTGACAGTAGGTAGACCAGACAAAAATCATAAATCAACATCTGCCTACAACAAACAAACACACTTAGTATATATATACTCCATCTCTATCATGATCACCTTATCTTTTGATTGTACAAGAGTGTGACATCCTTTTTAACCACTGTAACAACCTTAATTACAGTTCCACGTGTCAGATAGTTAGTGAGCAGAGTGCATGCTAAATTACATATTTGCCCCTGACATCATCAAAATTTCTAGATGATTAGATCATTGTTATATTGATCCTAGTTCCTTCAGGGTGTGAACTCACTCAATCCGGGTCGACTCGAACTTCGCCTGCGATATTGGATGATGTTAGTCGCGATCATACCAACAATGCTTACACTACGTGTGTCTGGTGATTCCAAAAAACATGATTATTGAATTTTTTTTATCAATTGAAAATTACTCATCTCTCGAACAACACAACCTAAATAAAACAATAGCCTAATTACTTATATAATTTTACACTCAAAAGTACTACAACGTTTATATAACTCATTGTAACGAAACAAACATTCAATAACCGGGAAGCAATCCGAAAAGATTCAAAAAGCCACGGTATAATCAATCGTGCACGTCCTTTCTATACACACTAAAAAGCCTCATCCAAAATCAGAAACACACACATACAAAAATCAAGAATCATAAAGTGAACTAAAGTTATGTTTTTTCTTACATGAGTTCAATCGAACTTGGCTTCCTTGAGGCGTTTGACGATCCACTTAGTTTTGCAGCATCCAATAAGTCGTCTCACGTCCTTTCTAACAGAACAGAAGGCAACGATTATAGCGAGAATCATCTCTGGGTATATGCATATACTTTGATTACTAATTGCATGCTTTTTTCCGCTGAATTTCTCCCTTGTGACACCCCATATTATGAGAATTAAGCCGATTAGACTCATTCTCCCACGTTTAATCAGCCCCAACAGAGCTCCAACCACACAGAGATAACTTCCAGCAATAACCTGTGGCACCGAAACAAAAATCTACAAGCCTCATTCTTGATTCTCGATTAAAATGTGTCGGTTTCAAATCTACAAACCTCGAGGTGTTTGAGATCATTTGTGACAGTTTTACCCCTGATATTGTTATTATTATGCTTGTATGAATTGAAGAGACGGTGAGGGCTTGGAATGGCTGTACCCTCCATGAAAGACCTCTGCATGGCTCCGGGAAAAACGAGAGCTTTGACAACAAACTGAGGTACGATCTCACTCACAGTTAACTGGGATGCCATTACATCTATTGGTGTTTTACAGGTGCCGATTTTGCATGGCAGTCTGAGATATTGAAAAAAAAGAAAAAACTATCAAGGGTCGAACACATTAATCACAAATTACAACAAATGCCAGAAAAAGATTGCAGTCCGTTTGAGAATGATCGAGTTACATTGCACGAGGAACAGGGTGGGAAAAATATCAAAATGCCGAACAGTAATTGAGACATCTCGGCATGGTACTATCGATATGAAATTCAAATTTTCATCATCTTTGGATATGTATCAGCAGAAAATTAAAATTGACAATCATTACGAAGAAACGATGTACCTGAAAAGGGGAATTTGAAGGATTATTATAAAAAAATATATACGAGAAGCGACATTTGAAATATTGGATGCCCATTTTCTTGATGAGAATCCCATGCTCATGCTCTATCAAATTCTCCAAACTTTTCCATTTTTGTATTATTATTATTATTATTATTATTATTATTATTATTATTATTATTATTATTATTATTATTATTATTATTATTATTATTATTACTCTTATTATTATTATATATATTGGCCTAAATTATGAAAAATATTGACAATTCCTAAAAATGGAAATATAATTGCATTCCAAAATTGAAACGTGGAAGAGTTGTATTTTGGCGTTATGATTTCATAGCATGAAGCTCTTATAGCTCAGTTGGTTAGAGCACCCGTTTAGTAAGCGGGAGGTCTTGAGTTCAACTCTCAATGAGAGCAACGATTTTTTAAACGATTTTTTATTTATGCCTTTAAAAGGCAAATTCGGTATGAATCCAACTTATATGGTCTTGAGTAGGGCTGGAACCCGAGCTACTCGAGTCAACGTTCGGCTCGAGCTCAACGATTTTTTATTTATGCCTTTAAAAGGCAAATTCTGTATGAAACCAACTTATATGGTCTTGAGTAGGGCTGGAAACGAACCGAGCAGCTCGAGTCAACGCTCGGCTCGAGCTCAACGATTTTTTATTTATGCCTTTAAAAGGCAAATTCTGTATGAAACCAACTTATATGGTCTTGAGTAGGGCTGGAAACGAACCGAGCAGCTCGAGTCAACGCTCGGCTCGAGCTCAACGATTTTTTATTTATGCCTTTAAAAGGCAAATTCTGTATGAAACCAACTTATATGGTCTTGAGTAGGGCTGGAAACGAACCGAGCAGCTCGCGAGCTGCTTGAGTCAACGCTCGGCTCGAGTCGAGCTCGAGCCGAGCATTATTCTATTCAAGTCGAGCTCGAGCTCCAATATTGATGAATCGAGAGGCTCGCGAGCCGCTCGTATATATAAAATTTTTATTAAATATTTTTAATATATGTATATATATCGAGTCGATCTTTTCGAGCAATTTGAGTCGAGTCGAACTCGAGCAATACGACAGAGTCACCCGGACAAGCTGAAGTTGAACTAATCGAGCGAGCAAAATTCGAGCGGCTCGATCGAGCCGAGCTCGAGCTGCTCAACGAGTCGAGCTCGAGCATGAAAAAAAATTCACGAGCCGAGCTCGAGCACCCTCCCGAGCAGCTCGTCGAGCTCGAGCTCGAGCCTACTAATTTTTTTTCCGAGCTGGCTCGATAAGCTCAAAGCTCGACTCGACTCGACTCGTTTCCAGCCCTAGTCTTGAGTTCAACTCTCAATGAGAGCTACAAATTTTATTTTGTATGCCTTTAAAAGGCAAATTCTGTATACCAACTTATATTTATAGAAAGATGGTATTCAATTTGGTAATTTTAAACTAATACTACATAATAATCGTTCAGATTAATCAAAGTAGTAAATATTTGTTCATAAAACAATCCAATCATCGTTCAGATTAATCAAAGTACAACATAATAATACAACAAAACATGGTATAATAGTGTAAACAATCAATCTTTTTTGTTAAGCTCCATCCAATGGAACGAATATTCTACTGACCATCTTTTTTTGTTGATGAATCCTGAAGGGTCGAGTTAAATTAACCCGTGAGCTCTTCCATTTGGCCCTATATCATGGACAGGGGTTAAGAAATTATCACACAAAGTGGTACTACATATTTTGAAGCAAAAGAAATCGTCAAATTGATGTGATATATATGTACTTATTTTAAGCAGGAGAATTGAAAACCTGAGTGATGTATTGCTCTGCATCTGTTCGTCTTAAGAACATGATAGCATGCTGAGCTAAGTTGGCTGTTTGATCGCTAAGTGCAACCTCACCAATTTCATCAAGAACTCTCACCTTAATGTAGGGATCTTTTGGTGGAACCATGTCCTGACAAAACCAAACTTGAATAAGTCAATTTGATTTGATCATGATGCCGACTCATGTGTCAGGTTTATCAAGAATTAAGAAAATGGAAAAATGATTTGATGTTCAGGTAATAACAAAAAAAGGTCAGAAAAGTTCCAATATTACAAATACTACCCCAGAGGTAAAACTGAGTTTTTTCACAAATGTAAAGGGATGTTTGAAATACTTTTTGTTCATGGCCCATGGGAGTGAATTTGATATACAACGAAACATCAAGGATTTATATTTTTTTAAATATAGTTTTGGTCGTAACTAGGAGTACATATTTTGTAAAATGACAAAAACCTAGTCTTGAAGATGTAAACATGTGGTATCAAAGTGCTTTCAGGGTCAACCAATGAAACGGACAATCGAAACCCTTTATTCTGTTCTTGAAATCAAACGTCTGCATCTTACAATATATCTAAAAATAAGAATACTTGCCAAGAGAAAAGTAATTACCACAGTCAAATGAAGATCGAGCTCTGACATGTATGATTGCAAGGTTGCAACATGATTCTTGAAATATTCATTCTCTGTTGTGCTGAGCCTCTCTTCGAGTTCTTCAGGGAGCACACGGTCAACCCTCCATCCCAAACTTCTGATGACTTCTGCTCGATTATATCTATAAATTAAAGAACACATATATAAGGGATGATTGTAAAATTATCCTTCAGGTTTGTGGTATTTATATAAAAACAGCCAACTTAAAAAATTACCAAACAAAAAAAAAACACCCATAAGTTTGATTCCACCCACCAATCGGTGTCGGCGTGAAAAAACTGGCTGATGTCATTTAATATTTTTCAATTATACTATCAACATTTACAAATATTACATATAGTCCCAATTTTCCTTCTCACTGTTTGTAATGGTTATAGAAAAATGAAGGAGGTGCAAATGTAAATTGTCAAAAAAAATCAGCATTATTTGTAATGTTAGCGAAATTGTAAACAAAAATATGATGTCACATGTTTCAATTAGCTCTTCTAGTGAAGGTGCAGAATGTAAGACCGATGTATATCTGAACTGCGAAGGGTAGTTTTTGTAATTTCAAATTAGCTAGTACTCTCTCAGTCCCAAGATAGTTTACATACTTTCCTTTTCGGAGTGTCTCACAATAGTTGGCATACCCAAAAAAAAAAAATATATTCTAACTTTTTCATTTTAAAAATACAATTTTACCCTACTTTATCTACCTACTTTTTAAACTTTACTCACAACACCTTTACTTTTCACTTTAAAATATATTTTTACTCTTTACTACTTTTGGTCAAAAAGTCAAAAATTAACATTTTTCTTAAACTCCGTGCCCAGAAAAATATGACGTCTATTTTGGGACGGAGGGAATATATTATTAAATAATGTAGTTTGACCAAGCCACAAGGGTACTTTGATCAAACGTTACATAACTATAATGAAGGCACAATCTATCTTCTGGAATTATTTAAAATAAGGGATAATTATAAGAACTAGCCCAAAGGTTTGTGGTATTTACAGAAAACAAAACTGGCTAACTTTGAAAATTACAAAACCACTCGTAAGTTTGATTTTGCTTACATTTTGTAAATATTTTAAATGACACTCCTCAAATATTCAACACTTCCAGATTTCAAATTCAAAAGAGTGCAACTTCAAGATGTTTTTTGTAATTTTTAAGGTTTAGCTGGGTTTTTGATTGTTTGTAATTTTTGCCAAAGCTTTAGGTACTTATGAAATTTTTCCTGATTAAATAAAAAAAAAACATTTTTCTTTAAAAAAACTGTGATTACTCACACATAAGCCATAAGACATCGTTTATTGCGAACCAAGGAAAGATGATGAACCAGTGCCCCAAACTGATCAGATTTTAGAGCTGTTTGGATGCCAAACTTCTCGGCTTCTAAACTCCTCCTTTCATCTTCAGAAGTCACGGTTTCATCGTCCGACCTTCCTTTTTCTCTTAAGTCATTTTCCTGGTCTTGTATTTTCCTGTACCACTCATCATCATCATAATCAAATTTAAGGGTCCAAAATGAAACCACAAAAACCAGCAGGCTGAGAGAAAATGTTTCACCTCATTAAAGGCTGAAGCTGAAGGAAATGCCCACGGCATTCTTCAAGCACTTGAGAAACTAGGTCATTCTGTGCATTCATTGAAACAAATGTTGATCAACTATATAAACTCGATATGCCAGTCATTGGAAACAGTATTAAAATCAAATTACATGCGTTTAAATCTCAAACAAAACATGAATTTTCTGGGCTAAATTTAAGTTTACTCGTGGGAGTTTAGGGGTGATGATAGTAATTATGCAGACTCAGTACATGCAATACAGCTCCATACTAAAAATAATATTAAACAATCGATTTCAGTCTTCTTATTGTCAAAGAAGTTGTGAAGTACATATTTCTGGATAAAATTGCTAGTGTGGAAATCAATTAAGCTTATATGAACATTCTCCAAGCGAGTTGACATCTTGTTTAATAAAAAATAAAGTACTAGAAGAAAGAAAAAACTTAACCACTTATGTGATAAAAAAAATATTAACAGATTAAAATCTTGAAAACTACGAAGAAATAAAAGCAAGTTGTAATTTTACATTTTCATTATCGTCACCCACTATAGTTACAAAACTAAAAATGAAATTATTATATGGTTGCTACACGGAAATTCCATTTCCTCGGTTCATAAAATTGAACAAAAGCCTAATTTCACAGAAGCAACAATAATGCTATATAAAGAAGATAATCAATACGAACAAAAGCACGCGGACAGTGGTGCAATATGAATTCGACTCAAATCGAATCCTATAATGAACAGAAAAAAATAATTGAACAAGCCCAATTGACAGAAGCTACAATAATGCCCTATACTCAAGATAATCAATACGAACAAAAGCACTCGGAAAGTGGCGCAATGTGAATTAATCCTACAAATTGAAGAAAAACCCAATTGGCAGAAGCAAAAATAATGCGCTATAATCAAGATCATCAATAAGAACAAAGCACGTGAACATCGGCGCAATGTGAATTAGGCTCTAATCGAAACCTGCAATAAACAGAAAACAAAATGAACTCACATCGAATGTGCTGAGTTGCCCTGGTTCACTACTAGCGAATTCTTTCACCAGCTCGCTTGCCTTCCTCGCATACATGTTCTGAATGGTTACCACTCGTTGCTGCAAAATTCCGTCACGGGCATTTGATCAAACACATTATCTACATTCAAAAACAAAGTGCGGGAAAACACAACAGGTGAAAATGAACATGATAAAGCATACCCAGGTGTTGCGAATAATCGACTAACGATCTGAGAGTGGAGTGTCGATAAACGGCGGCGGGGAAATTTTGCAAATTTTTTTGGTGGGAATTAGCGCGGTAGGGAAAACAAATTGAACCACAGACGTGTAAAAATGGGCCTCGGTTGGGCCCATATTAAAACAAAATAAATAAAGTGGGCCTCGGTTGGACAATATTTTGAAGTTTATTTAGATTTTGAGACGTGTATTTTAGTAGTAATTAATAGGGAAAAAAGTTATAATGTAAAATGTTGGGACAAAAATTAAAATTACTATTATATCGGTATATCCTTCTCTTGTAAAATACTTTTACTCCGTGTTTATTTAAAGCGTGAAGATCAAGAAATAAATATAGTTATTTTTAATACATATTGTAAAGACGAAAGTCAAAGTGAAAAGTAGTGTACGCAAGTCACAAAACCCAATCTTAATCTATATACCAAATGTGTGTGGTATTGAGTAGGCAAACACTATACGACAATCATGGTGTTGCTTTCGGTTCATACCCAATTCTTAAGCCACAATTAAGTTTTTTTAATTACTTAGAATCAATCACATTCATTAGGATAATTCACACAACTAATACAGTAATAGAATATAAAGTCGTTTATGTACATTTGAAAACTGAAAATTAGAGTTGGCAAACCCAATTTGACTTTCTGCACAAGCAATTAATTAGAATGCCTAATTTTTGGTTTTGGGAAAGGTGGCTTCAAATATACTTTCCAAAGCAATCTCTTGTTCTCTACTATAAATACACACAACTACACTTTGAATTTCAAAACCAAACAGTAAATAGAACAGAAAATTAATTAGCCCACATGAATAATAGCTCCTCCAAAACATCCTCCTTCAAACCAAATAATGAGAAGGGTAAGATTGAGCTAAAGAATATGGATTTGAGGGAGAGAGTCAGCCCACGACCCTCGCCGTCGGATGGGGCCAAGAAAGTGGCCGCACCACTAACGAATAAGGCTGAGAGGAAGCCTGAGAAAGTGGCGGCACCACTAAAGAGTAATTTTGAGAACAAGCCGACGGATGATATCAATGAAAGCGCCGAAGCATTCATCAGGAAATTTAAGCAGCAATTGGTTCTTCAAAGACTCGAGTCTATTGAAAACTACAAGCAAATGCTCAAGAGGGGAACATAGAAATCAATATTACCTCATCTCAGATTAATGGTCGCACTTCTTTTGTAATTTGTAAAACGTGAAATTATTTGTGTTCAATTTATTAGTTAGGTTCATTATTTTTGTTTACTGAATTTTTTTATAATGGATTTTGTTTTCTAGTTTGGGATGAAGTTACGATTTTTGGTACACAGTTTTGGAGAAAATGTTAAATAAATATAACGACTCTTTCTCATCTTAATTAATTATTTAATTTAATTTTCATTTTCTTCTTCTTCCTGCGCGATCCTCTGCGGCTGTACAGGCTTCAGTTCGCCGGCGTCAATGGCGATTAGGTCACTTCTCAGATCCCTCTCGTCATCTCATTCCGGAAACCCCACATCAATCAAAAATTCCATCACCCACTTTTCATCTCACTCAAACCCTCTACAAACAATCTCAAACCCACCTTCTCAACACCTCGTCAACGACCTCTCGCGCGTCCTCAGCGACTACAGAAACCCCCAACACGACATCGTATCAGCCCTCGCCCCATTCGAACCCAATCTCACCGCCGAATTGGTCGAAAACGTTTTGAGACGATGCAAGAATCTCGGCTTCTCTGCCCACCGGTTCTTCATCTGGGCTCAGACCGTCCCCGGTTTCCGTCACAGCCCCAAAAGCTACCACATCCTCGTCGATATCCTGGGCAGCAGCCGCCAGTTCCCGATCCTCTGGGACTTCCTAGCCGAAATGAAAACAACAGACTCGCCGCAAATCAGCCGGGAAAATTTCCGGGCCGTTTTCCGGGCTTACAGCAGAGCCAATTTACCGAGCGACGCGATTAGGGCTTTCCACAAGATGCCCGATTTCGGAATCAAGCCCTGCGTCGACGACCTCGACCAGCTACTCTTCACGTTGTGCAAGAGGAAGCACGTGAAGCACGCGCAGGAGCTCTTCGATCGAGTCGTCGAGAGCGGCGAACTGAGCCCCACCGTGAAGACCTACAGCATACTGATCAGGGGCTGGGGCGACATCGGCGATTCCGGCGAAGCACAGAAGGTGTTCGATGAAATGCTCGAACGAGGTCACACTTTAGATTTACTCGCTTGGAACAGCGCTTTGCATTCTTTGTGCAAAGGAGGGAAGGTGGAAGAAGCCTACGAATTGTTCCGAGGGATGAGAGGGAAAGGGCTCGAGCCCGACGCCTATTCGTACTCGATTTTCATCCAGGCCTCTTGCGAGGCCAACGACCTCCACACGGCCTTCCGAGTCCTCGACTCCATGAAAAGATACAACCTAGTCCCCAACACCTTCACTTACAATTGCATCATCAAGAAACTCTGCAAAAACGACAGAGTCGACGAGGCCTACGAGGTGCTTTCCGAAATGTCCAAGCCCGACTCTTGGAGTTACAACACCGTTTTGTCCTTCCACTGCGATCGAAGCGAAGTGAATAGGGCCCACAAGCTGCTTTTGAAAATGGACCACGATAAATGCGAGCGGGATGTGCATACTTATAACATGGTGCTGAAGATGCTGATCAGAATCGGGAGGTTCGATCGAGTGGAGAGTGTTTGGAGCTCGATGGAGGAGAGAGGGTTTTATCCTCCGGTGTCGACTTATGCTGTTATGGTGCACGGGCTGTGTAAGAAGAGGTGGAAAGTCGAGGAGGCTTGTAAGTACTTTGAGATGATGATTGATGAAGGGATTCCGCCTTACGACTCGACGTGTGGGTTGTTGAGGAACAAGCTTGTCGGGTTAGGGTTTGCTGAGAAAACGGATATTCTCGCGGAGAAGATGGAGAGGAGTAGCTCTAAGTCTATTCAAGATGCGGCCAAGCTCATGAGGGGTAACAGGGTGGATGTAAGGTTGAGAGGTGAAAAAGAAGAGTATTTTTCTGATGGGAGTGATGGAGAGCGCGAGTCTTTTTAACCAAAAACAGGATTTTTTATTTGTAAGGTTCAAAGGACATTTACAAAAATACCCTTGAGGTTTGTGATAATTTCAAAGAAAAAGAAAATAAAAAATTAACAAACATCAAGGTGTTTAAGTGTTCTTAGAATTATCAAGGGCATTTTGGACTATTCACATTGGATCTTCAAAAGAACAGCTTCAGTATACAGGCAAATGTGGATCTTCATCGCATCAATAATTTCAAACCTAAATTACAGAGATTTGTATCATCACACGCATTTCACGTTTTCTTTTCAATGGCTATTCCGAACATACTCATCACAACAGTCGTAATCTTCACTCTATTTGTTGCCCTAATTTTGTTCTCTCCTTCGTTACCCTTTTCTCAATCATCGATCAGTTATCTCCGGTAAGTCGCGTCGTTTCTTTCTTCTGATTAGCTCGAGAAATTGTCGCCTTTTAACGTTGTAATCTGAGATTTTTTGTGAAACAGGTCAGAGAGAGCAGAGATATGGAGCTTACGAAGACTGTTCGAGTGGCGGCCCTGCCATTGGTGGTTTCAAGGGCGTCCGGCTGGTTAGTATTTGAAATTCTTTTAATTTGGCTTTGAGGTTTTCCGATGCAAAATGTTGCGATTCTGTAGTTCGATTTACTGTTTTGGAAATTATATGAACCGAATCAACCTTGATGAAATCAAGATCTTGCCGAAGTTTTAGGCTAGAGAGGACTAACTGTGAAACTGGGCTCTGCTAGTTTTTTTCCATTCTATGTTCTGTTCCTTTGAGTCTAAGTAACTTGATTTAGGTTGGATAAACAATTAAGTTTGGATTGTGCTGTTTGTTTTGAACTTATGTACCCTTGAATGCATATCGGTCCAAGCGCATAGCTAATAGTATCTTTAGATTTTTGTACGTTTTTTCCCTAAGTCAACGTTGACTGGCGTCAAATGCCAGCTTTGGTTTTTTGTGTTGAAATGCTGCAGCTCTGCCAGCTAAGAGCAATGGGTATATTCGAGTTGATTGCTATGGTGGGCTCAATCAGATGAGGAGGGACGTGAGTACTCTATCATAATATCTGTTGTTTTTCAATAGCACATGTATTTTTTTCATTCTGTTTTCTGATCAACTGAGATAATCTGCAGTTCTGTGACGGTGTTGGTATTGCTCGCTTGCTGAATGCCACTCTTGTTCTTCCTAAGTTTGAAGTAGCTGCATATTGGAATGAGTCTAGGTAAGAATCAGGAATTCTGTTATCAAAGCAAATTCTGTTTGCATGACTTATTTATTGTGAAGTATCATGCTATTGGTAAGACATTAAAGTTTTGTGTTTCCAGTATTTTCCTTATATGAAGTGAAGTTATGTCTTTACGTGTTGCATTTTCTGATTAGGATGACCTACTAATTACTATATCAGCACGTGATTGAACGGTCTTGTGTATTGTGTGTCCAAGCTTGATTCGATATTTGCTAATAGATCTATATGTTTAAACCTAAAAGATGGTGTGATAGAATATATATAGGGATATATTTTATTCCTACAAACTAAGTGATAGAAAAAAGGGTTTTATGAACCAAACATGGTTAAATTTAGATATTCGGTAATTTGAGAGTTTTATAAAAGCAGTTCCTGGTGGTTGGAAATTAGAATCAATGCATTTCTTTTAACGTATTTGCATATTTTTCTTGCAACTGCTTCAAAAAGCTCATTTTTAAAGAATTCTAACCTGATTTTTCTTTTGTTGAGTAAGTTTTACATACTGGAATCCATATCTTGTCATCTTGACTATTAGCGTAATCAACCAATAATATTTCTTGGCTTGATTTTTGTTGGTCCAGTGGATTTGGAGATGTGTTTGATGTGGAGTACTTCATACAAAAAATGGAAGGCTTTGTGCATATTGTTAAAGACTTGCCCCCAGAGTTTGCATCAAAAGAGCCTGTTAGAGTTGATTGTAGCAAGGGTAAAGGCTTATTTGACTATGTGGATACTGTACTCCCGTCTCTCTTGGAGCATCACTACATTTCAATCACTCCAGCAATGAGTCAAAGAAGGGATAGGTATCATACTACTCTATCATGCATTTAACGTTCTTTTCTTTTTCTTTATTTTTCCGGATTGTCAAAGCACCTTTTGTCTTTATCAATATTAACCTCTAGTAGCTTTGCTTTTTAACCAACCTAAAAACTTTAAAAATTACAAAGTGAAAAAAAGGAAAAAAAAACAACTCCCGTTAATTTTAGTTTAAGTGGTTAAAAAATTAGTAGTTTTTAAAAATGTGAAGATTAAAATCAAAATGGTGCTTTTGTCATTATCTTTAATTTAAAATATCCTAGTCCATCTCATCATCAGGTATATTGCAGGTACCCACAATACGCAAAAGCCGCCCTTTGTCAGGCATGCTACAATGCGCTCCGCCTGACCCCTGCATTGGAGAAAAAAGCTTACGACCTTATAGAAGCTATACCAAAACCCTTCCTTACCCTACACCTCCGGTTCGAACCCGACATGGTAGCCTACAGCCAATGTTCATACTCTGCCCTTTCTCCTTCTTCTGTCCAAGCCATCGAGTCCACACGAGGAGATGACAGAAAACCCTTTACGGGTGAACAAGCTCGTTTATGGAGAGCCCGCGGAAAATGCCCGCTCACGCCTAATGAAACCGCCTTCATACTCCAATCTCTCTCTATACCGACTAACACAAATATATATTTGGCGGCTGGGGACGGTCTAATGGAGCTGGAGGGGCTTACGTCGGTGTACAAAAACGTTTTCACCAAATCTAACCTTGTAAATGGGGAGGAATTTAGGACCATGCACGGGAACACGAAGGCCGCACTTGATTATTACGTGTCGGTTAGTAGCGAGATGTATGTGGCAACGTATTTTGGGAATATGGATAAAATGGTTGCGGCCATGCGGGCTTTGAAGGGGTTGTATAAGACACTTTTCTTGAGCCGGAGGGCGTTTGCAGATTTGAGCTCGGAAGGGTTAAAGGGAGATTTGCTGAGGGAGGGTTTGTGGAAGGCTCATAGGGATGATTTTGTGATGGGAGTGGGGTCGGCCTTGCCGGATTGCTTCTGTGAGTTTAAACTGTGAGGTGGAGATATCTTACCCGTTTTACTTGATACTTTTATGGAACTGTACGTAGAGATTTAGCTCAAGCTAGGGTTTTTATGTTCTAAGAAAATGAAGCATTCTTTAATTGCTGCAAGTGTAAAGCATTGTAGTGTTTATAGTCACGTCATGTTTTGGAAGATTTACGTGTATTTGTGTTATGTTTCTTGTAACTGAATTGGTGTTGAGGTATTCTTCGGCTTCTGTTTCTTGATGATTACAAGCACTTTAATAGTTATATGAGGTTGCTCACCACTCGAATTGAATTCGAGTTTTACTCTGATAAGGGTACAACGGCTTCTGTTTCTTGATGATTACAAGCACTTTAATAGTTATATAAGGTTGCTCACCACTCGAATTGAATTCGAGTTTTACTCTGATAAGGGTACAACGTGATGCTCAGTTAAGCTATAATTAATCATTGTTAATTGACAAAGAAAGTCGAGCTTTTGTCTATCACATGTGATTCAAGCATCGTCGTATACACTCATTGTAGTCAAGACAGATTAAAATCGATCCTTTGGTTATACACTCAAAGGTTGTATGATGTAAACTAAGGAAAACAACTTCGAATATAAAGTTATAAACTGCAATGTAGTAAATAGATCCACCAACTGTTCTAGCACTTTTTAGAACTTGGAAAAACAGCCCTGTTTTCTTCTCTTTTCCTTTTTACAATTCACTAAAATAAATTCAGAGGTGGACATAAATTTGAAAAAGTCTTCAAAATCTTGAGCCTCGATCGCAATACAATGGCATACGACAAGCTATAAATAACCCTTATGGTATCGTAAATGATGGAGATGGTCAAAGCAGCTTCCGTTTTGTTAATCTTTGGAAGTAATGACGAACAATCCTAAAACGCCGATAAGAATGTACTGCAAGGGAAACGACAAATCTATGTCAATATCTTTTTTTTTCATGGAGTTTTCATCTGATATACTAATGGAGGTTTAACAATTTTCCAAACCTTTATCAATGGCTTTTCAGTCATTATGATGGTGGCCCACCCTACATGAGGTAAGAACCTGTAAATGGAAGGTGAAGATCTGTCAAGTGTGCTTTTCGTAATTTCTTTATTGTGACTAATTAGGCTGAAACAATCTGAGACTCTCAGTTTTGTTATCAATCAACCGAAAGAAGCATAACGAAATACTGAACATACTTACCCAACAGCTCGTCCCATGATGTGTTCTTGCTTCAGCCATTTCTGACCAGGGGCGTACAAAGGAATATCATCACCTTCATTGTTGTCCCCTGCCATGAAAATAGATAAATGAAATTGAGCTGTGAAAGACAAATGAAGGCCACGTACAGATGTATGAGTAAAAGTTTGGGCACCTTTTGTGAGGATATCGACTTCTCCCGTGTCTTGCCTTTCGTGAACCTATTTAAATTTTGGTGATGCAGCAAATTGTAAAAATACCAATTTAACGACTAATTAAAATTTACATATAATGATATTTTTACCTTAATCACACGATGTACGATTGGAATTTCACGACCCTGACAATAATACAGAAGACAGTGTGAATTGAAAATACAAAGAGAAGAAATAGCATTATATATGAGGCTCCCTGTGTTGCACAACTCCATAAATTTTTGTTTGTGTAAATATAATTACAAATAACTTCCCAACTCCTATAAAATTACAAAAAATAACATTTAAAAATTATTGTCTTATATTCACCCCCTTCATAAGCCAAAAACATTCAAACGCCATCGAAACTTATACACATATATTACAGTGAGCCCTTAATTTTATTGTTTAACACTAAATCAAACTTCAGACACATTTATGTAATTTTAGAGGTTACATCTTTTTTTTTCCATTTTTTTTTTTTTTACGTAATTAGGTCAAACCTTAAAGATATTTATAGTAACCATCCCTAAAGGCGGGGTTTGCATTTATCTCATCAAGAAACTGAGGGTAAGAAGAAATAGAGAAGATAACAACAACAACAACAACAACAACATATATAAAATGAACTCTTACATCAATGTTATACACGACAATTTCGCCTACTCTGATGGGTTCCCGGCCCATATTCAAGAACAAAATATCTCCCTGTAAAATGAAAAATTCTTGAGCATTATTATGTGCAAGGAATAACACTCTGTGCTCCTTTGATAAATCTTATCTGTAGATACTAACAAATGACCTACTTTTCTATTTTGGAGTATTGTAATTTATAAAACGGGAATAAGCCGTGGCATGCTTACCCTAGCAAATCCAGGCTCCATGCTTTCGGAAAGAACAACGACAACAGGTGATTCACTTCCGGTAAAGCACACTAACGTTTTCCATATCATCAATGCAGATGCAACAATCATACCTAAAAAAAATAGATTAGAGTCATAACTCACAAGGTCATTTCTTGATGATATCTTCTTCCACACTCACAATCCTAAACTCCATACAAACGTTGATCTTTTCGGGTCAATGATATAGTACTTACCACGACGATTTTCTAAATCATGGGCCCATTTTCTTATTGATTTACAAAAATATTTTCAAAGGATTGTCAACCCTAAATGAACATTTAAAAAAATTCAAGAAAATCCTCTCACCCACAATCTCAATTTTTTTCCACAACAGTAAAAATCAGTTTTTTTTTTTTACCCAAATAAGATCAAACATGACATAATGATTTATTTTTTTCTATTTTCAAAGTTGAATAAGTTTGATTTGCTAAAACATGGACCCATTTTCTTATTGATTTACAAAAATAGTTCCAAAGGAATATCAACCGAACATTAAAAAAATTATTCAATCTCAAAATTTTTCCCAACCGTAAAAATCAGATTTTTTTACCCAAGTAAGATCAAACATGACATAATAAGTAGTGGGTTAAAATACAGAGATTTATGAGAAAAACAATGGGAAAGAATTTACCAAGGGTGACTGTCTGATGAAGGGCTTGCCGCAATTGAATGGATTTAATCGAATCCACCGTCTCTTGAATCACCCCCATTTCTCTTCTTCAAAGGTGAAATTTTGCAGGGTTTTATTTGTATTTTTTAGAAAATAAAAAAAGAAACAGGGGAAACAAGAAAAAGAAAAATTATGAAGTATGTGTTGTCTTTGACAGAAACGAGAACGCGCTGTGATTGGCCAGCCCGTATAAACTATGACTCACATAGACGAGTATTCAACGCCTACGTGGAATTTACCTTCTTATAATAATCGAATATCGTGGAATTTACTTTTCTTTCACCTTTTTTCTTAACCGTATCTTTTCTGATAATTTTTTAATAAATACACATGTCAGTACTATATATGGTTAGCAACTTAGCATATACAGTTAAAACTCTATAAATTAATACTCGATTGCTTAATAACCTCTTTAAATTAATAGAATCTTTCGGTCCCGATTTAGCCTTTTAAATGAAAAAAAAATACTCGATAAATTAATAACCTCTTTAAATTAATAAAATTTCACGGTCCCGAGGCTATTAATTTATAGAGGTTTTACTGTAATAAATCGGTTTGAAGATTGTTATTTTATAATTTCGAAAATCAAAAACTCAAATTATCTTTTATTATAATAATTTCAAATTTAAACGATTTTAGTTTAATAATTTTGTGAGTCGAGTAATATGATCCTCGTGTTGTGCAGCTTGTGCTCGTCTATGATATTGATCCCCTCGAGTTTCACATAGCTCGATCAAGCCCTTGAGCGCTCATAATCCGCTCGATTCATTCTTTGCATTATTTGGTCATTTGGCTTTATTCATATTGTAGATTTTTTATTCTTACTAATAAACCAAATTTTAACCTGAATTGGCTATTGACTAAACTCACTTCTTTTTGAATTTACACACAATCGCATTTAAAACACTTTCGATTCGAACTGTGTAACAAGTAAAAGACGAATTTACTGCGGGCATTATGGTAAATTTCATTCAATGCGTCATATGGATCTCAAAATACATCCATGGAGATCGACGAATACCATGACATACATAATCGTTTTGTACTCCTACACAAAACTCTTATTCATATATATTTATATATATATATATATATATATCTGTATTTTGTTAATTCTTTAGGCAATTAACAACGGGGCTCAACGTATGCGCTTGCCCGTGTGCGTTGACACAGACAGCCGAAGTCGAGCTAGGCGGATTCGCTGATTTTATGTTCACATCGTTGAGTACGATGTTCTTGCAAGGGACTGTTTGGCTGCAGCTCAAGTTGATCGTCGCTTGCACTGTAGTCGACGTTCCTCGGAGCCCAGAAAATCTCACGTCACTCACTTCGATTGCAGATGACTGATTATGTCGAACACGGAAAACAAAAAATAATTAGTCGACTGATCACGACAAAAAGTAAGTATAAAACCGAGGCTTACTTTGTTGCTGCATACGCTGTGAGGGCAGTAGTACTGGTCGATGATCACTGGGTTACCAGCTTCGATGAAGGTTATGTTCGTGAAGTTGACACTCCTTACGAATCCCGAACCACCCTATAATATACTTTTAATTTCAGTAGATTTATACGCAATACGTACGCTTAGGGAGGTTGTGATTGATTACCTGATACGTTTTGATCCTCACCCCGTTCTGAGTTTTCGAAAAACTGCAACTGGTTACGTTTATTCTCTGTACTTCGTCGTGTTTTCCCGATTGCCCTAAGCTCCCGATACTATACAATCACCGAATTTCGTCATGCGTCGATTTATTTATTTTCGTCGCGAATTGAACAAAATTTTTTATTACCTAATTCCATGTCCAGGACCACATGCTATGTCTGATATTCTAACATCTGAAGTAGCCTCGTTTATGGCTATACAGTCGTCCCCTGAGCATGACTCGTTGATTAGTAGTAATTTAGTATGTAGTAATGAAGAAGGGTAGTATTGGAAATTCGGAGAGACAATTAATTACCGGTTGCTATGTTGCAGTCGTGGATGTGTACATTGGTGGATGAACTGATGTCGATTCCGTCCGTGTTGGGGCTGTCTTCCGGGGCCCGCATTTCCAGGTTCGAAATAACCGAGTCGTCGCACGCGTGTATGGAGAGGTGGTTCTGTTGGCTGTTTAAGTATTTCAATCCTCTCAGCTGGAGCTTGTTGCATTGTGAAAATCGCATTGCCTTGTAATATAAATATGGAACAAGTCGAGTTTATTCGTATAGTAAAAAAACGCGCTTTAGGAACGAGTTTTACTTTTACTTACCGTGGGTCGTGCACCTTCATTCATCTGATCAAACAGAGAAAAACAGAATTGAGAAATTGTAAAGAGGATCAAAATCGACACATCTAGAAGTTAATGGGTCGAAAACGGATAGTTCTAAAAATTTATGGACTCGATTGTAATTTAGAGAAACTCACATGTTTCCACCATTCCTGTCCTAGGCCGTCGATTTGGCCTTGTCCGTTGCCGTCGACCGAGAGCCCGTTGACCTGAAGGAAGTATATCCAGATATTAACGCCGTTCCTCCTCCACGCCGATCTTGGAGCTGCGACAATTCGTCCTAGGATCTTTTGTATTGTGTTTTTCAAATCAAAATAATATACAATTAAATTAATTAGTATACACAAACATTATACTATATATCTCGACGTTTATATAAATGCTAGCTACACCTGATATTTAATGGAGGGAGGTTTGCAGGGACCTTGGAATAGGACTGCATTCACGTAAAACGTCTTCCCGCTGGGAACTACTATCTTCGCGTTGTTCGATTGTTTCTTGCATGCTGCTTCCCACGTCGATTGAAAAGCCTATACGTGTTTTTCGTTACTGACTAGAATCGAAATATTAATTAATATTTATAAATAAGTACCTTTGTATCGTCGGTTTTTCCATCTCCAACGGCTCCAAAGCGTGTGACGTCGAATTCCTGCAAGGTGGGGGTCACGGCCAGGTTACTTAACCGGCCTTGAACTTGTTGGGTCGACCCAAAAAGAGCCGATGAACACAATATCAATACGAGAGCGAAAATGTCCTGCAAGAACGATTAAACAATATTGTAAGATAATCATGTTCGAAATATATCATGTTCATCGCGTATTTTTACAATGGTCTTATGTACAAGCTTCGTTCGTGATCGATCAACACTCGAATTCGTCTTGGAAATAATTTGACTGTGACCACATTTTATAGGAAATGTTTTGATAGAGTATTAATTCACAGGGGATTTGGAATGTCTTGTGTTGACATAAACCATTACTTTTCTTTTCCAGTATGATAATTTATCAAAGAGGGTGTGGTAAAAAAAATAAGTCTTTGGGAAAATTATTTTTAACTGTGGAAAACAACCTTCAATTGTGAGATCTTCTAATCTATTGCATTCATGTAAGACAATATCTTACACGTTAAGAATGAATAGTGTAAATATATACTCTTTTGTTATTGGTTTTATAATCACATTTTCATTTTGGTAAAATAACCACATATTTAACTTTAGTAGCTATTATAGTCTAGTAGTATACACATTTACAATTACCAATTTTTATTTTCACTTTTACTAAGCATAAATACAAAAAAAAAAAAAAATTAACTGCAAAAAAATATTAAGACAAACAATAATATTCATAGAAAAAAAGGCCACACAAATTTTACCTTAAATAATTGATAAATTTACCCATTAATCTTCATCTCAGTAGGCAGTAGCACTTACTTTTTGTGGCATTTTAGTAGTGTAGAACTTCACAGAATCATTGCTCCATTCCGGGTCGAACCTATACAGAAATATTATGCAGTCGCTGTAGCACCTTGCTTCTATGATAACACGATGAGGCAGACTTTTGGTTACCACACTAATTGGGTCCTGCATTACAGAACCCACCCCAAAATATATCGACTGAACAACGAGATCACGAGAAAATGTTGTATCACGATAGAGAAAAATACATTTGATCGATGTGCAGAAAAGATCAATACGATCGATTTCCTATTACCAACCAGATTTATAGGCGAGATGGGTTCATCCGACTATCCGTGGCGGGCAATAAATACTTACATCATCGTGCGATCATCATAATAAGAAAAACATTAATACCTCTGTCTGTTGATACTCATAATTTGTTGTCTTATATGTATAATGAATAAATTCATGTTGTACAGACAAATCCCAGAAACAGCATTCTTTCTTATCCCAAACATCATGAAATCTTATTTTCAAAACATCATATTATCAATTCATAATCACATATTATAAGTCTAACTCCTCTTGAGAATATTTATCATTTTTGGGAGTATTCTCAAAAATGGTCGAATTAAGTTATATTATCGAAGTTTTGTGATATTATCTTTAAAAAAAATAGAATTAAAATTACATAATTTATTATAAAATAATAATTAAAATTATTTTTATACTTATATTTTAATTTTATTTTATTCAGTACACTTATTTTTTAGACGAAATACTTAATAAATTCTCCAAGAGGGGTTAGGGTTAAGGTTTAATAAATTCTCCATAGCGAGAGGGGTTAAGGTTAGAGTTCCTCCTCCGCCATGGATTCTCCTTCGTCTCCGATTTTGGATCTGAACAAATCATCAAAGCCAGGTAAAGTCTGCACTGTTTACTCATTCATGACTGACGAGAGCGGACATTATGCTGTATTGATTGTAGATCTCGCATCATCAGTTGACGGCGGCGGTGGTTACATCTCTACGGCGCCGACTCTTCTTATCGATGAAAGCAAAGTAGGGAACGAGTCCTATACTTTCTGCGTCTTAGATTCAGTCCTGTACATGTTTCAGGTAGGATATGATGATGGAGCTACTGGTTGCCGTGAAGGTAATTCTGGCTACTCCATTAACCTATATCCACACCTAATCGATGAATCCAAATCCAAATCGGCGGTGATTGTGGATGAATCCATGCTCCGCCCTTTGCCCAAAATGTTGTTCCCCAAAAACAGGACAGAAGTCGTCCCTACCCCCGACGGAGAAAAAATTCTGGTCTTCTCACTAAGTATGGACTACATTCGTTTTAGTCAAGACTCTGATCCGATTGATTTTGAGTTGTTCTGTCCCGCTGAGTGCAAGAGGAAGAGGATGAGGAAGGAGAAGAGGAAGAGGAAGGGGAAGAGGAAGATGAATCCATGGAAGAGACTCCCTTCCCCTAAGGACTTGTTTAAATCCAAAGTCGGTGTCAATCTTTACATCGATTCGTTTGCCTTTATCACCGATTCTGTTTTCCTCATCGAAACCAACTATGGGATATTCACCATTGACATAGATGCCGTGGATGATGGTTGGAAGAAAAGAGATTCTTTTGCTGGTTCCAAAAATTTTCCTTTTGGCGGCCCTTTCTTTGTTGACGACGATTTAAAGCTGTGCATTTCCGGTAATGCGGCTTACAAAATTTGTGATGGACTTGAGCTCATTGAGGAAATTACCATATCTTGTATTGATGATGAGGATGATTTAAATTTGGGGTGTGACATGTGCCGTGCGTGTGGTGTTATTTACGGTGGAGAAAGAGGAGACGAGTTGTTTGGCAGTGCGTTTTTACAAACGGGGATAAGCAAAGAGACCGAGTATGTTCACATCCGCCTGGACATATGCAAGTTTAATCTGGACAAGTTCACAGAAGATGTGAAGGTGGTGGGAAAAGATGAAATAAGCCCGATAATCAAGAAGTTCAAATTCGTCATTGAAGGATACAAGTGCTTTAGCTTCTACCCTCTATGTTTGTTACCCATATTTACCTATTCAAAAAGACACCGAATGAAGCTTCAGCGTATGGCCGCAGCCTGAATTTTCTTTTCCACGTGTTTTGTGATTAGGTATTGCAAGTTTGCAACTGGATTAACTTGTTTAACTTTACTAGTAGAGTAGTAGTCTAGTATATTACATCTACACCTACAATTACCAATTTTTATTTTCACTTTTTCTAAAGCATAAGAAAGAACACCTACAATTATATTTAAAAAAATAAAATTATTGTTGAATAACACAATTATTAAGAAAATAAGACTTATAATTTAAATTGATGAAAAATAAGATTTATTTAAAATCTTTAACAATTTATAAAACATCTATTACATTATTTAATAAATATTAATTTATTTAAGTTCGATTCATATCATT
Source organism: Euphrasia confusa (assembly GCA_954870475.1). Lineage (NCBI taxonomy): Eukaryota > Viridiplantae > Streptophyta > Magnoliopsida > Lamiales > Orobanchaceae > Euphrasia > Euphrasia confusa. Next base: position 36,031,800 of record OX940956.1, on the reverse strand, counting down.
CAATTTAGGGGTGTATTCGTTTAGGAGTTTGTAGGATTTTAATTGATTTTAAAAAGTCTATGGATTTTACTAGGATTTTAATTGATTTTAAAAAGTTTATGGATTTGTAAAATCCATAGACTCTATGCAGAGTTTGATTGACTTTATGGTTGATTTTTATAGACTTTCATAGATTTCAAAAAATTGTAAAATATATTTTTTATTGATTTTTTCAAAGACTTTAAAAACAAAGGTATATAAACATACTTGTATATAACAAATCAATTTAAAAAAAAAAATAAATAAATAAATTATTATTTTTATTTTTAAATATGGTTCATTTCAAACTCATTCAGATCATTTCAGTCTAGCCGTTTCAGTTCAAAATCACATGGTTTTAGTCTTTAATTTAAATTTATAAAAATTTAAATCTCATCTATTTTTAGTGAAATTTCAAAAGTCGTAGTGTATTTGATACTCTAATATTTTGTTGGGTGTGAAATCAATTTAATTGAGTGAATATAATGAAAACATGATTTGAAAAAATTATTTATATTAAATATTATATATGTATGTGTGACACTTGAATAGTTCAATAAATATCAAATAAAACAAAACACTATAAATTAAATGTGAACTTAAGTTATATTATAAACGTTTTGTCACATTATCTCTAAAAAATAGAATTATAATTAAATGAATTTTATATAAAATAATAATTAATTTTTTTTATACATGTATTTTTATTTTACGATCTAATTTAAAATTTACGGGTTACTCGGAATATACGACTTGTTTTAACAAAAAATAAATGGAGTATGACAATGTATTATGTATGGTGATATTTCTACATTTCAATAAAAGTGAACAAATGACTTATTGAGATTTATTAAAAAATGGGCAATGACAATTTGTTTTAACAAAAAAAATTGAATGGAAACAAAAAAAATTGAATGGAGTAAGACAATGTATTATGGATGGTGATCATTTACTAGAGATTTACAATTCTGAACAAAGATAAGAGTAGTTTTAATTCTTGTTGTATTTTTTTTATTTGAGTTCTTTTGCAAGCTCAATATTCTTTTATTTAAGAGAATTGGGAGGGCTAACACTCTCAAAAACTCATATTGGAATTAAACTCACTTTAATTTTGATTTATTTTTAAAATAAAATATAATAAAAATAAATAAATAAACTCATAGATTTAAACCCTCACTTTAATTTTGATTTATTTTTAAACTAAAATATAATAAAAATAAATCAAAACTCAAAAAATAAGTTTACTAGATATTTACAATTCAATCAATCAATGTCAACAAAGGCTTATTGAGATTTATTAAAAACTATACTAATATAAAAAAAAAGTAAGAGTAGTTTCAATGCTTGTTGTATTTTTTTTTATTTCTTTTCCAGCGGAAAGAACTCAAATGATTGATTGTATCCGTTAACAAGATATAAGATATAATAGCTTTTTTCACACCTTAATTTGTAGGACAAGCCCATAAATTAAAGCAGAATAAGTATTCGCTCCTCTCCACACTAAAGACTCAAATGATTTGTGTTTTTTTGCAGTTCAATTGGCACTAAGCTGATTTTTAATAGTTTAGAACACCATCTTGGAAGTTAAGTTCTTTTTTCTTTATTATTGTGATATTATATATCCTCACTTCTTTTTTTCTACAGACTACTCCCATAATTTTTTATATTTTTAGATTGGTGATGAATGCTATTATAGATATCATTTCTCTTTGATGACAATCTCATATATATAGGCTTACCTTCATGCGAAATTTAGCGGAAAATCCCAAGATTACAAAAAATGTGGCACATCCTGTTGGAAAATATAGAGCTCGGAGAGAGCTTCGAAACGATAGCTCATTCGCTCAAATCGGAGTTGAAATGAATGAGAAATTAATTTTTAAAATATAATCAAAATAGAGGGAAAAAGGAAAAAAAAAAGAATGGGATATTAGTTATCCCACATTGAAAAACTAACAAAAGGCAAGTGGGTATATAAGATGCTTGGCCTTTAGTAGCTTATGAATCTATTATTATAGTATTGCTCCGCCTCCTACGTGCGCGCAGGAGGGTGCAAAACTTGACGAAAATAGCCTACGAACCCCGAACTTGTGTGCGAGCGCGACCTGCATACACGAATGTCGCTTCGATTTGGGGCAGTCGACCAAGCTACTTTTTTGCGATTTTTCTTTTCCGAACCGTTACAAAGTAACGGTTATTTGACTCATAAATAATTGTGATTTTATTTATTAAATAAATAAAATGAAAATTATATTCTGATTATATTTTTGAATTTGAAATGGCCATTAAGGAGTCCTTAATGCAGAGCCATAATGGCTTGACCGTTACGGTCAACAATGTCCAGGTTCATGCATGAACCCTCAGCAACCCTATGTGCTCGGCTATATAAACGAGCCTCATGTCTGAAAGTAAAAAACACCGAAAACCACTCCAGCAATTGCTACTTTTTTTATCCTTTTCTTTCCTATTCTCTTTGGCCCTCCGGTGAAGTCTTTCAGGCAACTCTCGGTTCGACGTGCAACGTAGTTGCTTGAGACGTTGTATCACTACAAAAAAACCAGTCGATCCCTACGGACAGTCCCGTAGGGATCGCCGTAGGGAAGCTGCTTCCCTACGGCATCCCCTACGGCATTTGGCCGTAGGGTACTTGCTCGTAGGGGTCGTCTCCCCTACGGGAAAATAAAGGCCGTAGGGGGTTCCCCTACGACCTTGCCGTAGGGGGAAGCGTAGGGGATGGCCTTTCCCCGCCCCCTTCTTCCCGTAGGCCCGGCCGACGACTTAGCCGTAGGGGAGGGACGTAGGTGTGTCCCCTACGGCCATTGTCGTAGGGATGTTCGAGAGACGATCCCCTACGGGCATAGTCGTAGGGGTCTTCTGGGTTGTCTCCCCTACGGGCATAGCCGTAGGGGCCTTCTGGATTGTCTCCTCTACGGGCATAGCCGTAGGGGCCTTCTGGAGTGTCTCCCCTATGGGCATAGCCGTAGGGGATTTCAGGATTTTTTGGCAGGTTTAATTCTATTTTTTTTATCCAACCTGCACTCAAATGTACTCAAAGAGATACTCAAATTCAATTCAACACATATCAGAATCATTAAAATCAACCAAACACATTCAAGAACATTAAAAAACAATCCAAATCATCCAAAAAAACATTCAAAACCATCTAAAATCTCAAGTTCAACAAACAAAAAAAGGATAAAAACACAACGTCTAATCAGGGAGGTGGAGGTGGTCGACCTAGAAGCTCATCTCGTAAAGGCTGCTCCATCTCTTTTAAGCTCGTAAAGAACTCCTTCTGTAGCTCTGCACGATCAGCAGCGCGCTCAATCTCTCGCTCCCGAGCAAGACGGTCCTCGGTCTCTTTTTGCTTCCGCTCGAACTCCTCTCTCAAAGTCTGTCTGATGCGCTCCTCCGACTCTGACGGGCCAGACGAGGAGGACACAGAAAATGAGGAAGAGGAGCTGCTGAAGACCTGAGGCAGAAGGAAGCGTAAATAAACAATAAAAACTCGTTGATTTTAAGAATAAACAAAAAATTAAAATCCAAACCTTCGCTAAGGCGCCCGTTCTGAAGATCCTATTCTTCTTTTTCGGGGCGACGCTCAGGAAGACCTCGTCCACATCGGGTTCCTCCTGCGTGGAGGCTCGACGCTCCTCAAGAGTCTGCTCCACCGAAGTCTAAAAGAAATATTAAAAATCTTTAATTAGTCAAGAATGATTTAAACGGAAAATTTAGAGAAAGTCAAATTGTTAAAATTATAAACTTACAATGAGATGATGAGCTCGCTGAGATGTCGGGGTCCCGTCCTTCTTCACGTGCAGACGTTTTGCAACGTTCAAAGCAGTCGCAGGTCAACCTAACTCCTCAGCCTTCAAAATATGAAAACATATATAATTAAAGTACTTATATAATTTAAAATATGAAAACATATATAGTTTATAAACTTACAATGTCCAAGGCATATTTGACGCCCGATCGGGATCCTCCAGCGGCCTTTGAGATGCCGGTGCCCGGCCCATCGGGCTCACTCATCCGGTTCTTTTTATTACGCTCAGACCTCTCTTTATACTCGGCTGTGTCGAAGATCACCAACCACCTCTTCCACACTTCATCAGGCACACACTTCGGCCGTGTCTTATCGGACCTCCACTTCTTACGCCACTCGCTCACGCGACTGCTGTACCTCCTCATCAACAACCCTCTGAAATGGTTATAGATCTCAGCATCAGTATACCTGCTGCTAACCCAACAAAAGCGACGCTTCAAAACAAACAAAATAAATAGAGTTAGTAAAATCCAAACATATATGTCGTAGGATGCAAAATGTATCAACACATGTACTTGAAACTCGGTCCAATAAATCTCCTAGTGACTCTTAGGGACCTGAGCAAGAGTGTATCCATCTGGATGGATACGAGCCTCAATAATCTCTCGGAGCTCTGATGCAATGTTCACTTTGTTGCGAGCCAATAAACTACATTAAAAAGACACGATTAACTACAGATAAAATCAATAATTACTAACATTCAAATGAAATTATACTTACGTGTTTCCCTCTACATAAAGCTCGGTACGAGGAGGGGTAACAGCTGAAGAGGAAGCATCTTCAGTCGGAGTAGCAGCAGGAGTAAGATCAGTAGTGGGAGTACATGGGACACTACCGGAAGAAGGAGTCGCAGGAACACTCCTAGAAGAAGGAGAATGCATCAGGGCGTCATCGCCGTCATGGTCTCGCAGTCCACCACCTAAGGCACCTTGACCACCTCCACCACCTCCACCTCTGCGTTTACCTCGACCCGCCATCTGTTGATATAATAACAATATTAATATTAAGTGAAATACCTACTTAACAACAATATTACACATGAATTACAATATTACCTGAGGATGACTCTATATTATCATCATCCTCATCAAACGATCCTAGAGCATCACTATCATCATTTAGTTCATCAGCATCATCTAGCATTTCAGTGTCTTCAGGATTGATATTTGAATTTGTTAACAAAAGCAACGCATCGTCTGCTTGTACCGGGACGTGATCTTCAATTATTTCCTCTTGAAAAGAGTCTGATAAATGTTCAATATATTCTATAGAAGCCCTCGGTTTTATCTTATATGTTGCCCACCAATCTTTATTCTCTCTACGAGTACTCGGGTAAGCTGAGTAATACACTTGTGTGGCTTGTGATGCCAGAACGAATGGCTCGTAGTTTCTGTAACGTCGATTGTGATTGATATCGACCAGCCTGTATCGACGGTCTAGTCTCGTGCCTGCTGGTGTAGGGTCAAACCATTCACATTTGAACATCAGGACTTTATTTTGAAGCATTCCCGTGTAGTCGAGATATAAAACTTCATTTAGAAGTCCATAGTAGTCATCATCTTCAGATGAGTAGCTACTTCCTCGAATACAGACACCCATATTGGACGACTTTCTGTTAGACCCGTATTCAATAGTGTGAAACTTATATCCATTTACTTTGCAGCCAGGATATACTGTCACGAAAGAAGATGGACCTACCGCTAAATTTCGGATGTCTTCGTTCACAACATTGTTTGCCGGGTCTTCAGCCTACACATTTGAATAATGATCAATTTAACTAGTAATTGTAGTCCATTCTTTGGAAATGTAATAAGTTACAAACTCACAAATTTTCGAAACCAACTGGCAAATTCTTTGTCTAGCCTTTCATTCAGCCTCGCATCTGAGATTCTCGGGTCATGTTGCTTCACCATCTCTGTGTAAATACTTTTACACACAAAGACATAGTAAAAATTAATAAGTTATTAGTAAAAGAGCATATTGATTAATACTTCAAGTGCGATTAGTAGTATGAAACTTACTTCACATACTCTTCGACTTCAGGGCAATTCAACAGAACATAGATTGTAGCTGCATTAAGCTCTTTCGTGTTTAGAAACCTTTTTTGTGCTCCCCCAAACGGTTCTCCCCGTTGTATGAAACATGAAAGTCGATCGCCATGAACATGTTCTCCTTCAATGTCATTATTTGTTTCATTTCTGCCCAAACTGTTAATTCTGGTAGGCACGTGATCTTCAAAATAAAATGACATGAAGGTAGCAGTCTCTTCAACCAGATAAGCATTCGCGATCGAGCCCTCTACTCTAGCCTTGTTTCTTACATTGTTTTTCAATTTTCGCAGGTACCTCTCGAATGGATACATCTATCTGTATTGGACTGGGCCACCAATTTTGGCTTCGTGTGGCAGGTGAACAGGTAAATGCTCCATTGAATCGAAAAAGCTCGGGGGAAAGATCATTTCCAAATTGCAAAATATTATCGGTATTTCGCGCTCCAATCTGATCATATCATGAGTGCCTACAGACCTAGAGCACAGTTCTTTAAAGAACAAACTCAACTCCGTTAGCACCTTCCAAACTGGTTGCGGTAGCAAATCACGAAAAGCAATTGGAATCAATCTCTGCATAAATACGTGACAATCATGACTTTTCATGCCGATCAATCTCAAACCAATCATGTCGACACATCGCCCAAGATTACTTGCATACCCATCTGGGAATTTTAGTCCCTTCAACCATTCGCACAACTGAGTTTTTGAAGCTTTATCCAAACAGTAACACGCTGCAGGATATTTTCCAGTTACAGGGTCCTTTTGTAACTCGGGTCGTCTGCAATAATCATTTAACTCTTCTCTCGATTTCGGTGTGTCTTTCGTTTTCCCCTTCACGTTCATGACTGTGTTAAAGACATTATCGAAAACATTTTTCTCAATGTGCATTACATCAAGATTGTGTCGAATGAGATTCGTGCTCCAATACGGTAAATCCCAGAAGATACTTCGTTTTTTCCAACCGGTCGTCTTGAAAATATTTGCATTCACTAGAGCTGCGTCTGGTTCAGTCACTTTCAAAAGACCTAGGCGATCAATCTCGACAAGAATTTCAGTCCCGGATCGTGGGGCAGGGGGCATAGTAGTGACAACTTTGTTCTTTCGAAAATTTACCTTATTCCTTCGGAAAGGGTGATCAGCTTCAAGAAACTTCCGATGATTATCAAACCACGATTGCTTGCCACTGCATCGTAAGCTGAACACTTCAGAACGTTCCATACAGTAAGGACATGCTTCTTTACCCGCGGTACTTCTACCCGATAACATCGAGTAGGCTGGATAGTCACTAATTGTCCACAACAATGCAGCCCGAAGCACGAAATTTTGTTTTTTGGATATGTCGTAGGATGCAACACCGGTTTCCCACAAATTAAGCAATTCAGCTATCAAAGGCTGTAGAAACACATCAATTTTGTCCTTTGGGTTTTTTGGTCCTGGGATCAATACCGTTAAAAACATGTATTGGTCTTTCATGCACATGTGCGGTGGCAAGTTGTAAGGTGTGACTATTACAGGCCATGAAGAGTATTGTTGACCGAAACTTCCAAACGGTTGAAACCCATCGGTGCATAAACCTAATCTGACATTTCGAGAATCAGATGCGAAGTCTGGATATTGATCGTTGAAATGCTTCCAAGCCATTGAATCTGATGGATGATGCATAATATCGTCTTTGACAACATGTTCGGCATGCCACCTCATGTCCGCGGCTGTGGCATTAGAGGCGTACAAACGTTGTAAACGAGGAGTCAAAGGAAAATAATGCATTCTCTTGTACGGTGTACTTGTCTTCTTCCGTTTGTTATTGTTCGAGTTCACTGGTTTGAATCGTGGATGATCAAAAATCTTACAACTCTTGAGATCACGGTCTTCGCTTCCCCAGTATATCATACAGTTATTGAGGCAGGTGTCAATTTTCTCAACCGGTAATCCCATGCCTCGGAGTAATTGTTTGCTCTTGTAGAAGTTCTCAGTTACCAAGTTACCGTCGGGCAACACTTCTTTGAACAACGATGCGTATTGGTCGTAACCCTTCTCTGAGATGTGATTCTCGGACTTTATATTCATCACCCGAGCAACAAAAGACAACTTCGAATGAGTTTTACATCCTTCGTACAATGGGTCATTCGCTGCTTTCAACATATCATAAAATCTTTGAGCCTCTGGATTAGGTGGTTCCTCAACTACTTCTGACTGATTGAAAGAAGGACCAGCTGCATCACGGATCATATCGATGTATGGATTTGGATCGGCCGGAATGTTTGATTGGCTTGGAACAGGGATCACATTCTGAACGACGCGGTCATAAAGATGGCCTTCACCGTGAAATAACCATGTGTGATAATTCGGAACAAACCCATGTTTCAGCAGATGCTGCGTGATCGTCTCAGTGTCCAAGTAATTAATATTCCTACACCTCTTCCGACTACAAGGACATTTCAACTTATCACCGTCTTTCCATTCAGCATTTTTCTTTGCGAACTCAATGAATGACTCGATTCCATCCAAAAACTCTTTAGACAGATAACCGTCAATCCTCCGTTTGTACATTCAATTACGATCAGAGTTCATTTAAAACGTATACATTTAAAGAAGTTAATGGTCATTTGTATATAATTAAGACGATAAACACATACACAAAATAAACAATCACACACATTTAAAAAAGTATACTAAACAATCATATACATTTAAAGAAGTTAATGGGATTTTGACATGAATTCGACAGCACATATGCGTTGTAATTGCTTTATTGGTAAGGGTCCTATCCCATTCAAGAATGTGATATGATGTTCTTTGTTAGTTAGTGTCTCAAATGGACTTAAAAAATTTTGCAGCACTTCCCTACAGTTCTCTAAGTACACGTGTTTCAATGTACCCGAGAACGTAAAGAAATAACTAACCAAATCTTAAAATAAGTCCATAATCGAAACACATATCAACTAACAAAGAACATCATAATCACATTCTCAAACTGTCAAAAAATGGGACAATTCAAGATTCAATATCGAATGGTAAGTTCGATATTAAATCTCAAACGGATCTAAGCTTTTAATAGATAGAACATATAATACTAAAAGATACATACTAAAACATAGAGCATAATATCCTTAAATTTTGCAACTTACATACTAAAACATAATAGTCCACTTCAATTTTTCTTTTCAAAAACCAAAAAAAAAAAAATCAAAATACTTAAATTTTACTTTTTAAATAAAAAACATAGTTCACTTAAAGTAGTCTCTTAAATTTTACTAAAACATAATAGTTCACTTAAATTTTACTTTGTAAATACAAAACGTAGTTTCTTAAAGTTACCAAAATCAGTCCACAAAAGAGGATTTTGACCCTAAAGACGAAATATTCAATCCAAACTCCAAATACGAAAAAGTTTCGTATCAAAAAATTAGTGAGGGTCACCCTACTGAAATTTTTGCAAAAAAGCCCATTTCCTATCCAAAAATATCAAAAAAAGAGTGCTGCCCCTTGAAGATTTTCCCAAATTAAAAAAAAAAAAAAATTTAAAAAATCATAAATTCCCAAATAAATCAACCATACCCAAATGAACAAACAAACCCCAAAACCACAAATCAAAAGACATTCAAATGTTCAGAACCCCTAAATCGAAGGTACCTCAATTTAAAAAAACCCTAAACATGGAATTATTCAACAATTCAAGCTCCAATACATGATACATAACTAACAATAGCTCAATAACCACAGTACAAAGCTCAATCAAACCGAAAATCAACATTTCTAGAAAACCCTAATATTTTGTAAATTAAAAAAACGAACCAATAAAAGGAATAAAATCGAGTTCTAACTTCAATGTCGTGTGGAATCGGAGTGCTTGAGGTGTTTGCAGCTTCAATTCGCCGTAGCAATCGCCGATTCGCCGCCGCTCGCCGGAAACCCTAAGCCCTTTTCCTAAGAATGCGAAGAACAGAATGAAAAGGAGTCCCCTGCCCGTTTCTGATATTCAGAAATCCCCTACGGGGTCAATCCGTAGGGGATGCCCGTAGGGGAGTCAATGTGGCCTAAACGGTGCCGTTTAGGTGTCTCCTACGGGGACTGCCGTAGGGGTCCCCTACGGCGTAATAGCCGTAGGGGGAATCAAAACACCCCTACGGGGGTAGCCGTAGGGGAACTCCGCGCCTTGTCCCCTACGGGGATGTCTGCCGTAGGGCTCTGTAGCTTACGGTCACCCGTAGGGGACCCCGTAGGGTTGTTTGGAGGGAAACAAAGCGCAGCAAGGCGCGCGCTTCTCCCTACGGGTAACCCCTACGGGATTCACCCCTACGGTCGTTGCCGTAGGGACACCCGTAGGGATTATCAACATAGTGTTTCCCGTAGGAGATGCCGTAGGGGCTCCCTTACGGGATGATGGCCGTAGGGAATCCCCGTAGGGATTCCCTGGTTTTTTTGTAGTGTATCTTGAGAAACAAACGATCGGTAAAGGTCGAATTTTGTTTTAAGGAGATTGTGTCTAACACAAGCCTCGTCTTTTTCCTGTCCTTTGCCATCTCTGTAAAATCGATCCTTACACATCCTATCTCACCTCATACAACCTTTCCACCAACACTCCAAACCATCACCATTTCAAACCCTTTTCAACAGAAGAAACCCTCACCATTGTCTTTTTCATGAAATCTGGCTGACATGTATCATGGGTTATGGATTAATTTGTTTGATGTTGGTGCTGATTTGATGAATGAAAGAGTTTGATAAATGAAAGAGTAGGATAGGAGAAGAAGATAAAAAAAATCAGTGGTGAGAAAATGATAATATATTAGGATGGTCATCAAAAAGTTATTAAGGATTCACAATCCTTAGTTACGTAAATGATAATGTATTAGAGATGATAATCAAAAGTTATTAGGGATTCACAATCCTTAGTTACATTATATTCACAAGAATGTGAATAAAGACTTATTGATATTTATTAAAAATTTCGGTATTGTTTGGGGTGTGTGTTTCCTCAATTGGATTTGGATTTTGTCTAAGTCACCTGCCTCATTTGGATGTTGGTTAAATAGTTTTGTGTGTCTTCAGGTTTATTGTTTGTGGTGTGTGTTTTCTCAATTGGATTTGGATTTTGTAGTCACCTGAGCATGCCTCATTTGGATGTTGTTGAACTTGGTTAAATAGTTTTGTGTGTCCTCAAGTTTATTGTTTGTGGTGTGTGTTTTGGGTTGGATTCACAAAAATGTGAAGAAAGACTTATTGAGGTTTATTAAAAAAATTCTTACACATATGATTGAGAATATCAAAAAGGTAGGAGTAGTTTTAATTCTTGCATTTTCTTTATTTGTGTTTTTACTAAGGACTCGAATGATTGTTTTTTTTCAATTCAATGGCAGGAGTGTGTATTTTGGTGTGATCTGTAGAGCTTTTCATTGTAGGCCTATTTGAAACACAACTTCTTGATATAATAGGCATTTATATATAATTAGCAAAGATTGCGCTTTTTGTCTTCATTATTAATATGCTTTTGGTTTATGTTTGTATTGTGAGAGGGGAGAATAAGAAATATTTTCATAAAAAAACGAACTATCGTAAATGTAACATGTCTTGAATTTTTATTTAATTAATTAATTAATTATATTAAGTGGTACTTCATTAAGATAATTTTACTGAATTAATTAAAATATAATCTAATTAATTAATTTACTAATACAACTAATAAATTAATTCATTTAAATTATTAAGAAATTAATTTACTTCAAAATCTATAATAACTAAGATATTCTAACCATTATTAGCTGGTTAACTTACCACAGTGTATACGACATATTATGGAAGGATAATGGTCAGCAGCTAACAAACTAAGATATTCTAACGTATTATTATATGTTCAAATTCGTCATTGAAGGATACAAGTGCTTTAGCTTATACCCTCTCCTCTCTGTTTGTCACCAATATTTAATTTACCTATTCAAAAAGACTCTCTGTTTGTCACCAATATTTAATTTACCTATTCAAAAAGACACTGAATGAAGCTTCAGCGTTTTGATTCTTATTTGTGAAAAATGGGTTGTATTCAACTGGGATTTTGATGGATTATTTTAGACTTTTAAAATTTTGTAGATTTTTATGAATTTTCTAAATTTTGATGAATTTTGAGTTCACTTAATCAAAGGGGTGTATTCAACTGGGAGTTTGACCGAGTGTAATGAAAAATATTTTACATTAAATTTTATATATAGTACTCAATAAATAATATTATAAGTGTTAAATAAGACAAAACACTAAATTAAGTGATCAAATAGTACTCAAGTATAATCCAACCGTGAGATTCCACTAATAATCGTCAAATAAAACCAAATTTAATTTTTTATAAATTTAAATAATTAAATGTAAACTTAAGTTATATTATCAACGTTTTGTCACATTATTTCAAAAAAAAATTAAAATTAAATTAATTTTATATAAAATATTAATTAAAATTATTTTTGATACACTTGAAAAATCATTTTTTTAAATAAAATATTTTTAAAAAATTAATATAATCTATTTTTAAGATTTATGATTACTGTATATCGATCTAACTTGGAATTTAATGGTAACTCGTGATTGAATTTAAAAATGGTAACTCGAAACTTAATTGAATTTTTTTAGAAATATATTCTTAGCATTTTAGATCACCTTATTAAGAAACTCTATGGAGATTGTGGTTTATGGCATTTCGATTGCGGCAAGGGCTGGAAATGAGCCTTGCTGCTCGCGAGCGCTCGTGAGCAGCTCGAGTCAACGCTCGACTCAAGCTCGAGTTTGACCGAGCTCAAGTCGAGCTCGAGCCTAGTTTTTATGCTCACGAGCTGCTCGCGAGCACCTCGAATAAATATGTTTTTATTAAAATACTTCTAATATATAAATAATACCTAATCCTTTTTTCATACTTCATTTTCTCTTCTATTAGATGTTTTTTCCGATTTTAACAAACTATCATATAAAATCTTTATACACATTTTTAATTAAATTTTAGGGCTAAATACACTTTGCCACCCCAGGATATGAGGTTTTTACACTTTGCAACCTCGTCGGAAAAGTTTTACTGATCAGTACCACAGGATAAGCAATATTACAATTTGCCACCTGCGGGTAGCCGAATCGGAATATTCCAAGGAATATTCCGTTTTGAAAGGTTTTTTGGTCAATTTCAACTCAAATTAAAGGCGATTACGTTTTTACCCTCAAATAAATATTTTGTATTTTTTTTTATTTTTAAAAAAAGTGAAATACATCTTTAAATATACAAATTACACAGCCCCTCCTTTCTTCTTCCCTTTCTCTAACACTTAAACCTACATACACCATAACCCACCTTCGAGTTTGACCACCAAACCCAATTTCAACCGTGAAACTTGGAATTAAACAACATAATCGTGTTCTCCACCCTCCCAAACCTAGGTTTCATCTTCAAAATCCCCTAAATCTAAAACTTAAATCAAACACCCAAATCTCACCCAACACGGCCCGGGCCCGCTTCAAGCTTCAAACTCCGACCGACCTTCACTCCGGCAACGATGTCGCCTCGAACCCACCCCCTGTGTACATCGTATCCAAGAATTGAAGCCCCAAATCCCACCCAACTCAGTCTCTCCAATTTTTTTTATTTATATATATATATATATATATATATATATATATATATATATATTTATTTATTTTATTTTTTAAAATCTATGTATTGTTTGAGACGATTAGTTAAGCTCACGGTCTTCGATTTGTGCGTTTTTGGATGTTTATTTCCATGTCGATTTGTAAGAATTGTAAGAATTTCACTTGTGCGAATTTTAGGATTGTAAAGTTCTTGCTGAAAGTGTTTTGGGAATATTTTTTTTTGTTTCTTGATTAATTTTTTTAAATAAATAAATATATTAAAATGTTGTTATTCTTTTCTTAATTTTTTGTTTTTAAATTAAATTTAATAATATATTGTGTAATTACAATATTATCCTTCAAAGTTTCAAAATTGTGAAAGCACACGCACCAAAAAAGGGCGTGCAAAACACTCTCTCGGAATATTCTTTGGAATATTCCGATCCGGCAGCCGACAGGTACCATATTGTAATATTGCTTATCCTGTGGTACTGATCGGTAAAACTTTTCCGACGAGGTTGCAAAGTGTAAAAACCCCATATCCTGGGGTGGTAAAGTGTATTTAGCCCTAAATTTTATAGTAGTATCGAGCTATCACGAGAAATATAACCATTGCCTCAAATCTACTGATCGAAAGCTTGAGAAACGAGCCGGATCCCGAGCTGATCGAACGAGCCGATCCCGAGCTGCTCGAACGAGCCGAGCTCGAGTTTCCAATATTGTTTCCGAGCCGAGCTCGAGCCCCATAATGCTTCGAGCTCGAGTAGGTGTAAAATTTATGCTAGCCGGCTCGATAAGTTCAAAACTTGACTCGGCTCAGCTCGTTTCCAGCCCTAATTGCTGCTCAACGCAAATAAATTATCAATAAAGTAAGTAAGGATATAGTACTACTTATTTTTTAATAAATTTTTGATTAATATAAATAAAAAATGTACTGATTCATACAAAATCATTGTCGAAGTTCCCAAAGTCAATTCAAAATCCAATTTAAACTATTCTAAATCATAACAAAGTTCCCAAAGTCAATTCAAAATCCAATTTAAACTATTCTAAATCATAACAGAAAAATTATTCAACCTTAAAAGTTAAATTAAATTATAAATAAATCACTAATACATGGCCGTGACGCATTTAAATAGATTGAAAATAAAGTTTATATAAAAAATCAATAATACTAAAAATAACAAATTAAAAAAAAATAAAAAAATATATATATATATATATATATATATATATATATATATAGAGTTTATACAATAAAATGATTAAAGTGTAATTGTATTTGATGATGTTGCTTACATGATTTACAATTCAATGTGAACAAAGACTTAAGATTTATTAGAAATGCGCTCCACATAATTTGTACGTGTTTTTTTAGTTAAGTACTCAAATAATTATGTTTTTTCCAATTCAACTAGTGTTTTTTTTAGTTAAGTATTCAAATAATTATTTTTTCCAATTCAACTAGCATTCTAAGGTGAAATTTGTAGATTTTTTCATTTAGTTTTACGCCTATTTGAAAGACAATATCCACTCAACAACATTCAAACGGTTATATATAGTTGCCATCATTATCTCATTCATTAAGTAAATTGCTTTTACCTAAGTATGTTGAAATTAAGTTCAATTTAATTTAATTTTAAAGTTAAATGACTGACTTAATAGATCTGAAGTGAAACAAAACAAATAAGTCCAAAAAAACATGTTCTTACGGTAATTTGTGCTTGATCTCCTGAACAGACAAGGAGAGATTGATGAAGATATCAAGAACATCGTCTTCCTCCGTCTTGATCCCTTTCCGCCACATCTCGACCCTTCCCTCGATCTCTGGGTCATGATATTTCTTGACGCTCCTTACAGCGTCGCTAATAGCCTTTTTATACCCATCAAAATCGAACACCTTGAGCCAAGGAGCGAAGTCCGTTATCGCGAACCCGTACAAGTGCTCCAACATCGAGAACAATCCGGCAACGATCATATACGTTCATATCATACTGAATTTCACACGAAGACCTACAACTTGCCGCTTGTCAATGATCCCTATTTCAAGTACATTGGAATGGATGTAGCTATTAAATCCGTATTTCAAGTACATTGGAATGGATGTAGCTATTAAAGACACGAAGGATACATGGATCTATATAACGGACCCACTGGACGAGCAAGATATTTGTTGCTGGTAAGGGAAAGTGGCGACTACACCGGAAATATTTGTGCTTGGACTAGTGAATGTGGAACCCGAGTGACGTAGACACTTGATCCAGAAGGATTGCGATCTCATTCTCTCAACTGTTTTTTAAAAAACTATTTTTATACCCTAATTTTTATATAATAAGATAATTAATTATAACTTGTTTAAAAATAATTGGAATTTAATTTTTAAAAACTATTTTTATACTATAGTTTTTATATATTAAGATAATTAATTATAACTTTGTTTAAAAATAATTAAAATTTAATTGAGATATTGTTGAAATATTGATATGTCTTATTAAAAAAATAAGATAATGAACTATTTTTTTAAAAATATTACTTTTTTATATACTTAAACTTTAGAAAAAAGAGAATATCAATATTGATTAATTATTATTAAAAAAAATAGAATATCAATATTAATTAATTATTAATACACTTAGTTTATCAATTAAGATTCAATCAATAAAATTATAATTTGATTGATTTAATTTTATACAATTCTCTTTCAAAAGTTTTTTCATTTCTCTCACTGCACAATATGTGGAGCATAGCATCGGAAAAATAAAAAAATCATTAAATTAATTGTTTCATGATTAATTAATTACTGAAACAAAAAATCACATAAGTGAAGTAAAAATATAAAGATTAATTAATCATGTGGAGCGTGGAGTTTCCTAAATCACAATTTTTTTTTTTTTTTAATTTGCACCACTAAGCTCTATTATTTCAGATAAGTTTTTCTAATGCCAATGGATGCCAATTATAATGAATAATACTTAATGCCAATGGGGATGCCAATTATAATGAATAACAATTATAATGAATGAATAATACTTAATGCCAATGGGGATGCCAATTATAATGAATAACAATTATAATGAATAATACTTAATGCCAATGGAGATGCCAATTATAATGAATAACACTTTGCAAAAGAGAAGGAGAGAAGACGAGAACTTTTTAAGTCTTTGAGTACATAAGTAAAATTGCTTAGATTTTGTAAAGGAATCTTATTTGGGAATATTATAATCTTAAGGAAGTAATTGGGAATACTATAACTTCAATTGTTTCTTTTGTTTACTTGCTGGTTCTTACATATCCTTATGTTTTACATTGTTTTTACCTTATTTTGTAATATGCTTAATAATTAAATTTGAGAAGAATATTTTTATTTTTGGTAAATAAATTTGGATGTATAATAATTTAATAAAATTAATTACTTTTATCAATTAAATTAGATAAATTATTCTTCTTATTGATTAAATTAATTAATAAATTAATAAATTAAAATGATAATAAATTTATTGTTATATGTTAATAGCATTGTGTAATTAAAAAAATAAATTAATTAAAACGTATTAATTAATTATTTTACATATAAATTGCACATTGAGAATTAGATTTATTGATAAATGTTGCCGCTGTCATTAATTATTGATAAATTTGATGTTGCCGAATATAATTAGATTATGGGACATTTTCAAAAAAGATAATTAAATTTGAGAAGAATATTTTTATTTATGGTAAATAAATTTGGATGTATAATAATTTAATAAAATTAATTACTTTTATCAATTAAATTAGATAAATTATTCTACTTATTGATTAAATTAATTAATAAATTAATTAAATTAATAAATTTAATATTATATGTTAATAGCATTGTGTAATTAAAAAATTAAATTAATTAAAATGTATTAATTAATTATTTTATATATATATATTGCATATTAAATATTGACTCGCCCCGAGTGCGCAACAAATAATTACTCAAGATCTCGACTCGCAAGAGAACGAGGCCCTTCGTAGTATAAGTCGGCAAGGACGACTCAAGTCATTCTCTCGAGGAGTGTAGGCTCGGAGTGTTCGTTTAAAGAGTGCGTTTACGTTTGCTTTGTGTACAAATAATATAAAAGTGGGGGGAAGAAAAAGAGTATATGTTAACAACTACTAAACGAAACACAAAAAAGCATGAAAGAGCAAATAAACAATAAATCAATAATAATAACAGAGGATTGGTATTTAGATCATTTCACATCGGAATCGGGTTAATAACAATAAGAACAAGGCCATGTGCTCGCTCAAGTGCTTTCGCGGTTTTAGAGTGGGCCGACTAGTCCCTCGGTTAAGGTCAAACTATGTTTGATTAGATTAGTGTTCAAGGAAGATTATCGGGTATGTCTCACCTCCAACAAATCGAGTAATCGACCAAAATTATAAAGTGAAACGTTTCCGAGTAGGTCTCGGTTTCAACAATCGATCAAGTTCGATCATAAATAAATAAATTAATCCAAATTAACATGGTCAACAATCAAAATAAAATTAACCCTTCATCCTACTAAATTATATGAAGTGGTACGTACTTCATTAAGATAATTTTACTAAATTTATTGAAATATAATTAGATTAAGTAATTTAATAATATAAATAAGAAATTAATTTACTTCAAAATCTATAATAACGAAATTATTTTTTTACTAAATTTAATAATGATATGAAATTAAACAAAATTTAATAATTTTCCTACCAAATTTATAGATATCATATAATAAAATATAGGAGTGATTTTTTTATTGATGGGCATCTACAAATATTTTATTTTAAACAAGAGCATCTAAATATCATAATTATAATTATAAGTAAAATACCTATTACTCTTTCCAATATAAATATACTTTATATATATAGGTAAAGGTAATTAATAATTTAAAAATATACTTTTTTATAATTATAAATTATTAACAGATCTCAATATATTTTCCGATAATGAATTAATTGTACAAAATCAAAATACAAAAAATTAAGCTAATAAAGAAAATATCATTATCCGAAAAATCTCAGCCTTTTCAGTTGACGGAAAAACCCTTGTACGAGGCCGGCCAGCAGCAACGGCCATAAACCTCCGTGAAAGCTGAAATGCTCCGCTCAATCGGCGCCCCCTCCGCCACTCCCATCCAATTCAACCCCAAACTCCACCATAACCCCTTGAAATCACACCGCCCACCAACCACAATCCTGAAAACCCAATTCACCCCGAAAAACTTGACCCTCGCAAAAACCCACAGCGGCAGCGAAAGGAATTCCCACTTCTCCATCAACAATGACCGGGTATTTGGGGAACAAGAAATTGGGGGAGATGGCGACAAGGGCTGCCCCTGGGAAGGCGCGATTACGTACAGAAGAAACGCCGCCGTATCGCATTTGGAGTACTGCACGACCCTCGAGAGGTTAGGGTTGCAGAAGGTTTCTTCGGAGCTGTCCAGATCTCGGGCCTCGGAGATGGGCTTGCGTGTGGTGGGGCCCGTAAAGGATTATCTCGAAGGGACCCCTGTTTTGATCTCTGTCGATGTTACCAGGAGTAAACAGAAGCTGAGGCTCGATGGGATTGTCAGGACTGTCATCTCTCTCAATTGCAACAGGTAATGTGTTTTTCTGCTTGTTTTTTTTTAATGCAATAATTCAGTTGGGCTATTAGCGATTGGCGTTCTTCTATACGTATTTGCTCGAATGCTCTGTATGGTTAGCATGAGTACTTGAAGAACAAGATGGGGAATAGGTGTGCTTGTTACAGATTGTTTTGAGAATTCAGTTTTTAATGGATTTTTTCTTTATACTTGTTTTGAGTATATTTTGTTTAACAAGAGTGTGCGTAGTATTGGATTAAAGGTGCATAAGGTTTGTGTTCGTGTTTACCATTTTAATTGTTAGAAGGTAGGTTTGATATCTAATAGACTTTTATCCTTTTGTCATATGATATTAAACTCGATTCACCAACGTGAAATGAAATATGCTATGAGTAATGCAGTCATTGCATTGTTCTTTATTTTTTCTGCTTTCAATGTCCCGCGTTCTATATTTTTCTTTGCCATCCATCATCTATCGAGGTTATGTGTCAAAAGTCTTACTACAATCCAATCCACATTCCATTGGAGATGCTATTAGCGCTTTCTACAATGGCTTATAAACTCTAGATGTTCTCTGTCCCACAGTTTTTATCTCTCCCCCTACCCCTACCGACCTACATATAGAGTTTAGGGTTTAGCCTTGAGGTTTAACATTAATTACAAAAGATACCCTTGAGGTTTGACCTTAATTATTTAATTCCAAAAAAAAGGTTTTTTATCGAGTACCTCTTTATTTGTTGTCATTTACAGACTAAATACTCAATAGGGCGTATTTATTAAGTTATTACAACTTTTGAGGGAGGAGGTAATCTTAATATCTCAACAAGGGTGTTCGTAACTTTGCGAGGTTTTGTAGTTTAATCAGACCAAACTTAGGGGCCATATTTGCAGTTATCTATAAATTTGTTGTTGTATTCACAAGCTTTCTGCTTTTAATTATTAGGAGTATTAATTATAGAATGTATGGTGAGGTTTGAGTTAATTACAAAAAAAGGCAACTTTCAGATTTACAAAAATACCATTTATATTTTATACTCTCTTACATCTACCCCTTCAAGAAAAAACATTTCAAAATCCCCCATTTATAAAAATATTTTTTCAGTCCCTTGCTTTTAACCCTTAATCAAGCTATAATATTTTTTTTATATATAATTTTGAAATTTGCCTTTTGTTGCTCGGTAATCATTAGAAGGAAAAAATAAAAAATAGCTTTCAAAATTACAAATAATGCCCCGGAGATTTTATTATTTTAGCTTTCATTTCTTCCTTCATTAGCAGACCTATGTAGTATTGTAGTTCTCCCTTTATGTCATGTCATTTTCTTATTTTTTTTCTAAAATGTCCAAAGGTGTGGGGAGCCAGCTACGCAGAGTGTCTACTCCGACTTCTCGCTCTTATTATGCGAAGAACCAATCCAAGAACCCGAGATCATAAACTTGGGCATCCTCTTCGGAGAAGAAAAGTCCAAGACTCTGAGAATGAATGAAATGGACGGAGATTATGATGATGATTCTTTGATCGACTATGACGATCGGTTGTACTTCCCAGTGGACGTGAAAGCCATCGACATTTCCAAGAACATAAGAGACCTCGTCCACGTGGAGATCACCATGTGTGCTCTATGTGATCCTAGCTGCAAAGGGCTGTGTATGAACTGTGGTACTAATCTCAACATGGGCGTGTGCGTGTGTACTAATAACAAGCACAAGAAAACGGAAGGTAAGAGTTCTGGGCCTCTTCGAGATTTAAAAAGGCAAATGCAAACATGATCTATTCAGTATTAATTATCACAGTATTATGGATTAAAATGCAAATTGCAATGTAACTTTTGATCAATAAAGTAATAAAAAAAACATAAAAAGTTCAAATATTTTGCTTAATATTAGTGCTCGAAGAGGTGTATATGTTTCTGCGGACGAAAGAGTACCAGATGCAATTTATTTTTAAGATGACACTAATAAAGTCTTCAATTGTACAAACACGTTCATTTATTTAATTTTTTGTGGTAAACATATCCTGTACCTGTTAATTGTAATGATATAAGAGATGGCAATGGTTTATACACGTTTTTTCCATTTAATTTTTGTGGTCATCGTATCTTAACTATATACGTATCTTAACTATATACTTAACTCACTGCAGCTCCATGATTATTTAAAATTTTGTACTAACATAACATTTAAGAGTACTTTTTTGTCTTTTGTCCAAGTTCGGCCTTCTTTTACGATCGTCCATCTTGGGTGGGCGAGTCAGTATAATGAAAGTCAATGTTAATTAGGGGTGTAAATGTTACGGATAATTTCCGCTTCGAATCTGCATCCGTAATCGTTTTTAAGGATATGGTATACGATTCTATGAATTCGGCGGACTTCGAATCTGCATCCGTAATCGTTTTTAAGGATATGGTATACGATTCTATGAATTCGGTGGATAACAGATATTTGTTGTGCGGATATCCGACGGATATGGTATTGCTATTATCCGACGGATGCGGATTATCCGATCTTTTTAATACGGATTATTTGATTATAATTAGCTCAAAAAGTTGGTTAACTATCTTATTATCCCATTAATTTAATTCATTATCTTAAATAATAAAAAATTATTTTTGAAGAGTTTATTTGCTCATATATAAATTTGAAAAATAAAAATAATGTGGTTCAATTTTCATGTACAATTATTTTTTATTCTTTTTTTAATTTATTTATTATTTTTATATTAGCGAAAAGAAATAAAAAATTAATTTTATCTATCCGATAATATTTATCCGTATTTGGTCTGAATTCGCTTCGTTTCTGATCCGAATCCGTAATCCGATATAATCCGCATTTGTATCCGTATCCGATCATTATCCGCTCCGTATCCGCCAAACAAATATGGTTAAGGATACGGAGAGAGGATTAAGAGCCTGTTTGGCTGAGCTTATAAGTTCCTTAAAACAGCTTATAAGCTGTTTAAGAGCTTATAAACTCTTAATATTTGTTTGGTAAAATTTTAAAAAAGATCTTAAAAAACTTAAAAATAAGCTGTTTAACAGCTTATAAGCTGTTTAAAAAAAAGTAAGGGGGAGATATTTTTTTTTCAACAGCTTATAAGCTCTTGTAACTTAAACCCTAAAAGACCAAAATACCCCTAAAATTATTACATTTTATATATATACAAAAATTCCAAATTTATTATTTAATTAATATAAATATTTTTAATTATTTTTTTCATATATAACAATTTATTCTTGGTAATTTTATTTATATAAGATCTTAAATTGCCAAACAAATTAACATCTTATAAGTTTATATATTTATTTTATCCCAACGAGTTAACAATTTATTTATTAAATAAGACATAACAGCTTATCAGCTCTTAAAACAACTTATAAGACGTAACATCTTATAAGACGTAACATCTTATAAGCTCTTTTTAATAAGCTCGCCCAAACGGGCTCTAAGTTTACTCGAGGGTGTGTTAGTTATTTCATGTTGCTTGAAAAAATAACACTAAACTCAAATATAAGTTAACACTTTAAAAAAACTTTTTAAAGTTTTATTGACTCTAACTTAAATAAGATAGTATCACATTCGAAAATGAGAGAACATTATTTTTGTACTCCTTCAATTCCAAATAATATTTTTTTTTCGAATTTCCAGAAGAAGTATGACCATGTACGTAAGAACATCACCATTTCATACACAATTAATTCATGAAACCAAATTATAAGAATTAAAACACTACTTATTACATAATTGATCAATCATATTAATTTGCATTAAGAAGTTCCTCGATCATCTCCAATGCAATCCTTTCTTCTTCATCAATCCCACTGGCTCTCATCACCGGCAACTTACTCTGATTATCGTGATTTTTCTTTCCGAGATCAACGGTCATGACCCAGTTTGACTCAGAGCGGGACCCAGCCCGTTTCTGCCACACCCCAATGTGGGAGCTCTGGTTGTCGAGCGTGAGGCAGGTGAGCGAAGGCGAGGGCGACTTGGAACACTTGCGTAGCTTCGCGCTTAGGGCCGATGAGAGGGAGGCGGCTCTAGAGGCCGACAATGAAGACGAAGACGAAGAGACACTAGTATCATTGTTATTGACATTATTAATATTGTCTCGATTGGACACCACCGGAAAGTTGGTCTTGGCGTTCCTTCCGCTCATCAGAATGGCGGCCTCGTCGTAAGCCCGCGCGGCCTCCTCTGCCGTCTCGAATGTCCCCAGCCAAACCCTCCTCTTCCTACATATATATATGTACATATGTTAACTAGATTTGGCCATGCATATATATATCATGCACTTATATAAATATATGCAATGTAAAGTAAAGAAATTGATAATTTACAGCAGAGGGTGGCGGATCTCTGAGACCCAAGAACCCCAATTGCGTTGTCGTACGCCTCGGAACTTTTTCAACTGCACCATTATTGATATTGTGAGAGATGGTGATCGATGAATATATAATGGTTTGATTTATAGTAGTAGGTGTTAGCAATGCAAATAGCTAGTGATCATTAATTAATATAAAGAGTCCAAATTAAACCATAAACACAAATTAAGTCTGTTTGAGTTCAATATGTTAATGTGGTGGTCTCTTTTTTCTGGTACTACTGTGGTCCTGCTGGATGCAATTCCAGCAATGCCTTTATGGCCCTCTTCTTCTGTGTTGTATCTATCTCTATTACTATTTGTGTGTGCGTACATTTGCATGTGATCATTAATAGTAAAAATAACGACGCGTTGTCTCCTACGTACGTCTTCCCGGTCAATTACTAGTACAAGTATATATTTTTGAGATCGAGACAACCCTCATGACCTGTGCGTGTTGGTGTTATTTGAGGCCTTGGTTGGTTTGTTTGTTTGTTTGACGAAATTAGGGGTCGACGACTAGTTACTCGGTCAAGGGCAGTTCCAACCAATTGAACAATATATTCGACTCACGAATATAAATCTCAAGTTTCCCAACTTTTCTAATAGTTCGAATTGTTAAATGATACGACTTCTAACTGTTGGGTTTGGTGTAGCCAAACCAAACCGATGAAGCCACGACGAAAAACGAGCGCGAATGAAGAGTTTCTCAAAACTCAGGAACTGGCACGTTCGTGCCAGAATGTGCCATTCTTCCAAAACTTCAGAGGCAGTAGCACGTTCGTGCCAAAACTGGCACGTTCGTGCCACTTCCTGGAAGCTTTTAGGCCAACTCGTTTTTGGGGCTTTTTTGGGCCTTTTTTTTTTTGGGGCTTTGACTAGGTCTTGACCCTAGTACTATATATACTACCTCCCCCCTCACTAGGGGTGTCAAAATTTTGGTTAAACCGACCAAACCGAACCAAACCGACACTGTTCGGTTAAACCGAACCGAACCAAACTAATTCGGTTTGGTTTATGGTTTGTAAAATTTTGTGTTTTCGGTTTTCGGTTCGGTTCGGTTATTTTGGTCGGTTAACCGAAGTAAACCGAAAACCGAATTGCATATGTATATATATTATATATATATATATATATATAATATGCACACTTGCACAGACAATCAGGCATGGACCGCATGACATTAGACAAGTTCACGGTGGTTGGGCTGATGGGCCTCCTGCATACTCAATGTCCAAAAAATTAATTATGATATTATACTTACACTATAATATATAATAATATAAATGGTGGAGTACTTGCTAATATTTAGATGAGTCTTTTGTTTAAATATGTAATTGTTAATGGTGGATTAGATGTTTATGTTGTTGAAAGCATCCACTTATAGGCCACAAACCAATTTTTCTACAGTTTTTTTTTAAATATAAATTTTTGGTTAAAACCGAACCAAACCGAACCAAACCGGTTGAGTTCGGTTTTAACCGAACCAAACCATTCATTCTTTAAACGGTTTGGTTTCGGTTCTTGAAAAAAACTCTTATTTGGTTCGGTTAACCGAAATTTCGGTTCGGTTCGGTTTGGTTTAACCGAATTGACAGCCCTACCCCTCACATGTATCTTATCCAACACCATTTGCTAGCCACCATAGAGAGAGAAAAATTGAGAAGAGGGTTAGAGTTAGATTTTTAGGGAGAAAAATCTTGTAAGCTCTTGGAAGCTCTCGTTTATTTTTCGGTGTATCTCGTTGGGTGGGCTAGAGTGTGAGGGTCCTAGAGAGAGTCGAGAGAGTTAGGATTCAAGATAGAATTCTTGTAAAGCTCGGTGTATCGATTCGGTGTATCTAGTGAAAAGATCGTGGCGGCAAAGTGGATGTAGCCTATTTAAAGGTGAACCACTATAATTCTCGGTGTCGTGTTTATTTGCTTTCTCGTTTCGTATTGTGTTGATTTCTTCGATTGTGGATAGCTCTATTATTGCTTGAATATGTATATTGTGTATGTTTGGGTGCATTGAGGATATATACGTATTGCTTGTGATTGTTTGGTTGTCGTTGTTGGTTGGTCGGGAATTCGGAACACTCGGGTTGAGTGGATTCCCGACAACGGTTGGAAGTCATTTGTTCTCGGGGGATTGGTGATCGAGTACGGGGTGGATTCGTTTGGAGATCGATTGGAGTTTCCGTCACGCATTGGGCGTGTCCGATCGATCGGGAATCGACGAGTCAAGAAAAAGGTCCTCGTGCTCTAGGAGCGGGTCCCGGTGGTCCGACGTGTAGTCGGTGGTCTCGTTGACGTAAAGCACCGCCCGCCTTCCTCGGTAGTGTAGTACATCGATACCTAACAATTGGTATCAGAGCCAGGTTGAGAAGCTTGGTATCGAAGCTTCGGTTGAAGCGGTCGGAGAAAAATGACGGGCAACGACATGGTATGGAGTGCAATCGAAAGGTTCAACGGGTCGGATTTTGCACATTGGAAGGTGCAAGTGACGAACTTCTTGTTCGGGAAGAATTTTCATCTACCGTTAGTAGGCGAGAAGCCGGAGGGTATGAGCGAGGCGGAATGGGCTCTCCTAGACCGACGAGTACTCGGGTTAGTCCGTTTGACGTTGTCGGAGAACATCGCTAGAAAGGTGATGATGGAGAAGTCGACCTCGAGGATGATGAAGGTGTTATCCGACATGTACGAGAAGCCGATCGAGAAGCCGTCGGCGAGAAGCAAAAGCTCCTTGTTGGAGCGGTTCTTTCATTTGAAGATGGAAGAAGGAGGAGTTGTTGCGACTCACGTGAACGAGTTCGAAACGATCGTCAACGAGTTGTCTTCGGTTGAGATTGGGTTCGATGATGAGGTTCGGGCCCTTAGTCTATTGGCGTCTCTACCGAGTAGTTGGGAGCCGATAAGAATAGCGTTAAATAACTCCGTTGGAAGTGATAGGTTGAAGTATACCGATGTGAGGGACCGTGTTCTTGCCGAGGAGGTTAGAAGGAGGGATTCCGGAGAGACATCGACTTCAACGACTAAGGCCTTGAGTTTGAGCCAAGGTAGAAATCATTACGGAGGTTGTAATCGCGGGAAAAGGGTGGAGTCGAGCAACGGGAAGAAAAAGCGATTCTTGTGTTGGAATTGCGGTAAATCCGGTCACATAAAGCGGCATTGTAGTGAGCTTCCGGGGAATGGAGGCGATGCCAAGGTTGTGACGGGTGACGAGAGGGAAGATGACTTGTTGGTATCTTCGGAGCCTCGTGAAGACTCTTGGGTTGTTGACTCGGGAGCCTCGTTTCACACCACGGGTAGTCGTGTCGGCATGGTGAACTTCGTTCCCGAGAGACATGAGAAGATATATCTAGCGGATGATAGGCCGTTGGATATCGTGGGTGTTGGAGACGTGAAGGTGAAGACGTCCGGTGGGACGTTGATATTGTCGAAGGTGAGGTATGCACCCGAGCTAAGGAGTAGCTTGATCTCGGTGAGCCGACTTGAGAGAGAGAGGGGCATACGGTTACCTTTAACGATGGGTCTTGGAAAGTGTCGAAGGGTGCGATTATTGTTGCTCGTGGTCCAAGGACGGGCACCCTTTACACTACGACGGGAGGTCGTGAAATTGGTGTACCCGACAACACCAATGGGCTAATGCATTGTGGGCTAGGTCGTATGAGCGAAAGGTGGTTGCAACCAAGAGAGAGTTCGGGTGTTCCTCATACGGACCGGAGTCCGGTTCTCGAAAGGAGACGAGTTCGATTCTCGGTGATTGAGAAATCGGATATCGGAAAGCGGAGACATGATAATAGAGGTGTTCCGGTAGAAGACCGACCGGTGGAAACCTTGGAGAACGATCATGTGCTTTCGGGTCGAGATGGTGAAGCAATGTGGGCCGGTAAATCGAGCAAGTGGGAGTTGAAAATTGGAAGCGAGTCGAGCTCGTTATTTTCACTCGGAGACTCGTCGGTGAGAGACGAGATATCGAAGCCCGACATTTCCCATTCGGTGGGAGTTGCTAGACGATTCGGGTGCTACTCGGGTAATCGTTTCGGAGAGAGTCCCGTGGAGAAGATTCAGAAAACGAGGAGTGGGCAAAGGAGTCGTAGAGCTAGCAACAGTAAGAATGTTGGAGGCTATCGGTTGAAATCGTCAATTAGAGACGAGGTGATGAAGCCCGACATTTCCCATGCGGTGGGAGTTGTTAGACGATTCGGGTGCTACTCGGGTGATCATTTCGGAGAGAGTCCCGTGGCGAGGATTCGGAAAACGAGGAGTAGGCAAAGGAGTCGTAGAGCTAGCAACGGTGACAATGTTGGAGGTTATCGGTCGAGATCGTTGGTGATAGACGATGGGCATGTGAATGCCGACGTTGCTCATTCGGTGGGAGTTAGCCGGTTCACGAGCAATCCGGGGAGACGACATGTGGGAGCTTTGAGAAGCTCGGGTACCATGTTGCGATTTCGGAGGTCCGAAAGGGGATTGCGTGGTGATGGTGAGGTTAACGGAATGGGTGATGTTGTTGAGAAGATGAGAGCGTCGAGGGTTGTGATGAGAAACCCGGGAATCGATGCTCGGTCCAAGCACGAGGTGCTTGAGACGTTCCGGGGAAGTCGGATGTCGACCGATGTATCGAGGAAGAAGGCGATGATGCCTTTGGAGCCGAGGTCTATAGAGACTTCGGTTGGACTTCTCGGATGATGAATGTGGCCGCCGCCATGGATGATGGGGAGTGTAGTTTGGTTGTGTCTTCAGGTGGGAGATTGTTGGGTTTGGTGTAGCCAAACCAAACCGATGAAGCCACGACGAAAAACGAGCGCGAATGAAGAGTTTCTCAAAACTCAGGAACTGGCACGTTCGTGCCAGAATGTGCCATTCTTCCAAAACTTCAGAGGCAGTAGCACGTTCGTGCCAAAACTAGCACGTTCGTGCCACTTCCTGGAAGCTTTTAGGCCAACTCGTTTTTGGGGCTTTTTTGGGCCTTTTTTTTTGGGGCTTTGACTAGGTCTTGACCCTAGTACTATATATACTACCTCCCCCCTCACATGTATCTTATCCAACACCATTTGCTAGCCACCATAGAGAGAGAAAAATTGAGAAGAAGGTTAGAGTTAGATTTTTAGGGAGAAAAATCTTGTAAGCTCTTGGAAGCTCTCGTTTATTTTTCGGTGTATCTCGTTGGGTGGGCTAGAGTGTGAGGGTCCTAGAGAGAGTCGAGAGAGTTAGGATTCAAGAGAGAATTCTTGTAAAGCTCGGTGTATCGATTCGGTGTATCTAGTGAAAAGATCGTGGCGGCAAAGTGGATGTAGCCTATTTAAAGGTGAACCACTATAATTCTCGGTGTCGTGTTTATTTGCTTTCTCGTTTCGTATTGTGTTGATTTCTTCGATTGTGGATAGCTCTATTATTGCTTGAATATGTATATTGTGTATACTTGGGTGCATTGAGGATATATACGTATTGCTTGTGATTGTTTGGTTGTCGTTGTTGGTTGGTCGGGAATTCGGAACACTCGGGTTGAATGGATTCTCGACAACGGTTGGAAGTCGTTTGTTCTCGGGGGATTGGTGATCGAGTACGGGGTGGATTCGTTTGGAGATCGATAGGAGTTTCCGTCACGCATTGGGCGTGTCCGATCGATCGGGAATCGACGAGTCAAGAAAAAGGTCCTCGTGCTCTAGGAGCGGGTTCCGGTGGTCCGACGTGTAGTCGGTGGTCTCGTTGACGTAAAGCACCGCTCGCCTTCCTCGGTAGTGTAGTACATCGATCCCTAACACTAACATGATAATAAAGCCTTGGGATAACTTAATTAGATCCTGAGTACGACTCGCGATCCATATGCGACTTCATCCGAATTAATTATCAAATTATTGGGCTTCCCCAAAGAAGTTGAAATCGAACCACAATTTAACTCATTAATATAAATGTGAAGTTGTTTAACTTCTCAACAAGTACGGGTGTATAGATAAATAGCGCACCCCTCCATTTCACTTTACTAGCTAATATCAAATGCACTAGTTTTTTGTAAAATGATGCTAGGTACCTTATCAAACATATTTAAACTAACTATAGTAAGTTAAGAAGATACTCCCTTTTCTCAAAAAACTAGCATAACACTTTCCATATTTGGTTGTCTTGCCGTAGTTGACACCGAACCAAAAAAAAAAAAGTAAATATAAAGAGTCATAGTTGTAAAAAAAATACCTTTTGAATCAGTCTTGAATTTCTCGTGCTCACCTGAATCAATATGAAGGTCTTTGTATAAGTGTTATTCACATGTCTCAGAATAAAGTCAAAAAATTGGGTTAAGTGTATTAAGGACACACCCTTGTATAAAGATAGTAGTAGCAGTAGTAGTAGTAGCAGCATTTTATGTTTGATTTCAAACTACGTAACAACTAACAATGAAAGAAATTAAAAACTTTATCTGAGTTGAAAGACGATTATAAAACCTTGACATTTATTTTTGCATTATGTACAAGTCTATATTTATAATTTTGCCCTAATTTATGTACTGCAGTAATTAAGAAAAATAATGACCCCAATCTCAAAATACTCCAAATATTCCATTCTTTCTTCGTTCAGTCACTGTGGCTGTGGGTTAGCTAGCTCTACACTCACTGTAGATTTTTGTCAGTCCGTAAGCTTTTCAGATCTCTGAGTTTGGGAAGTGATATATATCTCAGGCGGAATAGCTATGGCGCAGATGTTGCTTCACGGAACTCTTCATGTCACCATCTATGAAGTCGACAG
This sequence comes from Euphrasia confusa, assembly GCA_954870475.1. NCBI lineage: Eukaryota > Viridiplantae > Streptophyta > Magnoliopsida > Lamiales > Orobanchaceae > Euphrasia > Euphrasia confusa. The sequence goes on along the minus strand of OX940956.1, from coordinate 36,001,620 downwards.
GCTGCACACCGGAGGGGTTGGGAATTTCTTCAACAAGGTACTGTACATACATACTTCGGCTTCTATTGCTTCTTCACGATTCGACTCTTGATATTTCTTCGGAGATTCTTACTACGCTTTGATCTCTTGGTAGGGGTGACTATTTGGTATCGGGCATCGTCCGTACCCAATAGTCACCCCCAATTGCATTCTCGGATTTCTAGGGTTTGAGTAAAGGGTTTGTGCAGATAGAGGTTTGAATCTCATCTGTTGAATTATTGATTTTGAGTTCCAATTGAATTATTGATCTGTTGTTTGGTTTCCATTCATGAGTAATTCTTGCTTGCAGATCAAGGCTAATATCGAGGAAACTGTCGGGTTCGGTAAAGGCACCCCCAAAATCTACGCCACCATCGATCTCGAGAAGGCGAGAGTCGGTCGAACAAGGAAGATCACGAAGGAACCCAGCACCCCCAGATGGTACGAGTCTTTCCACGTTTACTGCGCCCACTTAGCATCAAACGTAATATTCACCGTCAAAGACGACAATCCCATCGGTGCCACTCTAATCGGACGAGCCTATGTACCCGTCCGAGACTTACTGGGAGGCGAAGAGCTAGACAGGTGGGTCGAAATACTCGACACAAACAAGAAGCCCATAAAAGGAGGATCAAAAATCCACGTCACACTTCAGTTTTTCGACGTCACCCGAGACCGAAACTGGGGCCGTGGAATCAAAAGCACTAAGTATCCAGGTGTCCCTTACACTTTCTTTCCTCAGAGAACTGGTTGTCGAGTCTCCCTGTATCAGGATGCCCATGTGCCGGATAATTTCGTACCCAAGATCCCTTTATCCGGAGGGAAGTTTTATCAGCCAAGCAGGTGTTGGGAAGATGTTTTCGATGCGATCACAAACGCGAAGCACTTTATTTACATCACCGGTTGGTCTGTGTATACCGAGATCGCTTTAATAAGGGATTCCAGGAGAAACAAGCCTGGGGGTGATATTACTCTCGGCGAGCTACTTAAGAAAAAGGCAGGCGAAGGCGTTCGTGTTCTCATGCTCATCTGGGACGATAGAACATCTGTGGGCTTATTGAAGAAAGACGGTTTAATGGCTACTCATGACGAGGAGACTGCACAGTATTTCCAAGGCACGGATGTGAACTGTGTGCTTTGCCCTCGTAACCCGGATGATGGTGGGAGTTTTGTTCAGGACCTACAGATCTCCACCATGTTCACTCACCATCAGAAGATCGTGGTGGTTGACAGTGACATGCCGAACGGAGATCGAAGCAAAAAAAGAATCGTGAGTTTCGTTGGAGGTATCGATCTTTGCGATGGGAGATACGATTCCCCTTTCCACTCGCTCTTCAGGACACTGGACACAGCTCATCACGACGATTTCCACCAGCCTAACTACACCGGGGCTGCGATCGCCAAAGGCGGGCCCCGCGAGCCCTGGCACGACATCCATTCCCGACTGGAAGGAGAGATCGCGTGGGACGTCCTTTTCAATTTCGAGCAGAGATGGAGAAAGCAAGGCGGGAAGAACGATTTGCTCACACTGAGAGAGCTCGAGGACATTATTCCCCCGTCCCCAGTCTCGTTCCCGAACGACCACGAGACGTGGAACGTGCAGTTGTTCCGGTCGATCGATGGTGGGGCTGCGTTCGATTTCCCCGACACGCCCGAGGCAGCGGCCCGGGCCGGGCTTGTGAGCGGAAAGGATAACATCATCGACCGTAGCATTCAAGACGCGTACATTCACGCCATACGCCGGGCCAAGAATTTTATCTACATCGAGAACCAGTATTTCCTCGGGAGCTGTTTCGGTTGGGATAGCAGCGACATTAACGTTGGAGACATTGGGGCATTGCATCTCATTCCCAAGGAGCTCTCGTTGAAAATTGTTAGCAAAATCGAGGCTGGGGAGAGGTTTGCCGTTTATATCGTGGTCCCCATGTGGCCCGAGGGGATTCCGGAGAGTGCTTCGGTTCAGGCTATATTGGATTGGCAGAGGCGGACGATGGAAATGATGTATAAAGATATCATAGAGGGACTTCAGGCGAAGGGAATTGAAGAGGACCCGAGAAATTACTTGACGTTCTTTTGTCTGGGGAATAGGGAGGTGAAGAAGAGTGGGGAATACGAGCCATCGGAGAGGCCGGAACCGGGCTCGGACTATGAGAAGGCTCAGGAGGCTAGACGGTTTATGATCTATGTTCATGCTAAGATGATGATAGGTAGCTTCAACAATCTCTATTGGAATTATGACATGCTAAGATGTGAATTGCTAAATGATTGTTTATTCTTGTCTTTGCAGTTGACGACGAATACATCATAGTCGGATCTGCTAACATCAACCAAAGATCGATGGACGGGGCAAGAGACTCTGAGATTGCCATGGGCGCTTACCAGCCGTACCACCTCTCGACTCGACAGCCGGCACGGGGTCAAGTCCATGGTTTCAGGATGGCGCTATGGTACGAACATCTCGGGCTGCTCGACGACTCGTTTGATCGTCCAGAGAGTAAGGAATGTGTGGGGAAGGTGAATCGGATATCTGATAAGTACTGGGACCTATACGCCAATGAGGAGTTGGAACAGGACTTGCCAGGTCACTTGCTCCGTTATCCCGTTGGGATCTCGAGCGAGGGCGGAATTACGGAATTGCCCGGGAACGAGTTTTTCCCGGACACAAAAGCTCGCGTGCTCGGAGGAAAGTCTGATTATCTCCCACCTATCCTCACGACTTGAAGGGTGCGTTGTCTTAGTGTTGTATCAAGATAAGGTAGTGTATTTGAGTACTATTTACTCCGTATGTTGTATACTACTGAGTATGCTTTGGACACTTGGTGTTTCTTTCTAGTAGCATTGTTTAGTTTGTGTTTGTTATGTCCGAACCTATGAGACTATTATGACTACGAGTGTATCAGTGTATTGTCAAGCTCCGACTTCGATATTTTTATGGTTCCAAACACGAGTATTCCATACATGCCATGAAAACGGGATATGAAGATTATAAGACCTAACTCTCTTTTTATACAAATCAATGCAGAGCTAATTCATGAGTGAACATTTCAATTCAGTTTTTACACTTTATGTTTTTTCCTAAACAAAATTCAATTTCAGAGCTAATTTATGTTTTTTCCTAAACAGAAATAATTTATTATTATGAGCCTTTTTTCCTTTTTCTTTTCCCACATTTCTAGCTGTTAATTTTTCACTATTTAAATACCAGTTCTTCGAGGATATGAGAAACGAGAAAAGCAAGCAGCCATATTACTGTGGAAAAGCGGCCGATTACAGGAAGGAAAAATTGCAGAGGGAGAAATTCACATCTGAATTTCTCTCTCAGGTAAGCCTTTCGATATTTGACGAGTTGAATTGTTATTTTCAAAATACTTATTATTAATATTTTTTTTATTTTATTTTGCCGAATCTCAGGGATTCTTGTTGAAGATCTATCTACCCGATCCTTCCTGTTACTGAAGTATACGGTGCTGAGTTTTTCACGGTTCGGATCGGTTGCTTGCATCGGGTATGCATTTCGATTTTTTGCGATCATCTTGTTTCTTTTTTTCTCCAGTTAATGATTACTCGCTGTTGTTTGTAATTCGAATTGGATTGCATTTTCTGGTGCCTTTCACACTTTTATCTGTGTGTTGTATGGATTATATATTCTCATTGAAGATTGAAGCTTTTAATAAATCAGAGCGACACTGTGACTGTGTGTTTATTTGTGTAATTTAGAGCTACTCTATTACTTATGTTCAGAGAAGAAAAAAGGGAGCGACTCTATGCAGATAATGTTTGTGCCAGAATCAAAATGGAATATAACGCTCCGTGCTTTATTTCAATGTGAGTTTGAAATGTTGTGTGTCTAATTGGCATCAGCGCTTCATGCCAGAAAATAAAAGGACATTGCAAACTTTGTAGCTTCTTTTCGTGCTCGACTCTTAGTAAGAGTATTTTAGCCTCTTCAAGTCATTATAGTAGTTTGTGCCTATGTTAATGCCAAAGGTGTGTGTCAGTGTGTATGTTTAGTAAAATCATTGTGTCCGAATAGCGCAACCCTTTCATACACAACCATCTTGATGCAATATATGTGTGTTAGAGTGAGAGAAAGAGGGGTACAAGAACACTTATATGTGGGTTGTCTAAATTAATGTTGATGAACTGTACTTATTCAGTCATGTTTCAAGTATAATCGAGTTCAATATTTTTCCGTGGATAATTTTGACTGTCACCGTGATTTTTTTCATATTTTATTTTTATAATTATTATAGTAGTTCTCGACCTTTGTTTTTCTTCTGGACATAACCGGTGTGAATGGATTATTGTGTCAATTGGAGCAGGACAGTGATTGTCTTGGGTGTGATACTAAGCCCAAAATTAACTTCCTCATTCAGTGAGCTGTTGAAACTTGAAAGGACACAATAATAAAATAGAATTACCTGGCATCAAAAGCTAAGGATTTTCGGATAGTCAGCACTTGTGAGATGAGTTATGAGGAAGTGCTATCACACGATAGCAATATCATCTCTTCAAAAAACGAGTCTACTCGGACGCATGAGGCTCACGGTGCTGGCAATTCAACAAAGCCGTCTGAATTTGTAAATCATGGTAAGTCGGTTAGCCAGACAGCTATGCCCACCAATATTCTTGTTATTACTAAATACGTCGGATAAAAAGTTGCCCGTGGTTTGGAGTATTTTACAAAAAAAATCAGCCAACAGAGGTATCTTTGTAAATTAAAACTTGTCTGAATTTTGTAGTAAGGTCAAATCTCAAGGGTTTAGAATTCCTAAATTAGACCATAAGTTTCATCTTGATATATAAGTACTGTACTCGTATATATTTCATCTCAAGGTCCTATTATATTTCACATGATGTTTACTCATTTGTTCATCTCCATGCTTCTTATATTTTAGGACTAAGTGGAATTAATTTAAGGGGAGAGGCTTTTTGTGTAGGTCTTCTTCTCTGGAACCAGGACAGACAGAAATGGATCGGCAAAAAAAAGGCTGTAAGGGGGTCTAAAAAGCTGCGCATACCTAAATTAAGGTGAGATAAAATAAAATCACTGGATCATTGTGAATGTGTGAGAATTGATTCAATGAGATTAAAAATTGATATACTTGAACTCATTAGTATTAATTTACACACTGTGAATGTCTCCATTTTTTTAAAGTGTACAGTGTGATGCTCATGGCTTGTCTCGTATTTTTCCTTGGTCAGAAATATTTGTCTTTGCATAGCTAAGGGATTCTGTTGCGGTGGGAGTGCAGCCAACGATAAGTTGCTTTGCAAGAACAAGACATTTCCCAGACCTATTCCACTTAGTGTACATTTTTTTCTTCGTTTCGTTGATTGTTTTATAAGTATGATTATGGTTGATTGCAGCTTATGGTAAGACGAACATTGACAGGAAATGGTAGATTTTCTGGTTGATATTTGGGAGCAGGAAGGATTGGACGACTGAGAAACAACCCACAAAAATGGAGAATGTCAACACAACAGGACTCACCACAGGCTGAGTTGTAAAATGGGGTTGTTGTAAGTACTTTTAAATTGCTTTATTAAATCAGGAACTTATAATTCTGTAAAAAGGGAGGGTGAGAGGATCATTTGATATTGGATTATGATTTTTTTAAAGGGATAAAAATCACATAAACTTTTGAAGTTCTTACACATTTAAATAAAAAAATATCATTATAAGACAATTTTTTATCACTATCTCCCTAAAAAAATGAGTTATGAGGTATATATTCTTTTTTATTTTACATGAATTGTTGTCATTTGCATCAAACTCATATCAAGTATATTTTCATATATACCTGCAAAAAGCAACTTTTTTTTTTTTTAAGTTGTCCTTTCTTATTTTACATTATATATTTTTTTAGAACAACCAATATTCGGTAAAAAAAAAGAGTGAATACCAGAGACATAATAAACTAAAAGTTTATATGTATGTACAGTCATTGAAATATCCAGAGGCGAATGGACGAGTTGCATCGCCTGAGACTTTTGTACTCAAAGTTTCATGCCTTTAAACACATGGGACCCCATTACCGATTGGGGGCGTGTCCTTGAGGATCTCTTGTGTTCTTCACAGGAAACTCTTCAGTCTTAAATAGCGGTGCATACCAATACAAGAACTGGTTATTACATTATCAGCCCTCATATCCTCTTTTCTTTCTTTTTGAAGAAATCCTATTTCACATTATTTATCTTTTAATATATATATGTAGGCCCCTGGGACATGGTCTGTGTAATGTCGCCTCGCCTAACTGCGTAGATGGCTAGTGAGGTTGTTGCACTGAATCACAACATTTAGAGGACGACGAGCGCCCCACCGAAGATTGTTCGATATTTTGAAGTGGAAATGGGGTTGACTCCAGGGATGTGTGAGAGGAAAAGGGATGTGACTGCAAAAGTGAAGCACAGCTTGCAGTTTCCAGCAAGAGTCACCGTCACAGTTTTACATAATGCAAAACTTAATTTGTGGTGAATATACTTAATTTTAATTAAGTATGGGGAGAGTTCTTGTAATATTTAATTTTTATTTATAAATAAAATAGCGTAATAAGTTGGGTGATATACAATAAATTTTACAAATTTTAATACAGTAATTCTTTTTTGTCATTTTAAAAAAGAAGATTGACAATACATTACCCTTCTCTTTAATTTTACCTGTTGTTTGAAATAATAGTTCAGATGGCCAGCCTCCTCTAATAATCACAAAATAATAATTACCCTTCTCTTTACCCTTTTCTAATAATCACAAAATAATGAAGGTCTTTGGTTCGAATCTTTAAGTGATAAAGTTTTTTTTCTTTCTTATTACAAATTTTAAATCTTCTATTAATAGGGGATTAGGGGTGGTGGTGGTGGTGTATTTTAAATAAAGTTCTAATTTGTTAATTCTACCCATATACTGATACAACATTTGCCATAATATATTAAGATAAACATGACAACAACATTTGGCATATATATATATATATATAATACATTTGATGATTCATAGTAATCTAAACAAACAAAATGAAACATCATCAATGTTTCAAATAATCCATGATTCAAGAATATATTTCTAATATATTACTAATACGAACGAATTGTGTTGATTTTATATATGTTAATATTTTGATTTAAAAGTAAACTCACGGCTGTCCCGAGGCAGCTTTAAAAACAAGTCATTAACCCACAATTGTAACTTGCATTTGCTCTTTATCTCGTCGTACAATGTATTCAATATAACAGCGTGGTCCGCATTTGTTTGTTGTTGAACTCGAGCTACATAATTAAAATAAGGAATGTTTATTTTCTACAAATTTATTTTATCAAACCACTTTATCAAACCAAAATAAGGAATGTTTAGGAACTTGAAGCATATTATTTATTCGAGTCGTGGAGCGTACGGTTTCTTTGAGTAATGTGGAGCTTATAAACCAAGATTGTATATAAAACATTGCACGGTCGAACGAGTATATTATTTATTCGAGTCGAATGTGTAGAGTATTGTTTTTTTAGTAATGTGAAGCATATAGTAATGTCACAAAAATCATTTCTCAAAATTTATTTACTATGAAACCGTTCTAAATTACATAGAGAGACTCAATTAATATTAACATGTTGTTAATGGTCGTGAAAACAAAAGCAAAAATCATGAAAATAACTACTTGAAAATAAGAAGTCATGAAAATAACAACTTCCGATACTTGCAAAGGCAAAAGTCGTGAAAATAACTACTTGAAAATAATAAAAGCGAAAGTCATGAAAATAAAAAGGTAAAGCTTATCGTTCTTTTTTATCACAAACATTTTTCAAATTTTATGTACGAATTTCCAACAAAAATCAACTGATTCCTTGCTTTCATTAGTTTCTCGAATCGTAAACCTTTCATTATCTCATCGATTTGATAATTTGTCAAACGATTGAAGTAATCGTACAACTTTCCTTATCTCATCGATTTGTTAATTTCTGTAGATATAAAGTGTAATTTAATTCTCATCGATTTGATAATTTGTCAAACGATTGAAGTAATCGTACAACTTTCCTTATCTCATCGATTTGTTAATTTCTGTAGATATAAAGTGTAATTTAATTATTTTTCTTTATTATTGTGATTTTAGTATCTTTAATAACAAGCTCATACTACGTTTAGGGATTCACAATCCAATGAATGTGAACAAAGGGTTATTGAGATTTATTAGAAAACTACACTACACATCTAATTGACAATATAAAAAAGGTAAGAGTAGTTTCAATTCTTGTAATCTAATTGACAATATCAAAAAGGTAAGAGTAGTTTCAATTCTTGTAATCTAATTGACAATATAAAAAGGTAAGAGTAGTTTCAATTCTTGTATTTTTTTTTTATTTGCTCAGGATGTAAACATCACTCACACATCTAATTGACAATATCAAAAAGGTAAGAGTATTTCAATTCTTGTATTTTTTTATTTGCTAAGGATCTAAACATCACTCCCTTTATTTTGATTATAATTTAGAATATTTTGAATGTGGAGCAATTGCTAAGGATCTAAACATCACTCCCTTTATTTTGATTATAATTTAAAACATCACTCCCTTTATTTTGATTATAATTTAAAATATTTTGAATGTGGAGCAATGTGGCATATTAAGAATATTTTTACTGCTTGATTTTAATTAGTTCTAGTTCTCGAAAGTGTTTAAAATTTTCCAGTTCCATTATATCGATTATATGGGGAAGATGTGGAGGTATAATTTATTCTACCAAAACCCTGTTTTATCTTGATTATAATTTAGTTCAAATTAAAAATATTTTTACATATTTTTACGGTTACCAAAACCTTGTTTTATCTTGATTATAATTTAGTTCAAATTAAAAATATTACCAAAACCTTGTTTTATCTTGATTATAATTTAGTTCAAATTAAAAATATTTTTACATATTTTTACGGTAATAAATAACTCCATTAGATTTTTCTTAAGGTATAGAGTTAAACCTAAAAATAATTGCTTAGAAAATATTTATAAATTTTACAAGGTATTGACTGTTCAATTATTCTATTAAAATATATTTATTAAAATTATATATATATATATATATATATATATATATACTTAATAGACTACCAAATTTATCAATTTTACCCTTTTAAAATAAAATAAAAACACATCCCTTATGAAAATACTAAGTACACTCAACTTTTATAAATACAAAATTTAATTCTTTTATCTTTTAATTATTTATGTTATTAAAAAATATCTAGAAAAATAAAATAAAACAAACACAAACACAAACACAACCAAATATACGTTAAGAAATTTTATTCTTTTCTCTTTTAATTATTTATGTTATTAAAAAATATTTAGAAAAATAAAATAAAACAAACACAAACAAATATATGATCTTAAATTTTTTAAATTAGTATTATAATTATACTGATATTATATGATACACCAAACAAACACAAACACAAATACAAATGATCTTACATTTTTTTTAATTAGTATTATAAATGCTATTATACTGGTTTTATATGCTACACCAAACAAACACAAACACAAACAATTGTAAGTCAAAATAAAATGAATCTAAGAATATATTAAAATTGTGATTTTTTAAAATGTTTGAATTTATTATAATTAATATAATTTTCATAATACTAATTATAAATAAATTACTATATTAAAAATTAATTATGAAAATTATATTAGTATGAGATAAATAAATAATTTTAAAATATATTTTTGTTAATTATTTAAAATAAAAATTGAATTAATTATATTATTTTAATTAATTTTACAAATAATAATAAAAATGATAGTTTATTTGTCACATTCAAAAAAATTGATTTAATTTACTAAAAAATGCCGAAAGCAAACAAATATTTTGCGAAACCAACTTCTGAAAGCAGTACACAGGCATCTACTAAAAAATGGCAACTTGTCGATTTTCCTCCCACCGCCATGCTCCGCCGCCTGTTTACCGGTGCGCCACCACACAATCTCATCCGGCGAATCTTTGCTTTCCTTCTTCTTCTTATTCATCTAAATTTAATCCGCACCGTTCAATTCTCTTCAATCGCAACTCTCGGTCGTGCCGCTGCTACGCCACCAGTCCACAACCAGAGCCGCCTTCAAAGAACAATCCATATCCGATTTCAGGTGTCTAGCTATCTTTTTAAATTCATTAATTTGCAAAATAGTTCATGCTTTTTTTAAAGAAAAAGTTTGCAAACTAATTAGAAATAGAAATTGTGAATGATAATTTGTAAATTCAATTAGGCTAGAAAAAAATGAAGAATCTGAGCGACTTCATGAAATCAGTGGGGAAGAATATAGTTTACTTGCCTTCCCTAAAGTTATCATCTTATTATTATGAAATGTATCTCCTTGCATAATATTTGTTCCTTCTTTGATTGAGTATAAGGATTTCAGATTCAATGTTTTAAAAATGGACAAATCCTTTCTCCTGGATTCGGGACTCGTATGCCTCAACTTGCAGCTCATTCTGCGTCGGGACCTAGATGTTCCTAGGCGCACATGCCCCCTTGTAAATTCATAGATGTCCGCCTCTTTAAGGTGAGGTGTACTCATCAACTCGGTTGCGAGCTGATTCGTGAGAGGCGGACTGCGAGCTAGTAGTAAGTCTCACAGTCTCTAAGAGTCAAACGTGTTGCTTCTATCTCAATTCTCAATGTCTATCTTCCCTGCTTCTCTTCTCTAATGGATGGTGCATGCAGCTCAAGCTCCCTCCATCTCTCACCTTTCCTTCGGCTCTCTGTTGAACTATTAGTATTATTAATGTTACTTATTGAACTTTGTGTTTTTTTATTATTTTGAGATTTTTTTTTTCATTCCGAAAACATTGAGGCGTACGTCTCAAGCCCCTCAAACAAAATGCCTAAAATACAATACTCACATTTTAAGAGCATTATTGCTCACATATTTATAGTCTCTTGTGATAGTAGATTCAGTTTGGTTTCCACTTAGACACCATTTTGAACTCAGCATTTTAATTTCTTAACACGATATTTAGTGAGTTAGTAAGTAATCTTCGCCCGTGAACGGTTACCTTAGAAAATATATTTCCTTGAATTGTTCACGAAAATTTAGTATCTGTAATCGTGATTCAAATTAGTGAAATGGGTATTGTGTATAATGGATATGAGAAAGAAAAATGCTGTAGGTGTACTGATTTATTGTTGAAAAATAAACAGTAGGCCTATAAAGCACATACCTGTTAATTACACAGTTAATTAGTTCAATGTTTTCTAAACAAAATTCTCACTAGGAGTATCTGCTGCTCTTCTCCTTAAGATTTTGTGCCACGTCAGAGGATGTCTTCTTGAATCTTGACAAATGACAGAAGAGCAAAGAGAATTGCTGTAGTTACAAATACATTTGTTGCTGATTTCAAATCATAGAATAATGATATCCACAGTCATGAAGCCACTGTGAAATTGTTTTAATGTTTATACTTTGCCATCATGGTAGTTTGTTGCATCGATAATTGGGATCCATAATCCATTAAGTTATTGTTCTCTTGAGTGAAACACATGGCTGGGCGATCGAATCTCATCTTACAAAACAAAACAGCCCCCATATGCCACATAACTACTTAGTGAGGTCTCGACATTTCCACCTCAGTACTCTTCCTAGTAGGTACTTTTCATACAAGTTGGTAAATTTTTTAGGATGATATTCTACATCATAAGAAAAACTCCTAAAGAATTTCTGGGGTATTAATTTTCCAGCTTATATCCTAGTGAAAATATACTGAGTTTGGCCTTTTCATATGGTTATTCTTTTGATTTACTTCTTTGCAGCTATGGGAGTGTTTGTAAACACTTGAAGCGATTGTGTGTTAGCTTTAGGTTAAACAAAATTACCATTCAGTGTTCTTAATTTCTAACCTGAAATCCCAAAGAAACCTGAAGACTCTCGGTTCGAACCGTGAGTCAACAAACATACTGCTCGAGTTACAAGGCTTGTGGTTGCTAACTTATATCACTGGGGCTTGCAAATAAATCTGCGTCATAATCGAAATCTGAAAGTTGACAGAAAACATGAATAAAGCATTAGCTTCTACAGCTTCTATTAAGTAAACACTGTCATTTTATGATGTTTAAAAGCAATAGTTATTGTGCAGCCACATTAGTTTCATTGCCTACAAATCTCAAAACTTAGAAATCTTACTTCATTTTCTCTATTGTGATGAGGCGATCTTGATATCAGTTTGTACTTTTAGTTTGTCGCATGGGTGTCAGTACACTACACATGCTTATGAATTGACACCGTTAGATTCTGTTTACTTTTTTCATGTAAAATATTTTCATTATTGTACACAACTTTTCTCCACCGTCCGAATTATTCAATGATCAATGATATTGATGTTTATCAGGTGTAACATCAAGTTTCACCAGATTTCAAGATCAAATGCGGGTATTTTTCGCTGTGCTATTTTGGATGTCTCTCTTTTTCTGGTCATCTGCATGGGATGGAGGCAATGGCGACAGAAGGAGCAAAGGGTCTCGGTTTAAGAAATAATTACGTAAGCTGGCACGATGCATGTACAATCCGAAATAACTAAACGATCATTATCTTTTCAGTAGACACTAAATTTCTGTATCCAACGTAATCGGATCTTTTTTTTTTCATTGGTTCATTTTTTATGAAATAATTTATTTAGGGTGTGCACTTGATGTCTTGCAGAAATAATTGAGGATGTAAGCAGCAGGCACGTCGTGCGGTCCCGGTTTAGACAATGTCTATATAACATACCTTTACTGAGAAGTAAGCATCAAGAAGATGGACATGTTTGGATTGAGTGAAGTGTGATGTTGCTCCCCAAACACGAGTTCTGTCTCGTGCTTATTGGTGGAAGGCGAGTATAAGGATGGTACGAAAGTGATGTGTATTGTGATGTGCTTCGTTTTCTCTATTCTAATGAGCATGAACCATCAAGTTGTGTTTTAGAGAAACTGAATTGAATTGTATCAAAATCAAAATGAATGGAATAGAGTGTTATGTGGACTCGTGGAGCTTATATTACCGTCATTTTATTTTATTTATAAAATAACAATTAATACTAAAATAAAGTATAACAAATCATGTTTCATTTAAAACCCGAATTTTTACGACCCCTGCTCGGAATCGAGTTATGCCAAGGCATCCTAGATGGGATGTCTTGTTGGGTCAGTGCCGAGTCATTATGCGAATCAAATATTGAGCGATGGTGGCCGAGTGAGTCGGACCATAGGCACTTTGAGGTGCGGTTTTTGAATCGACAACAATGACGGAATGGATGGTGGGTTGAGCCTAAGCCCTTTGTATTTGATCCTTCACTTTCATTCATACCGATAAGAGTGTGTTTGTATATATATATATAGATCATAAAACTTCAAGAAAATATCTTTGCTAATATGAGCTCTATTGGTCCGAAATTGACAGGTTAAAACAATCTTTTCTATTTAATCATAAGACAATATCCAAAGTTTCCAAATGGAAACTAATGATCGTGTTCTATCAATTTGAACTAAATTTTTTTAGGATTTAATTGCAAATCACATGCTACTTGAGTAGTTACATCAAACCGAGTTTTTAGATTTTTTTATATAAACAAATCAATGTTTGAATGGTCTACAAAACCATTAGTGGTTCGATCATTTCAAACTCATTTGAATTTTGGGTTTCAGAGGAGCATGTTAAAATTCTCAATCATCGGCAATATTTTGTTGGGTCAAATCATTTAAACTTATGTTATACTTGCTCTGTGCTCAGTTGCATCTCTATTTGTTCTCAGTCATTAATCGATCAAAGTAACAAGCTCAAATATTTCTTCCTAGAGATATCAATCGATGGGGTTGTAGGACTATTTTGATTCTAGTTAGTTCGATTGAAAGTTCTAAATTAATAATTAACACTCAAATTTTCGATTTCGGAAAAAAAAAATGACCCAAAAAAAAATAACAATATACTCCTCCATCCCGTAGTAAAGGTCACTTGTTGTCGTAGTAATACTATAAAAATATTTTATTTATCAAAATAAATATTATTGTAATAAAAGAATACAAAATTAAATTTAATATTTAAAATTATATAATACTTCTGTCTAAAAAAAACAATTAATGATATGTCAAAATTCAAATATTCAACAATATATAAAATATAAAATATAAAATAATTTAACATTAAATTTAATATTTAAATATAATTTTGTATTTACTTAAAATATTTGTATTAATATTTCACGGTTTGTCAGATTAACCCACTCGAGTTATTGATTTCTTTCGATTAATATTTCAATATGTCAGATTAGCCCATTTGAGTTTTCAAATTTATTAAAATATTTCTTTTGGTTCGCGATGATTCGAGCTCGATTTATTCATATGGAAAATATTTAACTATAAGTTTACTACTATCTCGATTTCAAGATAATTGACATATTATTTTTTCGAAGTGTCTCACAATAATTGACACTTTTTAAAATAAAATTTTTTATTTTTTTATTTTTATCGTTTTAAAATATAATTTTACTTTACTTTATTTAAAATTTTCAAACTTTACTTTTCTTTAAAATCTTTTATTTTTTGGTCAAAAATTAAAAAAATAATATTTTTCTTTTGTATGTGCTAAAAAAATATGATATATATTTTGAGACAGAAAATACTTTAATTACTACGACTATTTTTTCCATCTCATAATAGTTGCAACACTTTTCGTTTTGGTTGTCCAACAATAATTGATACAGAAAAAAAATTATTTTACCTATACTTTATCTAAATACTTTTTAAATTTCATTTCTTACTACTTTATTTATCAACTTAAAATTACATTCTTATTATTTACTTTTTTATCTAAAAACAAAAAATTAATATTTTTCTTAATTTTCTTGACAAAAAAGTCTCAATATTTGTAGGAGGATGGGAGTACATTTTTTTAGAACAATTTGGAGATGGATGGACATGCCCTGAATTCCTCCGCCACCCTATGGGCCCCTGAGCCCACTCACCAGCGGCGTCTCTTATCGTCACCTAATCCAAATGCAGCAATTCCACTGCCGTCGTAATATATCACGTGAACGAACATACATTTTCCAATTTCGAATAGTAATTCCCAATTTAATTAATTAATTAATTAATTATTTTAATCCACCCAAAAAAAATCATTTTCCATTTCCCACTAAATTCCAACATCACCGCCATCATTCACCCCCTCTATAAAACCCTTCATTTTGGTTTCAGCCACCCCATCTCGCCGGAGCTAACTTAAATCAAACCATCTTAATTCATCGGAATTATACATATATATATTTAAATCAATTCAATTGAAGAACACAATGTTACTGAGAAGTTCCTCTTCTCCGATCTTGAAATCGTGGCTCGCCAACTCGTCGGTCGGGTCGGGTTCGACGCCGGAGCCCGAATCCGTGCCCCAGCTTCCGAGGAACCGTTCGTTCTGCCTGATGATGTCGATTGAGGACCGCGGTGCCCACACTCGGAACTCGTTCGACTCAGATCCGTCGTCGAAGCACAGGAAATGCCTGTGGCGGCCGGCGGCCCGTAAGCCCGGGAAAATCAAGGCGAGGATAGAGCAGGAGAAAGCGGGGTCCACTTTCCCGACCAGCTCCGGGCACGCGGAGGAGGAGTGTTGGGTTGAGAGGGAGTGGATGCCGCAGACGCTGGTGGTGGGAGGTGGAATTGGAGGCGGCGGGCGTGGCGGGATGTGCGGTGGCGGGCGAGGCTCGGATGATGGGTCGGGCTCGCAGAATCCGGGCCGTCGACATGGGCCCGAGAGCACGGACGCTTACTACGAGACGATGATACAGGCTAATCCGGGGAACCCTCTGTTGCTCGCAAATTATGCTAAATTCCTCAAAGAGGTACTTTTCAATTAAATTCATGTGAGTAATTATAATTAGTTTTGATATGAAATTAATTTGATGTGTTCTTGTATCAATTAGGTTAAGGGAGATTTTGCAAAGGCAGAAGAGTACTGTGGAAGGGCAATTCTGGCAAATCCAAGCGATGGCTATGTGCTGTCCCTTTATGCTGATCTAATATGGCACACACACAAGGATGCTGTTAGAGCCGAGGCGTATTTCGATCAGGCAGTCAAAGCTGATCCTAACGACTGGTGAGAAAAACGATTTCTCGAGTTTGATACTTTTCTCCATGGATACTTCAAATCTTGCATGAGTTTCTTGAGCATAAAGTATTAAACCTCTTTACGATCCCAGTCCCGATTTGTTAATCTAAGCATTAAACTAGAAAACAAAAAGTGATCGTAAGCTTCTAGCTAAAAAAAGAGTAGTTTTAACTGCTTTGGACTTTCTTTGTTCCTGGTAAACTTTTACGAACAAATTAACACTTTTAAAAGTTCTTCACATTCAACTTTAGAATCTTGGTTTCTTAATCGATGACCGTAGAACACATTTTGGTTGTTGGAATGAAATCAAAAAGGACAATGTTAAGGAATTTATTTATCCATGCATTGTACTTGTATCGTTGACTTTGTTGACTTCTCCCCTTGCCGAGACTCTAGATCCAAACATGGCTAAAGAGAGTATACATGGTGTGTATTAGTTGGTACTAGTAACTTTTACCGATTTTATAGGTTAATTACAAAAAGTACCCTTGAGGTCTGACAATATTACAAAAGAAACAACCAACTTCCAAAATTACAAAAGTATCCCAGATGATTGGTTTGTCAACATTTTACCTCTTCATAAATAAAATTAAATTTCAAACCCCTGTTTTCTTTTATAAAAATTCTGCAGTAAGTCCCCTCGATTATAACATCGAATCAAACCTCATGGATAGTTTATGTAATTTAGAAACTTAGGGTCTTTTTGTAAATTAGGCCAAACTTCATTGACACTTTTTTGTAATTATCACTATTTTAAAATACCCTCTCCCTTTGATTTATTTAATCAAGACATAAAACATCCAGTATCTGACAATCACTTGTACCCTCTTTCTAATTTTTATTCCTCGGCAGCTTTGTTCTGGCTTCATACGCCCAATTCTTGTGGGACGCCGAGGACAAAGAAGAAGAAGATGATGATGTAAAAATGCAATATGGAAACCAGATGAATCATAACATTAACAACAACAATTCGCCTCCTATGTTCGTCCCAGGGGAATCTCAGTGGCCTCTTGCATCAGCTTCTTAAATCTTACGCTAACTTCATGCATGAAGTCTTGATCTTAGTACATATATATATATGTCCTATTGTAAATACTAAAGAAAACTAAACATCAAGATTGTGACTGTAACAAACTATCTTATATCAATAAATGGCATGGGGGTGTATATTTGTCTTTCCTTGATATTTTTCAAATTTTTTTATGACTCATGGAATTGATATTTGTGATGCAAGTGTTTTGTTTATAGGCATTTGCGAATCTTGAGGGGGCAATGGAGATGTGTTCTTGTCTTCTGTTTTTTAGTAATCCTTGTTTTTTCATGTTGTGGATGCCATTCATTTTGCAGTCAATGTAGACTTATGTTACAAGGGGTCCCACTCAAATAATGGGATCTTGCAGCAAATTCTCAGCCACCAACACTTTGATGATCTCTGCAAGATCATCCTATTATGTTTGCCAATGGCTTCTGATTGCGCAACGATAAGTATCGATATAAGTTTAGGATGTTTGAACCCACTCTAGAAGGATCGATCAACGGTAAAAGAAAAATGTAATGAGTAATAGTGTGATTGTTCGAAATAAGTACAAGATTTGAGCGAATTTTACTCAAAGGCTATACTACTAACTAGTAACTACACCAATGGAATGCTTCTACTCATGTTTCTGTACGTTTCGCTCTCGGCCTATGTAATAAGCTTCGGGCTCTGGCTTTACTTGTAAATGATGGGTTTAGCTATAGGTAGTATTAATGGATAAGGGTACATGTTAACCACAATTACTTAACTTGCAATGTAATGTTTCTACGCCCTCAAGTTAATTAATAATATATGTAGATAGATAAGTATCATTAATCATTATTGCTACAAGCCTACAATGTAAGCTTAGCTCCTAGCTCTTATCATAAACCCTTGCTAGCTATATGTCATGTAGTGTGATATCACAAGAAGAGCCGCAATGCATCCGATACACGCGAGATGGCTTATTCTTATACACAAGCATTTTAATTGATTTTGAAGAAATAATTTGCTTTTATGTTACTATGCTATGTAAGATGATTGTTCCATGGTGTTTGTGTTCATGCATAAAATGAATAACTATCACACCGATGGAATTAGCTCCACTCACAACTTCATGATAACTATTGTATTTTGGTTCGACAAATATAGGCCATACAAGAATAAAATCGTCTATCAATCGGTTATGAAAATTATTGTATTTTGGTTCGTTCTAATTTTGAAATTTTTATGATGCCTCTAATAATAGGTTATGAAAACTGTTGTATTTTATTTTGGTTCGATTTTTTTATAACAATTTTGTATGTTCGATTTTTTTATTATACTCTCGTCTCTTAATAATACACACTTTCTTTAAATGAACGTTGACAGTAATAGATATTAAAAAAATTATATTAAAATGAAATATTAGTCATATTTTTTAACTTGTGTTTTAAAAATAATAATTATATCATTTATTTTTTTATTAAAAATGGTATAACAGTCGGTTATGATATCAGTTGTATTTTGGTTCGTTATGATTTTGAATTTTTTATGTTGTTTAATAATCGGTGATGAAAACAGTTAATTTTATAGTTGTTAGATTTTTCTTATAACTATTTTGTATGTTAGATATTTTTTATAGGGAGATTTTGGAAAAAGAGCATTTAAATAATTGTTTATAATTTGTTAGCTTTTAAGATCGTAACCTGGTTCTAATATCACTTGTTACGGTACAAAGCTCTGAACGCCACACGATCAAGACCGGTGTCACTAGATACTACTTGTTGCAGATCGACGATGTATAGTACGAATAATAATGCGGAACCCCGAAAATAACTCAACAATAAAATAAAAAAGGGGACAAGTAAAGAAGACAAGGAATTTACGTGGAAACCCAAATCGGGAAAAACCACGGGAGGAACGACGAGAACTTTCACTATAATATTGCCGATGATTACAAGGATTGATATCCACTCTAAAACCCTCTAATCTCACACAATATTATCTCTCTATGATGGTATTAACTCGTGTTTTTTTGCTCTCTCAATTGTGTCCATGGAGATCCTAATTTATAGATGTAGAAATCCATAAATTAGGTAAACAATAGGATTAGGAAAAGAATTCTTTTCCTAATATAACTCAATATATCATAACCAAGGAAATAAATCATTGACTTGATCTTCAAGCCCAAAAACTGCAAATAGAGTCCAAAAACGGAACAAGGACCAAAAACTGGTCGAGCACCACAAAAACGACGACGGGCTCAGGTGAGCCAGGCTTCAGAGAGTTTGGGCTCGGGCGAGCCGGATTGGGCCCGAGCGAGCCGAGCTTCTGAACCGTAACCTCGTTTCCTTTGTCCGTAAAACATCAACTCCCATCAAAGAGCGGTTTTGAGTCATATTTCAACAATCTCCACCTTGACACCAAACCGCGAAATCTCATCGCACATGTGAAATCTCATCACATATAACACCAAGCCGCGAAATCCCATCGCACATGCGAAATCTTATCGCACTCCATAGTCTCGTCCCTCGTCTTCCTCCAAACGCCCCAACGGGCCTAGTTCCTCGAAGATTGGACCTTCAAAGGTCCCCATGAATCGGAACGTACATACCCGAGTGTCTTCTTCGAATTATGAGCCCAATTCGAGATATACCCTCTCGACCGCTTTCCAAGCGCACATGACTCACCAGGTTTAGAAACACTCCATAGATCGAGAAACACTCGATCCTTCTTATCGACTTTCCTCACATGCCCAAGCCGCATATGGTCTAGTCGTGTAGACTCTTCATCCGAGAGCCTAGTTTTTCCCACGGTTACTTCGTTCACCGCTTCATCTTTAAGCTTGGTCACTCCGGCCTTCGATTGCATGCCTCTATGCCGGATAGACTCTTCTACCAAGAGTCGAGTTTCGGCCCTGGTCACTTCCTTCACCGCGCCTTCATGGAGGACATAAGGTCGCTCTGCCTTGTCGTCTCCTCCCAACACTACCAAAGCCTCTTCGGTAGCCTTAACAACTCCACCTTCTCCGGTGTAGCTTGTATCAACCTCGGTTACTTCTTTCGCCGAGCTTCCATCAAGGACATAAAGACGACTCGTCTTTCTCTTTCCCCGCAATATTACCAAACCAACTTTGATAACTTTTAAAACTCCACCTTTGCATGTGAGTTTATAGCCCTTAATATCAAGGGTACTCAAGGAAATCAAATTCCTCTTCAAGTCAGGGACATGTCTCACCTCGCCATCAAACATCTTCAAGTGGATATTCCCAATCCCTTCGACCTTGCACGAAGTGTTATTAGCCATAAACACCGCACCATGCTCCAAAGATTCATAAGTCTCGAACAACGTCCGGTCCGGACACATATGAAACGAGCAACCCGAGTTTAAGATCCAATCATCACACAAGTTGGAGTTCTCGTCTAGAGCCATTAGTAGATCCCCATAATAATGCTCATCTACTAATCCAACGTCACCGGAATTCTTATTACCGGAATTATTGTTGTTGCTCTCCCTGTTCTTCAACGCGTAGCACTCCAACTTTATGTGTCCCTTCTTCTTACAATAGAAACACGTCTTATTCCCGTGTCGCGACTTCGAATTCCCCGAGTCTCTCCCTTTATCACGGTACTTCTTTTGGACACTAAGTCCTTCACCCACATCGGGCACACCATCCTTGTTGGACTCCATCTTTTGCACGTTTTCCCTTGACGAGAGAGCCGAAGTTATGTCTTTAAACGTGAGGCTATCTCGTCCATAGAGAAGCGTGTCCCGAAAAGCCGTCATGGAGGGGGGTAGCGAGCATAACATCCAAAACGCAAGATCATCATCTTCGATCTTCACGCCAATTTTACCAAGGTCAGCTACACGCTCCTTGAATCTCGCTACATGGTCTTGAATCGAAGACCCCTCCGCCATCTTGAGGAAGTAGAGACTTCTCTTCAAGTGATGCTTGCTGGACACCGTTTTCTCAACGCACATCGATTCCAACAACTCCCATAATTCCTTTACGGTCTTCGCCTCCGTCGTTTCCTCAGTCAAAGAATCCGAAACATGAAGCCCTATGGTCGCCATAGCCATCTGATCGAGCTCCACCCACTCGTCATGCTTCATGTCTTTCGGCTTGTTGTCAACACCAAGTAGACAAATCTCTTGCTTAAGAGATCTGAGGACCAACCTCATCTTGTGTTGCCAAATAGGAAACCTCGTGTTGAGACTTAAATTCGGTAGATCGTACCTCACGCTCGCCATCGAAACCTTGCTTAGTAGATTCCTAGTCTGGCTCTGGAAGGTCACGGGATCGTTGTCTGGCTCTTATACCACTTGTTAGCTTTTAGGATCGTAACCTGGCTCTAATACCACTTGTTACGGTACAAAGCTCTGAACGCCACACGATCAAGACCGGTGCCACTAGATACTACTTGTTGCAGATCGACAATGTATAGTACGAATAATAATGCGGAACCCCGAAAATAACTCAACAATAAAATAAAGAAGGCCGGAGACAAGTAAAGAAGACAAGGAATTTACGTGGAAACCCAAATCGGGAAAAACCACGGGAGGAACGACGAGAACTTTCACTATAATATTGCCGATGATTACAAGGATTGATATCCACTCTAAAACCCTCTAATCTCACACAATATTATCTCTCTATGATGGTATTAACTCGTGTTTTTTTGCTCTCTCAATTGTGTCCATGGAGATCCTAATTTATAGATGTAGAAATCCATAAATTAGGTAAACAATAGGATTAGGAAAATAATTATTTTCCTAATATAACTCAATATATCCTAACCAATGAAATAAATCATTGACTTGATTTTCAGGCCCAAAAACCGCAAATAGAGTCCAAAAACGGAACAAGGACCAAAAACTGGTCGAGCACCACAAAAACGACGACGGGCTCGGGCGAGCCCGTTTGGGCTTAGGTGAGCCAGGCTTCAGAGAGTTTGGGCTCGGGCGAGCCGGATTGGGCTCGAGCGAGTCGCTTCTGAACCGTAACCTCGTTTCCTTTGTCCGTAAAACATCAACACCCATCAAAGAGCGGTTTTGAGTCATATTTCAACATAATTCAATATATTAGTTTTTCTTAATTATAAATTAATGTAACATGCCGAAATTACTCTTGATTATTATACAAGGGGGAGTGATTATTTTTTAAATTTAAAGAATATTATAGTAATTAGTAGTAATTTATTTTATAATTATAAATTCAAAATACCCCAATTAATAAAAATGATTACAAAAAATTACTCTTAACTAAAAATTATATTTTATAAAGTATAACTTATAATTTTATAAATTGTATTTACCTTTTTCTTAAATATTCCTTTTTTTATACCCATTTCTCCTTAACAATAGACAAAATTTCTTTAAATGAACTCCCACAATAATTAGATATCTAAAAAAATTGTTTTTTATTTTAAAATTCAATGTTACTCTTATTTTTTAATTTATGTTAAAAAAATACACTTATACCTTTATTTTTTGTTAAAAAAATAATTGTTCTTACCTCAAAAGCCCAAAATAGTCCAAAGCCCAACTGCAATTAGTAGGTAGGAGCAACAAATAACCCAACAATAAATAATTGGATACAGGCAGCCCGTAACCCGGATTCGAAGATTCCATTAACTTCAGATCAAACACTACAATTTCTTCATTGCCAAATCCGAAATTAGGGCTCGTCTGCAAATCCTGATTTTCAGAAGATAAGACCAAAAGGCGGAGTCAACGAGGCATTAAAAAAAATGTTTATGCTGACCGAATCACAGTACACAATACGAGGAGTTGAATCTCATTGCATAATATGCAATGAGCTTGTAAAATATATTTCAATTTCAGTAAAGTGTGTGAATGGTAAGCTTAATCTATGTGTTTTGAGCAATTTACGTTTCTTGTGCAACGATTTTCACTCGGAGGACTAATAAAATACGTGACATTTTGATCAGAGACTGATCTTGTTCGTGAGCTTGAGGTTGCTTCAATGGTTGAAAGGACAGGGGTAAATATATCATTGGGCACTTCTGTATTCCTGTTTTTTGGTTTACCCTTTCTTTGCACTTGTAGAGATCATAAATTAGGATTGTTTTTTGGTAATGCAGAGCTTAAATGGTATGGCTCTAGGAACCTTTATATGGATTGTGATCTTGCTATTGTTTGCTTGACTTGGAAATTGCATACCCAGGTTCATGTTTCTACAGATATCTGGGGAGTTGAAAAAACGGTAACTTTTTTTCCCTGATTGTTTCCTTTTCAGCATCAACATGTCTTGATTATTAGTCTTGGTTCCTCCGTCAAACCCTTGAGGATGTATTGGCTTTAACAAAAGCAGTAATGGTACCATTTTTGATACCTTTCACTTACCCATCTTATGTTAATAATTCAGTTGATGCTGTTGAAGCTGATCCACTCGAAAGAATATCATGTTCACAACCATGAACATGATCACCATCATGACAATGATATGGACATTAACACGGTATCTCACAATTTATTTTCTTATTTTTGAACTTCACTAAGTTACTCAAGTTACTCATCTGTGTATCGTAGCAGTCAAAAAGCATTTTCTGGCCACAATTGGTTAAACCAAGTTACGTAATTGGTTTAATCTCTACAGAAAAGATAATGCAATTCCTGGGTTTCTTGGTTGGTTGTTTGGGAAATAAGAATGGGAATGGGAATGAGAATAAAAGTGGTTGATTGGTTTTAAACCAGTATCATTTTGATTTCCCATTATATGGCAATGAACAATACCCCCAGTCCCCAATCATTGAATCACCACAAATGGGGGTATAAAACCTCTTAAACCGTATAATCAATTTCATACCCATTTCTATTCCTCCATAATTTAGCAAGCACTCCAATAATGGTAAAATCATAATTTCTTTAAATTGTATTGTGTCACAAGCGTTGCAGGCTTGTAGCTGCTAACTGTTAATTGCCTTTTTTGTCTTTCACTTGGATTTTGAAGTTACAGTTTCACTGGATTTTTAGCCTTCAATCTTCATAGTTTGTGAAGGGACTTTAGATTTTGAAAATGTTAAGTCGCATAAACACACACACATACATGTTTGACTTTTTTTATATACTAAAGGCTATGGCTAGGTAGGTACCCAATTGTTGGAAAAGGGTACTTCGGATGAAATAAATCTTCTAAATGTTCATGGCATAAAAGGGAGATTTGTTTTTCAGTTAAGTGGGTTCCACATAGCTATTAACCTTATATAGTTAAACCTCAATAAATTACTAACCTCCCTAAAATAATACTTGGTCACAAATTAACAGATCCATCTGTAAAGCATAGGGACTGCACTGCATCTTCCAAGGCTCGCTGGATTGGTTGTGGGTCGCTGCAAGGTGAATATAAATAAACTCGTATTCATGGGAAATAACCTTGATGTTGAGAAAATTCGAGAAGGGTCTGAAGTTGTGTTTGGTATAGTTCTTTGGGACCTAAAGGGTGTCTGAAAATATGTTACCATGACCTTTGAATTGAAAAAATAGGTTCCTTCTCTGTCCCTATGTCAATACAAGAGTGTCTGAAAATATATTAAACAATGCTAACCTAAACTCCAGCATGTCCGGCATGCTCAGAAGTCAGTATCTGCACTTAGTCAAGTTGTGTTGTATGTTTGATTGATTCTTCTAAACATAATAGTGCTAGAAAAACATATTATTACAAGGTTCTTGCGATAATTTGATTTTACTAGCAACCTTTAATAGAGTGGGTAATGTAGGAAGAGTTCAAATACTTTTAGAGAAGTCTTCTTGGCTAACTGTATCAATACGTTGTGAATCCACCAATATGCATCGAGAGAGACTATGTATGGTATAATGGTTGTTTCAGCAACATCATGCAGTGGGAGATATGGGGGACATGCCATGTAGTTTCTTAATATCTGTTGTGCGTCAGTTCTCTTTAGATATAAATGTTCATTTTTTATTATTCGTCTGATCATGAATAATGAAATATATCCATGTAGCATTTCTCCAATCGGTTGGGGAGAGTACGAGTGTGTGATCATTATTTTATAATGGAGACCACTATTGACATGTAACTGGAATGAGATATTTTAGCCCTTGGACAAAAAGGTGAAAAATACTATTGAGGTTCAAATCAGGTGATGGGATAGTGTTTTTTAGGTTGATATAAACTTATATTTCCCAATATTCATTGAATCATTGTATTTTACCATCTTACCTATATAATGGCTCATTTTGAGGATACGCATTTGACTCCTTTGAATTGTTGAATGTCCCATTACTAACTATTTACAGAGTTTTTCTATTTTTTCACTGTCGACGTGCTTTTTGCGATTCTCAATTTGAAATCTATTGAGGGCCTGAGGCTATTGAATTAATGCAAAAGTCATTTGAGATTTGCCTTTGCTTGAATAGTTAAATAATTAAAAATAGTCAGCATTACGGAATATCACGAATTAAATGTGCCTGCCTGTCACGCAATTGCTTATTCAGTAAAAAAAAAATTAATGTCTAATTTGTTATCATAAAGCCAATTTTTTTAACAATATATATAAGAGAGTTTGATAGGGGTGGGTTTTGGGCAAACAACAGAAATACGGTGGCATAGAAGACGGTGGTGACCTATTTGCTGAAATCGATAATAAGAAAGGTAAAAATAAGTTTTTTTGTTTGATTTGTGAATTTGTTTCTCATTTGATAAAATTTGCTGAGAATATTTTATGGATCTTGTAATAAATTGAAAAAAAAAAATCAATTAATAATTCTGTTTTTAGTAACATTCGACATTCATTTTCTTTGTTGAACATCTTCACTTATTTGCAGTGTCGTTGTTTATTATGAAGAAATGTGTGGAAATTATCTTTTCTGACTGGCAAATTATTGGTTATTTATTAGAAATTTAGGAATGACGATATTTGAAAAAATGAGAAACACGAAAAAAACCCAACACTTTATTAGATCTAGATTGGGTTCAACTTGAATAACACAAATAATTTATCTGATTTAACTCGATTGATTTATTGAATCAGTTGTGTAGATTGAATTTTTGAAACCTAAACAAAAATATATAAGTTGATTTAAAATTACTTGATTTATCGATTGAATAAGTTGTGTAGATTGAATTTTTGAAACTTGTTGCAAGTATATATATAGGTGTATTGTTAGAAATTAATCCATTCAGTGGCCTATCATTAATGAGATATTTATAAATCTATACAGATAATTTTGGGTTAGGTTCTGGTTATACATTAATAAAAATGTCCTGTAATTTAGGCTAATAATTTGACATGGATACTTAAACAAAAGTTAAATGGGCATTTCTGATCTTTGGACTGTTACTGTTCTAGTTCTAGATGTCCCTTTTCTTTTCTTTTTTATTTCTTGAAAAATAAATGCTATTTCTGTTTTATCCCACAAACTCAAAATTACCAACTCCTTTAACACAATATGTGTATACTATTATTATTGTATGTTATTCAATATCTTAAAATGTAATAGAATGAAGAAAGAGGGCTTTAACTTAGTACACAAATAATAAATGGATTTAGTTGACCATTGAAATATAAGGAGTGCAAATTCTAGAATTGAGAATTTTAGTAGAATACAGAGAATAAAAAGACTTTGAGATATAGTGGTGTCATGTGAGGAAAAATAGATAGGGGGTTCTTTTTAGAAATCACTTAACATATAAAGGGAATAAAAAAAATAAAAACTCTAACCACTGGAATCAGCAGTTTCATGACTTCAGTTGTTTTAGAGGTGTCAAGTACGTCCACGGCTCAGAACCGATAGACGTTGAACGGACCATCATATGGTTTGGTTCCAATCCCGTTTTACCTCCCTCCCTTAGCTCTGAATCTTATGCCTTAAATCATCGGCTTGCCCAACCTAAGTTGCCACACTTATTATTTATCGTTATTATAAATATAGTAGAAAGTATAACAATATTATTGCAACAAGTATAATAATTTAATAAATATTTTTTCCTTCTTTACTTGCATGCTCATAATTGAAATATATAATAGTAAGATTTAAGGCCACAAAGACCCTTTTATTTATTTATTTATTTGATGTTCTTGAATTTCAGATTTTCTATATTTATTTATTTATTTGTTATATTACCAATGCATTTAAAATTTCTTTATTATAAATATAAGTATCTGAACAATTTGTTCAACCAGAGCTCCATCTTATGCTTGACACGATTATTCTTTCAATCATGAATCTATCTCAACTGAATATGTGTTTATGCAACAATATTTTTCATATTTCATAGTTGCATTAGGTCTGTCATTTTAATGTATGATAATAAACATCTTCCACCTTACCTCTTCTAATTTTCATTTTGTTTTTCTCTACAGAGGATCTACCACATTATCCCATATTCCCATGGATTTTATTCCAAACAAACGTTGTAAAACTGAAAATGATAATACAGATATAATAAGTAATTTACCCAGAGATGTCCTTTGTCACATTCTCTCATTTCTCCCTACCAAATACGCAGCTGGCACCAGCATCCTCTCCACCAAGTGGAAAAACCTCTTACCTCTCATCCCTTGCCTCCAACTCCTATTAGAGGACACCCACCTCCTACACCCACACCCACCTTCCAACACTCACCTCATCACCTTCCAAAATTTTGTCCATAATTTACTCAACGTCACTTTACGTGACACACCTTCTATACACTCCCTCACCCTAATCTGCCATGAAATCAATGACGGGCAATTAATTGCGAGTTGGATTATTGCCGCGTTGCGTCTGAACATCAAGTGGATGGATATCCAAATCCAACGGCTCCAGAACCTCAAATTCCTTATTGACAGCCTTTATGGATCCAATTTAGTTTCTCTACGCCTGTGTCTTTCCTTCTCACATGATGCTACTGCATTCAAGGATTTCAAGTTCAGTCTACCCAAGCTTAAGCGGCTCTCTGTTCAGAGCATGGGATTTACTTTGGTGAATGCTCTATTAGCATCATGTCCCATGCTTCGTTATTTAATGCTGATAGATTGCTATTCCTTTCATCCTGAAGAAAGGCTTCAGATTCGTATTCCTTCCCTGATGTATGTGGAATTGCTGAATACCTTATGCTGGGTAAATTATCTGGTAGACATAGACGCCCCTCAGCTTTTATATATGAGCCATTGGGGATACATTGCCTCTCGTAATGTGAATAGAACAAAGTATAATAAAATTTGGGTAGGTTACTTGACTTATGAAAATAATGCCAGTCGATATACGTATTACTTCGATGAAAAAACTGCCATGCTTGGGAAAGCGTTCTATGGTGCTGATGTCTTGTGGTTATCGGAGGCATGCATCTTGGTGAGTATCTATTTGCACGTCTTTTTTAGATAAATTACAAAATCTACCTGAGGTTTTGGATATTTACAAATGAATCCCGCAATTTTCAAATTGGAAATACCACCCTCGAGCTTGTGTATGTGTTACATTTTGCACTGATTGTTAGTTGGTTGACGGAATTCGCTTGATGTTGGTACCATATATTTCCCCATTTCACCCCTTGGCCTTTTGAATTACCACGAACAACCCAAAATTTCCGTTTGAATGTTTGTGATAATTAGAAAAACCGAGGGATGTAAATGTTAATGGAAGGTGGGAAGTTCAGGCTATTTGTAATATTTAAAAAAGTCTATGTAGTTAGAGGTGTGCCGAAGCTTTACCCCTAGCTAAAATATTTATTTTGCCTAAATGTAATTGTTGAACTGTTTGATGATGTCAACAATTTCCATCTGCTCGACAGTGATTTTTGTAGTTTTCAAACCTTTTAGTTTTGATTTGGTAATTTGGCTGATACTCGAAGGTAGTTTTTGTAATCATCCCTTGTTTGTACAATGGGAATTAATATGTATCTCAATTTTTCATGCAGATGATGCTCCGTCAGCCTCATCATCTGCCTAGGTTTGAGAAAATGGACACCTTGTGTGTAACATATATGACTGTTCATGGGTGGAAACTGCTTCCAAGCTTGATCGACTCTGCACCAAATCTAAGGAATCTCTGTATAAGAAATGTATGTTTAGAGACCATGGTGTTATTGCTCAAATACGAATACAGTATTGTTTCTTCTCACTTTCTCAGTGGTCAATTATTGCCTTGTATTTATCAATCTTTTCTCTTCTCTAGGTTTCTGATATCAAACTCTTCAAAAGTTTAAAGGCTTCGGTGTTGGACTCCGTGCCCATTCGTTTGGTAAAGCGCACTAATAGATTCTACAATTTTTACATCGAAAGGAAGTAGAATTGTGCTCATCTTTGATTGATCGAAGAAGGTAAGGACTTCTGGACAAAAAAATCAGAAGTTTTGAAATTACAATAGTACCCTAAACTCTAATTTGATGTTGGATTTGTGGCCTTGTTGCTTTCTTTTCATTTTTAATTTATTTGCTTATGTGATTGTTGTATTCAACTTTTGGCTGAACGATAACGGGATAACCGGACGTTGTGACTGCACCATTTATTTTATTTTATTTTGGTCTGAGCCAAATCGAATTGTGCTATAATGATTTTGTTTTTGGGTTCCATTTTTGCAAATTTCTGGTTTGGTTTTATTCAGATTAGTTTGTTCTGATAAATAACCTGTGTTTAGTTTGTTCTATTTAATTTTAAAGAAAAAAAACTTTTGACCCACAAAGTTTAGCCTAGCTTAAATATGTTCCACATTAGAAAAGTAATTTGTGAGACTTCTCAAATACTTCAAGTTAACTCTAAGGAGGGTGTATTGGTTTGGAATTTCGTTGGATTTTTTAAGACTTTTAAAGTTGGGAGGTATTCAATTCAGATTTTAAAAAGTCTATTAAAATCCTTGGGTATTCAACTTGGATTTTAAAAAGTCAATTAAAATCTATAGGTATTCAATAGTTTATGAATTTTTAAATATTCTCTTTAAAAAATACAAAACAATTTCAACTTCCAAAATCTCTCATAATTAGGAGAGATTTCTACGAATTTCTTTTAATCAACTAAGGAGGGTGTATTCATTTCGGATTTTTATTGATTTACATACATTTTCATAAACTTTGCGGCTGATACAACTTATATGAAAAACATTTTTGTATAAAAAAATTAATTCAAATTATTCAAAAAAATATTAATATAGTATTATTTATATCTTTATTTATATCATTAAAGTTTTAAATATATCTTTACTTATTTTTATCATAATTTTTTTTAATTTTTTAGAAATTTTATTGATAGTTAAACCATAGTTTTTATTTAAAATATTAATTATTTTCTTCTTCAAAGTATTTTTTTCTTAATTTTTTTTTTATTTTGTCTTTTTATTTAATTTTATATAATTTTTTTAAGTTTTTATTATTTTTTAAAAATAATTTAGTTGATTAAAAGAAATTCTATTTTTTTTATTTTGTCTTTTTTATTTAATTATATATATATATATATATATATATATTTAAGTTTTTATTATTTTTTAAAAATAATTTTTTTGATTAAAAGAAATCCGTAGAAATCTCTCCTAAGAGATTTTGACCCACAAAGTTTAGCCTAGCTTAAATATGTTGTTCCACATTAGAAAAGTAATTTGTGAGACTTCTCAAATACTTCAAGTTAACTCTAAATGTTGAATATAATTATGAATTGATTTAATATATCTATCAATATTGTTGTATATTTATGTAGTTATTGTTTATATCTGTTTTTGTAATAAATTTTCAATAAAAAAATAGTATTAATAAATATTGACATTTTGTAAATTACTGAATCATGATTTTCATTTCATAATCTCCAATTTTTTTGAGATGGAGATGCGTTGATTTATTGGTTTTTTGAGCAAACACTGTCTTTATTGATTTTTCTTCAAATTAAATTTATATTCACACAATATATATAAAATATAGATACGCCGTACGCGTAAGGAAAACATAGAATAGTTTTGATTTAGTCAGTTGGAATTTTCCAAGTCACCAATGCCTGCAAGAAGAGTAAACTCTGACCGATGAGAGACACGTTAAAAAGTGTAGCTACGACTATTCAACTTTTAAAGACCATTTCCAACAACAAAAAAATCACTATAAATTCCTCTGCAAACCCTTTGCAAAATAACTCACAATTCACATCTCAACCAATTCGCAAAAAGGAAAAAAACAACAACAAGAAAATGAATAGATTTTCGTGTTCGATTGTTCTTTGTGCTGTTTTTGTTGTACTTTCACATTTATCATCAGCACAAAATGTGCACGTAGTTGGAGATGGCATGGGATGGACTGTACCTCCTAACCTTTCCTCGTACGCTAATTGGGCTTCCGGTCGAACATTCGTGCTCGGCGACGTCTTACGTACGTACGCTAATTTATTGTATATATACAACGTTCATAGATACTATTGTGTATATATAGTCAAAATTGCTTTGTATTATAGATTCTCATTTACTTATCTTTGGTAGAATTATATATTTATTGTTTTTTGTAGAATTCAACTTCATGACCAACAGCCACGACGTCGTCCGAGTGCCTCAAGCCTCGTACAACGCGTGCAGCGATGACAACGAAATAGGCGAAACTATCACGACCGGGCCCGCCAACATTACTCTCGACACCGTCGGCAACCACTACTACATCTGCACCATCGGGACCCACTGCCAAGCTGGACAGAGGCTGGCCGTATCTGTGGTGGCCTCTGGCGGGCCCACCACCAATCCGCCGAGGACGGCCCCTTCGTTCTCACCACCGCCTACCTCGACAATGACCCCACCTTCTACGCAGAATTCTGCTTCTACTTCCTTGGCGGCCGCATTCTTGCTCAGTGCAATGTCCATCGGCATAGCTTTCATTTTCTAAGATTAAGTTATACTTAGTATTTGATGTTTTGAATTGTTTGCCTATTTATAAATTTTGTATCAAATTTTATTGTTTTATGGGTCTTGGATTGAGTTGTCGCATATAGTTGTTTCTTGTTAATTTTGATAAATAAAGTAATCGCTTTCTATATCTTTATTAATTATTTGATATATATTATTTGTCTATCCTTTTATTATGATTGTCTTAATTTGACTCAATCTCAACTATAAAAAGTCTCAATTTTGCATTCATTAATTTTAACCCTTCATTTATATTATTTGAAGCCAAAAGTAAGTCAAATTGTGCGGGCAATACTTATTCTTTTATCCGTTTTGTGTGTTCACAACTCTTATTCTTTTATTCATTTTGTGTGTTCATATAAAAAGAACTTGCGGGTTGATACCCTGAATCCCTAATGATAAAACAAATACTCCTTCATCCCTAAGAAATGAGCATAGGAGGGGTTGCATTGTTTTTAAAAAATGTACTTTCAAAGTATTTTTTTGTTTTTTGTTTTTTGTTTTTTGTTTTTTGAAGGGTATAAAAGTCTTTTCAAAGTATAGAGTGTATAAATTAGGGGTTGTGAGCATTGATTTGGAACACTAATAAAGGCAAAGTGTCACCTTTACTAATTCCTTGTTTGTACAATGGGAAATAATATGTATCCCAAGTTTTCATGCAAATGATGATGCTCGTCAGCCTCATCATCTGCCTAAGTTTGAGAAAGTGATCACATTGGCTGTAACATACTCCTATAGTATGACTGTTAATGGGTGGGAACTGGGAACTGCTTCCAAGCTTGATTGACTCTGCACCAAATCTAAGGAATCTCTCTATAAGAAATGTACTACTATATATGTTTAGAGACCATGGTGTTATAATTGCTCAAATACTAATATTGTTTCTTCTCACTTTCTCAGTGGTCAATTATTGCCTTGTATTTATTAATCCTTCTCTTCTCTAAGTTTTTGATATCAAACTCTTCAAAAGTTTCAAGGCCTCAATGATGGACTCCGTGTCCATTAGTTTGGTAAAGTGCACACATAGATTCTAGTGGCATTTTTACATCGGAAGGAAGTAGAATTTAGCTCATAGGTAAAATATAATTTACTTTCGACATAACATGTAACTAGAGGTGTCAAAAAAGGACCAGCCCATCGGGCCCGATTAAAAGAGGGCTTGGACCTCAAATATAGAGGCCCAGAAAGAGTCCTGCCTTCTTGGCCCGACCCGACAAGCCCAATGGACCGATGGGCTTGGGCCGGACTTGACATGATTTTATGGGCCGGCCCGACCATAATTTTTTATAATTTTTTTACAATTTTGTAATTATAAATAATGTTAAAACTTAATATTTTTACATATTTTTTTAATATAAAATTTAAAATCATGATATTTATTAATTTAACTATAATTTTTGTATATAAACATTATTTTTAGTATAAAAAATATTAAATTATTATTTATAATAAATTTATAGATTTTAATTTAATTTAATTATTAATATAAAAATAGAATTTTATTATTTTTCTTTAATTAATTAATGTTATAATTAATTTTTAAAATTTTAAATTAAAATAATATTTTTTAATTTAATTTTATGGGCTTAAAAAGTTCGGTGGCCGACGGCCCGTGCAAGACTGGGCTGGGCCTAGATATTCTAGGCCCATCAGAATTCAGCCCAGCCCGTGAAACATTCAAAATCCAATGGGCTTGGGCCGAGCTGATCCGGGCATTTGACACCTCTACTTCTTACGTGACACAAATTTGTACCTAGTTGAAAATGCTCATAACAAAAGTAATTTGTGAGATTTCTCAAAATTTTAATATAAAAACAAATAATTTGTTTAACAGTACTAACAAAATTTTCAACCAAATATTTTAAGTTCATTCTTAATTTTGAATATAACTATAATTGTTTTACTTTATCTATCAATTTTATTGTATAGTTATGTATTTTTATTGTTTATATCTGTTTTTTTAATAAATTTTCAATAATAATAATAATAATAAAAGCAGTGTAAATTATTTTTAAAAACAAGTTCATACCAGAGCAATTATTCATGCTTAATTTGTAAATATTTATTTTTTAATTTCATAGTAATATTTAAATATTGATATTTTGTAAATTATTGAATCATGATTTTTCATTTGATAATCTCCAAATTTTTGGAGATGGAGATGCGTTGATTTATTGGTTTTGAGCTAAACACGGTCTTTATTGATTTTTCTTCAAATTAAATTTATATTCACACACACAATATACATAAAATATAGATACGCGTAAGAAAAACACACATATTTTCCAAGTCACCGATGCATGCAAGAAGAGTAAACTGACCGATGAGAGACTTTAAAAGTGTAGCTAAGACTATTCAACTTTTAAAGACCATTTCCAACAACAAAAATCACTATAAATTCCTCCGCAAACCCTTTGGAAAAATAACTCACAATTCACATCTCAACCAATTCGCAAAAAGGAAAAAAAAACAATAAGAAAATGGATAGATTTTGGTGTTCGATTGTTCTTTGTGCTGTTTTTGTTGTACTTTCACACCTCTCATCAGCACAAAATGTGCACGTAGTTGGAGATGGCATGGGATGGACTGTACCTCCTAGCCCTTCCTCGTACGCTAGTTGGGCTTCCGGTCGAACATTCGTGCTCGGCGACATCTTACGTACGTAGCTAATTTATTATATATATACAACGTTCTTAGATACTATTGTGTATATATAGTCAAAATTGCTTTGTATTATAGATTCTCATTTACTTATCTTTTGTAGAATTCAACTTCATGACCAACAACCACGACGTCGTCCGAGTGCCCGAAGCCTCGTACAACGCGTGCAGCGACGACAACGAAATAGGCGAAACTATCACCACCGGGCCCGCCAACATGACTCTCGACTCCATCGGGTCCCACTACTACATCTGCACCATTGGGTCCCACTGCCAAGCTGGACAGAGGCTGGCCGTAACCGTGGGCGGGCCCACCACCAATATTCCGCCGAGAACTGCCCCTCCGTTTGCAGCATCGCCGGGAGCAGCTTGTGAGCCGACCCCTTCCAATGCAGGTGGGCCCGGGGCCGCCATGACCCCGCCTTCTATGCAGAATTCTGCTTCTACTTCCTTGGCGGCCGCTTTCGTTCTCAGTGCACTGTCCATCGGCATCGCCTTCATTTAATTCTAAGATTAATATATATAGTATTTGATTATATATGATGATGTTTTGAATTGTTTACCTACCTATATATATATAAAATTTGTATCAATTTTTATTGTTTTATGGGTCTTGGATTGAGTAGTCAATATACTTGTTTCTTGTTAATTTTGATAAATAAAGTAATGCGTTTCTATATCTCTATTAATTATTTGATATATATCCTTTATTATGATTGTTTTAATTGGACTCAATCTCTACTATAAAAAGTCGCAATTTTGCATTCATTTCACCCCTTCATTTATACTACAGTACTATTATTTGAAGCCAAAAATAAGTCAAATTGTGCGGACAATATATTCTTATTCTTGTATTCATTTTGTGTGTTCACATTTTTTATTCTTTTATTCATTTTGTGTGTTCGTAGAAAACGAAATCCCCTGATGATAAAACAAATACTACAAAAGAAAGATAAAGAATAATATGAAAATACTCAAAAAAAGATGGAGATATAGAATTGAAGAACTGCAAGCATCATTTTTTGTGCAATGCATATGGCTCTGCAATATTAATTAACCCTTAAATATTTCATTAGGATTTTAAATTGTCAAACCGAGGTTATAAACACCTTATGAGGTAGACGCAGGTAGTAAAACATAAGAAAGTATAAACATTTATCACAATTCACAAGTTTATATTTTATGTGAATAATTAATGACCAATGAAAATTTATCACAAGGTTCACATATTCAATGCCCTTCAAAACTTATTTACTGTATATTTTCTCTTCATATTTTCAACACTGTTAAAATCCTTCTTAATTTACCTAAAAATATTCCACATTATTAAATTATATGCCATCATAATAATGATGGACGAATGGAATAAATATAGAACACCGAGTGCTAAAATGTTTGTCAAAACATTTTTTTTCCCATGAAAAAATATGGTGTTATAGAATGATTGTGCATTGTATATTTGTATTGGACAAAATGAAAGATTGCAACCGCGCGTGCGCGTTCTAGGGTTGATACGATCATACCGACATGATCGTGTCACGTCATTGTCGACAGTGTTTGTTTTCGCACGCTTCCGCGCGCCCTAATATTCTGACCATTGATTAGTTACAAACGAACTCACGGGGTACTTTCTTTTTACACGCATTCGCACGACCCATGCAAGAAGATGCAACCCTCATGAGTCTCCATCTGAGAATTCCAAAATCAGAGAGACAATTCCAAGTCAATCGAGATATATAGTTTCTCTTTACCTATCGAGAAATTTAACGAACAATTGGTCGGGACCAATTACGTATGTAGACCCACCCGTGGTTACACCAATACATCCAAAAACACATGAAATACAAAAGAACAGCAAGAGTATCAAAATGAATTTTCAGCATAAAAACGAGCACTATCATACATCATGCATTCACTTTTGTTTTCCCGAATCATCGAGTAAATCCGATTACAAAAACTCACAAGCATATGAATCCAAAGGGTGGGACAATGTATATATCATACACACACCCTAGCTAATTATTCTTCAATTCATACCTTTATAGTCCAATCACTAAAACGCGCGATTACAAAAGTATGACTGGTCGGTATCCTCGTGCGTGGGGTCCACGCCAACCCGACTCCCATTCGCACTGCCTTCTTCTTCCTCTTCGCCTTCTCCGTCTCCGTCGTGGATCTGATCGAGCACCAGGACCATTCCCATGACGAAGGCCCCGTCGAATCCGGGTTTCAGAGTGAGCACGAAGACGTCCTTTCCGATGACGACGTTGGTGGTGGCGTCCACCTTGCGCCGGATCTCGGCCACCGCCTCCTTCTTCTCGTTCAGAATGTCGCAGTTCCGGCAGGCGAAGGACCCTTCGATCTGGTACTCCTCTCCCGCCCCGGGGCTGAAGACCTCCACCGTCATGGCCGACCGTCCGATCATCGAGGATCGACGAACGCTGAAGATCGGCTTCTTCCCGTCGGATCCCTCGCCGGCGAATCCCTCCCACCGCTGGTGCAAGCTCGGCCTCTAAAAAGGGGGGAAAATCGGTCAGTGCGTAATTCCCAATTTTTATTTACGGAAATCGAGATTTATTAATTAATTAAATTAATTAATTAGTGATTATGATGAAGTAACCTTGCGGCGGACGGTGAGGATGCATCTGCCGGAGGCGTCCATGAGGACGAGCTCGCCGGAGTCGCCGCCGTAGGAGTCGACTCGGAAGACGGGGTCGCCTTTGGAGTTGAAAGCGGTGAAGCCGTCGCCGGAGAAGAAGAGGGAGGTTTTGAGGACGGTGAGATGCGTCTCTTCGGAGTAGACGTATCCCGATTCCACGATCGTCATGCGGTTTGAAGGAGAAGGAGACGGTTATTTATTGAAAATGAAGTGATTTTAGCAATACGACGCCGTATTTAAGACTGAATATCGGAGTGAAATTTGGGTGCACGTAAGTGAAGTGATGTGGGGCGTATTAAATTAGTAGCCAGTAGAGGAAGAGGCAAGATCCTCATCTCTCGGTGTGAGCCCACCTTATGCCAAACTGGATTTTGTCGGCTACGGAGTGCCCTTATACGGTAATTTTGATTTCACAAACATTGTCGATTTGTTCCTTTAGGTATGTGTATTGTTGAATTATTAATCAATTCATGTAGTTTGAAAGTTTGTGTAACTGATTTTTCATATCCTTTCTTATGTCATTCAGCATCTGCTACATTATAGGCTTAAAAAATAAAGAATTCATTACTCTTCCTTTGTACTTGTTCAAACATGCAGATTAAGAAAAAAAATATACATTTTGTCTCTAAAAAGGTTTATTATACATTTTTTGACATAAAAATTAAAGAAAATATTGCACCTGTTCTACACCAATTGTAATAATTCTTTTACAAATTACAAAAGAAGTATGATCATTATTGTGAGATCGGATGGAGTATTATTATTTGACCAAAAAGTAATTAGTATAAATATACTTTTAAGTTGAAAAGTAAATTACTTAATTATGAGTATTTTTATTAAGTTGATAAATTTGTAAAAACTAAAATTATAATTTAAATTAATAAAGTAGAAAATAAAATTTGAATAAATTTTAAAAAATCAAGTGAAAAAATAAACGAATAATCATATTCTAAAGTAAAAAATATATAATTTTTTAATTGAAAATATGTGTGGTACATTTATAAAAGAAAATGGGGAAGATATAAGTGTGAGAAAATGAGTAAAATCAAAACAAAGTAGGATGAAAAAATAAAGTACGGGGTATGTCGTTCTCGTGCTATATATTTAGATAAAGAGTTCAGCTACTTCTTACTAAATAGGAGTATTAAATAAATATGTGTACATTGCCTAAATATGAAGCGAAGCCTTTCAAATCTACCGACTTGGGATAATGTCAATTTGTTTCCTGTGGTATGTTATTTCACTTTTGAAATAATTTTAGTTCAATTTAGAGTTAAACTAAATTTATTTCAAAAATATATTTTTTTAAAAATCGAATCATAATTCTAAGTATACAATTTAATTAATACTAAAATAATATAATTTTTTTTGAAAGTTTTTTTTTTATTTCTATAAAAAAAATTAGTTTAGTTCATATTTATTAAATTTAGTTCGATGAATTTCAGTTCTAAAGAACATGTCCACTTTGAATATTTATGAATAACAGACTTGTAACAATATTAATAATAACAGGTCAAAACCATGAGTAATTTTATATATATAAACTCCCCTCTATCACGACTATATACTTACAACATACTGAATTATTTAATGTTATTTCTATTATATACTAGTAGAATTTTGAAATGTATACGCAAACTCTTTGGTATATATGGAAAATGAATACTTATTTTAATGAAATTACAGTAATAGTATATATTCCGTATTAGCTATTTAACCCCACTAGTCCACTTCGGGGTGTTTTAAAAATTGTCAACGGGACAATCGACAAATATATTATTGTGACAATTATTTATGTATTTTTATAGTGTGTAAGTTGAGGTTAGATATAATCCGAAAACTAGTTGAATATCCTGCATATAATATTGGCAATGTGATACTATAAATTATTACTCCACCGTTCTAGAAAAAATAATCACACTTTATTTATAATTTATAAAAGAAGTGTGATCATTCTTATAGAACATAAGTAGTATATATTTGTAATTAGTTAGTAATAATAAACAAATATTGTATTACACTCTTGATGACGGGTTTCGACAAGTAAGACTTTGTCTCTTCTGGTGTCATGCATTGTCCAGCAGATCACACAAACAATATTAATAAGAACATTTGGTTTAGCAAATGGCCTTGAATATTATTGCTCCACTTGCATCTTTAGATCAAAGTATTAGCACTAAGACAAAACTACCTCTATCGTTTTCCCTTGCATTAATTATTTGCAACGTTTTCAATTGTAGTTCGGTGACAATGTGTAAACATATTTTGAAGTTGAGTTTCATGAGTAACCAGTAAGTATTTTTTAGAGAATCCTTTGTTTTGTAGTAGTAATTTATAGCAACCGAACCACACCACCATGGTATGGTTATCAAAAATCACACATGATTTTGGCCTACAAAATATATGCACTCTGTCTTTCAAAACCATTGGTCTGAGCTACAGGAGTATATAGTATGATTACCTATGAATTGTGTTAGATGATATGATCATTACCACCTATCGAAATATCGAATTGCATGTGATGCATGTCCCTACTTAAATTTCCAAAAGTTAGTACTAGATTCATTCGTTTGTAATCATATGAGCAGCGTACCTACCAACCTTGTAGATAAGAGAGTGAGTATGTTTTCATGTGATGTGGTCCAGTTTCAACCTGTTTTGAAAGGAAACTAACTTCTTAAGCTACTACTTACTTGCCCATATGCCCATGTCTTCAATGGTGTTGTGTTTACTTAATATAGATAGATGTGCAGTGCACCTATTATATTGATGTTTGAGATCGAGAGGTTCAAGAAAACGTACAATTTTTCTCCATTCAAGAAAATAAATCTCCATTTTTTTTGTCCTTCACTTTGGTGAAAGGCCACCATTAGCCGCACCAGCCGTATTCTTGCTATCCACATACTTCCCAGCCAGAGAGTCGAATAATATTCCGGCCCCAACTCCAACTGTCAGGTCAATCGTGTAATGACCTCTCGTAGTCAGTAACCTAACAAATTGCAGGACATTCAAGGCGTCAAACGTGTGCGCCAGTTTCCATCTCTGCATACGCTTCATGTCTTGTGATGCAATAATAGAGGCAGCCACATGGCCCGAATAGAACAGGAAAAACGACACGTTCCCGACTGGAAAATCAGCGCCGGACCCCAAGAATTCCTGTGGCAAAAGAAATCAAAAGCATGTGGGTTAGTGGGAGTAGTAACTCTACACATTTGGCCAAACACATATATGAGAGGAATCGTAAGAGGGGTCATGTCACGTGACTAAAGGCTTTGGACGTAGGCTATCAATGAATTTATCTTTTGGGTCGCATGACATTATTCCAATCAAATGTGATAGCAACCTTATAAGGTGGTGACCACCTATATGAAAGTAATGTTACCCACTCGTGACTTTTCAAAGTCGTTTTGCCTAAATTCAACAAAAACTATCAACTCGTAGTATTCAATTTCACATGTTGACATGCATGTTAGTTCAAGAATCTAACAAATTTATAATTATGGGTGAAATTAAGTACAATCGGGAAAAAAAATTGTTTAAATTGAATAGCCCGGTAACACCCGAGTCGAACCTGTATCAATACTCCAAACCAAAATTAGAGAGGGTTACATGTTTGCAAGCAAAGAGAATTGTGAAGGTAAGAAAGTAAGAAACTGACCTGAGGTAATGGCAGCTGTGTGGCATATCCAAGAATTCCCCTGCACGTGAACATGAATAGTGCCGAGATTGTAGCTCTTGGACGACCCTCAACTACCCATGTCCATAAGATATACCCCGTTTGCATTCCCACAAATACCTATTACACAGTACATATGTTACCAAAAAAACATACTACATTGAAAATGTGGCGTTTTTTACACGAAAATTAAATGATACTGTAATGTATTTTTATGTACAGTGAAATTGAATGGTTGTTGGT
Source organism: Euphrasia confusa (assembly GCA_954870475.1). Classification (NCBI taxonomy): domain Eukaryota; kingdom Viridiplantae; phylum Streptophyta; class Magnoliopsida; order Lamiales; family Orobanchaceae; genus Euphrasia; species Euphrasia confusa. The sequence continues at coordinate 35,960,428 of OX940956.1, read as the reverse complement.
TTTTTTAATGATTAATTAAATAATCAAAAGTGGAAAGAGTGACACGGGAAGAAGAAACATACTCTCTACCTTCTTTTGAAAATGTCACACCTTTTTTTAAAGACTTGATTATTTGGTGAGAAAACCAAATGAAAAACTTGAAATTTTGCAATTAAATAGTAAAGTACTCCAATACTACAACTTTGCACCAATTATATTTTTAGTCCTCCTAACTTTGAAAGTGTTGCAATTTTGATAAAAACTTTGAAAGTTGCGTGTAAGCGTAAAAAGGGGCAATTCATTCTCAGTCACACGCAGTGCACGTGCATTGCGATTCCAAATCAGATTGGTGTAAACCGCGTGAGCGAGGGAGAGAGAGAAATTACCGTGTTAAGGGCAGCGAGGACCGTGTTGAGAGCGGGCCTGGCGGCGAGCAGGCGGTGGAGTGTGGCGGTGGCGGTGAACCCCAGATCGAACGGCGGCGCCATCGGCGGGATCATGGCGAGCGTGTATTCGACGGCCATGAAAAACAGGAGGCCGGCGGCAAAGGCGCACGGCACGGGGTGGTGGCGCGGCAAGCCGAACACGTCGCCCGCCGTCCATCTCAGGAAATGGGGATTTTCGAATCCGTAATTAGCAGAGGACAAGGCTGAAGACGCTCGTTTTCTCATCACTGCGGTGAGTGCGGCGAAGCTGTTGCTGTATTGTGACGGCGACGCGCGTGTCTTCTTAGGAGATGAACGGATTCGGGTGGTGGTGGATCCGTTCATCGGCGGTGGTACTATTTTACTCGCATCGAAAAACTGGTGATTGTTGAGGGATTATGTAGGAGGAGAAGCTTGTTCACGGAGTAGTGTGTGAGATGTAGAGACAATTGGGAATTTACATACTTACTCCTTTTACTTTAATTAACTTTCATAATCTTATACTACTAATATTGATATTTCAATCACAAAATTCAGTTCAATTTTGGAATCCAAAATTCATGATATGAAATATAAATGCAAATCCCTGAAATATAATGTAACAATTTTTTACTTGAAAATTAAATATTTATGGTTTCAAACATTTCAAAGTTCCAACCACCCAACTACCCCTCATCATTCATTCATTACTGCAAACTATATAGTACTCTGTATCTTCTTCTTCTTCTATCAACATTTTTATATCAGCACATCATCACTCCTACATTGTCCTACATCCCCAACCCCAAACTAGAAGAAAGAACACCCTCTTTCACATTTTTTTACAAACTAAGCCCAAACAACACTAATGAAGGGAGATAATTTTATCAGCAATTTAGCACTGCTCCTCGCTATTCCCACTACCTCGAAGATTGATCGGGCCCAGATCCAACAGGACTCAAGCTCGGCCCCACCCCATTTTCTGGGGGCGGCAATGTACCCCACTTCCCTTCTGTTTCGGACGGCTCCAGCACATGCACGCCACCATCAGTGAGCCCCAAAGCAAACTGATTGGGTTCAGACGGGTGAGCCGTGATGACCAACGGATAAACCCTATTAAGAAAAATTATCAGATAAACAAATTTATTTATTAATCAGAAAAAGGCAAAACAAAATAACATAAGTATAACCCTGAGGTTAGTGAGGTTTGTATTTTTGTTAAAATTAGGCAACCAAAGTTGCACTCGATTGTGAAGGGGGTGAAGAATTTTTTGCTCATCAATGTGGTACATGTAATACAAAATATATCACAGGTTCATTCTTCTTAATTCTGAGTTGGTTGGATTATTTTGTAATTAGCTCAAAGCCAAGGGCCAATTTTGTAATTTGCCCAAGCAAGTGCTAGTGGGGATGTGTGCAATACCTTGGAGTAGAGGACAAATAGGCTGTGGGGTTTATCTTGCATTTAAGTTTCAGCCCTGCAGCAGTGAAGACACATACACTGCCATCGTCGAAGCTGGTATAGATTGACTGGCTATCGCACGAGTATGTCGCATCTGTTATTGCTGGGCCCGTTTCCCGGGTAACCCACTGCCATTAAAAACAAGAAAACATTCATTTATATCGTTATTCCTTTTAACTTCTTTTTGCTTATTCCTTATTTTATGCATTTAACACAAGGTGTCATGGATGATAATAATGTAACAGATAATTGCAAATAGTCACCCCCAAGTACAAAATACAGATTCTCTCTCAAGAAACATATATTTTTACAGGGTTACCCCTTGAGGATTGACCTAAATCAAACATCAAGAAATGCCGCTGAAGTTATGATTCAGTGATAACATTAATGGCATAAATGCGAAAGCCGGTTTTGAATGTCTTTGCTTATCAAGGTGTAAATGTAAGACAATAAAATATCGGGTCCTTTTTGTAACTGAACATATGTTAAAAAAATGGTCAGTGGGGTTTTGTAATTAATCAGTAGTACGTTTAACTATGAATTATTATTACCTGCTTTATGCATTCCAATTTGGAAGCCTCGTATACACCTATTTGTGTTTCATGAACAATCAGTACATGAGTCTGATCCTGGTGAAACTGTACGCGCGTTTGCGCAAGAGGATTTGAAGCACGTCCCGAAGGTATCTGCAAGAACTTGCTTGCCTTTTTTTCCCATCCGTCCAGACTCCAAACACAGACCTGCAGCACAGAAGATATGAGGAAATTGGAACTCTAAAACAGATAAAGCCTCAGAAAAATGAGATGTAATGACTATTTTCAATATTTTATGACTAATATCATTTCTAACATCCACCTAATCAAGTCTCATACAACAATCAAGAAAAGAGAACTAAAGTCTTTGGTTTGCATCTGTTTAATCAATATGCCCATTTAAGAGAATGTACAGTACATTATAAAATTGAAATAAGTATTAAGGGGATATTTGAAATTTCAATTTTCAGACAATTTTATTTTATTTTATTGTAATAAAACTGAATCAGAAGAGTGTATTTAAATATAACCATTCAATGATCATGAAATGCATAAACAGGCTTGCTTACCTGAGCATCGGCTCCAGATGACACAAGAATATCGAGTGTGTTGGAGAATGCAAGGCCAGTTACTCTCTTCTGATGTCCTTTCAGCTTACTTTTCACCTGTGCAAAAACATCACAACAATGAAATTTCAAAAAGGCCAGAATCAGAGAATATACATGTTTGAGGTAATTGTGCAATCAAGCTTTTGTTTTTGTATATAGAAGACCTCATCAACTCGAACATTGTAAATCTGTATGGAGGAGTCCTCCATGCCAATTGCAATGACATTATTGTCCTGAGGATGGAAAGCAAGAAACGTAGCCGCAGGTGGTGGGGGCATAAAAGTTGTCATTGTCTGCAAGAAAAGACAACAGAAAATATTTTCGTGTTAATTAAGTAAAGGATACTCACAAAAACTATCCCTGAGTTATGGGGTAGTTAAATAAAAACAAGGAGAAGTCTAAAAATTAGTATAAAACTACCCAATTTGGATTCTGTACTACAATATAGGTTGATGGTTGATAGTTATAATAAGTTTACAAATGTAAGGAAGGTTAGTGAAATGTTGTCTTTGGAAGGGGTTACAGTTTACAAGATAAGTTGCATTGGTCTGTTTTGTAATTGAAAAATCATCATGGGGAAAAGTTAAAATACATAATCCAGCATCATGTTTTTTTTTTGTTTTTTTTTTTTGTAATTTTGAAAAACCTCGGGTGATTTTTTTGTAATTTACACTACTATGTAAAGGCCTACTTGAAACAGAACCATGCATATAAACCTTAAAAGTCATCATATTGAATAGGGATATTTTTCCTCCAGATGCCGACATAACATAAGAGTCGTTCTTGGATAGAGCGAAACACGGAACGGCTTCCTCAAGGTTTGTCTCACTTATGTCATTGGTCATTAAAATTCCACTAGAAGGTTGCCACAGCTGTGGTGGGGTCACAGAGGTTGCCTGAGACAAAAAAATAAAAATGAAAAACATAAACCAATATTAAAGAAAAATCAATAGGAAAACGAAGATCTTAAGACAAAAACGTTAGCAAAAACCTTTCCGCTGGCATTCCTCTCACTTCGCTGCCATTTCCAAAGTTTGTGGACAGCATTATATGCTAATGCCAAAATGGCACTTCCAGAATTTGTATAAATTAACCGAATAATCTGAAATTTAGAAAGATTGACCAAGTAATGATCCTTAATTAATTATACAGTGGGAAAAAACACTGATTGAAAAAGCACAAACCATAACATCAAAAACAGTAGTTGGGCAAAAAAAAAGGTGCAACAAAAGACTGGGAAAAAAGAAAAAGGAATGATGGTATCAGCCTTTGAATTTAACTAGATTTTCCTGCAATTCTAAATGGCATAACAGACCAGAAGTTAGTTCTCTTTAACTCTGTCTTTGTGGCCTACAAATGAAATGCACATAAGCAACCTAAACAATTGTCTTCCATAATATCATGAATTAAGAAATTACTACATTTTACTCCTGTAAATTAAAAAGACTACGGGTCTACAACTATCTAATTCATTAATGTCAAGGGTTTTAAAGAAATTATTTAAGACTGAAGTATCAACCAGTCACAGACAATAACGAGAAGAATCATTCATATGCACACAGACAAAAGAAAACAAACTGTAACTTCAGCAAGCAGGTTTGAATAGCAAACTTTACCCTCACTGACAATAAACTATCAGGAAGCCTCAAGGAACGCAGTTGAGATTGTTCATTAATTTCAGTCAACTTCCAAATTTTGGATTTTTCCATCTCATCAGAAATCCTAGGTTTTGTATCCATTAAGTTCCTGGAGTCCCCATTCTGTCACAGAGTAAAGAGCCACTAGAATTAGAAATATAAAAAAATATTATTCAGATTTAATGCTCACAACTCAGATACAGAACATATTTATATGCCGTTTTACGAAAAAAATCATAAACATAAAATTCCTAAGATAGTAAGATATACTCAAGTGAGGTATCAAATTCAAGACTCACCAATGTAATATTAGCACCCATAGGTGAACTTCTATCTACACTAACACTGGCGCCTGCTGCTGAACCAGAAGCACCAAATGGACCAATCATAGGTGCCTGCCGAACAAAATGTTTGTTCAATTAAAAAATAAAAATAAATAAAAAACTTGGGAACATAATGTATTTACCTTTGAAGCAGCTCCAGAACGACTTTCCATGGATCGTAAGAGTCGAACACCTTCAGCATTGGCAAGTATTTTAACACCATTCTCACTAGTCGATACAGCCATCAGTGTTCCTTCCTTGCTGAATCGAATGCATGGGGAAGCCTGAAAGATGAACAAAAAATCTCTACAATTTAACAATACTGCATTTCAAAGTTAGGAAACAAGTGTGCAACAAATAAAATGCCGCTGTTACCGGTAAACCACCATCAGCATCGATACTGATCAAGAGATTTACATTGTCCATGTCCCAAAATTTAATTTTGAATTCATCACCAGCAGCCAAGAACCGATTCTTTGTTGTATCGAATTGCACCACTCCAACTGACCGTTTTCCCAGACCAATATATGTTCTCTTCACGGCTCCTTCACTCTCATTCCACTCCACAATGTATGACTCGCCATCTTTGCTCGTACCACAGGAGAATAATCTATTTCAAGAAAATAATTATAAAAAAAGGTCGCCTAAGTTGAGGTAAAAAAATGTCAATAAAGCAAAAGAACAAAATTAAGGCATGCAAGATTACCTTGTTCCATCAGCACTGTAGGCCATAGTAGTACTAGAGTGACCTGGAGCATCATAATCCACTCGAGAACCCATGTTATCATACAGCCAAGCTTTTATCTTTCCATCAACAGCAGTTGAAAAGATAAACTGAAACAGAAAAGAATACATGATGGCGTGAGGAACAGGCCATAAGGCAACAAAAAGAAGAGAAGCGGTTGTATTTAGTAAATAATGTATTTTTATATTATTAAATCAATTTCAAAACATAAATGTTTTCATTTTAGCCTTTAAACACAAGTACCTGAATATTTTCCTTGAAATGTGGGCATACAGAATAAACAGGTGCCTCATGACCTTCAAAAGTATACTGCTTTGCACCAGAGGCTGCATCCCACACCTATGCAAAAACGGTTCAGCTTCTACAAAATACCATAACATATTTTCAAGGTTTCAATACTTAAAAAATACTAAACGAGTGCAGACCTTGATTGTCTTGTCCTCCCCACAAGTTATAACACACAATTGTTTGTTTGGATGAGAAAATGCAAGATCACTTACACTACCAATATGGGCATCAATCTGAAATAATAAACAAAACAAATTATATCATCACCTTGGCCTTTTCTTTCTTTTCAAAAACAAATGCATGATATGTAAGAATACGAAGATGCACAACACAAACCTCAAGGTGATTCCTTAAGTCATCACCACCACGATAAGCATACAAGTGAACAATGTGTTTTGAGTAGGCAACGCCTGGAACATATTAAAAATAAAACATAAGCAAAAGCACACAAATGAAACAATCATATGCATTTGAGCCTTTCAATTGACTGGAAAATGAAAAAAAGACAATAAAAATTGGTCATATTTATGATTCCAACACAAATAAGTTGGGCCAGGGAGCTCTCCCCAGAAGAGACGTCAGTGAGGGTGTATTTGGAAATTTGAACTAAAGTTGATTGTTTTATATGTAGCAGGATGTTACAAAAACTTGGCAAATCACTTTAGATGAGTCAGACTGGATTATCCAGTCATAAGTTCAATTCCTTGAACTACTTACACGACCAGTTAGTATTTCACTAGAGGGTTATCAGCGCTAAGTCACTACTTATGACATTTTTATAGACTGATTTCATCTATAGCCACATGGACGCAATTGCTACCAAAAGAATTCCACTAAACACTTTCTCGCTTTAATTGTCCTTTTTCAGTTTTTCTCCATCTATCAGTTGCATTAGGAAATACCGAAATAGCTCAAGAAGAATCATTAAAGTTAATGACACATACCAAAAATATTTCCATCAGGACTCCACATGACACGGTTCACGGATGCAGTGTATTCATTGGCCAAAGAAGCCTGCAAGCAAAAGTAGATACTTAGTGTTCTGTAAACTTATTCCCGACAAAATTGTGTATATTTCTTAATAGAAATACCGAACCTGAAGTGTCATTGTGCAAGCTCCAATGTCCCAAACTTTGAAATTTCTGGCTGCGAGTTTCTCCCCACTACTCACTTCCCACACGGAAATCTCACCAATATTTGTTCCCACTAAAAGGGAAAAAAGCAGAAATTACTATTATAGAAATGTTCCATACACATGCATGTGTGTGTGTTAATTAATGATGAAACAAATAATAAAAAAATAGTAACTACAATAATAGTGCTAGCAGTAGTACTAAAATGAGATACTCGGAGCAAACCTAGAAGTAAAGTTTGTTGCACGGGATGAAAATCCATGGTCTTCACACCAGAACCTTGATTCATATTTGACATAACAGTCTTGGGTAAGTCATCAGCAGCAAACAAGGATTGTGCATGACTTTGACCAGGATATGCAACAGGCAATATGTTGATAGGCATATTGTTGACCTATGTGAATAATAAGTCAATACAAACTTGAGATTACTAGCAGACATCATGATATGTAAAAGGAATCCGACACCAAATATAATAGGGTAACGATAAGATAATCCAACAAAAAACATGTTTTATTACTCATATTAATTTTAAAGCTGCGGCTGTACATAACTAACATACCTCCTCTGGAATGCTGAAAGGTCTTGATCTCTTCAACACATGTTCAGAATCTGCGGTTTGATAGTCTAGTGCTGGATTGTTAGTCGGAGGAGTCCTAGGACGCTTTAGCATAGGCGCTATCATGACACATCAGGCACAAAACAAACAGCGATTATAAAAATTAGAGAATAAAAGTCATTTAAATATTCAAAAAAAAAAGTGTCTAATTTCAAAAGAATCAACAATAAAGAATAACGTAAATTACCAGTATTATTAGGGGGGGTTAAGCCAATGGGACCAATAGAAATGGGTGGGTGTGGGACTGAGGATGGATTGCCCATCCAGCCTGCAAGTGAATTCGTCAAGGGAGCAGGGCCATGCGGGAAAGGCTGTCACAGAAACCAACATAAGACACTCGTCATAAATGATATATTCACCGTTAATTTGGGGGAATGGAAACAACAGTAGATGTTCCACAAACACTTACAGCAGGACCTCCCATTGGTGGGAACCCACCAACTTTAGGAATTGAACCCATCAACGGATTAGGGACAGGTGATGGAGCCCGAGCACCATTTGGCTGAGCACAAGTATGATCCACAAAGAGGGTTTTTATGTCAGGGTTTGGTTTTGGATTCTTGCAAAGTTGATGCTGCCAATTCAAACTGCAACCAAGAAAGATACAAAAATATGAAACAAACGAAAAATTGTGCAGACTTATCATTTGCTTCTTGAAAAAATTAATTAATTACCTTTGGTTGATCAGAGTTCTCAATCTTGAGTTTTTCAAGGTGGGAAATTGAAGCTTATCACGAAACAGGGGATTTGCCTCGATCAATTTCTTTAACTCAACAAGCATTATAGCCCTAGCTGATTTGGTATCACCATACTTAGAAAGCTGATCATTTTCCCTGGCATGAATGAAGAGTTTTTACAATTAAATAAATAATACCAATCAAGGCCTTTAAAATATATTTTAAAGAGATAAAATTAACTCTTCGAATCAAGTTAATGCAAACCCGCGACATAATTAGATTATATTATATCAAATAATCCTGATGTTAATACACCCAAAAGAATCCTGAAGACCAAAAAATCAAATCTGGGTAATTACACTTCAACTTTGAAATCCGATATCAATAGCATTGACAACAACATACTTCAACTTTGTAATCCGATATCAATAGCATTGACAACAACATACATGATACGCTAGATTTTTCAGAAAAGTAATTCACGGTCAGAACATAAATATACACAAAACAGCTGATGTGATTATGGCATGTGGACCCAAATATCAATTATCTCATTCGAAAACAGAACTGTCCAAATATTAAAACCCATCTTCGCAATCCTAACCGACAGTCATTATTATTCAGAACCTTACACCAGTAAACACCCAAATAGAGGAAAAAGGACAGTTCCGGACAGTTCCATCATCAAATGATCTCAATCCATCATCCAAATCAAACACAAATATTTTAGAAAGATTAATAAAATACCTAAAGTTTTGCAATGTCAAGAGCATTGTGATTTCCTTAAAGAGGTCCTCGTTGAAAGTTGAAAAGACTTTCAAATCTTTCCTAAGTATCTCCACCGCCTTCGAATTGTCGCGTCTGCCATAAGTGTAAAAAAACAAAATCAGAACACGACCAAAAAAGTACCACCAACTTTTTAAAATCAATTAAACGAAAGAGGGAACATGAGAAACAAATGCTCACTTATCAAGAGCTTCGAGAAACTTCTGCTTTCGGATCTCAAAGAAAATCTTCATGGAGTATCGGTTGTCATCAACCTTTGTAAAACCTGATAAATACTTTTCAACATCCTCCCACTCTCCATTAGTCACTGCATCCTCAAAGTACCTCACGTTGAAGAAAAACCCTGATTCCTTCTCCAATCTTAACAAACAAACAAAAAACATCTCAACACCCCAAAAATAGCATTAATTGCGAAAAATCGACCAACGACAAAACGTAACAAAGCACATTTAAACCACCCTGTGTAATTTAATTTAATTTAATTTTTTTAGCAAAATGGAAGCAGCCTTACCTGTGTACAGTGTCCTTGAATTTCTCCTCATCGAGAAACTGAAGAATCAAAAAAACAAGCTCTCTGCTCAAAGAGGACATCGTCTTAATCGATCAAAACAAATCCCCAACGCTCCAGAATTCCGCAGATCCGTTGAACCCCACTAACACCTCAGAAAAATCAAACAGAAATCGAATAAAAAATCTACACACACCATAAATCCTCACAAAAAACAGACAAAATCCAGTGCCGATGAAAACAAAATCCAGCCCCACACAAAATAAAAACACAGGCAGAAAAAAACGCACATACACACACGTCCATACAACGATTCTCACCTCGAAATCCGCGAAGGGGGTGAGAAAGAAACGCAGATCGATTGAGTATTTTTTTTCCTTATTTGGGGTTTTTCTGGGCAACTTTTCTTCCTCTATTTTCTCGCCCTTGAAGCAGCTCTCTCTCTCTCTCTCTTGATGTGTACTTTTTTTCTCTCTCTAAAGGGGCATTTATAAAGTAGGCAGAGGTGCGGTGCGTGTTGTGTGTGTGAGAGAGAGAAAACGAAAGAGGTGGTGCTTTTCAAAGCGAGAAAAATATATGGAAATAAAAATGATTACGATAGCCCGACGCGCCCACCGCGCGTGTCTTTTTCGACAGGTACGCCACAGGCACACTTGTCCATTCAATTACGCGCGGCAGCGTACGTGGGGATAAGATAAGGTGTCACGTGAGTTGAGTCGCGGAGGGCCGCGCGTGGGTCGCTTTATTCTTCACTGTTCGTATTAAATAGTCAGTGGTAGGTTGGGTTAATGATAAGCTATTGTAAATAAATGATAAGCTGTCCGCAAAGTGATAAGGCATTCTTGCATTATGATAAGAGGGAGCGCTTATCGGTTTGCGATACCGCGTGCTCCGATGGCGTGAAGTCGTTGCTGCTGAAACTTTATCGTTCAAAAAGTGACGTGACCGAAGACTTTTAGGTGGTGGACGATATATTATTTTATAAAAAAAATGAGATTACATAGAAATTATTTCAAAAAATTATGTTACTACCTTTCTTCAAAAATTACACTTTAATTTTTTTTATAAAAGAGTACTACATTTTAAATCACCCACTTTTATTTATTTATGAACATATAAATAATTACATTAAATAATTATAATATCAAAATGTTACTATACACAATAAAATATATTATTGTGTAAATTAATTACATTAAATAATTAAAAAATAATGTTTGTATTGTATAAATTAATACCACTGCCTGTGCTATGCATGTGGTATTTTTAAAAAATTCATGATTTAAAATTTTATCCGCACGTATTTTTTGTGATATTTTTCTGAAAATTCATGATTTAAAATTTTATCTGCACGTTTTTTTTTTTTAAAAATTAGTACCTATGAAATAATTTATAAATTTATGAAAATAAGTGCGTATGAAATAACTTATAAATTTTATCAGCAACATATTCTACCGAAAGTTTATTATTCAACAAAGAATGTATTTAATTTAAAAATCGAAATTTAAAAATCTAACCTTCACCAAAATATTAAATATATATTCTTATTACAAATACACATGAAATATTTCTGAAGTTTGATACATATGAAATAATTTATTTAATTAATTGGAAATGAATTTTGCATATATTTTAATAATTTACCTTCGTACATACATGTACTAAATTAATCATTGTTTCTTAAAATTGCAGTATTTGATAATGGACTACAATTCCTCAATCTAAATTTGTATCACATTAATCATTATATCATAAATGAAATATCAGAACTTCTCCCCTCCCCACCACGGGAATTCCAAATCACTCCCCGTCATCTACGTGTCACTCTCTCTTTTCCTATTTACAATATTAATTAATAATAATTCTCTTCCCAATAAAATAAAAATAAATAGTAGTATTAATTAATCTTTCAATCGAAATTGGGGTTCTTTCCTCTTGAACAAGTCGTGTGTGAGAGAGAGATCTACTGCCGATACGTCAATTCAGATTGGGCAGCGTCCTCCGACGAGGGGCGTTTCGTCGACAACAAAATGGGCGCTCCGATCCTTGTTCTTCAGCATGCCGATGCTTCGACTTCTCCGGAGGGTCGATAAATTCGACGACATCAGACTCAAGGAGGACTTCGGCTAGGGGATGGGTCAAGCTCTTGACCGGAGTGGACTGCAGAAATCCGGCCGTTGTGGTGCGAGGAGGCGGTGCGGTTGGGACATTTGGCAAAGAGGCGAGATCTATTTGGTGGCGGCAGCGATAGGGCTAATCGGGGATTCATGGAGGTTCCGCTATGACTCAGAAATCCAACGATTTTTCGGGCTTGAAAATGAATAGCGGCCAAGACAAAAAAATTAAATTAAAAAAATTGTGAAAAAATAAAGTCGAAGGGTAATTTCTTGCCGCTAATTCAAGTCGGAGATACCTGATTACCTTTGTTTCTGTCAACGATTGTTTCTGTCAACGATCCGATTATCTTTTTGAACCACAAGTGCAAAGTGAGTCAAGTGACATAACGAAAATCTACCAATTTGAATTTTCAGTGAAAAAAATAAAAGAACCAAGGAAGAAGACGAAACAATAATTATTAAATAAAAATACATTTAATAAATGTTTTTTTAATACATCATTGTAGTGACATGGCTTTGCCACGTCAAGCCGTGGGGACGATAAGATATCCCGCGGCCTGCAGGAGAGCATTCCTGAATGAAATATATATATTAAAATTCAATAGTTCTCCCAATTTCAAATAAAAGCATTATATTTAAAAAACTATATTGAGTTAAAAGGAGTTTGAATGAGTTTATTTAAAATAAGCTATAAGATGTTAGTATAACTTATTTAATAAATAATTTCTTAAATTTTTTGAACAAAAACTAAATGTAAACTTATATACTATTAATTTGTTTGACAATTTAAGATTTTAAATAAATTTATTTATTATAAAAGATGTGATGGGAAATAAAATTGAAAATAATAAAATTTGAATTAATCTAAATAAGTGAAATAAATTAATCATTGTTTCTTAAAATTGTATTTTAAAATTGATATATTACTAATCTCAATTTGTAAACTCTCATTTTAATTATATTATTAATCATTATCTCATAAATAATTATTTATTAAAATTCAATAGTTATCCCATTTTAAGGATTGAGATCCTCTCCTAATGAGAGTTTCTCCTAATATTTCCTAATAAACAAATCTCGGCTGTCCATTTAATATAACGGTTGTGATCTATTATTCCTTTCCATTTAATATAAAAAATTAGATCTTTCATAAATCCCTTCTTCCTGTTCAATATAAAAAATCATATCTTTTTTATTAAATAATAATAATATAAGTACTGTATGTGATTTTAATTTGAGATTAAAAAATATTAAAAAATAATAATATATGTAGATAATAAATATAAATATTGTTGAAACTTATAAAAAACATAAACATATTTAGCTTTATACAGTAATTTTTTATATTTTATAAGTTCTAACCATTAATTCTATTTTATAAATTTTAACAATTAAATTATATTATTGATAAATAGATTATTATTAAAACTTATAAAATAATAAATTTGTTTTTATTTTTAATTTTTTTTATTACATTAAAAACATTGTTAAACTTTTTATATTTTTTACAAGTTAAATTTTTTATCAATAATTATTATTTATAAGTTTCAAAAATACCAATATTTATTGATAAAAATACCAATATTTATTGATGTACTATTTAATTGATAAATATCATGTTTTATCAATAATTATCATTTACTAATAAGTTTCAATACTACGAGTAATATTTATTAACGCACTATTTAATGAGAAAGATTTAGCTGAGAAAGATCACAGACGTTTATATTAAATGGACGGTCAAGATTATACATTAGGAAATATTAGGAGAAATTCTCATTAGGAGAGGATCTCAATCCCCATTTTAAATCAAGACGTTATGTTGAAAAGCAACATGTAAAAAAGGAAAAATAAGAAATATAATAAGTTTAATACACTATCATTGTAAAATTTAAAATACATCTTTTGAAATTACATTAACGGTTTACAATTATATTGTTGGACAATTGTTTACGATTTTAAAATACTTGAGATAGTTAATAAAATTATAGTATTGAATTATTTTTTTGTTAACTCTTTCTCGATAAAATAATATGTTTAACAAATTATTTTGAAATTATCCACAAAGAGATTAGTCATCTGCTTAACTCCATTTCCACTCAAGAGATGAAAAGAAAAATCATGAACTTGTTTTAGACGCAAAGAATACTAAAAAAAATAATAATACTATAATAAGACTTTATTCTTCTACTTTAAAATTATAAAATTCTACCGAAATCGAACCCAAGCGAATTATAAAATTCGAAACAAATTCCCAGTATTAGCGGCACAAAAGAGGGGTCTAAACTCGATATGAATATTCATACACTTCATCGCGATCAGCCCGAACTTAGAAATCGCTTTAGATCAAACCGAACCTAGGCCTGCACAAAAAACAAAGGAATCGCTTTAAATTAAGAACTCGAATTTAAACACATGAGAGTATTGAATTGGGGGAGAATCGATTTAAAAAATAACAATCGATTTAGAAATTAGTAACTTAATTACCATTAGAAAGTCTATAATGAGATTTAAACGCAGAGGAGAAATGAATTGGGGAGAATCGATTTTAAAATATCTGGATAATTGGACAAAATTGGGAAAAATCGATTTTAAAATATATGAATACTAAAGTTTATAGACAAAGAAACATATTGCAGAATGGAAGAGGACGAAAGAAAGGGCAAGAGGATCATCTGAAATCTGGATATAAGAAATCGGCGGAGGATCGGTTTTGCAAGAAGACCGCGAATGATTCGCTCGTATAAAAAGGATTTCCATATCTTCACCGAAAATCTAACTGATTAAATAAATGTAAATTAACCGATTATTATGAATTTTACTTTCAAATGTAAATAAATGTAAATATTAGAAAAATTGTTAAATATGAAATCTTTTAAAATTCAGATTTTATAAATATTTTTATTATTTTTATTTATAATTTATACTTATTAGAAAATATTTTCTCTTAAAATCCAGATTTATATAAATATATGTATTATTTTTATTTATAATTTATACTAATTATAAAATCTTTTAAAATTCAGATTTTTATAAATATTTGTATTATTTTTATTTATAATTTATAGTGTGAACACAACAATATTAAATTTTTCTTATTGGTCTAAAGATCCAAAAATTATATATGTATAGATTTAGTAGTTAATTTGTATGATATACGGAGTAGTTTTTATTTGGTTTAATTGTTTGTGCAATTATAAAAGTTGTATAATCCTAAAAACTTGTTCCTATTAATTTAATACTTCAAAATATCATGAAAACTTGAAATATTATTGTACTATATTTTTGCTATTTGATTCATTAATTAACTACTGTGATATTTTTTTAAACAATACACATAAAATTCTGTAAATTTTCTATATTAATTAAAAACTGCTCAACATAAAAACTCGAATAAAATTATAATATAGGAAAATTATAATATAACAAATCAATCTGAAAATGAGAAAATTACAAAGAAAACATATAGGAGTAATGATTTTTCCAAATTTTGTTAAAATCCATGTATAGAAAATAAGATTGTGTAATATATAATTAGTGTTATTTTTTTATTTTTTATTTTTTATTTGAAATCATTATATATTAGAATCGACAAGTTTGTCATTTTCATTACATATATATTGGGTATGGTTAAATCATGATAAATAATAATGTTTATAATTAAATCATTAAATGTTTATGGATTTGAATCTACGTTTTTGAAATCCATGTTTTGAAAATAATATGTTGTTTTAATTAAATAAATACAAATTTATTTAAATATTTATAATAATTAATAAAGGTATAATATGTCAAAAAAATTTAAACGTCAATTAAATAATTAAAAAAAAAACTCAATATGTAGTAATATGAATGGGAGGGAGTACTATTACATTAAGAACTAAACGGTAAATGAATTGACTCTCATTCGTCGCTTTTAAGTTTTATGCGTAGTTATTAGATAAAAAAAATCCACCGACCCATTTACTATTTTAATATTTTTAGAAAAAATGGTATTTAGATTTATGTATTTAAATCTTATACTTAATAAAATATAGTGTAAATAGGTCTATATATAGCTTTTGATAGAACTAACTTATTCGTCAATTGCAAAAATTTTAATACACAGATGTATGAGGTTCGAATCTTTAATTTTATGGTACTCAATAAGTGTTCAACTATAATTTATGTATTTTTATACACTAAATAACAATAAAATGACTAAATTACTCTTCTAAAATAGCAATCAATTACTTGTCATTTGCAAATTCACATCATTCATTTTTTTCTTTCTAAAATCACGATCTTAAATTCTTACTTTTATCAATTCACATCTTTTTTTTTCTCTTTCTAAAACGAAGATCATAATTTTATCTGCAAATTATTAAAAACAAAATTGTTTCTTTAGATCTCACAAAATTAATAAATCGTAAATATCAAAAGAATTATTTTAAAAAAAAAAAGTCTTACCAAAAGTGTTTAGAAACATCAAAATCATATAAATAAAAAAATCAATTTAACATGACCACATTCTCAATAAATAAATAACTCTTTAAACTCTAAATCAGCCTTCAAGTCTCGAGAAATTGAAGAAACGATGGTTCGAATTTTTGGCGGTGGCGAGAGGTAGTACGTCACTGGTGCTAAAATCTCCAAGCATTTCCACTGACGATACCGGAATTTTGAAATAAACAAAAAAAATTACAATTGTTTGATAAAGAAAGAAAATGCCTGAGTTTCTTTGTAAATTGTTATTGACGGAAGATAAATAACAATTTTTTGTGGATTTATTTTAGATTTTTTATTGAGTTGTAATGAGTAATTTTGTAATTAATTGTGTAAAAGATTTTTTTAATTCACAGTATACAAAAGATAATGTGTTATAAAAAAGTGTATTAATATTTTTTCCTTTTAATAATCGTGTCTCCAAACCTAACATATTTAACCCATTTAATTAATAATTAAAATTTATAATTTTAAAAAAATATATAGATAAAATATCAACTAATCAATGTAAATAAAAAGAAAGAAAAAATAATTATTGAAATTATTGAAATGAAAAATTATATTTATTTTATAAATAAAAATATAATTAAATAATTTAATTTCTAAATATACTGACATATACAATGTGAATTTTTTATAAATACCCGTATTTATAAATACCCGTATACAGTGTGAATCTTTTATAACACTTTGTATTTCATAGATATAATAATACCCATATACAATGTGAATTTTTTATAACACTTTGTATTTCATAGATATAAATACCCGTATACAGTGTGAATCTTTTATAACACTTTGTATTTCATAGATATAATAATACCATATACAATGTGAATTTTTTATAACACTTTGTATTTCATAGATATAATAATACCATTTGAATAGTTATTCGATTAAATACAATTAACTAAACATAATCACAAATCAACTAAACAGAAGAATTTAGAGTATTATGACAATTCTAATTGTAAAAATGAGTGAATGTTATGATAACTCTATTTTAAAAAAAATCGATACTTCTAAGCAAGTGATACAAATTATTATTATTTATTTAATGAATAATGTATTATTGTAATATAATAAATATAAAAAAATTAATAAACGAGTTAATCAGATTAATTTCGAGTTCGCAAGTTGACACGCAATTGACCTATTTAATAAATGAGTCACCGGCAAGTTGACCCGTCGTTGACATGCTTTTTAATTGTGCGAGTTTAATTCACTTTATTTTGTGCGGAATTCAAATCGTGTTATCGAGTCATGTCAAAACTAACAAACCTAACCACAGGTAGTAACAAGTGTACAAAGTATAAAAGCATAAACACAAAAAATGTAAATAAAAAAATATTTTTTTGTACACAGACAGTACACTTGTCAAAATGACATTGAGTGAGGGCATTTCGGTTGGAAATCGACATCCTGAATTTAATAAATTTAAATAAAATTAATTAAATAAATTATTTAATTAATTCTGACCGATATTTCTTTGGAGATCGAATATCCGGAGTTGTCAAAATTACGGAACAACAACTCCAAACGAAATCCCGATCGCCGGAGAAACCACGAGCACCCCACATAACCGAAGGCCCGACCCAACACCGCCACGAGTAAACCCGCGGCTGCCAGCCGAGCCCCCACGAGGGGGCTCGCGATCGCTCGACGGGATCGCTGGGGATGCTCGTAGCAGCCCCACAGCGAGTCCGGCGACTCGCTGCTCGCGGGTGGGGCGCGCTCACGCGAGCTGCTGCGGGTAACCCCGCAACACCCCACGATCTGCTCGCAGCAGCCCGTAGCATGTCCGGACGAGACGCGTCCAGCGATTCCGCTACGGGAAATCCCGTAGCTCGCTGCGAGTCCGTCCGCGACGATCGAACTAGGGTTCGATCGAGTCTCGGCGCCCAGCCGAGGCTCTCGCCCCTCGACCCGTCCAGCCGAGCCGTCGAGCCGCCGACGGTCTGGTGGTCCGCGCCCACCACCGTCCAGTTCGACCTCGTCTTGGGTCTCGTCCCTCGAATTTTGGTTCAACGGTATTTTCACGATAATTAATATTAAAAATCATCGAGGGAGTTCTATGATTTTACCTTGTTCTTGTTTGCCGGAAAATCGAGATCTAGTTGATGACCTTGAGATCTTTCCACGTATTCCTTGCACTAGCTTGAACGTCGGGTGGACGACGATTTCCAAGCTCCATATTATCCTTACTATTATTAATTGTATATTAACTCCACTATATAAATATAATTGCACTCCCAATATTATATCATATTATATCAAACTAGTAATTTAATCCCTGTGCGATGCACATGAATATTTAGTGTAAAATTTTTAGTTTAAAAAAAATGATATCTAGTTTATCATATTATCTTGTTTTAAATACCACTTAATATTTATTAAAATATAATTTAAAATATGTTAAACAAATTTATTTTATTAGTTTATTTATAAAACAAAAAATTAGAAATAATTTGTAATAAGGGGCTCTATATTAAGAGCTCAAATGATAAAAAAAAAAAGTATGAATAAAAATTGGTTTTAAAGAAAAAGGCGATTCTATTTACAACCCAAATTTGATAAGTACACCACCCTTATTATATATATAAACTTATTAATGATTTCAAAATCCATAATGTCCTTGTTAAATACATAATTTTTATTTATTTTCTATTTTCTTGTTATATCAAATAATTTTTTTACAGTAATGATTAAGTCATAAAAAAAATCTAAAAATTAATAAATAATTAGATTAACGAATAATTAGACATAAAATGAACAACCATAGCCATATAAAAAACAATATATAAAAAATATGTAAAAAAAAAAATTGAAAACATAATCTAAATAATAAGTCACCAGCAGAAGTCAAAATACTTGGAATGTTAAATGATGTATTAGGGCTCACCAATTCATCAGCAAAAGTGAAAAAACAATATTTTGAAGTGTTTGAACCATTTTCAAACTTTGTAATAAATTTCTTTTCCAATTTCAAATAATTCTTATATTAATGAGATTTATAATATAATGAGATAATCCTTTTTCACACACTGAATACTGCAAAAAAATGAGATTTATATTATAATAAAATGAGATGATTAGGATATAAAAATGAAATAAAAAATTGAAAGAAAATTCAAAAATTGTAAAAAAAATATGTAAAGAAAATATGACAATAATTGAAAAATAAATATGACAAAAATGTAATTACCTTTTAATCTGCAAAAAAAAAAGTTTTATACATAAATAAATAGAACCATACAATAATAATATGAATAATATTTATTAATTTGAAAAAACAATAATACGATGGAATTGAAAAATATGTGGATTAAATAAATACCTCATATTCATTGTGCCCTGCAAAAAATAAAAACAATGACTAAATTAGCAATAAAAATTCAAGTTAATTAAATCGAACTTTATAAAAATTGCTTGTCGATGAAAATGAATAAAAAGAAGCAACTTAAATAATAAACATGAGGTAAAAAAACCTTACCTGCAAAAAAAATTAAAAAAAAGAAAATTATTTATAAAAATAAAAATATATGAACAGCAAGATGAAATAGTTAGAGACCATAAAAATAATTATAAATTAATTACTTACATTTTAGGTGCCTGTAAAAAAAAATCAATTAACCAATTACCCAAACTAAGAAAAACAAAATGTATTTACAGAGAAAATAAAAATTAGTTTGAAGATTAAAACAAAAATGAAGAAGAAACAAGTTAAATAGGATTTTGTATCGTATGTATATAGAAATATTATATTATAGTAATATAAATAAATTAATTATTTATAGATAGATCGGATTGTGTGGAGTTTAATTAGGAGAAACTTACCCATATGAGAATATAAAAATAATATAATAAATTATTTGAATTAATTTAAAAATATAATTACTATAAATAGGTAATGAGACAATTAAATAGGCTAATTATTTATAAATTATATTGTGGATTATGGAAATGATTATGATAGAAAATCACTAATTTTAAGTTATGGAAAACATATAATTTGAATGATATAAATCAAAATTTAAAATTCATAATTAATAATGAAATATCCACGTCATTAAGAATTGCAAGTTTTATAAATGCCACATAGACATAGGAAAGCTTTCTCTTGCCACGTAGTGTGAACATGCTTATTTTTTGTAGTGTAATTTTTTGTGTTCACATTGTCCATATGGGATCAGCAAAGTCTGGAATTATATATTATATAAATAATATTCTCCGATAGTATTATTTATTCCGTATGTTTAAGATATAAATGTCCATGAATAAATTATATTTATTGCTAATTAATTTATTCATCTCTTGTAATTTCGAGAATAGTATCACTCAACTTTATTATCATGCGGATCTTAATCCACTTGCAAAGTTTACATGATAATCCTTATGAGCTCATCTCGGGGACATTATCAACCCTTATCGGGACACGCTACATAAAATACAGTGACTCAACTTTACCGGTAATTGACCGGTTATTATAATCAGTCAATTCCTTTGGAAAATCAAAGTCACTAATATTATATGCACACACCCGCAATAATATCAGGTATTAAGAATAAAATACACTGAGACTTAAATCGATTATCTAAGGCAATCATAATCGATAAATCTCAAGCGATCAGCCCAATACACCAAGTGTACAAGTATGATAAAATAATTAAGACCAATTATTTTCTCTTTCGTACAACGACTATACCGATGGATTGGTCCTTGTCCATCTAGGTCGTGAGCAACTGTTCGATTATATACGAGTAACCGATAGTATGATCTTCCGTGCGACGTCGCACACCATACTAACTACAACGTATAAAATCTAGTACCATAGTTTGCATATATTCAATTAAATATAATTAAATGGAAATAATTGTTTATTATTAAATAGGATAAATGCTTTAGACGGAGTTCACATGTTACTTAAATCTAGACATTAAGTATACAACTCCATCAATTTCCAAGAATTAACCCTATTATTATTATGAGAATTTTAGAGAAAAAAACACTATAGGTATTGATACTATAATAAAATACTATAGTTTGAAATATTTGTAAGTAATGTATATTATATTACTCTTTACCTCAATTTAAGTTACTTTAAAACTAATAATTATAATTGAAGTATCTTTTTTAAATTCAGAATGTCTTAAATAGCCTTTATTTATTGTTAATTATGTCTAATTTAATATAAGAATAAAACGTTTTAAAATCTCATCTATTTTGGACAATATATTAATAATTTTCAAGCTGAAAAATCAAGGCAAGGTAATTCATGTTTTATTACGATTTGTACGTTAAATGAACAGCCTGGTCGTGTTACGTTTATTTCAATTTTAACCGCTAAAGAATCAAATATCAAACACACCCTATATTCCTTTTGAATTTCAAAGCGAACCCAAGAGCAAGCCGACGACCTCGACATCGATCACCCTCTTCTCCTATGATGCCAAACTTGACATCTCCATCGACGGCGTCGAAGAGTTCGATCTCAATCTCGACCTGGCCAATGGTTGTGACCAATATCGAGAAGATTCTATGAACTGTATAGGATTGTATATTCGTATGTACTTGTGCACAAAGAAGAATATATTGCTGCAAGTCTATACGGTTGAAAATAGGTTCCGTGCTTATGTGTATTTTGATAAATTTGAACCCAATATTATTCACCCCGGTTTAGAGGCATTAGGACTCCCTGCATCAAAAGGGAATGAAAAGAGCGAAACAGTTTAAACGGCTTAACCAAATATTACTTGAGAATTACATTTGCAATAGAAAAATTCTTTAAATTCTAGACATTATCTATTGAAATGCTTAGCATAGAAGGAACATAATAAAATCTACTGTAACATTAACAAGTTAATAACAATAAATGAAAGCTTGTAGTGAACTGTTGTCAAGATGGAAAACAGTCGTTGGAAGTGGTTCGTTTGGAGGGTCAAACATTCTCCTTGGTGGCCATTGCTCTCGCAGGAGATGTGTACTTGTTACAATACGTACTTGTTACATGTTTTGATTCTCATCATATTATCAGTTTTTTTTTCTAGTTTTTTTTTAGTTTTTTGTAATAAAATTATTAGTTTCGTTCCTAGTGTAATATAATAACCAACTTTATGCTAGTTTCTTTCTTAACTTTGTATAATTCAATTACAGATTTTTTTTGTAGCTTCGTTCTTAGTTTTGTATAATACAATTACATGTTTTATTTTAGTTTTGTTCTTAGTTTTGTAATAAAATTAGCGATTTTATGCTAGTTTCGTTCCTAGTTCTTTGTAATACAATTATCAATTTTTTGTTAATTTTCGTTCCCAATTTTGTACTACAATTATCAATTTTCTGGTAGTTTCGATCCAAGTTTTGTAACAAATAGGTAGTGAAACTATGTTTGAACATCACATATGTCCATTAAAATACACGTAAACAAGTAGTGAAACTATGTTTGAACTATATTTGGTAAATGGATCCGAACTTTTTCATGGAAACCACAAGATGATGCTTGTTCGGCGGAGGATAATAAAGAACGAAAAAGAAGCATCTGCAAAAACACACAATCAACACACTGATTACCAGAATCACCGTCCCATCTTGATTAATTACCTACCAATGCCCAATTGATAAAATGGAATAAATCCCAACCGGTACTTCGACCACCTCCAAACTTTCACTAATGCCACCCCGGACTCCCTCCTCTACATCGACGACGTCGCCTACCACAGATTCGCCGCCGACCCTACGCCAGAGGAGGCTGACTCTCTCCGTAGGTCGGTCACCGTGTTCGGGATGTACAACACACTCTACACCGATCTCGGCCCATGGGCCGGACACGACCTTCATGAACTCAATCAGGCATCCCAAGATGTGATAATTGAGGTCATGGACACCGAGGTTTGGCTCGAATCTAAATCGTTCAGCGACGAGAACATGCAGAATGTGCTGCAATGGTGGCGCGGCGAGTGCCAGGCTGCTCGCGACTTCGAGACCCGGACTTTGCTGGTGAAGATTCTTATTCCTTTCAACCTTAGGAATGTTTGGCTACGAAAGGATCTGGAAAATCGGTAGAAAGGTTTAGATCCTTGGAATCAACAATTTCAATAATTGACGAGTCGTAGAAGATGTATTTTTTTGCTAATTTTATTTTTTAATGGTAATAGCAAAATTGTGTTTAATAGGTATGTTACGATTTCAAATTTTTAATAATTTGGTATTATATATTATGTTACGTGCTTCCAACATTATTTTTCGAGTCTCGGATCGGGTGAATAGACTCATTTTTTGTTGTACCTAACCTAAGATTATATGTCAAGGAGCAGCAATGTTAAGTCAATTACTGCCACTAATTACTACCACTTAACAAATACACTATAGATACATGAGTTTATCTAAACCAAAACTTACTACATCTAAACAACTACACAAAAAAAGGGATTTCCAACTATAGAAGTAAAGACTCATCTAATAGATGCAGTTATGCAATTATGGGATGTATACACTGTGACATGGTTGGCGACAATATCTGCTTTATGAAATCGTAAATTACCACCAAGTTAACCGACAATATTCAGAAAACTAAATTCATTTCTAATCACATTAACAATTAAAATTATTAAATACACATTATTTGAAACCATCTTATACACAAAAATATCAACACGGAATCTACTTCCCCATAGTATGGGAAAAAATACCGAATTATCGAAATACCGAACTTACCGTACCGAAAAAATGCCGAATAATATCAAATTTTCGGTATATTGATTTTTTTTTGGTACGATATGATACCGTATCGATAATTTTCGGTACTGTGTCGTTATAAAAATTTTTAAAATTTCGGTATTTCAGTATATACCGATATACTGTAAATAATCGGTATAGTTCGATATTTCGATATATATATCCTTCGGTATGTAAAAAACAATCGGTATAGTTCGATATTTCGGTATGCAAAAAAAATCGGTATGATTCGGTATATCGATATTTTCGGTATAATTCGATAATAAAAATTTCGATATAGTTCGATATATCGATATTTTAGTATACCGAAAGTTCGATACGGTATCGGTATAGATTTTTTCGATATCGAAATTTCGGTATACCGAACATTTCGGTACAGTATCGGTATGGATTTTTTCGAATACCGAATTTTTCGGTACGATATCGGTATGACCGATTCGGTACGGTACGTTACGGTATCCCATCCCTACTTCCCCATACTATTTCAAAAAATCCAATGCTTTTTTGAAATTTTATCTAACAGGAACTATACATATATTCATTTAAACTTATCAATGAACTAAATACATCTCAACATCTAATATGAATATTCTATATAGAAATTAAGGTTCCAAACAGAAATTTACAAGTAGATTTCAAGATCTATACAACATAGCTAATTTGGAAAATATTTTGTAAATAAATTTGTATCTAGAGAAACTTCTCAAAAACAGTTTCAAATATGTATAAAGACATTAATGTGGTCACATTTGCACTATTTCAAAATAGCTACAAAAGGAACTGTAGATAACAAACTTACAACATGTTAAGAAACAAGATTTATTTCAGAATCTATTTTAGAATATAAACGTGTTCAAATAAATGTTTCAAACAAAATTTAAAACTATATACCAAGAGCAGATACAACTTAAAAACTTTTGAAAATAGTTTGTAAATAAATATCGGTACATGGATAATATTTTCAAATAGTTTTAATTCGTCGTAAAAACATTATTGTTGTTATATTGGCACTAGAACTGTTTTAGGAACTATATATCACACCAACACTTCATTATTTAAAGTTCATTAATCAGAAACTCAATTATTGTATTCATCATAACAAAAAAGCAAATGCAACTAACAAAAATACACAATACATGAGATCAACTTATAAGATAGTGCTAATTTGCATTAATGTTCTCATGAATTCAAGGTGCAACAACAAAACATGTAATGAAACAATTTTACATAATTTAATTTCTGTATACAGAGCAACAGGAACAGTGTTGGGAACTACATAGACTTCTACATATACTAAAAAACAGTTAGTGAATCAAGTAGACACACTCACCTAAAGATTTATACACATTTTAGTATCCAACTTACTCGAGCCTAGTGTTTTACTATATGTATATACTAAAACACTTTAGCCTCACCGAAACGACTCATGGTACATGAGAAGACTCAACCAGATGAGAAGAAAATATTTTAAAAAACAGATGGGAAGACAATATTTTTCAAAAACAGTTTCAATTCGGCATTAAAACATAATTGTTGTGATGTTGCCACTAGAACTCTTTTGGGAACTACATACAACACCTAAGTAAACTTCATTATTAAGAGCCACAGGAACAATGTTGGGAACTAAGTAAAGTTCAACATAACCTGATCAAATAATAACATGTGGCTGCACATTTGTGAAAAAACAAGTCCCTTCAGCAATTGAAAAGGTAAATGAAGTTAAAATTAGCAAAAATGAGTTGTTGAATAAAGTCTGAATCTACTTATTGAGTCTATGAAGGGACTTTCTTCGGTTTGGTTTTGGTAAGGGAGGAGCGGGTCCACCGTGGAACTACAATGTTGTAGCTAAAAGATTTACCATCAGTAGAAATGTAGTTTACAAATGTCTTTTTAAACATTAAACAAAATGAGGTATAAAGAAATGCCTTTATCAAAAAGGGGTATCATGAAAACACTTAGTGAATCTAGTAGACACACACCTCAATATTTATAAAGACTAAAGGAGGATGTGCATATAATATAATCTACATTAGTGAACTGTAAAAAAAAAATCAATTTCTCAAAACATGAATGAATTTCTGAGCAAAAAATTACTTCATAATTATACTAATCAAAACACACCATATCAAAACAAATTAATCAAACCAAATAGATAAAGTTCCTTCGTAAATAAACAACACCATCAAATCATGAATCAAATTAAATAAACTCACCACAGAAACAAGCTTCAAAAGTAATTCCCCGAAAAATTAGTTCCAAAATCTTGAAATTAAATACTTGCATGTCTCCAATTCTTCGAAATTAGACTCAGATCCAACATATTATGCAAAGATTTCTACAAAGGTAACACGAAAGACGAGAAACTTACAGGTTGTTTGGTTCACAAAAAATTCGCGGATTCCCTACGGCCATTCCCGTAGGGAAATCCACAAAAATCCGTAGGGAACAGGGTTCCCTACGGCATCCCCTACGGGAATCACGCCGTAGGGAATACGTTTTTATCCAAAAATGTGGCCCATTTTGGTTTTGGTAAGGGAGGAGCGGGTCCACCGTGGAACTACAATGTTGTAGCTAAAAGATTTACCATCAGTAGAAATGTAGTTTACAAATGTCTTTTTAAACATTAAACAAAATGAGGTATAAAGAAATGCCTTTATCAAAAAGGGGTATCATGAAAACACTTAGTGAATCTAGTAGACACACACCTCAATATTTATAAAGACTAAAGGAGGATGTGCATATAATATAACCTACATTAGTGAACTGTAAAAAAAAATCAATTTCTCAAAACATGAATGAATTTCTGAGCAAAAAATTACTTCATAATTATACTAATCAAAACACACCATATCAAAACAAATTAATCAAACCAAATAGATAAAGTTCCTTCGTAAATAAACAACACCATCAAATCATGAATCAAATTAAATAAACTCACCACAGAAACAAGCTTCAAAAGTAATTCCCCGAAAAATTAGTTCCAAAATCTTGAAATTAAATACTTGCATGTCTCCAATTCTTCGAAATTAGACTCAGATCCAACATATTATGCAAAGATTTCTACAAAGGTAACACGAAAGACGAGAAACTTACAGGTTGTTTGGTTCACAAAAAATTCGCGGATTCCCTACGGCCATTCCCGTAGGGAAATCCACAAAAATCCGTAGGGAACAGGGTTCCCTACGGCATCCCCTACGGGAATCACGCCGTAGGGAATACGTTTTTATCCAAAAATGTGGCCCATTTGTAACTCGGGCCATCGACCCGACCCACAACACATAGCCCGACAATATCCATATCACCCAAGGCCCAACCCAAGCCCAGCCCTCTTCATATTAATTAATAATGTGTATTGCATAGCCCAGGGTTTGAACCTTGGACCTCAAGGGTGAAGAGGAGGAAGATAACCGCTGGGCTATCTGAGTTATATGTATAATTTTTAAAAGATAATATATATGTATTCATTAATCTATATTAGTTATGTAGTATAATTAGGGATGTCAATCGGGCCAGCCCACTCGGTTTCGGGCCAGCCCACTCGGACTATCGGGTTATTTCGGTTCGGGCTGATCGGGCTGAATTTTTTTCGGGCTGTAAAATTGTAGCCCTAACCCTAAAATCTTCGGTCTCGGGCTAGCCCGTCGGGCTGGAAAAAATAATATTATATAATAAAAAAATAATTTTAATACCAAATTAAATTTAATATTCATAAAATATTAATATTTAATAATAATTATTATAATTCTAATATTTAAATTGCCCAAATTATCAAATATTCATTCAATAATATTTAAAATTGTAATTTTAGTTGACAATTTTCTTTTATTTGAATATATTATTTTATTTATTTAAAATATTTTTATAAATAAATAAAATGAATTATAATATATTTAAATAAATCGGGTTGTCGGGCTAGCCCACGGTTTATCGGGCTAGCCCACTCGGGCTATCGGGTTATTTCGGTTCGGGCTAATCGGGCTGAAATTTTTTCGGGTTGAAAATATTCGACCCTAACCCTACATTTTTTCGGACGGGCTTCGGGCTAGCTCACCATTTCGGGTTGGATTGACATCCCTAAGTATAATGTAATAATAAGATAAAATACAATATATATATATATATATATATATATATATATATATATATATATATATATCAAATTATAAATATAAACAGTGGTTTAACAAAAGCTAATTTTAAATAAAACACCATTTAAATATATTAAATTCCGAAATTTTTGTAATTGATTATTTTTATAAAATTGCGTAATTTTTTGGGTAATTTTATAATTTTTGTTATTAATTATTTTTATAAAATTGTGTAATTTTTTTGAAATTGTGTACTTTGTACTTTGTTCTACCTAGAACTGGAATGTACAGGGTAGAGTACAAACACTTTAACACAATATGGAGATTCTAAAAGAAAACTCTTTTATATATCTTGTAAAGGGTGGAGCCACTTACAAACACATCTACAAAATTCTAGCGAATCTTGTAGAAAGGTCAACACGACCAAAAACTAAGTGAAGAACTAATCTAGCTATGCGTTCTACTAAGACTAAACTGAGGGTAGAACCGGAGCTTTCTAGCGAAGTCTCTCGGTCTACAAATTTTCTCTCTCTAAATACCGGATTATCCTTTTTCATTAAAAAGTTAAGAAATTAATTGATATATAAAATTACGCAAAAATTTAAACTATCATCTTACATTTCAATAGTTCCTCATTCGACTACACACATCTATTAAAGTTTACATTCGAAAATCTTTCATCTGGGGCTCATTGATATAAAATCAATACTTAGAATTCTATCATAGATATAAAAATCACTTGAATTCAGAAATTTGTCATAGATAATCTTTCTCATTGATATAAAATCAACACTAGAATTCTATTTGAATTCAGAAATTTGTCATAGATAATCTTTCTCATTGATATAAAATCAACACTAGAATTCTATTTGAATTCAGAAATTTGTCATAGATAATTCATATAATAATATTAATATATATATCATAGATGTCATAGATACTTCATATAATAATATTGAAAATTGAAATCTATCATAGATATCAAAGAATTCATAAAATAACATACGTAAACCATAAATCTATTATAGATATTTACAAACTAAACTAGAAATCTATTATAGATGCAAAAAATATGTAAAAACATTACACAAAGAATATTCCACATACGCATCTCATAAAACACGCATCCTTTTCGCGGCAGCTCATCCAAAATATATAATTATATATATATATATATATATATAATTATAAATATATATGTACTAATGTTTGCGCAAATTAGGTAATGCAAATATATTTTGTTTGCGCAATATATTTTGATATTAACATATAATGCAAATATATTTTACCAAATATATTTAGCGCAAATATATTTATATATATGAGTAGCGCGTTTAATATTAGTGAATATTAAAATAAATTAATATATGTTACCGTAATATTATTGTAGGGATATTATTTAGTGAAATAGTTGTTTAAAAAAAAATTTAATTGTAATTTATTATTTAGTGAAATAGTTGTTTAAAAAAACATTTCAAATAATTTAGCATAATTTTATAATAATATTTAATTTATTTATTATTATATAAATGAATATTTAAAAAAAACAAAAACAAAAAAAAAAACAATTCCCCTACGGCAAATGACGTAGGGAATATATTTAAATTCTCCCTACGGGAAATAGCCGTAGGGACCCTACGGGAAAAATTCCCGTAGGGAATTTATTATTCCCCTACGGGCTGTGCCGTAGGGACAATGGAGGGAAGCTATGCGCGCGCATTCGCGTGCAGTTCCCTACGGGAATCCCCTACGGGAGTCACCCCTACGGCTGAGGCCGTAGGGAATGCCGTAGGGGAACTCTGAATATGATTCCCGTAGGGAATGCCGTAGGGAATCCCTACGGGAAAATTGCCGTAGGGAATCCCCGTAGGGATTCCCTAGTTTATTTGTTGTGAGCCATCGGGATCTCCTTCAAGCGGGTGATGCAGTGATTCGGGGTTTCGGGTGATTCAGTTCATCTAAAGCACTAGCATTATGATATGAATTCTGATGAATTTAGCTTTTGGTAGGTATCGGATTTTGTAGAGGAGGGAGAAGCTAATTTAGGAGAGGATTGAGAGAATTATTTGGGTATTCACGATGTATGTGTTGTGGTGTATGTTTTGTGTTATTAATGGAAATAGCAAATTACGTATAATGTATATATTATATGGAAATTATTTAATTGGACGATTATGATTGTTAATTGAAAAAAAAAACACAAAGAAAAAGGTAGTTAGGGTACTTTAGACTCTTTTACAATTAGACTAAAGATTAGTATTTACATATAATAAAAGACTAGAGACTTACTCTTTTCATGAAACCCATATTATTATTAAGGGATAATTGCAATTTGCTGCATGCGGTTTTAAGAAAATTGCACTTTGCTACCCAACCGGAGAATTTGAGCGCGGTGCTACCTGCAAAATTTGCATTTTGCTGCCTGCCGGTTCACACGTGGCGGACTGGAGGGCATTTTGTGAATTGCACATCTAAGTCCAAGGGTAGTTAAATAATTACCTATATTATTAAAAAACTTTATTACTAAAATAGATTTAAATCAAAACACCATCGATCTCTCTCTCATTCATAATCGACTTGCATCTATAAACCCTAATTTTCTCTATCCAAAATCCCAGCTGAATCCCCAAATCCCTAAACACCCATTCCAAAATTCAACTGGAATTAAATCACACAATCAATCCCGCAGCTAAAATAACCCTAATATCATCCATTCCAAAATCAAGTTCTGCTCAATCCCAATTTCTTGCAACTCGATTTCGGATTTTCAAAATGCCCTGGAAGTTGAGAGCTGAGAATGAGTTGTCGACTGAAGAGGAGCTAGCACGAATGTCAGACAAGAAGAGATTCATGTTGCATCAGACCAAGAGGTGCTCCTCACAACGACTCTTCCACAACAATGAAACACCTCATCCATGGTGCTTCTTCTTTTTCGCAACTTACAAGATCTCTTTTTAATCGCAATGATGTATATTTTGCGTGATAGGAATTTAGGGTTCTTATTGAGAGCAGAATTTGAGATTTTTTTTGGAGAATTAGGGTTCTTCGACTGCGATTTAGTTTGGGGGAGAAGCAGGACCTGTGTATTTGTTTCGTCGGATGGATTAAATACAATGTCAAAAACAAAGTCTAACACAAAATATATTGAGGTAGGGAGGGTATTTACGTAAAAGCCCAAAAATAATAATTTCAAAAAAAGAATAAATAAATAAAATAAATATTTGCCTGAATATCCCGCCACGTGTGAACCGGCAGGTAGCAAAATGCAATTTTTGTAAGTGTCGAGTAGCACCGCGCTCAAATTCTCTGGTTGGGTAGTAAAACGCAATTTTCTTAAAACCCCAAGTAGCAAAAGTGCAATTATCTCTATTATTAATACGAGGTTTAGGTAAATACTTTAAATTATAATTAAAAAAAATTATAGTAGTATCTTTAAATTAATAAATTAATCTAAAGTGCAATTATCTCTATTATTAATACGAGGTTTGGGTAAATACTTTAAATTATAATAAAAAAAAATTATAGTAGTATCTTTAAATTAATAAATTTTAAAATTACGTTTTTATCAAAATTACCAATAAATAAACGGCATATATATACACTCCATAATATATATATATATATATATATATATATATATATATATATATATATATATATATATATAATATTTTTTTTACTCGGAACATCTCCTATATACACTGCGTCGGATATAAGTCGTCGATAAGCGAATTTCAGCGAAGAAGATGATGTCCGGCAAATACACCTCCATTGACAATCAAAATGTCTCTGGATCTGTTCCGGTAAGGTCTTTCTCTCTCATTTCTGAGCTTCTTCCCGCAGATCTAATCTTATCACGCTGTTTATTGTTTGATGTTTTTTTGCAGGCAGTCGGAGATCCACCGTCCCACGTTGCCGTGAAATTTACTGGTGGGTCTATTTAGTGCATCACGATTCAAGCTGTCTGATTATATCAATGGGGATTATTTTGTTTAATTATTTAATTAATTAATTTTAGTTTTATTATGTTTTTATGTCTTGCTCAGATTCTAACCTGCAGACATTTCCGCCTGCGGTAGCTCAGGGGAAGATCTCCGGTGCATCGGGACCCCCTCGTGATGCTGATGGTATTATTATACATATCATTAGTTAAGTTTGAAATTAGTTAAGTTTGAAATTAGGCTTTTGCTTTGATTTTGATACATTCGGCTTTCTTGATCTGTGCTGTGAGTTGGGAGGAGTAAAATTGTTTCTGAGGTTTATTTTTGTAAATCCTGATTCGTAAAGTTATATTAGGTCTCTATCATTAGATTGAAAATAATTTGTATGCATACCCCCCCTTTTTTGTCGTAGATCTCTCAGTTTTTTAGTTGGTATTGACCATTCGTGCGTCGAGAAATTGATGATATGGAATTTTCATGTGGAATGAAGCCATAGATCATTATGTTAAGGAACCCCGTAAATAAGGAAATTGCTATATAATGAACTAAATTCATCTCAAGGGTTCCATTTCCCACTCCCACATACTTCATAAGTGTATTTCCAATTAGTTTATCTGCCTTCATTATACTTATGACTTTGTAGAAGACTTTTCAAAACATGCATTTTGTTTGTTAATTTAGATACTTTTGGCAAATCTGCATCTGGTTCTGATGAGCCCCAGCAAGGCGGTTGGTTACGGTCCTTCACAATTGCTGCGTACAGGCCCTATTTTGATGTCGACACATCTGACGTTATAGAAAGGATAAAAGATTCACTATTTCCTTTCAGAGGAAGCTTCTCCGAAAAGACTGCTAGCAACCCAGATTTGTAAGTCTTGCCATGTTATATTCATTTCTGGCACATGGATGTAGGTTATGATATTAATCGTTGTATAGGACAGTCATATGGGTCGAAATTCATAGAAAGTAGTAGTAGATAAACGGGTCATAATCAGACCCACATACATTAATATGATGTTATATTGTTTTTAAGACTGTTTTATACTAGTTTTTGTGGTTTAAAAATGTACTTAAATTAGTCTAGTTTGGATATTTGTTGTTGGATAGGTGGCTGGTTCCCTTATTCTTGGGGCATTTACAGATTTACATATATGTAAAGATCCCAAGATCAAGGGTACAAGCCACCTATTATTTTGGGAAGCAGGTGTATTTTTTTAAATTATAGTTGCTCATATGTAGAACCTTTCCTTATACTGGTCCATATATCCTACTACCTCCGTCCCAACTATTTATGCATACTTTCTTTTTTCGGACGTCCCAACTAATTATGCATACCCTTAAAAAGGAAATAATTATTTTACTTTTCCTCTTTAAAATACTATTTTAGCCCTACTTTTCAAACTTTACTCACAACTACTTTACTTTTTAACTTAAAAATAGTACTGCCTCTATTCCCTAAAACAGTGCATAGTTCTTTTGTAATTTACAAAGGAATTGTCCACTGTTTTAAGGGATGGAGGGACTAGTACATTTTTACCCCTTACTTTTTGGTTAAAAAGTCAAAAAGTCACATTTTTCTTAATCTACGCGCCGGTCAACCAATGCATATATAGTTGGGACGGAGGTAGTATATTATTTCTAAGGATATTTTTATTTGTATCCTGGTTCTTATTTTCACATATATTGAAATCATCTAAAAAGTAAGGCCCTAGCAAGTGATGTTTCTGTCGGGGAAAGTAGTGAGCAGATGCAATTTTTTTCTTCATTCGTATATGTACATAACATTTCAATTCCGTGATCTCTTCAAATAGAGGGTATAAGTGCACTACCATAAGGGCAGTCTATTGTGTATTGGTCACCGTTAAAAAAATTCAAAACCCATAGAATTTTTTTTTCAAACATTCAACTATGAAGGATGATGATTACCTTGTATGTTATGAGGCTGATTAAAATGTTGTTTGGACTGCTGTGTCTGTATCTCTTTGTCTGTCTGTTAAATTTTGATATTAGAATGTAGTGATTCTGTGTCCCATTTGCCTTTATTCTTATTTTCATGAAAGTGAAAATCCACTCCTGCATATCCATATTTGAAACATGCATTATATTTTATTTCTATGGGTGCCAATTGCCCATATCTCTTATAGTGTATCTCTGTCTTTAGCTTGACCATTTGTCTTTATTATTTAATATTGTTGATAGTGTGAGCAGTGAAAAACATTTTTATTTTTAAAAGGGTTATTAGGATAATGGGCAATTTGGTTTTCAAAATTATAGAAAAAGGTATTGATTTTAGATGCCGTGATAGATCTAATATAGGTTATTACTATGTATCTATGTAGGTATCTATGTGCCCCATTTTAAAAATGGCCCTTTCATTGGCTAAATTGATATTGATTTGATGTTTATTGATACTGTATATTCAACTATTCGAGGACATCAATTTGCATTACTAAGCAAAAGTTTGATGATAAGAAGCTACACTTCCATAGTTCCATCAATGATGGGATAATTTGTCATTGGCTCCAAATTATAGCTGATTTTGATACCATTTTGTTAAGGTCACAGATAGTGATAAACAGTATCCAGTGACAGATCAAGAACCAAGGGGCACTAGGGGCTCCATAAAAATAATTCTAAAATTATGATTTTTTAAATTTGGGGATACTAGTAACATAATAATAATAAAAAAAAGGCATTGGGGGCCTGTATCTTCTTTTCTTAAGCTCTTCTGTGTGATTAATAATCATACAATAATTGAAACTTGGACTATTTCAATCTTTCATGTTGTTTGTATTATGTTGTGAAGTTGCATTCGATAAAAGATTTAGTCGATGCCATCTGTTATAAGCTCATCTGCTATCATTATATTTGCTCAGCCATTAATTCTGGTGTTAAATGCTATGCAGGTATGGGCCTTTCTGGATCTGCACCACCTTGATATTTGTGGCGGCTTCCATCGGTACATTTGTCACCTACATAGCACATAAGCTACAAAAAAAGGAATGGGACTATGATATCAATCTGGTGACTTGGTCTGCTGGTTTGTTCTATGGCTATGTCACAGTGGTGCCACTTGCCCTGTACGTAATCCTCAAATACTTCTCGGCTCCATCTGGATTTGTTCAGCTGCTTTGCTTGTATGGCTACTCGCTGTTTATCTTCATTCCTGCCTTGGTAATTTAAACGGGCTCTGTTTCTTTTTTCTCGTATTTTAACTTTCCCATACACATTGATTTTCTACCTTGAGGTCTTTACCAAATGTGGGTGTGGGTGTCGTGGGTTAAGAATGTTAGTTTCACCCATTGTAATTTTGCGCAGCATAAAAATACAGGGATGATCACAGAAGGTACCCCTGAGATTCAATATATTTATCTCACATACCCACTTCAGTCCGGGCATTCCCATTATGAGTTTCCTAAAAACAATTCTCTCAGTTATCAAATTTGTACTAACAATTTTTATCATAGATGTTTGATGACATTTTTGTATTTTATATTCGTTGTGCAGTGTTTGTCGGTTATTCCTCAGGAGATCTTTAGGTGGGTCATAGCTGGTGTGGCGGGTTTCATGTCTGCCTCTTTCGTCGCCCTGAACCTCAGAAACCACATTAAGTCTGCAGGGGAACGCTGGTTCCTTATTGTAGCCGCTATCTTCTTGTTGCAGCTGGCTCTTGCCCTAGCACTTAAATTCTACTTGTTCACTGTCACCGTATAATAGCCATACTCAGCGCGGGATTGTGATATTTTTTAGTGTGTGGGCACGTTGAAAGTTATAGATGCACACTGAACATGAGCTGGAACCTCCTGTATTCGTTCAATTACTACTACCCGGACTGTAGATACCTAAATATATAGCATGATTTTTACTATCAGCTTTTGCCTCTAACTGAAAGATGTTTCTATTCATACTTTGCTGCCCGATGCAAATTATTTCCTTGAGAATTGAGATCCAACAAATTAATTGTCTATGATCATGTGCATTAGTGATTTTAGATACATGTTAATCGTACTATGACAACTTTATGCCAAGGCTGAGTGGTTTTGGAAGGGTGATAATGGAAAAGTTGATAGATAAGTCACCTTAATGCCACTCCGCAGACGTGGTTCTGGAAGGGTGATAATGGAAAATTGATAGATAAGTCACCTTAATGCCACTCTGCAGACGAGATTTTCACATTAAACGATTTTTGTTCAATATTTTCAAATTCATTGATTCTCATTTTGCCCTTGAGAGCTTCTTTTTCGGCACCCGCCCTTTTTTTATTTAGATGTTGAGGTAAATTGCCACTTTGCAGTACATCAGAATTTAACTTCATACGATTTTTCGTTCAATTCTTTCGAATTCATTGATTCCATTTTCGCGCTCGGGAATCCCATAGTGATGCATTAATAGGAAATCAGTATCATAACAAAAGAAGGAAGACCAAATATGAAGTTTAATTAATTCTTGTTTGATAGATCAACTATTTTATAATTAACATTGATCTGAGATCAAATAATTGAGTTATTTTTTGGAAAATTACTATACTACATAATATCCCTTTTCGAGCATTATTATTTTCAAACCCCTACTAATTTGTAAAAATATTATTTGCTATATTATTTTTAAAACAAACCAACTAATGTGTAACAAATAACAAAGAGGTGATTTAGATCTCATAAATCATCCAACCTGCCACTGCAATTTTGTTTTTATTAATTTACTTTTATAAAAATAATTATTTGTTTTAAAAAAAAATTATTTAATCTAATGAGTTAGCAATTTTCATTTTTTGAAATATCATATTCATTTTTATTTATTTATTTGGATATTTTGAATAGATTATATCGATTTGTTTTTTTAATTAATCAACCGGTTAAATGATGATTAATAAATGAATTAATAAATTTTAGACAAATAAACAAATAATGGTACGTTTTTTGTTATATATGAAGTAAATATTTTTAAATATGTAAATTATCCTTATACAAATACCTTACACAAGTAATTAAGTATATTATACACAAATATATAAGTAAACCATTTTATTATAAATATAATAAATATATAGTAAATTCTTAATCATGAAAATCCGCACCTTAGGCAAATAATTAAGTATATTATACACAAATATATAAATAGACCCTTTTATTATAAATATAATAAATATATAGTAAATTCCTAATAATGAAAATCATCACATGATAAATATGTGGTGGCTTTCCTAAACTATAAATAAGCATGCACAAACAAACGACCATATACAAAGAACTGAAGAAGCAAACAAGCAAATTATAAAATAAAAAATGGGGTCATCAAAAATATTGTTTGTGATGTTAGTGGCCTTGGCTCTTCATGCCTTAGCAACGCTGGCGCTACCAGTAATCCACGTCATCAACTCAGTGGAGCCCAATTCTCCTCCGATCATATTTATGTACAAGGTCTCAAATTTTGCATCGATGAGCCAGATCCAACTAAGACCCCGCCAGGACTATCAAATTGAGATCCAAAAGAATGTGGTGTACTCCTTGACAGCAACCTTGGGTGTGAAGTTCGCGTCCGTCTACATTTACGATCCGGCTCGGGACAGTGGAAAACCCGTCGTGTTTTGGAGAGGTGATGCCTTTGGGTGGTCTATCAGCTACGACAACGCTCAATATAAGCGGGTGAAGGCTTGGGAATCAGAATGATCAATCTATTCATTTCTCAACATCATTGCACAATATCAAATAAAATAAAGCCCTACTCCAATATTAATTTACTATTGATAAAGTTGTATTATATTTGTATTGTGAAAATAAATTTTGAATTAAAAAATAAATATTTTAGAAATTTTACTTCAATTACTTGTTTTTTTGAATTTTATACATATTTTTACCAATATCTTTCGTTTAAAAAAAACAAAAAGTTTCAGCAAAATTAAAATGTACTCCTTGTTTACGGGCAAAAAATCTTAACTCATTTCCCCGGCAAACGTATTGATATTTTGAGGATTGAGTGAACAAATAAGGAAGTAAACATAAAGCTTTAGTGCAAAATCTCTAGTATATTTCTGTTGTTTCTTTTGTGTGTTTCTGAATGTGGAGGCTTTGGAAAATATTGAATCACGTTTACACGTTTTCCTTAAAGAATATTTCGACCCTATAACAGCCAAGGTATCACGAAACTTCTTCTAGGATAAGACAATACCGCACTTGTTCTTTGGCGTAGAAACAAGTATACTATAGAATGTTTATTCGCTATACTTCGTTAACACAAAGCTCTTAATTTTCGTGGGTCTTAGAATCTGATTTTCAACACCCTTATATAGGTGTTGAAACACCCCTTTGGATAGTGAAAATACCCTTTCATGAAGGGCTGCACCCTTTGGGAAGAGTTGCACCCTTTAAGAATGGTCACACCTCTTCGAAATCACTTTCTTTAGGTGCCATGCATGCAATTTCGTGGCTGCATATTACAACCATGCAAACCATGAAATTAACATATATTTCATGCTAATTTACACACAATAAATCAACACCAACATTCACTTAACCAAACAATGATCCGTTATCCCTTTTATACAACCGTGCACTCCGCACTTCGCCTAAATCATATTGTAGTGCTTTAGGATCATTACCGAAACTTTGTATGAATCCAATTACATTAAATGGACAATGATTTCACTTAAATCATCAACATTCCTCCCCCATTTAAGTGTAATCCTTGAATCACTTATGTTAACAATAACAGCCAGAATTATGCATAAAATGAAAATGTCTTGAAGATTGAATTTTCATCTTAGTGTTATATACAACTTATATATTCGAGAATCAGAGTGTCTTAAAAGATTGAACTCTTCAACCCATCTGAATACATAAAAGATAATACACACATAATTCCAAATACATTCTATAATGATTTCCGATACAAAATTAGGCCTTGTATCCCATCCATTCTTGAGTGTATATAGAGCTTAGCCACGACTCTTGAAGCTGCCACACTTCCCACTCATATAGGTGAATCATTTCTTCGTGCACCTGCAAAATGCACTTTATCAAATGATTCATTAAGAATTAACTTCAACCTTAACATGCAGGTTCAAACACATACCTTTGGGATAATTTCCATGTGTTTCAATCTCAAATATAGGCTTCCCAATTGAATTCTGGTTCTAATACAATTAGAAATGAATTTGGTATCCCATATTTGAAGATTCAAAGAGGCTTCAGACCCATCCCAATCACCGACTTTACTACCAAGTCTTTTGCTAATCCCTTGGTCAAATGATCAGCAAGATTATGTTGTGATCTCACAAAATCTATAGAGATTACTCCTTGAGTGATCAGCTCACGGATCGCGCTATGTCTAACGCCCAAGTGTCTTGACTTGCCATTATAAACATGACTATATGCCTTAGCCAAAGTGGCTGCACTGTCACAATGAATTGAAAACGCCGAAATAGGCTTTGGCCACAAAGGAATTTCATAAACCAAATTCCTTAACCATTCAGCTTCTTTACCAGCTGCCGCAAGTGCTATAAATTCCGATTCCATAGTGGAACTCGTAATACAAGTTTGCTTCTTTGAAGCCCAACTTATAGCACCGCCTCCGAGTAGGAAAACCCAACCAGAAGTAGAGGAATGATCCTCTATATTGGTTATCCAACTCGCATCAGAATACCCTTCTATTACCGAAGGATATCCGACATATGTCAAACCAAAGTCTTTGGTTCCCTTTAAGTATTTTAATACACGCCTAACAGCCTGCCAATGATGCGTGCTAGGATTACTTGTGTATCTACTTAGTTTGCCTACCGCAAATGCAATGTCTGGCCTTGTGCTAGTCATAGCATACATAAGGCACCCAATTACCTTGGAGTATTCCAACTGGGACACAGCAACACCCATATTGGGCATGAGTTTTACACTCGAATCATATGGAGTACTGACCGTAGAATAGTCATCACAATGGAATTTCTTTAACACTTTCTCAATGTAATGAGATTGAGTTAAAGTAATGGCATTGTTTTCACGAATGATTTTAATTCCTAAAATCACATCCGCCTCCCCCATATCCTTCATATCGAAGTTTGATGATAAAAATGACTTAGTCAAATCCACTTGTCTTTGGTCAGTACCAAAGATAAGCATATCATCAACATATAGACAAATAATGACTCCTTTACCAAAGTCATCGAATTTGCTATACACACATTTATCCGATTGGTTTAACTTAAAACCATTCGATAAAATTATTTCATCAAATTTCCGATGCCACTGCTTAGGTGCTTGTTTTAATCCATACAAGGATTTAACAAGTTTACATACCTTATGCTCATTACCAGGCATAACGAACCCTTCGGGTTGTTTCATGTAAATTTCCTCCTCTAACTCACCGTTAAGGAATGCTGTTTTTACATCCATTTGATGGATCACTAGATTATGTATTGCAGCCAAGGCTATCAATAATCTAATCGTAGTTATTCGCGCAACAGGAGCATAGGTATCGAAGTAATCAATACCTTCCTTTTGCCTAAAGCCTTGAATGACTAATCGGGCTTTATACTTGTCAATTGAACCATCGACTTTCATCTTTTTCTTAAAGATCCACTTGCATCCTAATGGTTTACAACCGTTAGGTAAATCAGCAAGCACCCAAGTGTTGTTTCCCATAATGGAATCCATCTCATCATTGATGGCTTCTTTCCAAAATGCAACATCTTGCGATTTCAAGACTTCCTCGTATGTTTTAGGCTCATCATCAACATGATAACTATACGAGTATTGAAATCCAACTTCGTCCCTTGATCCTTCAACCAGAAAGGTCTGGAAATCAGGACCGAACGATTTCTTAGTCCTTATCCTCGTGCCTCGACGAGGTTCAAGCGACTCAGGCTCGGGCAAAGTTAATTCTTTGCTTTCAGCCACCTTAGGCACCAGATCCTTGGTCCTAACCATTGATAAAAATCTAGTTTCATCAAATATGGCGTCCCTCGATTCTATGATAGAATGAATCGCTACTGAATCATTCGGCTCAATCACGTAGAATCGATATGCCTTGGAATGCACATCATATCCAACAAAGATGCAATCAATGCCTCTTTCTCCCAAAGTTTTCCTTTTGGGATCCGGTAGTCTTACGACAGCCCGACAGCCCCAAACCTTAAGATAATTAAGGTTCGGCTTCTTTTTGTACCAAAGTTCGTAGGGGGTAACTTTGTTCCTTTTGTTAGGAACCCTATTTAACAAATAGCAAGCCGTTAACACGGCTTCTCCCCAAAATCCATTATTCAGACCCGAATAAGACAACATGGAATTCACCATTTCCTTTAGTACCCGGTTTTTCCTTTCGGATATACCGTTTTGTTGAGGAGTATAAGGAGCAGTAATTTCATGTATAATACCACACGATTCAAATAAAACAGGATCGTAATATTCACCACCCCTATCGGTTCTCAACTTTTTAATCATGCACTCTTGTTGTAGTTCAACTTCAGTTTTAAATACTTTAAACTTTTCTAGCGCTTCATCTTTAGTACTTAGCAGAAATACATAGCAAAATCTAGAATAATCATCTATGAAAGTTACTAAGTATTTCTTATTCCCCAAAGAAGGTGTAGCATGGAAATCACATAAGTCGCTATGCACAAGTTCAAGCATACAAGATTCACGTTGAACATCTTTAAAAGGCTGCCTAACGATTTTAGTTAGCATGCATGTATTACACTTATCTTCTTCTATGTTCATAGCAGGAATTAATTCAAGTTTGGACATATCAATCATGCGCTTATAATGAACATGTCCTAGTCTAGCATGCCACAATAATGAATCATTCACTTTAGAAGAAACCATAAGAACAGAATCATCAACTTTATTCATAATATTAAGCATAAACATCCCGTTACATTGGTATCCAAAACCGACAAATACACCATTCTTAGTCAATACATATTTATTAGATTCGTATACTTGTTTATATCCATACTTGGATAAAACACTACCGGATACAAGATTTTTCCTTATTCCAGGTACATGTAATACATCTAATAATACTAAGGACTTTCCGGAACTGAATTCCAACAACACTTCGCCGCGACCAAGAATAGGGGCTGTTGACTCGTTTCCCATGTAAAGCACTGATCCATCTACAACTGGTTCATACTTTTGAAACCAATGACGATCCTTGCAAACATGCTTAGTAGCACCCGAGTCAATCCACCACGCCACCGAATCATCCTGCACATAAAATGCTTCAGAAACTATAGGGACATAATTTAAATTTACATCAAAATTATGTATAGTAGTCTCACCTTGATTGGTGTCCGGACCCTGGTTATTAGACCTTTGTCCCGAGCGATTATTCATCGTTCCCTTTTTATTCTTGTTCGCACGACAATCACTTTTAAAGTGACCCGTTTTTCCGCATATCCAGCAAGCGCCCTTAGGCTTCTTACTCCCAGCATTGTTGCCGTTGTTGTTGTTGTAGGGACGCTTTGTCCCTAGGTTCTTATACGAACTCTCCCCTGCTTCCATCATATTGATAGTTGCAGACCTTATCGGTTCCTTGTCCTTGGGTTTTTCACCCTCTTGCGCCCTTAGAGATTCCTCTATGCGCAAGTGACTACCGAGTTGTACTAAAGACAACTCTTCCTTTTTATGTTTCAAGGTGTGTTTGAAGTCTTTCCACGACGGCGGTAATTTGTCTATAATACTAGACACCGAGATGGACTCGTCCATCTTCATATTATGTTGGGTAAATTGACCCAATATCCGGAGCAATTCATTATATTGCTCCATTACCGGCCTTCCGTCGCACATCTTGTAATTCATAAAATTACCAACTAGGAACTTCTTACTAGAAGCGTCCTCGTCAATGTACTTGGATTCAAGGCTATCCCAAAGGGCCTTAGCAGACTCCACATTTTGATAGATATCGAAGAGAGAGTCAGACATACCGTTTAATATATGCCCACGACATATATAGTCGTCATTTTCCCATTTGCAGCGTTTCCGAGTTTCCTCCGGCGATTCGTTGTCTGCTGCTTCTGGTTGTGGAGTACTTAGAACGTACACCACCTTCAACGTTGTTAGCAAGAAATGCATCTTCTTTTGCCACCTTCGAAAGTCTACGCCTTCGAACTTCTCCAATTTTCCGAATTTGCTGTTCATCTCACGAACCGACTCCATCGTTCAGAATAGTAAATATTCTTTAAGATTGTTGTTTCTTTTGTGTGTTTCTGAATGTGGAGGCTTTGGAAAATATTGAATCACGTTTACACGTTTTCCTTAAAGAATATTTCGACCCTATAACAGCCAAGGTATCACGAAACTTCTTCTAGGATAAGACAATACCGCACTTGTTCTTTGGCGTAGAAACAAGTATACTATAGAATGTTTATTCGCTATACTTCGTTAACACAAAGCTCTTAATTTTCGTGGGTCTTAGAATCTGATTTTCAACACCCTTATATAGGTGTTGAAACACCCCTTTGGATAGTGAAAATACCCTTTCATGAAGGGCTGCACCCTTTGGGAAGAGTTGCACCCTTTAAGAATGGTCACACCTCTTCGAAATCACTTTCTTTAGGTGCCATGCATGCAATTTCGTGGCTGCATATTACAACCATGCAAACCATGAAATTAACATATATTTCATGCTAATTTACACACAATAAATCAACACCAACATTCACTTAACCAAACAATGATCCGTTATCCCTTTTATACAACCGTGCACTCCGCACTTCGCCTAAATCATATTGTAGTGCTTTAGGATCATTACCGAAACTTTGTATGAATCCAATTACATTAAATGGACAATGATTTCACTTAAATCATCAACATTTTCTTGGGAAATGTGCATGTGTTTTACAAATGAAAAGATTCAACTATTTATAGTACAAGATTTAGAGTTTCTAAACATGAGTTTGGGCCTAAATTACATGGGCTTTTTACATGACAAAGGCTCAAAATATCCCTTCAATTAATGGGGAATTCCAATCATACTCCTAAGATTGATTTCTCCAATTCCATCCGCGAACTTACTTATTGAACGAGGCGTCCTTCACACAGGTCCCACTCTGGGCGGCCCTAGGGTCAGCTACTGCCCGCCTGTTGTGCAACCAACTTCCCACCGTCGCTCATGACCCTGAGATCTGAACGTAGAAAGACCTATTCACGCCGCGAGGAGGGAATCGTGCTGGAAGTATACTTCCACCCGAGGTGTTCGGAAGTGTCCGGGCCAAACGAGGCGGTGGTCGCGAAGAATCGTCGGTTGGGCCCCGTTATGTCATTTGATGCATATCATCATGGGCCGATCGAAATTTGGGCCATAGACCGAGCTTAATGGGCCTCGAGAAAATTGGGTACAACACTCCTTTCCAACACTTTAAAATGTTTAAAAATATATTTTAAATAATTTAAAATTGATTTTAATATATTTAAAAAAATATTAAATTAATTAAAAAATATTTTAAAACACTTCTAATCATTTAAATGTATTTTAAGGAAAAAAGAGTACAATATTGATTTTACTTATTACAAATAACTATAAGAGTACTATGGTCATAATTAAACATGTTTTACTTTGTAATAACAAAAAAGGATCAATCATATTTTTAATTAAAATCAATGATATTATAAAAAAATATACAATATTATTTTTGTTAAGAAATAACTAAAGGTGAATTCAAAAGGCTTA
This sequence comes from Euphrasia confusa, assembly GCA_954870475.1. NCBI lineage: Eukaryota > Viridiplantae > Streptophyta > Magnoliopsida > Lamiales > Orobanchaceae > Euphrasia > Euphrasia confusa. The sequence continues at coordinate 35,915,704 of OX940956.1, read as the reverse complement.
AATAGGTACATGACTCATTTTTATAATTACAAAAAATTTACATATTTAATTATAAACAAAATTTAATAGTTACCTCTTATCCAAATTTCTCTTTTAAATTTTAACTTTGAAATATTAAAAAAACATTTTAAATTATCTAATATATATTTTTAGGCAAATTAAAATGTTTAAAATTTAGGGATAATGAAAGAGTTTTGTGGCTGAAGTAAGAGCACTTTGTTACTTTGGTGGTTCGTCTATTTTTTTTATGGTTTAATAAGTGAACTATAGCATAATTATACATTCATGTCAAAATCGGCAGATCCCGGCGATATGTGTCTGTCACGTGCATTCAGCTCACATGTGTCCTGATCGCATTGGTTGGAGGTGCGAAATTACACTTTTATCCTTTGTATTATTTGTCCATTTTATATATATAACTCTACTTCCCCATTTTTATTTCGAATTGGAAAATTATTAATATTTACAATTTATAAATTGAGACCCTAAATCGAAATTGAAGAGAGTATGAGAGTGAGGGCGGCCGACGTGAGAACCTTCAACAGCAATGCCGGCTGTTGGTGTGAAGTCCTTCGACGGCAACAATGGCGATTCATCTAGGTCAAACAATGAAAAAGCTCAGAAGAGAAGAATGAGGAAGAGAGGGAAGACTCGGGAATTTTCAAAGGATTGTTGCCCCTCCTTCTTCGGCCAGTGATTTCTCCGATCTAAAATCCCAACAACCCTTGTTAGCTTTTTACGATGCTCTGATACCACTTGTTGCGATTTAAGATACAAATCGCACGCCGCTCGAGAATATATATGAGATGACAATAGGAAAAAGATAAACGAAAGAGAACGAACACACAATTTACGCGGTAACCCAATGTTGGAAATCGATATCCCGGGTTATCAAAATTTGCGGAAACCGACAACCCGACCGAAATCTCGTCGCCGGAGAACCAACCGCGAACCACCGCACGAGCCGGGCCCGACGAGAGCATCGCCGCGGGATGAACCCGCGGCTAAACCCTAGCCGAACCCCGTGAGGGGTTCGCGATCGCCGTGCTTGGCGATCGCCGGTGATGCGCGTTCATCCCCCAGGGCTGCTCGGAGCAGCCCCCAGCGGTGAGTCCGGCGACTCACCGCCACCGCCTTCGATGGGAGGGCGGTCAGCCCAGCTGACCCGCCGCGGCCCAGACGCGGCTGCCCTAGCGATCGACCTCATGGTCAATCGCATGCCCCAGCGTCCAGCCGGGGCCCCTTCGATCGCACGCCGGCGGTCGTGCCCTAGGTCCGACCGCCACCCTCGGCTGGGCCGAGGTTACCTTCGATCTTCGCCGAAGATCTCGAATCCCCGTCCGCGGAGTTCGTACGTTTTCCCGGATCTTTTGTTCATGTATATATCACGATTTAATTTACATAAAATCATAAGAGGGGGTTTACGATTTTACCTTCGTCTCGTTGTGCGGAAAAACGAGATTAGATGAAGACCTTAGGATCTTCCCACGTATTCCTTGCACCTCGTTCGAACGTCGTGTGAGCGACGATCCTCCGAACTCCTATGGATCTCCTTCACAACTCTCAAGAATATCAAGTATGATAATCTTGCCTTGTTAGGTTATTAATTGTGAAAACCATGTAGTGCTTTTATAGGCTACGTAGGAGATTTAAAGGAGGTGGAATATTGAGCTTCCAATATTAATGATTAAATTGAGCTCAAGCACAAATCTATTAATCCATTAATATTAATTATATATTAACTCCACTATATAAATATAATTGCACTCTCAATATTATACCATATTATATCAAATAATATTATCTCCGGTAGTATTATTTATTCCGTGCGTTTAAGATATAAATATCCATGAATAAAATTAATTTATTGCCAATTAATTTATTCATCTCTTATATCCGAGAATAGTACCATTCAACTTTAATTATTATGCGGAACAAATCCACTCATGAGGTTTACATAATAATTCGTTATGAACTCATCTCGGGGATATTATCAACCCTTTCGAGGACACACTTTCCCGTAAAAAATTCACGGCATGCCATACATAAAATACCGTGACCCAACTTTACCGGTAATTGACCGATTATTCTAATCGGTCAATTCCTTTGGAAAATCAAAGTCACTAATATTAAATGCATTCACCCGCAATAATATTAGGGATTAAGAATAAAATACACTGAGATTTAAATCGATTATCTAAGGCAATCCTAATCGATAAATCTCAAGTGATCCGCCCAATACACCAAGTGTATAAGTATGATAAAATAATTAAGACCAATTATTTTCTCTCTCATACAACGACTATACCGATGGATTGATCCTTGTCCATCTAGGTCGTGAGATGATGTTTGATCAATATACGAGTAACCGATAGTATGATCTTCCGTGTGACGTCGCACACCATACTAACTACAACGTATATAATCCAAGACTATAATTTGCATATATTTAATTATAAATAATTAAAAAGCAAATGATTGTTTATTCATTTAAATAGATTAAATGCTATGACCAGGAGTTTACGTTACTTAAATCTAGAAATTTACAACTCCATCACCCAAAACACAGGAAAAACCACGAGAAGAAAGAGAAATTCACTACATCGTTGAGGCTTACAATAATTCACTCTATGCACTCTATGATTTTCGTCTACCGGAGAACTTCAATTTATAGTTGTAGCAAATTGGAAACAATTAGAATTAAGAATAAATATTTTTCTTAATATAACTCTAAATTCATTAAAGAATATAATTATATTTCCAATATAATTATACTCTTCTAAATAATTAAACAAACTAAAGAGAAACCGAATAAAATCACACCACGAGTCCACGACTTGTGTCATTCCGCATTCGGCCTGTTCATCACGTGGGCACCGCACCCTCGATCTTGGATTTAATTAGGGTGGGACGTGATTTCGACCGATCCCGATTTTATTCGTGAACTCTTTATTCTCATTCTGTTTTCGCTTCGATTCGAGTCACATTTTAACAAATCTCGACCTTGAAGAGAATCCCCGCGACTCTAAGTCGCCAACTTTAACGATCATAGACCAATTTTTCTTCTTCCACCCAACCGCATAGGGCTTACTCAAAATATGAGCACTCTAAGTTTGAGCTGCACCCAAACTTAGTACAAGAACGTGAAGTTGCACTAGTCATCCCTTAAGTACCACGAAACTCTATGACCACCACGCAATCGATATCACCATTCTCCAATCTTGCATTCCAACTACTATCAGCACCACCTGCATTTGCTAATTCTTCGGTGCTATCCATAGCATGCCTAGGCTCAATTCCGATTTCCGAATACTATTCGGGTTAGTATTCTCTGTGTCCCCGACACCAACACACTTGGGCAGAGGCAGTTGCCCACGTGGAAATTGTGTTGTCGCATGACCCATACAATCCATCAATCTTTCTCTCGCCTCGCAAAATAAGTCGCCCCGAATTACTTTCAATACTCCACCTTTACTGAAGTTGGTACCCCGTCGGATCTAAGGTGCTGAGAGAGATAATATTACCCTTCAGGCTCTCGCCTCGCAAAATAAGTCGCCCCGACTTACTTTCAACACTCCACCTTTACTGAAGTTGGTACCCCATCGGATCTAAGGTGCTGAGAGAGATAATATTACCCTTCAGGTTCGGAACGTACCTTGCAGTATCGAGGGTTCGAATATGCACATCGAACATCTTGAATCTCACAGTTCCCGTGCCGCGTATCTCACACGATGTGTCATGCCCCATGGCCATCGTTCCACCGACACTCTCATCAAACCTGTCGAACAGATCCATGTTTCGATACATGTGATACGAACAACCAGAATCCAAGATCCACCTGTTGGAGTTGTATACTTAATGTCTAGATTTAAGTGATATTAACTCGCGATCCATTGCCATTAATCTATTTAATTAAATAAACAATTATTTGCGTTTAATTATTTATAATTAAATATATGCAAATTATAGTCCTAGATTATATACGTTGTAGTTAGTATGGTGTGCGGGCCCACACAGAAGATCATACTATCGGTTACTCGTATTTAATCAAACAGTTGCTCACGACCTAGATGGACACGGACCAATCCATCGGTATAGTCGTTGTGTGAGAGAGAAAATAATCTGTCTTGATTATTTTATCACACTTGTACACTTGGTGTATTGGGCGGATCGCTTGAGATTTATCGATTAGGATTGCCTTGGATAATCGATTTAAATCTCAGTGTATTTTATTCTTAATCCCCGATACTATTGCGGGTGTGTATATTTAATATAAGTGACTTTGATTTTCCAAAGGAATTGACCAGTTTAATTATTGGGTCAATTACCGGTTAAGTTGGGTCACTATATTTTATATATGACATGCCGTGAATTCTTGACGGGAAAGCATGTCCTCAAAAGGGTTGATAATGTCCCCGAGATGAGCTCATAAGGATTATCATGTAAACCTTGCAAGTGGATTTGATCCGCATGATAATAAAGTTGAGTGGTACTATTCTCGGAATTATAAGAGATGAATAAATAATATTAGCAATAAATATAATTTATTCATGGACATTTATATCTTAAACATGCGGAATAAATAATACTACCGGAGAATATTATTTGATATAATATGGTATAATATTGGGAGTGCAATTATATTTATATAGTGGAATTAATATATAATTAATAATAGTAAGGATTAATAGATTTGGGCTTGGGCTCAATTTAATCACTATTATTGGAAGCCCAATATTCCACCTCCTTAAGATCCCCTACGTAGCCTATAAAAGCACTACATGGTCTTCTCTATTCTCATAACTTGAAGATCACAATTCTAGAGAGAGAAAGTAGAGAAGGAGATCCATAGAGTTCGGAGGATCGTCGCCCACCCGACGTTCGAACGAGTGCAAGGAATACGTGGGAAGGTCTCAAGGTCTTCAATAAGATCTCGTTTCTCCGCACAACGAATCAAAAGGTGAATTAAATATTTCCGTTATTTAATTCATGTTTATTGAAATATTATCGAAAAACAAGATCCGATAAACGGGGATCCAAACCGGGACGAGTCGGGAGGTGGCGGTCTTGGACCGCCGGACCGCCGGCGACTCGAGACCCGGCTGGACGGATCAGCCCGTGGGAGCCCTCGGCTGGGCAGCCCACGCCCGCCTAGGCGGCGGTGATCGCTCGCGGCTGGAGCGATCGAGCGGCTGCGGTTTCGGCCGTGGCTAGGGCTCGATCGGGCTGCTCCTCCGCGATGCTCTGGGCTGTTCGGTCGTGGTTTCCGGGACGTCGATCGGAGTCGGTTCTACGACGATTCCGGGTGATCGATTTCCAACAATTGGTATCAGAGCGTACGATTACGTTTTTCGTTAATTGTTTCGATAATCGATTCTCGTTGTTTATAGCCATAGATTAATTTAATTTATTAAATTATTGTGCTATATATATTGTTCTACGTCTATGATTTTCTCTCTTTTATGAATCGTGTTGGTCGGAAAAATTAAATATTAAAAAACGAGGGTTTTCGGTAATCGAACCGGAATCGATCGACCGTAAGCTCGGGAAGGGGTTGCGTGCAGTGACGGATACAAAAATTTTGTTCAGGGGAGCCCATTTTTAACTAATTTCGATAATATTTTTCTAATTATATTAAAATTAAAAAATTAAAGTTCTCTCTATTAAATTTTAAATAATAAGTAAATATATGAATGAGGTAAGAGATTTATATTTATGGTAAAAAAATTATAGCTCATTTATGAAGAAAAATTAAAAAATTTAATTAAAAAAAATTAAAATTTTCCATTATAGTAAAAAATATTGAAAATTTAACTAATAGATTTATTTTTAATATCAATATAATAAAATACTCTTTATATCCGAATTTAATGTGTATATTTTAATTTTTTTCATTTCAACTCGTATGTATGTTCTAAAAAATATTACTTAATTTTCTTTTTAAATTATAATTTCAATCATAATTTTTAAATTTTACCCTCAATTAATAAAAAAAATACCTTTTTAATTTATAAAAGTAAGTGTAAATTTTGTACTTAAATAACACATACACAAGTGTTGGATAGCCGTATAGAATTAGGTACACATTAGTTTGTTTGTTTTTTTAACTAGGGGGGGCCCACTTGCCCACTTCTGACTTCTAAGACACAAACAACACACATTAGTATATATAATATATATAAAGGTATAATAGTAAAAAAAAAAAAATCTCAGGGGGCCAGTGACCCCCTGGGCCTAGTGTGGCTCCGTCACTGGTTGCGTGTGTTGCTGGACGTGAGCAGGGGCATGGCTGGGCGTGCCGGCGTGTGCCACCAGTGGTGGTGGTTCGCCGGCAGCCAGCGGTTGTGCTCGGCAGTCGCGTTGGCGGCATCACGCACGCAGCTTCGGATTCGAGCTCGGACGGCTGGTCGCACGTCATGTTGGCGGAGATCGACGACTTGATTCACCAAGGCGGTGGTCGCCGGATGTCGATCGCCGACATGAAGCTCGAGCAAGGCTGTCCATGGCTTCGCGCGGGCTGCTGGTGCGCCAAGGCTCGGAGGTGTTGGAGCTCGGCTGGTCGGCTTGGCGTTCACCATCGCGAGATGGTTCGCCGGAAGTCGGCGGCAGTCGGCGGCGCGGCTACGAGCGCGCAGCCATCGGGGACGTGTTTCGTTTTTCGTGGGTTGCGTTGACGAGCACGGCTAGACGCGTGGCTTGCGTGGGCTGTGACGGGGATGATGGCGTGTATCGTCGGTGGTGACAACATGCCGGAAATCGACCCTGATGCACAGGCCTCCCGAAGAAGACGATCGATTGCACTAATTAACAAAGCATGTCGGCCGACATTGTTTTTCAAGTAGGCCGACACCATTGTTTTCTGGTGCATGTGCATGTGCGTGAATTGATTCTTGGATGCATGGCCTCCACATGCATGGGCTAATTAATTCTCGTGGGTAAATCAAAAGGTGCATGGGTTCGATTTTGGAATGACCGGAATTGTTTCGGTTCGTCCGGTAATCCGATCTTTCCGGAAATAATTTAATCTTTCTAATATTATTTAATTTAATTTTGGAATTAATTCAAATTCTATTTGGATTAGATTTCTTAATTATAGAATTAAATAATGAAATTAGATGGAGAGTTAAATTAGGAAAGAAAATCCTAGTTTCTCTAGATATCCTATACCTACTTGGATTAGAAGTCTTAAGAAGAATCAAAACTCGATTTTGATTAGAATTCTTGACATCTAATTTAAATAGGATTGAGAAATTATTAAAATATTGATTTTATTTAATTTAAGTATTTTATTTAAAATCATTAGATTAATTCAAAATTTATTTTGAATTGAAAAATCTTGGATTTTATTTAGAATATAATTAAATATGGAAATCAATGGATTTTAATAAAATTGATTTTATTTAATTTAAGTATTTTATTTAAAATCATTAGATTAATTCAAAATTTATTTTGAATTGGAAAATCTTGGATTTTATTTAGAATAGAATTAAATATGGAAATCAATGGATTTTAATAAAATTGATTTTATTTAATTTAAGTATTTTATTTAAAATCATTAGATTTATTCAAATTTTATTTTGAATTGGAAAATCTTGGATTTTATTTAGAATAGAATTAAATATGAAAATCAACGGAATTGATTTTTTTTTAATTGGAGTATTTTATTTAAAATCATTAGATTTATTCAAAATTTATTTTGAATTGGAAAATTTTGGATTTTATTTAGAATAGAATTAAATATGAAAATCAATGGAATTGATTTTTTTTAATTGGAGTATTTTATTTAAAATCATTAGATTGATTCAAATTTATTTTGAATTGGAAATCTTAGATTTTATTTAAAATAAATTAAATATGAAAATCAAAGAATTTTTCCGTCGCTCGGCAAAGTATTCAAGACGTAGAATGAAGACTCAAGACAAGCATGCTGGAATTCATCAAGGTACGAATAGTCGAGAAATAATTTTACTTGAGCAATTATTTGATTATTTGTGTACGTACTTGCATGAAATGTATGTCTGTGATTATGCTTATGTGTATTTCATTTATGCACTAGATAGCGTATATCTTTATTGTAAAAAGCTAAGTGGGAGAGGGAATGGAAACATTCTCATGGTCTCCATTGCTGATCTCTTGGTGACTTTTATAGACTTTCGAAGTTCGTATAGACAAGTCATTGGAGGAGAATTCTTGTAATTCCTTTTACGAGAAACATTCATTAAGTTTATCAAACAATGCCTAATTTGGCTTTCTGAAACTGTTTTCAAGTCGACTCATTCTCACCCCGGGGAGTGGAATGGAGCCAAAGCCACTTGGTCATGTGGATGACACAAATTAGAGACCTTCGTACCATTTTTTGAAATGGATCGATTGTCTGCTCGGCTCCCTCATTTATGAGAGATAGGGTTGTTCGCATGGTGAATCACTGGTTAGAAACTTCGAGTTTCACTTATGATTCTCCGCGTCCTGATTTACAGAAATCGAATGGATCAAGTAATTGGGAGTCAATTATAAAAGTCTCTTGGTGTAGTAAACGTCCACACCACGTGGCTTGCTATACTAAAGGATTTTGGATTAATTGATGTAGACAGTTATAAGGAATTGTGAAGAATTGTGAAATCATCGTAAACGTCCACACCACGTGGCTTGCGGTGATGTAGCGGTTCCAAACGATTTACTTTAGTACTGAGTAATGGTTTACACTTAGATACGCATTATAGTATTCTTCCCCACGAAGTTACGCTATAAGTGATGTATGACCGAAGCAAATCTAATTGCTAAATCGTTTGGGTAGGTAAACGTCCATACCACGTGGCTTGCCATATCTGATGGGATTTTAGATGTGATTAGTGGTTTAATGATATTATTTGAGGGAGATAATATCGGAGATTAAATCAATTGTTTGTTGTTATATGTGCTCATAGATTAGGAAATGGCCTTGAACCCACTTTATGTGATACGTAAGGATTTTAACTCACTGGTCCCTAAATGTAATGATTGGAATAGAAATCTGGACATTGCCCAAACTGTTGAAGAGTACAAGTTTGTACTCAGTGAGCTTTGTCCTCCCGAACCTACGAATGTTTTAACTGATGAGGAAAGGACTGATTTTGATATCATGTTCAAACTCAAGGAGATGTTAAGACATGACATAGGGGCTAGACAAGAGGCGATGAGGATACTCATAAAGGCCATTCGATTCGAGGAAACGCTTGAACACGTTTTCGAGATGATGGACCTTTTGGACGAGTTGAGACGGAAATCGCAAGCTCTTGTAGCTAATACCAAAAGTTTTGAACCTAAGGGTAAAATCGGGGGAAAGGAAAAGCAAGCAAAGAAACCCAGTGGTCCTAAGTTACTTGGACCACGAGATGGGACGAGAAAGCCAAGAGGCAAGTGTTCTCGACGCAAACAGTCTGGGTACTGGAAGTCTAATTATCCTCTCAAAGAAGGTACGGAATTTTCTTTAGTCGTAAAACATAGTCAGTGGTATTATCTACCGGAACCTGGTGTGTAGATATGGAACCACTGACGGTATGTGCATTTTAAATGCGGAGGTTCCAGGAAACCTGACGACTTGAAAAAGAAGAAATCGTAGTCTACATGGGCAATGCTGTGAAGGAGGCAGCTGTTGCAGTGGAGGACATTTATTAGGATTTCATTTTGAAATATTGCTTTATGTACCCTATTGGTTTAGAAAGAACTTCGTTCTGGATTTCTAAATTTTAATGAATGGATATTTTATTTCTTTTAATCATTTGATGGTTATAAGAAGAAATAATGATATTATCTATTCTGGTACATTATCTAGCAATATATAAATGATGAATCCTGAGTCCACCACGATGCAACGAACCGTTTTATATATAACTCGTTTTACTAATAAGAGATTTCTTTATTAAATCATTTATACTTGTGGATTCTTATGCTAAGTCATATTTATTCAAATAAAAAGTTCAAAGGTCGAAAATTGATTGTAAGATCAATTAAGTTGAAGGAGTGGACCTTCCGACCTAAGAATCTAATTTTGGAGATAATACGACTAAGCAATCCTTTATGGATATAAGATATAAGATCCGGACAAGTATTAGAATTGATTTACTCTGATATATGATCAGAGCTTGGGATTGGATCCCAAGTGACTACACCATACAGTCCTCTGTAGAAATGGTGTGTCGGAAATAAGAAATGGAACTCTTATAGAAATAGTAAAAGCATGAGTTATACGGAACTACCTATGTTCTATAGATATGTCTTGGAAACAACGGCGCATTTCAATGCGATTGTAGAATATCTTAGAAGAACAAAAGATGTGTGTTCAATAGTACTATTAACCAGAAGGACGTTATAAGTTCTAACGCCCGGTTCTTAGAGGAAGACTATTAGATGAACCACAAGCTCAAAATGACGTGATACTTCTGAAAAGAGAGAAAACGATAAAGACTGGAAACCAGCCGAACCGAGTAGCGGTACACCACTAACTGCACCTACAGTTATTACTGTTTATACACCGGAATGTCGTTGTAGTGGGAGGTTGTGTGACAACCGGAGATATTCATAAGACTAGGAGAGTTTCGAACTCTGGACCTAGTATACATGAAATCAATCCCTGGATCTACATAGAAGCGGTACTAGATCTAAATGTGTCTTCTTGGAGAGCAATAAGGATTATTGCTAAGAGGCAAGATCATTTAGAGTACAAGCTTAGTTAATCCATTGATGGATTAAAACAAAGCTAGAATTCGTGGAACTTGCGCATTGATGAGATAGTCCATTTGATGGATTCATCAAAAGGCATTGACGAATCGTGTGTATGGGAAACGTGATGGAAACAAGGTGGTGTTTCTCGGGTTTTATGTAGATAACACTCTTATCATTGGCAACAATGTAAAGATGTAATCAGACATGAAATGATGGTTGTCTGGATAAATCATTATGGAAGATATAGGAAGAAGTTAGACATGTTCTTGAGATCTTGGATCTCTAGGAAAGAACATTGTACTTCTCCTGGACATCTTACATATATATGATTATGGTTCGTTTTAACATGCAAGACTCCGAGAAAGGTTCGTTACCTTTTAGATACGGAATGCAATCATCTAAAGACATGTGTTTTGGAAACACAAAAGGAGATAGAAGCAATAAAAGCGGTTTCCTACACTTGGAGTGTGGAAAGCTTGATAAATGCAATGTTGAAAACGAGAACCTGATATCGGCTATGCGGTTAGCATAGTGGGAGGATATCAAGGTAATCCTGGAAAGGAATACTCGACTGCTGTAATGAACATTTTAAGTACTTTCGAAGTACTGAAAACTATGTTCTGGATTACGAACCAGACAAGCTTTTCCTTTGGATTACACTCTCTTAGATTTCTAATCAAATAAGGACCGGTGTAAGTCGATATCAGGCTATGTGTTTCACTATTAAAGGAGGAGGAGTTTTTAACATGGAAGAGTGATAAGCACGATGCTTTTCGGACTCTCCCATGGGTAACAAAGAACAGCGGCCTCAGAGGCAGCGGAAGTTCTGGTAATGCTCCGGGATAACCTTTGGGACTTAGATGTGATTCTTAGTTTACCAAAGGCTATTGTGAATAGAGGTGCAATGGCAAACGTAAGAAATCACAAGTCCATAAATGTAAGATAACACATAGAGAAAGTACCACCTGATACGAGTCATCGTCAGGGGAGACGACGCTGTAGTCACCAAGATAACTTCAGAACGACAATCTAGATTGCTCTGTCACAAGGCACTTCTTGGAAGTGCATATTAAGCACGTAAAGAGTATGGGAGTCGGGAGTTTGGAGGAAATGACTAGACCTTAGTATAAGTGGGAGATTGTTGGAGTTGTATACTTAATGTCTAGATTTAAGTGATATTAACTCGCGATCCATTGCCATTAATCTATTTAATTAAATAAACAATTATTTGCGTTTAATTATTTATAATTAAATATATGCAAATTATAGTCCTAGATTATATACGTTGTAGTTAGTATGGTGTGAGGGCCCACACAGAAGATCATACTATCAGTTACTCGTATTTAATCAAACAGTTGCTCACGACCTAGATGGACACGGACCAATCCATCGGTATAGTCGTTGTGTGAGAGAGAAAATAATCTGTCTTGATTATTTTATCACACTTGTACACTTGGTGTATTGGGCAGATCGCTTGAGATTTATCGATTAGGATTGCCTTGGATAATCGATTTAAATCTCAGTGTATTTTATTCTTAATCCCCGATACTATTGCGGGTGTGTATATTTAATATAAGTGACTTTGATTTTCCAAAGGAATTGACCAGTTTAATTATTGGGTCAATTACCGGTTAAGTTGGGTCACTATATTTTATATATGACATGCCGTGAATTCTTGACGGGAAAGCATGTCCTCAAAAGGGTTGATAATGTCCCCGAGATGAGCTCATAAGGATTATCATGTAAACCTTGCAAGTGGATTTGATCCGCATGATAATAAAGTTGAGTGGTACTATTCTCGGAATTATAAGAGATGAATAAATAATATTAGCAATAAATATAATTTATTCATGGACATTTATATCTTAAACATGCGGAATAAATAATACTACCGGAGAATATTATTTGATATAATATGGTATAATATTGGGAGTGCAATTATATTTATATAGTGGAATTAATATATAATTAATAATAGTAAGGATTAATAGATTTGGGCTTGGGCTCAATTTAATCACTATTATTGGAAGCCCAATATTCCACCTCCTTAAGATCCCCTACGTAGCCTATAAAAGCACTACATGGTCTTCTCTATTCTCATAACTTGAAGATCACAATTCTAGAGAGAGAAAGTAGAGAAGGAGATCCATAGAGTTCGGAGGATCGTCGCCCACCCGACGTTCGAACGAGTGCAAGGAATACGTGGGAAGGTCTCAAGGTCTTCAATAAGATCTCGTTTCTCCGCACAACGAATCAAAAGGTGAATTAAATATTTCCGCTATTTAATTCATGTTTATTGAAATATTATCGAAAAACAAGATCCGATAAACGGGGATCCAAACCGGGACGAGTCGGGAGGTGGCGGTCTTGGACCGCCGGACCGCCGGCGACTCGAGACCCGGCTGGACGGATCAGCCCGTGGGAGCCCTCGGCTGGGCAGCCCACGCCCGCCTAGGCGGCGGTGATCGCTCGCGGCTGGAGCGATCGAGCGGCTGCGGTTTCGGCCGTGGCTAGGGCTCGATCGGGCTGCTCCTCCGCGATGCTCTGGGCTGTTCGGTCGTGGTTTCCGGGACGTCGATCGGAGTCGGTTCTAAGACGATTCCGGGTGATCGATTTCCAACACCACCCCTCACTCGTTCCCCAAATCAAAGACAGCCAGGAGTTCCCCATCAGTGAAACCTCCTTCTTCGGAATCGGCCACCTTCAATTCCTTTTTCCGATTCTTCAGGGCTTGACAGTCCCCCTTCACGTGACCCTTTTTCTTGCAGTAGTGACAACCCCCTGGAATTTCTTAATCTTTGCCCAACCCTGGACATCAAGACATTCCCTCGGGTTTTCACTACTCAAAACCTCCTTCATCGTCTCTCCCTCGATCGCAAATCATCGACCACTTGAAACAAATCTTCGGAGGGATAGAGTGCAATTATACCTCTTGTCTTTCTATTTTTCCATACCTTCTCTTCTGGATCCATCGCGCTTGACATCTTGTCCATGCCCCATCAACGCATCATCAAGATCCATGTTGGTTAGTACCTCTGAACTAACTCCACCTTGAATCGCCATGAAGAGAACCAAGTACATGTTCTGATCTTCGTCGCCATCTCCCAAAATAATCTCGAGCACCACCGGAAACGAAAACCCAAGTCGCGACCTCAGGCTCTATTACGAGCACTCGTGAAATATTTGAAACTAAGGGAGTGATAATCAAATGGTGATATTGAGATATTTGTTGTTAGAAGCTCAAAAGGGCTAATGGAGGAGATTTTTTTGGAGATATATATACATACTATGGTTGATCAATGTGTGGATTACAATACTGAATTGTCGATGGCTCCCCAACTCCTCAAAGAGTTCAGGCTAAAGCGCCGAGAACCATGTCTTGGCCCAATCTTTCAAGTTGTATGGAAAATGCCCATCTTTTGATTCAGTGTCTTCGTTGAACGGTCGGACGATCAAAAGTCACCCATGATTTTAAGTATCTTTTTGTAAATTAATTATAAATGCGCTGCGATTAATGTTTCGAGATATATTTAAAATATACAGAGAACTAACGAGGTAGCCTCTAAACTTTTTTTTTTGTTCTAACTAGGTTAATAGCAATGTCTTGAGTTCGAATCTTGAACCTTACATCTTCAATTTAAGTGTTTAATCAATTGAGGTAACAATCCCTGACGCCTCTAAACTTCTCATCGTAGGTTTACCAATCATTGGTGTTGTGGTCCTTAGCATAAACTTAAAAGTGTAAATTAAAGATAAGTTGAAAAGAAGTTTATATACCCATCCATCCATCAACATCATCATCTCATGATAAGCTAGCTAGCATTGACTCGTAACCAAATTAATGGCACACTCACTTTACGTACGTGTCTTTGATAGTATTATCTTTTTATGATCAAACTCATCACTCAACGGTGCTAATATGAACTTGTAAAAGGATGTCGATCGGACAAGATATCATGCATCTATCTATAACTTAATATGATGATCATTCTTGACAAATTGACAGTACTATACACTCCCGCATGCACTTAAAAATAGTGTTGTAACTTGTCGTTGCGGGCTCCCTTTTGGTTTTGGATATCAATATGAGTATATCAACCAAATTATTTATAACGCGCCATGTTGGAGGGTAACAACCTAAGTCCACGTACGTAAAAAAAAAAAATGAATTTGATTAGATGAGTTGATATATCATCACCCAATTAGTAATTAGCCGTTTGAAAAATAGGGTTTCCAAGCAAAATCGCGAGGGCTCTGCTAGCTTGAAGCTCACAATATCGTATTAATGTACGTGACTCGATCAAGTGGTGATAGCAACAGACCATACACGTCAAAACTTTCTTATCACCACGTACGACCCTAAGCATAGGGCCCAACTTTTTAAGGGGCTCGATCATATTGATTTTTATATATATAATATTAATTATACTATTAAAAATCAACTCTTTAGTTGCTAGTTGCTACCACTTCAAGTTTTTTTTTTTAAGATTAGCTAATTGGTCAATTACAAAAATTTAAATATTTCCACACATGTCTCAAGTTTGAATTTGCTGCTATTACTTCAAGTTTTTTTGGTGAGACTAGCTAATTGGTCAATTGCAGAAACTAGTACCACCGCCCGTGCGATGCACGTGATTTATTTGTTTGAAATAATCTAAAATTTTATTTAATCTCCATCGTATTTCGGCCAAAAAATTATTAATGGACTAACAAATTATATTATTTAATAATCGATCTCTTACTAAAATTTGTAAATTCGTATTAAAATTTTATTATTTTCAAAGAATACGCATGTTTGATGTAATTTATAGTATGTAAGCTTCTTGGAGCATAGCCGAGTGGTAAGGTCTGTGGTGATGTTGGTGTAATTCCCTGACGACGCAGAGTTCGAATCTATATGAAAAATTTTCATTGAAATATTATGAAGTTAGTCCTTGAATGAGACCTATTGGCTATCTGTCACATGTGTCTGCTACTCGACTCGGGCGCATCCTTCGATTTACATTCTACCCGATCGATGAGCCTCAGATCTGATGGAAGAAAAGTTTCTCGTCTCATCCTACCCGATCTCTCTCGCACATGTGTCTGCTACTCGGGCGCATCTCTTGATTTACATCCTACCCGATCGAGGAGCCTCTGATCTGGTGGAAGAGGAGTTTTTCGTCTCATTCTACCCGTTCGAGGAGCCTCTGATCTGGTGGAATATGAGTTTCTCGTCTCTGCATTTCTCTAGTGACAAACGCATCCAACAAATACCTAAAACCGCTGGCAGAAAATCCAAATAAATGGAAAATAAAAATTATAAAGTTGAAAAATAAATAGAAATATAAAAAAATTGAATTTACTTGGTGAACATGAAGGAGATGAGATGGGAGAAATGCAATTATATTAATATAACGTATGTTAACATGTAAAATTTAACATAAGGATAAACTAAAAATTAAAAAAAAATCTAGTTCAACATAATTAATAACTCAATAATTTGATTTTGGAATCTGCGAAGAAATCATAATTAATACATAAAATTTAAAAAAAAATCGAGGAAAAAAAATGAATAAATAGAAGGACGTATACATGTAAATCGATTCAATGTTCAGAAAAATTATATATGTATAGATTTAAATACCTACACTACCAACTGAGCAACCATATCAAACAACTCTTGACTATCTTTTCAAGTTAATTTGAAGCTTTAATTTGTAATTTGTACAATAGTATTTAATATTATAACGTTTAATTTAAATTATTATTGTATATAAATTTTAACAGTAGAGAAAAACACACAAAAAAATTAATTTTTTTTATTTTGTACCAAATAATTTTATTAACTTATTTTGTACCAAATAATTTTGATAAAAAATCTTATTTACTTATAATTGTTATTTCTTACTTAATAGTAAAATTTTCAAAAAAAATATTATATTTTTTTATTAAAATATATTGTATTCTTAACAAATTATATGTTGTGCTTTAAGCTTTTAATTGAATAATCTCTAGATCTAATACTTTTATTTTTTTTATAATTAAAAGGAATTGTAATATAAATATATAATTAAACACGAGAGACCCAATTTGAATACTTTACATAGAGCTCTTACAATATCATAAACGGATATGCTTATCACGTCTTAATTAATACTCCACATAATAAAATATGACATGATCGGACATGATCTTTTAAAACTTGATAAGTACTTATTCTATCTCAAGATAAATGTCATATATCCTTTCTAAATTACTAAAGATAGACACATGTCATTTATGGAACACAAGTAGTACTATTCTACGATTTTTTTACTATTTTATATATATAAATGTATTAAACAAAGGATAAATAAAAAAAAAAAATATATAGAAGTATTTTAATAAAGGTCAAATAATTACCTAAATATTTATACCATAATTATTTATATAGTTATACAATAGTTACATATGACACCGTAGAATTATCATGCTAGTAGCTAGTGTCTACAATTTTGTGTTGTTTTCTATAATTTTGAAAACCAAATTGTTCATTATCCTATACTGTTGATAGTGAGAAAATCGTGCTCTCTAATTACCAACTAAAAATAGAAATTTAGGGGATTGAGTAGTGAACAAGACAATTATTCTCTCTAGGAATTTTTGGGGAAAATGTGTAGATAGATTAATAGAAAATTACATCTTCTATTTATAGAGAATACAAATTAGGGTTTCCTAAGTTAGTTAATGGGCCAAGCCCATCAAACAAATCCATCATTAAGCCCATCCTATTTCCTGGCCCAGGAGCCTTCAGCTCGATTCTCGGGGGTCCGAGCACGTATGGAGCGGAGGTTCTCCTCGCTCGGTGCTCGGACTGAGCGTCGCCGCGTGTTATTTTCTTGAGATTCTCAGTGTTCGTCCTGTTCGGCCTCACTCCTTGCGGACGAGCACAACTTCATCTCCCTCACCGCTCGTAAAGTTGGGGTCTCCTATGCTCGGGATTTAATCGAATTTTCTCTGCATAACAAATGCCCCCCGAGACCGTCCTGTTCGGATGAAGAGGTCGGCCTAGGAATGCAGACAGTTATTGATTGAACCGAGCATAAGTTTTTGCCTCGACGGTTACGCCGGTTCATTTACTGCTGGCGGCAGTTACTGCCACATGTTGTTTTCTGAGAGGCCCTTCTCTGATGTGACGCTTCGATTTCCGTCAACCGTCTTTTCAAATTCAAAATTTGAAATCTGCCGCCTCTTCTCCCTATAAATATTCCCTGAAATTCTTCATTTGACACTTTTTGCCTTCAAGCCACTGACCTCCGGACATCCTGATCCACTTGCTCGGCTATTACCAAGAGTGCTCGGCTTCACCCTCGACCAAACACGTAGGTTTTTCTCACCATCCTTTTACGGTTATTTGGGAGATTTTAGCGGTAGACTTTCGATATAATTCTTGCGCTTATATTCCTTTAACGAGTGAGGATGAGCGATCACGATAGTTCCGCCACTCTCTCTGATATTCTTGCTTCTGGTGAATCATCTGATTCCGGGAACTCTACTTCGTCTTCGTCTGGGGACGACCAAACTCCTGTGGTCGGCTTCTCCGAAGAGGAAAAATTGGAGCTATTCGCCGGAGGTGTGACGGATTGTTATCGCCGTTTCATCGATATGATGGGCGAAATCCGGGGTCCTCTTCCCCCTTTCATCTATACTCACTATCTCCACGAGAACCCCTACGTCTTCGTGGAACGTACGAGATTTGGGGCCTGCCTCGGGCCTGATCAGGCCGGTATGTACGCGAGCGACCGCAGCTCGATTTTTATAGAGGACAAACTCCAAGACAAACGGTTTATCTGGGGGATCCCATCGGACGTCCATATATATTGCCCCACACCCGACGAGCGGGCGAACTGCCCCCCGCCGGGCATGGTTGTTGTAACGAGCTCGATGATGGATGCGGGGCTCCGCTTTCCCCTTCACGATTCTATAGCTGCTTTTCTTTAAGCGTGGGGCATCGCACCCATGCAACTGCACGCGAACTCTTGGTCTTTGCTTATAAGCCTAAACGTTCTGTTCGGTCATTACGGTCTCTACCGCCATCTCTCTGTTTCTGAGATTTCCTTTCTTCTCATCATTAACCATTTCAGAGGTGGGGATCATTATCTACGTGCCCCGACTAAACTCCTCGAGAAGCTCCCTAGCAAGGTGACGGCCTGGTGGGCTGACTGGTTTTACGTGGACGGCGCCTGGGGCTCCGAGGCGTTTCCCATCCCGACCTCCTTTGCTCCCAGATACCATCGTTCGTCTCTTTTTCCATGCCACCTTTTTTCGAAAGTCTTTATTTTATTCTGATTTTTTCCTGTTCGGACACTCTTTGTTCGGCAGGTCCTCCGGCCCCATCTATTTCCGAACTTAATTGGGATTTTGTTGCCGTTTATGAGCGTGTTCGTTCTCTTCCTGAAGATCAGTTGCTCATCGAAAATGTGTTTACTAGGGCTCATGTTCGATATTCTCGCTTCATTACTATTCCCCGTAATGCTCGGGAACGATATCCTCGTAAGTGTACTAGTCCGTATTTTTCTTCTTTCTTTTCTGGTTTAAAGTTGTTTAATAGTTTCTTCTCTTCCAGTGGTTAGATTTCCCACCTTCCCCGAACCTCCGCTCGAGATGGCTGGTAATAATGCTCATGCTCGTCTGGCCGCCATCGCCGATCGCGCCCGTAGAAACGCGGAGGCTGCTGCTGCCGCTAACCCGCCGGCCGTGCCTCCTACTCAGCTCGCCCAACCAGCTCGGTCGGGTAATTCCGAGGCCACCTCGGTTCCTCCTGCGGCGGGAACCGGCCTTGCTCCTCCCTCAGGGCCCGTCACGAAGCCCGTGGGCCCTTCGAACACCCGGGCCCCGAAACGTCGTCGGGGTAAGGAGCCGATGCATGACGTCCCCGAAAACCATCCTTATAGCAATGTGGCCTCCATCGACGAAGAGGCCATTGCTCGGTAAGTTCCTATTGAATTTCGCCATGCGCGTCTTTTCCACTAACTTTCCTCACTTCCCTCTTTTTAGTTTGGGCGTTCCTCGTGCGAACCTGACCACCAGCCTCGCGCAATTTTTGGCTGCTCGCCCTCACGACTTTTCTACTCTGCCTCCTTTGATGCGAGAGGCGATGGAGTGTATTCCCCGTGCCTGGACCATTCCGGCCGAGCTCGCTGCCCAGAAACCTGACCATGCCGAGCAGATGGCCATTATAATGGCCTCTAGGGTGCTTATGCTCTTAGTCACTTTGAACAAGACTCGGAACTCCTCGGCTCAGCCCGAGATTCCTGTCTCCGCCCCCACTCCGGATGCTCTGACTGATAAATTGGCTAAGCAGGAACTCGAGATCGCCAGCCTCCGGTCCTTAGTTGAACTCGAGGGAGCGAGCAGGGAGAGGGCTGTTTGTCAAGAGGAGTTGGACAAGTTGAAGGCGACGATGGCTTCTGAGCAAGATAGGCTCTTGGAGATGACGGAGAGGGTGCGATTGGCCGAAGAGAATCGGAAAACCCTGGATCTCCTGGTCGGGGAGTTGAACCGCCGGACTGAGGTCCTGGAGAAGGCGAAGAGGGATCGGGAGGCGGATCCTCAACAGGATCTCGATCAGCATAGCGATTACTCTTATTATCTGAGCCATTTCGATTGCATCCGTCGCCATGCCCGTGTCGGCCTGCCTTATAACTTGCTCCTCGACGACCTTCGTGCTCGTCGCCTCCAGTCTAACCTGGATTCCAGTTTCCTCTTGCCCGTTATGGATCTGGTGGAGGTGCACGACATCGATTTATCTTGGTGGCTCGACCAGAGTCAGCTCGTGGCGGCGGAAGAGGAGGAGGGAGTCGTAAACCCGATCAACATTGAATGAAGGCGTCTTTATTAATATTTCTCTTTTTATTTTGTAATGTTTAAATCTGTCAAAACAATTTGTTGCTTCTCTTCGAACAATCGTACTCGCCGTTTTGTGCTCGAATTCCTCTTATTTATTTGAACTTATTTGTATTGACAATGTTAGCTTGTGTTGATATTTTGACTTGCATTTTTTCTTGTCATGAAGAAAAAATGCCCCAGTGTTATTCTTATTTTTTCTTGTTTGATGTTCGTCCACTTCTCCTTTGATTTGAGAGTTGTTTCTGTTCTATTCAGCCGACCATGGTTCGCATTGTCGTCCGAGATCAATACTGCTACGTTGACCAGGTGTTCAATGGGAGGTGGCATTGCCGCCGATTTCCCCTGCCGGCCGCTTTCACCTGGGCGGTTGGCTCGCCTCTGGTCCACTTCGTTGCGGTTCGGGATGCTCGGTGGAACCCCTGGTCGTTCGCGCTCGCCCGCCATCGGCGCCAACTTGCCCTTGGGGGCCCCGCGTGGGAGCGCTTTGTTCGGGAAATGAGGCTTCGTCGAGGTCTGATCGTCCGCTTCCTCTGGATCGAGCACGAAGGCTTTTCTGTTCGTGTGTACGACGAGGCGGGGATGCACTTGACTTTCCCTTAGGCCTTTTGGCTGTTTCCGTTTTATCATGAACTTCGGACTTGTCGTTTTGTTGTCCTCTCATTCGAGTTTGGCTTTCATGGGTCAAAACTTATGTAGCGTGTTGTCTTGTGTCTGTTGCGTGTGCTTTTCTATGTATGGAATATTTATTTGCCAACTTTGGTTTCATCAAACCTCTCTTCCAGGCTTCTCGTGACACCTTTAACTTAAATCATACATTCGTGTCCTTTTTTCTTTCTGTGTTCGCAAGTGACTTATTCCGGTCAATCTGAGATGGTGCGCATTGTTCGTCGCGAGTACTCGTGTTACGTCGATCAGATGTTCAACGGCCGCTGGCATTGTCGTCAATTTCCCCTGCCCGCTGCCTTCGTTCGGATCGTTGGGCCTTTGCTTATCCATTTCATGGAGGTCCGAGATGTTCGCTGGACTTCTTGGTCGTTTGCGATCACTCGGCATAGGAGGCAACGCGCCCTCGGTGGGCCGGCTTGGGAACGTTTTTTTCGGCAGATGAATCTTCGACGCGGGCACTTTCTCCGGTTCCAGTGGTCGGACTATGAAGGCTTTTCTGTCCGCATATTTGATGGGGAGGGTAGGCACATTCGCCCTCCCTAAGCCATCTTAGGCTTTCAGTTATGTATTTGAGATTGTTTTCGAACTCGTCGTTTAGTTATCATTCCTTGTATGGTTATGACCTTGTGTCGGACGTTTTGTGGTGTTCATTGTTTTGCATCTTTTTGCCCGTTTTCATAGTTTGTGTTATCATCTCTGGATCGCCGCACAATGTATCTTTAGATGCTCGGGACAATTGATCACTGACGGGGTCCGACCTGTTCCTTGTTCATTCTTTTTGTCGCCGATCATACCCGTCTCCATAATTCTTCCAGTTTTCCCTTGTGGTTTTCCTTAAGCCGTATTCGATTACCTCGGGTCCCGGAGGAGCCGAACTCTCTCCCTTTATCCGTATCTGTTGTTCGGAAAAGAAATATCTGGCTCTCCTTGGATTCTCTTCCTTGTCAGCCCTGCTCCTATATCTGTCGTTTAGTTCACTTTTCCTGCCAGGATGTGACCCTTCCTTGCCAAAGGTCTGCAGGGCCTGTCTTTTTCTTGGCGCGCCTTTTTATGCGGAGATCATGTTTATAAACCCCGCATGCAGGTTTGGTATCGCATAACTCCAATCTATTTCCATCTCGAGAGCCGTTTCATCTGCCTGGCGTCGCGACGAGCGATCCCTTCGATGGTGCATATTCATGTTAATCCGAACGGATCCAAGTGGTTCGAGCTTCCGTTCACCGATCGGCGTTACCGGATAAGGTTGCCTTTTCCTGTTGAATTTACCGCCGACCTGGACCATGAGTCCGCCCTTCCTCGATTCCTTCCGTTGGTGGATGTGAATGGCGACCGTTGGGTTATGTATGTTTCTCGTCGTCGTGGGCAGTACTTGTTCGAAGGTCCAATGTGGAGGGGCTTTGTTCGTCAATTCGATCTTCAATCGACGAACATTATTCGTGTTCGCTATGATGCCAATCGGGGGTGGGCTGTTGTGGTATTTGATGCCAACGATCAGCTCGTGACCCTTCCTGTTCAATTTAGGCGTCCGAGGCCTTGACGCGTGTTTTATTTAGTTGTTTAAAGTCTTTGTTTTGTGTCGTTTGGGATTTTCGGCGAATAAAGACTTCTCTTCGCCGAAAATGTCCCAGTCTTTGTTCGGACATGACCGCCTTTATGTAATAAATTACTTTCCCTTGTGGTCGTTAAAGGAATCGTTTTTATTTATTTTTGGGCGGGGTGTTACTCGCCCAAAAATGCCCCAGTGTTTATCTAATCCCGTTTTCATTAACTCTTTATTTCCCCGCATCAGGCTTTGGGGGAGCCGAGCTCTACCCCTCGTGATAAATCTTAACTCTCCCGGACTCGAGGGACGCCTGGTCCATGTTCGGTCGCGTCGGGCTCTGGGGGAGCCGAGCTCTACCCCTTAGGATTGAATCTTAATTCTCCCGGATTCGAGGGACGCCTGGTCCATGCTCGGTCGCGTCGGGCTCTGGGGGAGCCGAGCTCTACCCTTTAGGATTGAATCTTAATTCTCCCGGACTCGAGGGACGCCTGGTCCATGCTCGGTCGCGTCGGGCTCTAGGGGAGCTGAGCTCTACCCCTTAGGATTGAATCTTAATTCTCCCGGACTCAAGGGACGCCTGGTCCATGCTCGGTCGCTTCGGGCTCTAGGGGAGCCGAGCTCTACCCCTTAGGATTAATGAGACCATGAAAGACTCCGAAATTTCTTTATTATTAGCACAAAAACGATCAAAGTACAACATTACAAGCTTACTGGTAATATTTCTTGAGGTGCGAGGAATTCCAGAAATACTGGTCGGCCTCCCTGTTCAGATGTTCCAGTTCGTATGATCCGTTCTGCAAGACCTTCCTCACCCGGAGCGGCCCTTCCCATGAAGGTCCTAGGGCTCCTGGATTGGCTCCCAAGATCTCCTTCAGTACCAAGTCTCCCTGCTTAAATTTTCTCACCTTTACTTTCGAATTGAAATACTTCTCGGCCCTCTGCTTAGCTGCCGCATTTCGGTATACCGAGTTTATTCTCCTTTCCTCTAATAGGTCCAATTCGACTCGCATCATCTGATCATTCTGATCAGCCAGCTCCTGTGTTGTCCGGTGGGTCGGCACCTCCACCTCGGAAGGAACGACGGCCTCATACCCGAAAGCGAGGGCAAATGGTGTTTCCCCCGTGGCCACTTTGCTCGTTGTTCGGTAAGCCCACAGCACATCGGGTAGTTCGGCCGCCCATCTCCCCAGCCTCTCTTCGATCCTGGCCTTCAACGTATGCTTCAGAATTTTGTTCACCGCTTCCACTTGCCCGTTCGTTTGGGGGTGGTATGGCGTGGAGAACACCTTCCTTATCTTCCATTTATCGAAAAATTTCATGATCTCCAGCTGACAAGACGTTGTAGTGCGTCAAAAATCAAATAAAATTTATATCGAACTAATTGCCGAAGCAACTCGCCCGAGTCGGTCTCGAGAGGAACACTACTATCGGTACTAGTATATGTATTCAAATGGTTGCAAAATAAAGAGAAAAGGAAAACGAATTTATAGCATAATGCATGGTTTGTTTTGGGGTTTTTAATAATCTAAGTTCTAAGCTAACAAAATAAGA
This sequence comes from Euphrasia confusa, assembly GCA_954870475.1. Taxonomy (NCBI): domain Eukaryota; kingdom Viridiplantae; phylum Streptophyta; class Magnoliopsida; order Lamiales; family Orobanchaceae; genus Euphrasia; species Euphrasia confusa. The sequence goes on along the minus strand of OX940956.1, from coordinate 35,891,373 downwards.
ACAAGTAAATTAAAGACAAGCAATGAATAAGTTTCAAATGATAAAAAGGGGACTAGGGATCGGGTTCACCAATATTCAATTTCAAAATTAAATCATAGTTTGAAAAAATTATATTAATACGTCCGTCTCCGGTTGGTATTAACGTGGTTCGATAATCTAAATCACGATATTGCCTAACAGCCTCAAGCGTGAATTTAAAATCAAGTTAGCATTTTATCAAACACTTTGCGTGCAAACCAAAACTCAATCCCTACTTTCAAAAATCGATGAACCCTAACCCTAATATGAAATTTAGCTACACATATTGATGAGCAAGAGACATATAGAGATGAAAGAATTCATATTCATAATCAAATTGAAAGTTTAAAGCAAAAATAATTAAGACACAAGAATGAAAAAGAAATAAACTTACTAGATTATTGAAAACAATAAATAATGATTCAAGGTTGCAAGTAGTCGATCCAATTCTTCGTAGCCAAATCAAAACAATATGAAAACTAAGTCTAAGGAGGAAGAACTCTCCAAAAGTCGTACGTAGAGAGGTATGGTAGAAGCTAGAGTCGAAACCCTATATATTATTCCCAAATTTTCGTCGGTCAAACAAGGTCAATTGTTTTCTAAAAACGCGCCTAGCGGGTGCTAGGACTGTAGCGGGTGCTAGGTGCTGATGGGACAGACTTGCTGGAAGTCGAACCTAGCGGGTGCTAGGTGATGCAGCGGGTGCTAGATGATGAAGGAATAGACTTGCTGTAAGTCAAACCCAGCGGGTGCTAGGTACTGCAGCGGGTGCTAGATAGCAGCTTCGGTCCTCTACTCCGTCTTGACTCGTTCAAACTCGTTTTTTCGCTACTTTCATTCAAATAAAGTCTACAAGCCTGCACACTCAAGACAACATCAAACCTACCACAAACCAAGAGGAAGACACAAACAAATGACACGAGACGACACAAAATAGCATAAGAAAAATAGCACAAAAACATGTAAATCACCAGCCCTTCGAACTGTTTCCCGTTATCTGAAGAGATAGTGTGAGGTATTCCAAATCGGCATATGATATTTTTCCATAGGAACCGGATAATCTGAGGCTGGTCGATTTTGTTCAGCGGCTCGGCTTCCGCCCATTTGGAGAAGTAGTCCACGGCTACTATCGCATATTTGACTCCTCCTGGCCCTGTTGGCAGAGGCCCGATCAGATCGATTCCCCAGGTTGCGAATGGCCAAGGGTTGTATATGGAGTTTAAATATTCAGGTTGGGCCCTCGTGATCGGCGCCGTTATCTGGCATCGATGACACCTTCTCGCGTATTCAATTGCATCTCGCCTCAATGTCGGCCAATAGTAACCTTGTCTGATGGTTTTGTGTGCCAAAGATTGCCCGCCGGCGTGGTTCCCGCACACACCATCATGAATCTCTCCGAACACCCTCTTTCCTTCAGCAGGGGTTATGCACCGTAGTAATGGCATAGATAAACTTCTCCGGTATAGTGCGCCCCCGATCAGCGTGTATCAAGACGCGCGTATTCGGAGCTGTCGGGCTTCCACCTTGTCGTCAGGCACCTCGCCTGTCTGCAAATAATTCGAGATTGATCCCATCCAGTTCTCCCCTCGGTCGATCAGTTCGACCCTACTGATCTCGACTCTATCCAATGCTGATCGAACCTGACTTAAGAGGATCACGTTGGACAGGTCGGCTGTCCCTTCCGATGAGGCTAGTTTGGACAAGGCATCTGCTTGGGTATTCAGTTCTCGAGGAATTTGCTCGATTTCGACTCGGGGGAATTTGCTTATCATTTACATCACATGCTCGTAATACTGCTCCATCCTAGTGCTTCTGGTCTCGTATTTCCCTTTGATTTTGTTCACCACTAGTAAGGAGTCTGTGAAAATCTTTAACTGTTCGGCTCCGATGGCCAAAGAGAGCTCCAGTCCCGCTATCAATGCCTCATATTCGGCCTCATTGTTGGTGGCATCGAATTCGAAACTTACCGCGTGCGCGAAGGATTGGTTCCCCGGTCCGACCAAGACTATTCCAGCCCCAGCGCGGGAGCTTGTGGACGACCCGTCAACATATAGCTTCCACGGTGGGACAGGGAGCGAGGAATCAATCCGCGGGAAAGTGAGTTCCACGATGAAATCGGCCAATGCCTGGCCCTTGATCGCCGTCCTCGGCGCATAAGTGATGTCATATTGGCCTACTTCCACGCTCCACTTCAGTAGGCGGCCCGTGGTGTCCGGTCGCTGCAGCACTTGCCTTAATGGCATGGTGGTTAACACCTCGACGGGGTGATCGAAGAAATAGGACCTCAGCTTTCGAACGCTCATCACTAGAGCGTACGCCAGCTTCTCTAGAGGCGTGTATCTCGACTCAGCGTCCTGCAGGGTTTGGCTAACATAATAGATAGGTTTGTGAAGCTTATCTTCTGCTCGTACCAGGACCGAACTGATTGCATACTCGGACGCCGCCAGATATAGAAACAACGTCTCTCCTCGGGCTGGCTTTGAGAGGATTTGCGGATCCTGTAGGTGAAGTTTCAGCCTGTCGAAGGCCTCTTGACTGTCTTTCTTCCATTTGAACTTCTGGTTTTTTATAGCTTGAAAGAATGGTCGGCTCTTATCCCCTAGCCGAGGTATGAACCTACTTAGTGCGGCCAGGCACCCAGTCAGACGCTGAACATCCTTCAAACATCGGGGCTCCCTCAGATCGACTATGGCTTGTATCTTGCTCGGGTTTGCCTCGATCCCCCGAGTGCTCACGATGTGGCCCAAAAACTTTGTCTCGAAAACTCCGAAATGACACTTTTTCGGATTTAGCTTCATGTTGTACTTCCTCAAGATCTCGCACGTGGTTTCCACATCCCCCACGTGGTCCTCCAATACTTTGCTCTTGATGATGAGTTCGTCAACGTATACCTCCATGGTTTCACCGATTTGCTCGGAGAACATCTTGTTCACCAGTCGTTGATACGTGGCCCCTGCGTTTTTCAAGCCGAAAGGCATCCGTTTCCAGCTCAACACCGCCTTTTCCGTATAGAAAGAGGTGTGTTCGATATCTTCGGGGGCCATTGGGATCTGATGATAACCCGCATAGCAATCGCACTTAGAGAGTACCGCGTAGCCTGATGTGTTGTCGACGAGGTGATCGATACGTGGCATAGGAAAATGGTCTTTCGGGCATGCTCGATTGAGATCGGTAAAATCCACGCACAGCCTCCATGCATTGCCCGTCTTCTTTACGAGCACCGAATTGGATAACCACTGGGGTTCCCCTCGGGCTTCTACCACCAAGTCGTTGTCGATCAACTTCTTTACCTCCACGGCCAAAGCCTCATATTTCTCCGGGCCCATCCTGCGACGTTTCTGTGCCACGGGCTTCTTCATTGGGTCAATCTTGAGGTGGTGACACGCAGGTTTCGGGTCAATTCACGTCATATCTTTGTGTGACCAGGCGAACACATCCATATTCCTCTGTAAGCATGCGACTAGCTCTCGCTTTATGTCTTCGGGCAGCCTTGCTCCGATTAATACCACCGTTTCTGGTTTGTTAGGGTCTAGGCATATACTTTCTAGATCGTCTACCGCCGAGCATTGGGAAGGTCCTCGGGGTCAACAATCTCCTCATTATCCTCGCCTATGCGAGGTTCTATGTCATCCTTGGCCTTTTGTTTCTCTTCTACTTCTGCGATCAAGGAATCAGTTCGTCCAGACTCTCCTTCCTCCCATAGAGCGGCCAGATAATCGCTATCTTCGATCTCCATTTCTCTCGCGGGATCAATTTCCCGGACCTCAACCTTGCCTTCTTCGGTTATTCTCCTCGTCACTTTAGTTCGGGGAGTATCCTTATTTCCATATGCAAATTTTGCGGTATTTTCGGCCGGACACGAATCATAATCGAAACATTTCTTAGCCATATATTGGTCTCCCTTCACGGTCCCAACAGATTCGTTCAGGGTTGGAAACTTAATACAATAATAATGGGACGAGGCCACAGCCTCGAATGCCTCCAGAAATGGCCTACCTAGGAAAGCATTATAGATGTTTTCAATGTCGACCACGACGAACTCAGTAGTTCGTGTTATCCGAACAGCAGCATCCTGGTAATCGACGAGCTCTACGGCCAGCTTGATCTTCCCATAGGGCTTCACTTCCACGTCGCCGAAACCCCTCAGCGACCCTTCATACGATTTGAGGTATCCAGACATATCTCCCAACTGATCAAAAGTCCTTTTGAGCAAGATGTTACAATGGGCGCCATTGTCGATCAGGATGCGGGCTACCTCAACTCCTTGAATCCTAGCCGTGACGACCAACGATTCCACCTTTGGGTACCTGACTCCTACCCTATCCTGATCGGTAAACTGGATGACGACGCCCTTCGCGATGCTTGGCTCCTTCAGCGGGATAACAGCGTTGATGCTCTCCCATGCCCGCAATTCGGCCTTCCTCTATCTCTTTGACTTCTGAGTCCCGGGGGCTATGCCGCCAATCATGTTGATCCTTCCTCCCTCTCTCATCGGGGGCACATCTCTATTTCCTCTCACTTCGACCGGTGGAGGAGGTGGGGGTTGTTCGATTTGCAACCTCTGGGGCTCCGACAATCTCTGATTATGCGGCACATATGGTCGGTTATGATGGCCGTTTCCTCGTTGGCCCCTTCCTCTCCCTGGTCTTCTCAGCAGCTGTTCGAGCCTTCCTTCTCTGAATAGTTGTTTCAGCTGATCGAGCAGCTGCCTACACTCGTCCGTAGGATGTCCAATGTCTTCATGGAACTCACACCACTTATTCGGGTTCCTCCTCTCAGGTGGTCCGATGAGTGGTGGTGGTGGAATCAGAGCGAACACATTATTGTCACGGAAAATCTCCAGAATCTTCCCCGCCGTCCTTCCATGAAACATTCCATTCTCTCCTGGTTCGTTTTGTTGTTCTCTTCTCGGTCCGTTGAAATTTCTGGGGCCTGAGTTCTTCTTAACCCAATCCTTCTTCTCAAAGCTGGGCTTTTCCTTCTTGATTTGACCCTCGACTTCCTTCAGCCTCTGTTCGTAAATACGTTGCTGCACGATCTCCTCGCCAGCGCGCCGGCGGAATTCAGCGTAAGTTTTAGGGTATTCCCGCATCATTGGTTTGAATAACTCCGAGCTGGGCTTCAAACCCCCGACCACAGCGTGCACAAGTACATCATCAATGATAGGCTCCCCGTGAGACACTATCTTTTCCACCCGGTCCAGATACTGTTCGTCCGTCTCTTCATTCCCTTGCTTGATTCCCATAAGTCTCTGCCTGCTTTCTGGGCGCTGGATCTTTGCAGCGAAATATGTTACGAACAGATCTCCCAATTCCTCGAAGCTGCGTACAGATCGACTGGGGAGGTTAGTATACCACTTATGCGCCGTATCCCCCAAGGTAAGCGGGAAAAGCCGGCATTTGGTTGCGTCACTAGCGCCCTGCCCGATCATGTAAATATTGTACTTGCTCAGATGGACCTCCGGATCCGCCTTCCCATCATAAATCATGTTCATCATTGGTGCGATGTCCACTTGGGTCCTTGCATTCGCGAGCCGGCGGGATAAAGGATCAGTTAGGATTGTCCTACGATGCCCTTCCCCTTTCTGCAAGGCGATCTGCCTCTCCATCTCCTCCAGCCTTCTGATAACATCTTCGTCGGGGCGACCTCCTGGCTGTCTCCTTGCTCGCCGACCTCGCCTCCCGGCTCGAGGTGGGGTTCTGACGTCCCTCTGGTCGTCCCACTCCTCATAAATCTCATCCGATTCCCGCGATTCGCTGGAACCGCCATCATACTCCTCTTGCCGAACCATTCCCAACCTGCGACCCTTCTTGCGAGGACGCACCGGTGAAATATCGCGGGCTTTCCGCTCTTCTTCAAATTCTTCTTCTTGGAAATCTCCGTCTAGATTCCTCACTATAGGCCCCTGGCCTGAATTCTTGTTTGCCTTCTCCATGCGAGCCGATTTTTTCTGCAGCAGTCGTATGGTCCTCTTGATATCTTCCAGGGTCTGGAGACATTCGAGGTTCAGGTCGGGTAGGTTCTCGACAGGCTGTCGGTTCCTGATGGCCTCCCTCTTCTTTTCTTGGAGGACTCTTTGTTCCTCTCTTATCTCTCGCTGCTCGGCCCTCAGCATTTCGATGTGGTCGAGCTGCTCTCTCTCCATTCGGGATATCCCCGTATCTCCTGGTCTGGCATTACTGGGCTCTTCGGGACCCTTCCCCTTCTCTGCCGAGGTCAGACCCGACACCCCGGTCGTAATCTGAAGACCCGTGGTAATGCTCGGATGACTCATGTTTTTGCTCGCTCAGAATCTACTCAACGCCCGAGGATCACCCCTCCTTCTAGCGTCAATTGTTGATAGTGAGAAAATCGTGCTCTCTAATTACCAACTAAAAATAGAGATTTAGGGGATTGAGTAGTGAACAAGACAATTATGCTCTCTAGGAATTTTTGGGGAAAATGTTTAGATAGATTAATAGAAAATTACATCTTCTATTTATAGAGAATACAAATTAGGGTTTCCTAAGTTAGTTAATGGGCCAAGCCCATCATTAAGCCCATCCTGTATTTCCTGGCCCAGGAGCCTTCAGCTCGATTCTCGGGGGGTCCGAGCACGTATGGAGCGGAGGTTCTCCTCGCTCGGTGCTCGGACTGAGCGTCGCCGCGTGTTATTTTCTTGAGATTCTCAGTGTTCGTCCTGTTCGGCCTCACTCCTTGCGGACGAGCACAACTTCATCTCCCTCACCGCTCGTAAAGTTGGGGTCTCCTATGCTCGGGATTTAATCGAATTTTATCTGCATAACATATACCTCACAAAGTCATGAATTGTATTTTAAAGTAACCTTATAAAAATATATAATTATTGTATTTGTTCAGTATTGACTATTATCGTGGCATGTTGATTCAACAAAACTGTAATTTTTTTTTAGGAGGAGAGACGAGAAATTCCACTACAAAAAAATATGTTAATCGCTACGGCTATTCCCGTAGGGGCTTGCCTCGTAGGGAACAGATCCCCTACGGGATTTACGGGATTTTGCCCAACCCAATATGCTAATCGCTACGGCCATTCTCGTAGAGGTTCCTTGATTTTTTTGTAGTGCTCATCTCCATCCGATCGGAGGTCCTTCGATCGGGTAAGATGTAAATCGAGGGATATGCCCGAGTAGCAGACATTTGTGTGAGAGAGTCAACAAGTCTCATCTGATCAGGACAAACTTTCATACTATTTTAATGAAATTTTTTTCGCTCGAAGTTTGAACCCTTGTTCGCCGGAGAATTACACTCACATCATCACAGTCTTACCACTTAACTATGCCCTTGGAGACAAAATTGTAATTACTTAACTGGGATAAATGTAGTACAATGTATGAAGAAATTAATGTGTATATATCATGTTTAATCTTGTATTTATATTTTTATTTTTTATTTTTTTTGCAATTTTTAGAATTGAATCCATTTGTCTTGAATTAAATTTACTTGTCTTGAGCTAAAATTTTTAAGATAATTACCAATGATTAATTGCATATAAAATAATACTATCTCTTATTCTTAAAATTCTGCACAAAGAATGAGTAGTAAAGAGTATTAAAGTACGATAGTACAATATGTATTGTTGTGTGTTGTTACTATTGTAAAGTATCTAAAATAACCGGTTTAACCGACGCACCAAGGCCGGACCGGCGTGCGGAATTTGGAAGAGAATCAAGTGGCAGCAAGATGCGGTGGTCCCTACTGCTGAGCTACGTCGTCTGTGGTGACCTCAGATGTATCCACGTGGGCCAACGTGCGGTCAGGATCATTGTCAGATCATTTCGTTTCTTCCAAACGTTGGTTGGGAGTTCTGATTGCGTGCGCAAGGAAAAAAATTCAGCCAATCAAAATTTGAAATTTCAAAATCTTTTTTTAAAATTTCAAAATCTTTTTCATACTCGAATAAATGATTAATATATAATAAAAATATTTATTAATAATGTTTTTTTATTAAAATCAATATAATTTAAAATATTAATCAAAATCAATAACATACATTTCATACTCGAATAAATGATTAATATATAATAAAAATATTTATTAATAATAATTTTATTTATTAAAATCAATATAACTTAAAATATTTATCAAAATCAATAATATACGTATATGATCAAAGTTTGTATTCCTTAGATTTATTAATATTTTATTAAATTTGTATTTTAAACACCGTTTTTATTATTCAAAAATATTAAATTGATTTTGTAAATTTAAATACGTATATGATCAAAGTTTATATTTCTTAGATTTATTAATATTTTATTAAATTTGTATTTTAAACACTGTTTTTATTATTCAAAACTATTAAATTGATTTTGTAAATTTAAAGATAGATAATATTGTATGTATATTATTTTTATATTTATATTATTTTTTATAAGAAAAAAATATTTTTATTTTGTAAAACCTTGTATCTCTATAGTAATATTTTTCTTGATACCAATGATACACTGTACAAAGTTTCTACAGTATGTACAAAGTTTCTACTGTATATACGAACTTTTATTGATGATTTTTATGTACAACTCCTTTTGTTTTATGATGTTGACAAATGTAAAATAATTAGTAGGATTGTGCACGAGTGGGGTCGAGCTCAAAAATTTCAAGGCTCGGTCCAAATTCGTGTCTCTCATCCGAGCCGAACTGAATTTTGAGAAATGAAGGTTCGGTTCAGACTCAAGATAGCAATGTTTCATACTTTTTCAGGCTTAGTATATTTTCATAAAAAATATATATTTAATAAAAATTAATTTTTAAAATAAAAAATATAGAAATACCAAATCGTGAATAATATTAATATAAAATATTAAATTAATTATATTATGTTTACTAAATGTCTTAAAAAATTATACACTAATATGTACTTTATCTATCTCTTAAGACAATGGACATTTTTCTTTTTGGTCCAATCCTTGAGACAACACATTCTATAAATATAATGTCTTTTCACAACTTTATTCTCCCAACACACATTTATTTATCCTTATACCACTATTTTTGCAACTAACTAATTTATTACTTATACATCAATACCTATTATACTCCTACTTTATATTATTAAATACATAAAAAATTACTTTTTCTTAATGTATGTGACATTTTTTCTATGCACTATACTAAGGGATGAAAAAAAGTAAATAACAATGAATCATTGCATAATTCTCTAGGACGAAAAAAGTAATTACAAATAAGGTTAGTCAAATTAAATTTAGTTTTATATTTACACTAGTTTTACTACAAACGAAAAATCAATACTAAAAATTAAAAAAATATTCTCGAAATATTTTTCTTAAAATTTTATATTATTCTTATAAATAATTAATATTTTTACAATTTTATAATTTAACCCCTTAATTTTTGAATTAAAAAATATGATAAATATTATTTTAAGTATATGTATTGTGTTATATTATTTTTAATGTCAATTGAATATTTTAGTATTTAATTTAATTTTATATTCCGATATTTATTTTTATTTTATTATTAAAAAATATTTTTATTAAAATTTATTTTAATTATTTAATGATATGATTATTAAAATAATTATATTAAAAAAAATTAAAACAAATAAAAAAATAAATTGATAGGTTATTTTTATTAATTTGTAAAAGAGAAATAATTTTTTTATAAATAGAATTAGTTATTGGTTTGAGTTTAAGATAAACGTAAATTTAAATATTTTTTGTGTAGGTCACATCTTTAAACCAACTCTAAGTTTATGTTTTGATATCGGTTGAAGCATTTCGAATACTCAGAAATAAGTTTTTGGTATCGATTGAAGATGGTTCAAAAATTATACATTAAAAATATATATACTCTCTTTTAAACTAATAGTCAAGATTCTTTCACAAAATACAAAGGAGGTGTATTATTAATATGGTTGTGAGAGATTATTATATTTATTAAAATAAACTTAAAAAAAATTAAACGAAAAAAAAAAACGGGTCGTTCCAAAGCTTTCGTTGTTAATTTTTTTGGGCCCAAGCTCAGATCGATTTTACAAATTTTTGTCTAAGCTTTGTTTGGAGTTTTGACGGGTAAGAAAAAAATCGTGCTACTATTTTTGGTTTATCCGAGCTCGAGTTTTCGACATAAAAAAAATGTAGAATTCACCATAATTTCGATGTTTGAATTAATAGATAGCGGACTTTTTCTTTCTTCTCTCCTTTTCTCATATACGAATCTAAGCAAATCTGGATACCATTATGTTGCTGCATTTTCTTCTTATGGTAACAATGATGGACACAATTGAAAATTAGAAAAAGTGATTTTTGAAAATTTGACTACTTATATAAAATAATGATTGGTAGTATGAAATTTAAAATGAATTTTTAAATAATATAATAATTGAATAGGATAAAATAAATGGATGGTCAAAACTCAAAACACCATTAATCAAGTTCACATACTACATACTCTTAGTTAATTTAATTATAAATAATCATATATATGTATATAAAAATATACAGAGTATTATATAGTACTCCCTCGGTCCAAAGACAGTTGTCATACTTTCCTTTTTGGGGTGTCCAACAATAGTTGACACACCCCAAAAAAGGAAATAATTATTCTAACTTTTTCATTTTAATATACAATTTTATTCTACTTTACCCCACCTACTTTTTAAACTTACTCACAACTACTTTACTTTTCACTTTTAAAATATATTTTAATCCTTATTTTTCAATTAAAAAATAAAACAACAACAATTTTCTTAAACTCCGTGTCCAAAAAAGTATGACATCTATTAATGGCCGGAGGGAGTACTAAACTCCGTTTGAATTCTAAGATAATTTTTTTAAATCTAGGTCAATTGCAATGTCTTGGATTCGAATTTAAAATCGTTAGTTTTCAATTTAAGTGTTCAACCAATTCAGCTAACAACCTTTGACAATCCTAAAATAATTTGAATCCGTATATTATATAGTACTAAACTTGGTTTGAATTCTAAAATAATTTTAATCTTAATATAAACGGAGTATTATATAAAAATACACTGTTTTTTTATCCGCTCGTCGTATAAGTTGCCGGTGGCGGTGCATTTTATGTTGCCTCTTCGGCGAACCTATGAGACAAGCAATCTCAATTCAAATCTCACCGAAAGAATGGTTTGATTCACGGAAGGGATTTGATTCTTTTTTTTCGATTTATCAGTCCTGATTTCTTTTGAACATCTTTTGACTTTTCAAAAAAAGATTTTGCTTGTATGATTTTCGCATCCGAGGTTATTTTAGTCTTTTCGCAACATCCAACTTAAATTTCTTTCACCTTCGACAGGGAAATGAATAGTTTCCTGTCTATTCATTTACCAGACAACATCTAAAAACCAGACATTTTTTTAAATAAAGATTTAATTTTAAATGAAAAATCATGTAAAACAAATAAAAACATATTAAAAATTGATTTTGTTAATATTATGTATTTATATATAAATAATATAATAGCCCCACTGGGCAATTGGATCTTCCTCAGTGGAGCTACTGTCCACTAACCCAAATAGATTTTTCTCGCTCTTCCCTCCGAATAAATTACTGAAAAAGCAAGATTTTATTCGCAAAAATATAAGTATAGTACTACTTCCTTTTTGTTTCTTTTTTTAATAGAAAAAGAAAAAAAATCGGTCGATCGAAAGATGTTCGCCGCAGAGAACGGTTTAAGGGGCGACCCGAGATTGAAGGCCATCTCCGACTCCATTACCGTCGTGCCCGACTTTCCCATACCAGGTTCCTGCAAGAACAAAAAAATGCAAAAAGATTCGATTTTTAATCTGGGAAATTAAAGATTCAATTTTTTTTCTGTTATTGATTCGATTTGTTTGAATGCGGTGACAGGGATTATGTTTCAGGACATAACAACGCTCGTCTCGAATCACAAGGCGTTCAAGCACACTGTGGATATCTTCGTTGATAGATACAGGGGCATGGGTATCTCCGTCGTTGCCGGTAATCACCAGCAACCTCTGTTCTTGCTCTGTTTGTTTTGCTCTGTTTTTTTTGTGTGTGGTGAAATTGAATTAATTATTAAAAGGGGTTGTTGTAAATCGGTGTAAAGTTTAAATTTAATTTTAATATAAATTACTTATAAATAATTAGTGTATTAAGTTTGTGCATTTCATATATGAATCTTGTTTCCTTAGGAATTGAGTCAAGAGGCTTCATATTCGCTCCTCCGATCGCGTTGGCCATCGGAGCCAAATTCATCCCTCTCCGTAAACCGGGGAAGCTCCCAGGTAAAAATTAAAATCGACATCCCGATTCGAGGGGTATTGTGATTAGTCGAACCCTCCATGGTAGTTTTTTTTCGACTTTATTTTCTAAGTTATTACCTTGGACTGTCCACAGGTGAGGTTATATCTGAAGCTTATGAGTTAGAATATGGTACCGATTGTTTGGAAATGCACGTGGGTGCAGTCGAACATGGTGAACGTGTTTTGGTAATCGACGACTTAGTGGCCACAGGAGGGACACTATGTGCAGCCATAAGGCTTTTAGGTAACGTCTCTCCATGTTATTTTTTGTTTCTTTTAATTTGAACTTCTTACTTAGTTTTCCGTTTACCTGTTTAGAACGCGAAGGTGCTGAGGTTGTTGAATGTGCTTGTGTTATTGGATTGCCTGAGTTGAAGGTAATCAGATACTAGTGGAGTATAACACAATACAAATTTCAATATTTTCTATAACCTCTGATGTTTCTTCGATTCTAGGAACGGGGATCGTTGGATGGAAAACCGCTATATCTCTTGGTCGAGCCTAGTCAATATTAACTCATCGCTTCTTGAGTTGAGTGTAAACAAAAAAATCAAGGAAAAGAATGAAAGCTCGTTCCGTCCTTATCTCGTAGAGCATGGGCCCTAGACATAGACATATTACCATTGAAATCTGACCCTCCATCATCTGGCTACTAATAATCAAGCTTGAAGTTTTTCTTCATGTTTTAAAGTTTACATTTTGGCGTGGTGAATATTTGTATCTTTCTTACTGCAATGTATGAGTTTGGAGAATAATGAAGTTTCTTGTCTCTCACTTGTGTTGAGTCAGGTAAGAATAGGGTTTGATTCGAGCAATGATGCTCGACTCGATTGTGTGAGTTTACCATTAACATGTTATCGAACCTTTTTAAACTTTTCTAGTCACGACGCCTTCTAATTCCATCGTTTTCCGATCATCTTCTACGAATGCCATGTTCCAACCAAAATCCTCTGGTATCTAGTGAGTAGTGATTATGCCTGCACATAATCATAATTAAATCAGATTCTTTTACTTGAAATATCATTAAACCTCAACCTAATTTTATCCAAATTGTGATGTGATTTATTTAATTCCTACCTAAATTATGAAAGGACAACAATGTCCATAAAATAGTTGACCATTAATTTCTGGTAAAATATTAGTTAAAAAGGCCTACAATTATTTTCCAAAAACTTTGTGCCCTGTCTCTACATTTCTCTAGATATTATAATTAAGAAAAATATGACTTTTTGATTAAAAAAGAAGATAAAAATGTATTTTAAAAATTAAAAAATTGAGTATTTGTGAATAAAATTTAAAAAATAATTTTAAAAGCAAAAGTTAAATTGAAACGTCAATTTTGGGAAAGATTCTCAAGTTAATTCGGCTACATTTCGTAGAAATTAAGAAGGTTAATTTTATTGGGCTTAGTCCAGGGAAACTGGGCCAAGTCTGTACAAGTTTAATTTAGAAGGAAAAATATCTCGGCCCAATTCAGATCCGACGTCGTTTTTGTTGAATATACGTCACCACAAGTAACAACAAGATTTGATATTTCCCCAAATCACAAGGACCCTTCTCCCTCCGCCGGCTGACTCCATTAGACCCAAAAATATTCACCGGAACCCTAATTCCAATCCAATTTCTGCCGTTTGAAAAGAAAAATCGGCAAAGATGGTGCTCGCGCAGTTAGGAGGAACCATCACGCGTGCTCTTCAGCAGATGAGCAATGCGACGATCATTGACGAGAAGGTGCTGAATGATTGCCTCAACGAGATCACGCGAGCCCTCCTCCAAGCCGATTTGCAGTTCAAACTCGTACGTGATATGCAGACCAATATCAAGAAAATTGTCAATCTTGATGATCTCGCCGCCGGCCACAACAAGCGCAAAATTATCCAACAGGTGAACGGATAAATAGCCTTTTATCATTTCAATCTTTTCTGGATTCACACATACTTAACTGTGGAAAATATTTTGGCTGAAGAGTTTGATTTGGCGTATTTAAGGAAGAAAACAATTGTCGGATTAGCTTTGCTTTTTTATTTTTGGATTGGATGGTTATTAGTTTTTTTTTTTTTAATTTAAAATCTTGAGAAAAATTGTGTGTTGGGTTTTATAGTACTATTTGATGTTACTATCTAATTGTATGTAAAAGATACCATCTGATTATGCTACTGCGATTGGATGCAGATCCAGCATTTCCACTCGTTCATCTTTTCATCATTTTCTTCTGTTTTCACCAGTTTTTCCATTTATGTAGGCAATTTTTAACGAGCTGTGCCAGATATTAGACCCAGGAAAGCCTGCGTTCACACTAAAAAAAGGGAAAACTAGTGTTATTATGTTTGTTGGTCTGCAAGGTAACTGTTATATTGAGTTCACTGTAATCTTTTATATGGATATCGGATACTATAATGCAATTTTCTGGTGATAAATATATTTTCATGTGTTTGTCTCACTGTGTCATGCTTTGGAGCTACCCATGCTATATTTTTTTTTACATTCTTGCTTTGACTTCTCCTGTATCCTTAAGAAAAAACGATTCAGTATTTTTACATTCACTTGATCACAGGGTCGGGAAAAACTACGACATGTACAAAATATGCATATTACCATCAGAAGAAGGGCTGGAAACCTGCTCTAGTTTGTGCTGATACATTCAGAGCTGGTGCTTTTGACCAGTTGAAGCAAAATGCCACTAAAGCTAAAATTCCTTTTTATGGGAGGTATGTATTTCTTGTTTATGGGTTGATTAGTTATTTAGTTATTTCTTGTGCTGATACACAAGAGTACTGAAAATTCCCTTACTAGCCCTACTAGAAATGATAGCAGGTCTGATATTGCAGAATTTATGCCCTGATAAATAAGTCATACAGATAGGGATTCAACCGGCAATGGTATCAAACTATTTCTGTGAAGAATGCAAGCAATGTAGAAAAATGATATTTCTTGATTTACTTTCTGATGTGCAGTGAGGTTGTTTGCATATTTAAAGACAATCTAATTCCTTCATTTTGTTATTGTTATTGTTTTTGATATGTATGTTATCCTTTTCTAGTGAGTTTGTACTTTGTAGACGGAATAAATATCAGTTAAAACTCCTTTACGATGTTAAAAGTGCATTCCTTAATGCGAAATGAATGTATTTAATGTTGCTCTACCTTTTATTTGACCTGCTGCCACTCTGGTAATGTAAGACAAAAACTAGATTTTATACCCTCTTGAATATGTATAATAGATAACTCAGTATATCAGTAATAATTAATAAGAATCGGTACCTAAAGAAATGTGGCTTGATCATTTGTTATTTTATACTTAAGTATCATTTGACTCTTTATCTACTTTCTTTACCCTTCGACAGCAAGTGTTGTTTCTATTTTTAAAACTGCATTTTTTTTTTCCATTTTGTGAGTTCTATCATCTCCAGTTTACTATATATGTGTTTTATATTTGGTGCTGCCACAGTCATTCTTATTATATGGAAATTGATTTATCTTGTAACAGCTACACAGAGTCTGATCCTGTGAGAATTGCAGTTGAAGGAGTTGAAAGGTTTAAGCAGGAGAATTGTGATCTTATAATTGTTGATACCAGTGGACGTCACAAGCAGGAAGCAGCTCTCTTTGAAGAGATGCGTCAAGTTTCTGAAGCAACTGTACGTCATTATTTAGAGTTACTATTTCTATGTAATTATTCTTACGTCATCTCTTGAAATTTTCAGAAACCAGATCTTGTCATATTTGTCATGGACAGCAGTATTGGTCAAGCTGCCTTTGATCAAGCTCAGGCTTTCAAGCAAAGTGTTGCAGTTGGAGCTGTGATTATCACTAAGATGGACGGACATGCTAAGGGAGGTGGTGCTCTTAGCGCGTAAGTATAAGGCTAAAACAAATCGCATTGAATGCTGCATATTAAATGATAGACTAGAAATTAAATATGGAGATGCTACATTCAATATCTCATGATAAATATAACATGGTGTTTTCACATTAAGAAATGAATTTGTTATTCAATATCCCATAGAACGATTAATGCCAAAGGCACATACATTACTTCATACCTAGAAATACCTTTCAAGCTGTGTTTTAACTTTCTAGAGACATTTAATTATCTTAAAGATGGTTATCCCTGGTATGTTATATTTTTGAAAAAAGTAATGATAACTTTTACTCCATTTGCAGAGTTGCAGCCACTAAGAGTCCAGTAATATTTATTGGAACGGGTGAACATATGGATGAGTTTGAAGTATTTGATGTCAAACCTTTTGTCAGCCGTCTTTTAGGTCGGCATCATCTCTAAGCCTTAGTTTTTGCACTAGTTCTATTCGCTGCCAGTCTTGTTTAAATAGGTAACTAATTATATTTTCGAAAAAAAATTAGGTATGGGTGACTGGTCTGGATTCATGGATAAAATTCAAGAAGTTGTTCCGATGGATCAACAACCTGAGCTTCTCCAAAAGCTATCGGAAGGCAACTTTACACTGAGGATTATGTACGAGCAGTTTCAGAATATTCTTAAAATGGGTCCTATTGGCCAGGTTTGTCAGTTGGAGACCTATCTCCATGGATATTTTTCTAATTATATATTGTGTCATTTCGTCGGTTAATCTACTCTATGCTGTCTTTTACTACCATCACTTTAAATTTACGATATTGAAATTAAGAAAAGAACTTCCTTTCGTGCATGTTAAATAATCATGTCTGTGCGTAAATCTCGATTAATCTACTCCATGCTTCCTTTCAGTATTTGCACCATTACTAAGAATTTTTTTTGTAGGTATTTTCCATGCTTCCAGGATTTAGCCAAGAGTTAATGCCTAAGGGCCGTGAAAAGGAGAGCCAGACCAAGATTAAAAGATACATGACAATGATGGACTCAATGACAAATGAAGGCAAGAATTTTTTAGAACACATGACGTTAATTATCTGGTCAAATTACCTAAAAAATGTTAACTTTTGAAATCACTTTTCACAAACGCCACTTTATAGAAGGTATTACAAGTTAAACATCCATTAAGGTTTGTGTTTGCGTAACAAATATATCCACTTGGTGGTGCAATTTGAAAAAAATAAAAATATGAAGGGCACATTTGTAGTTTAGACAGATGATTTTGTTTTTCTTTGTTTAGATCGACCCCCCAATAATATTTGAAAATTACAGATTTTCCCTTGGAAGTTTGGTTTTGTATTAAACTTTACCATGTTCATAAGCAAAAACATTTCAAATAACATATTACACGACTTCAACTTAATTTTTTTGAAGTGTATCATTGCTTTTAACATAAGTTTCTTCCAGAGCTGGACAGTTCGAACCCGAAGCTCATGAACGAATCCCGGATCATGAGGGTAGCCAGAGGGTGTGGCCGTCCTGTGCGTGATGTGATGGAAATGTTGGAGGAGTACAAGCGTCTGGCCAAGATATGGAGCAAGATGAAGGGGCTTAAGATCCCCAAGAAGGGAGAGATGAGTGCCCTTTCTCGTAACATGAACGCACAGCACATGAGCAAAGTGCTCCCGCCTCAGATGCTGAAGCAGATTGGCGGCATGGGCGGCTTGCAGAGCCTGATGAAACAGATGGGTTCTGCCAAGGATATGATGGGTATGTTTGGTGGCGGTGGAGAAAAATAGTTGGGATTGTTAGCTTTTTATGTTTGCGTGTACGTGTTGAATCGAATATATATTTTGTTTTATACTGTTATAGTCATTGTTTTGGAACTTTGAGTTGTGCTATTTTGGAGCCTTGGATTAATGCAAAAATTGTTACTTCTGTCTTCTAAGTGTGATCCTTCTCATTTTAGTCATGTGTGTAGTGATTTGTTAAGAGGATTGTAAAAAACAAAAAACACAGCTGCTATTTCCATGTTTAATACATACTCCATATTCATACACAAACACAACCATGCTCATTGCAACAACTCAATATCACTCTCTGATACGAACTCTGTTCAGTATCCCATCTAACGACTCCAACGCAAACTTGTAACAATCTCGCGAATTCCTTCCTACCTCCAAGTCCTTCACGACACTTTTGTATAAATTTTCATATCTATGCACACGATTTTGGTTGATCAATGCAGCATGTCTACATAAATAACCCTTGAAATTGAATAATGCACATGAACAAACAACCTCAGCATTTGAAGTATTTCACCACTTCAAAATCCCTTAGGTTTTCCTCAGCTCGAGTGTTCTCTTTAACAACGCAAGTCACGACCGAGCCATCATCGTGCATCCGTATCGTGGTGAGACACGACTGCATGCCCTCTATATCATCCTGGAATTTCTCGAACATATTCTTTGTGTATAATCGCGAAAGCTGCAACTCAAAATAAAATCTTGACTTTAAAACATCAAGCTGTAGTTCAAACGAGAATCTCCTTCTTAATCCGGACCTCAAGTTTCTCGACTCCATTTCCTCAGTCACTCCATCATCCGCCGTGCTTCGTATGCAAGGACAATTCGTACTTGTCGAGAAATTCTGACAACGCCTTGCTCATCACATCATACTTCCAAAGTCTACCTTGTCTTTTTCCGGAACCTTTTGTCATTATTTGCAACGGGCGAAACTGCAAAACCGATGACGAGACTTTGGGATATGCAGCAATACACAGCACCAATCAATACAAGCCACTCAACTATTAGTTCTTCGGTGTATTTCAACAAGGAGCAATCCCATCAACGCATATATACACTTGGCAGGATTTCCCCTCACTGTAAAGTAATCTCCCTCCGAATTCCTATAAACCATAAAGCATCTTCAATCCATTCTACAAACGTTTCCTGGACAGAAGACGAACCTTATTGAGCGACTCCTCAAATGCCCGCCAAGCAACCGTCTTATGGCCCTCTGAAGCCATCCCTGCCGTAACAACTTGCAACGCACGCCTGTACAGATGTTCGTAACACTGAACTGGATTACTAATGTCAATATTTTCAGAACCGAGATCAGGGCAGTACAGTCTTTTCAGATCCTTCCTCCACCGTGACAGGATGTATTGGTCAGGAATGTCTTCTACCCCATGAAGATTTAGAACACTCATCGCGTGCCGGCATAAATATCCACCTAAATTAAAACAACCGCACATACAACGAACCTCAAACCCTACTTTGTCATACACGACTTCAAAACTCTCAGCTTCCACGGGGTCCATATCGAGATCTCGTTCTTTGACCATGTATGTGATAAATGTCCCATTTGTATGAATTTGAGTGACACTAAAACAACTAGACATCAGTGCCACCTCTTCTTGGAATTTCAAGAATACTTCTTTTGTATAAAATTGAGAGGTTGAAATTTCATAGTTGCACGCCGTTTTTAAAATGGGTGTGAACTCTCTCGACTCGTAATTGTCGAGAGCTTCCTTCTCAAACAGCTGCTGCTGACGTGATTCGTAAAAATTGAAAAAATCATTCAGGGTCGTTTGGTTATGTAAATACCCGAGGAAATACGGATTCGTTTGCTCTCCCTCCAGTCGAATAGTGAACATCCCGGCAAAAAAGGCATTCTTTTTCAAGTAAACCGGGACCCACCTTTCTCGGTCATCGAAAATGCTCTGTATCCACTCGTGATCTTTAATACCAAAATGTCGAACCATTTCCTCCCAGCTCATTTCAAATTCATCGACTTTCGTGGATTCATAAACGGTTCTGTTTAACACCGTTCGAAATATTCCCAGATTTCCCAATTCTCCTAATTTCTGGCAAATGCTTTTTATGACAAGTGGCGGATGGAGACGGTGGTTGGTCCTCGGGAAAACCTCGGATACTGCGACATGCAACGCCTTGCATTCGTCCGTAATTATAGTTTGTGGAGGACGCCCGTGCATGCACGTGAGCCAGGCCCTCATCAACCAAACATATGTCTCCGTACTTTCATCAGCTATCAAACCACAACCGAACACCAAGGGTTGACAATGGTGATTCACTCCAACGAATGAAAGAATTAAAATGTCATCCTTATTCGTCGTTTCAACCACCACTACGTCCCCGAAATAGCCGTATGCTGCCCTCAACCTAGACCCAACCCAAAACACATTTCGCAAATACCCCTCCTCATTCAAATCCATGATATAAAAGAAATTTGGGTCCAAAGTCTGTGCCCGACGGAAAAAACCATGAATCGCTTCCAAATCATCACTGCCGTTTTTAAATTTCAAACGCTTTAAATGGTCAACGAGTTCTCCCTCGTTCGAGCTTGAGGAATCAACATCAGGTGGCATTCGGTACAGCTTTATTGTTCGCACTTCAAGATCAACGACTGATTCCGACTTCCTTTTGGCCCCGACTTCCGTTTTCTTGTGGGACCTCGAACTTTCAGCCCTCCGAGGGTCGAATAAATGGTTGTGTTCTAATTTAACTTCATCCAGCCTCCATCTTTTGGACTCGACCAACCTCAGCCTAATCATGGCTAGACAACCTGTTCGTGTCTCCTTCCTCTGGTTGCTTCCTTCCTTCATGGTTTTGAAACCCTCACAGTTGCAACAGAGGACAGCCCCACGCTTCTCTTTGCTGTTACGTTTTGTCCATGAGGATTTGACCCGGATTCCGAACCCGAGATCCTTTGCGTAGGAGTTGTAGTGGCTATAGGCATCTTCGTAGGATTCGAACTCCATACCCTCGACAGGTGGCGGGATGTGATTGTTTTCGTTATCGTTGGCGAGCTGGTTTTCAATTCCTATTCCTCGGTGGATGGGGTTGTCGAGATAGCTGTTCTTGTTTTCGAGCATTTGATTATCTTCATTGCCGAGGTCATTGGTTTCGACATCGAAGTCTTCACGGTCCTGATACTCTTGACTGGTGTAGGACCCTTCTTCTTCTTCCATCTAGGATCAAAATCAAGTTTTGCAAAAAATATATGATTTTTCAGCTGGCAAAGATTTCGCAAAACTCAGCAACTTTGATTTCAGTCCAGTTCATGAATTTTCTGATAATAACGCAATTTTTGCGATCTAGTTTCTAATAGTTAGTTCTAATTGAGGGAGCAGGATAAATGACTGAATAAATCATTAACGGCGTACAAAATAAATAACGGAGAACATCTTACGGTGATTTCAACGCCGGAATTTGGCGATAATCCATCATCGGCGGTAGACAAAACGTCGTCGTCTGCCATTTCACGAGGGGTGGTTGACGGAGGTGCGTCAAAATCCGACTGCGGAGGTTTCTTTCATACCCTAAGCCGATTATTGCTTTTTTGCTTGTTGGTCCTCCCATTTCAACATATTTACGAAAAGTGTTGAATTAGTGAATTACCACTTTGCCCCCAACAATTACAGTAGCTAAATTTTACAGTAAAAGGTAAATCTAGCCGATTTACAGTAATGGATTCTTCTAGTATTCGTAGTGAGTGGTGGCCGTTAGAACGTCAACTCCCTCCCCGAGCTCAACACACCACTAACGCCGCCGCCGTGTCGTGTCTCCGCCGAATATCATATTCCCAACCATTTCCCCTTTCTCTTCAAACAGAATTTCTGTTTAGTAAAGCTTTTCCCGTACAATTGCTCAAGCTTCCGTAGACGACGACGGCGGACCATCTTTCAATCCGTTTGGATTCTTCACCGATAATCAGTCCATCAGAGACGCTCCCTGAGTCCCCCGCCGAGGACTAGAACGCCGGTCAAATGCTCCACCTAAATTCTCTGATTTACTTACTTCATTTTTTTTTCTTTGTTACCTTTCTTAATTTTATTATTTGAATTTATTTCACATACACATTTCATTCTATATAGTTTTGAGCTTTGTACCGAAATTCAATTTAGTTGAAATGCATTAGTAGAATGTTCATCAATGATCCAGTGAATCGTTTTTTTGATAGATGATTAGTTTTAGGAAACCAAGTAATTACACACCAATATTCAGTAAATTTATCGCTCAATAGTGTATTTTCGTCGAGATTGTGTTATCGTATTTTTTCATTGTATGTGCCATTTCGATAATGTTATCGTGTTTTCTCAAGTTTGAAACTGATTTTGTTTTTCCTTTAATGTGTTATATGTTCGGTTTTTATTTGAAGAGAATAGAAGACGGGGGAATAGAATACGCCTCGTACGTTAAATCTGGGGGATTTCAATGGTTTGTAAGAGAAACGAGTAAAATCTACAGCATCAATAAGTATACTTGTTGAAGATGAAATACTAGAACTTAGCTTTCTTTCCTTGTAGGATCCTCGAGAGCAGGCAATGTGTTTATCCATGGAGCTCCAACACAATCATACAGCTATAGAGTCGTTATGTTTAGGTCCTGCAATGAACTGAATTTCATTATTTCCCTCTAAATTTATTTGAACCTTGTTGCATTTTTAGCTCCATATATACACGCATCATTTCCCTCTGATCTTATAGTTTTCTGGGTGTTCCTAGCGGGGTCGTATGGATTGACTTGGGACTTGAAAAGTCTAAGGCAAAATATACACAACAACAAATGTTTTGTTTTACACTTATGAATAATTTCGCTGGAAGTCAATGTGATTTCTTGTTATACATAGTAATGTTATTTACCCTTTGTGATGACCAAGATTGGCAGATTGCATTTTTTGGTGAGTTTACTTGCAAGATGGCTGAGAGTTTTATCGAAGCAGGTAGTATGTGCATTAGTGCATAGCAGAATTTTTTTCAATTTCAATAAGAGAAAAAAAAACACTTTTATTTCTACTCTTGATTTGGGACTTTCTAAGTTTCGGTTTTGGGTTGTGTTCAATATAGTCATGAGACCAACTCGTTTTCTGGAGCTTTGAGTACAATGTCAAGTGTCATTATTAGTTATATTCTCATTCATCTTCTCCACATGTTTCTATTGTGTGTTCTGTTGGAAAAAAGTAATTTCCATGGCAGCTATGTCTTGAAGCTGGAAAAGGCGGATGCATATCGGTTACCATATTTATCGAGCAGTGAACCTGGATTTGGTTGGTGATTCTATCCTATTGTGCCATTAAATTTATCTTCACCAGAAAATAATTTTTAGGTTAATTACAAAAGACACCATTGAGTTTTGTGTTAGTACAAAATTAACACAAAAAAGACGGCTATCTTTCGAAATTACAATAAAAATCGTTGAAGTTTGATCCAGTGTTAAACTTAAGGTGTCGGGTGTAATATTTTTATTGGTGTGAATGTATTTTGAAGGGGTAAATGTAATTCAAAATAAATTCTCGGGGTTATTATTTGTAACTTTGAAAGTTAAATGGATTTTCTAGTAATCAGGTCAAATCTCAATAGTACTGCCAGCTAGTTAATCTTCACTTCTGTTATTCTCAAAAGATACACGACTTGTGCAGAAGGCCCCAGCATTTATTTGAGTTATACTAGTACTAGATTTCTTCTCTTATCAGCTATAGCTTTTCTGGTGATCTCCACAGCTATAGTTTGGCTGCCTGAGACTGCCAAATTGATAATGATAAATGCTTTATGTTAAATTTGTTTGTTACAGATAGTTCAATCTGATGATCTCGTCTTAATAAAACATTCAATTATGCGCTAGGAATCTTTTCCGTGGTAAAATTAAGACCTAGAATCATATTACTAAGCATATGTTTCTTCTTACCTCTTGTTTTGTAGTTGGCTACTAGTAACATTCGGAGGGTTAACTCCTCATACGAGCTTTTGTTTTATTACGTTAGCTGGGATAAATAAAACCAATATTGGCCGCATGGGGATATCAGACAAGTATCTGTGGCGGAAGAATTTAAGAAAGAGAATCCCGATGCATTCCTTGTTTCTTTTTCCGTCTCTCATCTGTTGTATTTATGTATCGACAATTCAGAGAAAGTTGTTGATGCCTTGATCAAAGTATTTTTTCCTAATGACACGCGTTATGTAAAAAAAGACGGATCTTGTCGTTGGGGATAGATAGATAATAACTTCTCTCTGCTAACACGAGTCAATCCCAGATTTGTAAAGTGAAATTGTTGATGACAGGAAGACGACACGATCAATAAGCCACAAGGATGATATTTCCGAGGAGTTTTGATCTCGAATTTACGGCTGCCTAATCACATTTAGTTGTTCGATTAGTAGGAACTACTTCCCTAGTTCATTAATTGCAATTAAGAAGTGATTAGAGTTTAGGTGTTAGCAATAGCATCTTCATTGTGACAACCTTGGAACCATTTGCCAAACCTTTCAAAGGCAATCCATCCCCCCACATCACTTGACAAACGGTGTGAGCCTCAGGAGTGTAAGCAAAGCACACGTATTAAGACAAACCCAACCCTACCCACCCCAACACCATATGACACGTGGCGTGATCTGAGAGGTCAGCCATATCCTCGTAACCCCACAGCAGATCTCGATTGCGTCCCCTACCCCGCATGAGCTCATACGCTCTAATAAAAGGACATCACATGTATCGTGCAGAGAGAGGCCACAAATCGTCTTAAGCAAAATCCTTTCTTAACCCCCCAAAACCCCTTATCCTATCTTCTTCCTTCTTCTTCCCTTTTTTTTTTCTTTTGAAAATAAAATAAAAAATAAAATAAAAAATAAAAATGGCCCCAAGGTCGAGCAGGGGAAAGGGAAGCAGAGCCAAGAATGAAAAGAAGAAAAAAGAAGAGAAGGGTAAATATCTAAGTTTTTTTTTTTTTTTTTTTACAAATTAATTAATCACTTTTACAGTATTATTTTGAATTCTGATAGTGTTTTTTTCTTTCTCTTTTTACAGTGGTACCGAGTGTTGTTGACATAACTGTGCTCACTCCATACGAAACTCAACTTGTTCTTAAGGTATACAACTAACACAGAGACTCTTGCATAAGTGTAAATTCATTAATTATTGAATTAAATTATGTTTTGTTGTGGAATTAAGGGTATCTCCACCGACAAGATATTGGATGTGAAAAAGCTGTTGGCGGTGAATGTCGAAACTTGCCACTTCACGAACTACTCTCTCTCGCATGAGGTAAAAGAAAAAGAGTATTTCCATTATTGGAATTCCGTGAAAATAATTGCTCTAAATAAATAAGCACACACAGGTTAAAGGACAGAAATTGAATGACAAGTTGGAGGTAGCTTCTCTGAAGCCATGCTTGCTGAGAATGGTTGAAGGTATGTACAACTTTCTGACCTGCTGGTACAACACCATCTTAATTACATCCTACTACTAATACTAGTATTCTTTTTTAATAACGAAGAAGAATTCTGGTTTGACCACAGACGGATTCTCCAAGATACTTTTATTTCTGATTTGTGAGCTGCTAAAATATACTTAGTACAGTAATTAATTTGAACAAATACTGTGAATTTTGGCAAAAATCCAAGGGCACACTTATCTAGGAAAAATACAAATTAATTTGAGGTCACCCTACTAAAATACATGATGCAAGTGAGACTTTTCTTTTTTGTTATGACACTCCGAAATTAACAAAAACAATAGTACTAGTACTGTTGTATGTTTAATGTAAGGTGAAATGTGGTGAAAACATAATCGTTATTTATAGTAGTACGATGGTATAAAAAATTTAAAATGTTAATGAACCGAAAGTATAAAATGAAGTAAAGTAAAAAAAAAAAATTATAATAAAATAGTTTTTATTTATTACTAAATATTTTTAAAAAATTATGAATGGTAGTTGGATTAACATTAAATAGATTATACAATATCTTAGTTGTCACAATCTATTTAAAATACACATCATAATCATCATCATAATAATACTACTATAAGAATGCAGTTCACTTAATGCTGCCGTTTTTATTAATTAATGTTTTCGGCTAAAATAAATTAAAATAAAATAGATCGAAGTTTACTCACGTGTTCCTCGAGGAGGCGATGAAGTTTATATTTATTCCGATTTTCTAATTAAGCGCTTTTCCACAATTTAGGAAAAAACGTGCTTGTTATAACCGCACTCTACAATTGCCCATATTATGTGCCGTTATTAACAAAATTGCAACCCCCGTCTCAATCTACGCAGAGGACTACACTGACGAGTCACGTGCCGTGTCCCACGTACGGAGGCTCCTCGACATCGTCGCGTGCACGACGCGCTTCGCCAAGCCGAAGGGCGGTGGAGGAACGGAATCTCGCCCGAAGAAGAGCAGAGTCCAACGGAAGACGGAAAGTGTCGCGTCGCCAGATGGAGAATCACCGTCGCCGGGGACCCCTCCGCCTGCGATCTCTGCTAGTTACGATATGGTGGCGATTCAGCCGTTTCCGAAGCTATCGGAATTCTACGAGTTCTTCTCTTTCTCTCACCTCTCTCCGCCCATTCTACGTGCGTATATTGCTTCTCCCATCGTCCTTTTCCGTATTTCCTGTCTCTCTCTCCCTGTAACTTTGGGGTTTCGAGAAATTTGCAGATTTGAAAAGAGTGCAGAGTAAAGCCGGTGAAACATTGGGGGATGGAGATTATTTCGAGATGCAGGTGATTTCAGTTTTTAGTTTCCCAGCACATATGAAGAGTTCAATTTATTCAGAAAGTGATGATCATACTTTGTGTATGCAGATAAAGATATGCAATGGGAAGATAATAAACGTGATGGCATCTCTGAAAGGGTTCTATACTCTAGGAAAACAATTTCTGCAGAGCCACTCTCTCGTTGATCTTCTTCAACAGCAGAGTCAAGCTTTTGCCAATGTCGGTTATCGATTTTGACGTCCGCTATATTTTTCTTTTATCGTGTTTTTTGGCAAGCATAATGCGATCACTTGCTTATGTGCAGGCATACACGTCCTTGATGAAAGCTTTTGTCGAACACAACAAGGTAACCTTTTTTCGTTTAGCCTTTTGAAACTCTACTTAATACCGAAAAGGATAAAATGACTTTTAGTTTTCTACTCTCTTTCAGTTTGGCAACCTCCCGTACGGTTTCCGTGCCAATACCTGGCTTGCTCCTCCGTCCATTGTTGACTCGGCATCCCATTATACGCCCCTCCCGACAGAGGACGAAAATTGGGGAGGAAATGGTGGAGGGCATGGAAGATCGGGAGAACATGACCGTAGACCATGGGCGACGGAGTTTGCGATTTTGGCTAATTTGCCCTGCAAAACCGAAGAAGAGAGGGTCGAACGGGATAGGAAGGCGTTTTTGGTTCACAATCTCTTTGTGGATGTTGCTGTTTTTAAAGGTGTTGCATCCATTCAGAAAGTTGTGGATTCGGCCGTGAAGGGTAAAACAGAGGTTCAACCAGGTTCGCTTGTGCATGAGAGTAAATTTGGGGATCTTTCTATTACCGTCAAAAGAGACGAAGCAGATGCAAGCTTGAAGAAGGAACTGAAGATCATTGGGAGCAAAAGATTCGACGAGTCTGTACAGGAAGTTTCTAGGAGAAATCTACTTAAAGGAGTAACTGCAGATGAAAATGTGGTTGTGCGTGTGAGTAACATAATTTAAACTACTCAACTTTTGCTATTAACTCAACACTGGTTTTGGGTGAATTCCTCGAAACTTTCTCTTGCACGCATTGTTCCTACTACTTGCTTTTAAAAACCTGATTCATTTGTACTGTAGAGTACATTTTGTGCAAACTGAAGCAGTAATTAACCTCCCTCTCTGAGCTACTGTAACATTTTTTTTTCTGTGAAGAGTAAAACAGCCTCCCATGTTGCAGGATACTTCTTCATTGGCTGTTGTAGTTGTAAGACATTGTGGCTACACAGCAACTGTTAAAGTTGTTGGAGATGTAAAAAAGGGAAGAAACCTTTTGCAAGATATTGACATCGAGGACCATCCAGACGGGGGATCCAATGCACTCAATATTAACAGGTTTGTGTGCTTCTTTTTGCTTTTTCGTGTTCAAGTAGAGGGTCTAAGTTCTTAGTAGTCACATGTGTAGATGAATAATAGTACATTTTTTGTGTATGGTTTCATTTGAGTCAGCAGTTGTTTCCATTTATGATACCAATAGAAGTTGAGTATGCTAATTAGAACTGGCTTTCCATATAAGCAATAACAAGTAATAAAGTGGTTACTATGTCCTCTCTTTTTTCATATTTACATAGGTTATACTGTGTTTTTACAAAGATCATTTAGTGAGACACTGAGACATAGAAATATCCAATACGGCTTGTTGGATTTGTCAGTGTCATACGCATGTTTCGAGGGTTTTAACGGGTTATCTATGTTTTTATTTTATTTTAACTTCTTGTGTCATTCGTATATTTCTTAATCATATTGAAATTGCTGGATTTGAATATTACTCTAGCAGTTATTTTAATGCATATCTTTTTATACAGTTTACGAATGATGCTCAACAAGCTGTCTGCTGAATCAACTGTGAAATGCCAAACTCTACAGTCTGATTTGACAGATTTTGAATCTTCTAGATGTCTGGTTCGGACAGTTATAGAAGATAGTCTGACAAGGCTAGAGGATAAATCTGCTTTAACAGAAACCTGTTTTAGATGGGAACTTGGTTCTTGTTGGTTGCAGCATCTGCAGAAGCAGGAAACACCAGCAGGTAACGATTCTGGAAGTTCTAAGGATGATGACAAGGTTGAACCAGCGGTTAAAGGACTTGGTAAAAAATTTAAAATGCTAAAGACGAGGGACAAAAAAATGCCCAATTCTATTGAGAAGGATGAAGAGGGCCTAAACATAAAAAACAACGCGGGCGAAATGAATACCTCTGAGCATGACCTTGAGTTGCTGAAACATGTTTCTGAGGAAGCCTTCTTTGTCTTGAAAGAATCTGGGGTTGGCCTTCATACAAAGGTATTGTTTTCTCTTAATAGTATAAAGATGTGTGAAAAATATCATTACTCAATACTCACTTGCTCTCTCTTGCTTCCCCATAACCTACTTCCTGATAAAAATGCTGTATGAGAAATACAACAATAAAATATGTCTGATTGTCACCAATGAGAGCTAGGGAGTAATAAGAGTTTTTTTTTTCAACTTCCTATCTTTCTGCAGTCCCAAAAAAAAAATATCATCACTGGATTAGCTACTAGGTTCTGAAATTACATTGAAGTAAAAATGGTGACATTAGAATGCTCGAGGCTGATCTAAGTATTAGTGAAATTCAGAACAAAGCTATAATAAGATTGTGCAAGTTCTCAAAATGAATCAAGTACGCTTGGCTTAATTTGTCTAACTCAATTTTAAAACATCTTTCTATAATGTTATTCTCGATATTTTATTTCTTAAAACATTTCCAATGGATATATAACTATGATTCAATGCTTCATCATGCAGTCAGCGGATGAACTGGTCAAGATGGCACATGAGTATTATGATGATGTTGCTTTACCTAAGCTGGTATTGAATCATTAAAACCCCGACTAATGAACTACAAGTTTTATAATGGTTTTGCCCCATCCTACCCTTTTTAACTCTTTATTCTTATTCCAGGTCACGGACTTTGCATCACTTGAACTTTCTCCAGTTGACGGTCGGACACTGACTGATTTTATGCATCTTAGAGGCTTACAGATGCGCTCTTTAGGTCGTGTGGTGGGTTAATAATCTATGATTCTCTCTCTCTCTCTCTCTCTATGTGTGTGTGTGTGTGGCCCATTTTTGTTTTCAAGCTCAAATTAATTTTATTGCTTGAACCAGGTGGAACTTGCAGATAAGCTTCCTCATATACAGTCTCTTTGTATTCATGAA
Source organism: Euphrasia confusa (assembly GCA_954870475.1). Lineage (NCBI taxonomy): Eukaryota > Viridiplantae > Streptophyta > Magnoliopsida > Lamiales > Orobanchaceae > Euphrasia > Euphrasia confusa. The sequence continues at coordinate 35,861,569 of OX940956.1, read as the reverse complement.
ATGATTACACGAGCTTTTAAGCATCTACTTCGAGCTGTCATTGCTTCTGTTGGGAGCATGGATAACATGTCCGCTGCTATAGCAACAACCTTAAATTTCTTGCTTGGGTCTTCTAGCGTAAAAATTGACCAAAGTGATCAAATTCTCAAAGTGCAGTGGTTGCGTGCATTTTTGGAGAAAAGGTTTGGTTGCAGACTGCAGGATGAATTCCATCACTTGAGAAAATTGTCAATTCTCAGGGGACTTTGTCACAAGGTAATTAGTAAAAATAATCCCATATAAATGCTTATGACTTGAAACTTGAAATGACTCAGGGTGCCATTGGAGTTGGATACACTTCCATTTTGAAAATTCTCTTTTGCTCATAGAATTTGTTTTTTAATGATGAAATTGTGATATTTTAGAGTATGAATGTATATGAGATGGAAATGTACTATTGAAACTTTATTTGATATACAAATAGGCAAATAATGATTGATTTTTTATATTTGGAAAATGTTGAGACCATATCCAAACGCGTCCTTATTGGATTTCTCCTTTTCAGGTTGGGTTAGAGTTAGTCCCTAAGGACTATGATTTGGAAAGCTCGGCTCCATTCACGAAGTGTGATATCATCAGCATAGTGCCAATCTGCAAGGTTGAAATAAATAAAAATACAATTACGGAAAATGAAGATGAATTTATTTTGTTCTTAAAATGAAGACCTCATACTTTTTTCTGTTTCCTTTACAACTTTTATACAGCATGTAGGGTGCTCGTCTGCAGATGGGCGAAATCTGCTGGAGTCATCCAAGATTGCACTAGACAAAGGGAAACTAGAGGATGCTGTTAATTGTGGCACAAAGGTAATGTAATTTAATGTTTATGCATTTAAGATTACTTTACTCGCTGTTTATGTCTTGAGAATAAAGTGAGTTTGACATGAAAACTGAAGGCCCTGGCGAAGATGATAGCCGTTTGTGGTCCTTATCACCGTACAACTGCAAGTGCTTACAGTCTTCTTGCTGTTGTTCTGTATCACACTGGAGATTTTAATCAGGTAACAAATAGTTTTTCTGATTTTCTTCAATGTATATAGCTTTCTCGTATTCATAATCAATAACGGCTCTATAAATGTGAAAGTCAAGTTTTATCCTAGAATCTTGCTTGAGCGGCTGTGATGCTTCCAGGGGGAATCAGTGAAATGTGATATTTACCCCTATATGGGTATTTCGGGTCAATAAAGGAAAATTACAATATTTAGATATTATATCATGATTAAGTTTAGGATGAAAAGTATCTAAAGCGAGATACAAATACCCCATTGCACAATCATGTCTGGGCTTTGCAATATATTGAGTTGTATATATTTTCTTCAATGCCGTAAAGCTGACTTATATAATGCTCGTGTACTCAATTACACAAAAGTGTAGATAGTCATGATCATTGTATGTGACATTATTTCCGTGTAGGCAACTATATATCAGCAGAAGGCATTAGATATCAATGAGAGGGAGCTGGGTCTTGACCATCCTGATACTATGAAGAGCTATGGGGACCTATCAGTGTTTTATTATCGTCTTCAACATATTGAATTGGCACTGAAGTGAGTTTCATAATTCTTTTGGGGTGGATTATTCTTATCATTTGAATCACAACCCTACAGAATTTGTCATTGGAAATATATTTTAGACTCGGTTTGTAAAATGAAGAGTTGTGATTTATCATGATTTCTAACATCAACTCCCTAATTTCCTGTGTTTGTGGCCTTGAAAGATACGTGAACCGTGCATTGTTTCTTCTTCAATTCACATGCGGGCTCTCTCACCCAAACACAGCAGCCACCTACATAAATGTTGCTATGATGGAAGAGGGCATGGGGAATGTTCATGTTGCTCTGAGATATCTCCATGAAGCCCTTAAGTGCAACCAAAGACTTTTAGGAGCCGATCACATACAGGTCTATTAAGTGCTTTATTTACTTTGATGATATATTTTGTCGATGTTTCTGAAATACGTGGACCCTACAGTTAGCAATAATTCTTGCTTGATTATAACAGACTGCCGCTAGCTATCATGCCATTGCCATTGCCCTTTCGTTGATGGAGGCATATTCCCTGAGCGTGCAACATGAACAAACTACCTTACAAATCCTTCAGGCTAAACTGGGAGCCGAAGATCTCCGTACTCAGGTTCACTATTATAAAATCACTTTGGCTTCTTATAAGTCTATATCATGTTGAACCTAAAAGATCGACAAAGACCTTTCTTGAATATTTCTGTTGCTCCCGGTTCCCCCTTTTTACTAATATGAAAAGCACGTCTAAATTCAATTATCATGTGTAAATTTTGTTTATTGGATTTATAGAATTTAATATAGCAAGCACCTGCAGGATGCTGCTGCATGGCTCGAGTATTTCGAGTCGAAAGCATTGGAACAGCAAGAGGCGGCACGCAATGGGACTCCAAAACCAGATGCATCCATTGCCAGCAAAGGTCACCTGAGGTATTGATACGGTACTTTCCATTTTTTATTTTTACTTTTTTACTATCAGTTTACCATCATACCCCGGAAAACCAAAATCCTTAAATTTTGTGGTGGCAGTGTATCGGATTTACTTGATTTTATAAGTCCAGACCAGGAGTCGAATTCTCAGAAGAAGCGGCGCTCTAAGGTACTCAAGCTAGAATGTTCATAGCTTGTTTAAACTCGATTATTCTAACAAAATTTTGAAACATGAGAAACTCGGGGTCGAACTAGGCTCAATTGATGTGAGAGATAAAACAAGAGGGAAACTATGTATAAGGATATCCATAACTATGCTACTCCATAAAAAATATAATTTTATATGGTCCCTTCACAGCCACGTCATAAATTCAAAATCATCCCCAAATCGAAATGCCCTCATTATATATATGGTTTATATTTAATTAGAAATGTAAATATTTACCACTTTTTAAAATAAGTAAACTAAGTAATAAAAATAAATGAAATATGGTACGGAGTATTATCACCAACAAAAGAAAATCTTAAAAATTGAAAATTTTGGTTTTTCATATTTTTAGAATTACACGCGACTTTAGAATTAAGTGCAAAAATTAGTATAAAACAATGAAAAGGGGACTTGTTGCGTTAAAAAAACCAAACAAATTTTATTTAACAAAATACCAACAAAAAAAAAGGGAGTAGCGGGGTAGTCTTGTCAGCCTGAATCCTTCATCGCGCGTGTGTCCCACGCGCTCCTTAATCATGCGTGTGACCCACGCGCGGGAATTGGATTACCAATAAACTGTCCTCCGTATTTTAGTAAAAAAACACAAAACAAAAAATAAAATATAAAATATAAAATATAAAGTAAGTATTTATTTATTGAGAATTTAACTATTTGTGTGTATTTACTTTTGGATATTTGAATTTTCTTTTTGTGTTTTTCTTATTTGTGTGTAGTTACTTTTGGATATAAATTGTTTTCAGTATTTATTGATCATATTTACACTTTTTTATTTTGATATTTACTGTAGAAAAATATTAAATTTTGACTTTTTGATTAAAAAATAAAAAATAAAAATGTATTTTTAAGTTAAAAATAAACTAGTTGTCAGTTAAGTTTAAAAAGTAGTAGTAGATAAAGTAGGTATAAAATAGTATTTTAAAGTGAAATTTTTTAATATTTATTTACTTTTTTGGAGAGACGAAGTAGTATACTTATAAAAAAAGTGTGAAAATATTTAGCAAGAGACAAGCTGAGTAATTTTTATTTTGAATATGTACTTACTAGTATATATAAGATGTGCATTGTTATAATGTACTAGTATTTCACTCTCTTATTGTTCTCTTGTTTATTGAAACACATAAAACTCTTGTACTATACATGCTGCAAACTTGCCTCCCTGTAGGTCTTACCTGTTGGAGTTAAGTCCCCACCCGAGCAGCCGGAGGGAAAGATTGCGGTTGGCGATAAGTCCCCATCCCCATCCGAGCAGCCGCCGAAAGAAAAGAGTGAAAAAGCCATCACCGCCGAAAGTACAGAAATCCCTACTACCATAAAGGAGACAAAAAGTAGTAGTGAAGATCTTAAGATAGCTAACCCACCATCCGAAGAACAATACAATCATCCACAACAAAAAGAAATCGAAACCAGCCAAGAAGAAGAAGAAGAAGGTTGGCAAGAAGCCACTTCCAAAGGACGTTCCGGAAACGGGGCTACCAAAAGACTCAACAAGAAGCGCCCGAATCTCGCCAAGCTTAAGATAAACCCCACGCACTCCCTCTATAATAACAAGGACAACAGTTACAGAAAAATGGAGTCTGTTCCAAGTAAAGTTCCCGCAAAGAAAAACCCTCCTACTACTTCAGCTCCCAAAGCTTCTCATCCTCCGACCACTCTCTCGGCATTAGCTTCCAAGTCGCTATCGTACAAAGAAGTCGCAGTGGCAGCCCCAGGTACGATTCTAAAGCCCTTACTGGAAAAAGTAGAAGATGTGTCCTCAACTGAAGAAAAACAAACTCACGACAGCCAAACACAACTAATTAGTCCAAGAGACGAACCCAAGACTGACGGAGTTTCTGTAGTAGATCACGATGACTCGAAAGGAGAAGAAACGGGGTCTGATTTCTCGAACCCTCGCTCGGATACTGAAGACATCTCGTGCCCAGATCAGAAGCCTCTAGATACAAACGGAAGCAAACTCTCAGCCTCTGCCGAGCCTTTCAGCCCAGGGGCCACCTATCCTCTGACTCACCCGTTTGACTCAGCCGGGTTCCCATCGGTGACCGCGAGGGTCCCATGCGGGCCCCGGTCACCTATGTACTACAGAGCAAGCCATAGCAGTTTTCGTGCCAGGCCAGGTTTTCTGACTTACAGGAACAGTTTCGCCTCTCCTAAGAGTATGAATCCACACGCGCCTGAATTTGTTCCTAGAAGAGCATGGGAAAGTAACACAACAGATGATGAAGATTCAAAAACTGAGAAGGCTCATGGAAAAGATAAGACTGTTGGGAAAGAGGATATGCCTAAGAGAATCAGCTCGGATGCGGAGAAGGCTGAGCTGGCAAGGCAGATACTGCTCAGCTTCATAGTGAAATCTGTACAGAAAACTTCGGATTCTAAAACTGTAAAAGCTCCAGAGGCCAGTAACACGAAGGGTGAAGTTTCTGGTGATTCTGCTGAGGCAGTGGCGAACGACAGTGCCATCATAAAGATTCTTTACGGGAAAGATGAGAAATCGCCCGTGCCTGAGACTGATAATGGCGAGAGGGAGAAAGATACTTCCGCTGTAAATACAGATAAGACAAAAGACGGGGAAGAGTTTGTGCTTGTGACTAAGAAGAGAAGGAACAAGCAGCAGTTCACAAACGGTGTGAATGGTCTCCACAATCAACAGTCAATCTGTGCTTCCGTGAGCTGAAAGATCGATAGGGTCTTCAGAATGTATTCATCCGGATATCATTTTATTTTTTTGTTTTTTGCAGAAAGGCTTGGACGTAGGAATCTTGGAAACACGGCCTAATTGGCTCGTTAGTACTTGATCCTCGTATCGATCGGGTGGAGCAACATGGAGAGCTCTTGATCGATGGAGAAACAGGTGATACTACAAAGGCGGGTCGTTTTTTTCTCAGGACAAAGGGTTTTGGTTGAATGATTCCATTGAATAAGAACATTTTAATTGTATGTGAATTTTATGACTAAATAAAGGAGGAGGCTTCACTATATATTTTTATTGAGTTTTTGCACAAGTCTATTTTTTCTACAAAAGAAATCCTATAGTATTTTACTATGAAATAATGAAAATATATTCTCCCACAGACAATTTTATACTTAATTGTGAAAAAATCAGTAACATTAATTTAACAAAATATTAAATAATAAAAATATATGGAGTTTCCACTATATTGATTTTTTGTAAACATATCTTTATTTCCTATACTTTTTTTGGTCAATTCACACATTGTTTCCAGAAACAATATTAAAATCCAGCAATGACCTCAAGAGAAAGAAAAAAGGTGTAATAACAACAAAACAACAAAACAAAATAATCCAGCAAAGCTTAGAGAGACCTTTTTGAGTTACAGAGAGAGATCAGCCAAGTCGAAAGTTCTGGAAACTGCTTTGCACCAGGATTCCACCTTCTTCTTCCTAGTTTCTTCGTCGATGATTGGTCGGAAGACCTTGGGCTCTTTGGTCTTCTTTGCTGCAGTAAATATCTCTTTCTCAGTCCAAACACCGACAGCTAATCCAGCAGCATATGCTGCTCCAAGTGCTGTAGTCTCGGTATCAGCTGGTCTCACTACAGGGCTACCTAAGATGTCGGCCTGATAAACACATAAACAGTAAGATATAATATATATATATATATATATATATATATATATATATATATATATATATATATATATATATATATATATATATAACTTCGTTATAAGTAATTTCATAAAAAGCAAAACAAAAACAAACATGATATTAACTGCTTTTCTATGTAAAGTTAATATATTAAGAATGAGAACGAAGGAAGCATATACTTTTGTATGGTTGATTACAAAAACTAAACCTGAAGTTTATCTACTTCAAATAAGATTCATACATTTGTTTCTCTTTTAAAAATTGCACCCCTTGATGGTTTTTGTAACTTTCATATTTCTCATGAATACTCACTCCAACATATACATATATGAGCTATGCAACAAAAAAGCATAGCAATAAGACCCGACCTGAATCTGCATCAGCAGGTTATTAACAGTTGCGCCACCGTCAACCCTAAGCAAAAACTCCCCCTCGTCGCTCTTAACCTTTCCCTTATCCACAGCGTCCTTTTTCATCGAGTCCAACACATCCTTCACCTGAAAGCACATGCTGTCCAGCACAGCCCGCGCAATATGGGACTTGTTCGTAAACCTCGTGATCCCAATACAGACCCCCCGGGCATCATCCCTCCACCACGGGGCAAACAAACCATTGAAAGCCGGCACGAAATAAACGCCTCCGGAAGATTCAACCTGCATGGCCAGCTCCTCAATCTCAGATGCGCTCTTGATTATGCCGAGTCCGTCCCTCAGCCACTGGACGGCGGCTCCAGCGATTGCGATCGAGCCTTCAAGTGCATAGTTGGTTGGGGCCTTGGGCCCGAGCTTGTAGGCCAGGGTGCTCAGGAGGCCATGATTCGATTTGATGATCTCATCTCCCGTGTTTAAGAGTATAAAAGCCCCTGAGAATAAACAAAACTTATGCAAAACAAAACAAAGAAAATACAACTATTCACGAAGACTCTACGTATTTTAGAAACCATTGATAATTACTATCCACAGTTTCAAATACACCATACTCAAATCATGTAACCTAAACATTATTTCCTAATGGGTTTAAGACAAGATCCAAATATAATATTGTCACTTCAACTTTCACTTTTAAGGGATTTCAACTTTCTTTTTTAAGATATATTTATAGATCGACCGATAGATAGATAGATAGATACATTTTGAAAAAGGACCCAGCAGTTTAAAAGTGGGATAATTACAAAATGTACCCTCAAGTAACATGAAGCCGTGTCCCTAACCTATGAAATTCGATTCGGGTTTAAATTCAGGAGCTAAATGTAATTCTTTAATAATCATAAAACAAAGTAAAATCTATGGGGTGTTTCTTGTAATTCTGAAAATTAGTTGGGTTATTCTATAATAAGAATAACCTAAATACTCTCAAGTAACATGTAGCTGTGTCTCTAACCTGTGCCGTACGTGCTCTTCGCTTCGCCCTTCCGGCATGCCTGTCCCAACATGGCTGCATGTTGATCGCCTAGACATCCCGCAATCGGGATTCCAGTTATCGCCCAACCTTTCCCGATATTCCCGATAACCTCGGCATTGCTCACGATTTTAGGCAATATTTTAGAGGGAATGCTGAGCGCATTCAAGACAGTCTTGTCCCAGTCGAGCGTCTTTAAGTTCATCAGCATGGTTCTAGAAGCGTTAGACACGTCGGTGACGTGCAAGCCGTTCTCGAGTCCTCCGGTCAGATTCCAAATCAGCCAGGTGTCTATGGTTCCGAACAACGCGTCTCCTTTCTCGATGGCTTCCTTTACGGGGCCCACGTTCTCCATCAGCCACAACACTTTGAGCGCGCTGAAATAAGTGCTTATGGGCAAGCCACATGTCTCGACGAAGTGGGTCCTCCCGCCTGGCAACTCTTTCTCCAGTTTTCTGGTAGGCAGAGACAAAAATCAAATAAAGTCCAAAGTAAATTAGATCATAAAGATTGAATCTTTTTCACTACTATTTTATAATTGTCCCATTCTAAACAACTTATTCGCCAAAGAGTCCCATGAGATCAACAACTCACATGAACATAAGAGATGCCCACGAGACGAAAGGTGTTTTTCGGAATCAGGAAATTCAAGAAACGACAATTATAGACAGAAATCATAGTCTCTGTTTAGTGAATCCTTCTTAAAGATTGAATCTTTTTCACTATTTTTTTACTTTTTCATGAACTGTAATTTCTTACAAAATACCATACCCAACAAATTTCTATTATAATCACACAATATCTATATCCATGTGAAAACAAGCAGTCGTAAAAGGAAAAAAAACAGAGAATTAGGAGAGGAAAGTAAGACCTGCAAATGGAGCTGGTGCGGACGTCCATCCACACAATGGCGTTGTAAAGAGGGCAGCCGGTGGATTTGCTCCAGATGACAGTTGTCTCTCTCTGATTGGTCAAGCCGATGGCCTTGAGCCCGCTGTCGACATTGTGCCCTGCGGCGGTGGCTTTATCCACGGCCTTCGCGATGCAAATCCTAACGCTCTCCACGATCTCCATCGGGTCATGCTCAACCCACCTGAGAGAGACCGAAACAAAGAAATCAGAATACGGGTCGGGTCGGGTCGAACCGAAAAGGAAAAACGGGTGGGTTACCTACCCTGATTGTGGATAGATTTGGGAGAATTCGACTTGGTGGGATCCGACAGGTTTCGCAGAGCGATCGTAGATGATGAATCGGGTGCTGGTGGTGCCTTGATCGATCGACCCGATGAATACTTCTTCTTCTCCTCCGCCGGGCATCTTTGACCGATCCATCGGATCTTCTTGTTTCAGTTATTATTACGGTATCGAGTAATCAATAAATAAATATCGGACCTTTATTTTATACTGCAAATTGTAGCAGTGGAAAAGAGATCGATCGATCAATGAGAGTGATGGGTTTCTTGGGAATGACGATCTACTTATCCAATTGCCTTAAATAATTACTCAAATAAGTAGATTACTTATCCAATTGCCTTAAATAATACTAATAATTACTCACATGTGCGGAACTTTAATGAAATAATCATTTCTTTTTATGGTATTCAATGGTAAAAATGATAGTTTAATATTATTAACTAATTATGAAGTAGGAGTAATTGAAACAATATGAATTTATTGATAATTCTATAAAAGAAGAATGCAACTTCCTTATTTTCATTTTTATTTTTATCTATTAATTTTAATTTTTGAATATATAATATAATATACTTTATGGATCAATGGTCACTCTTTTTCATATTTATTTTTGTTTGTTTAATTTATTTTGTGGGGGCTAGTTTTGACTGTGAGTTTTGTTTGTTGGAGGTTGGGTGATTTAGGTCATCATCCCACTGACTTTAACTAATAATTGAACATTACAACCCTATTCAAAACAATATGGATTAAGTGGAGTATTAATTTGAACAAGGTCACGAATTTACATTTGTTGATTTATTTTTATTCATAGCAAATCAAACAAGTAAGTAATAATTTGCAATCAATATAATTCATTTGTGATCAGTACGAAAAAAAATCAAAATACTATTCGTTTGTTTTTATTAATAGCAAAAAAAAAGTTGAAGGTCTAACTACTTTGATGACTTTTATTGTCTAGGCTCCACTTTTTCTTGAGATCACAGAACGCCCATGCACCCACTATATATCAATATTTGAATGAGTAGTCGTATAATTTAATTTTAGTCTTTCATACATGAAGACGTGTTAGTACTTAATAGGCTAGTAGCTATAGGGTTGATTATAGTATTCAGTTTTGTGTTCAAATACACACACCCCACTTGATATTTCATTCAAACTCATTGACAATAAGTAAAAAAATACAGTATTTGAATAGGAAAATTAATTATTTTTAAAAATATCGAGTATTTATTGAGTACTTAAATACCGATATATTTAAAAATAATATATACACACACATAAATATAAATTTTATATTAAAAAAATGGGTAAATAATTCTATATAAACCTTTTAATATTTAGATAAATCATTTATACACCTTCATATAATTACCCTCTTATATTAATAATGAATAGACTAAATTATCCCTGTATTTTGTATTTTTAATTAATATACAAAACATACGAACCCTAATACATTCATCATTCTCATCCAACGAAAGCTTGTCATCGGAATAAAGTCATCGTCCAAATAGCCAAAGGCAATTTTGTCTATCTACCTTGTAGATGACGTCATCCATTCCTTCCAAACCCGCCACTTATCACCCACTGGCCTCTACCACTCTACTTTTTGTTTTTGCTGCACCATTTAATTTCTTATTTGTGTGGTAATCAATTTGGAAAGTTCGATGTTTGTCTTTAATGGTGGAGAAGGATAAATTATTGGTTAATCAGAAATTCCGAAACGGATGAATTGATTATTTCATAAATAACTCCATAGTTTGAATGGTGATTTTTTCTAAATTCTTTGAAAAATCTGAAAATTACTGTTGACAACTGAATTTACCGTGTCTAGATTTTCGACCAAAAATCTGAAAATTAGTGTTTACGATTGAACTCTTAACATCGTATATCTACTATCTAGAGTCATCTCTTAACATCGTATATCTACTATCTAGAGTCATCGCCTAAGAAGCTCAGACAACATCGCGGTCAACAACACAAACGGTAGTGGCCTTTTTATTTGATTGAAGCAAGGGAACGAGTGTAATGTTGTAAATTAGGATATAAAATCTGTTTTTTATAAAAGAGTGTATAAAAGAGTGTCTCTCTCATATGAGAAGGTGTGTTTTAAATATAACACGGAAAAAAAAATATAAAACGGGTACTAAATTAAATAAATCTTTTAGTTACTAAATTACCTTACTCCGTTGCTCGCTCTGAATACCCGATTTAGTAGAACGGGTCAGAATTTGGGATAAAAAATTCACCTAATTAGGTACAATTAATAGTCATTCATATACATTAATTTTATTTTGCTTTTAATTAAACAAAATTGAATTTTGGTCAATAAATTGAAAATGTTATCAATAGTTTATATATGATGATTAAGGCTTTACAAGAATCGAGAGGCTCGCGAGCACTCACGAGCCGCTCGAGTCAACTATCGACTCAAACTCGATCAAATTCGAGGTCGAGCCTGCTTTAGAGGTATGTACGAAATTTGCTCAGATGGTCGGAGCTTGTGGAAATAAATAAATTTTCTTGTGTTTTTTACATATATCTATTTAATATATAAATTCAGACTTTGCTTATTTCACCTGGACAATGTGAACACAAAAAATTACACTACAAAAAATGAGCATTTTCACACTACGTGGCACAGACAATGTTTTCATTGGTCAAAATTGTCTTATGTGGCTTTTTTTTATCTTTATTAATTATGACGTGGCTTCCAATTATTTAAATTACAACTCAACTATTACATTACCTATTTAGAATTGCTTAATTATAGAATAATGACGTGACTTATGGACCAATTAACTCAATAAATCACCATTTTATTCCATAATTAAAGAATTAAATTCATTATTAATGTAACATAATAACTACCGGATTGAATTGTATTCATTATTATGAATTGTATTCATTATTCATGCTCTTTAATTTATGGATTTTTTTATTCATTATTAATCACGATTTGAATTGTTCAAAATTCTATTTCAAATTCTGTAATGAATTCTATTTCAACGATTGTGGATAAATATAAATTTAATGATATCTCATGCTCTCTAATTTATGGAATAAAATCGTGATTTATGGACCAAATAATTTGAATGATTTAAATTACAAGTCAACTATTACATTGCTTATTTAGAGTTGCTTAATTATAGAATAACGTCGTTACTTATGGACCAATTCACTCAACAAATCATATTTTTATTCTATAAATTAAAGAATCGTATTCATTATTAATTGGTGGTAATTGGATAATTATTTTATTTAGTTTATTTATTTATTTTTTACGATTTTTTAAGTTTTAAAAAAATAAAATTTTTATAAATAATCTCATTTTCCATATTTGAAAATACGTTTCTAAATTGATGAATTATATATAGTAATTTTAATACTATTTATACTCAGTGAATCATTCATTTACTCATTTACTCACTATTTTTTATTTTTGAGCATATTTTTTAGATTATTTTCTATGAAGCAATTCTTTAATTTTTTTCTTTGGTTACTAATGTCGTTTTACTTTTATGCAGATAATTTCAAGCAATTATTTAATTATTATTATAATTTATCCTTTATTTTAATTATTTCAAGTAAATATTATTGAATAAACATAATTTTTTTCTTGCCAGTACGTAATATAAAAAAAAGTTGGGTTTTTTTTGTGCAAATTTATTGCACGGCAAGAAATTGAGGTTTGTAAATAGATATGATTTTACTCATTTTATTTGATTCCATCGTGCTTTTTTATTTAATCATTTACAGGTTTTTTATTATTGTAATATATTAATATTAAGATGATTGACCATTTTATTTCGTTTTCTATTTGTTTGTATTCTATATATTATATGAACATTAATATGATTAACAATTTTGTGTTTTATATTTTATTTTGCAGATATTAATTTCAGACACCGATAATACTCAAATTCTTTCGTCCTCTTCAACTCATCAATTTACAAATCTGAATTTGAACATCAATACAAATCATGTATCTCATTATGATATATTAATGATATTTTTTTTTTGTTTTGCAGCTATCAAGTAAGTTTTTTTACATCATTTTTACTGTTATTGTAACTTGCAACTATATATTTTTTACTCTTATTCATTTTTATGTATTAATTATTGTTCCATTATATTATTATTATTATTATTATTATTATCATTAATATTTTTATTTTTTTTGCAGATTTAGATATTTTATATTTTAATTATTTTTTATTTGCATACATTCATTTTTTTTAATTATTGCGTTAGTTTATTTATTATTTTGTTGATATATTCATTTTTATTATTTTACCGTTTAAACTGTATATTTCTAATCTATTAGTATTATTTTATCAACAATAGATTTGTGTATTATGTTTTAATTTTTTAATTTTTTTTTCTTCTTATAAATTTTATTTTTATTAGTTAATTTAAATATCATTGTTGATAATATTATTATTTTAAGTGCAGATAATTGAAGGGATATTTTGATTACAAGCAAAGTATAATTTGATTTTTAAGTATAAAATTTTCATACTTTCTTAAATCAATCACACTTTATTTTAGTTCAATTATTTTTATTTATTTTATGTTTAATCAAAATTATTCTCAATATTGAGTACGAGTAATATTTTATTTTATTTTTACAGTTTGAGTGGTATATTTCTAACTTATTAAATAATTTTTTTTGTGCATTCAAAGATCAATATAGTAGTCAAAGTTATATTAAATTGAAGACTTGAGGTCCTTAATTCGAATTTCAAGACACTGCAATTGACATAGACAAAAAAAAAACAAATAGTAGTCAAAGCTCAATTATATTTTGTTTTTTAAATTAAATTTATAAACTATTTATGTTCCTAACCTTTGAATGGATGTTTTGGTTGGTGGCAAAAGGTGTGAGATCAATTTTAGATATAGTTTTTTACATATTTTAGTTGTTGTCCCTTTTTTTATTCAATCATTTTATCTTTATTTTGATCTATATATGTTTTTAATCTATTATTTTATTTTGTTCATGTTTAAATCTACTTATTTTTTTTAAGATTAAAAGTTAATTATTTTTATTTTTATTTTTTTTACATTTAGATTTATACTTTTAGTTTTGCGTTTATTTATTTAATAATAATAATGTATACTTATTTTTATTAGATTGATTTTTTTTATCAGCAACAACATTAATTAACTATTATTTTATTTATGTTTAATTATTTTATACCGAAAGTGAGATGATAGATGATTTCAATTTTTAAGTTCATTAATTTTGAATAATAATAATAATAATAATAATAATAATAATAATAATAATACAAAGTACTCTTTAATTGCGTATCTTTCACAACTTTTAAATTTAAAAATATAAAACAATTAGTAAAAAAAATATTTGTAATGCAAAAGATTTTAATGTTTAAATAATAAATTTTGGAAACTCAAAATTAATTAAGTTTAAATAAGATTTCCTAATTAAACACAACTCTTATATACGATATTAAAACTTTATGTTTATCATGCAATACAGACAAATTGACATTCATTCTTTTTATGAGATTTTCTCAATTAATAAGAGATCTCTTATTTAATTTTTTATATTTTAATTAAACATAAATATTATTTTATTTATTCATATATCACTATAGTAAGAAAAAAAACATTACCATTAATTATAAGCTTATTCCTTAATTATTGTTAAGATTATTAAATCTTTTAAAATTTAAATTCCTTTGCTTTTAACGATAGCAAATGTTGATTTACATGTTTTTGTGCTACTTTTCCTATGATGTTTTGTGTCGTCTTATGCCATTTTGTGTCATTCTTGTGCATCATTCTCATGATTATCGGTAGGTTTGACGTTTTTGTGGAGTGTGTAGGTGTATGATCATGTTCAATGCGAAAACGAGCAAAAACGAGTTGAAAAACGGTAAAGTGATTTGATTGACCACCTATCGTGATTGCGCTGCAAACTTGGCCACTTTGGTTCTCCCAACTCCGACAACCTAAAAACACCATCCATACATGGTCGGAAAGATCTTGAAATCCTCTACATGGTCCTACCAGTGTGTTGTCATGGTTCCCCGTCATAAAGCCGGAATTCACGGGTTTCCAGCCCAGTATGCAGCTGCCCCGGGGTGTATGTGCAACAAATCTGGAGAGCTTGGTTCTCCCATATCCGACCACATACATGCATGGTCCATACCTTGTCGGAAAGCTCTCGAAGAGTTGTACGAGGCCCTGCACTTTTATTATCATATATCCCCGTGATATAGTCACAGTACTTGAGTTTCCAGACCAGTACGCAGCTTCCCGGAGAGTATGCGCAGCAAACTTGGAGAGCTTGGGTCTCCCAACTCAGACCACCTATACCGATGATCTATATCTCTACGGAAAGCCCTTGGAGTGCTCTACATGGCCCAGCCATCCAAGCGCTCGCTCGCGACCACCACCAGGCGAGCGCTTGATGACCAGGCGACCGCCTGCTCCATTTGTCCAGAATCTGCCCAATTCCGGAAGCGCTCGCTCTCTCACCTGGCGCCCGCCCGCGACGTCTACCAGGCGCCCGCCTGGCACCCAGGCGCTCGCCTGCCTCTTTGTACAGCTTTGACCGACGATTGACCCTCGTTTTTTATGCACTATAAGTAGGGTTTCGTTCATAAACAAAGACACCTTGCATTCATTTTTTTTTTCCGAGTTTTGGAGAAGACTTGAGACTCGCTTTCACCTAGGTTTTCATCATCTATTTTTCTTTCATTGATTCGTGGATATTAAACGTGGTTAGCACCGATCATTGTTTACTTCGAACAAGTAATCTAGTAAGCTTTATTTCTTTTCAATTTCGTTCTTAATTATTTGCTTGTGTTCTTACTCTAGTTCTTTCATCATGAATTCATCTATCTCTATTTGTTTGTTCTCGATTATTAATATGAGTAGCTAATTTGTTCGCTAGGGTTAGGAGGATTCAAACATGAACTAGGGCTTGAAATTTACAAACGCTTCAAAGGTGCTCGATAAATTGCCAACATGATTTTAAAACTTTTGTATGAGGCTTAGGAGCAATTACAAAACATAGGATTATCGAACACCCTAAAATCTACCGGCGACGGACGTTTTAGTTTTGAATTGCATCTCGTAAATTGACGATCCAATATTAGTGTTTGATGAACCCAAAACCTTAGTCTCTCTCTTTATTAATTAAATCTAGTTAATTGTTTCTTTATTATTTTTAGCTTTTTATTTCTTAGATAATTTAGTTTAAAACAAAAACTCAAACTTTGCATTATGCTATATCTATTTCTTTTTTCTCGTTGCAAACAAATAAACAAGAATACGTGCCGATAGTAGTGTTCCTCGAGAGATCGACTCGGGCGAATTGATTCGGCAATAAGTTCGGAATATTTTTATTTGATTTTTGACGCACTACAACGTCTTGTCAAATTGGCGCCGTTGCCGGGGAACACTTTAGGCACAAGTATTAGTGTTTGAGTGTTTGCAACTTTCTTTTTTCTTTTTCTTTTTTTATATGATTATTATTTCTCCCACCGGTGCGTTTAATGTTTTTGTCAAGTGTTTTTGTTAGCAGTGATGAATACATTTTATAACTATACGTGGGAGAACACATGGCCTCAGACGAGCACTTACTACGAGCCTTCCCAATATGACACGACAACACATTTTGGCTCTCAGTCTCAAGCATACAATCCAGAGTGGCATTCTCATCAGAGTTATTATGCCGATCCGCCTCAACAACAATGGCCTCAACAACAATGGCCTCCTCAGAACATGGTGTACCCTCCACATTATTCTATGCAACCTGAGCCTCCATACAAGCCATCGTTGGATG
Source organism: Euphrasia confusa (assembly GCA_954870475.1). Taxonomy (NCBI): domain Eukaryota; kingdom Viridiplantae; phylum Streptophyta; class Magnoliopsida; order Lamiales; family Orobanchaceae; genus Euphrasia; species Euphrasia confusa. The sequence goes on along the minus strand of OX940956.1, from coordinate 35,844,835 downwards.
ACGTTTTTCAAGATTTCATGCAAACGGCCAACCAGATAATAAAATCAAATGAAGCGGCGATGAGAGCCAATGAAGTGGCGATGGCCAGAAATGTTGAAGAAAATTTGGCCTACTCTCCATCATATTCGATGCAACCGGAGCCGTCGTGCAATCCATCTTTTGATGAAATTTTTCACGATTTCATGCAATCGACCGAACAGATAATGAAAGCAAATGAAGAGGCAATGACAAAAAGGGAAGAAGCAGAGGAAATGTCAATTGTTTTCGATGAAGAAAATCATACGCGCCATCTGACGGAAGTCCAGGCCCTCGCGATTCTCCAAGGTGACTACGAAGATGAAGATGTAGAACCGAATGAGGTCGAGTCCACAGTGGAGCATGTGTACCTCGATGAATTACATTTGGAGGAAGATGAGGAAAAAGAGACGATAGAGAGTATGGTGCTAGAGGATATTACACCGAAAGTGTCGGATAGAGAAGAAAGCTCATACAAATCGTCCATTCAACCAAGACAACCAGATGAAGAGACATTGAAGACCAATGTAGTGGTAGGAAATCAGGATGGTCTAGAAGGGGATCCATCGATGCTAGCTACTCCTCTTGGGTACGAAAGTTCTTATATCTATGCCTCGAGTGACAGTGATGATGAGGTAGATGATATGTTTCCCGAACATGCATGTGTGACAGAATCACCTCCTTCCTCTCCGAGTGATTTGGTGTGTAAGAATTCTGGACACCTTCCTCCCTCACTCGACATGAACGATCTTATGTATGTTGAGGAGTCAAAGGTGAAACGGGTTCATCACCCACCCAAGCCGCATGTTCCAGGTATTTTCAGATTTAATGTTTCTTTGGGTGGAGATAAAACATCTTTTAGTAAGGTTGATTACAATGAGGTTATTAATTCTTTTGATGCCTACATTGTAAATTTTCTTTACATTTATGCTATTGATCTCTTGGGCGAGATGGTGTTTTTGCAGAAAAGTAGCTCGATATTTCTCGGTGTTGAAGCCAAGCAAGACGTGCATGTAAAAGATAGTGTCGGGGTGATCGAGGTACTCGAGAGTGACGATGAAAATGAATCACCTCCACCAAAATTAGAGTTGAAGGGGTTATCAAAACAATGGAAATATGTTTATATAGAAGAGATGACACCTGAGATGATGAGCCTCAATGAGGCTCCTTATTAATGAAAGATGAGTCAAGCTTGGGACGTTAAACAAGCGCCGCGTGGAGGCTAATCCACGGACCGTGCTGCTCTTTCGGGTACCAAAATGAGCGCCACGTGGGGGCCTTCCCACGATTTCATACGAGCTGGATCGAGAAGACTGAAGGAGTCGACATCACTGTTTGCACCTTCTTACCCTTCTTCTTTTTAAGCTTGTTCTATATATTATGTTTCTTTAGTTTGTTCTTTTTCGTTTGGACATGTTTTGTACTTCCTTGCCTGAGATTTGTTTGATTATGTGTTTTACATTGAGGACAATGTGTATTTCAAGTATGGGGGGTAGCTTTGCATGTTCTTAGGGTAACCCGTTGTTTCACGAGGTTTGTTGGGGTTATAGTAGTCGTCAAACGTCGCTTATGTTGTGTTTTTTTGGTATGTTTTGTCGTGTTGATCACCCTCCCCATTTGGCACAATTGCGGTATAGTTGTTAGAAGCATGTTCTAGGCAATGTAGGCTTCAGTTTACACATAATTGAATTCAGGGCTTCATCAGGATGATAATGACGAGTTGATTAATTGTGGGTCCTACACCTAGGATTTGCTACATAGGGAGAGCTGTGTTTTTCATGACATCGGTTAGGCACGAGTATTAAGTGGATCGAGTTCATTGATTGTTTGGGCGGGTTATACACGAGGATTCTACTTTGATCGTCTCTCTTATTAGTATTGTGGCTTAGCTATATATAGTTATTATTCGCAACCGGACGCAAAAACAGAAGACGTTCGAAAATTTTAGTTGCGTATGTGAAAAAAAAGGGCCGGCGGCCGAACTATTAAGAAAAAAATAAATGGTTCGAAAAATCCCGTTGCCGAGAGAGAAAAAAAAAACAAAAAAAAAAGAGAAAAAAAATATTAAAAAAAAAGAAAAAAAAATACTAGTATAAGTATTAATATTAGTAGAGCAGCCACACTGCTTGTACGAGAACGATGAGTATGGGAAACCACGCTAGGATACTCGAGTGACCCTCGACTGTTTACACCTAGTGAATATTGCCTCACTTGATTGACTCGGCTAGACATTTCGATGGTTTTGTTTACTTGTGCTCGTTGTTGAAATTGGTGGAGTGGAGTCATGATTCGAACTGTGGGGATTTGAATATTTGAGGGACACTCGTTAGTTGATTTTGATTTCTCAAATGTGAATGTCTTGAATTCTCTTATGGTTGATTGTTTGTCTTGAGCTCAGTGGATGCTTTGTTCGTATTGTATACCGTGATTGTTTGCTTGAGGACAAGCAAAGAGCTAAGTGTGGGGGAGTTGATTTACATGTTTTTGTGCTACTTTTCCTATGATGTTTTGTGTCGTCTCATGCCATTTTGTGTCATTCTTGTGCATCATACTCATGATTATCGGTAGGTTTGACGTTTTGTGGAGTGTGTAGGTGTATGATCATGTTCAATGCGAAAACGAGCAAAAACGAGTTGAAAAACGGTAAAGTGATTTGATTGACCACCTATCGTGATTGCGCTGCAAACTTGGCCACTTTGGTTCTCCCAACTCCGACAACCTAAAAACACCATCCATACATGGTCGGAAAGATCTTGAAATCCTCTACATGGTCCTACCAGTGTGTTGTCATGGTTCCCCGTCATAAAGCCGGAATTCACGGGTTTCCAGCCCAGTATGCAGCTGCCCCGGGGTGTATGTGCAACAAATCTGGAGAGCTTGGTTCTCCCATATCCGACCACATACATGCATGGTCCATACCTTGTCGGAAAGCTCTCGAAGAGTTGTACGAGGCCCTGCACTTTTATTATCATATATCCCCGTGATATAGTCACAGTACTTGAGTTTCCAGACCAGTACGCAGCTTCCCGGAGAGTATGCGCAGCAAACTTGGAGAGCTTGGGTCTCCCAACTCAGACCACCTATACCGATGATCTATATCTCTACGGAAAGCCCTTGGAGTGCTCTACATGGCCCAGCCATCCAAGCGCTCGCTCGCGACCACCACCAGGCGAGCGCTTGATGACCAGGCGACCGCCTGCTCCATTTGTCCAGAATCTGCCCAATTCCGGAAGCGCTCGCTCTCTCACCTGGCGCCCGCCCGCGACGTCTACCAGGCGCCCGCCTGGCACCCAGGCGCTCGCCTGCCTCTTTGTACAGCTTTGACCGACGATTGACCCTCGTTTTTTATGCACTATAAGTAGGGTTTCGTTCATAAACAAAGACACCTTGCATTCATTTTTTTTTTCCGAGTTTTGGAGAAGACTTGAGACTCGCTTTCACCTAGGTTTTCATCATCTATTTTTCTTTCATTGATTCGTGGATATTAAACGTGGTTAGCACCGATCATTGTTTACTTCGAACAAGTAATCTAGTAAGCTTTATTTCTTTTCAATTTCGTTCTTAATTATTTGCTTGTGTTCTTACTCTAGTTCTTTCATCATGAATTCATCTATCTCTATTTGTTTGTTCTCGATTATTAATATGAGTAGCTAATTTGTTCGCTAGGGTTAGGAGGATTCAAACATGAACTAGGGCTTGAAATTTACAAACGCTTCAAAGGTGCTCGATAAATTGCCAACATGATTTTAAAACTTTTGTATGAGGCTTAGGAGCAATTACAAAACATAGGATTATCGAACACCCTAAAATCTACCGGCGACGGACGTTTTAGTTTTGAATTGCATCTCGTAAATTGACGATCCAATATTAGTGTTTGATGAACCCAAAACCTTAGTCTCTCTCTTTATTAATTAAATCTAGTTAATTGTTTCTTTATTATTTTTAGCTTTTTATTTCTTAGATAATTTAGTTTAAAACAAAAACTCAAACTTTGCATTATGCTATATCTATTTCTTTTTTCTCGTTGCAAACAAATAAACAAGAATACGTGCCGATAGTAGTGTTCCTCGAGAGATCGACTCGGGCGAATTGATTCGGCAATAAGTTCGGAATATTTTTATTTGATTTTTGACGCACTACAACGTCTTGTCAAATGTAAACAATTCAAATTTATCATTCACCAAAAATAACTATCAATCAATTATATTCCTAAATTAAATATAGAAATTAATAAATAAAAATATTTTATTATAATCCTATATTACTCAATTACTAAATAACTCATTATTATTATTATTATTAATAATAATTATTCAATGAACTTTTCATATTATTTTTTATAATGTTCCGAATTAATAGACAAAATTAGAGTATTGGTTTAAAATTGTATTACTAATTATAGTAGAGATAATTACTGGTGATTAGTTGTGATTGAATTAAAAAATTTATTTACCGTATTTTATATATGATAACTTCAAAAAATCTACATAAATCTCTTTTTTCAATGATTTATAAATTTTTTTAAAGCAATAAACTTGTTCACGTTATGTTTACAATTTTATGATGTGACTATTTTTACAAATAATTAATACTACCTGACTTTTAATTAGTTATTGTGATTAAATTATTTATGATTTAAAATCAGCAATGTACATCATTACCTATGTTAATTGTGAGATTGGCTTTCCTATTAATTAGTTATGCTAATTTACATTTTTTTTCCTAAAAGATTTTAAATAATACATAATAAAATAATAAACTAAACCCAATTCTTTTGGACTTATTTTCAATTCGCTAAGTTCAGTTTTAGTTCAAACTCATTCACTTCAGGTTTAGGTTGGTTTCAAACCTATTAAGCAAATTTCAGTTCAATTCAGAGATATTAAGTTCAGTTCAGTTATTTATTTTTTTATTATTTCAATATTTTAAAATTAAATTCAATTGAACCTAATTTAAGTTAAGTCAATTCACCAAGTTTCAGTCCTAAAGAACAGGTTTTAATAGGTTTGAACTGAACTTACTGGACTTTGGACCTTTTCATTTGGAAATATTATCAGTTCGCCCAGTTCAGTTCAAACCTCTTTTTTCAGTCATTTTTTTTATTATTTCAATTTTTTAAAATTAAATTCAATTGAACTTAATTTCAGTTCAGTTATGTCAGGCCTATTATAAGTTCAGTTTAGTTCAGTTCAGACCTATGAAGTTCAGTTCACTTTAGTTCTTAGTTCATTTAGTTCAGTTCAGTTCTGAACTGAACTTAATTGGTTTGAACTGAACTGGACTGAAAATAAGTCCAAAAGAACATATCTTTAATGCTGATAATGATTTACTACCTGTTCTTTTGGACTTATTCTCATTTCCTTTCACTTCAGTTCAGTTAGTCATTTAATTTTTATTTTTCTTCAGTTGAGACATATTAAGTACATTTCAGTTTAGACCTTTAAGTTCAATTCAGTTCAATTAAGAACTATTTAATTTGTTTCAGTTCAATTCAATTCAGTTAAGAACTATTAAGTTATGTTCAGTTTAGTTCAATTCAGAACTATTAAGTTCAGCCCAGTCCAGTTCAGCCCATTTTAGTTCAAAATAATAGATTCTTAGTCAAAAAGATTTTTCAATTTTACACCCATGAATAATGTATTATTTTAGCATCATTTAGAACATGTTCTTTTGGATTGAAACTAGCTTGACTGATTTGAACAAAATTGAACTAAACCGAGTTCTTTTGAACTTATTCTCAGTTCGCTAAGTTTAGTTCATTTCAGTTCAGACCTATTAAGTTAATTTCAGTTTAGTTCAGACTTATTAAATTCGTTCAAACTTATTAAGTTCAGTTAAGTTATTTAATTTTATTTATTTATTTTTATTATTATTATTATTTTAATATTTTAAAATTAAATTCAATTGAACTTAATTTCAGTTCAGTTTATTTCAGTTCAGACTTATTAAATTTAGATCAATTCAGATATACTAAGTCAAGTTAGTCATTTTTTTTTTTTTTAATATTTTAAAATTGAATTAAATTAAACTTAATTTCAGTTAAGACTTATAAGTTCAGTTTAGTTCATTTCAGTTCAATTCACTAAGTTTCAGTTCAAAAGAACACGTCCTAAATAGGTTTGTACTGGACTTATTGAACTTATGACCTTTACATTTGGATTTATTCTCGATTTGCTTAGTTCATATCAGACTCATTCAGTTAAGGTTCAGTTCAGTTCAGACCTATTATGTCCATTTCAATTCAATTCATACATATTAAGTTCAATGCAGTTATTTAATTTTATTATTATTGTTTCAACATTTTAAAATTAAATTCAATTGTACTTAATTTCAGTTCAGTTTAGCTCTATTAAGTTCAGTCGAGTTCAGTGTAAGACCAGTTAAGTTCAAATCCAATTTTATTGTACGAAATTACTTTATTTGAACTCTTACCATAGTACAATTTATTAGGTAATTGTTCAAAATTTTAATGAAAAATACACTAATGACATAAAATTGTTTATAATTTTTAATATGTATAAATTTATAATTAATATATAAATATAAATATTCAGTTTTCTGTTTTTACTAATTTTTAAATAAAAGAAATCACATTACATATTACCGGCAGTTGTTACTTAGTTTTGATAAAAAAAAAACATTAATATATTTTCTTATTCAATGAGATTGTATGATTGATAATTGTGGTGTATATAAAATAAAAGATGTGTGTCAAATAATTATGGAGGTGTCGCCTAAACTCGTGCTTGAGCTTTCTGGGCCGTGCTATTGATAGAATAGAATACGCTCGGCCCAAAAATGGAGTTGTATTAACAAAATATAGATGTCATACAATTTGGTTGAAGGCAGTTATGAGAGCGAATTATAAAAAAGGTGATGATATTTACACCTCCAATATTACTTTGTACACCTCATTTAATTTTTTCTTTTTTAATTAATATTATAGAAAGTCTAAATTACCCTTTGTATAAACCTTATAAAAATAATAAACATATTTCATCTTCCCCACCTCATCGTCATCTGAACAATGCAAATTGAAAATAAATCTCAACCACTAATTATTCATTAATTAGTTCGTCTTGTGTCGCCTGATTTGTTTAAGAAATAGCACCTGCAAACGTAATCGTGTTTGTATTCGTTCCCGTCGACGTCGACTGGGCGAATTTTCTTGACGGTGCTGGAAACACTCTGTTCCGACTCGTTGTTAAGGGTCATGTACTCCCGGAAGCTCAGAACGCGAAGTTCGGTATCTCACCAGAGACCGAAAACAAGGTCAAACTTTCCGGTCGATTTTGAAACCCTCGGCCATCGCCACGGCGAAAATTGTCGTTCTCGATTTGGGGAAAATTCGAGAGATGGCTGTGATGGGGATGGTGACGGTGAGCTTGTGCCCCGCGGAACCAGATAAATCCGACGTGGCGGCGATGAGACGAGGTCTGTGTAGAGGGGTTTGCATATGGACATATGTTTGAGTTTTTTCAAGTTGTTCAGATGCAATAGAAGATTACGATGGCTGAGTTTTTTCTCGGGCGGGAGGGTGACCAGGAGGATCCAAGTATCGCCGGATTGGATCTTGTAGATGGCGACGCTGAATTTCCATCTCTTGCAAATATTCTTCGAAAAAAATACTTAGACATCTCAATTCTTTTTTTAATTTTCACACACTTGCAATTAAATTAAATAATGTAAAATAATATTTATTATTTTTATAAGTTTTAATAGAGGGTAATTTAGACTTTTTATAATATTAATTAAAAGAAAAAGAATTAAATGAGGTGTACAAAGTAATGTTGGAGGTGTAAATATCATCACTCTTATAAAAATAGTCCCATAAGATAAGAGCATCTCCGGTGTGCTTATTTGTACGTACAAACTGATGCACATCACTTGTCACATTACAAATAAATTATATTTATCAATTTTTTTTTTGATAAGTAGAGAGATGAGAAACTCTACCTCACCCAGTCGGAGGTCCCTCGATCAGGTAGGATATAAATCGAGGAATTTGCTCGAATAGCAGACACATGTGCGAGAGGGATAACAGGTGGAACCCCAGGACAAACCTTCATAATATTTCAATAAAAATTTATCTCACTCGAGATTCGAACTCTGCGTCGCCGGGGAATTACACACACATCATCACAGACCTTATCACTCGGCTATGCTCCTGGAGACTTATATTTATCAATTTATACATAATTTTCACAACAATGTAAGTTACAATTAAGTCCCACCATTATACACACTTTTATTTTATTTACATACAAATATCAAAAAAGAAATAATAAAAAATAAAAACATAATATATTATGCCCACAATTGCAATTGTACTTAGTATCAATACTATATGTCTATGATACTCCATTTTCTCTCACTTGAATTATACTTAATTCCCGTATACTTTGTACAATTTCATGCCACATAAAAATTGTACCTGATCCTCTAACAAAAATTCTAATTTTGAAAAAAAAATGCATTTAAGAATAATTTTATATATTACGTATATTTTTATAAATTAATTTTAAATTAATTAATTAATTTAATTATTAAATTATATATATATATATATATATATATATATATATATAAGTTAAATTTAAATTTATTAATGGAAAGTATTTTTAGTTTGAACTCACTTTATATAGTATTGTATGTAATTCATTTGTCTCGAATTTATAGACACATTTTCTTTTTTCTAAAAATACAAAGATGATAAAATATTTATGAACAAAACATTAAGAGAAATATATTTTTTTCTGAAAATTTATAAAGTTTTTTAATTTAGATGACGAAAATATCTCTAATGTGTGTATGTTGATTCTAAATTTATTACTCTACAATTATGTTCCACTTTTCGTTTTGCCCATAACACTTATTTTTTAAATCGTTAAATTGTTAAACAAATTAACAATTAATAAATTTATATTTAATTTTTTAAATAGTTTAACCACTTATTTATTAAATATTAATTAATAAAACATAGCACCGTATCTTAAGTGCACTTAAATACAAAGTCAGCATGTGTTAATTAAGAAATTTCAAACAATGTTTTGTCCCACATTCCAGGCTGGCTCCAGACATACATAGGCCATGTAGTATAATTTAAACAAGTTAATTGGTGAATTCTTTGATGTAGTACCTAAAATAAATATCTCCCGCCAACGGGACTCGTTGTCGTCGTCGTTCGTTACGCATTGTACTAAATCCTGAAAACCAAGTGAAGAAATCTGGTGGGAAATTAACATTGCATTTCATCTAATTAATTACATAAATATTTAATTACAATTATTGTTGCATTTGGTTTTGATCGATGTGTTATTAAGTAGGAAAAATAGTAGTTTTTAGAAGAGGTGATACATCTTAATTTAGGACGTTTGTGTTTGTGCGTCTGTCAACATCTTTAATTTATATATATTGTATTGTACCAAAGAGTATATATTTGGTTAAACTGTTTAGGTCCACTAAATTAATCGAGTGGTTTGAGGTCGATTTTGATTGATTTATACAGTATGCCAGTCCAACAAATTCATGCACAGAGCTAGCTTAGATACACCATATATTTATTTTTTATTTTACTTTCAAATTTGAAGTTCCATGAATTACATAAAAAGATCCAAAAAGTAATGTGAAGTCAATTTTATTTTTTTTCCAAAATTCATGTAGTGTAGATTTTTTCATCATGCGTTCAGAAACACTTAGAAATGTGAACGGCGTTGCCACGTAGTATTAGTTGTATCCATATTATAAGTATTGCATTTAGTAATCAAAATTAGTTACGGATTATGGGCGGATAAAATGGTACTGTAAGTGTAACTCATTAAATTATTCTTTCATAAATTAAACAAAAAAATATTAAAAAATGGAAGGAAAAACAGCATCTAATAGGTGCCATAAAATATTCTATCGAATTTAATGATACACACAAGACAGCAGACAAGTGTCTCAAATAATGCGTATGTATTGCACAAAACAACTGCTAAGAGCATCACAGCGATAGCTACAATTCTAAATTAATGTAATATCAAAGTGTAGATATTATGTAAAAATTGGAACATGTCCTACATGTATAAAGATGAATAATTGTAACTCAACCATTGAAATAACAATTAAGATACAAATTGATAAATACAAAATAATAATTCATACATTTTTTATATTTATTTTATTAAAAATAAATATATTTTGTACACCATTAAAGAATTATATCTACTATTGTCAAAATATGTTTCGATCTGTTTCCACAATATTTTACAACTACTAGTCTAACTGCTAATATTTTGCACGACACAAAATTAAATAATTTTAATTGGTAGTATAAATTTTATTTTAGTATTTTTTAAATAATTTTTATATATTTTTTATCATAAGTAATCGACGGTCAAATAATAGAACAGTTGACCAGCTTGGCAAACAGTCGTGGGACGGAGGGAGTAATATATAGGTATACTGTTGAAATACTTAGTATGAGATAACAAGAAAGAATAAAAGGAAACATTATCAGTACAAAATGAGCGCACACCATTCAATGCACATCAGAAACCACTCGTCATACTCATAAGCCGTTGCAGACGAGAAAAAAACTGCAACGCATATATTACTAAGTAGGAAATGTCTTAATTTTTACTCCCTCCCATTTTATATATAGGTCGTTCTATTGTTTTGCACACAAATTAATAAAAATAAAAACATCTCATTTTACCCTTATTTATTGAATATTTACATTTAATTAATTATTCAATCCATTCTTTATTTATTTTTTCCCTTAGCAAGTTTTTTTACCCGTTTATTTTTTTCAACTTCCGTATTCAATCTTCAAATTCGTTCATCTACCTTCAAAATTTTTTTGTTTTATCAATTGAAAAAAGTGAACTTTCATATTCTTCTTCAAATTTTCATTTTGGAGCCAAACTATTGAAAAGTGATTCACTGAAAAAATTCGTTTTTGAATTTCAAATTTCAGAGTATTTTTTGATCATATATATAAATGTCAATAATGTACTTGAATCTTCATATTCTTTTTCATGAATTCAATATTTACAATCGATTTAAATCAACCCCTTCCAATTTTTGACCATGAATTACCTAATGAAGAAAGAGAAATTCCAATTTTTGTTACAAATTCTCCATCCGGAAATATCATAATTGAATTACAAGACGATCATGAAATCGAGCATCCTATTATAGAGTTCGACGTTCAGGAGTTTGCTGAAAATAATGATGGAGCTTCTTCAAATTCATCTGACGAGGAGGATGCCCAACAAACAGGTATTCATCCGACGATGAGATATTTTTAACTTCAAAGAAAGCTGCAGATTAAATATTCAATTGCATATTTTTTTTGTTTAATTCTGTTCAATTGCATATTCTGTTTCATCCTAATTTTTTCCATTCAATTGTCGTGCATATTGTATTTATATGAATAAAGAGTTCTTTCTTACTAACATGCAATATTTATAAGAATAAATACTCCGTAGTTCTCTGTTACTAACATGCAGTATTGCTTGTAGGCAATGTTCAAGCAAGAAAAAGAAAGGTTTTATCTAACGAAGATCGATGGGCAGTATATCGTGCATTATTAGAGAAAAGTGTCAATGGAAAATTGAAGAAAAACACGACAAAAGAAGTGCAAGCTATGTTTAATATTCAGAATGTGCGAACAGTACAGAGAATATGGAAAATTCACAAGAGAACTCCACAAGGCACAAGAGTGGACGTGTCGTCAAGAAAGTCACGAAATTGTGGTCGTAAAAGAATTGAAATTGACCTAAGTCGAGTCCTAGAAATAGAGTTGCATCAACGAACAACACTCACATCTCTTTCAAATGCTTTAGGAGTTTGCTACTCAAAAGTTTATCGTCTTTTTAAGAAAGGTGTCATACGTCGTCACTCCAGCGCCATCAAACCGCATTTGAAAGAGGTAAATAAATTATCCCGCCTACAATTTTGCTTGTCGATGCTTGACGAAAGCACATTGTTGAATGATCCAAAATTTAAGGGAATGTATAATTATGTCCATATCGACGAGAAATGGTTTTACATGACAAAAAAACATGAAACGTATTACTTGCTCGACAATGAAGGCGATCCTGATAGGTCATGTCAAAGTAAAAATTTCATAGAGAAAGTCATGTTCTTAGTGGCTACCGCTCGTCCCAGATTTGATGACGTAGGAAGGGTGGTTTTTGATGGTAAAATTGGATGTTGGCCATTAGTTACTCAACGGCCAGCTCAGAGAAGTAGTCAAAATAGACCTGCCGGCACTATGGAAATGAAGCCAATTACATCTGTTAAGAGAGAGACTATAAGAATATTTTTAATTGAGAAGGTTATTCCAGCCATTCATGATAAGTGTCCAAGATCAGATGATATAGAAACAATATTCATCCAGCAAGACAATGCTAGGACTCATGTTATCCCCAATGACAGTGATTTTATGGTCGCAGCCTCATGGAGTGGGTGTGAGATTCAGTTATTTTGTCAACCGCCAAACTCTCCCGATTTTAATGTTCTTGACCTTGGTTTTTTTAGAGCTATACAATCATTGCAACAGAAAATGCGAGCGAGAACTATCGAAGAACTCGTTTATGCAGTAGAGAAAGCCTTTTAGAACTATTCCCCCACCAAGCTAAATTATGTGTGGTTGTCGTTGCAACTATGTTTGAAAGAAGCCATGAAATTAAATGGAGGAAATCGATATAAAATCTCTCACATGAACAAAAAACGACTTCAAAGACTTGGTTGCCTTCCTACACAGATTTATTGCGAAGCTACCTTGGTGCAATCGACCAAAGACTTTGTAGCTAATGGACTTGGTAAGTTAGTTTTTAATATGTTATTTCATTTAGTTTTTTTAACATGTTTTGTATTATTCCTGTATATTGAAGGAGGCGTTATTGAAGAATGATTGAAGTTTTGGATTGTAGTCATATTCAGGTTGGTTGTATTGCTATACTATTGTAAAATTTTACTGTGTTTGTTTCTTTATTTTGTAAAATTTTGTTTTAGCAGGTTTGTTTTTGGATAAGAGATGAGGCTTCATTGGTTATTTGAAGTTCGTCTCTCCCTTACAACTCCTCAGCATTTGTATTTAGAATGGTGAATTTCAATGTGATCCATGTACGTAGTAGTTGAAAAAAGTACATGATCAATTTGTTTGAAATGTCTTTATTTTTTGAGATGATTATGGTGAATGAGCTTCTGATTTTTTATTTGATTTTAAGAAATTTACATACGTGTAGTTGGGATAAAACCATAATAGTACTCTTGCATAAAAGCGAGAAAAAAAACTGCAAAATATTTTCCACAGATTAAAGACATACTCCTAAACATCAATGAAAAAACTTACACTGTGTAATACTCCAACACTTATTTGCATAATATTTTTAAGTACTGTAGGTGCAAAAGCTAAAGAATCATAATATTTCCATGTGATCTTCCATCTTATTGAAGCGCTCAACAATAAAATTATTACATTCATAATTCTGAAGCCCACAAACAATTTCATTCCATCATAAACTAAAAAAATTATTGAAAACCAAAGTATCAATTATTCATAACTCAATAAGCATCTATTTTTTCTCGAACAACAGAGGAAGCAAAACTTTAAGCATCTTTGTGTTAGGGTCTTCATCTTTATCATTCTTGATGCATTTCTCCTCAACTTTAATAGCAGGACGACGAATGCAAGGACGACGAATGCAAGGTGTAGAAATTTGGTGAACATCATCTTCAACGTCTGAATCAGATACGCACATATTGAGGGACGTCCCTTCAGTATTACAAATATTCCAAATAATTTTTTCAGCCTTCTCCAGTGATGATCTTGCCTCTCTTATAGCTTTCTCCATATTTATTTTTGCCTCCTCAAGGTTGGGGATTCCATTAACATCCATGATTTAAAACACTTAATCGTCACACCTTCAAAAATAAATTACAAGATTATTTACCAGAAAAAACTTGAATAAATAATTCATAGCAAGACTTTAATTCTCATTAACAATCTGCTTCAAAGTAAAATCACGTAGCAATTAACAACACATACGGAGAGAAATAGAAGATGCCAATATTGGATAAAAAAACGATTATGCAGAGCATAACCCTAATTTCCTCAATTTAAAACAAATTTTATGAATATTTTTCCGAAATCTATACAGAATCATAGGAAAAAATTAAGTCGAATTCTCAAATTATAAAATTATGTAAATTAAAGAAAATTCAATAACACATCAAAAAATTAAAAAAATTTAAAGAACTCACCAGTTCTGATAAATCTTCTTTCTTCCCAACACAATAAGAACATTGAAGAATGAGGAAATGATAAAATAGAAGTGGAATTCGATCGATCATCCATCAGTTATTGAAAACAAAAACCCTTAATTGGTGATATTGAATATTGAATTAATAATGAGTCAATAAATAAAGGTATATGGGGTAAAAAAAGTTAGAACGACAATTGAAATGAAAAAAGTTAAAAAAGTCAAAACCACTTATATAAAAGATGGGAGGGAGCATTCAACACAGCTCCGAGCTATTACAATTACAAATGTCTTAATTTTTATTTTTATTTTCTTTCTATAAATGTTTCATTTTCCACTTTATTACTTAAATAATTATTTTAAAAAATCACAATCACATAATTTCACTCCAATTTTAGTATGATGAAATTAATATAATTTTTTTATTATATAACTTACATTAGAGTACTACATGAAACTTTTAAAATAATAATCTATATATCCATTTAACAATTAACATATTGTTTTTGGACGTAAGAAATACTATCAAATATCAAACCTGACGAAATAATGGAACAATTTAATAATTTGACTCAAGCCAACAATAGAAGTATTTTTATGAGTAACAAAGTAACAAATATTATTTTAAATAATAAAAAAGCGATACTATTTAAGTAAATCTCTTTAATACTAATAACTTAATAAATATGATTAGTTTAATAATTTCAATTACAATCACACAGTAGTCACTACATTTTTAAAATATCATAGTAATCCGTAGTATTTTTTAATTAATTATCATATCGAAAAGTAATAAGATCAATTGAGGGAAGAAAATACTACCACTACATTTTATGAGGAGAAAAAAATATTTTTTGTAATGCAATTTGTTTTATTTTATTTATGATAGGGGTGGGCGTCTGAGCTCGAAAATTCGCCAAAAAAACTCGTCGAGTCAAGTTAATTTTTTTTTTGAGATAGGCTCGTCATAAGTTCGGACCGAAATTTAAAAGTTGGTTTGAACTCGGGTTCAAAAAAATTTGGTACTAAAAGGTCGGACCAACTCGACTTTTTAATTATTTTTATTTTTTTAAATTTATATTTTAATAAATATTATATTTTTATATGATTTTTTATATTTTAATTTATAATTTTTAATATAAAATTTTAAATTTATACTTTAATATTAATAATATTGAAAATTGTATATTTTATAATTTTTTAATTAAAAATATACTATATTTTTTATTTAAAAAAAAATTATTTAAAAATCGAGCCCAAAAAAGTTCGAAAACTCGGCTCGGACCGCGAGCTCGGTACCAAGCTGAGCCTTAACTCTAAAAAAAAGCCCGGCTCGGACCGTTAGTACGAGTTTTGAGCCGAGCCTTGAAAAATTTGAGCTCGACCCGACTCGTGCCCACCTATAGCATTAAATAAATAATTATGTCTTATTTTCTTACTAAAAATAAATTGAATAAATAAAATATTATAAAAACCCTTTTAGGATGAATAAGATGCTTTGATTCTAGTTTTTGTACAAAAGAGAATAAAGAAAAAGGCAAATTTCAACATAAAAAAAGGAAAGAATCATAATCAGGAGTGAATAAAATAAAGACCACAAAAAGATGAGTTCCCAAGTCACAAGCATTGCTATCATCAAATCACAGCTACTTAGTATATTTCATTTCATTTACCAGCTGACATGTATTTCTATAATGTGAAAATATGTTTAAAATTCTAGGTTTTTATGTAAAGCATGTCTATGCCGCAGGACGAAGGCAGTTAACTCTGCCGCAGGACGAAGGCGTAGACAGTTCCCTGACAGGAGGCAGACAGAATCTTTTATTTTTGGAAAGGAACCAAAAATTGAATATCTCTTTCCATACTTATCCGATTGGGGTGATTCAAAAGGCTACGGAATCCTTAGAGCATAAGGAACCTAATTCTACCAAGAGTCGGTCTCCAGGTCCTCTATAAAAGGGACGTCGATCAGAGGCATTGGCGTGAATTAAGAGGGAAAAAGAATACGTTCTTCTTTTAGAGATTAAACTTGTAATCGCTTACACCTTGTTGGTTCTAGGGTTACTAGGAAGAGTTGTAATCTCGTTTTCATATAATAAAAAAGAAACACCCTCTCCTCGAGCACGTAGGTTGCGGCTGCCTTGTCTTAGGCAGTGCGAAACCGAAGCTCGTAAACCTTGTCTTGTTCTTTCGTTTTTCTTTGCTTTCGTGTTCTTGTGAGTTCATATATACGTGAGAGATCGTGAGCTTGAGAGTCAAGTCGTATTCGTGCGGTTTTGGATTATTCATATTCGTGTGGTTTATGAACGTTTAGTTTAATCGGATTTATTCGGTTATTCTAGACCTTGTTGTGCGAATCCTCAACAAGTGGCGCCGTCTGTGGGAAGGATAAATCACGAGGAGAAGATGAAGTCTGGATCGTCGAAGTATGAGGTTGAGAAGTTCACGGGCAAGAACGATTTTGGTCTTTGGAGGATCAAGATTAGGGCAATACTAACGCAACAAGGATTGGCGGCAGCGCTACTGCCACCGGGAAGCCATACAGGGGCTGGAAAAGGCAAGGGGAAGAGTTCAGAGGTCAAGAAGGATGAGGCAGAGGAAGCTGCCAAGAAGGGTGCCGCAGGCTCTGCGGCAGAGTCTGCCTCAGGTGACATCGGTGAGATATCAGACATGGCACGAGCTGTGATTTTTCTGAATCTAGGAGACAAGGTTTTAAGGGAAGTGAAAAACGAGACTACTGCCTATGACCTATGGCAGAAGTTAGAGAGTTTGTACCTTACTAAATCCTTGGCAAACCGATTGTACTTGAAGCAAAAGTTGTATGCCTTCAAGATGGTCTCGGATAAATCCATCGTGGATCAGATGGATGACTTTGTGAAGATTCTTGATGACCTGGAGAACATTGATGAGAAGTTGAAGGAGGAAGATCAAACATTGCTCTTGTTGGGATCTCTGCCTTCATCCCTCGATCAATTTAAGGATGCCATCATTCTCGGCAGGCAGCATGCTCTTACTTTGGAGGAGGTACAAGTTGCCTTAAAGACTAAGGAGCAGCAAAAGAAAGACTCCAAGAAGGATCACCCTGCCGCAGCCGAAGGATTGATAACGGTGAACAAGAATTTCAAAAGGAAGAAGAATCAGAGGAAGGGCCAAAAGAGTGAGAACAAAGCATCATCCAGTGGTGACACAAGGTGTTATCATTGTAACAAAACCGGTCACTTTAAGAGGGATTGTCGCCTCTTAAAGCAGCAGCAGAATCAGGGCAACAATCATGCTGATGTTGCGGAGGTAGGGACAGCGACTATCGATGCCGAAGTCCTAAATATCACTTCAAGAAAGGAGACGGAGTGGATTCTAGATTCGGGCTGCACATTCCATATGAGTCCCATGCGGCAGTGGTTTGAAGGTTTTGAGAAGATTGATGGAGGTTCGGTCATTCTTGGTAATAACCTAGCTTGCAAAGTTGAGGGCATTGGCTCTATTCGTTTGAAGTTGGTTAATGGCTCGGTAAAGCTTCTAACCAAGGTGAGATATATCCCAGAGCTCAAGAGGAACCTTATTTCCCTTGGCCAATTTGATAGCTCGGGATATAACTTTTGTTCTAGTGGAGGATGCCTTCAAGTGAAGAGAGGCAGCACGATAGTGCTAGAAGGAGAGAAAAGGAATGACTTGTATTTTTTGAAAGGCAGAGCAGTGGCTGTTGTAGGCAGCGCTGCGGTGGCAGCAGCAGGTGATGCGGCAGCCTCAAGAAATAAGGCAGAACCAGTGGCAGGGCGAAAGACAGGGGCTGCGGCAGGGTCTGCCGTCACATCTAGTGACAAGATCTTGCTATGGCACAAAAGGCTTGGACATCTTGGAGAGAAAGGGCTGCTGGAGCTAGCAAAGCAAGGGGCATTCTCAGGTGATAAGATAAGCAAGCTCGAATTTTGCCCTCATTGTGCTCTAGGCAAGCCTTCAAGGGCAAACTTTGGCACTGGGAGGCACACAACCAAGGGCTGCCTTGATTACATTCATTCCGATCTCTGGGGTCCATCTAGAACTGAGACAAAAGGTGGTGGAAAGTATTTCTTATCCATCATCGATGATTATTCCAGAAAAGTCTGGATTATGCTTTTGAAAGCAAAGTCAGAAGCCTTTGAAAAATTCAAGGAGTGGCTTCTGGAAGTAGAGAGGCAGTCAGGCAAGAAGGTGAAGAATCTAAGGACTGATAATGGCTTGGAGTTTCTATCCGAGGAGTTCAACGCTTTCTGCAGGAATCAAGGCATTGCGAGGCATAGGACGGTGGCAGGCACTCCACAGCAAAATGGGGTTGCCGAAAGAATGAATAGGACACTGCTGGATAGAGTGCGGTGTATGCTATTGAGTTCGAGCCTGCCTAGGAGTTTCTGGGGCGAGGCAGTGACTACCGCAGCCTACTTGATCAATAGAAGTCCTGCTGCGACACTCTCTTCAAAAACACCGCAGGAGGTTTGGGCAGGGGCAGCGCCAGACTTTAAATCTTTGCAGGTATTTGGTAGCTTGTGTTTCGCTCACCATAAAGGTGACAAGTTGGAAGCTAGGGCTCTTAGATGTGTGTTCCTAGGCTATCCAAAAGGCGTCAAAGGGTACAAGCTATGGTGCATTGAGCCAGGGCAGCAGAAGTGTTTCATTAGTAGAGATATTGTGTTCGATGAGAGCTCAATGTCATTCCAAACTGAACTTGAGCAATCTGAGAAGTCTCAAGTTGAATTAGAACTGTTTGAAAGACGTCACGATGATCAAAACATCGCTGAAGACGAAGGCAGCGCTGAAGACAGTGGCAGCGGTTCAGCTTGCGGCAGCGACTGCCATGAAGAAAATCGTAGCAACGATTTCCATGTTGATATGGATCAACATGAAACTGATTTGGGAGGATATCAGTTGGCAAGAGATAGAGAGAGGAGAGTCATTCACCCACCAAAGAGGTTTGCACAAGCTGATATTGTTTCTTATGCCCTTATGGTGGCAGAGGGAGTAGATAGCTATGAACCGTCATGCTATTCGGATGCGATCAACTGCTCAGAGAAGGAGAATTGGTTGGTTGCTATGGAGGAAGAGATACAGTCCTTGGAAAAGAACAACACATGGAGCATTGTCCAAAAACCGTAAAGGCAGCGCGTAGTAGGGTGCAAGTGGATCTACAAGAAAAAGGTGGAGTCTTCTGGATCTAATGTGAGATTCAAGGCAAGGCTTGTAGCAAAGGGGTTCACTCAGAGGGAGGGAGTAGATTTCAATGAGATTTTCTCTCCGGTGGTAAGGCATTGCACTATTAGAATCCTTTTGGCTATTGTTGCCCAATATGACCTTGAGCTACAACAAATGGACGTGAAGACCGCATTCCTTCATGGGGAATTGGAGGAGAAAATCTACATGAAGATACCCGAAGGCGTGGATGGTGCTGGAAATGAAAACAAGGTGTGTTTGTTAAAGAAGTCATTATATGGCTTAAGGCAGAGTCCAAGGCAGTGGTACCGAAGGTTTGATAGTTACATGATGGTAATTGGATTTGTGCGAAACAAATACGATTGTTGTGTGTACTTGAAGATCAATGCTGGGGCTGTGATCACTTACCTTCTCCTATACGTGGATGACATGCTCATTGCTTCAAAATCAAAGGTCGAGGTGGAGGCATTGAAAAGATTACTGAAGGCAGAGTTTGAGATGAAGGACTTAGGCGAAGCGAAGAGAATTCTTAGCATGGATATTGTTAGAAATAGAAAGGAGGGTTCCCTAGTCTTATCTCAACAAGATTACATTATGAAGGTGCTGAAAAGATTCAACATGTACGAAGCTAAGAGTCTTTCAACTCCCCTTGGGCAGCATATGAAGCTTTCTATTTCGGACTGCCCTGTGGCAGGGCCTGCCGAAGCAGCAATGGCAACGATGCCTTATGCAAGTGCGGTAGGCAGTCTCATGTATGCAATGGTATGCAGTAGGCCGGACATTGCCTATGCTATGAGCGTAGTGTCACGCTTTATGAGCAATCCTGGTAGGAGTCATTGGGAGGCAGTGAAATGGATGTTGCGATATCTCAAAGGCAGCGTGAGCAAGGGAATCATATTCAAGAAGATGGAAATCAAGGGGGATGCTCTAATTGGATATGTGGATGCGGATTTTGCTAGTAATCTTGATACTAGAAAATCGGTAACAGGGTATGTGTTTACCTTGTTTGGCTCGGCAGTGGTTTGGAAGGCAAACCAGCAGTCAGTAGTTGCGTTGTCAACTGCGGAGAGCGAATACATTGCCTTGACTGAGGCAATAAAGGAGGCAGTGTGGCTGAAGGGAATAGTTCAAGAGCTTGGGGTGCCACAAGAGGTAATCTCGGTTAATTGTGATAGTCAAAGTGCCGTGCACTTGGCGAAACATCAAGTGTTCCATGAGCGGACCAAGCATATTGACGTGAAGCTACATTTTGTTAGAGACTTGGTGGATAAAAGAGTTGTCAAGGTGGAGAAGATTGCTAGTGAAATCAATCCGGCCGATAGCTTCACTAAGTTGCTTCCGGGGGAGAAATTTAGTCTATGCCAGCAGCTCGTTTCGCTGCTGGACACCTCGCAATGCTGAAATTGCGGAGGAGCTGCGGCAGGCGGACTGCCGCAGGAGCTGTGGTAGGCTTCGTGCTGCCGCAGGGGGCCAAGTTAGGCAGCGAGATTCAGGCTGCGGCAGGCAGAGCTGTGAGTTGCTAACTTGATGAAGTCGTCTCTGGAGGTTTCTGGAGGTGCGGGAAGGTGGAGTAACATCTACTTTCGGATTATGACTTATGTCGTGTACAAGTTCTTGATGCCGCATGTTGTTGTTGACGAATTTGGGAAGGCAGTGCCTAAGGCAGGGACTGCGGTAGTATTGGGCATGGCAGGCAAAAGCCTAATGTCAATACTAGGAGAAATATGATCGGGTATGATCATATGGGAGCAGTGTGATATGAAATCATATTGGGCTGGAGTCGAATGATCGGGTTTGATCATGGCATGGCGAATAAGGTGTAGTCGAAAAGGAGTTGTTTGGCTTGTCTGGGATGAGCAGTACTTGATCACTACTGCAAGATGGTTACATGTGTTTAGAAGTTTGAACAAGGTGGAGATTTGTGAAAATATGTTCAAAATTCTAGGTTTTTATGTAAGGCAGGTCTATGCCGCAGGACGAAGGCAGTTAACTCTGCCGCAGGACGAAGGCGTAGACAGTTCCCTGGCAGGAGGCAGGCAGAATCTTTTATTTTTGGAAAGGAACCAAAAATTGAATATCTCTTTCCATACTTATCCGATTGAGGTGATTCAAAAGGCTACGGAATCCTTGGAGCATAAGGAACCTAATTCTACCAAGAGTCGGTCTCCAGGTCCTCTATAAAAGGGACGTCGATCAGAGGCATTGGCGTGAATTAAGAGGGAAAAAGAATACGTTCTTCTTTTAGAGATTAAACTTGTAATCGCTTACACCTTGTTGGTTCTAGGGTTACTAGGAAGAGTTGTAATCTCGTTTTCATATAATAAAGAAGAAACACCTTCTCCCCGAGCACGTAGGTTGCGGCTGCCTTGTCTTAGGCAGTGCGAAACCGAAGCTCGTAAACCTTGTCTTGTTCTTTCGTTTTTCTTTGCTTTCGTGTTCTTGTGAGTTCATATATACGTGAGAGATCGTGAGCTTGAGAGTCAAGTCGTATTCGTGCGGTTTTGGATTATTCATATTTGTGTGGTTTATGAACGTTTAGTTTAATCGGATTTATTCGGTTATTCTAGACCTTGTTGTGCGAATCCTCAACACATAAAAACATACTGTAGTGTTTTTGAAAAATACCATATTTTTCTAGAAGAGTGATTCTTAATAAGAATATAAAATTTATACCGAGTAGTATATTATTTACTCATTACAAGATCATAATATCTTCGTGAATAATAATTAAAGTAAATTAAATAACATCACGTTATAGGTAAAAAATGACAATTCACATAGTTTAATTTGTTTAACCGTTGAAGTAACTGCCTGGTGTAAAAATGTAGTAATTTTTACACCCGTTGCATTACTAATAAAAAGAGAACCGATGCAAAGCGTCTTCCTTCTATGATCACATTGCCTTTGTTCACACTCTTATATAGGTTATGACTTATGAAACAAATATTGTTGAAATAATACCAACAAAACAAATAAACAATGATAAAAATAAATTATCAAATGATGAGTCGCTGAATAAATCATTTTTTTAAGACCGTTTGTTGATATAGGAGGTGCGGTCTTACGACTAGGGCAAAAATGCTGAGTCGCGGAATAAATCATTTTTAAAGACGTTTGTTGATATAGGAGGTGTGGTCTCACGACTAGGGCACAAAAACGGGAAAGAGAGATCCCAAACACGTAGAGAGGTTTCATTCTAAAACCAATTGGTATTAAGTGAAATAACTCCCTACACAAATTTAATGTGAGAATTTACAAGTCACTGCACTCAATTTTAACAATGTTTGATGATTATGCCAAAATGTACGCAAAATATGCAACGTCGTCCTTATAATAAAACAATTTAATTTATTAAAGGGCATAGTTATATTGTAGGCCGTCGGTGATTAAGGAGGTTCGAGGGAACTTTTTCGCTAGTATATATGTTGCCGCTAAATTCTCAATTATACTACTAGTCATACCGAAGGTTGTCAAGAATATAGGAAAAAATTAAGTTGGTAATTCTTGATAATTACGCTGTTGACTTATTACATATTTACATAATTACGATAGTCGATAAAATTGGCAATAATATGATTTAAAAAAATATTTGCAATCAGACCGTTCCTAAATAACGTAAATACGTTGCTAAATAACGTAAATACGTTGACTGTTTTTTTTATAAAGAAAAGAAACGAGAAATTCTTTGCCCACCTGATCGTTGACCCCTTTAGGACAAACTCCAAGAGGGGCCAATACTACATCCTAATAAATATTACATGATTCTTAATTTCTTATGAATGAAAATTTTCGACTGTACCACATTTTTTTGCTACTCCAGCGCATCTTTTGTTGATTCTCTCTAATATGTTTTTTCTACTCGAGCACATTTCACGATCCAATACTGTATATACATATCAATTATATACAATCTATTAATCAACGGACTTAACTAAACAAGTACTGTAATTATATTAAATTAAAATTAACCTTGCCCATTACTTTCAAAATTGAAATAAAGTCAGCTAAAAGCTGTCGCCCCTTGGATCCCCATTGTTTCTTTTCCCTATAAATACAATTAATTAAACAACTAAACAAGTAATGTAATTAAATTACAGTTTGGTGAAACAAGGATCCATTTTCTAACCAAATAGTAGTACTAGTACACTATCTAATGATTTGTTACATTTGAAAGCTAAGGTATTAATTTGAACATTTTGTAAATTGGTTCATTTCAAACTTATTATTTTAATTTATTGAAAAATTAATAATCATTATATTTTATATTTGATGATTTTAAAATTGGATTTTCAATTGTCACGCAAACGTTTTTCAAAATATTTCAAACTAAATATGCAACACCCAAAACAAAAACACTTAGCATAGAGTTAAAAGCATTAAACTCTCGAAGTTAAAGTTGCATTTTACTCTTTCATAAAATGCACTTAACATTCAAAGCTTTGAAAAATATAAAAATATTTGATTTAGAATTTAAAATTTTATTAATAAATTTTCATTGTTATTTTTAGTTTTTAATATTATTACTATAATTGTATTATTAATTTTTAAATATATTACCCCCATTCTTTTATATAATGTATGTAGAATAACTTTATTTGGATAAAAAAATTAAGAAAAATGTTAATTTTTTCACATTTTAACTAAAAACCGAAGAGAATAAACTTATTATCAAGTTTAAAAGTAATAAAGTAATTATTAGTAAAGTTGAAAATAAGTAAAAAGTAATGATAAAATTGAATTTCTAATTAAAAAGTAAGATTTTTGTGGTAAACTTTTATTATTAAATGTTCATTTAAGAAAAGTGATTTTATTACTATTAAATAAAAAGAATATTTATTTTTAATTATTAAAAATGTAAAAATGTCATATTTATTGGAAAATTGATTTTTATTTATTTATTGTTTTGGTGATTTTTTTTCCAAAAAATTTTTAATTAAAATAATTATTTTAAAAATTTGGGTAAAAGTAATTTAAAACTTTTAACCGTTACTCAAATGGATAAGTTTTTTTGAAAATGAGAGTAGAAATCACCAATAGGCATAGGTCGGCATCTACTTCCAGTGGACTTGCTTTCACTGTATTCTCTCCCCCCTTTTTATATCCAGAATCATTAAAGCATGTACATTGGTGAGTTCATTTGCATAAATATATTTAGTTTGAACTCGATTAACTGAACTGGTACCATTGTAAGGATGGGTTCATTTTGTATACCCCTCTTCAACCCACCCCACTAACTGAACCCAGTTCAAAGGTATGAACTGGAGTTTTTATTTTTATTTTCAACCTGACACGCCACATGTCGCTGGCTAATTGGCCAGCGACTGGCGAGTGAACTTCACGCCTAAAATGGGCGTGTCAAGGCTTTTTTGCTGCAGCAAAAAGCTGCAGCCCACCACCACATACATATATTTATTTATATTTATATTTATACTTTATATACTATAATTGATTTTATAATATAAAATTAAGCATTAGTTTAAATTAATTATTGTTTTAATTTACAAAATTATAAGTTTAGAAAATTTTGTATAAAAATTAGTAATATAAAAATAAATTAAAATGTTAATTTTTTTAAAATTTTAAATTATTTTTTTTGTAATTTAATTTTTTCTTTTAATATAAATTTTATATATTATGTAAAATATAATCAAGAATTTAAAAATTATTAAATTAATTTTTTCTTCTATGCATTTTAAAATTTATGAAAATTTATTTTAATTTAAATTAATTATTAAATAAAAAAAATTACAAAGATAGAAAATTTTAAAATATTGTATTATATTTAAAATTAATTATAAATTTTAAATTATTTATTATATTTAAAAAATATTTTATTATTTTTTGTCTATAAATAGACAACCACTCTTTCATTCATACCCACTTCAAAATCATTCACCCTACCTTTCATTTTATCACAAAAAAAAATCACTTCTTTCTTTCATTTGAAATGGCCGATAACAATCGAAACTTTTTCAACCATGTTTTTGATGGACAAGATCCAGAAAACTTCTCAAATTCTAGTTACCATTCTCCAAACTTCTCAATTTCTCCAACTTTTTCTCAAAATTTTCAAAACTATGAAAATTTTCAGAATAATTATTCATCTCCAAATTTCCAAACACAACCTGATTTTTGGCAACAATCTTCAGGGCAATTTTCTACTCCAAGATCAACTCGCATGCCATCGACGGGGGGCATTTTTACAGAACCAATAAGTCCAACATTCGTCCCGGAAACACAATTTCAACCGTCAGATCAAGTTGAAGATTGTGTTATCACTAAAGTTGGAGCCAAGAAGCAACTAAGGTGGACAAAAGAGGAAGATGTTCTTCTGGCAAAATCATTTGTCATGGTTAGTGAAGATCCCATTGTCGGCAATGATCAGAAAGGAGATGCATTTTGGGGAAGAATCAGTCATTACTATAATGAAAATCTTTCTGCAAGCATGTGTCCACGGCTTATGAGTCAAATGAAGTCACATTGGTACAACACGGTTCAAAAGAAAGTGAACCACTTCAATGCCAACTACAATAGCATTGAAAGTGTTTACCGAAGTGGTAGCAGTGATGCAGACCTACTGAGCATGGCATACGCAAAATATCTTGGAGAAAATGGTAATGTTGCTTTTAATTATGAGCATGTTTGGCAGATTACAAGAGGAAGAGCACTTTCTGCACCACAATACAGTGACTCGCGTGAGTCTTCCAAAAGGGCAAAGACATCAGACTCGGATGCTAGCAACAAATCTACTGCCGGAGGACGATGTTTGGATTTTGATCTGAACATAGACGATACAAGGCCAATCGGACAGAAAGCTGCAAAACGAAAATCAAAAGGTAAAACAAAACTAAACTCTGTTTCTCAAGAGCCTAAAAATGAAAGTTATGCAGAATGTTATGAAAAGTTTAGTGAGTTTATTGAGGCAAAAAAAGAAGCTAATGAGGCGAAAAAAATAGCTAACGAAATCGCAAAGAAAAAATTGGAGCACACTGAGAGAAGGCTGAAACTGAAGGAGTATGAAATTTTGAACAAGGACACCTCAACTATGTCACGTGACCAACGTGAGATTCATGAATGCATGTGATGAAATTAGAGCAAAATGGGCTAAGTAAGTGTCATCAATGTCTTAATATGTATATTTTCTAATATTATTCTGAGTGCTTTATCGCATTAGTTTCATTTCATTGTACTAGTACGAGTTTGTATTATATTTATTTGTATTGTGTGATTAGGGTTTGTAATATTCAATGTAATGTGTGATTAGGGTTTGTAATATTCAATGTAATGTGTGATTAGGGTTTGTAATATTCAATGTAATGTGTGATTAGGGTTTGTAATATTGTTTGTAATGTGTGATTGTTTTTAAAACATTAATATTGTGCGTAATAATTATCCCGATTCTCAGTCAAAAGAAATCAAAACATTATCTCTGACGTAAAGTGTCGAGATTCTCGGTCAAAAGAAATCAAAACATTATCTCTGACGTAAAGTGTCGAGATTCTCGGTCAAGAGAAATCAAAACATTATCTCTGACGTAAAGTGCCGAGATTCTCGGTCAAAAGAAATCCAAACATTATCTCTGACGTAAAGTGTCGAGATTCTCGGTCAAAAGAAATCAAAACATTATCTCTGACGTAAAGTGTCGAGATTCTCGGTCAAAAGAAATCAAAACATTATCTCTGACGTAAAGTGCCGAGATTCTCGGTCAAAAGAAATCAAAACATTATCTCTGACGTAAAGTGTCGAGATTCTCGGTCAAAAGAAATCAAAACATTATCTCTGACGTAAAGTGTCGAGATTCTCGGTCAAAAGAAATCAAAACATTATCTCTGACGTAAAGTGTCGAGATTCTCGGTCAAAAGAAATCCAAACATTATCTCTGACGTAAAGTGTCGAGATTCTCGGTCAAAAGAAATCAAAACATTATCTCTGACGTAAAGTGCCGAGATTCTCGGTCAAAAGAAATCCAAACATTATCTCTGACGTAAAGTGTCGAGATTCTCGGTCAAAAGAAATCAAAACATTATCTCTGACGTAAAGTGCCGAGATTCTCGGTCAAAAGAAATCAAAACATTATCTCTGACGTAAAGTGTCGAGATTCTCGGTCAAAAGAAATCAAAACATTATCTCTGACGTAAAGTGTCGAGATTCTCGGTCAAAAGAAAAGCAAAAGCCACACATTTTATCTTTAACATTACTATATATCACCTATTTAAGCAACATCATCTCTTCATCAAATTGAAAAAACAAAGAAATCAATAATACCATTCACATATCAAACAAAAAATGTTTAATTCAGAAAATTTATCTAGCTCCGACACAAATAATGATTCCAACACAGACGTTGAGTCTGAGGATTCACCCGGTGAAGAGATGATGTTAAGGCTTCTTAAATATATAGAAGATGATATCGTCAACAACAATCGCATTGCCAGAAGAAGGTTCATCGAGAAAAATCGTGAAGAGGGTCATTCTAGACTCTACCACGATTATTTCTCTCAAAGCCCGGTGTATCCAGACCACATGTTCCGACGAAGATTTCGGATGCGAAGAGATTTATTCTTGAGGGTCGTGACCAGTCTGGAGAACCACTCACCATACTTTCAGCAAATTCCCGATGCAGCCAAAAGACAGAGTTTGACTCCCTTACAAAAATGTACTGCTGCGATCCGGCAATTGGCTTACGGAGTCCCTGCTGATAACCTCGACGAGTACCTACGTATGGGTAATTCTACTGCTGTTAAATGTCTTTTTGAATTTTGCAAGAACGTGGTAGAAGTATTTGGTGATCAATATTTGAGAAGACCTGATGACAATGATGTTCAACGTCTTCTACAACTTCACGAGTCCAAACACGGATTCCCAGGTATGTTGGGTAGTCTTGATTGCATGCATTGGAAGTGGAAAAATTGTCCTGTTGCTTGGAAATGTCAATTTACCAGAGGTCATGGGTCACCGACGATTGTACTTGAAGCAGTCGCGTCCCAAGACCTATGGATATGTCATGCATTTTTTGGAGTTGCAGGCTCTCGTAATGATATTAATGTCCTAAACGAGTCTCCTTTGTTCAACAATGTTCTGTTGGGGCAAGCACCGGTTATCCATTATACTGTGAATGGTGCACAATATAATCATGGGTATTATTTAACTGATGGTATCTATCCAGAATGGTCTACTTTTGTAAAAGCTTTTTCATGTCCCCAAGACCCAAAAAGGAAATTATTCAAGGAAAGACAAGAATCTGCTAGGAAAGATGTTGAACGAGCATTTGGGGTTCTCCAAGCACGATGGGCAATTGTCAGGGGTCCAGCTCGATTTTGGTACAGAAAAAAGTTGAAGTTGATAATGTTAACTTGCATTATTTTACACAACATGATCGTTGAAAATGAAGGAGAAATGGTTATGCATTGGAATACTGATGAAGTTGATACTCCAACACAAGTAATGCAAGGTGTTACGCCGGATTTTCAAGCGTATCTTCAAAGAAATACTGAGCTTCATTCAAATCCGGTTCATCATCAACTTAGTAGAACATATTTGGGCACAATCCAATAATGTTATTTAAACTATGATGTGTTATTTCAAATTTTTTCATATTTAATCTATGAAGTGTTTTTTCAATTTATTTTCATCTTCAATTTGTTTTGTTCTATGCATTTTAAAATTTATGAAAATTTATTTTAATTTAAAATAATTATTACATAATAAAAAAATTACAAAGATAGAAAATTTTAAATTATTATATTATATTTAATTATTATATACGTAAAAATTATTGAACTATAAGTTTTTTATTATAAAAATTAGAGAAAATGTGAATTTTTTAATGAAATGTAATATAAAGTATGAAATAATAATAGTGGGACCCATACCATTTAGTTCAAACTGAGTTAACCAATGTGGGTGTAAAAATAAGTAGTTTAGTTAAGTAAATAGTGATTGAAAAGTGACATAAAGTTGTAAGAAAAAATGATTGGGTGGGGGTTGGTGGGTATGACATTTTATTGCTATAAATAACACCTCACTCACCTTACTCACCCCTCCTCATTTTCGCGGCTCTCTGTTTCCCCTTTACCAGCTTCTTCAGCTCAAAATCACCTTCCTTGTTTTTTCTTCATTTTCTTAATTTTTTTTCCTCCGGTGAGCTTAGTTAGGTTTCTGTTGAGAGATGGCTTTGATGCCAGATCTAGGGACGGAAATCGTGATTCCGGTGTGCGCCATCATCGGCATCGTCTTCTCGCTCGTGCAGTGGTACCTGGTTTCCAAAGTCAAGGTCACGCCGGAGCGAGGTGGCGCGTCGGCTGAAAAGAACGGGAAGAATGGGTACAATGACCACTTGATTGAGGAGGAGGATGGCGTCGATGACGCCAGCGTAGTCGCTAAGTGCGCTGAGATCCAGAATGCTATCTCCGAAGGTTATAATAGTTTTAGATCTCGTTTGAATTCCTTCAGATCTGATTTTGTTACTTCAATTTGTGTTTTAACTTCTCTGCTAAAAAAATCTTGAAACCGCCTGAAGAAACTTTTATTTTTAATTTTCCTTTTATGAACTGTTTTCGTCTGACTGCGGATTAGGAAATCTAAACATTTTTTTATCTATAATGAAATTCGGTAACTAGATTCCAAATTGGAAATTTTATCTTCAACTCAAATGGATAAGTTTTTTTTAATATCAAATTAATATTAAAAAAAAAATGTCGGATTTTCTGGCGGCGAATTCGGGTTTAGGGTTTTGTGTTCTTGGTAGTAATGAATAAGGTCGTAGAAAGGTGCCTGGAGTCCATTGACGTGCAAGCGGCATGGCACCTTGGAATGATGACAGATCTGACTTTGTTTGATTTAAAATAGCCACCATTATTTAATTATTGTTATCCAGATCTGGGGAAGATTGTATTAGTTTTAATTGAGTATGGGTAGCTGATTTTCTACTCTTTATATGAGTTAAAACATGTTTATTGCTATAATTATTTAATCCCTCCACAGCTATGCCGAGGCTCGGCTGTGTGACCCTGGCCTGGACGGATTAGGCGGGGAGTTGTCGATTTCCCATTTTTCACATTTTCCGGACATGAAGTTAAAAAAATGTTATTTTTGATCAAATAGTAAATAGTAAAAAAATGTATGTTTTAAGTAAAAAGGTAAAGTTTTTGCAAGTAAATTTTAAAAATAGTTAGCTATAAAGTAAATTGTGTTTATTTTTAAGTGAAAAATTAAAGTATTTAATACTTTTTTAGGGGGAGTTCAATATGAATATTTTGGAAAGCTGACTATTCCAAAATGTAATCAAGGATGAATTTGAGGGCCAAGGTGTAGCTTTTGCAAGTTGTAACCACCCCTAAATTTATTGCTTTACAATTGTCATGCATTTTTGCAATTAAAATTGCACTGGATCTAACTGGGTCTTAGGTTCCTTACAATTTTTCTTATGAGTGTTATTTTTATTTGTTCTTTATTTCAAGTTTGTTTTGTTTTGCTTTGCTGATTTTTTTTTATTCTTATAGGTGCTACATCATTCCTGTATACCGAATATCAATATGTGGGCATTTTCATGATTGCCTTTGCAATCCTCATCTTCTTGTTCCTGGGCTCGGTAGAGGGTTTCAGCACAAAGAGCCAGGCTTGCACGTATGACAAGGAGAAGTTGTGCAAGCCCGCCCTTGCAACGGCCATCTTCAGCACTATATCCTTCTTGCTTGGCGCAATCACTTCCGTCATCTCCGGTTTCCTTGGGATGAAAATCGCAACCTATGCAAATGCAAGGACAACACTAGAAGCCAGAAAAGGTGTTGGAAAAGCTTTCATTACTGCATTCAGATCTGGCGCAGTCATGGGATTTCTGCTTGCTGCCAATGGCCTATTGGTTCTTTATATTACTATCAATTTGTTCAAGATCTACTATGGAGATGATTGGGAAGGACTTTTTGAGGCGATTACCGGATATGGCCTCGGTGGGTCTTCCATGGCTTTGTTTGGTAGAGTTGCAGGTGGTATTTATACCAAGGCTGCAGATGTCGGTGCCGACCTTGTTGGAAAGGTTGAAAGGAATATTCCTGAAGATGACCCAAGGAATCCTGCTGTAAGTTCCTTTTGCATAAACTGAATTGATTTTTCTATCTAGTAGGGGATATTTCATGATAATCATTGTTTTGTTCTTGCAGGTGATTGCTGATAATGTTGGTGATAATGTTGGTGATATTGCTGGGATGGGATCTGATCTATTTGGTTCGTATGCTGAGTCATCGTGTGCGGCTCTTGTTGTGGCCTCCATATCCTCTTTTGGGTTGACGCATGACTTCACTGCAATGTGTTACCCATTGCTTATTAGTTCCATGGGAATCCTGGTTTGCTTAATCACGACTCTTTTTGCGACTGACTTCTTTGAGATCAAGGCTGTTAAGGAGATTGAGCCAGCATTAAAGAATCAGCTCATTATCTCCACTGTTCTCATGACTGTGGGAATTGCAATCGTCACGTGGACTTGCCTGCCGTCATCCTTTACAATCTTCAATTTTGGCGCTCAGAAGGTTGTGAAGAACTGGTAAGGACTCGTTCAACACTCAAATGGAAATGTTTTCCTTTTATTAGCTATATGGGAAAGAATAATCTTTTCCTTTGAATCCATCTGTAGCCTAGGCTTCCTAAGCAGAGCATGGTAGGACTAAAGAATTAATTTTTAAGAATATTTACTCACTTTATGTTGCATTACAGGCAACTCTTCCTTTGTGTTTGTGTTGGGCTTTGGGCTGGACTTATCATTGGGTTTGTGACTGAATATTACACCAGCAATGCTTACAGGTGCCGGAAAATGTTCCTGTTTTTTTTTTTTTTGGTAAAATAATAGTCACATTTAAAAAGAATACTAATCTGGCTTGGTTTGTGGATGCAGCCCTGTGCAAGATGTTGCAGATTCCTGCAGAACTGGTGCTGCCACCAATGTTATATTTGGTCTTGCCTTGGGATACAAATCTGTTATCATTCCTATTTTTGCCATTGCAATTAGCATTTTTGTCAGTTTCTCCTTCGCTGCTATGTATGGTATTGCTGTAGCTGCTCTTGGAATGCTTAGTACTATTGCCACTGGATTGGCTATCGACGCGTATGGCCCTATCAGTGATAATGCCGGCGGTATAGCTGAGATGGCTGGGATGAGCCACAGGATTCGTGAGAGAACTGATGCCCTTGATGCTGCCGGAAATACCACTGCTGCAATTGGAAAGGTATTATACATTATTTTCGGCAAATATATATAGCATGTTTAATTGAAACCATTTTCTTTAATAAATTTGAGAATTTGTTTTCAGGGTTTTGCCATTGGATCCGCTGCGCTTGTTTCGTTGGCACTCTTTGGTGCTTTTGTTAGCCGTGCGGGAATTTCAAAGGTGGATGTCTTGACCCCGAAAGTTTTCATAGGTCTGCTCGTGGGGGCCATGCTTCCGTACTGGTTCTCAGCCATGACCATGAAGAGTGTCGGAAGTGCAGCTTTGATGATGGTAGAAGAGGTTCGCAGGCAGTTCAACACTATTCCTGGTCTGATGGAGGGTCTCGCAAAGCCTGACTACGCTAGGTGTGTGAAGATCTCGACTGATGCTTCTATTAAGGAGATGATCCCACCAGGTGCCCTTGTCATGCTTACTCCTCTGATTGTCGGGACCTTTTTCGGTGTTGAGACCCTGTCTGGTGTTCTTGCCGGTTCTCTTGTTTCCGGTGTGCAGGTAATATTTCGATTGTCCTGAAAACTAATGATGTGCTTCATATAGTTTTTGCCTTTTCACTTTTTGGGGAGTGTTTTAATTTAAAAGGAAAAGAGAAAATAAAAGGTGGTAAGAGGTCTTTTTGTTTTTGCAAATGTAAAAATTTAACAATTGTCAAATTTGAATTTCTGTTTTTTCAAACTATACCAACTTTTTTTTTTTGCTACAATAAACCACTTTCATCTAAAAGCAGATGTTTTTAAAGAACTCCC
The DNA here is from genome assembly GCA_954870475.1 of Euphrasia confusa. Classification (NCBI taxonomy): domain Eukaryota; kingdom Viridiplantae; phylum Streptophyta; class Magnoliopsida; order Lamiales; family Orobanchaceae; genus Euphrasia; species Euphrasia confusa. Next base: position 35,811,421 of record OX940956.1, on the reverse strand, counting down.
TTTGATTATTGAGCACTGACTCGATTTTCCGGGCTGTTTGGTTGCTACATTTTTACAGATTGCAATTTCTGCATCAAACACCGGTGGTGCATGGGACAATGCCAAGAAATATATTGAGGTAACTAATTGTCCACATTGATGACTCATGTAGCAAAATTATACAATGTATATTTTACTCTTCAAACTTTCTTCTATAGGCTGGTGCTTCAGAGCATGCAAGAACTCTTGGCCCAAAGGGATCAGATCCACACAAGGCTGCCGTCATTGGTGACACCATCGGAGATCCTCTCAAGGACACGTCAGGCCCTTCACTTAACATCCTTATCAAGCTGATGGCCGTTGAATCTCTCGTGTTTGCTCCTTTCTTTGCCACTCATGGTGGTCTGCTATTTAAGCTATTTTGAAAGAGAAGGATAAAAATAAAACGGATGTCTGAGCAAAGATGAAAGAGGGACTTGAGCCTCTTTTTCTACTTTTGGAAGCATTCATCTTCAGTTATGTTGTACTTGTTACGTAAACCCTCTGTTTCTACGTTCTGAATCTTGAAAGTGTGGTAAGGTTCAAGTTAGGTTTTTTAGCTAGTGAATTTTGTTATTTTTGACGAGCTGATGACTATAGTGATGATGATAATCTTGTTGGTTTGGATGGCGATGATAATCTGCATTCTCACCATTGTAATGTCAGGTCAAATGTATTACTCCGCTTTTTTGTTTCTATGGCAATTTATAAACCGCTGTGACTTCACCTTTTGTTTTTAATAGAACTAGTCAACTAGTGATGCTTGAAGATATAGTATGGAGGTACTCAGGTTATCATCAATTAGTTTTAAGATGAAACTTTTTTCTATGTTAAGAGCATTTTCAACCGATATCAAAAATTTATTTTGGAGTAGGGGAGATGCTCCAAGCGATACCAAAACATAAACCTATTATAAGTTTTAAAGTGGTACCCACAGAAAAAATACTTAAATTTACGTTTACCTTAAACTCAAACCAAAAACTTTATTATTTATAAAATGATCCTTATATAAATTAATAAAAATAATTTATCAACATTTTTTTAGTTTCTTATTTAATAATTTTTGTAATGTAATTTTTTTAATAATCATATCATTAATAATTAAAATAAATTTTAATAAAAATATTTTAAATAACTAAATAAAAATAAACCTGACAATACAAAATATAATTAAATATTAAATTATTTAATTGACGTTAAAAATAAAATAATAATAATATAGGATATCACAATTTTTTTATTATGTTTGAAATTTTAAATTAAAAATAATGACTATTAAAAATTTTTAATATCAAAAGTTATGAGGTTAAATTGTAAATTTGTAAAATAATGGTTATTTATAAAAAAAGTTGTATTAGAAGAATATTTTGAGAATATTCTTTTAAGTTTAAGTATTGGAAATTGGAATCTCGGTTGGAGTAAAATAAAACTTATTTTTTAGTTTAGATTTTTGTGTTCGGTTGGAAACGACCTTAGTAATTTGTGATTGTTTATCACCTAGTTTATTTTTTCAATATTTATTTGTTTTATCTTCAATTGTTGATTATGTTCCATAATTTTATTGTACTAGTGAAAGACCCGTGCGATGCACGGGGAGCTTCTCCGTAAATTGTTTGTACTTCGTATTTGTTATTTTGAAAACATTACATGTTTCAGTTATGTTATAATCGAAATATCTTTGTTATTTTGCGAGACGTTTGGATGCCATTGCATATTAAGAAATTGTATTATTATTAACTTATCGAGAAATCAAATTACAAATTTTGGAAGACCTCCTTATACATTACATTGGACGTTCTATTAGTAAGCTTCCCACTGTCGTCACAAAGTAAAAGCTTCAACCCGGCCTTGTTGGTAACTCTAGAAAGGGCAACATACAATTGACCGTGCGTGAAGACAGGTTTCCTCAAGAATATACCCACGTTTGACAAAGATTGTCCTTGACTTTTATTAATCGACATAGCGTACGATATCATCACCGGAAATTGTCTTCGTTGAAAAGTAAAGGGGAGTTTTTGATCTGACGGGGATAGACTAATCCGAGGAATGTATACCAAGTGACCCGAAGTTTTATCTCCCAAAATTTTGGCTTCGATGACATATTTTCCAAGTTTTGTTATTACTAACCGAGTGCCATTGCAGAGACCGACAGAAGGATCCATATTCCGCAAAAGCATGATGGGGACACCAACCTAAAAGAAAAACATAAATAATAAAAGGCTTTAATAACATTCAGAACTTGAGATATTATTGAAACAAAAAACAAGTCTAACCTTCAATTTCAACTGATGATTTGGCAATCCTGAACACTTGATAGTATTAAGAAATTCAACCGAATGCATCTGCTCAAACATATTATCTCCTTTGTCAGAAAGTGCAACACTATCAGAACTCAGATAAATCCTTTCGTCGGTATCATGCATCGAAACCATATACTCATTAATTGAATCGACTTCATCTAGAGTTGGAGCCAAAATAGCTCTTCCTTGCAAAAAATCAATATCACCAATGTGTTCGTGGAAAGAAGGATACGTTGATTGCACCATCGATTCAATATAATTATCAGAATTGGTAACCAAGAACTCTTCCGGAATTTCAATTTGTACCTCTCCATCGTTTTCCTCGCCAAACGTACCATCACCAACAGCGGACAACCAAGTTGAAAACTCTCTTAAGACACGATAATCATTTGCATCGCCCGTATTCTGAAGCCTCATATTTTGCGTCAAACGCAAAACTTTGCAATCACTCCATATTTTAGATGAATTAATCGACGCATGAACAATATCCTGTCTCGTACCTTTGGGTATGACCGGCAAGATTTGTCGAAAATCACCTCCGAAGACAATAACCTTTCCCCCGAAGGGAAGGTTCTCCGCTCCAGGACTTCGTGCTCTCATAATATCACGGATTGTTCGATCAAGGGCTTCAAAACAATTTCTGTAAAGTTCATCAAAAAATGAGATTTTTTTTACGAAAAAACAAATAACATTTTACACATTAGGCTTTTATTTAATAAATAAAAATATATGCATGAGGAGAACATTTAGACATACCTATGCATCATAGGCGCCTCGTCCCATATAATAAGCTTTGCTTTGACAATAAGTTTGGAGAGATCACTTCTTTGCTTTATATTGCAGGTAGATTCTTCAGTAAGAACCAAAGGAATAGAAAACTTGGAGTGGGCCGTTCTACCTCCGGGCAAAAGAAGGGAAGCTATACCGCTCGAAGCAACATTCAACACAATGTCACCTCTCGATCGCACAGCTGCAGAAAGCGTTTTCCAAACATAAGTTTTTCCAGTACCTCCATAACCGTACAAAAAATACACCTGTCCGATCCCGGAGTAAAGCGATTCCATGATAGAACGATAAGCAATCATTTGCTCTTCGTTCAACGCGCTGCGTAATTTATCATGCTCTTGTTCCATCGTAATTCTGTCGTACGCCAATTCCTCCGCTATCAATTGATTGTGCACATAAGAAGTATCCAAGCTCGTTGGGTAAGGCAACGTAGGGTATTCTTTCAGAGATCTACCCTTTTTTCTCATTATATCCTCTATATCGTTCAAGCAAAGATTAAGAATTTCGTCCTCGGTCAAATTTACGTCTGCAAATAGATAAAGCGCTAATATTATTTACCGATTCAAATATCGTAGGATAAATAATTAATTTAAAGAATTTAGAAAGAAGAAAATATCTTTACCTGGATTACCAATCTCATCACGATATTTTCCGAGTTGGTCGGCTGATAAATATTTTTTGGAATTTTTCCAAACAATTTCCGGTCTGGTAAGAGAATCTGATGTCAACAAATTCACAAACAAACATCGAAGCATTTTTTCAGAACCCCAATAAGAAGCTTCTTTTATCGCATCGGAATATTCATTATCATCATCGAGCAATCCACGGGCGTAACATGCTTGTTGAAAGGTCTTATAACGATCTCCATTGTACTCCAAAATATCATCGTAAGATTTGCACCCACGAACGACATTCAACAATATCCTTAAGAAATACTCTTCTCGTGGCCCAGGATACACGTAGGATAATCTTCCAACAGACGTACCTCTCTGCCTAGGTCTCCAAACCTTCTTACTGTCATCCCAAACGAAGTATTTGGGGAATTCTGAATAAGTCAACTGACTCGCAATAGAGGGATACGTCGCATTTGCCTTCATCCAAGCTGTGAACATGGTATCCCTCTCATCATGTTTTTCCTTCACTTCAGCTGTAGAAGAACTACCCTTGTACAAAATATTCTGTTTGCCCTTAAGATGAAATATAAGTCGAATAACGCTCGGTTGGTTGAAATGCATTTCGAAACCAAACAATCTCCACGTAGCCTCAGAAGCAGATACGAATCTTGCGTCAATATACTGTTTAATTTCATCAATGACTTTATCACCTTGATCTTTTTCATGTGATTTATAAAACACAGCCGTCGTCCGATCATTGCCTTTGTGCACATATTTGAATAAATACTTTATAGATCGGGATCTGTTGCACCATTCAACATTAATATGAGCTCTGTATTTTTTGAGAAGATATGCATTATGGGGTACTACATACCTGCAACAGAAATGAGTAATGTTTAAAAAATATTAGTACTAAGTAATTATTGTGCGACAAAAAAAATGAAACAAATAATTAAAAAATACCTAGTGTCAAGATCAATTCCATTCTTCAAGACAGTCCGACCAAGATCTCTTCTTCTGTACATGACAAAACCGTCGTTATTTACAGTGGTTCGATGGGCGAAGTCTTTAGGAAAATTCTTCGTGCAACGATTTTTATCCATGCATGGAGATTTTCTATTAGCTAATCCACATGGTCCGTGAATCATGAACTCTTTCACAGCTTCATAATATTCGTTGTCATGCAGCGGGTCGGGTATTTCAGCAGAAATCAAACCATCGACGATATCAGCGCAAGGCGTTTCAGTAACGTCTTTTAAAAACAGCAGAATGTGGGCATGGGGCAAGCCACGTTTCTGAAACTCAATAGTGTACACGACTGCGAAACATAAATCAACAATGTATATTAATGTTTAAAAATATTAAAAAATAAAGTGAACTAACAAAGAAAAAACATAAACAACATGCATATTTTATTACCCGCGCTGGGATCTCCAAAGATTTTGTTCTGGCGAATATCTGTCAACATATTATCTAGCTTTTCATGAAATATCCGAGCAATAATGTCTGGTCTGTCGTTGGGGATCAAACCTCGCTTCTTACAATACCTAGTAATTTCATCCCAATTTGGGTTGCATGTCATGGTAATGAACACATTCGGATAACCAACGGACCTGCATATAGCCATAGCATCGTGATAGTTCTGCAACATGTGTCGAGCTCCTCCAACAAACGAAGAAGGTAGAATTATTCTCTTTCCGGTATTCGAGGAATTATTTTTCCCGCTATTTAACGCGTCATCCAAAGCACTGTAGCAATCCGAACGAAAATCCTGTTGATGATTCTTCATGTACGTTAATCTGTACGACTCTACCATGGTGTAAGCATCGACAATGAACTGTTGAAACAATCGTCTTGAATGAAGAATATGAGGAGACTCATTCAACCTCTCATGTAGTCTGTACGCCACATATTCTCTCACGGTATTATCCTTCAATTTAGTTTCTTTGCTTTTTGCGGTCTCTTTATGAGGAACGTCGTCTCTGTATCCGTCTTCACCAAACAAAAATATTAAAGGATATTGAAGCGGCAAATAAGCAACGTGCAACTCATCAATGCGGGTCAATTGCTTGGATTTAGTTTCAACAATTATATCCCTTCCATCGCGAAGGTCGTCGACATCTCCAACAATTAAAGCTGCAACTTCAGAGACTTGAGGGAGATTATACGTGCGTCCGTCGGTGTTTCGTTTACGAATTAATCTCAATTTGAAATCAGCATCACTATCAAGCCTGAAATTTTCACCTGAAAAACGAAACCAACGTACCAGTAAATTATTTTCATCAAGAATATTCTTGAGCTTTTCTACTATTTCAGAATGTTCTTTTAATTCTTTTTCCAATCTTTTTTTCTCTTTGTCTTCAATGTCATTTGAAGCAGATTCCCTGTTCAGCAAATAGTAAAATATAAATCAATATTAATAAATACCTTTAATAATACCATGTAAAATATTTATCAATTAATAACATTAATTAATAAATTACGAAAAGATAATTCATATTATAAGATTGAATTATACGTACCCGGCAGATGTTTCGTTATCTTTTTCTTTATTGTCTCTTGGAGATGGTTTTCTGTTCATGAAATAGAAATATATTGTATTTATCAATAAATCCGATTAATTAGTAAAAATAAAATCATCAAAATATAGTAAAACAAAGTAATTATACTTGGTATCGATATACAAATAAGGGTTTGAATTAAAAGTACCTCGCAGACATTATTCGATTTTTTATCTCGCTCTCGCCGTCGTAAAAGTACAACTGAGCAAACTTAGGATTACTGCTATCTTCTGGCACCAAAGGTCCAATCTTATGATGATTATCTCCATTTATTCTAAAAGTGGGGGGTGATCCTCCGGTGTTAATAGAGTTGTCTACTTTTCCTCCCATAGACGTGAACGAAAATATCATGTTGTAGAATCGGATTTCTCTCTGGAATTTTTTACTCGAAGAATCATCTCCGTACAGTAAACTACTGTAATTTTCTGGAGGCACCAACATTTTGGGTAATTCTATCTTACCTGTTCAAATACATTTTATTAAAAGTAATTAAAGACCAACGAAAGAAAAAAACGACGTCAAAATCTCACAAACAGCTTATTTTAAACAAATTAAATACTAACCATGCATGCAACATTTACTGTATATCGGCTTTCCTTTCTTATTTCTCGCCTTTTCCAATCTTTCATCGTACCAAAACATTGCGGAACAATGATCGCATTTCCAAATTGGATCACCCATATCTTCATAACCTATTAAAGAAAGAATTGACACAACACATTCAAATATTGCTCATTTAAAAGTATTCTTTCAAATGTATGTAAATTGAATGATACATCTTAATTTTAAAAAGTACATAAAAAAAAAACCTTACTCGGATAAGCAGGGTTCTGATATTTGGTATATCGTTGTTCATTTGTCACTGTAACAAAGGGATTTACAAAATCCTTAGATTTACTTTGAGCCTCTAAAGCGATACCAATTGGAGTCCTTGGAATTCTATCGGTTATAGAAACTGGATCCTTAGGAATCTCTTGCGGAGTTCCTTAAAAATGACAAAGTACATTTCAACGATCAATATATATATATATATATATATATATATATATATATATATATATATATATATATATATATATATATATATATATGTTAAAGCTAGTGTCAAACAATTAACATAAGATAATGTTTAAATATATAAGGCCGCAATCATAAAATATATCAATGAGGATAGATAGCAGTAAACTATACCTAAAACATGAACAGCTGAAAAATCAACATCAAGGTTTCTAGCTGATTGCATAATTATATTCTCTTTATCCTTTTTTCGAGCTCGAATGGTTTCCAATTTATCCATGGATAGATTGTTTCCAACTTCGCAAGAATTCTGCATCATAGGTACTGTCACGAAAAGAACAATTAAAATTATTGATATTGTAAATTTAAATAAAAAAAAATTATATTTAAATAATAAACATTGAAACAAACCGTTTGATATGTCTTGGAGGGGAATATTATTTTTTATCTTTTTGGGATTTTTAACTGCTGGAGTGATTAAGTTGTTCCTTTTAGCGCGGTTAGCTTGAGTGACACATGATCCATGCGGAGAATATACATTTGGTGGAATCGAACGATGATTTATTGTGGAAGCATGATTAACTGCACCTATAACAATATAAGTTAAATGTACGAACTTCAATTTAAATTTCATGAAATAAGTTTTATACTCACTTTGTGTTTGCATAACACTGGTTGGAACTGGAACGGGCGCAACTTGATTGTAGTTCATATTTGGAATAACATTATTGGAATAAGCCCCGAAAACATATGTATCTACAATGTATGAAATATAAGAACAAATAACATATGAAATTAATATACAATTTCAATGATTAACTTACCGTACAAATTAGTGCTCGAAATCGGTGTGTGTTCATTGGTCGATATGTATTTACCCTTTCCCTTGTCTGCAAAATAAAAACAACAAACAAAACAATAAATGGTAAAAATACTTTAACTTTATATATACAAATGTATGCAATAAACAAAAAATAAATATAAGGATTTTGTAAATCCCTTTGTTACGATTGACTGCGGAAGCATGATCAATTACTGCACCTATAGCAATATAAATTAAATATACAGACTTTAATGATAATTTCATGAAATAAGTTTTATACTCACCTTGTGTTTGCATAACACTGGTTGGAACTCGAACGGGCGTAACTTGATTGTAGGGCATATTTTGAATAACATTATTGGAATAAGCACCGAAAACATATGTATCTACAATGTATAAAATATAAGAACAAATAACATATGAAATTAATATACAATTGCAATGATTAACTTACCATACAAATTAGTGCTAGAATTCGGTGTGTTTTCATTGGTCGATACGTATTTATCCTTTCCCTTGTCTGCAAAATAAAAACAACAAACAAAATCATAATTGGTAGAAATACTTTAACTTTATATATACAAATGTATGCGATAAACAAAAAATAAATCTAATGATTTTGTAAAGCCCTATGTAACACGATTTACTGTGGAAGCATGTTTAACTGCACCTATAGCAATATAAATTAAATATACAAACTTTAATGACAATTTCATGAAATAAGTTTTATACTCACTTTGTGTTTGCATAACACTAGTTGGAACTCGAACGGGCCTGACTTGATTGTAGGGCATATTTGGACTAACATTATTTGAATAAGTCCCGAAAACATATGTATCTACAATGTATGAAATATAAGAACAAATAACATATGAAATTAATATACAATTGCAATGATTAACTTACCGTACAAATTACTGCTCGAATTCAGTGTGTGTTGATTGGTCGATCCGTATTTACCCTTTCCTTTGTCTGGAAAATAAAAACAACAACCAAATCACAATGGGTAGAAATACCTTAACTTTATATATACAATTGTATGTAATAAACAAAAAATTAACAACAAATACAGATAAGCCTTCATCGGAAATAACCATTTGTTATGTCGTTCAAAACACGGGTATCTGTTCTCTTGTTTGTTGTAGTCTGAAAATCATCGCTGTAAACCTTTCTCTTAAAAGTGTGTTGTTCTGTGACACACGACCCTTGAACAGGAGTTATCATCTGTGATGATCCAATAAAATTCCTAACATTTACAGGAGTAGTCATAGCTGCAAGAAGGTTTTTCAATATATAATATACATTCAACAATAAATAATTATCGTCACTTCCTATATTAAAAAACACTAATTAATTAACCACTTATTATTAATAGTAATAATGTTTTCGACGGGACATAAAACAAACAAATAAGCACAAATAAAAATTTTAATTTTATAGGGTATTCGGGAAGAATCGGTACAAATTGAAATTCCACTACCTCGTGTCTCCGGTGTCTATTCATTCTTATTTGTAAAAGACTCGAACATAAATGGATCTGTGTGTATTAAAACATTGGTATTTAAATCATAAGAAGTAATTCGAAAATTGAATTATACTCAACTTACTCAAATTTTTGTCGTGATAAACATTTCCTCTAACAGTTGTATTGAATTTAGCCTTCCCTTTATCTGCATAAATACGAAAGCATATAAAATGTCATGAATTACAATGTATATTAACATACCTGAATAATCGATTGATACATCACAGAAAATGTTTAGGATAACCTGAAACTCCATTATTTTTGCTAGACGACATCGGTATGCAGTCTCAAAGGTATTTTAATTTTGTGAATATCAGAACTCAAACAACAAAAGAAATCGCAAGGGTGATAACACAAACAACAAAAGAAATCGCAAGGGTGATGTTATCGCAATACAAAAACAAAAATATAGAACGCGGAGTCTGAAAAAAATATTTGCTTTATAAACAACAAAATTTCTTAATAAAATTTATACTGATAGCAAAAGAAAACAAATAGTGTTTATAAAAAAAACAATACACTGTGGCAGTGTTTGAACAGAATTAATAAATGTTGTGTAATTTTAGGGATATCAGAATTTAATTGTTGCTAAAATAATGGGCGCATTATAAGGAATCAAAATTTTTAAACAATTAAGGAATAAAAGTTCCTAATTAAGATAATTATTTTATTTGAAAAAATAATGTTTCGTTGTTCAATATAAGAATTCGTATTCCTTAATTATAGTAAAATCGTCAAAATATATACGTTCCAATTTATGATTTTCAAATAAAATTTCGAAATTAACAATTCCTTTAAAAACTTTATAACATATTTAATGTGCTTTCATTTGAATGTATAAATATTATGAATTTAAATTTAAATGAAAATAAACAACAAATCATATAATAAGAACGTAACTTATTTCAGAAAATAAAAATAACTTGGAATAAATTTATGCTGCAAAAGCATTATTGTACTGAATAAAATAAAAAACATAAAAGAAATAAGCAACAGTCTAAAATGAAGAGGAATAATTGAAATAATAAGAAAACTAAAGAAATGAATCACTCGGCAGAATGATTCATCTTAAGTTTGGAGTTTGTTGAACCTTGCTCATCAGGTAAATCATCATCGCTCAATATTTCCAGCGGCCTTTTGAAATGCTTGACAGATTCTGGAGATTTGAATTCATCCTCAATCTTCACGCGGACAGAAGATACTTTCTCAGAATAGTGGGAGTCGCGAACGACGTCCTGGTCTTGACGCTCGAAAAATTGAACTACACGGTGATCAGTTTTTTTGTGTTTCTTCAGAAAGTGAGCATCGTCTGAATATTTATCCACGGAGTAGACCGAATCTGTTCCTTCGATGTGCTTTGTTTCAAGGCCCACTTTGAACATGAGCTCTTTTCCGATGAGATCATCGACAGGTTGAGGAACTTCAATTTTCTTCTCTTCTTTTTGATTTCCATCAACATCTAAAATAGTGTGAGTTTCCTGGAAAAAAAATATAACAACACATTGAAGCATGGGTGTTCTTCTTCTTAATTTTGGTTCAATATGTATACTGAAGCATGCAATTAAATAAAACGTTGTCACTTTATATTTTGTTATTTAAGATAACTTACCACAATCTTGTTAACAGAAATAGCAGCTGCGGCTTTGCCAATTAGAGAAGTGACAACGTCGTTCCACAACAACAAAACAACATTATCATCACCATCAACAAATTGTACGTGAATCTTGTACCTCACATTGACGCTAACATTGGTTGAACAATTCTCAAAAAAAAATCCAGACTCATTCTCCACAACCTTCTTTTTGCATTTGAAGCAACTGTTATAGCACCAACCTCTATCGTAAAAAATTTCAGATATGGAACCGACAATCCAATATTTTCCAACCTATAAACGACGAAGCGAAAACAATACAGTACATATTAATTGTTGAACACTTTATAATTTTATTCTTATAAATACAAATATTAAAAAAAATACATATAAATTAAACATGTATTGAATACATACCTTTTTCTCCGACTTCAAATCTTTCAAACAAAGAACTATAGTATCGGGGTTCTGCAATTCATCTCTTACACTAACGTAAGAGGAAGTAGATATCATCGAGCCATCAAACGATAGAGAGACACCGTCATCAGGTAGCCTAAAAAGTAAAGATTATAAATTATTAAACATTATGTAATTGTAGAAAAAAACAATAATAATTTTATTTACTTGTTCCGGAACTCGACAATTTCATCAACATTTTGATCTGTGATAACTTTAGTTGCGTGGTAAGTATTGGAAATACCAACGGCACCTAAAGAATAAAAAACAAATAAAAAAATGAACCTTATTATATTTTGCACTTTTACATAAAACAAAATGTATAAGAAAGGTCCCTTACAAACCTTGGAACAGAATTTTAGTTCTACATAGCTGAATGTATAAGAAAGGTCCCTTACAAACCTTGGAACAGAATTTTAGTTCTACATCAACATTTTGATCTGTGATAACTTTAGTTGCGTGGTAAGTATTGGAAATACCAACGGCACCTAAAGAATAAAAAACAAATAAAAAAATGAACCTTATTATATTTTGCACTTTTACATAAAACAAAATGTATAAGAAAGGTCCCTTACAAACCTTGGAACAGAATTTTAGTTCTACATAGCTGAATGATGACGACATTCTTATCCGTTTTTCTATTGCGTACGCTCTCGACAAAACTATTCATTTTGTTTGCAATAAGGTTCCCAAAGTACACACTGGATCCTATTCCCACTGTTTCAAAGTATAAGATTGAATAAACATCACTTTAACAAATTATAATTAAAAATAATGTGCTTTTAAAATCGACTCACTCAAAATCTTTAAGCAAAAGATGAATACTTTGGTTGCCCTTCGCAAGGGGGTCGTCCTTCAATTTAATGTCTTTCAAGTCGATGAGTTGTCCAATTACATCTGTAAAACAATATATAAGTCATTACATACAAAATTTTAAACATTATAATACTTTAAAGTACATTATAACTCAGACTAAGGCTTAAACAAAAATATTAATCTACATACCAAAAAGAGGACCGTCGGCTTTTTGAATACTCTCCTTAATATCAACAAAACTTTTGAATTCGAACAACGTATTTGGGAAATTCGGAACAGTTGCCGGGGCCAAAAAAGTATTCCTCTGTAATATAATCCTGTAGGGATGGTCAGTTATAGGAAAATTTTTCTGGCTATCAACAACAGAGAATTGACTAATGGACAGTAGCTCTCCTTCGTTAAGTTTATTATCAAACTGATAAATCAAAAAATGTCGAACGGACGCCTGAATTCTAGTTCCCTGCAAAAATAAATAGTATTAGCATTGTTCAATAAACTTATAAATGATTTCCAAATAAAATAGATAAATAATTCAGATTCATGGTTAATTATTTCGTAAAAACAAAATATAAGCACAATAAATAGTGTATACCTCCTTGTCAACAAACAAAATCTCCAATGTTTGCGGAATTCTTCCATTCCCGGTGGTCTTCCACTTCCTACAAACACGAACACGGATATTCCAATCAATCCTATTTTTATTAACTTGCGAAATGGGAGTGTAATTCGCAGCCATTTCACTATTAGAAGCCATTGAAATTTGATTGAACTCTTGCTTGAAACTATTGGATTATTTATAGCCGATATCAATTGATAGAAAATATTATATATATTAATAATATACTCTTCACGATAAACATATACGGAGATATTTATGAAACGTATCGTAACAAAAAATAAATCCATCCATAATTATTATTTTAAGAATAATATGTAGATAGGTGTTGATTTACTTCCTTATCTTACTATATTCTTATTAACCAATAAAATATTTAATCTTTTACGTGAAAGATAATTTTCATTAATAGCACGATTCATCTGTGATATTACTATGTATATTTATAGTTATAATCTTGGGCCACATATAAAATATTACGTTTTCAAAAATGATATCAATAATGTTGGTGTGTTATTTTATACTACAAAAATAATATTTTATATATTTTGTTTTCGTACATATCTCGGAGTTTATTAATCTAGCAGATATATCTTGATTGATGCAGTTGGCTATTTTAACGATATACATAAATATTCTTCTTAAATATACTATGTATTTTTCAATATAATGATCCAAGTATATTTTGTTACACAATGTATTTTGTTTAGCAATAAGTTAATTTTATCAGATAAAACATTAACAAAGGCAAACGATTCTCCAAACAAATAATTAATAAAATAAATTTTTTTGGCCGAATCTAAGATAATCAAATTGTTCCAAAACATGAATTATTTTCAAATAAAAATAAATCCTTAATAATAATTGTTATTATAAATAAAGAGAGAATAATAAAAAAACGTTGGAAAATAAAATCATATTATAAGGTACTTCTAGAGGTGTGGACCACGTCGAGTAGACATTGAACTTCAAGAAATGTGAATTACGTTGGAACATTTGCGTCACTTACCTACAAACCTATAAAAATAAATACAAAAATTAATAATTAGAATTCGCAGTGGATGATTACAGAAATAAATAAAGATGGCACATCATTTACATATGGTCTCTAAATTGGAATCCATAACTTACTTTTGACTGTATTCAACTGCCTCATGCACGTGGTTATATGTGATCACCTTTGTTGGACCATCAGTGTTGTGAAGTACAAACTCCTCTACACGTTGTTATAATATACAATTAACAAAAATTAATAAAATATCAAAAAACAATTCTAAATATATAAGAATAATATATGATTCACTAATTATATACCTTTGAACATCTTAGTGCTAGCAAGTTGAACGATGATAACGACATGGCCCAATTTTTTATCTCTAGCCATATCCACAATGCTTTTGATCTCGCTAGGAAAAGGACCAAAGTGCACAAAGACAATGCTTTTATAACTGCCAAAAATATCGAATTTAAGTTTGTATTAAAAAGGATTAAAGTTTTAACAAACATTATTATACAAATTAGATAATGTTTACTTTAGATCTCCAATACGAAACCGAATGAATTTTAGTCCTCGACCGCAGCAATCTCCATTCATCATAGTGTAGTCAACATCGAGAATATGACCGATTATATCTTAAGAATAACAAATTCATATAAGAATGTATCTAAAAATAATACATTGGAAAGAAAAAATATCTTATGAAAAAAAAGAAATAGTCGAAACTTGTCATTAAGTAAGAAATCGTACCAAGAAGAGGACCACTGTCTGGATAAGAATGTTCACCTATCGCCCAAAATGGTTGAAATTTGAAGATAGATTTTGGGAAAATTGGATCGTAGGTTGATTCAACCGATGTTCCTTTGACGAAGCGAATCATCACAGGGTTGTCCACAATTAGATTGGCACAGGAAGTTGCCATCACACGAAAATTATTCACGTTGTAGAGTCCGCCCTCGATAAGTTTTTGGTCGAAATCTTTAACGCACACATCTTTTGGAACAGATGCATGAATCTGAGTTCCCTGTTTTAAACATCCATTAATTTTATTAGAATAATTACTAAAAAAATTAAATTCTATATATGACATTCAAATCTTACTTCTGCATCTATCATGATCAATTCCAAACTTTGTGGAATCATCTTGGAACCCGGAGACATCCATTTTCTGCATACTCGTACAACGATGTTGAAGTTGGTGCCTATGGTAGTTAAGTTGGACAGAAAATCGATCGTCATTACTGATTTTGCAGAATGTATCATGTAAATAGTTATCGGACTATTAATATAATCTAAAAAAAGGAACGAAGGGTAAAAACTAATAAGTAAATAAAATATCTATAGAAAAGATTCTATAGTGATTATCATTCCTTTATAAAAAATAATTCAATAGTTATCTGCACTAATAACGATTCCTCAAATCAAGGAGGAAACACGTTATTTAATATGTGTATTGAATTATAATATTAGTTCATTATTGAACTGATTATTCATTAATAATTGAAAAGTATTTAATTGAAACATGCTTCATATTGTTGATTGTTGATTAAATAAAGTTCTTAAACATATTTATGAATGATTCTTCATATAAATATTTCACAAAAACAAAAATAAGTAACATAAAATTTTGATAGATAATAAACTAAATTTAAAATGTCAATAACAGAAATATAAAACTCCATACATAAATATTTGTTATAAATGTTTCAAAATTATTTAACGGCGTAAATAAACAGACAATGTTGTAGAAGAAGGATTGTAGGAGAAGACCAACTCCATGCCCTCCTTAAAATCATTCTGATCATAGAATGATCTCCATTCTTCTTTGAGAAAAATACGCCTGCGATCGTTTCCTTTTCCTTTTTGCAAACGGGCTTCCATTTTTACTCCTCCAGCATTACAGAGAACCAATTTTGACCTGTGCTCAATC
This sequence comes from Euphrasia confusa, assembly GCA_954870475.1. Taxonomy (NCBI): domain Eukaryota; kingdom Viridiplantae; phylum Streptophyta; class Magnoliopsida; order Lamiales; family Orobanchaceae; genus Euphrasia; species Euphrasia confusa. Next base: position 35,795,371 of record OX940956.1, on the reverse strand, counting down.
CCAGTATCCTTTGCGAACTGGCTTGGGATGGTCTGAATAATGTTTGAAACAAACTGGTTAATAAAAAATTAAGCAATGCACACATGTACCTTATCGAATTGGCCTGAATTAACTTACCAGACGATAATGGTGATGGGTCTCGATGGTTAAAATAAAACTGCTAGAGAGATCCGATAAACTTAATTCACGCCTACTTGGGAGTAAATCAGGAGCATACTTTATTTCAACCACACAATTAATAAAAATGTGTACATTGAAGTGTGAGGGATGAATCCATTTGAATGTCATCAAATCACCATACTTAATCTGATATCTTTCCTTGAATTCAGGCCACCCCCTACGCACGTAAAAACGTTGCATGAAATCTACATCTAACTGAACAGGCATCATTGGACCATTAGGTGTTTTGAAGTATGTGATCTCTGGAATTTCACACGTGCATCTCTCCCGGAATTCCAAAGGAAAAACCTATTAAAAGAGTTTTTGTAAAAACTAAAAAAGTGTGATAACTAAATCAGATAAACAAAAAATAAAATCTAAAGTATTGCGTGTACTTACAATTATCGTGTCATTTTCATCTTCTAGACAAACGTTGAATATAGGTGTGTAGTTGAGTCCTATCCTGACTATAGAAGTTAGGCTAGGGTGAGATTAAAAATATAAAAAGAACAAAGCTAAATTACAAACATGTATTTGAATAAATTAAAAACATAGATGGGATACAAAATTCAATTACAACATATCCTTAATAAGAACAAAATTTTTAAGTAGGTTGAAAATAATTTCGTTTTCTTAAAATAAAACATCATAAACTAACTCTGAAAGTTTTAAATTAAAAAATATATAAAACTTACAATTATCTGTCTCATGAACACTATCCCGTGATATGTTCTCGTTGGAATCGATATCAGACATTTTAAAATCTAGTAACTGAAATTAAATCCCTGCAAATTACATTGAAAAGTAGAGTTATCCAATACAATAAAGAAAGTATAAGAATACCGAGATCCTCCTTGTTTAGAATATTAATCGTAAAGAAAACAAAACAATTTTAACATTGTCGAATAGAATAGGAACCTGATTTCAGAGAATAGTATCGTGTAGGATAGAGAACAGATTGAAGATGTTGAATATCATAAACGATTGTTTCATACCTTGTTGAAGTGAATCGGCAAGTATCCTTCTCTTCAAGAAGCTGAGATCCAAATTCGCGAAACCCTAATTTTGAATTCAAAACAGAGATATACAAATTTTATGAAGTAGACGATGGGTCAAAGTCTTAAGTAAAATATTCTTATTTAATACAATTATGGCCGTTCACTAAATTTATTAACTACTTTTTTGTTTTTTCTTAATTAATTCTCACATGTACAAATATAGCAAGTATTTTATTTTCGTGGGCTGGAGATTTAGTACTCGCACAGTAAAATAATCGTTGTTTTTCTACTTAATTACTCTTGTGCATAAGATTTTACATATATTTCAATATATATAAATATAATCCGTTTAAGTTATTATTTATAGAATTCAAACAAATTTCTAAAAGTTTGAACAAATATAAATTTTAAAATTATTTGTCGAATAAAATACTTAAAACAGTTGAAGATATTGAATAAAATTGTAAAAATACTAAAAGTGTTATGATCTAGCTATATTTTCAAAATATTATAGGAAATTAGTAATTGTTTTTTTTTTTGTAGATTCATCCAATGAAAGAGATTTTATAAAGTTGTAGGGATCCTAATATTGAGTATAAGTAAGGGACAATGAATAAGTAATTTTGTGTTTCAAAAAAAATATAATCAATATTAAATAAATGAGATGATTATTAAGTAGTTTTTTCCAAAAGTGCAATTATAAATTCAAATACACTTTTACATTGCTTTTAAAAAAAAAGAATGTCAGGCAAATCTTGGTTCACTATTATGGTAGTTGCATTGCCGTGATTTGAAACACAAATTTCACCTACAAAAAAATACATTAATACAATTAAAAGAGTACACATAAAATTTTGCGTGTTTAAAAAAGTAGTAAGTATTAATACTTCACAAAATATACCACTGATCATTGGTTTTTTGCAGAGATGCACAACGAAAACGATTTCAGACATTTTAGCACTTTTCAAATATTGAATAAATTCGGATATCTCGGAAGAAGGAAGATGGAAAAAAATGCAACGCAGACAGTCACATCTGTATAAAAAGAAAAATAATCGATTATTTTTATTAATAATCAATTGTATAAAAATAATCAATTATTAATAATCTACATTTTTTACATCTATAAAGAGATCATAAGATTTACATTGTATATGCATAACAGAAAAGTTTTGTTTCTTCATCAGAAATAGAAAAATAAAATTTATCATCAAGCACAATATATCAAACATCACCTCTATAAAGAGGGGAAAATTAATAAAAATACCAAAATAGGATACAAATTTTAGATGGGATGTTTAAACTCTCGAACAAATAATACTACATAATTAAAATTTGTGTTGTTCAATAGCAATAATGATCAGAATCATAAAAATTCTTCCGCAACGTACAATGTCGCTGAATCAATATCGTAGAAGAATTCCAAAATCATGCCCTTTTGAAAATTATTCTGATCATAGAACGCTCTCCATTTTCTTCCAAGATAAATGTTATTTCTCCCAGTACGTTTCTGCAAAGGCACGACCATTTTACTTCCTCGACTGTTCGACAACGTCAATTCTTTTAGTTGATCAATCTTTGTGTCCTCAGCAAAAGGTTTAGGTATCGTCTAATACAAATGAAAAGATGTACATTTATATTAAAAAGCAAATTTAACTGATAAATAAAAAATTTAGGAATGACAACTTACTAGACGATAGTGGTGATGCTCTTCCAATATTTGAGTAAAGTTGTGACGTAGAGAAAGAATATCTACGACAGGCACACGTCCGATAACATCAGCATTATAGGATATCTCAACATTAGTATCGTAAAAAATGTTTACATTGAAGTGCGATGGATAGACCCATTGGAATGACAACAAATATCCATACTTAAGACGATATTTTTCCTTGACTGCAGTCCAACCGCTCATTATATGAAGACGATGATTATTGTCTTCACCTAAAGCAATAGGATGGATTATACCATCCGGGGTCTTCAGATTGGTGAACAATGGCATCTGGTAAGTACATATTCTAAGAAATTCTGAAGGAATAATCTAGCAAAATACAAAATTGGTCAATATAATAATCATAGAAAAAGAAATCAGTACATAATGGATGCTTACAATAGTCTGGCTATCAGGAGGGCCGACCCATGTATTAAATCAGGGAGCGTAGGGTGGTTCTCTTCTCGCTTCATAATTAGTTGTCATAGTTAGAAAAAAATAAATCGGTCACAATCGGTATTATCATGTCAACAAAGTAACAGGAAAATCGATTCATCACTGTAATGATACAAAAATTCAAATAATACACAACTAATTAAGAATTGTAAATGGTTATAAAAAACTGAGGATAAAATTAATTTACAAAGTATATTAGTCAATAACACGGCAAGATTAGGAAAATATAAACATCATTGAAGAAACTACAACCAATAAAGAAGATTTGTTTAAATAACTATGATGAATTCCTCAATAAATACTCAATAACACTTCACAGCTAAAATTAAATCTAACAACAGGAGAGAATACTCACAATTTCCCAGATCGGCATCGATTTTCCCTCGACCCTTATTCGAATTGCTACCTGCCATTCTAAGGTTGGGATTGATGGAATTCATTCTCTGTATTTTGAAGAATATTGATATAGAAAAATAACATGTAAGACAGAATCAATATTATACACACAGATTAGTATAACCTAGAAGATTCAAGATTAGTATAACCTAAAAGATTCAAACCTGATTAAAGTAAAAGATTTATTCTTATTCTCCTCAAGCAGCCGAGATCAAAAGGATGAGTAACCCTAGTGGGTATTTTAAAACGACGGTATACAGAATTTAAGATGTACACGAAGGAAAAACATTATATAAATATGGTTAATTTTATACCAAAATTAATTTATATAATTTAGAAAATAAAGTTTTTTCGGAATTTGCATCAACTAAAAGGTTGGGTCCTCTTTCAGGTTATTAAATTTAGTATATGGTACTTGGGAAGAGATTATTTATGTTTATGTTAAATAAATAAAATAAAAATTGAATAGAAATAAACTCAAACTGATACTTACTACTGAATCAAATTGTTCACCAATTTTAAGTCATAAATCAGATTATAAATGAAATGAAGTAGGGTTGTGTGATTGTTGTTAATAGTTTGAAATACTTAATTTTACATCCGCATGGAATATGATAATGAAATAATATTTTGGAGGACATTTAATTCAAAAACTTGTACATTTTTATTCAAATTATATATGAGGCATTGATAATACAATATAGAGTTCAACATATTTACATTGAAGTTAAATGATATGCTACTATAGATATTCAGCACAAATACAGAATAATATTGATTGTCAAGGTCAACATCCAAACATAAAATATATATTAGATATCAACTTCATATCATAAGAAAATTCAAAACCATTTATACTTACAGTGCAACTAATAGCACTGACACCGTAGCACAAAACATTCTAAACCAAACGGATTTAGAATTTGTTATCAACAGTGATATAGTTTGATGTTGATAAGAAACCGAAATACTTAACAAAAACAGAGAACTATCAACATCATGTTTTCAAACCAACAAAAGATTTAAATTTTCAAGCTTCCTCGTCCCACGATCATTTGAAATTTCAGGCCATCCTTGTATAAAAAAAAAAGACAATTCAAAACAATAGTCAGTTACTTTTTCAATTATAGTCAAATTCAATTAAAGATATAAAAAATAAATATTCGATAGGCGTAAAACCATACCGCTGACTATACTCGATGGCCTCGTCGATATGATTACAAACAGTGAAACGGGTTGCATTGAACGTGTTACACAGAACAAGCTTATCTGCAAATCAAACATTATTACAATGATCAAGTTAGAACTTACCAAATTAATAAACAAATAATTAAAGGAATTGATGAAAAATTGGAATACCGTCCAAATGCATAGTGTTACAAAGCTCAATGATAACAATCGCCTTGTTCAACCTATAATCCCACCACATGTCCAGATAACCTTTGACTTCATTAGTGAATGGAGGAAACGAAGTCCCTCTGATTGTTGCTGATATAAAAGAAAATAGAATAATCCTCGTTTATGGATAAACTGTTAAGATATTTTAAGTACTAATTAATACAAATTATGAAAGTTACTTACTTCAGATCAGAAATCACAAAACGGATATATTCGTGTCCTCCAGAACCATCACCGTACATCATTGTGTCGTCAATGTCAATTAGATGACCAATAACATCTTCCAAAATAAGTAAATGAATAAAAGCCAACAAATATATGAAGTCAACATAACTAAAATACAATTTAAAGCTTGCATGAAGAGAACAATATGACAGTGTACATACCAAACAGTGACCCATTATATGGATAAGTTTGTTCGGTGATTTGGTCAAAAGATACGAACTTGTAGCGAGTCAATGGAAAGCCCAGATCCACAACATTCAGAACACTCGTCGAATCAATGAAGTTAATCATGATGGGGTTAACCAAAAGAGGATTAACACGCGGGCTTGCTGAGACTTCGAAATTCCTAATGTTGTAAACATCCCCTTCTTGAATATCGTCAGAGAAACGACCCACCAATGGACCATCAACGAATCCATGAACCCGAGTACCCTGTAAAAAAACAAAATATGTAACAACATAGTTTCAAACCCTAATTTACAGAGCAATATTTTTTAAATCCGATTTTGATTATATGAATGTGAAAAAGCCCTAGCATCATCACATTCTAAAACTTCGATTAATAATAGAACCTGTATATCTAAGTATTAAACTGAAAATAACAGAGCAAGACAATTTTCTAAAAGAATGAAATCCGGCACAATACAATAGTTGTAGATCTGAAGTTTTTACTTACAAAAAAAATACAAATCAGAAAAGAGCAAACCTCGGCATCGATAAGAACAACTTCCATACTCAAAAGCTCTTTCTTGTGGCCAAAGTTATAAAATTTCCGCGTGCATCTGACGACGATATTCCAATCTCTTGATTCTGTGGTCAGTTGTGAGATCGGGCGATTAAGAGCCATTGTTTCTCCGGATGAAAAAAAAAGAACAAAAAGTTATCCTGAGAAGCTAGAGTATGAATGACAGGAGGAAGAAGAGCCTTTTGAATGGCCGCATCGGTAAACGATGTATAAGAAACATATTTTATTCGGTGCAATGATTAATTTTAATGTAACAGCGGGAACCGTGAGTTGTAGTATCTTCAAAACTCAATCAAAAGATTTATTTTCCATACAATATCAAAATATACATGTAATTATAAGTAAAAACATAGTAATAAGTTAAAAGAATTATAAATTATGAAATAATTTTATTTTTATTTATAAAAGATAAAAAAAGTCCTCAATTAGATTATTTTATAAATTCAAAATTTTAATAAAATTTGGCCACATTTTATTTAAGTTCTTAGATACTACATATAAAAAAATGAACAATTTGTAAAATTTCAATTAATGTGTATCTATTGTACTAATTTTATAATACTTAATTAGTTGGAAATAAATGGACATATTTATTATGGATATGTACAAAATAAATGTGTCAATACACACTATTTAGTATTATTGTAATGTTGCCTAAATTTACATTGTATATTTGGCGGTATTAAACTGCATTGTCAATATTTTGATAAATAACAAACTTTGTAGTAAAAATAAAATTACGCAAAATAAAATAGAACACGAATCGTATATAATATGAAAAAATCGGACGTAGGAATACATAATAATTATTGTTTATTGCTTATAAAAAATGTCTACAAATTATGCTGAAATTTATATTAAAAAAAACACGAATGTTGTTCAAGTTTAATTCATTTCGAGAAGATGACGATCGGGACTCCAATTGTCTTGAAACCTGTTATACATGTTTTTTTAGTTAGAATAAAAAAATGTCAGGATAAGAAAAGCGTATATAATGTTAAGAGTAAAAATTTCGTATCCGCAAATTAGATATATACCGTCGATGGTATGCAACTGCCTCGTCAATATGATGATAAATCCGAACCTTTGTAGCATTCTTAGTACTACACAAAACAAAATCACCTACAAACAGTATACAATATTATTATAAAAAAATAACTTAACACATTTTCAAATATAAATAAAAAATTGCACGTAAATAAAATATTTACCATTGAACATCATTGTGCTTGCAAGCTGAATAATAATAACAGCAAGACCCATCCTGTTATCTCTGGCCATATCGACCACTACAAGTATTTCGGTTGAAAATGGTTCGAAATATAAGAACTCAACGATACCAAAATTGTGTATCAACATGATATAGTTATTGTATGTAATACATATATTTTAACTGTATAATAAAATTTTTATAATTGAATTAATATAATTAAAACTTACTGTAGATCTCCAACACGAAGACGTATAAACCTATGTCCTTGACCGCGAATACCATTCATCATTACAGAATCAACGTCAACAATGTGACCAATAATATCTTGTAAAAAATAAAGTAACACGCGAGTCAAAAACAAATATAAAAATATTAAACGTTGTATTTTAATATTTTTATACTGTACAAAATATAAGTTTGTTATAATTGTCAAGTTATTTTTAAAGATAACAAAACATACCCAATAGAGGACCCTCAGCTGGAAAGTTTTGCTCGTTGATACACCAAAAAGTTCTGAAAATGTAGATAGATTTAGGGAAATCTAAATACCATGTAGGTTCCACAGTTGTTCTTTTATGGAGGATCATCGTATATTTATTGTCGGCAACCATATCTTTCCCAGGCAACACAATCACTTTAAACTTCTTGAATCTGTAGAGTTCACCCTCAACGATCTTACTGTGAAACTGATCGAATAGATCTGTCTTTACAAATGCATGAATTTGATCACGCTGGTAAAAAAAAATCATAAATATGGATATTTTGTTTTCTAAAGAGAATTTATTAAACAAAATAAACTCAATCGTATTAATTAAAAAACGCATTAGCTTACCATGAGATCCATCATTACAATATGCATCGCCCGCTTATATGGATAATCTCCTGATGAGAAATATATTCGACAGATTCTTACGACGATATTCCAGTTAGTCCCAGTCGTATTTAAACCGCAAAGCAAATCGTGCCCCGCCATTGATGAATCTTGGTAGTGTATCAAGAAAAAAGAATTGATGTTATATTTTTTTACTGATAAAATAATAATGCAAAGAAAAAGGAGAAACCGATTGTGAATTCTAGGTTTAAAGGGATAATATATAGAAAAATAATATTAAAGGCCAATCGCCTATAGATTACTCTTAGTATTTAAAGATGGATTTTTTGAACGGATACAATCTTTCTTTAAACATATACGTCTTATTAATTACACGTCTTTTTGAACAGATATGTATTCCGTTTTGTTTATTAAATCTAACGCGGTTATATCTATCTATATATTAATGTTAATCATAGATATGTATTCCGTTTTGTGTAATTTTACAGATAGTAATATATCTATCTATATATTAATGTTAATCATTATCTTTTCTAAAAATACATTAAGTTGACTAATTAGATTTTTGATTTATTAGTAGAAAACATAAAAATAAATGTATAATAATAAATGAAGAATTTATTCAATAATCCTGAATTGAACTGAATTTAAGTCTGAACTGAATTTTTCATTAGAATATTAAAATATAGTGAGTACCTAATTAGTCCTTAAAGCTAAAAACATGGTAGAACTACTACAAAGTCATAATCGATAACCATAAGGGAATGCTTTTAACTGTTCAAAAGCAAGACCAAAATGAAATAAAAACATATATACTACTGCAAAACACACATTATATAATTATTCATATTAAAAAAATGTCCATTGATAACACTTTCATCAAACCAAGGCATGCATGCTATCACTCGACATCAGCTTCGTCGCACTCCATCACATAATCTAAATCCTGCCTATTTAAGAATATTTAAAAAAAAAAGTATGAAATTTGTAACAACAAAAACAAAACTAAAATTAATAACATCATTATAAATGTATTCTAATAAACAGGTAAACAAATAGAAAAAATCTTACATCTGTCGGTATTGAACGACTTCATCAGAGTGATTGTAAAGAAGCATCCTGGTATACTTGAATGTGTTGCAAAGAACAAATTCACCTGAAAAACAGAATTTTAATGTTATTATATACAGCTATCAGAATCATTTTTAATAAAGTTAAAAAAGATAAAATAATAGAACTTGCAAATACCTTCAAAAAACATGCCTTGACAAAGTTGTACAATGATAATAGCATTATTCAATCTGTTTTCCCTGATCATGTCAACATATCCTTTTACTTCATTCGAGTACGGTGCAAACATCAGAAAATTCACAACATTGAAGCTGGTTAAGAACACAAAACATTATGAATACATTAAGTACCAAATAAAAATATATTGAATCATTTGTACTTATAACATATACAAAGTGTTCTTACTTCAGATCTTCAACAACAAACCGTATGTACTCATCTCCTCCTTCACCATCACCATTCATCTTACTAAGATCAACTTCAGAGACATGACCAATAATATCTTTGATAACATTATAGAATTCATCAGCAAACATAACAACATTAAACAATAAAGGAAGAACAAATGACTCGAAAAAAAATTGCAGACATAAATATGAACATTAGAAGATGACATACCCAGCAGTGGTCCATTTTCATGATATATTTCTTGGTTAATATCAAGAAAAGCAATGAAGTTGTAGGGAGATTGTGGAAATCATGTATCAATTGAACGGGCAATGTGCGTATCATCCAAGAACCAAACTGACACTTGTGTAGTCAAAACAGGATTGACTGGTGGGCTAGGTATCACTTTAAACTTTTTGATGTAATAGATCTGACCTTCTTCAATACGCTCATCAAAATACTGAACCAAAGCATCACCAACTTCACTAAGAATTTGCTTACCCTGAGCAAACAAATATGACATTACATTTAGATTTCAAATAATAAACCTAAAAAAACATTGATATTAAAAAGAATATATAATCAACAGTACAATGAACTAAAGAAACATCTTGTTTATTAGCATCAAAAGTATCAGCAACAATCTAAGGTTTACCAAACAACATTCTAAAAAATGTGTCTATCTCGATAAAAACAAAATAAAATTTTATTTTTCCAATTAATAATAGTGTTCGAGTACAATTTTAACATGCATATATTTCTGACATTAATAATCTTCCAAACAAATCTGTGAAAATCAACAAAATTAGGGTTTACATTAAATAAACGGTATCTAAAATCAGATATTGTAAGCTATTATAACAACGAAAAGTACTTAATTGGAATAAAATAACCTCTATATCCATCATTAAAACTTCCATAATCCTTGATTCGTTGTGCTCCCCTTGTGAGATCCACTTCCTGCATATTCGAACCAACAAAGTCCAGTCGTTTGTAGTAGTTGTCAGTTCAGATATCTTGTCGTACGCTGCCATATTTTTTGCAATGTAAGTAGAACAGGAGATGGAATCACAGAGAGAGTTTTAGAGATCTATTTTTTGTTCTTTTGTGATAATATAGATAGAATTCGAGAAGACAGTGCTTTGCACAAAAGTCAAGTTGCGCACGGGTATAAACAAATAAAATACAACCCTACGTATTCTCTGCAATGATGAAATCTATTACCGCGGCAACCGTGCTGCTTTATGAAATCAAATCCACAGCCCTTTTTGAAACTTGTACGTTTTCCAAATTTCTTTTTCATTTAAATTTTATTTTAGATAGATAAGTTAATATGATGCAATCATTGAAAGGATTAATATTTATTTAAAATAAATACTTGTAAGTTTATGTCATAAATAATTATTAATTAATATCTGGATTTTGTAACTTCCCTTAAGAAATTGATGTAAAACTCAACATATAATAATTATGAATGATAAATTGTAAAAAAACAAAAAACGATATAAGTATAATAATTTTTAAAAACAATTACGGATGAAAAAATTAAAATGGAAAATAAAATCATTACTATCGCCATCCATATTGGTGTAATCAATGTCAACAACATGTCCAATTACATCTATAAAAATGGAAAATAAATATTAGAAGCAAAACAACATTTACATTAATTATAATAGAATAATACATTAAGTTGACTAATTAGATTTTTTATTTATTAGTAGAAAACATAAAAATAAATGTATAATAATAATTGAAGAATTTATTCAATGATCCAACCACACGCGAGATCGTTGGATGAGTCTTAAAAATAAAACGAATTCAAGCGTAAATTAAAATATCATTATAAATAAATCTATGTTTAATAAAAAGATTTTTGTAGCTGAAAGGTAACAACTGTAGAACGAATCACCGTTGAACTTGCTACTCCTTCTTGGAATTTCCATAATCAAGTTTAATGTAATATTTATTCCGAAATAATTCTTCTTTGAGCTGCGGGAGAAGGTTAGAATTATCGCTACCCATATCCACAATGTACTCCGACAATCTTCCAAGTAGATGGCCTGAATCAACTCTGACCTTTAATATCAACTCTTTTCCAAGAAGTGAAGATACAACGGCGGGGATTATTTTGTTTATACTTTCATTGCCCAAAGTAACAAACGAATTGAGGCGAGAATCTTTATAAAACAACACAAAAAAAAAATGTAGTTAGAAAAGTGAAAGAAAGTTAAATCAATGGTTCAATTAAAACCATATATATGTGAATGATCAAATTACTTACCGTGATGCATGAACGAATAACTTCAGGAGCTGGCTTGCGAATTAGAAAGAACGCAAGGTCATTCATCAAGATAAAATTTGCAGAGTCATTTTCGTCGTTAACTCGCACATGAATTTTATATTTTGAGTGAGGAATAAGATCTTGACCACATGAATAGCACAACAAACTGAAAGAGGAGACGTCTTCTGAATCATTGCAAATTGGGCAAGTGGTGTAAAACCAACCACTATTCGAAGTAATTTCAGTTACTTTAACAACTGTCCAAATTTTCTGAACCTGTATTAAACAGAAAAGTAATAAATGAAAACATTATATATTTATATTTTAAGCAAAAATAAAATTGGGATTCAGATTTGAATAAACATTATCATAGTAACATACCTTCCGACAAAGTTTAAGACGGAATAGAGATAAGACATTTGGTGAGTTGCTCTGCAATTCCTTTTCGGCAGTAATCACACACGGTGACTTAAATTCAGATTCATCCAATGAAAGAGATTCTATAATCATAGGCATCCTAATATTGAGTATAAGTAAGGGACAATGAATAAGTAATTTTGTGTTTCAAAAAAAATATAATCAATATTATATAAATGAGAGGATTATTAAGTAGTTTTTTCCAAAAAGTGCAAGTATAAATTCAAATACACTTTTACCTTGCTTTAAAAAAAAAAATATCAGGCAAATCTTGGTTCATTATTATGGTAGTTGCATTGCCGTGATTTGAAACACAAATTTCACCTACAAAAAAAATACATTAATACAATTAAAAGAGTACACTTAAAATTTTGAGTGTTTAAAAAAGTAGTAAGTATTAATACTTCACAAAATATACCACGAATGATTGTTTTTTTGCAGAGATGCACAACGAAAACGATTTCAGACATTTTAGCACTTTTCAAATGTTGGATAAATTCGGATATCTCGGGAGAAGGAGGATGGAAAAAAATGCAACGCAAACGGTCACATCTGTATAAAAAGAAAAATAATCGATTATTTTTATTAATAATTGAAATATTCATCGAAATTATTAAGGAAAGTGAGATAGTCTTGCGTTAATATAACAAACGTACTTTAAATCTTGAAGCATAATGTGCAATCCATCGGCATACGTAGTTTCCTTGACATCAATTACATGGCCAATGACATCTAAGCAAGAGGAATATTATGAAAATATAACATGAACCATAGAAAAACATAAATACTTTGCAAATTGATTTTTACCAAATAAAGGACCGTCATCGACAGTTGAAGGATATTTAACGTCTGCGAAACTCTTGAAACCGAATATTTTATGATATAAGAAAGGATAATCAGATTTCTGAATATAAGTACGACACTTAAATAGTATCATGTACTTATGATCACATATGCAGTTTGCAATAGATTTCTCTACAACATCAAAATGTTGAATATTGCACATAATCCCTTCTTTAATCTGGCTGTCAAAAAATTCAAAAAGGGATTCTTGTACAGAGGCTTGTATACGATTGCCCTTTCATGAGAAAATTAGAGTAAACAAATATAAGAAAAAAAATACAATAAACTGTTAATAAGGTTGAAGTATACTCGACGACTTACATAAAAATCCACCAATAGAATTTCAAAGGACTTCACAACTTTATCTTCTCCGTAGGTATACCATTTCCTACATATCCGAATAGCTAAAATCGATTCTGAGTTGGATGGGTTTATTTCAGCCAAAGATGAATAAAAATTAGACATATTTAAAAAAAAAAAAAAAAAGACTATGATTAATTTGAAAACTACTGAAGTATGTTTACCTCTTTTATAGCAAAAATCCGAAAATTAGGGTTAAAGATCTTCAATGAGAATCTATATGATTTACAATTCCAAAACAGTAGAATTCTTATAGTATCAATATTTAATATATTGTATGTTAAGAATCTTAGTTCGGATTATTTTCATACGTGGAATTGTACAAATTAATGATACAATTTATCATTAAATAGTTCTAATAATTAAGTAAGATTATATGTCTACATAAATTTATGAATTTATTGTATACACGATTCCAATTATTAAAAAACACCTAAAAACATTGGTGAAGAAACCCTGATAAGGGAAAGAAGTACTTATAATAATAACATTCATCGGCATATACACGTTTATCAACTGCGTATTTTATTTTACTCGAGGACTCATTTGATTAATGGGCTGAAAATTGAAAGAAACTTTTTAAAATCGTGAAGGCCTTGATAAGTGCCCGAGTTCCAAACATCTGATTTTTAATTTATTCAAAATTTTTAATTGTAAGCTGTTGTTATAACATCAGGAAAGTAAAAACAGAGAAAGTAAGAGATGTAAATAAAGTGAATATCATAACGATAAACTTATTATAATTAGACGTTCATGCTAGATGTCATTTGAAATTACAATGAATTCAATAATAAATAATGTAAACAAAAAAATTTGCAACGCAAACAACCAACGCGGTTAGAGATCTAACTCAAACAGGTCAGTTGGTTCTGGAATGTATTCTGTTAACCTACAGAACACAAATATACATATATAAGTATACAAATAATTGTATTCCAAATATGATAATATTAATGTATAACCCAAAGAATATAAAGGAACATATAACATACTTCTTTCTATATGCAATGGCTTCTTCTACGTGATGATAAAACAACACTCGAGTAGCATCTGAGAAATTACGAATAACAAACTCACCTGCAAAATGTTAAAATTCAAATCAGAACAACATTAAGAAAATAAACGGCAGAATCAAGTCAAATGTAATAAAGTAATTGAAAATTCATTTACCTTTGTATTTGGCCGTAGAACAAAGATTGACGATAATAATCGGTTGGTAAAATATATCTTCTTTAAATGTGTCAACACATCCTTTGATTACATTAGAGAATGGACCAAATAGCAAGAAATTAATCTCGGTAAAACTGCAGATTGAAGAAAAGTACAATGATTCGATTAATTAGAACAAAATAAGTAAAAATACATTCAAACTACATTATAATACTTACTTCACATTACATATCACAAAACGAATGTAAGCATCACCTCCATTACTATCGCCATCCATATTGGTGTAATCAATGTCAACAACATGTCCAATTACATCTGTAAAAATGGAAAATAAATATTAGAAGCAAAACAACATTTACATTAATAATAATAGAATTAATCTAGAAGATGTAATTAATCTTTGTGTCAGTTGTTACATACCAAAAAGTGGACATGTATCAGGATACGATGCTTCTGTGATTTTCTCAAGAGGAATAAACTTGTAAGGAGAAAGTGGAATTTCAAGATCTACAGCAATTGTGATAGATGTATCTTCAAGAAATATTATCATCCTCGAATTATCCAAGATTGGATTAATAGCAGGGCTAGCGATAACCTCAAAATTTTTTACTACATAAGCAAGGCCTTCCCGAATATTCTCATCGAAAGTATTGATCAATGATTTGCTTACGGATGCATGAATGCGTGAGCCCTAGAACGAACAGCGTCATGTTATTTATTGTATTAGGACTCAAATACATATAGAATTCATAACAAACAATTGGATATTGCTGCTGTAATTAAAATCGTCGTTTGGTTTAACAGATTTAAGAAGACAGGGTTTCAAGTAAATAGAAGTAATTAGATTGAAAATAGAATGAATTAAATTGGAGTAATTAGATTGAAAATAGAATCAAACTGAGATGATAGTATCATAGACGGCGATTGTGAAAGTTCTAACCTGCATATCCATAAGTACAACTTCAATAGACAACGGAGTACCATTCAAATCTTTAGTAAACCACTTTCTTGTGCATCGAACGACAATTTTCCAATGTGTGAATCTTGTCAAGGTTAGTTGGGATATACGATGGGGTGCATCCATGATTTTGTTTTCAATACACGGAACTTTGATTTTGTTTTCAATACACAGAGTATCGGATAACTTCTAATGAGTTAGGATTAGTTTTATTTACATCTTTTGAACCGGCGCATATGTAGATGGAAGGTTAATCGAATATTAATATTTAATAATATCATACATAAAAAGATAAGAATTCACTTCCAAATAAAAAAAATATATTTATAGGAAATATATTAAAAAACTACATCAGTTTGTTATATGAATCAAATTCGATTTGAACTAAATCTTTCGTTTAAAGTTAATATTTAAATTAATTCAAAAATAATACAATTGAAAATTTGTTTTAATACATCAGAGTGTTAGTTGGAAATACTGTATATTATAAAAGTTGTACTAATTATTTTCAAAAATTGTAATTAAGAAGAAGGAAAAAATAAATGTAACAACAAAAGTGATTATTACGCACGTTAACTTCTTAAACTTTACAAATACAATATTATTACATTAATATTAGACTGTTGCAAGACAAAACGGTGCTTGTTAAACTATACAAACTATACAGTAAGATCAATTCCACGCGATAGTCGTATAAATATTCATCTCAATAAAGACTCCAATAAGACTCCATCTTCAAAATCTTCTCGGAAGTCAGCTTCAGCAAGGAAAGCGGGAGAGACACGGCCACGGATAAATATTGAAGAGCATGATCACGGCTATGTATTTCAGAGATAAAACCATCGAAAGAAAACACCTACAAAGAACAAAAAAATAAAAATAATTATATTATAAATAATATTTAACGCAAAAATAAAAATATTAAATAGTTAAGTAATTAGTAAGATAGCGCAAAATCATTTAATCATACGCTGCAAAAAAAACTATTAAATCGCTGCAAAAAAAAAAGCATTTGTAAGTAAAAACTTAAGAATAATAGTTATCAATAGAATACTTACAGTGGCTCCTGCAAAAAAAATTCAAACGATAGCAGAAGAAGTAATTATGAATAGAATGTACTCAATAAAAAAAATTATCAATGAATTAGATACTTACAACGATCCCTGCAAAAACAAAAAACGAAATGCATATGATATATTATAAATGATAGAAGAAGAAGTAATTACGAATAGAATTGAAAAAAATAAGAACGAATGATCAATGAATTATATGGAATACTTACAATGGTCCTGCAAAAGAAAAACAAACGAAATGTTGCGGATATATTTATGAATCAAATAGAAAAATCAATTAGTAAATAAACTAACAATGATCCCTGCAAAAACAAAAAAAATGGAGGTAATAATTAGGATAGTAATCGAAAAAACAATAATGAATGATGTTACGAACCCTGCAAAAAAAAGTGAGAGGTGGTGAGGAATGAGAATAGATAATGATCCATTTATAGGGAAGATTAGGGTTTGAAAGATACTGTGGATTCGGCCAAAATTTTGAATTCAAATTTGAATGCAATTAGTATCCGCAATTATAGAATTCAAATGATACGATTGCAATTAATTTTGGTCGGTATTATTGATTTGCTTAAATTAAGGAGGTAATTTTTAGTATAAAATAAATTATTAATATAAAGAATCGATAATTATGTTGTTAGCGTTAAACAAAACAGATTTGTTGCTATAATTAAGGACGCGTATTTGACTTTCATTTAAGCTTTAATAAACCGGCCGAGTTAGGAAACAAAACCGAATAATTTTATTAAATAAACCGTCTGAGTTATTTGGACCGAAAAATCAGATTTTCAATTTGAAATTGGGCCGTAGATTTCTCAATTTTTAAAATGATCCGACGCGTGATAATTCGCCACGTCACACATTTGCTTCTCAAATTAAATATTGTATGATGATTACTCTTTTCTATTCTTGATATAACTCTTTCTTAAGATTTTTTTTATTTTCAATTAAAATGTAATTTTAAAACTTTCCATTTTTGGGGTGGATACAAGCCGGGTCGAGCCCAGAATTTTCAAAGTTCGGCTCAAAACTCGTTCTCATGGTCCGAGTTGATCTGGATTTTTCTGGAGATAAGGCTCGGCTCCGGCTTGGCTCGAACCGAACTTTTCTGGAGTTAAGGCTCGACTTGAAACTGAACTCGCGGTTCGAGTCGGATTTTTGAATTTTTTCGAGCGTTATTTTTTAATAATCAAAATAATTTTTTAAAATAAAAAATATTTTATTTGAATTAAAAAATTACTATAAAATATATAATTTTTAATATTATAAATATAAAAAGAATAAAATTTAAGTTTAAAATTATAAATTAAAATAAAAAAAATTATATAAAAATATAAAATATAATTTCTATTAAAATATAAATTAAAAAAAATAATAAAAATTAAAAAGTTGGACCAGTCCTAGCTTGCGGTTTCGAAAATTTTAGGGCTCGAGCTCAGACTGACTTTTAAATTTCGGTTCGAGCTTTTAGCGAGTCGGTCTCAAAAAAATTTGAGCTCTACACATAGCGAGTTTTTTTTTTCGAGTTTTCGATTCGAGGTCGAGTTTTCGAGCTCAAACGTCCACTCTTAATTTTCATGAAAAAAAAATGTTTTTCATAATTTTTTTATAATATTTATCAAATTTATTGGAAGGAAAAAAAAATCATCGAATAAGAAAAATTGAAAAGGAGTATAAATTAAAATTATTAAAATTAATTTAAAATTCTAGAAAGTACTCCTTGTCTTTTAAAATAGTGTACAATGTACATAGCCATCTTTACGTCCGTGAAAGAAGATTCCCGTCTCAACAAATCTTTTATAATAATAAATAAATAAATAAAAATATTACGTAGGAAACGGATAACTTGGCAGTGCCGTGTGGTATTTGTGCGCTACACGTCAATCGGACAGGTGGCCTAATTTAATTGGCTTCCACCTAACCCTGCCTTCATCAAAGTCGCCCTCTCGCGCCTATATAACCCCACCTCCTCACCCATCCTTAATCATCAATTACAATCACTTTTTTCTATCTGATAATTTCCACACCTTTATTCAAGGTACGAAATTTCTGCCTCTTTTTTCTTCTGATAATTTCCATCGCTAATTTGTTATAATCGTGTTTAATTATTTTATCGTAATTATTTTATCGTTTTAATTGTGAGTAATACAAACCAGATCTGCAGTTTATTACCGATTTGATTTTGAATTATAAGAACCAGATCTGCAATTTATTTATCGATTTCTAGGTTTTATTGAAATTGAATTTACGGATCTAGGAATCATCGGCTTCCGTTTGATTTTATTTCTTCCGATCGTGTTTTTCTGGATAATCGAATGATTTTGCTTTCTGAGGAATTCATATCGAATGATTTCTGATTGTTTTTTCTTTATTTCTGGAAATTTCAGATGCAGATCTTCGTCAAGACTCTGACTGGCAAGACCATCACCCTCGAGGTCGAGTCATCTGACACCATTGACAACGTCAAAACAAAAATCCAGGACAAGGAAGGGATTCCCCCGGACCAGCAGAGGTTGATCTTCGCCGGAAAGCAGCTCGAGGACGGCCGCACCCTCGCCGACTACAACATCCAGAAGGAGTCCACCCTCCACTTGGTCCTTCGTCTCCGTGGTGGTATGCAGATCTTCGTCAAGACTCTGACTGGCAAGACCATCACCCTCGAGGTCGAGTCATCTGACACCATTGACAACGTCAAAACCAAAATCCAGGACAAGGAAGGAATCCCCCCGGACCAGCAGAGGCTTATCTTTGCCGGAAAGCAGCTGGAAGATGGTCGTACCTTGGCCGACTACAACATCCAGAAGGAGTCGACCCTCCATTTGGTCCTTCGTCTCCGTGGTGGTATGCAGATCTTCGTCAAGACTCTGACTGGCAAGACCATCACCCTCGAGGTCGAGTCATCTGACACCATTGACAACGTCAAAACCAAAATCCAGGACAAGGAAGGAATCCCCCCGGACCAGCAGAGGCTCATCTTTGCCGGAAAGCAGCTCGAGGACGGCCGAACCCTCGCTGACTACAACATCCAGAAGGAGTCAACCCTCCACTTGGTTCTCCGTCTTCGTGGTGGTATGCAGATCTTTGTCAAGACCCTCACCGGCAAGACCATCACTTTGGAGGTTGAGAGCTCTGACACCATTGACAACGTGAAAACCAAGATCCAGGACAAGGAGGGAATCCCTCCGGATCAGCAGAGGCTTATCTTTGCTGGAAAGCAGCTGGAAGATGGCCGTACCTTGGCCGACTATAACATCCAGAAGGAGTCGACCCTCCATTTGGTTCTTCGTCTGCGTGGAGGTATGCAGATCTTTGTCAAGACCCTGACTGGCAAGACTATCACATTGGAGGTCGAGAGCTCTGACACCATTGACAATGTGAAGACCAAAATCCAGGATAAAGAGGGAATCCCTCCGGACCAGCAGAGGCTTATCTTTGCAGGGAAGCAGCTGGAAGATGGTCGTACCTTGGCCGACTACAACATCCAGAAGGAGTCGACCCTTCACTTGGTTCTCCGTCTGCGTGGTGGTTTCTGAATGTGATGGGTCTTTAAGATCTATGGGCGTCTGTTGGTTGTCTTGTTTGATGATGAACTAGTTGTGTCTGCTTGCTTCTCTTTGATTTCCTGTACCTATCCAGAATTTCTAATCTATTTGAATAAACTTCTCTTTTAATTTACTTGACTTATATTAACTTTTTTTAATCAAAAAATTAAAATGTCTTGGATTAATAAATTGTTCTAATGAACTGTTATAATTACACAAATATTATGGCATAATTACTAAGGTAGAAATTGAATAATTTAAGAATTAGTAAAGCACTATGAGTGTAAACACAAACAGCTAGAGGCCTAGTTGGTCTTAGCCTTGTTGCAAACCTCTTCGGTAAGAAAACATGTTAGGGATATAGTGCGTGAACCCAACCAAGCCACTGATAGGTTGTCGACAATGAACTCAAACCGACCAAGTTGATTCGGGAATAAAAATCTATAGCGCTTCGAGTTCAAAATTTTGGTGGATCAAAATGGACATAAAAAGGAGATTTAACTGAAGAAATAAATATGTTGCATACAAATCTCTGTTTCTGCCTAAACCTAAGTTCTTATAATTAAGGGAAATTTTGATTTAAGAGATCTTAAATTATTTTTATACAATTAGGGTGCTAATTTATTTTAATTATAAATTAGAAAAAAAATTCAAATTTAACATTTTTATTATATACTATATTTATACTCGGCGGAAGGTTATTTGCGCGCTCGTGCCAGGCAATAAATGTGAACATCAGAAGGAATTTCCCAGACTGACCGCATGGACTAAAGCTTGGTCTCAAGCATTATGGAGTTTCGATCAGTAGCGTAAATATTAGGGCCAGCTTATTAGCCCGTATTAGTTTAGCCTTAGTCAATGTATAAATAAGACTTATCGATTAATCAGAAATCAACGCTAATGATTTACGTAATTCACATACCCTAACATGGTATCAGAGCCAAGTTTCGTCTTTCCGCAACCCTAAAAAAAAAACCCGCCCACCACCACGAAAATCATCTCTTCTACCGCCATGGCCGGCGATAATGTTGATCCTCCACCAAAAATTGATTCCCTTTCCCCCTACTCTCACGTCAATCAAGAGGGACCTGGCCAATCGATTACTCATGTCAAACTCCGAAGCGACAATTATGATGAATGGAGTCGTTCAATGCGTCGATCTCTGAAATCGAGACGCAAATTCGGTTTTTGTGATGGATCGATTAAAAAACCAACTGATGAATTTATGCTCGGGCAATGGGAGGTTGTGCACTGTACCGTGGTTCAATGGAGCCTAAACTCGATTGATCCTTCGATCCGGGACAGCGTGTCCGACCCTGAAGATGCTCAAATTTTGTGGTCCGAATTAGCTGATCAATATGCTGTCATTGATGACGCCAAGATTCATAAATTGAAGACTCAGTTACACGAGTGTCGTCAAACGAGGTATGACGGTTACTACGTATAATGGCAATTTAAAAACTCTATGGGATGCTCTTGTTGCACATGAACCTCCTTTTTCATGCTCTACTGTTGGTTGTAATTGCGGCGTGACTAAGGCGGCTCTCGCAAGGCAAGACACGGAGCGGCTTCATCAATTTCTAATGCGTTTGGATAAATCTCTTTACGGACCCATTCGAAACCATTAGCTGGCTCTCGATCCCTTGCCTTCTCTTAGTCGCGTGTATCACGCTGTTTTACAAGAAGAACGTCTCTTGGTTGGGCCCACTGTGACGCCTGAGGTGACGGAGGTAATTGCTTTTGCCGTTCGAAACAACACTACCACGGCTGGTAGTGCGCCTTCTGCTCTTGATTGGAGGGCATTGAGAGATGATGAAAGATTAGAGCGTCAAAAAATACGATGCTCCTTTTGCAATGCTACTGGACATGATGTGAACAATTGTTATATAAAATCGCAAAAATTTCCTGATTGGTGGGGTGACCGTCCCCGTACCCTTGAAGAATTCAAAGCAAAACGCGAATCTTCTTCTCGTCCCCAAGGAGGGCGTGTGAATTTTCTAGGAGGCAGCAGCTCCTCTTCTATTCTGACGCAAGATCGTCTTAATGGTATGTCTCCTAATTGGATTATTGATACAGGAGCCTCACATCACGTAACCGGAGATGCTTCATGGTTGGCCAATCCACACCCGATACCTCCTTATCCGGTTTCGCTTCCAAATGGCCATACTGTCTCGGCTGATGCAGCTGGGACGGTCCGTTTAAATGAATTTCTTATTTTGCACAATGTCTTATATGTGCCCAGTCTAACTTGCAATCTCTTATCCGTATCTCAATTGCTTGCTGCCACAGATTGTGTTATTAGCTTTACTAACACTTCTTGTCATATTCAGGACCGTTTTTTGAGGACGAGGATTGGAGTCGGTGAGCAACAGGATGGACTTTATTTACTGCGTGTGGTGGTTAAACCAACAATAAATCGGGTGAGCACTGATTCTTTCGAGTTATGGCATCGACGTCTTGGCCATCCATCTGACAAAGTAGTTACATTTTTACCTTTTGTTAGTAGTTCTCGTTCCAATTCAGACATTGTTTGTGATATTTGCCACGAGGCCAAACATAGCCGCAGTAGTTTTCATTTGAATGATAATAAAGCTTCGGCAATTTTTGAGTTAATTCACTATGATTTATGGGTCCTTATCGGTCACCGTCTACATGTGGTGCCAAATATTTTCTGACCATTGTGGATGATTATTCTAGAACTGTTTGAGTTTATTTACTTCTTGATAAGACAGAGGTCACTGATATGTTTTTAAGCTTCTTTGCTATGGTTGAAACTCAATTCTCGGCTGTAGTAAAGCAAGTTCAATCAAATAATGGGACAAAATTCTTTAACATGGTTGCTTTTTTTTCGAGACAATGGGATTTTGTTTCGCACTTCATGTGTTGGAACCCCTCAAAATAATGGGCGTGTCGAAAGAAAACATAGACATATATTGAATGTAGCCCGTGCTTTGATGTTTCAAGCTTATCTTCAAATTGATTTTTGGGGTGAATGTATACTCACTGCAGCCTATTTAATGAATCGTACTCCTTCTACTTTGTTACAAAATAAAGCCCCCTATGAACTCTTGTTTGGGTCTACTCCGAACTATCAACAAATTCGGATATTTGGTTGCTTATGCTTTGCTCATAATTTACATACCAAAGGGGATAAATTTGCTAAAAGAAGTCGCAAATGTTTATTTCTTGGCTATCCACACAATAAAAAAGGTTGGAAGGTTCTTGATGTGGCTACTCGTGAAATTTTTGTGAGTCGGGATGTATATTTTTATGAGCATAGTTTTCTTTATTTTCCGGATGCGACACCTTCTCCGACTATTTCAAATTCTGAAACCGAGGCTACTGGTCCAATTCCTCCTGAAACCCTTGATGTTGAAACGGATTCGGGTATAGAAACTTCTGCTACTGCTGTTGGGTCCGATGGCCAGGTTCAGGGCCAGGTAGCACGGGTTCTAGTTTGACAAGGCCTGGTGGGCATGATGCAGCGGGTTCAACCGATGTTGGTCCGTCTTCTGCGGCGACCACGACTGACATGGGTCGGGGCAAGCGACCAAAATTCGCTTCTTCTCGACTTAAGGATTTTATTGTTGGTACCACTGCTAATAAGTCCTCCGATTCTGACTCCTCTCCCGACTTTCCTCGTTCCTCAGGTACTCATTATGCTTTGGCCAATTATTTATCTACTCATAATTTTTCCTTGCGCCACCGAGCTTTTCTTGCAGCTATTACTTCGGGTGTTGAGCCACCCACTTTTCGTGCTGCTCTTTCTAGTCCGGATTGGTGTAAGGCAATGCAAGATGAGATTACGGCTCTTGAAAATAATGATACTTGAGAACTTTCTGATCTTCCGGCTGGTAAGAAAGCTCTTGGTTGTCATTGGGTGTACAAGATTAAATACAACTCTGGCGGCACTATTGAAAGATATAAAACCCGACTGGTTATTTTTGGTAATCATCAAGTTGAAGGCATAAACTATGGTGAGACTTTTGCACCGGTTATTAAAATGGTCACGGTTCGGGATTTATTAGCAGTTGCAGCTATTAAAAGTTGGGCACTTCATCAGATGGACGTGCACAACGCCTTCTTACACGGGGATCTAGACGAAGAAGTTTACATGAAGCTTCCCCCGGGTTTCGGCCAAGGTCGCGAAGGCAAGGTATGTCGTCTCAAAAAATCTCTTTATGGGCTAAAGCAAGCTCCACGGTGTTGGTTTGCTAAGTTGGCTGCGTCCCTACGACAATACGAGTTCAGTCAATCTTATTATGATTACTCTCTTTTTAGCTATATTCGTGGTAATGTTTGTCTTCATGTTTTGGTTTACGTGGATGATCTTGTTATTACGGGCAATGACTCAGCTGCTATTTTGGTTTTTAAGAATTATCTTGGGAAGTGCTTCCACATGAAAGACTTGGGAATATTGAAGTACTTTCTCGGTATTGAGGTTGCCCATAATAAAGAGGGTATTTTCCTATGTCAACAAAAATACGCTATTGATATTATTTCTGAGACGGGTTTGTTGGGTGCTAAACCCGTTTCTACTCCTCTTGAGCTTAACCATACTTTAGGGGCGGCTAAAGGGGACATTTTGGATGATATTGTGGCCTATCTTCGTCTTGTTGGGCGTTTGGTGTATCTCGCTGTTACGCGACCGGATTTGTCTTATGTGGTGCATGTCTTATCTCGATTTTTTAGCGCACCGCACAAGGAGAATTGGGATGCTGCTCTCCGGGTTGTCCGTTATCTTAAGGGTAGTCCGGGTCAAGGAATTTTGTTGAGAGCTGATAGTACACCTGTAGTTAGCGGCTGGTGTGAATCCGATTGGGGCGGTTATCTTACTACCCGCAGGTCCGTGTTTGGATGGGTTGTCTTTCTTGGGGACTCTCCTATCTCTTGGAAAACAAAACAACAACAGACGGTCTCTCTTTCCTCAGCTAAAGCGGAATATCCTGCTATGGCAACCATACTATGTGAAATTAAATGGGTGAAGGGTTTACTCACAAGTTTTGGTATTGCTTTCTCTTCTCCTGTTGATGTTTTTTCCGACAGTCTATCTGCAATACAGCTGGGTCAGAATCCTGTTTTCCATGAGCGTACGAAGCATATCGAGATCGACTGTCATTTTATTCGTGACGCTATTTGTGAAGGTCTTATCAAGCCAATTCATGTTTCCACTGCTACTTAATTGGCCGATATTTTTACGAAATCTTTAGTGTCTTCTCAGTTTTTGTTTCTCCTCCGCAAACTGGGCATTCTTGATCTTCATGCTCCAGTTTGAGGGGGGTATTAGGGCCGGCTTATTAGCCCGTATTAGTTTAGCCTTAGTCAATGTATAAATAAGACTTATCGATTAATAAAAAATCAACGTTAATGATTTACGTAATTCACATATCCTAACAGTAAATGCCAGCCTGGTCGGCCGCAAGCGGAGGAACGAGCGAATTGCGCTCGACGAACACATAAGGGTTCTCGTGCACATAGTGCGTATCAGGAAGGCCTAAGAAATGACTATAGGAGATACTAATTAACTTCACCCGCTAACAACTCGAGTCTTTCCTCCTTAGAGAAACTATGATTTGGAGGCATTTGTTGTCCTCGGAAGGAGACTGATTCGAAGAAGAAGCCCCGGAGGAGCTCGATGAATCGTGGGTGGCGGAAGAATCGGAGATGGTGGCCGAGCTATCGTTCTCACTCATTCTCACTTGTTCGAGATATATATATATAAATAAAGCATAAACGCCAAATCCTACCGCTAAGCCCCACACCAAATAAGAATAAGGAATAGAGACCATCTTGTCCTGCTCGGATGGCCGAAAATGACTTACACGCCGAGGCCGGTCTTCCTCATAAGGGAAGGTGCGACCTTGGGAGGCATTTGTTGTGAGGAGATTTTCTGGCCAAATCACCGAACAAAGACATCCCATCTCGAACGCAATTAAAGCACAAAGAATCAAGGTAAATCCAGGACGTCATCCTTGCGCCCCGACCTGCTCGGCATCCCTCAAGAACGTGAAACGAATTTCTCTTCCAAAAATTCATGATTATATCTTCATGTATTTTTGGATAAATATTCATTAGATATGCTAATATATTCATTGTTATGTTAATTTAATGTTTATAATAATTATTTTTTGAAATGAAATTTTTTTATTATTAAATGATGATTTTCATATTTTAAAAGGTGAGAGCACTATTTTTATACTCCTAGGACAAGAATCAAGTTGATGGCGGGTCATCCGAACTTTTAGGGAATCCGGTCGCGTAAAGCCTTTGCTGTTCGGGAGTCAAGATCGTACGGACATTCAGCGAACAAGCGGCGTGGGATCCTCCCTTCCTCCTCAACTCGGATCAGACGGGAGCAAAAGGATGATTTTTCATGGGCTTACATTGAAGTAGTGGGCTCAGGGCTGGACCAGGCCCAATAACTCATTTTAGAAACTCTAGTTTGTAAATTTTATAAATATAAAGTACTGTATATTATTTTAATTATTAGCACAATTCCAAAAAATTCCAGAAAAATAGAATTCGCGCTTATGCTCTACTCAATCTCCTAAATATTTAATTCAAATCGATAGTTGGAGAGCATGATTTTCCGACTGTTATCAGAAATTATGTAGAAAACTTATCAAATAAAAAACAATTAAAATAAATCAATTTTTTAATATAATTTTAAATTCATAAAGAATAAAATTATATAAATTATTTAAAAAACTTATCAAATAAAAAACAATTAAAATAAATCAATTTTTTTAATATAATTTTAAATTCATAAAGAATAAAATTATATGCTCAATATAACATCACTAATTACCCTACTTAGTATGTACGTCGGCTGAATATCACACTTAATACTAATAGTACGTATCTTATATAATTAAAACCCCTAAAAATAATCCAACACACATACACACATACTTATTGTTGCTAAAAAAAAAGGCCGAAAACAAGTACGAGATGGTTTTGGATGGATGAGGGGTGCGTTGTTAGGTGAAGGAGGTTTCGGGCAGGTTTACAAGGCCACTCCAAGGTACGGCAACGGTTCCCCGTTTGCCGTGAAATCAGCGGAACTCTGTCGTTCGAATACATAATATCAAATTATTATACTTATTTATATCATTATATAATTAATCAAATTTTAAAATTAATCAGTTAATCTAATAGTTATAAATAATATTCTAAAATTTTAAAACTATTAAATTCTAAGATATAAAAATTTAATATAATTTTAAAATATTTAAAACTTATAAAAAATAAAATATAATTTTTTCAAACATATATCTAAATTTATACTTTACTTATTTAATAAATTATTTAGAATTTTCTTTTTATGCATTCTTATAAAAATATTCGCACTTTTAATATATATATATATATATATATATATATATATATATATATATATATATATATATATATATATATATATATATATATATATATATATATATATATATATATATATATATATATATATCTTAATTTATACATTACTTATTTAATAAGATTATTTAGAATTTTCTTTTTATGCATTCTTATAATAATATTCACACTTTTAAAAATGAAATAATTAAATTACTTTTTATTTGGTTCATTTGGAAAGCAAGAAATTTTTCTTTTTAAGGCCTTGAAACATTTTTTGAAAAAATATTTGAAAAAGTTAGAGCTAAGTCTTGAAGTCAACATTCTTTAAGAAGTTGCATTAATGTAATTTTACATTTCACGGGTTGTAATCCTAGATTATATATGACTTAGGTGGACACTTGTTCTCTTGAGTACTTCTGCTACTCGTTTTTAATATATTTATTTGTCCATTCAAAAATAAATAAATTATTATATAATTTTTTAAAATTTATTCACAACTATTTTATTTTTAGTTGAAATCAATTTTATCATTACATATATATTTTTTTTAATTTTATTTATAATTATATTAATTTTTAATTTAAATTTTTATTTTAAATTAAAAAAAAACTAAATGTAATTATAGGTAAATGAATAAAAATTGAAATTTTGGCTGCCAAATGTATTCATAGTTGAACCTCGTGAAAATGAAAATGAAAAAAAAAAAATTAAAATTTTTCGGGCATAGTCGTGTGGTAAAACTTTGGGTGATGTGAATGTAATTCTCGACGCATGGTTTGAACCTTGGGTGAGATCAATTTTCATTGAATATTATAAAAGTTTGTTCCGAAAGTTTATCTTGAGGTAAGACCTGTTGGTGTTTGCTACTCTGACACATACCTCGATTTACATCTTATCAGATCGAGAAACTTTCGATCGAGTATATCCCTTGACGGGTGGGAAGAAATTTTTTCTCTCTTTTTCTTATAAAAAAATTAAAAAAATAATTAAAATTGGCTACCACTTGTCCACTTCACTAAAAAAATAATCAATAGTTGAACGACTTTCAATATGAATGATAGTGGTGTTTATCGGTACAAAATCGAACCAAAACCGGTTTGGAACGAGATCGGAATCATAAAAACTCATGACTGAGAAATCGGATTGAAAAAATACCGGTCCGGACCGAACTGGACCGGTAAATTCGAGTCCGGTCCAATTTTGAACCGGAAAAAACCGGAATGATTCAAATTTTTAATAAACTAAATATAAAATAATAATTAAAATTAATTTTTATTTTTATAAATTTTATATTTTATTCAGTAAAAATAAAATATTATTTTTAAGTAAGTAAAATATTTTAAAAATTAAAAAATATATTTTATTTATTTATTTATAGATTATTTTGTTATATTAAGTATTAATAATTGAATATATAGTAAAAAAAATCTTAATAAAAAAATTATATTTGATAAATAAAAAAAAATTTAAATAACAAATAATAATTTATCAAGTATTTTATTTTAACTTTGAAAAAATTTCCAAACAACGAGAAACCTTCAGCATCAAGTATTGATGATGTCATCACGGGTAACTGCACTCCATATGGAAATAATTACTTGACTATCACCCCACTAAGTAACTAGTTGTGAGGTGTAGTTTTTGTTCTCGTCCAGCTTCCATTCACTTATATATTTCAACAACGCAGAAAACCCTAAAACACATACGCATTGGTGAGAATCGAAAACAAGAAAAATTAATGGCGATCAAAAGAGACATTCATTCGGTTCAAGATAAGGCCTATGGAGATGGATTTGGATGGATGAGGGGTCCGTTGTTAGGCGAAGGAGGTTTCGGTCGGGTTTACAAGGCCACTCCAAGGTACGGCAACGGTTCCCCGTTTGCCGTGAAATCAGCGGAGATGTCTCGTTCGAGCACCCTTCGAAACGAGAAGGAGATCATCACACATCTCAACATTAAGAGTAGTCGTTACGTGATCACCTGTTACGGAGACGAGACCACCGTCGGCAACTCTCCTGCAGGCGGCGTCATGGCTTACAACCTCTTGTTGGAATACGCTTCCGGTGGGACCCTCTCAGACAGGATCAACAAAACTGCAGGATCAGGTTTGCCTGAGGTCGAGGTTAGGGAACACACGCGCTCGATTCTTAAAGGCCTGCATCACGTGCACAGCCTTGGATACGTTCATTGCGACATGAAGCCTGATAATATCCTGCTCGTCCCCAATAATGGAGATCAGGGAACGTCGTCGACGTCCGAGTTCAGGGCTAAAATTGGCGATTTCGGTTTGGCCAAGCGAGGTATTCAACAACAGCAACAATTGTCGTCTATGATGAGACTAATAAGAAGAGGAAGATAATGGCACCCGACAGCTGGAGGGGTACCCCTATGTACTTATCGCCCGAGGCTGTGATCCGTAACGAGCAAGAGGCCGAGAGCGACGTGTGGGCCGTTGGGTGTATTGTCCTAAAGATGTTAACCGGTAAGTCGGCCTGGGAAGGGAAAAACACGCACGATATTCTCACAAAGATAAGGACAGAAGGGGAATTGCCTAGTATCCCCAAGGAGATCATATCAGAGGACGCAAAGGATTTTCTCATGTGTTGTTTCCAGAGGAATCCGGTTCACAGATTGACGGCCGACTTGCTTTTGGAGCATCCGTTTGTCCTTGGTTTGGGTGATGTCGACGATGACTGCAGCGGTGATTATGATGATTTCGTTGAAGAAGAATTGGAAGACTGGGATGAGTCCAGCTGCAGCAGCTGTGAACGCTCGGTCGAGCCGGTTGAAGATAAAGTAACAGTGCAGGTGTCTTCTCCAAAGTATTATTGGGTATGGCCAACAACAGACAAATATCCAATTGCTTCTACCAACATTCCTGCTGTGAATTTGATGAGGAGCCTAATGGCTAGATAGATAATTATCAAGTCTCGACTTGGTTAATTTGATGTAGCTTCACTTTGTGTAGTTTGTTGAACATTTTGATTTCATCAAATACTAAATGTAATTCTACAATATTCATTTGTTACTCAACTTCAAAAATCATAAATGTTGATGTATAATGTTATCCACATTTGAACAAAATGTTACAAAAACTTGGATTAAAAAAAATGAAATAATAGAATTTGACTCTTATGTAGTAGTATATAAGAACTTTCTACCATTGAACAAATTGAAATCCCACATACTACTTTGATTAGGACGGCACAAAAAATTAGTTTTGATTAGGACATCGTGTAGAATCTGTAGAAAGTAAACAAGAGAAGCTTGAGGGCTTCTCTTTATAAAGAAAATAGGAGCTGTGTAACTTGAGTTATATTATTATTAACTTGATGATATAAAGTTACAGATACATGCGCTTATATAGAGCTCGAGTAAAACCCTAATCCTAAACATAGTAGGAATCCTAAACATAATAGGAATAATCATAACAATATAATCAATGATAACAGGTCGGCATGGGCCTTGGGCTGCTGCATGGATACACGCAGTAGCTATAATGTTAATACCCCCCCTCAAGATGGCAGTAGAGGTCCTTGACGCCCATCTTGCGCAGGAGAGAATTAAAAACTGTAGAGCCAAGTGCCTTGGTGAAGATGTCAGCCACCTGATCCGAAGTCTTCATATAGAACATCTTAAATAATCCCTTTTGCAACCATTCTCTGACTAGATGGCAATCAATTTCTATATGTTTCGTACGCTCATGAAAAACTGGATTGGATGCTATATGCATTGCTGCGACATTGTCACAGTAAAGGAGAGCAGGCTGCGGATGAAGGATTTTAAAGTCTGTTAATAACTTTTTAAACCAAATTAACTCACAAACACAGGATGCCATAGCCCTGTACTCTGATTCTGCTGAAGACCTAGACACTGTTGATTGTTTCTTGGATTTCCATGCTACCAAAGAGTCTCCAAGGAAGACACAGTAACCTGTGATGGACCTTCTAGTGGTAGGATCTGCTGCCCAATCAGCATCACAAAAGGTTTTTAAATGTAACTCTGAAGTGGATGAGTAGAAAATACCTTGACCAGGAGATTGTTTTAGATATCTAACAACTCTAATTGCTGCAGTCATGTGTAGATCAGTAGGATGATCAATGAATTGACTCAGTACTTGAATAGAATAACAAATGTCAGGTCTAGTTAATGTGAGATATAATAATCTCCCAATTAATCTTCTGTATTCAGAAGGGTTGGATAGAAGAGTGCCATCTTCTTTAGTAAGTTTAATTCCTTGTTCAGAAGGAAAAGAAACTGGTTTACTTTCTAATAATCCACAATCAGAGATTATGTCCAAAGTATACTGTCTTTGATTAAGTATGATACCTTCTGAATTTCTGCCAAGGAAAAATCTCAGATTACCTAAATCTTTGAGCTTGAATATACCAGCAAGGTGAGCTTTGAGTGCATTAATTCCAGAAAAATCATTGCCTCCTAGAATTATATCATCAACATAGATAAGAATAAAAATCGTAGAGGATCCATTAAGCAAGAGAAATAATGAAGAATCAGCATTACTCTGATGAAAACCATAACTGATAATAACAGAAGTTAACTTCTCATTCCATTGTCTAGAAGCTTGCTTGAGTCCATACAAAGACTTGTGGAGTTTGCAGCACATGTTGGTATTGGATGAAACAGAATAGCCATCTGGAAGACTCATGTATACTTCCTCATGAAGATCCCCATATAGAAAGGCATTGTTTACATCTAATTGGAATAAATACCAATTAGCCACTGGGGAAAAGGTTTCAAAGAAATCCAAACCTTCTTGTTGAGTATAACCTTTGGCAACTAATCTTGCTTTATATCTCTCAATGCTTCCATCTGACTTTCTCTT
Source organism: Euphrasia confusa (assembly GCA_954870475.1). Taxonomy (NCBI): domain Eukaryota; kingdom Viridiplantae; phylum Streptophyta; class Magnoliopsida; order Lamiales; family Orobanchaceae; genus Euphrasia; species Euphrasia confusa. Next base: position 35,762,934 of record OX940956.1, on the reverse strand, counting down.
TAATTTATATACCCATTTACATCCCACTAACTTCTTCCCTTTTGGGATATTCATCAGTGTCCATGTGTTGTTATTTTCCAATGCTGAAATTTCTTCATTCATGGCTAACTGCCATTCAGGATGTTTAACTGCCTCTTTGAAGCTTCTAGGTTCAGTGTGAATTACTGTGGACATAACATATGATAGGTATGGTTCCTTTAATCTCCCAAAATACAGATGATCATCAAGGGGATAACATGAAGAAGCTTGAAATGATTTAGTGTGGATCCCTTTTGTCTGTTGGATTAAATTACACTGATAATCACTGAGGTATCTTGGTGGTTTGGCATTTCTACTTGGTCTCCTAATTGGAGCATCTGATGTATGTATTGGAACTTCTGAACTCATATTATTTTCAAGATCCTCAGTAGCATCAGTAGTGTGGTCTCCAGAGGGAGTAATAGATGGTGATTCATGAATGCTGGTATCAATTTCTGGTGTCTCAATAACAGTGTCATGGTTTACAATGTCTTCAAAGTGATCATGATAATCTAATACATCAGAATTAACTGGAGCATCAGCAGAGGTGACAGAATCACTGTAAGGGAAATTGTCTTCATAAAAGATCACATCCCTTGCTATAAAATGATGATTTTCTTCTATGTCATACAATATGTATCCTTTGATTCCTTTGGGGTACCCCAAGAAAATACATTTGTGAGCTCTAGTGTCAAATTTTTCTTTATGTGGATGAACATTAGTTGCAAAGCATAAACATCCAAAAAATTTTAAATGGGACATTACAGGTTCCTTACCATGAAGTAAGGTGTATGGAGCCTTGTTGGCAGTGACTTTAGATGGAGTTCTATTAATTAGGTAGACTGCAGTTAACACGCATTCTCCCCAAAACTCCATAGGTACATTTGAATGGAATCTAAGAGCCCTTGCAACCTCCAAGATGTGTCTGTGTTTCCTCTCCACTACTGAGTTCTGTTGTGGTGTGTAAACGCAGCTTCTTTGATGCTCAATTCCATGACTGTTATAGAACTCACTCATCTCAAATTCTCTTCCCTGATCACTCCTAATATTCATCACATTGCATTTATATTGATTCTTAACTGTTTTGATAAAATTCTGAAGTAGACTTCTGACTTGAGATTTAGAATTCATAAGAAACAACCAAGTAAATCTGCTGCTATGTTCAACAATAGTCAAGAAGTACTTGAATCCTCCATGTGACTCAATAGATAGAGGACCCCATATATCCACATGAATCAGTTCAAATAACTTCATATTCTTTTCAATATGATCTGGAAAAGGAAGCCTTGTTTGTTTTGATTTATGACAAATTTCACAAGGATTGTTAATAAAGGATTCAGGAACAAAAGGAAAATCTTTATTAATCTTATGCATAAAAATCATTCTACTACTAGAAGGATGACCCATCCTTTTATGCCAAACATCAACTGATATGCTATTAACTATACTATTAATAACTGCATCATCTTCCTTTTCCTCAAACTGGTACAACCCTCCTGTTTCTCTAGCTGTCCCAATCACTTTGGAGTTGTAGTTGTCCTGTATGATACAATGATCACGAGTGAAATTCAGTGTTACTTGACCATCTAACATCAGTTTACTTACTGATATGAGATTAAATTGAAAGGATGGTACAAACAAGACATTTTCCAGAGTGATGGTTTTACTCAGCACAACAGCCCCTATATGAGTAACATTTGTGCTAGAACCATTAGGCAATCTGAGTGTGATAGGATCTCTAACTCTCACATGTGTCATACCTCTGAAGTTATTTGTAATGTGGTCACTTGCCCCAGAGTCTAATATCCAAACACTTTTACTAATACTTAACATGCAGTGTGAAGCTAAGGTAAGGGATTTGTTACCTGTGACTTTGGCCTCAGCAGAGTTGTGATTCTGCAAGAGGGAACACAGCTGCTTGTACTCCTTGGATGTTAGTTTCACATCCTTTTCTTCCTCTTGAGTTTCAACTTGATTCACCTTGGATTGTTGTGCATTGTTCCATGTTTTTCCAGGATTCTTTGATTCTCTTCCAGGAAAGCCATGGAGCTCAAAACATTTATCGAATGTATGATTTGTCTTGTTGCAATGAGTACAAACCATTCCTCCCTTTTCTTGTCCTGAGATAGGATTCTTTGTATGTCCAGGAGGGTAACCATAAACTTCATAGCACTTGTCTACTGTGTGGTTGTTTTTCCCACACTTTGTGCAAATCACATTGCTCTTCTGTTTATTATTGGTAAAAGCAGGCTTGCTCCAGTCTCTCTGTGAAGAACTCTTGCTATCTTGCCTAGCAGCCATTGCATTGGCCTGTATACTTCTGGAATTAAAGGATTGCATCTCCATATTGAATTCTTCTTGAGAGACTAAATTAAAAATTTGGTCTAAAGTAGGTAAGGGATCTTTCAGTAATATTTGATTCCTCAGTTGTATATAATCATCATTAAGCCCCATTAGAAACTGCAAAATTTTCCTCTTTTCTGTCCTTTGCTGAATTTCCACCATAGCAGGACATCCAGTTAATGGACACACACATATAGATTCATATGCACTAACCTCATCCCATATGCCTTTGAGTTTGGCATAATATACATTCACTCTTTCTCCTTCTTGTTTGATCATGGCTAGTTGTTGCTCTAACATAAAAACTCTGTTGTTATTTGCCCTTGTGAATTTGGTTTGCAGCTCCTTCCAAACTTGCCTGGCAGATGTCGCATAAGCTGTGAATCCAGACATCTCAGGGGATAAACTAGCCGAAATCCAAGCTAGCACAATTGAATTGCATCTGGTCCAGTCTTGATATAAAGGATCTGAAGCCTGGGGTTCTGGAATAGAGCCGTCAACAAAACCAAGTTTGTTCTTTATTTTTAAACCTAAAATCATATTCCTGCTCCAGGTTTGATAATTCCTCGAGTTGAGTGAATCTGGAACGAGCTTCTGTGCAGGTGATTCTCCATAATGCAGAAAGTAAGGGCTAGATGGCTTGGTAGGATCAAGGGGATCTGAACCGGAGCCGTCGCCGGAGGATGACTCTATAGACTTGACTGGTTCAACCATGTTTGTTGCGGAATAGCTCTGATACCATGTAGAATCTGTAGAAAGTAAACAAGAGAAGCTTGAGGGCTTCTCTTTATAAAGAAAATAGGAGCTGTGTAACTTGAGTTATATTCAATTCGTAATTGATAACACTACGTACACCGCACCAAAATCCACAATAAATTATTCAAATCCACGTCATACGTTTCTTATTTATGAATTTCAGATGATATTAGTGCATCAGGCTTTAGAACATTAAGTCTTAGCTAGCTAGGTGCGGCGGTGGGAGCTCAGACCGCATCCTATGAAATGCACACATTTCCAGTTGACACAAGTTCCAGTTATGTTCTGTCCATTGTATAGGCACTTACAATTCTTACCGATTGATGATTTTTTGTGACAATAAGCATTGTCGACTCGATGCATACATGTCCTTGCCTCCGCTACCAATATTCCTAATATTATCATCCTCGATCAAAATCATGCATATATATGTTTGTAACTATCATAGGAATTTTATAGTGACAATCCAGAGAGGAAATTAAATCAAGTATGTACCAGCGGAGAAGGTGAGCATCAGTATGACAAAAACAGCTGTTGCAGACGATCTAAGACAAACCATGTTCATTTTCTCTGAGAAAATTTATTTGTTGGTCCCCTAAAAGTAGTCAAGTTTCATTTTGGTCCACTAAAGGAGGTCACATTCAATTTAGTCCCGTAGACCATCAAAATGTAATCAATTTCGTCCTATTTGACCGAAAAATTCAAATTTCTGCCGAAAAATAAGCACGTGCACGTCACGTGATTATAGTTTGGGGATTTCCGGCCAAGAATGACACATCAACTGCCAAATGTAATTTCTTCATTGGCCCTGTTGAAATTAAAAAACAAATTCCAAATGGTAAATCGTGATTGTTCCACGTGGCACATAATTAAAAAAAGAAAAAAGAAATTAAATTACAGAACAATGAAATCGGGGTTTTCAGATTTTCGGATTCACATTCACCTCACCATTTCTCTCACCCGTAAAAATTCAAACTTCCTCTATGAACCCTAATCGCCAATTGCATATACATGAACCCTAACTCTCAAAATTCACTCGAAAAATAAACACCTACTCCCCAATTTCATAGTCTCAGATCGTCCCTATCACAAAGATAGCAATAAACCCTAATTTTAAGCTAGATTTTTCAGAAACAATGGTTTCGAAAGAAAGAAAAAAAAAGGTGTTGTGATTTAGGTTGTGTGTGTGTGTTTTCGTTAATGTTTTTATGTCGTTTTTGAGTTGTGTGTCGTCATGTTTGTGTCGTTTGAGTCGTATTTTATGTTTTTGTGTGTGTCGGATCTCACGGGGTGTGTTGGAGTGGTTTGAGTTTGTTTTGTAGGTCAAATGATGATAAAAGCCGAAGAGTCGAGTTAAAGATTGAAGAAACGAGAAAAAGCTGAAGAAGCAGTAAAACGGCGGTCGCAGAAATGTTTCGGCGGTCGCCGGAGAGCAAATGACGACCGCCGAAGGAGATGAGAAATGCCAGAATTTTTAGCCAGGAAAATGGACGAAACGGCGGTCGCCGAATTCAATTGGCGGTCGCGGAAACGATAATGGCGGGCGCCGTTTTGAGGCAGTTTCAGGGCGGTTCCATGCGAAGTCAAAGGTGTATTTAGGCGAGGATTCAAAAGGAAAAACATAACTTTCGTCTGGGATTGAATCGGGGAGCACGGGAGACCATTTCGGAGCCGACAACTCCGAGAGAAGATCGATCAAGTCCAAGCTATCTCAATAATCGTAATCTTAGTTGTAATTTCATTTTCTAGTATTCTAGTTTATTTCTTTTCATGTTCTTCTCAACTTTTGCAAAACTTATGAATGTTTTCAAGTTTTATAATGTTTGAATGATTTCGTTAATGAATGCTTTTAGTATTAAAGATTGCTCTAAGTTTTCTTCTTGTTTAATTATCTAGTTTAACTTCGTATTATTTTCTCGTTATTATTGTTGAAGCTTGTTCATAAATGAGAATGATGAACTAAACTTTTCACTTGAATAATTACATGAAAAACGAGCCGGATAATTGTGGAATCCGGAAAATCATATATAACGACTCAATCTTGAACTTGTAACCCGACCGGGAGCAAGTATTCAAGTGGATTAAACGTTTGCAAAAACGAGTTAAGCAACCCGACCGGGAACTTGACTTTCACGAGTTATTTATATAAGATCGATAAAGGAGGAAATAATTTGAAGTCGAGTTTGGATTATAATTATTCAAGTCTTACTTCTTTGATTAATTTAAATCTTACTTCGAGTGCTAAGTACCAAAATGATCTTAGGATTTAGTATAATGACTTCCGATTCTAGAATTTCTCATACACTTAAATACTACTCTTCCGTTTCCTTGGATTGATACCGAGTCAACTACAATTGACCTCGGATTTTGACGAGAGACGACACAAAATTGTCTAATCAAAATTGGCGCCGTTGCCAGGGAAACAGATAGTTTGTTTAAGTGTTTGATTAGTTTTAGTATTGTATTTCATTTAGTTAATTTAGTTCATTGTCTTGTTATTACTAATCTTCTACTTTGAGTGTGCATGGTCACTACAAGAAGTAAGGCGGCTAGTGAGCAACAAGGTTCATCTACCGAACGAATGGAGAAGAATAAAGAAAGGGTTGAGGTTGAAGATGAAACCGGACAAGAAGCTTCGGGATTAAAGAAAGGTCAACCTTCCCAAGGACATGTTCTATCTCCTAATACTCAAGGACCTCGTCTACCATTGGGAACTCCTCAAAATGACAACAATCAAGCGGGAGGAAGTAATTTACAGATTCAAATTCCTCAATTCAATGTTCAAGCACAACTTACTCCTCCAACACCTCTAAATCCACAAGAAGAGGATCATCATTCTACTCCTCATAATGTGATGAGTCCTAATGTTGGATATCATCCAAATATGATGAATCCTCAGATGATGAACCAACCACCGATGATGAATCCGAACATGATGAATAATATGGCTTATCAACCAAACTACGGGTATCCATTTCAGCAACCCGGAGTTCAAGTCAATCAAAACATGCAAGGACAATTCCAACAACAATGGCCAAACATGGTGCCTAATATGATGCCGTATGGGGGTTATGGGATGCAACCGAATCAGTGGAATCAATATGGAAACCCAGCGGCACGACGAGTTCAACAAGGTGACATTACAAGGCCTATTATTGGAGCAACTCCGGCATGTGTGGATTTACCGGAAGTGGTGAAGAATTATAAGTTTAATCCGATGGATTTCAATCAATTACCGGAGTATCATAGGAATAACAATGAGGATGTGTTGAGTTTCATCCGAGATTTCTACAATACCATTCATACTTTTCCGTTGAATGGTCTTCAAGAAGACGAGTTGCGTTGTCGGTTCTTTCCGATGACATTGAAAGATAAGGCCAAGTCTTGGTGGATAGCTTTGCCACCAAATTCTCTCCAAAATTGGAATGACATCTATGACGAGTTCATGAGCCAATTCTTTCCACACCACAAGACGACGGACTTTAGGAATCAAATTTGTGGTTTCACTAGTCATCCGGGAGAATTTTTCCACGAGACTTGGGATCGTTTTCAAGATTTACTTCTTAAATGTCCACATCACACTTTTACTCAAGTCGTACTTAATCAAATTTTCTATGACTCTTTGACAGATTCTTTGCAAGGGTCGGTGGATAATCAAGCCGGAGGAGACATCACTTATCGATCACCGGAAGAGATGGTTACTATCTACAAGACCATGGCTGGGAATTCAAGGAGGAAAAGTTCGAGAAGAAGAGTTGTAAATGACTTGAAAGAAGTGGAAGCTAGCAACCTTGACTTGAAAATTGAAGAGATGTCAAAAGAAATTAAAGAATTGAAGATGGAGGATGGAAATCGGAAAACACAATTTCTTTTGAATCAAATGGAGGTGTGCACGATGTGTGGATATCAAGGGCATGGACCAGCTACTTGTCCGATGCCTCAAATGCAAGATCCTTTGATGATTGAAGGGCAGCCTATGGTTGGAGAGCAAGGGAACATGGCATGTGTTCCATATCAACCACAACAAGGAGAAATGGTGATTTCGGAAGTACAAGCTTCGGTGGTACAGCCGTATAATCAACAAGGTGGCTACTACAACAATCAACAAGGAGGGAATCAAAGGCCTAATTATCCTTATCAACCAAGGCCACAACCTCAACAATGGCAACCGAGGCAAAATTTTCAGCAAGGTCAATCATCGAGCACACCTTACCGAGCTCCTTACCAAGCACCGAATCAACAATACCGAGCTCCGTATCAAGCTCCTACTCAACAACAACAGCCTCTAAGACCTCCTCAACAACCCTCGAGTAATAATTTCGAAGAGTGGATGAAGAAATATGCCGAGAAGAATGATTTGAGGATGGACAACTTAGAAGTGAAAGTTGGAGGTTATGATGCGGTGCTTAATAGCATCAACACCCAAATGGGACAAATGGCTACTACACTTGGAAAAATGCAAGCTAAGGAAGAGTCGGGAAGACTTCCAAGTCAACCATCCCATGCAAAAGCTCTTACGGTATTGAGATCGGGAAAGATAATAGACAATAAAGTAAGGATGCCGGGTGAAGTGGTTGAAAAAGAAAAAGATGCAGCGGTTTATGATGAAGAAAATGAGGAAGAAATCGAGGAGATTGTTTGTGAGGAGAAGGAGGAGGAAAAAGAAAAGGAAAAAGAAGAGGAGGACGAACTCAAAGAGAAAGAAGAAGAAAGGAAGAAGATAAAGAGGGTAGAAGCCGAGGCCGGAAGTGAAAGGGTAGTTCTTCATAAAGCAAAGAACCCGTACAAGCCTCCCGTTCCTTTTCCGAGCAATCTTAGGAACAAAAAGAAGGATCAACAATTTCAGCAACTATACGATCTTCTAGCAAAGGTTGAGGTAAATGTTCCTTTGCTCGATATGATTTCTAATATTCCTTCTTACGTTAAATTTTTTAAGGAATTGGCTTCTAACAAGAGAAAGTTCGAGGAGAACGAGAAAGTTGTGTTGTTTGCAGGTGCTAGTGCCGTGATGCAACACCAAGTACCACCAAAAGAGAGTGATCCGGGAAGCTTTGTGATCAAGATAGTTATTGGAGCCGGAAACGAGGTGTCCGGTATGCTAGACTTGGGAGCCGGAATTAACTTGATGCCGTCAGCGATTTTTGACCAATTAAAGCTTGATAACTTGAAGCCGACGAGGATTTGTCTACAACTTGCCGACCGATCGGTGAGGTATCCAAGAGGAATTGTAGAGGACATTCTTGTCGAAGTTGGAGGATTAATTGTGCCGGTTGATTTCGTCGTGCTAGATGTTGGTGACATACCGGAGAATTCCCAAGACCACTCCATTTTATTGGGACGTCCTTTTATGGCTACAACCAATACTCTCATCGACGTGAAGAAGGGACAACTCCAAATGTCGGTACTTGGAGAAACGGTGTCGATTTCGGTGAGAAAGAAGAATATGGCTCCAGCTGCAACTTTGATGGAAGAATGTTCATTTGTTGATGTTATATATACATTGACCATGCAAGCTATGGAGATAAAGGAAGAGAATGAAGTGGAGCTTGGAGATGAAGATTTGGGAGAGTTAGAAGTTAATGAACAAGCTCCACGGTTTGTCGACTTGGGGGGGGGGGGGGGGGGGGGGGGGGAGGACCGAAAGAAAGATGTTTCATTGCCAACGAAGAGTGTGAAGTTGGTTTTGAAGGATTTGCCTCCTAACCTCAAGTACGTGTTTTTGGAAGAAGGTGAAAACAAACCGGTCATTATTTCTTCGAAGTTGACCGTTGAAGAAGAGGTGAGATTGGTCGAAGTTTTACAAGAGAACAAGGCGGCTATTGGTTGGAGTATCGAGGATTTGAAGGGAATCAGCCCTTCTATGTGCATGCATCGTATTAACTTGATCGAGAATGCAACTCCGAAGAGGCAGCCTCAAAGACGACTTAATCCACTTCTTAGTGATGTCGTGAAGAAGGAGATTATCAAGCTACATGGAGGTGGTTTGATTGTACCGGCAGCGGATAGTGAATGGGTATCACCGATTCATATGGTACCTAAGAAAGGCGGAATCACGGTTGAGGAGAATGAGGCAGGACAACTTATAGCTACTCGGGAGAGGACTGGGTGGAGAATGTGCATGGATTATCGGGAGTTGAATGCCGCTACGAAAAAGGATCATTTTCCTTTACCTTTTATTGACCAAATGCTTGATAAACTTGCCGGTAATTTCTTATATCATTATCTTGATGGACTTTCAGGTTATTACCAAATATTCATAGCACCGGAGGATCAATCGAAGACCACATTCACGAGTCCTTTTGGAACATTTGCATGGAAGAGGATGCCATTTGGGCTTTGCAATGCCCCAGGTATATTTCAACGTTGCATGCTTTCCATATTTTCCGAGATGGTAGGGGATTTTGTTGAAGTGTTTATGGATGATTTTTCCGTGTTTGGTTCGTCATTTGATGATGCATTGAAAAAGATTGACACGGTTTTGAAAAGATGCATTGAGTGTAACCTTACTTTGAGTTGGGAAAAATCTAATTTTATGGTTACACAAGGGGTTGTTCTTGGGCATGTTGTTTCTAGGAGAGGGATAGAAGTGGATCCCTCGAAAATTGAAGTGATTAAAAATTTGCCACCCCCGGTCAATGTGAAAGGCGTTAGAAGTTTTCTTGGGCATGCGGGTTTTTATAGACGTTTCATTAAAGACTTTTCAAAAATTGCACAACCTTTGTGTCATTTACTTGGTCAAGATGTTGAGTTTGTCTTTGATGATTCATGTTTGAATGCCTTTAATACTTTGAAAGAAAATCTTGTGAGTGCACCTATTTTAGTATCACCGAATTGGAATTTGGAATTTGAAATCATGTGTGATGCTTCGAACTTTGCTGTGGGTGCGGTGTTGGGTCAAAGAATAGATAAGATGTTGCATGTGATTTATTATGCTAGTATGACTTTGAATGATGCTCAAGTAAATTACACGACTACGGAAAAAGAGATGTTAGCGGTTGTATTCTCGTTAGACAAATTTAGGTCGTATTTGCTTGGTACTAAAGTGATTGTTCATAGTGATCATGCGGCTCTTAGGTATCTTATGACTAAGGCACAAGCTAAACCGAGAATCATAAGATGGATACTTTTATTGCAAGAATTTGATGTGGAAATTAGAGATAGGAAGGGTTGTGAAAATGCGGTAGCCGATCACTTATCTAGACTTGAATCGTGTGATAATAATGTGATTGCTAATGTGCCTATCTCTGAAACGTTTCCATATGAACAATCCATGCTTGTGAATGCTATTGATGAAAAAGTTCCATGGTATGCCGATATTGCTAACTATTTGGCAAGTGGAGAGATGCGTGAGGGAATTACTTCCCAAGAACGCAAACGTTTGTTGCATGTGTGTAGGTATTACTATTGGGATGATCCTTTGTTGTTCAAGCTTGGGAAGGACAACTTGTTGAGAAGATGTGTACCGGAAGGAGAGCAACGAGCTATAATTTCAAAATGCCATGAAGATGCATCGGGTGGACACTTTGCTAGTAGGAAGACCGGAGCTAAGATTCTACAATCGGGTTTTTTCTGGCCTACTTTGTTTAAAGATGTTCATTATTTTATTATTTCATGTGATCGATGTCAACGTATTGGTAACATTGGTAAAAGGAACGAGATGCCTATGCAAGTTAATCTTTTGTGTGAAATTTTTGATGTATGGGGCATCGATTTTATGGGTCCTTTTATTAATGCTAACAAGTATGAGTACATTTTATTAGCCGTTGATTATGTGTCGAAGTGGGTTGAGGCAATCCCCACTCGAACATGTGGTGCTGATGTTGTGTTGAAGTTTGTGCAGGAGAATATCATTTCTCGCTTTGGATTTCCAAAGGCTATCATTAGTGATGGAGGGTCACACTTTTGCAACAAACTTTTCAAGAGGTTAATGAGATTGAATGGGATTGATCACCGAGTTGCTACTCCGTACCATCCTCAAACTTCCGGTCAAGCAGAGACGAGCAACAACCAAATTAAGACGATCATTGCTAAAACCGTGAAGCCATCGAGGAAAGATTGGCCGGAAAAACTTCGAGATGCACTTTGGGCTTACCGGACGGCTTTCAAGACGATCCTTAATGCAACTCCGTTCCAAATTGTGTATTGGAAGTCTTGTCATTTACCCGTTGAGATTGAACACAAAGCTTTTTGGGCTATTAAGAAGGTAAACTTGGAAATGACAAAGGCCGGAAAGGAACGAGCTTTGCAAATTGAGGAGCTTGAGGAGTTGAGAAATGAAGCCTATGAGAATGCCATGATCTCGAAAGCCAAGATGAAGAAAGCACATGATCGGAAATTGATTGAGAAGGACTTACAACCGGGTATGAAAGCTCTTTTATTCAATGCTCGACTTCGGTTATTTCCGGGAAAGCTTAAGTCGAGATGGGTTGGTCCGTATGAGGTGGTGACTATACACGAGAATGGGTCAGTTACATTGAGGAAGGAAGGTGATGAGCACGAGTTCAAAGTTAACGGACATTTGGTTAAGCGATATTATGAAGTGGAGTCGAAAAACGAGGAAGTCGAGACTTTTCGACTCGAGGAAGTTGATACTTGAACTTGGAAAAATGGAATAAGTCCAGCTCTGGACATTAAACTGAGCAAGAATAAAGGCTACTGGACTTGGACGGGCTCGGAAGACGTTGTGATTGAAGAAAAAGGGTCGAAACTTGAAGATCGAGGATTCTGGGAGTTCGGCGCCCGCCGAAACCAAAACGGCGGTCGTCAAGTCAAAACGGCGCTCGCCAAAAGCAATTTGACGGTCGCCGAAAGAGTTTAAAAATTGGAAAATTTTCCTGCCCATTCTGTACCAAAATGACGGTCGTCAAACATCATTCGGCAACCGCCGAAACTTTTCTGCGACCGCCAAAACGGAAACGGCGGTCGCCGTTTTTGAAATTTCTGGAATAAGAAAGAACGGGCTAGGGCAGTTTTCATTACACAAAACTTCTTTTTCTTAGTCATCTCTCTTGCGATTTTCACTCTTGATACTTCATCGATTTCATTCAAATTTTTTCCATCAAAATACTTACATATATCTTGAGATCATTGCCTTGCAGGTTTTGGGAAATTCCATCGGCTATATTTCAAGAAATTCGAAGTTTTTAAGGGTGCACACAAGGTGTTCGACGAAAGTTCCGAACCACAAATCTCAACTCTTCTCATCAATTCAATGGGCCGTACTAACAAAAGGGTTGGAAATAAGGATGCTACACCACCTCCACCACCGAAGAGAAAGGGACGAGGTGCCGCACTACTTCCGCTTCAACCGGACCTCGAGACATCTCCGCTCGTTACGGAGCGCCGTTTCCGGTTTTCTACGATGAAGAAGGCAAAGCTTATGAGAAGTTGACTTCAAAGGGTGAACACATTCTACCTCGACCGTTAGATTGGGAGCTACTAGAGAAATTGAAGGTTACGGAGAGGATTAAAGAAATTCTCGGGTGTATGAGCTTAAAGTATTTTGCGGATATGAATTTCAAGTATTCCATCAAGCTTGGTTTGGAAATGCTTTGCACTTTCAAGTTAATTCACGAGAAGAAGAAGGCTTCTTATGCTACATGTCGACTCAACGGAGTAGAGGTTACGATAACGGAGAAAGATATGTACGATGTGTTTGGATTTGATGATGGAGAGCAATGCCTTACCGAAGAAAAGGAAAGTGGAACTGTAAAGACTACGCATTGGCAAGAGATGGCCGGACCGAATGACAAGTGGAAAGATCACGGTCGGTCAATTGCATTTATCGATCCCGTGCTATGCATCATCCACAAATTCTTGACTTACAACATCTTCGGGAAGGTGGAGGGCAACAAAGTTAACTCCTTGGAGTTTTCTTTCATTAATGCGGCCGTGAATGGAATTGACTCGTCTCCAATCAAGAAAATTTGGGGATTGATGGATCAAGCGGCTAGAGGGATACGGACTCGAGGGGCTTTGTTCCATTTAGCTCGATACCTTGCAATTCACAACCAAATTATTGATGAGGATGACGAGATGTATGATGGAGAGCCGTGGGTAGTACCTCGAGCTTTGGATGTGGATGAATTCGAGGCTAGCGGGTTAATTTTGGCCGGAGAGTTTGTACCGCATGATATCCGGACCGACAAGAGTGCACAAGCAATGGTGGATTATCGGCAAAAGAATTCGGCTCGCATACAAAAGTGGAAGTTGGAGTTGGCGGGAGAAAGAGTGAGTTCATCGATCTTGAGAGAGGCTCAACTTGAGGAAGAGAATCTTATGCGTGAACGAGCCGGTTCATCGGCGGGAGGAGGTCCGAATGTTGATGATGGAACGATGAGGGATCCGGTTTGGGACCAAGAGTATTCGGGCTACGGAGCACAAGGAAATCAAGGCTCCGGGTGGACCGATTCGGGGATGAATTGGAATTCTTCATACGAGGTTCCTCAAACCGGAAACTACTACTCGGATTCGGGACGGATGCATCCCGAGGACCTCCAAGAGATCATAAATGCCAATGCTCGGACATATGATGCACTTAATGCGAGGATGGATCGGATGGCCCTTGACGATGCTACATGGAATAATCGGATGGCGGCCGAAAGGAGCTACTACGAGCAAACCACTCGTCAAATTTTGAGAGAAGAAAGGGACTACAACGAGCAAACTACTCGTAGGATTGTGAGAGAGGAGATGGAGGATATGAGAAGAGAGCAACGTCAATTCTTCGAGGCCTATGCTAGAGGAGGAGGCCACTTTCCACCATCCAACATGTAAGAGAGGTCGTGCTAGGCACGACCTAGGTATGTTTTCTTTCCTTTTCTTTTATGTCTTTGTATATATGTGTTGGTGTTTATTTGTGTTATCTTGGTTAGTAATTGGTTTAGTTTGTGTGTTTTGTTGAAAATCACCTATGCTCAAAGAGTTGATTTGTCCCGAATGTGGTAGTGTTTGCATGTGGATTTGGTTAAGTTGTTGCTTGAACTAACTTGGTTTGTTGGATGTACCACTTGTTAAGTGTCGAGAAAATGAGTTTATGATGTACATGAGTTTTTCCTTGCTATATAAACATGTGAGCTTTTGAGCCTACTTTCTTTGGAGCGTATTTATGATATTCCTTGAGTTTGAATATGAGAATTCTTTGGATTTGTTTCGAGATTGAATGATTGGACTTGTTGTGACATTGCATGAATATGAAGTTACTTTGCCTTGGTTAAGAATGAGAAAATGAAGTATGAGATTGCTAGGATTTAACTCTACATATTTAAAATTTTCCAAAATGACCGTGCCCGTCGAGGGACTCCCTAGTTAACCCTTTGAGCTTACATTATGCCTTTTCTTGAAACCGAGCGTTCCACGAGCGATGTAAGGTTGAGGGGGTGTTGCAAGATTGATTGAGAGGGTTAATATGGGCTATTGTGATGTATTGAACATGTTTTCTCGTATAAAGGATAAAAAAAAAGCTTACTCCCTAAATAAAAAAAAAAGGTTTAAAAAAAAAAATGAATACTATTTGATTGTGAAAACAATTGATTAGGAATGAAGAATAAAAAAAAAAGCGAAAAAAAATAAAAAAGAAAAAAATGAGAAAAGATAGAAAAAGAGTAAAAAAAAAGTAAAAAGCGGGAGTATTAAATATATTAGCCTATCGAGAACATGTAGTTTATAATTTGTATTGATGTTATAAGGGGAGTTGAATGATTTTCATTTGGTGTAGAAGGGTGATTGTGAGTACATTTGGCGGAGGAGGGTGTCGAGAGCGATTTTACTTGTTTTATTATTATTTCGATTCTTACCTATGACCCGAGCCTACCTTGATGCAATCTTATTCCGATTCTTGTTCTTCTTTGTCAAAGTATGCGGATGTTCTTGTGATGTATTGCTTTATATATTCTCGATGGCTTGAGGAGTGTTGACCATTTCATATTTTCGAGGGATATAATTGGAGAGTATGGTGAGTTTGAGTGACATGTTTCATATTTCTTATTTTTCTTGTTCTTGACAAGTAGTTGGTTTGAGGTTTGTTAGTGAGTTCAAAGTACGTGATTTGTGCAAACATGTTGTTGGATGATTTTACCTTGCTCGGGACTAGCAAGGATTTGAGCGTGGGGGGGGGGGGGGGGGGGTGATTTAGGTTGTGTGTGTGTGTTTTCGTTAATGTTTTTATGTCGTTTTTGAGTTGTGTGTCGTCATGTTTGTGTCGTTTGAGTCGTATTTTATGTTTTTGTGTGTGTCGGATCTCACGGGGTGTGTTGGAGTGGTTTGAGTTTGTTTTGTAGGTCAAATGATGATAAAAGCCGAAGAGTCGAGTTAAAGATCGAAGAAACGAGAAAAAGCTAAAGAAGCAGTAAAACGGCGGTCGCAGAAATGTTTCGGCGGTCGCCGGAGAGCAAATGACGACCGCCGAAGGAGATGAGAAATGCCAGAATTTTTAGCCAGGAAAATGGACGAAACGGCAGTCGCCGAATTAAATTGGCGGTCGCGGAAACGATAATGGCGGGCGCCGTTTTGAGGCAGTTTCAGGGCGGTTCCATGCGAAGTCAAAGATGTATTTAGGCGAGGATTCAAAAGGAAAAATATAACTTTCGTCTGGGATTGAATCGGGGAGCACGGGAGACCATTTCGGAGCCGACAACTCCGAGAGAAGATCGATCAAGTCCAAGCCATCTCAATAATCGTAATCTTAGTTGTAATTTCATTTTCTAGTATTCTAGTTTATTTCTTTTCATGTTCTTCTCAACTTTTGCAAAACTTATGAATGTTTTCAAGTTTTATAATGTTTGAATGATTTCGTTAATGAATGCTTTTAGTATTAAAGATTGCTCTAAGTTTTCTTCTTGTTTAATTATCTAGTTTAACTTCGTATTATTTTCTCGTTATTATTGTTGAAGCTTGTTCATAAATGAGAATGATGAACTAAACTTTTCACTTGAATAATTACATGAAAAACGAGCCGGATAATTGTGGAATCCGGAAAATCATATATAACGACTCAATCTTGAACTTGTAACCCGACCGGGAGCAAGTATTCAAGTGGATTAAACGTTTGCAAAAACGAGTTAAGCAACCCGACCGGGAACTTGACTTTCACGAGTTATTTATATAAGATCGATAAAGGAGGAAATAATTTGAAGTCGAGTTTGGATTATAATTATTCAAGTCTTACTTCTTTGATTAATTTAAATCTTACTTCGAGTGATAAGTACCAAAATGATCTTAGGATTTAGTATAATGACTTCCGATTCTAGAATTTCTCATACACTTAAATACTACTCTTCCGTTTCCTTGGATTGATACCGAGTCAACTACAATTGACCTCGGATTTTGACGAGAGACGACACAAAATTGTCTAATCATGTTGCAGGTGGGGAAAAGCTCGGCGGGGATGTTGTTCTCGTTGATGTGGGCGTACAATTTAGGGAATGAATTTTTTCGATAGCAAAAGGAGCAGGTCCATATTTTAGAGGTGTAATCGACGCGGCAGTAGGGGTTCAGCACGGCGGCGCATCCAGAGCAGTTGAGGGGCTCGTAGGGGAGGATGGGAAGCTCGGTGAACGCCATCAATGGGGTGGACATTACTGATAGTGGGACCACCAAAGAAGCGATTTCGGGCTTGGAGACGGGCCGTGAGTGCCATGGCCAACGCAGACCCTCGATCGCTTCCAATTCGGAGAAATCCATTATAGGAAATCATGTGGTGGATTTCATCAGGATTGGAGGAACCTATTCCAGATTTCAGTTACGGAGCTTACAAAGTAAATCTGAAAATCCCATTTTTTTTTTGTATTTTAATTTTTTTTCTTTTTTTAATTACGTGCCACATGGACCAACCACGATTTACCATTTGGAATTTGTTTTTTAATTTCAACCGAGCCAATGAGGAAATTACATTTGGCAGCTAATGTGTCATTCTCGGCCGGAAATCCCCAAATTGAAATCACGTGACCTGCACGTACTTATTTCCCGGCAGAAATTTGAATTTTCCGGTCAAATAGGACGAAATTGACTACATTTTGATAGTTTACGGAACTAAATTGAATGTGACCTCATTTAGTGGACCAAAATGAAACTTGACTACTTTTAAGGGACCAACAAAAAAAATTTCTCATTTTCTCTCGTAATAATTAATTAATCAGTACTCTTTATTAATTGTATACTTATAATCAAGTTCATATTAGCATAGACATGTATTTATAATTGAATTTTACTAGATATATGGAGCCAACGCGTAGGATATATTTTCCCTAAAGAAATGTTTCATTATAAAGAAAAATTAGTCACATGATATCCAACAAAGATTATACATTCTCAAATGCATGCATCTACATTATAGTATTAGTCGTACATGAAATCAAATAAAGATTATATTATACTATATTGACTAAATTAACCCAATCTTACATATAGACATCATAATTCAACTAAATTTGTAAGGGCATTGTGTGGACTGTGGATTGATGTAGAGAGAGAGAGAGAGTAAAAAACAATACCGGAGTGTTGTGATATTCACACCAAGAAACTAGCTTCTAACAAGTATTTGATACCACACTTGTTGTTGAAATGGTTAATGTGTGAAGGTAATTTGTAAGTTGTCCCACATCGAATAATTGTGAAAGGGGAGTCTATGATATAAGCCTAGGGAGTTCTCCTACTAAACACCATATGGTTTTGAGTTAGAATGAGACTCTTTAGTGCATATTCGAGCTCCCGCTCTCGTGTGTGCGCTAGGCGTGGGACTGCACGTTAGCACCCCATTCATGGATTTTGACACTTGTGATATTGAAATTAAATCGCTACGTAAAAGCTAGAGAAATCAACTACGATATTTAAAATAATTTACTCTATAATTTTCTTCTACACGAGAACCCAATTTATAGGCGTAAAAACCTATCAAATTATAAACAATTAAAATTAAAGAAAATAACATTTTTTAATATAACTCCAAATAAATAAAAAATATAATTATATTTTCAATATAATTATAATCTTTAAACAAATAAACAGAAATCACCAACATAAGCGGTGGACCCGCGTAACGCTTTTTCCAACTCATCTCATGCGCTGCCATAATTAATACATTGGTGAAGTCATGACATTACCCCTTAATTAATTAAGGAATAGTGAATTATATGGAGTCGAGGATAATTTATTTTGGTCTCGTTTTATTTCGATTTGACTCATACTTTTAATAAATATCCACTTTGACGAGAATTTCCGCGACTCTAACGATCATAGACTCATTTTTCTTTTTTCATTTCAGTTGCATAGGGCTAATTACTCAAAACATGAGCACCCTAACTTTGAACTGCACCCAAACTTAAGTACAAGAATGCATAGTTGTACTAATCATCCTTTGAGTACCACCAAACTATATGACCTCCACGCAATTTTCATTCTCAAATCTCGTCTTCCCAATACTATCAGCACCACCTGCATTCGTTAATTCTCCAATGCAATCCATAGTGTTGATATATGACTCGAATCGAAATAAAAATCGAACGAAAACAAAAGGCTACATGCTTTGGAATTTGGTTTATGTCTCAAAGCATCCTCAAATCTCAATAGTAGGTACAATTTCTACTTGATATGTGTTTGGGGCCGTTTTCTCTAGATTATTATAGATCGAAGCATGCATGGCCGGAAATCTAGAAATAGAATTTGGTGTTCTTGAGCTTCAAGCTCTTTCTTTTATTTTCCTTTTATTCTTAAAAGTATTTGGAAAAAAATAAAAATCCTCCCACTTTCCTCTCTACATCCTCTTATTTATACAAACACTTGCATGCGCATGTAATGCCACCTATTAGCTGCATATTAGCTTCTAATTGAAATAAAAAAAGGCACTAAACCTTGCATTAAAAACCCATTAGCTCTTGTTGATCCATTAAAAAAGGCACTGCTGTGAATTTGATGAGGAGCTTAATGGCTAGATAGCTAGATATTACTACTAATAGGTTTATCAAGTCTTACTTGGTTAATTTGATGGAGCTTCACTTTGTGTAGTGATGCAGATATAAAAGGCAAAGATTGTGTTTTCCTCTCCAAATTATGAATATTTTATTTATTTTAATTTATTCTATTAGGGTTTAATTAGTACTTATTTATATGTCGTATTATCTTTGAGTTTAAAACAGTTGTTTATGATGAAATAAAAAAAAAAAAGAGTTTTCTCTTGTTTTGTCGAATTTCGGTATTCTTCGGAATCAACAATATTTGATGTGTTAATTATCGGGTATTCTTAGAATCAACGAGTCTCAATACTTATGTTATCGCCTCCCTGCGTCAGTTGGTATTGCTGGGAATCGATATCCCGGATTACCAAAATATGCGGAAACCGATAATCCGATCGAAATCCCGTCGCCGGAAACCGATCGCGAACACCACGAAGAACCGGGCTCGACAAGAGCATCGCCGCGGGATGAACCCGCGGCTAAACACTAGCCGAACCCCGTCGCGGGGTTCGCGATCGCATGCACATGCGATCGCTGGGGCTGCCCAGCAGCCCCCGGTGGTGAGTCCGGCGACTCACCACCACCGCCGGAGGAGGGGCGGTCAGCCCCCAGCTGACCCGCCGCGGCACCCAGCCGCGGCTTTCCCTCCGGCGATCGATCGCCCGATCGATCGCCCGCCCTGGCTCCTCCTCTTGCGCGCGCCACCAGGCGAGGGTGGCTGGGGGGGTTCGTCCGCCGTGGCACCAGCCCACGGCTGAACCCCCAGCGATCGACTTCACGTCGATCGCTTGCCCCGGCTGCCAGCCGGGGCTTCCCCTTCGCCCGCGCGCCGGCGGTCGAAGCCCTAGGGCTCGACCGCCACCCTCGATCCCGTCGAGGGTTTCTCGACCTTCGCCGGGGATCTCGAATCCCCGTCCCCGAAGTTCGTCGTTTTCCCGGATCGTGCGTTCATGTATATATCACTATTTAATTCACATAAAATCATAGAAGGGGTTTATGATTTTATACTTCGATTCCTTGTGCGGAGAAACGAAATCAAAACGTTGAAGACCTTCGAATCTTCCTACGTATTCCTTGCACCTCGTCCGAACGTCGTGTGGGCGACGATCTATCGAACTCCTATGGATCTCCTTCAACTCTCAAGAAATATCAAGTATGATATTCTTGTCTTATGATGATTTTAATTATGAAGGCCATGTAGTGCTTTTATAGGCTACGTAGGGGATCAAAAGGAGGTGGAATATTGGGCTTCCAATATTGATGATTAAATTGAGCCCAAGCCCAAGTCTATTAATCCTTATCAATATTAATTAATTTATTTTCCACTATATAAATTAATTGCACTCCCAATATTAAACCATATTATATCAAATAATATTTCTCCGGTAGTATTATTTATTCTGTGTATTTAAGATATAAATATCCATGAATAAAATTAATTTATTGCTAATTAATTTATTCATCTCTTATATCCGAGACTAGTACTATTCAACCTTAATTATTATGCGGAACAAATCCACCTGCAGGGTTTACATAATAATTCCTTATGAACTCATCTCGGGGATATTATCAACCCTTCCGGGATACACTTTCCCGTCAAGTATTCACGGCATGTCATATATAAAATATAGCGACCCAACTTAACCGGTAATTGACCCAGTAATTAAACCGGTCAATTCCTTTGGAAAATCAAAGTCTCTTATATTAAATATACACACCCGCAATAGTATCGGGGATTAAGAATAAAATACTCTGAGATTTAAATCAATTATCAACGGCAATCCTAATTGATAAATCTCAAGCGATCCGCCCAATACACCAAGTGTACAAGTGTGATGAAATAATTAAGATAAATTATTTTCTCTCTCACACAACGACTATACCGATGGATTGGTCCGTGTCCATCTAGGTCGTGAGCAACTGTTTGATTAAATACGAGTAACCGATAGTATGATCTTCTGTGTGGGCCCGACACACCATACTAACTACAACGTATAAAATCCAGGACTATATTTTGCATAATTAATAATTAATAATAATTAAATGCAAACAATTGTTTATTAATTAAATAGGTTAAATGCTATGACCGGGAGTTTACCGATACTTAAATCTAGACATCGAAAGATTCCAAGAACATGATCCAACCTACTCTTAATCTTATATCTCGATTTATTTAGACAACCTCTATTTTATGTCTGACAACACTTTTACATTGTTGCCAATGATAAAGTGTTATCTACACAAAATTCCGAGAAACACCACATTGTTTCCATTACGTCTCTAATACGCCCTTCCTCGTCTTTGCCCTTTGATGAATCCATCTTAATGGACTATCTCATCAATTCGCAAGTTCCACGATTCATAGTTTTGTAACAATCCATAAATGGATTTACTAAGCTTGTACTCTTAAATGATCTTGCCTCGTAACAATAATACTTATTGCTATCCAAGTAGGCACATTTAGATTAGTACCGCCCCTTATGCAGAGCTAGGGATCGATTTCATCTCTACTAGATTCAGAGTTCAAAAACTCCTCTAGTCTTATGAACATCTCTGGTTGCTTAACAACCTCCCACTGCAATGGCGTTCCGGTGTATAACAGTAATAACATTTAGGTGCAGTTAGTGGTGTGCTACTACTCGGTTAGGCTGGTTCTCAGTCTTTTCCTTTCCTCATTTTAAAGTACCTCGTTAGTTAGGGCATTGTAGTTCATCTAATAGTCTTGCTCTAAGAACCGGGCGAGGACACCCCTCTGGTTCATAGTACTATTGAACATACAATCACTTGTTCTTCTAGGATATCCTACAACCACATTGAATGTGCCGTTGTATCCAGAAATATCCATAGAACATAGGTAGTTCCGAACAAACTTGTCCTTTTACTATTAGAATTCCATTTCTTATTTCTGACATACCATGTCTACACTTCAGTGTATGGTGTAGTCCTTTGAGACTTAATCCCAATCTTTGATTTATGCTATGTGCTCTTTAGATAGGTGGTAGCCTCCGCGAACAAGTCGCAGGCTTCCAATGGATATACTTTGAAGGTTCCCCATAACAGCTTTGTGTCTACTGACGGGTCAAAAACACTTTGCTTTTATGGCACATCAAGTATTCTAATCCATCTTCGAGTATTCTTTGAAAGAACTACTCGTACCTTTCTAATTACACATGTTACCGCATTAATCATATATCATTCTCAATACTTGTCCGAATTCTATCCTTTATCCAGAAAGGTTAGCTTAGTTGTATCATCTTCCAAAATTGATTCTTAGGTCGGGAGGTCCATTCCTCCAACTATAATTGATCAAATCAATTTCGACATTTTGAATCTTATTTGAATAAATACTACTAAGTACAAGAATTCATAAGTATAATGATTCAACAAAGAAATACATCTAATTAGTAAAATAAGTTGTAACGGTTTGTTGCATCGTGGTAGACTAAGGATTCATCATTCATATATTGCTATCTAATGCACCAGAATAGATATCATCATTATTTCTTATCCAAACCATCAAATGATTAAAGAAATAAAATATCTATTCATTAATGATAGAAAACCAGAACATAAGTTCTTTCTAAATAAAAGGTACATTAAGCAATAAACTTGAAATGAAATCCTATAACTACTAAAAGCAGATAAATGTCTTCCACTGCAACCGCTGCTTCCTCAACAGCTTCGCCCATGTGGACTCGAACTCTTCTTCTCTAAGTCGCCGGGTTTTCTGGAACCCCTGCATTTAAAATGCACATACCGTCAGTGGTTCCATATCTACACACCAGAATTCTGGTAGATAATACCGCTGACTATGTTTTACGACTAAAGAAAAATTCGTACCTTTGAGAGGACAAGATATAGACCGCCAGTACTCAGACTGCTTCCCTTGGGGATATTTGCCAGAAGGCTTCTTTATCCCGCCCTTTGGTCCAAGTCTTTGAGGACTACTGGATCCCCTTGCCTTCTTCTCCTTTCCCTTATGTATGCCCTTAGGTTCGAAACCTTTGGCCTTGGCTATAAGAGCTTGCGACTGTCTCAACTCGTCTAAAAGATCTAGCATCTCAAAAACGTGTTCAAGCGTTTCCTCGAAGCAACTGACCTTTATGAGTATCCTCATCGCCTCTTTTCTAGCCTTTACATCATGTCTAAACATCAACTTGAGTTTAAGCATGACATCATGATTAGCGGCTAATGCAAGAGCACTATCCCACTTCTCAAAGTCAACTATTTCCTCATCAGTTGAGTTAATGGTAAGTCTAGGAGGACAAGTTTCGCTGAGTACATCTTTGTACTCCTTTACAGTCTGAGTAATGTCTAACTCTTTATTCCATCCAACACAGTATGGAACCAGTGCGTTGAATTCCTTAAGTATCAACGAAAGTGGATTCATAGCAATTCTCTAAACCTATAAGCACATATAAACAAACAATTAATTTAATATCCGATATTATCTCCCTCAAATAATATCATTAAATCACTAATTACGTCTAAAATCCCATCAGGTAAGGCAAGCCACGTGGTGTGGACGTTTACCTACCCAAATGATTTAGCAATTAGATTTTCTTTGGTCATACATCGATTATAGCGTGACTTCGTGGGGAAGGATACTATAACGCGTATCTTAGTGTAAACCATTACTCAGCACTAAAGTAAATCGCTTGGAATTGCTACATCACCGCAAGCCACGTGGTGTGGACTTTTACGATAACTTCACAACTCTTCACAATTCCTTATAACTGTCTACATCAATTAATCCAAAATCCGTTAGTATAGCAAGCCACGTGGTGTGGACGTTTACTACACCAAGAGACTTTTATAATTAAATCCCAATTACAAGATCCATTCGATTTTGTAAATCAAGACGCGGGGAATCATAAGTGAAACTCGAAGTTTCTAACCAGTGATTCACCATGCGAACAACCCTATCTCTCATAAATGAGGGAGCCGAGCAGACAATCGATCCACCTTCAAAAGGATGGTACGAAGGTCTCTAATTTGTGTCATCCACATGACCAAGTGGCTTTGGCTCCATTCCACTCCCCGGGGTGAGAATGAGTCGACTTGAAGTCAGCTTCAGAAAGACAAATTAGGCATTGTTTGATAAACTTGATCAATGTTTCTCGTAAAAGGAATTGCAAGAATTCTCCTCCAATGACTCGTCTATACGAACTTCGAAAGTCCATAAGAGTCACCAAGAGAACAGCAATGGAGACCATGGGAATGTTTCCATCCCCTCTCCCACTTAGCTTTTTACAATAAAGGGATACGCTATCTAGTGCATAAAGTAAACACATATAGCATGCATACAAGTAATAAAGCACATAGTATCACATAGTCAAAATAATGCTAGAAAATTATTTTCCGACTATCATGGCTTTATTGCATCTCCGTACGCATCTTCTAGTCTTCAGTCTTCGTTCTTGAATGCTCCATGTGACGAGAATATTAATCCCAATATTTAAATCTATTTATTTTCAATTAATCCAAAAGTTACTTAATTCGAAAATTAAGTCAATCGAATATATCAAAAATAAAATTAAATATTATTAATATTTTATTTATTTATTTCCCATCTAATTCCATTAAATCTCTAGAATCTTATCCAAGTGAAACTTGAATATTCTAGAAGACTTCTATAATAGAATAAAGAAATAAAATAAGTTAGGACTCTTCTACTTTCCAAAAATTAATTAATTTCCATCTAATGAATATTCCAAGAATAGGAATGATCAAATAGGAAATAAATTAATTCCCAATTAATTCTTTTCCTAATCCATGAGAGTTCCCATAAAAGAGAACACTCAATAAGGAATAAAATTAATTCCAATTAATTCTTTTCCTAATCCATGAGAGTTCCTAAAAGTAAGAACACTCAAATAGGAAAACCGAATTAATTTAGGAAAGTTGGATTATGGTAGGAGTAGCACGGGTTGGGAGTCCCCGCGCCACCCACTACCATTGATCGATCATCCGGCCACCGAGGAGGAGCCGCCGCCCAGCCTCGCCGGCCAGCCACCGAACCGGCGGCAGCCCACGGCTAGGGCAGTCGAGCCCCGGCCCCTTGCCTTTGATCGATCCATGGGGTCGATCATGGGATGATCGGCCCCCTTCGTCCATCGTCTTCTTCGTCACACCTTCGTCTTCCGGCGATCGTTCCAATCATCGAACCAACGTAAATAAATTACAAGAAATAAATTTACAATTCCGGTATCGATTCTATACATAAAATCGACCCTATACATTTTCCGGAAAACATAGAACGTAATAATAAATCCTAAATTCGGTCAAACCCCGAATTTTTACTATTACAAACATTCATCCACACAAAACGAATCTCGACATGTCCGAGAGTTTAATAAACGAATAATCATGGTAAAATAATTAACGAAAAATTAAACCATGATAGCCGGAAATCCCTGCAAGGTAGAACAATAATAGAACATATACATGAACACGAAACCAAACGCTCTGATACCAATTGCTGGGAATCGATATCCCGGATTACCAAAATATGCGGAAACCGATAATCCGATCGAAATCCCTTCGCCGGAAACCGATCGCGAACACCACGAAGAACCGGGCTCGACAAGAGCATCGCCGCGGGATGAACCCGCGGCTAAACCCTAGCCGAACCCCATCGCGGGGTTCGCGATCGCATGCACATGCGATCGCCGGGGCTGCCCAGCAGCCCCCGGTGGTGAGTCCGGCGACTCACCACCACCGCCGGAGGAGGGGCGGTCAGCCCCCAGCTGACCCGCCGCGGCACCCAGCCGCGGCTTTCCCTCCGGCGATCGATCGCCCGCCCCGGGTCCATCCGGGGCTCCTCCTCTTGCGCGCGCCACCAGGCGAGGGTGGCCGGGGGGTTCGTCCGCCGTGGCACCAGCCCACAGCTGAACCCCCAGCGATCGACTTCACGTCGATCGCTTGCCCCGGCTGCCAGCCGGGGCTTCCCCTTCGCCCGCGCGCCGGCGGTCGAAGCCCTAGGGCTCGACCGCCACCCTCGATCCCGTCGAGGGTTTCTCGACCTTCGCCGGGGATCTCGAAGTTCGTCGTTTTCCCGGATCGTGCGTTCATGTATATATCACTATTTAATTCACATAAAATCATAGAAGGGGTTTATGATTTTATACCTCGATTCGTTGTGCGGAGAAACGAAATCAAAACGTTGAAGACCTTCGAATCTTCCTACGTATTCCTTGCACCTCGTCCGAACGTCGTGTGGGCGACGATCTATCGAACTCCTATGGATCTCCTTCAACTCTCAAGAAATATCAAGTATGATATTCTTGTCTTATGATGATTTTAATTATGAAGGCCATGTAGTGCTTTTATAGGCTACGTAGGGGATCAAAAAGAGGTGGAATATTGGGCTTCCAATATTGATGATTAAATCGAGCCCAAGCCCAAGTCTATTAATCCTTATCAATATTAATTAATTTATTTTCCATTATATAAATTAATTGCACTCCCAATATTAAACCATATTATATCAAATAATATTTCTCTGGTAGTATTATTTATTCCGTGTATTTAAGATATAAATATCCATGAATAAAATTAATTTATTGCTAATTAATTTATTCATCTCTTATATCCGAGACTAGTACCATTCAACCTTAATTATTATGCGGAACAAATCCACCTGCAGGGTTTACATAATAATTCCTTATGAACTCATCTCGGGGATATTATCAACCCTTCCGGGATACACTTTCCCGTCAAGTATTCACGGCATGTCATATATAAAATATAGTGACCCAACTTAACCGGTAATTGACCCAGTAATTAAACCGGTCAATTCCTTTGGAAAATCAAAGTCTCTTATATTAAATATACACACCCGCAATAGTATCGGGGATTAAGAATAAAATACTCTGAGATTTAAATCAATTATCAACGGCAATCCTAATTGATAAATCTCAAGCGATCCGCCCAATACACCAAGTGTACAAGTGTGATAAAATAATTAAGATAAATTATTTTCTCTCTCACACAACGACTATACCGATGGATTGGTCCGTGTCCATCTAGGTCGTGAGCAACTGTTTGATTAAATACGAGTAACCGATAGTATGATCTTCAGTGTGGGCCCGACACACCATACTAACTACAACGTATAAAATCCAGGACTATATTTTGCATAATTAATAATTAATAATAATTAAATGCAAACAATTGTTTATTAATTAAATAGGTTAAATGCTATGACCGGGAGTTTACCGATACTTAAATCTAGACATTAAGTACACAACTCCAACAGGTATCAGAGCCGAAACGATGCCTCCCCGTCGCCAGTATGTTTGCGAAACCGCCGTTGAGGCCGCAACCCATCGCGATGCCGACATCGCCGCCTTAAGCCTCCAGATCGCAACCCTTGCCGTCGAACTCGAGGAACTTCGCCTTGCTATCACCAACAGACTACCGGTGTCCCTGCTGCCCTCGTCATCTTCTAACGATGACTCGCCTCGTTTTGATTACGATGGCCCTCCTCGTTTTGATGAAGTTGATCCCTTGGCCATGCCCGAAGAGCACATGGTCGGAGACGTGAGTGATCTACTCTACCACCTCCGGAACAATATACCTCTTTTGTCCCCACTGCCTGGCTCGGAGATCTCTGCGTATGATGGTCCCCCTAAATTTGATGAAGAGCCTTTTTCGGAAATCCCCGTGGCACTTGTGATGAATCCTGATGTCGTTGCCCCTCCACCACATCAACATGTTGTTGCCCTTGCGCTGAAAGGAGATGATACTACCCCTGCACGACACCCGCATGCTACTGTTCTTGCGCAACATCTCGATGTCGTTGACGATGCCCTTGTGTTGTCGTTCTTCCAGCCCTTGGGATGTGCTCTCAGGGCCTCCGACGATTGGTGTTTGATCCCGGCATCTTCATGCTCGATTTTCAGGTTCGCGGTCGAACCTTCTCCTAGAGGGGGAGAATGATGAATATATGTCGTATTGTCTTTGAGTTTAAAACAGTTGTTTATGATGAAATAAAAAAAGAGTTTTCTCTTGTTTTGTCGAATTTCGGTATTCTTCGGAATCAACGATATTTGATGTGTTAATTCTCGGGTATTCTTAGAATCAACGAGTTTCAATACTTGTGTTATCCATGCGTCATGTAGTTTGTTGAATATTTTGTGTTGAATGCCTCTTATGCGTACTCTCACCAACTTCTGGGTGGAGCACTTGGCCTCGCAAGACACTTAGTTCCCACAATTCCGGTCGGCACTGATGGAGTTATATTCTAAATGTCTAGTTTAGTGACAATATGGAACTCCTTATCTGTGTTTTACATTATCTATTAATCAAACAGTCTGCATTTTGGTTATTATAACTTTGTGCTCTATAGTCCTAGATATATACGTTGTAGACAGTATGGCGTGAGGAGACACGCGGAAGATCATACTGTCGGTTAATCGTATACTATCGAACAGTAGCTCACGACTTAGATGGACAGGGACAATCCATCGGTACGTCGTAGTGTAACTGGTAGATAGTCGGTCTTGACTATCATGTTACACTCGTACACTTGGTGTATTGAGCAGGACCACGGGAGGGCGTTCGGTTTATAATAATCGCAGTAATCGAACTAGACCTCAGATATTACGGATATACGAATTCCTAATCCCTATATAATTATAGGTGCGTGTGTCCAATTCTCGGTTCTTTAATATGCCAATGAGTGAGACTAATTGATTAGTCGAGATTCTCGGTAAATTGGGAATCGTAATTGTACTCACGGCATGCTATAGATTATAGACAGGAAACCGTGTCCCGTTTATCGGGTTGATGATGTTCCCGAGATGAGCTCATAAAGTTTATCATGTAAACCCTGCAGGTGGATTTGTTCCACATGATAATAATGATGAGTGGTACTAGTCTCGGATAATAAGAAATGAATTAATTTAATTATTAGTAATTAAATAAATTCGTGGACATTCGATATCTTAAACACGGGGAAAGTCGTATATGTAATTTCGGCGGAAATATTATTGTTGATATAATATTAAATTAATTTCGGGAATTCAATTATTATTATTTAGTGGAATTAATAATAATTAGAATTGTAATTAATTAAAGGTTTTTCTTTTAAGGAATCCTAGTTAATTAATATTGCAATTCAGCCCGATATTTATTTACCTAAGGGGTCCCTAGTGTAACTCTATAAAAAACCCTCCTTGCATCTCCTAAACCTGCAATCCTCAGCTTTTTATTTTTCTGAGAAAATTATTGCGTTAGCGCAAAAACTTTTTCTCTGTAAAAATAAATTGTTTAGCGCTAATATTTTTCTCTCAGAGAGAAAAAGTATATTACGCTGGTAGATCAAAAGAGAGCAGAAAAGGTAGACCCAACGGATCGTTGCCCACACAACGGTTGGAGTCGGGGAAGAGGCATACGCTAGCAATCGCTAAGGTCTCAACAATTCGACCACTAAGGTATGAGATCGGATCTTTTATTCCGCAATTCATTCGATCTCAATTTGTCTCGTTAATTATAGATTGAACGAAGATCGGGTTCCGGGAGTCGTGGGTTGTATTCCTCGATTACTGGGGGTTCTAGGACCTCCGGATCAGTAGTCGGAAGAGGAAAAACGGCCCGGAAACGAGCCCAGAACATCAGGTCGCACTGCTGTTCGCGCTGCTGAAGGGCAAACGGCGACCGCCGTTTCGGTGTTTTTCGGGCAGCCCGCTCCGGCTCGCGCGGTTGTCCTTCGGGGCAATGGCTGGGCGTGAATCGGGGCACGGGCTGGTAAGTGAACGGAGTAACGGACCTGGAGGTCGACTGGGATCGTTCGGATGTTCGAGTGATAGAACGAACGCATCCCGGGTAGTCGATTTCCAACAATTGGTATCAGAGCCGGTTTTGTACGTTCTTTGTATGTTTTGCGAGAATTGTTTTATAGGTTAACCCGATTATTATGGTCATGTGTATGTACTGTATGTTGTGGTATGTTAAACTCTCGGGGTTGTCGAGATTTTTGTTTTTGATTCGTTGCTTGAATGTAATAGTTAAAACGACGAGTTGAGTCGTTTAGGTTTTATTTCGTTTTTCGTTTTGTCCGGATGTATAGGATCGATCAACCTGTATAGGATCGATGCCGGAAGTAGTATGTTTTACTTTTGTAATGTTACTGCTACTTGGTGGATCGAGAGAAGATCGGAGGCCGGACGAACGAGGGTCGAGAAGTCGAACCCGCGGGCTGCTGAAGGGCAAACGGTGGTCGCCGTTTCTTAAACGGCGGTCGCCGTTTCGCTGGATCTTGGGCAGCAGCGCCGCGGGGGTTCGACGGACACCACGGATCGCTCGTCGAGGCCTGGGACGATACTCCAGTGGGAGGGGTTCGTCTCTTGGCACTTAGACGAGTCGGTGGTAGATCGAGACCGAGACGAGCAACGAGACGAAGATCCGAGAAGACGTGCATCGAAGATATTTAAAGGCCATAATAATCGGGACCACGTTAAATGTTTTTTGTGTGTTTACGTGTTTTTTTTTATTATGCTTTATTTATCGTGCATGTTATCCCTTTCGTAAAATACTAAGTGGGAGAGGGATTGGAAATAATCCCGCGGTCTCCATTCTCTGTTTTGATGGTGATGTGTGTCGCTTACGAGTTGGCTTTAGTGTCATCCTCCCTATCGGATAAAGTTGACACACGGATATCACTAGATCAAAATTCGAATTCAATTCCATTTATAGAATTGAACACTTATGTTTTTCAAAGCAATGCCTAATCTGTCTTTCAAAGACTAAGTTCAACTCGACTCATTCTCACCCCGGGGAGTGGAATGGAGCCAAAGCGCTTGCTTATGTCGATGACACAGATTAGAGACATTCGAGTCATTCGATGACTAGATCGATTGTCTGGTTGGCTCCCTCACCTAGTGAGAGATAGGGCTCAATTGCATGATTGATCGCTGGTTAGAAACTTCGAGTTTCACTTACGAGATATCAAGCTTTGATTAATAAAATTGTGAAATTTAATAAATAGAATTCAATTAACAAAGTTGTTTATTTAGTAAACGTCCACACTATCGTGGCTTAATAGATGGAAACGAAACTTTGGGTTAATTGAGGCTCGACAGTTATAGGAAATCGTAAAGGGACCGCATGTCAACGTAAACGTCCACACTAACGTGGCTTGCGGTGGATGTGTAGTTCCCGAGCGGTTGACTTAGTACTGAGAAATGGTGTACACTTAGGTACGCTTTACAGTATCCTCCCCATCGGAGTCACTGCTGTAATGATGTACGACCGAAGAAAAAGTCCAGTTATAAAATCGTTTGGATTAGTATACGTCCACATGAACGTGGCATGCTAGTCCGATGGGATTTTAGGATTGATTGGTAAATTTAATGATATTAATTAAGGGAGTTAATATCGAATTAAATTTGACGGTTTGATTTGTCTCTTTTATAGATATGGCACTCAACCCACTGTCTGTGATACTAAAAGAAAACAAACTCACTGGTCCGAACTATATTGATTGGAAGCGAAACTTGGACATTGTCCTAACTGCTGAGGAGTACAAGTATGTACTCCAGGTCGATTGCCCTGCTGAACCCATTGATACATCCACTCCTGAGGAAAAGGAAGCTCATCGGAAGTGGGTCAAGGCTGATCAGATGGCGCGGTGCTACATTTTGGCTTCTATGTCAAATGTGCTGCAACATCAGCATGAAGCCATGGACACTGCCTATGATATGATGCTTAACCTCAGGGAGATGTTTGGTAATCAGGACAGGGCAGCCAGGCAAGATGCTATGAGGAAACTCATGACGGCCACCATGTCCGAAGGAACGCCCGTGAGGGATCACGTTCTTAGGATGATAGGCTATCTAAATGAGATAGAGATTATGGGAGGAGCTATCGATGGGGAAACCCAGATCGATATAGTGCTCCAGTCTCTGCCTAGGAGTTTTGAGCAGTTCCGCCTGAACTATAACATGAACAAGAGGTTATACACGTTGGCGGAACTCCTGACTGAACTTCAGGCGGCAGAGGGAATCTTTAAGAACTCTCAAGCACTTGTGGCTGTGAAATCGACTCTTCCTCGCCCTTCGGGGATTAAGAAGAAGAAAAAGCAAGGACGGAAAAACAGTGAGCCCAGAGTTGGTGGACCACAAAATGGGGTGAATAGGCCTAAGGGCAAGTGTTTCCGTTGCAAGCAGTCTGGACATTGGAAGTCTAATTGTCCTCTCAGACAAGGAGGTATGAACTTTTCCTTAGTCACTGAAACATGTTTAGCGGTGTTATCCACCAGCACCTGGTGTGTGGATACGGGAGCCACTGATCATGTCTGCAATTCTTTGCAGGGGTTCCAGGAAACCCGGCGGCTTAGAGAGGGAGAGATCACCATCTACATGGGCAACGCTACGAAAGTGGCGGCGGTTGCAGTGGGAGATGTTTATTTATCTTTTAATAATAATGTTTTGGTATTGAATAATTGTCTTTATGTACCAAATTTTAGAAAGAACCTTGTTTCGGTTTCTAAGTTGGTTTTGAATGGATATTCAGTTTCTTTTGATAATTCTGTTATTGTCAAGAAAAATGGTGATCATATCTGTTCTGGTACATTGATAGGCAATGATGTCGGTGATTTTGTGTCGATTTTCCGTGTTTATTCGTGTGTGAGTTGTGTCATTTGAGTTGTTTTTCTTGAGTATTCTTCGTTGTTTTGGTGTGTTTGATGCGTTTGTCGAGTGTGCAGGTGTTCGAGCATGTACGGGGCAAGAGAGTCGAAGTAACGAGCAAAACAAGCAAAAACAAGGACGAGCCGCTGCCTCTGCATCAAGCGCTCGCCCTGCTCCCTAGAGATCGCCAGCTGCTGCCACCAAGCGCGCGCCTGCCCCGGAGTTCAGAGGCTCTGATTTTAGCACCAGGCGACCGCCTCATTGGAAAGCGGTCGCCTCCTCCATGACGCGAGCGCCCGTCTGCTCACCAAGCGCCCGCCTGCCCCAGTCTTCAGAGAAGCAGAATTCACCACCAGGCGAGCGCCTGGTCATCGAGCGCTCGCCTAGTGGTGGTCGCGAGCGAGCGCTTGGATGGCTGGGCCATGTAGAGAACTCCAAGGGCTTTCCGTAGAGATATAGATCATCTCCATAGGTGGTGTGAGTTGGGAGACCCAAGCTCTCCAAGTTTGCTGTGCGTACACTCCGGGGCAGCTGCGTACTGGACTAAAAACTCAAGGATTGCGACTTTATGATGGGGATATATGATAATAAAAGGGAAGGGCCTCGTACAACTCTTTGAGAGCTTTCTTAAAAGGTATGAACCATGCATATATGTAGTCGGAGCTGGGAGAACCAAGCACTCCAAGTTTGCTGCACATACACCCTAGGGCAGCTGCATACTGGGCTGGAAACCCGTGAATTCCGGCTTTATGACGAGGAACCATGACAACAAACTGGTAGAGACATATAGATGATTTCAATATCTTTCCGACAATGTATGGATCGTGTTTTTAGGTATTCGGAGTTGGGAGAACCAAAGTGGCCAAGTTTGCAGCGCAATCACGATAGGTGGTTGGTCAAATCAATTTACCGTTTTTCAACTCGTTTTTGCTCGTTTTCGCATTGAACATGATCATACACCTACACACTCCACAAAACGTCAAACCTACCGAGAATCATGAGAATGATGCACAAGAATGACACAAAATGGCATGAGACGACACAAAACATCATAGGAAAAGTAGCACAAAAACATGTAAATCAACTCCCCCACACATAGCTATTTGATTGTCCTCAAGCAAACAATCACGGTATACAATACGAACCAAGCATCGATTAAGCTCAAGACAAACAATCAACCATAAGGGAATTCAAGTCATTCACATTCGACAAATCAGAACCAACTAATGAGTGTCTCTCAAGTATTCAAATCCCCACAGTTCAAACCATGACTCCACTCCACCAATATCAACAACGAGCACAAGTAAACAAAGCCACAAAAATCTCTAGCCAAGTTAATCAAGTGAGGCAATATTCACTAGGTGTAAACAGTCGAGGGTCACTCGAGTATCCTAGCGTGGTTTCCCATACTCATCGTTCTCGTATAAGCAGTGTGACTGCTCTACTAATATTAATACATTTACTACTATTATTATTTTATTATTATTTTATTATTTTTTTTTTCACTCGGCAACGGGATTTTTCGAACCATTTATTTTTTTCTTACTAGCTCGGCTGCCGGTCCTTTTTTTTCACATACGCAACTAAAATTTTCGAACGTCTTCTGTTTTTGCGTCCGGTTGCGAATAATACCTATATATAGCTAAGCCACACTACTAATAAGAGAGACGATCAAAGTAGAATCCTCGTGTATAACTCGGCCAAACAATCAATGAACTCGATCCACTTAATACTTGTGCCTAACCGTTGTCATGAAAAACACAGCTCTCCCTATGTAACAAATCCTAAGTGTAGGACCCACAATTAATCAACTCGTCATTATCATCCTGATGAAGCCCTGAATTCAACTATGTGTAAACCGAAGCCTATATTGCCTAGCACATGCTTCTAACAACTATACCGCAATTGGGCTAAATGGGGAGGGTGATCAATACGACAAAATATACCAAAAGACACAAACATAAGCGACGTTTGAAGACTACTATAACCCCAACAAACCTCGCGAAACAACGCGTTACCGTAAGAACATGCAAATCTACCCCCCCCCCCCCCCCCCCACACACACACACACTTGAAATACACATTGTCCTCAATGTAAAACACATGAGTAAGCAAATCTCAGGCAAGGAAGTACAAACATGTCCAAACGAAAAAGAACAAACTAAAGAAACATAATGCACATAAAAAGCATAAAAAGAACAAGGGTAAGAAGGTGCAAACAGTGGTGTCGACTCCTTCGGTCTTCTCGATTCAGCCCGTATGAAATCGTGGGAAGGCCCCCACGTGGCGCTCATTTTGGGAACCGAAAGAGCATCACGGTCCGTGGATTAGCCTCCACGCGGCGCTTGTTTAACGTCCCAAGCTTGACTCATATTTCATCAATGAGGAGCCTCAATGAGGCTTATCATCTCATGTGTCATCTCTTCTATGTATACGTATTTCTATTGTTTTGATAAACCCTTACGCTCTAATTGTTGTGGGAGTGGCTTATTTTTGTTTTTAAACTCCAAGAGCGCCACCGCACCTATACCAATGTCATCACGAAAGTCTAGTTTTTCCATCTCATCAATATGTAAAAATATAGAACTATGTTTCTGCAAGAAAATCATCTCAGCCAAGGGGTTAGTAGCATCAGTGTAAAAACCATTTTTAGTATAGACATCAAACACATTAATACCCCCATTATAATCTACCTTACCAGCTGTTTTATCCCCACCAAAAGCAAAATTAAATTTGAAAATACCTGGATCATGTGGCTTGGGTGGGTCATTAGCACTTATCACATTTGACTCCTCAACATTCATAAGGTCAGTCATCTCTAGTGAGGGACGAGGAAGTTCTGATTTGTTATCCCCTAAATCACTGTGAGAGAGAGATGGTGATTGGATTATACATGCATGCTCGGGAAACATATCCTCTACCTCCTCGCCCTTTTCGTGACTCGTGACATAGATATTTGAACTTTCATACCCAAGAGGAGTAGTTAGCATCGATGGATCCCCTTCTAGACCATCCTGATTTTCTACCACTACATTGGTGTTCAATATCTCTTCATCTGGTTGTCTCGGTTGAATGGACGATTTGTATGAGCTTTCGTCTCTATGCGACACTTTCGGTGTAATATCCTCTAGCACCATACTCTCCATCGTCTCTTTTTCGTCTTCTTCCTCCAAATGTAATTCATCGAGGTACACATGCTCTATTGTGGACTTGACCTCATTCGGTTCTACATCCTCATCTTCGTAGTCACCTTGGAGAATCGCGAGGGCCTGGACTTCCGTCAGATGGCGCGTATGATTTTCTTCATCTTGTTCCCATTCGCGCATTGGGGGAGATAACATACATATCTCATCATCGAAAAGAATTGACATTTCCTCTGCTTCTTCCCTTTTTGACATGGCCTCTTCATTTGCTTTCATTATTTGTTCGGTCGATTGCATGAAATTGTGAAAAATTTCATCAAAAGATGGATTGCACGGCGGCTCCGGTTGCATCAAATATGGTGGAGGGTAGGCCAAATTTTCTTCAACATTTCTGGCCATCGCCACTTCATTCGCTCTCATCG
The DNA here is from genome assembly GCA_954870475.1 of Euphrasia confusa. NCBI lineage: Eukaryota > Viridiplantae > Streptophyta > Magnoliopsida > Lamiales > Orobanchaceae > Euphrasia > Euphrasia confusa. The sequence continues at coordinate 35,726,671 of OX940956.1, read as the reverse complement.
CCGCTTCATTTGATTTTATTATCTGATTGGTCGTCTGCATGAAGTCCTGAAAAACGTCATCCAACGAGGGCTTGTATGGCGGCTCTGGTTGCATTGAATATTGTGGAGGGTACACCGTGTTCTGAGGATGCCATTGTTGTGGAGCCCATTCTTGTTGAGGCGGATCAACATAATAACTCTGATGAGAATGCCACTCCGGATTGTATGCTTGAGACTGGGAACCAAACTTTGGTGTCGTGTCATATTGGGAAGGCTCATAGTATGTCCTCGTCTGAGGGCACGTGAACTCCCAAGTGTAATTATGTTGTATATTCATTCCTGCTTACACAACACTTGACAAAACATTACACGCACCAGTGTGATAATAATAATAATAAAAAAAAAAGAAATGTTGCAAACACACAAACACTAATACTAGTGCCTAAAGTGTTCCCCGGCAACGGCGCCAATTTGATTAAGTCGTTTTTGTAGCGTCAAAAATCAAATAAAATTATCGAACTAGTTGCTAAAGCAACTCGCCCGAGTCGATCTCTCGAGGAACACTACTATCGGCGTAAAAGCGTTTAATTGTTTGCAACGGGATTAAGAAAGTGAAATAGCATAATGCAAGAGTTTGTTTTTGGTTTTTTTAATTAATTCTAAAATTAACTAAGGGAATTGAAAAGACGAGAAAACTGGTAAAAAGCAAGAAATGATGTTTTTGAATTAATTGGGAAAAATCTAGGGTTTCGGGAATCACGATTATCTTAATCGAGTTAAAGTTCAATTTCATAAAATAGTACTAACGCGTCCGTTTCCGGTTGGTGTTAATTCAATAACGAAATTCAAATTCAAACCCTAGTTGGAAAAATCGATCATCCCTAACCCTAGGTAAAGAGATTAGCTACTCATGATTTCGGTTGAAACGAGATTAAGTTTTTGAAAGTAAAAATTCATAAGAATGATTTCCGGAGAATAAAAGAAAGAAGCAATTAATCGCACTAAGAATTCAAGAACGAACCAAGAATTTAAAGAACAAGCAATGAAATAAAAAGGCTTACTAAATTAATTCTCAAATCCAAACCAAGGTACCCGTCGGCGGAAATCTCCGACTTTTTCCGGATCCGAATTCAAGAGACAATCCAAGATGAAAAGCGTCCAAAATCCAAAACCTAGCGGAACAAGTTTCCAGAAGTCTACGTGCGGAAAAACAATCTGAAAAAGTCGTGAAAAAGTGTGCGCCCATAACCTAATTTTTAAAACCCTTAAGTAGTCTTTGGAAATCGGGGTCAAAAACGGGTCAAAGCTGGACGAGGAGGGCAGGCGACCGCCTGGGGCAGGAGGCGATCACCTGCGTCAGTGGGCAAGCGACCGCTTGCTTGGGGGGCGGTCGCCTGGTGGTGAATTCTGCTTCTCTGAAGACTGGGGCAGGCGGGCGCTTGGTGAGCAGACGGGCGCTCGCGTCATGGAGGAGGCGACCGCTTGCCAATGAGGCGGTCGCCTGGTGCTAAAATCAGAGCCTCTGAACTCCGGGGCAGGCGCGCGCTTGGCAGGCGCGCGGGCGCTTGGTGGCAGCAGCTGGCGATCTCTAGGGAGCAGGGCGAGCGCTTGATGCAGAGGCAGCGGCTCGTCCTTGTTTTCGCTTGTTTTGCTCGTTACTTCGACTCTCTTGCCCCGTACATGCTCGAACACCTGCACACTCGACAAACGCATCAAACACACCAAAACAACGAAGAATACTCAAGAAAAACAACTCAAATGACACAACTCACACACGAATAAACACGGAAAATCGACACAAAATCACCGACATCAACTCCCCCACACTTAGCTTCTTGCTTGTCCTCAAGCAAGCAATCATAAAAGCAAGCAATCATAAAAGCAAGAAGTACGTCCCAAACACATACATGCCAATCACTCACTCGAATTCTCAAAACCACAAATAGATCCTCGATGCGTACGGAAAAAGTAAAACAAACAACTATTGTCCCACAATGAATTAGAGCAATAAAGATCACATGAGCATCATCACGTGTCACAATATCAAGTTCCCTCGCAAAGATTCACTCTTTCTTCTTTAACTCTCGAGAATAGGTCACTCTTAAGCACACACAAGCAAAAGAACAAGGAATAAACTTGTGTATTAAACAAGGGAAAGCACGAAAGGATCAACGACGAGCTTCAAATAACATCAAATGCACCTAAGAACACAAACTAAATACATGCTCAAATTGCACTCTCCACTAATCAAGGTCTACTATCTTAAGAATCATGGGTGATCGACAAAAAATGGGTGTAACGGGGCTCGGCTAAAGGTATTCGGGAATATTTGGGAAAGAGTGGACTAACTCGTACAAGCACGTACCTCCAACACAATCAAATATCCGTCTAACGCACAACACCCCCTTCCACACCAAATACAACAAACGAACTCATCAAAGCCACATCAAACATCCGAGCAATTAACTAGTACCATTATTCGACTCTTTTTGTTATTTTCTTTTTTTTTTTTTCTCTTTTTTTTTTTTAGAGACTTATAACATGTCTCGACTCTTTTCTATTTTTTTGGGAGACTAAACTTGTCTCATTTTTGTTTTTCTCTTTTTTTTTTTTTTTTTTTTTTTGGAGACTTATAACATGTCTCGACTTATTACAAAACACATCGTATCGACACCTTATACCCCCAAATACAAGACCTCCCTTCTCTCCTTCACGAAATATAGGACAACAAGGAAAGGCTAAACGTAGGCTCAACGGGGCTACTAGGGTGTCCCACGACGGGCTCGGGGTCAAAACATCGAAAAGTGGCTAAAAATGGCTATCCTAGTCGATCAATACCCAATCATATTCAAAATCAAGTAATTTATGACGTACAAGTCTCAAGTAACAACCTAAGCATGCTTTAGCTATCTCTAGTCCATACGGGTGCATAAGATGTAGAACAAAGAAAATGAGCAGCTCAAGAAATCAACGAGAAGTGTCACACAAAGAAGAAAGCTATAATGGCTCAAATTCTCACAAGGTCATTTGGAAAGTGAAACGATGACATGCAATTATCTCAAGGTGACATTAAGGCATCTAAACACGAGTTCAACAATCATTCACATACCGACCTCTAGCATCAAAAATCTATCGCACCTCAAGAATCGAAATAAAGCAACTAACATGCATGGGGGACATAGCAACTATACTTTCATGAAAATCGTATCTCAACAAGGGGGAGCTACCACAACTAACATAAAACAAGTAAAAGAAAGCAACTAAAGCACGACAAATCACATAGAAAGAGAGGAGAAAGGGGAAAGAAAGCAAACCCCCCCCACACTTGGGCTAATCCATGTCCTCGTGGATGTAGTACCCTCCTAGGAAAGCACGCGTCCCCAGAAAGTCGCGGATGTCCGAAAGTGACGGGGAGAACGACCTACACACCAAAACTCAAACAAACCACGAAAACAAACAAAGAAAGAAGACTAAACTAACAAAGGAAACACGACTCAAGAAAAAGAGAGAAAAAAAAAAAAGAAGAAACTATATACATACCGCGACCGTACGAAGGTATGGTCGATCCTCATGGCTCGGGTGGTGGGTACTGTGGCCCTCGGAACATGGCCATCATCTGAGCGTACTGGGAGGCGTGGTAGGCGTGCTCGGTGTCCTCACGGGCCTGCCGGCGTGCATTCTCGGCCACATAGTAATCATGATGAGTGGCCTGCTGAGCCTCGATCCGGTCAAGCCGACCGTTGAAATGGTCGTACTGAAGAGTGGCTTGGGCCTCCATCCGGGTGAACCGTTCATCAATGTAGGTCCGAGTAGCTCCCGAAGTCGTCCGAAAATCCTCCCGCATATCGTACTCGATCTCCCTCCTACTGGTCTCCGCGTCCTCGAAACTAGTCCGCATATCCTGGAACTGACTGATCATGTCATGGAACCCGGCAGTGTACGATGAATAGGCCGGATAAGGGATCAGAGCAACGTAGCTCGCTGAGTACTCCGGCTGAGGTGGCTGGGCTGAGGGCTGAACGGGGGGCGCGGTGCTCGTCGACGCGGCATTCCTCGAGGCTCGCCCGATGCGCACGGAGTGAGGAAGGAATTGCCCTTTCTTGTCGAGGAGGTGGGAACCATTGAGCTCCTGCAAATCAATAGTCCGAGGACTCTTAACGAAATCCGGTGGAAGCGTGTCCGGATCTTCGAGGTCGAGGAAGAGCATGGAGTGTGCGAGAGCTGTAGCAATGTAGAAAAATGAGGCATGATGGGCCCCGCGCTGGACCGTCCGCGTAATCTGTCCTAGCAAGTAGTCAATCGGGGTAGTAGCATACCCTTTGTATGCGCGCTCGAGAAGGTAGAGCTCAGCTCTATTAACCTTGTTGCCTTCATCTTTCCCGGAGATGTTGTAGGCCATGAAACGGTGTACTAGGAGTAGTGCGGGGTCGGCGATTTGTACACTCTTTCCGGTGTGTTCGGGTACCGAAGTAATGGCCTCCCATGCTGCATTTATGTCGTATTTGTCGGGAATATCTCTCTGAACTCCGTCCAAAGGAAAGAGAAAAGTCGTCTCGAATGACTTCGCATTAAACTCGGCTTCTCGGCCCATGAGACGGCAAGTGTAGAATCGTCCATTCGAGTGTCGCTCCAATGTGCATAACATCTCGAGGCCGAGGGAAGTAGAGTAACCGAAATCTTGCCTTGCATATGTCCACATCCCCAAGAGCTTCAAGTATTTCCTAACGTCATCGAGGACGCCCAACTTCCGGACTAGCTCCCAGTCGAAGGGACGGGGGTATTCGTATGTATGCTTCCGAAAAGCTAAGAGCCGGCGACCTTCCTTGTGGTCGTAAATGGGGAAATCGGCTCCGTACTCGTCTCGTAAATCAGTCCGACGATTAGCCGGTGGTGGCTGTGGTTGCGGCTGCCGCGGAGGAGTGGGTTGCCTCTCCTCTTCGTCGTGATCCGGTGCCTCGTTGGAAGGGCCCTCGTCGGTTCGAGCCCTCTTAGATGCCAGGGTCTTCTTTCGCTACGAGTAAACACCATGTTAGTGAAATAAAGCAAAAGGATCGAGAGGTTACCGGGATTGCCGGAAGTATTTCACGGGACTGCCGTGAGTATCAAACAAAAGTCGAGACCGGCTGTTGAGAATTGAAGTCGAAGACGAATCACGGGACTGCCGTGAACTTGGAACGAGAGGTGGAACGGTCACTGGATTGCCGTGAAATAAGTCGAGCAAGAGGGACGAGCTGCCGAGAGAAGAATCGATGTCCACGGGACTGCCGTGAATCGAATCGAAGCTGGAAGTCGGAGTCGAGGTCTGGGCTTCCGAGGGTGTTCACGGGACTGCCGTGAGTTGGGCGTTGGCCGAGCGGAGAAGACGCCGGCGGTGGCTGGGCAGCGGATGATGGTAGTCGGAGGTGGCGGATCGGACCGTGAGATGGGGGCGAGGGCTCGGCGGCTGAAGCTTGGCTGGGACGTCGGCGGCTGACGCTCGACTGGGCGAGGGATGCTTGACGGAGGCGGAGCTGGGTGGTTTGGGCGGCGGTTCTGGGTGACTGAAATCGACGGGTTGCTGCGAGGACGACGGCCGGAGCAGGCAGACGGGACGGCGGCCGGACGGAGACTGGGGGTGGTGACTGCGGGCGGTGAACTTCGGTGGTTTAACTTCGATCTGCAGAGAGAAAGGCAAGAGAGGAAAAGGGAGGCGGGTGAGGAATTTAGGGCTTCCCTCCCCTATATTAATTTCAAAAAAAATAAAAATAAAAATAATATAAATATATATATATATTTTTTATTTTAATAGGGAAGGAGGCGATCGCCTCATGGGCAGGCGAGCGCCTGCCCAGAATTTCTTGTCTCTGAAAACCGCACGAAGCGAGCGCTTGACACCAGGAGCGACCGCTCGCGAAGTGGAGGAGGCGATCGCCTCGTTACCACGCGGTCGCCTGGTCAATTTTTGAACTCTCTGAAAACGGAATGAAGCGACCGCTTCAGGCCCGGGCGATCGCTCGCGAAGGCCAGCAAGCGATCGCTTGCAAGGCAGGCGGGCGCCTGCTGAGATTTCTCCTTCTCTGAAGTTTTCCCCACGCGATCGCTTCCGGACGGCGCGCTTGCCCGCAGAGGGTCTTAGGCGAGCGCCTGGCTTACTGGCGCGCGCCTGGTAGGGTTGAAGAGTGGGTCTTCTCCGATTCCCGTGCGATCCTTCCGAACTCGTTCCCCTGCAATACAAAACCACAAGTTGGCTCAATTTACGTCGTGAGCTTGACGTTCGTGGGTAGGCCCCCACGTGGCACTCATTTTTAAAACCGAAAGAGCGACACGGTCCGTGGACTAGTCTCCACGCGACGCTCGTTTAGAGTCTCGAGCCCGACTAAAGCGCTCTATTATATACTGAATCCTAATTATTCCACGATGCAACGAGTAGAGTTGTATAACACATCTAGTACCAATAAGAGAAAGGAGCCTTCTAGGATGAATCAAAAGTACTTATGGCATCTTAGGCTAGGTCATATTAACTTGGGCAGGATTCAAAGGTTGATAACTGATGGAATACTCAGTAATGTGAAAGATGAGGACTTTCCAACCTGCGAATCATGCCTGGAAGGAAAAATGACCAAGCGACCCTTTAGTGATAAGGGGTATAGATCCAAGGAAGTACTGGAATTGATTCACTCTGATTTGTGCGGGCCTTTATCTGTCCAAGCGAGAGGAGGTTACGAATATTTTGTAACCTTCACTGATGATTACTCAAGGTATGGTTTTATATACCTGATGCGCCGCAAGAGCGAGTGTTTTGACAAGTTCAAGGAGTACAAAGCTCTTGTGGAGAACCTTCATGGTAAAACCATAAAGACTCTACGATCTGATCATGGAGGAGAGTACCTCTCGGGAGAGTTTAAGGCGTACTTATTAGAGAATGGGATTGACTCCCAGATGACTGCACCATACACGCCCCAGCAGAATGGTGTAGCAGAAAGAAGGAATAGGACTCTTATGGAAATGGTAAGATCTATGATGAGTTACTCAGAACTACCAGTTTCGTTCTGGGGATATACCTTGGAAACAGCGGCGTATATCCTGAACTTAGTTCCTTCTAAGAAAGTCCCTAAGACGCCCTCGGAATTGTGGACCGGGCGTAAGCCAAACTTGAAACACATTCGGATCTGGAGTTGTCCAGCACATGTGCTGAAGCATGGGGCTGATAAGTTGGAGTCACGTTCAGATATTCGGTTGTTTATAGGATATCCTAGAGGAACGAAAGGTGGTCTATTTTATAGTCCTAAGGACCAGAAGATCGTTGTTAGCACCAACGCTCGGTTCTTCGAAGAGGATTATATAATGGACCACAAGCCCAAAAGTAAGATAATACTTAACGAACTGAGAGGGGACGATCAAGGCTTAGATCCAACCCAACCGGGTGATACGCCACCACAGTTTGCACCTGTTGTTACTAAGGTTACACCGGAGCGTCGTCGTAGTGGGAGGGTTGTTCGACAACCCGACAGGTTCATGTTTATAGGTGAGTCTTCGGACTTGTTACCTGGAGAACATGAAGCCGATCCCTGGACATACGACGAGGCGCTTAAAGATCAAGATGCTCAGTCTTGGCAAAAGGCGATGAAATCTGAGATTGAATCTATGGATTCAAATCAGGTCTGGGATCTTGTAGCACCGCCCAAAGGTGTAAAAGCCATTGGTTGCATGTGGGTGTACAAGAGGAAAAGAGGGTCTGACGGGAAGGTAGAAACCTTCAAGGCTAGGCTTGTTGCGAAAGGGTACACTCAGAAAGAAGGGATCGATTATGAGGAAACCTTTTCGCCGGTAGCTATGCTAAAGTCGATCCGGATTATTTTGTCTATAGCATCTCATATGGATTATGAGGTGTGGCAAATGGATGTCAAGACAGCATTCTTGAATGGGAGTCTTGACGAGACCATTTATATGAGACAGCCAGAGGGTTTCATCGAGAAAGGCCAAGAGCATCTAGTGTGTAAGCTAAAGCGATCCATTTATGGATTGAAGCAAGCTTCTAGATCTTGGAACATGCGGTTTGATGAGGTTATCCAGTCTTATGGATTCATTCAAAGCATGGACGAGTCGTGTGTATACCGGAGAAGTGACGGAAACAGTGTGGCGTTTCTCGTGCTTTATGTAGACGACATCCTTCTAATTGGCAACAATGTGAAGATGTTGTCGGACATAAAGGGATGGTTGTCCAAGAAATTCGACATGAAAGACTTAGGACAAGTTGGGCATGTTCTCGGGATCAAGGTTATACGGGATCGCCAGAAAAGAACATTGAGCTTGTCCCAGGCTTCATATATTGATACGATTCTAGCTCGTTTCAACATGCAGAATTCCAAGAGAGGTTCTCAACCTTTCTGCCATGGAATTCATCTATCTAAGGATATGTGTCCCAAGACACAAAAGGAGATAGATTACATGAAGACGATTCCTTATGCTTCGGCAGTGGGAAGTCTAATGTATGCTATGTTGTGCACGAGACCTGATATCTGCTATGCCGTGGGCATGGTAGCTAGATATCAGAGTAACCCTGGACAGGGTCACTGGACTGCTGTAAAGAACATACTTAAGTACCTGCGAAGGACTAGGAATTATGTTCTGAGTTACAAAGCGTCCGAGCTGATTCCTATTGGTTACACAGACTCGGATTTCCAATCTGATAAGGAACAGCGAAAGTCTACATCAGGCTATGTGTTCACATTGGGAGGTGGAGCAGTTTCATGGAAGAGTGTTAAACAGAAATGCATTTCAGACTCTACCATGGAAGCCGAATATGTAGCAGCCTCTGAGGCAGCTAAAGAATCGGTGTGGCTCCGGAACTTCATCATGGACTTGGATGTGATTCCTGATTTGCCTAGAGCTATCACAATTTATTGTGACAATAGCGGTGCAGTGGCAAATGCCAAGGAACCACGAGCCCACAATGCGAGTAAACACATAGATCGCAAGTACCACCTGATTAGAGACATCGTCAGGAGAGGCGATGCGGTTGTCACCAAGATTGCATCAACGGATAACCTGGCAGACCCCTTTACGAAGGCACTTCCAGCGGAAGCGTTCAAGAGACACGTGAAGGGGATGGGTATCGGATGTATGGGAGAGGGCAACTAGACTTTTAGTATAAGTGGGAGATTGATGGAGTTATATTCTAAATGTCTAGTTTAGTGACAATATGGAACTCCTTATCTGTGTTTTACATTATCTATTAATCAAACAGTCTGCATTTTGGTTATTATAACTTTGTGCTCTATAGTCCTAGATATATACGTTGTAGACAGTATGGCGTGAGGAGACACGCGGAAGATCATACTGTCGGTTACTCGTATACTATCGAACAGTAGCTCACGACTTAGATGGACAGGGACAATCCATCGGTACGTCGTAGTGTAACTGGTAGATAGTCGGTCTTGACTATCATGTTACACTCGTACACTTGGTGTATTGAGCAGGACCACGGGAGGGCGTTCGGTTTATACTAATCGCAGTAATCGAACTAGACCTCAGATATTACGGATATACGAATTCATAATCCCTATATAATTATAGGTGCGTGTGTCCAATTCTCGGTTCTTTAATATGCCAATGAGTGAGACTAATTGATTAGTCGAGATTCTCGGTAAATTGGGAATCGTAATTGTACTCACGGTATGCTATAGATTATAGACAGGAAACCGTGTCCCGTTTATCGGGTTGATGATGTCCCCGAGATGAGCTCATAAAGTTTATCATGTAAACCCTGCAGGTGGATTTGTTCCACATGATAATAAGGATAAGTGGTACTAGTCTCGGATAATAAGAAACGAATTAATTTAATTATTAGTAATTAAATAAATTCGTGGACATTCGATATCTTAAACACGGGGAAAGTCGTATATGTAATTTCGGCGGAAATATTATTGTTGATATAATATTAAATTAATTTCGGGAATTCAATTATTATTATTTAGTGGAATTAATAATAATTAGAATTGTAATTAATTAAAGGTTTTTCTTTTAAGGAATCCTAGTTAATTAATATTGCAATTCAGCCCAGGATTTATTTACCTAAGGGGTCCCTAGTGTAACTCTATAATAACCCCTCCTTGCATCTCCTAAACCTACAATCCGTAGCTTTTTATTTTTCTGAGAAAATTATTGCGTTATTGCAAAAACTTTTTCTCTGTAAAAATAAATTGTTTAACGCTAATATTTTTCTCTCAGAGAGAAAAAGTATATTACGCTGGTAGATCAAGAGAGAGCAGAAAAGGTAGACCCAACGGATCGTTGCCCACACAACGGTTGGAGTCGGGGAAGAGGCATACGCTAGCAATCGCTAAGGTCTCAACAATTCGACCGCTAAGGTATGAGATCGGATCTTTTATTCCGCAATTCATTCGATCTCAATTTGTCTCGTTAATCATAGATTGAACGAAGATCGGGTTCCGGGAGTCGTGGTTTGTATTCCTCGATTACTGGGGGTTCTAGGACCTCCGGATCGGTAGTCGGAAGAGGAAAAACGGCCCGGAAACGAGCCCGGAACAGCAGGTCGCGCTGCTGAAGGGCAAACGGCGACCGCCGTTTCGGTGTTTTTCGGGCAGCCCGCTCCGGCTCGCGCGGTTGTCCTTCGGGGCAATGGCTGGGCGTGAATCGGGGCACGGGCTGGTAAGTGAACGGAGTAACGGACCTGGAGGTCGACTGGGATCGTTCGGATGTTCGAGTGATCGAACGAACGCATCCCGGGTAGTCGATTTCCAACAGGCACCTGCTCTGATACCATTTGTAACGCCCCGGCCCGTTGAGGGATCGAAGCCCGACCCTAATGGGCCGGCTCGGTTACCAATGACTGCTTGCGGGAGTGATATCCTGGCCCCACTGTACCAAAACTTAGTTTTTTCTAAATATTTTGAGAATATTTATTATTGGGAGGAGAATCCAAGATAAAGAGGAAAAGATATTCAAGATTTACAAGATAAGGTACAAGATCTTCTAGTTATGGAAGAAATCTTTTTACCATAGAAGACTAATTACTTGGAGAATTGAAAAAGGGAAGCTGATGCACGCCATATTTTAGAGAGAGAAATATTTTCAGCACACATTTTTCTTTTTTAGATATATATTCGAGTACTAACTATTCAATCTCGTGATTGTTTAGTCTTTATTTATTTTTCTCGGATTATTTTGTATTTACGATTATAGTGAAAGTTTATTGCTTTTGAAGCAGCTCGTTAGGTTGTATTGATTGATACAACTTACGAAGATTATATCATTGTTCTCTACGTTTCCCAGTTGTTGTACTTTTTATTCCGCTGCATAACTTAATTTGTTGTTCTGTGACAGCAGTACTCAATCTGTTGTTCTCTAGACAGCATAATTTAAACTCGTTACAGTGACTGGCTTTTTTGTTTCAGTACGTTGACTGCGAGTCGGCCCCATTTTCATTTTGATTTGATCAAATACTAAATGTAATTCTACAATATTCATTTGTTACTCAACTTCAAAAATCATAAATGTTGATGTATAATGTTATCCACATTTGAACAAAATGTTACAAAAACTTGGATTAAGAAAATGAAATAATAGAATTTGACTCTTATGTAGTAGTATAGTAGTATAAGAACTTTCTACCATTGAACAAATTGAAATCCCACATACTACTTTGATTAGGACGGCACAGAAAATTAGTTTTGATTAGGACGTCGAGTTGCTAGTCAGCCTATTCTTTGTTCAAATTTTAAATACGCACATAGTATAATTTAGACTGCAAACTTTTTGGGGATGTTACATGGAAATAATAGATCGATCGATCGAGCCACACAAGATATTAGGGGTTGAAATCCAAATCAAGAAAACACACATACGTATTCCTATCCTTTATGGAAACAATATTTTATTTAAAGTGTATTTTATAATTAAGATGTAAATTATAATTTAATATACCAAGTTGCTTTTATTACTAATTCCTTCGAAGAAGATAAAAGTTGAAACACATCATAAATTAGAAATGTAGTAAAAGAAAAGCTTGTTTTATTCAATTCTGTAATTGATAACACTACACCGCATACACCAAAATCCACAAATTAAAAATTATTCAGATCGACCTCATAGGTTTCTTATTTATGGATTTTAGATATTCGGACGGCATCCTATGGGGCACACATTTCGAGGAATTACAAGTTCCACTTATGTTATATCCATGGTATGGGCACTCACACTTCTTATCCTTTGATGATTTTTTGGAACAAATATCACTGTCGGCTCGAAACGGACATTTCTTTGCATCCGCTACCAATATTCCTGAAATGATCATCCTCGATCAAAATCATGCATATATATGTATGTAACTATCATAGGAATTTTATAAAGTGACGATCCAGAGAGGAAATTAAATTAAGTATGTACGTACCACCGGAGAAGGTGAGCATCAGTATGACAAAAACAGCCGTTGCAGACGATCTAAGACAGACCATGTTCATTTTCTCTTGTAATAATTAATTAATTAGTACTCCGTATTAATTGTACACTACTTATAATCAAGTTCATAGGCATAGGCAGGTATTTATAATTGAATTTTACTAGCTAGATATATGGAGCCAAACGCATAGGATATAATTTCCCTAAAGAAATAGTTCATTATAAAGAAAAATTAGTCACATGATATCCAACAAATATTATACATTCTCAAATACATTCATCATACATTAAATCAAATAAAGATTATACAATTTATACTCCGTGTATGTGTATATATAAGAGAGTAAAACAATTGTCATTTTTGGTCCCATAAATATAATTATTTATCATCGTTCCCAAGTAAAAAAAAAAAGCAACAAAATCATATGAAAATTATAATTTGAGATTTGTTTTTGCTAAAAGTGATAAAAATTTCAGACTAAATTGGTTTACAAATATATGCCTCAAATACTACTATACAATAGGACGGATCTAAGTTTTATTTTAATCTTAACTATGATTATTGATAGGATTGTCACGATCCCTAAAAAAAAAAGACAAAATAAAATTAATTTAAATATATAAAAAAAGGCTTCTGCGATTGTGGTTTCCAGAAACCAAGATTTTGTGTTTTTTATTTTATAAAATATGCCACTTGTAAATTTGAAGTAATTTCTTTATATTTAGTTAAATTAATTTTATAATTAAAGATTAATTATGTTACTACCAAATATATAAATTATATCATAAATATATAAAATAAATATTATTTTTTCATTTTTTTAATATAATTTTCAATTAATTATTTGATATATTTATATAAAAATAATATTTTATACATTTTTAATATAATATTCTCTCCATCCCATATTAGTTTTCGTATTTTTTTTGTAAATAAAAAAAAGAAGTGTGACAAGTGTTATGAGACAGACGTAATATAAATTAAATAAATAGGTACTCCATCTGTCCTATATGAATTGTTGTATTTCCTTTGTAAATAAAAAATGAAAAGTGTGACAACTATCATGAAACAAATTAAATAAATAGGTAGTATAAATTAAATAAATTAAGGAAGTGTGACAACTGTTATGAGATATAGGTAATACAAATTAAATAAATAATTTATAAATAAAAATAAAATGTGAAAATTATGTAAATTGTAGATTGTTAATAAAGGATGAGAAAATGAAAAGTTGGATTATAGGATAACTTTTTGGTCCAATAAATATAATTATTTATTGTTCCCTTGTAAAAAAACACTTTTTAAAAGCAACAAAATCAGAAGAAAATTTTAATTTGAGATTTGTTTTTGCTAAAAGTGATAAAAAATTTAGACTATATTAGTTTTCAAATATATGCTTCAAATACTACTATACAATAGGGCGGATCTAAGCTTCATTTTAATCTTAACTATGATTATTGATAGGATTGTCACGATCCCTAACAAAAAAAGACAAAATTAATTAATTTAAAAAAATGAAAAAGGAAATCAAGACAGGCGGATCTGAGCTTCATTTTAATCTTAACTATGATTATTGATAGGATTGTCACCATCCCTAACAAAAAAAGGCAAAATAAATTAATTTAAAAAAATGAAAAAGGAAACCAAGACTTTGTGTTTTTTATGAAACGGCGGGCGTTGTTCGTAGTTTTTTGGGTATGGAATAGGTTTGACCAAAATCGGCAGGCGCGGAACTGAAACGGCGGGCGGAGACCACTCCAGAAGATGTTCAAGGCCTATTTTGTTGCTTTTAATCTTTTCTTTTGAGAGTTGTGAGATTCTAAGGGCCTTTCGATTATGTATTTAATTGTTTTGCTAGTTATAAGATGTTTTATGTTATAAATGTTCAACTTACATATAAACACCTATGCATGCAAGTTCCCAAAATAATGAGTATAATGTCTTGTCCAAAAACATCACACTCATGAAGCCCTCGATCATAAGTTGGTAGGTCCGCCTCAGCGGGGTACTACTTGTTATCTTGGGATAAGTGGGAGTAAGGTTAGACCTTTACACGTGAGTTTGGTTTTCTCATCGATAGATCCACTGCAGGCGTGGCTATCAAGACATGAGATGAGAATGGGATTCTCATCGACCGAGAGTGATATTAGATATCATTGACATGGGTATGTCTACCTATCTTGAAATACTTAAGTGAGGACTCAGTCGGCTTAAAGATTTGCAAGATGAGGATCTCGGGATCGTTTTGTTCTAAGGGACAATGATATTGGATATCAATTGAACAAAATGAAATAAATAAGTACAATTGTTAGACAACCTTATTTGTTTACCGCTTTGTGGATGTTTACATACTTTAGTTATCTTTCTTTTATAGTTTATTATGTCAAATATCAACTCAATTCAAGTTTGGTTCAATTCTTGATTATGAAAAATTGAAAATTTTTTCTTGATTCACAACGTAATTTGAGGATGGTTCTCAAATACGAAGACAAGGAAAATGTGTTAGATAACCACATCCTAAGATATCATTGAACAACTCAATAACATGTTTGGGGAATATGCTAAGATTGAGCAGTTCTGAATGACCAGGGTCATCGCTTCAGCTAGGCTGAATAAGAGAAACCTTAGGGACCACATGTGCAGCAAATGATTGGATTATTTGCTTTAAGTGATCTCCTAATTTTTTTAAAGATGATGAGTCGTGAATTAAAAAGGGACCCTGAGAGGGATATTCTTATAAGGGATGAGGTATTCAAAAGAGCATGGGCAAGAAGGCTACTAGGGTTCCTAGGGAATCTGAATGCATCGACTGCAAAAGGTGTTGGACACTAATTGCAAATATGTAGAAGATCATATTTTATTCAATTTCAAAACAAATGCCTAATTTGTCTTTCATATGATGGATTCTAAAGTTAGGATTATTTTCACCTCGGGGAGTGATCTAATCCAAAACACTTAGTTCATTAATGACACAAATTAGAGACTTTCGAGCCATGGGATGGCATGATTCGATTGTCTAGTTGGCTCCCTCTTATTTTATGAGAGATAGGGATTCAATTGCATGATAATATCGCTGGTTAGAAAACTTCGACTTTTCACTTACGATTTATCAAGTTTTGATATTGGGATAATTTTGAACGAGATTTCGAATAAAAATCAATTATTGGGAACAATTGAACTTGCCCAAAGTTCAAAGAAGATGTGAAGAACGGGGTTGCTTCATCTTCAGGTATTAATGTTATAGACATTAGATTTCGCAAATTTTACTTCTTGGGTATTGGATGACATTTGTGGTTCTCACAATTGTAAGTGAAGGAACTACACAGAAGTAGGAGTTTGGAAAGTAGAAATGTCGTACGGGCCGGAAAAGGAGCGAAGGTCGCTACACTAGCCATATGATCATATGATGTTGTTATGCATTAGGGCCTTGTTTTAAGTATTATAACTATGTATTTTTCGTACCTTCAATAAACAATGAATATTGGTTCAGTATTGGATACTGATGGATTAGTTTTTCACTATTTAAATAGTTTGATAACTATTTTAATTGTGAACTATTTTTTGTTTTGGTACGATTATTACATTATTTATTTATACTTTAAACTCAACAAATCATATATAACATTAACACCAAAGGCCGAATCGAATAAGTCTCAATGAGACATAACTGTAACATTGTTGATTAGATCAAAATCTAAACATGTAACGAATCTTCTTTTAGAAGGCATTCTAGAATCATTTGACTTGGAGTCATTTGATACATGTGAATGATGTTTGATGGACAAAGATAACAATGTCATCTTTCTTGGAGAAAGGAGAACATGTGAGTGATTAATTAGGGATGATCCATACTGATGTATGTGGAACCTATCAGTTCACAAGCACATGAAGGTTATGTTTCGGAAAAGAGAAAATAAACTATATTAGATATAGTTCGACCATTCGATGAGAGGTCTAAATGAACTACTGGTCTCTTTTTGGGACACACAATTCTTGACTTCAACTTATACACTGAATAGGACGCTGTCAAAAGTTGTGGATAAGACACCATACTAGGTATGGAAAGGGAGGGTCCCTAAATTGTTTTCATCAAAATTTGAGGTTCTAAAAGCTTCTCTGACGAGATTTATCTCTATAGAGCTTGAACTCAAATGGGATAAAAGTTTCTTTATGGTATCCATAAGAAACTCGAGGGTACAACTTCTACGATCTATCTGAGAACAATATTTTGTTGCTCGAGATAGTGATTTTCTTGAAAAGAGTTATCTTTCCTAGAAATTCAGTGGGAGCTCGGTTGTCTTGAACGAGGTTCAAGTGAAACAACCAATGATGAATACTCAAGACTGGGTTGAGAGTATTCTTATGGTTTTGGAAGCCATATCAGCCCTCGTAGGTCCGAAAGGCATAAATCTATCTCTATTATTCAATTACTTAGATATTGTGACCAATGAGAGATATGGATTCATGCTTTTGGAAAGCGGTGAACCTTCGACCTAATTCCAAGCTATGACGAGTCCAACTACTGAAAATTGGCATGGTGCCATGAAATCTGAGATGATATCAATATCTGATAATCAAGTTTGGAACTTGATATATTTGCATCACGGGTTTAGACCCAATGAATGCTAATAGATCTTTAAGATCTAAACAGACAGATGAAAACCTAGGGTTTTCAAAGCAAGGTTGATGGTAAAAGTTTTATTCACGAGGTGGATTATGGAAAAACTTTCACCAATTACTTTGATTAAATCATTCAGATTATCTTAGCCATTGCTACTCATCTTGATAATGAGTTATGGTAATATTGGATGTTAAAACTAACTTCTTGAATTGGATTCTTGAAGAGAATGTGTTTTGACACAGCCAAAGAGTTTTATCGATCCTAATAAGGCTGAGAAATTATGCAATCTTATAATTCCATTTATGGAATAAAGCAAAGCATATTGGAGTAGCAATCTTCAGTTCAATGAATCCATACTGGGTTTTGGATTTCAGAGGAACTCGGAAGAGTCTTGTTTTACAAGAAGAACAGTGGGAGTTACGTTGTATACATTGTGTTGTATGTCGATGACATACTCCTTATTGGAAACAATGTTTCTATGCTTAATTCTATTAAAGAATGGCTTGGAAATTGTTTTTCAATAAAGGATCTTGGAGAAGCACAGTACATATTGGGCATCAAGATCTGTCGGAACAGATCGAAAAGGATGTTTGGACTTAGTAAAGCGACCTATATTGATAAGGTGCTTGATAAGTTCAGAATGAAAGACGCCAGAAAGGGTCTCATTTCAATAACTAATGGCACATCTCTTAGCAAGATGCAATGTCCTACGGGACCTGATGAGCAAAAGAAGATGGAATACATTCCTTATGCTTCGGCAATAGGATCTATAATGTACGCCATGATATGTACACGACTAGACGTATCGTATGATTTTAGCATGACGATTCGGTTTCAAGGAAACCCAGGTGAGGCGCATTAGACTGCGGCCAAGAATATTCTTATGTATCTTAGATGGACTAAAGAATATTTTGTTGTCTTTGGAAGACAAAAGGAGTTGATATTAACAAGCTGTTTGAATGCTAACTTCAAAACAGACTAAGATAATTTCCGATTTTAATCTGGTTATATCTTTTGTTTGGTTAGATGTGAAATTTGCTGGAATAGTTCCATGCAATGCAATATAGATGATTAAACTATAGAAGCTGAGTACAATATTGCATTGGATGCAGTAATGTTGGCAGTTAAGATTTGAAAGTTCTTGAATGAACTAGGTGGCGTAGCTAGCTCAGCCCATCCGATAGTTCTCTATTTATAGTAGAGTTATCGCGCAAGCCAATGAGCTAGGAAGCACCACAAGTCTAAAACTGGTGCTCAGGAAGTTCCACATTATCTGGGAGATAGTTTTGTGGAGACATCGAGATAATAAAGTTGCAACTTTTGGTAAGGTTGCAAACCCGCTTTCTAAACCTCTCCAGTAGTTTAAGCTTGAGGCTTTCACAACTGCAATAGAGATCAGACATCTTAGAGATGGGTTGTGATTTCTATTACTGTATTAGATACTTTTGGAGATTTGGTAAACATTCACTCATATGTATAATACATATTTCTTCATATAAATATTGTTTAATTTATATGAATTGTCCAAATGATTAAGGGATATCAGTTGGGTTATGAGGTCGACTTACCGCATAATGAAGTCCCAATGGTTGAACTGATATACTTGAATCATATAGTTGTTCCTGGTTCGTATAATCGAGTACGGACAAACCGGTAATACAATTAACTAGATTGTAATGTGTACTATAGCTCCGCTTCATGGGCTAGTGATGTGGGACATCAAGTACAATTACATAGATATTAGCTGGGAGCTAATGATCGAACAGACCCGACTGGAATAGTATTTAAGATTTCGAGTCATAATACTATTTCATTGACTGTCGAGCAATTTCCTCTGACCTGAGTAGTCCAGAGTGATTCCATTGTGAAATGGTGTACTTTGATACAAGTAAACGCCTTTCTTAAAAGAAGGTTATAAAACATGTTATTGGGTATATCAGGAAGCAAGTGGGAGAGCTTGGATTGACAAGATGGGATTGTCCTCCATTTATAATGGAATACATGTCTTACCGGCCACTTGGAGAGTCGAGACTGTGGAAAATACGTGGTCACGTCCAGATTCGTATCATAGTGATAAATCTGGTTTTACAGTCTGTCTCAAAGTCCAAGAAAGGTTTGAACCGATTGAGGATGACTCAAGTCTTGCCTCAAGTTCAAACTTAAACATAAAGTGACAACAGGAAATTGGCAGCACACTGGCTCTGAAGGCCAAGTGGGAGATTGTTGGTGTATGTCCTTCGATCCTACGTGTGCAATCGATAAAGTCATAAGGTCGTCTATGGATGTTAAATGATTATTTGATAATATTAAATTGTTGGGAATAATATAATATTGATCGATAAATCATACCTACAAGGTCACACACGGACTCAAAGATGATGTACGATGCTTGATATATATATTGATTTAGAATCAATATTTACGTGGATTTAATTCACATGCATGGGATGCATGGCTTGCATGGATTCATGTCACATAGTGTGACATGGCATGCCACACAAGCAAGTGGGACCACATACAATGCATAGTGGCATGTGTATTTGGCATGACCTTTCACCTCCTTTGTAACTCCTTTTGCATGTTAATGATGCATAATGATGCCCATTATGTAGGAGGTTACAATGGGGTGTTATGACATGCATAATGAGGCTAATATATGGATGAAAATCAGATTTTTATCACACATCATCTTTACCCACGAAATTCACACCAAAGAGAGAGAGGAGAAAGTGTTCTTGGAGAACCGACTCGATCAAGCAAAGTGTTCGTCATCCGGGTTCGTGTGCAACACGTAGAGGCCGGGCCATTTGTGCGGCTTCAACATCCGGGCGATCCAAAGGCGTGACGGGGTCATTCCAAAGGTGAACAATCCGTGGCTGATCCATTAAGGTGGTTCAATCGACTCAACACCACCTTAACCAATTTCAACGATCACCAAATGTAAGAACTCGTTGATCCCTATATCCCTATATATATATATATATATATATATATATATATATATATATATATATATATATATATATATATATATATATATATATATATATTGGATGTGTATATATATATATATATATATATTTGTATGTGTTCTTATACACATTATGTGTGCACTAAGATCCAAGCATGATAGATTTATATGCTTTACACGCTTCCGCACACACGGTATATCGATCGGATCGGTATATCGTAACCATCACTTACATGAAAAGTGTTCTGGGAATAAGATTTACTGCCAAATCAAGCATTAATTTTTTGCACCACCTCGTATGTCGAGAGTTGTCAGGTCCGTCAATACCGGAGAAGGAGCATTGGTTCTACGTCGGTGGTAAGACTGCGAAACTCACACCCGCCGCTTATGCCATTGTAACGGGACTGAATTTCGGCATCTACGATGAATTTGACATCCATGCCACACCCCAGTCTACTCCAGGTAGCTTAAATAAGCGGCTATTCGGTGGGAAGCGTGTAAGAAGCAATGATCTACGCAAGTTATTTGCGGCCAAACAACTCTTCGATGGGGAACAACCTGCCTCGTTGGAGGATTACATTAAAGTCGCCAATCTCATCGTCTACTATTCCTTCTTTCTTTGTCGATCCGCTGAAATGTATGTCGAGGACTGGGCATGGGCATTAGTGGATGAGCCGGAAAAGTGGCAGAGTTTTCCATGGGGCGCTTATTCCTACCAGGCTCTAAGCTACTACCTCGAAACAACAGCGATGGACCCTGAATTAGCAGAAAAAACTTCATACCACGTCTATGGCCCCAGTTGGGCTTTTATAATTTGGATGTTCGAGTCCGTTCCGGATATCGGTCAGTTATGTGGTCAACGTGATCCGAATATGAAAGTGCCACGTTGTTTGATGTGGAGTAAATCTACAACAAAGACTGATTGCGATGATCTTTTCTTCCAACGAGAGGTACGTAACCATCTACTCCTACTTATATTTTGCTAGTAATAGTATTTGTTTCACGCGGTGGAATATTAATACTCTGTGTTGATAAGTTTCAGATTGAAGTTGTTTATGAAACCTTGATTCCTACTGATGAAGAGAAAAATGAGCCGTGTTACCTTTCTGTACATGACAGACCATTTCATGTTGAGTACAATCGCCCAGTACGCAATGGTGGTAATGCAATCAAAGCCAAACAAAATCCGGAGAAGCAAAAACAAACCAAAAAGCCTTCTTCGAAAAAGCGTGCTGCAGCCACGGATATTGAAATGCCCGTTTCTAGATCACGCAGACAACGTGCTTCTGAGCAGAGTACTCCTGGTCCAAGTGGGCATGTGTGTTGTAGGCCTGTGTGTTGTTGGCGTACACTTTGTTGCCCGCATGAAGATGCTTCTGAGTTGGACAGACGATTGACTGGGCTTTTGAGGGCCAAATTGAGAGCCGAGCATGAACGGATTTTGTCTGATGAGGGATTGATTGCAGATTTTGCTGGATATATCTTTGAGCGGATTAAAGGCATCACTCCACAACAACTTCATGAGAGCGCGTCTCTGCATGAGTCGCCGGGAGATCTGCGTCGACCTGTATCGCTGATCACATCAGACAATAATACAGCGAGTGAGGCTGCCGGAGAAGCCGACGTCCAAAATCAGACAGTTGCTGCCGTAGAAGTCGAAAAAAACCACGTTCAACCGGAGCAAGATCCTGTTTCTGATACCGTCGAAGTCGGCCAAATATTCACAGTCCCTGTCAAACTACTGATCCTAACGACTTAGTGATGTCTATTGTTGGACAACTTTCAGCAGATGAAGCCAGTGTCCTAGAACCGACACTCCCTGCCGGAGAAGTCGAAGAAAACATTGACCTATCGCCAACAGTTGATACCGGGATGGTAGCTGATGTGGCCAGTGACGTAGCCTCGACAACCGCTGTAGCTGATCACTTGGCGGCGGTTGATCTCGACAGTTCATCAAACGCAGCTGATCCCACCGATCAGCTCACAGTGAATCCCACAGATGCGTGCGAACATGTTGGTAGGCCAATTGTTTCTCCCCGTAGGCTGAGAACTCGTAAGCCTGAAGCGGCGAAAAATGCTCCCCAAACTCCCAATGAAGGACTTGAAGCCGTTGGAAAAGCATATCGGTCGTTTCTGAGACCATCCAAACGGACCAAATCTTCTGTCAATTGTGTACATTTCCGTGGCACGCAAATTACCGTGAAACGGAAAACGTTTCTTGACATTGAAAACGTGGATTGGGACTTCGACGAAGAGGTAACCATTGCAAATTTAAGGTATATAGTAGTATAATTCAGAAATAAATTTTATATACTTACCAACTAATATTTTTATATCAGGTGATAACTATCTTCTGCAGTTACATGGAGTTAAAAATGGAAAAGGAAAAGTGGCCTCAGGAATCCTTCGTAATTTTACCCCCAAACTATTTTGTAAGTTTTCACAAACTCCGTGGTATGAACTCAATAAAATCTAGCTCACTTATGACCTTATATATTTTCGTTGCACTTCTTCAGATTCTCTTCAAACATGCTTACAACTCATTGAACAATCCAAATGGGGAACTCCCAGGCAGTTTAAGAGACGATTTCGGATGGTTCAGATTTTCCCACGTAAGTAATACAATCATATACCCTAAATCACAAACTCTGAACACTAATTAAGCACTCATGATATCGTTTACTTATTTTATGTGAAGGCCGTCATGGTTTGTCATCTTCCGGGACATTGGGTCGTAGTTCGAATTTGTTTTGATGATTGGACTGTCGAGCTGTATGACTCGTTAGCTCATAACTATGAGCCTGGTGTGAACCCTCGCGCCCCTGAGTTCAAGTGTTTATTGTAGGTCTTACCTCGAATGTTGGAGAAAACAGGTTACTGGGAAAGAAAAAGATTACCTGTGAAAACGGAAGACTTCAAGCTCAAGGTCATGCCAGCCGAAGAACAATTTGCCCAAGATGACAACCACTCTTGCGGTCCTTTCTGCACAATGTATTTGGAACGATTGCTCACCGACCCATCATTGTATCGTAACGCGGACGACATCGATATTAAAGCTGTCAGAAAAAACATAGCACTGAAGATATTTTGGATGTCCTGCAAAGACATTGAACTCCCTTTTTAATTAAGGGATGGATAACAGTTGGTTTCGTTTTGGTTTGCAAGAGAGTAAACTTTTCATATACTGTATGCCGTTGTATGTATAAAAATTGTATCTAAAAAAAATTGTTGATCACCGTGTGCACTTACGGTCTTGTATCAGCACTTACGGTCTTGTATCAGCACGAACCACGACTGTGATATATCTCACGGTGTAAATTTACCGTGTGTACTTTCGGTCGTGTATGTTCACGATTCACGACACTGTTTTAATAATGTCATCTGTTGGGGGATAAAAAATCAGTTTGTACACGTGGAAGGCAGGCTCGCCCGCGGCGCACAAAACCGACGGAGGGAGTTTAGGCCGAACCCCGGGTCCGAGCCCATGCAAACCATGCAAGGACATAGCCCTGGGAATTCGACGGAGGGGGGGAGCTGCGCTGATCCTCACGACCCGACAACTAGGGAGCGACGTCCCGAGTCAGAAGACGTGGCGCGCCCCGCGACGAGCCCCAACCGGACCCCGGGCCCGGGCTCATGCAACGCGCTCGAAGCGCCACCCCGGGCCGAGGAAAGAGCATCGCACTCTCATGGCTGATCCAAAAGGACAAACTGGGAAGTACCCCCGCCGAAGTCTCCGAACGGAAGTCGCACAAGCCCAGCCGAACTCAGGCCCCGGGCCCCGCTTAAACCCAGCTCGGAAACGTGCCCCGGCATTTAATGATCCTAGAGTAGACTTAACGTGTCGTGATGTCGTGGCTCTGCATGAGCATGTGCGCTCGTCTATAAAAGCCGGCCTCCCCGTCTCATTGTAAGGGCGGCGAAATATACGATTAAAAGTATTATCGAAATAGAAAGACATTATCTTCTTGAGCTCGGATTCTTATCCTTTTCCTCCCCGGTCTAGAAATTTCAGCCCTTTCTACATAAAAATTTACTTGGTTTTGTAGTCGTTGCGAAACCCTCGTATCCACCCCGTACTTCATTCTCTCCAACAAAAACGACCCAAAACAGTTGGCGCTAGAAGGAGGGGGTTGTATTTCTAGACCCAGGAAAAGAGCTTTGGTGAAGAAATGTCCAGCCAGGAGCAAGACGGAGCCACGGCGTCAGACTCTTCGAGATCCGCCACTCGGAGAGGGTCAGAACGAGCAAAGATGCCCGTGGAAGATGAACCCGCGGTCCCGGCACCGACCACCCACGGATGCTATCCTGCGTCGGAGGCCGAGATCCACTTGAAGGAGCCAGGTTCTCGACGAATCGCTCGTCGCCAAGTGCGAAGCAGTTCCGAAGCGCGACGTCTGAAGCGTCACCTGCTTACCGAACGGCACAACCGGCGCGCTCGCCCCGGCCCACGCCGAGATCCGCCAGTTCCCACCACCCCGGCTCTCTTCTCGGGCAGTATGCTCGATACCCCCGAGAAGATCGACGAAGTCATGGCCAGCTTGGCCCAGCGTAAGCACGCTCTTACTACTCCTATATCTCTATCGTCGAGAAAACAGGTTAAGACCAGCGCGTTCGACCGCCTCGGGCCGGGGCAAGCGAGTCATGACCAGCGCCTGCCCCCGGCTAGGAGGCTAATGTTCGACCTGAACGACCCGGCCGAATACCTATCCGCGTCAACGGCGCACGAGGCCCCGGGGCTCGGAACAACCGACGAGCGGGAGACTCACGGCAGACGCGGATCTCATCCCGTCGTCCCGTGTCCAACGGCGTCGGGACCCGATGCAGGACTCCGCGACCTGTACGAGAAAGTGACCGAGGTGGAGAGAAGGCTCGCCGAGGCCCAAGTCAAGCCCGAACGCGTCGACTTCTGCAAGGAGCCATTGGCATTAGAGGTCGAGCACGCCATCATGCAGTACGAGATCCAGCCCCTACAGACCGCCCTCTATGACGGGAAGACGGATCTCGAGGTCCACCTCAGCCGCTTCCGCACCTACATGTCGGGACGAGGTGCTAGCGACGCCACGAGGTGCCGGCTGTTCCCACTCACTTTAGGGGACACGGCCCACAAGTGGTTAGCGGGGCTACCCTCCCGATCCATCCACTGCTTTGACGACTTGGTCCAACGTTTCGTCGCCCATTTCGCCTCAAAGGTCAATCGACTCGAGCAAAGCCAGAGGTTGATCGGGGTCCGGCAGGCAGCGGACGAGAGTGACGAGTCATATGTGGACCGGGTAGGGGACATCCTGCTCGGTGGCGAGGAGGTCGGCGACGATTTGAAATTGCACACCGCCATGAGCGGACTCCGGAAGAACTCGGAGCTATTCAAACACCTGATGCTTTGCTACCCAAGGAGCTACGAAGATTTCCGCATCAAAGCCGGGGCCCAGTGCTGGTTCCAGCGTCTTATGCGAGGAAACGAAAGTGCCCCAGAGCAAAAGAGACGGGACCCGGAGCTCGTGGACCGAAGGGTAGCACCCGCCCCTAGAAAGGCCCCCTACAAATCGTACGAGCAGGGCCGGCCGCTTCCGGGCTACAAAGAGATGGAGGTGAAGCTCGTCGCGCTGACGGGTCAAGACACCATGACTATGATGGAGGTTCTGTTAGCCACAGGAGGAGATATCCTAGTGAAGTCGGGGCCCATGCGAGCCCCCGAAGGAAAATTAGACAAGAGGTTGTGGTGCTCGTTCCACGACCAACACGGGCACGCCACCGGCCAGTGCAGACAGCTACTCAGACAGCTGTGGAAGCTCTTCGAAGATGGAAAGCTTTGGGACCTGCTCTCGCGTCCCGGTCCCCGAGGCGACGGGGCCGCGGCTCGGGGCAACCCCGAGCAGGCAGGAGCGGGCCGCGACCCACAGTACCGCGACCAGCAGCGGGGCCAGAGAGGCCAAATCCTGATGATAGGCGGTCTACGGCCAATCGCCAGCGTAAGCAAGCGCAAGAGGAGGCGTGAACTCGAGGTGTGGCAGGTTTACCACGCGACGCGACCAGCCCCGCCCCCCGGGATCACGGAGAGGGCGGAGATCTCTTTCTCCCCCGCAGACAAGGACGGCGTCACCTTCCCCAAAAGGGACGCCCTGGTGATTAAGACCCCCATCTTGGGGATGGAGGTTTCGAGGTTGCTGATCGACAGCGGGGCCCATTGCAACATCCTATACAAGCAGGCCCTGGACCAAATGGGTCAGCTCGCGCAGTACATCCTCCCCTGCGATCTCAAACTCAAGGGTTTCGGCAGCGACGTGGTAACCCCTTTCGGAACGATCACCCTGCCCTTGGAGCTCGCGGACTCGGTCAGACCCGAGATCAAGGTGTTGAGGAACCTGGAGTTCGTGATCATAGATAGGGCTAGTGGCTACAACGCGCTCCTAGGGAGGCCTTTCTTGGAAGCTTTCGAAGCAGTGGCCTCCACATACTACTATTGTATCAAGTTCCCGGTCCCCTCCGGGACC
Organism: Euphrasia confusa; assembly: GCA_954870475.1. Taxonomy (NCBI): domain Eukaryota; kingdom Viridiplantae; phylum Streptophyta; class Magnoliopsida; order Lamiales; family Orobanchaceae; genus Euphrasia; species Euphrasia confusa. Next base: position 35,700,209 of record OX940956.1, on the reverse strand, counting down.
ATTGGCACCATTAGAGGGGACCAACCAATGGCAAAGAAGTGTTTACTCTATTCAACCTCGTATGAACTAACGGACCCATCGGCGGAAGCCGCGACGGATACTTCCCGGGTCAATCAACTGGTGGCGAGGCTCAGTACCCCGGGCCCACGGACGAGCGTGTTCGATCTGGACCCGCCCGCCGTCCGAGGTCCCGAGGGAAGTACGGCCCCCACAACCGGAGTCATCCCCGTCCTTGAGACCAGTACCGCGCCCGAGACGAATCGCGAAGGTGCCCTAGACGCCCCATGCCCGGGTACGAGCGAGCGAGTCGTGAGCCTCGGGACGGGACAGGACCTCGCGTTCCTGGGTCTCTGCGAGTCAAGTCCCGACCCTTTTCCCGAGACTCGCCTCAGACACGACCGTGGCGTCGAAACCCTCGAGGAGCCCGTCCGGTGTGAGGTCGGGACCCCGGAGATGACCCGACAAGTTTTGATAGGTCCCCTCATGGATCCCGGGACCCGGACCGGCCTCGAGTCATTCCTACGAACCAGTTTGGCCACGTTCGCCTGGAGCAGCGGGGAGCTCGGGAGAGTCGACCCGGAGCACGCTAGCCATCGCCTCCGCTTGGACCCAAATCACCGCCCAATAGCCCAGAAACGGAGGAAGATGGGGCCCGAAAAGAGCGAGGCACTGACCGCGGAAGCCGACAAACTCTTAAAGGACGGTGACTCATTCGCCCACGCGGTAAAATTCGAATTTTCCGCAACAAATAATGAAGCAGAATACGAGGCGCTCGTAGCAGGCCTCGAAATGTCCATCGCGGTGGACGTCCCGCAGCTCCACGTATTCATGGACTCGCAGCTAGTGGTGAACCAAGTCACGGGCGACTACGAAGCCAAAGGAGAGCAGATGATCAAGTACCTCGAGCTGGTGCGGCAAGATTCCCGACGTCCGGATCGAGCAGATCCCCAGGGAGCAAAACTCGCAGGCCGACGCGCTGTCCAAGCTGGCCTCGTCCGAAGGGGTTGAGGATCTGTCCCGAGTCGTGTTGACACAGCTGAAAACTCCCTCAGTCGACGCCCGAGAGGAGATCCTCCCCGTAGCCCTCGAGTCCGGGGCCGACTGGCGGGACGCGATCAAAGGTTTCATCGAGTCCGGGGCCCTGCCCTCGGACAAAGTCGAGGCAAAACAGCTCCAAACGCGAGCTGCAAGGTACTCTGTTCTGGGATCCCAACTTTATCGCAGGAGTTTTTCCATGCCTTTGTTAAAATGTATATCTAGGGACGAGGGAGCAAAAGTCCTGTCCGAAATCCACGAGGGCATTTGCGGTAACCACGCCGGCGGTCGATCGCTAGCCCACAAAACCATGGGTCAAGGTTTCTACTGGCCAAACTTACGCCACGACGCCGCCGAGTTCGCGAAGAGATGCGTCCAGTGCCAACTCATGGGACCCAATATTCTCACCGCACCCGGAACCCTCAAGGCGCTGTACTCCCCATGGCCCTTTGCCCGGTGGGGCATAGACATCATCGGCCTGTTGGCCCCCGCCCCGGGCGGAGTCAAGTTCGCGTTTGTCGCGGTCGATTACTTCACCAAGTGGGCCGAGGCGGAAGCAGTCCAGAAGATCGACCAACCACAAGTGATCAAGTTCATCTGGAAGAACATCATATGCCGGTTCGGACTGCCCGAGTCCATCATCTCGGACAACGGAAGACAATTCGACGGCGAGCGAGTCTCGGACTTTTGCGAGCTATGGGGCATAAGGAGGGCGTTTTCGACCCCATACCACCTGCAGTCCAATGGGCAAGTCGAGGCGGTGAATAAAATCTTGAAGCACACCATCAAGGCGAAACTGGAGTTGCGAAAAGGAAGGTGGGCCGAGGAGCTACCAGAGGTGCTGTGGTCATATCGTACCACGATGAAGAACGCCACCGGAGAGACACCATATGCTCTCGCGTTTGGCACGGAGGCCGTGATCCCGGCCGAGGTGATAGTCCGCTCGCACCGTACCGCCCAGGACGTCACCCCGGAGAATGAGGCGGTACTACGTCTCGAGTTAGACCTCCTTGAGGAGCGGAGGTTGAGTTCTGACTCCCTCAACGCGATGAACAAACAACGAATTGCCAAGCTGTACAATACAAAGGTGAGGACCCGAGAATTCAGCCCCGGGGAGTTGGTGTTGAAAAAATTACTAGGAACCCACCCCGGGGCCCTCGGGCCGACATGGGAAGGACCTTTCCGAGTGACGACTTGCCTGGAGAACGGGGCGTATGCACTAGAATTGATGGACGGGACGCCAGACCAATACCGATGGAACGCATTGCATCTAAAAAAGTTCTACCACTAGAGGGACGAGGACCGGAGCAGGCCCAAGCCCCCACGAAGCCGATGAACGAAGGCTATATGTATATGCTCTAAGATAGCAAAAATAAAACGAGCACCCACGAGTGTCGGAGAATTTGAAACAATTCCCTATGATTTGAGTATTGTCGTTTAGTCGAGAATAAGGCCTAACCTACTTAAGACCCGAAGAGCGGAGATTGAAATAACACAATCCCGGGACACGGGCTGCGGGGACAATACGAGAATAATTTGTGGACTCATCCGCAAAAGCCCAAAAGGCCACGAACCCATTCAGTCTCCAACTTAGGCGACTCTAGAGTAAGAAAGTTATTTACCATGTCCCAAGTTGCGAGCACGGGGGGAGAAAATAAAAGCTATAAAAAGCCACAAAAACCCCATTTAAACCATCAATCCCCAAACCCACAAGGACTCTACCGAGCCCCGGGTCGCGGAGGTACGGGTACAAAAAGAACCAAAAATCTTTGGCCAAAACCGAACTTCGGAAAGAAATCGCGTGAGCAGGCAAAATTCAATATGAACATTACAAACAGGGCCCCGGTACCCGGGACAACCTAAAACCCGGGGCCCGCGGCTCGGGGAAACCAAGCTAAAAACCCTGCAAATCTAGGACTAAAACAAAGCCCTAAGACACCATGCGTATCACGCGAAGGATATATATTAGTCATGAAGAAGTAAAAACATGATTAAACATACCAGGGGTCACCCCCACAAATCAAGAAATATCCGGGCTACTGCCCCAACAAAAAACCAAATCAAAACAAGAAATTGTTTTCAGGCCGAGGCCCTTATCAGAATAAAACAAAAACAGAGAATCAGAATTCATGAGACAACCAGGGACGAACTCCAAGAGCCACCACAACCTACGACCTCGGGGACTTCGCCGCTAACTCCGGGTCAGCATCAGGGGTTTCCTCCATCAGGGCATCGGCGTCGGCTTCAGCACCTTCTTCAGCAGGCTGCACGGACTGGTCAGCTTCGAAACCCTCGTAGAAAGCATCAATGCTCTGCTCAGGGAAACCGGCAACGACGTCCTCTATGACCGCCACCTGACGAGGAGACAGCCCATCCTCGGGCCTCGGGGAGCCACCCGCCGCACCAACGAAGGAAGTAGCGTCTCCCGCCTCGGACTCGATCTCCACCCTTTCTCCTTGTGCCGGCGCGGGAAGCTTGATCAGTGGTTCCTTGGGACGGACCAGGCGGTCGTAACTCGGCCACCACTTCATGTCGATATGGAAATCCTCCTCGAGGTCTAGGTACTCCTGGTGAAGCCGAGGATCGAGGGTCCTGGTGCTCATATACTTCTTCCAGTACTCCAGCACGCGATCCCGAGCCGCCACATCGTTTTTCGAGTGAGCATACCGGACGGCGTCGGCCAGGCCACTCGAGTAGAAGTGATCGTTGAGCACACGGTGGTCGGTCCACGGGCTAGATAACTCATCTTCAAGGACGGCGATCCGAGCCCGAGCTTCCTCTAGTTGGACCTTTAGAGCAGCAGCCTCCGCAACCCGGGCCTCAAGGGACTCGGTGAGTCTCGCCACCTCCCCATTCGCCTCAATGATCTGCTGCGACAGATCCGCGGCTCGTGACTTGAGGGTCGTGGCCTCCGCGCCCGCTATTTCCAGCTTGTCACCCCGGTACTCGGCCAACTCGCGCCACATGTCCCTGTCTTTCGAAGCCGCGGCTAGGGCAACAGTGTAATCTTTAACCTCCGACATAAGGTGGTCGCTCTGGGCAATCACCTCCTCGTTCAGCTTAGCCATTTCCCCGACCTGCCTGTCCTTCGCCTGGGCGGACGCTTTCCACTGTTCCACCGATGCGGTGAGTTGCTCGATCTGACGGGCCTGGTTCTATGACCACTCAAACCCCGCGGCGCTGACGATGGCGGCCTGGCTAATCAACATCGTGCCCAACATGAACGTATGATCCCGGCGGCCAACCAGGCTCTGCAATTCGTGGGTCCAGGACCGGCCAAGGGCGCTCAGAGCCGCGCCGACCGGGGTCCCGGGAGTAACCACCGGGAGCGCGGGGCCGTAGCCGTCCAGATAATCCCGGATCACGGGGGGCATGTCCGGAGTGGCGTCCAGGATCCTGCATTCGAAGGAAGGACAAGGTTGGGGTGAGATGTTTGAAAACAAACGTAACCTAGAGAGATGTCCCGAATCGCGACCTAGAGATCGAACTTTACGAGACTACCATGGAAGGGATTCAGTTTTGATCTTACCTCTGCTGGCGGCTCGGGTCAACACCGTAATACGGCGAGCATCCAATCACGGCCGGCGGGAGTCCAGAGCTTTCAGGCGCAGCCATCGGCGGTCGTCCAGAGCCAAGGTCCGGGGCCTCCGGATCCTCAACGGCTTTACGTTTCCGCGACTCACCGGCGACCGAGCCCTCCACCATACAGAGAGGGGTGGCCTGGACCGCGGCAAACAAGGGAGGACAGTCCACTGCTTCCATCCTCACCCGCGAAGGAGAGGAGACCGGGGGAACCACTAATTGCTCCGAGGTCCGGGGTGCGGAGTCCGAGGTCAGGTCGATCACATCCTTGTCACTAGCACGGGACAACGGGGGGCCGTCCGCCGCCGCACGCCTGGGCGCGTCCGCATCGACCACCTCAGTAGAGACGGCCGGCAAGATCCGGGGCATCTCGATCGGGATGGACCCCGAGTGCGGCGGGGCCGCAGAGGTCGAAGGACCGGCAGACCCGACCGATCGACTCCGCGATGCGGGGATCGGAAAATCCGACCCCTTGCGATCTGTGATCCCAGGGAACCCAGACATCTTCGAGCAGGGACGGTCCTCAAAAATAAATGTACGAGGAGCTGCAATCGGAGCGCATTTAGAAATCATGAAATAAAGAAAGACGTCTGAGAAAGAAATTAAACTAAGGTCTCGCCTCATTACCTGGGTACGGATCGTGGAGATGTCGCGGCGGGCAAATGAGCCGGGCGTTCAACAGCAAATCTTCTCGGGAAAGGACGGTGGCCTGGCGCTCGGACGAGGTGTAAGCTTCGGCGATCTTCAGGGCGACCTGATAGTCCCAGTTCAGAGGGCCTTCTCTCCGAGTGTTGACACCTGATCACAAAGAAGAAGAGGTCAAGAATCAGCAAGGGGGAACGATATTTAAGGACAAACTCGACTCACTCGGGATTTTCTCAGAGTATTTCGTGGGGATATCGATCTCCCCCGCCGGCGTCAGGGTCCGCCAGGCCCCAGAGACATAGAGCCACCTCGGCCAGAGAATGTCGACCTTCGATGACTTCACCCCGACGGTGGGGATGCCATCGCGACCCCTCACAGTGAAGCGCCCTTTCAGCCCTCCAGTGCTCGAAATCCCGAACGAACGACGGATCTCGGCATCAGTCAAAACCCGGATCAGTCCGTAGCTACCCAGCAGGGATAGGAAGGCTATGAACTGGGCCCATCCGTTGGGGTGGATCTGGTGCGGGGCCACCCGCCAAAATCGCAACGCCGCGCTCACCGAGGGGTGAAGTGGGAAGCGTAACCCAAGATCCAGGGCATCCGTCCCCACGGCCACCATCCCGGGAGGCGGGCAACACGGAGACTCCCCGGGGGCCGGAGCATGAAGGTGCACGTCCACCGGCACCCGCCATACAACTCTCCTCCGCTCGATCATCTCAGCGGTGATCACGCTAGGTTTGCCATGATCGCCCCATTTGGGGGTATGGCACTCGGCGGGCGGGGTGTATGGGTCGCGAACGACGGCCACGTAGCGGTGGGTCCGATAGTAGCTCGGGTAGTCAAGGGCAGCGAGCGGCGGAAATTTTTCGTCCATCAGACGGAGAAATTGGGCGTGAAGGAGGTGAATGTCGTTATCTTCGCCGGAGCTGGACGAGGAATCGCTCAGTGCGGTACCACCGCCCGAACTCGCAACGGATCCCTCCGCCTCGGCCATGACTTCATCACGCGGGCTCGACATCGTCTCAGATCGGAAGCAGCAAAAATTGGGCGAAGAAGAAAGACAAAAGTGGAAGGGATCAATTACCTGTGCGTTGGCCAATTTAGGGTTTGCGATTCGCCGGAGCACGTAAGGAAGTGGGCAACAAACACGGCAGTTTTTTAGGCAAGATACGAACGCAAGATTTGAAGGGGCAGGGAGCGGTTACCCATAAACGCACTCGAGTATTTGTCTTTTCCACGCAGCCCAACGAGGCCCATTGGGCGCGAGTGGGCCCAACGAAATCCCAATGATTGCCCACTGGATTGCTCGCCCCTGCAACCCTACGACATAGGCCCGAGGCCCGGACTCGCGACGAAGGACCACCCGAGGCTCTAACGCCCATCAACGCCCGGGGTCCGGGGCCGTGAAGTATTGGGTATCAACCCCGGGGCAAGCCTGGTTGGGTCATGACACCCGGGGAGTTCGTTCGCAAAAATTTGAGTTTCGATTCCGCGAAGATGAAGACAAGCGAAAGACGATCAAAGCAAGAAAGGTTGCCGATTGGACAAAATGATAGATATACTTAAATTGATTCTTTACAAAACAGAGGGAACCTCAAAGGGTCGACACTACATCATCACAAAAATACAGTGGGACACAGAGAAAACCCTAGCTAAACCTATCCCCCGGAGAGGAAGCTATCTAAGCCGCGACCGGGCCACACCCTCTCCGTCGACCACGAAGACTTTTGATGACACCTCCCGATCCCACTGGACTCGCACGCGCCACCCATGGCCTATGCCCACGTGGCGGCAGAAAGTCCTCCATCCTTTTCCTGATAGACGGAGGTGATCCCCGCGGCGCACCAGGTGCATTGGCCAATTTTGACCCAGCTCATCTCGGAGAACTATGCTCCGTTTCTCCAAACCCCGGAACGGGACGGTCAGCGGCGGCGGTAGTCTCGCCCCCGGGCGGCGTAGGAACCCTGCGAAGGTCCGGGAGTGCCAAAAGCGAGCAACGTCGAGAGAAGGGGGGACGGACAGGTGGCTATCCCCGGAATCCGGATCCGAGTCAGAGGAGACGTCGAATATTTCCGGTGCCTCTGGGTGCGGCTCCGGTGCCGCCGCGGGCTCCTCGTCGGAGGAGATGTAGACTATCTCCGGCGGGTTGAAGTCGTTGCTTCCCACGGAGGAGCTCACCATGGTTTCGAATTTTACTGGGAAGAGAGTTTTTCTTTTTTCTCACCGGAGAAGATGACCGGAAAAGGGGTAGAGGATTTCGGAGTCGGAGGAATGATTTGATTAGGATCGGATTTTAAAAAGGTGCCCAGCAGACGTGACACACCGAAAAGGCGTCATCATTAGCCTGGGGAACCGCCGCGACTGTCCGAATCCCAAGGAACCAAACCGCGCCGGGCGGTGGCCCCGAATGGGTTTGGACCGGATTCCGAACCGACGTCAGGGAACCTATTTTTCAATTATCAATTTTCCATCTTTTATTTAAATATTATTTCAGGATATTCGCACCGCGACGCGGTATCCGGGTCCCGGGGCCCGAGGTACAAGCACAAGAAATTACAAAAACATCACACGAGTCGCCGAAGCGCGACGCGAGAAAAGAGAGCTACCCCGACCGCCGAGTCAGAACAAGGTCGGCGGGACCGGGACGAGAGACCCATCCTCTCTGGTAACGGCGACGTTGATGTCTTCCGTCTCCGACCATCGGAGCTCCACCCGCCATCCATCTTGAAGCTGCATATGCTTCGCAAACACGGCCCAGCCGATGCCACCGATGCCCAGGCGATTGCCACCGGGGATCAAGTCAAAAACCCAGAGGCAGCCGGAGGAGTCGCTAACAGCAAGCAGGGCGGGCCACACATGTTTGTACATCTGCGCAAAGGGCGACGGCATCAGGAGAACCTCGCGGTGGTAACGCGGATTAAACTTACGGGATACCACGTAGCGTCTCGCCCCGGAATCCGCCGTCTCCACCCGCGACTCATCACCCGGCTCATGCTCGCGAACTTGGATGATAGGTCCCACCGCGGAGTGAGCGGATCGCTGAGGATGGTTAGACATGAAGGAAGCAAGATAAGGCAAGCAGCGGCCTCAAATCCGATTTATAGCCCAGAGGAACCAGACGGTCAATCCCACTCCCCAACGCCACCTCCTAAAAGCACCACTCCGAGAGCACAGCATTTATTAGCTAATTCAGCCTTTCAGAGAGCCGCATGACGGAAGGCACCCAGATCAAGACGAGCCCCTCGAGGAAAACTGTGAGGCGAGCAGGTCACCCAGCCGCCAACTACCTCATTTAAAGAAGGACCGACCGGCAGGGAATCAGCCAAATCAGCAATAGAAATGGGGCGTCGCCGGCCCAACGAGCGGAAACCTCCCCGTATCTCGTACCTTCCGACGATGTTTCCGGGGGCCAATGTTGGCGGATTAAAAATCAGTTTGTACACGTGGAAGGCAGGCTCGCCCGCGGCGCACAAAACCGACGGAGGGAGTTTAGGCCGAACCCCGGGTCCGAGCCCATGCAAACCATGCAAGGACATAGCCCTGGGAATTCGACGGAGGGGGGGAGCTGCGCTGATCCTCACGACCCGACAACTAGGGAGCGACGTCCCGAGTCAGAAGACGTGGCGCGGCCCGCGACGAGCCCCAACCGGACCCCGGGCCCGGGCTCATGCAACGCGCTCGAAGCGCCACCCCGGGCCGAGGAAAGAGCATCGCACTCTCATGGCTGATCCAAAAGGACAAACTGGGAAGTACCCCCGCCGAAGTCTCCGAACGGAAGTCGCACAAGCCCAGCCGAACTCAGGCCCCGGGCCCCGCTTAAACCCAGCTCGGAAACGTGCCCCGGCATTTAATGATCCTAGAGTAGACTTAACGTGTCGTGATGTCGTGGCTCTGCATGAGCATGTGCGCTCGTCTATAAAAGCCGGCCTCCCCGTCTCATTGTAAGGGCGGCGAAATATACGATTAAAAGTATTATCGAAATAGAAATACATTATCTTCTTGAGCTCGGATTCTTATCATTTTCCTCCCCGGTCTAGAAATTTCAGCCCTTTCTACATAAAAATTTACTTGGTTTGGTAGTCGTTGCGAAACCCTCGTATCCACCCCGTACTTCATTCTCTCCAACAAAAACGACCCAAAACATCATCTATAAACATTTCACGGTATACCAATGCCTCGTGGCACGGTTTTGTTGGAAATCGACTACCCGGGACACGTCCGTTCGAACCATCGAACATCCGGACGTCCCCAATCGACTTCTGGAGGTCACCCTTAGACAGCCATGGCCGCCCGCCCAAGAGATCGCGCGTCCGCCGCGGCCGAAGCCGCGGCTCGCGATCTGCCCGGAGCAAGCGACCGCTTGCCCACCAGGCGAGCGCTCGCGCAGCAAGGCAAGCGAGCGCCTGCTGCCCAGGCGAGCGCCTGCTGCCTGTCGCGAGCGGGCGCTTGCCCCTCAGGCGGGCGCCTGCCTGCTGCGAACAGCGACCCCGTTCGCCCGTTCCGGCTGTTCCGACGCGATTTTCTCGATCCGACTGCCACGCCGGAGGTCAGAAACCTCCCAGCAGTCCGAGAATATCACATCCAAGCCACGGGAACCGATCTACGTTCAAAGTATGATCAACGAATAAATGAGATCGAATAAATGCGGAATAGAAATCGATCTCATACCTTCTCGGTCGATTGTTGAGACCTTAGAGCTTCTAGCGTATTCTCTGATCCCGTCTCCAACCGTTGTGTGGGCAACGATCCGCTGGAGTTCTCCCGTCTATACTCTCTCTGTCTCAACCAGCGTATGATTATTCTCTATGTGAGAATAAAAAAAAATTTATTTGCGTTAACCTTTTTACTTTTACAGAGAAAAATATATTTGCGCTAACGCAATTATTTTTCTCAGCAAAAATAAATGTTGCGGCGAATTGTAGGTTAAGAGAGGGTAAGGGAGGGGGTTTATATAGAGCTACGTTAGGGACCTAAGGATAAATTAATTAAGGGCTAAATTGAAATATTAATTAACTTGGAATACGTAAAAGCAATTCCTTAATTAATTGATTTCAATTTTAATTATTATTCAATCCACTATAAAATAATAATTGAATTCCCGAAATTAATTATAATATTATTTCAACAATAATAATTCTGCTGAAATTACATATTCGACTTTCCCCGTGTTTAAGATATCGAACGTCCACGAATTTATTTAATTACTAATAATTAAATTAATTCGTTTCTTATTATCCGAGACTAGTACCACTCATCCTTATTATCATGTGGAACAAATCCACCTGCAGGGTTTACATGATAAACTTTATGAGCTCATCTCGGGGACGTAATCAACCCAATAAACGGGACACGGTTTCCTGTCTATAATCTACAGCATGCCGTGCGTACAATTACGATTCCCAATTTACCGAGGATCTCGACTAATCAATTAGTCTCACTCATTGGTAAGTTAAAGAACCGAGAATTGGACACACGCACCTATAATTATATAGGGATTAGGAATTCGTATATCCGTAATATCTGAGGTCTAGTTCGATTACTGCGATTAGTATAAATCGAACGCCCTCCCGTGGTCCTGCTCAATACACCAAGTGTACGAGTGTAACATGATAGTCAAGACCGACTATCTACCAGTCACACAACAACGCACCGATGGATTGTCCCTGTCCATCTAAGTCGTGAGCCACTGTTCGATAATATACGAGTAACCGACAGTATGATCTTCCGCGTGTCTCCTCACGCCATACTGTCTACAACGTATATATCTAGGACTATAGAGCACAGAGTTATAATGAACAAAATGCAGACTGTTTGATTAATAGATAATAAAACACAGATAAGGAGTTCCATATTGTCACTAAACTAGACATTTAGAATATAACTCCATCAATCTCCCACTTATACTAAAAGTCTAGTTGCCCTCTCCCATACATCCGATACCCATCCCCTTCACGTGTCTCTTGAACGCTTCCGCTGGAAGTGCCTTCGTAAAGGGGTCTGCCAGGTTATCCGCTGATGCAATCTTGGTGACAACCGCATCGCCTCTCTTGACGATGTCTCTAATCAGGTGGTACTTGCGATCTATGTGTTTACTCGCATTGTGGGCTCGTGGTTCCTTCGCATTTGCCACTGCACCGCTATTGTCACAATAAATTGTGATAGCTCTGGGCAAATCAGGAATCACATCCAAGTCCATTATGAAGTTCCGGAGCCACACCGATTCTTTAGCTGCCTCAGAGGCTGCTACATATTCGGCTTCCATGGTGGAGTCCGAAATGCATTTCTGCTTAACACTCCTCCATGAAACTGCTCCACCTCCCAATGTGAACACATAGCCTGATGTAGACTTTCGCTGTTCCTTATCAGATTGGAAATCCGAATCTGTGTAACCCACAGGAATCAATTCAGACGCTTTGTAACTCAGAACATAATTCCTAGTCCTTCGCAGGTACTTAAGTATGTTCTTTACAGCAGTCCAGTGACCCTGTCCAGGGTTACTCTGATATCTAGCTACCATGCCTACAGCATAGCAGATATCAGGTCTCGTGCACAACATAGCATACATTAGACTACCCACTGCCGAAGCATAAGGAATCGTCTTCATGTAATCTATCTCCTTTTGTGTCTTGGGACACATATCCTTAGATAGATGAATTCCATGGCAGAAAGGTTGAGAACCTCTCTTGGAATTCTGCATGTTGAAACGAGCTAGAATCGTATCAATGTATGAAGCCTGGGACAAGCTCAATGTTCTTTTCTGGCGATCTCGTATAACCTTGATCCCAAGAACATGCCCTACTTGTCCTAAGTCTTTCATATCGAATTGCTTGGACAACCATCCCTTTATGTCCGACAACATCTTCACATTGTTGCCAATTAGAAGAATGTCGTCTACATAAAGCACGAGAAACGCCACGCTGTTTCCGTCACTTCTCCGGTATACACACGACTCGTCCATGCTTTGAATGAATCCATAAGACTGGATAACCTCATAAAACCGCATGTTCCAAGATCTAGAAGCTTGCTTCAATCCATAAATGGATCGCTTTAGCTTACACACTAGATGCTCTTGGCCTTTCTCGATGAAACCCTCTGGCTGTCTCATATAAATGGTCTCGTCAAGATTCCCATTTAAGAATGCTGTCTTGACGTCCATTTGCCACACCTCATAATCCATATGAGATGCTATAGACAAAAGAATCCGGATCGACTTTAGCATAGCTACCGGCGAAAAGGTTTCCTCATAATCGATCCCTTCTTTCTGAGTGTACCCTTTCGCAACAAGCCTAGCTTTGAAGGTTTCCACCTTCCCGTCAGATCCTCTTTTCCTCTTGTACACCCACTTGCAACCAATGGCTTTTACACCTTTGGGCGGTGCTACAAGATCCCAGACCTGATTTGAATCCATAGATTCAATCTCAGATTTCATCGCCTTTTGCCAAGACTGAGCATCTTGATCTTTAAGCGCCTCGTCGTAGGTCCAGGGATCGGCTTAATGTTCTCCAGGTAACAAGTCCGAAGACTCACCTATAAACATGAACCTATCAGGTTGTCGAACAACCCTCCCACTACGACGACGCTCCGGTGTAACCTCAGTAACTACAGGTGCAGACTGTGGTGGCGTATCACCCGGTTGGGTTGGATCTAAGCCTTGATCGTTCCCTCTCAGTTCGTTGAGTATTATCTCACTATTGGGCTTGTGGTCCATTATATAATCCTCTTCCAAGAACCGAGCGTTGGTGCTAACAACGATCTTCTGGTCCTTAGGACTATAAAATAGACCACCTTTCGTTCCTCTAGGATATCCTATAAACAACCGAATATCTGAACGTGACTCCAACTTATCAGCCCCGTGCTTCAGCACATGTGCTGGACAACCCCAGATCCGAATGTGTTTCAAGTTTGGCTTACGCCCGGTCCACAATTCCGAGGGTGTCTTAGGGACTGATTTGGAAGGAACTAAGTTCAAGATATAAGCCGCTGTTTCCAAGGCATATCCCCAGAACGAAACTGGTAGTTCTGAATAACTCATCATAGATCTTACCATTTCCATAAGAGTCCTATTCCTTCTTTCTGCTACACCATTCTGCTGGGGCGTGTATGGTGCAGTCATCTGGGAGTCAATCCCATTCTCTAATAAGTACGCTTTAAACTCTCCCGAGAGGTACTCTCCTCCACGATCAGATCGTAGAGTCTTTATGGTCTTACCATGAAGGTTCTCCACAAGAGCTTTGTACTCCTTGAACTTGTCAAAGCACTCGCTCTTGCGGCGCATCAGGTATATAAAACCATACCTTGAGTAATCATCAGTGAAGGTTACAAAATATTCGTAACCTCCTCTCGCTTGGACAGATAAAGGCCCGCACAAATCAGAGTGAATCAATTCCAGTACTTCCTTGGATCTATACCCCTTATCACTAAAGGGTCGCTTGGTCATTTTTCCTTCCAGGCATGATTCGCAGGTTGGAAAGTCCTCATCTTTCACATCACTGAGTATTCCATCAGTTATCAACCTTTGAATCCTGCCCAAGTTAATATGACCTAGCCTAAGATGCCATAAGTACTTTTGATTCATCCTAGAAGGCTCCTTTCTCTTATTGGTACTAGATGTGTTATACGACTCTACTCGTTGCATCGTGGAATAATTAGGATTCAGTATATATAAGTTGCCTATCAATGTACCAGAACAGATATAATCACCATTCTTTTTGACAATAACAGAGTTATCAAAAGAAACTGAATATCCATTCAAAACCAACTTAGAAACCGAAACAAGGTTCTTTCTAAAATCCGGTACATAAAGACAATTATTCAATACCAAAACATTATTATTAAAAGATAAATGAACATCTCCCACTGCAACCGCCGCCACTTTCGTAGCGTTGCCCATGTAGATGGTGATCTCTCCCTCTCTAAGCCGCCGGGTTTCCTGGAACCCCTGCAAAGAATTGCAGACATGATCAGTGGCTCCCGTATCCACACACCAGGTACCGGTGGATAACACCGCTAAACATGTTTCAGTGACTAAGGAAAAATTCATACCTCCTTGTCTGAGAGGACAATTAGACTTCCAATGTCCAGACTGCTTGCAACGGAAACACTTGCCCTTAGGCCTGTTCACTCCATTCTGTGGTCCACCAACTCTGGGCCCACTGGGTTTCCGTCCTTGCTTTTTCTTCTTCTTAATCCCCGAAGGGCGAGGAAGAGTCGATTTCACAGCCACAAGTGCTTGAGAGTTCTTAAAGATACCCTCTGCCGCCTGGAGTTCAGTCAGGAGTTCCGCCAACGTATATAACCTCTTGTTCATGTTATAGTTCAGGCGGAACTGCTCAAAACTCCTAGGCAGAGACTGGAGCACTATATCGATCTGGGTTTCCCTATCGATAGCTCCTCCCATAATCTCTATCTCATTCAGATAGCCTATCATCCTAAGAACGTGATCCCTCACGGGCGTTCCTTCGGACATAGTGGCCGTCATGAGTTGCCTCATAGCATCTTGTCTGGCTGCCCTGTCCTGACTACCAAACATCTCCTTGAGGTTAAGCATCATATCATAGGCAGTGTCCATGTCTTCATGCTGATGTTGCAGCACATTTGACATAGATGCCAAAATGTAGCACCGCGCCATCTGATCAGCCTTGACCCACTTCCGATGAGCTTCCTTTTCCTCAGGAGAGGATGTTTCAGTAGGTGCAACAGGACATTCGACCTGGAGTACATACTTGTACTCCTCAGCAGTTAGGACAATGTCCAAGTTTCGTTTCCAATCAACATAATTTGGACCAGTGAGTTTGTTTTCTTTTAGTATCACAGACAGCGGGTTGAGTGCCATATCTATAAAAGAGACAAATCAAACCGTCAAATTTAATTCGATATTAACTCCCTTAATTAATATCATTAAATTTACCAATCAATCCTAAAATCCCATCAGACCAGCATGCCACGTTCATGTGGACGTATACTAGTCCAAACGATTTTATAACTGGACTTTTACTTCGGTCGTACATCATTACAGCAGTGACTCCGATGGGGAGGATACTGTAAAGCGTACCTAAGTGTATACCATTTCTCAGTACTAAGTTAACCGCTCGGGAACTACATATCCACCGCAAGCCACGTTAGTGTGGACGTTTACGTTGACATGCGGTCCCTTTACGATTTCCTATAACTGTCGAGCCTCAATTAACCCAAAGTTCCGTTTCCGTCTAGTAAGCCACGATAGTGTGGACGTTTACTAAACAAACAACTTTGTTAATTGAATTCCATTTAATAAATTTTACAATTTCGTTAATCAAAGCTTGATATCTCGTAAGTGAAACTCGAAGTTTCTAACCAGCGATCAATCATGCAATTGAGCCCTATCTCTCACTAAGTGAGGGAGCCAACCAGACAATCGATCTAGTCATCGAATGACTCGAATGTCTCTAATCAGTGTCATCGACATAAGCAAGCGCTTTGGCTCCATTCCAGTCCCCGGGGTGAGAATGAGTCGAGTTGAACTTAGTCTTTGAAAAACAGATTAGGCATTTGCTTTGAAAAACTTAATTGTTCAATTTTAAAATTGGAATTTCATTCGAATTTCGATCAAAGTGATTTCCGTGTATCGACTTTATCCGATAGGGAGGATGACACTAAAGCCAACTCGTAAGTCAATACACATCACTCTCGAAACAGAGAATGGAGACCGCGGGATTGTTTCCAATCCCTCTCCCACTTAGTATTTTACGATTTAGGGATATACATGCATAAAATAATAAGCATAATAAAACACGTAAATCACACAAAAGGCAATTAACGTGGCCCGATTATTATGGCCTTAAAATCTTGAATGCACGTCTCTTGGAACTCGAACTCGTTGCTCGTCTCAACTTCGATTCTCGTTCCTCCGGGCTTCGATCTCGTCTCGATCCAATAGCAGAAATTAATTACAAAAATATTCTACTAAGTCCGGTATCGATCCTATACATTTTGATCGACCCTATACAAGTCCCGGATGCAACGAAAAAATAAATAAACCTAACGACTCAACCCGTCGTTTTTATCTATTACAAACAAGCAACTTTCCAAAATTAAACCGATCTCGACAAGCCCGAGAGTTTAATCAAAACCACATACATACAACACAAAATATCAAAAATAAATTGGCCATAATAATCGGGTTCAACCTGCAAGGCAAAACTCGCAAACAATACAAAGAACGAACAAAACCGGCTCTGATACCATTTGTTGGAAATCGACTACCCGGGACACGTCCGTTCGAACCATCGAACATCCGGACGTCCCCAATCGACTTCTGGAGGTCACCCTTAGACAGCCATGGCCGCCCGCCCAAGAGATCGCGCGTCCGCCGCGGCCGAAGCCGCGGCTCGCGATCTGCCCGGAGCAAGCGACCGCTTGCCCACCAGGCGAGCGCTCGCGCAGCAAGGGCAAGCGAGCGCCTGCTGCCCAGGCGAGCGCCTGCTGCCTGTCGCGAGCGGGCGCTTGCCCCTCAGGCGGGCGCCTGCCTGCTGCGAACAGCGACCCCGTTCGCCCGTTCCGGCTGTTCCGACGCGATTTTCTCGATCCGACTGCCACGCCGGAGGTCAGAAACCTCCCAGCAGTCCGAGAATATCACATCCAAGCCACGGGAACCGATCTACGTTCAAAGTATGATCAACGAATAAATGAGATCGAATAAATGCGGAATAGAAATCGATCTCATACCTTCTCGGTCGATTGTTGAGACCTTAGAGCTTCTAGCGTATTCTCTGATCCCGTCTCCAACCGTTGTGTGGGCAACGATCCGCTGGAGTTCTCCCGTCTATACTCTCTCTGTCTCAACCAGCGTATGATTATTCTCTATGTGAGAATAAAAAAAAATTTATTTGCGTTAACCTTTTTACTTTTACAGAGAAAAATATATTTGCGCTAACGCAATTATTTTTCTCAGCAAAAATAAATGTTGCGGCGAATTGTAGGTTAAGAGAGGGTAAGGGAGGGGGTTTATATAGAGCTACGTTAGGGACCTAAGGATAAATTAATTAAGGGCTAAATTGAAATATTAATTAACTTGGAATACGTAAAAGCAATTCCTTAATTAATTGATTTCAATTTTAATTATTATTCAATCCACTATAAAATAATAATTGAATTCCCGAAATTAATTTTAATATTATTTCAACAATAATAATTCCGCTGAAATTACATATTCGACTTTCCCCGTGTTTAAGATATCGAACGTCCACGAATTTATTTAATTACTAATAATTAAATTAATTCGTTTCTTATTATCCGAGACTAGTACCACTCATCCTTATTATCATGTGGAACAAATCCACCTGCAGGGTTTACATGATAAACTTTATGAGCGCATCTCGGGGACGTAATCAACCCAATAAACGGGACACGGTTTCCTGTCTATAATCTACAGCATGCCGTGCGTACAATTACGATTCCCAATTTACCGAGGATCTCGACTAATCAATTAGTCTCACTCATTGGTAAGTTAAAGAACCGAGAATTGGACACACGCACCTATAATTATATAGGGATTAGGAATTCGTATATCCGTAATATCTGAGGTCTAGTTCGATTACTGCGATTAGTATAAATCGAACGCCCTCCCGTGGTCCTGCTCAATACACCAAGTGTACGAGTGTAACATGATAGTCAAGACCGACTATCTACCAGTCACACAACGACGCACCGATGGATTGTCCCTGTCCATCTAAGTCGTGAGCCACTGTTCGATAATATACGAGTAACCGACAGTATGATCTTCCGCGTGTCTCCTCACGCCATACTGTCTACAACGTATATATCTAGGACTATAGAGCACAGAGTTATAATGAACAAAATGCAGACTGTTTGATTAATAGATAATAAAACACAGATAAGGAGTTCCATATTGTCACTAAACTAGACATTTAGAATATAACTCCATCAGGTTTTACAATATATCGTGATATACCAACGGCGACGGTTATTGTATTTGAATTTAAAGACGTCTTCACTCTCACACGGTGATCTCACGAGACGTCACCGTGATACAACACCGTGTGGTTATCAAATCCATTCTAAAAATATTTGAAATTGAACGAGTTCTTTTTTTAGATGGCGTATTTTCGTTTCTAGGATTGGGCGGGTTAGCCGATGCACGTGTACTTAAATATTAGTGGTGTCAGTTATCAGGACAGCTTTTGCAGGCGGGTATTCATCTTTTATTCTTTTATTTAAAATTCAAATTAAAACATCGGAAAATAAATGAGAGGGGGAAGCCGTTTTACGCACGGCTCAGTAAAACGTATATTGTGCACGGTCATTTAGTTTCACGGTTGTATACGCACGGTGATACATGGTTGACGCTACCGTCGTGGAGTAGCGCAAAATAATATTTATAGTTCCTAAACTATTCACTAGCACAAGTACTAGTAGCAAGTATAGGGTCGATCCCACGAGGAGGCGATTTAGCTTATAGTTTTCCCGGCTTTGAATGCTCAATTGGGTTGTCACGTTTGAAAAGGTTTTGTTTTGGAGAGCAGTTGGGCACTGCCGAACCGTGGTCACCGTGTTTACTTGACTGAAAAATAACAAATAACTTAAACAGAAATAAAACTAGCATGCAACCTAATTAATAGACTGAGCAATTAACAGACTTGACTAAACAGATAAGAAGAAACAAATAAAGAATAAAGTATCCAGGCATCGACTCCCCTGACTCCCCCCTTGACCTATGTGCTGCCGATCATCGGTACGTATATCATTTTGCTAACAGTTTTGTCTTCCAGTTATAGATCCCAAGTATTAACATCCCTATAATGTCACGCATATTAATACCCCGAACCCTTATTCGCTCTTATGTTTAAGTCCTATTAGATCTCTCTCAATAGGTCTCCTGACGTTGACCAATTCGACACTATGTGACCGCATGAGTCTAAGTTGATCAAGTCGCCTTCATCCTCCAAGCAAACCCGGAATGGCCAATAGCATGCCTGGACAGACCCAAGTCATACGACCACATCTCCAGCAACATGTTGTACTTCGCGGACGCCCAGTCTCCCGGTCGCGTTGATCCACGTACTCCTGTGTTAGGCAAGTCGGGGTTCCCACTGGTCACTGTAGGATTGCCCAAGTCCCTAACATGCTTAAGTTACTACCCTGTTGAATCGGGAACAAAACTCAGCTAGTTGCTGTCATCAATAAGCCTCCCGGCACGATCACGTCTTAGGGTTGGTCAGGTTCTATCTTTGCCCAGATACAAACAGATTAGCTATTTGACATAATTAAAACAGAAAATAAAACAAAGGAAATAAGACGAACTATATTATGCATTAAAACTGGAAATTGTTCAAAGGGAAATAAACCAAGTACGAAATTAAAACATAAAAAACATAAGGGAAATTGTTTTCGGCCCGAAGGCTTAACAGAAAATAAACGCCGGCGAGTTTGGTTACTCACGCGGCTGCCGTCTTCTTCGCTGGTCAGGTAGGGTTCCGATCCGGATTTCTCGCTGCTCATGTGTTGTCCGTCTTCTTCATCAGTCACTCTCTTATATAGACGGGCTTCAGATGCTAAGAGACGTGTGGGGGAAATTACCTCCAAGTGCGGACGAGAGTCCTACTTGGGTTGGAGTTTGAATCTGGTCGCCTTTGAAGACTCCGCAAATTTCAGGACTCCTGGTACACCGAATGCCCAACGTTCCGCCTCCGTCAATATTAGCGCTTGCCCATGTACTTCCTTCTCTGACTGACTGAGGTAGCGGACCATGTGCGGTACTTGATCGGACTCAAGTCTTGCTCCACCTGCTGACGTCCTGGTTGCTTGCTCAACTCTGCTGGACCCTTTTCGTCAGTCTGGCTTGCTCAACGAGTGCTCTTGACCATGGAAGGTGATTTCCTTGCCTCTTTCACACAGTGCGCTCCTCTTTTCACTCCTTTACTTGCCCACCTGCAAAACTTGCCCAAGTACCCAAACGTGCCCTCCCAGACACAAATAAAGTAAAAACAAACTAAGGACTCGATATACTCGACTCTAAAAACCTAAAAAATGAGCCAAAAAATATGTCTCATCACACGCACACACTTTACTTCGCTTGTCCTCAAGCGTGTACGGTGATTTGCCTGCTCAAGCAGAAAACAAACAGGGGGTAGAGATAGAAAGAAAATAGAAGACTCAAGGACAGCATGCTTATCAAAATACAGAGAATTGATCAAGTGAACAGATAGTCAAAATCATAGTCAATGGAATGCATAAAAAACGATCAAGAGTTTGCAACAGGATTTTGGGATTCTCACTAGTGTTTCTCTCTATGTAGTGGATAGGTAGTGTTTCGCTCAATGCTGTTTTAAAAGAAGTTCTGCTTTGGGCTTGACCAAGTTCTATCCTGTGACATTTTCAATTGAGTTGGGCAATATCATTAGGGCTTTCTAGGGTGACTGTATAGGCTAGCTTGGGCAATGCCCAGAATTGATCTTAGGTAGGACATGCATTTTACTTAGCAAATTTCCTCCTAATTTCTTCTCTCTCTTACGGGCCTTAGCACACCCTTTTATTTGTGGATCTATTTTTTTCTTTTTCTTTGTTTTTCTTTTTTTTTTTTTTTTTTTAGAGAAGACTTTGCCCTGACTTGCTCTTTTTATGAACTTGAGCATATATGCAGGTTGGGTCAGGGCAGTGGGAGTTTTCCCCCAGGTGATCAAGAAATATTGGCTCGGCTCAAGGGGCTAACAAGGGTCTTCTTTTTTTTTGTAGTACAGAAAGAAAAATGCCTAAATCATTTACTACTCAACTCAATTTTCAAATAATCACAATGGTCAGAACTTGGGCAAGCTTCAGCATTACAATCTTTTAAACAGCTACTCTCATGAAAGAAATATAACACACAGATGTAGGCTCAAATCCTCACAGCTTACCTAGTTGCAATTCCATCGTCCTTAATATTTTTCATGCATAGACTATTAATTTTGAAAACTGTTCAAATTGATCAAGGTATTTATCAAGCATGCGACTCGATCAAACTATGGGGTTGCTCTTGCCCTTCTCCCACGCACACACTTTGCCTCTGGCAAAGTGTGCAAACAGTAATAAGTTAGGCAAGCATCCCCCCTGACTCCGACTCCAACGATGTTGGCGCACCTTCCCACATACACACTTTGCCTTGGGCAAAGTGTGCAAATAAAGAGGTCGACCCCATCAGACATGAGCCGGGCAGACTCAAGACCAAATAAAAAATAATAAAAAAAAACAAAAATAAAATCCTAAACTACTAAAAACAAAGGGAGGGTACATTTAAGCTTTGGGTTCAGGTGGGTACCTGAATCCAACATGGACGAAGTATGCCATGAGGGCAGCGTGCAGCTCATCCTGCCTCTCTCCAATCCGGTCCTGCTTCTCCTCGAGGACATCCAACTGTTCTAGGATCTCCTCCTTCTGCAACTCGACCCTCTCACTTGGTCGACTCACAGGCTCGGTCTTCACTTTCGCCTTGGCTGCCATCGCCAAGGCCTTCACTTCCTCTGGGTTTGTGAACACCCAATCCTCTCCTTCAACTCTGATATCCGCCATCCTATTCAAACATGCGTGGTCAAACTTCTCCTCGGGCATCATCTCCATCAACTCAAAGTCAAGCTTCAAATCCATCTTCTGGGCATAAATTCCTGGAAAGTGGGCAAGGGACAACCTCTGTGCTGGCTTGCTCAATATGTTCTTCAGTTGTGCGCACAGGAAAGCTCCAAAGTTGACCTTGATCTTCTTGGTCATGCACCACAGTAGATCAAGTTCGGTCAGGGAGACAGTGTTGCTGTTGTCCTTCTTCCCGTAAAAGTTGTACGCCAGTATACGGTGGCAGATGCGCAAGGCGTCGTCCTTCAACTGGAAATTTTTGGCCTCCTGAGATCTGAACACTTTCTCCTTGCTCAAGGCCTTCCAGATCTCGTTCCTCTCCTTCTGTGTGCGCTCTGGTGGCGTGGTCAACCTGTCCTTGTACTCCTTAGAAAACTTGTCTTTGAAACTGGCCGCTCCAATGGCCATGTTGATCTCGAAGATACTCACCTCATTATACGATCCCATCAATTTGAATGAAATGCCCAACGGTCCACCTTCTGGGCTTGTCCTCACCTCCAAGTTCTCATAGAACTCCTTGACCAATTTCTCAGAGACTTGCCCTGGCCAGGTCAAGAAGTCCTCCCACCCTATGGCTGCAAAATAACCCTTCACTTGAGTTTCAATATTCAAATCTTTAAGGGTTTCGAAACATACCGTCTTGGGCACGACAACTGCCCTTTTCTGGATGTTTGAGGGTGGGGGTACTGATTGCTTGCCCTTGCCACGGGTGACTCGAGTCGTCGCTGGAGTTTTGAATTTCTCAGATGGGGTGACCGGGACAGAGTGCTCCGACTCCTCTTTTACCTTCGTTTCTTCCTCGCCGTCTTTTTCTTCTTCTTCGCCGCCGGCAGTTGACATGTCGTCGGCCTTCTCGTCAGATGACGACTCCATGGTGGCGGCCGGCGAAGCTTCACGGGGCTTCTTGAACTTGCCTTTTTCTTCCGCCGTAAACTTCCTTTTCTTCACGACGTCCTCACTCGGCTCAGCGCTTTGGCTCGCCGGGTTTGACTCCTCCGATGGCTTTGGGGTCGTGTCGAGGTCAGACAGTTTCGGGGCTTCAATTTCTGCCGTCAGTTGGTCTACTAGTATGGTGTTGATTGGGGCTGGGCTCGCCTCGCGCGTCGGGCTCTTTTTGGCCGGCGAAGGGGTGGTTTCTTTCTCCGTGGGTGGTGGTGGTGGTGGTGTTTTTTCCTTCGCGGGCACAGAGGCGGCGGCGGCAATTTTTGACGACTTTCCTCCGGCCATCTTCTTCGACGGTTGCGATTGAGGGCTTGTGAGATCGATTTTGGTACCGTGAGGGATTTTGTTCAACTTCGTGTTTTTGGGACGGGTAGATACCATGATTGAGGGAGTTAGGGTTTTGAGGGTGGTGGTGGTAGTGGGGAAGTTGAGGAGTTGTGTGTGCGGTTTTTGAAGTAGAGGTGGGTAGTGGTATAGATGGATTAAAATTTGAATTCGATTAGGACTCTGCAAATTCAGATTTGATTGGACTCTTTTGCGGATTCCCGATAATTCCGCAATCATCACATCTGGCCACTCTCACTCGTTGCTCAATCACCGCAATTGCTCACTCAATTTTCCTGTTTCCTGCAAACAAAAACAGACCAAAACCCTTTCCTGCCCAAGGCTACTCCTTGGCATGGTGAATTTATTAACATAAAACGAAATAAAGGAAAAACATAGTATACATACCGAGTTCGCCTTCGGTATTTGCCTCTATTTATTGTCATGGGCCTGACTTATTTTTCTTGCTTCACTTGGTCAAGCGGCTGGCTCAGGGGGTATAATCCCCTTGAGATCCTCATTCCCATAGTAAGCCTTGACTCTCTGCCCGTTCACCTTAAAGATCTGATCATCACCTGGCTTAAATAGCTCAACCGAACCATTTGGGCAAACGGTATGGACTATGAATGGTCCTGCCCATTTGGTGGATAGCTTTTTAGCCTTGAATTTAAACTTGGTTTGGTAAACCAAAACTAGTTGACCAGGTCCGATCTTCTTTTTCTTGATGATTTTGTCGTGGGCTCTCTTTGTCCGCTCCTTGTAATTGACCGCGTTATCATACGCTTCAATCCTTATCTCCTCCAGCTCATATAGGTCAAGTTTACGCCCTTCGCTGGCCGCATCCCAGTCGAAATTGACCTTGTTCACTGCCCAATGCGCCTTGTGTTCGATTTCCACGGGCAAGTGGCATGACTTGCCAAACACCATGCGGTAGGGAGAGATCCCTGAAAGTGTTTTGTAGGCGGTTCTGTAGGCCCAAAGTGCATCATCGAGCTTGTCGCTCCAATCCTTACCTTCTGGCTTGACAGTCTTCCTCAAGATGGTTTTGATGATGCGATTGGATAGCTCGGCTTGCCCATTGGCCTGGGAGTGATAAGCTGTGGAGATCCTGTGGTGCACTCCATACTTCCTGAGCAACCTTTCAATTATATAATTGCAAAAGTGCGTACCTTGGTCGCTGATCAATGCGCGGGGTACACCAAATCTGCTGAATATGTCGCCCTTGAGGAAGGTGGCTACCACTTTCGAATCATTAGTTGCTGTAGCCTTGGCCTCGACCCATTTAGATACATAGTCAACTGCCAAGAGTATATACTCCTTCCCTCTGGAGTTGGGCAATGGTCCCATAAAGTCGATGCCCCATACATCGAAGACTTCCACAGGCATGATGGGCATCATGGGCATCTCATCTCCCTTGGTCACATTCCCCTCTCTCTGGCACTTGTCACAGCTCCTGCACCATTCAAAACAATCTCTCAAGAGAGTTGTCCAATAAAAACCACAGTCAAGTACCTTCCTTGCTGTGCGTCGGTGGCCGAAATGTCCTCCGCAAGCTTGCTCATGGCAGTGTTTCAGAATGTCTACTTGCTCAACTTCCGGAATGCAACGTCTCAGTACTTGGTCTTCTCCCCTCTTCCACATGTAGGGATCGTCCCAAATGTACTTCTTGCTCTCCCTCTTGAGCTTGTTCTTACCGTAGAGGGTCATGTCTTCCCTTATATCTCTTGTGACTATGTAGTTGGCCAAGTCTGCATACCATGGCTCTTCTGATTTGGTTGAAATCTGATATAGGTACTCATCTGGAAAAGTCTCTGTGATGGGCATGCCTTCTTCTCGTTAAATTATCCTGCTCAAGTGGTCAGCCACTAGATTCTGGTTACCTGATTTGTCTCTGATTTCGATGTCGAATTCTTGCAACAACAAGATCCATCTTATCAGTCGTGGCTTGGTCTCCTTTTTGGCCATTAAGTACTTCAGCGCGGCATGATCAATGTAGACTATGGTTTTGCTCCCGAGCAAGTAAGATCTGAACTTCTCGAAGGCAAACACCACAGCCAGCAGTTCTTTTTCCGTGGTCGCGTAGTTGCATTGGGCAGGATTCAGAGTCTTGGACGCATAATAGATTACATGCCGTTCCTTACCCTTCATTTTCCCAAGTACAGCTCCCACAGCATACCCGCTCGCGTCGCACATAAGCTCAAATGGCATTCCCCATTCTAGTGGCTGGATGATGGGGGCAGTGACTAACCTTTCCTTGAGGTGGTTGAAGGCAGCTTGACAGTCCTCATCAAAGTTCCAGTCAATCTCATTTTGTAATAGCCTGGTCAGAGGTTGGGCAATCTTGGCAAAATCTCTCACAAACCTTCTGTGGAACCCAGCGTGCCCAATGAAGCCTCTGACTTGCTTGACATTCCTTGGATAAGGCAGCTTCGATATGGTCTCTATTTTGGCTCGGTCAACTTCAATTCCCTTGGCAGAGACTACGTGCCCAAGGACTATCCCTTCCTCAACCATAAAGTGACATTTCTCGTAGTTAAGTACCAAACTTTTCTCCACACATCTGCTGAGGGCCAACTCCAGGTTGTTCAAGCATGTCTCGAACGAGCTGCCATACACAGTAAAGTCATCCATGAAGACTTCTATCCCTTGCTCGAGCAAATCGGCAAAGATGCTCATCATGCATCTCTGGAAAGTCCCCGGGGCATTGCATAGGCCAAATGGCATGCGTCGATATGCAAAGGTACCGTATGGGCAAGTGAAAGTAGTCTTGTCCTGGTCTTCTGTGGCCACCCAAATTTGCATGTAGCCCGAGTATCCGTCAAGGAAACAGAAATGGGTCTTCCCAGCTAGCCTCTCGAGCATCTCGTCAATGAAAGGAAGGGGGAAGTGGTCTTTCTTTGTTACCTTGTTCAACTTCCTGTAGTCTATGCACACTCTCCATCCGGTTTGAAGTCGAGTGGCTATCTGCTCCTTTTTCTCGTTCTCGATCACTTGGATTCCTGACTTCTTGGGCACCACATGAACTGGACTTACCCATTTGCTATCTGAAACAGGGTAGATGATGCCCAAGTTGAGCAACTTGAGTATCTCTTTTAAGACTACCTCCTTCATGGCTGGGTTCAGTTTCCGCTGTGGATCACGTACTGGACTTGACTCTTCCTCGAGCAATATGTGGTGCTGGCATATGGTGGGACTGATTCCCCGTATATCTGCTAAGGTCCATCCGATGGCTTGCTTGTACTGGTCAAGGATGTTCCTCAGCCTGCTTTCTTCTTCCTTCTTTAATTTCGAACTTATGATCACGGGCAATGTATCATTCTGCCCAAGAAACATATACTTGAGATGTGCAGGGAGTTTCTTCAATTCCAATTCTGGTGGTTTCTCCAGGGATGGTACCATGATCGTGACTTCATGGGGTGGCAACTTGCTCATGCCCATAGGGTGATTCTCCAGAGCTCCCAGTTGCTCAACTATTTGTTGAACTTCAAGTTGCTCATCCTCTGCATCTTCTCTGGTCAGTCCCCTTTGTATCACCAGATCTACTTTGTCAGAGACTCCATATCCCAAAGCTTGCTCCTCGATCATTTCATCAATCTGGTCAACATAATGTACTTGCTCGGTGTCCTCCGGGTGCTTCATTGACTTGAACAAGTCAAATGTGACCGTTTCTCCTTCAAACTTGCAGGTTAGCTTTCCAGTCTCGCAGTCAATGTGTGTCCTTGTTGTCTTCAAGAATGGTCTGCCCAAGATCATCACTGGTTGCTTACTTGATCTCCCCATGTCCAAAACATAGAAGTCGGCAGGGAAAATGAGCTCCTCTACCTTGACCAATACATCTTCCAGGATTCCCTCAGGGTAAACATTTGATCTATCTGCTAACTGGATCACTACCCTTGTCGGTTTCATTGGCCCTATGCCCAAGTCTTCATACATTGATTTAGGCATGACATTGATCGATGCTCCCAAGTCGAGCATCGCCTTTTCTATGTTCATGTTGCCTATTATGCAGGGAATATAGAACATTCCAGGGTCTGCACATTTCCTTGGCACATTCCGCTGGAGCACCGCCGAAACATTCTCTCCCACTTCGAACTTGGCATCATCTTGATATTTCACCTTTTTGGTGCACAGCTCCTTGTGGAATTTGGCGCACCTGGGCATGGATTTCAGGATGGTCAATAGAGACATGTTGATTTCCACCTTTCTAAACATCTGGAACATCTCGTTCGTATCTTCCTTCTCCTTCTTTTTGCTCAATCTGCCTGGAAAAGGAGGGTAGATTTTTGGTGGTGCCACTGCTTGAGCAGGTACTGATGTGTCCTTCTGTTTGGGTGGTGTCAGCTCAAGTTCTTCCTCTGACTCTTCTTCCTCGTTGACCTCTTCAACAATTCCTTCCACTCGAGATGGTGGAGTGGGCTTCTTAGGCACTTCAGCTAGGACCTTTCCATTCTTGAGGTGGATTGCATTCAGTTGGGCGTTATTGAGTTCAATTTGTGGAGGTAGACCGTTGGTCTTCTTTTTCATTTCGGTCATAGCCTGAGTCAAGTGCGCCAGTTGGGCATTGATGTTCTGGAATTGCCCGCGCGACTCAAGCATTTGAGCATTGATATTCTGCAGTTGACCTCGAGTCTCCACCTTGTACTTCTCGTTGTCCTGTTTGTACCGGTCATTCTCCTGATGGGCTTTGATATTTTCATTGACCAAGGTCTGCATCATGTCTGCCAAAGTTGGGCCATTGCTCTGGTTCTGCTGGTTGCCCTGATTTTGGTAGTTGTTCCTCTGATGATTGTTCTGGCCGTGGTATTGTTGGCCTTGATTGCCTTGGTTTCCTCCGCCCTGGTAGTTGTTGTTTCCGTACCGGTTGTTGTCATGATTTTTCCAGTTGTTCGAGTTGTACGTGTTCCCATTGGGCCTCTGTCCGTTCCCATTGTTCTGCATTATCACCTTGACCTCTTCGTCAAACAACTCAGGGCACTCATCAGTGGCATGGTTACTTTCTTTGCAGATTTGGCATGCCTTGACTCCTCTCTTTTGCCCCGGGTTTTGGTTGAGCACCAGTTGCTCAACTATGTTGCAGAGTTTGTCCAACTTGACTTCAGTTACAGATGGTACGGGCAAGTTGTTCCTGGGTAGGTCACTGCCATCCTCCCTTGTTTCTTCGGCCATTTCCTTGAAGATTTTGAACACTTCGTCAGCCCTCTTGTTTAGAATGGATCCTCCACACGCTGCGTTGACCCATGTCCTCTCCGTCTCTCTCAATCCAGATATGAAATACTGGACCAAGTCATGGTCAAGGATCTGATGCTGT
Organism: Euphrasia confusa; assembly: GCA_954870475.1. Classification (NCBI taxonomy): domain Eukaryota; kingdom Viridiplantae; phylum Streptophyta; class Magnoliopsida; order Lamiales; family Orobanchaceae; genus Euphrasia; species Euphrasia confusa. The sequence goes on along the minus strand of OX940956.1, from coordinate 35,671,774 downwards.
GGGCACTTGGCCAACATCTGCTTGAACCTGACCCAGTAGTCATGGAAGTTTTCTCCTCCTCCCATCTTGATGCTGTTGATCTTCTTCCTCATCTGCTGGATGCGTGCAGCTGGGAAGTACTTCTCAAGGAATTTCTGCTGAAGCTGACTCCAGGTGGTCACTTCTCCCGCAGGTAGAGTGTAAAGCCACTCTCGGGCACCTTCGGCCAGTGAGAAAGGGAAGGCTAGGAGCCTGATGTATTCCCCTAGCCCTTCACTTGCTCGGATGGTGCCACATGCCAATTCGAAATCTTGGAGATGTCTCTGGGGATCCTCCAATGGCATGTCACTGAACTTGGGCAAGATCTGGATGAAGCCGTGCCTCATCTCCCAAGTATTGTTTTCGACCGTGGGCAAGGTGATACCCAGCGGCTTCAGATTCAAGTTCTCTGGGAACATCGTGTCCCTCAACGTCTTGGCTCTCTCTTCTCCCATCCTTGATCGCGTAGGTGACCTGGATGTGTTCGGTGAATCTTCTCTCGATGTGTCCGAGATTGACTCTCCTGTCTCAGTTATGGTCAACTGAGTTACTTGAGCGGCACGTGCTAATGCTTGCTTCTGCTTTGCTGCTTTTCGATTCTTCCTCGCGGTTCGCTCGATTTCAAGATCAAATAGTAGCCCTGTATCCTTGCTTCTCGATGAGTTAGAGTCCTGCATACAAAAATAGGTCAAACGTTAGCACGGAAAACTATTGGCTTGGAATATTGCCTCCCCGGCAACGGCGCCAATTTTGACGCTACCGTCGTGGAGTAGCGCAAAATAATATTTATAGTTCCTAAACTATTCACTAGCACAAGTACTAGTAGCAAGTATAGGGTCGATCCCACGAGGAGGCGATTTAGCTTATAGTTTTCCCGGCTTTGAATGCTCAATTGGGTTGTCACGTTTGAAAAGGTTTTGTTTTGGAGAGCAGTTGGGCACTGCCGAACCGTGGTCACCGTGTTTACTTGACTGAAAAATAACAAATAACTTAAACAGAAATAAAACTAGCATGCAACCTAATTAATAGACTGAGCAATTAACAGACTTGACTAAACAGATAAGAAGAAACAAATAAAGAATAAAGTATCCAGGCATTGACTCCCCTGACTCCCCCCTTGACCTATGTGCTGCCGATCATCGGTACGTATATCATTTTGCTAACAGTTTTGTCTTCCAGTTATAGATCCCAAGTATTAACATCCCTATAATGTCACGCATATTAATACCCCGAACCCTTATTCGCTCTTATGTTTAAGTCCTATTAGATCTCTCTCAATAGGTCTCCTGACGTTGACCAATTCGACACTATGTGACCGCATGAGTCTAAGTTGATCAAGTCGCCTTCATCCTCCAAGCAAACCCGGAATGGCCAATAGCATGCCTGGACAGACCCAAGTCATACGACCACATCTCCAGCAACATGTTGTACTTCGCGGACGCCCAGTCTCCCGGTCGCGTTGATCCACGTACTCCTGTGTTAGGCAAGTCGGGGTTCCCACTGGTCACTGTAGGATTACCCAAGTCCCTAACATGCTTAAGTTACTACCCTGTTGAATCGGGAACAAAACTCAGCTAGTTGCTGTCATCAATAAGCCTCCCGGCACGATCACGTCTTAGTGTTGGTCAGGTTCTGTCTTTGCCCAGATACAAACAGATTAGCTACTTGACATAATTAAAACAGAAAATAAAACAAAGGAAATAAGACGAACTATATTATGCATTAAAACTGGAAATTGTTCAAAGGGAAATAAACCAAGTACGAAATTAAAACATAAAAAACATAAGGGAAATTGTTTTCGGCCCGAAGGCTTAACAGAAAATAAACGCCGGCGAGTTTGGTTGCTCACGCGGCTGCCGTCTTCTTCGCTGGTCAGGTAGGGTTCCGATCCGGATTTCTCGCTGCTCATGTGTTGTCCGTCTTCTTCATCAGTCACTCTCTTAAATAGACGGGCTTCAGATGCTAAGAGACGTGTGGGGGAAAATACCTCCAAGTGCGGACGAGAGTCTTACTTGGGTTGGAGTTTGAATCTGGTCGCCTTTGAAGACTCCGCAAATTTCAGGACTCCTGGTACACCGAATGTCCAACGTTCCGCCTCCGTCAATGTTAGCGCTTGCCCATGTACTTCCTTCTCTGACTGACTGAGGTAGCGGACCATGTGCGGTACTTGATCGGACTCAAGTCTTGCTCCACCTGCTGACGTACTGGTTGCTTGCTCAACTCTGCTGGACCCTTTTCGTCAGTCTGGCTTGCTCAACGAGTGCTCTTGACCATGGAAGGTGATTTCCTTGCCTCTTTCACACAGTGCGCTCCTCTTTTCACTCATTTACCTGCCCACCTGCAAAACTTGCCCAAGTACCCAAACGTGCCCTCCCAGACACAAATAAAGTAAAAACAAACTAAGGACTCGATATACTCGACTCTAAAAACCTAAAAAATGAGCCAAAAAATATGGCTCATCAATGGTCATCAATACATCTTCACCGTGGCTTGTTCAACCCGAAAAAAACGATTGACAATCGTTTGTATACACTTTTAAGGCGTCGTTACCATCTACGGGTTCATATTTTAGGCATTGAGACGTATGGTATTTAAAATTAAAGACGTACGATGTGATTTGTATTAATGCATGTCTCAAATTCAAGAGATGTTTAGTTAAAATTGGTAACAATTTGGAGTACTCTCAAGTGTGATCATATTGCACATGGTATGTCAAATTTAATCGTTTGATGGATTATTGTGGATTTTTTCGGTTAAATATAATCATTTCCATAGAAAATTAACTTTGCTTAGGCATTTAGCCAAAAAGATTATTGCGATTGTGCAAGAATCACACGAAAACGTGAGTGTTCATACTCATACGGTGATCTCACGAGACGTCACCGTGATACAACACCGTGTGGTTATCAAATCAATTTTAAACATTTTTGAAATTGAACGAGTTCTTTTTTTAGATGGCGTATTTTCGTATTGGAGCGGGATAACCGATGCACGCGAAATATTAGTGGTGTCAGTTATCAGGACAGCTTTTGCAGTGGTGTCATTTAAATCCGGTGACGATGTGACTCAGAACAGATACTCGTCAATTCCCTGAATTGAATGGTCATATCATATCATATCTGGACCATCAATGAGCGTAGTTGGAAGTTGGGTTGGGTCGTGTCGTGAGACGATTGAAATCCGGCGGAGGATCAGAACAGACACTCATCATAAATTCTTTGAATTTCACGGTCATATCTAATTAATGGATATCGTGGTGGATGGGGGGTTAAGTTTTCTATGTCATACATGAACATACCACGGCTTACGCACCGTGGGATACCAACGACGACGGAGGATTAGGTTTTTTTTATGTCACCTATAACATGTACGTACACGGTGTTAGAATGCACTGTGCTAACATCACGACGACCTATTCAGAGTTGTAGTCACGCTACCAAAGTCACAGTGACCGCGACACGGTGATTTAATCCACCGTGAAATACCCACAAAGGCACAGTTCTAGGTTTTTAATTAAATAATAAATTAATTAATCGCAATGTGTTTAATGGGCGTAGTTTAGAGGTCAGTCGTTTCGTGAGTCGATTGAAAGCCGGCGGCGGGATCACTTTATTAGGTCAGAAAATTGAGCCTATAAATACGAACGAAAAAACCCTTTTTTTTTCTATACCCAATTTTTTCTCATGTTTCTACGTTTTTTTTTCTTATGGAGCGGTTTTCACCACACATCTTTCAAATTCATAGCTGCAGTCCGGTAACGAGATACTCGAGTTTCCAAAAGAAAACCTTCTTTTTCCTAGATCATCAATGACGAGATACTCGAGTTTCCAAAACATCTTGAGTATCTTTGTTAGATACGGATCTTAGCAAGTGCCACTTTCTCCGTAGCGGTAAATCTGGCCATATGTTGAGATCATAACAGGCTATGATTAAGGCCAGAGAAAAAGAAGGTCTTCGAATTGCTTCCCATCCAGAGAGTAGATTCTGAGGCGGGTTGGATTTTTTTTTTTTTTCTTTGTTCATCCAAGTATGGTTCTGGGTTTAGGGTTTTGATCCATCAATTGTAATTCCCAATAGGGTTTTGATCAATCAATTGTAATTCTCAATAGGGTTTTGATCCATCAATTGTAATTCTCAATAGGGTTTTGATCCATCAATTGTAATAAGACTACTTTTGTTAAGTTTAAATTGTTTAATAATTTTTCTTTTTGGTTTCCCATTATTAATATTGTAATGAACACACTTCGACTGTATTTTCATTTATTTCGATTCGTCTTCCACCCTACTGCATTCCTTGATAAAACAAATCATGGTCTACTGTGTATTATTATTGTGTTGAATACATATTTGTAAAACCGTGTAACGTTGTAAGCTGGGTTAATTATTTCACCCCCTTATTTCACGTTGTGCAATTAATTCACGGTGTATTCTAAAACGAGGAACTCACGTCGACATTGTTCTGTGTTTTATATCTCATTTATGAGCCTTCCACGGTGTTATAATCCACCGTGCTCAAACCACAGCGACACATTATGTTAAGGGTTTTACACCTAATACCGTTGCACGGTGTCACAATCCAACGAGGGAACCCCGCGGCGACGCTGTTCTATGGGTTTAATTTCTCATTTATGAGCCTTCCACGGTGTTACAATCCACCGTGTTCCAACCACGGCGATACATTAGGTTTTAGGGTTTTCTACCTACCTAATACCGTTGCACGGTGTTACAATCCACCGAGGGAACCCACGGCGACACAGTTCTAGGGTTTTATTTATTTTCTTAATTAATTAATCGCAATGTGTTTAATGGGCGTGGTTGGGAGTTGAGTCGTTTAGTGCAACGATTGAAATCCGTCGGTGGGATGACTCAGAACAGAGACGCATCGATTCCCTGAATTGAATGGTCATATCATATTAATGGATTTGGAGCGTTGGATGGGGTGATTTACTATTAATTTTATTAATACGAATAATTGATAAGCGTAGTTGGCAGTTGAATCGTTTCGTGGAACGATTGAAATCCGGGTGCTGTGATGACTTAAATTAGATCAGAATATTAAGTTTATAAATACGAACGGAAAAACTCCATTTTTCTACACCCATTGATACTCCTTTTTGTTTGTTTTATAATGGAGTATCAGTTATTATCTCACAATTTTGAATTTCACAGATGCATTACTGTATCGAGATACTCGAGTTTCCAAAAGAAAACCATCATTAACCATCTTCTTATCTGCCAGCGGAAGAAATCCCTTTTCGATATATCCTGCCCAGACCCTCCTTTTTTGGCAGCTTGTACTCTTCTTCCTGGGCAGCTCGATATGGGGATTGGTCGGGATCTCTTTCCGTTATGTCGTCCGACTTCGAATGGCTTCCTAACGATTCCTGGTCCAGGCTCAAGCGGCTCAAGTACTAATCTTCTAGTTGTATTGAGAGGAGATTTCATGTTGTGAAACTTTAATTTTATTTTCTTTTCACCGTCCAGTAGAGTTTCCTCAAGATGTTGCTACTTTTCGATTGATAGTGTTCAGGGTTTTGATCCATCAATTTTTCACAATAGGTTTTAGGGTTTAGGGTTTATGGTTTTGAACCATCGATCTTTACTGTACTTTTTCCTTAATTTATCATTAAAATATTATAATATCACCGTCATTTATTAATCATGCTCACACGTTTCTCATTCGTATTGAAACCCAAATTCTATCGGGATCAACCAAATTCGTATTGAATACGGGTGTGTGTAACCGTGCATTGGTATAAGGTGATATAGCTCCGTGATTTATTGCACGGTTTAATAATATTTCACGGTGTATTTATTCTGTCGTCGTGAAATATCCACGGCGACATTGCAATTTATTTTCCGTTCCACGGTGACACAATCCACCGTTATCTAACCACGACTACCCATTAGGTTTAAAGGTTTTCTACCTAATACAGTTGCACGGTGTTACAATCCACTGAGGGAACCCCACGGTGACACAGTTCTAGTGTTTTATTTATTTTCTTAATTTAATAATCGCAATGTGTTTAATGGTATGGTTGGGAGTTGATCTGTTTATGAGACGTTTCGTGCAACGATTGAAGTCCGGCGGTGGTATGACTCAGAACAGAGATGCATCAATTCCCTGAATTGAATGGTCATATCATATTAATGGATATGGAGCGTTGGATGGGGTGATTTACTATTAATTTTATTAATACGAGTAATTAATAAGCGTAGTTGGCAGTTGAATCGTTTCGTGGAACGATTGAAATCCTGGTGGTTGGATGACTTAAATTAGATCACAATATTAAGCCTATAAATACGAACAGTTGCATTACTGTATCGAGATACACGAGTTTCAAAAATAAAACCATCATTTGCCTGGATCATCTTCCACAAGATACTCGAGTTTCCAAAACCTACGTAGTATTTGTCTGTTACCTTCTTCACATATGATTCGGAGTGCATGTAGCCTAAGCTCCTTAGGCTACATGGAGCACTTACCACCTCACTTTTTCGAATTTCACAGTTGCATTATTGTATCGAGATACACTAGTTTCCAAAACGTCCGTGGTATTTATCGGTCACCTTCTTTGCATTTCCGTCGAAAATCTGACGAGATACTCGAGTTTCCAAAACCTCTGTGGTATTTATTTGTCACCTTCTTTGCATTTGATTCGGAGTGCATGTAGCCTAAGCATTCCTGTCTACGTTGAAATCACCAGTCTGGTCGAGTCTCAAAAACCTTTGCTGCTGACCAGATGTCCAAAGAGGAGATTCACTTATGTGATGTTATTTTATTTTTTTTTCATTCAACTTTTTTGTATACCGCTGACCGATAGTGTTTAGGGTTTAGAGTTTTGATCCGTCAATTTTTCTCAAGTTTTAGTGTTTATCTTTTTGAGCTTTTCATTCAAATTTATCACACAGTCGCTTTTAATTATCGTGTATGGTACTACGGTGTCCATTTATTGTGTCTGGTCTCACGGCGTATGATTATCATTTTGTCTTACGGTATTCATGGATGGTCACACGGCGTGCGATTATCGTGGATGAGCTCACGATGTCCACTTATTGTATATGGTTTCACGGTGTAAATTTATTGTGGATGTTCACACGGTATCTATTTATCGTTAATAAACTCACGGCATAGGATTATCGTGGTTGGGATCACAGTGTACAGTTATCGTGTATTGTGTCACGGTGTCTATTTATCGTTATTGAACTCACTGCGTACGATTATCGTGAATGGTGTCACGTTGTCTTAGTATCGTATATTGTATCACGGTGTCCATTTATCGTGATTTGTCTCATGGCGTGCGACTATCGTGGATGAGCACACGGTGTCCAGTTATCATGTACTGTGTCACGGCGTGCGATTATCGTAGATGCTCTCACGGTGTCCATTTATCGTGAATGGCATCGATGTGTCTATTAATCGTGGTTGGGATCACGGTGTCCAGTTATCATGTACTGTCTCACGGCGTGCGATTATCGTGGATGTTCTCACGGTGTCCAGTTATGATGTACTTCTCACGGCGTTGGATTATCGTGGATGTTCTCACGGTGTCCATTTATCGTGGATGGTCTCACGGTGTCTATTCATCGTGGATGAACTCACGGCGTACGATAATCGTGAATTATGTCGCGGTGTCTTATTATCGTGCATAGTCTAACGGCGTACTTTAACCGTGGATGATCTAAAATTGTATTGGAGTTTTATTATTAATTTTTAAAAGAAAAATTCTATTTTAAATTATATATTCAATTTATATTCATTTGTTAAACAGCGAGGGTAGTGTAAACTTTTCCTACCCAATTGCCTAATAAACTTCTACTTTTATAGACAAGGCCTCAAAACTTATTTATTTTATGAGGGGTCCTGAATCCGGTATTAGTGTAAACTTTTCCTACCCAATTGCCTAATAAACTTCTACTTCTACTTTTATAGACAGGGCCTCAAAACTTATTTATTTTATGAGGTGGTCCTGAATCCGGTATTCCCACAAAGAAAAAACACATCAAACCAAAGTTTTGCATACAACATTCGCACACTAGTTTTTTGAGAGTGCACGTGAAACCAAAAATGAAATTCATCGCCAAAAACAAACAAAAATAAAAATCACATCTCCCCACGGTAACCCCCAGACCCGAAATAATCCCTCCTCGAACTCGCAATCTGCATGCTCTTCTGGTGCTCCAGCTTCGGACAGTCAGCAATCCTATGCCCCAACCCCCCACAGTAAGCGCACCCTTTAACCCCGCTCGCGTTCGCAATCGCCTCAGCGTCCTCCATCGGATCATTCAGCTCCGCCAGCACCGGCGGAATCCTCTGCTTCGCCTCCTGCAGCAAGTGCTTCAGATCCAACAGAGTCGTCTCGCTCTGATTCTTGTTAATAAACGTCGTCGCTATCCCCGTCTTCCCACACCTCCCTGTTCGCCCGATCCTGTGCACGTAGTTCTCAATCTCCCCGGGCATATCGTAATTAATCACGTGCTGTATGTCCGGGAAATCGAGGCCCTTGGACGCGACATCTGTCGCCACCAGCACGTCCTTCTTCCCGGCTTTAAACGATGCGATTGCGTACTCTCTCTCCTCCTGGTCTTTCCCTCCGTGGATGGCGACTGCCTCGACTCCTTTTAATAGGAGGTACTCGTGGATGTCGTCCACGTCAGCTTTGTTCTCGCAGAAGACGAGGACAGGTGGCGAGGTTTTCTGGAGGCACTCGAGGAGGTAGACGATCTTGGCTTCTTGCTTGACGTACTCGACCTCCTGGATGACGTCGAGGTTGGCGGCACCGGCCCGGCCCACGTTGACGGTGACGGGCTTGACGAGGGCGCTTCGGGCAAAGTTCTGGATCTTGGTGGGCATAGTGGCGGAGAAGAGGAGGGTCTGCCGTTGGCCTTTGAAGTGGTCAAAGACTTCGCGGATGTCGTCTTCGAAGCCAAGGTCCACCAAACGATCAGCCTCGTCCAATGTCAGGTATCTGTAAGACCAACAATCAGTATCTTGATCCATATAAAAGAAAGCATAAATAAATATATTATATGACGATTAATGAGCATAAAAAAATAAATCTCTCAAGTATTGGATTTATCATAAAAATAGCCACCAACAAGAATTTGGCCTCTGAAAGATGCACGAGTCAATTTCTTATACGACAAGTATATATACATGTCCTGCATACATGACAAACATGATAGAGAGGGTTGGCACCAAAAACTGAAACAACACTCTTATACCATATATATGCTTAAAGTACAAGAGCTTTATGATAGGTCATTCATGAGCACATTCACTAATCGGAAAAGCAGCATCTGAGATGAATATCTAGAATACCATCATTTCAGAAAATCAGGCAATTTTGCAAGCACAAACAGTAAAGGACAAATTAATAATAATAATAATAATAACAGCATTAAGCTTTGCTCACAACACTAATTTCCACTCATATACAAGCAGATACGACTTAAAAATTTACAACATTTTGTTTACAATTCAAACAGTTTGAATCTCAAAACAAATATCATATCCAAATCAAGTGGTTGCAGGGAGCAAACTGTGAGTTACTGAAATTGACGAAAATGAAGTCGCAAAAAATGATCAACTAATTCAATTTGTTACTCTAATGCAAAAACCAGTCGAAGCAATTCAAACAGTTTGAATCTCAAAACAAATATCATATCCAAATCAAGTGGTTGCAGGGAGCAAACTGTTAGTTACTGAAATTGACGAAAATGAAGTCGCAAAAAATGATCAACTAATTCAATTTGTTACTCTAATGCAAAAACCAGTCGAAGCAATTAACATAAACAGCAAATGTGTTTAAAATAAGCATAAAACAGAGTACAGTTATCATTACCGGCAACTATCGAGGTTCATTTTCTTCTTTGCTAGCATATCCTTAAGCCTCCCGGGAGTGGCCACCACAATGTGCACCCCTCTCTTCACCACATCAAGCTGCGACTTCATATCCACCCCACCAATACAAAGCAAAGGCCTCAGCTCCGGATAACCCGCCTCTCTCATCGGCCCAAGAAACTCCACCACAACATCGTAAGTCTGTCGGGCCAGCTCCCTAGACGGGCACACAATCAATCCAAACGGGCCCTCCCCAGGAGCAAGCGGCATCATCACTTCCTCTTGCAAAGCAATCATAATCAACGGAAGCACAAACACAAGCGTCTTCCCCGAGCCCGTGAAAGCAATCCCTATCATGTCCCGTCCTGACAAAATTACCGGCATGCCCTGCACCTGGATCGGCGTAGGCTGGACTATCCCCTTCGCTTTCAGCATTTTCAGAACGGGGTCGGGGAATCTCATGTCCTTGAAATTCTTGATCGGAGGCGGGATATCATCCCCGTGGACTATAATGTGCCATTGCTTTCTGATGGAGTCGCACGATTTTGTGGACATTTTGCGGATCGGGAGAGGGGGTTTCCAGCCCGTGATTAATGGGTCTGTGTAGGTGATGCCCTTGGCGAGCTCACGGACAGACATGAGTGTTTTTCTGTCGGAGAGGTTCTCCATCATCTCCTTCTCCTGGATGATAACCTGCTCGGTTTGGGTGATTTCGGGCTGGTCTTTCTTGAGCTGGGAGGCTTTGACCAGAAGGCTGGGTTTGGACTCTGCCGGTTGCTGTTTTACGGCTTCGTCGTCGCCGTCGGGGGCGGAGGATTTGCCCTTCCGCTGGAGGAGTTTTTGGGCTTCGAGGGCCCGGCGCTTGGCCACGGGTATGTACTCGACGTAGTTGTCTTCTTCTTCTTCCATTATGGTGTCCTGAAAATTCGAACCCTAGGTTAGTTCAGGAGACTAAGCGAGCTCTGATTCAGTATTGCAAAACCGAAAATTCGAAATTGAAATCCCAAATTGATTAAATTGTAGATTTTACCATGTTTGATGGATCCTCCGGGAGAGAAGATAAGCTACAGTAGCTGAATAAGCGATGGCGCGGTGCTTCAGCTTCTTCAAGGAAGAAACTTGTTCTTTTGATTTATTTTCTCCGACTGTAAATAAAATTAGGGATTTAGCCGGAACGGGCGAGGCTATTTTACAAGTAGCCCACTTAGAAAAATAAAAGTACCATTATGCATATAGTGGACATGCTTACTTGACATCCCATTTAAAAAACATGCTTTTCTACACTAAAAAGCCGTGATCGCCCGAAAGTACCCTTATAGGACATCGAATCTTACAAACTGAACTGCATTCGACAAGCAATACTTGTCGAATTTAAATTATCGACAAGGTAGTACTGGGCGAATTATGATTATCGAATGTGGTAATACTTGTTTTGCGTTTCTTTGTTACTTGTCGAATGCTTATCGAATTGTAGGGTGAATTTTTTGTCGAATACATTACACATGTATGTCGAATTTTTTGTCGAATGAAGAAGATGTTTAGGGCGAATTCTTTGTCGAATGAAGAAGATGTGTAGGGCGAATTGTTTGTCGAATGCTTTGTCGAATGATGTGTAGGGCGAATTCTTTGTCGAATGAAGAAGATGTGTAGGGCGAATTCAAAGACATTAAAAGAACAGATTAATAAGATACAATAATTCCGAATTTGAAAAAACACCTTACAATCACAACCGTTAAATTAGGCAGCACCGTCATCATCCTGGTCGTCGTCATCATCCTGGCCATCGTCATCCTCGTCATCTTCTTCCATATCGTAGTCCTCATCGTCAGAGTCATCATCCAGGTACACGTCGGCAAAAGTTTGATTGTCACGCAGAATGGACTGTATGACATCACCAAAATTGGGCAAGGACTCGGATCCACGCGCCACCGGATTATCAAAATCCACAATCTCCTTGCCATCCCGCCCGTAAATTGAGACGACAAAGGTCCTGAATGTTGTATTGTCGAAGAGGACCACTTTTCCCATCTTGAGATGATGTGCTTCACGAAATTCCCGCCACCCTCTATTCATAGTCAGATAACCACGAGTCCAGGACACATGCACTATCCACACACCGCCGGACTTGTCCTTCAGTTCAACATCACCAATGAGGTACTCGTGAGAATGTGCGAAGTCCGAGTCCAGGCGAAGCACATCTTTGAAGTCGTCTGATACGAGTATTTTCCAGAATTTGTTAATCGCATGGCCCAAATTAGCCATTAGTTTGCAATTTCTTACTAAGAAAAAAGAATGTTTAGGGAGGAAAAAAGTTATGGTGTTTTTTAATCAGAAAATATATGCCCTAATTTATAGCAAAAATTAGGGTTCACTGGATACGTCGGTTGGTGAAAGGTTACCTTACTTAAATTCGCTTAATTGAATACAATACACTCGCCAACTACCCCAAAATTGATTCGCCACATTAAATTCCCCCCAATGACTAGTTCAATCAACTTAACTTACATTGCGTGTTCATGCACGCAATGTATTGTATTCGACAAAACGTTCGACATATATTGAGGCATTCGACAAGGGCAAATTCAGATTCGACAAGGGTCATTTTGCCTGATTCGATTACGATTAATGAAGGAAAAAATGCTATGTCGAATAGTCTCTAATGCTTGTCGAATATCATCTAGGGCTTGTCGAATAACTTTCAAATGTATGGCGATTTTTTTTCCGAGTTGATGTGATTTGTACATCAACACGCAATCAGAGTTAATGTGATAGAAACAATTCAGATTTAATTGAGCGTGCTGTGTGGCGTGGCGAGTGTATTGAATGGGGCGAATGAATGGACTGGTAGTTGGCCAGTGTATTCAATGTGGCGAATTTAATTAACACAACCTTTCACAAAACGATGCAAAAAGACCGTCCAGTGAACATCCTAATTATTACTATAAATTAGGTTGTTCAGTTTCTGATGAAAGAACACCTTATCCTATTCTACGTACTTCCCACCTTCTTTTAGACCCTTACAGATCGCTTTTTTAAAACACACAAAACTTACAATGGCTGACGTCGGTATGACTATTACGAAGTTCTGGAAGACGATGGTGTCAGATGATTTCAAGGAGTTGCTTCGTCTAGACCCTGATTTTGCAAATGACAACCAGCACCTCATCGGCCTGGATGTTGAACTCAGGGACAAATCTGGCCTCGTCTGGAATGTGCATGTGTCATGGACGTTTGGTTTTATTACGTTCAATCGTGGGTGGTCGCAATTTCGAGCAGCGCATCATCTGGTCCTGGGGGATGTTGTCCTCTTCGAACGATCCATTTTCAAAAGCTTTCTTGTGTCCATCTATGGTAGAGATGGCAAGGAGATTGTCGATTTCAGTAATCCGGTGCGTCGTGGGTCCGATACGTTGCCCAAGTTCACTGATGTTGTGCAATCCATTATGCGTGAAAATCAAGCTTTTGTTGATGAATACATAGATGATGTATCATCGTTCGATGAGGAGGACAGCGACGATGACGGTGCTGAGTAATCAATTTTCTGCACTGTGAATGCTAAATTTTCAATCGGAATTATGTATTTTTTTTTAATAACCTGTGTTATTTATTAATTAGTAATGAAGTCTATTTTCCTTTCTATTTTTCTGCAATATTTAGCATTCTACATTAAATATCAAGCATTCGACAAGATTATTTATTGAGATTTCTCAATGTTTTAATCATTCGATAAAAAAGATTATATTCATTCGACAAGCATTATTGTACATTCGATAAGGTTTTTAAACAGTTTATTAATCTTTCGACAAACAATATTAAGCATTCGACAAAGGATTTTAAACAATTTATTTGTAATTTCTCAATGTTTTAATCATTCGACAAACAATATTAAGCATTCGACAAAGGTTCTAATCATTCGATAAGGTGTTTTACACATTCGATAAGGTGTTTTTAAAAAGTTTTTTAATCATTCGACAAACAATATTAAGCAATCGACAAAGTATTTAAAACAATTTATTTGTAATTTCTCAATGTTTTAATCATTCGACAAACAATATTAAGCATTCGACAAAGGTTCTAAAACAATTTATTTGTAATTTCTCAATATTTTAATCATTCGATAAAAAATTATATTCATTCGACAAGCATTATTGTACATTCGAAAAGGTTTTTTACATAGCTAATTAATATTAAAAATCAAATTTTTATGTATTCTATATATAAACTCGCAAGGCTTGTCGAAAAATTAGTATTGTGTGTCGATTAAAGTTTCTGACATCATTCGACTCCGTAACCCGTAAATTTCAGTACGTCATAGAATCCTCGCCGCAATCCGACAACAACCCCGCCGGCAACAATAACCCATCTGAAAACCCCGCCGGCCTTATGGGCCCATCCGGCGAGACTGTACAATCCGACAACACCGCCGGAAACATTACCCCATCCGAAAACATCGCCGTGGATACTGTAGATTCTGAAAATCCCGCCGGCGATAATCCTGAATTCGATGAATTGTACGATTCCCAGGATAGTTATATGTCGACGCAAGCAGCAGAGGATTTAGCAGCCTGGGCAGAGGCAAGCCAAAATGTGTACGCGTAGCCCGTACAGGAGGAATCGGATCTGGTGCGTATATTATCTGTGATTTTTGATTAATGGGGTTGTTGTGATTTTGGGATTTGGGGATTTAAGTATTCCGATTTGGCGATCTGGGGTTTTAGGGTTTCCGATTTCGGGTTTTGGACATTTAGGTATTCCGATTTGGCGATCTGGGGTTTTAGGGTTTCAAATTTTGGAGAATTGGGGATTTAGGGTTTTCTGAATTAGGGATACACAATGTCGAATCCCATTTGTCGAATAGCCTTTGTCGAATATATGTTGGCTTTAATAATGATTTGGTAACAGGATTGGTGGTGGGTGAGGGAGGATTTCCATGGAACTGGAAGCAAGGCCGGTCTATACAACAGGCTAAAGAACGTGGATGTTCTTTACGATGGCATAAAGAATGATCTCGGCTTGTGTCAGAAGTTTATGTGCAACTCAAGTTTCAAATATTTCTTTAGAATGCAACGGGACCAGATTGAGTTGTCAAACAGTGCTGTTCATGCGATTCTAAGTCGTGAAATAAGTTTCAAAGGTGCTCGAGAGGATGAACTGTGGTTTAGGGTTGGATCAAAGAGGATATTCTTTGGGCCAGCCGAATTTGCGCTTGTTACAGGACTTCGTTTTGGCAAAACGACATTCGACACCACTATTAATCACGATGCCCCGCCCGGTGGTTTATATGACCGTTTTTTCTCCGCACCAGGTACCTCGACAAAGGTGAGACACATATTAGAGCGATATGAGAGCGGCCAGATTCTATCCTCTGACCCTAGCAATGAGGACCAACTGAAGGTGTTAAACATTTTGTTCGTTCATCTGATCTTGCTCGGGATAGACGATGGTAAGAAGAAAGTAGACTCGTGGGTGTGGGCGTTGATTGAGGACAATGATAGGTGGAATGAATTTCCATGGGGTTCATTAGCTTTCAAGACCTTGATTCAACATATCGGCGCAGTGCGGACAACTGCTGGGGCGTCCAAATACCACGTATACAGGTGCAGTTTTGCGTTTTTGGTATGTTCTGATCCGAAACACTTACGTACAATCATTTACTTTTATTTCACTGATATACGCATATCACATTGTTTATTGCAGATTTGGGCATTTGAGGCTATCCCTCGTTTAGGATTCAAATGTGCAAAACACACCACCAATCCTGGTGAACAGATGCCTCGATTTCTGAAATGGTCATTTGATAAAAAAATGTCAAATATAGACTTGGATTACATTTTCCTGGATCAGGTATAATTGGTTATTTTATTCGTTCTTCTTCGTACGATTATCTAACAACTGTGTTTTGTAGAGTGTTTGTCATACTCATTTGGAGCCTAAAGAGGCAGAGACAGTACGCTACGAAGCTTGGTGGCGGAACGTGGAAGCTCATGACTTCGAGTTGCGTATTAGAGCGCGTAAGAAGCCACGCCGTGACGGTTCTGCCAAAAGGGCAAGGGGGAGGCCGGTTCAGAGATCCGTGCCACTATCCCCAATTAATGAGCAACTGCATACATTGGCAGATGAGGCAATTCACATGACTCTGAACGATGTAGTGGTCTTGGCAGAGGATGTTGGTCCACATTTTGAGAGAGACATTACCCCACCACTCAGTTCAATTAATAATGCCGAGTCAAGAGACATTCCTCCACCGCTCAGTCCAATTAATAATGCCGGCTCAACTAGTGCCCCAGAGTCCACAAACTCTGTAATCCTGTCATTGGTAGAATCTGTTGCTGCCCTTAGATGAGAGAGCGCAAAACATTTTTCTGACTTAAGCACTGAGACAGCTGCTGCTATTGAGGTGGTTCGAAAAGAGAGTGCAGAACATTTTTCTAACCTCCGGGATGAGATTCCCGCGATAGTTCGAGATCAGATTTTGAAGTGTTTGGAAGAGTCTATACCTTCTGTTGTTGATGCTGCCGTTACCCGAGGATTATCTGCCACAATACCATCCTTGAGTACAGGATTGAAGGAAGCAATCCTTCCAAATATCAGGGGTGCGGTTGCGGATGGGATGCGTACCCTGATACAACAAGCCGGTTCTCGACCGACTGCTGGTCAGTCTTGTTCGGTGAGGTCTGAACAGAGGCAGACCCAGAGCCCTAATACACAGGTGCAGCCCCATAGTACACCAGCAACTATTGCATTGAATGTTAATGTCAGTTCTCCCATTCAGGAAGCTCCAAACAAAGTCACTGATAATGCGGATGACAACTTTGTTGATGCAAGGAATCCCAAGCGCCAGAAATGTATATTAAAAAAACTAGATCAGCATGCTGATGTTAGTGGCTCTAGCAGGAGTCTGCCAGACACTAAGAGATCTGTGATCCCTTCTCAAGCACTGAAATCGCCTTACGAGAAAGATGATCCAAACCAGAGGAAAATTGATAATGCGTTCAAGAAATGGTTAAGAACCAAACTCAGTGACACGTATGTTTACATTACCTAAAATATTAATCCTAATGAACTGATAATCCTCATATTATGTGTAGTACTGATGTAATGTGTATTTGATTTTTGCAGAATAACCGTGTTAGGACGGAATGCAATTGAGGCGCAAAGAAGTTGGTTTGTGACTATCATTCACCCTAATCATGATATGGACAATGAGGTATTGTTACGGTATTTCACAATCTGTGCTACCCGAATGTGTGCTAACTACTCTATTTTTTTCAGCAAATGAATGCTTACTTGCGTATATTGCATAACTACCCAAGCTTTGTTTGCACACCATCGACCAATCACAAGATATTTTTAGTCTTGGACTTGCAGTTTGCGGTATTGTTTTATTTACAATGTTATTCGACACCTCGATTTTCCGTAACATTCATAACAGCCTAACATGTTTGAATATAATATTATAAACTCAGGATACCATTAAGGCGTTGTGGGATGAAAAGATGGCTGCAGGTGAAAGTCCCACTGAGGTGCTATTCTCAAAACAGACACTTGAACCCTTGGTGAAGCGCGTCTGTGGTGAAGACACAATCGAAGGCTGGAATAATATGACAAGTTGGAAAGACTTCACATATGTTAGTACCCTCATTTTTTGTTCAAGTCATTTCAATGGTTGTTGTGGTAGTACTGATTATCATTTGAATTGTAGGTTGTTATCCCTTGGAATACGGGCAGCCATTGGGTAGTTCTGCTCATTCGCCTACAGAGGAAGAGCATATACGTGTACGACTCATTCGCCTATCGGTGGTCGCCTGAGCTACAGGAGTCCAGAGAGAAATCCACCCTGCCCCTAAGAAGGATGCTGCCGCAAATACTCAATCATAGTGGTATTTTGGTTGAAAAAAAAGACAGTGCAAAGACGTGGGAATTAGCCCTTGGTCCCGATGATAAATGCTTCAAACAGACGGATAATCATTCTTGTGGGCCATTTTCATTGAAGTGTATTGAGCAGATCCTTGTTGGAAGAAACCTAGCCGAAGTAACTCAGTCGAATATTCCGTCTATTAGATTTCGGATCGCCGAGCGAATATACTCTTTCGCGGGCTTCGAAAAGAACTTATCGAGAACATAATTTGTCCATCTAATTGCTGGTATTTTGTAAACTTCTGAATTGGTGATGTTGAACGGAAGGACAGATTTTTTAAATTTTCAGTTCATTGCTTGTCGATTTGGTCGAAAGCGTTAAATGGTCTGTCGAATGTGCAGTTCACAGTTAAAAGGTCGAATGGCATCTACTGTTGGTCGAATGTCTGAAATGGTTTGTCGAATGAAGCAATGTTATATAAACAACACATTCGACAAGATTGAGGTTAAAAAGTGTTTGTCGAATGTGAAACCATATCTTAATTTAAAATTTTAGTAATAGTAAATGAGAATGTCAGAGAAAAGATTACGATGTGGCAGAATATCAGAATATTCGATTCCCTCTGAAAAAGTTATATTTTTCTTCTCAAAAGTATTTTCAATACTTTTTTATGAGAAATCAACTCTTTGACAAAAGTTCCTGAAAATCAAACTAAAAAACAATGGAGTATGTCTGAAAACCAAAAACAATAGTGCTGGAAAAAACAAAAAAAAAATACATGTAAGTATGGATTCTTGTATTTCTTCTTGAGTTTCATTGTTATCCATTATTTATTATTATGATGGATGTGATGTGTTTGTATTCAATTCTTCCGGTATTTTAGATGTCTACACTAAAACTAGAAGTGAAATACGGTGGTCATTGGGCTGGTTTGGAATACATCGGTGGGGAAGATGACATTGCCTTTGTACCTCCTGGAGAGGGTGGTTATCAAGCACTCTGGGATAGTGTTCACCATTGTATAAACGTCGACACCAATTCTTACAGGTATGAACTTGTGTAGTTACTTTTTTACTAAATTAATTTGTTCAAAACCACTTGTCGAATGGGCAAAATCGATTGTCGAATCTGTATAACTGCTTGTCGAATGGGTATAATCAACCATTAGGTTTAGGCTGTTATGTACGAACATCCACCATCCACTTGTCGAATGTGTGAGATCTTTTGTCGAATATGTGTAATTGCTTGTCGAATCTGTAAAATCTTTTGTCGAATCTGTATAACTGCTTGTCGAATGGGTATAATCAACCATTAGGTTTAGGCTGTTATGTACGAACATCCACCATCCACTTGTCGAATGTGTGAGATCTTTTGTCGAATCTGTGTAATTGCTTGTCGAATCTGTAAAACCGTTTGTCGAATCTGTATAATTGCTTATACAAGTGTGTATTCAGGTATATTTTTGAAGCGTATGTTGATCTGAACGACAACCGAATACGCAAGAGGAAATTAAAGACGGACGACGATGTTTTCGAATTATTTCGGAAAGAGCGCTACCCCGTTGTCTTTGTATCGGTTAGAAGTATCCGACCAACAACAAATTTCGTGTCGAACACTAACATCTACGTGGATGAAGGTACATCTTGTTACCGACCCCAGCATGCAATAGTACCGTTGGAAAATAATTCTGAATTGGATGGTCAAAGAGAATTGCATGTGTATGAAGATCAGATGAAATATAACCCAAGTGTTGACTTTGGTGATCAGATGGAATATAATCCAAGTGTTGACTTTGGTGATGAGTGGGGTTTGCATGGTCATAGAGATTTAAATATGGATGAAGATGACATACCTGAGGCTGCTACTGAAGCTAATGTTGAACATCCAGTAGATCATCCGGAGGCTGCTACTGAAGCTAATGTTGAACCTCCAGTAGATCATCCGGTAGAGGGAGATGGTAATGTCACATGTCAGGGCGACATTATTAATGTACGTGCACAGTTTGAGGACTTCATCGCATGGTACTACCGTCCCAAGGGTACCAGTTCTGAAACGCATAATAGTACCTTTCCTATCACATTTCCTCCATACCAGCGACAACAACCTACTTCAGCTGGTAACACATCTTTAGATTCCGATGTGCTAAGGAACAGCAGGTGGCTAATTCCTGGAGCTCCAACTACTTTCATTGATAATGGCCCGACTGTACAAGAAGGAGGATTGTTTCTGAATAGTGGTGCTATAAAGGTAGGCGCAATGTACTCAACTAAGGAACAACTGACCACAGCCATTGGGTTATACCACGTGGACAAATTCGGTGAATATCGAGTCAAGTACTCGGACAAGAAGAGAATGAAGGTAGTATGCAAGTCCAAACAATGCAATTTCACAGTTGCTTCTAGTGCGGCCCGCGGTATTTGGAGTGTGTATAAAATGATAGATCATAATTGCACGTTAGACCCGACACATAGTGGTCCACGAAGACTGCCTTCCAAAATACTTGGTGCTTATTTTGCCCCGCGGCTACTTGAACAGAATTCAACATTAAATACAAGAGCCATGATGAGTGAACTTCAGCAACGCAATTCCATTCATGCTACCTATGACCAAGCTTTACGAGGTAAGCATCATGCGATTAAGTATATTTTTGGTGATGAGAACGAATCTTTTGCTAATTTGCCATCTTTCTTGTATATGGTGAAGGAGTGCAACCCGGGGTCAGTTACGGATGTTGAAATAGACCCAACTACCAATGTGTTCTCAAATGCTTTCTATGCATTAGCGGCGTCAATCAATGGGTTTAAGAATTTTGCTCGACCGGTGATTGTAGTCGGTGGTACACACCTTAAAGGAAAATACAATGGTATCATGTTTGTCGCAGTCACCCAAGATGGTAATAGACAAGTATTTCCGTTGGCTATAGGAATAGGTCATGTGGAGGACGACTACACCTGGACATGGTTTTTGGAACGTGTGAGGAGGGCTTTGGATTGTCCAGAAAATTTGTTGATAGTTTCAGATGCACATAAGAGTATTGGAAACGCTGTGCGTGCGGTGTACCCAGAGGCTCACCATTGCCATTGCTATTATCATATGTCAACCAACATGAAGTCATATGGTAAAGATATGGTTTCACTGTTCTACCAAGCGGCCTTTGCTGATAGTGTATCGGATTATGAACTTGCTTTCGCAAGCATTCGGACTGAGAGCGAATCATTGTTTCAAAAGTTGTGGCATATCGGTCCTGCCAAGTGGGCGAGAAGTTTATGTCTAGTTCGTCGGTATGAGTTTATGACCTCGAACGCCGCCGAGTCATTTAATAAATCGGCTTTGTGGGCACGTAAACTGCCAATTACTTCTGTTCTTGAAGTAATGCGCGCTATTATTGAGAGGTGGTTCTACGAGCGAAGGACTGAGGCATTATCGCGAGAGCATGAAGTCACCCAAGCCGCTGCCAATGATTTGATAAACGCCATCCGACTCGGCTCATCAATGAGTGTTGATCGCATAGATGCAACAAGATTTAAAGTCAGGCATCACGTTAAAATATTTGTTGTTGATCTACATGAAAGAACATGCAGTTGTGCTTCCTTTCAACAAATGTTGATACCTTGTAGCCATGCAGCTGCAGCTATACGGTATGAACATGATATTATGATAATTTATGGATTATTTTCTTGTTGGCTGCCGCTAACGTAATTTTTGTGTAGGACAATTAATCACAACATCAATGCGTATGTTGGAGACTGTTTCAAGACGTCCACTTTACGTGGTATGTGGTCTGGTATAGTAATGCCTATCCCCGATAAGGGCTCTTGGGTGGTACCATCAGATGTGAGAGGTATAATATGCCTTCCTCCAGATAGGCAGAGGCAAGCAGGACGGCCGCGTCAATCAAGGTTCACAGCAGGTAGATCAAGAAGTGCGTCAAGGACACCGGCAAAGCAAAGTTGCTCACGTTGTGGTGGAAAAGAACACAACATTACAACATGTGATGTGCTAATATCTCAACCTACGGTTACGCCAACACAACAACAACAGAAAAGTCGTGCTCCTAAGAAATGCTCGCTGTGTAAATCCACTAATCACACTCGAAGAAAATGTCCCTCCTATGTTGGGGTTGCACACGCAAATATCGATCTTCAGTAAGTTAAAACTATTTTTGGATTTTCAGTAAAAATATGTGCGGCTTTTATGTAACTTACCTACTTATGGATTTTCAGTAACTTAGTTAACTATTTGGGGGATGTATAAACCATTCGACATTTGATTTTCACATTCGATAACCATAATTAAGGATTCGACAAAGTGTATATCAGATTCGACAAGAGTGAACTATGGATTCCACAAAGTGTATATCAGATTCGACAATAGTTACTTTCAGATTATTTTGTCGACAATATTAAACATTATTTAATGGAAAATAATAATAAAACTATCTGTGTCGAATAATAGTTAAGCCTATGTCGAATGTTACCTAATCTGTGTCGAATCATTAATAACCCTTGTCGTAAATCATTAAGGCAACCTTTCTGTTGATGTGATCGAACAAGTCAGATGTAGTTAATGGGGCGAATGAGTGGCGTGGTAGTTGGGGTAATGAATGGGGCGAATTTAATTAAGGCAACCTTTCGCAAAACGATGTAAAAAGACCGTCCACTGAACTCTACTAATTGCTATAAATAATGTTGTTTACCACTCTCCTTACCTCTACTATCAATTCAATACAAAAAAAAAAAAAAAATGGCAAACGTTGGTCTTGCAATTACCAAGTTCTGGAAAACACTTGTTTCCGATGATTTCAAAGAGTTGCTTCGCCTGGACTCCGATTTCGCACAAGATAACCTGCACCTCGTCGGCCTGGACGTTGAACTGAGGGACAAATCTGGCCACGTCATGATCGTGCATGTTTCATGGACATCTGGTTTTCTGACGTTCAATCTTGGGTGGTCGCGATTTCGTGCAGCGCATCGTCTTGGGCTGGGGTATGTGGTCCTCTTCGAAAATTCCTTCGATAGCTTTCTAGTGTCCATCTATGGGAGAGATGGCAAAGAGATTGTGGATTTCAATAATCCACAGCCTCGTGGATCTGAGACGTTGCCCAAAGTGAGTGATGTTGTACAGTCCATCATGCGTTCTAATCAAGCTTTTGTCGACATCCACTACGAGGATGATGATGACGATGACGACGGTGCAGAGTGAAAAGTTTATTCTGCAAGGTCAATGTAAAATTTTCAATTGGAAGTATGTTTTTTTTTTTAATCGGCATTAATGAATGTTTATTTTCTTTTCTTATAAATTTGCAATGTTTTAATCAATAATATTAGGAAAATATTATTCTACAAGTATTATGAAGCATTCGACAAAAAATTTTAGCATTCGACAAACAAATTAAGCATTCGACAAACAAATTATTATCAATAGGCGAATCATTAATAACCTTTGTCGAATGTTACTTGATCTATGTCGATTCATAGTTAAACCCTAGGCAAGAGTGAACTATGGATTCGACAAGGTGTACATCAGATTCGACAAGAGTGAACTATGGATTCGACAAGGGTTAATGCCATTCGATTACCATTATTGAAAAAGAAAATATGTTATGTCGAACACTATCTAGGCTTGTCGAATAGCAATAAGCTTGTCGAATTATTGCCTTTCGACAGGGGTTTTGAATTCAAATTCACATTTGCAACGGTAAAATGACTAGCCGTTGCACTAGCACCAATAAATACATAATAGATACTTGCCAACATAACTTGCTTGCAATTTCATCCACTATAACAGCAAAGAAATGAAACCCGCTCCCGAGTCACCCGACACAGAAGGGTATACCACCTACTCGTCTGCTATAGATAGACCTCCTGTGAATTGTCACCACGGTTTAGAGGCCGAACTACTAACTACAACAACAAGATATCTGCGTTGTGGCGTTCATCAGGTAATTTGTAATTTAAATCACAAATACATTTGTGTTTTTTATTATAACCCGTTGATGACTGATGTAAATTGTTTTCTAGTACGATAATTGTGAATTTTTCCGCCTGGTTGACGGTGAACTAGCTAAACTACAAAATGGTATTGTAGCAAGATTGAAAGCGCAAATTGATAAGTTGGAGCATGATAACAGAGTGCTGAAAGGAAGACTGGAGACATTCACTAATAACTGTGTTGGCTCATCATCTCATTATGAGTAAAATATTATGTAACACTTGTCTAATAAAGAAATATTAGGGTTTTTTATCATTCGACAAGGCTTACCTATCATTCGACAAGGCTTTCTTATCATTCCACAGCATAAGTTTTATCATTCGACATTAGATAAATAATTAAAAGACGAATTTTACATTAAATTTCAAAATAAGAAAAGAGAAAAGACAACAAATTGATCAGACATCGACCACCGGCGGTGGCTGACCAATCCTCCTGCGAAAGTCTACAACTTCGCAGGCGCTGCGGTCAAACACAACGACTTCAAATTTGTCCACTGGATTTTCTAGAGTCTTCGGGAAGTAGTGAAACACGAGGAACCAACCTTCCTGCACGCGGTGATCCCTATAGAAACGGGGCCATCCACGACCAAAGTATAAATCGTCGTTTACGTGGGTTACTGTGATGTCGTAATGGTCGTTGTTAACATCGTAAAACTGGACCACCTTGTTCTCTAGGTATTCGACGTGCCGCGCAAATTGTGGAGGAAGCAGAAGATGGGTTGCCCAATCACCAATCATAACTTTAAAGAATTTCCTTTCCATGTTGTGAGATTGTGATTGTGAATATTTCTTTAGATGTGGAAGGTAAGAGAATCGATTGCAATACACCAATTAAATAGAGTTCTGCCTTATAGCAGGATGTAATTTAATACTTTTTCAACCACGTTCTGCCTTATGGCAGGATGTAATTTAATACCTATTCAACCACCACGTCTCCTTGTTTTATGGCTCAATTTAATGATAATTACTCATTCGACATGAGTAATTTCTGGTTCGACAAGACTTAACTCCCATTCGACATTAATTATTTATCGTTCGACAAGGTTTAACTCCCATTCGACATGGGTTATTTCTCGTTCGACATGAGTTCATTCTCGTTCGACAAGGGTTAACTCCCATTCGACTAAGGGTTAATATGGACAAGGGCACACTATGTTTGTCATATTGCATTGAATATATGGTTGGACCGCAATTCGTAATAAATTCCAGTCAATCTCGCAATAAATTAGGGTTTACCATAAAACCTCGCAATAAATTTAGGGTTTACCTACTACAATGGGTTGGTTGTATCTACCCATATTCAAAACCTAGTGCATTCAATCTCCATCCCCAATTCTGTATAAAAACCTACTCCATCCATAAGAAAATAAAATACTAACAATTGCTGAATTTCAATCCCCAATGGAAACGTTTTATCGCATCATAATTATTCCACAACATGATGAGAAAATGATGCTACCACCCGCAGGCAAGCCGAGCATGATCCATTTGACAGGTCAGACTTTCACGCTGCAAGATGTAGAAGGCAAAACTTGGAGAGTCAAATTAACGAGAGAGGCGGACGGGGAGTTGCATTTCAAACAAGGTTGGCCAAAGTTTTTCAAAGATCATTCATTATGTTTTGGTAAGGTCCTACTGTTTGAAAAAAAAGATGCAACCACATACTTGGTTCGTGTTTTTGGTGCAGACGAGTGCGAGATTGACAAATTCTCTAACTCTGGTTAGGTCAATCATCGGTGGTTCGCTTTTTGTGGCTTTTATTATGTTTCTTGTTCGAGTGATATGTTGTTTCTGTGTGTCGAATTCAATAAAGGTGCATTCACGAACATAACATTCAATCGACAAACATTATTTATCATTCGACAAACATTAATTATCATTCGACAAGGGTTCGATAAATTCGATATACATGAATTCGACAAACATTAATTATCATTTGACAAGGGTTCGACATGAAAAATAATTCGACATACATGAATTCTCACTCGACAAGGGTTAGATATCATTCGATAAGGGTTCGGTATATTCGATATCAACATATGCCCCCCCAACATTCGCGTAGCATTCGACAAACAATGTGTACAATTCGACAAACAATATGTACAATTCGATCTACTCAAAGGAATGCCCGCAAAAAGCTATAGTAAGGGTATAATCGTCCATTAATGCAAGAAAGCATGTCTTTTATATGGGATGGCAAAAAAGCATGTGGACTATATCCATAATGGCATTTTTTACATTTTCACTTTATAATTTATATATTTTCGTTCCGGTTAGAAAAAAAAGGAGTACTATTGAATTGATTAGGCTCGAGAAAAAAATCGATAGGCTCGAGCTGCGCTCTAAAGGGCTCGAGTTGTACAAGTTGTACCCGAAGATTTTGATTGATTTCTAACCTTGTACTCGAGCGTTTTGATTGATTTCGAACCTTTGGGTAGGGGTTGATTTTCTTTAGTGATTGTACTTCCTTGAGTATTCATATTTTTCATAATCTAAAAACTTTTTTGTAATTCCAATTATAAATAAGATTAATCCTTTAACAATGGGTTACAATAAGATCTTGCCTCACACAAACAACGTAACATATAAAACACAGATCCAACCTTAAATAAACCAATTGAACATCCAAAAACCTACATTAATCGTCTTGCAATTTTCTATGTCCATGTCTACTCCAACACATAAATATCATCAACTTAATGTAATCATCATCATCATAATAATAACCATATGATATGGTGTGAATTCACACCCTCCTAATTCCAGCAATTCTTCATTTAAAAAAAGGTAACATAGTAACCTTCTCACTTATTCTTTTCCAATGTCATCGTCAGAATCGTCCTCATCTTCATCATCATCATCATCATCATCGTCACTATCATCTCCGTCATCATCGTCGTCATCGTCGTCATCATCATCGTCAGAGTCGTCACTACTTGCAGCACCATTAGCCTTAGCGACATCATCATCAGAATACTCATTGCCATCACTCTCTTCTCCGGAATAATCGTCTTCCTCGTCATTGTCATCATCATTATCTGCATCATCATCGCTGTCACTATCGGTTTCACTCGCGTCTATGGGTTGCTCGGATTTCTTACAATCGCCAGAAGAAAATCTGCAAAATCGTGTAAAGGGGGTTACTTAAAAAGTGGCATGAAGCCAAAAGTCGATTAGAAGCAGGGTAACTCGACAGTACCTCTCATCTGTTGGTAAATGTGCAACAACGTCGATATTGCTGAGCAAGGCCCCACTCTGAAAGAAAAAAAAACAGCGTAAAATGGCAAAAGCAACTCAATTAACTCGCTAAATGAAGAAAACATGTTCATTTCTTTTATTTGTGTTTTACGTGGTCTGAAAGATAGTGAATTCCGAAGCACTATGAAATGACTAATTCATGAAACGTGATGATATTTCTTCACAAAAAGTATTACAGAGGATTTCAACAAATCATCGTAATAGGAAAGCAAACCTTCCATTGGATGATAAAGTATCACATTGATAAGGCTCTCCTCAATTCAAACAAAGTTTTATAAGAAATTTGGCATTACTCATTTGATCACAAATACTCGACTCAAGTCATAAGTTTCTTGTTTCTCGTATCCTTGGCATCATTACATAGTACGTATATCAGAATTTAGAATCTTCGTAAAGACTTTTTGGCAAAAAAGATTCAAGAAGCAGAGAATGAAAATCATAAGACTGAATACATTTTTCTACATCACCTTTCACATGCTTCCGTTGAGACTAAACGAATTATATCAGGTGGTATACCAAACTCTTAAGTCTTAAAACAGATCAAAAATCGATACAATAATCTAACAGCTAAATTAACACGGTATATCGAAAAGCCCAGTGCATATCAATACGCAACATCCGAATCTGAAATCACTTGTTCGAATAAAAAAGGCTTAAAAATTATATCAAACAATAGAAAATAAATCATGAACAGAGAACAACAGACCAAATAACATACAATCCCATTGGTGCAGATATAGAAACACACACACGCACACATATAGATATGAAGAACACTGAATTGAACAACTAAAAAAGAAAGAAAGAAAAAAAGAGAAAAGGGTCGTTATAGATTTTACCAGCAAAAGAAGAGAATTCTGGGCAGCCAAAAACGAAGAGCAAATCATCGTCTGCAGAAGAGCACCATTGTAGCAGAGCTTTTCAACCTCCATATTTTTTATTTATCTTTGAAATCCCGTTTACTACTGTATACGAATAGGGGGAAACAGAGTCAAATTTGTGTTAAATCATATCCTCCTAGGGTTTTGGTATTTTAGTATTTCAATTGGGGCAATTCTGGCAATTGGGCTCTCATAAATTTGATACTTTTAAAACGTGATTTCTCTTGTTAAGAAAAACATTTAAAAGGGAATATGAAGTAATAAAAGTCATCCTCTTTTAAAAATATATTTAGCCCATGTTTCCATTCAATAAGTTGACTTCAAAATTTTGAAAAATTAAAATTAAAATTAAGATTCATAATTTAACTTAATGCACATAACTTTACTTTATAATACAATAATGATTAAATGATCTTTTTTTTTCTCTTGATTTTTTTTTATCATACCCCACAACATCTTTCAAATCTAGCTTGTTCATTTGATCTTTGTGCATTTTCATTATCATTAATCATGTTAGAGGATTGATGCGAGGCTGGGCTCGTGGACTTCTCGTTCCCTATCTTATGCTGGACGCCTCCAGTTGATCCGCTCAGTACTTAGTACTCTTCATGTCTACTGGGCTAGTATGTTCATACTACCTAAGGGTATTATTCGGGAGATTGAGAAGAGGATACGGAGGTTTCTTTGGTATGGCACGGGTACCCAGGGGTATGCCAAGGTCCGGTGGGTCGATGTGTGTCGCCCAGCCAGTGAGGGAGGGCTGGGGATTCGAGATCTCACTGCGCAGAATCGAGCCCTTATGACTAGACATATTTGGGTAATTCTGAGTCGGGATCCGGAATCGGTTTGGGTCAGTTGGATTCATGAGAATCGACTGCAGAGACATTCTTTTTGGAGTGCTAAGGTGTCTAGCGCGTGCTCGTGGAGTTGGCGACAGCTCCTAAAGCTACGTCCTGATGTTCTACCGGCATTCCAGTTCCAGGTTGGGGATGGGTCGCAGTTTTATCTCTGGAGGGACCCATGGCATGGACTTGGTCGTTTGGAAGAGGTGTGTCCGATGGGACCGCAGCTTACTGGACTCCCTAGGGCTGCGTCGTTGAGTATGGTCATTGTTAACGGGGAGTGGAGATGGCCGATTGACTTTGTAGAGGAGTTCCATGACATTATGTATGAGCTACCGAGGATTGTACAGAGGACAGATACAGTGCGCTGGAGAGTGCATAGATCCGGGGCATACACTTCCGCCTCGGCATATTCTCTCTTCCACCCTGAGGGTCCTCGAGTGCCGTGGGCCGCCCTTTTGGAGGGACCAGGGCGTATACCGAGACATTGCTTCATTCTATAGCTTGCTATACGAGGTCGGTTGCCGACTCGAGATAAGCACTGGATAGGTAGGGGGGAGGACTCGTGTGTTTTGTGTGGAGGGGAGAGTGTTGAGACGCATACCCACCTCTTCTTTGAGTGCCCCTTTTCACATGATTGTTTGCAGAGAGTACAAGGGGAGGTGAGGGGCTTTTTGTGGCCTCGTGGTAGTTGGTATAGTGCTGTCTTACGTGCTGCTAGTCGGTGGCGGGGGAAGCACTGGATATCTTGCTCTTATCGTGGACTTCTCGCTGCACTGGTTTACTTTATTTGGCAGGAGAGGAACACACGGATTCAGGAGGCTCGTTCGGTGTCGTCTGGGATGGTTGCTGCCCATGCTGTTTCCATTATCCGGGAGAGGATCATCTCATTACGACTTCATGACTCTCTTCAGACTCGTGCGCTGAAGAGGGTGTGGCATATTGCTTGGTAGTAGATCATTTTGTATTATATTGATTGTTTGGAGAACTAGCATTAGCTCATTCTTGCGGTAGGGCTTTTCCCTACGCGTTGTTTTGTACTTTTTATTTTTTTCTTTTATATGAAATTGACATTTACCAAAAAAAAAAAAAAATCATGTTAGAATATATTAGTTATTATATTTATAGGATTAGGTTTACCTTTTGTTTATAGGATTAGAGTTTACTTTTTGTTTTGGCTATATAAAGCCTCTCTCTTGTATATTTTAGACAATGCTTATTTGTTCTAATACCACAAGTTTTCTACGTTTATCTTTTCCTTTAATCTTTGTTCGATTATATAAATCCTAACATGGTATCAGAGCCAGGTTTCATCTAAACCTCACTTGTTCGGGGTACGGGGGCAGCGCGCCCCGCTCGGGGTTCGGGGCGCACCGCCGATTTTTTCGTTTTGGTTCGTTTTGGTTGTTGGTTAATTTTGGTTCGTTTTGGTTAATTGGTTAATTTTGGTTCGTTTTGGTTAATTGGTTCATTTTGGTTGTTGGTTAATTTTGGTTCGTTTTGGTTAATTGGTTAATTTTGGTTCGTTTTGGTTAATTGGTTCGTTTTGGTTGTTGGTTAATTTTGGTTCGCTTTGGTCAATTGGCGTTTTCAGTTTCGCTTGTTTTCCAATGGCTCATAGTGAGGACTCGTTGCAGTCAATTGGTTTTCGTTTGGATGTGGCTTCAGAGTCTTTTGTTTCCATCCACCGAGCCAGAGTATCGTGCTATGGCTTCCACTACGGCTGAGATTATATGGTTGCGCTCATAGATTTTTCGTTGACAAACTCTCGATGCTTCTTGCTATACCATCGTGAGTTTGAGAGGGGGTGTTAGAATATATTAGTTATTATATTTATAGGATTAGGTTTACCTTTTGTTTATAGGATTAGGGTTTACCTTTTGTTTTGGCTATATAAAGCCTCTCTCTTGTATATTTTTGACAATGCTTATTTGTTCTAATACCACAAGTTTTCTACGTTTATCTTTTCCTTTAATCTTTTTTCGATTATATAAATCCTAACATGGTATCAGAGCGGGAGCTTGATCCTGTTTGTGAGTTGGAGCGGGAGCCCCATTCACTAGGACTCACAAGTGGAGGGGGTGTGTTGAAGTTGTTAATGTGTCAAGGCCACTTGTGAGTTGTCCCACATCGACTTCTTGTGAGAGGGGAGTCTATGATATAAGCCTAGGGAGTTCTCCTACTTAACACCATATGGTTTTGAGTTAGATTGAGGCTCTCTAGTGCATATTCGAGCTCCCGCTCTCGTGTGTGCGCTAGGCGTGGGACCGCACGTTCGTACCCCCATTTGGAATTCCAAGGGTAATTGTTACATAATTGTTACATAAAAATGATTTGTTAGAATAATTGTGAGAATTATTTGTCAAATTTCCATGTATTCATTTTAATATGAACATCATTAATGTACATATTACAAAATGATCAGAATTGTAGGTAGCACTCATAATATTAATCATGAATTCCAAGGCCATCTATTATAGCGAGATAATTTCATTTTTAGTCTTCTCCATAAGTCGGATTCCATAAGTAGTCCTTTTGGACATTCAATTTTCAAAACTGATCCTTTGGACCAAAAAAAATGGATTCCATAAGTAGTCCTTTTGGACATTCAATTTTCAAAACTGATCCTTTGGACCAAAAAAAATGATCTGGCATGTCATAAATCCTACGTGGCTTCGAGTCAAACCTTCACGTCATCACCCAAGGCCCTATGACCACATCATTCTTCCACGTGTCCATTCAAAACTTGATGAAAATATTAACGTAGCATAGGATTCGATCCCTCCACCTTATAGAAAAAGGTAGAGAAACATTCACCACCGCTGAACCAATTTAAATGGATGTAAAATAATGAATCTTTATTTAATATATTATAACATATCAAAATATAATTATAATAAAAAAAACTCAATTAAATTAATTATAAATTATATATGGCCCAACCCAATTAAGTATCACAATTTTTTTTAAATTATTTTAACTTATTTTAATAAAATTTTATGTGGTAATATAATTTAAGCTTTATTTAAATAAATTTATATAATTGAATGTAATTATAAAAATAAATTTTAATTAACATTTTTATTAAATAAATTAATAAAAAATGTAATTACCATTTTTTAAAATAAAATATTTTTAAAATTAAATTTTAATTAAATTATTACTAAACATAAATTATTTAAATAAATACGAAACTTATTTTATTAATTAATTAGTAATTGGGTTGAGTAATTATTAAATTAATGTTATTTTGAAATTAATTAATTTTGGTACTCATTTATTTAATGACTTATTTAACTACTAAATATAATTTATTATTAATCTCTATTATTAATTACTTAATTAATTTATACATAGTAATATATTAATTATTAAATTTTGAAATTAATTAATTTTAATATTTATTTAATAAAAATGGTAATTAAATTTATTTAATAATTACAGTCAATAACAAAATAATTTATTTTGTTAAATATTATTATTTATGAAAAGAGAAATATTTTTTGATAATTAATTGGGTTGTGTAATATAATTTATAATTAATTAATTTTAGTTTTTAAAATTATAATTATATTTGTATATATGATAGTATATTTTAGAAATATTCATCTATATCCATCCTTAGTAGTTGGTGCAGTGGTTGTGTATCTATTGTCCCTTTTTTTGGTTGAGGTCATGGGATCGAAACCAAAGTCCTACGTCATTATTTTGACTAATGTACATGTGGCAGGATTAGGTGGCAATAGGGCCCTTGGGTGATGACATGGTATGATTTTTTATATGCCAAATCATCTTTTTCGGTTCAAAGGACCATTTTTGATAATCGAATGTCTAAAAGGACTACTTATGGAATCCGACTTACGGAGAGGACTAAAATTGAAATTATCTCTCTATTATAGCTATGGAGAGCTTAAAAACATATATAATTCCATACACAAGTCCAAGTGCCAAATTGAAACACCCGGTCGTGTTGTTGTTATATATGGTCCGATTAATCCTCCTCCGTCTCCTCGGGTAAGTTTAGTACATGAGGATGATATTCATGATGAGCTGCTTCTTCTCCCGCACCACCTGAAACTACTACATCTCTTCTCTCGAAAGAAAACATCCTCATGTTTTTGTTATTGATCTGTCATAAATAGTCTACCATATTACGAAAATGCCTCTGCTATTAGTGAGAAAAGTATGTTGAAAATATGCAGGGAAAGGGCATTCATGGAATTCCAGGACTTGTTTACCTTTTGGGAATAGAATCGCCTGGGCTGACTTCAAGCATGGCCATTGCTGAGCATGTTGCTCTCATACTATCAAACTAATAATACTACTGTAGAATGAAAATCTAACGAGGGAGTGGCTTTTTTTTAATGTAATTTTCGTTGTTCGCTCAAATAGTTCTTGATTAATTTGTTTGAATGTTGAAAATGATATCGGAAAATCCCATTGTGAGATAGTTCATACTTCATATATACATGGTCATCCACACATGATATATATATATATATATATATATATCGTTGAGAAATCGAGATCAACCGCGGACTGAAGTGTACGTACACAATTAGAACAACTTAACAATCGATTTGTACCAATTAATACATTTTAATTTTGTTTAATCAATAAAGACCACTCAATTCGGTTTCGGTATAGACATACAAAATTAAAGAATATCTGAACTTTTAATACAAGAGGGAAAGAGTACAAAAGTGAAGCTTTTATGATGAAACGGAATAATTCATACAAACATGGTGGCATATATCAAGTACCAACAATTCAATAGAATATTATGTAAACACAGTAGCTAATAAATTAAAAAATGGTGCTGAAATCAAATTCCCATTGGATAAAAATATGCATCAATATATATTACAGTACATGAGAATTGTACAAGTATTGTATTAGCTAGCCAAGGGTTTAATTAGTAACATAATTCTTCAAAAAGGTCTAAGTGATCCAAATTGAAACCGGCGGTAGTCCAGTTGTTATGGTTAGAATTTTGATCCTCGTCTTCATCGGGTAACTGCACATCATCCAATAAACTCATCCAATCAGCAGCTATTGTTGTTGATGCTTCAAATAGATCATCGTCCGCCTGCTGAGGAGCCATCTCTAGCACTGATACGGATTCCACCAGGTCCAGGTTTGATGCTGCTGCTTGAGTATGATCTTCCTGCTGATCAGCCAAACTCATGAAACCGGTGGTCGTGTTGTTATGGTCGTCCGAAGAATTTGAATTTTGATCCTCCTCCTCTTCCGGTAAGTCCACTAGTAGTACATCATCCAATGAACTCACCCACTTATCAAAATCTGCACGATCTTCATCTTCATCATCATCCACCGATATTACTAGGGATTCATCGTGATGGTGGTGAGCCATCGTCTCAGCTGGCATGGATACGTATTCCACAAGCTGCTGGTTTGATGCGTCATCATGATATACTACTGATGATTCACCTAATTCATGATGAGCTTCTTCTTCTTCTCCCGCACTACTTGAAACTTCTACTACATGATGTTCCAGCTGCAAACGAGGAGAGTATCGTCGACGTCCTTGATCAACTTCTTGCGTAATTATTTCCCTTTTCCTCTTCTTGGGACATGGTGCAGCAGGAACATGAACGGCGTCTTCTTCTTCTTCGTGGACTTGCGTAGATGTTCCATTAGTAATATCATTATTCCTCGACTTGTTGCCTTTGAAGAGTCTTGTGATCCTGCAGATGACGTACTCTTTATCCACCTTGGAATTATTATTATTGTTATGAATTCCGTCGAGGGAGTACTCGTGCATGATCCAATGGTGTTGATCGTGAGGATCATGATATTGTACTTCTCCTTTTGCTCTCTCGAAAGAAAGCATCCTCATGCTCCCCACCCATTGTCCCGACTCGTTGTAAATCTTCTTCGGAGGGGTCTGGCCGCTCCACGTACCGCAGCCGGCCCTTCGAGCGATCCGAGTTTTTCCCTTGCTAATCTTTGTCAACTTGGTGACCACGTAGATCACTCGTTTGTCTTTCCCGTCTTCGTCGTCATCTCCCAGCTCTGAAATAATGTCCCAATGTACGTCGGAAACTCTATCGAAAACGTGCCAAGGATTGGCCATGTCTCCGTACAATTGCCTCTCCACGATGTGTTGATGATCGGCGCCTGACGGAAGGAGGGAAAGCCCCGTGGCTCGTCTGATGAGATAGCTCAGGAGCTCTTCGTCTGAGGGATCGAAACGGAAACCCAGAGGAAAAGAAGGAGGATTCATCATAATCATGGATTGTGATTGATGAACTAACGTACGTAAACTGTGAAGAAAGATTAATTACTTGGAGAAGATCTATACGTTTGTATTTATAGAGTGAGTATAGGCTAGGCGGTGTGTGTTTGTGACTTTGTGTTCGCCACTTTTCACTTTTCAATTAGGGTTACTCAC
Organism: Euphrasia confusa; assembly: GCA_954870475.1. Taxonomy (NCBI): domain Eukaryota; kingdom Viridiplantae; phylum Streptophyta; class Magnoliopsida; order Lamiales; family Orobanchaceae; genus Euphrasia; species Euphrasia confusa. The sequence continues at coordinate 35,636,665 of OX940956.1, read as the reverse complement.
TCAGCTTTTCACTTTCCAATTAGGTTGGGCTTTGCCTTTTACTCAATCAGCAGTCGGCAAGCCCACTATATTACCGTATTAATTAATGGTAAACACACAAAATTAAAATAATGGTATAAACACAAGTGAAAATATTCGAAATCATAAAATAATAATAAATTAATTACAGTATATTGGTTGAAGTGAGGAACAAGTAAAATATTTGGATCGTAACTAATTAATAGAGATGCTTTGCGAAACCCTACTTGAACTAATTAATTACATAATGCAATCAAATAATTTGCACATTCCTAATTCTATAAAGTTGTAAAGTTCCAGCTAATTATTAATTGTTATAAATATACATGCAAATTGCACACACCAATCCATACACACTTTGAAATTTGGTTTCATCGATCGCGTTCTCTACTAACAATGGCCGCATTAGGTTTTTGTCATCCTTCTCCTGTTCTCGACCCCATCAAAACCAACCCTTCCTCCTCCTCTTCGTACAAACTCTGCGTTATCGGAAAATTACACCAATATCACTACAGACCTTACCATTCGACTATGCCCAAAAAGTTTACATACTATAAATTTACCATTCGGCTATGCCCAAAAAGTTTACATACTATAAATTAAATCAAACATGCGTAATCTTTGAAAATTATAAAAATTTCATAATTGAGATAACGGTAAATACGAATTTACAAATTTAAGTGATAGTTCGATTATTATACAAATTTAAGTGAGATTTCAATTATTAAATAAAATAATTTCTTAGTCCATTAATAAATTTTTGGTGAAATATATTGAAAATTAAATAAAATTTTAGATTATTTCAAACAAATAAAAATCACCATTGTTGAATATTAAATAAAATTTTAAATTTGTTTGGTAGTAGTTAATAATAATCTTATCGTATAAATATTTGACAAAAAAAAAAGAAATAAATTAATAGCGGGAGAGTATTCATATTTCATCCTCATCACCACGTGCTCATACAGACTTAACTTCTTCTACAGTGTCGCAGGCTCTGTAAAACCAATACTTATATCGTGCACCTAGGTGTATGATTTATTGTGCACCTAGTCCAAATATTCATTATAAACATACAAAAACATCATCGAAAATACATAAATCATCATAAAAAACATTTCAAAAAAATATTCATTAGTAACACTAAAATCATCATTACAAAACATTTTTAAAAAATATTCATTAAGTAATATTAAAATCATCATTATAATTAACACCATAAGAAAGTGGATACACAATTCTCATTTTTGGTGCAAGTTATAAGTTGCCCTGTAAAACTGTTATAAGAAGGGCGATGAAATGGGTTTTGCGTGCCCTAATGGCGGAACCCAGAAAGCCGAAGGCGAGGCCTTTCACCACAGATCGGTACAAATCGGTTCCCAGGGAGACGGCGGACGCAGTGGTAATAGGCGCCGACGTGGTGGGCATAGCGGTGGCGCGTGAACTCGCGGCGAAACTCGGAAGAGAAGTACTGGTGGTAGAGTCTGTTAAAAACCAAAAATGTGAAAAAGATCTTTATTGAAAGAGAGGAAAATTACATTTATTGTAGACTGACCTAGGCTAATATATAGCCTTACGACTGAACTACTAACAAATCACCACAAGTCCACAACTAACTTCTGATATTGTGGTAGACTTATTCAAAACAAATATCTAGTCCTATGAAATAGGAAAACCAAAACTAACGCAACAATTCCTCCCTTAAGCTAATTTCTCAAAAACTTAGCTTATATCATTCTCGGAACACACTCCCAATAATTTGCGCAACTTCATAAAAACATCAAGCTGGAGTGGTTTGGTCATAATGTCAGCCAGTTGTTCTCGAGTATTGCAATGTGTCAACTCTATGGTACCAGCTTTTGTGAGATCCCGGAGAAAATGAAAACGAACATCAATATGCTTACATCGACCATGCATCACTGGATTCTTCGAAAGTTTGATAGCAGAACTATTATCACAACGGATCTTAATCGTGTCGTTGTTTTCATCGAACAAATGGTTTAGCACCCTTTTCAACCATACAGCTTGACACGCACACGAAGCCGCACTTATGAACTCAGCTTCTGTGGTGGATAAACTCACCACAGGCTGCTTCCTTGAAGACCAAGAAACAGCACCATCACTCAACAAAAACACATAACCTGAAGTGCTTTTTCTATCCTCTAAATCTCCTGCATAATCACTGTCAGTGTAAGCCAAAAGCTCATTATGTCCTCCCTTCCTATAGAAAATCCCGAAATCAGTAGTTCCACTTAAATATCTCAATACCCTTTTAGCAGCTTGTAGATGGAGTTCAGTAGGTGTCTCCATATATCTGCTTATTAGATTCACCACAAACATCATATCAGGTCTTGTAGATGTTAGATACATAAGACTTCCAACTACTTGTTTATAGTATGTCCTATGCACTTTGACGCCACTTTCATCTTTCGTAAGCTTAGTTCCAGGAACAATCGGGTTACGAACAGGATTACTTTTATTCATTCCAAACCTTTGCAACACTTCCAATGCATATTTCCTTTGGCATATGAAAATCCCATCACATCTTTGCAAAACTTCCAGGCCAAGAAAATATCTCATTTTACCAAGATCGGTCATGTCGAATTCATCCTTCATGGAGCTTTTAAACTTGGAAAACATCATCTCATCATTTCCAGTAAATAGGAGATCATAAACATACAAACTTACAAGAAGTACCTTGCCAGCTGCAGATGTCTTGACAAACAAAGTATGCTCAGAATCACACTTCTTAAACCCTTGCTTCATGAAGTATTCTTCTATTCGATTGTACCAGGCACGTGGTGCTTGCTTAAGCCCATAAAGAGATTTATGTAGCTTATAAACTTTCAGTTCACTCCCCCTTTTAACATAACCACAAGGCTGATCCACATAGACAGTCTCATTTAGCTCCCCGTTAAGAAATGCCGATTTTACATCTAGTTGATAGATTGTCCACCCGTTTTGAGCTGCAAGTGCTACGATCAATCGAATAGTTTCCATACGAGCAACGGGTGCAAATACTTCTGTGTAATCCACCCCACGTTCTTGAGCATACCCCTTCACTACTAATCGGGCCTTATATTTGTCGACTTCTCCATTCTCTTTGAGTTTGGTCTTATAAACCCACTTTACTCCAATTTTTTTTGCTCCGTCCGGTAAGTCCATTAATTCCCATGTACCATTTTTATTTATCGCCTCCATCTCCACATCCATTGCTTTTCTCCATTTTTCGTCTTTAACAGCATCGAAAAAATGGATAGGATCACCAACTGCAACCATGGCCAAATTAATTTCATTTTCTTCTTCAGAAAGCCCTTCTCCAGATTCATAGTCTTCCATCCAAAGTGGCTTTCTTCTCCTTCTTTGAATTTGCTCAGGAGTGCTGCCAGGGGTGTTGCTTTCGTCAGCCACCAAATCAGATGAATTATCATGATTTTCTCCTGTATCAACAGGTCCAGCTTCATGTTCTTGCCCAATCTCAACTTCAACTTCACCACCCACAACTTTTGCATCTTGATCGTCCCATTCTAAATCACATAAAATGGTTTCTTCATATCGTTTGTCCCAATCCCAACCTTTATCTTCTTCGAATACAACATCTCTGCTTATTATGATTTTCTGTGAAATCGGATCATAAAGACGATAAGCTTTAGAAGCTTCACTGACTCCCAGCAGAACGCAACTTAAGCTTTTATCATCGAGCTTTGTTCGTTTAGGATCAGGCACATGAACATGTGATAAGCAACCAAAAATCTTAAAATACTTAATTTTGGGTTTAACTCCACTCCAGGCTTCTTCTGACGTCTTATTCCTCACTGCTAGTGTTGGACTTCGATTTAAGACATGTACTGTCCAATTAACAGCTTCAGGCCAGAATGATTTTGGTAACTTCTTGGCTGCAAGCATACTTCGAACCATGTTCATAATCGTTCTATTCTTTCGTTCGGCAACTCCGTTTTGTTGTGGTGAGTACGGAGTTGTCAATTGTCTTCGTATACCATTTGCATCACAGAAATCATTGAACTCTCGGGATGTAAATTCCCCCCCACGATCAGTACGCAAGCTCTTGATAATTGAATTTCCCTCTTTCTCCACAAGAATTTTAAAATTCTTGAAAGCAACGAATGCTTCTGATTTCTCCGTCAAGAAATAAACCCATGTTTTTCTACTAAAATCATCAATAAACGTAATGAGATACCTTTTTTTGTTGTTCGAGGCTGGCTTAATTGGCCCACAAATATCAGCATGGATGAGTTGTAGAATTTCGGACGCTCTCCATTCACTTCTCCTCGGAAACGAATCTCTTCGATGTTTCCCTATCAAACAATCTTTGCACACTCGTGTTGGTGACTTGAAATTCGGCAATCCATTAACCATACCATTGCGTTGAAGAGTTTTCAAACCTTGAAAGCTCAAATGACCGTATCTACAATGCCAAAGATGCATTATATCTTCTGTAACCGTGTGAAAGCATGTTGATATTATAGGCTCACATTTGGCATATAACATGAACATCCGATTAGAAGATATTTTGGTCTCCATGATTAAACCATTTTCCGGATGAAAGACTTTGCACTTTCCATGTTGAAATAAGATACTGAGACCTTTTTCTTGTAGTTGCCCAAGACTTAAAAGATTATTTTTCAGCTCAGGTACAAGAAATACTCCAGTAATAATATGCCTTGTGCCATTTATAAGTAACCTTATGTTACCTTTTCCACTTACAACCATGGTGGAGTTATTGCCTAGCTTCACAGAATCTTTGTAGCTTTCATCAAGATCTGCAAAGTATTCTTTTTGCCCGCACATGTGATTGCTGCATCCCGAGTCGAGAAACCACACAGCTTCGAGTTTTGTAGCCTTATCCTTGGTAGTATCCGTGCATGCCATCAACAACATTTCTTCTTGAGTTTCAGCATAGTTCACCACTTTCTCTTGGTTTGTACATTCCCATTGATAATGTCCGAGTTGATGACAATTATAGCATTGTATTGTGGATTTGTCAAAGTTCTGTCTACCTCGTCCTCGTCCTCGTCCCCGTCCTCTTTCACCAGAACTTCCACGGCCTCGACCTCGTCCTGCGTATTGAACTTCGTGAGTGACCTTCAAAGCATGTTCTTCTGCAACGTGAGAACTTATGCGTTGTTCATGAACAAGCAAGCTGCTTTGCAGTTCATCAATAGTTAAGGTGTCTGTATCTTTAGACTCCTCAATGGAACATACGACATAATCGAATTTGGCAGTCATAGATCGCAATATTTTCTCAACGACAGCGACATCTCCTTTGTTTTCACCATTAGCCTTCATCTTGTTGGCTATGGTAAGTGTGCGACCAAAATAATCATTCACCGATTCACCTTCCTTCATATGGAGAATTTCAAACTCCTTTCGCAAAGCTTGCAACTGTGCTCGTTTCACACGTGATGTACCTTGATACTTCTGCTTCATAGAATCCCATATGTTCTTTGACGTATCTTTGTTAAGAATTGTCTCCAGAATTGAGCGATCTAATGCTTGGAATAGATAATTTTTTGCCTTCAAATCCTTTAACTTCTGATCATCAATATTCTTCTTTTGTGCATCTGTTAGAATTTCACCTTTTGCTGTGGTAGGTATTCCATCCTCAATCAAGCTCCAATACTCTTTTGATCTCAAAAAATTTTCCATGAGCATTGCCCAATGATCATAGTGACCATCAAATTTTGGTATTGCTGGCTGCACAAAAGAACTTTCGGACGCCATTAAATCTCACACTTAGACAGCTGCTGCTTCTATGTTTATCAGGCCTCGTGAGGAAGCTCTGATACCAAATGTTAAAAACCAAAAATGTGAAAAAGATCTTTATTGAAAGAGAGGAAAATTACATTTATTGTAGACTGACCTAGGCTAATATATAGCCTTACGACTGAACTACTAACAAATCACCACAAGTCCACAACTAACTTCTGATATTGTGGTAGACTTATTCAAAACAAATATCTAGTCCTATGAAATAGGAAAACCAAAACTAACGCAACAGAGTCCGGGCCCACTTTCGGAACGGGCTCGAGTTCTCGGAACAGCGAGGTCATTCACGCCGGCATCTATTATCCTCGTAATTCTCTCAAGGTCAATTTTTTTTACATAAACCCCCTTTTGTTTTTGTGAGCCCCTGAAAATCGTTTAAGTAAAAAAACAGTATTTCGATGAATTAAAATTAAAATCAAATCATTTTCATCGTTGCAGGCTCGTTTCTGTGTTAGAGGAAGGCAATTACTATACAAATACTGCAAAGAACGTGAAATTCCCCATAAACAGATTGGGAAGCTAATAGTTGCCACTCGATCTGCGGAAGTCCCGAAGTTGAACACGCTATTGACCCGGGGAATCGAGAATGGAGTGGAAGGTCTGCGGATGATGGAGGGTCAAGAAGCTACGAGGTTGGAATCGGAATTGCAGTGCGCGAAAGCTCTGCTGTCGCCGGCCTCTGGGATTGTCGATAGTCATTCATTTATGCTATCACTATTGGTATATGACACTACATGTTCTCTGATCTTATTACGCTCTCGTCGAGAATTTTTTCTGTTGCGATAATATATCCCAAACCTAGAACTGAAAAGTCGGTTGAGAAAACAAAGTTTTTGGTGTTAGCTAAAGAGTGATTGAAACTGCACTGTTTAGTTAAGTGATACTTTTATGTTTAATTTAGTGTAATTTTGTTAACACTAGAAGATTAAGGGGTTATAATCGACAAATATAAATTAAAAAATCGAAACTTGTCAGCTCCACAAGCTAGTTATTATATGCATATTGACAGGAGTAAAGCATTTAGGGGGAAGCTGAGAACCATGGAGCAATTTTCTCATACGGTACAACTGTATTTGGTGGTAAATATGAAGAAGGCTGTTTGCAGCTTTACGTTTCTGAAACCTTGGCTCTTAAAAACCGGGATGTGAAACCCTCATTAGAGCCCGATCTAATTCTTTGTCCGAGGCTTGTGGTGAATTCCGCTGGTCTAGGTGCAGTAGCGCTATCCAAAAGAATTATTGGCCTAGACAGCAGAGGAATTATCCCAAGGCCCTACTTTGCCCGTGGTTGCTATTTCACATTGTCGAATGTTAAAACTCCACCGTTTGATCACTTGATTTTGTTAGGATTTTCGCCTAAATTCGTAGTTGCAAAGAGACGATAAACACGGAACGAGAAATAAAAACGAAAGAAATAACGAGACAAGGATTATAGTGGTTCACCCAAAATAGGCTACGTCCACTCGCCGCTGCAGATCTTTTCACTAGAATAATATAGACGACTCCGGGAAGTTTACAAACGCACAAGCGATCTCAGTATACTCACGCTCTTGTCTCTCGCTATTCTAAAATTCTCACGCTATTAAATTACATTGATGGGAATAACTATTATATAGGCTTAAACCCATATAAAACCCTAATATTAATTAAGGTAAAGTCACGCTGAAAAAGGACTGCAAAACTTAGCGCACAAGAAAAAATCTTGCGCTAAATCTGCCAAATCTCATTTTGGCGACCGCCAAAATCATTTCGGCGCCCGCCGAAATGACCAAAAAACGTGCAGTCCGCTGACCCCGTTTTTTCTCGGTTTCGGCGCCCGCCGAAACCATTTCCGCGCCCGCCGGCTGAGCCCCGCGACCGCCGAACCCCCTCCGGCGACCGCCGTTTCCTTTCTCGGCGATTTCGTCCTTCTTCTTCCTCGATTTCGACTCCACATCCCAACAATCTCCCACTTGGAGGCGAAACTCGATCACCTCCCACTGCAGCGGCATCCCCGGTCCTTACCAACGTCGCCCAGTCGAAGTTTCAACCAACTTCGACGCACCACGACTTCTTAGGTTCTTCCAGGCCTTCATCAACATGCACTTCGACTCTTTCATAAACTTTCCTCCAGCAGAGACGCAAGAAAGTTTACCCGAACGCATCTCCTTGTTTTCCACGGACAAGGAACTGTGTGACAATAACGAGGTCGCCTCGTTTCTCATTGCCAGCTCCCACTTGTTCGATTTCCCAGCCAACATTGCCTCATCGTCTCGACATGAAATTAAAGCTCGTGACTGGTCTTCAAGATCTCATCCGGTTGGTCTACTCTCACCGGAAAATCCTCCACGTCACTTCTCAGCTTTCCACTCTTCGACTCTCCCTCGAACACCGAGAATCGAACTCTGCTCTGCTCTTTGAGAACCGAACTCCGATCCATGTGAGACTTCCCCGAATCCTCACTCACACGACCCAGTTCGCAATGCTCAGGCGCATTGGTGTTTTCGGCTCCACCAATATCGACACGACCTCCAGCCGTAGTGTAAAGGGTGCCCGTCTTTCGACCACGAGCAATCACCATCGCACCCTTCGTCACTTTCCAAGACCTATCATCGAAGGTCACCCTATGGCCGTCTCTCGCAAGCTGACTGACCGAGATCATGTTTCTCTTCAGCTTCGGCACATACCTCACCTTCGAAAGCTCCAACGTCTGTCTACGAGACGTCTTCAGTGTCACGTTTCCAATACCACCAACCTTCAAAGTCCGACCATCCCCGAGGCGAACTTTCCCACGATTACCAGCAACGAAACTCTTCATGCCATCACGTCTTGTTGTGGTATGAAACGACGCTCCCGAATCCAACACCCAGGAGTCTTCAGGATTCTCAGAGGATGTTAGCAAAACATCTCCTTCATCCTCGTCAGTCACCGCATTGGTTTGAGCCCTCGCAGACTCCCTGCAATGCCGCTTCATATGTCCCTCCTTCTTGCAATTCCAACAAACCACTTTCTTGCCTCAGCTGCCATGATTAGTGATTTATTGGTTTTTATGTCGTTTTTCCTTTGTTTTTCATGTCTTCTTGTGTCTATTTGTCTCGCTCTTTAGTGTCATCCTCGTGTTCTGTGGTGGTTTTGATGTTGTGATTGAGTGTGCAGGGTCTTGAGTGTATTCGAGTGGAAAAAGCCGAAGAAACGGGTGTTATCGATCAAAAGCGAGAAGAGTCGACTCCCAGCAGGACCAGGCGCCCGCCTGGTCCCTAGGCGCCCGCCAGCAGCCCTAAGCAGTCGCCCGCTCGCATCTCAGGCGAGCGCTTCCTCATCTGGGCAGACTCTCTGCCAGTGGCCCTGATGCGGCCCGAGGTACGTCAAAGAGACACGATGTTCGTTTTCAGGCTGGAACGATGAAGAAAGGCACCGGAACGAGAGTCGGGAGAGTGTTGGGAACGCACCGAGAATGTGGCCTAAATTCTGTGGAACCCGCATTTGAACCCGAGGATGGTCTCCAGGAACCCGCGGATGGCTTCCTAGAACCCGCGGCCACAATGAGGAGAATTTCTGGGGAACCAGAGGTTGAACCCGAGGATTGACCCCTACCCTCTAGACTAACCTCTGGTTGAGCCGCGGGATTGGCAGAAATCCCAAATTTGCGGCCGGACTCTTTTGTGTGCGGAATTTTTATTCCTTTTCCTTTTTTGGCGTGACTTTTTGCCCAAGATACTCTTTTTCCTTCACTTTTTAGGTTTGCCTATATAAAGGCTTTGTGAGACTTTATTTTAAACACAACTTTGATGATTGAATAAATTATATTTGCGTGAGATATTTCTCTATTAGGGTTTTTAGAATTCTTCCGGGTTTTTACCAAAAGAATTCAACCGACGAATCGACGAAGCGATCTACCCTTCGTTCGTGTGTCTTCCTCATCCCCGAGTTGCTGTTTCAATTACGTATTGGGGTTTAGGTCTCGATCTAAATCATTCTACGGATTAGAACCAGAGGTTTTGGGACTTCCGCAAGGTATCTTTTATCTTTTCGTTCTTCGTTCTTCTATTTTCATCTTCTATCCTTCGATCCCCAACGAGGTTCGTATCAGTTGGTATCAGAGCCCAGGTTAGGGTTCTTAATTTTTCGATTACGTAACCTCGTTTTTGTTCATTTCTTCTTCTTTTCCTTTTCGTATTTTTTTCTTTGGGATAAAAAAAATTATTATTATTATTTTCGAAATTACTGTTCATCCGAGAAAAAAAAACACGAATATTGTTCTTGATTTTTTTACTCTTCTTGTTGTTCATCGTTCGTTCAGCAATTAAAAAAAATTAAAAAAAAAATTACCAGAACTCCAAGCATCGTACTCTTTGAAATTTTCGTTTTCAACACCTTTCGACGAACGTTGTTGTGGATTCGTGGATCTTGTTGGAGTTGAATTCGACAGGTAAATCGAGGGAGTTCGATTCTTAAGAGAGAAAGTGAGAGAAACCCGAGCGTTGAGTGACTTACCATATTGAGTGATACACGAGAGTGGTGAGGATTTCTCTATTTTGTTTCTAACACTTTTGCAGGATGACTGAGATGGATAATCCCCAAACTAAGCTCATCCTGGAGACATTGCGAGCGGAGTTAGGGACGATCATTACGTCGGAGATGGAGGTGGTGCATGAGCGACTTACCGCCCTGGAGGAGAGACCTCGTCGAGATAATGCATGGTATCGAAGAGGTGGCGGCGGATACCGAGGAGTTCGGAATGGCCATCATCGAGCCCGTGAACGTAGTCAGGACTTTTATTTTGAGAAGGAGGAAGCTTCCAACATTGATGAGAGGAAGTACAGAGTTGAGTTCCAGTGCGAGAGTTGGAGCAATATTGAGAGTCTGTTAGAGGAGCTGGTACAAGCGTCAATGGAGGCTGGGAAAGTAGAGATTGATGAAGAAGGCGAGAAGCCAGAACCGTCGGCTTCGGTGGAGCCCGAGGAAGAGTCGGCTTCGGTGGAGTCCAAGAAAGAGTATTTGGTGGAGTCCGAGGACCTTCTTTCCATTAGTATGTGCACGCATGAGGTTGATGCAATTGAGGATCAACGATTGGAGTTACTCATGGTGAAACAAGCAGAGAAAGAGGAGGGGCAACCGACGTCTGTGGTGTTGTGCAAGGAGGCGAAGTTCTATACTAACGATCTATCTTCCCTACCCCTTTTTATTCGTTTTGTATGGCAGGAACTTGATGATGTTTTCTCTGAGGATACACGTCCTTATTTATCACCAATTCGAGGGATTGAACATCAGATTGACATAGTTCCGAGTGTGTTCGTTAGAGTGGTGTTCGAGCCTGGCATAGACTTGGATTTGAGGACAAATCCTCTTCAAGAGGAGGGGAATGATGTGGCCCGAGGTACGTCAAAGAGACACGATGTTCGTTTTCAGGCTGGAACGATGAAGAAAGGCACCGGAACGAGAGTCGGGAGAGTGTTGGGAACGCACCGAGAATGTGGCCTAAATTCTGTGGAACCCGCATTTGAACCCGAGGATGGTCTCCAGGAACCCGCGGATGGCTTCCTAGAACCCGCGGCCACAATGAGGAGAATTTCTGGGGAACCAGAGGTTGAACCCGAGGATTGACCCCTACCCTCTAGACTAACCTCTGGTTGAGCCGCGGGATTGGCAGAAATCCCAAATTTGCGGCCGGACTCTTTTGTGTGCGGAATTTTTATTCCTTTTCCTTTTTTGGCGTGACTTTTTGCCCAAGATACTCTTTTTCCTTCACTTTTTAGGTTTGCCTATATAAGGCTTTGTGAGACTTTATTTTAAACACAACTTTGATGATTGAATAAATTATATTTGCGTGAGATATTTCTCTATTAGGGTTTTTAGAATTCTTCCGGGTTTTTACCAAAAGAATTCAACCGACGAATCGACGAAGCGATCTACCCTTCGTTCGTGTGTCTTCCTCATCCCCGAGTTGCTGTTTCAATTACGTATTGGGGTTTAGGTCTCGATCTAAATCATTCTACGGATTAGAACCAGAGGTTTTGGGACTTCCGCAAGGTATCTTTTATCTTTTCGTTCTTCGTTCTTCTATTTTCATCTTCTATCCTTCGATCCCCAACGAGGTTCGTATCAGTTGGTATCAGAGCCCAGGTTAGGGTTCTTAATTTTTCGATTACGTAACCTCGTTTTTGTTCGTTTCTTCTTCTTTTCCTTTTCGTATTTTTTTCTTTGGGATAAAAAAAATTATTATTATTATTTTCGAAATTACTGTTCATCCGAGAAAAAAAAAACACGAATATTGTTCTTGATTTTTTTACTCTTCTTGTTGTTCATCGTTCGTTCAGCAATTAAAAAAAATTAAAAAAAAATTACCAGAACTCCAAGCATCGTACTCTTTGAAATTTTCGTTTTCAACACCTTTCGACGAACGTTGTTGTGGATTCGTGGATCTTGTTGGAGTTGAATTCGACAGGTAAATCGAGGGAGTTCGATTCTTAAGAGAGAAAGTGAGAGAAACCCGAGCGTTGAGTGACTTACCATATTGAATGATACACGAGAGTGGTGAGGATTTCTCTATTTTGTTTCTAACACTTTTGCAGGATGACTGAGATGGATAATCCCCAAACTAAGCTCATCCTGGAGACATTGCGAGCGGAGTTAGGGACGATCATTACGTCGGAGATGGAGGTGGTACATGAGCGACTTACCGCCCTGGAGGAGAGACCTCGTCGAGATAATGCATGGTATCGAAGAGGTGGCGGCGGATACCGAGGAGTTCGGAATGGCCATCATCGAGCCCGTGAACGTAGTCAGGACTTTTATTTTGAGAAGGAGGAAGCTTCCAACATTGATGAGAGGAAGTACAGAGTTGAGTTCCAGTGCGAGAGTTGGAGCAATATTGAGAGTCTGTTAGAGGAGCTGGTACAAGCGTCAATGGAGGCTGGGAAAGTAGAGATTGATGAAGAAGGCGAGAAGCCAGAACCGTCGGCTTCGGTGGAGCCCGAGGAAGAGTCGGCTTCGGTGGAGTCCAAGAAAGAGTATTTGGTGGAGTCCGAGGACCTTCTTTCCATTAGTATGTGCACGCATGAGGTTGATGCAATCGAGGATCAACGATTGGAGTTACCCATGGTGAAACAAGCAGAGAAAGAGGAGGGGCAACCGACGTCTGTGGTGTTGTGCAAGGAGGCGAAGTTCTATACTAACGATCTATCTTCCCTACCCCTTTTTATTCGTTTTGTATGGCAGGAACTTGATGATGTTTTCTCTGAGGATACACGTCCTTATTTATCACCGATTCGAGGGATTGAACATCAGATTGACATATTTCCGAGTGTGTTCATTAGAGTGGTGTTCGAGCCTGGCATAGACTTGGATTTGAGGACAAATCCTCTTCAAGAGGAGGGGAATGATGCGGCCCGAGGTACGTCAAAGAGACACGATGTTCGTTTTCAGGCTGGAACGATGAAGAAAGGCACCGGAACGAGAGTCGGGAGAGTGTTGGGAACGCACCGAGAATGTGGCCTAAATTCTGTGGAACCCGCATTTGAACCCGAGGATGGTCTCCAGGAACCCGCGGATGGCTTCCTAGAACCCGCGGCCACAATGAGGAGAATTTCTGGGGAACCAGAGGTTGAACCCGAGGATTGACCCCTACCCTCTAGACTAACCTCTGGTTGAGCCGCGGGATTGGCAGAAATCCCAAATTTGCGGCCGGACTCTTTTGTGTGCGGAATTTTTATTCCTTTTCCTTTTTTGGCGTGACTTTTTGCCCAAGATACTCTTTTTCCTTCACTTTTTAGGTTTGCCTATATAAAGGCTTTGTGAGACTTTATTTTAAACACAACTTTGATGATTGAATAAATTATATTTGCGTGAGATATTTCTCTATTAGGGTTTTTAGAATTCTTCCGGGTTTTTACCAAAAGAATTCAACCGACGAATCGACGAAGCGATCTACCCTTCGTTCGTGTGTCTTCCTCATCCCCGAGTTGCTGTTTCAATTACGTATTGGGGTTTAGGTCTCGATATAAATCATTCTACGGATTAGAACCAGAGGTTTTGGGACTTCCGCAAGGTATCTTTTATCTTTTCGTTCTTCGTTCTTCTATTTTCATCTTCTATCCTTCGATCCCCAACGAGGTTCGTATCAGGCCCCAAGCGAGCGCTTCATCAACAAGCGGCCGCCCGCAATGGTCACCAAGCGCCCGCCAGGTGACCAAGCGGCCGCTTGCTCGTTTGTCCAGAAACCTGCCAGTCCAACCAGGCGCCCGCTCCTGCTTCAGCCGCTCGCTTGCCAGGCGTCGCTAGCGCTCGCTACGTACCCAGGCGGCCGCTTGGTCCTACTTTCAGATTTGACCGATGTTGACCGACGAAGTTTTTGTACTATAAGTAGGGTTTCGACCCGAAGAAACAATCACACTATTTTTACTTTATTTTTCTGCACATTTGGAGAAGACTTGAGACCCGTTCCATCTAGGTTTTCATATCGTTTTATGTTGTTTCGATTCTCGGACAAAAATCGGGGTTAGCACCGATCTTCGTTTTGATCTTGAACGATTAATCTAGTAAGAATTTTCCTTTTCATCTTTAGTTTATTTTCAGTTTTTATTGCTTGTTGCTATCTTATTATTGCTCGATTATTTGTTCTTCTTTGCTTAATTCTTCTCGTTATTATGAATTCAAACATCATTTATTATTTCGTAAACCTAGTTATGAGAAGCTAAATCCATTGCTAGAGTTAGGGGGATTCAAACTTGGGTTAGAGTTTGAGATTTACGTCATCATTTAATGTGTTCGATTATTAGCTAATTAAATTCAAAACCCTTGTTTGAGGCTTAGGAGCAATTACGAGACATTGGATAATCGAATTAATTAAAGTCAACTGGCGACGGACATTTTAACTTTTATTTGTTTCTCGTTAATCGAAATCCCGTACTTGATGCTTGATGAACCCGAAACTCTAGTTTCCATTTTATTAATTACTCCCCGTTAATTATTCGTTGAATTATTTTAGTTTTTATTTTTAGTACTTAGTTAATTTAGTTTAAAAACAAAACAAACCCACACCATGCATTATGATATACCTTTTACTCTCTTTTCTTTTGCAACCACTTGAATATTAGTACGAGTACCGATAGTAGTGTTCCTCGAGAGACCGACTCGGGCGAGTTGCTTCGGCAACTAGTTCGGAATATTTTGTATTTGATTTTAGCCGCTATAAAGACGACTAATCAAATTGGCGCCGTTGCCGGGGAACACTTTAGGCACAAGTATTAGTGTTTAAGTGTTTGCGTCTTTCTTTTTATTTTTGTTTATTTTTATTTGTTCAGGTACGTTTGATTGTTTGTTGTCTGTGTTGGTGCATGTTAGGTAGAAGAAGTCAAAAGACCAGCCTTGCGCCCGTGATCGACAACATTAACCGACGTAAGAGTATTAGCCGGTATACCTCAGTGGACGACGATAACTCGTCAGACAGTTCATCAGAATCCACAATTACCGGAATCGAACTCGAAAGTTACCTAGCGGAAATGGACGAACGCGACGTCAACAATGTTGACAACAACAACAACAACCACAACAACAACAACAACCACAACAACAATAACAACGTCAATCAGGGGCCACGCTTTGGTGACTCAGCCCACCCTCTCGTGGACGGGGCAAGCTCTTGCATTGTGTTGAGTGCCGCTGCTCGTCGGTACGACCTGAAGTCCCACCACTTGGCCCAGTTACCGCAATTCTATGGGATGCCTAAAGAAGATGCCTTGAACTTCATCAGAGAATTTTACTCAGTTCTCCAATATTTCCCGAACGGTAGCCTAGACGACGGGCAACTTCGATTAAAGTGTTTTCCATATGCTCTGAAAGATCGAGCTAAGAACTGGTTGTTGTCTTTGGAGCCTGATTCCATCGATACATGGGACAAGATGTATCAGGAGTTCATCAAGCGCTTTTACCCTCAACAGAAAACCATTGATTTAAGGAGTCAGATTTGCTCCTTCAGACATGAGCGTGGAGAGTCATTCCACGAAGCTTGGGAAAGGTTTAGGAGTTTGCTCAGACAGTGCCCCCACCATCAGATATCCCAGGAGATCCTCAATCAGTTCTTTTACACAGGATTGCCGCCGGCAATGCAGAACGACGTGGAGAACGCAGCCGGAGGGAACATTAGCAACTTCCTCACCAATGACGTCGTTGCCCTTTTCAAAGAGATGACCGAGAGATCTCGACAGACAAACACCCGGGATAAAGAGGTGGCAGCTTCGATAGACGGGAGTCTTGATTCTTCACTGACGAAGCAGGTTGCCGAGCTGACCCGAAAGCTACATATGATGGAGGCCAAAGAGACTTCCCCTACTCAGTTGTTGGTGCATCAGCCTGACCCGTGCGGTAATTGCGGGGAGATCGGGCACTATTTGAGTAACTGTCAGTACATGCCTTCCCCACCTCAGATGATGGATCAGCCCTTCGCACCGGAGTTCCAGGTCAATTCCATGCAGGGATTCAACCAGACGAGTAATCAGAGGAACAAAACCTATGGCAATACATACAACCCAAGTTGGAGAAATCATCCTAACTTTTCCTGGAAACAAGGGCAGAACCAGCAACAGATTGGGCATAACCAGCAGCCGAGCTACAATTGCCAGAATCGGCCACAGAATAACTACCAGAATGCGGGGAATCAGAACTGACAGAATAACCAGAGGCCCCAATATCAGCAACAAGGCCCGTCAACATACCAACAACCACCTCAACCCGCATACCATCCACCACCGACCCAGAAAAGCTCTAGCCTCGACGAGCAATTCTCAGCCTTCATGCAATCGCACCAGGGGTTCATGCAGACAACCAACGGGTACATGCAGTAGAATCAGCAGAGGATGGATAGCATGGAGTCATCGATGACCAACCAAAACTCCACGATCAAGAGGATTGAGACCCAGGTTGGGCAGATGGCTGGGCGACTGAACGAGCTCGCTCAACCTACTTAGAAGGACAGAATCCCTAGCCAACCTTATCAGGCTAAGGCCATTACGGTACTCAGAAGTGGCCGGGTAATAGATAACCGCGTAGAAATGCTGACCGAGGTGGTAGAGGAGGACATTCCTACACCAGAGATAGCCGAGTGATTGCTCAAAAACTAATTTATAAAACCGAAAGATTTACGTATGTAAATCCCCCGAGTCGATCTCTCGAGGAGCAATGCTATTGGCACGTGAATATCGTTTTGTATATGCTAAGTACGAGTTTCATAACGGGAAAGAAAATCATTATAACTAAGGGGGGTTGCAATGAGTGTTTGATTATCAACTAAAGCAAGTATTTAAAGCGAGGAAATAAAGAGCGATTGGTAGCAAATGAGTTGGAAAGCAAGGGTGTTCCGATTACTCTTCCTAATGAACTAGAGTTGAATTAGATTTATAAAACTCCCAATTAACTAATAATCGGACTATAGATCATGGTGTTGTCACGTTCCCCCTCACCATTGATCGTCTACACTCAATCACGACACACACGAGAGTTTCACCCCTCGAGGTCCTCTACTCGGCGTGCCGGTATTTCGAGCTTCGACATTACACATCGACCTTATGGTCCACTAGCGATATACTACGAAGTTGTTCGACACGAGACCACAAATCGAGAGGTGTAATCGTCCAATTAATAGAAATCAAGCTACTTTAAAAGATCAACTCTAATTCATTGAGGAATTTCATCAAACACCCTCACACAAGGTTTAGCTAGCCATTATCAAGCACTCAAAATCACAATCCACAATCGAATAAGCCATAATCGAGAGGAAACGAAGAGAATCTCACCACGGGAATAATGGAATCGATGGATGAATGAGACGATCGAACCGAGCTTCCGAAATCGAGGTCGGACTTCAACTTGTCACCCGGAGAAACCGATCCGATGAAAACGTCGGGCTCGAGGAGAGGAAGATCGTTTGTGAATGAGATTTTGTCGGATTCTCCACGTACGGAATTTAGATCGTGAATTTATGTTGAGAATTTGAAGAACACAAATGGAAAGATGGAAAATTTGGAGAGAAAGAAAAGGGAGAGAGTTGTGGGAATTGGTTTGTGAATTGAGGTCTACTCTCTCCAAGCTAAACACAACTATTTATAGTTTATCCACAATACTAAACAAAAATACTAAAAAGCCCTTAAAACAAGTCAAACATAAGTCAAGACTTAAATTTCTTCTCGAATTCGTCCATGGAAAGTGCTGGTCTGGGCGTAACTGGAAATAGCTCGTATATCATATCGTCGATCCAACCGTTGAAGTTGTAGATGTCAAAGTTGAGAACATGCTGTCCAAATTTCAGGCCGATCCAACGGTTAACAAAGCGAGAAATTCAATTCTACCAAAGTTGTGCAGTGCTGGAATCCGGACACAATGTCGCCTGACGGGAACATGGTGTCGGCCGACACCAATCCTTCGGAAGCGGGTTTTTTCTGCGGACGCGGGCTCAATCTCCTGGTATTGGCACATTTCTACATGTATGTCGCCCGACACCTTATGGCTGTCGGCCGACACCTTGGACTTGGTCTTTTCTGCACTTCATTTCTTCAAGCGAAAACAGCTTTCCTTCCCTTTGGTCGGTGCGCTATATCTTCGTCTCCGATTGTTATTTAGCCAAACCCACCGTTGATAATGTAGATCTGGGATAATGTAGATCTGGGTATGATCCAACGGCTGAATTATCGGGGATGGCCATTCTTATACGACTGCGCAAAGCTGGAATCGACATGAGCCTCTTCGTGTATTTCTTCTCGTTTTCGCCCGATTCTCGTCCAAACTCTACCAAACCAAAACCATGACAACATTAACACATAATCACATTAATAGGATGAAAATAAGCACAAAAACAATACAAGAATGTCACACAAAACAATAGAAAATATCGCACAAAAACGTGCGAAACACCGAGCAGAGTGATCGAGCTGAAGAATCGGTGGAGAAACCGAATGAAAAACCGATGCCAGCACCCGAGACCAGTAGAGCAGCCTTACATAAGGCTAACGATCCATACAAGCCCCCTCTTCCGTTCCCAAACCGTATGAGGAACGAGAAACAAGACCAGCAGTTCGCGGAGATTTACAAGCTGCCATCCAAAGTAAATGTGAATCTGCCATTACTCGACATTATCCGAAATGTCCCCGCCTATGTCAAGTTCTTCAAATACCTCGCCTCGAGGAAGACGAGATTCATTGACAACGAAAAAGTATTGGTGTCAGAGGTAGCAAGTGTCATTCTCCAGCACCAGTGTACGTACACACGACTCAGACCAACTTAATAATCGATTTCTACCAATTAATGTACATTTTAATTTTGTTTAATCAGTAAAAACCACTAAATTCGGATTGGGTAGACACACAAAATTAAAGAAAATCCGAAATTTTAGTACGAGATGGAAAGAGTACAAAAGTGAAGCTTTTTATGATGAAACGGAATAATTCATACAAACATGGTGGCATATCAAGTATCAACAGTATTCCATAGAATATTATCAAAAACTAAGTACAATATATATTATGTAAACACACAGTAGCTAATAAATTAAAAATGGTGCTGAAATCGAATTTCCATTGATTATAATATGCATCAATATATATTACAGTACATGAGAATTGTAGCGCACTCATAATATATACAGTACTGAGTTGCAATTCCAAAGGTTAGTACAAGTAATTGTATTAGCTAGGTAAGTAGGTGTTTAATAACACAATTCCTGAAACAGGTCTAAGTGGTCCAAATTGAAAGCTGTGGTCGTCCAGTTGTTATGGTTAGAATGTTGATCCTCGTCTTCATCGGGTAACTGTACATCATCCAATCAGCAGCTATTGTTGTTGATGCTTCAAATAGATCATCGTACGACTTCTGAGGAGCCGTCTCTACCACCGATACGGATTCCACCTGTTAGGATTTATATAATCGAACAAGGATTAAAGGAAAAGATGAACGTAGAAAACTTGTAGTATTAGAACAAATAAGCGTTATCTAAAATATACAAGAGAGAAGTTTTATATAGCCAAAACAGAAGGTAAACCCTAATCCTATAAACAAAAGGTAAACCCTAATAATCCTATAAATATAATAACTAATATAAAAATATGCTAACACCCCCCCTCAAACTCACGATGGTACAGCAAGAAGCATCGAGAGTTTTTCAATGAAAAATCTATGACGGCTGACAGAATGAGACTTCGTGAAGCAGTCAGCCAGCTGTAAGGACGACGGAGTAAACGGTAGAAAAATGGTTCTGTGATCCAAATGATGCCGAGTGAAATGACAATCAATCTCAATGTGTTTGGTGCGCTCATGAAACACCGTGTTGTGAGCAATCTGAATGGCACTCTTATTATCGCAGTACATAGGTGTGGGGTCAGTAAGAGTGATTCCCATGTCAGCCAGTAACCAGCGCAACCATATAATCTCAGCCGTAGTGGAAGCCATAGCACGATACTCTGCCTCGGTGGATGAACGGGAAACTACAGCTTGTTTCTTACTTCTCCAAGAAATAAGAGAATCACCAAGAAAAATACAAAACCCAGTAGTGGACTTCCGAGAAGTCGAATCACCAGCCCAAACGTCATCAGAAAAGGCACGAAGCTCCAATGAAGAAGTGAATGGAAACAAAAGACTCTGATAAAGAGATCCCCGTAGGTAACGTAAAATACGCACAACAGCAGCCCAATGTACAGTTGTGGGTGCTGAAACAAACTGACTAACAATGTGAACAGCATAGGCAATATCAGGGCGAGTGATCGTCAAATAAACAAGACTACCAACAATGGACCTATACAGAGTGGGATCTTGTAGAGGAGTGCCATCATCTAGAGTATACTTTGCATACTTGGACTGAGAGAGGAGGTAACCTCGAGGAGAGGAGACAACTTCAATTCCCAGAAAGTATCGTAAAGGGCCCAAATCTTTCATCTCAAAACAATGGGACAAGGTTTCTTTCAAACCCACAATACCATCAACATCATCACCCGTAATAATCATATCATCAACATATAACAGAAGGAGAACACGGCCGGCAGAAGTCGATCGAACAAATAAAGCCGAGTCATAAGGGCTAGAGACAAAACCAAGGGAAATCACAACTCGAGAAAATCTATCATACCAAGCACGAGGGGCTTGTTTAAGGCCATACAACGCCTTCTTAAGGCGACAAACCTGTCCTGGAGCATGAGAGACGCCTGGTGGGGGAACCAAATACACTTCTTCCTTCAATTCTCCATTTAAAAAATCATTTTTAACATCCATCTGAGATATGTGCCACTGTTGAACAGAAGCAACAACAATGAGGACACGAACTGAAGTCATCTTGGCTACCGGAGCAAAAGTCTCCTCATAATCTAAACCATACTCTTGAGCAAACCCCTTAGCAACTAAGCGGGCCTTGTATCGCTCAATAGAACCATCAGATTTCGTCTTAACTTTGTACACCCATCTAGAACCAATAGCCTTTTTACCTGCAGGAAGATCAACAAGGTCCCAAGTACCAGTCTTGTCTAAGGCAGACAGCTCCTCAGCCATAGCATTTTGCCAATCACGGGATCGGACAGCCTCCTTATAGGAGGAAGGCTCAGAGATTGGATCAATGGAAACAAGAAATGACGCAAATGACTTAGAATAACAAGAGTATGCAAAATCAGGTAACTGAGTACACTTACGTATGCGTACTGGATAGCGTGGCGCAGCAAGATCCGTAGTCACAAGCGGTGATTGGGTAGCCGTGTCAGGGGTAGGAGAATCGTCAGCAATAGGTGCAGTAGGAAGTGAAGAGTCAGAATGGAAGGGATCAATGTGAATAAGATCAGATTTAGTCAAGTTGTGTGTGCTGGAGGGAATGGTAAAGAAGGGGATATGCTCAAGGAAGGAGACATGGCGAGACACATAAAATTTTCTAGAGGAGGGATCATAACAACGATAACCCTTTTGACCTATACCATACCCAAGAAAAACACATATAGCAACCCGAGAGGACAGTTTGGACAGTTCAACATGTGGACGAAGAACAAAGCAAGTGGAACCGAAGACTCTTAAGACAGAATAATTTGGTGTTTGGCCAAATAACTGCTCATAAGGAGAAGTGCCAGAGTTATGAGCAGTCGGAATACGATTAATAATGTAAGTGGAGGTAAGGACAGCTTCTCCCCAAAACTCATTTGGAACACTAGCGGATAACAACATAGACCTGGCAGTTTCAACAATATGTCGGTGTTTTCTCTCAGCAACACCATTCTGCTGAGGGGTATCAGTGCACGAGGACTGGTGCACGAGGACTGATGCACAATACCTTCAGACAAAAAAAGATCAGAAAGAGTTCCACTAGTGTATTCCCCTCCCAAATCAGAACGAAAACACTAAACAACAGCGGAGTGTTGGGTTTTAACGTAGGCTTGAAAATCTGTATAAATCTTAGTGAACTCAGAACGATTTTTCATCAAAAACACCCAAACATAACGAGTATAGTCATCAATAAAGGACACATAATATCTAGACCCTCCTTTAGTAGGAATAGGAGCGGGTCCCCAAACATCAGAGTGGACTAAATCAAAAGGTGCACAAGATTTTGATAAACTATTATGAAAAGGCAAAGCAGAAAATTTCCCAAGTTTACATCCACGACAATCAGAAATATCATGAGATTTTAAATCACCCAAAACGCCAGTATTACACAAAAATTTTAAACGAGAGTGTGAAACATGACCAAGTCTAGAGTGCCATAAAAAATACTTAGAGGATGACTTGGTTAAATGAAAGGAAGATAAATCAACAGAGGTGGCAGCTGCATAGCCAGGAGTGCGCAACTCATCCAAAACATAGAGACCCCCCTGTCTACGGCCTGTCCCAATCAGCCTCTTGGAGTCGGGATCCTGCACAGAACAAGAAGTGGAAGAAAAATGAACAGAATATCCAGAATCACATAATGGACCAACAGATGCAAGACTTAGAGTAAGCTTAGGTATACAATAAACATTTGAGAGAGACACGTGAGGAGTGTTAATAGTGCCAACGCCAACTAATGGTAATGATGAACCATCAGCAGTAACAACAGTAGGGGAACAAGACTCAGAAGACAAGGATGTAAACTTAGATGGATCAGGAGACATATGAAACGAAGCCCCCGAGTCCAAGACCCAAAGGGATGATGATATACCTGAGGGATTTGATGAAGGCAAACCTGATGGAGAACGAGTAGTCATGGCAAAATGCTGAGGCGGGGGGACTGTCTGACCTGAGGCCGAAGACTGAGTAGCAAGGAATCGTTGAAACTGTTCTGCAAGAGCATCCATAGAAGTATTCTGAGAAGAAGACACATCCAAATCACCCGCAGATGCAGCTGCAGCCATATAAGATGACCCACTACGGGTTTGTCCGGTACCCGATGTGCGTTGCTGTCCACCACTTTTCTGTTGCTGGGACTTATCACCAGACGAGTTCTTCAGGGCTAATACCATGGTTCTAAAAATCCCCGCCTAGCTCCGATTAATCCCCGCCTAGGCTCTAGGCTGTACTCGACCGCCTCGATTTTAGGCTCTAGGCCCCTAACCTGCCTAAGCGCCGCCTAAACCCGCCCAGACCCGCCTAAACTCTTTGGACCGCCTAAGTTCAATTAATTTCGTCTTTAGCAGATTTAACTGAACAATCAAATTAGATGCAAATCTTGATAAATCAAATAAAATAGATGATGTTATGATAAATTTTGAGGTACAACACCAAAATTTGAAAAAAATATTAAATATATAATGAAAATGATCTAAAATTTTAAAATTACAAACTATTTTTTATTATTTTACTATGTTAAACTTGTGATTAATACTATGTTTAGATTATTTATTGATTTATTTTGTTCAAAATATTGATTTATTATGCATAGAAATATTTTTAAAATATTATATTAATTAATTAAATATAAAAAAGTAAAACGATTAATCCCCGCCTAGTCCTCGATTAATCCCTCTAGGCGCTAGGCCCCTAGTCACCGCCCGACTAGCGCCTATCGCCTTTTAGAACCTTGGCTAATACAGGACACTGGCTTATCCAATGTCCAGGCTTCTTGCAATAACGACATTCAACCTTTTTAGCAGTATTTGGTCGAGACTGTTGAGATGGTGCTGCCAAAACGGATGCAGAAGGGGCGGTTGGTACCTTTTCAGTTTGCGTTTTCAGACGAGTTTCTTCAGCTAGTAACTCGTGAACCACTGAATCGACAGAGGGCAAAGGATTACGATGCATAATCGAAGCACGACAGTGCTCGTATTCTGGGCGAAGCGAGTGCAGAAGCTGAACAAGACGCGATTCCTCCCGATGAATAAGATAAGGTCCAAAGGCCTTTAATTCAGCAGACTCTGTCATAGCCAACTGATCCCAAAGAGCAGTGATTTCAGCATAAAATTCCTGAATGGTGCGATCATTCTGTGACAGAACACGAATTTCCCCTTCTAACTGAAAGCGAACAGATATATTGGTGCGCATAAATAGCCTTCCCAAGTAGTCCCAGACCTCCTTAGCAGTTTCATATTTAGCCAATTGCACACCAATCTTAACATCGACAGAATTATTGATCCAAGTAATAATTTTGGAATTGGCACAATCCCACTTATCAAGCAAATCATCATAATTATCCGTACCTGTTTTGGGAGCTTGAGCAACCCCAGAAACATATTTCCACATCTCTTTACCGCGAAGAAAATTTTTCATAACGTAGCTCCAATACGAATAGTTTTTGCCATCCAAACGAACACCAATTGACTGCAACGAGTCCTCACTAGGAGCCATTGGAAAACAAGCGAAAACGAAAACGCCAACAACCGAAACGATCAGAAAAAATTAACCGAAACAGATGATTGCTGGCTCTGATACCATGTTAGGATTTATATAATCGAACAAGGATTAAAGGAAAAGATGAACGTAGAAAACTTGTAGTATTAGAACAAATAAGCGTTATCTAAAATATACAAGAGAGAGGCTTTATATAGCCAAAACAGAAGGTAAACCCTAATCCTATAAACAAAAGGTAAACCCTAATAATCCTATAAATATAATAACTAATATAAAAATATGCTAACACCACCAACTGGTTTGATGCTGCTGCTTCAGTATAATCCTCCGAATATGAATATTGATCCTCGGGTAAGTCCAGTAGTACATCATCCAATGAAGTTATCCACTGATCAAAATCTGCAGGATCTTCATCTTCATCATCACATTCACCCGCCTGATCAGCCGCCATCACAGGCACGGATACCACGGATTCACCTTCCTTCTCCCGACGTTCTATTATAAGAGGAGGAGGAGGATATTCAATGATCAAACGAGAGCGTTGATCAACTTCTTGCGTAATTATTTCCCTTTTCCTCTTCGTCTTGGGACATGGTGCAGCAGGAACATGAATGACGTCTTCTTGTTCGTGGACTTGCGCAGATGTTCCATTAATAATATCATTATTCGTCGAGTACTTATTGGCTTTGAAGAGTCTTGTGATCCTGCAGATGACGTACTCTTTATCCACCTTGGAATTATTATTATAGATGCCGTCGAGAGAGTACTCGTGCATGATCCAATGATGTTGATCGCGAGGATCATGATATTGTTGAAATCGTGTATTTTGTACTTGGTTCTACCTAGAACAGAGGTGTAAAGGGTAGAGTACAAAGACTTAACACAATTTGGAGATTCTAAAGAAAACTCTTTTGTATAACTTGTAAAGGGTGGAACCACTTACAAACACATCTACAAAATTCTAGCGAATCTTGTAGAAAGGTCAACACGACCAAAAACTAAGTCTATGTAGAACTAATCTAGCGACTCGTACTACCAAGACTAAACTGACAATAGAACCGGAGCTTTCTAGCGAAGTCTCTCGGTCTACAAATTTTCTCTCTCTAGAAAATGTCTAATCAATTCGTGAATAGTGAATTCCAACAACCCGCTATTTATAGGTGTCGAGAAATAGGGTTTCCGGAATTCACGCTTAATGGGCCGAGCCCAAAGCATCTTCATGGAATATTCGAGATTCCATTCTTTCGTGCTTGACGAACCCAGCTCTACGCACTGCCACACTAGCGTGTCTTCGTGATTCAAGCTTGTGGCGGGCATAGCTGGTATACTTGACGTATTTCGTTGGACTACAATTCTTCTAGCGAAGTCTTCTAGTCGTACCCATAGCTGGCTTCATTCCTTAGCAGTCATTCGTCCAGCCGTATGTATAGCTATGCTTACACCGCGTCCGTCAAGGTGTTAACTCTGATTCAAGGTCTTCACGGTACGCCTTGAACTCTCTGATTTGTAGTGCGTTGATGAACTCGCAATTCTCTCTGATCCACGTTGAACCACGTTGATAGAATAGCTCGTTCTATGCTTACGCACTGATGCAACTCCATGTTGTTTGTAATGGCCAAGTCTGCTTGCTCCATGCTGATGAACAGTGGTCACGCGTTGAGCCACTTGTTAATTCCACAGTTCAACCAGCTCGTTCTATGTAGACCTAGCAGACTTGTATGAATTAATGAATGGAAAACATACAAACATGAAACATGAAGTTACTTAAAAACAAAGTGTATAGTTCAACGTAGTTCAATCAAGAACAACGTGGTTCTATGTTGAACTAGGCAGAACTACACACTAACAATCTCCCCCTTTTTGAGTCAACTTCATAAGTGGGGGTTCGTAGAGAAACTCCCCCTCAAACTAGTATCATACTCAAAAAGTTCAACGTTGAGCAGGAGACAAAATAAACACAGTCATACGTACTTCAAAGCATAAGAGATAGACATGCATACGCAGAGCAAGAGAAGATAGCAAAATATACACAAGGCTCGAACTGAGCAAAACAGCATTGTATCAAACGTTTAACAGAGACATGAAAAACGTCATAAACAAAAACACAAGTAAATAGTTCAACGGAGAGCAAGGATAGAAAACACTTGTTAAATGGTCATTGGCTTGCTTCAGCTTCCGAATCTTCAGGCGGCGTATGAGCGCGTAGATCCTTCTCCGATCCTTCTTCGTCCGACGTCACATCCATCAGTTTGCGCCTGTGCTGCGTGGGTTTGGGCTTGTTCTTGGTGGCCATTTGCTTTCTACGTTGACCAGTGGGCTTGTTCATCGCAGCTTGGCTCTTAGTAAGCATTGGTCCATCCGGCCCTGAACACATTAAACCCTTACCTCCACTTGTTTTGGGCGTAGCAGCAGGAGCAATCTTGGTAGGCGTTTCTTTGGTGATGCCCGTTTTAGTAACTTTCAATTTTGGCATTTTGGGCCTGTCCACCGTAGGGGCAAGGCCTTTTTCTCTTTCTGCTTCCTTGGTGCCCGAACAGCCAGCACCCTTGGCCTTTTCATCCTTCTTTACGGCATCCAACTCCTTCACCGTTCCATCAGCATTTTTAACAAGGCCGCTATGCGCATCGCCCGCCGCTTTCTTACTCTTCTTATGCGCAGCGCGCAAAACCTCCACTTCATCCTCTTCTTCCACTTCCTCTACGTCCAACTCACTTGCTTTTCTCTTTCCACTCTTCTTTTTGGCCTCTGTGGGGCGGTCATCAGCGTTCCTCGATGCCTCCATTTGTTCTGCCACAAGGTTGACCAAGCCTGATAGACGCCCGTGAAGCATTTTCAATGGCCCTAGATCAGCGTACGAGGACCCATCTCCCCCTAGACGAGCCGCTCGACGGGACTTACGGTGCATATGGGCGGAGAGACGTGCCACAGCATCAATCGTGCCACGTAGCTGCACGAAGTCCTGGAGAAACGAGGTCAGCTCACATAGATACATCTCGTCCGACGAAGAGTCAGAGTCCTCGGACGAAGAGTCAAGCGCGGTGTCAATGCTCCTCTTCGTAGCGCGGCCAGACTTAGCCCTTTTTCCTTTGCCCTTGTGAGCATGTTGAATTTGCAACGGGATGGCTTGTGCAGCGGTGAACAACGCACGATCCGCCTCCATATTTCCAAGTCTACGCCATGGAAGGTCTTTTACCTTGTGAGACGCCATGTACTTTGAGTCAAAACGGAAAGAAGTGAGGGGAATCAACGGTTCGTCGTCCTTCTCATACGTAAAGCCCTGACTGACTAGTACAGCGCTGAACAGGTGGGGGCATGGTAGGTTGGACTGGGCAATTTCAGCATCGGACATGTCCCCATACGAAGCAATCTTGTTAAACACCACTTGACCCAGATCAACTTGGATGCCACGGCTCAGTTTGTACATCAAATGAAGTGCGTCTGCGTGGACCACCGAGCAGCTCGACGTAGGGATCCAGTTGTTAGCAATTATTTTGTTGAGATGGGTGAAGAATTGGGTGAGCGAAGTGCAAGCCGGCTGAGCCGTAGAAGCAAGGCCACCAGTCACAATGAATCCCATCATTTGACTATCGGGGTGCTGCGGAGAGGGGGCTTCCCACGTGGCCTTGATGTGGGTACGTTTGAACATTTTGTTCAACGTACGAGGAGAGAGGTCACATTCCTGCTCCCGAATTATGACCTTGCCGTACGACGGGTGGCTGGGATCACCAAAATGTTGATCAATGTGGGAGAAGACAACACGATGAACGAAGTGGCTGTAGTCTACGTCGAAGTTAATGGCATCGAGCAGCTGCATTTCTTCCATGAAGGCGTGTAGTCCGCGACCCACCCATTTCGCCTTTCCAGCGTAGTGCTGCTCGGCATTAATTTTCTGCTCGGCCAGTGAGTCAAACCTATAATGTGCTGCTTCGTAGTGGAAGTCAGCAGAGAAACCCTCACCTACGTAGCGCGAGGGAGACGGAACAACCATCTTGTTCTCCGGCACCTTAGCCTCCTCTTCTTCCATTGGCGCAGCGTTTAGCGGGGACGGTTGAGCAGGAGCAATGACGTTGTGGACCGGAGAGCCACCGTCCTTAGGTGAATTTGTACCACCAACAGTTGAAGTAGCCACAGTTGTGGTAGGACGGTTAACCGGAGCAGTGGTGGTCGTGGCGATGCGTGCACCAGCATCAGCCTTCTCCTTATTTGCCTTTTCAACTAAGGCAGCTGCTTCTTCGCCTACCTTTTTCTTCCTTTCCAACTCGGCCCTACGGTTGGCCTCATCAAGTTGTTGTTGTTTCTTCCTGGCAATACGATCTGCCTCCTCCTTTTCTCTCTTCTGCCTCTCTTCTTCGGCTATACGGTCAGCCTCCTCCTTCTTCTTTCTTTCTAACTCGGCTATACGATCAGCCTCTTCTTTTTCTTTCTTTTTCTTCTCCTCCTCTGCTATACGTAGCCGTTCTAACGCGGCTAAACGTTCCTCCTCCTCCTTCTTCTTCTTTTCCTCTTCGGCCCTACGTGTCGCCTCCTCCCTTATGGCTTTTTCAGCCATCATTTTATTTCGCCTATGTTCAAGGATTGTGGACCGCACAACACTGATTTGTGCTTCTAGTGCAGTAACTTTGTCAAAGTCCTCCTCCGCGGCTTGCGCGGCTTCCAGTTTAGCTTCCTCCGATTTGAGTTCAGTAATTTTGTCCGCGTAGAACGAAGGCAATTCGTAGGTGGGCTTAGTGGTAGCGGGAGAAACAGATGAAGTCATTGTTGGTAAAGCGTAAAGAGAGAAAGTCCTGCGTGTGACAAAGAGTAAAAATGACAGTAGATGTTATGAGCTTGTACGTAGAAGATAAGAACAGGAAGTGAGCAAGGATTCTCTCTCTAAAACACGCAGTGAAAGGTGCACTATGTGTTTGACCGAGAGAGGTATTTATAGGGCAGCCGAAACGGTTCAAATTCTGTGGTGTAGAGCGCGCCACGTGTCAACTGGCCGGTTCAGCGTAGGAGTGAAATCAAAAATACAAGTGGTAGCGCGCTGCGGAGGATGCATAGAGCAGGGATGTTCGAGAATCAGGTAATCTAGTCCATCGCATCTGTAAGAGCAAATACAAGCAGTCCCACGCACAACAGGCAATATAAAGCGTTAAGTAAGGATACTTAGTAAAAATAAGCAAGAAATGGACCAGTTTGACATGAAGTAGATCAGCGGTGAGCTAGCGGGCAGGTGCACTTGGTGAGACGCATAACAGGGAGATATGAGCTGCCAGAGAGTGAGTACGGGCTAGGTTGCACAACGCATCAGCAGCAATGATTTTTCAAAGGATAGCACGCCCTACAAAAATGGTTATGGGTAGGACAACAATACTTATAATGTAAAATCAGCAAACAGCACAACAAGTAAAGAGTAACACGTTAGACAGGAACGACTTTCATGAGTACTCAAAGTAGCACACGTAGAGCAGGGGTTATTCCACACACACCTACGTTGAATTACCAAGATTTCAAATTCACAGAAAAGATAGTCTTGACCAACGAAGCCTAAGGAAGCACTTCAGGGTAGAACAACCTTGCTTCGTAGACCAGGAGTACTCTGCAAAAATTTATAACACGAAATACAGTTAAAGGCATAGCAAGCACACACAACGTGGAGATACGTACCACCACACAGTGAATCAAAATCGCTGGAAAGAACATTAAGTAGAGTTATTGGAGGTAGAGTGACAGAGCTTTATGGACGGTATTGCTATTTTGGCCAGTTCAGCGTGTAACCACGGTCGTGTCACTTGCTTTTTGGGCATAGATCAGACCTATTAGGACCCAATCAGTGATAGGTGTTATAAAATGATGTTTCCATATATATTTTTTTGTGTTGTCATCATTATATGTATAAGGCCATGTCTTTTGCATTTGCCCGAAGACCAAGTCAATCAAGACCCGATCCATCGAGGAAATCTTTAGGCCGACTTTTCCTGCTAGACATAGAGCAAGCAAAGTTCACTCCAATGAATTGCTTATAAATATATTTAAAGAACAGTATGTCCAAATACTACGTCACTTTGCATCTGTCAACAACTAACCTCACCTTGCTCTACCTAATGGTTCCATTGACAAAATAAACGGCTGTGGGTAGAGGTAGCCATTTGCGGTCTACTACCCTTCAAAAGGCACCCATGCAGAGAGACTTCCGGAGGAATAAAAATCTTTCCGAAGCAAGTGGTTTTGTGAAGAAGTCTGAGAGTTGTTTCTCCGTAGGAACATGTTCCATTACCACCTTACCCCGTTCTACCAAGTCTCGAATGAAGTGATGTCGTATATCAATATGCTTGGTCTTTGAGTGTTGTACCGGATTCTGACTTATCTTTATAGCACTTTGATTGTCACAGAACAAGGTTAGTGGCGTGCTATGAATTTGATAGTCGGCAAGCATTTGTTGAAGCCATAGCATTTGGGTACAACAACTCCCGGCAGCCACATACTCGGATTCGGCGGTGGATAGAGCAATGCAATTTTGCTTCTTGCTATGCCATGAGACAAGGTTGTTTCCTAGGAAGCAACACCCACCACTAGTACTCTTCCGTTCATCATTGTCACCAGCCCAATCAGCATTTGCAAAACCAACAAGATAAGACGAAGTATCTTTAGTGTACCATAGACCGAGGTTGGTAGACCCGGCCACATATCGAAGGATACGCTTTACGGCAACGAGATGCTCCTCCTTGGGTTGAGCTTGGTAGCGGGCACAGAGACACACACTATACATGATATCCGGTCGAGTGGCTGTGAGGTAGAGCAGGCTACCAATAAGAGATTTGTAGGTAGAGATATCAACATCTTTGCCCTTCTCCGCTCTACTCAGCTTGTCAGTGGTAGCAATAGGAGTATTCATGGGTTTAGCATCCGCCATATCGAACTTCTTGAGCATGTTGATAGCATACTTAGTCTGAGAGACAAACATACCATCCGGACGTTGAGAAATTTGAAGACCAAGAAAGTGACTTAACTCCCCCTCCAAGCTC
Source organism: Euphrasia confusa (assembly GCA_954870475.1). Classification (NCBI taxonomy): domain Eukaryota; kingdom Viridiplantae; phylum Streptophyta; class Magnoliopsida; order Lamiales; family Orobanchaceae; genus Euphrasia; species Euphrasia confusa. The sequence goes on along the minus strand of OX940956.1, from coordinate 35,605,101 downwards.
ATTTGAAAAGAGGAAGCCATGGCATCTGTAAATTCTTTAACCAAGCGGTCATGGGTAGCACCGAACACAATGTCATCCACATAGATCTGAGCAATAAGCATTTCATTCTTGACACTCCTAATGAAGAGAGTGGTGTCAGCATTCCCACGGGTGAATCCAAACTTCAAGAGAAACTCCGTAAGGCAGCTATACCATGCACGAGGTGCTTGCTTCAGCCCGTAGAGGGCCTTATGAAGAAGATAAACATGATCTGGCTTGTGAGGATCCACAAACCCCTTAGGTTGTTCAACATAGGCTTCCTCATCCAACACTCCATTTAGGAAAGCCGCCTTCACATCCATTTGTCTTAACGGAATATTTTTGTAACACGCCACCGCAATAAGTAACCGGATTGACTCTATGCGTGCCACAGGGGCGAAAGTCTCTTCAAAGTCTATTCCCTCCACTTGGGTGTACCCTTGAGCAACTAATCGTGCCTTCTTGCGCACTATTTGATTGAACTCATTGGTTTTGTTCTTGTAAATCCACTTGGTACCAATGACATTGACACCCTTAGGTCTTGGGACCAACGACCACACCTTATTTCTTTCAAACTCATGTAGCTCTTCCTGCATAGCTGTAATCCAAAAATCATCGAGAATAGCCTCCTTTATGTTCTTGGGCTCTATTTCGGAGACAAAGCTTATTATGCCCACGTCCGGAGATAAGAGAGCCAAGTTAGAAAACGTGTTGGGGTAGCTAGCGGGCAAAGTGTCGGTAGAGCAGGTAGAATGAGTAACACGTTGATTGAGATCCCCAATCATTTGTTGGTCTGGGTGTCTTTTCCGAATGTATGCTGTTGGACCCGAGTTCGGAACTCCGGTAGAGGTAGAAGCTCCAGTGGTACCCATGGCAGGGTTAGGTATATTTCGACTCAACCCATCATCATCCCTCTCAGAGGGGATAGAGTCACAAGAGTTGTGAGCAGTAGAATGATCATTACCATTTGTTGGTATGGGTGACCCTACACCCTGATCTACCTCCCCCTCAACTAATACTTCTGCTATGGGGAGAACAGGGTTAGACGCTTGTTGTTGCAAGGTAGACTTGGATGGACTCTCATGGAAATGAAGTTCATCAAACTTGATGTTAGTCGATTCTTGCACGGTCTTTGTTCGCAAGTTGAACACCCGATAAGCATGGCTGTTGAGGGAGTAACCAACAAAAATGGCTTTGTCCGACCTCGGATCAAACTTCTTTAAGAAATCTCTGTCATTCAAAATGTAGCATATGCACCCATAGACACGAAGATGAGCTACATTCGGTTTCTTGGAGGTGAGTAATTCGTATGCCGTACATTGAGTACCGGCGCGAATACTTATCCGGTTGACTACATAGCAAGCCGCACTCAAAGCTTCTGCCCAAAAACCCTTGGCCATACCCGTGGCCACCAACATTACTCTTGCCATTTCTTGTAGAGTCCTGTTCTTCCTCTCTACTATCCCATTTTGTTGTGGAGTCTTTGGCGCAGAGAATTCATGGTGAATCCCCTTACGGGTGCAATATTCAACGAACACCCCGTTTTGGAATTCACCTCCATGGTCACTTCTTATGCGTTGGACCCGTTTGGCATAGGTGGTGCGTATTCTACGGGCTAGAGACCGGAAAGTTTCAAATGCCTCGTCCTTGGTTCCAAGGAAATTTACCCAAGTGTACCTAGAGAAGTCATCAACAATGACAAGAGTGTACCACTTGTTTCCCAAACTCTGCACTTCCATGGGTCCCATGAGATCCATGTGTAGTAGCTCGAAGCATTCTGTAGTGCGGTTATGGGTAGAGATAGCAGGGTGAGGAGCTCGAGTTTGTTTTCCCATTTGACATTCACCACACACTCGCTTGTCTATCTTGGGTAAGCTATCTATGCCTCTAACAGCCTTTATTTGAACCAACTTCTCAAGATTTCGAAGGCTGGTATGACCAAACCTTTGATGCCAGATATCTATCTCGTCATGGGTAGAAGTACTTAGACAAGATTCATTGATGGCATAGCAGTTGTTCTTCGCACGGGCTGCTGTGAGAATGCACTCTCCCTTAGAGTTGTACACTTCACAGCTCTCCTTATTGAACTTCACATTGAGTTCGTCATCGCAAAGCTGATTAATGCTTATGAGGTTAGCACATAGCCCATCTACCAAGAGAACGTTCTTGAGAGCGGGTAGACCCTTCACATTTAATGTTCCACTTCCAATTATACTCCCCTTTGCCCCACCTCCATAAGTGACGGGGCCACCGGAGTGAGGAACAAAATCGACTAAAGAGTCTTTAGTTCCTGTCATATGCCTAGAACACCCACTATCAAAATACCACGTCTCCTTTGTGGTGCCCTTAGCCACTGTGAATGCCACATTGCATGTCACTTCTTCCTTTCTTTTCCACACTAGTTTCGGCTTAGTGTACGTTGCTGTGGGTAGAGCAGCTTTAATTCTCCAAACCTGGTTCGTCTTGTCATGCGTGTGCTTAGCAATCGGTCTCCATACTTGCTTGTAAGCCATAACATGAGAACTTAAATCTTCGGCACGCTTGTAACAATAAGGTTTGATATGCCCTTTCCTCCCGCAGTAGTGGCACACATAGACTCGCTTGTAGGGAGTAGAAGGAGTCTTCCTTTTGTGAGTAGTCAAGCCCTTAGCAGGGTTTGACAAAGGGGTAGCACCGGGAGATCGGAATTTCAAAGTCGATTTAGTCGTTGAAATGGAAAACTTAGATCGATTAGAGACATTTCGTGTGAAAGTTTTCTTGTCATGGGTAGACCCGGATTTACTCACGGGTAGAGTAGAGGTAGAGACCGATGTCAACGAGGACATTGAAGCATTTTGGGGCAATAGAGTAGAGGTACGTTTGAGAATTTTCATTTTAGATGTAGAGGCCGCATTGCCTTTGGATGTATGAACACCCTTTGGCTTGGTCTCGTTAGATTCAGTAATAGCTTTATCTCTACCATGCACAAACTTAGGAAAGACATAAGGAGAGTCGGAGTAGACGGAATCAAAAGTTTCCTTAAACCCAAGCCCAAAGTGCTTGGTGTTAACACAGTTCAACATGTTATCAAGTTTGGAAGTGCCAGTATTAAGCTTTTGAAAGAGACAATTAGCAACATCTAGCTTGTCTTTGACTTGGTAGAGCTCCTTGGTGCGCATAGCATAGCCTTCTTCCATCTTGGCAAGGGAGTCTCTCAGAAAGTCTTTCTCCGTGTCTTCCTTCTTCACAATGGCTTCCAGCTCACTAGCCTTCTTCAATGCTCTCTCCAGCTCCAGCTTCACAATCTCGAACACTCTCTTGCTTACCTTCTCAGCATCAAGGGAAGACTCAGCATCCTTCTTTGTCATGCCCCCAGCCAGAAATCTGGGGGTAGAACTACCACCTTTCTCAGTAGTACCTGCAACCACAGAGGTATAGCAAAAGATATTTTCATGAGTAGCCAAGTCATCTTGATCTACCTCATACTCCTCATCGCTCTCATCACCAATAGCACTTAGAAGTGCGTTCACTTCATCGGACTCTACCATCTTCCCTTTGTCTTCCTCAGAGGAGTACAAAGCATCATCTCCATCAAACACCAAGTAACTCACATCCATGTTGTTCTTCCGATGCAAGTTAGTACATTCATTCTTCACGTGCCCCATCCCCTTGCACTCAAAGCATTTGATTCGGGACATGTCCTTGCTAGGGGCGCCACTAACGAATTTCCGACTTGGGGTATACCCATTGCGGTTGGTGGCGAGTGGAGTGGAGAAGGAATTCCCAGAGTTCCTCTGATTTTGGAATTGCTTGAACCTCCTCTTCCTCTTGATATCTTGACGGACAAGGTAGCTCACGGCATCTTGGATGGCGATGAACTTGTCCGGATTTGGGGAGTCAATAAGAGACAGGGCTTCACTCTCATCTTCGGTGTCTTCAGCTAGAAAAGCGTTGTTCTCGGTAGAGTGAGGAGAGTGAGTAGAGCTAGCCTTGTTGGGGGTAGAACTAGAAGCATTCTGAGAAATAGCAAGGGCCTTCATAGAATTTTAAAATGGAGTCATAGAGTAAGACTTATCCTTCAATTACAAGTTCAGCTCGTAATTCTTCAAATGCGCTCCAAGGTGTCCCACACATGCTTGGCCGAAGTGAGATGCCTCACAACAGAGAACATGTGGACATCGATGAGGTCAGTGATAATGTGAATGGCCTTTGAATTGAAGGTGGCGGCTTCATGTTCGGCCGTGGTCCATGTAGATTCATCCTTCGGGACCGTGTCGTTATCCTTGTCCACTATGGTTGGTGGTTGCCATCCGTTCAACACAGCACCCCAAACGCGTGAGTCCACGTTCTTCAACTTCAACCTAGTCTTGCTCTTCCAGTAGGAGTAGTTCGTTGAGTTGAGTATGACGGGCTTGACAACGATGAATGACTCCATTGTAGAATCTCTTCCTAGGATCACACCAAAGGTGGTGAACTCGCTCTGATACCAATTGAAATTGTGTATTTTGTACTTGGTTCTACCTAGAACAGAGGTGTAAAGGGTAGAGTACAAAGACTTAACACAATTTGGAGATTCTAAAGAAAACTCTTTTGTATAACTTGTAAAGGGTGGAACCACTTACAAACACATCTACAAAATTCTAGCGAATCTTGTAGAAAGGTCAACACGACCAAAAACTAAGTCTATGTAGAACTAATCTAGCGACTCGTACTACCAAGACTAAACTGACAATAGAACCGGAGCTTTCTAGCGAAGTCTCTCGGTCTACAAATTTTCTCTCTCTAGAAAATGTCTAATCAATTCGTGAATAGTGAATTCCAACAACCCGCTATTTATAGGTGTCGAGAAATAGGGTTTCCGGAATTCACGCTTAATGGGCCGAGCCCAAAGCATCTTCATGGAATATTCGAGATTCCATTCTTTCGTGCTTGACGAACCCAGCTCTACGCACTGCCACACTAGCGTGTCTTCGTGATTCAAGCTTGTGGCGGGCATAGCTGGTATACTTGACGTATTTCGTTGGACTACAATTCTTCTAGCGAAGTCTTCTAGTCGTACCCATAGCTGGCTTCATTCCTTAGCAGTCATTCGTCCAGACGTATGTATAGCTATGCTTACACCGCGTCCGTCAAGGTGTTAACTCTGATTCAAGGTCTTCACGGTACGCCTTGAACTCTCTGATTTGTAGTGCGTTGATGAACTCGCAATTCTCTCTGATCCACGTTGAACCACGTTGATAGAATAGCTCGTTCTATGCTTACGCACTGATGCAACTCCATGTTGTTTGTAATGGCCAAGTCTGCTTGCTCCATGCTGATGAACAGTGGTCACGCGTTGAGCCACTTGTTAATTCCACAGTTCAACCAGCTCGTTCTATGTAGACCTAGCAGACTTGTATGAATTAATGAATGGAAAACATACAAACATGAAACATGAAGTTACTTCAAAACAAAGTGTATAGTTCAACGTAGTTCAAGCCAGAACAACGTGGTTCTATGTTGAACTAGGCAGAACTACACACTAACAATTGTACTTCTCCTTTTGATCTCTCGAAAGAAAGCATTCTCATGGTCCCCACCCATTGCCCCGACTCGTCGTAAATCTTCTTCGGGGGCGTCTGTCCGCTCCACGTACCGCAGTCGGCCCTTCGAGCGATCCGAGTTTTTCCCTTGCTAATCTTTGTCAACTTGGTCACCACGTAGATTACTCGTTTATCTTTCTCGTGTTCGTCGTCATCATCTCCCAGCTCTGAAATAATGTCCCAATGCAAATCGGAAAGTCCATGGAAAACGTGCCACGAATTGGCCATGTCTCCGTACAATTGTGTCTCCACGATGTGTTGATGATCGGCGCCTGACGGAAGCAGGGAAAGCCCTGTGGCCCGGCGGATGAGATAGCTCAGGAGCTCTTCATTGGAGGGATCGAAACGGAAACCCAGAGGAAGAGAAGGAGGATTCATCATCATCATCATGGATGGATTGTGATTGTTCTACGTAAACTTAATTGTATTTATAGTCATGAGTATAGGCTAGGCGGTGTGTGTTTGTGTTTTTCACTTTTCAAGTAGGGTTTTACTCACTCAGTTTTCACTTTCCAATTAGGTTGGGCTTTGCCTTCTACTCAATCAGGAGTCGGCAGGCCCAGTAAATTACTGTATTAATTAATGGTAAACACACAAAATTAAAATAATAATGTATCAACACACAAGTGAATTCAAAATATTCGAAATCATAAATTAATAATAAATAAATTAATTACGGTATATTGGTTGAGAGTGAGGAACAAGTAAAATATTTGGATGGTAACTTAATAGAGATGCGGAAACCCTACTTGAACTAATTAATTACGTAATCAAATAATTTGCAGATTCCTAATTCTATAAAGTTGTGAAGTTCCAGCTAATTATAAATTGTTATAAATATACATGCACATTGCACACACCAATAATCCATACACACCTTGAAAATTGGTTTCATCGATCGCGTTCTCTACTAATTAACAATGGCCGCATTAGGTTTTTGTCATCCTTCTCCCGTTGTTCTCGCCCCCATCAAAACCAAGCCTTCCTCCTCCTCGTCTCCGTACGATCTTCTGGAGGAGATAAACCGCGGAACTTACGGCATCGTCTACAGAGCCCGCGACACGACCACCGGCCAGATAGTGGCCGCCAAGCGCGAGTTGCAAGGCCTCTGCCCATCCACCAAGCGAGAAGTCCTCATCCTCTCCTCCCTCCATCGTTCAGCTCAAGGACGTCCTCCTTCACGAGGACACCGGACATGTCGACTTGATCGTGATGGAATACATCCCCAACGACCTCCGCAGGCTGATGAGCTCCATGAAACCCCCTCGTCGATTCAACATAAGGCAGATCAAACGCATGTCCAAGGCCTTGCTCCAGGGAGTCTCCTTCCTCCACAAAAACGGAGTCATGCACCGAGACCTCAAGCCGGGAAACATCCTCATCGATCCCACCAAGGGAGAATTCAAGATCTGCGACTTTGGGCTCGCGCGGGCTTTCGACCCGGCCCGGCCCACTGGGCCTTACTCTTCGCACGTGGGCACTCTCCGGTACCAAGCCCCAGAGCTGCTGCTCGAGGCAAAGGAATATTCGTGCGCGGTTGATATGTGGTCGGTGGGATGCATCGTCGCGGAGTTGGTGTTGGGGGAAGCTCTCTTCAGAGGGAGATGTGAGAAGACGCAGCTTCAGTCCATCTTCGATGTTCTCGGAACACCCGATGAAGTCAGCTGGCCCGGCTTCACAGATTTGGTCGAAGACAAGATGTACTATTTCGAGCCGCAGCCGTGCAAGAAGCTGAGGCTAAAGCTTGCCAATGGGATTTTCTTTGGATCTGCGCTTCTCACGCCGTGTGGTTTCGACTTGGTCGAGAGACTTCTGACCTACGATCCGTGCAAGAGGATAAGCGCACGGGAGGCTCTCAACCACGCGTGGTTTACCGAGGTTGAACAAGTGTATTGATTAATTAGGTAGTCGTCGATCTGACGACCTTATCATACCTAGTACCTTATGTTTTGATGAAGAGATTGAATAATTAAAACATGAACGAACTGTGAAATTGAATGATACAGTATACGGGAGTAAATTTTGATTTGTAAGGCATGCATTCTATATTGTACTACTAATATATATGAGGAGAAGTTTTTTCTAGCTATCTATATATACAACATGTTTCATGATTAATGTTCTCAAATTTAGCTCAATTTTCAAAAATATTTTTATGGTTTTCAATTAATTTCGGAAAAAATAAATTAATAAAGTAGAAACTCCATAAAGTCGTATAGTTGAGATCTGAGAAAAAATATTACTTATTCTTATATATAGAGAGTTTTACAAAATAAAAATATTTTTTTCTATAAATATAATAATAAATATACATACAATATTAATATCTATCTTTAAATTCACAAAATCAATTTAATAGTTTTGAATAATAAAATTTGACCATATATGTGTAAAAATTGTGTTAAACATAAAATTGAATAAAATATTAATGAATCTAATAACTATAAATTTTGATCATATACTTAGATGTTATTGATTTTAATAAATACTAGTACCACTGATTTATTTGTTTGAAATAATCTAAAATTTTATTTAATCTCCAACTATTTCGGCAAAAAATTTATTAATGGACTAACAAATTGTTTTATTTAGTAATCGAACTCTTACTTAAATTTGTAAATTCGTATTAATCTCATTATTAACCGTTATTTCAAAAATTTTATTATTTTCAAAGACTACGCATGTTTGATGTAATTTATAGTATGTAAGCTTCTTGGGGCATAGCCGAGTGGTAAGGTCTGTGGTGATGTTGGTGTAATTCCCTGACACAGAGTTCGAATCTCGGATATGACAAATTTTCATTGAAATATTATGAAGTTAGTCCTTGAATGAGACCTATTGGCTATGACTAATTTTCATTAAAATATTATGAAGTTAGTCCTTGGATGAGACCTGTTAACTCTCTCCCACATGTGTCTGCTACTCGGGTGCATCCCTCAATTTAAATCTTACCCGATCGAGGAGTCTCTGATCTGGTGGAAGAGGAGTTTCTCGTCTCATCCTACCCGATCGAGAAGCCTCTGATCTGGTGGAAGAGGAGTTTCTCTTCTCTGCATTGATCTTACATCCTACCCGATCGAGGAGCTTCTGATCTGGAGGAAGAAGAGTTTCTCGTTTCATCCTAACCGATCGAGAAGCCTGATATGGTGGAAGAGGAGTTTCTCTTCTCTGCATTGATCTGGTGGAAGAGAAGTTTATCTTCTCTGCATTGTCAAACTCATCCAACAAATACCTAAAACCGCTGGGGAAATCTTAATAAATGAAAAATAAAAATTATAATGCTGGAAAATAAATAGAAATATAAAAAAAGCATCAAACAAATACCTAAAACCGCTGGAGAAATCCAAATAAATGAAAAATAAAAATTATAATGCTGGAAAATAAATAGAAATATAAAAAAATTGAATTTACTTGTGAAAAGATGAGATGACAGAAATGCAATTATATTAATATATTGTATGTCAAAACAAATTTAACATAAATGAATTAGGGATAAACTAAAAATAAAAAAAAATATAGTCGAACATAATTAATAACTCGATTCAATGATAAAAAAAAATAAAAAAGTACATACGAAGACATATTATAGCAAGAGAAATATAATATACTTAAAAAGTTTGATTAATTTTTATGGATTAAAGAATATGAAGAAATTGATTTTTATGAGATACGGTTAATTAAAATTAAATTAATATTAATGAAATAAAAAAGAATTTTGAGAAAAGAAATAAAAAAAATATATATATTTAAGATAATAATTAATTATTATTACCAAAAATATATAATTTCAAATTAATATTTAAAATTTATATATAATAATTTAAATATGCTTAATAATATTACTAATTATAATTTATAATTTTTTTATTTATAATTTATAGTGTGAACACAACATTATTATTGTTTTCCTATTGGTCCACGTGACATTAGTGGATCCAGAAATTATATATGTATAGATTTCAAGTCATTTTAAACATGTTATTGATTTTAATAAATAAAAACATTATTAATAAATATTTTTATTATATATTAATCATTTAATTATTCAGTATAAATCTTTAAGATGTGACTTCAAAAATGTAATTGTGGAGTTTATTCCTGTTTATAATTGGTTCAATGTGGCACTTGAATTTTTTTATTACTATAAAGAGTTTATTCAATATTACTATAGGGATAATTACAGTTTACTACCTGAGCTTTGAGCACTTTTCTACTATCATACCTGACCTTTAAAATGTCGCCGACCAATACCTGAGCTTTGGAGAAATTACATTTTACTACCTTAGTTGACCATTTTCCGGCGCACGCGCACTACACGCGCTTTTTGAAGGGTAAATTAGTAAAATCCTTTCTCCAGTATAAGGAGCGGGATTTTTACCTCCCTTTCAGTTTTTTTTTTTTCTTACACACAATCAAAAACTGAAATTAACCGGAAACCCTAAATTCCCAATCTCAACTCAACGAATTGAAGCTGTAATAATCTCATGATAAACCCAGTTCTTCCTTTCGATTTTAAACCCTAATTTGTTAGCCCGATTTCTGCTCTATAGCTTAACCATTTTTGCGCGATTAAGGCTCGATTTCAGCTCAATGACAGACTCGCAGTGGGAATTGAGGAGGCCAAGTGAGGTGATTCTAGCAGGAAAGCGGGTGCCTGAGTACGATTGCAAGAGCGATTTCTTCACAATCATCCTTCATCACTCTGGAAAATTTTTGATAGAAGAAGGTAAGAAATCTTATATGGATGGGAACGTCGATTACATTGACTATGTGCTACCTGCTGATTTAAGGAAAAGTGAATCAGTTGTAATGGCTAATGTTGTTGGGCTAAGTGGGATTTTAGAATTTTATTGTTCTATGAATGGTGAATATGAGAATTGTGCATGGTTATTGCCTATAACTGATGATACGCATGCTAAGGAAATGTGGTTGTATGTTTTTAAATCCAAGTTTGTAGCTTTTTATATTGATCATGAAGGGCTGATTGTGGAAGATATTAGCTATCTGTCTAGTTCTGAATTTCAATCAGCTGAGAAACGTATGGAGGGTTCTGGTGTTGATGTTGGTGTGAAGGGTGTTGAAGCTACTGGTGTTGAAGGTAATGGTGTTGAAGCTAATGATGTTGATCATGTGGATGATGTTGATGTTAATCATGTGGATGGTGTTGATCAGTACACTGATGAGGTCCTAGAAAAAGAAGCACAGAATAGTGAGTATATGGCTCATTTATTTGATGGTCAAGTAGCAGAAAGCGATAGTGATGGGGAGGTTTCTATGGGTGAAGATTCTGAGTTATCTGACTACCTAGTGGACAGTGATGGTGAGTATGAGCAAGACAATTTGGATTTTTATAAGTTTGTAGATTCAGATGATGAGTGGGGAAGGGAAAGGGACATCAAAGGAAAGAAGCCAGTAACAAGAAGTGATACTGTTAAAAATCCAGTCACAACTGAAGAAACTGTGGTGTCCAAGCATAAACCATTCAAGGTTTTCAACCCTAAGGTGGACATGGTAAATGTTCAGTTTTTTGTTGGGTTGTGTTTCAAGGATATCCCAACATTCAGGGCTGCACTGAGGCAATATGCTATTGAAAAAGGTAGAACTTTGGTTTTTCCAATTAATTCTTTAATGAAGTTACAGGCTAGATGTCAACAGGAAGGTTGTCCATGGAAAATATATGGGTCAAGGGTTCCCAAGAATGACACTGTGATTGTCAAAACATTGACTGACAAAATCATAGTTGATCTCATGGACTGATATTAAGACAGTGAAAGGACAATACATATCCATTAAAAAGTCATTACATTGCAAGGTTGAATTACAAAACTAAACTAATCTCCAAAGCTTCAGATCAATAAGCATTACAACCAAACAAGCCCAAATCAGTACACAGACAAAACTACACTAATTCTTCATAAGCATAACCACAATCACTGCCAAACATGCAACCAAACATGCCCAAAGCTTCACATTCTTCCTCTTCAACTCTCCATTCTTTTTGTTCACCTCTTCAAAGTCTGCAACTTTGGAATTGATATTCCGTAGAAGCCCAGGTATGATTTGAATGCACTTCTCACAAGCAGGTGGGTCAATCCAATTAAATTGTCCACAACCCCCCTGTTTCGAAAACAAAAAAAAATCATAAATCAAAAAACGATTTAAACTCACAAACTCATGAAAGAAACATTTTTTTGCATCGAATACAGTTAATAGGAAGATCCAATAACTAAAATATCTCGGCTGAGAAAAAGGGGATTAGGGCAGAATTTCTTACCCGTATTTTCTCACATTTCGTGAACCTCCTTCCAGGATTTAAATCTGACTAAGACGTCCGCCTCACCAAAGAGCTCCCACAGCGACAAAGATCTTCCATAATCGCAGAGAGAATTGAAGAGAGAATCGAAGAGAGAAGCTTTGGGAATGAAATTAGGGTTTAGGAATTGTGATTTCAGATTTCAGTAATGAATTACGTAATTTTCCTTTTCAATATATAAATATTAGGTATAAATTAAGTTGAGGACAAAACTGTAATAGGCCACATTTTTCTCTTCAAAAAGCGCGTGTACTGCGCGTGCGCCGGAAAATGGTCAACTGAGATAGTAAAATGTAATTTCTCCAAAGCTCAGGTATTGGTCGGCGATATTTTAAAGGTCAGGTATGATAGTAGAAAAGTGCTCAAAGCTCAGGTAGTAAACTGTAATGATCCCATTACTATATAGGGTTTCTACTGTAAATAGACTCCCGTAAAGATTGCACTCCTAGAGAGAGACAGGGAGTACAAAACAATCTCTCTCAATTTTTGTAAATGGTGTTTTGAAGATATGTACAACAATGAGTCTCAAATTTGACACTTCTCTTCTGTCACGTCAGCTTAATTAACGACCCTGACTAATAATTGTGTTAAGCTATCACGTCAGCTTAACACTCTCAATTAACACCCTATTTTTAGCAGCAGCCCAACAGAGTGTTATTCAGGGTGTTAATTATTTTCTCTTTCTTCTACATCATTTTATTTTATACCTAACCTATTATTTATTTCATATACACAATTATTAAAATAAAAATTACTACTTAAATAAATTTGAAAAAAAACAATTTTGGAAAATCCATAATATTTTAGTACTAGAATAAATTATAATATATTTTTTTGGCCAAATAAAACAAACTTATACTCTATTTATAGAGAACAAAAAATAAAAAATAACAGTATTTTTATTTCTAATAATTATTGTTTAAAAATTAATTTAAAAAATGAGGTGATTTTTTTTATTATAGAAACAAATGTCATCTTGTCATTGGTCATATTTCTATTTATTTAATTAAATAAAGACTTGGTGGGACCAGCGGAGGGTGTCAAATATGAATTGGTATCAGATCAAATTTTGATATCGGGCCCACAAGGTGTTAAATTTGACACTTTTGACACCTTCTATTGGATGATTTGATACACATTTGACACCTTAATTGATCTTCTGATGTACATGCTCTTAGAGTATACCTCTTTTTAAGTACAAATTTGTGTCACATTATATGTCACATCAAAAGTAAATTATACCTATGGATTTATACTTATACTCTTCAACAATGCAAGGTACACTTTTTACTTTTGTAGGTTACACCATTATACACCTTTTTATTTTATTTACATACATATATTTAAAAAAAATGAAAAAAATGATCAATTGGCCCACATGAATTATACTAACACTCAAATGGTGTACATACTTACAATTCCATGCCACATAGAAATCGTACCTACCATTGGGAATGCTCTTTATAAATATCTACTATAACAACAATATCTAATGTAACAGCATCCCAATGATAGGTAAAATTTCTATGTGGCATTGAATTGTATCTAATTAAATACACCATTGGAGATGTAGATACAGTTGATAAAAGAGAAAATTGAGTATTTAATACTATAAGATACTCCCTTCGGCCATTAATAGATGTCATACTTTGTTGGACACGGAGTTTAAGAAAATAGTTATTTTTTAATTTTTTTATTAAAAAGTAAAGAGTAAAAATATATTTTAAAAGTGAAAAGTAAAGTAGTTGTGAGTAAAGTTTAAAAAGTAGGTAGGGTAAAGTAGAATAAAATTGTATATTAAAATGAAAAAGTTAGAATAATTATTTCCTTTTTTGGGGTGTGTCAACTATTGTTGGACACCCCGAAAAGAAAAGTATGACAACTGTCTTTGGACCGAGGGAGTACTAAATATTGAATTGTACCTAAGTACAATTTGTAATGTGAGCCCAATTTGAGAAGTGTAAGTATAAATTGATAAGTATAATTTATTTTTTATTGTCATGACACAAATTTGTACCTATGAGAAATAAAAAAAATGGAGATGCTCGTCCCCAGGAGCATAGCCGAGTGATAAGGCCTGTGATGATGTGGGTGTAATTTTCTGGCGACGCAGGTTTCGAATCTCGGGTGAGACAAATTTTCATTGAAATATTATGAAGGTTTGTCCTGGGGTTCGACATGTTTGCTCTCTCGCACAGGTGTCTGCTACTCGAGCACATTTCTCGATTTACATCCTACCCGATCGAGGGACCTCCGATCGGGTCACAGGTATCTACTACTCGGGCACATTCCTCGATTTACATCATACCCGATCGAGGGACCTCCGATCGAGTGGGGTGGAGGAGTTTCTCGTCTCTCCTCCTTATAAAAAAAATAAAAATGCTCTAAATATGTATCATTCCTAATATACCTTTGTTCGTCTCATTCACAACCCCACAAATCTGGACTACAGTGTCCACCATGGAGGCACGTCGCTGTCCAAATTTTTTTATAAAGTTTTATTTTTTATTTGTAATTTTTGTTTATTTATATTTATTTTTGTACTGTACTGCATACTTTTAAAGTTAAATAATACTTTTAAAGTTAAATAATATATAAAATGATTGATGTCATTCATTGTGTAAGCAAAGATAAATGAAAATAATATTTTATCAAAAGTTTTTGTATAAAAACAAGTCTAATATCCACTTTTAATCCAAAATCTTAAAAGTAAACAAAAAAGTCCAACAAAATCCACCAAATCCAATACTTATTTTTATTTCATTTCACTTTAAAGGAAAAAGCAATTTAATTATAATAAAACTGCATCCGAAAATCTTAGAATGTGCCAAAATCAACATTTTTTTATTTTCAAAAATTTCTTTAAAACGTCATACTTCGTAGTATTTGAAATACACACATACCATTATTATTCTTAGCTTTCGGCCTTCTCCCAATCTTCCATGACTGATGAGGTTCTGAGATACGTTGACCGGATGCTCATGGAAGATGACATGGACGACGAACAGGCAAATCGGCTTATTCTAGAATCGTCTGATCTCCAAGCCACAGAAAGATCATTCTACGAGTTGCTCGGCCAAGAATACCCCCCGCCACAACCCGACAAAGAGGTCATCACGAGGGGCAAGATCGTCAATCCCCACCCCGACGACGAATTCGACACGTGGACTTACGCAGATGGCGGGTGCTGCGAGAAGTTGGCGTCAGACATAACAGACCTCAGAAACGCATCAAACGAGGCGCGCCAGAAACAGAGAAAGAAGCAGAATAAGAAGAAGGAAAAGGAGGAGAAGAAAAAGAAAAATGAGGTGGATATAAGAAGTCTTCTGATATCTTGTGCACAGTCAATTGCATCCTGCGATCACCTCGGGACGAACGAGCTCCTGAGACAGATCAGACCCCACTCGAATCAGTTCGGTGAGGTTGACCAGAGGGTGGCTCATTATTTCGTCCGTGGGCTAGAGGCTCGACTGGACGGGACAGGTGGCACGATATACCAAGCCTTCGCCTACTAAAGAATGTCGGCCTCCGACTACTTAGCAGCCTACTGCACCTCCTTCGTATCCTCCTCCTTCCGGAGAGTCTCTGTTTTCACCTCCAACAAGCTCATCGCGGTCAAATCGATGAAATCCGAGAGGGTCCACGTCATCGACTTCGGCATCCTTCACGGCTTTCAGTAGCCGTCTTTCATCCGGCGCCTGTCCGAACGAGAGGGCGGGCCCCCGAAGCTTCGGATCACGGGGATCGACTTCCCGGGGGGCGATTCGGCGGATAGGATCGAGTCGACCGGGGCCCGTTTGGCCCGTTACGCCGAGAAGTTTGGGGTGCAGTTTGAGTATAATTCGATAGTGAAGAGCTGGGAGAGTATCAGAGTGGAGGACCTTAAAATCGAGAAGGACGAGTACGTGGCGGTTAACTGTCTGTACCGGTGCGAGAATCTGGAATCGGACGAGATGCTCGTTACGGAGAGACCGAGGAGTAAGTTTCTGGACTTGGTCAGGAAAGTGAATCCGGACGTGTTTGTGAACGCGGTGGTGAACGGGGGTTACGGGGTGCCCTACTTTGTTACTCGGTTTCGGGAGGCATTTTTCAGCTTCTCGACTCTGTTCGATATGATTGGGACGATTATACCCAGTGGAAGGCCTGAGAGAATGCCGCTGGAGGGTATTTTGGGGAATGAAGCGATGACTGCGATAGCGTGCGAGGGGTGGGAGAGAGTGATTAGGCCGGAGACGACGATCCAGTGGCGACAGCGTCATCTTCGGGCAGGATTGAAGCAAGTTCCTTTGGGGAGAAACTTGATGAACAGCATAGTGAACAAGGTGAGGAGTTGTTACCACAAAGAGTTTGTAGTGTTTGAGGATAATAAATGGCTGATGATGAGCTGGAAAGGAAAGACAATATGTGGATTGTCCTGCTGGGAAACCTGAAACAAATCATACTCTTCTTCTGTTGTTACTTGCATTTTAATTAAATAAAAGCCTTCAAAGATCCATACTCAGTTCAGTTTTAAGTAAATAATCAAATCTTGCTTACTAATTCTGCAAATAGTCACTTGTTTCACGAGCCCCGGCTGTCTCCTTCCCTACAGTGAAATTGATAATATATCCTCCTCGGGGGCCATCGTTGTTTGTGCGACAGACCATACCTTACATTAAACATGTCTTGAAACCTTGCTCTAATTCTTTGGCATCAAGGTTCTTTCCGATGAACACGAGCTTATTAATCCTTGGTTCGTTTAAGCCCCACAACCTGTCCGGTGAGCCTTGGAATATGTCGTGCACTCCCTTCACGTCACGTGACAAGAGTTAACCGAGTTAATCATCAATAATAAAACAATGAATTGAAACTTATCTTGCATACGAATGCGTGCTGAAAATATAATGAAAGAATAAACAAGAAAGAAGTGGATGAATGTGATGAATTCATTTTCATATTCATCGTCGGTTGTTTATATAGTATCACACGTGTTTTGCATAACAATCTAAACTCATGTGCATGATATACGAAATAATTTACCTGGAAAACAAAACGCTCGTTCATGCCATGAACGGACATAAGACCTTTCATTCGGTATATGTCCTCACTTCTCTCTAACAAGAGGGTACCAAGCCATATGTTAGCCTGAAATTATTAAACATCAAATTAGTTATCTCATTCTAAATTTATCATTACCTTTTTACCTCTACAATTATTACTACAATCAATTTGTCATCTCATTTTAAATTGATTGTATTACTTTTTGACCCCTACAATTATTAATATAACTCACATGTCCTTTTTGGCCTCAAAACTAGATAGAAAATTTTATACTGAAGCGTTAAATCATTGATGAACATCATAAAATCTAATGGCGTTCTCGAAAAATACATTTCTAACAGATAAAAAATTAAGGGAGTATTCTAATACAGTATATGGTATTACTGGAAAGAATGTGTTCATTAACACTTATATACCTTATAAGTCATACATAAGCTAACCTTGGTTTCATCCCAAAGGGACACTCGAAAGATATAAATAATAGGAGTAAAACGATAATACGATCTTGATAAAAATAAAATATATAACGTGACTAACCTTTTCCAGATCTAAAGTTCCTTCACAAACTATGCTGACTGAAGAAACACCGGGATCATGAGTATGATCATGTTGATGGTTATGATGTTCTACAGTAATAGTTCAAGAAATTAGCATATAATATAATCAATTGGGAGTTGAAATTCAGGTGAAAGTACTCTTCAAACGCTATTTTCATAATATGAGTAAAATGTCAATGTCCGTAACTACACGATTGTGACTGATAACAAAATAAGGAATTATAAACAAAGTATAATTTTTGTTTCAACTAGTGCATGATATAAATTAAGTCATTTGTATAACTTGGTTTATCCAATTGTAACCAGAAAAAGGTGAAAAGTCTAACTTCTATAATTTTGTAATTTCTCCACATTTTATGTTTTCTATATAATTTTGTTTTAAATAATATAATCAGAAATTTTGTAGGTTTGACTACATTAAGAAACATGAAAATAAACATTCAGGGAACAAATTTGGCAAATACTATCTATATCTTACCAATGTATAGTGGCGTATTTTTCTTGTTTCTGTTTTGAAAGCACATGCTCTACCACAGTGACGACTTTAGTTCAGTGTAATTTTCCATATAGTTGTTTTCTCTTGAAGTAGTTTTGTCGTTCACAATATTTGTTATAACAAATCATATTTTAACCATGAAGCTAAGTTCACAACTTATCCATTGTATTTCTTATGTTTCTGTTCGTTCTTTTATTTTCCGCCTAATGGTAACTTTCAAAAAGAATTTGATAAAACATTATAGACGTATGACTATTTAAGTCAGTCATGAAGTTTAAACAAATGGAATTACCATGTTTATGGTCATGTTCATGACCATGATGATGGTCACCATGTTCGTGGCTGTGGGTGTGACTATGCTCTTCCTCCGATCGGTCAGTTTCAACAGCACTGTCGATTCTGCATGTAATCAATCAACATGAGAAAAGTATATATATACAAAAAATTATCAAAGTATATGAATTCACATGTTAAGCAACATTGTGACTCCTAGAGTAATCGAGTATGAAGTATATATTTATAAGAATTACTAACTAAAAGCCAAAAGTAGAGGACATGAGCAATTGAAACATATAAAACCACAAATTTATAAAAGTTGCTTCTTTTTTATCAATTATTTATGTCTAAAATAATGATACTATCGTATCATAAAAAATATTGAGCAATTAATGGTGGAAGGGGAAAATCAGTGGGAACAATGATTATGACAAAGGAAGTAATGGCCAGCAGATGAATTATACAAACTCAGAATAAAGATAGAACTAAGAGTAGATGTAGACCTTTCCAAGTCAAAACCTCCAATACCAAGAACATAATCCAAATCAACTTTTCCATATTGTGTTCTCTTTAGTTCAGCCATTCGATTTATGCCCTGCATCACCGGAAAATAAAAAAAAACTCCTGAACTATTTAAAAGGGGATGAAAGTGGACTACTTTTTTTAAGGGAAACATACCCTTATCCTTTCAACCACTGAAGCAACCTCTGGCTCACGAACAAGATCAGTCTGTGATCAAAATATCACATTACATATAAATAGTAAACTAAGATTGAAAATAAAAGAAACCATTTTACATCCCTAAATAGCATCCAACGAGATTCACCTTGTTGACTATAATCCGGTCAGCATAAGCAATTTGCTCTACTGCCTCGTTGACCACACCTTTTGGCTTAACTTCATCAAGGTGAAAACCAACATGTTTAGCATCAACAAGTGTAACCACTCCATCAAGTTTAACGTCGTTAAAAACTTGATCCTCCGCATAAAATGTCTGAATAATTGGGGCTGGATTTGCTAATCCTAAAAAACAAAACACGTGTCAGCAACAAGATCCGTACATCAATTTATTAATGAGATAATATCACAAATGATGCTTTTATTCTTTTAATTTTCTGAAAAAGCAATACACGTTCTTTTAGGATATTTTTTGTCGCATTTTGCACATTGATCGCACCCGAGACCTATGTGTTTAGTGTTTACTTTGGAGTTCTGGCTTGCTAGGCATTTATTCAAACGATTCAGTGTCACACGAACACGACTTTCAAAGATAATGAATATTCAACTTATGCATGTTTGTGTGCACTGACTTGGCTGAATAGGCGTCCCGTAAGCCAAAACATCGTAGTATGCTGTCACTTAACTTCAGATGCGACCAACGTGCAAAATTTAACTCCAGATCGCCAAAAGTGATGATTGAATTTTTGAAAATTAAATAACTAAATGTAAGATGAGCATGTGTTATAAGATATTTTGTGATATTATATCTTTATTATTTTCTATGAAAAATTATTATATAACACACAATTTTTACCTGTTGTCTCGATGACAATATGATCAAATTTCCCTTTCTTCCGATTTACAAGATCGACAATCATACGAACAAGATCGCCCCTCACGGTGCAACATAGACACCCATTGTTGAGCATAACAATGTCCTCGGCCCCAACAGATTTTGAAGCGACCAAAGAGCCATCAATGCCAACTTCACCATACTAAAAACCAACAAGATAAAAGGCAAGAAACAAAATAAATTAGAAATAATATTACAGAGCATTTTGTAATATAATATGCTTCACATGATGCCAAAGCACAAGGCCGAGTTCACCTGAAAAGAAATGGCTTTAACCATTAATAATAACTACACACCATACCTCATTTTCGATAACCGCAATGCGTTTCCCATGATCAGCGGTTAAAATGTGGTTTAACAAGGTCGTCTGTCAAACAATTAAGAATCAAACAGAAGGGTCAATTAACAAGAATAACATAAATCACGCCATCCTTTTCATTAGGCGGGAAGCGAATAGAAACCGATGTTAACCATTAACACAATAACACAACATTCGAGTTTAACATTACTCCAAATAGCCAGCTGCGGAAAAAACTTCGGATGGATAGGCGATAGTACGTGCCATTTACAACTTTCGGTAAGAGACACAAAACCCATCATTCGATATTGTCAATTATTTTCAAATAGGAGACTCATAGCAAAAACCAACAACAGAGAAAACGAAGTATAGTATTAACCGGATAGGATTATAAATGTGACCGGAAATCAACAAAAATAACCAAACACCATTCCTATGAAGTCAGAAAGATGAAGCTTTGACTCTTTTAATCGAACAGAGTTCATCAATTCAACTTGTACCAAATAAACTAAGAAACCCTTTAATAATTTTTGCAAATAAATAGAATGCGAAGCTCAGAAATACCTTTCCAGAACCCAAGAAACCAGTAATAATCGTGGCTGGGATTCGATTATCAGGCGGGATTTTGGTGAGAAGATCAGAATCTTCAGTATCCGATGCTGACGTGGCGGCGGAGGAAGCCGAGAACCTTCGGGATAAACACTTTGGTGGGCGCTGCGCACTTCTGGAATTGGTCCATAAAGCGCGCGTTCGAGCTGCTACGATGTTGAGCTTCTGGTTTCTGCAGAGGAAGAGGGTTGAGCTTAGCGGGAAAGGATAGGTTTTGGCTAATCCGATGAATGAAGTCGCCATGTCCATTATCAATTGGGAGGCGCTGCTGAGTGTAAGAAAAGAATGTTGCGCTGAGCGAAGGGCTTATAATTACTCTGTGTGCGTTAGTGTGTGTTCGTGTGTGAGAGAGTGGGAAGATTGGGTTCATGGAGATTAGGAGGAGGTCAGTGTTCGGCCGAAAACCCAACTCCAAAAAAATCCGTCTCGAGGTCGAGCCCAAATATTAATTCAAATTGAAAAGTTTATTTTCAACATAGATTTTGATTAAATATGAAGTATTTTTTATTTGATTTTTGGTATTTCAATTTTAATTTAGGTATAAAACTCTAAATTATGCTAATATTTTATGTCAATTGCATTCATAATAACATAATTTACATATTTAAGTTCTCCCACAAAAGTTTTTTTTCAAAATCAATTGCAAAAATTTAAATAATCACACACACATTTTTCGGGTTCGAACTTTGAATTTTGAATCTCAATTCAAGTGTTCAACCAACTGAGCTTACAATCTTTAACAGTTCTATGACAAAAGCCTTGAGAAACTTTTGTGGGCACCGAGATTAAAAAATTATTAATTTTTAATTTTTTCATTAAAAAGTAAATGGTAAAAATGTATTTTTTAAGTTGAAAATAAATGTAATTGTAAGTAGAGTTTAAAAAGAAAATAAATAAAATAGAAATAAAATAGTATTTTAAAGTAAAAAATTAAAGTATTTATAATCTTTTTTGTGGTGTATCAACTATTATAACTATTATGAGACATTTAAAAAAAGTGTTAGTACAATTTTTTTGAGAGTGATGCAATATTTTTTTCCTCAAGAATACTGTATATAGACATGCTTTCTTTTTCATATAATCACACTTTATTTTTATTTTTATATGTTGATATAAAAATGCATTTTCATTTGACATTTTTTTATGTTATTCACAATTATTTATTTTATTAATTTTAAAGTATAAAAAATTATTCTTAATTTTTAGATTTTCTGTGTAAATGTAAAAAAATGTAAAAAAAAATGTGACTACTTCTATAGGGAAACAAATGTGACTGCTTCTATAGAAGTGAGGGAGTATGTCACTGTGGTCTTTTAAGTTATAAATATTTTTATTAACATATAATATTAAAAAAAATCAAAACATCAACACATACTAATGAATTGGACCCACATTTACAATATTTCAAATGGTACCTAATACAAAAAATCAAAACATAATAAATTCAACCCACATACACATTTACAACTATTTAAACGAGTATCAAAATTTTGATAATATTTTTCTCTTTTCAATTGTAATTCTCTCCAATTGAGTATCTATATAAAATTTTATGAAGCATCACATAGAAATTGTTCTGAATGTTCTAATTGAACTTTTGTAGCGATAGAAAGAGTTGAGTAAAAGTTATCCTTAAATGTCTGACCTTGAACTGTAGTTGATTCTATACTGTATTTCACGGGAAATCAAATTATGGCCAAAAAACGGTCTAAGTATTTCAAAAGGGTGGCTCTGGTATTATATTCCAAAAGCAGAAGCTTCAGGTTTTATATTCCAAAAGCAGAAGCTTCGATTACTCGCTATCATAAAAAGCACCTACTACTTGATGAATCAAAATCAGCAAATTTCACAAGCTCATTTTTTAGCCTGGTCACCTGACTCTCCAACTAGAGGCACACCACTTGTGGACACATTCTCGACTGCTGGCGACACAAACCATTTGCCTTCGGATACAAGCGGCTCAAAGACATGAACAGAACCATCCGACAAACCTAATGCAAACTGGTTCGGTTCTTGTGGGTGTGCTGCGATCACAACATTTGAACTGCTTGGGGAGAAAAGAAAAGATTGTTGGGTTAAAAAACCAACTTTAGAAATAAAGGGTTAAATAACACCTTTATAAACATTAGGGACTTGCCTGACACTGGAAGGGAGATAAGCCAAAGGCTTGATGCGGCATCTCAACTCAAGGTCTGCAGCCGTGAATATGCAAACCGTAGCATCCAGAAAACTAGTATAAATCAGCTGGCTATCACACGAGAACGTCGCGTGGGATATCAGTGCAGCAGAGTCACGCGGGCACCACTGACACACACACACACAAACAAACATACAAATCACCACCAAAAATAATTTTTGAATAAATTCTTCCAGACAATAATAACAATAATTAATACCTTCTTCACACATTCTAACTTTGTGGTTTCGTATATGGCAAACTGCGTCTGGTGTACAACTAGGAAGTGAATCTGGTCTTGATGGAACTGTACACTTGTTTCCGAATGAACCCCTGGGGACCTTCCGGAAGGGAGCTGCAAGAATCTAGACGTCAGCTTTTCCCATGTATTGAAACTCCACACGCAAAGCTGCAGAAAATGATTACAAAAGAATTAAAACCAGAAATGAGAAGCTATATTTTCATCACAGGGGGTGCTATTTATAAGGTTGATAACACCTTAAGGTAAGTGGTCTTTTAGGTAATTAAGAAGTCAGAGTCATCTTGTTAATTAACTATTTAACCCTTTATTTTTTTAAATCGAAAGAGCAGACCACTATTTTTAAAAAGAACAGCATAACAAAAAAAATGTTAACCTGAGCATCAGCTCCTGATGAGACTAGAACATTTTGTGCATGTGAGAAGGCAAGGCCTGTGATCCTTTTTGAGTGGCCTTTAAGAGAGATTTTGACCTGCAGGAACAGAAAAAATGGGAATCAATATTTACTAACTCATTGCTGAAGAGGACCCTCTAATATGTTCTACATCTTGAATACCTCGTCTATTCTAACATTATATATCTGAATTGTTGAGTCATCCATTCCAATCGCAATTATATTATTATCTTGTGGATGGAATGCTAAAAATGTTGCTGCCGGCGGTGGAGGCATGAAAGTCGCCATTGTCTGCACATATTCAAGATAAAACGCAACAGATGAAATATTAAGCATACATGCATGAAAAATAAAACATAATGGACATAATTTATCACCTATTAAGATTGGACAAATTTCAAAACCCATAGTATTTTTAAAACAATTACAAACAAGTCCTTAAAGTTTGATTTTATCTTGCATTCAAGGGGAAGATAAAAGATGAAATTTTGTACTATGCTTATGAGGAGGGGAAGTGGAAGATGAAATCAAACCTAAGGGAGTTTTTCCATAAATTTCAAAAAGATCTCAGCTTTTCTGTAACTAGACCAAACCTCAGGAAGGTTCCAAATCATCCAAAAATAAAACTATATGGTATGTCACCTTGAAACTCATCATATTAAACAAAGAGATTTTTCCTCCAGAAGCTGACATCACGTAAGAGTCGTTCTTGGACAAAGCAAAACAAGAAATGGATTCCTCAGGATTCGCCTCGGGCACGTCATTGGTCATCAAGATACCACTCGATGGTCGCCACAATAGAGGGGGGACAGTGGCAGTTGCCTAAATTTCGTAAAACATTATTATTATTATCAAAATTGATCATTTGTTTAATTAATCTTGAAATCTTGAGGTAAACTAAAAAGGCCTTTATTATAATCTTATGTATATATATTTCATTTACTACCTTTCCGCTTGGATTCCGGTCAGTTCGCTGCCATTTCCAGAGCAAGTGGCTTGCATTTGAAGCTAACACCAATAAAGAATTCCCAGAATTTGTATATACGAGTCTTGATATCTGTTTAGTCAACGCAATACAGAACCTTTTGTTAGAGTGAACATTGGCCAAACATATAAATATACAAAATATTTGTGAATTGGATCTTTAATCTTCACAATAGTAGACGGGATAAATATGATAACAAGAATAACATACACAAGTCAATTAAATACTCCCTTCGTCCCAGGAAAGATGCACTACTTCCTTTGTAAATTACAAAGGAAGTAGTGCATCTTTCCTGAGATTTACAACACTCGATTAGAGATTTACAACACTCCATTTGAGTAAGCGAATTTCCACAAGATGCAACATTTATTGAAAATTACAACCATTATCTAAGACTACTTAAAGAAACAAGTAAGAAGCAGACACTGTATTAGTGAAACACTTCAACCACAATAGTCAATAAACTCTAAATTAATCTGAATAATGGAATTGGAAAATAGTATGCATGCAAAATAATTGTACTGGAAGTTATTGTAAAATAATGGAGCAACAGTAGTTCATCTTCTTCCTTTCAAAAACAACTTCATATGCTTTCCATTGCCAGCAAAATTCCAAAGTGTGGTAGAATTTCTGAAGTTAAGTGTTGTACTCACTCAGATAGTTTATAATCGAGGGGACATTATTCTAAGTATAAGCTTGCTCTGGAAAATATCTAATAAATGAACAAATTTGAGCTATAAAAATATTAATTTTAACATTTCTTATGATTATTGTCTTCAGAAATTCTCAGAGTTCATTAAAATTCAAAATAACTTCTCACCATTAAGTGGCGCACCTTCATATTACAAAATAAAACCAAAAAAGGACTTGCATGTGTGTGTGTGTGTGTGTGTACCTTTGTTAATCTTAAATTCTCCGGGAGCTTCAAGTACTGACACTGAGACGGCTCATTAATTTCATTGACCTTCCAAGTATTTGGTTTGTCATTAGTTTCCTCTGTTATTCTATGGTTTACTTCCCCAAAATTTCTGGATTCCACATTCTACATAATATAACCAAACACATTATAGAGTTAAAAAACAGAATAAAAGAGGAAAAAGAAAATGTGGCGTGACGTTTTCTCTCAATGAAATTATTTATTAAAGAAAAAAAGGACGAAGTAAAATGACAACTGAACCTACCTTGTCGAGTCCTGCACTACTTGCGGCTGTGGCAGATAAGGGATTTACATTAGGCTGCACAAACAAGGAAATACTTAATTTTATGAAGATAGAAAAAGATGCTACTTCAAGTAATGAAGCAAGTTATACCTTGGAAGCTTCAGATGCCCTTGAGGCATCCAAAGCCATATTTTCCAATGTGCGTAGTAACCGGAGACCATCATTATTTGCTAAAATTTTGATTCCATTTTCATTGGTAGATATAGCCAACAGGGTACCATCTTTGTTGAACCGGATCCGTGGACTCCCCTTGCATTTGTTCCAACACATAATCAAATCTCAGTGCTCATACATATTTGAATTTTAGAGTTCAAAGATTTTTATAGTAATTAACTTAATCTCAAGGGTATTTTAGTAACTTCAAGATATCAAAAATATACTCACAGGAAGACCACCATCAGCATCGCTACTGGTCAAAACCTGAGCATTGTCCATATCCCAAAACTTGATGACGTGGTCATCACCGGCTGCCAAGAACCTGTTTTTAGTTGTATCGAACTGCAAAACCCCCAAAGACGGCTTCCGAAATCCCTGATATGCCCTCTTTACAACGCCCTCACTTTCATTCCATTCAACAATGTGTGATTCTCCGTCTTTACTGGTCCCACAGGAGAAAAGCCTGCATAAGAGAAAAGTCCCCATCTTAAGTACATGTTATTGAGTAATAATCGCAGAAACAAAGTAGCACTAAAACCTAGAAACCAAGTATATTCCACCTTGTTCCGTCAGAACTGTAGGTCATGGTCGTGCACCAACGACCGGGAGCATCATAGCTAAATCGAGATCCCAAATTGTCATATAACCATGCCTTGATCTTTCCATCTAATGCTGTGGAGAAAATAAACTGGAAGAAACATAATCAACATTAAATCCAAAATATTATATGTATTATGTGTGTGTGTGTGTGTGTGTGTGTGTGTGTGTGCAATCATATATCCAAAGCTGATAAAACTAAATGATCAGATTACAGTATCTAATTACCAAGGTTCTAAAAACTGGATCGGTCATCAAATGAACTGGTGTAGCTACGGGCTACAAGTTCAATGGTTCATAGGATCTACCATGGTAAAGCCAGTAGTATTAAATTTATATTTTTAATTATAATACTACCTCCGTACCAGAGAAATGGTCACACTTTCTTAGAACCATGACAATTAAAAAACATTTGAAAACTAGAAAAACCACCCTCTAGGTTTGGTTTAATCTTAAGGTTTGCCCCTGCCAATCAGTTTACCTGACAGAATTCACTCGTGTCAATAAATATTTTACAATTACACCCTTCAACTACGAATACCCAAAATTTCATCTGAAATTTGTAATAATTTGAAAAGTTAGGGATGTTATTATAAAATATAGGTCGAAATATTGGGTTATTTGTAATATCCACTTATCCAGATAAGTTGTGGAATGTAATTGTCAGGAATGTTTAAAATGTAAGATGCATATAAACCTCAAGAGTGGTGTAGTATTATTTTCAAAGTTAATTAAGGCTTTCAAAGTGTAATTTTGAGAGTATAAATCTTGAGAGTGGTTAGTGTAATTTTCAAAATTCGCTGGGCCTTTTTGTCATTAGGTAAAATCCCAAGGGTATATTTGTAATTATCCCTAAAGAAAATGCCCAGACTAAAACAATCACAAGATCCTTGAAGTATTAGTGGAAGAAGCAGTTAACAGCGACGCTCTCTCTTCACCTGAATATTCACCTGAGAATTTTCCTTGTGGTGAGGGCAGACTGAATATACAGGTGCCTCATGACCTTCAAAAGTATACATTTTAGCACCAGTTGCAGCATCCCAAACCTAAAAAAATAATCATAAAACTACCAATAAAAAACAAAAAAAAACAAAAGGAATTTCAAAGCTCACTGATTTAGATGATAAACGTACAAAACATATTAATATGTATCGTATCCTATACCAACCTTGATAAGCTTGTCATCCCCGCATGTTATCACGGAAAGCTGATTTTGGGGATGGGAGAATGCTAGATCGTTTACTCCACCTACATGAGCATCAATCTAAAAAAAAAACAGTATTCAGTACCATACGGGTCAAATATTCCAAACTTCGGTCAAACTGAGATAAACAAAAATTGTACCTCCAAGTGCTGCCGTATATGTATATCATCATTCCCATTGTATGAATATACATGCACAAGGTGTCTTGAATATGCAACTCCTATTTAAAAGAAAGATGAACAATGCTAGAAATCGGGCCACTTAAAAAAATCAAAGAGTTTTGCATTTTAACTGTATGTCTGTATGAAAGATGAAAATGTATTTTACCGAATAAAGACCCATCAGGGCTCCAGATCACGCGATTCACTGAGATGCCAACCTCAGGATCTTTCGCCAGACTCGCCTGGATTAAGCGGAGATTCAATTTTCACATTGAGATAATTAATATTAATACAAGGTTGAATACAAACAAAATCCGGAGAGTTAGTTTAATTACAAAAACATGTCATCATTAAAATTTCAAAAGATGACCTTGAGAAAACCAAAATGTGAGGGGTCAGTTTGTAATTTTAGAAGATAATAGGTGATTTATATTATCAAGGTAAGGATCAGGGAAAATTTTGTAAATAAGTCATAATAAAAAGGAAACATGTGGGCACCTGTAAAGGCAACGTACAAGTGCTCACATTCCATACTTTGAAGTTCCTCTGAACCAGCCTCTCTTTGGAGCCAACTTCCCACAACCCGATATCTCCCACATTAGTGCCAACTGAGTCAAGGTACAAAAAGAAACAATGCATTAATTTGCTAAAACCTTAATGGGAAAATGGCGATAACAAAATATTTTAAGAATATTTATTTGGTAGTAAAACGAACCAAGAAGTAGTGTGTGGTGGATAGGATGAAAATCCATGCTCATAGGAGCTGATCCTTGGTTCAAAGTGCGTGAAACTGTCTTGGGCAGGTCGTCTGGAGCATTGAACGGCTGACGGGAGTGCCCTTGAAAAGACACTGGAGGGATATTCACTGGAAGATTTACCTGCATGTAAAGAGCAAAGATCAGAAATGAAAATCGAAAATAAGTACTGCAATAGTTCAGCATAATTAAAAATAATAATTAAAATCACAAATAACCCTCTGAAATTCAGAGGGGTCAAGAAAGAGCTATAGTAAAGTAAATACAAACCTCAGGGTTTTTCATAATAAGTCTATAATTAGCAAAAAGTACTTGAGGTTTGGCCTATTTATATAAACCACCCCAACAAATTTCTAATGTTACAAATAACCTCCTGCATTTATTTATGTCCTACAGAGGGGGTATTGCACGGTAAATGCAAGGGTTTCATAGCTTATTTATTTATTTTAGAAAAAAATTGGTTTTTTAAAGTTAGACTAAACCTTGGGTATTTTGTAATCAACCCAAGAAATTAAAACCGGGAAAGACAGGTGCCAATTTTAAAGATCATAATCTTCCAAAAATATTCAACCACCTCATCAGAAATTCCCAATTGCCTGGTTCTTTTGCTCGCATGTTCTGAATCAGCAGACGGAAAATCAACGGGATGTGTAGGTAGAGTTCTAGGATGCTTAAGGGAAGCTGCACACAAGTCAACAAAAACGAACTGTTGGCTTAGAAAATAAATTAGAGCAACCAACATACTCATTACTTTCTCAACATTTATTTCAATATGTAACATGAAAATACTACGAGGATCTTAATAACTCCATGTATCTAATATAATAGCCATGAACTATATATATATATATATATATATATATATATATATATATATATATATATATATATATATATATATATATATATATATTTTCACGAACTTAGACAAGAATTTACAAAAAAAAAAAAAGGCCAAGTCGCTAACCACCAAAGATTACATATTTGCATGATATAACTTCACCAAAACAATTATCTACAGTCTTTACCTGACGTTTGTGGGCCAGCAAGGTTTATGGGCCCACCAGAAACCATCGGATGAATTCCGGTCGGAGGATTAGACATCCAACCAGCAAGAGATGTGGGAACCAGCGCTGGTGTAGGCTGGAAAGGCTGGACAGGCACACATCAAATACAAAACATCAGTAAATGAGCCAGATAGTAACAATCCAAAACAAAGACAATGATAAAGAGACATAATGCATATAAACTAACCACATGTGCAGCCAAAGGAGGAAAGACACCGGGTCTCGGCATTGATCCGCCAAGCAGGGGATTATTCACCACAGACGGAGACGGAGCATGCGCACCATTTTGTTGAGCGCATGAATGGTCCACGAAAAGAGTTTTGATATCTGGGTTCGACCTAGGATTCTTACAAAGCTGGTGCTGCCAATTTAGGCTGTGCAAATGCATATTGTGTTAGTTTATACTACGTATCTATTAACTAGAACCTATGTTTACCCATGGGAGTTTCACCAATTACAGAGAAATAAAAAAACATATAATTATTAATAATACTTTGTTGTACATTTATCCCCTTCATAAAAAACATTTTATGTAATTTAGGTAATTATGAAATTTAGTCGGGCATTTTAACACTGAATCAACCTCAATGGTGTTTTTTTTTAATATCTCAGTGACAAACAAGCATTGTTCTGGACATTCTAGTGGGCATTTACCAAATAATTGCATCAAGGCAAAAGGCGAAACTAATTGAAAATAGAATCATGTGAATTCATTCATCAATAGACAATATGCATAATAGTTTCTCACAATAACCAACAAAATAAGGCATTGCGCAACCACATTGTTTTCGTCGCCATCAATTTATAAAATATCTCGTGATAAAAAAATCTACCTCTGATTGATGAGAGTTCGGAGTCTGGAATTCTTGAGGTTCGGGAACTGTAATTTATCCCGGAACAATGGATTCGCCTCAATTAGCTTCTTCAGCTCAGCAAGCATAACGATTCGGGCTGCTTTCGTTTCCCCATACTTTGACAGCTGTTCATTCTCCCTGACAAACATTGAATCCTTCTCGTAAAGAGACCCAATCCCACAACATTGGCAATCAAGTAAACAGACAAAGAATTACCTGAAATTCTCCATTGTTAACAGCTGAGTCATCTCCTTGAAAAGCTCCACGTTATAAGTCGAAAACCCTTTCAAATCCTTCACGAGAATCTCAACGGCTTTGGGCTTATCGCGACTGGATATACAAACACATTAATAAACACCATTGTAGAAATTCATCATGGGCAAATAAAAAATTGTTCGTAATTAGCTCACCTATCCAATGCCTCTAAATACTTCTGCTTCCGGAGTTCGAAAAAGACCTTCATCGAGTAACGATTGTCCTCAACTTTAGTGAAACTGGAGAGGTATCTTTCAACCTCATCCCAGTTCCCATTCATTACTTCATCTTCGAAATGCTTCATGTTGAAGAAGAACCCAGATTCTTGCTCAAGCCTATTATTAGAAATGAGACATTGACAAAGAAGAAAAAGCCCGTAATTATTGCCTCATCACCAAAAATAGACAAAAAACAAAAGACGCATAATGACACTTGCACAATTAATTATAATAAACCTACTTGTGAACGGTCCCTTTATATTTCTCCTCATCCAAAAACTGTAGGATCAAGAAAACCAGTTCCCTACTGAGAGAAGACATTCCAAATAACTCTGTTTCTTTCAAAACCAAATATAGCAGCAGATCTGAGAAACACACAAGAAAGATTTGTGAGAAAAAATAAATTAAATAATTATCCCCAAGACCCAGAAAAAAAAAAAACAATAAATGAAAGGGTCAGCTACCACTGGTATTATTTAATTGCCTCCATTAATCATCAAAAGAATTTAATCAACACAGCCGGAAAAAACACAAACCATAATCAATGTAAAAAAATAATGAAAACAACAACAAAAAATTCCAGAATTACAAAATCCAGGAGATTATTATTTGAAGGGATCAGAGAAATTAAAGCCTCTTTAAATGGAATCCGAGATGCAAAGAAAAGGGGAAACAGAAAAAAGCAAAGGGGGGATGATTGTGTTTGTGCCTGTACTCCGTGAGGAAAAAGTAAGCTAAAAAAGAAAGCATCGAAAGCAGTAATTGAAAAGTAATTATTCCAAATATATAAGAACACGCGATATATACACACACATATATATACAGAGAGAGAAGGGTTTACTTCCGAAGAGATCGATCGAAGACGGCGAAAGGAAAATGGGATTGAATTCTCTCTCTTCAAAATATACCTGTATGTATATGTATGAACACGAGAACGGGGGATAGAGGGAGTGAGAGAGAGAGTTTCTCTCTCTACTCAATCGTTAGGGAAAGGGGGAAAAATAAACTGCCACAAATACTTACAGGAAATTGTGAGTTTTATAGGAAGGGGGCGACTCGGAGAGGGAGATAAGCACAACGGCTTATAACATTGGGAGCATGATAACCGAGGTAGCTTATCGCTTTGGAAATTAGGTTTTTATCAAATTTTGTACAGTCAACGTGGGGCCCAGGAAAACGGTTTCGTGAATCGGCTCGCGCTATTTGAATTGGTTTTATTTGCGTAATCAAATACGCGTATTCACTTTTACTTTCCTTCCGGACAAAAATTAAATTTAAAATAATAAATGTAATTATGGTACTTACAAGAATTAGATTTTGATTAATAATTAGAGGCATTTGGGATTTAATGTAATAATTTGAAGAAAAATTATATTTCAAACAAAAATGCTAATTCACATCATCTTTAATAGGTATTTAATTTAATGGTCCATTTTCATTATCTATATAACTATATTGAGATACGATGAATTTATTTATGTAAATAAAAATATATGTATGGGACATTAGATATTATTTCATTTTAGAATATTAGACTCTTGTTTTTTTAGATTAAATATATATTTTGTGTAAATATATATTTATATTATCTTTTATAGTAAGATTTTGGATAAAGAGAAGTATTTAAAATTTTATTAAAATTAAATAACTCAATTTTTTCAAATTATAAATCAAGTAATTTAATTAAATTTATTACAATTTTATAAACTTAAACAACAATTATTACATTTTATTATATTATATTATTACATTTTATTATATTATATAAATTTACTGTTATTACACTTTATTATAATTAAAATATTAAAACTATTTTAATTAATAAAACATGTAAAATAATTGAACATTAAATTATATAGAAATATATATGTGGGGTTCAAATTATAATATTATAACTCATATTACACTTTTTATTAAATAATTCTAAAAGGTAATACTAGTAATAATCCAAGGTGTTGACCGAGAAAGTACTTAAATATTGTGAGTGAATATAATTAATTACTAGTAAGTTGGATATATAATGTTTTGAGATGTGATGTCATAATTTATTTGGAATTGATCGGTCAAATATCATGTAATTTATATATTTGTATTTACTATATACCACATTAAATATAAAATTTTGTATTCTATTTTTGGAAATTTAATATAAATATTGATCATTAGTACTTGTCTTCCTATATGTGCAATTTATTCAAAAAAAACTTCAATTTTTTTCCTGTTTGCCTTTTTCCTTTGGAATTGTTTTTCTAGTAGGTTGAATTAATTAGTAATCGTAATTTGAACAAAAATGTGAACATAAATCAAATCGTTTGATTAATTTTAAAATTGTTCAATCAATCTTGTATATATATTATATATATTGAAGTTGAACAATTAATTGAACTTGATTAATTAATTTCTTACAATTTTTTTTTATTATATATAAGCTTTATTTGCATATATAATATAAAGATCCAAATGTTAGAACACATATATTAAGGTAAACTTTTAAATTTTACTTTCCGATTGGAACCTTTTCAGTGCGTTATATGGGGTTCCTTTGATCACCTCTCAGTTGAGTATGAGGAATTGTGCTCTCTTGCTACAGAGAATTGATGATAGAGTGGGTTCCTATACCTCTCGTACATTTTTTTATGCAGAGCGTTTACAGTTGATCCGATCTGTTCTTGGTACGCTTCATATCTACTTGGTCAGTGTGTTCATACTCCCCAAGGGATTATCGAGGAGATTGAGAAGAAGTTGAGGACTGGTTTGGTTTGGTCTGGGCGACAAGGGGTACGTCAAGGTCCGATGGGTTGATATTTGCAGGCCTGCTAGTGAGAGTGGACTGGGTATACGTGATCTCACTGTTCAGAATCGAGCCCTTATGACCAGACACATTTGGGCTATTCTGAGTCAGGATCCGAAATCTGTTTGAGTCAATTGGATTCAGGAGAATCGACTGAGGAGGCATTCCTTTTCGAGTGCTAAGGTGCCGAGGGCATGCTCCTAGAGTTAGCGTCAGCTTCTTAAACTACGTTCAGCTGTGTTACCAGCTATACAGATGCAGGTCGAGAATGGATCGCAGTTTTACCTTTGGAGGGACCCGTGGCATCCCCTAGGTCGATTGGAGGAGGTGTGTCAGTTGGGACCGTGGCTTAAAAGGCTTCCTAGGGTTGCGTCGCTGAGTATAGTGATTGTTGATTGGGTATGGAGGTGGCCAGTAGATTTTGCGGCGGAGTTCGTTGATGTTATGGATGGTTTGCCGAGTATAGATGTGAGGACAGATACAGTACGGTGGACTTTGCATCGATCAGGGACCTACACCTCTGACTCGGCATACACTCTTTTTCGCCCAGAGGATCCCAGGGTGTCGTGGGCTGCTCTTTTGACTGGACCAGGACGTATCCCACGACATTGTTTCATTCTTTGGATGGCTATCCGTGGTCGGTTGCCGACTAGGGATAAGCGTTGGATTGGTCGTGGGGGTGACTCGTGTGTACTATGTGGTGGGGAGAGCACCGAGACACACTCCCACCTTTTCTTTGAGTGCCCTTTCCCACGGGATTGCTTGCGGAGACTAAAGGGGGATGTGGAATTTCTATGGCCAATGGGTGGTTGCCATAGTGCTGTTTTACGGGCCTCTAGTCGATGGAATGGGAGACACTTGATATCTTGTGCGTATCGTGGACTTCTCGCTGCTCTGATCTATTTTATTTGGCTCGAGAGGAACATGAGGATACATGAGGCTCGTTCAGTGTCGTCTAGAGTGGTGGCTTCTCAAGCGATCTCTATCATACGAGAGAGGATCCATTAGTTACGACTTTCAGACTTTCTTAAGGCATGTGCATTAAAGATGGTATGGCATATAGCCTGGTGATTGTATTTGTATTCTCTAGTGCTATACTTTGTTGGTTGATTGTAGAACTAGTCTGTTATCTTATTGATGCAAAAAGATTTTTATTCCTATGCGCTTTACTGTATTTTAATTTTTGTTTTATATTTGATTGACCTTTAAAAAAAACTTTTAAATTTTAATCTTTTTAATATATCACATGTGTGTAAATGTACGAATTGTACAATAGATATTGTAAATTTTAATAAAAATTATTTTGGAAAAAGAGTATTTTGATATATATATATATATATATATATATATATATATATATATATATATATATATATATATATATATATATATTGATTTTATACTCTATTATATTTTCTAATTAAGTGTTTAAATAATTTATTTTATTTAGTTTGTACGATATTTAAGTAAACTATTTAAAATTATAATTAAGAAAAATAAATATCTTAAATTGCATACAAACTTTTAAAAGTACTCTTTTATCAAAATCACATTTTTAATAATTACCTTATAAAGTAAATAAAAATATATAAGTATCATGTTTTATAAAACAAAGAAATAATATAATAGTTTGATTTCTAAAGTGAAAAAATGTAGAATTTTTTATAAAATCAATTTAACTTTTTTTTTTAATAATACTTAAAAAATAAACATACAAATATAATTATACGAAAACTACAATACATATTAAAAAGATTGGAGTGGGGCAAATTTTAATTAATTATATAATAAATCAGTCTATTAATACATTCTTACCCTTAATTTTTGCTTACACATGATATATATTAATATATACGTACTTTATTTATTTTTTACATATCTAAAAGTTGAAGACCCATTTGAGTGTTTGTTTTGATCAAGTTCAACTTCTCTTCGATTATTTAATTGATGTTTGGGGTGATTGAGGAGTTATCATATCGAAATTGAGGAATTTGGATAATCTAAAAAAAGGACTTTACAAAGGGTAACACCTAAAAGAACTCTATTTACTAATCTTTACATAATTTTTAGAGTCTAAACTAGTACTGTATTATTTTATACTTATATTAACTGAAGCTTAGATAAGTTAATTATTTTTAAATATCTAAGCGAGATTAGAGTAAAAAATTGCCGTAAGTACGACATTGTTTAATGTATGCTTTAGGTCATCTCCAATCGAACACTAAAACTTAAATTCAAAAATAAATTTAATTTTAAGTTTACAGTAATTTGACTCCAACCTAGACACCAATACTTAAACTTGAAAGAATATTCTCGAAATATTTTTTTTATATCACTTTTTATACTATTTTTATAAATAACCAACATTTTTACAAATTTACAATTTAACCTCAAAACTTTTGATATTAAAAAATTTAATAAATATTATTTTCAATTTAAAATTTTAAACATAATAAATATAATAAAACATTAAATAAAATATTAATTAAATATATTTTTATTAAAATTTTATATAAATAGATATGTATTTTAATTTCATTATTAAAAATATTTTTATTAAATTTTATTTTAATTATTAATAATATTATTTTAAAAAATATTACATTACAAAAAAAATTAAATAAAAAACTAAAAAAAATAAAAATTAATTTGATAGGTCAGTTTGATTAATTTGTAAAATAAAAAGACTCTTTTATAAATAAATAATAGTTATTGATTTGTATTTGAGATAAACGTAAATTTACGTATTTTTTGTGTGGGTCTCACATAAAAACCAATAATAGGTTTGTGTTTTAGTATCGGTTGGAGCATCTCCCTACTCCAAAATGAGTTTTTGGTATCGGTTGGAGATGCTCTTACACAAGGTGGTTAATTCTATACTAGCACAAGTGTACTACTCTATTTCCATACACACATTTACATGTGTAAATACATTTTTTTTTTCATTGGTTAAATTTTTTTATAGTGGTCATATGTTACATTTTTTGTAGATTAGTGTACTACCCCATTAGGGTAGGATAGAAAAAACCACACAAGGTGAGTACACTGCATCTATAGATTTAATATTATTATACAAGTGTACAGACATGAGACAACCACATACACTAACGTGTATGGTGTATACATTTAGAGTTACGACTTAAGATGCCACGAGAGTAATACATCAAAAGTAGCATTTAATAGATAGTACTCGTATGACATGTACCATGTTTTTTGTGGTTGGAATAAAAAAAAATGTATTTTAATTCAAGTTATCAGATTTCTTTTATTGTTTATACATATTTTGATATTTGATTATATAGAATAATAAGATCGTTATTTACTTAATATAATTGGGTCGATTTAGATAGTGGTTGTCTATTATAAATTATTATTTTTAAATACGGACTACAGTATATTTGATCACAAGAATAAGTTGTTATTAGTTTACAAGGCACTAGTACTACTGCACGTGATGCACGTAATTTATTTTTTTGAAATACTTTAAAATTTTATTTAATTTCGAACGTATTTCACCAAAAAATTTATTAATGAACTCAGAAATTATTTTATTTAATAATCGAGCTTTTACTTAAATTTGTAAACTCATAGTAATCTCATTATTAATCGTTATCTCAATTATGAAATTTTTATTATTTTCAAAGATTACGCTTGTTTAATTTAATTTATAGCATGTAAGTTTTTTTGGGTATAGCATCTGTGGTAATGTTGGTGTATTAATTATCCGACGACGCAGAGATCGAATCTCGGATATGACAAATATTTCATTGAAATATTATGAAGTTAGTCCTGAGATTGATAAAAATTACGCTTGTTTGATGTAATTTATAGTATGTAAGTTTCTTGGGCATAGTCTAAGGTCTGTGGTGATGTTGGTGTAATTCTCCGGCGACGCAGAATTCGAATCTCGGATATGACAAATTTTTATTTAAATATTATGAAGTTAGAACTGCGATGAGACTTATTGGCTCTCTCCTACATGTGTCTGTTACTCAAGCACATCCCTCGAGTTACATCTTACCCGATTGAGGAGTCTATGATCTGGTGGAAAAGAAGTTTCTCGTCTCTGCATTCCGTTTCTCGTCTCTGCAATGCTCGAGTATCAAACGCATCCAGCAAATACCTAAAACCGATGGAGGGAAAATCAAAATTAATGAAATATAAAAATTATAAAGCTAGAAAATAAATAAAAATATAAACAAATTGAATTTAGTTGGTGAATATGAAGGGATGAGATGACACAAATGCAATTATATTAATATAATGTAAGTTAACCTGCAAAAAATTTTTACAGAATTAGGGATAAACTAAAAATTAAAAAAAAATCTATTCGAACATAATTAATAACTCACAATTTGATTTTGGAATCTGCGGAAAAAATCATAATTAATACATAAAATTAAAAAAAACAAGGAAAAAAAAAAGAATGAATAAAAGAACGTATACATGTAAATCGATTCAATTTTCAGAAAAATAAAAATTTACATCAAGAGAAAATAATATACTTAAAAGTTTGATCATTTTAAATCGATTCAATTTTCAGAAAAATAAAAATTTACATCAAGAGAAAATAATATACTTAAAAGTTTGATCATTTTTTTTAACTGCGGTGAATTAGGAAATAAGAGAAAATCGATTTTTATAAAATACGATTAATTGAAATTAAATTAATATTAATGGAATAATAAAATAATTTTGAGAAAAAAAAATAAAAACTTATATATTTAAGATAATGATTAATTATTATTATAAAAATATATAATTTCAATTACTATTTAGAATTTATATATAATTTATATATAATTAATAATATTATTATTTAGAATTTATAATTTTTTTATTTATAATTTATAGCGTTAACACACTATTATTATTATTATTATTATTATTATTATTATTATTATATTGGTGGATTCAGAAATTATATATGTATAGATTTTAAAAAAATGAATATTTCTATTTTTTTTTTACAAATTAAATCATATACGTTTATTTTTTTCATAAAATTTAACATTTTATTATGAAAACGACATTACTAATATATTATAAAAAAAAAAATCATACTCTATTATTTTATCTATACAATTTAACATTTATAAAAAAATAAAAATAAAATATCGTTGACAATCGAAAAAGTTTGTCGTAATTCCAAACGAAATTTAAAAAAAACACTTAATTCGTCAATAAATACAGACAAAATTTCATGTTCGTTACTATTTACCTACATATTTGTCAATATTTTTTTAATTATTATATATTTTATTTTCTTGTATTTTTTAATTGAAGTAATTAATATTTTAAATAATTAATTTTATTTTTTTAATTAAATATATTAATTAATTTTGTTATTGGAAATTTATAATTTAATTTTAAATAAAGTTTTGTAATTAATATACTTCATTTTGTAAAAAATTATAGTAACTTTAAAATAATATTATATCGTCTCAACTAATTATTTACACTTTCTTTTTATGAATTTTTCAATTAATTATACATGTTCTTAAAAGATAAAGTAAAAAAATATTTTTTATTTTAAAATTAATATACTTCATTTTGTAAAAATTAATTTATAGTAACTTTAAAATAACATTATATCGTCTCAACTAATTGTGGATGAGCAAGATCAAGTCATATGAAATGACAGTACTAGAACGAGATAGAGACTCAAAAGTTTCAGGACCTCCCTTAAACGTTACAGTACTAAGACAGAATGTTGAGTCCACAGGTGTCCCAACACATTCAGGAGGTTCCAAGTCATCAAGTCAGGAGACTGAAGAGGAAGATGAAGATGATGATGATGCAGAGTTGCTGGAGCTAATGAACTCAAAAACTGATAACAAACTTGATCTGTTGACTAGACAGATGACTTATTTGTTTAAAAAGCAGTTACAGGACCGGCGAAATCAAAAGAGACAAATGCGAGAAGAAAGCCCACAACGAAGTTCATACCCTCAGCAGACGACTCCTAAAGGACCTAGACGTTCACTCAGCATCTCAGGTCAGAACAGTCACCCAACCATCAAGTGTAGAGCATGTAAAGGCTCTGGTCACATTGCCAACGAGTGTCCCAACACATTGCGCAAGCATGGGAAACCCGTGAGTTTCATAACGTTTAGTGATGGTGAAGCATCATCTGATGAAGAACTGTTCAGTCCTACGACTGAAGAAAGTGCATTGATTGCGCATGTTGGTGAGAGAACACTGTCCGATGATGAATGGTCTGATGACTCAACAATATCAGAAACTTGTGTCAGGTATGATGATGATTACTCAAAACTATTTTGCTTAAATGCTGCTTGTGATGAATCAGGTGATGAAAAAGAAATTTCTCAAGAGAAGACGGTTCATATTCTTTTTGAACTTAAAGAATTGCATGATAGTCTTCGAGAAAGGTATAAAAAGCAATGTAAAGATTTTTTATTGCTTCGGTCTGAGAACACATCACAAAAAGAAACTCTATCAAGACTTGAAAGCATGCTGACAAAAAGGGATTTTGAGTTGGCTAAGAAGGATCAAGAACTGAACAAGACTAAAAACAAGTTGGAGGAAGCAAATGCAACATTCAAGAAGATGAACAAAGGTAAAATCACTCTTGATGAATTGTTAGTTATGGGACATGTTGATAAATGTGGTTTAGGTTTTCAAAATAATGATGATGAAGTACAAAACCGGAAAATTTCAAATGCTGTTTTCTCAAAAGTTGTCTCTGCAAATGGAAAATCTTTTGTAAAAGCTGGTACTAGTACTTCGTCTGACATATCTAGTCCCAATACTTCTGAACTTGTTAGTGAACATCAAGTTGTTACTGTTGTCTCAGCAAATGAAAATTCTTTTGTAAAAGCTGGTACTAGTACTTCGACTGACATAACTAATTTCAGTACTTCTGCTACTGAACATCAAGTTGTTACTGAAAAACAACAAGTCAATACTAAACAAACCATAAAGAAAAGGAAGTATATTTGTCATTACTGTTTTGTACCAGGACATATTAAACCTTTTTGCAGGATAAGAATGAGAGACAGTAGAAAAGGAATTTTGAACAATTTTGGTCTAGGTACCAAGACTGAAATGAGTAAAGGACATGCCAACAAAGACTCAAACCCTATTCAGAGACCAGAAGTTGTTTGGGTACCAAAGTCCATTTTGTGTAATAATGCACTAACAATTTCTAAATCAAAGTTTGCAGGTGCATGGTACTTTGACAGTGGTTGTTCCAGTCACATGACAGGTAACCAAAACTGTTTAGTGGACTACACTCCTTACAACGGAGGTTATGTAACTTACGGCAGTGGTGGTAAGGGTAAGATTGTTGGTAAAGGAGTTCTGAATATTCATGGTTTACCTAACTTGACCAATGTATTTCATGTCAAAGGACTAAAATCAAATCTTATAAGTGTTGGTCAACTTTGTCAAAATGGTTTAAATGTGAAGTTCAACAAAGAGTCTTGTGAAGTGTTTGATGAAAATGCTAAGTGCATTATGAAATGTGCTAGGTCACTGAATAATTGCTATTATGCTGGAAACACCATGTCTACTATTTTGCAGGTAGTTGATACAACAGTTGGAGAAACTGTTCCAGTACCTGTTGCAGAACATGTTTCAGTACCTGTACCAGTACCTGTTGAAGAACATGTTCCAGAACCTGTTGCAGAACCAGCTGATGACTTACCTAATGCAGTACACGACGCTTCATATGATGACTCAACTGATGATGAACCAAGATCAGTGTCTGAAGAACCTGATGCTGCTGATGGTCACTTAACTGCAGATTTTGTGTGTGGAGATTGTCTGAAAGGAAAACAAGTACGAGTACCACACACTGTAGACTCAACCAGGAGGACAACGCTGATGTGTACCAGTGAAAATCTCACAAGACACGATGGTGGTACAGACACTGACAGTACAATGTGCAGACAGAAGACTAGAATGGACACTGAATCCACGAAGATCAAATCAAGTTTCAGGACAGAACATTTGAACGTTGTCAACCGAACAAACCACTATAGTACTTCAGAAGTCAACAACCGACGTCACTTCATCAGAGATAGTGTTGCGAAAAAGGTAATCAAATTAGAATATGTCAATACGGAAAAAGAACTTGCTGATATTCTAACAAAGCCTTTAAGTTTTGAGAGGTTTTCGACACAAAAGAAATCTCTTTATCTTTGCACCGCATGAAGTGATCGAGGAGGTTGAGTCAACATGAGTACTTACTGGTATGTATTCTGGTCTAGTGACTAATCAATTTTTATGTTCGGTTCAGTTGAGAATTCGAGGTCTTAAAAATTTCGCAAAGAGATGAAAGTGTTATTATTTCACTCTTGATGTATAACTTGCTTGCATATCATATTTCTACACCGTTCGGTACCAGAGACAAAAAAAAAATAAAAAATAAAAAAAAAAAAAAAAAAATTAAAAAAAAAATCAAAAAAAAAAATGTCTCTGAAAAACCGAGTGTAGAATTAAATTTATGTATTGATGAGCATCGGAGTTGATTTTCTCGCTTATTGGACTATTCACCATTCAATATGCTGAACTCGACATAACTATTGTTTAGTTGCTGAACTAGTATCATTTGGTTTTCGGCCATTGTTGACTCGACATGGAATGTGGTGAGTTGTGTGTGCACTGATAACTGAGTTCTCTCTAAGTGTTTAAAACTCTTGATCTTCTTGATTGCCACGTTAGTTGTCTTCAATTTTATTTCTGTCTGGTATATTTGATATTTGATTATTCGATTTCTCTTCATTATCTCCTAACCCATGTTTTGTGAAGTGTGGTTCCTGTACGTGTTCGACCAGTCTCACATCAAGGGGGAGTTTGTTTTCATGAGTTTTGTGACTGGTTTCCCAGTTCCTGTTTTTCATGTGTTGTGCGACTGGTCTGCCACCAGTTCCTGTTCTGACTCACCTGGTGAGAGCATTGTTCCTATTTAGTACACCTGACCGAAGTTCGTACAGAGTTCCCAGTTCCAGTACTCAGTTCCCAGTTCCCAGTTCAAGACCTGCTGCAAGAGTTCCCAGTTCCGAGTACCAGTACTTAGTACAACGCCAGCTTTGCAGGGGGCGTTTTACGACTTCACATGAAGTTTATTTTCGTAGGGGGAGCGAAGTTGATTACATTTGCCAAGAGAGTTCATATCTGTAGGGGGAGTCGTCTCGACAGTACTTCAAGAGGAGAATTGACATCGAAGAGTTGACGACACCTTCAGAAAGACAAAAAGGGGGAGTTTGTTGGAGTCGAAATTAATTAATTTAATTAATTTTGACTTTGACTAATTTTGACTTTCTTTGGTGGAATATTTATTTTGGGAATATTTATTATTGGGAGGAGAATCCAAGATAAAGAGAGAAAAGATATTCAAGATCTACAAGATAAGGTACAAGATCTTCTAGTTATGGAAGGAGTCTTTTTACCATAGAAGACCTATTACTTGGAGGAGAAGACTTGTGTCTTATAAATAGAAGACTCACGTGGATTGAAGAAAAAGAAGCTGGAGCGCCATATTGGAGAGAGAAAAAATTCCAGCACACGTTTTATTTTTTACTTATTTATCCGAGTATTAACTATTCAATCTCGTGATTGTTTAGTCTTTATTTATTTTTCTCGGATTATTTTGTATTCACGATTATAGTGAAAGTTTATTGCTTTTGAAGCAGCTTGGTAGGTTGTATTGATTAATACAACTTACGAAGATTATATCCTTGTTCTTTACGTTTTCCAGTTGCTGTACTTTTTACTATTTCCGCTGCATAACTGAATCTGCTGTTCTGTGACAGCAGTACTCAATCTGTTGTTCTCTGGACAGCAGAACTTAAATTCGTTACAGTGACTGACTTTTCTGTTTTCAGCACGTGGACTGCGAGTC
Organism: Euphrasia confusa; assembly: GCA_954870475.1. Lineage (NCBI taxonomy): Eukaryota > Viridiplantae > Streptophyta > Magnoliopsida > Lamiales > Orobanchaceae > Euphrasia > Euphrasia confusa. The sequence goes on along the minus strand of OX940956.1, from coordinate 35,561,400 downwards.
GACCTCTTTTTCAATTAAGATGATCTAATTCATCAGTAATTTGATTGCACTATAATAATTTTTTTATTGGATGTTGAATTCATGCAAATGTTTATTTTATTGGTGCTTATAGAATGGAGGCAAGAACACTGAGAAGGATATTCAGTTGAGAGTTTTTAAGAATACTATTGTACGTATATGTGTAGTTTATTTGTATGGGAAAATGAGCACTGTTGTAGATTCTCAATGTTCCTTATATCCTTATTGGCTTTCTGGCTTATCTTGTATAATTGGTGTCCTTAATATTGTTCATCCATAATTTGCTACTGTCAACTGATATGGCAATTAACATACGAAGTGAGATCCGTGCAGTCGACTCAACATGAATTCAAGTTACCATATTCGTACTATTGTGCTTGACGGATCCAACTACTCTCAATGGAAGGTACGTACTCGTTTAAAAATTAAGTCTATTAACTCACGTGCTTGGGATGCAGTTGAAGACGGATGGGAACATCCAATGCATGATAACCGAGGAGACCAAGTTCGCAAGCCTTCAAAACTATGGACGAGGGATGAACGAGAAGCTGCTTCCGCTAATGAAAGTGCGTTGATTGAACTCTTCAGTTCAGTTGACACACACATGTTCAGACTGATCAAGAACTTCAAATCAGCAAAGGAGGCTTGGAACACGTTGCAGAACCACTGTGAAGGAAACAAATCCGTGAGACAGTCTCGACTGAAAGTTCTCACAACTAAGTTCGAGAACATCAGAATGGGAGAAGACGAAACTGCAACAAGTTACTTCAAGGCGATGTACGACATTGCCAATGAATGTGCTGAACTCGGAGAACCAATTTTGAACAAAACTCTTGTGTCCAAAGCTCTTCGGACATTGTCATCAAAGTTCCTTGACCAGGTAAAAACTATCGAAAGTACTAAAGTTGCAGGTGACATCGAGTTTTCTGAGTTGATGAGCAAGATCAAGTCATATGAAATGACAGTACTAGAACGAGATAGAGACTCAAAAGTTTCAGGACCTCCCTTAAACGTTACAGTACTAAGACAGAATGTTGAGTCCACAGGTGTCCCAACACATTCAGGAGGTTCCAAGTCATCAAGTCAGGAGACTGAAGAGGAAGATGAAGATGATGATGATGCAGAGTTGCTGGAGCTAATGAACTCAAAAACTGATAACAAACTTGATCTGTTGACTAGACAGATGACTTATTTGTTTAAAAAGCAGTTACAGGACCGGCGAAATCAAAAGAGACAAATGCGAGAAGAAAGCCCACAACGAAGTTCATACCCTCAGCAGACGACTCCTAAAGGACCTAGACGTTCACTCAGCATCTCAGGTCAGAACAGTCACCCAACCATCAAGTGTAGAGCATGTAAAGGCTCTGGTCACATTGCCAACGAGTGTCCCAACACATTGCGCAAGCATGGGAAACCCGTGAGTTTCATAACGTTTAGTGATGGTGAAGCATCATCTGATGAAGAACTGTTCAGTCCTACGACTGAAGAAAGTGCATTGATTGCGCATGTTGGTGAGAGAACACTGTCCGATGATGAATGGTCTGATGACTCAACAATATCAGAAACTTGTGTCAGGTATGATGATGATTACTCAAAACTATTTTGCTTAAATGCTGCTTGTGATGAATCAGGTGATGAAAAAGAAATTTCTCAAGAGAAGACGGTTCATATTCTTTTTGAACTTAAAGAATTGCATGATAGTCTTCGAGAAAGGTATAAAAAGCAATGTAAAGATTTTTTATTGCTTCGGTCTGAGAACACATCACAAAAAGAAACTCTATCAAGACTTGAAAGCATGCTGACAAAAAGGGATTTTGAGTTGGCTAAGAAGGATCAAGAACTGAACAAGACTAAAAACAAGTTGGAGGAAGCAAATGCAACATTCAAGAAGATGAACAAAGGTAAAATCACTCTTGATGAATTGTTAGTTATGGGACATGTTGATAAATGTGGTTTAGGTTTTCAAAATAATGATGATGAAGTACAAAACTGGAAAATTTCAAATGCTGTTTTCTCAAAAGTTGTCTCTGCAAATGGAAAATCTTTTGTAAAAGCTGGTACTAGTACTTCGTCTGACATATCTAGTCCCAATACTTCTGAACTTGTTAGTGAACATCAAGTTGTTACTGTTGTCTCAGCAAATGAAAATTCTTTTGTAAAAGCTGGTACTAGTACTTCGACTGACATAACTAATTTCAGTACTTCTGCTACTGAACATCAAGTTGTTACTGAAAAACAACAAGTCAATACTAAACAAACCATAAAGAAAAGGAAGTATATTTGTCATTACTGTTTTGTACCAGGACATATTAAACCTTTTTGCAGGATAAGAATGAGAGACAGTAGAAAAGGAATTTTGAACAATTTTGGTCTAGGTACCAAGACTGAAATGAGTAAAGGACATGCCAACAAAGACTCAAACCCTATTCAGAGACCAGAAGTTGTTTGGGTACCAAAGTCCATTTTGTGTAATAATGCACTAACAATTTCTAAATCAAAGTTTGCAGGTGCATGGTACTTTGACAGTGGTTGTTCCAGTCACATGACAGGTAACCAAAACTGTTTAGTGGACTACACTCCTTACAACGGAGGTTATGTAACTTACGGCAGTGGTGGTAAGGGTAAGATTGTTGGTAAAGGAGTTCTGAATATTCATGGTTTACCTAACTTGACCAATGTATTTCATGTCAAAGGACTAAAATCAAATCTTATAAGTGTTGGTCAACTTTGTCAAAATGGTTTAAATGTGAAGTTCAACAAAGAGTCTTGTGAAGTGTTTGATGAAAATGCTAAGTGCATTATGAAATGTGCTAGGTCACTGAATAATTGCTATTATGCTGGAAACACCATGTCTACTATTTTGCAGGTAGTTGATACAACAGTTGGAGAAACTGTTCCAGTACCTGTTGCAGAACATGTTTCAGTACCTGTACCAGTACCTGTTGAAGAACATGTTCCAGAACCTGTTGCAGAACCAGCTGATGACTTACCTAATGCAGTACACGACGCTTCATATGATGACTCAACTGATGATGAACCAAGATCAGTGTCTGAAGAACCTGATGCTGCTGATGGTCACTTAACTGCAGATTTTGTGTGTGGAGATTGTCTGAAAGGAAAACAAGTACGAGTACCACACACTGTAGACTCAACCAGGAGGACAACGCTGATGTGTACCAGTGAAAATCTCACAAGACACGATGGTGGTACAGACACTGACAGTACAATGTGCAGACAGAAGACTAGAATGGACACTGAATCCACGAAGATCAAATCAAGTTTCAGGACAGAACATTTGAACGTTGTCAACCGAACAAACCACTATAGTACTTCAGAAGTCAACAACCGACGTCACTTCATCAGAGATAGTGTTGCGAAAAAGGTAATCAAATTAGAATATGTCAATACGGAAAAAGAACTTGCTGATATTCTAACAAAGCCTTTAAGTTTTGAGAGGTTTTCGACACAAAAGAAATCTCTTTATCTTTGCACCGCATGAAGTGATCGAGGAGGTTGAGTCAACATGAGTACTTACTGGTATGTATTCTGGTCTAGTGACTAATCAATTTTTATGTTCGGTTCAGTTGAGAATTCGAGGTCTTAAAAATTTCGCAAAGAGATGAAAGTGTTATTATTTCACTCTTGATGTATAACTTGCTTGCATATCATATTTCTACACCGTTCGGTACCAGAGACAAAAAAAAAAATAAAAAAAAAAAAAAAAAAAAAAAAATTAAAAAAAAAATCAAAAAAAAAAATGTCTCTGAAAAACCGAGTGTAGAATTAAATTTATGTATTGATGAGCATCGGAGTTGATTTTCTCGCTTATTGGACTATTCACCATTCAATATGCTGAACTCGACATAACTATTGTTTAGTTGCTGAACTAGTATCATTTGGTTTTCGGCCATTGTTGACTCGACATGGAATGTGGTGAGTTGTGTGTGCACTGATAACTGAGTTCTCTCTAAGTGTTTAAAACTCTTGATCTTCTTGATTGCCACGTTAGTTGTCTTCAATTTTATTTCTGTCTGGTATATTTGATATTTGATTATTCGATTTCTCTTCATTATCTCCTAACCCATGTTTTGTGAAGTGTGGTTCCTGTACGTGTTCGACCAGTCTCACATCAAGGGGGAGTTTGTTTTCATGAGTTTTGTGACTGGTTTCCCAGTTCCTGTTTTTCATGTGTTGTGCGACTGGTCTGCCACCAGTTCCTGTTCTGACTCACCTGGTGAGAGCATTGTTCCTATTTAGTACACCTGACCGAAGTTCGTACAGAGTTCCCAGTTCCAGTACTCAGTTCCCAGTTCCCAGTTCAAGACCTGCTGCAAGAGTTCCCAGTTCCGAGTACCAGTACTTAGTACAACGCCAGCTTTGCAGGGGGCGTTTTACGACTTCACATGAAGTTTATTTTCGTAGGGGGAGCGAAGTTGATTACATTTGCCAAGAGAGTTCATATCTGTAGGGGGAGTCGTCTCGACAGTACTTCAAGAGGAGAATTGACATCGAAGAGTTGACGACACCTTCAGAAAGACAAAAAGGGGGAGTTTGTTGGAGTCGAAATTAATTAATTTAATTAATTTTGACTTTGACTAATTTTGACTTTCTTTGGTGGAATATTTATTTTGGGAATATTTATTATTGGGAGGAGAATCCAAGATAAAGAGAGAAAAGATATTCAAGATCTACAAGATAAGGTACAAGATCTTCTAGTTATGGAAGGAGTCTTTTTACCATAGAAGACCTATTACTTGGAGGAGAAGACTTGTGTCTTATAAATAGAAGACTCACGTGGATTGAAGAAAAAGAAGCTGGAGCGCCATATTGGAGAGAGAAAAAATTCCAGCACACGTTTTATTTTTTACTTATTTATCCGAGTATTAACTATTCAATCTCGTGATTGTTTAGTCTTTATTTATTTTTCTCGGATTATTTTGTATTCACGATTATAGTGAAAGTTTATTGCTTTTGAAGCAGCTTGGTAGGTTGTATTGATTAATACAACTTACGAAGATTATATCCTTGTTCTTTACGTTTTCCAGTTGCTGTACTTTTTACTATTTCCGCTGCATAACTGAATCTGCTGTTCTGTGACAGCAGTACTCAATCTGTTGTTCTCTGGACAGCAGAACTTAAATTCGTTACAGTGACTGACTTTTCTGTTTTCAGCACGTGGACTGCGAGTCGACCTCTTTTTCAATTAAGATGATCTAATTCATCAGTAATTTGATTGCACTATAATAATTTTTTTATTGGATGTTGAATTCATGCAAATGTTTATTTTATTGGTGCTTATAGAATGGAGGCAAGAACACTGAGAAGGATATTCAGTTGAGAGTTTTTAAGAATACTATTGTACGTATATGTGTAGTTTATTTGTATGGGAAAATGAGCACTGTTGTAGATTCTCAATGTTCCTTATATCCTTATTGGCTTTCTGGCTTATCTTGTATAATTGGTGTCTTTAATATTGTTCATCCATAATTTGCTACTGTCAACTGATATGGCAATTAAACTACAGGTTGTCCGGGCTGAGGATGTTGATGCTCTCAAACAAAGAAAGCTTATTATCTCCCAGTAATTATCATTTTTCTTTTCATTTGTTAATCGTTTTTTTTCTTATTCTGTATCATGTGAATCATCATATTCCTTAACAGTACGCCTCTTAATGCGTGTTGTCTCTATGACTTAATGCATTTTTTTTTCTCTTATACAAGTATTTGGAAAGGGTATTCAGTAAAGGCCCTAATTATGCTCCTAAAAGGAAAAAGGTAGCTACTGATTTAACTCGCGATAATCTACAAAGGTATTCATCAACTTGTTTTCTCTGATTTTAATCGCAAAAAACTTTAATTTCTTTTTAAGGCGATCGTCATAATTAATTTTCAACGAATAATATTGATTTAACCGAACCTTTGGTGATATATCGGAATGAGTTTTCTCATCTAGATCTTAAATGTCAAGTCTTGAGTTATAATCATTAATAGACAACCAAATAAACTAGAAGAGCTTATCGGCTCTAATGTCGCCCTCAATCTGATAAAGCACAAACCAAATTGTTTCAGAGACTATCCATGATGATGATGATGATGCCCTTTTTTTTGGTGTTTTGAGCAATTTTTTTGATTTCATATAAAGATGGAAGAGATAGTTAAACTAATTTGTGAAATTGAGAGAAATGTTGAAGAAAGATCGATATTGGGATCGATCAAGAGAGAGAGATAATTGAGAGAAGTCCAGTCGGAGTAGAAGAGTCGATATCGTCGACAATGATACTTAAGAAGAGAGAATCAACGATGAAGAAGACGAGGATGAAGAATTCGCCGATGTCAGAATTCTCAATATTATTCAAAAGGTCTGAGCTCTCCATCGTCATCGTGTTCATCACGCTAGAAACGAAGGTAGCCGATGATGAACATTGTGTAATTTCTGATCCTTAATCGGTTGCATATTAGTATCAAAGACTATTTTTTATTTATTTATTTTATTTTGAGGGTGCATGAAGTAATAGTATTGTATACAAGGATAATATAAATATTTTGCACTATATAAAAATAAAGAAAATAAAAAAAAGGTGTGTAAAGTAATAGATGAGGTGTAAATATCACGACCTTAAAAAAATATATTAGGACGGGCTAGAGCCCGGCCCAGCACCTAAATAAATTCGCGCTTGTAATATACGTAGTTATACTTCTGTCCAATTTATTTATAAATTGATTCACCGATACTAAATCGTCCCTTATAATATATTATCTCAACTATTATACACTGGTTGACTGGTACTAAATTAACAAAAATGTTATTTTTTAACTTTAAAAAAAAACTATAAGTATAATTGAATTTTTAAATTAAAAAATAAAATAATTATGGGTGAAATTTAAAAAATAAGAGTAAAATTATATTTTTAAATTGAATATTAATTATTTTCACTTGAACAATCCACCAATTTGTTGACGTCCATTTTATTACGATAATCGATATCCTTTACCATATTTCGAAATACAATTATATTTTCTTCAATAATTTTTCTTTTAATTAATAAAATATTAAAAGCTATTTAAATTGATAAAAAATCACTATCGAAATTGTTAATTTATAAATGTTTTATGTAGATTGTTTTTTTAATCAAAATATAAAATTAAAATTAATGTATTTGTAAACTAAGAAATAATTAGCATTGCGTGTTAGATAATGTCAAAGTGAAATTATTTTTGAAATCTAAAATGTTAAATAATTAAATTGTTTTAAGAGAAATACTTCAATTCCTATTTTAAAAGACAATTAATTTTTACATTATTAAGTAACTTTTTAATTCAAAAGTATAAAATACAAAATGTGACTACTTTCGTCTCAACTATTTATGCACACACTTTCATTCTTTAGACGTTCTAACTCATTATGCACGCTCTTAAAAATGAAATAATTATTTTACTTTTTTATTTTAAAATACTATTTTATTTTTACTTTTTTTCACCTACTTTTCAAACTTTACTTACAATTACTTTATTTTTTAACTTAAAAATACTACCTACGTGACAGGGCAATGATCACACCTTTTTTTTTATTTTTTTAAAGAAAGTGTGATAATTGCTCTCATGTATTACATTTTTACCTCTCTTATTTATTGGTTAACAAGTCAAACAATATTATTTTTTTTTTAATTTACATGTCGATCAATTTTTGTATATATAGTTGGGATAGAGGTATTACTACTTTAGTTGGAATTTCAATTCTTATACAAAGCATGAATAATTAATGACCGGCATGTATAATAAGACTGATTTAATTTATTCATAAAAGTAATTCATATTTTACTATATCCGGAGTGTATCTCATGAAAGTATTAATGTAATTCAACATTTAATGAATATATTTCATAAATATGACGCACGTATATAATTAAAAAAAAAACAATAAACCAAGATTAGCATGATCCAAAACGTAATTGATTTTCAAAATGCTCTTTTTTCACTATATATAATGCGACCTTTAATAAGCATAATATTTTTTCCACACACGGAAATGGACTGGCACACGTGGCTCTCGCGAACCGGGATGGACCCCACCCTCGTCCACGAATACGGCGTCGTTTTCAACCAGAACGAGCTCGAACCAGACGACATACCTTACCTCGACAACGAATTCCTCCGGAGCATGGGCATCTCCATCGCCAAGCACCGCCTCGAGATCCTCAAGCTCGCCGGAAAATCCGACAGCCACAGCTCCCGGCCGGCGTTCACCTTATCCGGAGCACTAATCGCCGCCGTGAAGCGGACGAAGATGTGCCTCTCCAAACGGATCAGAGCGTGGGCGCGGCGCGACGACTCGGCGGTGGTGAAGAGGATTAAGATGAAGCTTGATCTGCTGACGAACGTGATCGGAGGATTCGGGAGCCCTGATTTGGACCACGATGGTGGCGAGAACGCTTCCTCTCCGGTTGAAGATATCATTCGGTGGGACGCAATGTTTCAGGATTTGAAACCAAATTGAATTAACAAATTCAATCTTCATTTTAAATTGTACCCATAAATTAATACCCCATTTTAAATTGTTCTCATCATTCTTTCAAACAAACATAATATAGTACTCTCTTTGTCCTCAAATACTTATAGACACACTTTTTTTTAAAATATAAAAGTCTAAAAAATACTCCATGTTTGAAATATATAAATACAAAATTATAATATTATGTTTTTAAAATATAAAATATGTTGTATGAAATATAATTGAAAAATAAATACATCAAATTTTATTAATATTTTTTTATAATTCTAAAGTTAGGTATTCATTTTGATAATTCAATCTATTAATTTTATATTTTATTTCCAAAAGTATCTCGTGTATTCAAGATTCAAGTAATATGTAGAACACTATAACCTCCATCTTGCCCAAAACAAAATTTTATTTAATGTAAGTTTAAATCATGATTTTCACACTCTCCATATATATAAATAATCTAGACATTTAATATTTGAAATTAATTTGAATCACCTTTATTAATGAAAACAGTCTAACCATGAAATTTATTTTAGAAAAAATATGAACAATGGAGTACTATTTAATTGAGGAATATATGTATATTTAGTAGATTGGTTATTACGTTGTACAGTACTACATATAACTATATAAGAAAGGAGTAAGTGTGTGATTTGAGTTTGGGATTTAATTTTGGGATTTTCTGATTAAGGAGAAATTGTGGAATTAAGGTTGAGAGAGAGAGATCTGAAAAGTGAGTAAAATTATTATAAATTTTTATTCGCTAATTTTTTTTATGAATATCCACTTTCTCCAATCATTTTTTTTTTTTGTTATTTAATTTTAGCTGGAAAAATGAGATAATTATACTTGTCAACTCACGTGTAAAATTTTGTCAAAACCCCCCGATTGAATAGCATGTGATCTGAACATGGTCTTTTTCGACTGAAATTCAAAATTTGTGCTGAAATGAGACGAAATCGACTACTTTTTGATAGTTTGAGAGACTAATTAAATTAAATGTAACTAAGAGTGTTAATTCGGTTAAACCAAATCAAATCGAATCAAAATATTAATTAACCGAACTAAATAAGAGTTATTTTTAAAACCATTTAAAAAGTGGTTCGGTTCAGTTTAAATCGAATAATTTCGGTTTATTTTGATTTTAACCAATTTTTAATTATAAATAAATAAATAATATATTTTTTAATATTTTAATTTAAAAAATTAAGATAGTAAAAAATAATTTATATTTTTTATTAAAATAATTAAAATGAAATATAAAAAATGTAAAAATTAATTTTAATTAAAAATATAAAAAATATATATATTATTATTATTTGCATATAAAATAATATATATATAGTTATTTTTATTCGGGTTGATTTGCAATTGGTTTTTATCGATTAATCAGTTAAAACTCAAATCAAGCCAAAAACAGGAAAATCAAAAATATCAAAATCGAAAACCAAAACAAATTAGCTAAATTCGATTTGATTTAATCGAATATTATTAGTTTGGTTTGTTTAATTTGGTCGGTTTAATCAAACTTTTGACACTCTTAAATATAGCCTCACTTGGTGGACCAAAATAAAACATGGATGATCCCATTTAGTGGATCAACAAAAAATTCCTATATTTATGTGTGATCTTAGTACATCCTCCAAATATAATTATAATGAATCAATCATCAGAAAATATATATTTTAATAAATATAAATTTTAAATTCAAAATTTAAATTATAATGAATCAATGATTAAAAAATACATATATTTTGAGAAAGAAAAAATTAAAATTCTAATTTTAAATTAATCTGATTGTACCACCTCCATCCATCCCAATGTTGAATTTATGAAACACACAAAATTCTCTTGTGATGGAGAAGTAAACGGACGAAAATAAAATAAGAGGAACAAAACAAATCAAATCAAATGTATTTTCCTTATTGATTGATGAATATAGATAGTGCATATATGTTCATATACTTATAAACACAAAACTCTAAAACATAATTAGAGACCCAATCAAAATAATCAAAAAGTATGGATCAGCTCTTATAAATTATCTTATAAATTACAAAGTGACTCAACACAATTATAATATCTTATTTTTAATTCAGTTTCCACCAAATCAATGGTTTCAACTATTTACATTTATTAAATTTGTAACTGAAAATTTCCATTTAAATTTATTTTATTTTCTTAACGATCTCTATACCACCTGTAAGTGTAAAATTACATGTACGTGGCGCCTAATAATGACACGTGTCATACCGTGTATAGAAAAAAGATTCGTAAAACCGTAAACTGTTATAGAATTCTAAATAAAAAAAAAGCCAAAAAAAACGGCTAAACCGCCTGGGCCGACTCAGCGCCGGCTCAACGAGTCAATCATCTGTACACAGAAAAGGGGGAAAATCATCAAATTCCGCTAGAGCAAATCTTTGGCTTTCGACATGACCGATAACCGGCTCGGCCGCGGCTGGAAATCGAATCGTCGGCGGAGGCTGTGCGAGGACGGCCGAATCAGCGATGCGAGAGCTCTCCTCACCAAATCTCCCTCCACCGTCCCGATTCGAACCAATGAGTTGGTCATCGCAGATCTCCGCATATTGAGCTGATGGCTCGACCGGTACGACGCCGCCGCCGCCTGATTGCTGTAGCCGGGGACCGCGCTGTTCTTGTGGAGGCTGCACCGGAAGGAACCTGGGTGCGTCGTAGGGGAACACGTGCACGTCCTCTTCTTCAGCGAGCCGTGGCGGGCGATCGTGTGGCTCCTCGGCGCGGATAATCGGACGGTCGACGCCGAGGGCGAAACGGATCTGCCGAGAATTACCCGGGTCGGGTTAACGGATCGGGTGAGATCGCGATCAGATCCGGATTTGGGTCGGGCGGCGAAGGTGGATGAGATGGAGGACGAGCAGAAGCGGCCCGACGGAGAGAGCGACCGCTGCTGGAAGGATCGGTTTCTCGATGAAGTCGTTTCCATGCTTTTGGAGTGAATCTTGTGAAGCAGAGTTTATATAGGATTTGGGGTTGTGGCGGTGTCGTAATTAAAGGAAGTGTAGGGGGGTATTTCTGGGATAAAAAGAGACAGTCGGCCCGTGGGTGAGGGTTTGGCTTTTCTATCAAAAGCGATGGGCACTAAACCACGTGTCAAAAAGTTCAGTCGCCACGTGACAATAGACTTCGGGGGGTTCGCGTCTCCTTATCTGACACGTGTCATCTTTGTTTAATCGTATTAGGTCGCGGTTAATATGGGCCTACGTTGGGAATTTAGCTAATGCTTAAACTACGGATGAAGTGTATAGATAGGCCCAAGCCCACATGAACCTATGGCCTGTTACCCGCACGCAAAATCAAATATGAATTGAAATTATTGAACTTAAATAAGTCCATAGTAATAATTCTTATATGACATCAAATTGTACATTTGTACTGATGTAATTACAATTTAAGATAGATAAATAAGAGTATCAAAATTTAAATACTAGGTCCAATTTCATATGTGTCTAGTGCGTGGGCTTCACATTCATAAAGAAGAAAAAATGTACATATATCAAAATATTAAAATGGTAAAGTACAAATTGATAAATACATATACAATTATTTTGTGATGTGTCAACTAAATTGTACTTAAACATAAATACATAAATAGAGATTCTCTAAAGCGTTATGTTATTTTAAAATACAGTAAGAACATGAATCGTAAAATATTGAACTTCTAATTAATTAACTATTTAAATAATTACAAGCCTTCAAATTTAAAAATGAAATTAGTACATTAATCATGATGAGTTAGCATTGAATTTGCAAAATCTGGTGGGCTTGGGCTTGAAATGAATCCTCTTCCTCTGAATATGATCATGGCCAGAAGGCTTGATGAGCAACTGCATCCAAAGCGCTTTTACTTTGGACAGGAGTGGCTCTATGACCCGCTTCATTTCGGGCAAACGGGCCGTAGGGCTAGCGGTAACGGAGCCGGAGCTCCGATGCTGTCTGCACCGGAACGAACCTGGGTGCGAAGTAGGGGAGCAAAGACATGAAATACTGCCTTTTCTTTTTGTTGAAGCCATTAATCGATTAATTATTTAATAAAGGTTAGCTCTCTCTCTCTATACATATATATTATCCCCTTTTTATTATTTATAATGCATAGATTTGAAATTTTGAAATCACAATAAAAGCTAGGGATAAGGAGGACGTTTGCAAACACGTGAATGTAGAAACAAAATAGAGCTCGGTGTTGGTCTCAGAAACATGCATGCATTCAGACATTGACACGCATACTGCTTATTCAAAATCTTTGAAATTTTGTATGATCGTTGTTAAGGCGTTGCGTGTAATCAGGACGTTTTGGCTATGGAAAAATAGGAATGTTAATTCAACTAGAATCTGTGAATTGACCTTAGTCAACCTAAAAAAAATACTCCATATAAATTACTCATATGTCCCACATTAATGGTGGTTATCTTGACTTTTTTTGTCCTACAAAAATTATGAAAACATAACTAAAATAAATTTTTTTATATTATTTATCATTGTATTGAACAGATAAAAAAATCAATTTAAAATTTTATTTTAATTATTTTTTTCATAATTTTTATACTATTTATTGTGTTGAATGGAAAAAAAATCAACTTTAAATTTTATTTTAGTTATTTTTTTCATAATTTTTTTATGGGAAAAATGGCAATAAGGCCAATTTTCAACAATTTTTCGACAATAAAGCTTTCGAGAAATTACGCGTGTCAATTAGGCCGCCTAAAATGTGCAAAGACCACATTACCCCTTTCCTTTTTCTCTTCTCGTTTGCGAGAGGTAGCCGAGATCGAACCCTACCAATCACACGAATCTCCTCCTCGCCTCACCAGATCGGGCGGCGCCACCGCACCAGATTCGCCATCACCTCACTGGAGGATAATCAATGCCGACGGCTCCAGCAGAGGCCACATGTGGCTCGAGTAGAGTCGAGAGAAGCCTCCGAGCGCCGACACGACGGCCCGCAGTTGCATCGAGCTTCGGTGCCCTCCTCCTATCGAGAGCCTCCGTCAACCACCACGACACGGTTCCCTCACTCGGGGACCACCTCGCCTCGAGCGGCGAGCGACGGCAGCGGGGCGCTAGGGTTACCGAATTCCCCAAATTGGGGATGTTCATCTGGCCAAAATCCAAATACATCCACGCCAAGCTCGATTCTGACAACGCCGGCCGCATCGAAGCCCTCCCCTCTCTCCCGGCGTCGGAGTTGTTGTGGTGGGGTGGGAAGTCGGCGACGGCGGCATATAGTAAGGAGAAGGGGAAGACGGATGCGGGGTACCCTCCGGGGAACGGGATCAGGAACTCTTTGATTGTGTTGGCGGCGATCAATGCCCTCGGGATGGTTTGCACGATTGTCGTGCCGGAGGCGAACGGGAAGTCGCTGGAGGAGGTATATCGCTCGAGATGGTTTGAACCCAATATTTCTACTTTGTTTAGTTCTTAATTGTTTGTTGTTGCTCATAATCAGAAATTAGATGTGACGAATTTCCGATTTCGCACCTCGTTGTTGCAGGTAACGAAGGGAAAGCTCGGGTGAAACCCTCACTCGTTTCCTCAAATCGATTCGAAGGTGCTGAGTAGTTACCGTTGTCGATAAATAGTTGTGCGTTGCTTCTGATTCTGTTCAATTTTTGTTTTTAAATTCCTTTTTTTTTTTGTACTGGTTGGAGCAGGGAGATTGAATCGGGAAGAGCTATTGACGCAGCTTTTCCTATCAAGTTTTGGATCAAGGTTTTACCTCTGTTGTATTCGTTTTGATGTTCTTGTCATTTTTCTAGACATGAAAATTGAAGTGAATCCACACTACTTTCGGAATTTTTTCAGCAACAATTTGCAGTCGGAGTCAATGAAGTCACACGAGCGCTTGAGCGGATACCCCCGAAACGCCTTCGACTAAATCCCCTTGTGTGTACCTTCAGGTTTGTTTGCAGCTACTTTTGTTTGTGATTTCTAGGATTTTGCGATTATACATTTATTAGTTATGTCATCTTGCCCTCTGGTTAAAAGATCTGTTCAAATATATGTTTCATTTACCAGAGGTCTCTTGGAAATAGAATGCTATGATTATATGGGAAGCTTTAGTCATGTTTTAGGTACAAGTTGAAGACGTCTCTTGCAACTTATGCAGGAGGGTATTAGGCTGAAAACTTTACCGAATAAATATTTTGTAGATGTTAGTTTTGGCATCAACGTATGTGTATGTTGTTATTTGTCCTTGATTGCAGGTGTTGGTTGAGTGAATGCAAAACAATCAACATGAAGTTCATCCTCAAGTCCATGCGACCGGAGTCGCACGACAAGGCATCACCTCAACACGCGACAGAGTCGCACGCGACAGAGTCGCGTGTCATCGCACCTCTTCAACTCACGCGACAGAGTCGCGTGCCTTAGCCCCTCTCGATCTCGCGACAGTGTCGCGCGCGACAGAGTCGCATGACCCTGCTTTTCCCATCTCACGCGACGAAGTCGCTTGACTTCCTTGGCTGTCCCTCGCGACTGGAGTCACACGCGAAAATGTCGCTTGATCTCACTCCTCCTTTTTGTGCGACTGTGTCGCTCGCGACTGAAGTCGCAAATGGAGCTCCATCATCACACGCGACTGGAGTCCCATGCCATGCTCTTTTGACTTCGTGTATCATCTGATGCATGAAGTGTTGTCTACTACTTCAACTCTATTGACGACAATGAAGACGATGAAATATGGAATGTTCAACAACGAGTGTTCACCACGATGAAGTTGAAGATGAAGTTTTGAGATCGACGGAGTCAAGATGTGTTGAAGTCTGAAGTTAAAGAAATCGAAGATTCAAGATTCGAAGATTCAAGAATCGAAGATTCAAGATTCCAAGATTCAAGAATCGAAAATTCCGAAAGTGATGTCATCCATGGAATTGTGATGTAGGCCAAGCATGTGACCAATCAGATTGCACTACCTCAAGGCTTCACATGTGCGAGACTACTATATATACCCATAGAGTTGGATGACATCCTTTTGACGATTTTTGAGAGAACGAAATCCGATATTCAAGTATCAACGTTCGTTGTTTACGGCTCTCTGCCTTAAGAGTTTTGGTAGTTGTTTTGTGCTGTGCACCGATAGTAGAGTTATGCGATTTAGCTCTAGGTGATATAGTACTAGATCAATTAGTTCGTTGGAGTGCTACGTCACTTGGGATACGACTCTTGATCATTCCGTCTACCTTTCTCCACAAGTGTAATAGTTAGTTTTGTTTATCAATGAAATGAAACTATTATACAACCTTGTCTTCAGCACTTTACTTTACTCTTGTTGAGTTTGAACACACGACATACATCGAACAACATACATAGCAAGCAGAGCTAAGTGTGTGTGAACAAGTTGCAGAAGTGACAGTGTTTAAGACCGACTTCACGAAAAGTTGGTATCATACGTCGAAGACGTAATTTCAATTGGTATCAGAGCGGGACGTCATACGTATAAGACGTGATCCGTTACTTGACTCCATATTTCCGCTACAATGGAGTCGTCTATGTTTGTTCAGAAACCGATTATGCTTACTCATCAAAATTATTCTAATTGGAAAGCGAAAGTATCTGCTAGAATCAAGGGATTTGACTCAAGAGCATGGATGGCTGTGTTGGAAGGATGGGAGCGTCCGTACACTGAAGATGCTGATGGTCTTAGAACCCCTAAGCCTGAACGTAGTTGGACTAGAGAAGAGCATGACTTGTCTACTGCGAATAGCAAAGCTCTTCTACTTATCTGTGAATGGCTGGATCTCAGCATGTACCAGTTAGTCAAAAACTGCACATCAGCCAGAGATGCTTGGGAGACGCTACAGAGAACGTGTGAGGGTAGTCACGCTGTTAAGCGCTCTAAGATCCGAACTATAACTGCCCAGTTTCATCAACTCCGCATGAGAGAAGATGAAGACATAAATGAATACCTGGACAAGGTTATGAGATATGTCAATGAGGCATTTGAACTGGGAGAAGTCTTTCCTGCAATCATGGTATATGAGAAAGTTCTATCCAGTGTAAGCTCTAGATTCGAGAGCAAGGTGCTAACTATTGAAGCACACAACGATGGTAATCAAAACTGGGATTATGCTGACCTGATGGCTGATTTAAGAAACTATGACTTGACACTCAAAGTACGAAGCAACCCAGATATGTCTCTTGTTTATGAGCCGATGACTGCTCTTAAGATTTCTGAGAAGGGGAAGAGCTCAAGAAGTACAAAATCCCAACACTCTCGTTTGAAAAATGAGAAGTCCGAAAGTAGTTTCTCAGCTGACATGAATGAATCTGACGATGAGGAAGCTGAAGATATTGAACGGTTGATGAACTCTAACAACCCGGACAAGCTTGCTGTGTTGACTGATATAGTCACTTATCTTGTGAAACAAGACTTTAAGAGAAAGAACCGAGCTCGAAATTTCCGAAAATTTCAGAAAAGTTCTAACTCATACCCAAGTACTCCGGACAACCGTAATCAGGGATCGTCATCTGATAAGAGGTTTAAAGGCACAAAGTTATCACCATACACTTCCACTAGCAAAGATGTCTCCAAGATGCAGTGCTATGAATGTAAGGGATATGGACACGTCAAGAATGAATGTCCTAACTTACATAGAAAGAAGAAGTTGCCTGTGAGTTACGTGGTGATAGATGACGAAGATGTTATCTCTGAGAACGATGCAACTGATGATGACAATTCGGATGAAGATGAGGACAACGCTCTAGTTGTCACCTTTGATGAAAACTTCGATCTCGAAAATGTTGAAGTTCAAAACTTTGTTTTCGATGCATTCCTGAAAGATACCGCAACGGCTGACAATATCTTTTGTCTAGCCTCTAAAAATCGGAATTTTTGTGATGATGACATTTTCTCTGATTATGAATCCGTGACTGACGGTGAAGAGGATGAGATGACACCAAGTATGTGTCAAACTGAAGATGAGAACGCTGAGTTGACTACCTTGAGAGAGAATTACACTCAACTTCAAAATACATGTGAAATAATGTTTGCAGAGAATGTTGCACTCGAAGTATCTCAAGAACTTTTGAAAGACTCCGTAAATGAACTCTCCAAACTTGAACGAAAAATTTCTGAAGAAATGTTTGAACTCAGGAACTTACTTGAGATGACCGACTACGAGAAACTGAAATTGAAAAATTCTCTGACAATCCTGAAAAACAAATTTGATGATCTCTTCGAAGAGAAACATAAATACTACAAGGAAGTCATTGAACTGAGAGAGTCGTGTGAGAAGTCGAACTCTGAAAATTCGAAATTAAAGACATCTCTGAAGAAGGAAACATCTGAAGTGAAGAAACTTCAAACTCTGTTTAAGAACTCTGACACTGAGAATGATGAGCTGAAATCATCGCTGATTAAAACTCAAACTGAACTTGCTATGACTGATAAAGAGCGATATGTTTTGAAAGAAAAACTTCAGATGACGGATGAACTGTTAAGAAAGATGAACACGAACTCATCTGTGTTTGATAATGCTGCCTCTTATATGAATCCCGGTCGAGTTGGACTCGGATTTCAAAAGGTTTTTGAATCTATCTATACTGCACCAGAGAAGAAAGAAGTGACCTTTGTCAAAGCTTCTACTGACTCCACTGAGAGTATGACCAAAGATGATTCTGAAAGGCTGAAACGCAAGGAAATTGCTGAAGGAAAGAAGGTTGCGACATCTCCGAAAGCTGAAACCCAAAAGTCGATCTCGACTACTAGCTTGAAGGCAGAGACATATCAATTTCCTAAGTCCATAGTGAAACATCCTCGTGGTATCTTACCATACGAGAAGACATTGTTGAAGAAACTGAGCAAACATCAAACTGTGAAGCCGAATGCTAAATTCTCTAGCTCTAAACCTGTTATGGTTAAGCCTTCGACGAAAGCTGAAGCTCATCAAAAGAGAAAATATGTGTGTCACTACTGCAATGAACCTGGACATATTAGACCTTTCTGCTTTAAGCTGAGAGATGACATAAACCGGGAGTTGGTGACTGAAAAGAAGAGGATTGAGGCTGCTAAGAGTATGAAGAAACATATTTCTCCTATCTCAAGAGTTGAGAAAACTTTGAAACCAGCCACAGAGACCAAGTCTCGAAATTGTGCTGTGAAAAAGAAGTGGATGCCTAAGTCCCGAAAGAGTGAAGTTAAGCTTAACTCCACCACTTCAACTACTTGGAGGCCAAGAGAACTTATCTTTTGCAATGTTGCACTAAATGCCTCCGACTCTGGAAACAAAGGCATTTGGTATTTTGACAGCGGTTGTTCCCGACACATGACTGGAACTAAAAAATTCTTGAAGGAATATGAGCCTATGACTGGCTCTCCCGTAGTGTTTGGAGGGGGAGCTAAAGGTGTTGTCATGGGCAAGGGAACGCTGCATATCAAGGGATTGCCACCAATTCACAATGTTGTACATGTGAAGGGTCTTGTGGCAAACCTCATTAGCATCAGCCAACTCTGTGATGAAGGGCTGAATGTTAGTTTCGATAAGGACTCTTGCAAAGTGTTTGATGCTGAAGGGAAGTGCATCATGGAAGGTCCGCGTGCTAAGAACAACTGCTATACAACTGAGTATAGTTGCTTCTCAGTGACTGTTCCTGATGAATTTGATTTATGGCATCAACGCCTTGGACACACTAGCACTCGAAATCTGAGCAAACTGGTTAAGGGGGAGATAGTTCGAGGAATCTCTCAACTCCCCAAAATCGAGAAAAGAGTGTGCGGTGACTGTCAGAAGGGTAAGCTGACGAGAACTCCTCATCCTGCACTACCAACTCTAATGAGCACTTCTGCTCCATTTGAACTACTTCACATGGATCTCATGGGTCCAATGGAAGTGAAGAGTATTGCCAAGAAAGAGTACGTACTGGTGGTGGTTGATGATTTCTCTCGCTACACGTGGACGAGATTTCTTGCCACTAAGGATGAGACTTTCAATGCCTTCAAAGGTATTGTGAAATGGATTCGAACGAATCATGAAGCTAAAGTAAAGAGGATCAGGAGTGATCATGGAACTGAATTTGAGAACTCTAGCTTCAATGAATATTGTATGATGAAGGGGATTCATCATGAATACTCGGCTCCGAAAACGCCCCAACAGAACGGGATAGCCGAACGAAAGAACCGTACACTGCAAGAGATGGCTCGTGTCATGTTAATCTCGAAAAATCTTGCTCGTACTTTTTGGGCGGAAGCCGTCTCTACTGCTGGCTATATCCTTAATCGCATAAGCATTCGTTCTGGCACTACGGCGACCGCCTATGAGCTTGTAAATGGCAAGAAGCCATCTGTTTCTCACTTTCGAGTCTTTGGCTGTACGTGCTACATTTTGAAGGATCGTGATCCTCTGAAGAAGTTTGAAGCCAAAGCTGATCGTGGTATATTTGTTGGCTATAGTCAGAATAGCCATGCTTATCGTGCATACAACCTCCGAACTAAGAAAGTTCTTGAAACTGTTAACATCAACTTTGATGAACAAGACTTTCTCGGAAAGGATGCCAACGAAGATTGGGTTAAGGAAGGGATTCTGGAGTATCGTACATTTCCATCGACACCCACTACTGAGATGCCAGCAATTCCTACTCCTAACACTTCACCTGAAGTTGGAGAGACTAGTCAAAGAAACAATGACACTTCATCGTCTGATGGTGAAGAAATTGAACAAATTGACAACCCAGCTGATGCTCCAAGAGAGGCACCTGGGCACATTCAAAAACGTCATCCTCCAACTCAGATGATTGGAACCCTGAACGAGCGAACTACACGCTCAAAGAAACGAATTCCTTCTCCTGATGAACTATACAACATCTGTACTTCTGCTGTATGCCATGAAATTGGAGTCTCTTGCTTCCTATCTGAAACGGAACCGAAAAATTACAAGGAAGCTATGAAGGATGACTTCTGGATAACGGCCATGCAAGAAGAACTTAACGAGTTCACGAGAAACAAGGTTTGGTCTTTGGTTCCCCGTACTTCGAACATCAATGTTGTTGGGACCAAATGGATCTTTAAGAACAAAACGGATGAGCATAACCAAGTTGTACGAAACAAAGCTCGTCTCGTTGCACAAGGCTATGCCCAGGTCGAAGGGATAGATTTTGATGAAACCTTCGCTCCAGTTGCACGCATCGAGTCCATACGTCTCCTAATTGCTATTGCATGTCATCTTGGCATCAAACTTAGACAAATGGATGTTAAAGCTGCATTCCTAAATGGAGTACTTGAAGAAGAGGTGTATGTTGCTCAACCGAAAGGATTTGTAGATCCTAAGAAGCCTAATCATGTCTATAAGCTTCACAAAGCTTTATATGGGTTGAAACAAGCCCCTCGAGCTTGGTATGGGTGTTTGACGGACTACCTACTGAAGTTTGGTTTCGAACGCGGCTCTGTGGACAAGACTCTCTTCATCAAACGTGATGGGAAACACATGATCGTTGCCCAGATTTACGTCGACGACATTGTCTTCGGTGCTACTTGCTCTAAGCTCGTGAAAGCATTTACAGATTCTATGTCTTCTACATTTCAGATGAGTCTTGAAGGCGAGCTACATCAATTTTTGGGTCTTCAGATATCTCAACGACCAGATGGAATCTTTGTCTCACAAAGCAAGTATGCGAAGAACATGGTTGAGAAATTTGAGATGCACCACGCCAAGCCCGCCAAAACTCCCATGGCGACTACTGAACGGTTATCTATGTCGACTACGAGTCGAAGTGTTGATCAAACACTCTATCGTTCTATGATTGGGAGTTTACTTTATTTAACTGCTACTCGCCCTGATATAATGTTTAGTGTTTGTATGTGTGCCAGGTACCAAGCTGATCCTAAGGAGGACCATCTACGAGCTGTGAAACGGATACTCCGCTACATCTCTGGAACTTCTGACCTTGGTCTTTGGTATGCGTGTGACACTACAGCAAATCTTGTCGGTTTCTCCGATGCGGATTGGGCGAGTGACAATGATGAACGAAAGAGCACATCTGGATGCTGCTGCTTCCTTGGCAATAACATAGTGTCATGGCATAGTCGAAAGCAAAATTGCATCGCTCTATCAACCGCTGAGTCTGAGTATGTTGCAGCTGGGAGTTGCTGCACTCAATTGCTTTGGCTAAAGCAGATGTTGAATGATTATCTTATCGAGAGTGCTCCCTTGGTGCTGTACTGTGATAACCAAAGTGCTATCAAAATCAG
Organism: Euphrasia confusa; assembly: GCA_954870475.1. Classification (NCBI taxonomy): domain Eukaryota; kingdom Viridiplantae; phylum Streptophyta; class Magnoliopsida; order Lamiales; family Orobanchaceae; genus Euphrasia; species Euphrasia confusa. The sequence continues at coordinate 35,539,661 of OX940956.1, read as the reverse complement.
CGAAAATCCTGTTCAGCATTCTCGCACTAAACACATCGACATTCGACATCATTTCATTAGAGATTTGGTTGATCGTGATATAGTCAGTCTACAGCATATTTCAACAGAAAAACAAATCGCTGACATCTTCACCAAACCTCTTGACTTTGAGAGATTTAAAAACTTAAGAAATTCTCTCTGCATGTGTTCTCTATAAGAGTTCACGAAAATTTTGAAGTCTGAAAGAATGTTTTCTTTACTTCTGAATACGCACTATGGATCATCGTGGACTAATCTAATCAGATGAACATGGATCGAGGCCGCTTTAGTCTTCGGACCCAAGTGCATTTATTCCTCTGAGTGTAAACATGTGAACTTGGCATATAACTCCCATAAGCTCACGTGCATTGATCTATAATACTGAGTAACGGAGGACGCCGGATCACTTTGTCCGCCGGCTCCCCTCTTCGAAAGGTAGCACATAGACGCTATAATTTAAGATGCTCTACCATCACACTTCGGAGATGCAGGATGATCCTTGCTCCCCTCTGACTGTTGTAATGAGCATCTGTTGCATAATCATTTAAAAGCTAAAACTTGTCTAGAGGACGCCAGATCACATTGTCCGCCGGCTCCCCTCTGATGTAGTAACGCTTGTCCCAAATGGAGTGCCTTAAGAGCTCACCTTACACTCATGAATCAAAATCTCTTGTGCGGTGTTCACTCACCATATATGTTCCGATGAAACACGATTGCATTCTTGTGATTGCGACGAAGGACAAGTTAAACTTATTTCAACATACTTCGGTCCGTTTCACCGGTTTTTACTTCGAGAGATATTTCATTATACCTCAAAGTTTTTATTCACCTTGTGTGATATTTTTGATTTGGAGATTGATGAAAAGTGAAATTTTTTTTGGGAAAATATTTGCTCTTCACTGCCTGGTATCACCGATTGAATCTCCACTAAAATGTTTTTGAATGTTTGCAGTGTGTTGAACGCTTGAATACTAACTCGGGATGTGTTGTTTTGATATTCTTATAACTCATGTTCAGCATCTCGTGGAGTACAATCCTTAAGGCGGAAGATGAGTGTAGCAGCTTCCAATGCATAACTCCTCATGCAGCGATGAGTATGCTGATGGTCACTTGTGCGACACTGTCGCACGCGACAGATTCGCGCGGCTCGGACTTGCGACGCTGGTCGCACGCGACGCATGTCGCATCTCCAGCGACTTGTGCGACACAGTCGCACGCGACTCTGTCGCTTGGTCAGCATCTTAGTGCTTCTCACTCCATCTCCATATCTGCTGTTCAACACCTATGATGCAACACAACCCACCCCCGCCAACCTGATGACCGACGATGAACGTCCTTGCTACATCTTGCTCGTCGACGAAAATTTTCGAAAATTTTTGAAAAATTTTGAAAATTTTTTTTTACTTAGATTATTTTTCATGATTTTCAGCTGATTATTTTATTATATTTTATTCGATTTTTGTACTGATGGGCCAATCTTGTTCTGTTAAATGGGCTTTTTCGCAGGTCTTTTTATCCAAGACGAGCAGGCCCAAAATTTTTCTATATATAGGCCATCAAATTCTTGGATTAGGGTTACTTGCATATCCGAATTTCCTAAGTATCGTTGCTATCCTGCTCTCGTGGTTGAAGTATCATCGATCTCTTGCTTCTCGCATCCGGCGATCGACGTTCGATTCCCTCTCTGACTTCGTGCATCAGGCACTAGTGTTCTTCACTTAGGTTCTTAGATCGCCAATCTTGCTATCTCTCGTTTACTATCACTATGACTTCATCTGCTGGTAATGTCTTTGATGAGATCGATAAAGAAGTTCTATCTGAACTAACTAAGACCTGGCGAGAGGCCCCCTCGCCTGACTCGAAGAAGAAGGCACTTCACGCCCTTCAAAAACACATGGACAAAATGGATAATCGCGGTGGTAAGTCTCCTTCTGTGGATCTTACAAAACCTGCTCACCCTGCCCACTCAGTGTCGAAGAGTGGAGGTAAGTCTGAGAAGCCTGGACAACAGTCGAGGAAGTACCCTTCAAACTTTCTTCGTTGCTACAAGGGTCTCGTTTCACCGTCTGAATATCAGAAGTTAGTTGCGGATGGTATTATGACTGATGATGGGAAGAAGATCACTAAACCTGCTGATGTTGGTGCGGGTGAAAAGAAAACTGTTTCTGGCCATGGTGCCACGTTGAAGAAGACGTCATCTGACGTCACTGCTGATCAGAGGAAGCTTAAACCCTCTCTTACTACTGCTGCTGTCGATCTTAGGAAATCGAAACCCTCTATCTCCGCCTCTGCTGATCAAAAGAAGGTTAACCCTTCTATCTCCACTGCTGAGACTACTCCGAAGAAAGTTCTTTCTTCAACTCCCACTGCCTCTGCTGGAGGTTCAAAGAAGAAGTCTTCTGACTCCATCGAGGGAGAGAAGTCGCTGTCTCATGATTCCAGGAAGCCACCTCGTGCTCCTACTACTTCTGGCTCAACTGGAGCCACTGCTGAAGTAGTATACTATCAAACTGTTGAAGAGTGCGGGAAGCACTATAAACCTGACTTTTTCTATCCCAAGGCCGAGCGTCGGCTTGGTTTGATTGAGAACTTGCCAATTCTGAATGACCGTCACATCCGCCCTGCGGATTATGAAAAACAAGGTATCACAAAATTCTTCGAGGATATGAAGTTGTTGGAGTCTGTCACTGCTACCTATCGCTACTCCATTCCAATCATCCAAAAATTCTATGCAAACCTCACTCCTGAGTTTGCTGATCCTTCGAGCCCGATGTATGGGCGTTTTGTTTTCAGAAATAAGTTGTATACTCTCCGACCTCTGAACATCAACATCTTCTTGAAGAGAATAGAGGTTGACAGTACCTGGACTTCACCCTCTGATGATGATCGCATGAATGCGACGAAGATTGGATCCTTCTTGACTCATGGCAAAGCTAAGTCACCTCTTCCACACCCTAGCAAGTTAACTGCCTTCTACGGCAATCTCCATAGGTTTGGTGTGACCAACTGGGCTGCTCATCCTGATGAGAACTATCTTTCGCCCAAACTGATGCATATCATATTCCGTCTCGGCTGCGGAGAACAGGTCGACCTCGGCGAAATCATCTTCGCTGATATTTGTAGAATAGCCACGGCATCTGACTCATTGCTCATTCAACAGTCAGAGGTAGAGGAGGAACGTCGTATGCACTTAACTCATCCTTGTCTCATTTATGGGATGTTGACTGAACAGAAGTTCATTCCAATGACGGAGACGGAGAGAAAGGTGAAGAAGAACTCACATGTCAATATCACTCCAACTTGGTTGAAGAATAGGGTATTTGATCTTCCGTGGACGAAGTTTGCAAAAAGGGAAGATGTTAAGGAACCTATCACTCCACCTCTCTCGCCGGTGAAGACTAAGAAGCGTTCTGCAGCTGCTAAACTTGAACCCTCTGGCTCTAAGCGACTTAAGCCTGAAGTGATTCCTATTGAAGATGTTGATGAGGGTGATGAGTTTGAGAAGGTTGATGCTGTGAAGGGTTTGAAGCGTGAAAAGGTGGCGCCTCAAAAGTATGGTCCTCAATCTGGTCTACCACCGAAAGAAAACCCTTATCACCCCATGCACAACTATCGCTCGGTTGTTCCCTCGGCTGCTATTCATGACTGCTTTATCACTACTCAGCGCCTTGAACGTAAACAGGCCGCTCATGCCGTTGCTCTTGCTGAGATGTTGGATGCTCAGAAGGATCAGAAAGCCGCATTCACTCATCTTCACCAGCTGACCCATCAAGGGGGAGGATTGGGTGGTATATCTCGTGCTGGCTCATCTGGTCAAGGCTTGAGTGATACTTTCATTTTCCAGTTGATTAAGGATGGTATCAAAGAAGCAATGGCTGACTTAGCCAAATCAAAACATGTTGTTGTTGAGAGTGAAGATGAAGGTGATGAAGGTGTCCGCGAGATGATGGCGGGTGAAGTATTTGAAATGTTGAGAAAAGGCAAAGGGAAGGTTGATGATGAGGATGAGGATACTACACATCCAGGGGCATCGCGTGCGATGCCGTCTGACGGTTTGAAAGATGAGGGTGAAGATGTTGACATCGAAGGCGTTGGTATGGACGATGATGATGATGAAGAGAGGATCAAGCTCGGTGAGGATGAGTTTGGTCAGTATGAAGTCTACGGCAACCGTGAAGATGACTTCGCAACTGATGATGATGAAGTGGAGGATGACTTGGGTGATGGCGCTGGCAATGAGGATGAAGAGATGAAGACTGGTGATGCATCACCACTAGCTTCTCCTGTGCGCTCACCATCCCCAGTTGGATCTCCGAAGACTTGAAGTCTTTTTCTCTGAACATTTTCGTTTTTCAGTTTTATCTATCTCATGCATGCATAAGACAATTGATATTTTCCATCATGCATTTTTTTTATCTGCTTCGTTGAACCTTGTTTGTTTTTTGATGATTCGTTGTTTGAATTCGTAACTAAGTTTTTGGCTATTGATATCTCTTCTTGATGATGCTTGGTTGTTGTATGTTATTTTTTACTTAGATTGCTTTTGTTTTGCTTTGCTTGAGGGGGAGATTTTTTCCATCTCCGTCACTAACCTTTGGTCACATGAGTTGTGCCAAAAAGGGGGAGATTGTAGATGTTAGTTTTGGCATCAACGTATGTGTATGTTGTTATTTGTCCTTGATTGCAGGTGTTGGTTGAGTGAATGCAAAACAATCAACATGAAGTTCATCCTCAAGTCCATGCGACCGGAGTCGCACGACAAGGCATCACCTCAACACGCGACAGAGTCGCACGCGACAGAGTCGCGTGTCATCGCACCTCTTCAACTCACGCGACAGAGTCGCGTGCCTTAGCCCCTCTCGATCTCGCGACAGTGTCGCGCGCGACAGAGTCGCATGACCCTGCTTTTCCCATCTCACGCGACGAAGTCGCTTGACTTCCTTGGCTGTCCCTCGCGACTGGAGTCACACGCGAAAATGTCGCTTGATCTCACTCCTCCTTTTTGTGCGACTGTGTCGCTCGCGACTGAAGTCGCAAATGGAGCTCCATCATCACACGCGACTGGAGTCCCATGCCATGCTCTTTTGACTTCGTGTATCATCTGATGCATGAAGTGTTGTCTACTACTTCAACTCTATTGACGACAATGAAGACGATGAAATATGGAATGTTCAACAACGAGTGTTCACCACGATGAAGTTGAAGATGAAGTTTTGAGATCGACGGAGTCAAGATGTGTTGAAGTCTGAAGTTAAAGAAATCGAAGATTCAAGATTCGAAGATTCAAGAATCGAAGATTCAAGATTCCAAGATTCAAGAATCGAAAATTCCGAAAGTGATGTCATCCATGGAATTGTGATGTAGGCCAAGCATGTGACCAATCAGATTGCACTACCTCAAGGCTTCACATGTGCGAGACTACTATATATACCCATAGAGTTGGATGACATCCTTTTGACGATTTTTGAGAGAACGAAATCCGATATTCAAGTATCAACGTTCGTTGTTTACGGCTCTCTGCCTTAAGAGTTTTGGTAGTTGTTTTGTGCTGTGCACCGATAGTAGAGTTATGCGATTTAGCTCTAGGTGATATAGTACTAGATCAATTAGTTCGTTGGAGTGCTACGTCACTTGGGATACGACTCTTGATCATTCCGTCTACCTTTCTCCACAAGTGTAATAGTTAGTTTTGTTTATCAATGAAATGAAACTATTATACAACCTTGTCTTCAGCACTTTACTTTACTCTTGTTGAGTTTGAACACACGACATACATCGAACAACATACATAGCAAGCAGAGCTAAGTGTGTGTGAACAAGTTGCAGAAGTGACAGTGTTTAAGACCGACTTCACGAAAAGTTGGTATCATACGTCGAAGACGTAATTTCATATTTCTTGGAATTATTTCTAGCAGAACACATGTAATTATTTGTAGCATCTATATTACTGTAGTAGTATTTTCTTGCTTCGATTGCTTATCCATTTCACTTTGATTGTTCTTTGCACTTCCTGTGCTCAGGCTTTAAGTTTATATCTCCCTTAGTTATTAATTATTATGGTTAAATTGAAATGATGGTTAGATGTAGACTCATCCGTGTTGGAAGACCCCATCTAAATATGTGTGCTTGCCTCCTTAAGTCATTGGTCAGATTGTACTTATTTATTCTATTGAACTGATACTATCTAAGAGAAGTTGATTAATAATTGTTTTTATTTTACAAACATGAAGACTCGTGCTTTCCACAGGTTGACCATGAAAGCAATCTGGATGATGCCACCAAAAAGGTTATGGATCGGATGATGACGAGCACAAATATGATGATGAAGAGGATAAGGATGATGATGACGAGCACAAAGAAGCTGACGACGAGCACAAGGATGGAGACGAAAATGAAGTTTTATTGTACACATAATATTAATTATGATCTTGATTATTTGTTTCGAATGAATCATTTTCTGGATTATATTTGTTTTGTAATTGAAATTGTCATGTGATACATTTTGTTAAATATGTTCGAAATGGTCGAAGTATGGATTAACATACTGAATGTCATATTTTAACACTGAATGACCTATTTTAACATTGAACATACTGAATGTCATATTTTAACACTGGATGACATATTTTAACACTGAACATACTGAATGTCATATTTTAACACTGAATGTCATATTTTAACACTGAACACACTGAATGTCATATTTTAACACTGGATGTCATATTTTAACACTGAACACACTGAATGTCATATTTTAACACTGAATGACCTATTTTAACACTGAACATACTGAATGTCATATTTTAACACTGAATGACATATTTTAACACGGAATGTCATATTTTAACACTGAACATACTTAATGTCATATTTTAACACTAAATGTCATATATTAACACTGAACACACTGAATGTCATATTTTAACACACTGAATGTCATATTTTAACACTGGATGTCATATTTTAACACTGAACACACTGAATGTCATATTTTAACACTGAATGACCTATTTTAACACTGAACATACTGAATGTCATATTTTAACACTGAATGACATATTTTAACACTGAATGTCATATTTTAACAGTGAATGACATATTTTAACACTGAACATACTGAATGTCATATTTTAACACTGAATGTCATATTTTAACACTGAACACACTGAATGTCATATTTTAACACACTGAATGTCAAATTTTAACACTGAATGTCATATTTTAACACTGAACACACTGAATGTCATAAAAATACACTGAATGTCATATATTAACACTGAACATACTGAATGTCATATTTTAACACTGAACATACTAAATGTCATATTGGCAAACACACTGAATGAGTAACAACATACTGAATGTCATATTTTAACACTAAATGTCATAAAAACACACTGAATGTCCCATTTTTACACTGAATGTCTCCGGCAAACACACTGAATGTCATATTTTAACACTGAATGTCATAAAAATACACGGAATGTCCCATAAAAACTCCCCTTTCTTTATTTTCTTCAATCACCCTCTTCGCCATTTCCATTTCCCTCTGTTTATATACTCACACCAAAAATATTTAGAAGAGAATAAACACTGTTCACACGTTTCTTCATTCAACCCGGTGCACACGTTTCCAATGCAATCCTCCAGGGCCAATAACTCCGCGAAGAAATTAAATAGTCAACAACATCCTGCTATTGAGAAAATAAAAAAAAATCCAGTTGTATCTGATGTGAACTTACCTCCCTGACTTGTCAACAACATCCTTGCAGATGACAACATGAAAAGGAAGAGAAAAACACATAATTCTCAGATTAGTGAAGCGACCAAATTTCAAAGAGACGAAGAGCACAACAAATGCTTAAACATGGTCATCACTTGTACACCTTAGAGTTGAAAACATAAATCTCCTCTAACCGAGCAGGCATAAACAAACTCATGAAACACGTATTCGATGTCCGATTAGTTCATCAGTAACTCCTATTTTGATCAAGCATATATAGCTCGTACTTATTTAGTGCGAACAAGACAATACATTATTAAACTCTACTACGGCAGTGGAGTTTATAAGTTATGCAAGAAAATTTGTGTGAAATCGACACTGCTAACTTTCGAGGTTAAAACTTCTATAAGAATAGAGACTCGATCACCAGTAGGCTCGATCCCCTACGGACATTGATATCGCGGAGGCGATCTCCGTTTGCAAGGCAACAATCTGGTTAGTCCGATACCGGATTCGATTTCTGAACTCGAATCGCTCTCGATTTTGGATCTCAGCTGGAACGAGCTGAGCGGCATCGTTCCGAATAGCCTCGCTCGCCTCTCGATTGGGTTTCTCGTGGCAATGGAAGTGGCAGAATCCGGCGTCCGCGAAGTACGCGCCGACGCGCTGCGCGGAGGAGTCGAAGGGGGAGGACAGCTCGGCGATCTCAGGGAGAAGGTGACCGGCGGCGCCGAGGTTGTCGTTGGCGACACACTCGACACACGCGCCTCTAAATTGTAACGATTTACGCCAAGAAGTCGGATTCAATTTAGTCTCTTAAATCACAAAAATATAGTCAATTTAGTCCAATTTGATCGGAAAATTTAAATTTTCGCCGGAAAAATGACACGTGAATTCTTTCAGGCTAACTTTGCTGATTAAGCGTTATGTGGATCTGCCATGTAGATATCATCAGTTTGACCGATTTGATCCACTAAAAAATGTAAATTTAATTTCAATTTAATCCTTCAAACCACGTATACTGCATCTCTCTCGTGTAAATGTTCATATTTTCTTTTTCGAAATAAAATTAAACTAATTTATTTGTTAAATTAAAGTACTACAAATAGATTTAGGTAAACATAGCCTCATTCCTTCCAAAAAGTAATCATACGCAAACAAAATAGAGATTTGGCTTCCCAACAAGTAACGCTAGAAGCAAAATGTCTCTTTTGCAGATTATTCAAATGAACACTCTTAAAATTATAGAGTATTATTACCCCAACTTATGACTCACCATTAATGGAAGATATAAACCCTTGATTAGATTGATGTGAAGATGATCACGACCCACGCACGTGATGTTGTGGATTTCAAGTGGCACCTCACGGTTACATGCGTGGATCTGGCACTACCCAAATTTTCTCCCTGGTTAAAAGCCAGTAATCATAGCTGTGCAGCCCTAAGCATTAACGTCAACGTTAGTTTCGGCCTTTGAATATTAATTCGACGTAACGTTGACGTTTCCCGCGGTGCAAGTTCTCATGTAATCGGACGGCCGTAGATGTACAAGAATCTCTACGTGATCAATCTTAGCCTTTAAAATTACTAGTAGTATCTTTGTTATCTAGCAGAATGTGTACGTGAATCAATGATGCTATTAAGAGCATATCCCGTCTGTTAAGCAAACCCCAAAGCACCACGGATGTGGTCTTGTCCAATTTTGACACCAATATCTACTCACATTCTAATAAAAAAAATTGAACATGCACATTACAAATTTAGGTCAAAACTTAATTTGATACCCAATTTTATTTTTAATCAATTGTATCCCTCTCCTAAGAACAATATTATGTCAAATATGAATTATATCTACTATTTATAAGATGTTCTAAGTTGTCTGTCTCGTATTAGTTGTCAAATTTTATTTTTAAATTTTCCTTAATCCATCGCTACAACTCATTTTAAACAAAAAAATACTAATGATTTTTTTTATTCAAACACATTTGATTATTAGTTCAAGACATACGTAAAGATGAAAAATAAATTAATCGTGAACAAGTTTAAAAAATAGTGAATAAAGTACAAATAATATTATATATTAAAATAAAAAAGTTAGATTAATTTTATTTTATATATTAAAATAATTTTTTTTTTTAACTACTTTATTTGTTTTAAAATAATTGATACATTTTTTAATTTACTTTTTATTAATATTATTTTATTTTTAATTAAAAAAATTATTCTTCAAATTTTAATTAAAAAACTAAAAAATAATACTAGTACGTTTTAATGTTTAAGCTTAGCAAAATGTGTGAATTTGAGTTCACGTAAACCAAGACGAAAACAATGATTGCTCTAGTGACTATAAATAGTGGGAAGTATCCAACGTACTCTTCGTTTTAAGTTATAGTAATTTTTATCAATGATGAACATGAATCTCCAAATGCAGTACCACCCGCCTCAACACTTGTACCCTGCACCTCGCCGGCATCTCGAAGGCATAGCCGCCGTCGTCGGGGAGCACGTTCTCTTCGGACTCGCCGCCGACGCCCCCCCGCCGCCGCCGAAGAAGAGCTACAGGGGCGTGAGGAAGCGGCCGTGGGGGCGGTGGTCGGCGGAGATACGCGACCGGATCGGGCGGTGCCGCCACTGGCTCGGCACGTTCGACACGGCGGAAGAGGCCGCGCGTGCTTACGACGCGGCGGCGAGGCGGCTGAGGGGGGCGAAGGCGAGGACCAACTTCCAGATACCCTCCGTCGTTCCCCTGCAGGCGCCGTCATCAGAGGAGAACTCCGATCGGAGGATCAAGAAAAGAGCTAAATGCTCCGTCGTAAGTTGCCCGGAGCATCTCTTCCGCACTGACCACAACAGCGACGAGGATGTCACTCTCAGTTTGGAGCTTGCTCTCAGACCGTGTTAGTTAGCTACTTAACGGTGATTAATTAATTTAGTGTACTAGTAATTAATAATTAATTATATGGTGTAAATTTTGTACTATGCAATTATGCCATATTATTTTCAACATATGTATTGCATACATTTTTCTAACAAGTTTAAAAAATGTTTTTATTTATTGAATATATATAAAAATACTGTAGCACTATATCTAATTACAACATTTCTGAATAAACTAAGTATGCCATACCAAACAACAACAAAACTAAAAAAAAAAAACTAAAAAAAAAAAAAAAAAATCCCTTTTTGAATAAAAAAAAAAAGGTTGATCTATGATATAGTTACAACAGTAGTCACTCCATCCTAAACAAAAGGTTATGTTATCACTTATATAGATTGTGTATGTGTGTCATTTGTTGTCCTTAGTTTCTCACTTCCGAGCTCGGCTCATCAAACGCCACATTTAGATCAGGAAGAACGAATTTAGAATCCGGTTTTTCTTTTTCGTGGCAGGCAATCATCGATGGTTGTAATAATAATGTAACATCAACCCCCGAGTCCCGATGAAGCTGGCCGGAAATTGATTCCAGCTGGGCAAACGATGATGTCGGTTGTGGCTTTTCATAAAGATGGGGTTGCAATTCAGTCTGTGTAGAAAGAGAGATAAATTGTCATTGTTAGCAATAATTGTGAAGGAGATAAAATGTCAATGTCAATGCCATGAATATCACTCTCATTTTCCATCACTAATTTCATGCTCTGTATTTTTCTACTTGCAAGACTAAACTAGTTCGACAATTGCCACCAAGAAGCATGACCATACACACCGTAAAAAGTATTCATGTTTGACATCTAAATCAGAGATTTACTAGGTCAACGTAATCAAAAGCACTTGACCTAGCTAGTACCAGAAGTAAAATTGAGATCGGTTTAAACACCGACACAATATGATTGATCACTGCTGATTTTACAAATTGAATGAAGTTATGATATCGGTCTAAAGCCATTTGAATGCATTCGTTCAAAATCATACAAGTAGTGATTTGTACCTTTATTCTCTTCAACTTTCGATTAGCAGCCCTTTGCCTTTCTAAGTACAAGCGTAATGCCGCCAATTCCTAAGAGTCGAATGAAGGATTAATGTTATTTGGTGATACTATAATTTAGCATTATAGTAATGAACTGAATACCAAACATTCATTAATACGTACCTTGTTCAAATCTCTTCTTTCCTTGAGCAACAAGTTCTCTTCGGCTCTGAGTTCTGCCAATGTCTGAGAATAAACAAACGAACAAATAAATAAATTAAGCACATCATTTTTCAGTTAACCGAGTAAGAAAACACACACATACCTTCTTCTTTCTTGGTCTCTTGGAGTTGGTTTTCTCACCGTTAATGGTAACGACCTGCAACGATCAGTGAAGTAGGTAAGTGCCAATTTGACACGTAATTGGAAATTTAAAAATACAGATTCAATTTCCATTTAAAATAGGATTCAGATTCATATAAGACGACAACGACTGGTTAACTATCAATTATCACTAACTGCATAACGATATAGGAGAGGTGGGCTAATTTAGATCACGAGCACGGGTTAGTTTCATTAATGACAGAAAACAACAACCGAACAAACGGAAGAACGGAAAAGGACAAGGGGTGTGCAGATGTGATTATATACAGCTCAGTTGAAGATGTTGATTTTTTGAAACATTGTCATCACCTATAAACATATAGTTTGGTAACTAATATAACGGTCCCATAGGCCCCACCCCACCCAACCCACAACCACCAAAAACCACACCTTATTACAGTTTAGCAGTTCCCACATTTTATTAACAAAAATAAAATATACTTTCATTATTTTGTTCAAGAGATTTAAGTTTAAACTGTTGTAAAAATACACGAGGCTGTATATTTATTATTTAGTCAAGTTGTTCCCTACCACGCCTGATATTCTCTCCACCTCAATAAATAAAATAATAAAAATAATAATAATAGAAAAGTGGAAAAGTATATTCATAAAAAAAAAAAAAAAAAAAAAAACCGAAACCACTAGCAACGCTCCACCAAACCTATTCGCCACGAAAACACGCCACCGCTTCCCCCGCATCCACAATTGACCAAAGTACCCCTCCACTGACAAGTTATGTTACTGAGAGAGATGGGCAGTATGGTCATTTGGGGGGAAAAGCGATGAGGAGAAAAACGTGACAAAGTCATTCAATCTCGTGTGACCTTCTGACAATATATATGCTTTGAAACAAAGTCAGGATTTTTTTACCCTCATAAAAAGGGACACAAATGAAATTAAAACCCCCAAAATAAAAATAAAATGGGGACGGTGGCAGTAAGTTTAGAGATTTGACAGGGATGTTATGGTCAATTCACGGTTGAAAACAGAGTTAAAATTAGAGGAAAAAAGGCGAGATCATGCTGAGAAAGGATTTAATTGGAGTACCTTAGATCCTGATGCGGTGGAGAATTTAATTGGGGGGCTGGAGTCGTCGGAGGCGGCGGCGCTCCAGGAGAGCGGCGTGACGGGGCTGCCTCTTTGAGGCGGTTTCTTCGCCGATGACCTGCGTTGACGGACGGTCCACTCCAGCTTGGGAGGCGCGTGGTGGAGACGCAGAAGTAGGTCGACGACCATGGCGTCGTTTGACATGGCTTCTGTAACCCACTCCTCGTCGGCGCCACTCATGGCTGATATTATTTGTGGATTTTGGAGATATGGGAAAAGGGGAAAAATGGAATGGTGGTGGCGAAGGAAATGGTTGAAGCCAGGAGTTATGAGTAGTGAATTACTATGATTTATACTAGTAACAATAATTAATAACTACTCCTATTGCACTAGGGTGTATATATTCCTATTTTCGTATGGCTTTTTTGTGTTTCAATTAATTATTTTAATTTTTCATTATAATAATTATTTTATTTTTATACTTTTAACTCATTTTTTAAATTTTAATTTTAATTAATTAACTTTTTAACTTAAAAATTATTTATTATTTTTTGGTTAATAGTATACAAAATTTCTTTTTATTTGAATATTCCACAATAATCCAACACCTCAAAAAATATTCTATTTTTTTTAAAATTTAAAACACAATTTTATTTTTATTTTATCTACTTAATTTTTAAATATTACTTATAATTATTTTACTTTTTCACTTAAAAATACATTTTTATTTTTAAATTTTTGATAAAAAACTAAACAATAATGTCATATTTTTTTAATCTTTCTTGTTGAGTGAACGATATTGGAATAAATAGAATAAATAGAGTAATATTTTTTCTTGATGCAAAATTTTTTGAAATGGGAAAAATGTTACTCCTATAATTTATTTATTTCATTTAAATTTAATAGTATTGTACCTTTTTCTTAATTTGTTTTTTAATTCCGTTGAAGGTCAATAGCCAATTGAGAAATTATGTATATTAATTTTTTTCTGTTTAAATTTTGACCAGACTGACATGTAACACCAATAAAGTGATTATTTCTCTTATCAAATTTGAATTTTTTAAAAGAATGTTTTAAAGTAAACCAGTGATTATTTATCGGATTTGAATTTTTTTAAAAGAATGTTTTAAAGTAAAACGAAGAGATTAGTTGCTTCAGTACTATTGATGTAACGCCCGGTCCACTTACGGCCGAGTCTTGACTTTCTTGAGTCTACTCTGTTATCAGTAACATTTTTAGATTAGTTAGATTATTGATTATAAATAAGGGTTTATTGGGTACAAAACTTAAAAACTCAAATTAAAATTCGAATAATTTTAATTTACAATTTATCTATAATTAATAATAACAAATTAATTAATAAAAAATAAAGTATATATGGTTAATGTTTTATTAACTACCATCCATACAAATGTTTTTATATCACTCAAATTTCAAATTTTTATTTTTGTGCCATAAAAAATGTTTTTCTACAAAATTATTATATATTTTAAATAATTTTTATTTTCTATATTCTCATCATTCATTTTTTCTCATGTATAATTGAAAATAAAATTAAATTATTTTTCAATATTTTATATATTTAAACTATTTATTAATGTTAATACGATTAATTATTTGAAATTTTATTTTATATTATTATTCTCATTATTATATTTTTATTTTAAATTATGTATTTATTTCTTTGGATTAGCCTTTGATTGGGAAATTTAAATTCGAACCTTGACGTTATTAATTTTCGCAAGTATTAAAAATATTTTCATGAAAAATAGAATAAATTAGGATCAAATATGTTTCAATTACAATAAAAAAACTCTCACTAAATATATCTTTCAAATATTCCATTCAAAACTTATAAAAAAATTATAAAAAATTAAGAGGGAATGTGACTTTTTAGTCACATTTAATAAATCCATGAGTTAAAAGTCCCCCTTTATAAAAGTGTGAGTTTTTTTACACCAATTGAACATAAAATGTCTCTTATACCCTTACTTTTTTAATAAATCCAAAATAAACAAAAACAATCTCAAATAAAATAAAAACAAAATCAAAATAACTTGTGGGGCCCACGAGATCAGATTTTTTGGTTGAGTTGAGGGTTTGGTGTAGGTTTAATTGTGCATTCATATCCCCCATATTCATCATCCAAACCTACCAAAAAAATTCAAAACTCTCTCAAAATTCTCTCAAAAAATTCTTATCATGTTGCCCCGTTAAATTCTGGAAAAAGCCGTCGGATATACGCGTGCCTCAACGAGCGAAAACGAGAGGTACGTGTTCAAGTTTTTTTGCGATTTTTATTTTTTGCTCGATGGGTTGCTCGATGGTACGCTCCATCGAGTAACCCATCGAGTAACGAAGAATTTTTGAAGATCTTGGTTACTCGAATGCGTCATTACTGAAAAACCTTCGACTAGTGGTTCGAGTAACCTTATTCGAGTAACAGATTCGAGTAATGTGAGGTTACTCGAATCTCTTTACAGGATGATCCTGTTACTCGAATGTAACAGGCCATCCTGTTACTCGAATGTCCATCCTGTTACTCGAATGTACTGTTCCATCCTGTTACTCGATGGAACAGTTCATTCGAGTAACAGGACCTGTTTTTTGCCAAAAAATGCATTTTTTCGTATTTTTTGGTTTGTTTCGTCGATTTATATGGATATGTTGTATTGGTTAACCTAATTCAATAATGTTTTTTGTAATTGTAGATGTCGAATCAACGAATCACGATACGTTACGGTGGTCGTTGGGAACGAGCGGTCTACGTCGACGGGATAGATATGTGCCTTTTCTTCAGGAGGGATCAACTTACCCTCGATGGTCTTGTGAGCCAGATTCGTGCCGTTTTGCGCCCTCCGCCGAATATCGAGTACATGTTGTTCATCTTAACACGAGGCAATGATTTTAGGAGCGTGCGGTGCCCTTTGCTTAGCGACGACGATGTATCCCGCATGCTAGACGAGCAAAAGGACGATTGTTTCATTTTCGTCACCGAGATGCTAGAGGAGGCACAACCAAATGCCCCCGAGGTGAATATTCCAGAAGTGGATCCGGATGTACCGACTGAGGGCGAGAGGCATACTGAGAATTCCGAGGACGACGAAGAAGCTCGTCAGACCGATCTGTTGCAGTCGTTGACCACTGAATGGACAGAATGGATTAGACAGCCGCGGGTCATCACAAATATTCTGTCACGCCGTAATCTGTCCTCGAGTTCTAGTGTGGGAGCCGGCGAGCAACCCGAAGCAGCTCAGAATGCTCAGAATAACCCACTGCGCAACTGGATCATTCCACTGCCGGAGTTTGACCCCGCGGTTCCATTGCGATCGGTCGAGCCTCCCGAACTGGTGTATGGTCACATTGCAGTCGGCTCGACATTCCGAACGAAATCGGATCTGAAGATAGCGGTGGGGATGTATCACATGGAGCATATGGTGGAGTGTGCCACTAAACGCTCGACCACTGAACGGGTAGCGTTCGTCTGCAAGCAAGGTTCTGAGAAGTGCCCGTTCAAATTGTATGCTACTGGGAATGACGAAACACTCTGGAAGATTACGAGGCTGAACTTGAATCACGAGTGTGTCAATGATTTGAGTCAGAGTGCCGATCGTCACGTGTCGAGCAAGGTTGCCGCTACTTACTTTGCACGTCAGCTAGTCGACGATGAGATCACACTGAAGCCGAAGACGATGATTTTTTATTTGAGGAGATTGTACGGAGTAGTGATCGATTACAGCTTCGCCCTGCGGACGAGGAACCTGGCCGTTGAAATGAGGTACGGCAACTATCAGGATTCATATCAGATGCTCCCGTCATATTTGCACGTGCTGAAAGAATGCAATCCAGGGACTCGGTATGAGATTCAGACGACCAGTGAGGGCGTGTTCTGTCACATGTTTGTTGCACTTGGGCAGTGCATTAGTGCATTTCAGCAGCGCACTCTGCGTCCCGTCATAGTAGTCGACGCCACTCATTTGAAGGGGAAAAACAGTGGTGTGTTATTTGTTGCCGTCACGAAGGACGGAAACGAGCAGATTTTCCCGCTTGCCTTTGGTATCGGTCCGATTGAGAATGACCTGGAGTGGACGTGGTTTCTAGAGAACCTCAGGCTTTGCTACGATGGAGACGATCTGCTCATTGTGTCCGACCAGCACAAGAGCATCGCAAATGCCATTCGGAGTGCCTATCCCCACGCAACCCGTGCGTTGTGCTGTCACCACCTCGAGAAGAATCTAGCAATGTACCGCTCTCATGTGATCACAATTGTACACAAAGCTGTCTACTGTTATCGAGTGGATGAGTTTGATAAATATTTATCTAATTTGGAGAAAGCCAGTGGAGACGGTGCTTATAGGCGCCTCGTTGGACTCGGTGTTGAGACCTGGGCAAGGTCGAAATGTGCTGCACGACGATATGGTTTCATGACATCGAATGCGGCCGAAGTCTTCAACAGTGCTATCAAATGGCCACGACGATTGCCTGTTTGTGCTATGCTCGAGTCGATTCGTGCGATGATTGAGAGATGGTTTGACGAGAAACGAAAGAAGGCTAATGAGAGAGAGGATGAGCTGACCGAAGAGGCATTCGCAAAGGTGTCTAATCAGAATCAGTTGAGTCATCATTTTCTTGTTCAGGAGGTCAGTGCGGGGACCGTGTTCAGAGTTGAGGAAAACGGCAGGTCCTATCTCGTGGATATCGCGAGACGCACGTGTGACTGTCGGGAGTTCGACTTAGACCTTATTTCGTGTCGTCATGCTGCTGCCGCTATACGGTATGGTATCGGTTTCCTTGCATCTTCTTTTTAATTTTAAACATTCAATTAATTAATGCCACTAACCTGATACTTTGTGTAGACGGGCTAGATTTTCATTGTACGATTTCGTCGGCCCCTATTTCAAGCAAAGCAGCTTGAGAGAGATGTATGCGACTCCTATTGTGCCAGTACCACACGTTGATGATTGGGTTGTCCCTCCAGAAGTAGCTTCGTACGTGTGTCTTCCACCGGAAGTGGTTAGTCAGGCTGGACGTCCGCGGCTGAGTCGGGTTCGTTCTGCAGTTGAGGGATCTGGGTCTGCTCGTCGTGTACAGGTTTGTTCTTCGTACCTAATATTGTGTCGTCATTAGTTTGAGTAAAGACCTAATACCGCGTCTTTGTGTGCAGGTGTGTACGAAATGTAAGGGCGTATGACATAACATACGCAACTGCAAGGCTTACATCCCTCCTGCTGGCGTTGATCTGAATGTCCCTCCGGAAGCCTCAGGAACGCAAGAATCGGGTCGAAGAAGGCAGAAGAAAAAGTGCAGCATTTGCAGAATCGAGGGTCACACAAAAACAAAATGTCCGATGCGTGTGGATTGAGGGCTCTTCTTGTGTTTGGTTGATTTGTTATCGTGTTTCTCGATACATCGTATGACTAGGATTGATTTATTATCTTGTTTCTGGATATATACAGTGTGTTTCTTTGAATATTTGCAGTGGTTTTTGTTATACCTATGTGATTTGCAGGTCAGGAGATGTAAAAAAAATAGAAAGGGCATTCTGCATGTTCAGTACTCCATCGAGTAACCTAATTCGAGTAACCCCATCGATTAACCTAATTCGAGTAACCCAATCATGTAACCAATTCGATTAACCCCATCTTGTAACCCGTTCGATTAACCTGTTCGAGTAACCCATTCGATTAACCCAAACTTGTAACCCATTCGATTAACCAATTCGAGTAACCTATTTTATATAACCATTCGAGTAACCCCATCTTGTAACCTATTCGAGTAACCCCATCTTGTAACCTATTCGAGTAACCCCATCTTGTAACCTCATCGATTAACCCATTCGAGTAACCTATTCGAGTAACCAAATCTTGTAACCCTACATTCGATTAACCCTACATTCGATTAACCCTTTCGAGTACATTAGGGTTTCCATCGAGTACATTAGGGTTACCATCGAGTAACCATCGTGTAACTAAGAACAGTACCCATTTTTTTCAATTTTAAGGCCGTTCTTTAATTTTTAAATGTGTTTTTGAGTATGTAACTTCATCTTAATGATAAAAAACACTTATTAAACATGTTTTGATGTTCAATTTTGAAGTTCTAATCCATAACATGTCAACATTGAACTAATATCAAAGTTTGTTTGTTGTAAACTTACTTAAGATATTTAGAAAAGTATGACTAATGTTCCACGTTTCACTTGTTTTCACTCTAAACGAATCGATTGATCATCTAAACTGTTTTAATAATGTTTTATGGCTCTAAATTGAACTTATTAGTGCAAATAACAACTTAATTATCTAAAAAAAGGCCAAAAATACTAATTTTAGACGGTTACTCGATGGCTAGTCGATGGTTGTTCGAGTATCATCCCATCGATTAACCTTGGAGATTTATGATTACAGGATGAGGCCATTCGAGTAACCTTTTCCAGTAACATTTTCGAGTAACCTATTCGAGCAACCCTATTCTTGTAACCGTTTCGAGTAACCCCATTCCTGTAACTCTTTCGAGTAACCTATTTTAAAGTATTCGGCAGATTCTTGGTTAATCGATGGTTACTCGATGGTGTCATACGATCGAGTAACCTCTGGGCAGAATGAAAAAAAGGTCTTTTTACACTTTTAAGTCATCCAACCTGCTTATCATTCAATATAAACCATTCCAATAGTCCAAAACAAAAACAAACATATACTAAACATATACTAAACAAGTCTAATACAAAATACTAAGCTCGTATGTCTTCTTCCGTGTATGCATCCTGAGCTAACCAGTAAATCATCCTAGCAACATACTTTCTATACTTAACGATGTAAGGAAGGTCAATAGTCTTGTTCTCGTGAGTTTGTTTCTTGTTGAACAAGCGATCCAGGTACATGCAACAAATCGGCCCACACGAGTTTCCGTCGGGTTGGATTATTTGTTGAGCCTGGGGCATCAGCTTAAACTTGAAAGCACACCTCTTACGCTCCCTGAAACATAAAACATTGAAATGAATGAAACACTTCTCACGTCAATATCATATTAGAAAAAAAACTACACTACACAGTGAAATGAACGAATATTACCAGTACGAGTGTTGGTCCCACCAGTGTGCGCATCTCAACAATCGAGGCAACAAATCTGTCAGGGGCTTCAGCTGTGCGGCTCTGATATTGCACATTGAATCATACACTTCGACAGTCCAGTTCTCGAAATCAATGACCGCCACGATCCAGTGAATGTTATCAATGTTGCAAATCATGGCCACCTTACATATAAACATTGAAAATACAAACAATGAAAATATAAGAAATCATAGAAACCAAAGATTATTCAAATTCAGTTAACATACCTGATGGATATTGTACCAACCAGTCTCACCACCACCCGGACCCGATACAACAATGTCTATCATATGCTGAGGTGGTTTCCAATTCTTGTATCGCTGCTCGAAATCATTCGAAGTCCTTGTATGCTTCAGTTTCCCGTATTCGAGGCAGAAATCATTCTTTGAAAATGACATCAATATTAAATTTTATGTCAGTAAGAACACGATAAAAGTAAAATATAACTAACATAGATAAAAGACATTCACTTACGTAGAAGCTGGGACCGAATATCTGGTGCCCACTTGCCTGAACGTAACCCTTCACCCCTGTCCTAGTTCTGATTTTTACTTTCATGAACGCAATATACAAGTCGAGCACCTGAATATTGACACGTTGTTAATATTTAAACATAAATTAACAAGGTTATAATTTAAATTATTACCTGAGAGCTGAACCAAACAGAAGCATCTTCCACATCGTCGAAGAATTTCTGATCAAGGATCAAATCATCACAGCACTTCACCCTAACGCAGGAATCGGGCCCCGATGCTCTGTACACATCGTACAGCTTCCAGCTTCTTCTACCGCGTGCCTTGGTGAACTGTCGGATGAAAGGGCTACGCAAGTACTTGGAAGGCTGAACAACACGAGGTCCGAGGCTGCTCTCCCCGGCATCCTGCTCGGACTCGTAACCCTCCTCGTCGTCGTCGTCATCCTCGTCAGTGAAGCACCCGAGTTCCCCGGCATACTCGTCGTCACCCTCCTCGTCATCAGCAGCTGGCTGTGAGAAGATATCAAAGTTCCTCCCAGTATGGGTCTCGACATCAACCACAACAGGTGGTGTCGGAGTGCTGGACGTCTCCAGATCAAAAGGAACAATCGACGGAGGCGTGCGTTAGCTGGGTGACTCAAATGGATAGGCCGGTGGCGGCATCTGATAACCCTGGAATGAAAAGACTGGACCCTGGAATGGACCGAATGGACCCGGCATCTGGTAACTCTCGAATGGATACTCAAATGAAAATACCGGAGGCACCTGGGGCTGGGGCTGCATGCGGTAACGCATCCATGCGTCAGCATCTCCAAACGAATACTGCGGGGGGTCAGGCATCGCCGACGTCGAGAATCGAGCTGGTGCTCTGCGCAAAGAAGTCTCAGCAATGTCCTCGCAGTGGTAGGAATGACGAGGAGGTGAAGTCCGAGGGGGCGAGGAAGGCTCTTCGTACACTGGCCTCGAGGGATAAGGCCGTGGCTGCGAGTGTCGTCTCATACCGAAGAAGCCCTTCATTTTAGAGAGCAAGCTCTCCGTGACACTCTTCGTCACGCTCTCCGTGACGGCCTTCACGATGTGAGTCGTGAATCCCTTCTCGGACGTGTCGAACAAGATCCTCTCGAGGTCACTCCGACGATAAATAGGTGGATCATCGTCCACCACTCTCTCAGATGCATGTGCAGCTCGAGACTCAGGGGAGTAGCATCTCGAGCAGGAGGAGAAGCACCTCGAGGAGGAATAGGAGGAGAATCATGTCGAGGAGGCAGAGAATTATGTCGAGCTTTCCGAGATTTACGTCTCTCTAGTCTCTCTGCTGAAGAGCTGGGCGTGACATCGTCACGCGTGCGGATACCAGTCGCCGCCTTCTTGAATGTCTTGGCCACGCTTTCGGCCACACGGTCCACAAGCTTCTTCTTCTTCTTCTTCTCCATCTGCTTCTTCGGTGCAGGTGCTCGTGTCGGCCCCGCTGCGTGAGCTAAGCGGACGGGAGGCTGGTACGGGAGGCCATACAGCTCACCGGCCTCAGTCAAACTCCTGTAATACAACATCTCCTCCTCCTCCGGTGTCGGTGTGAGGGTCTCGTGCACTTCAAGCTAAAAGAAAACAATAACAAAATATTTATTAGATATTCGATAAGATTATTAATTCAAAATTATTAACGAAACAGATTGACGGTTACCTGCTCATCCTCGAAGTAATCAGTGAAATCGAAGTTAGTCTTCCTCGGCGTCCAATTCAAAAACCGAGGCCTTTGCGTCACTCGGCTCCGGGTACCGCACAGTCTCCCTAAAGGAGGAAAGGCCTCGAAGGCCCAACACTGGAAGGCCCAAACTGGACCGTAAAAGTGATAAGCAGGTTTGTCCACCTGATCAGCTGCCATCCCAGCAGTGCTGATGTAGTGCGAGAAGTTCTGGAACGTATAAGAACCCCAAGGAAACCACTCACAGCCATCGTTGTCCTCCACCAGTGTCCAGACCCAGTTCTCGACATCCAATTTCTCTTGACCAATCAGAATGAAGTAGAGAATCAGGATGTTGGCAACCTTGAAATAATCACCTAGCTCGTGGCCCATCCGCTGATCCTTGAACGAACTGAGCAGTGCTTCAATCTTCATCACTCTGCATCGGAATAACCTCCAATGGATGCCTGTACTGGGAGCGACATGACCTTGGTCTGAGGGATTGAAGTTACTATCCCCAAAGCTCAGGCCGGTGATCAGGGCGTATTCTTGTGCTCGGAACTTCACAATACGATCCCCGATAGCAAACCAGTGCTCAAACTCCGGTATTCTGCTCTTGCTAACGATCTCTCTCGATAGCAGCTTGTGCAGAGGTTTGTTCGATCGGTCTGCACTGGGAATGGGAAAGAACTGACTGAACAGACACGTCTGTTCGTACTCCGCGAGGCCCTCGTCCCCACCCACATCCCTCAGTGTATCTTGTACGGTTTTCAGTACACCGCGTCGATCTCCGCAATTTATCGCTCTCGAAATGTTGACGAAATCCGGTCTCCTCCATCGGAAACCAGCCTGCACAAATGGAGAAGAAGCAATTAAAAACATATTAATAGGATCAAAAACAAAAAAAAAAACAAAAAAAAAGGTATCTGCCTGTTACTCGATCGTGTTACACGATCGAGTAACAGACCATCGACCAACCCCTTTCGACCAACCTCATTCGATTAACCTCATCAACCAACCCATTCGATTAACCCCATCGACTAATCAAAGGCTGACTACTCGATGAGGTTAATCGAAAGGGTTGGTCGACGGGGTTAGTCGAATGGCACTAATCGACTGCCATCGACCAACGCGTTCGAGCAGTCAAGAACACATTTCAGAAATCAGAATTTCAGACAATTCAACTCAAATTACAATTCTAAATCACTTATAACACTAGTAAGAACTCAACCAAGCATCTAAAGCACCATATAATCCATCACATTGCTCGAATTCTCGAAAAAAAAAATCGAAAAAAAAGGGATCGGGAATTACCGGCGGTTGGAGCAGCGGTTCTTCTTCTTCTTCATGGTCGACTTCGTGCTCCTCATGTTCGAATTCGGACGCCGACGACATCTTGCTCCGGTGAAGGGATTCAAAATCGAAAAAAAACGGGGGCGGCGGTTTCGGGAGAGAAAAGAAAAGGGGGGGAGACTGATTTTGTGGTTTTTTTTATTTATGTTTTTGTCTTTTTCTTTTATTTTGAAGGGTATAATAGGTACTTTGAGTTGAATTGGTTTAAAAAAACTCCTACTCTTATGAATACTCTTATGAAGTAGAACAAAAAACACACAAACCTTATAAAATTGACCGAAAATCCACCAGCCCCCTCAAAAATTAATAGACAACTTTCATCAACATATCAAAATCAATCAATACAATAAAGCTCACTCACAAACCCTGCTCAGAACTTCGCCGGCCCCTCCGCGAAACCCTAATCTCGAGCTCAACTTCCTACGATCATCGCTCATGGCGGCGATCACTCAACGGCTAATCCGTCTCCGTCCAGTGAACGGCAACCATCCACATCATCTCCGTCTCTTCTCTTCATCCTCCGACAACGGACCTCCCTCTGATTCACAGCCCGAACCGGAATCTCAGCCCTCGTTCTCCTCGTACTTCAGGGACGTGAAAGCCTCTCTCCAGAACGAACCTTCGCCGCAGAATCGGCCTCCAACACTCCGCAAACCCCCCTCACCCTACAACCCCTCGCCGCCTCCGCCTCCGCCTCCGCCTCCTCAAACCCATCCGCCGTCCCGCCTCGCTTACCTTGAAGAAATCCGCCGCAATCTCTCGGGATTCCGCAACCGATCCGCCCCCGCTCCTCCGCCCTCCGTCGCATCACTCCAGGAACCCACTCCTCCGGCCCCCGTCGCTTCCTCAGGTCAATCCGTGTCACTCCAGGAACTCTACAACAGACACACTTCTCCCAACAACGAAAACTCCCCCTCCGATGCGGACGGCTTAAATCAGCGGGTTGCCCCCACGTTCGGCTCCATTAGAGAGAGCCTTCGCCATATCAGCATCCCTTCTGCGAGAAATCAAAACGATTCCCAATCGAAAACCACCGATCTATCGTCCCTGACAAAATTCTCCCAGAATCTGAAGAATGCCGACGGAGGTGGTGGCTTGCACTCAGTATTACAGGATGAGGTGAATCAGAATGGAGATGGTAATGTGGACTCCACTCCATCAATGAGGACGCAGCTTGTGAAGATGTATAATTACTCGGAGCTGGGGGACAGACTTATTCTTTTGAGGCCGGAGAAGAAGAAGGGGAACTGGTTTTCGTTGCACGAGTTGAACGAGAGGCTTGCCAATCTGAAGAAGATAGAGGAGAAAGAAATCAAGGCGAAGCCCCGAAATACTGGGGTTATGGACTTCATGAAGGATACTTTAAAAAAGTTGAGTAACGACAGCCCACAGACTCAGAAGAAGAGAAATGGTAAGTTTGTTTGTGATTTTTTTATACATAAAAGTTTGTTTGATTAGATGACACTTGATGTCTATGTGCTTTTGTGTGTATATTTGATGACAATATGTGTTCTCTTGAAATAGTTAATTTGTGAAATGTCAATCGAGTTTTATGTGCCGTTTGGAATTAGTAAAACAAGACGGAAGAAATTTAAAAAAGATCATTCAATTACTCTGCTGAAAGAATAGTGAAAGATGGATGAATTATCATTATAAAATGATAACGATATTATGTCTTCAGTATAAACATTGTTAAGTACTCTATTGTTATAGATTCCATACCATTTTAGCACGATCAAAGACACATATTTGTCTTCATCCAATCATCCTAGAACGACAAAAGGATAAATAATTCTTTGAAGGATTCAATTGGAAGTATATTTTAATGAACATGTTAAAACATCTTGAACTATGTATCTGTAAGGAAATTTACAACTATAGAAATTCTATAAAAACAAAAGGAAACCACGGTTTGGATGGAACCAACAATAAGAAGGGGGGTTAGTCCATCCATTGTCCAAATATAAAATAATGTATTTTTTGGGTCTAGAGATCCCAATACTACCATTTCTTTGTTTTCCTTAATTCTCGAAAGCACCGAATGTCCATGTTGTTTCCTCAATTATATTCATCAAGGAACCTAAAAGCCTAAAAGGCTCATATTCAGAGCTGATTCTTCTTTGCAATATGTTTATCTAATCTTTTGCTTACCAATCAATTCACACAGCACCGAAAATTGATATCTTGGGTCAGATAGGTGGAACCCCGAGCTTTATGTTGTCACCTCCAAAGGACCACTTAGTTGAGAAGGTAAAGTATTTTATCTTGTTTAATCTCGTCTTTGCATTGTTGATGCCACAACCTGGTTAAATTACTAAATTAGTGTTCTTGTGTGATGAATTATGTTCCCCCCTGTTCTGCAGTATTTTCATCCTGACAACATGTCATCTGCGGAGAAGCTAAAGCTGGAGCTCAAGAAAGTGAGAGACGAATTTAAAATGTCAGAGTCAGATTGTGGTTCTGCTCGTGTTCAGGGTATAGTTTTTCTAGCTCTTGTCAATATAGCCAGTATTTAGTTTTCTGAAATAGGAACTGCAGTGTCAAATTAGTTAATTTGCCTAGTTAAAATTCAGATTTATTTTTCTGTTGTGAGTGTCTGCACAAACAATTGAAAATTTTAACAAAAGCTGATTTCCTTGTAAATTCTTACATTAAAATTTGGTCCAGCTTCATACAAGCAAATCAGCAGACTGACATTTCGATGAAAAATTGATCAAGCTGCCAGTAAGCAAAATTGTTTATAACTTTTACAATGTGAAATGTTAGAAATCTCGTTTTTAATTGCCGACCAGTTACTTTTAATCTTCTGTGATGTGAATGTAGGCTAGTTTAATCTGTTATCTTATCATTTAAGGACAGCTCATCTAGACAACATTTTTTTTCTTGCAGTAGCTCAGCTGTCAACAAAGATAAAGCATTTGTCAACTGTCTTGAAGAAAAAGGTTAGCAACATAATACTTCTCTTCATGAAATCTGAGAATGAAATATCTTTCAGTGATTATGATTATACAATACGTTTTATTTGACATATGTGTTATCAACTATTGTAGGACAAGCATTCCCGAAGGGGCCTAGAAGCCATGTTGGATAGGAGGAGGAAGCTTTTGAAGTATTTACGAAGAACGGATTGGGATTCATACTGCCTTGTCCTGTCGAAGTTCGGTATCCGTGACAACAATCCGGATATCAAACCTGCTCATAAAAACAAAGCTTAGCGGGTTAGTTTCACTTCTTGGATTTTGTCCTTGGGTTTATTTGTAATGCCATTTTTGCTTTGATTTTCATGTGGATTCTTTCTAGCATGAATCAGGCAATGGTTGCTGTTGATTTTTGAAAAAAATATATTTTGAGGGAACTTGATAATAAAATGTCGATTTCCATGAAGTTTTTGTGGTGTAATAAAGGAAGATATAGGAAGAATGGGTCGGCTTTGTTACCTAAGCCCAGAGGACTACTTCGAATTTTTGTAGTAGTTATTAACACTAAGAAAAAAATCCAACTAGAGCTGAATTGATTTTTGCTCACTGACTTGCTCGGGACCTCCGTGGTCGGGCCTCCCTACAGACAATCTCACTCTTTCAGTTCTCATTTGGGCTGCCTACTCTTGGGCTAGGCCCACCTTATACTTCTGGGCCCTTCTTCCAGGAGTAGACCTTTAATCTATCTTGTTGGTCCATGATCTGTCTCTCCCTATAAACTACAAAGTACAAACAGTTGACTTATTTATTGGGTCAGAATAGTATTTATTTATAGATCTTCATTACCTTTTTTAAGTTTCTCCACATAAAATAATTATATTATTTTATTTATTTGACCAACTTAATCACTATATTTTTTTTTTTAATAAATGAGTGTTTTTTAATATGCAAATCTCAGTTTATATATAGTACTGTACTACTAAAAACAATGTTGTGGTCATGTGCAAAACAATAATGCATTAAAAAATAATTGAAAAATAATAAACATCAGACCTCGGTCTTCATTGGTAGGAGGACAAAGACAATCTCCAATAATCAATTATTCCAATTATTTTGGTTTTCAATACAATACAGTAATTTATTTCATTTTTATTTTAGTTTTTTGTTTGGTCTTTCACGTGCTCAACATTTTGAATGTGGCGGTTGTTACTTGTCCACAATTAACACTATCATATTTATGACAACTTTGGGATAAGTATGATTGGAGCCTATAAAATATGCAAAAATAAATAAATAAATTGTGTTTTGAAGTTTGATTAACTTGTAAATGTGATGTTGAGTAGGTCAATGTTATGTCAACATATTGAGGCCAGATATAATGTTATTGTAACGATTAGCATTGTTCAAATTTTCGTCTTAGTATAATAATTTTTATGAGGCACATTGGTACAATTGCTTTTAGAGTAGATAGCACCAGAATAACTCTTGTTGGTTTTACATTGTTCTAAGTACATGTATTTCTTAATTTTCTTACAAACGGAAGGAGTACTACTTTCGTTTTCAACAAAATAGAGGTTTTGTTTTTGTATTTTACAAAAAAAAAGTTTGTTTCTCTGGAAGAGTAAAGTATATTTGCAAGTGTTGTGGTTTAATTCAATGTCAATATATTTATAATTAATTAGTTGTCCAAAAGACCACTCCAATATAATACGGAGCATGTTATCTTCCATTATTTTGATATAAGAACATAAATGTAATTTGATCGGCGGTAATGGTATTGATATGGGTACCCCTATACCCACCATCTAATTAATTACTGTGAGTATTATTTTCAACTGTAAGAAGTCGTCGTCACCGGGCCACATATGCATTTGCATGTTCCAAAAATAACGTACCATTTTCAAAATAATTTGATATAAAAATGTACAAAATAAAGATAGATATATATGATAGAATTTGTAGCATTATATATTCAGAATGTTGTTCATGACGAGGTCAATTTTTATAAGAAATGGTCTTACCTGGTCAATTTTTTGACCATCCGATACATATGATAAACAATGTATAAAAATTATAAAAAAATAATTAAAATAAAGTTTATAAGATAAATTTTATTTTAGTTATTTTTTTTATATAATTTTTATATATTATTTACCATATGTGTTAGATGGTCAAAAAATGATCGATCATATATGACAATTTCTTAGGGTGGAAGAGTAGTATTTACAATGATATTGACACATTGAGTGATGATATTGACCGATCGTGCATGCGCTTGCAAAGCTAAAGATAATATTCATGTTGGAACTATATATTTTTTCAACAACTTATCTATTTATATATAGATAGATCTATTTCAAACGCATGTCGATCGTAATAAATTCCAATAATAATCGCGTTTTCTTTGCATATTGTCAAACATTCACGAGTTTAATCAAAATTATTCAAGTTAACAATAATTCATGAATATGATAGTAACTACAAAGAATTAAAATCAAATCGTTTTTTCCAATAAAACGTGCAGGAATTAAATTTGGTTTGGCAAGTATTCTAAACCAAATCACATTATTAAATGACCAAAAGTTGTATTGGTTCTTGGTAATATATTCTGGTTTTGGTATGGCCAAATAATAAATAAGTTCGCGAAGACTTTTAAATGCTGTCGGTGCATTTAACCGTGACTCAAAATAAGTAAGATATTACTATCTTTACAATCATACATTAGAACATAAAAGAAATTTTACTACACAAATGAAATGGCCATATTTTATTTTTGACGTAGATCGTTTCAAACAATCTAGCATCTTTGAAATCCCTCCATGGAAGTCCATATATAATAATTTCATTTTATAATTTATATACGACAAGCACGCGAGAAATACACAATAAAAAGTATACAATGTTCATATATACATATTAGGAATATAATTTTGACTTATTTATACATCTTGTACATTTTATGATTTTAACTTGGGGAAAGGGCAATCCTTTCATCTTTTTTCACATTTCTATTGTTTAATTAGTTCGTGAATTTACATGAAAATCAGAATGCAAAGCATGCCGAAAAACCTTAGTGAACTCGTTGACCCCTAATGCGACTTTTTCTAAGTAATCACTCACGTCTTGCACAATAAAGTTTTTGGACTAGGATCATTTGAAATTCAAAAATAATTACCCCAATTAATCTTTGATATTATCAACTCTTTAATACTACTGTACTACTATTAGTCTGTAGTACTTATGATGGATTTTATCATATTAATTACCCCATTAATCCCTTCTCACCCCATTCACCCTTTGGCCCTATCCTTTTCCCTTTCACTCATATTCCAAACAATGAGAGAGAAAAAGAGGGCCTTCTTCACCTTTAATAACTGCCACATGATTGTAGTGCATTTGCCAGACTTTATTTTCTTGCATAAACAAAACAAAAAACAAATAAACAAAAAACAAAAAAAAAAAATCCAACCTCATTTGCAATTTTCCTCTGTTCCCATTCTTCCCCAAATAAATACACAAATTAATTCACAAAAAACCAAAAAAATAAAAATAAAAACCGAAAAATACAGATACGAACTTCAAGGACAGTCCTTCAGTTACATCTTTAAAGCATTTCAAATTTGAATTGGGTTAAATCCCCTTCTTTTATTTTTTCACTCCTACCACCTATTTGATAAAATTCCCGAAAGAAGATAAAGAAAGGGGGGAATGAAGCTTTTGATTTTCCTTCTCATACCCATTTGGGTTTTTAGCTTCCCTTCGCTTTCGGTTCCGGTTGATGTGAAGCCCGACTCCTCGGTTGTCGGCCCGCTTGTTCCTTCCGAGAAAGATCCGTTTTTTAAGAACTCTTCTGAGCCTACAGCTCATCCTTCAGGTATTTCCACTTCTTTATCCTTGTTAGCTGCATTGGATTTGATATTGTGGGTTTTGATGTTGTTTCCCTGGGGTCAGATGTTGCAGAAGTTAAGGTAGAACACCACCAGGATTTGAACAAGAACATCCTAATTGCGCTCGTTGTCTCCTCGTCTGTTCTTGGGGGAATATTGCTACTGGCATCGTGTTTTTTGATCTACAGATTGAAAAAGTTGAAGAACTGCAATGATAAAATTGACCAAAACTCAGGTGCCTTTCGAGCACACTACATTTTTGTACATTTTTGTATGTTTAGATTTTTATTGAATTCTGGATGTATATACAGATAATGCTGCAAAGGGTATTTCGTTCGGACCCATCTTGGAAAAGTTTGGTTCTTTGAAAATCGGTGGCAGAAAGGGTTCGATTGCTGCGATTGAATACCGATTATTAGTAGCTGCCACAAATGATTTTGACGAGGCCAATATTTTAGGCGAGGGCGGATTAGGCCGTGTGTATAAGGCACATTTCAATGACCATTTTCACGCGGCTGTTAAAAGAATATATGCAGGCGGGCAAGAAGCTCAAAGAGAATTTCAGGTCTTATTTATTATTATTTCTTTTGGTATCATTATTGTTCCTGCAGATTTTTGTAATTTTACTGATTTTATGCTATTGGAAATTGCAGAATGAGGTCGAGTCACTGAGCAAAATTCAGCATCAAAATGTAGTTTCTCTATTGGGATTTTCTATACACGGCGAAGCTCGATTCTTGGTTTACGAATTGATGGAGAATGGGTCTCTTGAATTCCACTTGCATGGTAAAATTTAATTTAACTATTTTTTTATACCTTTTTTGTGATGTGAATTATCATATTAAGAATGTTTGGATACACACTTTCAGGACCTTCTCGTAGATCAACATTGACTTGGCACCTGAGAATGAAAATTGCTCTGGATGTTGCACGGTACCGCTATTAATTTATTTATTTTGAAAAAAAAACAAAACATTTTCATCTAGTGATTTATTTTCTAATAGTGGCAAATTTCTTTCATTAATTATCAGAGGATTAGAGTACCTGCACGAACGATGCAGCCCACCTGTGATCCATAGAGATCTCAAATCCTCTAATATTCTTCTAGATTCCAACTTCAATGCCAAGGTATCATGATTGAGAGAAGTGATTGTTACCATGTAGTGAAAATTTATTAATTTGCTAAAAATATATTTTGATGCAGCTTTCCGATTTTGGCCTTGCAATTACCGGAGCGTACTCAAACAAGACCGATATCAAGATTTCGGGAACATTGGGTTATGTGGCTCCAGAGTACCTCCTAGATGGTTCGGAATATTTTCTTTCTTTCTTTCTAAATAGACATAGAATTAAATGTTTAAAACTGCCTCTAAATATACTATGTAGACAATCGACCCAACATGAACTTCATGCTAGTACACTAAAATACGATTTGTAAGGGAGTGACTGAAAATTAATTTATGATAATCTAAGCATACTAAGTAATTATTACAAAAAGAAGATATAGATGAAGAAACACATTTGTAATTGTAATTTTTTTTTACGAGATTCTTCAAACAACCATCCCTTTCAGGTAAGCTCACTGACAAAAGCGATGTGTATGCTTTTGGGGTGGTTCTCTTGGAACTTTTGATTGGAAGACGACCAGTGGAAAGAGTCGATGAAGCTCAATGCCAATCTATAGTTACTTGGGTAATTCCAAATTTAATGTCCGGGTTTTTCTGTTTTAAGTTATGAGTATTTTTGTATGTATGTAAACATCTTTTATCATTTAATTACGGAAACAGGCAATGCCTCAGCTTACTGATAGATCTAAGCTTCCGAATATTATCGACCCGGCCATCAGAAATACTATGGACTTGAAGCATTTGTATCAAGTAAGTTTTCCTATACAATACTAATCACTATTAAATCTAGGCAAACACTTGTGACAGACCGTCTTACAGAATAATCTCATCAGACGAGCCAAATTTACTTTCTTTTTAGTAATTTTGCCCATACTTTTTTGATTTAAACTTCGTTCAAATATATGGGATGAATGTATTGTACTAATATTTGCGTACTTCTTAAAGGTTGCTGCTATAGCTGTGTTATGTGTACAACCGGAGCCAAGTTACAGGCCGTTGATAACAGATGTCCTGCACTCCTTTATCCCCCTTGTGCCTTCCGATCTTGGAGGTTCATTAAGAGTAACAGATGCTGCTCTTCCAGCTACTGTATAGCTTTGCTCGCATTTTTTTTTTCCAAATTTTTTTTATACATTTTAATTGCTCTTGAGACGGAATACTATTTAATCTATGGAACTAAACGGAAAGCTTGTGTTTAGATCAATGATTTGCATTTAGGTCGGTTTTGCTTTTACAGCTTGTGCAATACTTGCATCACTGTCTGCAAGCTCATTCGTGTACCTTGTCCGTACATTTGTCTTGACCCGTCCTTTTAATTTGTGTGTATATATAAGAGTTTCGGTTATTATGTTTGTTGGCTGTTGCAGTGAATCAATCTTGAAGTTATAGTTTCCATATGTTTGAAGATATGGAAACACAAGCCATATGGAGCTCAATGTTGATTGTTCATCGTCATTTAATCAAACACAAGCCTGCAAATTTTCATTTGATCCATCAGTAACGAGCATTAGCTAGTACGATTCACAAACGAACTTGTAAATGATGTAATTCATGCCAGGTTTAGACTTGAGGAAATAAGAATATGATCCATAACTTGCCAATGTCAATTTTACTCAAATTAATTTTATTGAGACTACCAAAAAAAATCATCATAATATGAAGTTCTGTAATAGAAAATTGGGAGAAAAATAAAAGTACCATTATGCATATAGTGGACATGCTTATTTGACATCCCATATA
The DNA here is from genome assembly GCA_954870475.1 of Euphrasia confusa. Taxonomy (NCBI): domain Eukaryota; kingdom Viridiplantae; phylum Streptophyta; class Magnoliopsida; order Lamiales; family Orobanchaceae; genus Euphrasia; species Euphrasia confusa. The sequence goes on along the minus strand of OX940956.1, from coordinate 35,506,297 downwards.
AAAAACATGATTTTCTACACTAAAAAGCTGTGATACACCGAAACTACCCTTGGATGGCAGCGAATCTCAAAGTCCTACATGAATTCGACAAGTACTACATGTCGAATTCATATTATCTACAAGGCGCTACTGGGCGAATTCATATTAGCTAATATACTTAAAAATGTTTGTCGAGAGGGTATTACTTGTCGAATTGCTTGTCGAAGAACTGTTCACCTATAGGGCGAATTGCTTGTCGAATAACTGTTTACATTTGGGGCGAATTGTTTGTCGAATAACTGTTCAAATTTAAGGCGAATTGTTTGTCGAATAACTGTTTACAGGTAGGGCGAATCGTTTGTCATGTAGGGCGAATTGTTTTCATGAATTGTTTGTCGAATGTATGGCGAATGAAGCGCCATTATAATACCTGTGTCGAATGATTGTTAATTGGTGATTTTGGGATCGAAATATAGTTCGGAAATCAACAGTAAATTCAGAAAACTAAAATAGTTAATTCAGACAAAAACTAAAATAAAATACAATTGGAAAACAGTTAATTCAGACAACAGATCCAGCATCACCCCCGTCATCACCCCCGCTGCCATCCTCGTCATCCTCGTCATCTTCCATCTCGCTGTCGTCCTCATCGATTGAGTCATCATCTAGGAAGACGTCAGCAAAATATTGATTGTCACGCATAATGGATTGTATAACTTCTCCGAAACTGGGCAAAGTGTCGGATCCACGAGCCACCGGATTATTGAAATCCACGATCTCTTTGCCATCCCGCCCGTAAACGGTCACGACAAAGGTCCTGAAGCTTATAAGTTTGAAGAGGACCACCTTGCCCATCTTCAGATGATGACCTTCACGAAATTCCCGCCACCCAGTATTAAACGTGAGATAACCATGTGTCCAGGACAGATGCACAATCCACACACCGCCAGATTTGTCCCTGATTTCCACATCACCAATTAGGTACTCGTGGGAATGTGCAAAATCTGCATCCAGGCGAAGCACATCCTTGAAGTCGTCGGAGACCAGGAATTTCCAGAATGTGTTAATCTCGTTTGCCATTGCTTTGCTATTCTTGTCGAGGAGAAAAGAGGAGATAATATATGGAAGAAATAAGATAGGATATGTTTTCAGAAGAAAATAAACGCCCTAATTTATAGCAAAAATTAGGGTTCTGGAACCGGCGGTTGGTGAAAGGTTGTGTTACTTAAATTCACCCACTAGACTCGCCAACTACCCCAACACTGATTCGCCCCATTAACCCCCCATTGACTTGTCCAATCAAACCTAATCAAATTATGTCGAATGTATGAGCAGCTATAATTCTCCCTGCATGTCTTATTCGACAAGAATGTTTGTCGATTATGTACAATTGTGTAGTGTTTGTGTTTGTCGAATACACTTAGATTGTAGGGCGAATGTTTGTCCAATGTATTGCGAATTTTTTTTTTTGTCGAATACCCTATCAATATATGGCGAATGTGTTTCGATTACATCGAAATTATCTGAGTTAATGTGATGTGTATATCTGCACGCAATCTGAGTTAATGTGATTGAACAATTCAGGTGTAGTTAATTGGGCGAATGAGTGGGGTGGTGGTTGGCTAGTGTATTGAATGGGGCGAATTTAATTTAAGCAACCTTTCACAAAACGATGCAAAAAAACCGTCCAGTGCCGTCTAATTAATAGTAATTATTCCTATAAATTTTGTTCTGTACTTTTTGAACAAAAACACACAATATCCTATTATCCATTTTGCCCCTCTACTTTTAATCAAATCAATTAAAAAAAAAAAACAATGGCTAACGTGGGTCTGGCAATTAACAAATTCTGGAAAACAATTGTGTCCGATGATTTCAAGGAATTGCTTCGCCTTGACGCCGATTTTGCACAGGAAAACGAGCACCTCGCCGGCCGGGATGTTGAATTGAGGGACAAATCCGGCCTCGTCTGGATTGTGCATCTGTCCTGGACTCATGGTTATTTGACGTTCAATCGTGGGTGGTCGCAATTTCGTGCTGCGCATCATCTGGTCCTGGGTAATGTGGTTCTCTTCGAACATTCTTTGTTCGATAGCTTTCTCGTGTCCATCTATGGGAGAGATTGCAAGGAGATTGTGGATTTCAATAATCCACAGGCTCGTGGATCCGAGGCGTTGCCCAAATTCACTGATGTCGTACAGACCATTCAGCGCGATAATTAAGCTTTTGTGGACATCTACTACGATGATGTATCGTCGTTCGATGGGGAGGAGGACAGCGCCGACAGCGAGGAAAGCTCGGAAAGCTTAATGGACGAGGACGAGGATGAGGACGAAGGCGATGACGAGGACGACGACGACGGCGAGGATGACGACGGTGCTGAGTAATCATTTTACTTATGCACTGTTAATGTTAAATTTTCACTCGGAATTATGTATGTTTTTTTTTAAGTTTAGTTATTTTCAATATTAATGAAAATACTATTTTTGAAATGTTTTAATATTTCAACTAACAATATTAAACATTCGACAAACATATTAAGCACTCGACAAACACTGCATGTCATTCGACAAACTATATTAAGCATTCGACAAACCATTTTAATCATTCGAAATTCAACCTTTTTAACGAGCATTAATCTTTTAAACAGTCGACATTCACAATTAATGATTCGACAAACAATATTAAGCGTTCGATTAAGGGTTTTAAACAATTAAATTTTAATTTCTCAATGTTTTAATCATTCGATAAAAGATTGTATCCATTCGATAAAAGATTTTATCCATTCGACAAGAATTATTGTACATTCGATAAGGTTTTTTTACACAGTCGACATTCAACCTTTGTAACCTCTTTAATCTTTAAAACAGTTGACATTCACAATTAATGATTCGACAAACAATATTAAGCGTTCGACAAAGGGTTTTAAACAATTAAATTGTAATTTCTCAATTTTTTAATTATTCGATAAAAGATTGTATCCATTCGACAAGAATTATTGTACATTCGCTAAGGTTTTTTTACACAGCCAATTAATATTTAAAATAAATTTTAATTCTATATATATACTCGCAAGGCTTGTTGATAAAATAGTCATCTGTGTCGATTACAGTTCCTAATATCATTCGACTACGTAACCAGTAAAAATTCCAGTACGACAATGTCATCCTCGCCGAAATCCGACAACCCCGCCGGCAACATTACCTCATCCGAAAACCCCGCCGGCCATATGGGCCCATCCGGCGATCCCGCCGGCAACACTACCCAACCCGAAAACACCGTCGATACTGTACAATCTGAAAATCCCGCAGACGATATTCCGGAATTTGATGAATTGTACGATTCCCAGGATAGTTATATGTCGACGCAAGCAGCAGAGGATTTAGCAGCCTGGGCAGAGGCAAGCCAAAATGTGTACGCGCAGCCCGTACAGGAGGAATCGAATCTGGTGCGTATATTAATTATCTGTGATTTGTAATTAAATTTATTAATGGGATTTATGGTTTGCGAAATTGGGATTTGGGGATTTAGGGTTTCCGATTTGGCGATCTTGGGTTTTAGGGTTTTCGATTTGGGTAATTGGGGATTTAGGGTTTTCTGAATTAGGGATACAGTATGTCGAATAGCCTTTGTCGAATAGCCTTTGTCGAATATATGTTGGATTTAATTATGAGTTGGTAGCAGGATTGGTGGTGGGTGAGGGAGGACTTCCATGGAACTGGAAGCAGGGCCGGTCTATACAACACGCTGTCGAACGTGGATGTTCTTTACGATGGCATAAAGGATGATCTCGGCTTGTGTCAAAATGATGCAACCCAAGGGTCGGCAATCGACGATGGAGCTCGAGTTCAGGATAGAATGATGGGAAAGCATCGAAACGAGAGTCGGGCGTGCGTCGAGACAAAGACGAGGAGTCCGGTCGAGCTTTTGGCGTGGTGTTGGACGACACCAATGACTGTCGGACGACAGCTTCAGGATAGGTACGGAGTCGCAGCTGGATAAAACTTCGTTCGAAGGAAAATCCGTCTGACGAAGGCCAAGTGTCGGACGACAGCATTTCCTGTCGGCCGACAAGTCTATGTCGGACGACACTCCTACCCTGTCGGACGACATCTTCACAGAACGGGCAGCAGCGGCGTTTTGTAGGGTTTTAATGTTTTAAGTCATTTATTTCCTTTTCCTTTACGTTTTTGTTACGCCTATATAAAGGCTTTCTATTTCATTGTTTAAGAAAAAAAAAAGACTTTTGATGAATAAAAATTATGTTTCGTGAGTTTTCATAAATCTCTCTCGAGTTTCGAATTCTATCCCGATTATCCAAAAGAGTTCAACCGGCGAATCAACGAGACAGTCAAATCTCGTCTGTGTGTCTTCAACATCTCCGAATTATTGATTCAACGTCTCGTTGGGGTTTAGGGCTTTCGAACCTAGATCATTTCGTGGGTTAGAATCAAGGGTTTTGGGACTTCCGCAAGGTATCCTATTTATCGTTTTCCTTCGTTCATCTTCTATCTTTTATCCCCGACGAGGTACGTATCATTTGGTATCAGAGCCAGGTTCGGGTTCAAAATTTATACGTAACCTCGTTTCGTTTTTCTTTTCTTCTTTCGTGTTCTTTATTTTTCGTTTCTTTTTCTTTCTTCTTTGTTTAAAAAAAAATAAAATAAAAAAAAAAATTATTTTCGAATTTACTGTTCATCGTGAACAGTACTGTTCATCCAAATTTTAAAAAAAATAAAAAAAAAATAATAATTATTTTTGTCCTCGATTATTCTTTTAATTGTTGTTCATTGTTCGTTCAACAATTTAGAGTTATTCTTAGATTCGTGGATTTTGTTGGAGTTGAATTCGAATCGGTAGATTGGGAAAGTTCGATTCTGTAGAGAGAAACACGAGCGTTGAGTGACCTCCTATATCGAGTGATACACGAGAGTGGTGAGGAATTGTCTATTGTGTTTCTAACATTTTTGCAGGACAACTGACATGGATAATGCCCAAGCTAAGCTCATCATGGAGAAGGCGATGGCACGGTTCGAAGGGATGCTTAAATCGAAGATGAAGGGGGTGAATGAACGACTTACCGCCTTAGAGGAGAGAGCTCGTCATGATGAAGCCTGGAATCGAAGAGGTGGCAACGGATACCGAGAAGTTCAGAGTGGCTATCATCGAGCCCGTGAACTTAGTCGGAAGCGTCGTGAAGAGAGGAGGTCCAGAGCTGAGCGTTTGGACGAAGAGAGGAGGTCCAGAGCTGAGCGTTTGGACGAAGAGAGGAGGGCCAGAGCTGAGCGTTTGGACGACGAGAGGAGGGCCAGAGCTGAGCGTTGGGACAAGTGTTGGAACAATATTGAGCGTAAGTAAGAAGAATGGGTACAATCGCCAACGAAGCCTGAGAACGTGGCGACTGATGACGACGGCGAGAAACCAGAACCGAAAGCCTTGGTAGGATCCGAAGAAGAGTCCGTCTTGGTGTATTCCGAGGAGGATTTGAGTTTGGAGGAGTCCGTAGGAGAGTGCGACGAACCAACACCATCGGTTGCCCTGGCCTCTGATATCGAGGAGTCGGAGGTGTCCGACATCGAAGAGGTTTCGGTGGATGTTGACGCCGCGGAGGTTTCGGTAGAATCCAAGGAGGAGGAATTGATGAAATCCAAGGACCTTCCGCAATTGGAGTTACCCATGGTGGAACAAGCAACGAAGGAGGGACAAGCGACGTATGTGGTGTTGTGCGAGGAGGCGAAGTTCTACACTAACAATTTATTGTCTCTATACCCTCTTGTTTTTCAGGAATTTCATGATGACTTCCTTGAAGAAAGATCTCTTAGTTTTCCGCTACATCGAGGGTGTGAGCTGCAGAAGTATGTAGTTCCGAGCTTGTTCGTGAGAGTGGTGTTCGACCCTGGCATCGGCGTGGATTTGAGGACAAATCCTCTTGAAGAGGAGGGGAATGATGCAACCCAAGGGTCGGCAATCGACGATGGAGCTCGAGTTCAGGATAGAATGATGGGAAAGCATCGAAACGAGAGTCGGGCGTGCGTCGAGACAAAGACGAGGAGTCCGGTCGAGCTTTTGGCGTGGTGTCGGACGACACCAATGACTGTCGGACGACAGCTTCAGGAAAGGTACGGAGTCGCAGCTGGATAAAACTTCGTTCGAAGGAAAATCCGTCTGACGAAGGCCAAGTGTCGGACGACAGCATTTCCTGTCGGCCGACAAGTCTATGTCGGACGACACTCCTACCCTGTCGGACGACATCTTCACAGAACGGGCAGCAGCGGCGTTTTGTAGGGTTTTAATGTTTTAAGTCATTTATTTCCTTTTCCTTTACGTTTTTGTTACGCCTATATAAAGGCTTTCTATTTCATTGTTTAAGAAAAAAAAAGACTTTTGATGAATAAAAATTATGTTTCGTGAGTTTTCATAAATCTCTCTCGGGTTTCGAATTCTATCCCGATTATCCAAAAGAGTTCAACCGGCGAATCAACGAGACAGTCAAATCTCGTCTGTGTGTCTTCAACATCTCCGAATTATTGATTCAACGTCTCGTTGGGGTTTAGGGCTTTCGAACCTAGATCATTTCGTGGGTTAGAATCAAGGGTTTTGGGACTTCCGCAAGGTATCCTATTTATCGTTTTCCTTCGTTCATCTTCTATCTTTTATCCCCGACGAGGTACGTATCACAAAAGTTTATGAATAACTCATCTTTCAAATATTTTTTCAGAATGCAACGGGACCAGGAAAAGTTGCCAAACAGTGTTGTTCATGCCATTCTAAGTCGAGAAATAAGTTTCACAGGTGCTGGAGAGGATGAAGTGTGGTTTAGGGTTGGATCAAAGAGGATATGCTTTGGGCCTGCCGAATTTGCGCTTGTTACTGGACTTCGTTTTGGCAAAACGACATTCGAATGTCGACACCAATTCTTACAGGTATGAACTTGTGCAGTTACTTGTTTACTAAATTAATTTGTTCAAAACCACTTGTCGAATGTGCATAATCGAATGTCGAATCTGTATAACTGCTTGTCGAATGGGTATAATCAACCATTAGGTTTAGGCTGTTATGTACGAACATCCACCATCCACTTGTCGAATGTGTGAGATCATTTGTCGAATCTGTGTAATTGCTTGTCGAATCTGTAAAATCGTTTGTCGAATCTGTATAATTGCTTGTCGAAATGTATATTCAGGTATATTTTTGAAGCGTATGTTGATCTGAACGACAACCGAATACGCAAGAGGAAATTAAAGACGGACGACGATGTTTTCGAATTATTTCGGAAAGAGCGCTACCCCATTGTCTTTGTATCGGTTAGAAGTATCCGACCAACAACAAATTTCGTGTCGAACACTAACATCTACGTGGATGAAGGTACATCTTGTTACCGACCCCAGCATGCAATACCCCAGCATGCAATAGTGCCGTTGGAAAATAATTCTGAATTGGATGGTCAAAGAGAAATGCATGTGTATGAAGATCAGATGGAATATAACCCAAGTGTTGACTTTGGTGATCAGATGGAATATAATCCAAGTGTTGACTTTGGTGATGAGTGGGGGTTGCATGGTCATAGAGGTTTAAATATGGATGCAGATGACATACCTGAGGCCGCTACTGAAGCTAATGTTGAACATCCAGTAGATCATCCGGAGGCTGCTACTGAAGCTAATGTTGAACCTCCAGTAGATCATCCGGTAGAGGGAGATGGTAATGTCACATGTCAGGGCGACATTATTAATGTACGTGCACAGTTTGAGGACTTCATCGCATGGTACTACCGTCCCAAGGGTACAAGTTCTGAAACGCATAATAGTACATTTCCTATCACATTTCCTCCATACCAGCGACAACAACCTACTTCAGCTGGTAACACATCTTTAGATTGCGATGTGCTAAGGAACAGCAGGTGGCTAATTCCTGGAGCTCCAACTACTTTCATTGATAATGGCCCGACTGTACAAGAAGGAGGATTGTTTTTTAATAGTGGTGCTATAAAGGTAGGCGCAATGTACTCAACGAAGGAACAACTGACCACAGCCATTGGGTTATACCACGTGGACAAACTCGGACAAGAAGAGAATGAAGGTAGTATGCAAGTCCAAACAATGCAATTTCACAGTTGCTTCTAGTGCGGCCCGCGGTATTTGGAGTGTGTATAAAATGATAGATCATAATTGCACGTTAGACCCGACACGTAGTGGTCCACGAAGACTGCCTTCCAAAATACTTGGTGCTTATTTTGCCCCGCGGCTACTTGAACAGAATTCAACATTAAATACAAGAGCCATGATGAGTGATCTTCAGCAACGCAATTCCATTCATGCTTCCTATGACCAAGCTTTACGAGCTAAGCATCATGCGATTAAGCATATTTTTGGTGATGAGAACGAATATTTTGCTAATTTGCCATCTTTCTTGTATATGGTGAAGGAGTGCAACCCGGGGTCAGTTACGGATGTTGAAATAGACCCAACTACTAATGTGTTCTCACATGCTTTCTATGCATTAGCGGCGTCGATCAATGGGTTTAAGAATTTTGCTCGACCGGTGATTGTAGTCGATGGTACACACCTTAAAGGAAAATACAATGGTATCATGTTTGTCGCAGTCACCCAAGATGGTAATAGACAAGTATTTCCGTTGGCTATAGGAATAGGTCATGTGGAGGACGACTACACATGGACATGGTTTTTGGAACGTGTGAGGAGGGCTTTGGATTGTCCAGAAAATTTGTTGATAGTTTCAGATGCACATAAGAGTATTGGAAACGCTGTGCGTGCGGTGTACCCAGAGGCTCACCATTGCCATTGCTATTATCATATGTCAACCAACATGAAGTCATATGGTAAAGATATAGTTTCACTGTTCTACCAAGCGGCCTTTGCTGATAGTGTATCGGATTATGAACTTGCTTTCGCAAGCATTCGGACTCAGAGCGAAACATTGTTTCAAAAGTTGTGGCATATCGGTCCTGCCAAGTGGGCGAGAAGTTTATGTCCAGTTCGTCGGTATGAGTTTATGACCTCGAACGCCGCCGAGTCATTTAATAAATCGGCTTTGTGGGCACGTAAACTGCCAATTACTTCTGTTCTTGAAGTGATGCGCGCTATTATTGAGAGGTGATTCTACGAGCGAAGGACTGAGGCATTATCGCGAGAGCATGAAGTCACCCAAGCCGCTGCCAATGATTTGATAGACGCCATCCGACTCGGCTCATCAATGGGTGTTGATCGCATAGATGCAACAAGATTTAAAGTCAGGCATCACGTTAAAATATTTGTTGTTGATCTACATGAAAGAACATGCAGTTGTGCTTCCTTTCAACAAATGTTGATACCTTGTAGCCATGCAGCTGCAGCTATACGGTATGACCATGATATTATGATAATTTATGGATTATTTTCTTGTTGGCTGCCGCTAACGTAATTTTTGTGTAGGACAATTAATCACAACATCAATGCGTATGTTGGAGACTGTTTCAAGACGTCCACTTTACGTGGTATGTGGTCTGGTATAGTAATGCCTATCCCCGATAAGGGGTCTTGGGTGGTACCATCAGATGTGAGAGGTATAATATGCCTTCCTCCAGATAGGCAGAGGCAAGCAGGACGGCCGCGTCAATCAAGGTTCACAGCAGGTAGATCAAGAAGTGCGTCAAGGACACCGGCAAACCAAAGTTGCTCACGTTGTGGTGGAAAAGAACACAACATTACAACATGTGATGTGCTAATATCTCAACCTACGGTTACGCCAACACAACAACAGAAAAGTCGTGCTCCTAAGAAATGCTCGCTGTGTAAATCCACTAATCACACTCGAAGAAAATGTCCCTCCTATGTTGGGGTTGCACACGCAAATATCGATCTTCAGTAAGTTAAAACTATTTCTGGATTTTCAGTACAAATATGTGCGGCTTTTATGTAACTTAGTTAACTATTTGGGGGATGTATAAACCATTCGACATTAGATTTTCACATTCGTTAAGCATAATTAAGGATTCGACAAATTGTATATCAGATTCGACAAGAGTGAACTATGGATTCGACAAAGTGTATATCAGATGTCGAATAATAGTTAAGCCTATGTCGAATGTTCCATAATCTGTGTCGAATCATTAATAACCCTTGTCGTAAATCATTAAGGCAACCGTTCTGTTGATGTGATCGAACAAGTCAGATGCAGTTAATGGGGCGAATGGGGCGAGTGGCGTGGTAGTTGGGGTAATGAATGGGGCTGTTGTCAATTAAGGCAACCTTTCACAAAACGATGTAACCGTCCACTGATCTCTACTATTTGCTATAAATAATGTTGTTTACCACTCTCCTTTTTACCCCTCTACTATCCATTCAATACAAAAAAAGTAAATAAAATGGCAAACGTTGGCCTTACAATTACCAAGTTCTGGAAAACACTTATTTCCGATGATTTCAAAGAGTTACTTCGCCTGGACCCCGATTTCGCAGAAGACAACCTGCACCTCGTCGGCCAAGACGTTGAACTGAGGGACAAATCTGGCCACGTCATGATCGTGCATGTTTCATGGACGTCGGGTTTCCTGACGTTCAATCGTGGGTGGTCGCGATTTCGTGAAGCGCATCGTCTTCGGCTGGGGTATGTGGTCCTCTTCGAAAGTTTCTTCGATAGGTTTCTAGTTTCCATCTATGGGAGAGATGGCAAAGAGATTGTGGAATTCAATAATCCACAACCTCGTGGATCTGAGACGTTGCCCAAAGTGAGTGATGTTGTACAGTCCACTACGAGGATGATGATGACAATGACGACGGTGCAGAGTTCTGGGAAGTTTAATCTGCAAGGTCAATGTAAAATTTTCAATTGGAAGTATGTTTTTTTTTTAATCGACATTAATGAATGTTTATTTTCTTTTCTTATAAATTTGCAATGTTTTAATCAATAATATTAGGAAAATATTATTCTACAAGTATTATGAAGCATTCGACAAACAAATTAAGCATTCTACAAATAAATTAAGCATTCGACAAACCAATTATGCATTCGACAAACAAATTTTAACGTCGAATGTTACTTGATCTGTGTCGATTCATAATTAAACCCTAGGCAAGAGTGAACTATGGATTCGACAAGGTGTACATCAGATTCGACAAGAGTGAACTATGGATTCGACAAGGGTTAAGGCCATTCGATTACCGTTATTGAAGAAGAAAATATGTTATGTCGAACAGTAAAATTGCTTGTCGAATAGCAATAAGCTTGTCGAATTATTGTCTTTCGACATGGGTTTTGAATTCAAATTCAAATTTGCAACGGTAAAATGAATAGCCGTTGCACTAGCACCAATAAATACATCATAGATACTTGCCAACTACATCATAGATACTTGCAATTTCATCCACTATAACAGCAAAAAAATGAAACCCGCTCCCGAGTCACCCGACACAGAAGGGTATACCACCTACTCATCTGCTATAGATAGACCTCCTGTGAATTGTCACCACGGTTTAGAGGCCGAACTACTAACTACAACAACAAGATATCTGCGTTGTGGCGTTCATCAGGTAATTTGTAATTTAAATCACAAATACGTTTGTGTTTTTTATTATAACCCGTTCATGACTGATGTAAATTGTTTTCTAGTACGATAATTGTGAATTTTTCCGCCTGGTTGACGGTGAACTAGCTAAACTACAAAATGGTATTGTAGCAAGATTGAAAGCGCAAATTGATAAGTTGGAGAATGATAACAGAGTGCTGAAAGGAAGACTGGAGACATTCACTAATAACTGTGTTGGCTCATCATCTCATTATGAGTAAAATATTATGTAACACTTGTCTAATAAAGAAATAATAGGGTTTTTTATCATTCGACAAGGCTTACCTATGATTCGACAAGGCTTTCTTATCATTCGACAAGGATGTCTTATCATTCGACAAGGCTTACCTATCATTCGACAAGGCTTACCTATCATTCGACAAGGCTTTTAATTAGATAAATAATTAAAAGACGAATTTTACATTAAATTTCAAAATAAGAAAAGAGAAAAGACAACAAATTGATCAGACATCGACCACCGGCGGTGGTGGCTGACCAATCCTCCTGCGAAAGTCTACAACGTCGCAGGCGCTGCGGTCAAACACAACGACTTCAAATTTGTCCACTGGATTTTCTAGAGTCTTCGGGAAGTAGTGAAACACGAGGAACCAACCTTCCTGCACGCGGTGATCCCTATAGAAACGGGGCCATCCACGACCAAAGTATAAATCGCCGTTTACGCGGGTTACTGTGATGTCGTAATGGTCGTTGTTAACATCGTAAAACTGGACCACCTTGTTCTCTAGGTATTCGACGTGCCGTGCAAATTGTTGGAAATCGATATCCCGGAATTAATAAATTTAAATAAATAAATTATCTAATTAATTCCGACCGAAATCTTTCGAATATCCGGATTGTCTAAATTGCGGAACCGACAATCCAATCGAATAAACCCTTCGCCGGAATCTACGCGAGCATCACCACGCGAGCCGGGATACGACCGAATGCACAGCGGCGTCCGAAGACGGCGCACGTCCAGCCGCACCCCCGCGGGTGCGAGCTCGCGATCGCACCATGCGATCGCCGGGTTGCATCGAAGCAACCCTACGGCGAGTCCGGCGACTCGCCGTCCGCATAGGAGGGGGCGGCTCGCCTCGCGAGCCGCGGCGGCACCAGCCCGCCACCCCAGCGATCGAACCTAGGGTTCGATCGCACCCCCAGCCGTGGGCTGGGGTCCTTCGATGCGCACGCCCCCGGTCCAGCCGGGGCGTGTTTGGTTCGATCCCCACGGGGATCCTTGAACCGCCGGCGGTCCGGTGGTTTGACCACCACCGCCCGGTTCGATCCTCGTCCGGGGTTCGTCCTCGGATCTTGGTTCTACGGTATTTTCAATAAATAATCGAATAAAATCATCAAGGGTGTTTAACGATTTTACCTTCGATTCGTTGTTCGGAGAAACGAGATCAATCGATGACCTTGAGATCTTCCCACGTATTCCTTGCACTAGCTCGAACGTCGGGTGGGCGACGATCTTCCGAACTCCATGGATCTCCCTCTCTACTTTCTCTCTCTAGAATTGTGATCTTCAAGTTATGAGAATAGAGAAGACCATGTAGTGCTTTTATAGGCTACGTAGGGGATCTTAAGGAGGTGGAATATTGGGCTTCCAATATTGAAGATTAAATTGAGCCCAATGCTCAAGTCCATTAATCCTTATCAATATTAATTAATTCTATTTTCCACTATATAAAATTAATTGCACTCCCAATATTATACCATATTATATCAAATAATATTTCTCCGGTAGTATTATTTATTCCGTGTATTTAAGATTTAAATATCCATGAATAAAATTAATTTATTGCTAATTAATTTATTCATCTCTTGTATCCGAGACTAGTACCATTCAACCTTAATTATTATGCGGAACGAATCCACCTGCAGGGTTTACATAATAATTCCTTATGAACTCATCTCGGGGATATTATCAACCCTTACGGGATACACTTTCCCGTCAAGTATTCACGGCATGTCATATATAAAATATAGTGACCCAACTTAACCGGTAATTAACCCAATAATTAAATCGGTTAATTCCTTTGGTAAATGAAAGTCACTTATATTAAATATACACACCCGCAATAGTATCGGGGATTAAGAATAAAATACACTGAGACTCGAATCGATTATCGCCGGCAATCCTAATCGATGAATCTCAACGATCCGCTCAATACACCAAGTGTACAAGTGTGATAAAATAATTAAGATAAATTATTTTCTCTCTCACACAACGACTATACCGATGGATTGGTCCGTGTCCATCTAGGTCGTGAGCTACTGTTCGATTAAATACGAGTAACCGATAGTATGATCTTCTGTGCGCCCATGCTTGCACCATACTAACTACAACGTATAAAATCCAGGACTATGATTTGTATATATTTAATTATAAATAATTAAATGCAAATAATTGTTTATTTAATTAAATAGATTAATGGCAATGGATCGTGAGTTTGCGTTACTTAAAACTTAAATCTAGACATTAAGTACACAACTCCAACAATCTCCCACTTGTACTAAGGTCTAGTCATTTCCTCCAAACTCCCGACTCCCATACTCATCACGTGCTTAAGTTGTACTTCCAAGAAGTACTATGTGAATGAGCACTCTAGGTTGCCGCTCTGAAGTTATCTTGGTGACTACAGCGTCGTCTCCCTCGACGATGACTCGTATCAGGTGGTACTTGCACTATGTGTTATCTTACACTTATGGACTAGTGATTTCTTACCATTTTGCCATTGCACCGCTATTTACATAGCCTTTGACAAATTAAGAATCACATCTAAGTCCCAGAGATTATCCCGGAGTTATACCAAAACTTCCGCTGCCTCTGAGGCTGCTATTTGGTTACCCATGGCAGAGTCCGAAAAGCATCGTGCTTATCACTCTTCCATGTTAAAACTCCTTCTCCTTCAATAGTGAAACACATAGCCTGATATCGACTTACACCGGTCCTCATTTGATTAGAAATCTAAGAGAATGTAATCCAAAGGAAAAACTCGTCTGCTTCGTAGTCTAGAACAGTACTTCAAAAGTACTTTTACAGCAGTCGAATATTCCTTTCCAGGATTACCTTGATATCCTCCCACTATGCTCACCGCATAGCCGATATCAGGTTCTCGTTTTTCAACATTGCATTTATTAAGCTTTCCACACTCAAAGTGTAGGAAACCGTTTTCATTGCTTCTATCTCCTTTTGTGTTCCAAAACACATATCCTTAGATAGATGCATTCCGTCTCTGAAAGGCAACGAACCTTTCTCGGAATCTTGCATGTTAAAACGAACCATAATCATATATATGTAAGATGTCCAGGAGAAGTACAATGTTCTTTTCTTGAGATCCTAGATCTTAATAACATGCTCTAACTTCTTCTTCATCTCATATATCGATTTTTCTAGACAACCATCATTTTATGTCTGACAACATCTTTACATTGTTACCAATGATAAAATGCCATCTACATAAAACCTCCGAGAAACACCACTTTGTTTCCATCACGTTTCCCATACACACGATTCGTCTATGCTTTTGATGAATCCATAAAATGGACTATCTCATCAATTTGCAAGTACCACGAACTTAATGCTTTGTTTCAATCCATAAATGGATCAACTAAGCATGTACTCTAAATGATCTCGCCTCTTAGCAATAATCCTTATTGCTCTCCAAGAAGGCACATTTAGATCTAGTACGGCCTTCATGTAGATCTAGGGATCGATTTCATGTATACTAGGTGCAGAGTCCGAAGACTCTCCTAGTCTTATGAATATCTCCGGTTGTCCCACAACCTCCCACTACAATGGCGTTCCGGTGTATAAACAGTGATAACAGTAGGTGCAGTTAGTGGTGTACCGCTACTCGGTTCGGCTGGTTCTAAGTCTTAATCTTTCTCTCTCATTTCAAAGTATCATGTCACTTTGGGCTTGTGGTTCATCATATAGTCTTTCTCTAAGAACCGGGCGTTAGAACTTATAACGTCCTTCTGGTTCATAGTACTATTGAACACACATCTTTTGTTCTTCTAGGATATACTACAACCGCATTTGAATGCACCGTTGTTTCCAGACATATCCATAGAACATAGGTAGTTTCGTATAACTCATGCTTTTACTATTTCTATAAGAGTTCCATTTCTTGTTTACGACACACCATTTCTGCACAACAGTGCATGGTGTAGTCATTTAGGATCAAATCCCAATTTCTGATTAGTATGCCATGCATTCCTCAGACAGGTACTTGCCTCCGCGATCAAATCGCAGGCTACAAATGGATATACCTTGATGGTTCTCCACAATTGCTTAGTGTCCATTGACTTGTCAAAAACACTTGCTTTTGTGGCACAGCAGGTATTCTAATCCATTTTTCGAGTAATCATAAAATGAAGTACTCGTACCTTATTGTCTGAGTAGGCATAGGTCTGCATACATCAGAGTCAATCAATTCTTATACTTTTCCGGATCTTACATCTTATATCCATAAAGGATTGCTTGGTCATATTATCTTCCAAATTAGATTCTTAGGTCGGAAGGTCCACTCCTTCAACTTAATTGACCAAAATATCAATTTTCGACCTTTGAACTTCTTATTTGAATAATCATGACTCAGCATAAGAATCCACAAGTATAATTGATAAAGAAATCTCTTATTAGTAAAACGAGTTTCATACTACGGTTCGTTGCATCGTGGTGGACTCAGGATTCATCATTTATATATTGCTAGCCAATGTACCAAAATAGATAATATCATTATTTCTTCTTATAATCATCAAATGATTAAAAGAAATAAAATATCCATTTATTAGAAATCCAGAACAAAGTTCTTTCTAATATGAAAGGTACATAAAAGCAATAACTCAAAAATGAAATCCTATAAAATGTCCTCCACTGCAACTGCTGCCTTCTCCACAGCATTGCCCATGTAGACTACGATATTTTCTTTTCCTAGTCGTTAGGTTTCCTGGAACCTCTTGCATTTAAAAATGCACATACCGTCAGTGGTTCCATATCTACACACCAGGTTCCGGTAGATAATACCACTAACTATGTTTCACGACTAAAGAAAAATTTCGTACTTTCTTTGAGAGGATAATCAGACTTCCAGTACCCAGACTGTTTGCATCGAGAACTCTTGCCTCATGGCTTTCTCGTCCCATCTCGTGGTCTAAGCAACTTAGGACCACTGGGTTTCTTTGCTTGCTTTTCCTTTCCCCGATTTTGCCTTAGGTTCGAGGCCTTTGGCATTGGCTACAAGAGCTTGCGATTTCCGACTCAACTCGTCTAAAAAGTCAATCATCTCAAAAACGTTTTTAAGCGTTTCCTCGAAGCGACTGGCCTTTATGAGTATCCTCATCGCTTCTTGTCAAGCCGCCTATGTCATGTCTAAACATCTTGAGTTTTGAACATGATATTAAAATCAGTCCTTCCCTCATTAGTTAAGACATTTGTAGGCTCGGGAGAACAAAGCTCACTGAGTACAAACTTGTACTCTAACTAGGGCTGGAAGTTCGGTTAACCAAAACCGAACCGAACCGAATGACCGGTTAACCGAACCGAAAAATGACGAAAATGACTAACCAAAACCGAACCGAATAATTTATTGGATAACCAATAACCGAACCGATTTTTTCGGTTCGGTTATCGGTTAACCAAAAAACCGATTAGAAAAAAAAGTAAGTTGATTTTAAAAAGAATATCGTGAAAAAAAAAGAAAAAAAAAATTAAAATATAAACAAATTTAAACTAAAATACAACTTATTCAACCTAACATGTATAAATCCAACAAAATACAAAAAATCCGAAATAAGTAAGAAAGCGTTGTCATACAATCGTCCTTAAGGATATATATAATATGTAATATATATAATATATTTCGGTTATTCGGTTTTTAACGATCGGTTATCGGGTTAACCGATAACCGAATATATAAAAAAATTCTTACCGATAACCGAACCGAAAACCGAATTTCTTATATTTGGTTAACCAAAAACCGAAATTTTCGGTTCGGTTTCGGTTTTAACCGATAACCAAAACCGAAATTCCCACCCCTAACTCTAACAGTTTGGGCAATGTCTAGATCTCTATTCCAATCATTACATTCAGGGACCAGTGAGTTTAAAAATCCTTACGTATCACATAAAGTGGGTTCAAAGCCATATCCTAATCTATGAGCACATATAACAACAAACAATCGATTTAATCTCCGATATTATCTCCCTCAAATAATATCATTAAACCACTAATCGCATCTAAAATCCCATCAGATATGGCAAGCCACGATAGTGTGGACGTTTACCTATCCAAATGATTTAGCAATTAGATTTCCTTCGGTCGTACATCATCATTAGCGTTACTTCGATGGGAAGAATACTAAGAAGCGTACCTAAGTGTAAACCATTACTCAGTATCTAAGAAGATTGTTTGGGACACGCATATTCACCGCAAGCCACGATAGTGTGGACGTTTACGTTAACATACGCTCCTTTACTCCCTTCTATAACTGTCTACATCAATCGTTCCAAAATCCCATTCAATGCAGCAAGCCACGATAGTGTGGACGTTTACTACACCAAAAGACTTTTACAATTGACTCCCAATTACATGAATCATTCAATCTTGTAAATCAAGACGCGGAGAATCATAAGTGAAACTCGAAGTTTCTAACCAGTGATTCACCATGCGAACGACCCTATCTCTCATAAATGAGGGAGCCGAGCAGACAATCGATCCACCTTCAAAAGGATGGTACGAAGGTCTCTAATTTGTGTCCTCGACATGACCAAGTGGCTTTGGATCCATTCCACTCCCCGGGGTGAGAATGAGTCGACTTGAAATCAGTTTCAGAAAGACAAATTAGACATTGTTTGATAAACTTAATCAATGTTTCTCGTAAAAGGAATTACAAGAATTCTCCTCCAATGACTTGTCTATACGAACTTCAAAAGTCCATAAAAGTTACCAAGAGAACAACAATGGAGACCATGGATATGTTTCCATACCCTCTCCCACTTAGCTTTTTACAATAAAGGGATACGCTATCTAATGCATAATTAAATACACATAAGCATGCATACATGTAATAAAGCACATAGAATATTATCACATAGTCAAAATAATACTAGAATATTATTTTCCGACTATTATGGCTTTATGGCATCCCCGTACGCATCTTCTAGTCTTCAGTCTTCGTTCTTGAATGCTCCATGTGACGAGAATATTAATCCCAATATTTAAATCTATTTATTTTCAATTAATCCAAAAGTTACTTAATTCGAAAATTAAGTCAATCGAATATATCAAAAATAAAATTAAATATTATTAATATTTTTATTTATTTTTATTTTCCTATCTAATTCTATTAAATCTCTAGAATCCCATCCAAGTCAAACTCGAAATATTCTAGAAGACTTCTATAATAGAATAAGGAAATAAAATAAATTAGGACTCCTAATCCTTCCAAATTAATTCCTTTCCTAATCTATTAAAAAATTTCCATAAAGGAATAATTAAATAGGAAAAATTAATTTAAGGACTTTCAAAACTTTCCAAATTAATTATTTTCCTAATCCATTAAAAATTCCATAAAGAAATAATTAAATAGGAAAAATATTAATTCTAAATTAATTCTTTTCCTAATCCATGAATATTCCAAAAGGAATAATCAATTAGGAAGACCAAATTAATTCTAAATTTATTCCTTCCTTATTCATGAAAATTCCCATGCTAGGAATAATCAATAAGGAAATAAATTTATTCTAAATTTATTCTTTTCCTATTGCATGAGAGTTCCCAAAAATAGGAATACTCAAAATAGGAAAACCGAATAATTTAGGAAAGTTGAATCTCGGCGGGAAAGCACGAGATCACGAGGACCCCGCGCCTCCCACCATGATCGCCGGCCGAGAGGAGCACCACCGTCGTCCCCAGCCCACGCGCCACCACCACCGGTGGCCGGCGTGGCCGAGGACCCTCGCGGACAGCCCCCTCCCCTTTCGATCCTTCATGGGGTCGATCACCATGATCGATCCCCGAGCCCTAGTTCTTCGTCTTCGTCACACGTCTTCTTCCGGCGGTCGTTTCGGCATCGATCCAACGTAAAATAAATTACATAATTTAATTACAATTATCCGGTATCGATTCTATACATGAAATCGACCCTATACATTTTCCGGAAAAAGTAGAACATAATAATAAACCTAAATTCGGTCAACCCCCGAATTTTTACTATTACAAGCATTCACCACACATAAAACGAATCTCGACATGTCCGAGAGTTTAATAATCAAGAACAATATTATGACAATAATTAAGAACAATTATATCTAGCCATAATAGTCGGAAACCCTGCAAGGTAGAACAATTTTATCGAAAATACCGCGAACGTAAACCACGCTCTGATACCAATTGTTGGAAATCGATATCCCGGAATTAATAAATTTAAATAAATAAATTATCTAATTAATTCCGACCGAAATCTTTCGAATATCCGGATTGTCTAAATTGCGGAACCGACAATCCAATCGAATAAACCCTTCGCCGGAATCTACGCGAGCATCACCACGCGAGCCGGGATACGACCGAATGCACAGCGGCGTCCGAAGACGGCGCACGTCCAGCCGCACCCCCGCGGGTGCGAGCTTGCGATCGCACCATGCGATCGCCGGGTTGCATCGAAGCAACCCTACGGCGAGTCCGGCGACTCGCCGTCCGCATAGTAGGGGGCGGCTCGCCTCGCGAGCCGCGGCGGCACCAGCCCGCCACCCCAGCGATCGAACCTAGGGTTCGATCGCACCCCCAGCCGTGGGCTGGGGTCCTTCGATGCGCACGCCCCCGGTCCAGCCGGGGCGTGTTTGGTTCGATCCCCACGGGGATCCTTGAACCGCCGGCGGTCCGGTGGTTTGACCACCACCGCCCGGTTCGATCCTCGTCCGGGGTTCGTCCTCGGATCTTGGTTCTACGGTATTTTCAATAAATAATCGAATAAAATCATCAAGGGTGTTTAACGATTTTACCTTCGATTCGTTGTTCGGAGAAACGAGATCAATCGATGACCTTGAGATCTTCCCACGTATTCCTTGCACTAGCTCGAACGTCGGGTGGGCGACGATCTTCCGAACTCCATGGATCTCCCTCTCTACTTTCTCTCTCTAGAATTGTGATCTTCAAGTTATGAGAATAGAGAAGACCATGTAGTGCTTTTATAGGCTACGTAGGGGATCTTAAGGAAGTGGAATATTGGGCTTCCAATATTGAAGATTAAATTGAGCCCAATGCTCAAGTCCATTAATCCTTATCAATATTAATTAATTCTATTTTCCACTATATAAAATTAATTGCACTCCCAATATTATACCATATTATATCAAATAATATTTCTCCGGTAGTATTATTTATTCCGTGTATTTAAGATTTAAATATTCATGAATAAAATTAATTTATTGCTAATTAATTTATTCATCTCTTGTATCCGAGACTAGTACCATTCAACCTTAATTATTATGCGGAACGAATCCACCTGCAGGGTTTACATAATAATTCCTTATGAACTCATCTCGGGGATATTATCAACCCTTACGGGATACACTTTCCCGTCAAGTATTCACGGCATGTCATATATAAAATATAGTGACCCAACTTAACCGGTAATTAACCCAATAATTAAATCGGTTAATTCCTTTGGTAAATGAAAGTCACTTATATTAAATATACACACCCGCAATAGTATCGGGGATTAAGAATAAAATACACTGAGACTCGAATCGATTATCGCCGGCAATCCTAATCGATGAATCTCAACGATCCGCTCAATACACCAAGTGTACAAGTGTGATAAAATAATTAAGATAAATTATTTTCTCTCTCACACAACGACTATACCGATGGATTGGTCCGTGTCCATCTAGGTCGTGAGCTACTGTTCGATTAAATACGAGTAACCGATAGTATGATCTTCTGTGCGCCCATGCTTGCACCATACTAAATACAACGTATAAAATCCAGGACTATGATTTGTATATATTTAATTATAAATAATTAAATGCAAATAATTGTTTATTTAATTAAATAGATTAATGGCAATGGATCGTGAGTTTGCGTTACTTAAAACTTAAATCTAGACATTAAGTACACAACTCCAACACAAATTGTGGAGGAAGCAGAAGATGGGTTGCCCAATCACCAATCATAACTTTAAAGAATTTCCTTTCCATGTTGTGAGATTGTGATTGTGAATATTTCTTTAGATGTGGAAGATAAAAGAATTGAAAGCAATACAACCATTAAATAGAGTTCAGCCTTATAGCAGGATGTAATTTAATACTTTTTCAACCACGTTCTGCCTTATGGCAGGATGTGATTTAATACGTATTCAACCACCACCACGTCTCCTTGTTTTATGGCACAATTTAATGATAATTACTCATTCGACATGAGCGATTTCTCGTTCGACAAGACTGAACTCCCATTCGACATGATTTATTTATCGTTCGACAAGGAATAACTCCCATTCGACATGGGTTATTTCTCGTTCGACATGAGTTCATTCTCGTTCGACAAGGGTTAATTCCAATTCGACTAAGGGTTAATATGGACAAGGGTTAATTCCAATTCGAATATATGGTTGGACCGCAATTCGTAATAAATTCGAGTCAATCTCGCAATAAATTAGGGTTTACCATAATATCTCGCAATAAATATAGGGTTGGTTGTATCTACCCATAATTCAAAACCTAGTGCATTCAATCCCCATCCCCAATTGTGTATAAAAACCTACTCCATCCATAAGAAAATAAAATACTAACAATTGCTGAATTTCAATCTCCAATGGAAACGTTTTATCGCATCATAATTATTTCACAACATGATGAGAAAATGATGCTACCACCCGCAGGCAAGCCGAGCATGATCCATTTGACAGGTCAGACTTTCACGCTGCAAGATGTAGAAGGCAAAACTTGGGGAGTCAAATTAACGAGAGAGGCGGACGGGGAGTTGCATTTCAAACAAGGTTGGCCAAAGTTTTTCAAAGATCATTCATTATGTTTTGGTAAGGTCCTACTGTTTGAAAGAAAAGATGCAACCACATACTTGGTTCGTGTTTTTGGTCATGACGAGTGCGAGATTGACAAATTCTCTAACTCTGGATAGGTTATTCATCGGTGGTTCGCTTTTTGTGGCTTTTATTATGTTTCTTGTTCGAGTGATATGTTGTTTCTGTGTGTCGAATTCAATAAAGGTGCATTCACGAACATAATATTCAATCGACAAACATTATTTATCATTCGACATGAAAATATAATATTCGATGTTCGACATCCATTCGACAAGGGTTAGATATCATTCGACAAGGCTTAGATATATTCGATATCACCATATGCCCTCCCAACATTCGCGTAGGATTCGACAAACAATGTGTACAATTCGACAAACAATGTGTACAATTCGATCTACTCAAAGGAATGCCCGCAAAAAGCTATAGTAAGAGTATAATCGTCCATTAGTGCAAGAAAGCATGTCTTTTATATGGAATGGCAAATAAGCATGTGGGCTATATCCATAATGGCATTTTTTTAGATTTTCAGTTTTCACTAGAAAATTTATAATTTGAACAGACTTTCAGAATATCAAAAACTCGATACTAAAAAAAACGTAGTACCAAAAAATATTTTATAATAATTAAAATATGGAAATAACAATACTTTCTGAAAATAAATGTTACTTCTATTTCAATATACTGTATTATAGGAGTATATATAAGGATAGGATACATAAAATTCAATATTCTGAATAGTTTTAGAACCCCTATTTTCAATTGCCTTTCTAAATTCTAAGAGTCTTTCAATCGTCGTCTCCAATGGCTGACCCGTATAGATCGAGGTATTTCTTCCATCTAAATACTAATACTTTGAATTTTAAGAGTTTTTTTAGGGCTAGGGTTTTGATTGATTTATTTATTGTCCGATAATTGAACACAGAGAAGGATTAAGCACGAGGCCGGCGGCGTACGGTGGCAGCTCGGATGAGATTCAGGTTCGAATCGACCCGGATTTCGACGAAGCGGTCACCGGTCTTCGCAATCAAGTTCGACGAATACGCGATGTAATGTTTATTTTCGAAATTTTATTTTTTGGTTTGAGATTGAGATGAACTCGTTGTTTTGATATATGATTCTATTTTTCTGAATTGATTAGTTTATCTTGAATCAGATCGGGTTCTGGTGCTTCGATCTCTTTTTTTTCTTCCTTGATTTTGGTATAAATTTAAAATAAAATCAGATCTTTGTTTGTTTTCCTTAAATTAAGATATCTTAAAAGCCCCTATCTCCATGAATCTATTCATGAGCATGAGCATACAGCATTTGAACTTGTATTCCATGTTATGGTTTTTCCTTATAATAATACTGGGGAGCCGCATCCGAGTTTCGTTATTCATTCATCAAGTGAATCCCAAGACACCCTAATGTTCTTTCACGGTTTTGCGATGTAAATCATGTTCCTATAGCTTCGTATCAACAATATTATAGCTAATCCTCCTCCATGGTATACCACTTTTGGAATGCTAACCTTTCGTTTCTAGTTTCTACACATAATTTTACGCTTACGACATTGCAGGTAGCTAAAGATATTGGAACAGAAGCAAAATTCCAAAATAACTTCATCAATCAGCTGGTATGTCATAAACTCTCATTGTAGGATACCTTTTCAAGTAAATGCTTGATTGTTTTATGCGTATGTCATGGAAAATAATTTGTCCCCAAAATTTAGTAGTATGCGGGATGTGTGTTTGGTGCGATTGAAATTGATTGCTAGTAAATTTGAAGGTTGTTTGGGATCACGAGGGATGTGGAAGGGAATGGTTTAATATGCTGTAAAAATGGAGTATGGTTTATGTTTTCAAATGATAGTCTTAACTGGTTGGACTCGTGTCGCGACTAAGTAAATATGTTTTGAGTATGATTTGTTTATATTTTCCAAATGATAGTCTTTATAACTGGCCGGACACATTTTTACTTCTTTCCTTTTGTCATGTAATTATATTTTCAAGAATTTGAATTGGTAAATGACCTTGCTCTGCTTCTTTTGTTTGGTCAGCAAATGATATTTATCAAAGCTCAAGCAGGAGTGAAAAACAACACGAGGAGACTGAACAAGAGCATCATCTGGGAAGGGTCGAACCATGTCATGCATGTCGTACTTTTTGCGCTGTTGTTATTTTTTGTGGTCTACATGTGGTCCAAATTCTCCAGAAGATGATATAGCGGATCAATGCTTTTGTTCGCTGGCTCCCGTAACTAATGTGGTCGGTTTTTAAGTCAAAATTTTATTGCGGACGTTGTGAACCATTTGGCTTGAAAGTGTTGAAAGAAAGAAAAGAAAACGTAAGGGATTAGAGAGAACAGAACAATTCATTTCAAATCCCCAACTATCAAATTTTAGTTGCATATTTGTAGCCTAACAAACAAACCAGTTGCTTGGTATGAGAGTTGAAATATTGAAAATACCCTTCAATACATAACAGTATTATATGACGACTTCCAAAATTTTGTAATGTTTTAAAATATTTGGAAATATCTTTTTGAAATATTGAAGCATGCATCATCGCGTCCAAAATTTTGTAATGTTTTAAAATATTTGGAAATATCTTTTTGAAATATTGAAGCATGCCAAAGTACCGAATTTATAATAAAATCCTCAGAACATTTATTTTTAAAAATAAACCAATAGATACATTTTGAAAATACATAAGGAAGTAGGTACATTTATGATTTCACACATCATATTTGTCTCGCAATATTAAATCCGGCTATTAATGAATATCACGAGATACAAATAGTTGGGTTAAAAAAGTATTAAAAAAAAAAAAAAAAAAAAAAAGACGATAAAAGATCATATAAAATATCACAGAATATATATATAGCGTGCCACAGGGATACCAAATCTAAATAATATATAAATAAGTAATATTTGTATATAATTAGTGTTACTACTACTATTACGTAATTGAATTGAATGAAGATAATGAATTCGGTGGTTAACGTGTCTTTGTCTGCGCGCAGTTTCATTAGATTGATTTCGTATCCATGTGCATGCAATCGTGCACAAAATGGTGCCCCATTACCATCTAAATTTAATACCAACAAAATTCATTTCAATTTATTGTGTCCAAAGTCCATGAGAGTAACATGCTCATGTCGTACCCCTCTAATTTTATCTATATTCTTTCTTGCACATGCCCAAGATTTAATTTAGACAAATTAACAACAAACATCTTTTTTTTTTCCGGCAAATATACAATATATTTCTCGATTTTTATTGAATTTTTAGAGTTTTTACTAATGTATGGTAAAATGTAAATGTCAGCGATGGAAATAATGATCATTTGGACGGACTCAATTATTCAGATGAACCAAAGAAGATCTAGTTCGATGTTGTTTGCACATTGAAGAATGCGCGTGGTGAGGTTCCTTGAAAAAAGGCTTTTTGGACAGTATGATACCTTTGGAGATTATGTATTGTCCCATTTTGGGAAAACACAAAGGTCAACAGGCCTTCAAAATTTTTGTAGTGTGAGTCAAAAGCAGCAGAGCTCATGTTTCAAATTCAGACATAAATCAAATTTGTCTGTCTTCATCATTCTCATGGCCCTCCACCTAATCATCGCCTCCAATTTAATCACATCTCATCAATTTGACCATACAAAGAAAAGAAGAATATAAATGATTTTTCAACCTTTCAATTATGTTTGTTTTGTTTTGTACGAATGTCAAAACGCGTATACAAAAAAAGAAAACGAGAATCCGAAGATCCGAGCAATCAGTCGATTCATGCGAATGAGTACTGTGCTGTGTTTTTTGTAACAAAGCACTCGATGATTCTTGGATCGATTGATCATATAATTAAAATGATGCTTGATTCCATAATACTCTAACGATGTTATAAAACTCGTCGGAAATCTAAACGAAAAAAAAAAAAAAAAAAAGAGGAGATCGAACGAAGCAACATATATATAAGTTGAACCTTTTAAGATAGTACTAAGAAAGATGATATGATTCACTTCCTTGCAAAGAAAACACATTATTACTCATTGTAAGTGTCCATAACCGAACAGAGCTCAACCGAGCTATAATCGAGCAACTCTCGAATCATCTGCTCTATGTCATCATCATCCTCAACAGACTTAAACTGCTGCTGCTGCTGCTGCTGCTGATGGTGTACACTCGACGGGCCCTCGTACGAAAGGTAGTGATTTGCATTATCGGGCGGACTCTGTTCTGGTTTGTTGAGGGTGGAGGCCGCGTGGCATTTGTGAAGCTTGGCCATGAGAGTTGCCGAGAGAAGGTTGGTGGAGTTCGATTGGATTTGGGGGTCGTATTTGAAGTTGGTCCGGGCTCTGGGCCCGCACATGATCCGGGCCGCCTCGTCGTAAGCTCTCGCCGCGTCCCCTGCCGTCTCGAACGTGCCCAGCCATATCCTCGTCTTCCTGAAAATTCGCATCAAGAAAAAGTTTTGAGATATGGATTTTCGTTCACAATTAGAAGATGAGTAAATACTATTGTAGTTAGTATATATTACGTACAGGAGAGGGTGGCGGATTTCGGAGACCCAAGATCCCCAGTGGCGCTGCCGGACGCCTCTGTAGCGTTGTTGAGGTTTAGCCATAAGGAAAGTTGCAGACCAATGTTTGTGATAATGTCTCTGAGAGATTTTTTTTTTTTTTTTTTTTTTGGTTATGTGAAAATTGGAATGGATTGGTAATTACTAATTGGTAGTATAAGTGCAGGGAAAAAGGGTACACTGGGGGAGGGTGTGTTTATATGGGTATGAAACTAGTAACTACTTTGCGGCCTTCAAGCTGGCAATTAATATGGCCGGGCCCCACCACAATTTGTTTTACCATTGTGTTAAAAAAATATTACAGTATAATACGATTAGTAATAGACTAATAGCATGATAAATATGACACCAAGTGATTAATTACACTCAATTCGATTCGGGGAGTACTGAGCTTAGAATATTCGAAAGTAATTTCTTTATAATCGTATTTTTATATTAAAGTTGTGCTATTTTCTACTATACAATATAATCATTGGTGAAATCTTGGATCCAATTATGAATTGGTGCTAATTATAATGTTAATATCACTTCTGTATATGGCTTTTGTTGTGTAGTTTCACCACGGAAGATATGATGAAGTTGAATGAAAATTATTTGGTTGAGAAATGTAACAAGTAATCTATGTATACTATTGTACGTAGTATCTGGTTTATGATTTATACATACTCTGGATGCATGCCACCCATGACCCACCCAAGATACTTGTTGTAAGATCGGACGATGTATAGTATGATAATATCAAGAATACCGAAGAAAAGAAATCAACGAAAAATAGAGAAGACAAGAATTTACGTGGAAACCCAACTGGGAAAAACCACGGGAGGAACGACGAACAATTCACTATAATATTGCTTCACGATTACAAGGATGATATACGATCTAAACCCTCAAATCTCACGCAATAGCTATAGAATTATAATCGGTGTGTCTTATTGTGTCTATGGAGATCCCTATTTATAGTTGTAGAAAACTCATAAACTAGGTAATAATAGGAATAGGAATTATAGTCCTTTCCTATTATAACTCAAACCTCTCCTAACCAAGTTAGGAATCCAAAAGACTTATTCCATAAGTCAAGAAGTCATCATAGAAGCTTCTAGGGTCGAAGAGCACGCTGAAAAACCGATCTCGGTTAAGAAACGGGCGCGTCGGGCGCAGACTAGCGCGCCGCGGTGAATTTCAGCGCGCCGCGCTGGAGTAGCGCGCCGCGCTGGGTTTACACTAAAAACCTAGCGCGCCGCGCTGGGAGCTCTCGACTTTTTGGAGCGCGCCGCGCTGATTTACACTGAAAATCCAGCGCGGCGCGCTACGAGGCTTCTTACAAATTACCCCGTTTGCGACCCCGTTTCGGCTCGATTCCTTAAGCGGTTTTGAGTCACATCTTAACAAATCTCCACCTTGACACTAAACCGCGAACTTCTTTCGCCTATCGTCTTCCTCCAAAAGCCCCTAAGGGCTTAATCTCTCGATCGAAGTCCAACCAAGCTAGAGCAAAGCTCAAACTTGGTTGCGGGTAAACTCTTCGTCAACATGTCCGCCGGATTGTCGTGAGTACTAATCTTACTCACCTTAATATCGCCTCGAGCGATCACCTCACGGACAAAGTGATAACGAATGTCTATGTGCTTTGTCCTCTCATGGAACACTTGATCTTTTGTGAGACAAATAGCACTTTGACTATCACAAAAGATGGACGTCGTCTTAGAACCCTTCGAGAGTTCTCTAAACCAACCTCTCAACCATAGAGCCTCCTTGCATGCTTCGGTGACCGCCATATACTCCGCCTCGGTAGTTGATAAGGCCACCGTACTTTGCAAAATAGCTTTCCAACTTATAGCACACCCACCAATGGTAAAAACATACCCGGTAAGAGATCTTCTTTTATCTAGATCACCGCCATAGTCGGAATCCACGAACCCTCGCACATCTTCTTGATTCCTCCCGAACACCAACTTCTTGTTAGAGGTACCTCTCAAATAGCGCAACACCCATTGCACCGCTTTCCAATGCTCTTTTCCGGGATTCGCCATATACCGACTCACGGCACTCACGGCGTGGGCCAAATCCGGACGAGTACACACCATGGCGTACATTAAAGACCCAACGGCATTGGAATAAGGGACTCGAGCCATATCCTCGATGTCCTTCTCCGTAGTCGGAGAGTAAGCAGAGGTAAGTCTAAATTGTGTTCCAAGGGGAGTACTTACCGGGTTCGCATTCTCAAGGTTGAACCGACGTAGCACCTTCTCTATGTACCCCTTTTGGCCAAGATACAACTTGCCATCTCTTCGATCTCTTGTGATTTCCATTCCTAGGATCTTCTTTGCCGCACCAAGATCCTTCATCTCGAACTCCTTACTAAGTTGTGCCTTGACTCTCTCCACCTCCGACTTATCTTTAGCCGCTATCAACATATCGTCGACGTAGAGGAGAAGATAAACTAAAGACCCATCACGGCCTTTCCGGAAATACACACAACTATCATAGGAGCTCCTTCGGAAACCATTCTTAATCATAAATGTGTCGAAACGTTTATACCACTGTCTAGGAGACTGTTTCAAACCATATAAGGACTTCTTGAGAAAACACACCTTGTTCTCTTGGTTTGAACCCTCGAACCCCTCGGGTTGGACCATGTAGATATCTTCATCGAGCTCCCCATGTAGAAAGGCCGTCTTCACATCCATTTGTTCAAGCTCCAAATCTTGCATTGCCACAATGCCTAAAATCGCCCGAATCGAGCTATGCTTGACCACCGGTGAAAACACATCATTGAAATCTACTCCGGGAATTTGACTAAAACCTTTAGCCACCAATCTCGCCTTGTATCTCTCGTCCTCGACCCCAGGGATGCCCTCCTTCTTCTTGAAGATCCATTTGCACTTGATGGCCTTCTTGCCTTTAGGGAGATCAACCAACTCCCAAGTGCCATTCTTATGAAGAGACTCCATCTCTTCTTGCATAGCCAAGACCCATTTACTCGAGTCATCACACGTAACCGCCTCGGCATACGAGGAAGGTTCCTCATACGAATCAACTTCATCGGCTACGTTTAGAGCATAGGCCACTAACTCATACTCGGCTAACCTTTTAGGTGGTCGAGACTCACGCCTTGGCCTATCTCGCGCTATGCATTGCGGCTCCTTCTCTTTTGGATCTTCCGGAGTAGTCGAACTACTCGTCTTATCGGTCGGGGAACTTGACCCATCATCTTCCTCTTGCACCCTGTCCGGCTCCACCTCAATAGGAGTACTTGGAACCTCGAGATTCCCTTTAGACGCCCGATCACCCATCATAGAAGCCTCATCGAAGACTACATCACGGCTTAGTATGATCTTTCTCGTCTCTGGACACCAAAGCTTGTATCCTTTAACTCCTTCCTTAAAGCCAACGAATATGCACTTCTTAGATCGTGCACTCAATTTCCCGTCGTTGACATGCATGTAGGCCGGACACCCAAACACCCTCAAGTCCTCATAATTCGCCGGAGATCCTTTCCACAACTCTTGTGGAGTCTTCTTGTTAATCGTCATGGACGGAGAACGGTTGATAAGGTAACATGCTAAAGAAGCCGCTTCAGCCCAAAAACCTTTACTCAACCCAGAAGTCGCTAACAAGCAACGTACCTTGTCCATAATCGTGCGATTCATTCTCTCGGCTACTCCGTTTTGCTGAGGGGTGTATCTCACAGTGTGGTGCCTCACAATCCCCGAACTCTTACAAAACTGGTTGAACTCATCGGACACAAATTCTAGGCCATTGTCCGTACGTAGGTTCTTCACGACTTTCCCGGTTTGTTTCTCTATCATCACCTTCCAATCTCTGAAGGTAGAAAACACGTCGCTCTTGTGTTTCAAGAAGAACGACCAAACCTTTCGGGAATAGTCATCGATGATGGTAAGCATGTAGTAAGAACCTCCAGTGGAGGGGACCGGGGATGGCCCCCATAGATCGGAATGAACATACCCGAGTATCTCTTTTGTCGTGTGAGCGCCGGTGGTGAACTTCACCCTCGTTTGCTTCCCATAGACGCACTGCTCACAGAACTCCAACTTCGACAAGCCCTTATCCCCAAGAAGCCCTTGCCTACTCAACTCGGCCATTCCGGAATCACTCATATGCCCTAGACGCATATGCCAAAGTCTCGTTGTATCGACATCCGGGACTTTGGAATCACCTACGACTACTTCACCTTTCACCGTGGTTCCTTCAAGAACATAAAGTCTATTCGACTTACGTTCCCCTCTCATAACTACCAACGAACCGCTGGCAACCTTCACGACTCCACCTTCTCCGGTGAACGAGTAACCCTTGAGCTCCAAAGTACTAAGGGAAATCAAATTCCGCTTTAAGCCGGGAACGTATCTAACCTCGCTTAGGGTGCGGATCGCGCCGTCAAACATCTTGATCCGGATGCTTCCTATCCCTTCGATCTTGCATGACGCGTTGTTTCCCATAGTCACCGCACCTTGCTCCACCTTTTCAAAAGTATCGAACCACCCACGATTCGGACACATGTGGAACGTACATCCCGAGTCTAGAATCCATTCCTCGCTTGATTTGGAGACCTCACCCAAAGCCATGAGAAGATCACAATAATTCTCGGCTACACCAACTTCACCGGAACTCTTACCGGAATTATTATTGTTGTTGTTGCCGCCTTCTCTCTTCTCTCTATTCTTCAAGGAATAACAATCGGCTTTGATGTGACCCTTCTTCTTGCAATAGTTGCAAACCTTGTTACTATGTCGTGACTTCGATCGAGACCTATCTTGCCCCGTCGATCTCTGGTTGGTCCGTCCACGGACATTCAATCCTTCACTTGGCGTCTCTCCCGAATTAGGACTCTCCATCATCAAAATATTCTCTCTAGATGAGAGAGCCGAAGTTACGTCTTTAAACGTGAGGCTATCTCGAGAATATATGAGAGTATCACGGAAACTCGCCATAGAAGGGGGTAGCGAAATTAGGAGCCAAAACGCGAGGTCGTCATCTTCGAGCTTCACGCCAATGTTGCCGAGGTCGGCGACTTTCTCCTTGAATTTCGCTACGTGCGCGGGGATAGAGGAACCCTCCGCCATTCTGAGCAAATATAAGCTTCTCTTCAAATTGTGCTTACTTGACACCGTCTTGGTGATGCACATCTCTTCAAGCATCTCCCACAATTCTTTTGCTGTCTTCGCCTTCATGATGTCCTCCGCCAAAGCGTTCGAGACATGGAGCCCTATGGTCGCCATGGCCATCTGATCGAGCTCTTCCCAATCTTCATGCTTCATGTCCGTCGGCTTGTTTTCAATACCTTTGAGGGCGCCCTCTTGCTTCAGGGATCGAAGAACTAACCTCATCTTGTATTGCCACGTCGGGAACCTTGTGTTGAGATCTAGCAACGGTATGTCATACCTCACGCTCGTCATCCTTAGCTATGATACCACTTGTTGTAAGATCGGACGATGTATAGTATGATAATATCAAGAATACCGAAGAAAAGAAATCAACGAAAAATAGAGAAGACAAGAATTTACGTGGAAACCCAACTGGGAAAAACCACGGGAGGAACGACGAACAATTCACTATAATATTGCTTCACGATTACAAGGATGATATACGATCTAAACCCTCAAATCTCACGCAATAGCTATAGAATTATAATCGGTGTGTCTTATTGTGTCTATGGAGATCCCTATTTATAGTTGTAGAAAACTCATAAACTAGGTAATAATAGGAATAGGAATTATAGTCCTTTCCTATTATAACTCAAACCTCTCCTAACCAAGTTAGGAATCCAAAAGACTTATTCCATAAGTCAAGAAGTCATCATAGAAGCTTCTAGGGTCGAAGAGCACGCTGAAAAACCGATCTCGGTTAAGAAACGGGCGCGTCGGGCGCAGACTAGCGCGCCGCGGTGAATTTCAGCGCGCCGCGCTGGAGTAGCGCGCCGCGCTGGGTTTACACTAAAAACCTAGCGCGCCGCGCTGGGAGCTCTCGACTTTTTGGAGCGCGCCGCGCTGATTTACACTGAAAATCCAGCGCGGCGCGCTACGAGGCTTCTTACAAATTACCCCGTTTGCGACCCCGTTTCGGCTCGATTCCTTAAGCGGTTTTGAGTCACATCTTAACAGTACTAGTATCCATAATCAAGCTCAACACAACGAAATGTCTATTTCATGTACATGATTAAGATTGAGAGTTTAATTTGAATAAAACTGATATGATCAAATGATTTTAGGTCGATAACCGTTGTCAGGATTGATATTCTGGTCCTACTGTATTAGAGTGATATTTTAGGTCAATTTCTTTAAACACTTACATTTTTGGGACATTACACCAGCTGGCGGTAAGCACACTTGCACTAATGATATGATCGAGAAGAATTGTATTCGAACACAAACTTTAGCTAATTTTGGTCCTAAATGGAGGAAATTGCATGATTCTTATATATGGTTTAATTAAATCTATTTTAAAGATTATTTTATATATATTAATATTATAATTATTAAACTAATAACACAAAAAGATGGTCTTGCCAATATAAATATATTTCTATAATACATGAGAAGATATATAAATTTCACAATTACTAAACATATAGAAATTGTCCATGTGCCTCATGTAAAGCCAAGACTCAAATTATTGATCATGTAATTAAATTGTGATGATGGGTTATTTTTGTAGGTATATGGCTTCCTACTTTTGACCGTTATTCCTTCCTATACACACATTCCCAATACACACAGATTACACAAACTCCCAACACTACTACCAACTTCTTTTTCTATATGTAATTCTTGTGGGCAGATTCTGCCCATGGACAGAATTGCCCAAAATTATTGTTTTTTTTTTATTTTTTTATGTTTATATGATTATAAATATAATTACCTTAATAAATTTATTAAAATAAAATTTTTATCTTTCATTTTTATATATTAAAATATTTTTTTTTCTAATCAATTGATTATTTTAATATAAATATAAAAATATTTAATATCTTTATCTAAACATTTTTATTTTTTATTTTTTTTATGCAATATATATTTGATACAGTGTACTTAATTATAATATATAACAAAATAATAATAAAAATATTATAATAATTTTTAAATAATTTTTTAAAAAAATTCTGCGTGATTCTGCCAAATAGCAAGACCCTTTCTATATACCTTACCCAACCCTTGATTTTTCATTTTTGTTTTTGTTTTAATTTTAGCTATATGAAATAACTCAAATAAGTATGTAGTAACATGACACAATTTTTATTTTTAAGTTGAAGAAATTGAGCAAACAAGCAAAACAACGAATCGATCAATCAAGAGTTTCCACTTCGGAGGGATGTGACAAATTTAATTAGAAAAAATATAAAAGAAGAAATCGAGCAAACGAGCAAAAAAAATAAATCGAACAATTGAAATCGAGTTTTAATATCGGGAGATTGTTGCGGGTGCTTGACTTGATTTTAATTTGGGGGATGTCTCATCGTGTTTTGGTGTGATTTTTTTTTTTTTTTTTTTTTGGTTTTGGGCTAAGGCATGAGAAGTAACCTCTCTTTATTGTCAAATAACATCATACACGCCTATAATTAATCACTTTAAAGAAAATCATATATGGTCAAAGATTATATCAAAGGTTCCTAACAACTTTCAAATGATGATATTACTAATTATTGAAGTAGAGTTCACTCGTTTGTCTTTGTTATAAGTATATTCATGTGAGTTGTCCCATGATTGTGAAGACAATTTCACTTGTAAGATTCGTAGTAAATATGACCACCGCACATAAAATTTAGTATAAGTAGTATCAATCAAAATAATTGTGGGAATCATTTTATATACTGTATAATATATGGTCTTTATAGTGAAGTGATTATCAAACTTGAAAAAAAACTGACCGAAGATCAAAATCGCACCACATGCACACTTTAATTTTCAATATGATGTAAATATATAACATGACAATTCAATTGAAATACTATAATTAAAAAGCTTGTACACCAAATTAAACTTTACTATATACTCCATGTAACTACTCCATATTATACACGAGACTTTTCGCATGTTGTTTACATAATGCTCCAAAATCCTAATATGTAAAATCACAAAAATAGAGAGAATTTTGTGTTGGTGTGAAAGTGATGCCAAAAGGAGAAAAGGTGAGATTGCGCGTGCAGTGAAAATCACAAAGGATAGAATCAACAAATTATTGTGTTCCCTTTCCATTTATTTTTCACATTTACTCAATTGCTACAATATGCCCCTCCCTTACTTTGCTCTTCACATCATTGCTTGCACCACAAACTTTTGTTTTTCCTAATTACAATTTCGGACCTTTTCGTAATTAGAGCAAACATTAGGCCCCTAGTTTTCGAGATATTTTATGGATATCAGAGCATCTCCAATGGTGTACCTCTCTATAGGTACAAATTTATGCCACGTCATATGACACATCAAAAATAAATTATACTTATCAAATTATACCTACACTCTCCAATAATACAAGGTACAATTATACTTTTGTAGGTCTCACCACTATACTACTTTTATTTTTATTTGCATACATAAATTAAAAATGAAATGAAACAAAATAAAAAAAAATTGAAAATGGGCCCACAATTACAATTGTACCTGGTATCAAAGTTTAGATACTCAATTTTTCTCTCACTTAATTGTACCTCCATCCCCAATGGTGTACCTGAGTACGATTCAATGCTATGTAGGAATTGTACCTACCATTGGGGATGCTCTTAAAAGTAAAGTAAATAATGGGCTAGTTAAAATTTTACTAAACATTTATACTTAATTTCAGTTCAATTCAATTTAAATCGTTTCAGTTCAGTTTATATTTTTTAAAATAATTTTAAGTATACAATTTAATTAATATTAGAATGTTATTAATATTTAAAAAAAATAATTAATCATTTAAAAAGTAAACAATTTTATTAAAGAAAAAATAAAATACTTATTTCAACTTTTTACATTGAACTTTAAAAAAATGAATTTAAATACGTACTACATGTTCACCCTTTTAATTGTCGGTAATTTTAGAGCACCAATTATGGAGACCTTGTGGCGGCAGTAAATCCCATTCTTCGGTCCAATACTGATGTGGAGTATTTTTTAAATGTATAATTGTATAATTATATTTAAAAAAAAAATAGGTATAATTTTTTTAG
The DNA here is from genome assembly GCA_954870475.1 of Euphrasia confusa. Lineage (NCBI taxonomy): Eukaryota > Viridiplantae > Streptophyta > Magnoliopsida > Lamiales > Orobanchaceae > Euphrasia > Euphrasia confusa. Next base: position 35,469,983 of record OX940956.1, on the reverse strand, counting down.
TGATATGAATATATGGTATATGTGAAAGATTTATTTTTAAAAAATAATGAAGATATAAATAATATAGATAGTGTATTCTTTAATATAAAACTTAAAAAATAATCACTCTATCATACAAAAGTTGTATTTTTTTTATAATAAGTTAGTTTTGACATATTCAAAAAATGGTTTTTTTTTTATTTAAATATTTTATTCATATATTATTAACTTACTTTTTAAATTTAACATTTAATTATTTTATTTTTTATTTAAAAATATATTTTTAATTTTTTACTTTTTATATCTTATTAAAATAATACAGTATTTTTTAAATTTTCATCTGACTATTTTAAAACAAGAGGGATAAGGAGAGTTAGAACTTGGATGTCACCAAAAGGAAAAATTGGATGCACCTGAAAACACGTATTTTGGTTTAAAATGCAGAGCAAAAACACGCTTTTCAAATTGTAGCGAGACATCGAAACGACGACCATTTCCTTCGTCTCTGCGACTTCAAACCCCAAAACCCTTTCCCCCCCTTTCCCTTTTGTCACTCTGTGTAGCTCGCGCCCAGTCTCAATTCAACGGGTCAGTTTCCTACTCGTTTTATTTATTTCTTCCGTCGGAATATTAGGGTTTTTGCGCATGATTTATTGATCTGTATAATTCTCAAATGCAACACTTGATTTTGGGTGATTCTTCTACATCTTCATTTAAGATTGAACGAGCTAGGGTTTTAGTTTGATATCGCAATTGCTTATTTCATTGTTCAGCCGTGTTTCTATTTGTTGAATTTATTTTTTCAATCATTGTAGAGAAAGATACAGTGGTGTATGGTTGGTTTCTTGGGTTCTGAGTGTTGATCTTCTTGCCATTCAATATCATCCTGAAGCCTAACTTTGATTATCGCAGGCTCCTCTTCTGAAATTTATCCTCGCCGCAAGGTATGGATGCTGAAGTAGGGATACTAAAGCAAATCCCTGATATCCACACTCAGTTCAAAAGAAGGAGAATCTCTATGCATAGCAAAAATACTTATGAGAATTATTTTCCAACCCTACATACTACTGATTACTATACGATACCTTGCCTGAGCGAGCTGGCTGTCCGGGAGTCAAAGAATCCCGGTTATTGCAGCAGAGTCCCAGATTTTGTTGTTGGAAGGGTTGGTTATGGTTGTGTAAAGTTTGCTGGGAATACAGATGTTAGATGCTTGGATTTGGACGAGATAGTTAAGTTCAGTAGATGTGAGGTTGTTGTATATGAAGATGAAAGCTCCAAGCCCTTGGTCGGTCATGGCCTTAACAAGCCAGCTGAAGTAACTTTACTGTTTGAAGCAAAATCTGGGAAATTGACGGATGTGGATAAATTGAAGCGCAAGACAGAGGTTCAGGGTGCCAAATTTATTTCTTTTGACTCGGTTACTGGGGAATGGAAATTCTTAGTACAGCATTTTAGCAGATTTGGTTTCGGTGAAGAAGAAGAAGAAGAGGATATTCCTATGGAGGATATGTCCCCGGAGGAACAAGATCCTAAAGACATGAGTCATAGTGAGAGATCTGATGTTGATGAACGGTCTGCTTCGGTTAACCGGACCCCGCTTTCACATTCTCTTCCAGCCCATCTTGGTCTAAACCCTGCCAGGATGAATGATTTGAGGATGGTAATGTTTTCTGATGAAGTAGATGAGGTGGAGGGTCCTGGTAGCATGGTTCCACGTGATAATCACCATTTTAGTAAGGAATCCTCACGGTCTCCATTAAATCAATCCTCTCAGAAGACAGCTCATAAGATGAGTAGTGCCTTTCCCATACGGAAGACTCCCTTAGCTTTAAAAGAGTATAACCGTGGGAGTTTTAGCTCTAGCTCTCCTGGAGCTATTTTAATGTCCCAACAGAATAGAGGGTTCCATCTTACCGCAGGGAAATCTGAAGGTTTTGAGCTAGAGCTTAAGAACAACACGCCAGTAACTGGTAGCCATTCTCGTAATATAGTTGACGCGGCTTTGTTTATGGGTAGATCTTTTCGGGTAGGTTGGGGCCCTAATGGTGTCCTTGTTCATTCTGGTATGCCTGTTGGTAGTGACAGTTCTCGAGTTGTGTTGTCCTCAGTTATCAATCTTGAAAGGGTTGCAATTGACAAAGTGACAAGAGATGAAAGCAATAGTGTGAAGGAGGAACTCACCGATTCTTGTTTTAACTCTCCCCTCATTCTTCATAATGAATTAAGTCATGAAACAAAAAAAGTTGACATGGGAACCTTTGAGCTGAAACTTCAGAAGCTTGTTTGCGACCGTTCGACACTCCCGGATATTTGTGGGGGATATATAGACATCATCGAGAGGCAACTTGAGGTCCCTAATTTGTCACCCGCTTCTCGTGTTTTGTTGATGCACCAAGTATTGGTTTGGGAACTGATTAAAGTTCTTTTTTCCTCAAGGAAAATGTCTGGGAAGTTGAACCTTGTAGAAGATGATGAGGAGGATATGGTCCCAGATGGGACGGAAAGTTATCCAGAAGTTGATGAGGAAGCACTTCCGCTTATCAGGCGAGCTGAATTCAGTTACTGGCTTCAAGAGAGTGTTCACCATCGTGTTCAAGACGAAGTTAGTTCCATAGACGAGTTGAGTGATTTAGAACACATATTCTTGCTTCTCACGGGTAGGCAGCTGGGTTCTGCTGTGGAACTTGCTGCTTCCACAGGAGATGTGAGATTATCTTGTCTTTTGAGCCAGGCTGGTGGTTCCACAACAAATCGAGATGATATTTCCCACCAGCTTGAGATTTGGAGGAAAAATGGTCTTGATTTTAGTTTTGTCGAGGAAGATAGGGTAAGGCTGCTTGAATTACTTTCTGGAAACATTCGTGGAGCCTTGCATGGTGTGAAAATCGATTGGAAGAGGTTTCTAGGACTGTTGATGTGGTATCAGCTTCCACCTGACATCTCATTACCTGTTGTTTTTAATACCTATCAGAAGCTTCTTAACGAGGGAAATGCCCCCTTTCCAGTTCCAGTTTACATTGATGAAGGACCAATAGATGATGCGATCAACTTGGTTGGTAATGACCATTTTGACCTCTCTTATTACCTTATGCTTCTCCACGCTAGGCAAGAAAATGATTTTGGTGCTTTGAAGACCATGTTCAGTGCCTTTGCCTCGACAGATGACCCACTTGACTATCACATGATTTGGCATCAGCGTGCGGTTTTAGAAGCCATTGGCACTTTCAGTTCCAACGATCTTCATATTCTTGATATGGCATTTGTTTCTCAGTTGTTGTGTCTTGGACAATGCCATTGGGCCATCTATGTGGTGCTTCATATGCCTCACCGGGAAGATTATCCGTATTTGCAAACTACTGTAATAAAAGAAATCCTATTGCAGTATTGTGAGGTTTGGAGCTCTAAAGATTCACAATGGGAGTTTATCAAGAATCTGGGCATTCCATCAGCATGGTTGCATGAAGCTTTGGTGAGTTTTCTTTCCTTAACAGATTGTTGATTTAAGTTGCCTTTTTGAGCCCTTTGTGATCATTTTTCTAGAGTTAAGTTCATTTCTGTTGCTAGTACACTTGGGACTTCGTACCTTGTGCTGGATTTATTATGTCGTAGGAGTGTGGGATTTCATATAATTCGCTATTGCTTGTGGAAAGTTAATTGCTATAGCATCATGAGTGCTAATCCTTTCTTTTTTACTGAATGATTATTTATTTTGAAATTTCTGCACATGGATTCCTCACCTGCCTTCTCTCCTTTTCAAATGCAGGCAATATATTACAATTACATTGGTGACATCCCTAAAGCTTTAGATCACTTTCTTGAATGCGCAAACTGGCAGAGAGCACACACACTCTTCTTGACTTCAGTTGCTCATTCTCTGTTTTTGTCAGGTAGGGAATTACTATTTTTCTTATCGAGTCCTTTTACTTTATTCTTCAACACACAACTCTAGAGCTAGTCTTTATTTTAGACATCCAATCAGCCTTTTTCTAGTAGAAGCATGTGCTTAGTTGTTATTGGATATTTTGTTTCCTTTACCAATTTGATGTATATTTGGGGGTTTTCTTTCTTTCAAACTGGATTAGAAAAATAATTAATAGAAAAATCACGTGAACCATGATTTTGGATTAGACAGCCTTCTCGAGCAAGAGTTGAGTACCTATCGAATTCTTTGCATTTTTATCTTTGAACTTGGAGCGTGTAGCTAGATACAACGATACATTGACAATTTATCTTGATTGATTGTTTTAATATAAAGTGAATTTGTATGTTACTATATCTCGTTTCCTAAGTAACTTTCTTGTCATGTCTTAATGATGACCACTTATAGTGATTTTGATTGATCTTGTGCAGCAAAGCATACAGAGATATGGAGAATTTCCACATCAATGGAAGATTACAAGTCTGAGATCGAAGATTGGGATCTTGGGGCCGGAATTTATATTTCGTTTTACTTATTAAGAAATTTCTTCCAAGAAGACACCAACACCATGACTGAACTGGTATAGATTCCTTTTTGTAGCTAAAGAAATATTTTTGTCTTAATATTGAAGTCCCATTTGAATTTTTTTACACAGTAATTAGGCTGTAACGAAATACTCTTGGTTATTTGTATCAAATTAGTATCATATATTTTCAGACTTCTTCACACTATTTAACGTGCTAATGGACTAATCCTGTATTAATCTGCCGTATACCTTCCAATTATTAATTGCCTAACCTAGTTGCTTCTAAAAGAATGGATGGTAATGGACTAATCCTGTGCTAATGGTTATATTTGTCAATTTTAAAAGAATGGATGGTATCTAAACTCTAGTTGATTCTTGAACTTTGAATAATGAATGAGAATGGCCCTTCTCTCTGTTTGAGAACATGGTTTTACATGATGATATGATATTTTGACGTGTTTTGATAATTCTGTTTTGGCAGGATACTCTTGAGAGCAAAAATGATGCATGTGCTGACTTTATTGGTCGCCTTAACAAGTCTTTGGCAGTTTGGGGCAACAAATTACCATTTGATGCAAGGTATCGATACCTATATATTTTTACACAACCAGCAGATTCAAAGCTCCTTTTTTTCCCTCCATGATTCCTTATAATTTTGCATTTGCCATGCTCATCTTTGGGACTCTTTCCTTCAAGTTTGTCCATTCTTTCTGATAACTGGTGGAAATTTTTCTTGCAAATCTGAACTCATACTGTGTCTAGTTTAGACACCTTCATATATTTTGCCTTTTATTTTCATGTTGGCACTAACATGAATGGTGGGTTCAATGTTTTGGTGTTTGTGAAAATAGTTTACGTGGGAGACATAGCAGAGAAAGATCAGGCTATTGTTTTGGTTTGCAAGGACTTCCTGTTGTTTACGTTGAGTGAACAAAAATCTCCTCATGTAAATAGGTAGTAATTAGGTTACTTTTGGCTAAACCCAAGGGTAAATTTTGTAACTAATCCCATCAAAATTCCTAAATTTTCTTTGGGTGGGGTGGGGTAGTTAGTTAATAGTTACAATAAGTACACTTGATCGAGGTTTGGCCGGATTATGAAAATCCCAACCATCTTTCAAAATTACTAAAAATATGCCTGAGATTTTATTCTCTCATTTAACCCTTGATGATAAAAAAAAACATTTCAAAACCACGCTTCACATCTATAAAGATACTACTATAGTTAGCCCCTTAATTTTAACACTAAATTAAACAAGGATATTTCCTGTTGGTTTGAAATATCACACCCAAAGGGCAATTTTGGTAATTAGCTATTTTGTTTCATTTTCTTTTTCTTCTGGCTCATCTTTAGACTTGGTTAGTTTCTAAATTGGTTCCTTTCAACTTCCCTTGTCTATTCTGAATTTCTAATATACACTTGTATCTCAGAGTGGTGTACTCCAAGATGGCAGAAGAAATATCGAGCCTGCTTCTTTCTGATAGTGGCGAGGACTCAACTGGGGAAGCGCAGCTAAGTTGTTTCAATACGGCATTTAAGTCACCGATGCCCGAAGATCTCCGCTCTAACCACTTACAGGACGCTGTTTCTCTTTTTAAGGAATCTCTTTCTGAGATGGCCCGATAGTACCCTACCATACCCCCTTTCCTCAACCATGCTGTTCTAAAGTTGCCTAAAACCTGTGGAGCACATGGTGTCAACAGGCACCCATATTTGTGTAACTTAGACATTTGCTTCTTTTTGTGCCTTTTTTTCAAAGAGGTTTTTGAGATGGAAAGTAAGGTGAGTGGTCTGTTTGTAAGCTTGTTTTACATAAATCTTTTCAAGGAATTTTATAACGGAAGGGTTTTCTTGATTTTTGAAAACTCCCTCCGTCGTGATCTTTTGGTGTTTTTATGCTCAATGCAACTGAAGTGTTGATTTCGATCCGTTTCAACTCTCGGGTGTATCGACGGTTGATAGTTGTTCCAAGTGAAAAAGAAGGTGATTCGTACGTATAGTGCTCAACTTTTACAAAAGTAGTAAAGTTTAATTCCACATCTTAGAGGCCATTGTGTATAATTTAGGGTTCCCTATAATTTACTTCGGAATTGCAACTCTTATAAAGTTTATCATCTAAATATAGCCACACTTTTCAGCGGGTAGGGCGGTTCCTACCTTCACCAACTCTCCCGACATTTTTGTAAGAATGTAATTGTGATTAATGGGCTTAAATGCTTAAGGCTCGGTCCTCAACTTGTATTACAAATTTTACCATTGATGTCTTTGTTTAAAACGAACAGGGCAGTAAAATTGCTTATTCACACGTGTGAGTTTATGGGGTCTGTATATCACTCGCGAAAGTAATTATTAATAATTAAATCAGCTCATAAAAGTTGATCTTTGACATGCAAGGAGTTTGACGTTATAAATGGTATCAAAGCAAGTGTCGACGAAATTGCAGGAGTTAAGTGTTACGTTGGATCAAGTGCTTTACTCATAAGTTGATAGCATGCTTGCTCTTAACAATATTATGATTGGTGACTTTCTCTTTCAAGTATTCACTTGCAGTATTTTACATAATTTGGCAAATACAAATGTTTATGAAAAAAGGAAATCAGATAATACAAAGATGAATTCTATTTTATAGTTGTTTATATTGAAGTTTATGGTCTTAACATATTGTTGTTATGAATTAGCCTATTAGCTTGTTGACATATTATTATTATTATTATTATTTACTTGTAAGTTTTTTTATATGATTTTGATAGTTTTAAATGGATGATTATTTTATAATTACTATTTACATTAACTAATTTCTTTTCCTTTTTTTCATTTTTTAATTTCCAATTCAAAGATGTGAGATCTGACATCACATGCATAATAAATTTGAAAGACAAAGAAAGGTCAATTTCCAATTGGAACCGATTGCATGTTGTGCACATATATTCCTGCAAGGCCTGACTCTAGTCTCATGATCTCATCAAACTCAATTCTCACCACTTTTACAGAATACACAAAACAAAAATATAAAACCATTTCCAAAAAAAACAAACAAAAAAACAATGGCCTCTCTAATTATTCCAAAGGTGAAGATGTAGGCAAAGGGCTTCCGCCTTGACCGCCGATGGTCGCCTCTAGCAGGGGAGAAGATGAAGAAGATAGAGAAGAAACCGACGACAAATTTGACGAGTGTTTCTTCTTCTCCGCCTCACATACACTGTCTTCGGTTTTGAAGTGCCCAACCTTGACTGAACTTAAGTTCGCCGGGACGATGCAGTGGCACAACGAACCTGCGCAAAATTACAAAATTAACCTTTGGCCTAAATTCCAGTAGTGATCAAATCGCACAAAAGATCGAGTCGAACACACTCACCGATTCTGGCGAGACGGTTAACCCAACTAGGGATCGGAGTGTCGGCGAGCCTAACGCAGGCGTCGTGGCAAAAATGGTTGCAATTTTTGGTGAGGAGGTTGTACGCATCTCCCCTGTATTTCTCCGCGAGTTCCTCCATGACTCCTCTGACTTCTCCGGGGCTCAGCTCGGTCCAACCGATCAGAATCGACTTCCTGAACCGGAATCCGTCGCACGCCTTCGGCTCCCCTTCGAAAATCCCGGTCGTCGGATACTCGTGTGCTCCGAACGCATATTCCACGTCGTGAACTGGTTTTACAATCAAAATCCCCAAATGTTTTTCACAATCAAAACCCAAAATAAAATTCGGATTCCATTTTCAGATCTGATTTGTGAGTGCGAAGAACTTTCACTGAGATTTTATATATAAACACAAAATTGAAGAAATAAAAAGTAAAAATAAAAAAGGGGGAAATGAATTGAGCAGCGACCTTGAACGCCGGAGTGATAGACGCCGAGGCCGAGCCAGTGAGCGTAGCCGTTCATGGAGGAAAGATCGTATACATTCAGGTGCACGGCGGCCGATCCACGCTTACTCTTAACACTGGTTTTCTGGCATAGCAGCATCTCTCTCTCTCGGAGTTTTCTTCCTACGCAGAAAACGGAGAAAAAAAAATAAAATAAAAATGGAGGAATTAATGTGCAGCCATATCCATTAACCTGAAAATCTGAACGGAATCTGAGTTGGATTATTTTAAATTTAATTTTTTGAAAAAGGGAAAAAAGAAAGAATTAATTTACTGTAGTGAGAGAAAGTATAACGTAATCAAATTATGAGGCGCGGTGGGGGATTTGTACTTTTATAATGATTAAGTGTAATTGTGATTAATTAGTGGACTAAATTAATTATTTAATGGAAAAAGAAAATTATGTGATTGTGTGCACAGGCTAAAATTGTTGGACCTAATTATAACCTGCATAATTTTATTTTATTTTTTCTATTTTTTATTTTATTTCCGAAACAAACAATATTTTGCAAAATTACATATAGTAAACATACAAAATTATACTACTTTTACTAAGGGATTGCTTTATTTTTACACTTTAAAATTTTAATTTTATTACATTTTTATTATGTTTTTAAATTTTATTCACAACACTTAAATCTTCAGCTTAAAATTTTATTTTTAATTTATAATTAAAATGTCAAAAATAATATTTTTTGTAATCTCTCATTTTTTCACTTAACTATTTTTCCACTTAACTAATTCATTATAATTGCCAAAATTGTATCATTTACTTATCAATTTTCTACATTGAATAAGTATGGATATTGAGCTTGTTTTATAAATTCATGAAATTTACCGATCTTATTATCAATTAATTCTAATTTATTATCTCTTTAAGACACAAAATCTGCACACTCCCACTTTTTTGTTTTGTTAATTCAAATATTGACTACAAGATACATTTTTATAATAATTAGATGCATGCCTCTTGTGTTTTTTTTAATCATAAAGTTGGAATAATTGTTATTGACTATAGTTTGAATTAAGGATCATGAGTTGTGACATGTTTTTTTTATCAATTCAATTGCAACATGTACACATTTTTATATTTAACCCAATGTATTCTTATTGTGCTTTTGTGAATTATAAAGTTGGAACAACTATGTGATGTCATAGTGTTCACTTAAGGATCATGAGTATCAATCGAAATTGATTACTTATGGATAATCCAGACTTAAGTTCTGAATGTCAATGTTTTTTAACAAGACATTTCATAACCATTTTTTTCAATTATATAAAATAAAATAATTATTTCATTTTTGTTTACTTCAAACTAAATTTTTTAACAATCTTAAAATTTTACTTATCAATTTAGAAATACAATTTTATTATTTACTTTAATTAATGTTTTTAAAATTATTATTTTTGGAATGGATATAGTACTACAATCTTCATAAAATGATATTTTAAAATAAAAATAATATTTTTTTTTCAGGTGTAAGTAACTAATTGAATATTAGAAAAAGAAGAAAAATGTGAATAATTGAAAGGAAGTTAATAATGATAGAAATGATTCAAAAGCATATGACTCAAACCTACTAAAAGCTCGGTTAAATATGACTGACCAGTTTAATACTGTAAATAATTTAGGCTTAAGTTTTTTCGAAAGTTCATTTATGTAAATGAGTAAAACTTGAATATTTTGTTAATTATTTTAAGCACAACAGCCGGTATTTTTAATATATTTTTTCTTATAGTTTAAAAATAAAACAAAATTTAATATTGAAAAAAATCCTTTTTTTTTAATTGTTTAAGAAAAAATTCAAATACTCCATTTAGATCAAACGATGTTAAATACTAGTAGTACTACTACTAATACTGTAAATAAAATAATTTTCTTAAATAGATTATTTTTGTAGGGCAAAGGAAAAACCCTTGTCAAGGCTTAACCCCTCTCCTCCACCAAAAATTTCTTCATCAAATTCAGCCGAAATGGCACTGCGTCTGGTTCGAGGACTACGAGGAGTACTCAGAAATGCTCAGCAGCCCAAACCCATCATAAATGTTCTCAAGTCTTCAACCCGAAATTACGTGCCGGAAATGCGAAAATCGGCGTTCGAATCCAACATTCTCCGGCTCATTCGGAACGAGATCCAGTACGAGCTCGATCGCTCCCCTCCCCCTCAGGTAATCGCGTGTTTTTTTTTATTTCTTCTTCATTCGTGTCTACTGTCAAACACTTTGACTGTTTCTTCCTTCTGATATTGAGGCGAAATTTGGGATTAATGGATATGTAATTGCTGATAGACTGAATTCAACCTCACTTTGATTTTCATTTTTATGTTTTTCTGTTAATTAGAATTATATTTTGTGCTTCAACCCGTACAAACTGAATTGTAGAACAGATGCCCACAATCGAACTGCTGTTGAAACACCTGTTAGAATTACTGAACGAAATACATTCCCAACCTGATACTCCAGAAACCACGAAGAACTCATTAGTTCTGTTGACTGCTCCTTTCCGTCTTCCGATCTGTACTGCTAAGTTCTAGTCTAAAATCGTAACCGGTTCATATTCCGAAACGGTCGTTCCAAAAGTTGGAAAGCCCTGGATAGGATGTTTTATTTTATGGTCTTTTTGTGTCTTGATAGTTAAATTAAGACTCCATAAAGAGTTCTTCTAGGAATGATAGTTCGAATTGTAAATTGGTGAGTCATGTAAGCATTTTAAAACCACTAGAATCGGTATGAGGATACACACACACATAAATAGATGATATTCTGCATAGTAACAGTTGTTGTTTTCCGTTGTTCTGGGAAAAAAGTTGCCACTCCTGTGTAGTTTTCTCGATTTATTTAAGAAAACAATCTTTGTCTAGATCAAAGTTTGAAAGATGGATATTAGAAAAATAGATTTTTTTTCTATTGGGGGGTTCGATATTCTTAATACTGTAATACCCAATAATTTAAATACTCGGTTAATCATTAACATCGCCTTTTCTTTTCTGGTTTAATTTTAGGCCAGCGCCCAGCATGCTAAATTTGTATCTCTGTTGTTTAATATACTACACTATTATTGAAAAAAACGAGACACCTGACTATGTGCATTTTACAGCCTACACCACATTTCGACTCATTCAAGGTTGATGAGCGATCCGGGGAGCAGTGGATTCGATTAACTCGGAAATTCGGAGAGAACGAAGAGATCAAAATCGAAGTGACTATGTTTGACGGTTCCCTTCCCGCAAAAAAAGACGAGGATTCCGATGATGTGAAGCTTCATATCACTCTGATAATTGATATCTTCAAGGGGGAAGGCACTAACATATTGGAGTTTGTTTGCTCCGCATGGCCGGACAGCATTGAGATTCGCAAAGTGTTTACACGCGGGCATGGTCAAATCAAAGATCAGCCTTACATGGGCCCCACGTTCAAGTATGTTCTCTCGTTCGACCCTTTCGATTTTTGAAGCCTGAATTAATGTGTAATGTAATAGTATGCAGTGGTTGTTACTAAGATGAATTATGAAAAATATCCTTGAGGTTTGACCTAACTACGAAAAAAAATCCAAATAATTTTCAATGTCACAAAAAGTACCCCCAAGGTTTTAGTTTGTCTTATTACAATGAGCAAAATTTATTGTTTTTCTAAAACCCATCTTAGAGTTTGCTCATAAACCACAAGTGTAATTGTTTTGGTCTTAATAACCCTACTTTATACTTTGATTTGCAGGGAATTGGATGATGAACTGCAAGATTCTCTGTATGATTTCTTAGAGTCGAGGGGTGTAGATGATAAGCTGGCCGAGTTTTTGCATCGTTATATGAGGAACAAGGATAAAAACGAGTACCTACGGTGGATGGAAAACGTGAAATCTTTTATTCAGAATAAATAGAGGAAAAGGGAAAAGCTATATCAATATTTTTAGCTATTAGCTTTGTCCTTTAGCCATGTTGTTTCAAGAATCTCATCTATTGCTATTGTTGTCCTTATGTTTCAAATTTGCAAGGGGAGCACAAAATTTATAAACATGATTGAGTGGGATTAAAGAATGACCAAAGATTCTTGTTTGGCAATGTTAGAAAACTCTCGAGGCCATAATGATGGATGACCACATCTCTCGTCTGTTTGTGCTCTAGGCTCGTTTACAGGTGTGCAAGATAATATCATAATTATCTGATACATGGAATACAGACTAGTACAAGATTGTGGAATTCAGAGTTGTTTCGCTTTGCGTTGAATGTGATATATATAAGTATTGGCCAGAGCCTCGCCTGCCACGTTGTCAACCTTACTGGGCAAACCTATCATAATACAAGTACCATTTGTTCCGGCCTTCCGGGGAAGGATTTCTCGGGAATCTTGTAAAAGAAAGGTTCATGTTAGGATTGTAAACACCGGGAAGGCGGGCGGTGCTTTACCTCAACGAGACCACCGACTACTCGTCGGACCACCGGGACCCGCCTAGAGAGGACGAGGACTTTTTCCTTGACTCGTCGATACTCGATCGACCGGACACGCCCAATGCGTGACGGAAACTCCGATCGATCTCCGCACGAATCCACCCCGTACTCTACTACCAATCCTCCGAGAACAATGACTTCCAACCGTTGTCGGGAATCCACTCAACCCGAGTGTTCCGAATTCCCGACCAACCAACGACGACAACCAATCACAAGCAATACATATATATCTTCAATGCCCCCAAGCATACACAATATACATATTCAAGCAATAATAAAGCTATCCACAATCGAAGCAATCAACACAAACGAAACGAGAAAGCAAACAAACACGACACCGAGAATTATAGTGGTTCACCTTTAAATAGGCTACATCCACTTTGCCGCCACGATTTCTTCACTAGATAAACCGAATCGTTACACCGAGCTTCCAAGAATTCTCTCTCGAATTCTAACTCTCACGACTCTCTCTAGGATCCTCACACTCTAACCCACCTAAGAGATACACCGAAATACTAACGAGAGCTTCCAAGAGCTTACAAGAATTTTCCCAAATTCTAACCCTAACTCTCTCTTCCTCAATATTTCTCTCTCTACAATGGTGGCTAGCAATGTTGGATAAGATACATGTGAGGGGGGAGGTTGTATATATAGTAGTATGGTCAAGACCTAGTCAAAGCCCAAAAAAAGGCCTTAAAAAAGCCCCAAAAAAGCCTCAAAAACGAGTTGGCCCATAACATTCCTGGAAGTGGCACGAACGTGCCAGTTTTGGCACGAACGTGCTACTGCCTCTGAAGTTTTGGAAGAATGGCACATTCTGGCACGAACGTGCCAGTTCCTGAGTTTTGAGAAACTCTTCATTCGCGCTCGTTTTTCGTCGTGGCTTCGTCGGTTTGGTTTGGCTACACCAAACCCAACAATCTCCCACCTGGAGACACAACCAAACTACACTCCCCATCATCCGCGGCGGCGGCCACATTCATCATCCGAGAAGTCCAACCGAAGTCTCTCTCGACCTCGGCTTCAAAGGCTTCACCACCTTCTTCCTCGACACATCGGTCGGCATCCGACTTCCCCGGAACGTCTCAAGCACCTCGTGCTTAGACCGAGCATCGATTCCCGGGTTTCTCATCACAACCCTCGACGCTCTCCTCTTTTCAACAACATCGCTCATTCCGTCAACCTCTCCGTCACCACGCAATCCCCTTTCGGACCTCCGAAACCGCAACATGGAACCCGAGCTTCTCAAAGCTCCCACATGTCGCCTCCCCGGATTGCTCGTGAACCGGCTAACTCCCACCGAATGAGCAACGTCGGCATTCACATGCCCATCGTCTATCACCGACGATCTCGACCGATAACCTCCAACATTGTCACCGTTGCTAGCTCTACGACTCCTTTGCCTACTCCTCGTTTTCCGAATCCTCACCACGGGACTCTCTCCGAAACGATCACCCGAGTAGCACCCGAATCGTCTAACAACTCCCACCGAATGGGAAATGTCGGGCTTCGATACCTCGTCTCTCACCGACGAGTCTCCGAGTGAAAATAACGAGCTCGTCTCGCTTCCAATTTTCAACTCTCGCTTGCTCGATTTACCGGCCCGCATTGCTCTACCATCTCGAACCGAAAGCACATGATTGATCTCCAAGGTTTCCACCGGTCGGTCTTCTACCGGAACACCTCCATCATCATGTCTCCGCTTTCCGATATCCGATTTCTCCATCACCGAGAATCGAACTCGTCTCATTTCGAGAACCGGACTCCGATCCGTATGAGGAACACCCGAACTCGCTCTTGGTTGCAACCACCTTTCGCTCATACGACCTAGCCCACAATGCATTAGCCCATTGGTGTAGTCGGGTACACCAATCTCACGACCTCCCGTCGTAGTGTAAAGGGTGCTCGTCTTTCGACCACGAGCAAGTATCACCACACCCTTCGACACTCTCCAAGACCCATCATCGAAGTCATCCTTGTGCTCCGTCTCAAGTCGACTAACCGAGATCACACTCCACGTCAACTTCGGCACGCACATCTCCTTCGATAATCGAAACGTCTCACACGACGTCTCCACAATTTCGTCTCCAACACCCACGGCCTCCAAAGGTTCCCCATCTTCACGATGCACCTCTCCGTGTCCCCCGACAACATACATGCCATCACGGTTCGCCATGGTGTGAGACACCGCTCCCGAGTCGACCACCCGAGAGACTTCACAAGAGCCCGAAGATACCGATAAGTCATCTTCACTCTCGTCACCCGTCACAACCTTGGCATCACCTCCATTCCCCGGAAGCTCACTACAATGCCGCTTCATGTGACCGGATTTACCGCAATTCCAACATAAGAATCGCTTCTTCTTCCCGTTGCTCGACTCCACCCTTTTCCCGCGATTATAACCTCCGTAATGATTTCTACCTCGGCTCAAACTCAAGGCCTTAGTCGTTGAAGTCGATGTCTCTCTGGAATCCCTCCTTCTAACCTCCTCGGCAAGAACACGATCCCTCACATCGGCATACTTCAACCTATCACTTCCAACAGAGTTATTCAACGCCATTCTTATCGGCTCCCAACTACTCGATAGAGACGCCAATAGAGTAAGGGCCCGAACCTCATCATCGAACCCGATCTCAACCGAAGACAACTCGTTGACGATCGTTTCGAACTCGTTCACATGAGTCGCAACAACTCCACCTTCTTCCATCTTCAAATGAAAGAACCGCTCCAACAAGGAGCTTTTGCTTCTCGTCGACGGCTCCTCGATCGGCTTCTCGAACATGTCGGATAACACCTTCATCATCCCCGAGGTCGACTTCTCCATCATCACCTTTCTAGCGATGTTCTCCGACAACGTCAAACGGACTAACCCGAGTACTCGTCGGTCTAGGAGAGCCCATTCCGCCTCGCTCATACCCTCCGGCTTCTCGCCTACTAACGGTAGATGAAGATTCCTCCCGAACAAGTAGTTCATCACTTGCACCTTCCAACGTGCAAAATCCGACCCGTTGAACCTTTCGATTGCACTCCATACCATGTCGTTGCCCGTCATTGTCCTCCGACCGCTTCAACCGAAGCACGTCCAAGCTTCTCAACCAAAGCTCTGATACCAATTGTTAGGATTGTAAACACCGGGAAGGCGGGCGGTGCTTTACCTCAACGAGACCACCGACTACTCGTCGGACCACCGGGACCCGCCTAGAGAGGACGAGGACTTTTTCCTTGACTCGTCGATACTCGATCGACCGGACACGCCCAATGCGTGACGGAAACTCCGATCGATCTCCGCACGAATCCACCCCGTACTCTACTACCAATCCTCCGAGAACAATGACTTCCAACCGTTGTCGGGAATCCACTCAACCCGAGTGTTCCGAATTCCCGACCAACCAACGACGACAACCAATCACAAGCAATACATATATATCTTCAATGCCCCCAAGCATACACAATATACATATTCAAGCAATAATAAAGCTATCCACAATCGAAGCAATCAACACAAACGAAACGAGAAAGCAAACAAACACGACACCGAGAATTATAGTGGTTCACCTTTAAATAGGCTACATCCACTTTGCCGCCACGATTTCTTCACTAGATAAACCGAATCGTTACACCGAGCTTCCAAGAATTCTCTCTCGAATTCTAACTCTCACGACTCTCTCTAGGATCCTCACACTCTAACCCACCTAAGAGATACACCGAAATACTAACGAGAGCTTCCAAGAGCTTACAAGAATTTTCCCAAATTCTAACCCTAACTCTCTCTTCCTCAATATTTCTCTCTCTACAATGGTGGCTAGCAATGTTGGATCAGATACATGTGAGGGGGGAGGTTGTATATATAGTAGTATGGTCAAGACCTAGTCAAAGCCCAAAAAAAGGCCTTAAAAAGGCCCCAAAAAAGCCTCAAAAACGAGTTGGCCCATAACATTCCTGGAAGTGGCACGAACGTGCCAGTTTTGGCACGAACGTGCTACTGCCTCTGAAGTTTTGGAAGAATGGCACATTCTGGCACGAACGTGCCAGTTCCTGAGTTTTGAGAAACTCTTCATTCGCGCTCGTTTTTCGTCGTGGCTTCGTCGGTTTGGTTTGGCTACACCAAACCCAACAGTTCACTCTTTTCTTTCCGAGGGATTGTTACATACTCACATAGGATGGGCATATTTTTGTTTTCTAGAAACCAACCCTACACCATCAAATGCTCATATGGCACGCCTTTGTCAGCTCCTTCCATTACCCATATAATGATGAGAATTAAAAAAAAAAAAAACTGTTTTGTTGTGTTATGTGATGTTCTTGTTGTGCCCGTATTTTGCAGGCAATCAAGAACACAAATTAAGAGCATATAAGCAAGGGATAGATAATTATTACAAAAAATAAAAATCAAAGAAAGGGATAATTATTACAAAAACTATCATGGGATAATTAATTACACAACAAAAATAAATATCTTAAATTTACCAAAAAAAATCCCTTTTACATTTATTATTTATGCATAAAAATTTTGAAAATTTTACTTCACTAGTACTTAATGCTCCTTTCTACCCATCAAAATTTTAATTTTGTTACTGATTATAATATTTATTTTTCATTTGTAAGTTGCACTCACGGCAACATCTACATGAGTGAGGCAACGCCTATAGGTAGCTAAGAATAAATTCTAATTGCAACAATCCAATTATATATGTGACATATATAAGTCAATCTAGCTAGTGGAGTGGTTAATCTTTTAACCATAGTTTGTTATTACTAATATGTTTGTGTTAGTTGTTAAGCATTGTTTGTAATTATTCTTGTACTTCGAGCAGTCTATATTGTACCCCACCTTTATATATACTTACATATTGGTAGTTGGTACTTGATTGGTGGAAAGAATTCAATAATTCATTTTAATAAATTTAATCTTCACCAAACTTGTTTGTTTATTATTCTTTAATATTTAGAATTTGAATCACTAAGCATATATTAAGATACAATATAGATATACTCATATTTATTAAACTAAAAGTCTTAATTTTATTGAATAAACAATATTTAATAAATTACAATAACTATCACATTTTATTTCACACTAAACAATCAACATTAATTGTTTTGATATTCACGTTATTGAATCTAAATCGTTCATCGCTCTCGAATATATATAAAATGACGAACGAGAAAAAAAGATAAATGAAAGATGAACTCACAATTTAATTACGTGGAAACTCAAAATACGAAAAAAATTACGAGAATAAAGAGAAATTTTCTACACGTTAAAGTTACGATAATTCACTTTATAATTTTCGTCGTTTACGGAGAATCTCAATTTATAGATGTAACAAACTTATCAAATAAGAAACGAGTAGAATTATGAATAAAATCATTTTTTTTATAATATGACTCTAAATCCTTTAAAAAAATAAAATTATATTTACAATATAATTAAAATCTACTTAATCATAAACAAATAAATCCGAAATCAATTTGAACGGCAAATAAACCACCACCCGCGTCCAGAATTCACGCTGTATGGAAGTGACATGTCATCACCAACCAAAAGTGACCATACCCTGTTAATCAATCCGGTGATGTGATTATGACATCATCCTCCTTAATTAATTTCATGTGTGTTCGTGGTAACCAAATGTATGAATATGTCTTCATTTCGGTTACTATTAGGGCATTTTCGATGGTACAAATTTAAGTACAAATTTTTGTCTCACCCAAGATTCGAACCCTGCGTCGCCGGGGAAATACACCCACATCATCACAGGCCTTACCACTCAACTATGCTCCTGGAGACAACATTTTTTTATAAATTACAAATAAAGTGTGTCACCTATTCTGGCATGAAAGTAGTATCATAAAAGAAAAACAAAAATGATTGTGAAATTATATTTTCATATATTAATTCTACACAGAGTTAGCCCTTATTTATTTATTTTTCAATAAAAACTCATGACTTATTACTTATTAGGGTTTTTTGGTTATTTATTGTAGGGATCGGATTTATGGAGATGACAAGGAAAAATACGAAAACGAGGCTCGTGTTCAACACGATCTCCTTAAAACAAAATTCGACTTATACCGATCGTTTGTTTCCCAGGATACAACGTCTCAAGCAACTACGTTGCACGTCGAACCGAGAGTTGTCTGAAAGACTTCACCGGAGGGCCAAAAAAAGGGAAAAAAAAGATAGCAGATTGCTGGAGTGGTTTTGATGTTTTTTTTCTCAAACATGAAGCTCGTATTTATAGGCGAGCAGCTGCTGAAGGTTCTTGGATGAACCTGAACAAGTTGACCGTAACGGTATTAAATAAATAAATCACAATACTTATGAGTCAAATAACTGTTACAAACGGAAAAAAAAAATCGCAAAAGTAGCTTGGTCGACTGCCCCCAAATCGAAGCACCAAAACGGTATTAAATAAATAAATCACAATACTTATGAGTCAAATAACTGTACAAACGGAAAAGAAAAATCGCAAAAAGTAGGTTGGTCGACTGCCCCCAAATCGAAGCACCAAGTTTTGCACCCCTGCACGCACGTAGGACGCGAAACAATACTATAGTAATTGATTCATAAGCTATTAAAGGGAAAAAATGTTATATACCTTCTTGCCTTAATTTTAGTATTTTTTCCGATGTGGGATAGTTTATATCCCTTTCAATTTTTCCTGTTTTTCCTCTATTTTGATTATATTTCATAAATTAATTTCTCATTCATTTTAACTTCGATTCGAGCGAATGAGCTATCGTTTCGAAGCTCTCTACGAGCTCTATATTTTCCAACATTTATATCGAGTCGTGATATTTCGAGTGCATTTTTTATTATTATTGAAGTGAATAAGATCATTGAATGGTCTAGTATACATATTATCAAGGTGTATTCTTTTCTCTGTCTACGTCACTATATACTCAACTAATGCTTTCTCAACGAAATTAAAAACTCATCATTATATTTCTAAAAATTAACAAACAATTTACAATCAGAACTTGATGGTTATTCTGTTCTTATTTTTATGGATTTTTGTATGCAATTTTTTACATGAAATGAGAAAAATGAATAATAAGGTATACTTGCATTTTTTATCGGTTGCATCGAGATGATTAGAACTTTTGGTAGCTACCAGCTAGCTAGTGTTAAATCACTTTCTGAGTTTGTAAATATATTGAACCTCTCTCGCTTTCACTACTCTTTCTACATTGTCCCTACTTAGATTCGAAGATCTAGTTGGGAACAAGAGTCAATATATTTTATTAGTAAGAAGAATAAAAAATCTACATATAGTTCATCAACAGAACAATATATACACGCCATCCTAATGTGAACTAAATTAAATATATATTAATGTTTTAATTATTAGTTAGTTGACAATTTTTAATTTTTGGTGTTTGCAAATCTTGTCATGCATACAAGACAAATGCGCGTGTTATATGCTTCAATTAATTTAACATATTTTTAATTGCGTTTGAATGAATATTTATGATTTGATCTGATGAATTATAATATGCTATACATAAAAGTATTTCACATTCATGGGATATATATAATTGATTATATTGTCATCAATTTGAAATTACACGAATATTTGAAAACCTTAACCACTTCAAAATTATTAAAATCCAAAAGTAGAAACCAAAGACTAATTAATCAAGAATAAAAGTAATTAAAACCAAATACATATATGAAAAGTAATTATAATTTGAGGGACAAATCCAATTTCTTCAACTCATGATCTTCTTGATTACTACTAGTGTGATCCCATGATCTGATCAACCCAACATCGATCCGACCGCCGTCGTCGAACCGAGCAGCATGCGAAATCTCGTTCATAGGCCTAATAAAATGGGCGCCATATCCAAGGGATGAGAAATTGCTCGGCTTGTGGATCATGGAGTGAACTTGAATCCCAAGCGACCTGTTAACGTTGTTGAAAGAACCGTATAGAGGGAGAGAAGCCATGCTCGGAAAACGCTGCTGCCCCTGCCCTCGTCGAGCTATCGTCCGCTCGCGCTTGTGGGCATTTTGGTGGCCACCCAAGGCCTGCGAGCTGTAGAATTTCCTGCTGCAGTAGTTGCATGAGAAGAATCGATTTTCTTGTTTCTCGACGTTTGGGGTTGCGTGAGAGAGGGTCAGATCCAATACGAGATGATCGGGATTCTCGATCATCTCGTCGGGTTGTTCTAGAGTTTCTTGTTTGGGTTTGGGTGATGGTATTGGTGAGTTTGTGTTTGATGAGTTTTGGGAATGATTGTTGCATGAGTACTCTAAATTACATGGTGCATCCATGTGTGTGTGTGTGTGGAGGTTTGTAGACTTATTTTGAAAGTTCAGTTTTCTATTTTTGGGTTTTATCTTTGTTTCTGTTTTCAACTTTGGAAAGTGAACAAGTATATTATATATGGGGTTGGTATTGTTATATGTTGATTGATTGGAAATATACTATATGTTGAGGGCCTATGCATGGAAGGAGAATTAATACCTAATCATTGAAATTATACTCTTCTTGTCTCAAATAAATACATTACTTAGCTATGTTTTGTAGACTTATTTTCAGTTTGCTTCAATTAATTAAATTAAATTCAAAATTCAAAAGAATAGAACTTTACACTTTCTTTTTTTAATGTCTAATTTTATACCCAATTGGATCCATCCATTGAATTTAAATACTACTACTTTGGTATTTGTATTTTGTACCATGAAATCATCATATACCTAATTGGTAATGTAACATGCTGTTTATTTTATTAAAAAAGAAATTTGAAAAGTAAAGGGGCACAACTTTATTTTTCCCTTTGAAAATCAAGTAGTAGGATTTAGGAATGTCCCATATGAAGATTTCTTTGTCTGAATATATTTTTGTAATCAGTTGTTTTCATAGAACATTGAAGTGAAAGATGTGGGTATTTTTCATCATGACTCTTTTTCTCCACCCAACAACACCTTTCTTGTAATACCTTTTTTTAGTTTTTTCTCCACTCAAACAAACACCACAAAGACAAAGGTAGTGGTTTTCTTGAAAGTGGCCTTATTTGAAGTTCATTGCAAAAGTTGCCAAGTCCATTGTTCAAATCCTCCAATAATTTGAATACACGTTGTGTACTTGCAGAGATGATCATTTAGGACAAATGTGTTGTAAAAAAGTTCTTATATCGTGGAAAACAAACTTTAGTTTATTTCAATAAGCAAACGTTGAGATTGCATCCCATTATGAAAGCCCAATCACAATTGAAAGAGGGCCCAGAGTGAATTTTTGAAGCCCAATAAGCAAGCAACTATTCACCTAGAGACTAAAACACAAACAACTCAGGAATAGATGGCTCGGCCCAATAGGTCTTATAAAAAAGCAATCCGATCGTTTCATTTATTCTCTTCAAAGCCCTAATCCTAAACCCTTCCCCTCTTCACCGATCAGAAATCATGGCCGCCGAGAATGAGGTGGCTCCGGTGGATATGAACTACATACCCGAGGTGGTGCTGAAGAAAAGGAAGAACAACGAGGAGTGGGCGATCAGGAGAAAGCTTCAGTTGCAGGAAAGGGCTAAGCGCCGCAAGCCCGACAGCTCCTTCATCAAGAAGCCCGAGCAATTCATCCGCGAGTTTCGCGATAAGGTTGGAGATTTTCATATTATCAATTCTTTGCTATCAGAATTCGCCATGAGATTTTGAAACGTAAATTCGTGATTTATTTTATTGGGTTGTTGCATTTGAGCTAGGTGAAAGTATTGATTGTAGCTGTATTTTTTTCCTGATTTTAACGGTATTGAGTAAGTATATCATGCCATGTACTGTTCTGAATTCAGGAGCTGGATCTTGTTCGAATGAAGTGCAGGGCAAAGCGAAAAACGAGAAAATCAGTGACCCCTCAGTCGAAGCTTCTATTCGTTATACGCATTGGAGGGTCAGCTCATACTTTAATACGGAGTATTGTTTATTGCTAGGATTTTTTGTGATTGGTTTTGTGATATGATGTAAAATTTATATTTTTTTGTCGTTGCAGCAAGAATGATATGCATCCGAAAACTCGGAAGATTTTGTATTCTTTGAGACTGAGGAAAGTGTTTAGTGGGGTATTTGTCAAGGCAAACAAAGCGGTAATGGAGCTCTTGGTAAAGGTGGAGCCTTATGTAACCTATGGGTATGTGAAGTTTGTTTTTCAAAACAAAGTTGCTAGTTCCTGGTTTATTATAATTATATTGATTGACCTTTAGAGTTTGGATTTCACTGAATTACGTTTCAAAATGTGCCTTTCTTCGTCTACATCTATTGATTTGAAGTAGTGATACACAGATTAAAAAAACTCGCTAATTGTTTGTGAAGAGTGAAGATAACTAGTATCTCCAAATGGACTTAAAAATGGAAAACCCATAACCTAGTCAATCATTTTTCATACTTTATATTATCAGTATTTTTTACAATCATCGTATATTTTTCTTTTTATTGTAGTTATCCCAATGTCAAGAGTGTGAAAGACTTGATTTACAAGAAAGGTATTGTGAGAGTTGGTTCTGAAAGGGTTCCGCTAACTGATAATAACGTTGTTGAACAGGTTAAGCTTTTTCACCTTTCTGAATGTACTTATTAAATTCTGAAATCGTCTACCAGATTATTTATTTATACGATTGTTTTTTTTTTGTAGGAACTTGGCAAACATGACATCATTTGCATAGAAGACATTGTGAATGAGATTTCTACCGTTGGTCAACATTTCAAGTCGGTCACGAATTTCCTTTGCCCCTTCATTCTCAACAATCCGGAAAAGGCTTTACATGGTAAGAAGAAACGGTTTGCAGACGGAGGCGACTCTGGAAACCGTGAGGATCTCATCAATGAGTTGCTCAGCAAGATGAATTAGATAACGAGGAAATTGAAATCATGTGACATGAATTACGCTACTTTTATGCTGTTTCGTTGGAACCCTGGTACTATCTGCTGGAGCATTTCAATTTTGTTGGTAATTTGGTTTTGATTTTAGGACTTTATTGTTGTGAGACATTATTTCTCTTTGATGTAAACTTTGAGCCAGATATATATTATATGAGCCATGGGTTTGTTTGTTCACTGCACTCCACCATGTTTTGTATACTGTTATAGTGTTTAAGGTTTGATCAAATGAAATTGATAGCTACTAATGGCAGTGTCTGTTTTTTGAACGATAATTGATTCTTGCACTCAAAAATATTTTTACAAATACTCTCTTAGCCAACCATGTATAGCAACAGGGAGTCGTTCATCATCTTCTGAAACTATGTTCTCGTAAGGGCTTCTCATGTCCTTTGTCACCTACATCCGGCAGTTTCACTGCCGAATAAACTCCGGCACCGGCTAGGGCACCTAGAAAAGGTGCAGTGAGGTAGATCCAAATGTCCTTGTAGTTGTTTGCAGCAATAGCTGGACCCAGTGTTCTCACTGGGTTCATAGATGCTCCTGTTGCTGGCCTGCATCACCAAAAACCCAAACATGTAATGAATATCATTTTGAGCATGTGCAGGAAATGAATATCATTACTATTAGTGCTTGTAAAGGTGAAAAGGTTGGTTTAGTGTACTTTAGAATACTCATAATTGTTGTTTGACAAAGTAGCTTTGTGTGAGCATTTTGGTTCCAACCTCACTGCTCACTCTTTTCTCTTCATATTCCAATTTTGCACTTTTATGGTAAAGTTAATGTGCACAAGTTACATGACACATAAGTATAGGCGCATCGACCGATAAAATTATACTTTCGTCGTCTTAATGTGGAATAAGGGCAAACTTGGGATTGTATATTGTGTCTCTACATGACTCCATGAATGCTACATGACTAATAATTGGTGATAGAGAAAAAAAAGTTTTGAACATTCATTACCCGGCTATGAGTATATTGAGCATGACAGTCGCTCCAACCGCAATGCCTGCAAGCTCACCCACCTGTTTTGAACCATCAAACCAACAAATATACTATAAATATTCGTCGATAATCACCGACAGATTTCGACTACTCACATGCAAATTGTCAGTGCATTGTATAAGTGAAGTGCAGGGGATGAATGTGAGGGAGTGAGGACTAGATTCTCCTTGGTTTGATAAAAAAAAAATAAGTGTTTTTATTTATTTATTAATAAATGACTAACTTACAGCTCTTGTATCAGTGGCAACTGCAGTAACAACAAACATGAGATTAAAAGTGATTATAAACTCCAAAGCAAAAGCTTGGGCACACCCCACCACCGGAACAGTCACCCCGCCGCCCATCACCGGATGGAATATAGCCTTCAGCAAGAACCCGGCTATAATCGACGCTGTCACTTGCGCGCCCACGTAAATCGGGACCTGATGATAGATGAAACACATTTTCAATTCATTTCTGTCAAAAAAAAAAAAAAATTAAAAAAAAAAATGTTGAATTAATTTTACGTGTTTCCAAGGGAAGTGCTTGAGAGCAGCAAATGCGATGGTGACAGATGGATTGAGGTGGGCCCCGGATATGTGGCCGGTCGAGAGTATGACTATCATCACAGCCAGCCCGGTCGAGGCCGCCAGCCCCAGAAGGGTCTCCGAGCCGCCGGACTTTTGGTTCACGATGGCAGTGGCTGTCCCGGAGAATATTAGTATCAGGGTGCCTATCAGTTCAGCTCCCACCTGCAGGTCGAATTCAGAATAACCGAAATGACATATATATCCTCGATCGATTTGTGCATGATTCAAATTAGGTACCTTTCTAGCAAGGGAGACGGGAGGCGGAGGCAATGCGCAGGGTGGGGGCAGAATCCCCTCTTCCAAAACCGAAGAGTCGACACCGAAACACACCTTGCAGCTCTTGAGGAGAGTCGAAGGTTTGGGCTTGAACGCTCCGAAGAGAGGAGCTCCGGGGGTGCATGGGGTTGCTGGAGTCGAAGGGGCTGACGAACCATCTTCGCCTTCCATTTTTTTTTTGTTTTTGTTTTTGGCAGACAAAAATGGAAGGCAGTAAGAAACAATGTGGTTAAGGGAAAAGCCAAAACAGAGGAATTAAAGAAAGATGAAATCTTGTTTTTTCATTTTTGTGGTCTGATGCCAATGAGGGGATGAGTGCATTTATGCTGTCCCTCAGAATACCAATACAAAAGGGGTATGATTGGAAACAAAGAAAATAATGAAAATTTTATACAGTGCATTTTCTTCTTTAAATTTACATGAAACTCTTTAGTGAGAGCCCTTTCACAATATGTGCTCAAGCATTACATGTGATGTGTGAATATTTTTCTAACACTATTACAAATGTTGCATGTGTGTTGTTCGATCGTTATCAGGTTGGGTTTATTCGGCTATGTATACGCTCTTGGAAGATTCTTTCGTATATTTTCATGAAAGTCGATTTCGGGTCTTGATTTTGGCAGTATTTAGAAAAGTATGAAATGTGTGGCAAGAATTCAAAGAAAATGTAAACTTGCTGGTACTAACTTCCAACATCCTTGGTTAGTTAGAGAGTTGAGGGTCTGAAATGCAATTTTGCAAAATTATAACTTATCAAGGGCCTTTCTGTAATTATCACTAACTTGAGGTTCTTTCTTTTGTAGATATTATAAATAAATAAACAAATGTGGGCAGAAAATATTTAGTGGATTGAATTTGTGGGAGACATTTACATTTAGGATAAATAAAAAAGAAGATTTGATCTTTTGAGACATTGGTCATTGGTTTTCCTGTCCATTTCCACTTGTTTTTTTTAATCACACACTGCACTCAATTATGGAGTCAACTGTCACACAAAAAGTCAAAAATAATAACAATAAAAAAATAAAATGTATTTTTGGACATTAGAGAAACACATGTTTGGTGCATTTTTGTATAGATTCAAACGTGGGGTTTAATATAATATTTATGAAAATATATATGGGATCTCTGTTTTCTTTAAATGGTTTGATTACTCCTGAGAAAGTTAGTAGCATGCTATTGCCACTGTATTGTGTTTTTGGAGTGATTCCAAATTTACTCACTCCAAGGAAAAAAAAAGTACTAGAAGAAAAAAAGAGGGTGTTAGTGACTTGTGAGTTGGGAGAGGTCAATATGAATTTGTACTTACCCAAAATCCTTTTTAACTTTGATATGGTGGAGCATCAAGATCTTGTTGTCTGTTTTATGTGAGCATTTTGTGTGGTTTATTTTTGCAGTCGAAAATCGAATAGAAATCGATGTGAGGTGGATATGTTGTTATGGATGATGGTAAAGATTGATTTTGTGGCTGATATGTGAAAAATGTAATTGTAATTTAGGATTATAGTTTCACTATTTTAGGACTTGTTCTTTTGAACTTAATTTCAGTCTATTTCAGTTCAGTTTAGACCGCTTCAGTTAAGCTTCAATTAAGTTCATTTTAAAATAAATTGAAATAAATTAAATAAAAAATAATTTGAATCAATAATTTTAAATATACATTCTAGTTAATGTCACAATATTATTAATATTTTTTAAAAAATATTTAATAATTTATAATAATAATTATTATTTTTATAAAAAATCAATTTAGTTCAAACGACTTAAATTCAGTTCAGTTCAGCGATTTCAAGTCCAAAAAAAACTACACAATTTTTTAAATTCACAATTGATGAAGCGCTCAATTTAAATTTTCAAGAAATCTTTGAATCGGGGAAAATATTTCTTTGGTCCCATAAAGATAGGTGATTTTCGATTTAGTCCCAAGTAGTTACATTTTTTCGATTTAGTCGCACATTGTCAAAAAATTGAGTTTATTTAGTTAGGTCAAATTCTTATTATTGGAGTAAGATATTTACTTTTCACATCACAATTGACACCTCACAATTTTACACATAAATGTTTGTAAGACTATCTGGAACACCGAGTGTCAAATTTGACACTTCTCTTCTGTCACGTCAGTTTGACACCCTCAATTAACGCCCTATTTTCAGTAACAATTCTAAAAGAGTGTTATTCTAAGTGTCAATTTATTTATTTTTTCTTCCACATCACTATATCATATAAACCACTATATTTTTCATTTCACTTTAATTATTAAATTTAAAATTACTAAAATATAATTTAATAAAAAACATAATATTTTAATTAATATATAATAATATTACACATATATAAAATAAAAAGTGAAAAGAGAGTAAAACATAGTGATTTTTTTTGTCCAAATGATACAAATCTACAGTCTATTTATATATGACAAAATAAAAAATAATTATATTTTTATTTTGAATATTTTTTGTGTAAAAAGCAATTTTAAAATGAGAGAAAAATATAATTAAAATGACATGTGTCAATTAATGATTGACTCTTTTATTTATTGTTGTATTAAAATAGTAGGTGGTGGGGCCGGAGAGTGTCAAAAAAATTTGATCGGAGATCAAATTTTGCACGGACCCCACCAAGTGTCAAACTTCTTCACACTTTCGTTGCTCCATGAGTTGAACTCAATTTGACACCTGATGATCTTTAAGAGGAATCGAATCGTGGCAAAAAACATCACAAGCAAGTGGCCTACCAACTAGAACACAAGTAACAATTACAAATTTAGAATTTTTTTACCAATATATATATATATATATATATATATATATATATATATATATATATATATATATATATATATATATATATATATATATATATATATATATATATATATATATATATATGAATACATAATATACCAAATGTTAATTAAATTATATAATTTTACATTTGTAAATGAATAAGTTATATTAATTGCATTATAATGACTATTATTTTAAAATTATTATATTCATAAATTATGTAACTATAATATAAATATACGATTAATATTGTTAATAATTTTTTATATATTTAAAAATAATTAATGTAATAGTTATAAATTAAATAAAAAAATAATTTAAATAAATAATTATAGCAAATAAGTATATATATATATATATATATTTATAAATTTATTGTCAATTTGATTTATAATAATTATATTATTTATTTTAAAAATATAAAAAAAAATTATCAACAATATTAATGGTATATTTGTAGTATAGTTACATAATTTATTAAATGAATAGTTTTAAAATAATAATAATTATAATGCAATTAATATCAAATATTCATTTAGTTATGTAATTAATTCAATTAATATTTGGTATATTATGTATTAGATACTGTATATATATTGGTAAAGAATTTGGAATTACTACATCTTTCTTGTATTTAATGTCAAAATTGAGTTTTCATAATTTTCAAATAACTACTTAATTATAATTTTGTGAATAAACCATCACTTGATTTTGTTCAGTTTATCACTTATATAAAATCATTAAATTAAATTAAAACGAAAATATTCAGGCTTCTTCCCTTACCTTATTAATACTCTAATTATGACCCTTTTATAACAACATATTCAACTAACTCTCTATGTTTGTTGCATCTTCTTAAATGTTATATAATCATCTACAATGTTGTGGAACTAAATTTTTTTCTATATTCATTTTTCACATTGTTCTAAATATGCTTTTAATATTTTACAATATTTTTACAAAAAAATTGATTTATGTGAGTTCGATGCCTAAAATTGATTTCTATGTTAGAAATTAAATATCGAATAAGCATGATTTAATCACATAAAGCATGCTTCAACAATTACCCTAATTAATTTTATGACGATCAACCGAAACATATGAGAATACAATTACTAAAGGCGGAAGCGTACCTGAATCCATAGGATGAACGAGATGAACGAAATTATGAGATTGATGGTTTCCCAAACTATCAGTACTCCTTTATATTCACAGCGTAGAGAGAATACGTGAGATTAGAGATTACTGATGTTTGGGGGACCATAACCTAATTTATAGATCTAGGGTATTGATTTGGTCCCTCAACAAATCAAAGTCCACTTAATGGTATACACACATAAAACCCATAATTATTTTTGATACTTATATAAGCCCAACTTTAATCTTTAATGGATCATATATAAGCCCAACTTTAATCTTTAATGGATCATAGGCTTCTTTAAAGACAACCATACACATTTAATTTAACACATGGAAGCCCAATATGTTGAATCTATCCAACATTCTAAACATGATGGTGTGACTGAAATCATTGTTTTTAACCCATGAAACATACAATTTTTTTTAGAGATAATAACAGTTTGCATATAACACATTGTTTTTCCTGTTCGTAGTTCTCTCGTGTTCGTAGCTCGATCGGAGGTTAAAATTGTTGTCCTAAAGAAAAACGAGCTACTGAATGAAGTTTGATGAAATTACATTTTGCTACTATCGAATGGCTGGAGTTAAATTGTATGAAGTTCACGTTGTGTGTAATGAAGTCAAAATTGTAAGAGCATGTACAATGATACCAATTTTTTTGAGTTTGAACTCATGAAAGTGAACTCGTATCATTGAGAGTTCCAGTTCATTATATCCACCATACTTATCCCACCCCACCAAAGTGAACTCGATTCAAAGGTATGAAACTATGAATCGAGTTTTTTTTTCTTTTTCTGTCAGAGTACACAAATATTCCCAAATAAATGGGCAGAAATGCTGCGTGGAAGACACACCCCAAATGCGCAATTAATTTATATTTTCTTCCGGCCAATGTTCATTTCATTTTTTTAATTATTATTATTATTATTATTATTATTATATTATTATTATTATTATGAGTTAATTTTAATTTTAATTTACGTTAAATTTTATAATTGTTAATTTTAAGTGCGTTAGTTAAATTATAATTATAATTATTAATTTTAATTACGTTAGTTAAACTATAATCATAATTGTTAATTTTAATTGCGTTAAATTAAAATTATAATTATTAATTTTAATTGCGTTAGTTAAACTATAATCATAATTGTTAATTTTAATTGCGTTAAATTAAAATTATTTGCGGTTAAACTATAATCATAATTTTTAATTTTTATTGTGTTAAATTAAAATTATTTGCGTTAAACTATAATCATAATTTTTAATTTTAATGTTCAAACCAAAAAAACAATGCAAATATAAATTATGTAGTTCAGTTAATAAGACAAGCGATTGAAAATAAACTAATAAATTATTAATTTGTGGTAGGTTGAAGTGATTGAAAATAAATTAATAAATTATTAATTTGTGGTGGGTTGACATAAATCGAACCCACCATTGTACATGCCTTAAGTAGTGACTAGTGAGTTAAACACATTATAATATAATATTATAAAATTTAATGTTAAACTTTTTTTTTTATATTAAACATTTTCAAAAAGATAATAAAAAATTGATATAAAGTATTGTAATTATCTACCGAACATTATTTTAAGATTTTATTTTGTTGGACTTTTCATTTCAACTCAATATAATCTATTTCAAAATATTAAAAAAAATGTAAAATAAAAATAATTAATATATATATATATATATTATTTTTAATATTTTTTTTAAAATTTTAAAATTCCCCCACAGAACCAACAGTAGTTTGACCCGGTGCGACCGCGTTTTGGAGATTTTGAAAAAACAAAAAAGGTAATTCGAAAATATTCAAAATTTGCAGAGTTAGGGTTGGGGAGGTTTTGACTGAAAAAATCATGATTCCGATAACGGTCGTCTGCTGTTTTCATTGAATTACTTGTGAATCTCTCCGAACTCCTTCAATCTCATTGGTGAAAATGGAGGCTATTCTTACAGACTGCGTGCAGAATAGCCTACTACAACTTATGCATCGAAATGCTATTTTCATGTGCGAACGCCTATGCGCCGAGTTTCCTTCTCAGGTTACATTTCTTATTTTTTATTTTTATTTTCCAGCGGATAGAATTTTACTTAACAAACTGAGTTTAAGTAATACTTACATGTGCTGAATAATCTGGATTACATTTATTTTTTTGGTGTGTGTGTAAAGGTTCCCCATTGTTTCCGTTTGAGCTGATCAGCTGAATATCTGAGAATTGCACACAGGGTGATTGAATTGTATTGTGAATAGAGATTATTATGATTATTACGATTATTATGGTAGTTTTGTTGTCAATTCGATGTCACGTTTGAAATGGAGTTGTTTTGTGATTCATGAAGAAATGATGGCATTTTACTTTTATTATTATGAATTTTTCGGCGTCGGCATCTGTATCACCTTTTGAATTTGGTATGTTGAATGCAGAAAAATTTGCACCTGCTTGCTAGCTGTTACATGCAAAACAATCAGGCGCATTGTGCTTACCAGATTTTAAAAGGTAAATCGTACAATGATCTTTTTTCAATTGAATATGTCCTTCCTGGATAGTACCTCACCTTGCTGTCTTTGCTTCGAAGGGAAACATATGCCTGAATGCCGCTACTTGTTTGCTCTCTCGTGCTTTCAAATGGATCTAATGAATGAAGCAGAAGTGGCATTATGCTCTAATGAATCTTCTGCAGAGGTATGCTCACTAAATGTGTTTCAAGTAAACACATGTAAGGAATTGTATATATTAATGATATATTGCCTATATTTGAGTTCCAGGCTTGCACCAACATTCTTTTGTTTAGACGTGCTTATTTTATTTTGTACATGATCCTTTGTAACGTTGAAAACTCATATGTTTTCTTACGTGTTGCAGGTTCCAAATGGAGCTGCTGGACATTACCTTCTTGGACTTGTATATAGGTTCGTAACATGTTATGATATCTACTTATATTCTTAATATGAAGGGTTATGTCCTCTTCAGTTCATACATTAACCAAACATCCCATTTATGGTTTTATAGGTGTCATCAAACTTCAAAGTAGTTATTGACTATAACTATAAGAAAATTTTGATAACTTTGCACTAGTGACTAGCTTTTCCCAATTATGAATTTACATTTATTTTATTATTTTATTTTTATTTTCATTTGTGGCAAATCAAAGACAGATTAAGAATGATATAATCTTGAAAAACTGGATTAAGAATTGTGCTATAATTAAAGTTTGGACTTTCAAAGAAAGATTTGTTGAACCATTTGACCCTCATGTTCTAGTAAATCTTACAAATGTGCAACAAAAGTATGATATGGATTTACCTTGAAATACATTTTCTTCCCATAAACCAGTGCAGCTTGTTTCTGCCTTTGTTGCTCTATGCTTCCATTTGATTCCAAATAACACAATTGATAAATGATTTTGTTCTCATTTCAACATTATATTTTTTAAGATTTTCCACTCAATCTGCTACGTGCTCTCAACTCTATAGCAATAGTTTTGCACAGTAATTAGGTCATTCTGTCCTGCTGTACATAGACCTGAAGTCCTTTCTTATTCCTTAAACTGGCAGTGCTATTTCACATATTCTCAACCAGGAGAACAATTAGTTTTTCTTGATAAATTTGGCATAATGGTATTGCTTTACAGAAATAAAAATGTGTATTACGTAAAATATTTTTAGAGAAATGTGAAAGCACTTCAGAGTTGTAAGTAACTGTTGAAAAGTTGCCACATATATTCCAATGACGTGCAAATTTGATTGCATCTACATATTCAGTGAAAACTCAAACTAGTATTTACTTTGGTATGCTGCTAGTGAGATGAGATAAGTGTAAACGAGGAAGGAACAAGATCATTCCCCTTTCTTGTTGATTAAGTTAAATATGTTTGTTTGAGTGTGTAACGTAATGTCTCCGCCCGATAATTATGCAGAGGCGAATGAATATAGAACTTTTGCTTTTGATGATGCCAATTTTATTGAAGATTTATGAGTTTACTCTTCAAGATGTTAATGTATTGTCTTCTGATAATGAGTGTTTTAGGTATACAGATAGAAGACAGAGTGCTATCAATCACTTCAACCAGGCTTTATCACTGGATCCATTATTATGGGCTGCTTATGAAGAACTATGCATATTAGGTGTGTTTGAAGAAAATTAATTCCAATTCTAATAATTTGCTGCAGATCGATACACTTGCTTTATATTCTCCATCTGAATAAAAGAATGGTATTTTCAACTTCTTTGTTAGCATTTTCTCATTCTCATGTTTAGAAATCTTCTTAGACAAAACCTAGAACAATTTAGGTGGCCCTTTCTTAAATTTGGATCAAGAAATTAAATATTAGTACTGCTTGTTAATGTTTTACATTGGAGCAACCATTATAATAAGATATTAGAATAATCATTTGGCTGCATTGGTAGGGTATGCTTTTCTGGGTTAAAAATTTAAAATAACTGAAGATGGGATCACTTGAAATTTATCGTAGACCTTCCATTTCCTGATCTGTCTAGAAATTAAAATTTATCTTGAGCTCTATGATGGTTTTGCCAAACCTTTTATCCTTATCTTTTCTTCTGTAGTTGAGAAAAGAAATGTAGGATTTGTAAATTTAAGCAATCGGCAGAAAATGAGAGTTTTCTTTCTTCTCGAAATTTAACCATTAACTGTGAAGTTTATAATTTTGTCCATACCCAGGTTTCTCTTTCTTCAGCATTGTCTCTTTATCAAAAGAAAGGACCTTGTAACATGTGTATGAGAATTTGTATCTTAAGTGCACTAATCTAGTGCTTAATTGTTGCTTGGGAATTTATTTGAGCAATGTTGCTTTAATAATTAACCCAATGTTCGGTATCATTTCAGGTGCGGCTGATGAAGCAGCTGCTGTCTTTGATGAAGGAGCTTCTCTATGCATCCAAAAAAAATACCTACATCGTGGATTGGCTTCCCAGAGTTTGCAAGCACCAAATGAGGAGCATGATGCTGATTCAAATAGAATTGTAAGCTCAGAAGATGTTAGCCCCAGGAAGTCAAAACACATTCATGGAAATAACCTACGAGACATATCTGGGAACAGTCAGGGAGCAACTTATAATCATATTTTGAATGGTGGTCCTGCTAGTTTTCCCTATTATAGTACTCCTTCTCCTATGGCTGCACATTCACAGGTATTATGTATATATGATGCAGTTGTTTTAACACTTTCTATTTTTCTTTCTTTATTTATTAGAGGGTGGGGTGGGGTGGAGGTGGGGGTTGTGTTTCTAGTCATGGTTGGTACTTGGTTGCATTTTTTGGATGTGATGTGTGGTTGAACTAATCTTTCTTCTCCATCCTGTGTATGGTTCCTTTGGTTTCTTCTCATCACAAGCCATTGACTGAATGTTTTCTTCAATATATTTCACTTTTAAAATTTTGCTCTGTCATTTTTAAGCTTTTATGTGAAAACACACTACATTTTTTTCAACTTGATACTCATATTTATTGTTTCATTTTCAACTCAAGTGTTATTGATTATATGATCGAGGACAAGTTATATAGTACTTGTGATGTGACACAGACATTTTTCTTTCTTCTTCTAAAGTGTGATTATTTGTCTTGCAGTTTTCAGGTGTGGTTCCACCTCCTGTATGTCGAAATGCACCACCAAATGGTCCAAACATAAAAAATTATGGAGCTGATAACCTTTCACGAGTGACCGCCAACTATGGTGCTGGCCCTAGAAGAAAAATTGTTGATGAGGGGAAACTAAGAAAGGTTAGGACAATTTAATGTTTCCTTGTGTATTTTTGCTAAAGCACAAATTATTACGATTTTTAATTTATTTTTACTATCTATTTCATGGATTTATTTGTCACTTTTGTAGTTTAATAGTTGCCGTCTTCTGCAATCCATTTTCACCTTGAAGTTATGAACATAATTGTTTTTTTTATTATTATCATCTTATTAGGCCACCAACAGAAAAACCTCTCAAAGGTATTTAAGTTTTAACAGTATTATTATGTGCCACGTCAAATGCCATATAAAAAATAATTAAATAAATAATTTTTATCTTTAAAAACTTTTGACCACAATGGTTGAACTCACACTTTTTAATAGGTTCCAGCATTCACATGTCAAAGAAGTTTCTCCATGAACCACTCCTTTGGTCCTTCCCTGCCTTCACCAGCGTTGTCACGTCACTCAAAAATCACTCCATACTTTCTTACAAACCAACTAAAAAACCTACCATTGTGGATGCCAGTTAGCCTTGTAGACAGCACATCTCTGCCATGGTCCCCGTATTGCCCATCTCAAACTTAAGTACTTGTGTTTACATTGTTATTTTATATCGTAACAATTATCCGGTTAAATAAACTAGGTGTACTTCCGTGCGTTGCACGAAATAATTTAATTTAATTGTGGTAAAAAGTTTTTAAAACATATAAATATATTAATTATATTGTTATGGTGAATTGTTATTGAAAAGGGTAAATAAATTCAATTATTTTCAAGAATCCAAAAAACATTCTTCATGATTATGATTCCGAAAGTATTATTTTTAGGGAGAAAAAATCTTAACAAAATTATATCATAATTTGTAATATTAGTTAAAATGGAGAGTTTTGATTGGTCCATGTATAAAATTCGCTTCTTGTTATCTATATACAATATAGCATTTTTTAAGTTGTAATTACTAGTATTTCTGTTGTGCTTATAGTTATCACCACAGATAATACTGGAAGAACCTGGGAAAATTCAATTGTCCTACCCTACGGAACATAATATATATATATATATATATATATATATAGTATTTCTTGAGTGCTTATAGTTCTCACCACAGATTAAGTGGAAGATCCTGGGAAAATTCAATTGTCCTACCCTACGGAACATACAGTTCTAAATATTAGGCACTTTCTGATTTCTGGTCTTCCTGAACAACACTTGTTTCTAATTTTGTAATCATTGTATGGAACTTCGTGATCCATTTTTTTGTATCCTTTTTATTTAAACAAAAAAAATATACACCCCATATTTCCTCAAAAATATCAAGATGGAAAATGCAAATCTGAATTGTTGTTGGACTGCCTTTTGTCAGTAAGTTGTTTAGTCATTATTGCTTGATCTGTGTTTGGATCTTCCCTTTACGCTTCCTATTGTCACTTGGGGTTTTAAAACCAATCGGTTTTAATGTGACTCTGAAAAACTTGTAGAATTTGGTATTTACCAGTGGTTCTTGCATGTATGGATCTTCAGTTGTGTCATGTGTGTAGCAATCAGATAAAATATACTCCCTCCGTCCCAAAGAAGTAGGCACGTAGATTAAGAAAAATGTTGAATTTTGACTTTTTGATTAAAAAGTAAGAGTTAAAAATGTCTTTTTAAGTTGAAAGTGTAAAGTAGTTGGGAGAAGAGTTATAAATTAGATTAAAAGGTACGAGTAAAATTGCATTTGAAAGTGAAAAAGTAAGAATAATTATTTATTTTGAGGTGTGACTACTATTGTGGGACGTCCATTTAAAGAAAGTGTGACTACTATTTTGGTACGAAGGGAGTAATACTTAAGATTTTGCATGCTCATCCCTGCATAGACTGTAGACAAAGATTGATTATTCCAGAATAGCGCCCATCCTTTTCCTGTTCTTAATCTTACAAGGACGATGAACATACTTGTGTTCTTCAATTTTTGAGTTGCTTGTGACTATATTTTACATAATGGGAATATAATCTGAACTTAATATTAGTAACTCACTTCCCTGTTATGTGCTTGACCCTGGCATGTATTAAAAGTTAAAAACCCTTATCGAAGTAGGTATGTTTCATTTCCCTTCCCAATTTTTTTCTTCTTTTTTTACTGAGAATTAAAATCCATACACATTCAGGTGTCTGAGAGGCTATTTGCTGAATCCGGACAACGAAGAAGCATGAGACTTGCTGGGGAATCTGTCAACACAAATTCAAGTACGTCTGTAGTGTCTGGGAATGGAAGTAAGTCTCTTAGAGGTTCTAAGTTAGGGCCTGTGGTTTCACGATCTGTGACAATGCGAAAGGGTCAGTCCTGGGCAAGTGAGAATGCTGATGAAGGTGATAAACATCTTTAACATTATTCATGTCATTTTCATTTTATTCTTTGACTTTCTTATGGAGTATCTCTTGAATACTATGTGTTATAGGTAACGTGAGCTCAAATTTGTGTAATGTAACTCGAGTGATTTTCATTACTTTGCACCAGAAATTGTGGAATTAATATGCGTTGTTGGATTTCATGGTTTAATATTTCTCATGCGTGCTATTTTGGACTAGCTTTAACTAATCCACTGACTCTATCTTTATTTTATAGCCTTTATGGATGATTAAAGTGGTAAAATTGATTAATCTTTTTAAATTTGATTTACTATCTATTAATGTCAATGTCTAAGCCTAGTTATTAAGAACATAAATCCATTGGCCGCACAAGATATTCAAATAAGTACATGATTTTGATTGGTTTTCGACTAAGCTTAAAATAAGCTTGTCTAAATGTGTAGTCTGTGGATTGATTGCAATTAGTTAACTTCTACATGTAGCTTGTAATGTGTTGTAAACTCACAGTGATGATTTGTGAAATTTAGTATTAACTTGCACTCCACTAATAAGTTAAAAGTGCAAATGCAAATTACTCTGATTGAAATTGAAATGTCTTAATCAATACACGTGTTCCACTAATTAGTTAATGTGAACAGTCATGACAGGAAACACGAAGGTTAAACTTGAGAGTTTTTGATGCTGCTATTTTGATATCGTCTTTCAATTCATAGGTGACTAACTAAAGATAACTTGTTCTCTTAGGGACTCATCATGATGTATATGATGATTCTAGATTGCATATAACTTCTTCAAGCTCTTCCCCCTCCGTCGATAATAGATCTCTTGAACCAGAAGGGGCAAACAGGTCTTCAGGTGCATCTATTTTGAGCAGCTCAAAAATCATAGATGGTGCATCTGATACATTAGGCCTTTTAAGGCTTCTCGGAGAAGGCTTCAGACTTTCCTGTCTGTGCAGATGCCAGGTAGTAATATACTTCATGAAGAAAAGTGTCTTGGCATTTATTTGCTTGCAGCGTTGGCATCTTAATAGCTATAATGCTTGTTCTGGGCAGGACGCATTGAATATCTACATGAAACTTCCACAAAAGCATTATAATACTGGATGGGTGCTTTCTCAGGTAGACTGTTCATGTTTCATTTTCCTCACATTTTGGGAGGTAGCATAGCATGTTATCATACTTTTTTTACCTGTCAAGCTATTAAACCACTGAAAACAAGGTGACAGACTCACTTTATCATACACCATAAACAGTCCTTGACAATCCAAAGCATCTATGTGCAATCAAAACGCAGAAGCACTAGATAATAATATTTGTTCTTACTTCTTAGGTTAACCTAATTAATAACCTAACGAACAATCTGTACAATTCCTCTATTGGTTAGTGATGTTGATTAAACCTCAATTTCTATCTCCTGTAATAAACTAAAAGTAATATATAATAAACTGTATCAAATTTATGGAAGGGGCTAGGGTCTAGCTAAAGAAATAATTGTTTAAGGTTACAGGTTCAGAATATATTGAACTTAACATTATCTATACTGTTTGACAACACATACCCATACTGATGAGTGTGAATTTGAAACTGTCTGAAACTGTTTTTTTTCTACAATTTGGCAGTCACCCCAAAATGATGAGTACTTTTCATACATAAATTTGTATTGGTAGAGAACTTACCCCAAGTTCGTACTATCAAAAGTCATTTAAGACAATTCTGATGCAATATATATTCTACTTGACTACTTGAGTAATTTATATGCAAGCTTACAAGTCTTGTTTATCTGACCATGTGGTGTCAAATATGGTGTAACTGAAAGACAGGTTGGAAAAGCACATTTTGAAATGGTTGATTATCTGGAAGCTGATCACGCGTTCGGTCTTGCACGTATTGCCTCTCCACACAGTTTGGAAGGAATGGATATATATTCCACCGTTTTATATGTGAGTGTTCTCTTTTATCGTTTTTCAACATCTCGTTCATTATTTCCAATGCCACCTACCAACATCATTCTTATCATTCCCAATTTAAAGTACTTTCAGGTCTTTTACGTTACCGTAATACACTAGTATTTATACCACTCGATTCCTTTAGGTGTTAGATTGCCATTCCTACTTGGTTGCTTTTTTAGCTCAATACATTTTTTTCTTACTTTTACTGATAAATCAGTTTACCTCTATTTTTAGCTTTTAAAGGAAGATATGAAGTTGAGTTACCTAGCTCAGGAGCTGATATCAACTGACCGTTTAGCTCCTCAATCATGGTATTTCAATCCCCATTTTGTTTGCTCCAATGCTTAGACTGAATATATTAATAACTCTGCTGTACTTTTTATTATAATTATAATTATATACATATTGCATATATTTTGTTTGTCCATTCATTTTCTTTGATCTGTTGCTCACAGCGCGATGTTCAATACTAACATTGTTTTTAATATGCCTTGGCAGGTGTGCACTGGGAAATTGCTATAGTATGCAGAAAGACCATGAAACTGCTCTTAAGAATTTCCAGAGATCTGTGCAATTAAATCCACGATTTGCGTATGCCCACACCTTGTGTGGCCATGAGTACGGTTCACAGTTTGAATTACCCCTTTTATAGATGCAACACATTTGATTGGATTTTTATATATGGAAAAACATTTTTATTCACAGATTTGTGGCCTTGGAGGATTTTGAAAATGGTATTAAGAGTTACCAAAGTGCGCTTCGTATGGACTCCAGACACTATAATGCCTGGTATGGACTTGGAATGATATTCCTCAGGCAAGAGAAGTACGAATTTTCTGAGCATCATTTCCGAATGGCTTTTCAAATCAATCCATTTTCCTCTGTTATAATGTCGTACCTTGGCACTGCTTTGCACGAGTTGAAGGTAAGTTTAACTATTTTGGA
The DNA here is from genome assembly GCA_954870475.1 of Euphrasia confusa. NCBI lineage: Eukaryota > Viridiplantae > Streptophyta > Magnoliopsida > Lamiales > Orobanchaceae > Euphrasia > Euphrasia confusa. The sequence goes on along the minus strand of OX940956.1, from coordinate 35,429,647 downwards.
TACTATTTTGAAAATCAAAGAGAATGATGATGAAAGTTCTTTTTCAAAGAAATTAAAATTTTGAGAGCCGTGCTGTATATATGAGATGAAAATGTATTGATTGAAGTTGATTTAATATTTGTAATGTAAAAATAGTTAAATAATGATTTGAGTATGATTGGTAGTTAAAGTTTGTATTAATTATTAGTAATTGAATGTGTATTATTTTTAACCCTCGAATAATTTCAACTTGAGAAAAAAATATTTAAATGAAATGGTATCCAAATGCTACATTCGTAAGCAATTCTAAATCCTGGAATTAGTTTAAACCTTTTTTTTATGAACCTTGACACTTTGTATTTATAATTGTTAGAGAAATAATGAGGCCCTGGAGATGATGGAAAGAGCTGTTTTAGCTGATAAAAAGAACCCTCTACCTCTCTATCAGAAGGCGAAGATTCTCGTGAGCATGGATGACTTTGATGGGGCTTTATCGGTTCTTGAGGAGCTCAAAGAGTATGCCCCATCCGAGAGTAGTGTTTATGCATTAATGGGTAGCATATACAAGCGGCGAAATATGTATGATAAAGCCATGCTTCATTTTGGTATAGCGTTGGATTTGAAACCTTCGACAACTGATGTTGCTTCTATCAAGGTAACAAGATTTGCATTTTGATTTTAATAATGCAATTACTACTCCTGGTAGATGATAGAATCGATGGAACTATTAGTTCTCCACATGGGCCGTAGCTGAGGAATTTTAGTGATAATTTTGTAACTGCCCGTGAAGTTGGACTAAATTACCAAAAAGGACATATAACTTTCAAAATTACAAGTATCCATGGAGTTATTACACACTATTAAGGTTTACATTTTCTTAACTAGTCCTCCCGGGGGTGTATTATAAAAATTCCATGGATACAATAGACGGCTAGAGGACTATGTATTACAAAAAATCCAGCTCTAGAGTATTTCCTGTAATTAAACCCCAGTTGTTTTGTTTAGAGGCTTTACAGATACTTAAATATTCACATTTCTAATTCAATCTCTGGTAATCCATTCAGTAACCTTCTCTAAATTTGCCTTTTGGTCAGGCTGCAATCGAAAAACTGAACCTACCAGATGAGATCGAAGACGATTGTGAATCTATTGATGATTGAATATGCTGACACTTCGGGAGGGTTAATTTATTTGGCGGATGTTTATCATATAAAAATTCCCCTGCTTGAGTTTTCGGAGGTATGTTCAACAAACTATTCGTCCTTGTACATGGCCCGTGGAGATTTGCTATCGATTGACCAGATTTGTGACGAGTCTTCCACTTTGCCGAGGGGTCAAGCTGATCAATCACCTAGTGGCCAATTGTGTACTGCCAGAAGTGGTATGTCTAAACATGGAATTCGATTTCTTTACGTACCGTAGAATCGGAATAGTCATTTTATTTAATCAAATGTATATTATTTTAGGCTCATAGACTGAACTTGTAGTTACTGTGCATATATTATTTTTGTATCCATATTTTTTATGCTTGACATTCTATAATCTTTCAATTTCAAACCCCTGCATCACTAAATAAATAAATAAATAATTTTTTTTAATGTATATTATGTCAGTGAACAATCTCAAGAGTGTAGTTTGTGTAATGTTAACCTTTTACATTAGTCAAGAACCAAATATGTTGCATTATATCATTATATATGAATAAATCCTAAATGACTATTTTTAACAAAACAAATCAAATAAAACAATTAAGAAAAAAACCTAGGTATATTGAAATTAGAAATTAAATTAATATTCCATATATGCTTCCATTTATCCACTCTCATTCCCCAAACCATACAACACACCTGCATACTTGTCCAAAGAACCACTGAAGAAGTTCCCCTTCAACTTCATGAAGGTGCAACACGTCAGCAAGCTATCCGACCCCGCCTGATGGCACACCCCGACCCTCTCGACCTCCAAAAGCTCCGCCAGCTTATTCAACCCCCCGTGCAAGCTGTTGCAGAACTTCATCAAGTGCTTGATGTCGTAAACCACCGGAAAATACACGTTGATCAGGTTGAAGAACTCGGCCTGCCCGTCTGGCAGGTCCTGACAGGTCAGCAACTTGATCAAGTACCCGAAATCGTACCCGCTGTGAAAAGTCACCCAGCTCACGTTGTCGTTCAGAACAATCCCAGACGACATCAGAAGCTCACCGAAGCATCTGGCATCGATTCCATCCTCGTTGTTCCTCATCAGGTCGATCCCGCTCTGGCTCAGCAGCTCGATCGAGTCGTTGGCGAACACGTCCTCGTTGGGGTTGAACTCGCGGAAATTGAACTGCCAGATGCAGTGCTTGTGGGTCCCACATGTTGGGAGGTTCCCGTGCTCGTCGGAAAACGTGAGGCCCAGCTGGATCAGCTTCAGGAGGTTTACGTTTTCTTTCAGGGTTTGGTAGTGGTAGTCGTTGGCGGTCTTGAAGTTTCCGACCGGCCGGAGGACGATGCCAGGGAACTCGGTGTCCATTGCGATGTATGGGTACTCGTCTACGATTTCACGGATCAATCCGAGTTCTTCGTCCAAATTGTGGGCCCAGACCTCGCGGATTTGGATGGAGTCGCACTTGGGCAAAAGTGACATTTCTTGAAATACAGAGAACAATCAAACCTGCAGAAAGAAAGGCATGAATAAAAACATAACATATAATCACAATGAAAATGATAATGATGAGAAAAAACTCACCACATCAAAATAAAAATCGGATCTTTAAACAACGGGTCGGTTCGATTTGTTTGCGACGATAGGAAATCGGAATCGAACCTCGGATTTCTGGGTTTGGAAAGGATGAAAACGATGATCTAACCGAGCTACATCTATGTCGTATAATTTTTTATTTTTTTATTTTTCGTGATGTGGAAAGATTAGAAAGAGATGAGGAGAGCCTTTGCTCTGTGTTCACTCACCTCAGAAAGAGAAGGAAAAATATGGGGACGTTGTTGATATTGCGCCAAGGAAATTTGAAATTACGCTTTTAACCCCTTACCGTAACATGATATGAGGTGGGTATCCATTTCGCATCTACTTCCATAAAATTACACGTTTTGAGAAACCTAAATTGCGGTTGTAATTAATTCACACGTTTAATGTAAATATATTGTACGAGTATTATAGTTTGTTTTAAAATTTAAAATGTCATGGTCATAAGCCTCATTTGTTATTTATCAAAGTAATATTTTCACCATTATTTATCTAAAAAAAAAAATTATGATTATTTATTTGTTCTCAAAATACCATTAAACACATGTATAAACATTACAGAAATACTACAAGTTACTCGTACCTTTAAAGTGCATATGCTTTATGAAAACAACGATCGAAATTGGCACTCGATTCGATTCTCGACAAATTGAATTCTTCAAGATTTTGTCTTGACTGAAATGGATTAGAAGAAGAACCGATTGTATTCTTTGAATTTGTGGAAGAAGGAATTTTGGTAAAGGGTTGGTTTAATATGCACTCTTTATATATATTTATAAGTTTAGCAATTTAAGGGCTCCTGCTTTTATATACTCTTTCGAGATAAAGATGCAATACTCCTTTTTTTTTTTTTTTTTTTTTTTTTTTTTTTTTTTTTTTTTTAATTTTTAATTTACAAATGAAGTATTTCATCTTTGTTGAGAGGAAGGGAGTACTATATACTATACATTACAATTAGGAAATCGTTCTTTTGCATTTAAGTTCATTTCATTTCAAATCGTTTCAGTTCAGTTCAACTTGATAAAATTCGTTTCAAAATAAATTAAAATAAAATAAATAAAAAATATTTTGAATTAATAATTTTAGGTATACAATCTAGTTTATAATAAAATATCATTAATATTTTAAAAAAATATATTTAACAATTTACAAAATTTATTATTATTATTATTATTATTATAAAAAATTCAATTCAGTATACTTGATCATTTCATTTCAATTCACTTGAATCCATTCAGTTCAATTAAAAAGAAAAGTCTTAATTGATAGATTTAATTTTTTGAAATCGGAAAATACTAGTATAATTTTTACAATGTTTTTTTTTATACACAAACAACATTAGTTAGCAAAGAAATGGGTAAGTAACAAAACTTTAGATTTCTCAATGGGTTGGGCCACACTTTTCAATTTCAAACTGATTGGGCCGGAAGGTAAAGCCCAGTAAATTACTAGGGTTCTAAGGGTTTATTTTCTCTATATAAATTGTGAAATATGTTTAGGGTTTCATTTGACAGTCGCCTGCTTCAGCCTTCTCAGCTCTTTATTGCGGTGGTGCGTTCTCTCTCGTTTTTCTTCGTGATGTTCATGATAATATTTTTTCAATTTTTATTAAAACTGGGAATTAATTAGTATCTACAACTTTATGATTTTCTGTGGTTGAATTGATTATTTGGATTTCTCTTGTAAATAAGTTCAGAAGAATTCATTTTTATTGAGAAATAATTACCTGAATTTGTTTTCTTGGTTTTATTTTTAATTTATGCATCATTTTTTTTTTTAAATTTCTTGTAAATCTGTTCTTGTTTTTTTTGCTGCGTATAAATGTGTATTCATTGTGTGAAATGTTTTCGTTCTTGTAAAAATTCTTGTTCTGTTTTTTATTATTGCAGATATAATCCAAGAACTTCATATTACAGCAAGAGAAAATGTCTGGGTATGAATCTGAATTCTTTATCCATTTTAGTGACCTTGCTCAAGTTTAGTATGATCTGTTACATTGGCCTTTCTTATTCGTTTTTGAGATCTTACTCTTTGAATCTTGGTCTCTTGCGATTGCAGAGATGAGCCTGTCGCTGTTGTTGCTCCTGAGGCACCTGCCCCGGTTCTTGGCGAGCCAATGGATATCATGACGGCTCTTCAACTTGTATTGAAGAAGTCGTTGGCCCATGGAGGCCTCGTCCGTGGACTCCATGAGTGTACCAAGGTCATTGAGAAGCAATCTGCTCAGCTATGTGTTTTGGCTGAGGAATGTGACCAAACTGACTATGTCAAGCTGGTCAAGGCACTATGCGCCGAGCACAATGTGAACCTGATAACTGTTGCGAGTCCTAAGACTCTCGGTGAATGGACTGGGGTAAGCTAATTATCCCATTTGTTTTTTTGTTATGATGTTGTGAGATACATGTGTGTTTGGTTCTATGATTGTAGGATGATAAACTAAATCGAGAGATTACTGAAAATAATTGGAGGGTTAGTTGTATAGATAGCATTGATTGTAATTTTAATTACAAAACCCCCTTGATATGTTTGTTTAATAGTTCCAAATTTCATATTTATTGATCAGTTTTTGTTGTATTGATTCATTCCTTTATTAAATTATGTTTGTAAACGTATTTGCTTAGCTCTCCATTCTGTTTCCAATTTGTGTATTGAGGTTATCACCAATTTTTATTCTATGTCTGGTCTGTCTTGAGGTTCAATGGTAATGACGGATCATCTTGAGCCAGTTGTCCCTTTTGTTGCCAGACACATAGATATAGTACTTGATTGTAGTGTTGATTGTTGCTTGTGCAGTTGTGCAAGATTGATTCCGAAGGGAAGGCCAGGAAGGTTGTCGGAGCCTCTTGCGTTGTGGTGAAGGTAATAATAATTATTCAATCAGCACTTTGATTTTCTGTATATTTGGTTTTTGTAAATGGCTAACATCATTTTTGCATAATGATCTTACACTCAGGATTATGGAGAGGAAAGTGAAGGCCTCCACATTGTTCAGGAGTATGTCAAGTCTCACTAGAGAGGACTGAAGCAGTGAAGTGGAATGAGAGATGTCTGCTTTTTTTCATTATTGATGCTTTTAGTGTTTGGCAGCAAATGGATATTGTTTTTGATTGTTGATTAAAGATCTGTTTGTTCCCTTACTCCTTATGCTTTTATAACATTTTTGAGAGTGCTGCCTTTTAATCATCATTCTAGTTTCTCTTTTTTTCCTCTTTTCATTATTTATAATCAACATTCAAATTTATTTTGAAGTGTTGTGTTCTTGTTATGTGTGGATTATAAAATAGACTTTAAAACTATAAAGATATCAATAAATTAAATGGTTCACAAGTTTTATTTTGGTCTAAATGTCGTTAAAAAATTGAAACAAATTGGAGAACAACTGCACTATTATCATATCAATTTGTTAAGGACAAAGCCATGGGGGGGACAATTAGAGATATACTAGTATCGATTAGAGGTATACTAGTATTGTATTCTTTTGACCTCGACAACATTCCGTGAGCTTCCTCAAATCTGTTTTCAAAGAATTTTATTTTTTATTTTTATCAAATTTGCACTTTGAGTATTTTCAAGGAATTTTATTTTTGTAATCAAATTTGCACTTGAGTATTTTCAAAGAATTGTATTTTTTAAATTAAATTTGCATTTTGAGTATTTTATTAGTATTTAAAAAAAAACAGTGTCTACCAATTTGTAAGAGAGAAAGTATATATGAATAGAACAAAACTAATTACTTTATTAAACATTTAAAACATAAAATTTACTTTTACTTTTTTTTTTTCATTTGGTTTGTTTACTTTTCAATTTATTACCTTTACCTTTACATTTTTTACTTACTTTTTTATAGTTTACTTACAATTGTTTTACATTTTAACTATACAATAGTAGTACATTTTTAATCTTACGCATTTTGATAATTTTTTTTTTTAATTTTAGTGTGAATACTTCAAGTTGGAATAGAGAAAGTATTGTATTTTTCATTATCAAAATTGTACAATGACGCGGTAATATTTTTTTTAGCGTCATCACATGTGTGTATATATATGATTGTTGATTTGATTGTTGATAAGCTATTAAGCTTTGACATTTCTTTATCCATTTTCTTCCTGGAAATTATATGCTACTCCATATATGCTATGGCTTGAGTAATTAATTAATTAATCTCGGCCTAATTCAATTATAAATACAACCTGGCCTCAATATATATGATCGAAGTACACAACACTTAATTACTTACAAAAACTTAGTACATAAAATGAAGGTCTCTGCAGCTGCAACTGTCTTTCTCATACTGATGCTCACCTTCTACGCTGGTATGTACGTATTTTTATTATTTATTTATTTTTTCAATTTTGAACATATATATTATATACTCCATGATTTTGTTAACGAATTGAAGCATGAAGTTTGGTAACGGAGGCAAAGAATTGCACATTGAGAGCTATGGATCAAGATTGTGGAAACAAACGTAAAATAGACTGCAAGTGCAAAGCGGGAAAGAACTCAAACAAGTATATGAGTGGAAGTTGTGTTCACCGAACCGCTGCGTGTATCTGCATAGGCCCATGCCTTCTGTAAAAATTCATCTTCGTACCTCAGAATTGAGGAATTCATAAGAATAATATTAATGCTGATGCTCCAAATCCATAATTACCTACCCCAATAATTTAGTATATTATGGATATTTGATGTTTCTATGATCTATCTAATAAATACTAAGGACTAATAAATATATACATTTTTTTTGTCTCTCATACTGATAGACACATTTCATTTGCTTTATTTAACAGAAAATAAATAATTGGGCCAACACAAAATAATTGTTTGGGTGATGATATTACCCTTATTGCATAATGAATCTCATTCCCTATTGGAGAGCTGCGAGAGTAAAATCTTCTTTAGGTCTATGGAACTCAAAACCTTGTTCCCTTAAACAAATTAAGAAAAAAAACACAATTTGAGAATTGACCGATTACAGTATATGATTCGCGGCAAGGAAAGAGACTTGTCGCTTCCAGAACGTGAAAATTTCATTTTTTTTTGGTTTCTCAAATCCCAAATCAAGTCCGTTTTTTTCTATTGGTTTCTCAAGTCCCAAATCAAGCTTTAATTAGGATCTTTTCTTTTGGAATGAAACTAAACTGAACTGAACTTAAACTATCTGATCTGAACTGAAATGAGCTGATTTTTTTATAAAAATAATAATAATTATTATAAATTATTAAATATTTTTTTAAAAATATTAATAATATTTTCATATTAACTAGAATGTATACTTAAAATTATTGATTCAAATTATTTTTTATTTAATTTATTTTAATTTATTTGGAAACGAACTTAATTCCACCACGGTCGAGAGTTGTTAGTTCGATTGATTGATCAATTTAAATTGAAAACAGTAACTTTCAAGATTTGAATTTAAGATATTTATGTGTGATTGTGTGAGTATTTAATTTTTTATAATTGATCTAAACCAAAACAATTTTTTTTAAGCGAATGTCTGATCTATGTAAAATTTCAGAATATAATATTTGTTGGACTTGGATATCATGCGACTAATTTTTCTTTATAATTAACCTTTTGTTTAGGGAAATTATATCCTTCGCGTTGGCTCAATATAACTAGTAAAATTCAATTATAAATACATGCCTATGCCAATATGAACTTGATTATAAGTAGTACTTCCTCGTCCCATACTAGTTGTCACACTAGTATGAGGATGGAGGTTAAAAAATAATATTATTATATTATTATCGATTAAAGTCAAAGGGTATTGTGATCTTTTTTAATTAGAGAATTGTTGAGTGTAAAGGTCGAATTCACGCCGAAACGACGAAGAAGACATCAGAGCGGGAGTCGGACGTGCGCCAGAGAGGCGGCGAGAAGTCCAGCCGGAGTTTTGGATTAGAGTCGACCGACAGGATCATGTTGATCGAGTTAGTGAAGATCCCGCGCCTCAGCCCGAGGCCGAACCCGAAGTGGGGGTTGAGTACACCCATTCTTGTCAGCCGACATGTTACGGAATTTGATGTCCGCAGCCGAGTTTTCTTTCTGTCCAAGTTTATCTCCCATATTTAATACACTACTCGTGTAAATTGAAATTGTGTATATTGTACTGTGATCTACCTATAGAGTAGTAGTGAAGGGTAGAGTACAATTACTTAACACAATTTGAGATTCTATAAAGTAAACTTGTATTGATCTGTAATGGGTGGAACCACTTTACAAAAACATCTACAAAATTCTAGCGAATCTTGTAGAAAGGTCACACGACCAAAAACTAAGTCTAGGTAGAACTAATCTAGCGATGAGTACTACTAAGACTAAATAGAGGGTACGACCGGAGCTTTCTAGCGAAGTCTCTCGGTCTACAATAATTCTCTCTCTAGAATATGTCTAATCAAAAGTGTCATGAATGAATTCCAACAACTCACTATTTATAGGCATCGAAAAGTAGGGTTTCCGGAATTCACGCTTAATGGGCCAAGCCCATGACGGCCCAATGGAATGTACGACCCCAAGGCATCTCAAGCGAATATTCCATTGTTCCGTACTTGATGAACGTAGCTCTACCCGCTGCCACACTAGCATGTGTTCGCGCTTCGAGCTTGTTGCATGCACAGCTAGTATACTTGGTATTTTCTTCTTGGACTTGAATTCTTCTAGCGAAGTCTTCTAGTCGTACCCGTGGCTGACTTCATTCCTTAGCAGTCATTCCCTCAGCCCCATGTCTATCTGTGCTTGCTCCGTGTCCATCAATGTGTTAGTACAAATTCAAGATCTTTATTCAATAGAACTTGAACTCTCTTGTTGATGGTGCAACAGTGAATTCGAGGACCACGCTGGTATACATAGAACTACGTGGGTCATTCACAGTTATGCACACAAGGAACTCCATGTTGTTTGTATCGCCAAGTCCGCTAGTCCAACTCTGAGTACGCTTGCATATCGTGGCTCCATGAAGAACCACTTGTATTTTCCAGTTAGCACTACTCATACCTAGCAGACTTGTGTGAATTTAATCAATTAAAACAAACAAACAAATCACATGAAGTTACTACAAAACAATAGTGTATAGTTCAACGTAGTTCAAGCAAGAACAACATGGCTCTATGTTGAACTACAAAGAACTACACACTAACAATCTCCCCCTTTTTGAGTCAACTTCATAAGTGGGGTTCGTAGAGCAACTCCCCCTCAAACAAGTATCATACTCAAAAAGTAAACGTATGACAAACAAGCATATAATTAATCATGCGAGCAGTGAAGCATAGAAAATAATCATTCATACGAATAAGAAGCAGAGATAGCAAACTAAGATAACTCAAAATGATCAAAACAGGAAAACATGAGTATCAAAACAGAGTAGATCAGAGTTATGAAAAACAACAGGAAATAAATATTGTTCATGGGTAGGATAGAGATAAGAAAACACTTGATATGAAGAATTTAATCTTCATTTGCTCCTTCCTCGTCTGAGTCCAGTGTGGGTGTATGTTGACGCAGATCACGAGTGTTGTCAGGATCAGAGAACTCTTCCTCTTCGTACTCCTGCTCTTCCTCGTCGTCTGTTGGTTCGTCAATAATTCTTCTCGTGGGTTTGACTGGCGTTTTGACGGCTAGCTGTTTCCTGCGTTGACCTGTTCCCTTTTTCTTTTCTCTGATGGGTGAAAGCCGTAGGGGTCTGCGTGCAACCTCCAGACTATCTTTGAACATCTCAGGGGTGAGTAGAGATACGTCTTTGCCAGCTCCTGGTCCACGCTTCATCACAGTTTTGGGGGCACCAGAGTTAATGAAAGTGACTTTGGGAACCGTAGGACCAATCACTTTGGATTTAGCAGCACCAGATTTAGGGATCCCCGTAGACCCACTCATTTTTCCTTTAGCAACAGTCCCGGAGCCCGAAGAGCCAGCACCCTTGGCTTTCTCCTTCTTCTTCACTTCATCTACCTCCCTCACCGTACCATCATCTTCTTTAACCAAGTCACTGTGCCCAATGGCAGCTTCAGTTCTCCTTCTCTTGCGCTCCGCGCGTAACACTTCTTCCTCAGTCATCATTTCATCATCATCCTGATCAACGTCCACCACTTCAACTTTTCGTTTTAGATTTTTCTTTTCTTTCTTGTCGGCTGGACGGTCAGCGGCATTCCTTGAGGCCTCCATCTGCTCCTCAATCAACTCATTCACAGCAGCTAAACGTGCATGTAACACTTTCAACGGTCCTAGGTCTTCGTAGGACGACCCATCTCCCCCTAGACGGGCCGCTCTACGTGCCTTGTTATGCATATGACCACACAGGCCAGAACTCATATCAATTATATAGTTCAACCGTTCAAAGTCACGTAGAAGCGTGCTCGGCTGACACAAATATAACTCGTCCTCCGAAGAATCAGCCTCATCAGACGAAGAGTCCAGTTCTTTTTGTAATAGCCGCTGCGTACAACGGGAAGACTTGGAGTTGCCACGTTTGTGGATTTGTTGTGGGTGCAGAGGAACAGCCGGACCAGCGTTGAACAAAGCACGATCTGCTTCAATGTTCCCAAGTCTACGCCAGGGTAGATCCTTTACCTTGCTTTTGTGCTCATACGCACAATCAAAACGAAACCCAATGATCTTGGTCAACGGAGCATCAGTCTTCCTGTACCTGAACCCCTGACTTTGTAAAATGGTGCTGATCAGATGTGGGCATGGCAGCTTGGCACTTTGAATTTGAGTGTCAGTCATTTCACCGTATGACTTGATTTTATTGAACACAACCTGCCCCAGGTCCACCTGGATTCCCCTGCTCAACTTATACATCAAGTGAAGTGCGTCAGCGTGAAGCACGCCCGTGTTGGACGTGGGGATCCAGTTATTGGCAACGACGCGGTTGAGGTGGGAGAAGAAATGTGTGAGTTTTGAAATGGGCGGCTGGTCCGTAGAGACAAGACCGCCAGTGAGAATGAATCCCATCATCATGCTGTCGGGGTGGTTCGTAGAGGGCTCCTCCCACGTAGCCTGGATCCGCGAACGGCGGAAGAGTTTGTTGATAGTGCGGGGGCTGAAGTCATACTCGGTTCCACGGAGAACCACCTTCCCGTAGGACCCAGAGCCAGGGGTCCCGAACGCCCGGTCTACGTGGGCGAAAAAGACTCGGTGGACAAACATGCTGTAGTCTACGTCAAAATTAATGGAGTCGGCCAAATGCATCTCACGCATAAAGGCCTCTAGCCCACGTTTGACCCACTTACTCTGCCCATAGTAGCGTTCAGAGTTGACATCCTGTCCTTGCAAAAATTCATAGCGTATGGCCGCCAGCTCTGTGTGGAAATTGTCAGAGGCCCAACAACCCGTGTTGGCGAGGCTCTTACGATTAAATTAGAGGCAACTTTACGTTCCTCCTCCACGAACGGCGGCGTGGAATCACGAATAACCACAGTAGTATCAGTGGTTTGATGGACGGGGGACTCGGTGGGAGAAACAGCAACAACAGGACTATCAGGAGAGGGTGAACGGGCAGCTGGATGTTCAATCACTTGAGTCTGCGGTGAAAGAGCATGAGCTACAAGAGCGTTGGCTTCATCAAGCCGTTTCTGTTCCATGCGGGCTCTATGGTCAGCCGCTGCCTTATCAGATTTTTCCTTCTCCAAACGTATGCGTAGAGCATCTTCATCAGCCTTCTGTTTCTGTGCATTGGCAATACGTTCAGCCTCCGCATCTTCTTTTCGTTTTCTTTCTTCCTCTGCTATGCGTTCTGCCTCCTCATCTTCCTTTCGTTTTCTTTCTTCCTCGGCAATACGTGCCTCCTCATCCCTTTTTCTCTGCTCTTCCTTTGCTCTGCGTTCTTCCTCTTCTTGTTTTAATTTTTCTAACCGTAGAGCCTCGAGCCTTTCTTCCTCAGCCTTTTTCTCTTTGGCTATGCGTGCAATTTCTTTTTCAGCCAGAAATTTGTTTCTTTTGTGCTCAGTGATGATCTTACGTAGATCAGAGATTTGATTTCCAATGGGTTCTGCCTTAGAGAAATCCTCTTCCTCATCAAATTGTTTTTCAAGGACGACTAGCTGGGCGTTGAGTTCAATGATTTGTGCTGCGTAAAATTCGGGAGTTTCAAAGGTAGACATAGTTGGTGATGCGTGATGTAAGGGAGTATGCGAAGGGAGAAGAGTAAAAATTCTGGGTAGACAATATGAATCTCTGCGTAGACAACAAGAACGGCTTGAAGATACGATATCGCTCTTGAAAACACGTAGTGATAGGTGTACTATGTGTTTGGTGGGAGGGGGTATTTATAGGGAAACTGTAGCGGTTCAACTTCTGCGGCCCAGATTTAACCACGTGTACACAAAGTAAGTCAGCGTTGAGCGACCATAGAATAACTGATGTGTGAATCGTAGGTCAAGTAGGGAGACGTGGAGCTGAATAGATAGTGATTAGAGTGGTATAACTGAGTCATTCGTGGACCTGTAACATGAAACTCAAAGAGAAAATACGAATAACAGCGGTGGGTTAGGGAATAACAAGAGAAGATATATAAAAGTCTGTAATTGCTATAACCCTTGAATATAGGATGACCAAACGCAAAGGAGATAAATGTTGAAGGTATGACGGGCCGTTGACCAGGGACAGTGTACACGGATGATGATCCAACGTGTCAGTACAGGCAGTAGAACACGCAGGAGTACACATAACACGACCCTTCATTTGATTCTGCACATCTGCACATGCATTAATTAACAAACCAAAGCACGCACACCACAGACCCTTGTGGGTAGGACACCAAAACTATGTGAAAAGTCAGCAAAGAGTACAAAATACAAAGAGTAGCACGTGAGACAGACAGTTTATCAGGAGAACTCAAAGCCATATACGTAGAGTAGGTGTAATTCCACATAGACCTACAAAGAAATACCCAGATTTCAAAATTCACAAAAATTGTCTTGACCAACAAAGCCTACAGGAGCGCTTCAAGGTATAACAAGCATACTTCGGTTTTCTGAAGAATTCTGCAAATAAAAATGAAATTCAGTTAAAGGCATAGTAAGAACACACAAGGTGAACATACGTACCACCACACAGTGAATCAAAATCGCTGGAAAGAACATTAAGTAGAGTTATTGGAGGTAGAGTGACAGTGCTTTATGGACGGTATTGCTATTTTGGCCAGTTCAACGTGTAATCACGACCATTTCTTTAGCTTTTTCAAGCATAGAGCAGGCTTATTAGTACCCAATCGGAGGGGTGTTATAGATGGTGTTTCATTATGTATTTTTTTGTGTTTTCACCATTATATGTATAAGACCATGTCTTTTGCATTTGCCCGAAGACCAAGTCAGTCAAGACCCGATCCATCGAGGAAATCTTTAGGCCGACTTTTCCTGCTAGACATAGAGCAAACTAAGTTCACTCCAATGAATTGCTTATATAAATATTTAAAGAACAGTATGTCCAAATACTACGTCACTTTGCAACTGTCAACTACAAACCTCACCTTGCTCTACCTCATGGTTCCATTGACAAAATAAACGACTGTGGGTGGAGGTAGCCACTTGCGGCCTACTACCCTTCAAAACGCAGCCATGCAGAGAGAATTCCTTAGAAACAAAAATCTTTCCGAAGCAAGTGGTTTGGTGAAGAAGTCTGAGAGTTGTTTCTCGGTAGGAACATGTTCCATTACAACCTTACCCCGTTCAACCAAGTCTCGAATGAAATGATGTCGGATGTCAATGTGCTTGGTCTTTGAATGTTGTACTGGATTCTGACTTATCTTTATAGCACTCTCGTTGTCACAGAACAAGGTTAGTGGTGTGCTCTCGATTTGATAATCCGCAAGCATTTGTTGTAGCCATAACAGCTGGGTGCAGCAGCTACCCGCAGCCACGTATTCCGACTCAGCAGTAGAGAGGGCAATGCAATTTTGTTTCTTGCTATGCCACGAGACCAAGTTGTTTCCCAAGAGGCAGCACCCACCACTAGTGCTCTTTCTTTCATCATTGTCACCCCCCCAATCAGCATCTGCAAAACCAACAAGATAAGAAGAAGTTTCTTTAGTATACCATAAGCCAAGGTTGGTAGACCCGACAACATATCTAAGGATACGCTTTACAGCAGCAAGATGTTCTTCCTTGGGTTGTGCTTGGTAGCGGGCACAGAGGCACACACTATACATAATATCTGGTCGGGTGGCTGTGAGGTAGAGTAAGCTTCCAATAAGAGATCTGTAGGTGGAGATATCAACATCCTTGCCATTCTCTGCCTTGCTTAGCTTGTCAGTGGTAGCCATAGGAGTCTTCATATGTTTAGCATCTGCCATATCAAATTTCTTCAACATGTTGATAGCATACTTAGTTTGAGAAATGAAGATGCCATTGTGTCGTTGCGAGATCTGAAGACCAAGGAAGTGACTTAGTTCTCCCTCCAAGCTCATTTGAAAAGATGAGGACATTGCTTCAGTGAATTCTTTGACTAAACGGTCATGGGTGGCACCAAACACAATGTCGTCCACATAGATTTGGGCAATGAGCATCTCGGTCTTGACAATCTTTATGAAGAGAGTAGTGTCGGCATTACCACGAGTGAAACCAAAGTTCAACAGAAATTCCGTCAAGCAGCTATACCACGCACGAGGTGCTTGCTTCAAACCATATAGTGCCTTGTGCAGTAGGTAGACATGGTCTGGTTTGTGGGGATCCACAAACCCTTTGGGTTGTTCTACATATGCCTCTTCATCCAACACTCCATTTAGAAAGGCTGCCTTGACATCCATTTGCCGGAGTGGAATATTTTTGTAGCAAGCTACCGCAATAAGTAGTCTGATTGACTCTATGCGTGCCACAGGGGCAAAAGTTTCGTCAAAATCAATTCCCTCTACTTGGGTGTACCCTTGAGCAACTAAGCGTGCCTTGTTGCGCACTATTTGATTGAATTCATTGGTTTTGTTTTTATAGATCCACTTAGTGCCAATCACATTCACATTCTTGGGTCTAGGAACCAGAGACCATACTTTGTTTCGTTCGAACTCATGTAGCTCTTCTTGCATAGCCGCAATCCAAAATTCATCATTGATGGCTTCCTTAATATTCTTGGGCTCAATTTCAGAGACAAAACTCATAATGCCCACATCGGGAGATAGAAAAGCCAAATTTGAAAGTGTGTTAGGATAGGTGGCGGGCAAGGTGGTGGTAGAGTGAGTAGATCGAGTAACTCTTTGATTTAGATCTCCTATCATTTGTTGACCCAGATGTCTCTTTCGAATGTATGCGGGTGGACCGGAGTTAGGGACCCCGGTGGAAGTAGATGCCCCAGTTGTACCCAGAACAGGGTTGGCAGTAGATTGAGCAGAATCCTCATCACCATTACCGGAGGAGGTAGAGTCACCAGAGTTGTGAGAGATAGAATTTTCAGGAGCTGGTAGGACCACTCCCTCGCCTTGGTTCACCTCCCCCTCAACTATAACATCCATCGGAGGTAGAACAGGATGTGAAACACCTTGTTTCGAGGTAGACTTGGAAGAATGATCATGAAAATGATGTTCATCAAACTTGATATTTGTGGATTCTTGCACTGTCTTAGTTCTTAGGTTGAACACACGATAGGCATGACTGTTGAGAGCATAGCCAACAAAGATAGCTTTGTCCGACTTAGGATCAAACTTCTTCAAGGCATCACGATCATTCAAAATGTAGCAAATGCACCCATACACACGTAGATGAGCAACATTTGGTTTCTTGGAAGTTAACAACTCATATGCCGTGCATTGGGTTCCAGCACGAATGCTAATCCTATTAATCACATAGCAAGCCGCGCTAAGTGCTTCAGCCCAAAACCCCTTTGCCATACCCGCAGAAACCAACATCACCCTAGCCATTTCTTGCAATGTCCTGTTCTTCCTCTCCACAACACCATTTTGTTGAGGCGTCTTGGGGGCAGAGAATTCGTGATGAATTCCCTTGCGAGTGCAATACTCAATAAATACATTGTTTTGAAACTCTCCACCATGATCACTTCGAATTCGTTGGATTCTCTTGGCATGGGTAGTACGAATTTTCCGAGCAAGAGATCGAAAATTTTCAAATGCCTCATCCTTCGTACCAAGAAAATTTACCCAGGTAAACCTAGAGTAATCATCAACAATCACAAGTGTATACCACTTGTTCCCAAGACTTTGAACCTCCATAGGACCCATAAGATCCATATGTAGCAACTCGAAACACTCAGTCGTCCGGGTGAGGGTAGAGAGAGCGGGGTGTGGTGACCTTGTTTGTTTTCCCATGAGGCAGTCTCCACAAACTCTTTTATCAAACTTGGGCAAGCTCTCTATGCCTCTAACCGCTTTTATTTGAATTAACTTTTCAAGATTTCGAAGGCTAGTATGTCCAAGCCTTTGATGCCAAATATCTATCTCATCATGAGTAGAGGCATTCAGACAAGATTCACTGATGGCATAGCAGTTGTTCTTTGCTCGGGCAGCAGTGAGTATGCACTCCCCTTTTGTGTTGTACACTTCACAATTTTCTT
Organism: Euphrasia confusa; assembly: GCA_954870475.1. Taxonomy (NCBI): domain Eukaryota; kingdom Viridiplantae; phylum Streptophyta; class Magnoliopsida; order Lamiales; family Orobanchaceae; genus Euphrasia; species Euphrasia confusa. The sequence goes on along the minus strand of OX940956.1, from coordinate 35,412,433 downwards.
TGTTAAACTTCACATTTAGCTCATCATCACACAATTGGCTAATGCTTATAAGATTAGCACAAAGACCATCTACAAGTAAAACATTCTTTAATGCGGGAAGACCTTTCACATTAAGAGTACCACTGCCCACTACACTTCCCTTTGCTCCCCCTCCATAGGTAACAGGACCCCCAGAGTGTGGAACAAAATCAATAAGAGAGTCTTTGGTGCCGGTCATGTGTCGGGAGCACCCACTATCAAAATACCATGTCTCTTTTGTTGTGCCCTTAGCCACAGTGAATGCAACATTGCATTTTACTTCTTCTTCCCTCCTTCTCCAAACTTGTTTATTCTTTGTTGTCACTGGTGTGGGAAGAGCTGCTTTGACTTTCCACACTAGTTTAGCTTGACTATGAATAGGTTTCAAGATGGGTCTCCAAACTTGTCTCAACCTCACACCGTGCATATTTAAATCATCAATACGCTTGTAGCAAAAAGGTTTGATATGTCCCTTCTTCCCACAATAATCACACACGTAGACTTTCTTATAATGGTCAGTAGCATTTTTCTTCCTCTGAGTGGTTATGCTCACATCAGATTTACGAGCAGAGGTAGAGCTGGACGACCCAGCTTTAGTAGACGCCGTAGAGGTAAGTTTAGATGTCTTGGATACCATGGATCGATTCGAGACATTTCGAGTGAAATTTTTCTTGTTGTAGGTAGACTTCGAGCTAGTTGTAGGTGTCAGCGTGGACATAGAAGCAATTTGGGTTTGAGGATTCGTAGTAATGCGTTTGAGAATTTTCACATTCGAGGTAGAGGCCAAGTTTCCTTTGGATGTTTGAGCATCCTCCGGCTTAGCCATATTAGATTCAATGATAGATTTGTCAATACCACGCACAAATTTAGGACAAGTATTAAGAGAATCGGAGTAAACGGAATCAAAGGTTTCCTTAAAGCCAAGACCAAAATGCTTGGTGTTCACACAGTTCAACATAGAGTCAAGTTTAGAGGTGCCAGTGTTAAGCTTTTTAAATAGACAATTTGCAACATCCAATTTGTCCTTTGCTTGATAAAGCTCCTTGGTGCGCATAGCATAGCCTTCCTCCATCTTGGCTAGAGAGTCTCTGAGAAAGTCCTTCTCGGAGTCTTCCTTGTTGACAATCGCCTCCAGCTCCTTCACCTTCTTCAACGCTCTCTCCAGCTCCAACATCACAACATCAAAATCCTTCTTGTTCACCTTCTCAGCAGAGGGAGTGGAGGTGCCAACCTTCTCAGTCATACCTGCAGTCACAGAGGTATAGCAAAAAATATTTTCATGAGTGGCCAAGTCAGCTTGGTCTACCTCATACTCTTCATCACTCTCACTGTCAATAGCACTTAAGAGTGCATTCACATTATTTGTCTCCACCATCTTTCCCTGCTCTTCCTCAGACGAGTACAAGGTATCATCTCCATCGAACACCAAATAGATAACCTCCATATTGTTCTTCCGGTGTAGATTGGGGCACTCATTCTTCACATGCCCCATGCCCTTGCACTCGAAGCATTTGATTTTCGACATGTCCTTGCCGGGGTTGCTGGCCACAAACCGTCGGTTGGGGGTATACCCTTTAGAGCCAGCAGCAGGTGGAGTAGAGTAGGAATTTCCAGGGCTCCTTTGATTGCGGAATTGTTTGAACCTTCTCTTCCTCTTGATATCTTGGCGGACCAAGTAGCTAACGGAATCTTGGAGAGCAACAAACTTATCGGGATTAGGAGAGTTGAGGAGAGAAAGAGATTCACTTTCATCATCTGAGTCCTCCGCAAGAGAAGCATTCTGATCGGTAGACTGAGAGGGATGAGTACCTCCTATGTTGTTGGAGGTAGAGCTGGAGCCACTCTGAGTAATAGCAAGAGCCTTCATTGAATTTTCAAATGGGGTCATGGAGTAAGACTTGTCCTTCAGCTTCAGATTCAACTCATAGTTCTTTAAGTGACTCATGATCTCGTTGTAGTCCCCAGAGAGACCAAGCTTAGTATCTTCCATAGTTGTCACTTTGACAGAGAACTTCTCTGTTACACCTCGAAGAACTTTAGTACAGATGAGTGGTGGAGGTATGGGGTCTCCAAGTTCTTGACATTCACTGACGATAGCCATTATCTTGTTAAAGAAGGAATCAAGGTCCTCATCTTCCCTCATTTCAAGTTTGTGGAAGGTAGTAGTGAGTCCTCTCAGCTTGGACCTTTTGATGCTTTCACTTCCTTCACACATTCTTTCCAATGTGTCCCACACATGCTTAGCAGAAACAAGGTGCCTCACGACCGAAAACATATGAACGTCGATGAGATCGGTGATAATGTGAATGGCCTTCGAATTAAAGGTAGCGGCTTCATGTTCGGCGGTAGTCCACGTAGTTTCTTCCTTGATGCGCACATCACCATCTTCATCAGTGTAGGTTGGTGGACTCCATCCGTGTAGAACAGCAGCCCAAACACGTGAGTCAACGTTCTTCAGCTTCAACCTTGTCTTGCTCTTCCAGTAGGAGTAGTTTGTTGAGTTGAGAATGACGGGTTTGAGGACGGTAAACGACTCCATGGTAGAATCTCTTCCTAGGATCACACCGAAAGGGGTGAACTCGCTCTGATACCAATTGAAATTGTGTATATTGTACTGTGATCTACCTATAGAGTAGTAGTGAAGGGTAGAGTACAATTACTTAACACAATTTGAGATTCTATAAAGTAAACTTGTATTGATCTGTAATGGGTGGAACCACTTTACAAAAACATCTACAAAATTCTAGCGAATCTTGTAGAAAGGTCACACGACCAAAAACTAAGTCTAGGTAGAACTAATCTAGCGATGAGTACTACTAAGACTAAATAGAGGGTACGACCGGAGCTTTCTAGCGAAGTCTCTCGGTCTACAATAATTCTCTCTCTAGAATATGTCTAATCAAAAGTGTCATGAATGAATTCCAACAACCCACTATTTATAGGCATCGAAAAGTAGGGTTTCCGGAATTCACGCTTAATGGGCCAAGCCCATGACGGCCCAATGGAATGTACGACCCCAAGGCATCTCAAGCGAATATTCCATTGTTCCGTACTTGATGAACGTAGCTCTACCCGCTGCCACACTAGCATGTGTTCGCGCTTCGAGCTTGTTGCATGCACAGCTAGTATACTTGGTATTTTCTTCTTGGACTTGAATTCTTCTAGCGAAGTCTTCTAGTCGTACCCGTGGCTGACTTCATTCCTTAGCAGTCATTCCCTCAGCCCCATGTCTATCTGTGCTTGCTCCGTGTCCATCAATGTGTTAGTACAAATTCAAGATCTTTATTCAATAGAACTTGAACTCTCTTGTTGATGGTGCAACAGTGAATTCGAGGACCACGCTGGTATACATAGAACTACGTGGGTCATTCACAGTTATGCACACAAGGAACTCCATGTTGTTTGTAACGCCAAGTCCGCTAGTCCAACTCTGAGTACGCTTGCATATCGTGGCTCCAGGAAGAACCACTTGTATTTTCCAGTTAGCACTACTCATACCTAGCAGACTTGTGTGAATTTAATCAATTAAAACAAACAAACAAATCACATGAAGTTACTACAAAACAATAGTGTATAGTTCAACGTAGTTCAAGCAAGAACAACATGGCTCTATGTTGAACTACAAAGAACTACACACTAACATAAATTAGAGTTAACACATTGAGAGTCTATTGAAGTATATTGAGTTGGTCATATGGAACGAGTCTTATGCGGCACAAGGAATACATCACAAAGAGTCCCATGCGCACAAAGGATTACGAGTTCCATTTACATACATACTCTATTTTAGTACAACTTTTCTTATTTTATTGTTTATTTTTATTCATTATTTTTTACCTTATTTTGTTTAGGATTTGCCGCATGCTTATATAAAACATGCGTGTGTACTCAGTTAATTATCAATCAATCAATAAAAAATATCAAAAGTTTTGTTTTATTTTTCTTCTCTCGTTTATATTATTTCTTCACATCACAAAATTCAACAGAGTCATAATTAGAATTGATAGAATAATCGAGAACGTGATCAATATACTAAGATACACGTTGTGTTTGTAAACTCCTCGAAGTCGATTATTGAGTATTCTAGTGAGAAATTTGCAGCGGCGAGAGTGGACGTAGCCTATTTGGGTGAACCACTATAAATTCTTGTGTTCTTCTAGTTTTGTTAGGCGAAAATCCTAACAAGAATAATTTTTGTTGGGTAAAAGTGTTGATATTTTAGAAATATTGTATTGTTTTAAGAGTATAAAGTGTAATGATTGTTTCCTTTTTTGATGTGTGACAGCTAATATGGGACGACCCGAAAAAGAACATCGTCAGTCTTAGATCGTCTGTAAGGACTGTTTTCATCATACTGATGCTCACCTTCTCCAGTGGTACGTACTTTAACGTATTTTAATTTCCTTTCTCTTTCGACTGTCACTTAAAATTCCTATATACCTGCAGGACCTGTCACAAAGTTAGGCTTTGATACCATGTTAGGAATCACTTCATCCAACAACTGTAACTGTTAGAGAAGTTGGACGACTTAACATTTATAGTGGGCTAAATATATTTTCCAATATCTTCAATAAGATACTTATTTTTTTATCAAAAAATAAAAAATACTATGATATATTTCTTAATATATGTATTGTTTCATTGGCCGTTGCATAAATCACCAAGACAAATGTATTATTGTTTTATTTTTATTTTTATATATTTTTTAATTTTATATAGGATCTTTTTTTGTATTTTCTACTCCTATTTGGTTTTGTATTTAATTTTCCCTTTTCAATACTGATATTACTTTCTTTTCGAAGCGATGGAGATATTCCATACTGTTAGATGATATTCTTGGAGTATAATTAGGCAACATTATTGTCTAATCTATAGAGTTTATATTTATTCAATATACATCCCTTATTGTCAAGGATTTGAATTCTTATTTAGTTATTTCATTGTACTATATAAGACTTGCTTCTTTGATTAATAAAGACACAGAAAAACCTTTCTCTCCTCTCTGCTTGCTACGTTTACCAATCTAACATGGTATCAGAGCCAAATTCGTTCCTAAAACACAAAAAAAAATTCTTCCATTTTATCGTCATGACTGGTTCAGCCGACGATACTCAAACTAATACGGAGTTTCGCATTGATTATCTATCCCCCTTTTAACTTGGGTCTCATGATATCTCAAGCATTAAAAATCTCAAGCATCTCTTTAACTCACTCAAACTTTGAGGATTAGAGTCGCGATATTCGGATGTCCCTGAAATCCCGACGCAAATTTGGATTTTGTGATGGTTCAGTTAAGAAGCCGATAGAAGATAAATTGCTCGAGCAATGGGAGGTGGTTCATTGCACGGTGTTTCGCTGGATTCGGAATATGATAGATCATTCGGTCCTGACTAGCGTTCCTTTTCTCGAGGATGCCTCTGTTTTATGGCGAGAATTGGCGAATCGTTTCGCAGTGGTTGATGTCACCTCGGTCCACACGCTCAAAACTGATCTCGGTAATTGTAAACAACTTAAAGGTATGTGCGTAACTGAATATTATGGAAAATTAAGCGTGCTTTGGGATGCCCTTGCTACTCACGAACCTCAGTTTGCTTGTAAGTGTGGTCGTTGTCTTTGTGATATATCGTCTCAGGATATTAAAAGACTATATAACGAAAGACTTCATAAATTCTTTATAGGTCTTGATCGTAATTTATATGGTGCAATTAGAAATCAACAGTTTCAATTAGACCCCCTACCCACCCTCAATCGCGGGTATCATGCGGTCTTACAGGCTGAACGACTCCTTCTTGATGATACTTCCTCTACGGATGTTACTAATATCGTTGCTTTTGCGGTTCCGGGGGCCTCTAGTAATGCCTCTGACTGGAAAGCAATTCGAGAGCAAGAAAAATTGGAGCGTCGTAAATTATTTTGCACTCACGGTGAAGTAAATGGCCATGACGTCAAGCATTGTTTTATTAAATCCAACAAGTTTCCGGACTGGTGGGGGAGCCGAGCTCGTACTTTGGAAGAACTACGTCGTAAGAAAAAGGGTGGGGCAGGCCCGCGTCCCAATGCATCTGGTGATCCCATAGTCCACGCCAATGCTGCTCATACAGACTTATCATTCGCTTCCTCGGATCGATTGTCTGGTATGTCTATTTCTTGGATAATTTACATTGGTGCGACTAATCATGCCACAGGAGGCTTAACTTTATTTACAGACACCATGACTATTCCTCCTCAAGCGGTTGGTTTGCCTAATGGCAAGCGTATTTTGGCCTATGGGCACCGTGCGTATTAATAGTACCATCCTCCTTCGTCGGGTTTTATATGTTCCTCATTTAACTTGCAATTTGCTCCCAGTTTCCCAATTAATGGCTGATCATGACTATATTTTACAATTTACTAAAGACCGTTGTCTTATCCAGGACCGTTCTACGAAGACGATGATTGGAGTAGGTGAACTAACTGAGGGGTTGTTTTTGTTGTGTTCAATAAATCCGCTTCCTTCGGTGAATTCGGTTGCCGCGAGCGGGGAGCATAGCTTGTGGCATCGTCGACTTGGCCATCCAGAGGACACCGCGGTTAAATTTATTCCTTTAGCTCCTCATATATTTTTTGATAATAATATGGTGTGTGATGTGTCACCGTGCACCACATGTATTCACTCCTCATAAATTTATTCCTTTAGCTCCTCATATATTCACGAGTTTATTTATGCACTTTTTGGCAATGGTTCAAACTCAATTTTCGAAATAGGTGAAAATGGTGCGAAGTGATAATGACAATGAATTTAACCATATGGCCGAATATTTTGTGCAAAAGGGTATACACTTTTAGACTTCTTTTGTCGACACACCTCAACAAAATGGGCTTGTTGAGCGCAAGCATCGCCATATTCTTAATGTGGCTCGGGCATTACTTTTCCAAGGTCATCTGCCTAACAAGTTTAGGGGTGAGTCCGTCCTTACTGGTGCTAATTTGATTCATCGTACACCTTAAAAAATTCTTAATCACAAAACTCCTTATGAAATCTTGTTTGACACCCCACCATCCTATTCGAATTTGAGAGTTTTGGGTGTCTCGGCTTTGCTCACAATAAAAAAACGGAGGGCGATAAATTTGAACCCCGAAGTCGTAAGTGCATTTTCCTTGGTTACCCACACAATGAGAAAGGGTGGCGGATGTATGATATTGACACCGAAAATATATTCATTTCGCGTGATGTTAATTTTTATGAGGATTCATTTCCGTATGCTAAGACAGATGACATTGAGACCGCTACTTTTGATTTGAATAATGAAATTGGGTTTACCACCTTTGATTCGGATCATGCGCCTGCTCCCGATGAGTCGTCTGCTGTTGTACCTGACATGACTGCCAGTCCCTCCTCTGCCACTACCACACATGATTCTAGTTCAGTTAGCACTGACAGTGCAGCTACAACATCCATGGATTCTGCCACCACTGACAGTGTAGACCCGTCTGTCATCATTGATACTGCTGCACCCTCGGGTGATCTTGTAAGGGGACATTGGCTGAAATTTCCTAACTCCCGTTTGAGTGGTTATGTGCTTGAAATAAAAAACAGTCCATCTACGCCAAGTTCACAAACTTCTCTATCATCGCCTTCAGGTACTCCATATGCCTTATCTAATTATGTAAATTGCAATAATTTTCTGTTCGTCATAAATTTTTCTAGCAACTATAACCTTGGGGGTTGAGACCTCGTCCTTTAAATTTGCGGCCAGGGATGATGAGTGGTGTCGGGCAATGCAAGAAGAAATTGACACCCTTGAATCTAATGATACATGGGAGTTAACTGACTTACCACCCGATAAAAAAGCTCTAGGTTGTCGTTAGGTATATAAAATCAAGTATAAGTACGATGGCTCCGTTGAAAGGTTGAAAGCTCGCCTTGTTGTTTTCGGAAATCACCAAGTAGAAGGCCTTGACTATGGAGAGACTTTTGCTCCAGTAGTTAAAATAGTTACCAATCGTACTTTTCTCGCTGTTGCTTCCGTCAAACGTTGGGAATTACACCAAATGGATGTGCACAACGCTTTCTTGCATGATTTGACTGAAGAGGTGTGTATGAAACTTGCTCCGGGTTTTATTCGTGGTAATGATGGGAAGGTTTGCCGTCTTAAAAAATCCTTGTATGCTCGTTTTAGTTGGGGTTTTACGTGATTATGGGTTTCTTCAATCCTACTCCGATAATTTCCTATTTACTTACTCCCATAACGCGCGAGGTACGTGTGCACGTTTTAATTTATGTAGACGACCTCGTTATTGCGGGTAATGATACTTCGGCTATTCATGATTTTAAAGATTATTAACATCGTCGTTTTAAAATGAAAGATTTGGGTCCCTTGAAATACGTTCTCAGTATTAAAGTAGCATGCAAAACGGAAGGTATTTTTCTCACTCAACGGAAATATACTCTCAACATTATTAGTGAAGTCGGGCTTTTGGGTGCAAAACCTGCTTCCACTCCTATGGAAGTCGATCACCATCTTGCCACTACTAATAGCGCATTATTGCCTGATCTCGAGCGCTATCGACGTCTGATTGGTCGTCTTGTGTACTTAGCCGTTACTCGGCCGAACCTGTCATATTCGGTGCACATTCTCTCACAATTTCTCCAACTTCCGCGTGAAGCACACATGGTGGATGCGTTGCGTGTTATTCGATATTTAAAGGGTAGCCCGGGTCAAGGTATCCTATTAAAATCTGATAGCCAACTAATGGTGTCTGGTTGGTGTGATTTTGATTGGGGCAAATGTCCTTTAACTCGTCGTTCGGTCACGGGTTGGTTTGTTTTTATAGGGGATTCTCTAGTTTCTTGGAAAACGAAAAAACAACATACCGTATCACTCTCTTCCACAAAAGCTGAATACCGTTCCATGGATGCTCTTGTTTGTGATCTCAAGTGGCTAAAAGGTCTTTTGGCCGGCTTGGATGTTATGTTATCTACTCCTATGCGACTGTTTTGTGATAATCAGTCAGCCATATTGAAATCCTGTATTTCATGAGCGCAACAAACATATTGAAATTGACTGCCATTTCGTCCGCGATGACATTACGAAAGGCTTAGTTTCCCCTTCAAATGTTTCGACCACCGACCAAATCGCTGATATCTTTACCAAGTCTTTGGGTGTTCGTCAGTTTCACCATCTTCTCCGCAAACTGGGCACTCTTGATCTCCATGCTCCAGTTTGAGGGGGGGGGGGGGGGGGGGGGGGGGGGGGTTGTTAGACGATATTCTTGGAGTATAATTAAGCAACAATATTGCCTAATTGGTAGAGTTTATATTTTGTCAATATATATACATCCCTTATTGCCAGAGATTTGATGCCTTATTTAGTTATTCCATACATCTCTTGCTACTCCATACATCTCTTGCTACGTTTACCAATCTAACACATGCAAAATTAAGAAAATAATATTATTAATTATTTGACCATAAAAGAAAAATTAGAAGTATATTTCAAAATTAATAAAATTTCGTCCACGCCGAGACCGGAATTGTATAAAAAAATGTGTATGTTAGAATATCCCACATCCTTTGGATAAAGGACATCGGGTTCACATATAAGTTGGACAACCTTATCACCTTAACAAGGCCTTTTAAGGTGTATACTGACCCAACTTTGACATGGTATCAGAGCAGGCCCAACACGATGTGGGGCCCTGGTCGATGGAATTTCCGACTGTGGGCACCCCTGCCGATGAAATTTCCGGTCACGAGTAATTCCGATGGAATTTCCGGCTTACTCGTGAGGGGTAGTGTTAGAATATCCCACATCCTTTGGATAAAGGACATCGGGCTCACATATAAGTTGGACAACCTTATCACCTTAACAAGGCTTTTTAAGGTGTATACTGGCCCAACTTTGACCGTGTATATAGTACAGTATATGGAACGGAGGGGAGTTGATTGGTGCGGAGATGTCGTCGTTATCATGCTTGATTAGGTTCATTTTCTGTTTTTCTTATTCTTTATTTGGTTCATTTTCTTAATTTTTTTACCAATCAATACTAAAATATATACATATGGCTCGTGTAGGTGGTACGTAAACTCATCACCCAAATGCATCTCATACAAATTTCAGCCTTTCTTTTTAATTATACTAATAACAAGAATTAATATTATACGCGTAATACACGTTGCATGTACTCCACCTCAACAACTTCACCAACCGCAATCCACATTGGATAATTAATTCAAAGTGTAACATTTAAAAAAATATTTCAAAATGTAATTAATTTAATTTTAATATGGTATTAAAACTGACTTAATACGATGATGATATTTTCGATTAATTGTATTGTTGACTTTTTCAAAGATAACACATTAATACACGAATATAGTCAACAAAGTCGAGTCTACGAGTGGAGGTATTAAAAACCTCATATATATATATATATATATATATATATATATATATATATATATATATATATATATATATATATATATATATATTGATAATTAAATCCGAAACAAATGCGAGCTCCGGCGAGAATCCATCTCAAACTCAAACCGAAAAATCGAACACAAATATTGAAAACGCGATCGAATGGATTAACTATCAAACTCACCTCACACGCAGGGGCGGAGCCAGCTCTTCAAGTCAGGGTGGGCCAATATTTTATTAAGATTTTTTTTTGAAATAAAAAATAGTAGAAATAACAAAATTATTCATATAAAGTTTCAATAATTAATAGTCTAAATGATTATATATTTTTATTGATAATATATAAATTAAATTTAAATATTATTGAGATTTAAAATATTTTTTGTTAAATATTTTTTTGTTAGTAATTAAAAAATGATTTTTTCATTTAAACATGATAAAATATTTTTTTAAGTTTATCGTTTGAGTTTAAATTATTTTTTATTCATTTATGAGTTAATAATTCTAGTTACAAATATTATAATAATTGAATTAATTTGAAAAAAAAAAAACAAAATGATTGAATTGGAAAAAAATTATTAAAAAAAAATAATTAAGTTTAAGTTGAAATTGGATTTTATTCATTTAATATATATTTTCATTAATCATAGTAAAAAAAAATTATATTTACACATAATATAATATAGTACAGTATATATTATGTATGAGTGAATATATATATATACAATATATGGTCCCACAAGTTATATATAGACATAATTTAACGCATACTAATAAAGCTAATAAAAGAGTTCGTATGTAAAAATAGTAACACACTAACACATACAATACATGATTTATTATATTATACTATATATATAGTATTAGTTTTTTTTTTCAGGGTAGGCCAAGGCCCACCCTCGTCCTTGAGTGGCTCCGCCACTGCTCACACGAAGTTTGTATTGAGTATATAGAACACACACACTGCAAAAACGGAAAGAACACTAAGATTTTACGTGCTTCGGCCGCCGGGAAGGCAGCCTACGTACACGGTGGAGGGGAGGGTGGTTCTGAGATTATATGAAGCAAATGAACGATTACAAAATGTTCTCTCTAGCTCACTTCTTGTTGCATATCCATCGCTAACACTTGCGATTATATACTAAAATGGAAAAACACAAAATCGATTTCATCATCTTGGTCGTCGACCTGCAACTGCCTCGCAAATCACAACCGTGCGATCAATCGATTCAATTCCATGTGCCTCTTGTAAATGAGCTGGCAGGGACAACAACCTCACAAGAATCATGCATTTTGGTATAGAATCGAGTGAGAAATCACTTGCATAGACCTGTACACCCGCGGCCAAATAAGCTTCAAAACGGCGTCGTTTTCTGTCTGCGGGAATTCAAATTTCCTGAGAAATTACCAAAATGCTCTTGCGCTCGTTTTTGTCGATTTTTTCAACTGGAGTTGAAATTTTGTGTACATTTCAACAACATATCAATTGAAAAAAAAAACATTGAACTGATCACGTATAAATTGAATTACATTATCACATTAAAAATATTTTTAATGTACATTGGTCCAACTTTAATATACAGTAGAAACTCCGTACAGTCACCGGAAAAAAATATTACTATAGAGAGTTTTTCTTATATAGAGTTTGACAAAATAAAAATAATTTTTTTATAAAAAATAATATAAATATAAAAGTAATATACATACAATATTATTTATCTTTAAATTCACAAAATCAATTTAATAGTTTTGAATAATAAATTTTGACCATATATGTGTAAAAATTGTGTTTAACATACAAATTGAATAAAATATTAATGAATCTAAGGACTATAAACTTTGATCATATAGTATATGTTATTGGTTTTCATAAATATTTCAATTCATCTTAAACATGTTATTAATTTTAATAAATAAAAACATTATTAATAAATATTTTTATATTATATTAATCATTTATTCTTATATAGAGGTATAAATAATATAAATATAAAAGTAATATACATACAATATTATTTATCTTTAAATTCACAAAATCAATTTAATAGTTTTGAATAATAAATTTTGACCATATATGTGTAAAAATTGTGTTTAACATACAAACTGAATAAAATATTAATGAATCTAAGGATTATAAACTTTGATCATATAGTATATGTTATTGGTTTTCATAAATATTTCAATTCATCTTAAACATGTTATTGATTTTAATAAATAAAAACATTATTAATAAATATTTTTATATTATATTAATCATTTATTCTTATATAGAGGTATAAATCCTTAAGACGGGACCTAAAAAATGTATGACTTATGACAATGTTGAGTTTATTCCTATTTATAACTGGTCCCAAGTTGGGACTTGAATTTTTTTATTATTATAGGGAGTTTATTCCTATATAGAGTATTACTATATAGAGTTTCTACTGTATACTTCATTCATTATAAACTAATGGTCACATTTCTTTTACAAATTATAAAAAATATGATCTTTAATCTTAGACGAAAATAATACTACTCATCATAATAAAACTATCACATATTCGGAGATATATATACACCCGAACAAAAAAATGACACATTAAAAAAAAAGCACTAAAAATATAATTTTAAATTAAAAAAAAAATTAAATGTAAGTAAGTTTAAAGAAAAATTAAAATTGCATTTTAATATAAAAGGATAAATTAATTGTTTTATTTTTAAAATGTATATATATTAATTTTGAGACATTAAAAAAATATGAATACAGTATTTTCTTGGAAGAGGTAGTAATATATCATTTCATGTTTTATTAATTGTAAATTTAATGCAAATAAGTGCTCCTTACTATTGTTTTTTTTTTCAACGATTCATTAGTTCTAATTTTTTATGAATTAATTTTTTTCTTACAAACATCCATTTGAAATTTTGAATAAACTTAAAATTGAATAATGAATTGAATCAAAACTGGATTGGTTGATTCAATCCACGTCCTTCTTTAAGTTTCACTAAGGCTCTGTTCTTTTGGACTGAAACTGACTGAACTTTACTGAACTGAACTGAATAGATCTGAACTGAACTGAACTGAATGGACCTGAACTGAACTGAACTGAACTGAACTGAAATTAAGTTCAAAATTAGAAACTTAAAATAATGAAAAACTAAAATTAGTATTTTTAAAATTTCAATATTTTGTATATTATAAACAATTTTATTAATTTTCTTATTTTTTTATGAGGTTAAAAAAATTAAAAATGATTTACATTCTATAACTTTTATGGTTTATCGATAAATTCAAATAAATTGTTCATGTGAATACTCAAACAAAGTATACATATTTATGACACTGTTTTTTTTTTTTTGTTAAAAGTTTCGATATTACACAAAATTACTATATAATTTACATAACCATTACAAATAATAAATAATACAAAATAAATAATAATATAATATTATTATAGCACATTGTTTCTTTAATATTGATGCAAAATTTATTTTACGTTGTAGGTAAATACTATTTGGTAGACTGTGAATATCTTAATACTCTTGGATATTTGTCTCCTATTTGCTATCCCAACATCAGATATCATATTCCGGAATATAAGCATGGACCACCTAGAGGAATTTCAGAACATTTCAATTACCGGCATTCTTCATTAAGAATGAAAGTTGAATGTGTTTTTGGTCAATTAAAAAAAAAGGTGGAAGGTGTTGAAAATTATGCCTCAAATATCACAAAAGTATCAAATGTCAATTATTGTTTCTTGTTTCACACTTCATAATTTCATACGAATACACGAGAGTGGTATTCCAATTGTACATCATAATGTTGCCAGTGGGAGAACAGATACAAACTTGGATGACAAAAATCGAATGAAGCTCATGTCTAAGTTAAGGATGGATATATCCGAATCTATTTGGAAAGATAACAACACCGAATAGCATGAAGATGGAGTACAACAAAATGATAAGGAGGTAGATCATATGAAAGTAGATTGACCGATTATTTAAATTTTGTATTTTTTATGATTTTTTTCAATATTACAAACATTTAATATTTATTGACATTAATTTTTATTATTAATTTTTATTATTATTATTATTATTATTATTATTATTATTTTTATTTTTATTTTTATTGTTGTTGTTGTTGTTATTAAAAACCCAACTGAAATTGAACTGAACTGAACTGAATTGAACTGAACTGAACTGAACGGAACTGAACTGAATTGAACTGAACTGAATAGAACTGAACTGAACTGAACTGAAATTAAGTCCAAAAGAACAGGGCCTAATTCAAAAATGGCTCACTCCCCCTCTCCATTTATTTTTTCCAATATTTATAGTATAATATTAATGGGTGTAGTAGGTGAAGGCTGAAACAGTATATATACACTCACCTTTCCTTTATCATCATCATATATCACTACTCCCTCTTTCACTTTTCTCTTTATAAATTGCCAAGTTTTTTTTTTTTGAAAAAAGATAAATATAATATTTTTCGCATTTTCCCTAATTTGCTTAATTCCCACTCCTTGCAACATGCCATCGATCGCCGGAAATCTCGTTTGCGTCACCGGCGCCGGAGGCTTCGTCGCTTCGTGGCTGGTCAAATTCCTCCTCGAGAAAGGCTACACGGTCAGAGGAACCGTCAGGAATCCAGGTGAGTCAACATCAACATTAATAATCATTCATCTTATTAATATTATTAGAAATTATTATTCATTTTTAAAATTTAATTTTGAAGGTGATTCGAAGAATTCTCATTTGAGAGAGCTTGAAGGAGCCAAGGAGAGACTGATTCTGTGCAAGGCTGATCTTAACGATTACGAGAGTTTGCGCGAGGCCATCGACGGCTGCGATGGTGTCTTCCACACCGCATCTCCGGTTACCGATGATCCAGTGAGTATCCACTCCCACCGGATTATTATAATCTAATTTAATTCACAATTAAATACTACTCTGTAACGTATATTAGAAAGTGTGCACGTTTTCTTCGTGAATTTTGCAGTATTTTCGGAAGATTAATTCACTAATTAATTAATTAAAAGAGTAATTCTGGATTAAAAATTGAAATTGAAATGATGAATGTAAGATAGTTGGTGGCAATTGAGGTGAAAAGTCACAGCTGTAAATCAAATGGTTTGTTAATGTAACTTGTTGTGCAATGGATGATGAAGGAACAAATGGTGGAGCCCGCGGTGAACGGTGCTAAATTCGTGATTCGTGCAGTCGCAGAATCCAAGGTCCGGCGTGTGGTGCTAACCTCCTCCATCGGTGCAATATACATGGACCCAAACCGAGACCCTGAGAAAGTCGTCGACGAGTCTTGCTGGAGCGACCTCGACTTCTGCAAAAACACCAAGGTATATATATATAGTGTGTATTTGCATAAACAATCGAAAAATGTTTTAGCTATTACTACTAATATTGGCCTATTAATTGACCTCGACCGATCAGAACTGGTATTGCTATGGCAAAACCGTGGCTGAACAAGCTGCCCTGGACACAGCTTCTGAGCTAGGAGTCGACATGGTGGTGATCAACCCGGTGTTGGTGGTGGGCCCGTTGCTCCAGCCGACAGTGAACGCCAGCGTACTTCATGTACTCAAGTATCTGACAGGGTCAGCCAAGACTTATGCTAATGCCATCCAAGCCTACGTGGACGTCAAGGATGTAGCCTTGGCCCACATACTCTTGTTCGAGAATCCGGCGGCTTCCGGGAGGCACCTCTGCGCCGAGAGCGTGCTCCACAGAGGGGACGTGGTGGAGATTCTCGCCAAGTTCTTCCCGGAGTATCCTGTTCCGACCAAGTAAGTTCTTTGTCGTTTTTTTTGTCCTTGGGTCCAAAATATACAGAGTGTTTTTAAATTGTGTTTTAATATCTTGCAATTGTATTTGTAAATTAGAAAGTTGTTGTGATTTGTCCTATACCTTCAATCACACATAAAATTTCTGGTCCTATATGGCTACTAATCCTCCATGTCAATAACATTTTCTTATAAACTAAACAAATTGGTCATCCAATCAAAATGAAGAAACCAACTTTTTGTCAATACTATGTTTGGTGAGAATTAACATGTGTGTAGATTTTGAAATATATTAAGATTGTGTGGATCTTGCTTATTCATCAATGGACCTCAAGAGTCCTTACCTACCCCCACGCCGTTGTCATGGATGGACCCAAATTCCACAATCCATCTTTTTCAATTATGTCCCGATCAATATGGAGAGTGTGTTGCACGATATCAACAATCTTTGATAAAGAAAAAAAAAAGATGAAATAAGCAAATATTCATGAGTTTTTTTTTTTTGTTTGTTTGAAAATGCAGGTGCTCGGATGAAACGAACCCGAGGAAGAAGCCGTACAAATTCTCGAACCAAAAGCTTGTTGATTTGGGGTTGAAGTTCACACCAGTGAAGCAGTCTTTGTATGACACAGTGAAGAGCCTCGAGGAGAAGGGCCACCTTTCTGTCCCAAATAAGAACGACGAGCCCATTCGCATTCAGTCCTCTTAGGCCCTTCCTTCTTTTATCTTTATTCATCGAATGATTATGTTTTTTTATGAACTTCATATT
Source organism: Euphrasia confusa (assembly GCA_954870475.1). Lineage (NCBI taxonomy): Eukaryota > Viridiplantae > Streptophyta > Magnoliopsida > Lamiales > Orobanchaceae > Euphrasia > Euphrasia confusa. The sequence goes on along the minus strand of OX940956.1, from coordinate 35,395,451 downwards.
GTACTTCAAGTGTGGTAATGTTTTTAAATGGAAAATCATATAAGTAGATGTGAGTAATGTTTTAATAAAAGAATTCATAAAACAATTATTCAAATATTAATTTTTTTTTTTTGAGACAGAAGATTATTATTATTATTATTATTATTATTAATTTTTGATTCCATAAGCATAGGTCACTTTAAAAGTTTTGATTTGTAGTCAAATTAATACCTGTCTCGCGCAATAGTCACATTTTTAATTCTGTATATAACAATAGTAGCCGCATCTAATAAAATAATATTTTTTCATCTCGTATAAGTCATATTTGTTCGGAAATTTAAGGACTTTTTTTATCAAAAAACAATGGGTAAAATATCTTTTCATTTGAAAAAAAAATGTGAAATTGAAGAAAAGAAAGTCTATCTATACTTAAAAATAATTTTACCTCGTACTAATTTCGAATCAAAACTATTTAAACTTTAATTTACAACATAAATATACATTCTTATATTTAAAATTACTAAAATAAAATCCTCACAAATAATGAATTGGTCAAAACTTAATTTGGTCAATACATACTAAATATGTAGTACTAAATTTGGTTCAGATATTGCATCACCAATGATGTACTGTATAAATTCAATACCATAACAACAAATTAAGACTTAATCTAGAAATAATGCCAATTTAATCTGTTGACCAACAAAATATTAAGTAAAATCAACTGAATTTACCAAATATGAGTGTATAAAAAATCATTACAAGACCGCTATATAAAGGCGATACAGCTCAATTCGAGTATTAGTTTGACAGATAAAAAATGATGAAGTCTCAAGTGATGGTGGTCGCGACACTCTTGATGAGCCTGCTCCTCCAATGCGCTCCGGCCCATTCAGCAAGCTACACCGTCGGTGACTCAGCGGGATGGAAATTCGGTGTAGCGGGCTGGGAAAAGAACAAGAACTTCAAGGCCTCCGACACTCTTGGTAAGAGATTGAGTTGATCTCGATCAAGAAATGCACTTTTTTTTATTGTTGTATTGAAATATATATAATAATGTCTTTGGTTTGTTTGTAGTTTTCAGTTACAATCCAAGTTTCCACAATGTGGTTATTGTCGACAAAGTAGCTTATGATTCCTGCGTCGTGCCTTCGAATGCAACCACAGTCAACTCTGGGAATGATCAGTTGGTGCTGAACCAAGGAGCCAACTACTTTATATGTGGAAAACTTGGACACTGTAATGCTGGAATGAAGATAGCTGCTTTTGCTAATTAATCAATTAATTAATAATGAGATAATAAAAAATATTTTGGTCTTTTAAAGACGCCTCTTTCTTGATTTGGCCCCAATTTATTTCATTTTTTGGACTAAAGAATTGGACTTAGGCTTTGTTCTTTTGGACAGTAAAGAATTGAACTGAACTAAATAAGTCTCAACTGAATTGAATGAGTCTGAACTGAATGAATCTGAATTGAACTTAATTGATTTTCTTATAAAAATAATAGTAATAATTTTTATAAATTTTTAAATATTTTAAAAAAATACATTAATAATATTCTAATATTAACTATGAGATAATTAACAATTTAGTTTCATAAAGGAGACGAAATCTCGTTTAGATACAACTTTTGTTCGAGTTTTCGATTTAATCTTATAAAACCAAAAACGAGTCAATTTCATTTTATTTTCGCCGGAAAATTCAAATTTCGCTTGAAATTGATCACGTGCAACACGTGACCTTTAACTTGGAAATTTTCGGAAACTATTTCCACGTGCCATTTTTTAATTGGCTGCATGATTTAATTAAAAGAGAAATTTTAAGAAAATGACACGTGACAAGTATTTTAAATAATACTTCTCTATCAAGATAATATTCACACTTTTGTTACTTAATACAAAGGATGTGTGACTATTACTTTAACACGAAAAGTGAATATTACATTAAATGAAAAGAAAAAAATGAAAAAACAAATTGAAATTAAAAGGGGCAGGATTCATTTTATTTCTCCTCCAAAATCCCAATTTCCCATAAACCTAAATCCCAATAGCATTCTCAATAGGGGAGACAATGACAAAATTTGTCTCCCAACCCAGTAGTACCTCCAATTGGAGTCTTTAAAGTTGTGGCAATTTGGAGTTTGTGAACCGTGGGCGGCTAATTTATTTGTCCACTGTTCACAATGACATTTTTTTTTACTGTTATTTATGTTTATATTTGTTTTATTTTTCTTTTCTTTTAAATGTTGTTAATTTAAAAGTAATGTGATATTTTTTTGATACACAATTTTATATTTATTATTATTTTAAAGAAAATAAAATTTAAATTTAATTAAAACAAATGCAAATTAAAAATACTAATACAAATTAAACTTTAATATTACAAAATTTAATACAAAATAATAAAATATAAAATAAAATAGAGAAATGAAAAATAATTGAAAATTAATTTTATGAATATTAATAAAATGTGACATTTTAATTTATTTAATTTCAAATTTCTAATCGTATTTGAGTTTGAGTTACAAATTAATTATTCTAATTTCAAATTTTAAATTAATAAAATTTGAGTTTGATGGTTGAAGAAGATTTTACTTTTAGTTGCAAATTTGTGCACAAAATTTGAAAAAGTTGGATTTTTGCCTTCCCATGATTGGGAATACTCTAAGAACTCTATTTTTTGCCCCATTTGTTCTCGTTTCAAATTTCATATCAATTATCTTAGAAACCCTCAATTTATCGGTCTTTTACTCTTTTCACCAAATATCATATTTCCTCAAAATTTTAATACAAAGCAAAATACAATTTCTTGTCAAAATATTAATAATAATTATATAAAATAACTATAACATGGGTTAACTTTGTTTCAAAGGTATTTGAAGAATGTTTTTGTGTGCCTACCTCGGTAAAAAAAAAAAAATTGGTACTCCATTAAAGTGCAAGTTAAAAACTAATAGTTTTGTGTGCAAAAACATGAAATAAAATGTGTTTTAATTTTTTCTCGCAACACCCGTATGAAAAATTTCTTCAATATATATAGTCAAAAACTAAATAATAGTCGTGTACAAAACACAACCTATTTGAAGAAGCTCTTCAATATACAATACTAGTAATCATTAATCTTTATTGAAATGATTCCAGGTCTCTCTTAGCTGAACTACAATACAAAAGACGATTCACCTCATAACATATTTTTGGCTCTTATAATTACACTTTAGCAGCTTGATGTGAGCGGACACGTCAAAGCACCAGCAGAACTGGTCAAAGTCTTAACATCTGTCCCAGGCGCCACCTCAAACAATTGGTCTGGGGCATAGTTAGGTTTCATGTTGAGATCTGTAGCGGCGGTTGTTTTAAAGGAAGCTCCATTTTCGAAGACATCGTCGATGGATCTGAAATTAGTGCCTACGGCATCCCATGTGATCTGCGAGTGACCAAACATATATAATATGCATGCAAGTAATTAATTATATATGGTTTTGGGGTAAAAATGTAATTAATTATATAAGCATGATATAGTACCTGTTTCTTGCCTTCGGGTGCGATGAAAAGGTTTGCTTGGCTCTTGATGCTAGGGTTCATGCTCCCTCCTAGGGCATATATTCCCCATCCTTCGTAGTAGTTGTTAACAACATGGGCGTATCCGTGTCGAATCCTATACATTAACGAATATTAAATAAAATATATTAATTACATGGATAATATTATATATATATATATATATATATTTGATTACAATTATAAAAATAAAATAATAATAATAATTACGAGCTAGCTAGTTACCTTGGCATTCTCTGGTTGCATTCGGGGCCGAAGTGGTTAAAGGCGACAGTGACTTTCATGTCGGCATCCCTTTTGAAGCCATCATCATGTCCCAAGAGCATGACCTTATCTTGAAATGAGAAACGGTTATTGGATATGGTGACCTGGTTGGACCCCCTTGTGACATCGACGAGGCCGTCGAAGCTTTGGGACAAGGTGTTGTGATCAATCCACACCTTGGTTGAGGTGACTATCCGGATGGCGTCCCCGTCCATCGGGCCGAACTTTAACATCTTCTTTCCCGGGCCCATGATCGAGTCGGGCCCTTGTTTCTTGATGTTGTGGATGTGGAGGCCGTGGATGATCACGTCGGAAACCTAATATATAATATATTATTAAGTAGTAGATATAATATATATATATATATATACGGATGAATCGAATCAAATCATAAATATTAATTGAACATATAATAAAGGTCTCGTCCTTACATGTGAGAGAAAAAGGCCAGCACCCTCTGAAATGTGAACATTAACACCTCTTCCATCGATGGTGGTTAAACTACTAACGACGAGGGTTTTGACAAGCGTGATGTTCATGTCGGTGGCGAACGTGACCCAAACTTTCCCCTCAAGGTTGGTCATTGCGAATCTCAACGTCCCTTCCTTGGGGTTTTCCGGGTCGTCACTGGGGTCCGTGACCACGTAATTCTGCACGTCCTCCCCGATGTTGTTGGTCATTTTCCCCACATATCCAACCGAGCAATGGGCCAATTGTTGCCGATTGTTTTGCCAGTCTGGGTTCGTTCTCCAGCACCCGTCGATCACGTTCAGTTGGGCATGGACGACGGAACTCATCACCAGGAATATAGCCGCAACATGAACACACCTAGCAGCCATGGTGATTTTATTTATGTATATATAATAAGAGTGATTTATACACTACTATATTATATATACACTTATTGCCTGATTATGAGGTGATTTGTAATACGTAAAAGAGGTGGCGAGTAGAATGACTAATTAAACGAGATTGTACATGCTTTTATACATGCACAAACGAGATTTGTGGGTTCCAATGAGTGGACTTGCTTATTTTTACCATTCGTCGAACGAAAATTAAGTAATAAAAATAGGATTAAATAATAACCACAATATTACATATTAGTTTGGATGTCAACCGGGTCATTCCACTCTGTTTCTATCCAACTCATTCGGATTATTGGGCTATTTCAGATTAAGTTGTTCGGGTTAAAAATTTTTCGGCTATAAATTTGTAGATCTAACCCTAAAATTTTCGATTTCGAGCTAGCCCGTCGGGCCGGAACAATTAATATTATATAATCAAAAAATATTTTTTAATATCAAATTAATTTAATAATAATAATTATTATTTTAATATTTAAATTGCTCAAAATTTCAAATATTCATTCAATAATATTTAAAATTGTAATTTGAATTGAATTTTTTTATTTGAATATATTATTTTATTTAGAGAGATTTTGTATAAAATAATGCTTTTTAGTTAGAATTAAGTAAATTACTTTTTTCTAATTATGAATAAAAACAATTTATTTAATATTATTCCAATTTTATTAATTTAAACAACTGTTATTAATTATTATTTATTATATAAAGCACACAATTATTATACTTTTTGTAATTAAATCTAAAAATTACTCTAATAAATAAAAAAAATTAAAAAATTAACCATTAAATTTTAAGCGCAAATTTATAGAGGTTAAGTTATAATATTATAAACTATAATACACTTTTCCCAAATTACTTTTTTATGTATATAAAATATTTGTATAAATACATAAAATTGATTTTAATATATTCAAATAAATTGGGTTGTTAGGCTAGCCCACGGTTTGTCGGGTTAGCTCACGGTTTGTCGGACTCCTTCGGTTCGGGTTAATCGTTTCGATTTTTTCGGATAAAAAATATTCAACCCTAACCCTAAATTTTTTTTCGGACGAGCTTCGAATCTGCCTACGGCCCTACAGATTCGGGTTGGATTGATATCCTTAGATATTATTATAAACTCTTTTTCGTTGAAGTTGCTTTTTTTTAATAATTATATTTGGGTCCCATGATCTTAAAAAAGTCACAATTTCATTACACAAAAACAAATATCAATAAATAAATTTATCACCAAAAGATTTACTAACGGATTAATTTACAACACTGATTTGATTGTCAGTATGAAAGATTTGTGTAAAACTTTACTAAACAAAAACTATGATATGTCATTCAGTTTTTCCGATCGAGTTGCTTAACTCGTAAAAACATTAATTAATTTATTTGATAATCGCTTTCGTTCAGGTTATGATTTCAAAAGTATGTCAATTGCATTTGATCTTTCAAGTAATACAAATTATTCTATTCTTTCATCAAATAGTCATCCAAGTTGGTAATTGTAGTTTAACAACATCTTAAATAAAAGGGCTAAATACACTTTGCCACCCCAGGATATGGGGTTTTTACACTTTGCAACCTCGTCGGAAAAAGTTTTACCGATCAGTACCACAGGATAAAGCATATTACAATTTGGTACCTGCTGACTGCCGGATCGGAATATGCCATGGAATATTCCGAGAGTTTGAATGTCACGCTCCAGTTTCACGATTGATAATAGATTTATTAGATAAGCTGAGGGTCATTCAAGTAATTACACACAATTAATTAAAATAAAAATAAAAAAATTGTGTAATTAAATAAATAAATCAAATAATCAATTATCTTCTCCTTTCCGTAAAAATTAAAGATCCAAATACACATTTAGATCTAACTTTCAAATACATCTAGATCTAACTTTCAAATCAGATCACTATGTTCTTAATTAATTTCTTCTCTCCTGCCATAGAAAGAACATCGAGAGTGAAATTGAGAGAGGACGAAATCACTCAACCTATGAATGATTCCAGATCTCACGACAAATCCTCACCCATCACTTTCGTCACACCTACACCACGCTCATCGACTCCTCCGACGGCGGCGGCATACCACGCGGCGCTATTCAAACAGTGTAAGAGTATATCCATGGGTTGATGATCAACACTCCAAATCGAAGAGGATGGGTAGACTCCCGAACCCGTCGGAGATAACACCGGGCCTGTCGGAGGAAGGCCCGATCATGTTGCCGATCGAAGGCAATGCCAGAAGAACCATAGCCAGAAACAGAGATCTCGATATTATACGCAGGGCCCGCGAATCCGGAAGCTCGATTACCATAAGGGTGTAAGAGGTCAGTGTTGAGTATGCCACGAAACCGAGAAGAGGAAACGCGTCGGAAGAAGCAGCGACCGCTGGTCTCAAACAGCGGTCGCCGGTGGTCGTTCAGCGACCGCTGAAACGGCGGCAGCGCCCGCCGATCACGACACCTGAAGCTAGAGGCTTCGACTTTTTTCCGGCGCTCGCTGTTCAGAGAACAGCGCCCGCTGAAGGGTATTCAGCGACCGCCGTTTTGGAAATGGCGGTCGCCATTTTGAGCCAAATCGACGTAAACGGGACTGCATGATTTTGGGGGTTTCGGCGACCGCCGAAGGCTTTTCAGCGCCCGCCAAATTGGACCAGCGACCACTGGGTAGCAAACAGCGGTCGCCATTTTCTCCAGCGCGAGGAATTTTTGGAAAGTCCTAATTTTGGTCCGTTTAGGTTTCCTTCTCCTACAAGGCATGCTATGGGCGAGAATTAATGTTTCCATACATTAATTAGGTCTCTCCCCTATATAAAGAGAGCTACTCCATGGGCATAAACAACACCGATTATAATTCTATAGCTATTGCGTGAGATTTGAGGGTTTAGAGCGTATATCATCCTTGTAATCGTGAAGCAATATTATAGTGAATTGTTCGTCGTTCCTCCCGTGGTTTTTCCCAGTTGGGTTTCCACGTAAATTCTTTGTCTTCTCTATTTTTCGTTGATTTCTTTCTTCGGTATTATTGATATTATCATACTATACATCGTCCGATCTTACAACAAGTGGTATCAGAGCTAAAGATGACGAGCGTGAGGTATGACATACCGTTGCTGGATCTCAACACAAGGTTCCCGACGTGGCAATACAAGATGAGGTTAGTTCTTCGATCCCTGAAGCAAGAGGGCGCCCTCAAAGGTATTGAAAATAAGCCGACGGACATGAAGCATGAAGATTGGGAAGAGCTCGATCAGATGGCCATAGCGACCATAGGGCTCCATGTCTCGAACGCTTTGGCGGAGGACATCATGAAAGCGAAGACAGCAAAAGAATTGTGGGAGATGCTTGAAGAGATGTGCATCACCAAGACGGTGTCAAGTAAGCACAATTTGAAGAGAAGTTTATATTTTCTCAAGATGGCGGAGGGTTCCTCTATCCCCGCGCACGTAGCGAAATTCAAGGAGAAAGTCGCCGACCTCGGCAACATTGGCGTGAAGCTCGAAGATGACGACCTCGCGTTTTGGCTCCTAATTTCGCTACCCCCTTCTATGGCGAGTTTCCGTGATACTCTCATATATTCTCGAGATAGCCTCACGTTTAAAGACGTAACCTCGGCTCTCTCATCTAGAGAGAATATTTTGATGATGGAGAGTCCTAATTCGGGAGAGACGCCAAGCGAAGGATTGAATGTCCGTGGACGGACCAACCAAAGATCGACGGGGCAAGATAGGTCTCGATCGAAGTCACGACATAGTAACAAAGTCTGCAATTATTGCAAGAAGAAGGGTCACATCAAAGCCGATTGTTATTCCTTGAAGAATAGGAAGGAAAGAGAAGGCGGCAACAACAACAACAATAATTCCGGTAAGAGTTCCGGTGAAGTTGGTGTAGCCGAGAATTATTGTGATCTTCTCATGGCTTTGGGTGAGGTCTCCAAATCAAGCGAGGAATGGATTCTAGACTCGGGATGTACGTTCCACATGTGTCCGAATCGTGAGTGGTTCGATACTTTTGAAAAGGTGGAGCGAGGTGCGGTGACTATGGGAAACAACGCGTCATGCAAGATCGAAGGGATAGGAAGCATCCGGATCAAGATGTTTGACGGCGCGATCCGCACCCTAAGCGAGGCTAGATACGTTCCCGGCTTAAAGCGGAATTTGATTTCGCTTAGTACTTTGGAGCTTAAGGGTTACTCGTTCACCGGAGAAGGTGGAGTCGTGAAGGTTGCCAGCGGTTCGTTGGTGGTTATGAGAGGCGAACGTAAGTCGAATAGGCTTTACGTTCTTGAAGGCACTACGGTGAAAGGTGAAGTAGCCGTGGGTGATTCCAAGGTCCCGGATGTTGATACAACGAGACTTTGGCATATGCGTCTAGGGCATATGAGTGATTCTGGAATGGCCGAGTTGAGTAGGCAAGGGCTTCTTGGGGATAAGGGCTTGTCGAAGTTGGAGTTCTGTGAGCAGTGCGTCTATGGGAAGCAAACGAGGGTGAAGTTCACCACCGGCGCTCACACGACAAAAGAGATACTCGGGTATGTTCATTCCGATCTATGGGGACCATCCCCGGTCCCCTCCACTGGAGGTTCTTACTACATGCTTACCATCATCGATGACTATTCCCGAAAGGTTTGGTCGTTCTTCTTGAAACACAAGAGCGACGTGTTTTCTACCTTCAGAGATTGGAAGGTGACGATAGAGAAACAAACCGGGAAAGTCGTGAAGAACTTACGTACGGACAACGGCCTAGAATTTGTGTCCGAAGAATTCAACCAATTCTGCAAGAGTTCGGGGATTGTGAGGCACCACACTGTGAGATACACCCCTCAGCAAAACGGAGTAGCCGAGAGAATGAATCGCACGATTATGGACAAGGTACGTTGCTTGTTAGCGACTTCCGGGTTGAGTAAAGGTTTTTGGGCTGAAGCGGCTTCTTTAGCATGTTACCTTATCAACCGTTCCCCGTCCATGGCGATTAACAAGAAGACGCCACAAGAATTGTGGAAAGGATCTCCGGCAAATTATGAGGACTTGAGGGTGTTTGGGTGTCCGGCCTACATGCACGTCAACGAAGGGAAATTGAATGCACGAGCTAAGAAGTGCATATTCGTTGGCTTTAAGGAAGGAGTTAAAGGATACAAGCTTTGGTGTCCAGAGACGAAGAAGATCATTCTAAGCCGTGATGTAGTCTTCGATGAGGCTTCTATGATTGGTGATCGGTCGTCTAAAGGGAATCTCGAGATTCCAAGTACTCCTATTGAGGTGGAGCCGGACAGGGTGCAAGAGGAAGATGATGGGTCAAGTTCCCCGACCGATATGGCGAGTAGTTCAACTACTCCGGAAGATCCAAAAGAGCCGCAATGCATAGCACGAGATAGGCCAAGACGTGAGAGTCGACCACCTAAAAGGTTAGCCGATTATGAGTTAGTGGCCTATGCTCTAAATGTAGCCGATGAAGTTGATTCGTATGAGGAGCCTTCCTCGTATGCCGAGGCGGTTGCGTGTGATGACTCGAGTAAGTGGGTCTTGGCTATGCAAGAAGAGATGGAGTCTCTTCATAAGAATGGCACTTGGGAGTTGGTTAATCTCCCTAAAGGCAAGAATGCCATAAAGTGCAAATGGATCTTCAAAAAGAAGGAGGGCATCCCTGGGGTTGAGGACGAGAGATACAAAGCGAGATTGGTGGCTAAGGGTTTTAGCCAAATTCCCGGAGTAGACTTTAATGATGTGTTTTCACCGGTGGTCAAGCATAGCTCGATTCGAGCAATTCTAGGCATTGTGGCAATGCATGATTTGGAGCTTGAACAAATGGATGTGAAAACGGTCTTTCTACATGGGGAGCTCGATGAAGATATCTACATGGTCCAACCCGAGGGGTTCGAGGGTTCAAACCAAGAGAACAAGGTGTGTTTTCTCAAAAAGTCCTTATATGGTTTGAAACAGTCTCCTAGACAATGGTATAAACGTTTTGATACGTTCATGATTAAGAATGGTTTCCGAAGGAGCTCCTATGATAGTTGTGTGTATTTCCGGAAAGGCCGTGATGGGTCTTTAGTTTATCTCCTCCTCTACGTCGACGATATGTTGATAGCGGCTAAGGATAAGTCGGAGGTGGAGAGAGTCAAGGCACAACTAAGTAAGGAGTTCGAGATGAAGGATCTTGGTGCGGCAAAGAAGATCCTAGGAATGGAAATCACAAGAGATCGAAGAGATGGCAAGTTGTATCTTGGCCAAAAGGAGTATATAGAGAAGGTGCTACGTCGGTTCAACCTTGAGAATGCGAACCCGGTAAGTACTCCCCTTGGAACACAATTTAGACTTACCTCTGCTTACTCTCCGACTACGGAGAAGGACATCGAGGATATGGCTCGAGTCCCTTATTCCAATGCCGTTGGGTCTTTGATGTACGCCATGGTGTGTACGCGTCCGGATTTGGCCCACGCCGTGAGTGTCGTGAGTCGGTATATGGCGAATCCGGGAAGAGAGCATTGGAAGGCGGTGCAGTGGGTGTTGCGCTACTTGAGAGGTACGTCTAACAAGAAGCTAGTGTTCGGGAGGAATCAAGAAAATGTGCGGGGGTTCGTGGACTCCGACTATGGCGGTGATCTAGATAAAAGAAGATCTCTTATCGGGTATGTTTTTACCATTGGTGGGTGTGCCATAAGTTGGAAAGCTATTTTGCAAAGTACGGTGGCCTTATCTACTACCGAGGCGGAGTATATGGCGGTCACTGAAGCGTGCAAAGAGGCTCTATGGTTGAGAGGTTGGCTTAGAGAGCTCTCGAAGGGTTCTAAGACGACGTCCATCTTTTGTGATAGTCAAAGTGCTATTTGTCTCACAAAAGATCAAGTGTTCCATGAGAGAACGAAGCACATTGATATTCGTTATCACTTTGTCCGTGAGGTGATCGCTCGAGGCGATATTAAGGTGAGTAAGATTAGTACTCACGACAATCCGGCGGACATGTTGACGAAGAGTTTACCCGCAACCAAGTTTGAGCTTTGCTCTAGCTTGGTTGGACTTCGATCGAGAGATTAAGCCCTTAGGGGCTTTTGGAGGAAGACGGACGGCGAAGGAAGTTCACGGTTTAGTGCCAAGGTGGAGATTTGTTGAGTATGCCACGAAACCGAGAAGAGGAAACGCGTCGGAAGAAGCAGCGACCGCTGGTCTCAAACAGCGGTCGCCGGTGGTCGTTCAGCGACCGCTGAAACGGCGGCAGCGCCCGCCGATCACGACACCTGAAGCTAGAGGCTTCGACTTTTTTCCGGCACTCGCTGTTCAGAGAACAGCGCCCGCTGAAGGGTATTCAGCGACCGCCGTTTTGGAAATGGCGGTCGCCATTTTGAGCCAAATCGACGTAAACGGGACTGCATGATTTTGGGGGTTTCGGCGACCGCCGAAGGCTTTTCAGCGCCCGCCAAATTGGACTAGCGACCGCTGGGTAGCAAACAGCGGTCGCCATTTTCTCCAGCGCGAGGAATTTTTGGAAAGTCCTAATTTTGGTCCGTTTAGGTTTCCTTCTCCTACAAGGCATGCTATGGGCGAGAATTAATGTTTCCATACATTAATTAGGTCTCTCCCCTATATAAAGAGAGCTACTCCATGGGCATAAACAACACCGATTATAATTCTATAGCTATTGCGTGAGATTTGAGGGTTTAGAGCGTATATCATCCTTGTAATCGTGAAGCAATATTATAGTGAATTGTTCGTCGTTCCTCCCGTGGTTTTTCCCAGTTGGGTTTCCACGTAAATTCTTTGTCTTCTCTATTTTTCGTTGATTTCTTTTTTCGGTATTCTTGATATTATCATACTATACATCGTCCGATCTTATATGAAATTTTTTGTTTGAAATTTACTAAAAAAACTATTCAAAACGGAATATTCCATGGAATATTCCGATCCGGCAGCCGGCAGGTACCAAATTGTAATATGCTTTATCCTGTGGTACTGATCGGTAAAACTTTTCCGACGAGGTTGCAAAGTGTAAAAACTCCATATCTTGGGGTGGCAAAGTGTATTTAGCCCTAAATAAAATTTAAAATAAAAGACAAAGATGAAAATGAAATCATATATTCAAACATAAAATGTAAAATGATTAACCATTGAAAACGAGAAATAAAATTCGAGCAAAATTAAACAGCTTTAATGTAAGTAATTAAAACATAAAAGTAATACAATTTCAAAAAATCTAGAAAATACAAAGTTCAACAATCTGCTAAACAATTCAGAAATGGAAAAAGGAAAGCAATTACACTAAATGGAAAGAAACCGTCAAACTAGATCGCGCTCCCGAAATTGTCGGCTCTTGTACGGCGTCATCGCACACCCCTTCAAATTCGGAAAATGTAAAAATTACTAAACATAGAGGTGAAAAATGTAATTAACCCATAATTGTATGATTAATAATTTATAAAATTAAACATTAATGGTGTTCATTTCTCATTACCTTTTGCACATCATTAATAATTTATAATGATTTTATTTGTACTTATAAACTTCAGTGTGGGAGACTACACAATAAATACAACTTTGTCAATACTATGCTTGGTGAGAATTAACATGTACAGTATGTAGATTTTCATATAAATTAAGATTGTATGTGGATCTTAATTGCCTATTTATCTATGGACCTCAACTCAAGAGTCCTCACCTACCCCCAGGCCATTGTTATGGATGGACACTAATTCCGCGAACCATCTTTGTCAATTATGTCCCGATCGATATGGAGTGTGTACATGTGTTACAAACCTATCGGACAATCATTGATAAAGAATATATAACTAGACGAAATAAGCAAATATACATGAGATCGAGTTCTTGTTTTTTTGGTTTGAAAATGCAGGTGCTCGGATGAAACGAACCCGAGGAAGAAGCCGTACAAGTTCTCAAACCAAAAGCCATACAAATTATTTAGCCCCTTCCATCCTTCATCTTTTTATTCGTGGAAGAATGGTTATGTTTTGTTTCACCCTTTTTCCTATGAACGTCATATTGTAAGTTTATAAATTATTTTTATGAAACGAGAATAAAATTGTGACAGATAATGATTTGGTCAAAACTTACTTAAATATTGAGATTAAGAAGGGTGAATATATTCTTTTAAGATTATATAGGTATTCAAAACTCAACCGATTTTAAAATTCAATGAATTTCTATTGATTTCATCTCAGTAATATAAAAGAATTCCATTATTTGAAATCTCTCTTAAATACATGAAATTTATATTGATATATATATATATATATATATATATATATATATATATATATATATATATATATATATATATATATATATATATATATATATATATATATATATATATATATATATTACGTACATCAAAATTTACTATAACAAAGAAAGGAGTCTAATTCATGGAGATGCTAATGCTATGTGGAAAATGAGTTTGATTTTTAACAATAATGTAAATGAAAATAAAAATAATAATGATTAATACTAATATTTTTTTATTTTTTAACTAATACATTTTTTGAATTTAATTTCTAAATAATTTGGATTTTTTTAAAACAATTTGAATTTTTGATGTATACAAATACAATTATGTGAAAATTTAAATCAATTAAAATTTTATTTCACAAAGTATGTGAAAGTTTATGAAAATCCATGAAACTAAATAATAAAAAGTTAGTCAAACTCTTTATAAACTCCATTAATTTAAAAAAACCACAAAAATCAACGAACCTTTTAGAAGTAAAAAAAGATCCATTAAAATTATAATTGAATACACTCTTCAAGGAGATAAATTTGATTTCAGATTTTGAATAAAAAATAAAGAAAGAAGAATTCAATAACTAAGGCCATTATATTTTTTCAATTTGACCTTATATAGTATAGTATGAAGTTCACTTACAATTTTACTTTATATGTTTTAATTTAAAAGTACACTTTTATTTTCATGTTACTTACAATTATTTAGAAAAGGTAAAACAATAGTAGTATATACACCCACCCACTTCACTTACAATTTTACTTTAAATTCAGTGACACTTTTATTTATTTTCATGTTACTTACAACTATTTAGAAAGGGTAGAACAATAGTATACACACACACAATCACTTCACTTACAATTTTACTTTAAATACAGTGGATCAAATACGATGACACAATAAAAAAAAATCTCTTTTTTATATATGAAGAGATTTGTTTTTTTTTTCTTGAAAATATTAGTTGATTACCGTGCCATATTTTAATAATAATTGACTTCAAAACTTAATTTCAACTAAGAAAATAAGAAAATTGTAAGTGAAACTAAATATTCAACTAAGAAAATTGTACATATTTTTGTAAAGAAATTAAATATCAGATTGATTAACCGACACACGGACGATCAAAAAAAGCCTTGAAATTTTGATATTATAACTTGTTTATTACTTTATAGTGTAAAATTGTAGCAGTGTAGCACCATACTACGATTTGCTTATTAACACGATTGCTTTCAAATTTCCCATAGTGTAAATATTAATAATACTCCCTCCAATTATTTTTTATTATTTTCATTTTAATTCACGTTTTATATTTTTTATATTTTTTTTACCTTTATTTAATGAGGTTTATTAATTGTGAAAGACAAACAAAAAACATGCGGAATACTTTTAAGGAGAGAAGATAAATATAATTTTTTTTCAAAGTTGTTAGCCCAGTTGGTTGAACACTTGAATTGAGGACTTGAAGTTCTTAGTTTGAATGCAAACTAAATAAAAAGGTAATATTTAATTTATTACTAATCCATCGATATTTAATTTACCATATCAACGCACCTTACCATATACTATTATTTTTTAAACATGTGCAATATTTAATTTACCATATCAATCACGTTTCAAATAATAAACATACATTATGCTTACCAAATTTATTTTTTATAGTAACCATATCAACACAAGTTACCATATAATAATTAATAAATCATCATAACCATTTAAATTACCCTAATAAATTAAGTTCATACCAAATTTAATTAATAAATCATCATAAACATTTAAATTAACATAATTAAAATACACTTAATATTTATTATTGGTATAGAAAAGCCATCATAAAATTGTAAACTTATGTATGCTTTGTATGCGTGAAGTGTGTAAACATAATTATTTACTTTTTGTAATTTATTTTTTTGTGTTCACATTTTCTTTATTCACATGTGATAAACAAGGTTTGCCTTTATATATTAAATAGATATGAGCGTATAGAAAATCATTACAACTTACAAGACCTATATAAAGGCGACACATCTCTTTTTCAAAGACACAAACACCTAAAAACACACTTCAATTCGAGTATTCGACAGATCAAAAATGATGAAGTATCAAGTGATGGTTGTCGCAACACTCTTGATGAGCCTGCTCCTCCAATGCGCCCCGGCCCATGCAGTAATCTACAACGTCGGGGGCTCATCGGGATGGAGCTTTGGTGTAGCTAGGGGTGTTAATTCGGTTAAACCAAACCAAACCGAACCGAAATTTCGGTTAACCGAACCAAACAAGACTAATTTTCAAGAACCGAAAACCAAACCGTTTAAGAAATGGTTTGGTTCGGTTTTAACCGAATAATTTCGGTTTGGTTTGGTTTGGTTTGGTTTTAACCAAATTTTAAATAAAAAAATAAAAAAATAAATTTTTTAATATTTTCATTTAAAAATAATTTTTATTTTTTATTAAAATAATTAAAACAAAATATAAAAAATGAAAAAAAATTAATTTTAATTAAAAATAAAATATTATTATTAAAAAAATATAAAAATATATATATAAATTATTATTATTTACATTTAAAATAATATATATATTAATTATTTTTTATTTTACTTTTATTCGGTTTAGTTCGGTTTTAACCGTTTTAATCGGTTAAAAACCAAACCAAACCGAAAACCAAAAAATTAAAAAAATCAAAACCGAAAACCAAACCAAATTAGTTTGGTTCGGTTTGGTTTAACCGAACAGTGTCGGTTTGGTTCAGTTTGGTCGGTTTAACCAAACTTTTGACACCCCTAGGTGTAGCAGGCTGGGAAAACGACAAGAAGTTCAAGGCCTCCGACACTCTTCGTACGGGACGAGTTTATCGATCAAGAACATGTTAATGCACTTTTTTTCATTATTATTATTGTTGTTGTTGTATTGAAATATATATATCTGTGTTGGGTTTGTTTGCAGTTTTCAGTTATTTTCAAGGTACCCACAATGTGGTTAAGGTCGACAGATTTGCTTATCAATCCTGCAACGTGCCTAGGAACGCACCCACATTCATCTCTGGGAACGATCGGTTGGTACTGAACCGAGGAGCCAACTACTTTATATGTGGAATACCTGGGCACTGTAGGGCTGGAATGAAGATAGCTGTTTTTGCTTCTTAATCAATTAATTAATCAATTAATTGTATGATTGATAATAATATACTTATAAGATATTAATGGTGTTGATCTCTCATTACCTTTTGCACATCATTGCTCTCTACACAATAAATAATATATAATATGATGATTTTATTTGTACATATAAACTTCAATGTGGGAGACTACACGATAAATACATCAACCAGCATTAACCAACCACTACTACCTGGGAGCTTTGACGAAATGACCTTTTGGAGGTCGTTAATTAATGAACTACTCCTATGACAAATATTTTTTTATAGTATACCCTTTTTTATATTTATAATTAAAAGAAATGTCCAATTACTTTATACCTAGTATAATTATTCTTCTCCAAACCTAAAATTTCTCCAAAATCCCTTATTCATAAATTCGTCAATACCACCTGAAACCATGGTTCTCTTACGAAGACCTTCTGTCGAAGACAAAGCTGCTGACACTAGCCTCTATCGGAGAAACTGTATATATATGTTTTGGCGACAACTTGTTGTGCTTGCTTGTGATTCTATTTTGCAGGTGTTAGTTTCGAAGCATGACGATTCCACGGATTCAAGTTTGGAGTCAGCACCTTGAAGCGAAGCTTGCACTTGGCGTCTTGGTGAGAAACTGGCGCCAAGCAACCGATTGACTGGCGCCTGGCTCATTGGAGCGTGCTTGATGCCTAGCAGCAAGCGTGCGCCAAGCATGGAGTCGGCACCTCACTTGTACTTGGCGCCGAGTAGCTATGAGATGGCGCCAGGATCAAGACTCGCCGAGTCAACACATTTCCATGCAATGAATTAAGATGACGAAACCCCCAACTTCAACACTTAGAAGAATTTGAAGACAAAGTGAAGTTGAAGTGTAGATGTGCATTGGATCTTAGCATCCGTTGAAGCGCGCCCAGAATCGAAATACTCAAGATTCAAGATTAAAAATTTGAAGATTAAAGATTCAAGATTCAAAATACAGAAATTTTGAAGTTTGACGTCAAGAATTTTCTTATGACGTCAGCCGAACGTGTAGCCAATAAGGATCTTTCACCTCCAGCGTGCGACACTCCTATAAACCTCGACCCCGATTTGGAAAATCACTTCTTGCATGCACTCAAATTTTCAAATTAGGGTTACCTTAGTTTCATTTTAGGAGTTTTAGGATTTGCGCTTTGCGCTATCCGCAATAGAGTTTTCGTGTAGGAGTCCTTCGGAAAAATGCCCCTCTCAATAGTAAGTAAGGGTTATTTAACCCTTACAAAAATAAAATCGGATATCTACCCCTCCCTCCATTAAAATAAATGTAAAAGAAATTAAAATACAAAATATTTACACATTAACCCCTAAAAATATTTACACAATAACCCCACTTTCATTTCTTCTTCTCCCCCATTTGTGCTCTCCCGTAACCTAAATCGCCCAAAAAAAAAGCTCCGACATTCTCAATTTTCCACCAACAATTCGACGTAAAAAGGTTAGCATTCACTTCTACATGTCTTGTGTGTGTGTGTTGTTGTCAATATCGAGTTTTAATTTTGCGTTTTCAAAGCTTTTCGAAACAAAAAAAAAAATGAAAATCGCAGGGTGTGCGCAGGTGCGCAGGCCTCAGCCTGCACACGGCGTCAAAATTGACGCAGGCTTTGGCCTGCGCACAGCAACAAAACTGACGCAGGTCCTTAGCCTGCGCACGGCTTCAAGGTTGGCGCAAGCTGAGGCCTGCGCACGGCGTCAACTTTGATGCAGTCTTCAGCCTGCGCTCAGCCTGCGCACAGCTTCACTCTGTGCGCAGGCAGTGGCCTGCGCACTTACCAGTCCAGTTTTGGAAATCTGATTTTTCCCGTTTTATTGTAATTACAGGCATGGATAAGAGCATGGATAAGATATCAATCACAATACATTATAGTGGAGAGTGGAAGCTCTTCGAGGGATATTGGAGATGGATAATGAGCGATTTGAAGCACTCGAAAACAATATTGATTGATAGGAGCATTTCGTTTAATGCACTTATTGAGAAAGTGTGTGGAAAAATCGTCATCGATCCATCATGTAATGAAGTTGCGATCTCTCGATTCCCAAAGGAAAAGTGTCCTCCTAAATATATTAATGATGAAGAAAGTTGGGCCACGACTTTATGGCTTCATAGAAACAAAGATGAAATGGAGTTGTTTGTGACCTACAGTCCCTCTGTACCGAGAAGTCCTGCCCGTGAAAGTCCTGCCCGTGAAAGTCCTGCACGTCAAAGTCCAATTCGCCCAGAAAAACTTCCAACTCGACGAACTTCAGGTGAAACATCTGAATATTACAGTCAAGTAATAGTGCCATCTACTTATGATCCGTCTGTATCTATTTGGGATAGCATTGATTTATGCAATAATTATGATGGTTATGATTATGATGGTGGTGCGGGCGGTGATTATGATGATGGTGGTGGTGGTGTCGAAGTCGATGATAACGACGATGATGTTGTTGATGACGATGGTAATGATGGTGGTGACGACGGTTATAATGAGGGCGGTAGTTCTTATTATAATAATCCTGTTGTGGACGAGCCTGTTGTTCCTGCTTTTAGACTTTGTGATCGAGACGGAGGTGGTCGGTATGATGGTTCCGATTTGGTAGTTGGTCAGACTTTCAAGAACAAAGACGATTTCAGCTATGTTGTCGGTCGGGTAGCATTGCAGGGCAAGTTTGAATTCGTTGTGCACAAATCTGATCACAATCGAAAGGTGGTGAAATGTGTTGAAACAAATTGCAAATGGAAAATTCGTGCAACGAGGAAGAAGGCGACCGATGAGTTTGTGATTAAAACCTACACCAATATCCACACTTGTTCATTGATTGATAGAAGCGGTGTGCACAGGCAGGCCTCTAGCAGTCTTATCGGCAATCGACTCCAGGACCAGTTCTTGAACGCAAAGAAACCTCTGACACCGGCTGCAATTCAGCAGTTTATGCGTACTGAGGAAAATATTACTGTCAGTTACGACAAAGCATGGAGAGCGCAGCAGAAAGCCCTGGAAAATGTTCGCGGATCCTATGAAGATAATTTCTCGAAGCTTCCTTCGTATTGTTACATGCTTGAAAAAAGGAATCCAGGTACGTTCACCCGTATTCAGACAGATGTCAATGGTGAATTTCAGTACTTCTTCATGGCTATCGGAGCGTGTATTCGGGGATTTCAGTACATGAAGGACGTTATCGTCATTGATGCATCGTTCATGACCAATAGATACAAGGGAACGCTTCTTATTGCTTCTGCTACTGACAGTGAGCATCACAGTTACCCACTTGCTTGGGGTGTGGGTGATGCAGAGGACACCAGTTGCTGGACTTGGTTCCTCGAGTGCTTGAAGTTTTTGATTCCAGATAGATCTGATCTGGTAATCGTGTCTGACAGAGGTCAGCCAATTATAAATGCTGTAGCTGCTGTTTACCCTAATGCGGAACATGGACACTGTTATTGGCACATCATGCAAAACATCAAGTCCAAGTACAACAAAAGAAAAGACTTGGTTGGTCATTTTAAGAAGGCTGCGTGCTCGTACACTTTATCCGAGTTCAATCTCAATTTTTCAGAGCTTAGAGCAGCGAGCGAAAAATGTGCGAAGTGGTTAGAAGACATCACGTTTGAGAAATGGTCAAGAGTCCACCACCGTGTGAATAGATACGAGGTGATGACGTCTAACGCTGTGGAAGTGATAAATTCTGTGATGAAAGACGCAAAAGACCTCCCCATATGTTCCTTGATCAAGTTTATTGTGGATAAGATGGTTGAATGGTTTTGCAAACATCGTGAAGAAGCTTGGGCGTTCAACGGTGTATTGACACCGAGAAGGGAAACAACGTTGCGTGAGCGTTATGACCGTGCTCCTAAATGGGTTACCAGAAAAATAAGTACTTGGATGTACACTGTGGAGTCGACTAGATGGTGTGGGGTTGTGGATTTGGAGGCAATGACGTGTGAATGTGGTGTGTTTCAGATTGACATGATGCCGTGTGAGCATGCCATAGCCGCAGCGTGCGCCAAGGACCCGAGTCGGGCAGGACAATATGCTTATGAGCTGACTTCTCCTTATTTCACCCGTGAGTATTTCATGCAAGCATATAAGGAGAACATTATACCTGTTCCTTCAGAAGATCAATGGACGGATATTCCCGAACATGTCCAAAGCATGATAGTGCTGCCACCACCGGTGAAACGAGCTCCAGGACGGCCGAGAATGGACCGTTTCACGAGCCGAATTGAGAGGTTTTCGAAGAAAAAATATCGTTGTGGCAAATGTCAAGGAGAGGGTCACAATGCACAGACTTGTCCGATTCCGCCAGAGTAAACACTGTTGAACTTTTATGTAGTTGTGTGTGTTTCATATATATTTTTTTGTAAATTGACTTGTGAAACATTTACTATGCAGATTGTGAAGTGAAGAGGAGGAAGTTGTAGAAGGCCGGTGTAGCGAAGAAGAAGACGCTTTGGATTTAATTTTCTGTTTTGAGACTATTATGTATCGAGACTTCGTATTTGAGACCTTATATTTGTGTTGTACTTTATTTTTCATGTTGGAAGTGCTCAATTTGTGTGAAAATGTGGTCTGAACAGGTTTGGAATTACCAAAAAACGGCCAAAGTCATGTTCTGCCTTCTGTTGTGCGCAGGCTGGCGCAGGCTGGCGCAGGCCTCAGCCTGCTTCACATTTGACGCCGTGCGCAGGCCTCAGCCTGCGCCACATTTGTTGCTGTGCGCAGGCTTCAGCCTGCGTCAGTTTGTAATCAGGCTGCAGGCCAAAGCCTGCTTCAGATTGGGTCTCGATGGGGTTTTCGCTATTTTTCGACTACCTCGTGGATAATCGATGTAATTTGAACCGTTGGATCATCTTAAGATGTAGTTTTACGTGTCCCGTGCAATTTTCGTGAAAAAATAATCTCCGGACGTGCTCGATCTGATAGTGTCGAGAAAATCGACAAATTCTCGACGTTATCGATCCGAGCACTTCCGGACATAATTTTTTAACGAAAATTGGACGGGACGCGTAAAATTGCATTTTAAGATCATCCAACGGTTCAAATTTACTAAATCACAGTTTAATGTTTTGTCATACCTTGAATATCATAAACTCAACTCAAACTATAACATTTATAATTAAACCTTAGAAGTAATAAGTGACCAAAACACTAAATACTTATACCCGTGGATAATTAATGTGATTTAAACCGTTGGATAATCTTAAAATGTTGTTTTACGCGTCTCGCCCAATTTTCGTGAAAAAATAATGTCCGGAAGTGCTCGGATCGATAACGTCGAGAATTTGTCGATTTTCTCGACACTATCAGATCGAGCAATTCCGGATAATATTTTTTCACAAAAATTGCACGGAACATGTAAAACTACATTTTAAGATGATCCAACGGTTCAAATTACATCGATTATCCACGAAATAACGAAAACCGCATGAGACGCACCTGTCACTGGCGCAGGCTGGCGCAGGCTTCAGCCTGCGCACCATTTGCTGCCGTGCGAAGGTCTCAGCCTGCGCCACATTTGTTGCAGTGCGCAGGCTTCAGCCTGCGTCAGTTTGTAATCAGGCTGCAGGCCAAAGCCTGCTTCAGATTGTGTCTCGATGGGGTTTTCGCTATTTTTCGACTACCTCGTGAATAATCGATGTAATTTGAATCGTTGGATCATCTTAAGATGTAGTTTTACGTGTCCCGTGCAATTTTCGTGAAAAAATAATCTCCGGACGTGCTCGATCTGATAGTGTCGAGAAAATCGACAAATTCTCGACGTTATCGATCTGAGCACTTCCGGACATTATTTTTTCACGAAAATTGGGCGAGACGCGTAAAACAACATTTTAAGATCATCCAACGGTTCAAATCGCATCAATTATCCACGGGTATAAGTATTTAGTGTTTTGGTCACTTATTACTTCTAAGGTTTAATTATAAATGTTATAGTTTGAGTTGAGTTTATGATATTCAAGGTATGACAAAACATTAAACTGTGATTTAGTAAATTTGAACCGTTGGATGATCTTAAAATGCAATTTTACGCGTCCCGTCCAATTTTCGTTAAACAATTATGTCCGGAAGTGCTCGGATCGATAACGTCGAGAATTTGTCGATTTTCTCGACACTATCAGATCGAGCACGTCCGGAGATTATTTTTTCACGAAAATTGCACGGGACACGTAAAACTACATCTTAAGATGATCCAACGGTTCAAATTACATCGATTATCCACGAGGTAGTCAAAAAATAGCGAAAACCCCATCGAGACACAATCTGAAGCAGGCTTTGGCCTGCAGCCTGATTACAAACTGACGCAGGCTGAAGCCTGCGCACAGCAACAAATGTGGCGCAGGCTTTGGCCTGCAGCCTGATTACAAACTGACGCAGGCTGAGACCTGCGCCAGCCTGCGCTAGCCTGCGCACAACAGAAGCCAGACATGACTTTGGCTGTTTTTTTTGTAATTCCAACCTGTTCAGACCACATTTACACACAATTCCAGCACTTCCAACATGAAAAATAAAGTACAACACAAATACAAAGTTTAAAAGTCTCAAATACGAATTCTAATCGCCTAAAACCGGGCAGTCAACCCCTTCGTGACCCTCTGTGGAACAGATTTCGCATCTGGGAGGCGGACCATCGTAAACAGCACTCAAGTCCCAAACCTGGCACGCACATCTCCATCTGAACTCATCTACTTTGTTCTTAATTTTCCAGTCGTCCCTGTAAACTTGTTCAGTGATAATGGCTGTCATCTGAATCAGCGCGTAATTACCGGATCGACCTGGAAACTCTTGTTTGTAACAATCATTCGGCCTCGCGAAGGCAATTTCCCAAACTGAACGGGCGCTCGGCAGTCCAGCTTGGACGCACATTTCGTGCATCCAATACTGCAGTGGAAGTAATGCAGCCCTTCTCTGATTTCTTACAATGTCTCTGGTGGCATTTATCTCCGTCTCATACAGCTTAATAATTGCCCTCTCAAGGTCCAATCGCACTGTCATCCACTGCATTCCAACATTCGCAATGAGGAGAACCTGAAAAAAAATAATAGGTCATACTTATTCTAGTTCAAAGTTAAGAGTGAAAATTGACTTGTAAATGAACTTACAAATTTGAGGCCAGCCCACGGCTTCGGTTTCCATCCATGCGCACCTTTGGCCATGCATTCAATGCATGATTGCAACTCATCTAACGGGACAGGTTCGTAATACTGAGGATTATAATTCCCAGCTTCCCACACGTATTGCAAAGTTTGCTGTAAATTAAGGTTAAAAATTTAGTATAAATATCTAAATGTACATTAAATTTTAAATTTAAATTTTTCACTACTTACAAAGAATGAGCAAGGCACGATAGTGTAATTGTTCTTCATTCGGTCACATGTCATTCTTGATATGTACTCGAAGTCGTTGTGATAAATTCCAAGAACACGGGTTGACGCAGGTCTCGGCCTGCGCACGGCCTGCGCACGGCTTCAGTTCTGACGCAGGCCTCGGCCTGCGCACGGCCTGCGCACGGCTTCAGTTCTGACGCCGGCCTTGACCTGCGCACGGCTTCAAAACTGACGCCGTGCGCAGGCCGTGCGCAGGCCACGGCCTGCGCACCTCACTCAAGAACACAGAACACAATGCAGAATTTTCAAAAAACTTAATCTCGACCCAAAATTAAAGCTACGGCAGTTTAAACACTAAAACAACTATTCAAGTTTATATTATTAAACACTAAAACAACTATTCAATTATCAACAAAACTAGTTTAAAACATACCGCATAAAAATGAATGAACCCATAGGCATTCCATGCGCGCGTTCGGCCGGGCCCCTCGATTTCCCCTATTCTATTGAAGCAATCATCTACGATAGCGTCCCACGCCTTTATCCCCCATGGATAGTTCTGGCATGCATCGAGATTACTGCAAAGCTGTAATAAACACAAAAATTAAAAAAAGAAATAAATTATTTCAATAAACAATAAAAAGAAAATTTAATTCGCGTATTACCTTGAAAAACTCATCAGGGACATTTAATTGTCTGTTAGGTATGTCTAACAGATTTGTAATCAACCAAACAAATGTTAGGTTGATTACAAATGGGTACCTCTCCGGATTATTCTTGCTCAAAAGTTTTTTGATTTTTTGAAACAGCAAGTCGTTCGGAACCTGTTCAAAAATGAAAAAATAATTAAAACACTACACACACAATATATATTTTTTGACAACGAAGTATTGTTATAAAAATAGAACCTGTTTTTTGGACTCCTCATAGTCCGGAAATGCTATTTCTTTCAGGTCTTCATCCTTCTCCTTGTCCTCATCGGTGCGAAGGTCCTGAAAGTGCAACCCGGTGATCATACTGAACTCCACGGGGCTGAGGCGAACTACCATGTTGTTCACCTCGAAGAACCTACATCGGACCTTCTTCGGGTCAGGCCAACTGCACACTCGAGCCATCAACTGATGGATGGCCGCATTTGGCACGTTCCCTTCCCCGTCCAAAAGTAAGAAGTTCCCCAACTGAGGGTAATCATCCACGACATGTGGGAAGGCCCTCAACAGTGGTTCGGCTATCTCGGGAATGTCCTTGTACCCGTGGCGCGTGGTTAACTTCCCAGGCCTGATCACATCGCCGTATTTGCGTGGGGGTAACTCACCGATATCGACTGCCATTACAGGGCGATAATCCTCCTGAAAAACACAGAAAAAAACAAAACTTTGTCAAAACTGGAATCTGCAGGTGCGCAGGTGCGCAGGCCTCAACCTGCACACGGTTTGACGCAGGCCTCGGCCTGCGCACGGCCTGCGCACGGCTTCAGTGCTGACGCAGGCCTCGGCCTGCGCACGGCCTGCGCACGGCTTCAGTTCTGACGCCGGCCTTGACCTGCGCACGGCTTCAAACCTGACGCCGTGCGCAGGCCGTGCGCAGGCCACGGCCTGCGCACCTCACTCAAGAACACAGAACAGAATTTCCGAATTTTCAAAACACGTAATCTCGACCCAAAATTAAAGCTACGACGGTTAATTGAATTGCATTCGAGCCAGGGAAGTAGAGTGGTACCTGATAATTCATTCGGGCCTGTGTTTCCGGCAAGCCGAGGAAACGATCGTCGTCGCGGTCGTGCATCGACTTCGAACGGCCTTCATCCGCCGGGTTGCTCTGAGCAGTTGGGGACGGGGATGGCCGACGAGGCCTTTTCCCTGCCCTGTTCGCGGAAGTTGACGCGGTCGACATTGCCGGAAATTGAACTGGAATTCGATTTTTTTTTTAAACTTAGAAATGGAACTGAGAGAGAGAGAGGTGCGGGGCAGAAGCGCGATTAGGAGGGAGTGATGTTACCTGAAATGTGAGAGGGGAGAAGCGCGATTTGCCGGAGGTCGATTCTTCGCCGGTGGGAGTTCGTTTTTTCGCCGGCGATGGGGGAGTCGATTTTGCGTTCTGTGAAAAGAGAGAAAAGAGGGGCAGCGGGAGTATTAGGGTTTAATTTGTTTAAAGGACTAAAGTGCAATAAAGAAACAATTATAGGTCAAAATGTAATTTTAAATCTTATTTTCTGTTTTTTGATTTATTTTTAATGTATTTTAATTTAAAAAAAAGAGAGAAAATGCAGGGAGGGGCATTTTTCCGATTTCTGATATTGAGAGGGTTACCCCTCCCAATTCCCTCTTCGTGTAGTAGCTTTGCGATGTGCATGTGCCGCTTACTAGAGTTAGATAATTTAGCTCTATGCGCATCAATGTTGGATCTTTGAATTGTTGGAGTGTTGTGCCACTTGGTCAGCAACCTTTTATCGTTTTGTCTATCGTTCCTAACATTGTAATATTTTCGTTTTATGTCAATAAAATGAACATAATACTTTTCTCAAATCAGAATTGCTCTTATGATTTCAAGAGTACGTCAATTGCATTTGATCTTTCGGGTAATACAAATTATATATTCTATTTGTTCATCTAATCATAATCCAAATTTGTAATTTTAGTTTAACATCTTAAATCAAATTTAAAATAAAAGACAAAGATGAAAATGAAATCATACATTGAAACATAAAATCATTAAAATGTAAAATGATTAACAATTGAAAACGAGAAATAAAATTCAAGAGAAATTAGAGAATTTTAATGTAAGCAATTAAAACATAAAAGTAAAACAATTTCAAAAAACTCTACAAATCCTACTTCAATCTATAAATTACAAAGTTCAACAAGTTACGTACTAAACAATTCACAAATGAAAAAACGAAAGCAATTACACTAAATGGAAAGAAATAGTCAAACTAGATCGCCCGCTCCCAAAGTAGTTGGCTCCTGTACGGCGTCATCCGTTCACCCCTTCAAAATCTCCAATGCAAGTTATTTTTTTCATTAATGGGTTTTTTTTTTTATTTTCTTGCAATCTCTTCTTAAAACAAATGAGTTTGTTTTGGTATATTAATGATTATTTTATTGCATGTGAGAATGAAGCCAAAATTGTAAAATACAATTTAAAATTTAAATATATAAGAATTGAACAGAATATTTCGAAGAATATTATGTTCCGACGAAGAGGCGGGTTGGAAAGTGTAATTTTTTTAAACATAAGGTACTATAATTGGTAACAAAAATCCGACGAGATTGTAAAGTGTAAAAATCACTAAACATGAAGTTGGAAAATATAATTAATCCATAATTGTATGGTTAATTGTCGAGACTTACGTTTTACCACCAACATGAACATTACTGACTTAATTTGTTTTGTTGGTTTTCATAACAGTTCAGTGTACATGGCGTCCAGAAAACTGAAACTGTTGGAAGCTTGCAACTGAAGATTCAAAGTCAAAATAGGCAACTGACCAGAAGCTGGGTAATGGGATTAAAGCAAAATCATGACTCACCAACTAAGCATGGCTGCAAGTATTGCGCTACAGTATTCCTGACAGATTCTGCAAATGAAGGCTCAGCTTGGGACCGGGCCCGATTTTTTCGATTCGAACCGGGCCCGGTTTTTTGAAATGAAGGCCCAGCTTGGGACCGAATCTGGCGGTCCGAGCCGGTTTTTTGGGTTTTCGGACCCAATTTTTTTAATTTTAAGAAATCGTTTTTAATTATTAAAAATTAATTTTTATTAATTTTTGTATAAATAAAATAAAATTTTAAATTTTAAATGATACTATTGTATAGAATATTTATAATTTGTTTTTAAAGTTGAATTAACAATTAAAATATTAAAAATTATATAAAAATATATAATCTTTATTAAAAAAATTATATAAAAACTAAAAAACGGGTCTGTCCAGGTTTTCCGTCCCAATTTTTTTTGAGCCCGAGCTCGAACCGATTTTTTATTTTTCGTTTCGGACCCTTGGCGGATTGATCCCAAAATTTTTGGACTCGGCCCTTTACGATTTTTTTTTTCGAATTTTCGGTCTGAATTTTCTGGCCCAAACACCCACCCCTACTTGAGGTTGTTTGTAAGTTGTTGAGTAAACAAACAGTCTGTAAAGTTTTAAGTATTAACTCACCATCCGCTCACAGACAAGAACGGATTCAAGTAACAACACTTTGGGGCTTCAGCCCCCACATAATTCATTTTTTTTATATATTTTACTATTAAAAAAATTATTATAATGATGGAAATAGATAATTAGCCCCTAAAGTAATTTTATAATAAATAAGAAAATAACTATCTTTGGAGAATTAGTAAAGGCTCAAACTAATTAAAAATAAAAAATATATTTTTTTTTAGAGTTAAAAATATATTCTATTAAAAATATATATGTATTTGATGTGGATACTACCGCTAGATCAGCATTGAATACGCAATTTTTTCAAAAAATCATTGTGGTACACATTAGATGTAAAATGCTAGTAAAATAAATTATTCATCCCTTAAAATAAAATAATTGTTTTATTTTTACGTTAAAATACAATTTTATACTTATTTTTTTCACATATTTTTAGATTTTTATTTACAATTACTTTATTTTAAACATAAAAATACATTTTTAAATCTTACTTATTGGTCAAAAAATTAAAAAATACAAAATACATTTTTAAATCTTACTTATTGGTCAAAAAATAAAAAAATGCGGTGTATTTCTTGTCCGGTGTTCTAGTGAACATGTTTAATAATGTGTGTACTATTCTTGTCCGGTGTTCTAGTGAATATTTCTTTGAGACTAAAGGACTAATTATAAAAAGAGCACATTTTATTTTGTAGTATAAGCTTTGATAATCGACTTTGTTGTCTTTCCGTGCTTTTACGGTGAGGCTCGAACACCTGCAAAACAAACACAAACAGATCCAAGTCAGGTCTGTAATCCGCCTTAAGTTCACCCGAAGATCCCAAAGCCTCGCAGTCAACGGATCTCCGAAGAAATCCGGTCCGCTCCACTGGTTTCGGGCTTGGGTAAAGACTTGAGGCACATGCAGCGGAATATATATGCATATTTATATAAATCAGAAAAACAGAGAAAGAGAGAGAGAGAGATTTGAGCTTCGACTCAGGACTGCGAAGATGCAATCACAACAGTGTCACCAGGCACCACCAAACAAGGCGAAGAACACAGAAACCTTGCCAGCTAGACATGCTCAGCCGGTCCAGACCGCCGGTTCCCGGGTCCGGCGGGTCTCGAACCGGCACTACAAGAAAAATTGAAAATACTTACGGAATTTTGCTTACGGACTTTATCCGTAATGAAATGCTTACGGATTTGCTGACGGATTTTTCATGCTGACGGATTTACTTACGGACCATATCCGTAAATAAATGCTTACGAATTTGCTTACGGATACGCTGTAAGCATTTGCTTACGACTTTTAAGTCGTAAGGAAATTAGGCGCCAAAATTTCCCTCCAATTTTGCTTACGAATTTACTTACGAATGCGACGTAAGCATTTGCTTACGACCCTTAAGCCGTAAGGAAACTCGGCGCCAAAATTTGCCTCAAATTTTGCTTACGAATTTGTTTACGACTTATAGATGCTTATTTTATGATATATACATATATGTATCAAAAGTATTCAATTTATTAAATATAAATGTTGTAGCTTAACGGTTTCTCCCACCTTCAGGAAACCTGAAGTTGTTGGGTTCGAATCCCACACATCCCAAGTGTGGGTGATCGACCCTCATACGGGCGGGCTGGGGGGCTCGGAGAGGTTGGTTGCGGGCCAGGTCGAAGGCTGGTGGCGGGCGGGCCAGGTGTGCCACAATTTTTTTTAATAAAAATGTTGGTCTGAATATCTTTACGGCCTTTGTCCGTAAGCTAATTCATAAGCGGTTTTGGTCTGAAACTCCTTACGAATTTGCTTACGGATATGGCCGTAAGCATTTTTCAGTTTTTTTGTAGTGCGGGGATCTCGGAATTGGACCCGGACCGGCCAAAACCGGTCCCTGAGTCCCTAAACCGGCGGTCCCGGCGCCAACGGGTATATTTTTTAATTTATTTTTTTAAATATATTTTAATTATATATATTAGTTACGCGGAGCGGAATTTATTGAGATATGAATTGGAAGTTTATTTATATAAGATTTTTGCGTTAAAATTAAATTTTACAAAATAATTTGAAAAAAGTCTTGATATTATATTTTAAACAAAGTTAAAAATATTAGATTAATAAAAAAACAAATCATTAAATATAAAATACAAATTATAAATTGTCAAATATTTAGAAAATATTTTTTTTAATATATTTTAATTATTTTAGTATTATTGCATTTAAAATTTACAAAGTAATTTGAAAAAAAAAATATTGAAATTATATTTCAAACAAAGTTAAAAATATTACAAACAGATTAATAAAAAAAAACAAGTCATAAAATATAAAATACAAATTATAAATTGTACGAGTCTTCCTCGGGTGTTGGTTTTGGATGTGCTTCCTTAAGCTCCCGTGCCCACCGCCACTAAGGAACTTGTACTTCTTCTTGCAATAGTTGCATATGGCTAGGAAGTTCTTGCCCACGATAGCCTCCGGATCCGGGTCATACGTTTTTGTGTAGTGGACCGTGAAGATCGAGGCTTTGAGTGGCCTCGCGGAGGTGGCTCCGATGGCTTGACCCCGTCGGCGTGGTTGTGGTGGTGGGGCGTGCATGCCATTGGCTTCCATTAGTAGTAGTATAACTATATTATAAATTGATTGAGTACTTAGAAATAATAAGAAGACTGAAATTGAAGTGTGAAAAAATAAAAGAGAAGAGGGTGGTATTTATAATTGATAAGGGGTGAGGCAAATAGCCGTTGGCTGGGGGTGGGGACTGCCAACTTGGCAATTAGCCGTTGGCCAACGGCTCTTTTTCAGAAAAAAATTATTATTATTTTTTTTAATAGGCAAAAACATGCCACTAATGAGCCCACTAGCTCAGCAAGTGATGAGCCATTTTATTTGCTCATCTTAGAGCGTTTTTACACCTTTTATTGAGTCAGTTTGAGTCAATAGTTTGTCTGGGAGGGCACAATTAGGTGTTTGGTCAAAGTCTGCAGGGATGCAGGTGACAGGTGGAGAATGGTGTGGAAAAGGCAAAGAAATTGTCCACTTTGGGCAAACTCTGAGATCCGAGGCAAAGTGACTGAAGCAGTTTGACCCAAGGAGGCAAAGTCGTCACTGTGGGAAAAGTCGACACTATGGGCAAGGAGCTGCTATGGGCACGCCAGCGCAACAGATTCCTAAAAAGGGGGGATTCTGCCTAATCCGTCCAGGGTTGTTCAGCAGCTCCTATTTTCAAGGGCAAACGCATCTAACCACTTTCCTAACCCTAATTGAAGACTATAAATATAATATTGAGGACGAAAATCACACGCACCAGATACACATCACGAAATACAAAGAGACCGAGAGCATCTGCCGGAGATCGGGAAGAGATCGGAGCCACCACGGCTCAGTTCTTCCTTTTGTTTTGTAGTAGATCGGGCCTACGGGCCAATAAACAATTTCATGCTTTGATGTTTTTAATTTCGTTTTTACATTTTCGTTTTCAAAACAATTTCCTTTTCTTAGTTATGAATAATATATATCATTTTCCTTTTATTTCCGGTATGAGTAGCTAAGCAGGTTTAGTGTCTGGGCAGAGGGCAGATCAAAGGGGATTCTGGGCTAAGATAGAACCGCGAGGCTAATGGGGCTAGAGTAGCCGGTTGGGGGTTTGTTCCCGAAGCAAAATTGGTTGAGGACTATTCTCAGGGGGTTTGGGCAAACTAAATAGCCATTAGTAAACTCATTCACTCTAGGATAGCGGTGATTGGGCAAACCGCATAGATGTACCCTGTAGTACTGTTGCGGGCATAGCACTAGAACTTACTGGAGATTGCGGTCGTATGACTCGGAGTTCCGGGCATGCTATTGGCCGAGTGGGTCTGTCTAGATGTAAATGCGGGTTTGGGCAAACTAGATCCATGATGGCTACATAGGTATCGAATTGTTCAGATCTAGGGGATTGGGCATAACGTTAGCTTGCCTCTTCTTTAAACTGTAAGGCCAGATAAGGGGTGGGGTAACTGTGGGCGTGACGCAATAGGACCACTTTTATCTTTTTAAAGCGCCCTATAACCACTGACAAACCGCTGGTAGAAATCTTTAGTGCCTATGACCGGTAGTTTGCCCAGATGACCCTGAGAGACGCTGTATGCCCAAATGCTTGTTTTCATTATTTAATTTTCGTTATTTTAGTTATCTGTCCAGTTTGGTCATAGTAGTCTGTTTCGTATTTTTCATGTTATTTAAGTTTATATTTAATTGTTTGTGTTCAGTAGTTTGATAAAAATCGTTGTGCCCACAGCAACAATTCAAAAACCTTTTTTCAAAATCGTGACAACCATTTAGGCAAGCCGAGATCACCTACTGCAATTGCTTCCTCGTGGGAACGACCCCACATACTTATCACTATACACCATAGTGTTGAGTTTGGCTAAATTATAAATTCATTTTGACCGGCGTTTGTTCCACGACAAACATTCGTCGCTCGTCGACAAGCCCAGCCCAGCTTTTTTCAAAGTAATTAATTGCCTCACAGCCCAGCTCACTAGATTTTTTTTTAATAGATGGAACCGGCGGGTGAACCGGGAGCCGCCGGTCCCCCTTCAACCGGACCGTAACCGGACCGGTTTAACCCGGTTCTTGGTCCGGTTTTGGACCGGTTGCACGGGTCCCGGTTCTGGACCCGGCTGAGCCGGTCATAAACCGGCGGATCCCGGTTCGGTTCCCGGTTCACAGACCGGTTCTGGGCATGTCTATTGCCAGCAGCACCCACAAGGCACAACACTCTCAATTACTCACACGCTCACTCACACCACTCAAGCTTCACAAGGATATCACAGGAATCAACACCACAGCAACACCACAGTAGGTGATGAAGGTGAAGGAGACAGAAATCGCACACAGTGAAGGTAGGATTTGCACACAGTATCTGAAGAGTGGAGTGATTAGGGTTGCGGGTGAAGTGGCCAAGAAAATGAGGAATGGATGGACCAGATGCATCCACAACATACCAAATAGAGATCAAGGGTCAGGATAGGTCAAAGCCCACAAGGACTGGGCTAATGACAAATGGATCTGGTAAAGAGAGTGGGCTGGGCTGTAGTGTGTGTTGTGCTGCTTCAATTAATTGGGTCAGCACCAATAAATGGGTCAACACACAATTTGTAACATACTTGTTTGCAATTTTAGTTGAGCCCCTATTGCTAATATTTTCTGGCTAGGTAACTTGAACCCGCAGGCTTCTCAAAATACTTTCATTAATAATTTATAGGGATAATTGTAGTTTAGTAGCTGAACTATAGGCACTTTTGTAATTTGGTTACTCAATTTGCATTCTGTACACTCAAGTAGCTGAACTTTGACGAAATTGCACTTTGATTTAAAAATGGGCGGTTTCAGGCAACACGTGAGAAACACGTGATCCTCAATGATATGTGTGTGCAAGTAATTTGGTGAGAGCTTCATTTTTTTTTAGCGAATTGGAGAAGATGATTGAATTGGGAAAGAAGGAGTGTTTTTTGAGTTTGTGGATTATTAATTAAAGGATTTTTTTTTGTAAAATAAGCATCAATTAGTTAATCAATTAATTAATATATGAAATGTCCAAAATAACCCTATTAGTTACTGCAAAAAACATTGAGAATCACGTGTTTCTCACGTGTTGCTGGAAATCGCCCATTTTTAAATCAAAGTGCAATTTCGTCAAACTTCAGTTACTTGGATGTACACAATTCAAGTTGGGTAACCAAAGTACAAAAGTACCTATAGTTTGACTATTAAACTACAATTATCCCTAATTTATATTATTAAACATTAATGGTGTTCATTATTTTTCATTTCTCATTTTATGGTTGAATCAGTCTTTGTATGACACTGACACACGGTGAGGAGAAGCGCCACCTTTTTGTTCCAAATAAGAATGACGAGCCCATGCATTGAGTCCTCTTATTTTAGGACCTTCTTTCCTTCTTTCATCTTTTTATTTGTCGAAGAATGATTATGTTTTGTTTCACCCTTTTTCCTATGAACTTCATATTGTACTTCAAATGTGGTAATGTTGTTAAATGGAAAATCATATTAAAATACGCGTGTGTACTGTTTTGATAAAAAAAATCATAAAACAATTAATCAAATATGGATATTTTTTGAGAAGGAAGATGTATTTTTGTGTCCACAAACAATCACTTTAGAAGTTTTGATTGGTACTCAAATATTAATAATTTGTAAATGTATTATTAGTAAATAGTAATGCTCCTTTTCTGTCCCACCATCATCCGGAGTTTAATTTTGATGTAATGGGTTTCCGAGATTTAGTGGATAAGGTGGATGGTAGAGAGAGTCGAGTAGAGGATACAGAGGGTATTACTGCTGCTCTTCATGAGGGTGGTTTGAAGGCCGATGGGGCGAAGGTAGTGGGGGTAGCTTCCAATGGAGATGGTTCGAATCTAGTTCATTCAGAGATGATGGGGGCAACCGACGGGCTGAATCAACACAGTACAGCGGCGGCGATGGCGACGGCAGTGGCTGGTAAAGACTTGACTCAGCACAGTTCGTCGGGGATTGGTGGTGAGCCGATGCACGGCTTGAATTCTCCGCCCTTGGACTATCAGGTTTCTGGTAATATTAGGTAGCATGCTAATGGTAGTCCTCAGGTTCTTGATAATTCGAATTCTGCCATATTGTTTGATCACGAAGTGGTCGACGGAGTTACGTATGGGATGAAGGGAGTTCATGGGGTTGTTGATTCCGGACTGTCGATTGCTACAAATCTGGAATTGGAGATGAGCGGGTCGATCAGGAACACGGTGATTACTGATAATCTGGGGAATAAGAGGAACCAGAGAGCTCTTCATGACTGCTCTGGTCTAGTAGCAGTTCCTATTGAGAACCATTCTGCCGGTGAATATCGGTTTTCAAAAACCCAGAATGCCCAGGAACAGATAGATGAAGAAATGGGTGATATTCGTCAGATTAGTTTGGTCAACGGTGAGGTGGTAGCCAAAACATCTAATTCTGTGTTTTTTGGGAGCCAAACAGGGCATAATAATTTGAATTCAAATTTGAATTCAAAAACCGATGTTGACTTTCCGTTGGGATCGCGTATGTTGGGGATGAAAGATGGGAAGAATCGCGTTTCTTTTGGTGAATGTGATACGGAGTGCCATGTCATCATGCACGAGGACGTTATACGTGGGGAATGCATCAATGCATGCATGGCAGGTAACGTTACCTCTTCCAGGATTTTAGGAAAGAATTTACAGAATAATTTATTCGGCACCCCGGATTTAATGTTTAATAAAACGCAAGATTCGGTTCGGGCCAATGACGGGGCAGCGGGTATAACTCGGGAGATGTATGGGCCGGGTAAACCACAGATTAATCAATCTGTTAAAGCCCAGGGTCAATTTAAATCCAATTTTGCGCACAACGGGGACTTGATGGGTTTGAACTCTGAGTCAATATCAGTTACGGGACGCACTGGGGATCTGAATGAATTGCCAAAGACAACAGACCCCTTCGCCAATTTATTTTTTGGTTCAGTGCGATGTAATCCCACTAATACTGTAACAGAGAAACTCTTTGAGCGCACACTACAACCAACAAGAGTTTCGCTCCACTACGTAGAGCCTGAAATCAATAACGGTCGCGTCTTCATCCGACCCTCGTGGGATGTGGTACAGAAGGGTTGCAAAAAATGGCACAATACTTTGGTTGGATACTTCTTAGGAAGCTCTCTCGGGTTCCAAGCGACTAAAAGATTAGTTTACTCTACTTGGAAGGGGCTGGTTGATATTAAAATGACGGAGAATGGGTTCTTCTTTTTTAGCTTTAAAACCGAGACAGAGATGATTGACGTGGTAGAGGGAGGGCCTTGGATTTTCGCCGGACAGCCCCTTTTCCTTCAAAGATGGTTTGCCGGCATGTCTATGGAGAAAAGGGTCCACCGGGATATTCCTATTTGGGTAAAATTCAGAAATCTACCGTTGGAATATTGGACATCGGAGGGTCTTAGTTTGGTTGCGAGTGCGGTGGGTAGGCCTTTGTACCCGGATGCGTTCACTTTGTCGTCGGCGAGGCTTGACTATGCTCGGGTTTGTGTTATGATGAATATTGACGATGACTTTACGGACCACGTGGTTATTCTCAATCCAACGATGGATAATGAGGGATATAAAGGTACGTGTCGTGTGGGTATAGAGTATGAATGGAGGCCGAAATCATGCACTATTTGTAATTCTTTTGGACACGCGACTAACACCTGCCCAACGCGAGTTAAACCGGCTGTTGCTTCGCCAATTAAGAGGTACGAACCTAAGCCTACTACAGCTACACGGGGCTCAAATTTGATGCCGAGGGGGTCTGACTTGAAGGGCAGGTGTGATGAATGGAAAATTGTGGGTCCGAAGCGGCAGGTGCGCGCAAAGAGTGCTATAGAACCATTGAATACAAGCTCCCAAAACTCGTTTGATGTTCTCTCCAGGCAAGATCCAGTAACAGAAACGGAACATCAGGTTATACATACGACTGGGATGAAACAAACTACAAATATCCAGAAAAAGCTTGACGGGAAAAATAAGGAGATGCATGCTACAGCGACAGAAAACCCTAATCGACAAGTTGAGGTGGTTTCGTCATTGAACACAGGAAGTAAAGAGGTTGGAATTACTGACACAAAATATGGTAAGAGGGCTATGGGTATTCAGGAGCAGCCTAGTACGCACTCCGATTTGCCGAGGGATTTTCTCGGTCAGGTGAACATGGATACCAGTACTACTTGCTCTAACTCGAGGAAACGTACGGGATCAACGATGGTGATTGAGGAGATTGAAGATACGGGAGACTCGGATGACGATGTAGAATGTATGAATGGAGCTATCGTGGTAGTTGAACAGGGTCCTAGAGCAGCCCTCCAGACGGGCTCCAATGTATAGCACGTTTTGCTGGAATGTGAGGGGGCTAAATAAGTCGGACCATCAGAGGGTCGTCCAGAATTTTATTCAGAAGTACTCGGTGAGTCTCGTTGCTCTTCTGGAGACCCACGTTATTGTTCGGGATCAAATCGTTTCTTTAGGACTTCCGGACTCTCTCCAGGCACGAACACTGAGAAAAGTATGGCGTATTGCTTGGTAGATGGTTATTTATTTTGAGTTATATGTCATTTTTGGTTGTTTGGAGAGCTAGCATGTTAGCTCGTGTGGGGCGGTAGGGGTTTCTCCCTACGCGTAGTTATGTACTGTTACACCTTTTTTACTTTATATGATATTGACCTTTACCAAAAAAAATCATACTTTTTGCAATGAGATGCATCACAATGCTAGTCGAATTTAATACTTTATACTGTATATTATATTATTATTCCTTCCTCTCGGACATAAAATCATTCTCTCTCTCAAATTACTTTCCCAAAATACAAAAAAAATGTGACTATTGGCTGGCGGAGACAAAGGGGGTCAAGGGGGTCAGTGGACCCCCTTTTGAGTGGACCCCTCTTTGGTAATAATTTGAGAATAAAAATTTTATTGGTCCCATAAATGTTGTCTTTTTTCGATTTGGTCCTACAGACATACGCGTTTTCAATTTAGTCCCAAATAAGTCGAATTGAGTTTCAATTTAATCTTTTTTTGCCGGAAAATTCAATTTTGGTCGGAATGTGACCACGTGACCCGCACGTGATCGGAGGAGCGACCATGGCTGCTGACTCAACGACACGTGTCAGCGGACCATTAGCTATCGTCTTTTTTTTTTAAATAATCGAAATAAAAAGCTTAATACATAAATCATTGATTTTTTGATTAAAAAAAAGAAAAATACGCCAGAAAGGATTAAATTGAAACTCAATTCGACTTATTTGAGACTAAATTGAAAGCGCGTATGTCGGTGGGACCAAATCGAAAAATACAAAGATATTTTTTTCTTTTATTTTTAATTTTCGTATATGAAATCGTATTTCTGGCGTATTTTTCTTTTTTTAAAATCAAAAAATCAATGTATTAATGTATTAAGCTTTGTATTTCGATTTTTTTTAAAAAGACGATAGCCAATGGTCTGCTGACACGTGTCGCTGAGTCAGCAGTCATGGCCGCTCCTCCGATCACGTGCGGGTCACATGGTCATATTCCGGCCAAAATTGAATTTTCCGGCAAAAAAGGATTAAATTGAAACTCAATTCGACTTGTTTGAGATTAAATTGAAAACGCGTATGTCTGTGGGACCAAATCGAAAAAAGACAACATTTATGGGACCAATAAAATTTTTATCTCGTAATAATTTTAAAAAAAAATTAAAAAATATATATTTTAATTAAAATAAAATAAAAAAGTAAATTAATAAATATAAAATACAATTATTTACTCTAAGTAAAAAAATATACTCAATTTAGTTTTAAAAATAAAACTAAATAATACAAAGGGATTGAACTTTTTTTTCTTTCACTCACACTCATCGTCCTCGTTCAATGAAGCCCTAATTTCACACTTACCAGGTTCGTTTTGGTTGAATTCAATTGTTGTTTAATTTAATGGAACTCTGAAAAATTGGTTTGATTTTGAATGATTAAATTGATTTAGGGTTGTGATTTGTTTTGATTTAATTGTTGTTTTCATGGTATTTGAATTTTTATGACAGATTCATGGATAAGTTTGTTATTCGAAATAAAATGTTACCGAACTCGAGTACATTATTCTTACCGAATCTCCGAATGTTGAATCTTCTACTGTTGAGAGGATTGTGGAATCTTCGAGTGTTGATATAAAACCAAACCAATTGTTTGGTTTGTTATATCGAGAAAGACGTCTTCAGAAGTATTGATAATGAATTTATTATCCAACATTTTCAGAATATGAAACTCTATTACATCTATAAATAATACAATGATGAGATTATTGTATAAATTTGTAGCAATAAACTCTATTATAGTTATTAAACAAAATTTGGACCCCCTTTCTAATTTTTCTGCCTCCGCCACTGACTATTGATCTGGTTGGGAGGGAGTATTTTTTTTCCGGCCATGAAAATTTTACAAAATATTACTTCATTTTATTGAATTTTCATCAAAACATAATGGATAAAATTATTATTTTTAAATAATAAAAATAAGTAGTTGCAAAAAAAATTAATAAAAATAAGTGAAATGTAAGTGTAAAAATATTTTTTTATTTGAAAAAATATTTATGAAACTGAAATTAAAGTTTAACTATATTTTCAGGAAGGGAAGGTATTACTTTTCACTTAAAATATTTTTTACTCATAGTTGAAGTATTGTTTGCGGGGTGTCGGTGTCGCTTCCACTGGAGTTATGACCTAGTCGACACCAATGGAAGACGTCGTCGCCTTCCCGACAAATGAATTGTTGATCGTCATCTTCGCCTCTCGATCTCCGCCGTTGTGCGTTCAATCTTTTTTCTGAGTAATAAGAAGATTATTATTGCATTTTAGGGAGTAATCGATTTTTATTTAGTTTTTCTTTTTTTATTTTGTTTTTAAAAAAATTTGAATTTGTGTTAGACCGATGACCAAGGGTAAATTAGTAATTAATTATACATGTGAGTGTTTATTTACCAATCTACCCTTAAAAACGTAATATTCTTTAAAATATTCTATTTCATTATTCGGCAAGTTGAAAAATGTAAAATTATATAACATCGGGTAGTAATCTGCAACAATTTTATAATAATATTCTATTTCATTATTAGGCAATTTTTGTATTACCAATTATGTAATATAGAAATAATTTCAATTTAATCCGGTTGACGAAATCTTTAGTAAAATCAACCGAACTAACCAAATATGAGTGTTGCAAATCATTACAAGACCGCTATATAAAGGTGGATACAGCTCTTGTCCAAAGACACAAATACCTAAAAACACTCTTCAATTCGAGTATTTGACAGATCAAAAATGATGAAGTCTCAAGTGATGGTGGTGGCAACACTCTTGATGAGCCTGCTCCTCCAATTCGCCCCGGCCCATTCAGCAAGCTACACCGTCGGTGACTCAACGGGATGGAGATTTGGTGTAGCCGGCTGGGAAAACGGCAAGAAGTTCAAGGCCTCCGACACTCTTGGTACGGGACGAGTTGATCCATCAAGAACATGTTTATTGCACTTTTTTTCATTATTATTATTATTGTTGTATTGAAATATGTATATCTGTGTTGGGTTTGTTTGCAGTTTTCAGTTACAATCCACGTTTCCACAATGTGGTTAAGGTCGACAGAGTTGCTTATCACGCCTGCAAAGTGCCTAAGAACGCACCCACATTCAGCTCTGGGGACGATCGGTTGGTACTGAGCCGAGGAGCCAACTACTTTATATGTGGAATACCTGGGCACTGTGGTGATGGAATGAAGATAGCTGTTTTTGCTGCTTAATCAATTAATTGTATGATTAGTAATAATATAAATTAATTAATGGTGTTCATCTCTCATTACCTTTTGCACATCATTGATCTCTACACAATAAATAATTTATAATGATGATTTTATTTGTACATTATTATAAATTTCAGTGTGGGACACTACACAATAAATACATCAAAACCAGCATCAACCAACACCCATAGAGTTAAACCTACCTGGACAAACACATATCATCAATGTCCCTAATCAAATCCAACTCTATCATATCTTCCGCTGGCTTC
Source organism: Euphrasia confusa (assembly GCA_954870475.1). Classification (NCBI taxonomy): domain Eukaryota; kingdom Viridiplantae; phylum Streptophyta; class Magnoliopsida; order Lamiales; family Orobanchaceae; genus Euphrasia; species Euphrasia confusa. Next base: position 35,354,336 of record OX940956.1, on the reverse strand, counting down.
TTCCCTTCGTTCTTCAATGGCGTGCCCTCGCTCTTTTCCCTTGACTCGCCCGCAATCACGCAGTCGTGGTGCCTGTAACAGCTTGTGAGGTGGTCATTTGTGATTCCAGCAACTTGCATGAATGAGTAGATAACCGTGGGGCCCACCCCTCGGAACCCTCTTCTAACAAGGTCTTTGCTTATTGAATCCGCTTTTGACGTCTTGATCGGAACTTGTCGAGTGTAGCGGAAATTACCAACGATGGGCTTGTAGTTCACAAAACTCCAAATGTATGCATCAAAAGACCCAACCTCATTTATAATCTGCACAATAGGCAATCCATATGACAGAGAAGGATGAAGTATGAACAACAAACTATGAACTACCCTTTCTTCCTTTCTTATTCCTCCGATATTTTGGGAGGATAGTTAAGAATCATTTGATAAAAAACGTAAATACAGAACTCATTTACAGACAGTAACTGATGACTTGACTATTTCCTGTCCAATATCGATGGCTATTCAAGTGCGCAAGGAAATCCTTATCCCAAGAGCAGGCAAATAATAAAAGTCCACTTCGTTTAACCCACAAAGATAGGGCCATAATGCTATTTCAGGTGTCCCACAAATATAGGCATAGTTACTGCATTTAGTAAGTACTACTATTATTTTTACTTCCACAGTTCCACATATAGCCCCCCTTATAAAGTATTTTGTTATCCCACTATTCCATCTACCAGGCATTGTTGTAAGTAATTATTTAGGCATTGGGGCATAAGTGGAAAATGCAATATACGACTATATCATTCAACATATTCTTAAACAAAGTGTAACTACAGTTCTATCTTTGTGGGACTGAGGGAGTTTATTTTACCGAAACAATGCATTCATCGTCCAACTGCAAAATTGAATTCATTATCCCACAAGGGTAAAGTGTAGAACACATTAAAAAAAGGACATGTTGCATACCTTACAAATTTGGCGTGCATTTTCAGTTATTGCTCGCAGCTTTAGTTCCGACAGAAGTGAGCTGGCAGGACATCCTGGTGTTGTAATTTTCTTCTCACTTAATTTTGATACTGCAATTGGATCAAAATCCAGAAACACGTCTCTGCATTCAAATCAAACACAATGATCGGCACGCCAGTAAATATAGCCTAACTGTTTTATGATCAATTTGTTAAAAGGTTTAACATAATGGCAAATGCCAATATACCTAAATATATGCCTTTTACTGAGAATGACAGGCCATGATAGTTCAGCCAATGCAGTGGAAAAGCTAAGCAGTTCAAACAGTTTCCTGCAAATCAACAGAAGCAAGCAAATGCAAAATCTAAGAAGCCATGATATAGTTGAGTAACAAACAAAGAAGGAAACCAGTCTTTCGGATTACTTGTCATCATGAACAGGAAGTCCCCATTCTTCATCGTGGAAAGCAGCATGCAACGGATCTTTATAGAGAAGAAGAGAAGAAAAATTAGACCAAAGGAACTGCGTTAGTTGAATAGGTGTTCAGAGATATTACAACTAAATATAAAGAGAGTGGAAGCGCGCGTACACACGAAAAAAAAAATGGCCCTCCAAGAGGCTCTATCTTTCAGAATCCCGTAAATGGAATCACGAGAACTAACCAAGAATAGTTGCTTCTTAACATCAACAAGGAAATTGAAAAAATTGTGAAACTGCATTTGTTCTAGATCTATGATGGTTAGTAAAATCAGTTCATTTGGAAAATGTTGTGAATCAGCACAGAAAAAACAAGGACTTTGGTGACCATGAGTCAGAAATTAGACAATAGCACCATATGAAATATTCGACATATTGTCTTGATGAGGCGATGTGAAGTTGGGAGCAATTGTCATCCATAGTTTTGTTAAGGTTCAGATAACAAACCCGCAATGACACCATCCCAGTACACACATGCGCGCAAAACAATAAGTAAGGATTGAGAATTATAAGATCCAGTCAAAAGAATAGCTACAGAATTTTTTAGTCCATTCCATTGCAGATACTTACATCAGTCTAACACTAAAAGCCAGCAGCCAGATGATTATGTTTGTTAGAACTAAGAAACGCACAATAAGAACCATATCAATACACTTAGACAAGCTAATTTCATAGGAAATCAAATAGGCGGCCACAGTATTATCTAGAGTTTTCGGAAAAAGCAACAGCACGACTAACCAGTATTTGAAGTCACCCAAGCACACCTTTTCTTATTAACCATACCACCCTCAACTGCGTCATTCTCATTTTCAGCTCCAACACTTTTCCCATTCCCGGCTTTAGGACTGAATTGCTGCTTCCTTTTCGAAAGTGCAGTGGGAGTCCCACTCCGCCGGATAATCCTCCCAGTCGATGCCCGGCTGTTAACAGAATTTGAAGAAGCGTCTGACGAACAAGAAGCATTCAGCGACAAATTCAACTGCCGCTGCCTCAGAATCGAGACGGCGCTACGCCCGGTCTTCCTACAGCTCGCCGGAGACGTAAATTTATCCGACGGAGACTGCGGTGAAGTCTTCCCCTTGCTCTCATCAACGCTCTGGACCCTCGTCTTCTTTTCACTCTTCGGCTTCTGTAACTCGATGGATCTAACTTTGATTCCTGCCGGTCCGAGCACGGGTCGAGTCTCCGGTTCTTTGACATTCATCGATTTCGCCCTCGCGGGTCCCGACATCGTCTAGGGTTTCTCGGTTTTGGTCCAAGAGTCCGATTTCAGAAGAAGCATGGAGGTAATAGCGAATTAGGGATTTTCATCTGAGCTTTTTTGAAGTGCATTGTGGTTTTCAGCGGCGACGGAAGTAGCTCGGCTGAAGTTGTGGCGCCGCCGCGAGTGGGTGATCAACGGTGGCTGATCGGATATCTGTGAGAGAAACGCAATGTTAAATACGGCAGAGGAGTAGCGGGGGTAATTCCGTCTGAACAAGTCTACTTTTTTTAAGCAACGGTTGTGGGGGTAATTTCGTCTGACCACGAAAATAAAGCATCACTTGAAACAAAGGGGAAAGTACTTGTACACATTTAAATCTCCATAAAACCTCCTAATAAAGATTTGATTTATGTAACATTATATCCTCTCCTAACTCCACCTCCTTCACTTATTATTTTCTGGCAATTTATAATATGTTTTTAGAAATACGATTCTAATTGTACACCCATGAGTATATCTTCATGTATTTTTTAATAAATATTCATTAGGTATGTTAATATATTCATTGGTATTTTAATTTAATGTTTATAATAATTATTTTTTAAATAAAGATTTCTTAATTATTAAATGATAATTTTTATATTTTAAATGGTGAGAGCACCATTTATATTGTACTCCCGGGGTATGATATAGATATTGTTATTTTCTCTGTCTAAGTTACAAGATTTTTGGAGGCCGATGTGCCATGTGAATCGTCACATGTCGCGTATATGGCCACTTCGAGGAAAGCTAAAGTAATTACTCAAATCATAAATCCCTAAAATTATTAAATAGGTAAAAAAATGTTAACCTTTAAATTTGAAATTAATTTTAAATTAATTTTATGGAGTGTAAAGTTTAATTTCATAAACTAAATAGGAGTATGTTTTTTTCTAAAAATTCCTTTATTTTAAATAATAATAAAAATCATGTTTTTGAAAACCAAAATTAAAATCCTAATTGTTTTTTACAATATAAAACAATAACTCTAATTTTTTATCATTAATTAATTAAAAATTAAGAATATACGTATTTAAATTTAGACCGTGACTAGTCTATAAGTGAGCTTTATCAGTTACGGGCCATGCTTAACAACTGGGCTGTGTATTGTGCTTTTAGGCCCACGTATTTATCATGTTCGGACAACGTTTGACGAACCCATATTTGGATACAGCAGTCGCGTCAATTTCTATGGTTTTGAATCGACACATTATTGGCAACTTGTACCGTAGTCCGTAGATGCTTTCCTTGGCATCACATTCATAATATATGCATAATTCTGTACAATAGAGTATTATTTTCGATTACAATAGAGTATTATTTTCGATTACAATAGAGTATTATTTTCGATTCGTCTAACGTCTTATACATCTATCTATTTGTTTGAGATAAACAAATATATTTTATTTATAATTTAAAAAATATAAATATAATTTTTCATCTCGTAAATATAGTAACATTTTATTTGTAAATAAAAAGAAATTTTGATTATTTTAACGGGACAAAAGGAATACTGTATTTGTTATTAGTTATGAGTTATAACAAAAGGAGTAACATTATTCATAATGTTTTTTTTTTAATTTTTATTTTTAAAATGTACAATACTTTGTTTCATATTCATTTTAAATTTTATTATTTGGGAAAAATGGCAATAAGGCCAATTTTCAACATTTTTTCGGCAATAAGGCCAATCTCCAATTTATGTGTCAATTAGGCCAAAATGTTCCAATTAGGCCAAAAAAATGTATATAGAAAGACGAAAATACCCTTCTCCCCCAAATTGAACCGACGATGACGATCGACACAACAGGCGCGCCTCCGCGAGATCCATCGTTGATGTCCGATCCGGCGACGGGCGCTCAGAACTCCGATTCTTCGGGGAACAACCACCACTTTCAACCACCATCACCGCCACCGCTGAAGGAGGTGCAACCGCCCAAAACTCCGATTCGATTCGCTCTGGTCTTCTTCTTCATATCCGTTCGTGAGTAGGTGCATAGTCGACGGTGATATGCAGATTGGGAGCGTGAGAGAGGTGAACATCAAATCGGGGCTGCCGACGACGACGAGCAAGGAGAGGTTGGAGCAGGTTCGCGGCGGAGATGCGACGGGGCTGGAGCTCGCGGTTCTCGGCGTGACGCGGGCTCCGAGTAGTGGTGGTGGTGTCGCTGAGGTGTTGCCGGAGCCCATCCCCGACGACATGTTTCATCACCTACAGCTAGGGCGATCCAAGTTTAAGAAGAACGGCGGGTGTTTAACTACGCACGCAAGGTGTTCAACGAAATGCCCGCAAGAAGCGTCACTTCCTGGAACACCATCATAAACGCTTACAACAGAAGCAGGAACGAGGAAGGAACGACTTTCGAACTCTTCGTGGCGATAAGTAAAAACTCTCGTCTCTTTTCGGCTGAGATGCGAACTTCGTGGCCACGACGACGATGATGAGGTTCGGTCTCTCTCGATTTAAAGTTTGTTTAATTTGTGTTTTTCTGTAACTGAATTTTTATTGTGATTTAGTCGATTGATCAACTTGACGCGTTCTTGGGAAACGTTTAGACTCATAGTTTCTATTTGAAATTATATATTGCCACGTGTTCTCAAAAATGGCCTAATAAACACATTCGTGGCCACCCCTTTTAACATTTTGGCCTAATAGTTCTCATTTTATTGTTTTGTTGACTGTGTTCTCAAAATCCTAAATTTATTTTCAGTTGAATGAAATGAATGGGAAGATGATAGGAGGAAAACCTTTATATGTTGCGGTTGCACAACGTAAAGAAGAAAGGAAGACTTGGTTACATGTAATAATTAGTTTGTTGGTTTTTTCTTGCTATGCATTCGGGAAAAAAAATAGTAAGATAACAACGACAAATTCTATCCATTCAGACACATTTTGCTCAGATGCGTTCGCCCGGAACGATGTCCCCTTTATCCGGAATGCAAGGATTTCACACGGATACAAATAAGCTTCCGCCACATCAGCAGCTTTATTTTGGTCAGGTGGGACATGGGCTCATTCCTCAGGGACCACCATATGGATTCCAGCAGCAGCACATGTCTGGATTACCAGCAGGTGTCCCATCCAACTTTGTCATGTCGTTCCAATTCCAACGGCAATCTCAGCCTGTTCAGCGTTTATGCGCAAGAAGAAGTGGTAATTCTCAACAACAGCACCAACAACAACAGGGTTGTCGTGTTTTCTGGTTCATTGTAAATTTTCATTCTACACGTTTAAGTTTGTATTTTTAAAAATGTTTATATATGATGCAGCTCAACTCAAATCAAGGTGTTGGCAGATATCCAGTCAACGCACGAAACAGTGACATGGTGTTGAACTCGTGGCTCGAGACCTTGCGTTGGAACTCAAATGTGTATATGTAAAAATGGAATATATTCATAGTCTTTTTATGCTATTCAGTGTGAAAATGGGATATTCAGTGTCTTTTAGTCATATTCAGTGTGTGTTGGCTTTCTTTAATTTGTATTTTAAGTCTTATTCAGTGTGTTTCAGTCCTGTTCAGTGTATTTTTAATCAAACAGTGTATTCATGTGACATTCAGTGTTTTTCATTTCTATTCAGTGTGTTTCATCCTTATTCAGTGTTTCATTCTTATTCAGTGTTAAAATATGACATTCAGTGTGTTAAAATATGACATTCAGTATGTTCAGTATTAAAATATGACATTCAGTGTTAAAATATGTCATTCAGTGTGTTCAGTGTTAAAATAGGTCATTCAGTGTTAAATATGACATTCAGTGTGTTTAGTGTTAAAATATGTCATTCAGTGTTAAAATATGTCATTCACTGTTAAAATATAAAATTCAGTGTGTTCAGTGTTAAAATATGTCATTCAGTGTTAAAATATGACATTCAGTATGTTCAGTGTTAAAATATGTCATTCAGTGTGTTAAAATATGACATTCAGTATGTTCAGTGTTAAAGTATGTCATTCAGTGTTAAAATATGACATTCACTGTTAAGATATGACATTCAGTGTGTTCAGTGTTAAAATATGTCATTCAGTGTTAAAATATGACATTCAGTATGTTCAGTGTTAAAATATCTCATTCAGTGTTAAAATATGAAATTCAGTATTTTGTTATTCAGTATAATTTTATAACATTCAGTGTGAAAATCTTTCATTCAGTATTATTATGCTTCAGTGTAAAAATGGGGCATTCAGTGTTAAATTATGACATTTAGTGTAGTGTGTTTTTATGACATTCAGTGTTAAAATATGATATTCAGTGCTTCCCAGGCATTATTGTCTCGGCAATAAAGTAAAGCTGCCCATGGAGAACACATGAAAAAGAAAGAAAACATTGTGAAAAACAACATATATTGTGTCATTAATTAACTTGTATTATTGAGAAAAACAATACACATAATACATCTGTTCCTACACCACCAAACTCTCACACACATTTCCCACTTATACACACACACACACATAGTATTTACATGCTATGGGGGTTATTGATATTAGGCCAAAAAATCAAAGCTTCCACGACGCCTCCCCCGGCACTCTCAAGTTCCTTGAAGACCACATAAGCGAATAAATATCATTGTAAATCCTGTACTTCCTGAAACACGAACGTAAAAGCGCCCGTTAAATGTATACATTTGGACTGCGAACAGAGCTAAAAAAGGGCAATGTACTCACTCCAATGTCTCGATGCTTTTCGATAGACGGATTTCTTGTTCCTTCTCCTCCTACACAGTAGAAAAATCATACAAACCAAAGACCCGACAATTCAAACATTTACTAAAAAATCAAAAGTTGAACTGAAATTCACTAGCTTCTCTGCCAATGCACATACCTCAATCTTCTTCAACTTTCTATTCTGGAATTTGCTCATCTCATCCGGGTTTTCCGGGTTTCGAACTGTATGAGGCATTTTCACAAACAGCTTGTCTGCACATCAATGGCTTCCGATAACTCGACACGACTTTGGAGTCCATCTTCGCCAGCAACGACTCCTCTGACAAATGCATCCACATCGGCTAGGATTCGAGGTGCTCGAAGAGCTCGTACGACTTCAGCATCTTGATTTCGTCGATCTCCTTTCCCCTGCCAATTTTTTCAACCATGTGGAATTGGAATCGCAACTCCTCGTCGTCGAGGCCTTACATGAGTTTCCATGTGTTGATGACGGAGTACGAAGAAAGGGGGTCATAGGAGGCGGAGAAATCCGGTGGTTTCCAATGCTGGGCCTCCGAGATCCGAGAATCCCCGCCGTCCCCGCTGTGGTCGTCTCCTTCAACTACCGCCTTGCCCCGGAACACCGCTACCCGGCCCAACACGACGACGGGTGTACAAGCTGATCGCCCGAGGGGACGACATCATCGTCGTTAACAATTTCTTCGAGGAGGATGGAAAACGGGTTCGGAGCATTTGGGGTGTGGAGAATGAGCGCGTATTACCTTTTTTAAGAAAGGGTAACGTGGTCTTTACACATTTTAGGTGGCCTAATTGACACGCGTAATTTTTCGAAAGCCTTATTGCCGAAAAAATGTTGAAAAATGGCCTTATTGCCATTTTTCCCTTTTAACAAATGTCAAAAAATTCATGTTATAAAAATAAATTATTTATTTTATTCTTTTTATTTTAAGCCTAAAAAACGGCGGGAGTAATTGGTAGCCGGATATCAATTCCAAGAAAACCTATGAAACAAAGGTGGCCCACCAAGTTTTTAACCGTATTACTATAATGTCCGTTTTAGTTTTATTCGTATTTAAAATTTAAATAAAGTAGAAACTCCATATAGTCATATCGTTTGGGATCGAGAAAAAATATTACTATAGAGAGTTATTCTTATACAAAATAATATAAATATTAAAATAATATACATACAATATTATCTATCTTTTAATTCACAAAATCAATTTAATAGTTTTAAATAATAAAATTTGACTATATATGTGTAAAAATTGTGTTTAACATACAAATTGTATAAAATATTAATGAATCTAATAACTATAAACTTTGATCATATAGTAGTATAGTATATGTTATTTATTTTGATAAATATTTTTAAGTTATCTTAAACATGTTATTGATTTTAATAAATAATAATATTATTAATAAATATTTTTATTATATATATAGAGGTATAAATCCTTAAGACGGGACCTACAAAATGTATGACTTATGACAACTAGTAGCACTGCCCGTGCGATGCACGTGGTATTTTTTTGAAAATTTTATTTTATTTCATAATTCTATTCTCACTCTAACTCTAACTTGTAGGGTGGACATGAGACGGAATTAGGGAAATCTCGTCTCGTCCTGATAATTTATATCCGGGTCGAGATCGAGACCTCCTAAAATTTTAAATAAAATTATAAAATTAAAAATTAAATTAAATATTATCGATTTATAAAATAATTAAAATACAAATAAAAAGAAATTTAAATGTTTGAGAGAAATAAGTTCAATTATTCAATTTAAAAGACATTTTACAAATTTTAAAATATTAATATTTAAGTATATTCAAAACAAATTATATAAAAAATAAATTATTATGATATTTGTGAAAATGTATTAATTAATAAATAAATTTAATTGAATTTGTAATTAATATTTTGATATTTTTATTAATTTATGTGAAAAATAACATTTTTTTATGTATATTAATAAATTTGCGGGATGAGACAGGACAGAAAGGGATCGTCCCGATCCCATCCCGTCCCATAATGAAAAAATAAATCGGCTTGGGACGGAACGCGATTGTCATTTTTAAAATTGATCCCGTTCTATCTCGCTAACTTTCGAGATGAGATCGTGACGGGATCGAAATTCCGAGATAAATTGTTCACCTCTACTAATTTGTAAACTCTTATTGAATCTCATTATCAATCGTTCTCTCAAATATGAAATGTTTTATTTAAATTGAAAGGTTATGCATGTTTAAAGTAATAAACAACATCCAGGGCTTTGTTGGTGAGTGTTTCATTTTAATTACAACATAAAAAATTTAAAAATAATTAATAATGTATAATGATCGTATAAAAAATATTATTAAAATTTAATTACATATATCTTTTCATTGTTTACAAATATATATTTGTTAATTATAATAACTGAATCATATTTTTTGGGGCAATTATTAATAATTATAACTAAACAATATAATTTTTTTTAATTAAGTTATATTAGTATTAATACTAATACAAAATTCAAAAATATGTTTTAAAATTACTTTTCAATAATAATTTCCAATATTTTCATAGTTCACTTAAATCATACTCCGTATAACTTTGTCAATACTTAGAGTAAAAGATTAGCTAATAAAATTAAATTTTTTATTACCTTTTTTATTCTGATATTATCTCGATACTCAAATTTTCAACGTGTTTATAGATCTTTTAAATCATATAACTCATGTGATTTATAAATTAAATTGTTGAATTACTATTTCTATAAGTCAACTATTTTTTTTTATTCAAACTTCGTAAGTATATAAGGTGATCTATTAAATTAACTTGATAAATAATTATTATTATTTATGGTTATATTATATCTCATTCTCAACGAAATAATAATAAAATTATGAAAATAAAGTATAAAATCTCATCATAGAAAATATTTTATTTATTTGATTATTTTAAATATTTAAAAATTCGACACCATCATATTGATCTCGCCTATAGTGAAAAAAATATAAAACAAAGAGAGCAAGAGTCGAGAATCATGATTAAGATGTGATGGGGGCAGGTCAATGTCGAGAACCACCGCGTCTGCGGCCCGTACGTAATTACCTTATCGAAAATAGAGCTGTAAAATAGAAAATTAATTTTTTTTTCTCTTCCGATCGATTAACTTTACAATTAGCAAATAAATATGCAAATCTTTTCATAGTTGTCGTTTATCAAATCTTGTATCAATTCTACACCTACTGAAAAGAATCACATTCCAAATGAATTGTAGGCTACAATTCCAATTTAATTTATGAGATATTTGAAAAAAAAAAACAAAATCTACAAATAAATTATACCTGAATTTGATTATGGAAAAAAAATAAAAATTTAAATTAGGACTTGTTCTTTTGAACATAATTTCAGTCAAGTTCAGTTCAGTTCAGATCGCTTTAGTTCAGTTCAGATCAATTCATTTCAGTTCAGTTCGATTCAGTTCAGTTAGTTTCAAAATAAATTAAAATAAAATAAACAAAAAATAATTTCAATCTATAATTATAAATATAAAATCTAGTTAATTTCATAATATTATGAATATTTAAAATAAATATTTAATAATTTATAAAAATTATTATTATTTTTATAAAAAAAATCGTTTTTGTTCAGTTCATATCGCTTTAGTTCGGTTCAGTTCATATCGTTTAAGTTCAGTTCAGTTCAGCCGGTTTCAGTCCAAAAGAACTGGTAAAAGAAAAATGAAAAAAAAAATGCATAATGAAATAATTAAACCGTACATGAAATTTTGGAAAAGATAAAAAAAATTCGACGAATATATATAAGCAAAAATATTGAAGCATGGGAACGTGAAATACCTCGTCAAATTGATCTAAAAATGTTCTATGAAACGCGACTGGTTTTTTCTTGGGAAAATATATGATTAATTAGAATTACATATGTGGAAATTTACTGAAAATAAAAACTTACTTAAAAATTATATTAATGTATAAATTTTGACTTAATAATAATATTACTATTTTTATTTATAATTTATAGTTAATATTATTATTTTTATTTATAATTTATAGTGTGAACACAACAATATTTAACCTTTCTGATTGGTCCACGTGGCATAGAGAGATTCAGGAATTATATATATATAGATATAGATGTAAAGTTTATTTCTAAATATAACTGGTCCCAAGTTGGGACTTAAATTTTTTATTACTATAAGGAGTTTATTCCTATATAGAGTAATACTATATAGAGTTTCTACTGTAAAGTGAACCAATTCATTATATATTGCTCTCTATTATTTATGTTCTAATTAATTATGCTTTTTTTTATTATAAATGACAAGTGTATAATTAATTTGGACATATTATTTATGTTCTAATTAATTATGCTTTTTTTATTATAAAAGATAAGTGTATAATTAATTTGGTCATAAGTGTACACTTTTTTATCAAATTTTTATGCACGATTTTTTGGTAAATACTCCTTCTGTCCCAAAGCTATAGTCACATGTGGTCAACGCTTACTTTTTTTAACCGTTCAATACGTATGATAAACGGTATATACAAAAATTATGAAAAAATAACTAAAATAAAGTTTAATAGTTAAATTTTATTTTAGTTATTTTTCATAATTTTTGTACACCGTTTATCAAACGTATTGAACGGTCAAAAAGAGTCAGCGTTGATCACCTGTGACCATAGCTCTGGAACAGAGAGAGTACATAAATAATTGAGATAAGTGTAATAGAAGTACTTAATTATTTTGTGCCCGGATTAATGGTTAAACCTCATTTTTATATTGTAAAGAAAATGTAACTATCGGTGAGAGTTGTTTCGTAGTACTCGGTATTTTATAATAGCAGGGAGGGAGGGTTATATTTTATAGTATTTTATTTTACTGATTGTAACGTGATTGACTTTGTGTCAAAGATGACTTTCCAAAAAGCAGTTCGTAAAACCTTATTAAAAATGGTATTTGATGCTAATTGTAAATTGCGTCACTATTCCGTATAATATATAGTGTGTGATTAAATATATTAAAATAATATTATTCTTAAAAGTCAATCCACGTGGAGGTTTAACTATCTACAATAAAATTCTACTCTCATTTTGTCATATTCAAACTTTTATAATCTTAAGATTTCATTCAAATTTTGATTTTTATAATTAATTTTTAACATGGCTAATTTATTTATAATTAGTATTATGAAAACTATATTTATTATAATAAATTTAAATATTTAAAAATTACAAATTTATATTTTATATTCTTGATACATTTTATTTTTCATCCCTATTATTTTTAAACATTATCATATGATTGAAAACTATAATTTTTTTAAATCACACAACAATTTTAAATTTTTAAAATTATATTTTGATTATTACCATAAATTAAAAATAATATTATATATATATATATAGAGAGAGAGAAAGATAGAGAGTTAGTATAAAGTTTTTATGAGAATTTGAACAAATAATTTAAATTATTATACAATTGTTAGTAATAAGTATATTTTTAATTTTATTAAAATATTTTAATTTATTTTCATTTCAAAATTTCGAGAGCTTTATGTTTCAATTTTATACTTTTACTATATTAAAAAATAATTAATATATATAATGGTGAATATAAGATGAAATTATAATTTTAAATATATTTTTTTATTTTTAAAAAAATATTGAATTTATTTATAATTAATATATTATTATAATTATTATTTTAAATAATAATAAAAGTGATTATTTATTTTTCAACATTAAAAAGATTTAGTTTATTTTGCAAATGAAGTAAAGATGGTGGCTTTATGTGTGCTATTAACCCAAAAATAAATAATACGGAGTACTTAATACTTGTTATAAACTCAAAAGGAATTGAGAGAGAATAATAGATCCGAAAGAGAGACAATATGAGAGGAGAATAAGATTGTTATGAATTCTTGTAAATTGTTGTATTCATTCATATGTGGAGACCCCTTTATATAGGATACAATCTAGGGTTTCTGACTTAGCCAACAAGTCATTCACTATAATATAATAATATTCATAACACTCCCCCTTGAATGACTATGTACAGAATTGCTGCCTCGTTAAAACCTTGTCAGGAAAACCCAGTGGGACAAAACCTGAACGAAGGAAAAAGAGTACAACTTGCTCCCCCTGATTGTAATCACCGAAAATATTTGACTTCTTGAAAGTAAATATTTGTGATCAATCAGTCTTATTAAAACCTGTAACTAATAAAACCATATAGGAAAAACTTAGTTATTCAAATATACATTTTGGTCTTCAGGACCCAACCTTCGAGTTATCGAGTTTCATATTCATTTGTATTATTGTATATTTTTCGTCCTTCAGGGACATGCCTTTACCAGACATCTATATTGACTAGAGCATTCGCAATTGCTATAACCGGCCGGTAGGGGTGGGAATGAGCCAGGCTACCCGACAGGGGCCTACGGCTCGGCCCGGCTCGGCTCGTTTATTAAACAAGCCGGGCTCAAACATTTTTTTTGGCCTTTTTAAATAAATAGGCCAGGCTTTAAGCTTTTGTAAAGCCTACTAGGCCTATAAGGCCGGGCCTGTTTATTTATATATATATATATATATATATATTATTAATAATAATAATAATAATGATTAAATAAATAAAAAAATACGAAAGAAAAAAAACCCTTTCAACTTCTAAATCTCTCCTCCCAAGTGCAGTAATTATACTTATCAACCTAACGGTTGAACTCCCAACATAACTTTTCTATTCTTGAATTTCAATACTCCATAATCCATATGCTTCTTCCTAACTCCTAAGTTTAAAAAAAATTACTCTCTTCTGCAAACGAGCTATGGATGGTAATTTGGGTAAGTTTTATTTTCTCTTGCAATTATTTATATATGATGTCCGCAAAAAATTGTAGGGTTTTTTTTTACTTTAGTTCAAAATAGTGAATTTGATGTTTAAATTTTGATTTTTTTTTTGCTACTATTATTTCAAATGGGGCCAACATATTTCTTTCATAAAGATGTTGCAACTGTATTATTCTTAAATTTAATTTTGTTATTTTTTTGTGTATTGTGTGTTGTGCAGAAGTCTCTTCTCAGCAAATCATTGATGAGGCAAATCCACGTACTCAAGATAGAAATATCGATAACGAGATGGTCGAAGATCAAAATGGCAGTGATTGTATAATTAACAACAAGAGGCGAAAGACATCGGTTGTGTGGAATGATTTTGAAGTGGTTGTTCTTCCTGAAGTTGGGATGAAAGCTGTTTGCAACCATTGCAAATACAAATTTGCTTATGGTGGAAGAGGCTCTAGCACTAGCCATTTAAAAAGACACCTAAAAATTTGTTTGCCAAAGAAGCTAAGCATGAAGGACTGCAAAAAGCAAAGTACTATTTCATTTCAACCTCAAGTGTCTTCTGTTAATCCATTTATGGAGGCTGGTACAAGGTATTCTAATGAAAAGATGAGAGAAATCATTGCTACTTCTATCATGGTACATGAATATCCTTTTAGTATTGTAGAGGATGAGGCTTGGATGTGGGCTTTCCAATATGCTAATTCTGATTTTCAAAAAGTTACTCGCAAGACAATAAGAAATGATTGTCTAACCATCTACGAGGCGGAGAAGAAATGTTTAAAATGTTTGTTGAAAAATGTTAGCAAAATTAGCTTGACTACAGATATGTGGAAATCAAGTCACCAAATAGTTGAATATATGGTTATCACTGGGCACTTTATTGATGAAGAGTGGAAGCTTCAAAAAAGAGTCTTGAGTTTTGTAAAAGTGCCTGCACCGAGACGAGGAATTGATGTGGCTGATGCAATATTCAAGTGTTTGAAGGCTTGGGGGATTGAAAACAAGGTATTTTCTGTAACAGTTGATAATGCTTCTTACAATGACAGTTGCGTGAGAGCACTTAAACAGAATTTGTCGCTTACGCGCAAGTTAGCTCTTAATGGTGATTTGTTACATGTTAGATGTTGTGCGCACATATTGAATTTGTTGGTGCAAGATGGTCTTGATAAGATAAAGCTAATCATTCAAAATGTTCGTGAAAGTGTGAAATATATCAATCACAATGATGCGAGGTTGAAGGTGTTCTCTGATATTTTGGAGCAGAAGGGTCTTAAAGAAACAAGGTTAATCATCGATTGTCCGACACGGTGGAATTCTACTTTTTCTATGCTTTCAACTGCTTTGAAGTTTCGAATTGCATTTCCAGCTTACAAAGAAAGAGAACCACATTATAAATATTCTCCATCAGAAGAGGAATGGGACCAAGTCGAAAAAGTTTGTAAGTTTTTAGAAGTTTTCAATCTTGCGACGCATGTCATTTCAGGTAGTGAGTACATTACTGCAAATTTGTATCTTCCCGAGGTTTGGAGGGTGAAGGAAGTGATCGATAAAGCTCTACTTGATGAAAATATCTTTATGAATGAAATGGCAGCAAAAATGAAAGAAAAATTTGACAAGTACTGGGGGCAGTGCAATCTCCTAATGGCCATAGCAAGTGTGTTAGATCCGAGGTTCAAGTTTCATGTGGTTAGCATCTGTTTTCCTCTTATCTATAAACCAGAGAGTGTTGCTCAGGAAAATATTGACCATGTGATGGTTAATTTGCAAGTGTTATATAATGAGTATGTTGAATGGAACAAGGAAGAAATGGATGGAAAAGGAACCGACCTAAGTGGTTTTCGAGGTGATGAAAACACTTCAAATGTGTCTAATTCCTCTTTAGTTACTGGATCTGACCAAATTCTGAATATGGTGCGTAAAAAGCAAGCAATCCCTCCATTGAAGTCGGAATTGCAAGCTTACCTTGACGATGATGTGTATATTCCTGATTCAAATCCTTTTAATGTTTTGGAGTGGTGGAAAAACCACAGTGTGAAGTATAAGATCTTATCAAGGATGGCTACAGACATTCTAGCTATTCCAATCTCAACAGTTGCATCTGAATCAACTTTCAGCGCGGGGGAAGAGTTATTGATGATTATCGCTCTAAATTAAAAGAGGATTCTATCGAAGCACTCATTTGTGGTGGAGATTGGTTACGCAGAAAATATAATATGAAGAAGAAAAAGGTACAGAGTGATAATAGTATAATTTTTTTATTTTATTTTTTCACTCAGTTTTAATTTGAGCATTTTATTAATTATGTTTTTATTATTATTTTAGGTGGTTCGACAGGAAGATGAGATTATCAAGAAGACATGATGTGTTTTTTTCCAATTATTTTTCTAGTCATAGTCTGGTAACTGAATCATTTAAGGTTCTTTTTGATGTGATTTGTAAGTTTTTATGGACGTGATTTCGCATTTGCAGACTTTGTTATTTGTTTGTTAGGATTTGGCTTAAAAGGTTTAAGTGTCAAGTTTATTTTTATTTTTATCAGTATTTATTTATTGATCTACAAAGGCTTTTAAAAGGCTTTCAGGCCTAGGCCTACTTATTGAAAAGGCCAAGCCGAGCCTTAAAAAAAAGCCTATAACAGGTAACAGGCCGAGCCTGAGCCTAAAAATTTCATATCAGGCTCAGGCCTATTTAAGCAAAGCCCGGCTCGGCTCGGCTCGTTCCCACCCCTACCGGCCGGTAACTCTTCTAGAGTATTTTATATGCGTCTAGTGTTCAATATACATTTCTTGACAAATGAATAATGTGAAATTCAAATTCACAATCATCTAGTAGTGCTAATTCTGATTTTCAAAAAGTTACTCGCAAGACAATAAGAAATGATTGTCTAACCATCTACGAGGCGGAGAAGAAATGTTTAAAATGTTTGTTGAAAAATGTTAGCAAAATTAGCTTGACTACAGATATGTGGAAATCAAGTCACCAAATAGTTGAATATATGGTTATCACTGGGCACTTTATTGATGAAGAGTGGAAGCTTCAAAAAAGAGTCTTGAGTTTTGTAAAAGTGCCTGCACCGAGACGAGGAATTGATGTGGCTGATGCAATATTCAAGTGTTTGAAGGCTTGGGGGATTGAAAACAAGGTATTTTCTGTAACAGTTGATAATGCTTCTTACAATGACAGTTGCGTGAGAGCACTTAAACAGAATTTGTCGCTTACGCGCAAGTTAGCTCTTAATGGTGATTTGTTACATGTTAGATGTTGTGCGCACATATTGAATTTGTTGGTGCAAGATGGTCTTGATAAGATAAAGCTAATCATTCAAAATGTTCGTGAAAGTGTGAAATATATCAATCACAATGATGCGAGGTTGAAGGTGTTCTCTGATATTTTGGAGCAGAAGGGTCTTAAAGAAACAAGGTTAATCATCGATTGTCCGACACGGTGGAATTCTACTTTTTCTATGCTTTCAACTGCTTTGAAGTTTCGAATTGCATTTCCAGCTTACAAAGAAAGAGAACCACATTATAAATATTCTCCATCAGAAGAGGAATGGGACCAAGTCGAAAAAGTTTGTAAGTTTTTAGAAGTTTTCAATCTTGCGACGCATGTCATTTCAGGTAGTGAGTACATTACTGCAAATTTGTATCTTCCCGAGGTTTGGAGGGTGAAGGAAGTGATCGATAAAGCTCTACTTGATGAAAATATCTTTATGAATGAAATGGCAGCAAAAATGAAAGAAAAATTTGACAAGTACTGGGGGCAGTGCAATCTCCTAATGGCCATAGCAAGTGTGTTAGATCCGAGGTTCAAGTTTCATGTGGTTAGCATCTGTTTTCCTCTTATCTATAAACCAGAGAGTGTTGCTCAGGAAAATATTGACCATGTGATGGTTAATTTGCAAGTGTTATATAATGAGTATGTTGAATGGAACAAGGAAGAAATGGATGGAAAAGTAACCGACCTAAGTGGTTTTCGAGGTGATGAAAACACTTCAAATGTGTCTAATTCCTCTTTAGTTACTGGATCTGACCAAATTCTGAATATGGTGCGTAAAAAGCAAGCAATCCCTCCATTGAAGTCGGAATTGCAAGCTTACCTTGACGATGATGTGTATATTCCTGATTCAAATCCTTTTAATGTTTTGGAGTGGTGGAAAAACCACAGTGTGAAGTATAAGATCTTATCAAGGATGGCTGCAGACATTCTAGCTATTCCAATCTCAACAGTTGCATCTGAATCAACTTTCAGCGCGGGGGGAAGAGTTATTGATGATTATCGCTCTAAATTAAAAGAGGATTCTATCGAAGCACTCATTTGTGGTGGAGATTGGTTACGCAGAAAATATAATATGAAGAAGAAAAAGGTACAGAGTGATAATAGTATAATTTTTTTATTTTATTTTTTCACTCAGTTTTAATTTGAGCATTTTATTAATTATGTTTTTATTATTATTTTAGGTGGTTCGACAGGAAGATGAGATTATCAAGAAGACATGATGTGTTTTTTTCCAATTATTTTTCTAGTCATAGTCTGGTAACTGAATCATTTAAGGTTCTTTTTGATGTGATTTGTAAGTTTTTATGGACGTGATTTCGCATTTGCAGACTTTGTTATTTGTTTGTTAGGATTTGGCTTAAAAGGTTTAAGTGTCAAGTTTATTTTTATTTTTATCAGTATTTATTTATTGATCTACAAAGGCTTTTAAAAGGCTTTCAGGCCTAGGCCTACTTATTGAAAAGGCCAAGCCGAGCCTTAAAAAAAAGCCTATAACAGGTAACAGGCCGAGCCTGAGCCTAAAAATTTCATATCAGGCTCAGGCCTATTTAAGCAAAGCCCGGCTCGGCTCGGCTCGTTCCCACCCCTACCGGCCGGTAACTCTTCTAGAGTATTTTATATGCGTCTAGTGTTCAATATACATTTCTTGACAAATGAATAATGTGAAATTCAAATTCACAATCATCTAGTAGTGCTAATTCTGATTTTCAAAAAGTTACTCGCAAGACAATAAGAAATGATTGTCTAACCATCTACGAGGCGGAGAAGAAATGTTTAAAATGTTTGTTGAAAAATGTTAGCAAAATTAGCTTGACTACAGATATGTGGAAATCAAGTCACCAAATAGTTGAATATATGGTTATCACTGGGCACTTTATTGATGAAGAGTGGAAGCTTCAAAAAAGAGTCTTGAGTTTTGTAAAAGTGCCTGCACCGAGACGAGGAATTGATGTGGCTGATGCAATATTCAAGTGTTTGAAGGCTTGGGGGATTGAAAACAAGGTATTTTCTGTAACAGTTGATAATGCTTCTTACAATGACAGTTGCGTGAGAGCACTTAAACAGAATTTGTCGCTTACGCGCAAGTTAGCTCTTAATGGTGATTTGTTACATGTTAGATGTTGTGCGCACATATTGAATTTGTTGGTGCAAGATGGTCTTGATAAGATAAAGCTAATCATTCAAAATGTTCGTGAAAGTGTGAAATATATCAATCACAATGATGCGAGGTTGAAGGTGTTCTCTGATATTTTGGAGCAGAAGGGTCTTAAAGAAACAAGGTTAATCATCGATTGTCCGACACGGTGGAATTCTACTTTTTCTATGCTTTCAACTGCTTTGAAGTTTCGAATTGCATTTCCAGCTTACAAAGAAAGAGAACCACATTATAAATATTCTCCATCAGAAGAGGAATGGGACCAAGTCGAAAAAGTTTGTAAGTTTTTAGAAGTTTTCAATCTTGCGACGCATGTCATTTCAGGTAGTGAGTACATTACTGCAAATTTGTATCTTCCCGAGGTTTGGAGGGTGAAGGAAGTGATCGATAAAGCTCTACTTGATGAAAATATCTTTATGAATGAAATGGCAGCAAAAATGAAAGAAAAATTTGACAAGTACTGGGGGCAGTGCAATCTCCTAATGGCCATAGCAAGTGTGTTAGATCCGAGGTTCAAGTTTCATGTGGTTAGCATCTGTTTTCCTCTTATCTATAAACCAGAGAGTGTTGCTCAGGAAAATATTGACCATGTGATGGTTAATTTGCAAGTGTTATATAATGAGTATGTTGAATGGAACAAGGAAGAAATGGATGGAAAAGGAACCGACCTAAGTGGTTTTCGAGGTGATGAAAACACTTCAAATGTGTCTAATTCCTCTTTAGTTACTGGATCTGACCAAATTCTGAATATGGTGCGTAAAAAGCAAGCAATCCCTCCATTGAAGTCGGAATTGCAAGCTTACCTTGACGATGATGTGTATATTCCTGATTCAAATCCTTTTAATGTTTTGGAGTGGTGGAAAAACCACAGTGTGAAGTATAAGATCTTATCAAGGATGGCTGCAGACATTCTAGCTATTCCAATCTCAACAGTTGCATCTGAATCAACTTTCAGCGCGGGGGGAAGAGTTATTGATGATTATCGCTCTAAATTAAAAGAGGATTCTATCGAAGCACTCATTTGTGGTGGAGATTGGTTACGCAGAAAATATAATATGAAGAAGAAAAAGGTACAGAGTGATAATAGTATAATTTTTTTATTTTATTTTTTCACTCAGTTTTAATTTGAGCATTTTATTAATTATGTTTTTATTATTATTTTAGGTGGTTCGACAGGAAGATGAGATTATCAAGAAGACATGATGTGTTTTTTTCCAATTATTTTTCTAGTCATAGTCTGGTAACTGAATCATTTAAGGTTCTTTTTGATGTGATTTGTAAGTTTTTATGGACGTGATTTCGCATTTGCAGACTTTGTTATTTGTTTGTTAGAATTTGGCTTAAAAGGTTTAAGTGTCAAGTTTATTTTTATTTTTATCAGTATTTATTTATTGATCTACAAAGGCTTTTAAAAGGCTTTTAGGCCTAGGCCTACTTATTGAAAAGGCCAAGCCGAGCCTTAAAAAAAAGCCTATAACAGGTAACAGGCCGAGCCTGAGCCTAAAAATTTCATATCAGGCTCAGGCCTATTTAAGCAAAGCCCGGCTCGGCTCGGCTCGTTCCCACCCCTACCGGCCGGTAACTCTTCTAGAGTATTTTATATGCGTCTAGTGTTCAATATACATTTCTTGACAAATGAATAATGTGAAATTCAAATTCACAATCATCTAGTAGTGCTAATTCTGATTTTCAAAAAGTTACTCGCAAGACAATAAGAAATGATTGTCTAACCATCTACGAGGCGGAGAAGAAATGTTTAAAATGTTTGTTGAAAAATGTTAGCAAAATTAGCTTGACTACAGATATGTGGAAATCAAGTCACCAAATAGTTGAATATATGGTTATCACTGGGCACTTTATTGATGAAGAGTGGAAGCTTCAAAAAAGAGTCTTGAGTTTTGTAAAAGTGCCTGCACCGAGACGAGGAATTGATGTGGCTGATGCAATATTCAAGTGTTTGAAGGCTTGGGGGATTGAAAACAAGGTATTTTCTGTAACAGTTGATAATGCTTCTTACAATGACAGTTGCGTGAGAGCACTTAAACAGAATTTGTCGCTTACGCGCAAGTTAGCTCTTAATGGTGATTTGTTACATGTTAGATGTTGTGCGCACATATTGAATTTGTTGGTGCAAGATGGTCTTGATAAGATAAAGCTAATCATTCAAAATGTTCGTGAAAGTGTGAAATATATCAATCACAATGATGCGAGGTTGAAGGTGTTCTCTGATATTTTGGAGCAGAAGGGTCTTAAAGAAACAAGGTTAATCATCGATTGTCCGACACGGTGGAATTCTACTTTTTCTATGCTTTCAACTGCTTTGAAGTTTCGAATTGCATTTCCAGCTTACAAAGAAAGAGAACCACATTATAAATATTCTCCATCAGAAGAGGAATGGGACCAAGTCGAAAAAGTTTGTAAGTTTTTAGAAGTTTTCAATCTTGCGACGCATGTCATTTCAGGTAGTGAGTACATTACTGCAAATTTGTATCTTCCCGAGGTTTGGAGGGTGAAGGAAGTGATCGATAAAGCTCTACTTGATGAAAATATCTTTATGAATGAAATGGCAGCAAAAATGAAAGAAAAATTTGACAAGTACTGGGGGCAGTGCAATCTCCTAATGGCCATAGCAAGTGTGTTAGATCCGAGGTTCAAGTTTCATGTGGTTAGCATCTGTTTTCCTCTTATCTATAAACCAGAGAGTGTTGCTCAGGAAAATATTGACCATGTGATGGTTAATTTGCAAGTGTTATATAATGAGTATGTTGAATGGAACAAGGAAGAAATGGATGGAAAAGGAACCGACCTAAGTGGTTTTCGAGGTGATGAAAACACTTCAAATGTGTCTAATTCCTCTTTAGTTACTGGATCTGACCAAATTCTGAATATGGTGCGTAAAAAGCAAGCAATCCCTCCATTGAAGTCGGAATTGCAAGCTTACCTTGACGATGATGTGTATATTCCTGATTCAAATCCTTTTAATGTTTTGGAGTGGTGGAAAAACCACAGTGTGAAGTATAAGATCTTATCAAGGATGGCTGCAGACATTCTAGCTATTCCAATCTCAACAGTTGCATCTGAATCAACTTTCAGCGCGGGGGGAAGAGTTATTGATGATTATCGCTCTAAATTAAAAGAGGATTCTATCGAAGCACTCATTTGTGGTGGAGATTGGTTACGCAGAAAATATAATATGAAGAAGAAAAAGGTACAGAGTGATAATAGTATAATTTTTTTATTTTATTTTTTCACTCAGTTTTAATTTGAGCATTTTATTAATTATGTTTTTATTATTATTTTAGGTGGTTCGACAGGAAGATGAGATTATCAAGAAGACATGATGTGTTTTTTTCCAATTATTTTTCTAGTCATAGTCTGGTAACTGAATCATTTAAGGTTCTTTTTGATGTGATTTGTAAGTTTTTATGGACGTGATTTCGCATTTGCAGACTTTGTTATTTGTTTGTTAGGATTTGGCTTAAAAGGTTTAAGTGTCAAGTTTATTTTTATTTTTATCAGTATTTATTTATTGATCTACAAAGGCTTTTAAAAGGCTTTCAGGCCTAGGCCTACTTATTGAAAAGGCCAAGCCGAGCCTTAAAAAAAAGCCTATAACAGGTAACAGGCCGAGCCTGAGCCTAAAAATTTCATATCAGGCTCAGGCCTATTTAAGCAAAGCCCGGCTCGGCTCGGCTCGTTCCCACCCCTACCGGCCGGTAACTCTTCTAGAGTATTTTATATGCGTCTAGTGTTCAATATACATTTCTTGACAAATGAATAATGTGAAATTCAAATTCACAATCATCTAGTAGTGCTAATTCTGATTTTCAAAAAGTTACTCGCAAGACAATAAGAAATGATTGTCTAACCATCTACGAGGCGGAGAAGAAATGTTTAAAATGTTTGTTGAAAAATGTTAGCAAAATTAGCTTGACTACAGATATGTGGAAATCAAGTCACCAAATAGTTGAATATATGGTTATCACTGGGCACTTTATTGATGAAGAGTGGAAGCTTCAAAAAAGAGTCTTGAGTTTTGTAAAAGTGCCTGCACCGAGACGAGGAATTGATGTGGCTGATGCAATATTCAAGTGTTTGAAGGCTTGGGGGATTGAAAACAAGGTATTTTCTGTAACAGTTGATAATGCTTCTTACAATGACAGTTGCGTGAGAGCACTTAAACAGAATTTGTCGCTTACGCGCAAGTTAGCTCTTAATGGTGATTTGTTACATGTTAGATGTTGTGCGCACATATTGAATTTGTTGGTGCAAGATGGTCTTGATAAGATAAAGCTAATCATTCAAAATGTTCGTGAAAGTGTGAAATATATCAATCACAATGATGCGAGGTTGAAGGTGTTCTCTGATATTTTGGAGCAGAAGGGTCTTAAAGAAACAAGGTTAATCATCGATTGTCCGACACGGTGGAATTCTACTTTTTCTATGCTTTCAACTGCTTTGAAGTTTCGAATTGCATTTCCAGCTTACAAAGAAAGAGAACCACATTATAAATATTCTCCATCAGAAGAGGAATGGGACCAAGTCGAAAAAGTTTGTAAGTTTTTAGAAGTTTTCAATCTTGCGACGCATGTCATTTCAGGTAGTGAGTACATTACTGCAAATTTGTATCTTCCCGAGGTTTGGAGGGTGAAGGAAGTGATCGATAAAGCTCTACTTGATGAAAATATCTTTATGAATGAAATGGCAGCAAAAATGAAAGAAAAATTTGACAAGTACTGGGGGCAGTGCAATCTCCTAATGGCCATAGCAAGTGTGTTAGATCCGAGGTTCAAGTTTCATGTGGTTAGCATCTGTTTTCCTCTTATCTATAAACCAGAGAGTGTTGCTCAGGAAAATATTGACCATGTGATGGTTAATTTGCAAGTGTTATATAATGAGTATGTTGAATGGAACAAGGAAGAAATGGATGGAAAAGGAACCGACCTAAGTGGTTTTCGAGGTGATGAAAACACTTCAAATGTGTCTAATTCCTCTTTAGTTACTGGATCTGACCAAATTCTGAATATGGTGCGTAAAAAGCAAGCAATCCCTCCATTGAAGTCGGAATTGCAAGCTTACCTTGACGATGATGTGTATATTCCTGATTCAAATCCTTTTAATGTTTTGGAGTGGTGGAAAAACCACAGTGTGAAGTATAAGATCTTATCAAGGATGGCTGCAGACATTCTAGCTATTCCAATCTCAACAGTTGCATCTGAATCAACTTTCAGCGCGGGGGGAAGAGTTATTGATGATTATCGCTCTAAATTAAAAGAGGATTCTATCGAAGCACTCATTTGTGGTGGAGATTGGTTACGCAGAAAATATAATATGAAGAAGAAAAAGGTACAGAGTGATAATAGTATAATTTTTTTATTTTATTTTTTCACTCAGTTTTAATTTGAGCATTTTATTAATTATGTTTTTATTATTATTTTAGGTGGTTCGACAGGAAGATGAGATTATCAAGAAGACATGATGTGTTTTTTTCCAATTATTTTTCTAGTCATAGTCTGGTAACTGAATCATTTAAGGTTCTTTTTGATGTGATTTGTAAGTTTTTATGGACGTGATTTCGCATTTGCAGACTTTGTTATTTGTTTGTTAGGATTTGTCTTAAAAGGTTTAAGTGTCAAGTTTATTTTTATTTTTATCAGTATTTATTTATTGATCTACAAAGGCTTTTAAAAGGCTTTCAGGCCTAGGCCTACTTATTGAAAAGGCCAAGCCGAGCCTTAAAAAAAAGCCTATAACAGGTAACAGGCCGAGCCTGAGCCTAAAAATTTCATATCAGGCTCAGGCCTATTTAAGCAAAGCCCGGCTCGGCTTGGCTCGTTCCCACCCCTACCGGCCGGTAACTCTTCTAGAGTATTTTATATGCGTCTAGTGTTCAATATACATTTCTTGACAAATGAATAATGTGAAATTCAAATTCACAATCATCTAGAATATTATATTTTTCTTTTGAACTTCAGGTTCAATATCTCAGTTTATTTCGAAAACAAACTCATATCGAGTGATGTACATGCCTCGTTAAAAACCTCGTTATAAAACCTTGTAGGAAAAAATATTCGAGGAAAAGAGTACACGACATTTACATTTATATTGTGTTGATTGTCTCGTTAAAAAAACATTTAACTAAGAAAACCCCGTGAGAAAAACTTAGTAGAGGAAAAAAGAGTGCAATCACTGATTCACTGGTCTTCGGGACCAAAATCACTGGTCTTCGGGACCTTGTCTTCAATATCATTTGTGTCCATAATGACATAGTAATATGATATTGTACATATTCTGATTTTCATTTCCTTTCATATCAGGAATTTTAAAATTCATCTAATGACTTTTACATAGTCAAATCATACATTTATGCATATCTATATTTATCGTTGTTGCTGCCAGAAATATATAGTAGCGGAACTTAATGTCATCTTTAAAATATCGAGTTTCTGCGAAAAACTCTTGAGCAACTAATCTCGCTTTTATATCTCACCACATCATTATTCGTTTTTCGTATGAACATGAACACCCACGTATATCCTTCTGGGATAATATTTTGAAGTGCGTACTATAAATTCAAAATAAATCTTTATTTAGCGAGTCATGCTCAACCTCAATTGCTCGTTTCTATTTCTTTGAGTGCTGTTGGCACACTATCATTGATTTAAGTGTTGGATCCAAATTTTCTAGAGCAACTCTTGAGGCAAATATGTCGTTGACGACTTTTTCCATGTTGATGACAATTCATTCTATCAACCAAATCTTTCATCATTTCCCAAAATATTTAATTTGGTTGTTCCGCAATCCCACGGTTTTCTATTATCATGTGCACATATTTTTTCAATGGGATTTCCATCTAACTCTCTTCAGGAGATTTTGAAGGTGACTAAATTTCTTTGTTTTTTCCGCGGATTTATTTTCTATTTTAAGATCGATCTACTACGCTTCAGGCGTATATTAGAATCAACATTTGAGTTGATCTCTTTGGTATTTGAACTCTTATATTTCATTTTTCACAAATATATGTGATTTTGTCACACCTTCATTAATTTGGCAGATTACTTGCTAAATATTGCAAGTCACTTATTTTAATGAACTTCGGGTTCAAATGATTCGTGCGTGGATCAAGAATTGAAGATCTTTTTCATTCAATGAAATTTTTCGGCATTTATATCTTTTATATTCTTATCTCCCCTAATGCCGAGAAATGATCTTCCTTAAATATGCAAATCAGCGTAATTGCTATAAACCGATCTTCTGGATCGTGGGCTCGAGATATTATGCTCGTTCATAAAAATACGCTTTAGTGGTGATATGAATATAAGTTGCATATTTCAAATTTATTCGCAGATGGGAAATGTTTGATTCATTTCCACGCACTTAATAATCATGATATGCATCATCTTCATTTTTAAGTACATTTCTAGTACTCGTGGGGATAATTAATAAAGCTCTTCCGGAGCCAACTCTTAATATGTCATAATTTGCATAACAGTATATTTACCAATTATCCTTCGGGGATAAAGTACATTTACCAATGATCCTTCGGGGATACAGTATTTTACCAATGATCCTTCAGAGATCAAAATATATCTCATATATAATTTTCTCAGAAATTACATTTAATTGGAATCGACCTTTTCGATATTCCATGAATACCAACATAATAATATACATTTGTTCTCAATTTTCAAAAGATATCCCTCAGGGATAATTCATATAGTCATTGTTTTAAGAGAACAATCGATTTGACATTTCAATATGAGTAAAACATTTAATATTTGAACTTTGCTTCTTCGAGAGATTTGATATTTCTACGGGAATATCATATCATGGTGTTCTTCAAGAACATCTAAAATTTAATTTTGATATTTATTCATAAATATCATATCATAATAATCTTCGGAATCATATAAAACTTATTGCTACTACAGGAACAATTTAATTTGATATTTCCAAACTTATTGCTACTACGGGAGCAATTTAATTTTGATATTTATCAAATAATATCAAATCATGATGTTCTTCATCAATATAATATTTAAACCAGAGTATATGTTCTTCAGGAACATTAAATTTAATTGATTATTAAGAATACTTGATTTGATATTACTGGAATATCAAATTATAAAGTCGACTCAAACTTGTGAGTCCGGGTTCATACACGTTTTGGTAGTACGACCAACTTCGGGTGATCGTATATTTCTTTTATAGTGAATTTTCAAAGATATTATTCAAGATTATTAGTAAATAATCATAATCAATTTATATTGAATCATATCACGATGTTCTTCAGGAACTTAAACATAATTAATTTGATATTACTTCAAGAATATCAGATTATAATGTTCTTCGGGAACTTATGATATCATATCAAGAATATCAAATTATAATGTTCTTCGGGAACATATGATATTACTTCATGATTATAGATTATAATGTTCTTCTGGAACATATGATATTACTTCAGGAATATCAGATTATAATGTTCTTCGGGAACATGTTACTTTTGGGAAGAAGAGGAGAAGAAGTAGATATATTTATAATTATTTAATAAATATTAACAAACATATAAATTCTTGCCTTGGATTTCGGATCTTGGATGAGTAGAACTTCGATGAAGAACGCAGTTGAGCTTTTGTGCGGATAACGTGTTATAAACTCAAAAGGAATTGAGAGAGAATAATAGATCCGAAAGAGAGACAATATGAGAGGAGAATAAGATTGTTATGAATTCTTGTAAATTGTTGTATTCATTAGGAGACCCCTTTATATAGGATACAATCTAGGGTTTCTGACTTAGCCAACAAGTCATTCACTATAATATAATAATATTCATAACAATACTTAATTTTTCTCTTTAAAATATAATTATACTTAATTTTTATATTTATTTTGTACTACACAACTTTTTTCTTTTACTTTAAATATCAAATTACTTAGCTAACATACTACTACGAAGTACCTATAATTATATATATACTACAGTAAGGATTTTAAAAATATATATACTACATTAAGGATTAAAAAAAATAGTGTGTATGTTTATGTAGTTGATAATTATTTAATATTTAAAAATAATAATTAAAAAAAATATAAAAATTTTGGGTAGCTTTGCACCTTAATTCTTTTAAAATGTGTTTCGCGAGCTTATAAGTTTTTTAAAATAATCTATAAGTTATTTAAGAGCTTATAAACTTTTAAATTTTGTACATGTTTGCTATAAATTTTAAAAAAATTATCTTGAAGAACTTGCTATTCGACCCCTAATTTATACCACATAACTTGATACACCTCTATATAAAATACAAAACGTATAAATACACCTACTAATTTATCAAATATACCCATAATTTTTTTAATAAAACAATTAAAAAAAATGTTTTTCTCTACAAGACCATGTAAAAGCAAATATATACTCTAGTTGAAAAAAAAATGGGAGGACTCAAAGAATATTCTTCGAAAATTGTAGTAGTAGTAGTAGTAGTAGTATTCGTTAAGTGAAGTGGTCCACGAAAATTCTATTCTCACTTATATCATGATTATGTGCATTCCGGTTGCTTTAGGCTTAAGAATAATCCATTTGTTAAAACTATCTTTCCAATCTTCTCTTTATTCTTTTATCATTCCATAACATTTTAATTTGTTAGCTAGGCTTTATATATAATATTACAGTACTGAAACGATTTCTGAAAAAGTAAACCATAAGAATAATAGTTGTAGCTAGCTAGCTTAAATTTATGATCACTCTATTCGATAAATGATTCATTTTTCAAGGTTTTTTTAAAATTAATAAACGAAAAATTTATGACATGTTGAAAATTTTGTTAGAGATGCAATTTTGTACAAAGTAATATACATATATATAATATATACTCAGAAGCTCTTACTAAATTCCTGCATAATTTAAGGTTTGGTAATAGATTAGTCAAACTTAACGAGAATATTTGATTTTCGTTGGTGTAAAAAGTGAAAGAGGTTTTTCGTGCAACTAAATTGTTGATCGGTTTTCGAAGTAGTTTTTAAAATTAGGGAAAATGATCATGACAAATTTTGAATGAAAATTGATACTTTCATTGATAATCATGTACTACGTTCGTCTCAATAAATAATGTACTCTCTCCAGTCATTAATAGATTTCATACTTTGCTGGACACGTAGTTTAAGAAAATTGTTAATTTTTAATTTTTAATTAAAAAGTAAAGAGTAAAAATATATTTTAAAAGTGAAAAGTAAAGTAGTTGTGAGTAAAGTTTAAAAAGTAGGTGAGGTAAAGTAGAATAAAATTGTATATTAAAATGAAAAAGTTAGAATAATTATTTTCTTTTTTGGGGTGTGTCAACTATTGTTGGACACCTAAAAAGGAAAGTATGACAACTGTCTTTGAACCGGAGTACATTATTTCTCGAGATAGAAGTAGTATTAATATTTGTGTTAAAATAGTTATATGGGCTTCATTAAAAGCAATAGCCTTTGTGTTGGGACACAAAAATAATTAAAATGTTAGTATTTTATTAACTCAGTTCGGATTTAATAATTTATATTCACATAATATAAATATTTTTTTAAAAAGGAGAAACGATTTTTGTAGCTAAGATATTAAAATAAAATAAATTCCAAAATTAGCTAGACAACTTTGTATGGAGTGGTTTCATTTGTACACGTGTCTCCAGGGCATGCCATTCCCACAGTATTCCACAAAGGCGAAAATAAATTAATCCACACGTTCACCAATTGCCGTTGTTTTGTGTGCATCATTTTCAAACCCCACACCCAAATAATTCACTTTTTCCAGTATTAATTTAATAATTTACTCTACTTGTTCGATTTAAATTAAAAGTAGTTTACTTAAATTGATCCATCTTACGTTAAATAACTCTTTGTTGTTATCCGTTAAACTAAATTCACAAATACGAAGATTAAAAGAAATAGCGGTAAGATCACTTTATTCAAAATTACTCGAATTTGAAGGTCACTTCTCAAGAAGCGAACTAGAAACAGGACACCTAATTTGTTTTGTTCTCTTTTGATTTCATTGTATTTGCTTATTATAAACATATCATCAATATTATCTAATTAAGAAATACCGTCTCTTTCTTTAACTGTCATATAATTCTTTTTATGTAACAATAAAAAGTATATATAAAAACAAAATACAAAACACAAAAGAAAATTTTGCTATTATAAAACGAAGAGAGTATAACTTGGGGTAATACAAATACAATATTACTACATATTGCAAATTATAGTTAATTGAAACAAACTAAAAATTAAATACATTGTTAACTGAAATTATAATATATATTATATTATATTTGGCTCAACATCTAGATCTACACATTAATATTAATATATTATCTAATATATTAATATAGTATGAACGTTCTAATCTACTTTTGTAGTAGTTCTACTTTTGCATAAAATGGTGGCCATTACTTTCGATTAAAAGAGCCAATATGGTAAGGGAGATGTGATAATAAAGTATTTAATCTTTTTAAGGAGAGTGGACCTAATTAATCATTTTGGAAAGAGGGTCCAAAAGAAAACAATACACTAGTAATTGAATTTTAATTATGAAAAGATTCCGTATTCGCCGCCACAGCCATAAATATGTTCCATCAAAATAATTAACTTCATTCACTATCAAATTATCAATAATTGGAACGATATGTACAGGCTAAAACTCACTGGTCGTTTGATTTTATTAAAAAGAAAGAACTCCAAAATTAAAATTAAAACTAAATTTTAATTAACGCCAACTCTTATGAGCGAGTTCGATTACCAAATACTCTACTTTTTTTTACTTCCATATTTTATACTGTATTTGTTTGAGTGGTTGCATATACAATATTATCTTTTTGGGATCAATGATTTTAATTATTGACTTTATTGTGTGCTTATAAACTATGTTGTGAAAGTCTTTGTAGAATACATATTATTATTAATTTGGAAAAAGTACGAGGGACGACGACGACAAACATAGTAATTATTTGGGCATGTTAAATTATTTCCTTTGACGTTACAAAATACTATTCTATTGGAGTCGCAATTATCATCCAACCTACACCATAATTTTTTATATAATATTTTTAGAATGTAAAGTCATACTCATACTAATTAAAGCAACACCCTAATCAGGAGAATATATGTTTCAGAGAGTATTTATTTGAGCACCAACTTAATTATTGAGTATGAATTAAATCCAGCTTTGGATCAACAATAAATATTTCTTTACTAAATGTTGCTTAGTGGATTCATACCACATGAGATGCCTTGCAACGATAAAGATGGTTTAATTTACAATTTAGTTGAGGGTGACAAGTTTCAACGTAACTTTTAATTAGTGGATTGATTTAGGGGAATTTTTCTTAATTAATGTGTTTTTTTAATTAATTAAAAAGCTTTTATTTTAAAAAAAATGAATTGCACGATCTATATATCTATCTAAACTCAAAACATGGTCTTAACTAATACTCCATGTATTATTTACATTTTAATTCATGTTCACTGATTGTTTATAATTCAAAATGTTCAATTCAGGTCTTAAAATTTAAATTAAATATTGTATATTAATCCTTTATGTTTCAACTATTTATGTATATATATATATATATATATATATATATATATATATATATATATATATATTTAAATTAAATATAAATAATTGAAACACATGGAGTGTTACATTTTGGTGAGAAGTGAATTTGGTGAGCAACTATGATGCATTTGATCTTAAGCTCACAATTAATCTTATTATTTTGCAAAAGTCAATCTCACAAATGCTGCGGCTGTATTAATTAATTAATTAATTAATTAATGTTATTTTATTTTTATTTAATTCCAACAAAAATAATCGAAATCGCAATTGAACTCCCCATGAAATATAAAAAAAACGGGACCCGCGTGACATGGACGTCACAACAAACTAATCGGAGATGCCACGTCACTGAATCCGTGGCCTATATATAACTCATTGAATGGAAAAGTCCAAAAAAAAAAAGAAGGAAACATTGACAGTCACTACTAGCTAAAGAAATTCCTGAAGAAGGGGGACGTGGACGTTGATACTAATTTTCCCCCACTAAACAAAATTCCAAATATGCCCTTGATCGATAAAATAGTGGCGGTGAGAAAGTACGACGGCGCGAGAGACAAGGCGGCGGTGGAGGAGCTAGAGAGGCGGTGCGAGGTGGGGCAACCGGGTAAGCCGTCGCTGGTCACCGACCTCATGGGAGACCCTATTGCTAGAGTCCGGAATTTCACGTCACATATTATGCTGGTAATTAATTAATAGTCCAACAATATTATTATATTTAGAATTAGTAATAATTAATTTATTATATATAGTTTTGGATTTGATTAATTATAGGTGGGTGAGTACGGCAACGGAGGTGAGATAGTCGGAGTGATTCGAGGTTGCATAAAAACCGTAACAACCGGGAAGAAAAAGTCAAGCACTCAAATTCCGGTTTATGTGAAGTTGGCTTACATACTTGGTCTTAGAGTTTCATCCACACACAGGTTTGTCAACCCCGGCCCTCCCTTTAATAAATTAAATTCATTTTATTTTCCATGCAATTTAATTATATCGTCATATTTGTCTGACATGAAAATTAAGTAAATATTTATTTTGATCGACTTTTGATCTAAAATTCAGTGGGTAAAATATATTTTTTAATTAATAAAAAAAGTATGTGTAGGTCAAATTTAATTTAGAAAAGTAAAAGAAAAATATAAAGTTCAAATTATACTCCCTCCTCCCATAATAATACTAATTTATTTTTCATTCATAAAAATCTATAATAATGATATTAATTAATCCAAATGCAGGAGGCTTGGTGTTGCCACAAAACTCGTCCAAGAACTCGAAACTTGGTTCGAAAAAAACGGTGCAGAATACGCGTACATGGCCACCGAATTCAGCAACAAACCTTCCTTCAACCTCTTCACCACCAAATGCTCCTATGTCCGATTCCGAAACCCGACCGTCTTAGTTCAACCTGTCCACCTCCACTCCAAGCCCTTACCCTCCGACATCACCATCGTCGGAATCCCTCCACACCTCGCAGAACTCGTCTACCGAAACCTCTTCTCCTCCTCCGAGCTTTTTCCTAAAGACATCGACCGCTTACTCAGCAACAAGCTCAACTTGGGCACTTTCATGGCCCTTCCGAAAAAGTCCCTCTCGAAACTCAACCCCGAGAGCACTGAGTTTCCGGCTTCCTTCGCCGTGCTCAGCGTGTGGGACACGACGGAGGTGTACAGGCTAAGAGTGAAGGGCGTTTCGGTCATTACGCACGCAGCTTGCCTCGGGACTAGGGTTTTGGACGCGATGGTGCCGTGGATGAAGATCCCGTCGTTCCCGAACGTGTTTGAGAACTTCGGGTACTACTTTTTGTATGGGCTGTGCATGCAGGGAAAAGACGGGGCCCGGCTGATGAGGAGCTTGTGTAAGTTTGCACATAATTTGGCGAGGGACGATGCGGATTGTAAGGTGGTGGTGGCGGAGGTGGGGCAGAGGGACCCGGTGAGGGAGGCCGTCCCGCATTGGAAGAAGTTGTCGTGGGATGAAGATGTGTGGTGCATTAAGAAACTAGGACTAAAACCTAGTAATAAAGATGATCAACATGAATGGTACAAGTCTGATTCTGTTATATTTGTAGATCCACGTGATCTTTGATCTTGTACTTGGATGTAAATGGAAATTGAATTAATTTTTTTTGAATTTTTTTGGGGTGATTTGTATTGTATATACGTACTCCCCGTATATCATATCATAGGTAACAAATAGTAGAACTCCTTATATTTCAGCAATATCAATCACAACCACCAACGGAGCCATAGTAGCGGTCAAAAGGGGTCCTATATATAGCAGCCCTACACACCATTACCCATGTGTAATACGATCTGTTGGAATGTTAAGGGGCTGAATAAAGTCGACCAGCCAGGGCGCTCCTTGATCATATTCAAGAGAAATCAGTTTGTCTCGTTGCACTTCCAGAAACACACTACTAGAATCTGTCAAATAGACATCGGTTATTAACTGATGTCTAATGTTTTCCCGACTGATATGTAGCGAGGAGATGTCTATAGTAGACCTACTATAGACATCGGGTATACACATCTGTTGCATAACTGAATGACGTTAAAGATGTGATGTCTATTTGACAAATTCTAGTAGTGACACATGTACTTGATAGTAAATCCTCTTTTATAGCTAATCAGGTCTTCTCTAGCTACTTGTGGCATATAGTTTGGTACATATATCTTCTGTTTGTTATTGCTATATGTTGTATTTGATTATTTGGAAAGTTAGTCTTTTAGCTCAGCGATAAAATTTCTCTACGCACATTTGTTGTACAGTAACATTTTTTTTATTTATAAAATTAACATTTACCAACAAAATATCAATCACAACAATAAACCTTACGAATTCAATATTTCAGCAAAATCTTACATACGAACAATTTAAAGCTTAAATGCCAATGGCTCTTGCTTCTCCTCATACACTGTCCTGACGTCGTCGTCCCTTTTTGTTGCCGCCTTCTTTTTCTTCGAGTGACTATTGTAATGTTTAAATATGATCACTAGCTCCTTTTAGATAGAGATGTCAACCCAACCCGAATATTTGGGCTGACTCGAATCCCGCTCGAAAAAATGTAGGCTTATAGGTTAATAGCCGAATATTTTAGGCCAGAAAATATCGAAAACAAATTGGCCCGAACCGAAAGAGCCCGACAAAGCAAGTGGGCTAGCTCGACAAACCGTGAGCTAGCCCAACAACCCGATTTATTTGAATATATTAAAATTAATTTTATGTATTTATACAAATATTTTAAATAAATAAAATAATATATTCAAATAAAAAAAAATGTCAACACAAATTACAATTTTAAATATTATTGAATAAATATTTGAAATTTTGGGCAATTTAAATATTAAAAATATAATAATAATTATAAAATATTAATATTTTATTAATATTAAATTTAACTTGTGATATTAAAAAATATTATTTTATTATATAATATTAATTTGTCTGACCCGACGAGCTGCTTCAGAAACCAAAAATTTTAGGGTTAGAACTTAATTAGGGCTAGAAATTACAAGTCAAAATTTTTTTAGCCCGAATAACCCAAACTGAAGTAGCCTGATAAGCTGAATGGGCTTACCCGATTGACATCCTTACTTTTAAGACATGCTCTCTACGGTTAAAAAAAATTCTCACAATCTCTAATACCATATCAAATAGGTTGTTAAACGTGAATCAAGTCATCCAGAAAGGGATTCTGCATGGAAACAAAATTAAGACTCCACAACAGTTTTCAACGGCCGGAATGAGATTATCACAGGCTCAAAACCTGTGATTTTTTTTTTCTAAGAGCGGGCAACAAGAAAATTGTGAAGACTCAAATACAAAGAACAGGGATGCTTCGAAGCGTATTGAAAACCCTCTTGCAAACTTTGTATTTGGGTCCATCTGCCTGAAACCTACACGGGAGATCGATCATATCACAAGCCCGGTGAAACCGATTAGGGTTTCGCTAAGGTTCATACCACCGGAGGTAAATAATGGCGAAGTGTTTGTCGGACTTTCGTGGCAAACCGTACAGGAAGGGATGAAGCGGTGGGAGTTCACTTTGGTAGGATACTTCCTAGAAGCGGACGTAGGGTTTCAGGCTACACAAAGGGCTGTTCGATCGATTTGGACGGGGTTGATGGAGATTAAGGCGAGTGAGAATGGGTTCTTCTTCTTCTCGTTTAAAACAGAGGTGGATGTACGATCTGTAATGGAAGGAGGGCCCTAGTTTGTTGCTGGAAAACCCTTGTTTTTGCAGCGGTGGAGAATTGTAATGAATTTAGAGAAGCAGATTCATAAAGAGGCACTTGTGCATGTGGATTAAATTACGTAATTTGCCGTTAGAGTATTGGAACTTAGAGGGTCTGAGCACGGTGGCGAGTGCGGTAGGGGTGTCCCTCTATACAGACGCATATACCTCGTCAATGGCTCGCGTGGACTACGCTAGGGTGTGCGTCATGATGAAGGTGGAAGGTGAATTTAAAGAGCATGTTATTCTACTTAATCCTATCGATGTGGATGGAAACTATAAGGGCAACTGCAAAATACATTTAGAATATGAATGAAGGCCACCTTATTGCTCTACATGTGACTCATTCGGCCATGTTACTACCTGCTGCCCTCGACTCGAGAAACAGACGAGGAAACAACCTATTACCAAGTACGAGAAAAAGCGTGTAGATGTACCTGCGTCAGCCACGAAAAATTTGGTTTTACGGAGTAAGAAAGAGGAATGGAAAATTGTTGGGCCACGGCAAAAATCGCATGGGGGACAGCAAAATTATTATGGGTCAGAAGAGTAGTACGAGCTCGATCAGTGGTACGATGCAGCTCCATCAACCTTAAAATGGAGCTGCTACTCCAGCTCAGACACCCGCTACCCGGCAGGTGAACGGAGTCGCTCCGGTGAAGACCATGTCGGTTTTGGTTACTCTGAAGCCGATGGACCAGAATGCGGCAGTTGCACAGAAATTCAACCTTGCTCAGCCGAGACTTGCAGCCACCTCGAAATTGGCAGCAACTCCAGCGAAAAACACGGGGCGACTCTCAAATTCCTTTGATGCTTTACGAGATGTAGGTGAGATCGGGTCAGTAGAAGTTGGAGGAAAGGATTCATGGGGTACGATCGAGGGTAAAAAGTCGAGGGATATCGTGGATGTTGAAAAGACGAGGGTTACAATGGGTTTGGCCGGGTTTGGTTCCATAAATGCGGGGTTCGATCCTCAGGGATTTGATGAACTTGAAGATCCGAATGATCTAGGGGATGGTGAGATCGGTGATGGTACAGTGGTGGTTTACGAGCAGGGTCCTAGAGCAGCCCTCCAGATTGGGGATCATGTGTAGTACACTATGTTGTAGATTATCGGACTCTCTTCGGGCACAGACGCTGGAGAG
The DNA here is from genome assembly GCA_954870475.1 of Euphrasia confusa. Taxonomy (NCBI): domain Eukaryota; kingdom Viridiplantae; phylum Streptophyta; class Magnoliopsida; order Lamiales; family Orobanchaceae; genus Euphrasia; species Euphrasia confusa. The sequence goes on along the minus strand of OX940956.1, from coordinate 35,316,747 downwards.
AGGTTGACGTATAGCTTGGTAGATGTTTGCATTTGTTAGCTATATGTTGTTTCATTGGTTAGTTGAAGAGCAAATATGTTAGCTCTTGTGGGGCGGTGAAAATTTTTCGTATGCACATTTTTGTACATTTACATTTTTTATTTTATATGAAATTGACCTTTACAAAAAAAAAAAAATCATCCGAAAAGTGTTAAAAGTGTCAAATTAACACAATAACACCTTATGAGTCCGGTGTCAAAATTTGATCACATACCATCTCAAATTTGACATTTGTTTTTTTTAAATAAATAAATATTGTATCAATTAAACGATGATATGTGTTTTTTAATTAATTTTTTCACCTCGTTTTTATAATTAATTTTTACACAATAATTATTAAAAATAAAATAAAATAAAAATATCATTATTTTTTATTTTTTGTTCTCTATCAATAGAGTATATGTTTATTTCATTTGGACACCAAAATAAATTCATGGTTGTTACTCTAATTTTTCACTTTTTGGGTGTTGTATTAAAAAAAAATTATTTATTTTATTAAAATATTATGGATTTTCTAAAATTATTTTCTGTCAATTTTACATAATTTTCATGTTTGATTAATTATTTATGTAGTAATTTGTAATTTAATAGTTATATATACGAAATAAATAAAGATAAATAAATAATACTGAGTATGATGGGGTATATAATAGAGTGATGTAGAAAAAAAAGAAAATAATTGACACCCTGAATAACATTCTGTTGGGGTTGATGTTGAAAAGAAAATGTTAATTGAAGGTGTTAAACTGACGTGGTAGGAGAGAAATGTCAAATTCAAAACGCTGTTATAAATAGTGTAAGGGTTCCATATGAGTTATGACAACTTATTTTTAAATTTTAGTAATTATATTGTAGGTTGACGTGGCAGTTGTGAAACCAAAAGAAATGTCAAATTCAAAACGCTGTTATAAATAGTGTAAGGGTTCCATATGAGTTATGACAACTTATTTTTAAATTTTAGTAATTATATTGTAGGTTGACGTGGCAGTTGTGAAACCAAATTAGCTTACGTGACATGTTTACCAAAACATATGTTTGCCATGTAAGTTACACATGACATTTTCGGGTCAATTTTGGCCAGAAAAGACTGTATTTAAATATTTTAAGAATTAAAAGACTAATTATAAATTCCAATAGTTTGTTAAATTATCTCCAATACTTTAACTAATTGTATTTTTAAGTATTATTTATATAATCATGTATTAAGTATTGATATGATTTATTACTAATTACTATAATATTTAATAATCATATTTAAAAAGTGAAATTTAGTTTTAAAAAAATGTCTAAAATAATTAAACTAGTAAATTAATTAATTATATAATCATTAAGTAATTATTAATAGTAAATTGTAAATTTATTTTTTAAAATTGAATATCTAAGTTAGTTCACAGTTAGATTTATGTCTACTGAGTTATGGGGTTCACCTTGTGATTTTCTCATGTATTTCCATGCGATTTTTATCTGACAGTTTATATTGAAATATAAAAATTATGAAGGTATATTTTTAATGATTTATGAAATGAATAATAACTTATTTATAGCAAACATTACCGTATCAAAGAAAGTTATAGAAAATTTCATAACTTCTAAAGATATAAGCAAACATCACCTTATCAAAGAAAATTTCATAATTTCGTATCAAAGAAAGTTATAGAAAATTTCATAATTTCCAAGAAATTCTGGTGGCTTCTATGGCTCTTCAATGGCTTTTTTGGTACATTCTATGATGGGTAGTTAATTCCTATCCTTTTGTCATCCGGAAATTTAATAAATAATAATTAATATATTTGTTTTTCTTAATAAATTTGATTTTGTTCACATATAACGAATTTTAATTTTTATGTTTAGCTAATCCATAGTTACAACAAATCAGTTGGAATTGTTTGAGTAAAATTATGCCGCAATTTTCAATCTCAGTCTTAAAATCCACTCGAACTTAGGATTACAAATCGAGCAGTAACAAGCTAAGCCCAAATAGAGCTTGTTCGAGTATATTATTTCCAAAACATCACTCCGATTCAAGATTGTATCTTGTTGTTAATTTCCAAAACATCACTCCGGGTCTACGGGTCTTTGTTAATTTCCATACTAATGTGGATACAAGATTGTATCTTGTTGTGTAAGCTATTAATTAATATTTTAATTTATTTTATTAAGATTTTAGTACTATTTATATTTTTTTTTCTCATTCAGTTAAACAGTATTAATTCTCAAGTATTCCGCTACGTCACATACTCAGCTCATGGGTGACAACAATCACACAAAAATATCCGACTTTGGACTGGAAAAGCTGTTGAAACGAGATCAGTAAAAAACTTAATATAGTATATAAGAGAGACGAGAGGTTATGGCTGGGCACACCTTTCTTCAGTTTTCTCAAAGGAACCTCTGAAAATTCACCATTTTGTTTCAAGGGATATGATAGTTTGAACCAGTGTTCTGAGTAGATTATCTATGTTTACATAACCGCGATCAAGATTTGCCGGTGTTGGGAAAAACAAAAATGAGAATAATCAACAGTAAGCTGAAAGTAATGAGTTGTTTCTTCTCTCTCATTTTCTCACTGCCGAAGATTTTCGCTTTTTGCTCCGTAGCACTCTATTTCTACTACAACGTAAACCTTGACCCTTCTTTATATTCCTCACTACTGTCATCTCCCCGTTCCCTTTTCTTGCACGATCAACGACTTGTTCCTCTAACTGCTTCTCTAGCACTAAATCGTCCACTTGCAAAACACATTTCATCTCGGTGTAAAACTCTCTACCTTTCTCAATCAACCCGCATTTCACCAACCCATGAACCAAAGCACGATAATGCGAACCATCCGGCTCGACCGCGTACTCCTTCATTTCCGACCATATCTTTAGCGCATTTTCAGGCTGACCCGATTTCAAAAACATGTCGAGAACAAGAAGAAACGTATCCTTGTTTGGACCCAAACCAGCTTTCCTCATATAATCAAGCACGCCCAAAGCTCCTTCTATACTCTCACCCTTCAACAACGCGTGATAGGTATCGACCGTCGGGTCGATTTCATCTTCCATCATTTTGGCCAACATGTTTCTTGCATCTTCGAATTTCAAAGCTTCACAAAGAGGGTTTATCATGAGATTATACGTGGTCGAGTTTCGCTCAAAACCAGTTTCTTTCATCCTATCAACGATTTTAAGAGCTTGGCTCAGGCAATTTTCACGGGTCATCACGTAAATCAACGAGTGATAGACGTCCACACCCGGGACCCACCCCCTTTTCTTCATCTCATCATATAACCTCAAGGAGTCAAACAGATTGCCTACACTTGAGAAGCAAGAAATCAAGTGGGTATAAGAAGTTCCGTTTGGCTCGATGCATGATTTAGACATTTCCCGCCAAATCCTCTTGGCTTGGTATATGTCCTTGGCTATGTTATACCAGCCATCAAGAATTATATTGAAGCTCTCCGTTTCCAATGGGTAAAACTTTTTGTTGAGAAACATGAACTCCTCGGCCTCTTCCATGTTTCCGTGTTTGCAGAGAATGTTCAAGAATGTGAAGTAGGTGTTCTGTTCGGGAGAAAACTTGAACTTCTCCATTAAGTGGAATGTTTGTATGGCCTTGTCTGGACAATTCGCAGCCGCATATCTGTCAAATTGCAATACAAGACAAAAGGTAAATTTATCAATATCAAGCGCTTTCGTCTTTGATCATGTCAACTTCTCCTAATAAGTTCATACGATCCAAAGTATATAGTGAAGCTCTTTCTGTTAAATGACAAAAAAGAGTCGCGAGCATTTTTGGTTTTCGATTTCCTCACCTGTCAATCATGATGAGCATTGCCTGTTGAGTGTCATTGGAATGATGATAAAGCTCCTGAATCAATGTCCAAGCAGTGCTGAACTTCTTGTGATTGCCCAATAACCATATCATCAAACACCAAGTCTTTTCGACGACGCAGCCCCGTTTCTCGCCCCATTTGAACACCAAGAACGCCAGCTTCCACTCCTCTCTCAAGGCCCAAACAACGGAAAAGATAAAGTCTTTGTCGGGCTTGACATTAGAATCGTCAAGAAAAGCTATGGCTTCGTCGCCGGAGGCCAAGTCCTTGGCCTTCCCAACCCTTTCGAGTATTTCTCGGAGACCCAACTTGACACCTTCATCGGGATCGTCTACGTACTCTGAAAATTCGGTGATTCGGTCAGGGAGTTGGGGGCGGATGCCGAAATGAAGCGTCTGTTTATTTTGTCTGTAAGGTGTTTGATGAAATGTCTGAGAGAAAAGAAGCGGCGACAAGGAAATGAAATGGCGAGACGGAAGGTGAGAATGTTGGACTTGGAAGAAGCTTAAAAATGGAGTTCTGTTATGGAGGTGAAGCCTCCTGACCATGGCAAGCACTGCCATTGAAATTTTGCTGAAAGAATTTCATGCTTCCATTTTTTCCTTTCTCTGGTGTACGTTTTAGGCAAAACAAAATATTGACTTTTTCAGTTATTTTTCGTCTCCCTCTCTCTCTCAATATATTACTCCTTTCGATTTCATAATATTACTGATACTTTATTCAGCTATTTTTTTTTTATTCATAATTACTTTACATTTTTTAATTTAAAAATATATTTATACACTTCACTCTTTGAAAAAAAAAACAACTTTATTTACAATTACTTTATCTTTTAACTTAAAAATACATTTATATTTTTCAGTTTTTAATAAAAAAAAATGCATTTATACCTTTCACTTTTTAATAAAAAATTAAAAAATACTAACATTTTTTTAATCTCTATATTTGTGAAAATGAGAGAAAATTGCCTATTATAAATAGCAATGGAAAAATTAGTTCTTTATTTGTATGATTTTCCCTTGAAAAATCTTTTTAGGTATTATTTGTATGATTTTCCCTTGAAAATATTTACTTGTATTTTCTTGAGACGGTTATATTTGTTTCTTGAAGTCACAAAGCATCGATCTCATCAGGATTACTTGGAGAAGGCCGATAAGGCTAGGAGCGAAAGACTCTCGTCTAGATGAAGACATTTAGACGAATGCAATCCTGCAGTCTGTGTTTCTTGATAGCATTTCTTTCTAAATGGGCACAACCTTTGTTATTTCTCTATCACATTACAACGGTTTGCAAGAAAAGAAACGAATCATTACTACACAGAACTCTTGTTGCATGTTTGATAACGACGAAATGTAGTGCTTTCAAAAATCTGTGAGAATCAAATAAAAAATAACATTGGAAATTTAATGAAAATTACAAATTATAACCCATAATTCACTGAACATCAATACTCCATGATCAATCAAAAATAAAGTAGAACAAAAAAAATGCAAAAATTAAGGTTTCTTTTATTCATAAAAATCAAACATTGAAACTAAAAAATGGAGTTGGAAACAAAAATATACATATAAGCCCATCATTAAACTCTCATTAAAAGTCTAACATTTTCCAATCTGTACATAAAACTCAGACATGTATAATCAAGAAAAATAAGAGAAAGGAAATCAAGTTTTATTTCCTTACAATTAATATGGTCATTGATGGGAGTTGAATGTATGTTGTAAAGATTCAAAAGTATATAAGATGATAATAGAGATAACAAGACATTTGCGACCTCAGACCTACAGCGGCATCAGTCTTCTATACTTGAAAAACCAACAAAACGCGGAAAAAATGACCGCCCCACAAACTCCCGTGATAACCAGTACCCACTTGAATGCCCCTGGTTCATCAAACAATGGTACCGCAAAATTCATGCCAAAAATACCAGCTACCACTCCAAATATAGCAACAACAAAAGTTGCAGTGGTCAGTAACAACTCAAACTGTATAAGTTGGTTCCGAACATTATCCTGCACAAGATTATAATCAATCAAAAGTACTATTGTGTTAGCCAAGAGGATCCAATGTCAACCAATTTTTTTTTGTTATATATGTTTCAACTAGTAATAGTATATCCTGGATTATGTATCTAACATGGTCAATCAAAACGAGCAAATCAACATAGCAATATAGATATTGTCTAAAACATGTCAAGATTGTATTGCCAAGGATACTACTGCCAAGGATACGATATTACTGTACGTGATTCATTGAAGACATTTGCATGTATTCAAAATAAGAGGTTATAAAATTTAGGTTGAAAAAAAAAAATCACCCTCGAGGTTTGGACCTAATCACGAAACATATAGCCATCTTTCAAAATTACAAACAATACTCCTGAAATGTTGCTGTCTAGTATTTACACTTAAATAATTAAGATTGTATTTCAAAAACCTACTAAACATTTACATTACACTAATAATCCATTTAACCCCTTAATTATAATACTGAATCAAACCTTACGGGTATTTTGCTTGTAATTTTGAAAGTTAATTATCCCTAGAAATTTTATCAAGAATGCTGAAATTGAAACACACATACCAGTTGAATGTTGATGAAGTCTTCCGTATCATCAATATACTCCTTCAGCTGAAATTGTACAACAAAACTCCTCAATAAAACAGTTCTAAATAGAAAGCTCATAAAACAGACGAAAAACTTGGAAGGGATAGTTACAAAAATACCCTAGAGTTTGGGTAATTCAAGAACAAATAAAATTTAAAGTTTTTTTTTGTAATTTTAAAAATATGCATTTTTTTCGTAATTAGGTCAAACGTCCAGAGTAATTTTTGTAGCCATCCCAAATTGAAAAGATCAAGGTTCCTACAGCCTACATTACCGAAGTCAATTTATTAAGGGTGCTATCTATGACAACAAAGTAAGCCTCCAAAAGCATCTCGAGCTCTTCTATACTATCTGTGACACTTTCTGTGCTCCTAATGCTATCGTGCCTGCTTCTTGCAATGCTCAGGCATTTTTCAAGCCTCCGACTGTCAGGTGGTGAAGAAACAGGAGAGACAGGTGCAGATATAGACAAATCGTTTGAGCGATAGCCCATCAGAGATTGATCGCCACCATAAAATGATGATGATTCCATGCGACTTTTCTTCTCTGTGAGATACATCTCAGCCATGTCACCGTCATCATCCATAAGCTGCTCTATCTCATCCCTGACCTAGATGATAAATAAAATAAAATAAAATAAGAAACTTTTTTAGGAAAATTTAGAAAAGGTGACATGGGTCATATAAAGAGGTTACATACCTTCTGGACTCTTCTGGTCAATGCAACGAGCCTGCTTTTTAATCTACGGGCTCGTTCCAAATTCAGTGTGCTGATCTTTGAAGTGAGTTCGTCCAAGAGTGGGTAAGCTTCAATCTCTAATTCCGCGGCCTAATCAAATTTGGAGATTTCAGAGAACAAAACATTTCGAGGATATAGTTTGAACAAAATATTGGATAGTCAATGGCAAAGGAAGCAGGAAGAAGTGGGATGGGTGACTTATTTTTTTAGACCAATTAAGCGCACTATTTTTCAAATATAGTACTCCATTTGATTTAAACGGGACTGAGCTGGATGGATTGTTTTTTTAAGCCCATTAAAATATAAGCCCATTAGGAAGGAGCCCACCCACTAGTTCCACAATGGAACAGTATATTTCATAAGCTTAAATATCATGCTTGTGACACTGATCAAAGGCGCTCTTCCGAAATATATACAGCAATAGATAAATGATAGATCGTGTGTGTTTTTCCTAGGTATTTACACGAGAGCAGGCTAAACTCAAAATGTTTATTGTTTCTTATTAGCTTGATAAAGCTTTTACTTACAAATAAAGTGTGCATCATCCTATTTTCCCAAGTCACTCACAGGTTACTAAGCTGATAAAGGATAACAGGCAAAATCCAAACTTTTATAGCAAGTACCTGAGAATCCAGAAAAGTACAGGCAGACTCCAAAGCAACCTCGAGAGCTCTGAACTCAAATGGCAAGTAATCCGGAGACGTGTTTCCATACATATTATCGAAACTCCTACTCCCTCTCCTTCTGCTTATTTCCTGGCCCTCTGGTTGCCAGACCTCACCCACCCCTGCAGCCTGCAACCGTCTCTGCAACTCCACCACATACTGCAAGACATAACTGTCAAGGGAGTTCAAGAGCAAGACCTCATCTGCTGTGATAATGCATCTAATCTGCTCAAGATTCACAACAATTGCCTTCTCTCTGCCAAGAATAGTTGAAGGGTAAACAAATAATGGGTCCAATAATCTAAGGTCACGTGCAGGAAGATCACACCGGCGCATCATGGTGAACTTGTCGACTTTAATCACCTGGGAATTACCGGTCACGTCTACACGGATCCAAGAACGAAGGCCCTGTCCGCGTTTTTTCAGGCCCGAGACATCTACTCCTTGGAAAGGGAGACGGCCCGAGGCGGACGGCCTATGTGATGTGTCCCTAAGGTTGATGGCGGAAGCGGGTTTTGGTGGGAGCAGACGTTCTTTGAGGTCTGCCATCACCAAAGGGGTTCCACAACTGCATAAAGCAAATAAATACTAGTAAATTGGTGAATTTACTTATCCAGCTGATTTATCAATACGCTGGACTTTTGTTTTATTCTCGATTCCTTTGCCAGCTGAAAATCAATAATAGTATAATTTATAAACCCCCATTGCTCCCAAAGATATCATAACTAGAGCCCATATTGTTAAGGGCCTCAAACTTACTGCTTTGGATTGGATGGTTATGAATTGAAAAGCTCGAGTGTTAATCTTACAAAGAAATATGTATTGGGTCTTTTGGCTAGCTGTTAATATCTTTCGAACTGAAGATAATAAAAGAAAAAGTTACAAAATAAATTAATACCCGCATGAATTATTAAACTATTATCATATTCAAATGCCTACAGTTCTTAAGGGTTTTATTGAAGATACACGCGTCTTTCGTTACAACCAGTAGAAGCCTTCAAAAGTAAAACTGTGCACGCCCTATCTGAGATCATTAGGTTGTGAAAACAGAATGCATGGACTAGATATATTCATCTATTGAGAGAGCAAAATGCTGCAATTGCGGAATTATAAAACTCCACGATAAATGATGTTGTTATTCTAAAATCTAGAATGATATGTTGTCTAAAACTTCGGCTAAGGCCTCAAAATCTTTATACTCGGCCCTGTGATAAATTTTTTCTCTCTCAGCACAGAGAATGAAAATCTTGCTGAGTTCAAACAGTGAGGTCAGTTGGTTTCCCGATACGGTAAAACCCACAACACCCAAACTCTATGTTAATCAACAACCAAACCCGACCAAATGATAATATTTCCAAACCCCACAAATTCACACCAAAAATGGCAAGCTCGGATTATGATTCTGCCAAACAAGACTAAAGCAAGAAACAAATATTGGCAACACGAATACGATCATTTCAATGAATACGAATCCGCAAAAATTACCTCTACGAGAAAAAGGGGGAATTAGGGTTTCTACAATCCGTACATCAACCTGCGAGAAAAACACACACTCAAAAAAGACAAAGAAAAAATCAAAGTCATAGACATGGGTTCTTCATGTTAAACCAAAAATGAAAAATGTCGAGACAACCGATACGTGTTATCCGTAGGGTTCAGAAAAATTGAGGTTGAAAACATACCTGAATCGTTAAGCAAGCCGGAAGTTTCAAGACAACGGCGAGAAGAATAAAAGAAACTTCAAAGGGAAGGAATCAATGATGAGGTAGTGATTACTGGGAAGAACTGTAGGAGTGGTAACTGTAAGGAATTGAAGAGGACAAATAGGGCCGAAAAGATTTGAGACGTTCTCATCACGTCAGGATTTTGTTTTGAAGGCCCATCCATACTCTCTCGTGCCCAAAATCACTTTCATTTATAATTTCAGTGCCTCTTTTTTTTTTATTCACCTTCAATTTTACTAAACTCATTCTTTTTAAAATTTTCATTTTATAAGTACTTCTAAAATTACTGTATTACCCATTAAATAATTCCAGAATACTAATAGTGAAGATACGATTAATTACTGTTATTCTTCTTAGTCATGGATTTATGTTCTTGATGTTTTTTTTTCTATTTTCAATTACCATCTCCGTTTTCTACAAGTCTTTTGTTATTGTGAGGAAAAATCTGAATTGTAAATTAAAGTCCGTTTATAAATTCTAAGCACACTTATAAAAAGACGACCCTATCATCGGTTGTTGTCTCCAAACTCTTTAACCCCTTTTCTTCGTTCATGCCACCTCAACGCTGAACACTCTTGCGGATGCCCAGACACAAATTCAATCTTTTCACAAACAAATTAATTAACTAAGGAACGAGCTAATACAAAAAAAATAAAAAATAATCAACAAATGGAAAAACATAATCAGAATAAAGTGAACTTGTGTTTAATATAATTACCTTGTCACACGAAAAGAGGAGATATAATTAAAAATGTTTTTTTTTGTTTGTTGGAAGTTGCATGTGAAATGACTGGAGAAAGAGATGAAGAGAAGACATTAAAAGGAAATTACGGGAAGATGAATTTCTGAATTTGAGAATTGAATTGTAAGGGTTTATTATTGAAGAAGGCTAATATTGGTATTACACAAGGGGTGTAATTATCAAATCAATAATTAAGGGGTGGTGAATTAATCTTGGGGGTGAGTTCAGTAAAGTAGGAGGTGTAAATAAACTCACCATTTTTTATTATGTCCTTAGGTTAGTAATCGAGTTTCCAATTTGTACCCAAAATCACTCATTTGTAATTTCAGTCCCTCTTTTATAATAAGAGCAACCCAATGGTTGTGAAATGGCAAGGGCTATTGCCATTTTTTGGCAAAATGGCAAAAAAATCAACCCAATGGTTGAAATTAGGGGTGAGCGTTTGAGCCCGAAAACCCGAAAGCTCGGACCGAAAACCCGAAAAAAACTCGTCACGGGCCGAGTCCAAATTTTTTTGGGACCGGCCCGCCAGGGCTTGGACCGAAAAATAAAAAGACGGGCCGGGTCAGGGCTCAAAAAATTTTGGGACCGAAAGACCGGAACCGGCCCGATTTTTAGTTTTTATATAATTTTTTTAATAAATACTATTATATATTTTTATATAATTTTTAATGTTTTAATTAACAATTTAACCTTAAAAACTTAAATTATAAATCTAAATATACAATAGTATTATTTAAAATTTAAAATTTTATTTTTTTATTAAAAATAAAATAAATAATTATTTTTGATAATTAAAAACAATTTTTAAAAATTAAAAAAATTGGGCCCGAAAAGTCCAAAAACCCGACTCGGACCGTCGGGTTCGATCTCAAGCCGGGCCTTAATTTTAAAAAGCCCGAACCAGCCCGGACCGACCAAAACGGATTTTCAACCGGGCCCTAGAAATTTTGGGACCGGCCCGGCCCCAGCCCAGCCCTAGTTGAAATGACCCTTGCCAAAAAATGGTCATTGCCAAATATCCATGTATATTTGAGCAAATATACATGGAAAAATGGCTATTGCCATTTATGCCATGTCATCACAAATAATAATATATTCTATAGTATAATAATATACATGGAAAAATGGCTATTGTCATTTATGCCATGTCATCACAAATAATAATATATTCTATAGTATAATATTATTAATAATAGTAAATGATTAATTTTTCAATAAATTCAATAATTTTACACAAAAAATGAAACTTTTATACTTAATCAAAAATTAATTAATAAAATAATACTTTATTTTTTTTTCTATATATAATTATTATTAATAATAATTAATAAATTTTCAATACATTCAATAATTTTACATATAAAAAAAAAGATCAAAATATAGATCAATTACTCCAACATCAATTACTCAACTATCATCAATTACCTTCAAGATCAACGTTAAAAAATTGTTAAAAAATTTACAATTATTTACTTCATCATCAATTTTTCCAACTACTTCAACATCAATTACTCCAAAGGTAAAAATAATTAAAAAATTTACAACCAATTACTCCAATTATCAGTTACTTCAACTACACCAACTACTCCAACATCAATTACTCAAACGGTAAAAATAATTCAACGGCACCAAAATGCAAAGGTTATATTTTTGCCTTATATATTAATCATCTTGAGATTGTGAAAATCATATTTTTACAATAATCACCTCAAACTCAAAAAATCATGACTACAAAGAGAGGAAAGGCTTTCACTCCACAATTAGATATAGCAATTTGCAATGCGTACATGTTTGTTAGTCAAGATGCGATCGTCGGGAACTCGCAACCACAAGCAGTTTTTTGGAATCGTATTTCGGAAGAGTATATGAAGAAAACGGGCGATACTCGCACTATAAATTCACTTCAATCTCGTTGGAGAGATATCCAAAAATATTGCGGAAAATGGCGAGGATATTTTAGATCCGTTGAATCCAAAAATCAAAGTGGCCAAATAGAAGCTGACAAGGTAAACTTTTGATGCTTAATATTTTTAATTTTGAAACAATTTAATAATTAATGTTAGTGTTTTATTTGACAAGCGAATAGGTAGAAGAAGCAAATAGATTGTATCAACAACTTCATGGAAAAGAGTTTCAATTTACGCACTGTTGGGCTATATTGCAAGATCATATCAAGTGGCAAGATGTTACGGACACTACCTCTAAGGTGAGAACACAACCAACGCCCTCTAGTCCCGATTTATCACAAATTCCAGGAACTTTTATTTCTCTGGAATCCGATCAAAGTCCAAGTGGTGGAAGTGTTGAATCTCCAAGAAAGAGGTTGCCGACGGGTGGAAAAAACGCAAAGGAAGCAAAAAGGAAAAACAAGATGGCGGAAGAAAATAATTCTAACATTTGTAATTTATTGGAGCAATTCAACAAATCTGCATATGAGAAAAAAGAATTTTTGGCCAAAAAGGTTGAGATTGCAGAAAGAAAGGTCAAAGTAATGGAGGAATTCACGACAAATGAGAAAAGAGATATTGAAAGGAAGGAGAGAGAAAACGAAATGGAGATTATGAACATGGACTTATCTCAGATAGCGGATCCTCAAAGGAGACAATACTACGAGCTGTTGAAGGGTGAAATTATGGAGAAAATGCTTGCACGTCATCTGCAACAACCTTACTATCCAAATTTTAATCTCAACGACAACTTAAAAAGACACAAATACACTAATCACAACTCTCCTTGTCGTTCCCAAATGTGTTCAATAAGATCGTTGCGGAGCCTATCGTGCTCGTAGGAAGATCGCATCCTACCATGCTAGGTGAGAAAGAATTCCCCAATAGTTGTTGGGTCTCGACAAACCTCAATCGGATATGTTGTAAGTAGTTCTTGATGTCGTGCCCCTGGGTCATCATCTCGCTCATCCTCAATAATCATGTTGTGTAGAATAATACAAGCTTTCATGATGAATGCTAGATCCTCAGGGTACCGCAACCGTGCCGGCCTTCGAACAATTGCAAATCGTGCTTGGAGGACGCCAAATACTCTTTCCACGTCCTTCCGACATGCTTCTTGCATTTTCGCAAATAGTTGTCTCTTCTGACCTTGAGGTTGAGAAATTGTCTTCACAAGTGTAGCCCATGATGGCTAAATACCATCAGCCAGATAGTAACCCATTTCGTATTCATGACCATTTATGGAGAAATTGACAGGATGTGCACGCCCAGAAACAAGATCATTAAAAAGTGGAGATTTATCAAGAACATTGATGTCATTCATCCCCCTGGCATCCCAAAGTAAGCATGCCAAATCCATAAGTCATAAAAGGCGACGACTTCAAGAATCATGGTTGGTTGATGCGCATGTCCAGTAAATGAACCTTGCCACGCAGAAGGACAACTCTCCCAACTCCAATGCATGCAGTCTAGGCTTCCTAACATTCCAGGGAACCCGCGTCTTCTACCCTCTTCAAAGAGCCTCACAATGTCTGCTTGATTTGGCGACCTCAAGTATTGTTTCTGGAAAATATACACAACAGCTCGACAAAACTTATTTAGACATGTTAGTGTAGTGCTTGTACCTATACGGAGGTACTCATCAAGAGCATCAGCAGGACCTCCGTATGCAAGCATTCTGAGAGCGGCCGTCATCTTTTGAATCCCAGATAAGCCTAAAACACCAGCCGCATCAGGTTTTTGGATGAAGTAGTTGTCATACCGTTGAACTTGAGCCAAGATATTGAGAAATAAACGTCGATTCATACGGAAACGTGTACGAAATACATCGGCTGGCCATGTGGAGTCTTCATCAAAGTAATCCCGCCTTAGTTGCTCATCACCGGCAGCTCTATTTCGGCGAAAATGACATCCCCCCATACTCGAACCAACATGTTTGACGTGATTTTTTTGCACCTTGTTATAATGATCTAGTGCAATAAGATGGATCACCGTCGTCTCATCTTCATCTTCATCGGAAGAAGAAGAAGATGAAAATTCAAAAAAGATTTTTTTTTTAACTCATTCATTCTAACAAAAAAAAAAAGATGTTGAAGATGTGAATATGATGAACAATTTAATGTGATTGTTGTAGTTGGTAGTTGGTAGTTAGTAGTTGGTAGATGATAATTTAATAAATTATTTTAGATTTTAATATTGTATATATAATTTATGTAAAAAATTTATATTAAAAAAATGTCAAAAAGCTAAAAATATTATTTTTTTAATAAAAAATGGCCCTAGCTATTTTTATACCATTGAGTTACATTTTAAAAATGGCAAATGGCAAGGGCTATTTTTTGGCCAAAATAGCAAATGGCAAGAGCCATTTTGGCCAAACCATTGGGGGTTGCTCTAATGTGTTTATTATGTCCTTATGTTAGTAATCGAGTTTCCAATTTGTATGATATTATGGAGTACGGCGTATTAATTATAAAATGATTGCATTCTAATTCATTATTTGCTTAAAAGCTTGTGTACTTCATTTTATTTTTGTATATTTTTTATATACTCTCTCCACTCTTTTAAATTACTCATTTTTTTACACAAAAATTTAAAAAATGATACGGTATTTTATTGATATAATGAGTTTGTGTGATTGTTTTAATGATTTGTTTGATGATAAATATGTTATGAATAATAAAAAAAGGAAAGTATATTGATTGAAAAGGATGTTCAAATTGGTAATAGAAAAAAAGATCATGAAATTCACAATATGGATAATAGATCAAACACATGAATGAGAATTGAGAACACATTTTTTTTTTACCAAAGAAATTGTTGTGTTTGTAGTGTGTGTGTGAAAATATAGAGACACCTAATGAGAAACAACATTGGTGTAACGGTTCATAGGCTAGAAAATATAGATACATCAATCGATCAGTGTTCTGAACACGCACACAAGCTCAGCAATTGAACAACATTTAATCGCCTACACCACACACACACACACACACACAAACACACACATATATAGGAATCAATGTAGCAATTTCATCGTGAAAGTGAGAATTAAATTACCAAAAAATGTTGATTCTCGATCAAAAAAACTTCTTCTCGGTGATGATGATGAGACGCAAGTGAGAGAGAAAGAGAGAAAAAACAGTGTGTGTTTTGGGGCTTGAAGTTGAGGGGAGAGAGGCTTTTAAAAGGGGATTCGATCGGTGGGAAACCACGCTTTGAGAGGAGAGACGCGTGTCGAGATGTGATACGTCCTTCTGGTGCCTCAGAAACCTCGTGGACGTGTGATGCCGTTATACAGTTAATGCCAACCCAACCGGATCACTATCTACAATTTTCCGGCATTTCGCAACAGAATCGGATGACTATCTACAATTTTCCCGCCTTTCGCAATAATCACAAAGTAATCATCGAGAGATTTAAATTCAATAATCCAACTATTATTATTATTCCAATTTAAATTGTAAAACTTCACAATTCACAATTTATTAACATTTCTTCTAAAAAAAATTATATTATATTTATAATTTCATACTAACAGATATTAAATCTATTGATTTAGTTATGAATATGTCAAAATTCACTCCAAAGATTACCCCAAAATATAATTTTGACAAATCATTTGAGAACAAATTTTCATTATTATGAGTATTTTTTAAACGCAACATAATAACATTAGTGAAACTAAAACACTAAAACACTAAAACATATTTTTTTAACGCAACATACTTGTTAACAAACATTTGGGAACAATTTTTCATTTTTATGCTAAAAATCATTTGAGAACAATTTTTCATTATTATGAGTATTTTTTAAAATCTAACATAATAACATTAGTGAAACTAAAACACTAAAACATATTGTATTTTTTTAACGCAACATACTTGTTAACAATCATTTGAGAACAACTTTTCATTATTATGCTAATATTTTTTTATCGCAACATAATAACATTAGTGAAACTAAAACAAACTGTATTTTTTTAATACAACATATTATTCATATTAAATATGTTTTTCACACTTTTATAAACAATTAGTCGGTTAAGAAAACAATTAGAATATGATTTATGAAGTACACAAAAATATTCTAGAATCATTGTATGAAAGTTAAATGTTTGGCATTGCCTTCCACAAAATCTAAATACTAGAGAAGTACAGACAAGGTACACGACCACGTTTTAATGTATCTGATTCATTTAACCTTTAAAAAAACTCAATTTCACAATGCATACATATATATTCATATATACACATTTACCACAGATCAAAACACACTGGCAAAGTAAAATTAAAAAAAAAATGCAAGCATTAACATATGGAATCATATCCCACAAAAAATTAAAACAAGAACCACCAATTCAAAACAGATTCCAATTCCTATAATGCGTAAAAATCGTCTACCGGATGGCCAAACTGCATATAATCATCAGCCCGACTGTCGGACAGACGAAAAGATCTATTATTCTCTCAACATGGTACCGGAGTAGTTCTCAGTCCCCCTAAACGTACATTCCTAACGCAAGGGAATTGTCTTTAAAAACCGATATTTACAAGAAAAGGACTCGAATGAGAAATGTAACTGCAAATCTGAAAATGTTTTACCCCAAAGTAAGACTATATGAGAGATCCAGAACTTTGGCAAGATGCACATGAATCACTGTACAGAGGACCCAGGCTCCTCTTTGATGAAGGATTTTGCATCAGAAGGATTTGCATTGGAAGGTTTTTTAAATTGCACCAAGATCATTGTCATATTATCACAGCCTTCTTGCCCAGATGACGGGGCCAGACACTTGTCGAATGCTCTTTCACACACCCCAGACAGCTTCTTCTCCTGTTTTATTTTTTGTTATTTATTTACGGTTCTTACTGTTTACCACCATGAAATATTGCAGAATAACAAATATAGCAGACAACTTACAGTTTTCAACTGTTCTCTAACGAACTCAACGGCTTGTTGACTTGTCATGCAATCCCTAGCAAAAGGAGAAAAAATGCGCTTGAGTGTATATGCAATGAATCTATGAAGTGTGCCAAAGAAGAAGGTTGAAACCGAAAAAAAAAAGGAATAGCCACAACACCATGAAAAACAATTCTTGTCATTGTGAAAGCATAATTTTTTACTGAGTTGGATTAGAGACGAGGAAAAATTAAACTCGGATCTTGTATACGATTTTGCTAAACTAGCCTTCAGTTCAATGATGTAAAATGTTCAGATTAAATCCTAAAATTGCACATAAAATGAACTAATTAGCATCACCAGATAAATCATGTTACTACACGCATTGATGGGATTTTGGATATCTATGACCTATTTGAAAGGTCTAATAGAACTTTAAAAAAAACATATGATTCAGTATCATAAAAAATACACTATTAATATATGACTGGAGAAGAACTTACCATATCCCATCACATGCTATTATAAGAAATTCATCATCCTCAGAAAGATCAATCTAGTACAGGCAGAACAGAGAGAAGATATGTCAGTTTGACTAAAAATAACTGAGTTGAAACAGAAATGTAAAGGTAAAATCGCAGCTTGCCCCTACCAGTATCCAACAAATCACATTGAAATCTAGAATTTGAATTCAGCTTTCTACATACAAATTGTGAGGCTATTATCAATAGAAAACGTTACTCAGGAATCAGGATACCACATACAGTGACAATATCAGGGTCTGCCGTCACAATTTGTTTCTCAGCAGGCAACGATTTATTTTGCTTCATTTCCATATCACCTGAAAAGTTTTTCAACCATGAATACCAAACAAAAAATAATGCAGAGCTTTCTCATCCACACCAAAATGTGTTGAACCTGGGTTAAGTACCTATTGCTCTTGCCAAGTTCAAGCTCCCGTTGACTCGGCCATATTGCACATATCCACCAGCTTCAAGTATCCTTCTTTTCTCAGCAGCAATGTCTGGTTTGTGGTCCTTAGATAATTCATATGCCTATACAAAAAAATATTAAATAAGCACAAGGAGTGCATATGCACACGATTGCAATTTGCAACTACTAGATTGCAGGAACAAAACGACCTATGAATATGGAAAAAATATCAAAATTGTTTTGTAATGTACTTAGATTATCTTATGGAACCCCCTGCTTGTGTTTTAGTCTCTATTTTAATGTTAGCAATACAAGAAGTTTTTTTCTCTAATAGAATTCTGCACGACTGTAAAAGTGTTTATGACTTTTGAATAAAAGAATTAAGACAGAATAAAATACTTAGAAAAAATATAAAAGGTATTTCACCTGTCCGTTCCGAGACATGACACACCGAGAGTCACCAGCATTTGCAACAAGCACTTTATTATTTCGAATAATAGCAATACAAGCAGTGGTTCCAGCACTTGGGCCCGGATGAATTCCCTGCAGTTTCCAAGACAATTAGCACTCTTTGCAAAACAATCATTAAGTTGAGGGCAACCCAATATATGTACAAACTGGCAAACAATAGATCTTCAAAATTCAGAATATCCACTTTTAAACATGTTTCATTATCATCTAATGTGCACCAGAAAGCGTATATGCATTAATAATTTGAACGGGTATGGTTAGTAAACATATTTATTACCATGGCAATTCATCCCTAATGATTCAGGTAATCCAAGAATCCACAAGACCAACTACGTGAATTACTCTTATTGTTGGGAAACAATTCAAAGAGTGAAAGTATCAATTGACAAAAAGTTTGTCTTATAATATAAATACAAAGAATTTTGAAAAATAATTTTTCTTCTTTCATTCCTCATAGCAGATTATTCTAATTTTGTTTCCCCGGGTTCCTGAAGCATGAGGTATCAGGTATCATCATAATATACAAAGAGACAAAACAAAAGGTTTATTTACAATGTTTACTCTGAAAATACAACTTTAAGTTGATGTAAGAAGAGACACCATCTTCATTTACCATATGGGGAATAAAAAAATAGATTGAAACAAAATATAATTATTTATTTGAGAAGAAAAGTAGTGTGATATCAGGGTACGACTAGCTTACTACCTTTTTGGATTTTTGCATATTAGCAGAGCAAAAAATATTATTTCTACCTTTTGGCAAATGAAGATGGTGTTACTTCTTACAGCAACTTTGAGTTGTATAAGTTGATATCCTCATGTATTTCAATAGTTCACAACAAAATTATTCGAATAACACACACACAAAGTTGATTCAACAGTATTTCTCACACAAACATTATGCATGCAACGATTGGAAACAAATAAATGGTTCATGCTACCAAAATACCCTTCAAATACTGATCCATCCTTTATATAAGTTTCTTCATTTAGTTATTTGTGCAAGTTGAGACGATAAAAGTACTGACTACTGAGAACACACCTCCTCAGAAGGCCAGGTATCTGTTTGGCCAGTATCTTCACCAGTCTTATGCTGGTCATCTTTGCCCCTTAATATTGCCAACTCTTTCTGTCCGGTTTTTCCACACATCATTTGATCCATTCTACATCAGAGTAAGATTATAACATTAGAAACATGCAAGCATAATCATCAAGATTAAGCTATAAGTTGTCAAGTAATTTTGATCTCCCACAAAAGACCAAATACATCCTGTTTAGATGAGATGGGATTCATACAGGCACTAGATTGGTCATTCTCCACATCATTTTCTCCATTAATAATTTAATATATGACATGGCCAATCCATAAAAATTTCTTGAATATAATAAGCAACAGAACAGTTATATCGCCATATAGGCTACATGATCGCAACGAGTGAAAAATACAAATACAAGAAAGAAATCAAAGGATTAAACCAACCTGAGAAAGGACTTTTTAACAGAAGTGCCTAGATCACCAGCTGCAGAAGCTTCATGCTCCATCACCTGTCGATGGAGAAACTTGGCACAAAATTTGGAAACTTCTTTGCCTGCACATTTAAATAACTCATTGTCTTAAGAATTCAACCAACCATAAGAACTCTACAATTATGAACCATCGACCTTTAGGTTCTTATAAGATAACCACAATCTTTTCTAGGCTCCAAAGTCTACAGAGCCAGAAAATCAAGAATGATTGGAAATGTAAAAGATGAAACTGACATTTCAGAGACAGACAGACAGAGAGAGAAAAGAACAGTCGAACACACACACACACACACAGTAAAAAAAGTAAAAAGAAATCTAATCAAGGTTGGAAGGGTATAGGAATTGTGTTTACCCCCATGGCCATCATAAACTCCAAAGAAAGAAGTTGTACCATCCAAATCAGTGAAAGCAGCGTGCTGTAGAATAACTCAAGCCCAGACAAAAAAAACATAAGTCATGATAATAAGATATCCATTGTTACCTCCCTAATAAACAAAATGTATTTCAACCTCTTGCATGATTGATAAGTAATAAATTTCTTGATGGAAGTACTACATACCGAATTGAAATAAAGTAGTTAATAGCAATAAATCTAATGCTAACCATCCAAGATCATATATTATTTCAGCAAAGTTAATTACAAGGGATCCTAAAACCACTCAACTACTCAATGAGAAAGGACAATAAAGTGTGATCTGCGTTAAATCAATACATTATCCAGTTTTCTACAAAATGGTTACAACTTGAGCTATATCAATGTAATGAATCCACTATAGTCATAAAAAAAACAGCTCCATGTATCATTGTTAGACATCTGCTAGCAAGCCACTGCTCCATGTATTTAGAGATAAATCACGATACTAGACCTAAGCATATTTATACAATTGTATACATTACACATGTGGTATATAGATATAATCATACAACTACATAATTTTTAATGGATGAATGTTTTTGGATCAAAAGCAACCGTTGATAAGAATTATAAACACGGAGAAAGTGAATCATTTACAGCATCCTCCATTGTTGCCCGCCACCCCTGCATGGATGACAAGCCATATCTAAGCCTTTCATTCTCACCATCCTCCGATGCCTTTTCAGTGCGGGGAGTGCTTAAGTAGACCCCCATGTTGAGCTGCAGCAACAATAACCAATGCCAACGTTACAAGCAAAATAAAAAACAAAGGAAAAAAAAAGTGCAAATTCCAGTTTACAGGCGGCAAACAGATAAAATAGCACGTCCCACCCCCCACTGAAGTAACCAGACTAGCTCATTGTTTACCAAACACACAAGTCCCCAAAGTAGTAACAACTTGAATTCGATTTTTATCTTTTCGTTGTTCTCCCCCACAGGCATCAAGTCTTTCCGATCACCAATGAATCCAACCATTAATCAAAAACATCAATAATGTTGCATAAATTCCTAACACACACACACACATAAAGTGTACATCAACACGAACGCACATAGGAGCATCGACATCAGATAGTTTTTTACTGTACCACATTAGAACCGTAGTATCCACCGACTAAATCGAGAAAAAAAGTGGGTGATCTCGGACGAAACCGAGCATTTAACATCGCAACAAAAAACGAAGGGAAAAACAAATCAAAAAACAAACGAAAAAAAAAATGCGTATATGATTGAATACATTGATTCGGAGATTCATGAAATAATTTCATCAGCACTTACCTGTGCGAGATAATCCGAAGGAGAGATATTATTGATCGATTTTGGGATTGTGCTGCCAACAGTGATTTACAAGTTTTTTTTCTTTTTTCTGTGTTTGGCTTGTTGTGCGATGAACAGAAATTGGAGTAACCGAGGGCACGTGTTCGCACTTCGTATACCGGATATTATGGGCCGAAAGTCAGGTCCATTATAAACATGGGCCCAATTTGGTTGTAGAAGAGAAAACGATGGAGTACAAAAACAAAAGTATGATGGAGTGTAAATTAACACCATATAAATTTCTTTAGTAGTAACATTTTGTCAAACAGAAATTCCAAACTTTTGAGTAATATTCTTCCCATTATCAAAAATATAATACTACAAATTGTACTGTATCTATCTTTAGACTTTCCAGTATACAAATAATGAATTGAATTACCCGCACAATGTTACAAACTCACTCTAATTCTGTAAAAGAGTATTACATATATATACTCAGAAGCAGTACTTCTTCTTTGAGGCTCATGCCACAAGGCCTAAGTGAACCGGCAGATAATGTCTTGATTCATCGAAAACAGCACCATCAGTAGTACTGCCCCGGCTCACCGAGCACTCAACTCTCACAACGTTGGAACCACATGAAGAGCCTCCGAACTCATTCGTCGACGACTCACAATCCTCCAACCTCTCGTAATTCCCCAAACCGCCCACAAACGGATGTTCCAAAAGCAAGTCCGGAGAAGGCCGGAACATAGCCTCCCTCTCTAAACAGAGAGACAGAAAACGCCTCGCCTCCTTCGACAAACCCTCCGGAATTTCGGGCAGTTCGAACGCTGCCCCAATCCGCCCGAGAATCTCCTCGCTCGACTCCCCTTCCCACGGGGGCCGCCCGGTCAGCATCTCGAGCACGATGCAGCCGAGCGCCCAAATATCAGCCGCCGAATCCTGCACGTTTTCGATCACGGCCTCGGGCGAAAGGTACATAGGGGTGCCCCTCCAGCCGCCGCCGCCCGAATTCAACCTCCGCCTCTTATTCGGCCGCGCCTCCTTCTTCGCCAGCCCGAAATCGCCGATCTTCGCGACCAGCGAGCCGCCGCCGCCGTCGGAAACGAGGAGGATGTTCTGAGGCTTCAAATCGCAGTGAACGTACCCCGCGCCGTGGACGTGGCTCAAGCCCCTGAGGATCGACCGCGCGTGCGTCCTCACCTCGATTTCGGAGAGTCCTCTGCCGCCCGATCTACAGATCCGGTCGGCGAGGGTTCCGCCGGCGCCGTACTCCAGGAGGAGATTGTAAGCCACGACGCCGTGGTCCCCCGCGGTGGCCTCCTGCCCGAAGCAGCGTATGACGTGAGCCGACCCTTTCAAGGTGTTCAGGATTTGCCCCTCCGTCCGGAGCGTGGCTGCGCGAGAAACCTCGGCGGATTTGACGGCCATCTGCGGCGGCAGGAAGGTGCAGTGAGATTTGGGGATGGCCATGAAAACGCGGCCGAAAGTGCCTTTACCCAGGAGTGGGCCTCTCGTCCATGCGACCCCATCTCCCAAGTCAGCGTCTCCGACTCCTAATTGTATCGCCATCTAATTAATTAACTTCTTGGAATTTTTGTCAGATATTAGTAATATGATTTGAGTTATAATTACTTGAGAGCTACGTATTAGGGTTATTAAGTCGGGAAAATTTGCCTTATTTGTAAGTCGGGAAAAATTGCCTTATTTGTAAAATTAATAATTAACTATTAACTAAAATATTTACAAAATGGTTAATTGCATTAAAAATATTAACTTTTACCCTAGTTGTAAAAAAAGCCAAATTTTTAAAATTTGCAGTAAAAAGTACAATGTGTTGTAAATTTTACTAGCTTAGAACATAATATAAAGTAACAAGAAAAGAAGTAAGGAGAAGTGGAGTATTCTTATTATATTTCAATATTCAAGTGTGTGTTACAATGGAGTACAAAGACACCTATTTATAGGTGCACATACATGATCATGCATTATGTAGAAGTAAATACTATGAATAAATATGATCATCAAGGTGTGCTTCAATGGTGTGTCCATTTGCATGCCCACTACATGAGCACTCCAAGAGACATTCACTATTCCATTATTTCATAATACTCCCCCTTGGATGTCCGTTGTTCGTCTTTGTATTTCTCCCCCTGATTCAAACATCGTATTTTTATTTAATACGCTTAATAAGTTGTCTCGTTAAAAACCTTCCAAGGTAAAACCCTTTGGGAAAAAACCGAGTGAAGGAAAAGAGTGTAACGCGTATTTATTTGAGATCTTTTAACCGACGCATTCCGATATTTTTCACCAATTTTTCAAATGTTGCAGTCGGTAATGCTTTGGTGAATAAATCTGCCAAATTATCACATGATCGAATTTGTTGCACATCTATTTCACCTTTCTTTTGCAATTCATGCGTAAAGAAAAATTTAGGTGAAATATGCTTCGTTCTATCTCCTTTAATATATCCCCCTTTGAGTTGAGCTATACAAGCTGCATTATCTTAAAAAATTACAACTGAGGGATTTTCATTTTCTTTCGTCAATTCAATATTCTTTCGAATATAATGGATCAATGATCTTAGCCAAACACATTCTCGGCTAGCCTCGTGGATTGCTATAATTTCAGCATGATTTGACGAGGTGGCAGCAAGTGACTGCTTTGTAGAACGCCATGAAATGGCAGTACCACCACACGTAAAAACATATCCAGTTTGAGATTTTGCTTTATGCGGGTCAGACAAATACCCAGCATCAGCATAACCGATAAGTTCGGGCTTAGCTTTATTTGAATAAAATAGACCAAGATCAATTGTCCCTTGGAGATAACGAAGAATTTGTTTTACACCATTCCAATGTCGTTTTGTAGGAGATGCACTAAATCTTGCTAGTAAATTTACAGCAAATGATATATTAGGCCTTATACAATTAGCAAGATACATTAGTGCACCAATTGCACTAAGATAAGGTACTTCAGGACCAAGAATTTCTTCATCTTCCTCTCGAGGTCTAAAAGGATCCTTTTTAGGATCAAGTGACCGAACGACCATTGGACTAGTTAATGGATGTGTTTTTTCCATGTTGAAACGCTTTAATACCTTCTGGGTATAAGCTGTTTGGTGAACTAAAATCCCATCTTCTAAATGTTCGATGTGTAAACCAAGGCAGAATTTAGTTTTTCCAAAGTCTTTAATTTCAAATTCTTTCTTCAAATATTCAGCGGGTTCTTGAAGCTCTTTAGGAGTTCCAATCAAATTTAAATCATCAACATACACCGCAATTATCACAAATTTTGATCCATTTTTCTTTATGAAAACACATGGACATATCGGGTCATTTTTATAGCCTTCTTTGACTAAGCATTCGGTAAGTCGATTATACCACATACGTCCAGATTGTTTTAGTCCATACAAAGACCTTTGCAATTTTATAGAATGAATTGCTTTCGAATTAATTTTGCATGCTTCGGGCATTTTGAATCCTTCAGGGATTTTCATATAGATATCACTGTCAAGATTACCGTATAAATACGCAGTTACTACATCCATTAGACGCATGTCCAATTTTTCATTCACGGTAAGATTTACAAGATATCTAAAAGTGATCGTATCCATTACCGGAGAATACGTTTCATCATATTCAAGTCCAGGTCTTTGCGAAAAACCTTGGGCTACCAATCGTGCCTTATATCTTACAATTTCATTTTTTTCATTTCTTTTTCGCACGAATACCCATCTATATCCAACCGGATTTACACCTTCTGGTGTTTGGACTACCGGTCCAAATACTTTTCGTTTTATCAACGAGTCCAATTCAGATTGGATTGCATCTTTCCATTTTGGCCAATCATTTCTACGCCGACATTCATCAACCGATTTTGGTTCATTATCCTCAATTTCTTCCATAACTTCAAGTGCTACATTGTATGCAAAAATTGCATCAACAACAATTTCTTTTCGATTCCAACCTTTTCCCGTAGTGACATAATTTATTGAAGTTTCTATAGTTTCATTTTCTTCTGAAACTTGTTCTTTTTCTTCTTCTGGAGAAACCTCTTCGAGAGATAATATTTTTTCATTATTTTCTTCTAATTCGTCACTTTTATTTAATCCTTTTTTCTTTCGAGGATTTTTGTCTTTGGAACCGATAGGTCTTCCACGCTTCAGGCGTGCTTTTGATTCATTAGCACTTGTAATTTGTCCTTCGGGGACATCAATTTTAACCGGAACATTTTCTGCAGGAATATGTGATTTAGTAACTCTTCGGGAGTCAGTAAATACATCCGGTAATTGATTTGCAATTTTTTTTTGCAAATGTAGAATTCTTTGAACTTCAAGTTCACATTCTTTTGTCCTTGGATCAAGAAAATCCAATTTTATTTTCCAATTGAGTTCTTTTTTCGGTTGATCCTTTCCTCCCCCTAAAGTCGGGAAAATAGATTCATCAAAATGACAATCGACAAATCTTGCAGTAAATAAATCACTTGTCATTGGTTCGATATATTTGATTATCGAAGGTGATTCATAACCAACATATATTCCCAACCTCCTTTGTGGACCCATTTTGGATCGATTAGGTGGTGCAATTGGGACATAAACACCACATCCAAATATTCTTAGATGGGAAATATTGGGCTCAAAGCCAAAAGCCAATTGTAGGGGAGAAAAGTTATTATAACTCGACGGTCGAAACCTCACAAGTGTTGCTGCATGTAATACGGCATGCCCCCAAGCATGCAAAGGAAGTTTTGACTTCATTAGTAATGGTCTAGCAATTAATTGTAATCGCTTGATAAAAGCTTCGGCTAGACCATTTTGAGTATGAACATGAGCTACAGGATGTTCAACACTTATTCCAATTGACATGCAATAATCATAAAATGTATTTGAGGAATACTCACCAGCATTGTCTAAACGAATCTTTTTAATTTGGTGATCCGGAGATTGTGCTCGTAATTTAATTATTTGAGCAAGTAATCTCGCAAATGCCAGGTTGCGAGAAGATAATAAACATACATGCGACCATCTTGTTGATGCATCGATAATTACCATAAAATATCGAAATGGTCCGCATGGTGGATCTACAGGTCCACAAATATCACCATGGATTTGTTCTAGAAATGTCGGGGATTCAATGCTCACTTTAGCCGGTGAAGGCCTAAAAATTAATTTTCCTTGTGAGCAAGCAACACATTTGATTTCTTTTGTATTCAACACTTTCTTATTTTTCAAGAAATGGCCATGCGAATTTTCAATAATTCGTCTCATCATTGTAGACCCTGGATGTCCAAGTCGATCATGCCAAATCATAAAATCTTTTGGATCAATAGACTTCTGGTCTATTAGGTGATGTGCTTCTATTGAATTTATTTTCGTATAATATAAGCCCGAAGATAGTGAATACAATTTTTCTAGTACACACTTCTTTCCCAAATTGATTTTTGTAATCAATAAGCATTCTTTATTTTTCTCGTTTATAGTCTCAATATGATACCCATTTTTTCGGATATCTTTAAAGCTTATCAAATTTCTTCGAGACTTAGGAGATAATAGTGCATTTTCAATAACAATTTTAGTTCCTTCAGGGAGAAAAATTGTTGCTCTTCCGGAGCCATCAATTAAATTTGCACTACCACTTATCGTATTAACACTTATTTCTCCCTCTTCAAGACGAGAGAAATATTTTCGATTTTTCAATATAGTGTGCGTTGTAGCACTATCAATTAGGCAAATATCACCTTCATTATTCGAATCCAAAGATTTGACATCCATATTTCTTCATAAAAAGAAACATAAATTAGAAATTATTATTGATAAAAGATGCAAATACATTTATTCAATAAATAAAATAAAACATTGGGAAATCATCCCATAATTATTTTGCATCTCCGGAAAAATCGGATACATCAAGAAAAGTTGTGGCATCATCATTGAATTTTCTTTCATACTCCATGCCATCATCATTGCCATTAGAAGCATTATTTTCATCAACATGGTTTGTCTCCACATCTTTGCCGTTTCTTTTCAAGGATTTTTGATAAAGATCAACAAAATGATCCGAGGTTCGGCATATACGGGACCAATGGCCCTTCTTTCCACAACGGTAGCAAAAATCATCTTTCTTCTTCTCTTCAACATTGTCCTTCTTCTGGAAGACATTTTGCTTTTGCTTTTCATTATTATTATTTTTATTATATGGTGAATAACCACGACCACGTCCATGATAGTTCCCACGGCCTCGGCCTCTACCACGACCATTACCACGACCACGACCACCACGACCATGTTCATAATTTTGAGTTTGAGTCGCATTTGCTTCAGGAAATGGACTAGAACCGGTGGGTCGGGACTCGTGATTTTTCAACAACAATTCATTATTTTGCTCAGCAAGAAGAAGGCAACCAATTAATTCAGAATATTTGGTAAAGCCTTTTTGTCGATATTGCTGCTGCAGGAGCACATTCGACACATGAAAAGTAGAATAAGTTTTCTCAAGCATATCTTCATTGGTTATGGTTTCACCACATAATTTCAATTGAGAAGATACTTTCATGATGGCAGAATTATATGCCTCGACAGATTTAAAATCTTGTAGTCGAAGGTGGAGCCAATCATACCGTGCTTTTGGTAGTACGACCATCTTCAGGTGGTCGTATCTTTCTTTCAAATCATTCCACAAAGTTAGTGGATCTTTCACGGTTAAATATTCATGCTTCAATCCTTCATCTAAATGATGACGAAGGAAGATCATGGCTTTGGCACGGTTTTGAGTCGTCTCTTCATTTTTGTCGACAATCGTCTTACTAAGACCCATTGCCTCAAGATGCATTTCAATGTCCAATTTCCAAGACATGTAATTCTTTCCGGTAACTTCAAGAGGAATTAAATCAACTTTGTTGATGTTAGTCATAATAATAATAATATATAAAAAATAAACTCACCTTAAGAACCTTGTTATTCGTGCTTGCGAATCGTGCTGATAACGTGTTGTAAATTTTACTAGCTCAGAACATAATATAAAGTAACAAGAAAAGAAGTAGGGAGAAGGAGAGTATTCTTATTATATTTCAATATTCAAGTGTGTGTTACAATGGAGTACAAAGACACCTATTTATAGGTGCACATACATGATCATGCATTATGTAGAAGTAAATACTATGAATAAATATGATCATCAAGGTGTGCTTCAATGGTGTGTCCATTTGCATGCCCACTACATGAGCACTCCAAGAGACATCCACTATTCCATTATTTCATAATACAATGTTTAATATTCTTTTTGAAATTACATCTCACGATCTTTCCAGTCAATCTATTTCTTGCGAAAAAATTAAAAAAAACTCACACAATTATGCCTACAAAAATTATAAACCCTATTCTTATCTTTACCACTACATATATGTGATACTCTAAATAAAATTTTATTAAATGATAAATTAAAATATTAAACTACGTTTCAATTTAAGAAATTCAATTTCAAAAAAATTATTACCTCGAGAGAATATTTTTATATTCTCCATATAAAATATTAACACATCAAAACTTAGTAACAATTTTTCGTATACTAACTATTAATAACAATAAAAATGCGAAATATAATAATTATGAACCAATAAGAGGTTATACGTCTTTTCGGTTGTCAATCTCAACCTGACACTAGAAAATAATTATCCACCGGTCTCCATAATTACCCTTGTAGCTCCATGTGAAATTAACAATAGATAATCTTTTCAAGATATTTTTCCCGTCACCTACACGTTTTTAGTAATGAACAATTTCGGCAAGTGGGTTTCTGACAATATGAGACCTTCCAAAAGTTTTAAAACCTGACAATACACATTTATTGTAAGACATTCATGAAAAAGGCTACAATTACACAAGGTGTACCGAACCTTCAGTACACCGCCAATCAAAACGTGACATTTGTCATTATTTAAATTAATTAATTAGATAAATAGTATTTTAATTATTATTACATTGAATTATTAATCAGGAAAATAAATCATAAGAATCTTTTAAAAAGTTCAAAAAATAAAATTAATATAATCTTTCCAAATATTAAATATATACTACAAAATCTATAAGATTTTTTCCCTTATAATATAATAGTAACTAACAAATAAAATAAAATAAAATAATATATATACTAAATTAAAAAAAAAGTACAAAAAATTAAAAAAAAATGTATTTTTTAAAAAAAATATTTATATTTCATTTTTTTAATTAAAATTAATTTATATCTTATTAAATTTTATATACACTAGTTTAATTATTTAATTTATAAATATAAATATTATAAAATATAAATAATATATTTGTACGTGATAATTATTGTTTTAAAATAACTGATTTATTCAATAAAATAGATTATATATGTAATATGAATTCATAATTAGTAATTTATATATTGAACAAATAATACATAATAATATTCATTTTAGTATTTAATTTTTTAAGAACTATAAAAATTTGAATCAAATCTCGAATTGAGTCAAATAATTCTATTAATTTTTTATTTTATCTTTATTTATATACAAATATCAATGATTAATTTTATTTTTTAGGATTAATCGTAAGAAAAAATATTTTGCATATAAGCATGTTAAAATATTTTAATATTATTACTAACATGTGATATTATGTTTCTTATTTATTTAAAATAGAAATAATATAATTTAAATAAAAATAATGTTTTTATTTAAATATTACATTGATAGCTTAATTTTTAATATTAGCTCACTTTTAATTATATATTTAAATAAAATAAGAATGTCATAGTATTTAATTCGAATATTATTATGTTCAATTTTAAAATATTATCGAGATCTACGCAACAACTTATTTATATATTTTATCTTGTATGACTATACATCAATGTCAATGTTAAGTAAATACAGTATGGTTTTATAAGTTTATTTCGTTTCAAACAAAAATAACATTATATAACGAATTGACATTTAATTTATTCATTTTTGTTAGCAATAACTCACTTGATTTGTAATCACACAAGATTAAATTAAACAACATAGTAAAATATCGTTTAATTTTCAAATATATATTATCAACTTGTGAAATTAAATAAATATATTAAATAAAATAAATATTGATTTTTCACAAAATTAAAGAATTAATGATGTATTCATATTAAGTTTAAAAAATTACATATATTATTATAATTTTTAATACCTAATTATAAATTCAAAAACACTAAAAATTAATTTCCTTATAAAAAATATAAATTTTCTATGTAATGTAGATAGTAAAAAATAAAATAAAATATAACTATTTTAATTCAATGAATAAATTGTATGTTTTTAATTTTAAAATTAGGCGTTAGAGGAAAATTACATGTAATTTTCAAATATTACAACATTTTTTAAAGAAAATTAAACTCAATCAATGAATGTGACATTTTTCTAAAGATAATACAAAAATAAACTTATAAAATTCATTTTTACTTAACGTTGATGAATAATCATAAAAGATAAAATGATAGAGATAACTTGCGAGTAGATCTCTATTACGATAATATTTTAAAATTGTATATAGTATTTAAAATTGAATATTATTATTTTTTTTTAAATAGAAAATAATAATTTAAATAAAAATCGCATAGTATTTGATTTAAATATTACAATAATAGCTCAATTTTCAATATTATATATATATTATTATTATTATTATTATTGTTAAGTATATATAATTTTTTTAAAATAAAATATGTTTTTTTATTTTAAATATTATTTTTTAAGAATTGACATTTTTTAAATTTAGTGTGAAGTATAATTTTAATATAAAATAAAAAAATTAATTATGTTATATCATTTTATTTTTAAAAAATGAAATATTTTTTAATGATTTTTTTATTACGTTATTTTTTTCAATTTAAGTATATATATATATATATACTAATTTATTTTATTTTGTTAGTAATTATATAATAGGAAAAAATCTTATATATTTTGTAGTATATTTAATATTTGGAAATATAATATTAATTTTATTTTTGACTATTTTAGAAGATTTTGAAGATTTATTTTCTTAATTAATAATTCAATTTAATAATAATTAAAATATTAATTATTTAATTAATTAATGTTATAATTCCACATGGCGTATTTTGATTGGCGGTGTACCGGAAGCCCGGTACACCTTGTGTAAGTGTATCATCTTCCGACATTCATAGTAACGTTTGGCAAGTGCAAGAGATTACCGTATCTTAAATCCATAATGAAGATTTCACAAAGATATTAACAATGATTAAATATCTACTATAAATAGCCTCCCTCCCTTCTTACTAAAATTGCACCACAAACAAATATCTCTTCACCTACACTTCTCTCACTAAGCACCCATAACATAAATAAGAACATCAAGGTAACACACACGCCCTTCTTCTTCTGTAGTGTAAATATAAACATTTCTTTTGTAGTATAGTTACTCTTTGAGTTTCCCTCTCAAATCATGAAAAACAGTCATACCTCGTCTTATTTGAGTTGAGAAACTTTTAGGTTAAAATTAGTAGATAGGTTGAAAACTCCAGCTCTCTTCCTCAGAACGAACAGAGCCTGATAAACTTTCCCGATTAGCTCGTTAGTAAGCCGAGACCTTGTGCGAAACCTGTACGAACTCGGAAATCCTTCGTCTACCTTGCTACTTAGCCGAAACCTCTGTCGAAAACCTCAACGATGTCTCACTACCCCCACACTGCCTCTACGTGCAACACCCATACAAAAATTCCTACCATAATCTTACCAAATCGATCCCCCGTCGTGTACTAGACGTACTTTTCAATTGACTCTTGAACTCCTAATTCAACCCTGGTTTATGCACAAACAAACTAGTAATTAAGATATTTTTAGTATAATTTTGGGGCTTCTATGGTTGAATTAGGAGTTCAAGAGTCAATTGAAAAGTACGTCTAGTACACTATAAATTAGTTTATACGAAAGATTTGTTATAAAAATTGTGTAAAATTAGTATTTCATTATAAAAATTGTGTAAAATTAAAATTTAAAATTGTAAGTACATGCATGTTATGTTCATTATATTTTGAATTTGAAGTTAATTTTTAGTTTTGTGAAAATGAAAAATTGTGTAAAATTAAATTTTAAAATTGTAAGTACATGCAAGTTATGTTCATTATATATATTTTTATAAAATTAACAAATTGAATCAAGTTAATTTTTTGAATCTGTTGAAGTTAATTTTTAGTTTTGTGAAAATGAATTCTTACATTGAAAGTAATTATTCAAATTTATTCTGTAAAATGTAAAATGTAAAATGTAAAAACTTTAATGTAGATTTTTTGATTTACTATTGGATTTGGGTAGTATTTCTAAATTTATTTTTAAAATTGAAGTAATTATTCAATTTTATTTTATTTTATTTTATAAAATGTGAAAACTTTAATGTAGATTTTTTTTATTTACTATTAGATTTTGGTCGTATTTCTAAATTTATTTTTAAACTAATCAAGTATCATATAATATTCATACTTTAATTTGTAATGGTGTTCGTATTGAACATTTTTTGAAATACATTCCAATTTCAATATTCGAATATATCAAAATTACATAACAAAAATAATCTATTAAAAATTATATACAGTAAAAATAATAATAATTGGATCGTTTAAAAATATTATTAAATTCCAATCACATAGTATTCCATATTTGAAGATTGTATATATTATTTTGATTTTAATAATATAGTAAAGGAATTATATTCTTTTAATTTAAAATTAAGATTAATAATATTTTTTTTCTTTTAGAATTTTTTTCTAATTCTTAATTTTATAACTTTGTTAACTTACCTAGTACTAAGTAGATTTATTTTTTTAACTAATTTTTTAATTAATTAGTGACAAAATCGCTATTATAATTTTATTGCAAACTTGATGAGTTTAATTATTATATTTTTCAGATAAAATAGATTGCAATGTATTGTTTATTTGATTATTTTAAATTTTATTTATTGAGATTTTTTTTTTATTTGATAGTTTTCAATTAAATAACATACTTTTTTTTTTAAATATAATTTTATTTTTACTTTATTCATCTACTTTACAAACTTTATTTACAAATACTTTACTTTTTAATTTTAAAAT
The DNA here is from genome assembly GCA_954870475.1 of Euphrasia confusa. Classification (NCBI taxonomy): domain Eukaryota; kingdom Viridiplantae; phylum Streptophyta; class Magnoliopsida; order Lamiales; family Orobanchaceae; genus Euphrasia; species Euphrasia confusa. The sequence continues at coordinate 35,282,848 of OX940956.1, read as the reverse complement.
AATTTTTTACTTCCCATTTTTTGTCAAAAAAATTTAAAAATAACATCTTAAATACAAAGGAGCTGAGGTTCGAAACTCAAATTTAAAAACATCTTAAGTAGAAATAGTTGAGACTTTTTTTATGTGATTCTGATCACCCAAATTTTGACGTGTTATAAATAGTAAGGATGTTCAAAACTCTTCCCTATCCAAGGTCTGATTCATTTCTGAGCTCGAAATAATGATATATTATTCCCGAACCAACTTGGTCAGTTTAGGGCATATATCGTGATTTTCCTATCTGCTAGTGAGGCCTCTGAGACGGCCAACAAGGTAGCTTCGTGGTACCCATTACCCAACCAGACTTTCCTTATCCCTGGCTAACTTGTTTATGGGCCTTGTGTAAGCTGGCTGTATGTGATTTTTTCTTTTATTGCCTTGTATTAATTAAAATTTACTAACATTAATTCATAACCACTTTCCTTCAATCTCAAACCACTAATCATCACAGTTCTATTCTAGGGACCACTAATCACAGTTCTTTTTTAATGCCAGTCAGTAATAAACAATTTATTTATCAGGAACATTTTAATTTTTTGATGGTATAGTAATTTAAAAGAGAGGTTTATTCAAATAGGAAACTCTGGATAGGTACATGAAATTAAAGAGAAGCTGCAGATACAACTAGTTCATCAAGCAACAAGACTATAGACAGACAGACACCCCAACAGCATTTAGAAACCACCACGCAGACGAAGAACCAAGTGAAGGGTCGACTCCTTCTGGATGTTGTAGTCAGCCAAGGTGCGACCATCCTCCAGCTGCTTTCCAGCAAAAATCAGCCTCTGCTGGTCGGGCGGGATCCCCTCCTTATCCTGGATCTTGGTCTTCACGTTGTCAATGGTGTCAGAGCTCTCGACCTCCAAGGTGATAGTCTTGCCAGTCAGGGTCTTGACAAAGATCTGCATACCACCACGCAGACGAAGAACCAAATGGAGGGTCGACTCCTTCTGGATGTTGTAGTCGGCCAAGGTACGACCATCTTCCAGCTGCTTTCCAGCAAAGATAAGCCTCTGCTGATCCGGAGGGATTCCCTCCTTGTCCTGGATCTTGGTTTTCACGTTGTCAATGGTGTCGGAGCTCTCAACCTCCAAAGTGATGGTCTTGCCGGTGAGGGTCTTGACAAAGATCTGCATACCACCACGGAGACGGAGGACCAAGTGGAGGGTGGACTCCTTCTGGATGTTGTAGTCGGCGAGGGTTCGGCCGTCCTCAAGCTGCTTTCCGGCAAAGATGAGCCTCTGCTGGTCCGGGGGGATTCCTTCCTTATCCTGGATTTTGGTTTTGACGTTGTCAATGGTGTCAGATGACTCGACCTCGAGGGTGATGGTCTTGCCGGTCAGAGTCTTGACGAAGATCTGCATACCACCACGGAGACGGAGGACCAAGTGGAGGGTGGACTCCTTCTGGATGTTGTAGTCGGCGAGGGTGCGGCCGTCCTCGAGCTGCTTTCCGGCGAAGATCAACCTCTGCTGGTCCGGGGGAATCCCTTCCTTGTCCTGGATTTTTGTTTTGACGTTGTCAATGGTGTCAGATGACTCCACCTCGAGGGTGATGGTCTTGCCAGTCAGAGTCTTGACGAAGATCTGCATCTGAAATTTCCAGAAATTAAGAAAAAACGATCAGAAATCAAATTCAATATAAATTCCTCACAAAACAAATTCAATCGATTATACAGAAAAACACAATCGGAAAAAAAAATCAAACGGAAGCCGATGATTACTAGATCTGTAAATTCAATTCCAATAAAACCTAGAAATCGATAAATCAATTGCAGATCTGGTTCTTATAACTCACAATCAAATCGATAAATAAATTGCAGATCTGGTTCGTATAACTCACAATCAAATAGATAAATTAATTAAACATGATTATAATAAATTAGCGATGAAAATTATCAGAAGAAGAAAAAGAGATTCAGAAATTTCATACCTTAATAAAGCTATTGATGATGAAAGGATGATGAAAGAAAGAAGTGATTGTATTTGATGAATAAGTATCGGTGAGGAGGTGGGTTTATATAGGCCCAAGGGGTGACTTCGAGGAAGGCAGGGTTAGGTGGAAGCCAATTAAATTAGGACACCTGTCCAATGAGTTTCATTCATATTAAATTAGGAGTATGTGTTTTTCTCGATTTGGATTTCAACCTGTATTATCTTGTGTGGCTAAATAGATCTATTAGTATTTCCATGTAACACCCCCCAAAAAAGTTTGCAGTCTAATTTCCATCAACGCGTTGGAAGACGAACCAACAAATGAAGCGGACGACAACCACACCGAACTAATTTCCATCAACGCGTTGACCGGGCAGATTGAAAGCCGAACAATGAGGTTTTCGGGTAAAATAAAGGATCGAGAATTTCAGTTTTTGGTGGACAGTGGAGCAAGCTTCAATTTTGTTTGTCCACGTGTTGCTCAACGTCTAGGTCTACCGGTAAGTTATAACCAAGAATCCTTCTTTGTTCGAATTGCAAATGGAGAAAAACTATTATGCGAACAGAAATTTGACGATGTTCTCATTAGTATTCAAGGATTTGAATTTTCTATGACACTTTACGCATTACCCATACGAGGCGTTGATATTGTTTTGGGAATGTCGTGGCTGGAAAACTTGGGACCGATTCTGATCGATTATCGAAAACGGATTATGGATTTTTGGATGAAGGAAAAGCCGATTCACTTGTGTGGGAGTAATATTGTTCCAAATAAAATCATGGAAGTTAATTGTATAAGTCATGAGCTGATAAGAGAGAATGAAGAATATGTGTTGTTTGATCTTAATATGCATTCGTTAACACAGTCTGGTCTTGAAAGAAAAGGGGAAGATGAGCTCAAGCAATTCTTTGTAAATTGTTTAGACATCACTTAGGGGTTGAAACCGCCATTTTCAAACTTAATTCTTGAGGACAAGAAAGCTCTCGAGGAAGGGGGTGTTGATAAGTCCAAGCTGCCTCGCCACGTCGATCGACAAGGACGCCGAGACCAAACATGAAATATGTTAATTAATATTTACATCTATTTTTTATTATTATTATTATCATATATTAAGTTTCCTTATATTATTAGGTTATTAGAGAACTAAGTATTTAGATGTGAGTTGAGAGACGGAAGAGATGAGGAGGTTTTGATTGAAATCGATAATAAAACCTATTTTTTTCATACCTTGCGATTGTATCAATGGCTCTGATACCATGTTAGGGTATGTGAATTACGTAAATCATTAGCGTTGATTTCTGAATAATCGATAAGTCTTATTTATACATTCACTAAGGCTAAACTAATACGGGCTAATAAGCCGGCCCTAATATTTACGCTACTGATCGTAACTCCATAATGCTTGAGACCGAGCTTCAGGCCATGCGGTCAATCTGGAAAATTCCTTCTGATGTTCACATTTATTGCCCGGCTCTGCACGAGCGCGCGCAAAAAACCTTCCGCCGGGTATAAATATAGTATATAATAAAAATGTTACATTTGAATTTTTTTTCTATTAAAATAAATTAGCAACCTAATTGTATAAAAATAATTTAAGATCCCTTATATCAAAATTTCCCTTAATTATAAGAACATAGGTTTAGGCAGAAACAGAGATTTGTATGCAACATATTTATTTCTTCAGTTAAATCTCCTTTTTAATTTTTATGTCCATTTTGATCCACCAAAATTTTGAGCTCGAAGCGCCATAGATTTTTATTTCCGAATCAACTTGGTCGGAGTTCATTGTCGACAACCTATCAGTGTCTTTGTTGGGTTCACGCACTATATCCTTAACATCGCACTATATCCCTAACATGGATTTTTACCGAAGAGGTTTGCAACAAGGCTAAGGCCAACTAGGCCTCTAGTTGTTTGTGTTTACACTCATAGTGCGATGAGGATGGGTTTCAACCCCAAATGAGCCTTTGAACATTGTTTGTGATCAGCGATATGGAAGCTTTACTGATTCTTAAATTATCATTAAAGCTTGCTGATTTTTAACAAAAACAACAAAAAAGGGCACTGCTTCAATTTCTACCTTAGTAATTATGCCATAATATTTGTGTAATTATAACAGTTGATTAGAACAATTTATTAATCCAAGACATTTTAATTTAAATTAAAAGAGAGCTTATTCAAATAGATTAGAAATTCTGGATAGGTACATGAAATCAAAGAGAAGCAAGCAGACACAACTAGTTCATCATCAAACAAGACAACCAACAGACGCCCATAGATCTTAAAGACCCATCACATTCAGAAACCACCACGCAGACGAAGAACCAAATGGAGGGTCGACTCCTTCTGGATGTTGTAGTCGGCCAAGGTACGACCATCTTCCAGCTGCTTCCCTGCAAAGATAAGCCTCTGCTGGTCCGGAGGGATGCCCTCTTTATCCTGGATTTTGGTTTTCACATTGTCAATGGTGTCAGAGCTCTCAACCTCCAAGGTGATAGTCTTGCCAGTCAGGGTCTTGACAAAGATCTGCATACCTCCACGCAGACGAAGAACCAAATGGAGGGTCGACTCCTTCTGGATGTTATAGTCGGCCAAGGTACGACCATCTTCCAGCTGCTTTCCAGCAAAGATAAGCCTCTGCTGATCCGGAGGGATTCCCTCCTTGTCCTGGATCTTGGTTTTCACGTTGTCAATGGTGTCAGAGCTCTCAACCTCCAAAGTGATGGTCTTGCCGGTGAGGGTCTTGACAAAGATCTGCATACCACCACGCAGACGGAGAACCAAGTGGAGGGTTGACTCCTTCTGGATGTTGTAGTCAGCGAGGGTTCGGCCGTCCTCGAGCTGCTTTCCGGCAAAGATGAGCCTCTGCTGGTCCGGGGGGATTCCTTCCTTGTCCTGGATTTTGGTTTTGACGTTGTCAATGGTGTCGGATGACTCGACCTCGAGGGTGATGGTCTTTCCGGTCAGAGTCTTGACGAAGATCTGCATACCACCACGGAGACGGAGGACCAAGTGGAGGGTGGACTCCTTCTGGATGTTGTAGTCGGCGAGGGTGCGGCCGTCCTCGAGCTGCTTTCCGGCGAAGATCAACCTCTGCTGGTCCGGGGGAATCCCTTCCTTGTCCTGGATTTTTGTTTTGACGTTGTCAATGGTGTCAGATGACTCCACCTCGAGGGTGATGGTCTTGCCAGTCAGAGTCTTGACGAAGATCTGCATCTGAAATTTCCAGAAATTAAGAAAAAACGATCAGAAATCAAATTCAATATAAATTCCTCACAAAACAAATTCAATCGATTATACAGAAAAACACAATCGGAAAAAAAAATCAAACGGAAGCCGATGATTACTAGATCTGTAAATTCAATTCCAATAAAACCTAGAAATCGATAAATCAATTGCAGATCTGGTTCTTATAACTCACAATCAAATCGATAAATAAATTGCAGATCTGGTTCGTATAACTCACAATCAAATAGATAAATTAATTAAACATGATTATAATAAATTAGCGATGAAAATTATCAGAAGAAGAAAAAGAGATTCAGAAATTTCATACCTTAATAAAGCTATTGATGATGAAAGGATGATGAAAGAAAGAAGTGATTGTATTTGATGAATAAGTATCGGTGAGGAGGTGGGTTTATATAGGCCCAAGGGGTGACTTCGAGGAAGGCAGGGTTAGGTGGAAGCCAATTAAATTAGGACACCTGTCCAATGAGTTTCATTCATATTAAATTAGGAGTATGTGTTTTTCTCGATTTGGATTTCAACCTGTATTATCTTGTGTGGCTAAATAGATCTATTAGTATTTCCATGTAACACCCCCCAAAAAAGTTTGCAGTCTAAAGTAGTATGTGTATGTGCGTATTTGACTAGCAAAGTCGACGTCCTAATCAAAACTAATTTGTTCAATGGTAGAAAGTTCTTACATACACTACATAAGAGTCAAATTCTATTATTTCATTTTTTTTAATCCAAGTTTTTGTAACATTTTGTTCAAATGTGGATAACATTATGTACATCAACATTTATGATTTTTGAAGTTGAGTAACAAATGAATATTGTAGAATTACATTTAGTATTTGATGAAATCAAAATATTCAACAAACTACACAAAGTGAAGCTACATCAAATTAACCAAATCAAGACTTGATAATTATCTATCTAGCCATTAAGGTCCTCATCAAATTCACAGCAGGAATGTTGGTAGAAGCAATTGGATATTTGTCTGTTGTTGGCCATACCCAATAATACTTTGGAGAAGACACCTGCACTGTCACTTTATCTTCAACCGGCTCGACCGAGCGTTCACAGCTGGACTCATCCCAGTCTTCCAATTCTTCTTCAACGAAATCATCATAATCACAGCTGCAGTCATCGTCGACGACATCACCCAAACCAAGGACAAACGGATGCTCCAAAAGCAAGTCGGCCGTCAATCTGTGAACCGGATTCCTCTGGAAACAACACATGAGAAAATCCTTTGCGTCCTCTGATATGATCTCGTTGGGGATACTAGGCAATCCCCCTTCTGTCCTTATCTTTGTCAGAATATCGTGCGTGTTTTTCCCTTCCCATGCCGATTTACCGGTTAACATCTTTAGGACAATACACCCAACGGCCCAAACGTCGCTCTCTGCCTCTTGCTCGTTACAGATCACAGCCTCGGGCGATAAGTACATAGGAGTACCCCTCCAGCTGTCGGGTGCCATTATCTTCCTCTTCTTATTAGTACTGATGATCATAGACGACAATTGTTGCTGTTGTTGTTTACCTCGCTTGGCCAAACCGAAATCGCCGATTTTAGCCCTGAACTCGGACGTCGTCGACGTTCCATGATCTGTATTATTGGGGACGAGCAGGATATTATCAGGCTTCATGTCGCAATGAACGTATCCAAGGTTGTGCACATGATTCAGGCCTTTAAGAATCGAGCGCGTGTGTTCCCTAACCTCGACCTCAGGCAAACCTCAGGAGAGTTGCCGACGGTGGTCTCGTCTCCGTAACAGGTGATCACGTAACGACTACTCTTAATGTTGAGATGGGTGATGATCTCCTTCTCGTTTCGAAGGGTGCTCGAACGAGACATCTCCGCTGATTTCACGGCAAACGGGGAACCGTTGCCATACCTTGGAGTGGCCTTGTAAACACGACCGAAACCTCCTTCGCCTAACAACGGACCCCTTGTCCATCCAAATCCATCTCCATAGGCGTTATCTTGAACCGAATGAATGTCTCTTTTGATCGCCATTAATTTTTCTTGTTTTCGATTCACACCAATGCGTATGTGTTTTAGGGTTTTCTGCGTTGTTGAAATATATAAGTGAATGGAAGCTGGACGAGAACAAAAACTACACCTCACAACTAGTTACTTAGTGGGGTGAGATAGTCAAGTACTTATTTCCATATGGAGTGCACTTAACCGTGATGACATCATCAATACTTGATGCTGAAGGCTTCTCGTTGTTTGGAATTTTTTTCCAAAGTTAAAATTTTTACTTTTACTAGTATCACCGCCCGTGCGATCGCCCGTGCGATGCACATGATTTATTTGTTTGAAATAATCTAAAATTTTATTTAATCTCCAACGTATTTCGGCCAAAAAATTATTAATGGACTAACAAATTATTTTATTTAATAATCGATCTCTTACTAAAATTTGTAAATTCGTATTAAAATTTTATTATTTTCAAAGACTACGCATGTTTGATGTAATTTATAGTATGTAAGCTTCTTGGGGCATAGCCGAGTGGTAAGGTCTGTGGTGATGTTGGCGTAATTCCTCGACGACGCAGAGTTCGAATCTCGGATATGACAAAATTTCATTGAAATATTTTGAAGTTAGTCCTTGGATGAGACCTATTGACTATCTCTCACATGTGTCTGCTACTCGGGCGCATCCTTTGATTTACATCCTACCCGATCGATGAGCCTCTGATCTGATGGAAGAAGAGTTTCTCGTCTCATCCTACTCGATTTCTCTCCCACATGTGTCTGCTACTCGGGCGCATCTCTTGATTTACATCCTACCCGATCGAGGAGCCTCTGATCTGGGGGAAGAGGAGTTTCTCGTCTCATCCTACCCGATCTCTCTCCCACATGTGTCTGCTACTCGGGCGCATCTCTCACATGTGTCTGCTACTCGGGCGCATCCTTCGATTTACATCCTACCCGATCGATGAGCCTCTGATCTGATGGAAGAAGAGTTTCTCGTCTCATCCTACCCGATTTCTCTCCCACATGTGTCTGCTACTCGGGCGCATCTCTTGATTTACATCCTACCTGATCGAGGAGCCTCTGATCTAGTGAAAGAGGAGTTTCTCGTCTCATCCTACCCGATCTCTCTCCCACATGTGTCTGATACTCGGGCGCATCCCTCGATTTACATCCTACCCGATCGAGGAGCCTCTAATCTGGTGGAAGAGGAGTTTCTCGTCTCATTCTACCCGTTCGAGGAGCCTCTGATCTGGTGGAATATGAGTTTCTCCTCTCTGCATTTCTCTAGTGACAAACGCATCCAACAAATACCTAAAACCGCTGACAGAAAATCCAAATAAATGGAAAATAAAAATTATAAAGTTGAAAAATAAATAGAAATATAAAAAAATTGAATTTACTTGGTGAAGAGATAAGATGAGAGAAATGCAATTATATTAACGTATGTTAACCTGTAAAATTTAACATAAATAAATTAGGGATAAACTAAAAATTTAAAAAAAATCTAGTCCAACACAATTAATAACTCAACCATTTGATTTTGGAATCTGCGAAAAAATCATAATTAATACATAAAATTAAAAAAAAATCGAGGAAAATAAGATACGGTTAATTGAAATTAAATTAATATTAATGAAATAAAAAAGAATTTTGAGAAAATAAGATTAATTGAAATTAAATTAATATTAACAAAATAAAAAAAAATTGAGAAAATAAGATAAATCAATTGAAATTAAATTAATATTAATAGAATAAAAAAGAATTTTGAAAAATAAAAATAAAATTTTATATATTTAAGATGATGATTAATTATTATTACCAAAAATATATAATTTCAAATTACTATTTAAAATTTATATATAATAATTTAAATATGCTTAATAATATTACTATTTATAATTTATATTATTTTTATTTATAATTTATAGTGTGAACACAACATTATTATTGCTTTTCTATTAGTCCACGTGGCATTAGTGGATCTGAAATTATATATGTATAGATTAAAGTAAAACAAATTATAATACTAATATATTTTATATAATTAATTTTAAAATAATTTATTTATTTTTATTCATTAATACGTGGAGTACTGGAGTATATCATTCATTAGGGGTTCATAAATTGGTCCGGTTTGGTCTGGACTTGTAAAATCCAGACCGGTTTTCGGTTCAACTAAAAACGAGATTCTGATTTCCACTTAAAAATCGGTAAAATCCGGTCCGAATAGAATTGGACCGAAATTTAATTTATTAGTATATATATAATAATTTTTAATAATATAAATGGTTATGTTTTAAAAAAATAAATAAAATACTTGATAAATTATTATTTTTTATTTAAAATTTGTTTTATTTATCAAATATAATTTTATATTAAGATTTTTTAACTATATATTAAATTATTAATACTTAAAATAATTAATATAACAAAATAATCTATAAATAAATAATCAAAACATATTTTTTAATTTTTAAAATATTTTATTTACTTAAAAATAATATTTTATTTTTATTGAATATAATTTAAAATCTATATATACATATATAATTTCAGATCCACTGATGCCACGTGGACCAATAAAATAGCAATAATAATGTTGTGTTCACACTATAAATTATAAAAAAAAAATTATAAATTATAAATAGTAATATTATTAAGCATATTTAAATTATTATATATAAATTATAAATAGTAATTTGAAATTATATATTTTTGGTAATAATAATTAATTATTATCTTAAATATATACATTTTTATTTCTTTTCTCAAAATATTTTTTTATTCAATTAATATTAATTTAATTTTAATTAATTAGTATCTCATAAAAATCAATTTCTTCCTCAACTTTTTAAGTATACAGTAAAACCTCTATAAATTAATACTCTCGGAACCGTAAAATTTTATTAATTTAAAAAGGTATTAATATATCGATAAATTAATATTTTATTAATTAAAAGAGAGAATTTTCAAATTTAATAAATTTAAATATATTTACTTAAGATTTATGTATCAACTTTATTGCAACTAATTAATATATTCATTTATATTATTATAGATTCAATGTACAATGTTAACTATTATATTCATAAAAATAAACTAATTTATAATAACAAATTATGTGTTCTCATCATCTAAAATGCATGACAAAATTATCATCAAATGCATAAAATATTATGTGAATATAAAAAGGACCATTATGAACTAAAAATATTACAAAAATCAGTTGATAAAAAATATTCTTTAAATGGTAGTCAAGATTAGGGATGTCAATCCAACCCGAAATGGTGGGCTAGCCCGAAGCCCGCCCGAAAAAATGTAGGGTAAGGGCCGAATATTTTCGACCCGAAAAAATTTCAGTCCGATTAGCCCGAACCGAAATAACTCGATAGCCCGAGTGGGCTAGCCCGATAAACCGTGGGCTAGCCCGACAACCCGATTTATTTAAATATATTATAATTCATTTTATTTATTTATAAAAATATTTTAAATAAATAAAATAATATATTCAAATAAAAGAAAATTGTCAACTAAAATTACAATTTTAAATATTATTGAATGAATATTTGATAATTTGGGCAATTTAAATATTAGAATTATAATAATTATTATTAAATATTAATATTTTATTAATATTAAATTTAATTTGGTATTAAAATTATTTTTTTATTATATAATATTATTTTTTCCAACCCGACGGGCTAGCCCGAGACCGAAGATTTTTTGGTTAGGGCTAGGGCTGGAAATTCGGTTACCCAAAACCGAACCGAATCGAATTGCCGGTTAACCGAACCGAAATATGACGAAAATGACTAACCAAAACCGAACCGGAATAATATTTAGTTAACCAATAACCGAACCGGCAAAAACCGATTTGTTTATTGGATAACCAAAAACCGATATGAATTAAAAACAATTGATAAATTCTAATTAATAATTTAATTAATAAAAAACAAGAGCGATCAAGCCCAAGACAAGTTAATCCCAAAATATCACATTCCTTCCAAAACATGTTCAAAATCAAAACAACAAACGTCCGAAATCAATCTCGTAGTAATCAAAACAACAAACGTCTGATCGTAGTAATCCCAACGAGCTGATCTCGTTCGAAATCTTTTACGTTTTCTTACACTTGCAGCCGAATCAATCTGAGTTGGACCATGTTCTTCAACTAATAGAGCTGACTCTGGTACTGGTTCATTGCTAGCATCTTCCTGTGGTGGGTCCATCTAAAAAATATATATAAGAAGTCAACAACCACGTAAACACAATGTACTCCTAAAGACATTCTTGATTCTTTATATTCTTTATTATCTATAACAACTCTACAACACACAAAGTAAATAACAAAAGAAAAGGTCTTTACTTAAAAAAAATCGATAAATGAAGAACCAAAACAGGGCACAAATAATTACTCACAAAGAGGCAAAGAGGGTTAAAGTTACTCACATTAAATAATTACAAAGAGGGTGAAAGTTACTCATATTAAATAATTACACTATTAAAACAAAAGATTCATTTTTATTATAAAAATACCAATTTCATATACCTTAACCTAGCTCTATGAACGTCTAAAATTATTATCCAGCACATACACAAAAAAAAAACAAGATTTTTATCATGAAAAACATCAACTCCTTAGTGCTTAAGATTTATTTAACATATGCTATGATTAATTAGCACTTAGACAATTTAAAAAAATCATAGAAACAACTACGACTCACCGGCAGGAGGCAGGCAAAGAGAGCCGCGATTGCAGGGCCAGTGGGTTACTGGGTGGGTTGAGGATTTAGGGTTTCAAAGTAGTGACTTCACAACGACGAGCGAGGATGAAAAGAAATAAAAAATCTTAACAGTTAAAATAGTATATACTATACCAGTATACCTGGACTTTGGTGAAGACGAAGAGTCCAAAGAGATGAAAAATATGAAAAGTTGTGTTAAAAGTAACTTTAACTGAAGAGACGGTGTGGTAAGATAAATGAAGAGACGGTTTCGGTAATTATTACTTTGCATAATTACATATTTACATCCTATTTGTAGACTAGCTGTAATAATTTGTAAGCGGTAACTCTTTAAGTAAAAATAAATAAAAATTAATTAATTAGTTTTCATAGTACCCGGTTAATCGGTTATTTTTAAATCGGTTTCGGGTAAACCGAACACCGAATAAAAAATATTTGGCCTACCGATATCCAAACCGGTAACCGAAAAACCGGTTATCGGTTAATCGGTTATTGCATTATTCGGTTCAGTTATCGGTTTAACCAAAAAAACAGACCGAAATTCCCAGCCCTAGTTAGGGCTACAAATTTACAGCCCGAAAAAAATTCAGCCCGATCAGCCTGAACCGAAATAACCCGATAGCCCGAGTGGGCTGGCCCGATTGACATCCCTAGTCAAGATACATTATCAAATACTCTAAATAGATCACGTAACTACTCAACTTTGAGAATATTGATGAGAACTAATATTTATAATGGTAATATTTAAAAATTATTAATTTACAATTTTGATGGGACCTCATACTTATAAAGGATTTTGTCAAAAAATTATTATTATATTATCTTATCGAAATCGCTCATTTTTTACAAAGGCTCAAGTCGGGACCGGAGAATTTTATTATTTTAGAGAGGTTATTAATTTATCGTATTAATTTATAGAGGTTTTACTGTATTTTGCTATAATTTGGCTTCGTATATCCTTTTTTATTTTTCTGAACATTAATCGATTTACATGTATAAGTTTTTCTATTCATTCATTTTTTTCTAGATTTTTTAATTTTATTTATTAATTATGATATTTTTTAGTTTATTCCTAATTAATTATGTTAAATTTGTTTTGCAAGTTAACATAAGTTATATTAATATAAAGTATATTAATATATTAATATACTTTCTATTTCTCTTCTCAAAATTCTTTTATATTCCATTAATATTAATTTAATTCCAATTAATAGTATCTCATAAAAATTGATATCCTCCTATTTTCTAATTCACCTGGAATTAAAAAAAAAAATTGATCAAACTTTTTAGGTATATTATTTTCTCTTACTCTAATCTGCTTCGTATGTCTTTTTTTATTTTACTTAACATTGAATCGATTTACATGTATACTCCTACGTTCTTCTACTTATTCATTTTTTTCCTCGATTTTTTTAATTTTATGTATTAATTATATTTTTTTGCAGATTCCAAAATCAAATTGTCGAGATATTAATTATGTTCGACTATATATTTTTTTAATTTTTAGTTTATCCCTAATTCAGTTTTGTACAATTTGTTTAGTTAACTTACGTTATATTAATATAATTGCATTTGTGTCATCTCATTTCCTTTATGTTTACCAAGTAAATTTAATTTTTTTATATTTCTATTTTTTTTAGCTTTATAATTTTTTTCCATTTATTTTGATTTTTCACCTACCGATTTTAGGTATTTGTTGGATGCGTTTGACACTCGATGAATGCAGAAACGGGAAACTCCTCTCCAACCAGATCAGAGACTCTTCGATCAATTTGTTGGATGCGTTTGACACTCGAGGAATGCAGAAATGAGAAACTCCTCTCCCACTAGATCAGAGGCTCCTCGATAACGAGAAACTCCTCTCCCACCAGATCAGAGGCTCTTCGATCGAGTAGAATGTAAATCGAGGGATATGCCCGAGTAGCAGACACATGTGGGAGATAGTCAATAGGTCTCATCCCTGAACTAACTTCATAATATTTCAATGAAAATTTTGTTATATTCGAGATTCAAACTCTGCGTCGCCGGAGAATTACACCAAAATCACCACACCACAGACCTTACTATTATGCCCCCAAAAGCTTAAATATTATAAATTACATTAAACAAGCTTAATCTTTGAAAATAATAAAAATTTCATGAGATAACGGTTAATAATGAGATTAATACGAGTTTACAAATTTAAGTGAGAGTTCGATTATTAAATAAAATAATTTCTTAGTCCATTAATAAATTTTTGCCCAAATACGTTGAATATTAAATAAAAGTTTAAATTATTTCAAACAAATAAATCACGTGTATCGCACGGGAAGTGATACTAGTTTATAAAAATAATAAAAATTAATTTTAATTATTATTTTATATTTAGTTTATTAAAAATTTGAATCATTCCGGTTTTTTTCGGTCCAAAACCAGACCGGACCCGAATTTACCAGTTCAGTTCGGTTCGGACCCCTATTTTTTCGGTCCGATTTCCGGGTCATGGATTTTCATGATTCCGGTCTCGGTCCAAACCGGTTTCGGTCCGATTTTGAACCGATAAACACCACTATCATTCATATTGAAAGTCGTTCAACTATTGAAAGTCGTTTAATTTTTTTATAAGAAAAAGAGACAAAAAACTTCTCCCTACCCGTCGAGGGATATACTCGATCGGAGGCTTCTCGATCTGATAAGATGTAAATCGAGGCATGTGTCCGAGTAGCAGGATGTAAATCGAGGGATGTACTCGATCGGACACTCCTCGATCAGGTAGGATGTAAATCGAGGTATGTGTCCGAGTAGGAGACACCAACAGGTTTTACCTCAAGATAAACTTTCGGGACAAACTTTCATAATATTTAATAAAAAATTGTCTCACCTAATGTTCAAACCCTACGTCGTCGGAGAATTACACTCACATCACTCAAAATTTTACCACACGATTATGCCCGAAAAATTTTAATTTTTTTTTTCATTTTCACGAGGTTCAACTATTAATACATTTGGCAGCCAAAATTTCAATTTTTATTCATTTACCTATAATTACATTTAGGTTTTTTAATTTAAAATAAAATTTTAAGTTAAAAATTAATATAATTATAAATAAAATTTAAAAAATAAATAAATATCTAATGATAAAATTGATTTTCAGTTAAAAAAAAATAATTGTGAATATTTAAAAAATTATGTAAAAATAATTGTGAATAAATTTTAAAAAATTACGTAATAATTTTTTTTTAATGGAGAAATAAATATATTAAAAACGAGTAGTAGAAGTACTCAAAAGAACTCCACCTAATACACAGTCTAAAATTACAACACCAATCCTGAAACGTAAAATTACTATTAATGCAACTTTTAAAAGAAAGTTGACTCCAAAACTTAACTCTGACTTTTTCAAATATTTTTTCAAAAAATATTTCAAGGCTTTCAAAAAGACGCAAGATTTCTTGCTTTCCAAATGAATCAAATAAAAAGTAATTTAATCATTTCATTTTAAAAGTGTGAATATTATTATAAGAATGCATAAAAAGAAAATTCTAAATAATCTTATTAAATAAATGTATAAATTTAGATATATATATATATATATATATATATATATATATATATATATATATATATGTTTATTAATATTAAAAGTGTGAATATATTTATAAGAATGCATAAAAAGAAAATTCTAAATAATTTATTAAATAAGTAAAGTATAAATTTAGATATATGTTTGAAAAAATTATATTTTATTCTTTATAAGTTTTAAATATTTTAAAATTATACTCTCTCGAAGATAGTTGTCATACTTTTCTTTTTGGGGGTGTCCAACAATAGTTGACACACCCCAAAAAATGAAATAATTATTCTAACTTTTCATTTAAATATACAACTTTATTCTACTTTACTCACATACTTTTTAAACTTTACTCACAACTACTTTACTTTTTATTTTAAAATATATTTTTAATCTTTACTTTTTAATTAAAAAATTAAAAAATAATAATTTTTTTAAACTTCGTGTCCAGCAAAGTATGACATCTATTAATGGCCGGAGGGAGTATTAAATTTTTATATTTTAGAATTTAACAGTTTTAAAATTTTAGAATATTATTTAGGTGTGTTTATTTACACCTCCAACTTTACTAAATCTACCCCTTTTATTAACTCACCTCCTTAATTTTATTGTTTTGATAAGTTCACCCCTATTTAAATACCTATAATACCCTTTTTAATAATAATAATAATAATAATGATAAATAATAACAGTCCCGATTTAATACTTCCGATTCTTAGCCGCCACCGCTGCCTCCTTCCATCGGCGGCGTCAACTCCGGAAATTGATATTCGAATGTCTGCGATAGGGAGAGGTTGGCCCGACACGGGACGAATAATTAATGTGCTTGCTGATCTACTGGTCCTTCGCCTATGAGTAGGTCGTCGAAGATATGATAGTAATCATAGAAAATTCACAAGGGGAAGAGATAAATATCCAATTGATTTATCAAGAGTTAATTTGGTTAATTTGACATAAGTTTCATTCTTTTTAGTTTGTTGTATATTTTGATTTCAGACCATATTCAATTTTAGATTTCGAAATTCAATTTTAGATAATTTTAATTTCAGACCATATTCTAATGTGCACCAGTACCTTTTTTTTCTTCTGGTTTTGACTGTAGTGTCTACTGTCTAAATCTAATGTGCACCTGTGGTCGGCTAGTGCAGGTGACAGAGTAATTCTCATTGAAGAAGAAGGAGAGACATGTACCCTAGATATATCATGATTTAACTAAGGATAATATAGACATTTTATAAGTGTGTTAAAAAAATAAATTTTAAAAAGGGGTGAGTTTAGTAAAGATAGATGTGTAAATAAACTCAGCCTATTATTTATAACTATTCCTGGATAAAGCCCATTGTCTTCTGCTTGAGTACCGTGCCACTGACCCAAACACCCGTTTAATTATACTACCGGCCATCCGCAGCCGCCACCCAGTATCCGGCGGCGATTACACTGTACTTACGAATGGAAGTTCCGAGAAGGATACTAACGTCACAAATTCTTCGGAGGCACACCTCAATTTTCAACACTAAACCTGATTCTTCTTTGTCTTCCCCACGAACGCTTTGTTCAGTAACAGGTTATGCTTTGCTAATTATATTTCCAGAGTTTTTATTATGTTTGCCGGCAAAGGTCGATTCGATTGATTGAGAATTTACAGTCTCGATTATTATGTTTTATTGTTTCTGTGGTTGGTGTTCTTAGCTTTACCTAATGTTCAGAAATCCCATTGTTAAAAATGACCAAGTGATTGACCTAAGTTCTTATTTTACTTGGTGTCCCTCTGAATCCGATGTTTCTCATTGTGATGATGACCTCAGATGATCAAACACTTCTCGGCGTTCTTGAATCGTGCAGCCCGTCCCACGGCTTCAGAACTGCAGTTTCCGTGCACGGTAAAGTCATCAAACACGGCTATGGAACGTATTCTCGTCTTCTATCCGTGTTGACGAAGGCGTACATGGCTTGTGGAAAACCAGCGCTTGCTCAACAACTTCTCACTCAAATACGCTTTTCCAATCTTGATGTGGTATCCGCCAATTTATTGATCGATAGTTTCTTGAAGGCTGGGGAATTCAATACTGCCAAGAGAACGTTTTCTGCATTGCCCGACCGAGATGTAGTCACGTGGAACTTGATCATCGGTGGGTATGTCAAAAACAAATTCTTCCTGGAGTCAATAGACATTTTCAAAGGGATGTTAGAAACGGATATCGAGCCAGACGAGTTTACTTTTTCTTCAATCATAACCGCGTGCTCCAGGCTTGGAGCTCTTAGTTACGGAAGGAGGGTGCATAATTTAATGATGGAGAAAGGAATTAAATTAAATTATATACTTTCTTCTGCACTAGTAGACATGTACTCGAGATGTGGGAGAATTGAGACAGCAAGATCGTTATTCGATGCCGCTGAAAGAACTCACGTCTCCATATGGAACTCAATGATAAACGGGTTGGCCATGCACGGTCTTGGTCTAGACGCGATCTCGATATTCTCAGACATGGAAAAGGAAAATATTTCACCCGACCCTGTAACATTCATTGGACTCATCACAGCTTGTAGCCACTGTGGTTTAGTAGAGCAGGGTCGGCAGTATTTTAATTCAATGCAAAAACGTTATTTTATGGAGCCACAAATTGAGCATTATGGAGCAATGGTTGACCTTTTCGCACGAGCTGGACTTCTAGAAGAAGCTTATGCAATGATTAATGAAATGCCGATGGAGCCAGATGTTGTTGTATGGAGGACCCTGCTCAGTGCTTGTAGAACTCACAAAAACTCTACATTGGGTGAAATTATTGTTGGAAAAATAAATCACCTCGGCAGTGGAGATTATGTGTTGATGTCGAATATTTATTGCTCAACGAACAAATGGGGTAACGCGGAAACTATGAGGCATACCATGAATAAAAGGGGAGTTCATAAGAGTAAGGGAAAGAGTTGGGTCGAATTGCATGGTACCATTCATCATTTCAAGGCAGGCAGTAGGTCCCATCCAGAAACTGAAGCAATTTACACGGTTTTAGAATCCTTGATAAATCGGTCTAGAATGGAAGGTTATGTTTCTGCACGGGATTTGGTTTTAATGGATATATCAGAGGAAGAGAAGGATGAGAACTTGAATTATCACAGCGAGAAATTGGCCTTAGCTTACGGGATCCTGAAATCAAGCCCTGGAACTGAAATCTCTATTTCGAAGAATTTGCGTACTTGTCTCGATTGCCACTGTTGGATTAAAATCATTTCCAGAGTTTTGAACAGGGTGATAATTGTGAGGGATAGGATTCGCTTTCATAGGTTTGAAAAGGGTTCTTGTTCCTGTGGAGACTATTGGTAGCTAATAGCTATTTGCATGAAGGTTGTGCTTCAATCCTAATTTTCGGAGCGCGTTAATTAACTTGAAAGCGGAGTAAATGGAGTGGATGTTTATTCAAGCGTATGTTTAAGACAAGGATCAATGACCTTGACAAATTGCAAATCTATTCGAGAAGAGATGCTGCCTCACTACTGGTGCCGAGTGACCTGTTTTTAGGTCCTTGTACATGGATTTATCAGAAAAACTACTAGCTATTTGTACGAAGGGTTGTAATTAGGCTAACATCGAAGGTATTTTTTTTCTAATTTATTTGAGATAAAAAAAAAAAATTGGTCCCATAAATGTAGTTTTTTTTCAATTTAGTCCCACATAAATTTGCTTTTTCAATTTAGCCCCAAATATGTTGAATTTGGTTTCAATTTAGTCCTTTTTGTACGGAAAATTCAATTTTCGTCAAAATGTGTCCGTAAATGCTGACTCATCGCCACGTGTCAGCATCCCATTGGTCAATGACTTTTTTCTTTTCTTTTTTAAAAAGTCGTTGACCAATGGGATGCTGACACGTAGCGCTGAGTCAACTTTCATGGGCACTTCGTACAAAAATGACTAAATTGAAACCAAATTCGACATTTTTGGGACTAAATTGAAAAAGTGGATTTATGTGGGACTAAATCGAAAAAAGACTACATTTATGGGACTAAAAAGTTTTTTATCTCAGTTTATTATCTTTTCTTATCTTTTTCGCAAGAGATATAGTGATGATGGCAGCCAAGGTCTTTTGCGACAGAAAACTATACAAAATACCAACCATTATATGTCAAAGGCTAAATAGTTGAATCTCTAGCTGCTGTACGATATGGAGCCTCATGCTGAAAATCCATGCTCCATCTCCGAATGATGCGGCTACAATAACAGTTCTCTTATTCGAGACGTAAGTTTATTTCTTCAGTTTGCTTTCAGACTTTTTGTTTTATTTGATTTTGATAAGGATTCATTATATATTTTGGATCCAACTCGATTTTCAAGGCAGCTGCTAAATGGTTCAAGTATGTTTTCTTTTTTATTTAAGATTTCCATCTTTAGGAGGAATTATAGGACATCTAATATATTTGCAAGATAAACAAGAAGTTCTAATACAACACCCATAAAACACTTAAAATTCCACAGTTACTTCACTCTTCCCTTTGTTCCTTTTTTTTTTCGGGTTGAACTTTGAAATGAAACCGAATCTACACTGTCCTAACTCCTACACCAGCAGGGTTTTAACTTTGTGCAAAGTCCCTATCTTGTTGCGTGGATTTGGATTTGCACTTGGTGACAAGTCTTCAGCTGCCCATGTGTATGGGAAGTAACGGCAATTTTCCTCCATAGATCTCTGGAAGCTGGCTTTCATCTATGTCCTCCAGCAAGGTTTCACGAAGCCTCTTGTTCTCCACAAATACAATCTTATACGTGACAAATAACAAATCAAACGACCATATTGATGGAGTTGTTAATATATTATGCAGCAGGTAAAATCACGTTTTGAGATTCAATATTTTTTTTACCTTCTTCCTTGTATTTTTGTCGATAAATGGGCAAACTATCTTCCACAATGTCATAAAGACGTTACATGAATGTTGTACAGTTTTCCAAGTCTTTCTGGATAGTAATCCTGTGTTTCGGAATCGGAGGTACTTAATCTTTTTTTTTCTTTGCATGCAAGCAGGAAATTTTAGCATATAGATCATTGTCTTGAACCTGTAAAATGTTAAGTGCGACAAGGCTTCCGCGAAAATCACTGTTGCAATAGCCATATCCCTGAAGATCCCCAATGATAGTGAACTTCTCCTGTCCATCTGGAATGCTGCTTTTTTAGAACAGAAGATGAAGGCAACAAAATGAGCAATCCGAGCTTATCGTCGTGGGTCGATGAGAGTGATAAACATGACCTCACCTGCGAGATACTTTATCCAAGCAGTACACCAACATCCCTGAAAAGATTAAACCAAAGGATATGAACTTTTACTTGGATAAAATAAGAGGGTGAGTAATTCAAACAGAAGAAAAAACACCAACGCCTGAATTCGTCAATGCCTCCTTTGCACGGAAAATGCCTGGAACCAAAGACAACGACAATTGGACGCCCTTGTTTGTCCCTGCCTTGCAAGAACACCTTGTTCTGTGCTAATTCATTAGGTATTTCCGATTCAGAGACAGAACCCCTTGGCACAAATGTTCTTCTCCAGAGTAAATATTTCGTTGCCATTAATGAAGCTTTCTCCACGTGAAGATCGCGTGCACGGAGAAACCTTCTCAGCGTTGGATCATCTAGGTACTGCTGGAGCTTTGAAATGTTAGTTACAGTAAAAAAAACTTTTCTGCTGGATCATTCACTCTGTTATTTTTTTCTTCTACACACACGAAGATTATTACATGTGTATACGTACCTTGAAAGATTGATCTTTCTTCTCAAGAGTGGCTCTCAAGAGGGCAACCCTTTTCCGTTCCTCGTCGTTTGCTTCATCTTCCTCTTCGACTGTTCTTTCTGGAGAGTGGAAAATGTCTTCTTGATGTTGTTTGTCCATTGTTGCCGCTGTCATCGTCTTCATTGTCATCTTTGTTAACTGAAATAGGGAGTGGAGTGGAGTGGGATTGCCTTAAATGTGTAGGCATACACAGCTCACAACTCCAGAATTTATGGCTTTGCTAATCTTCATCACATCATAAAATACAGTATGATGGATACATCATGCATGTAGGGTCAAGAGATTGGACGTTTTTAAAAAGAAAAGTTCAATGAAATGTTACTGAACACTAAAATTTTGTAAATGTTCGAATTAGAATTATTATTCTTGAAATAAAATTTCATTGTAATTGAATTAAATATCATAATCGTTTTTTCACTATCCTCTGACATTTAAGAAAATCCCGTATACAACAATAGAAAAAATGTACTATTTCACAAACTTCTCAACTAAACATGTTTTAACAGATATATTTTCATAAAAACATTGCTTATTTTTTTCTATGCAGTTGGATAATGAATAATCAATTTTTTATTCATTAGTATTGAATAATCATTTAATTTGTGATTGTTAATTCTTAATATTCTCAACATGATGACGTTGAGACAGGATCTCCCATTTTGCATTTTTCCTTTTTTTTTTTTTTTTTTTTTTTTTTTTTTTTTTTTTTTTTTTTTTTATGAAAATGTAATTAGAAGTGGGTGAGTTTTGTAAGGCAGTGTGATGGCCACACTTTCTACAAAAAAGTTGTAGATTGAACAAAACCAAATTGGCCTCACACACACACACACCTACTCTTCTCTTATCCTCAAACTTCAACCAAATACTCCATATAACATTCCAAATATATAACATTTTCTGTTTATTAATTGAACAGAAAATGGCCTTGGCACCCACCACTCTCCATGGAGCCAAGTCCATGGCAATACCGGGAGCCGCCGCCGCCGCCGCCCTACGCCCGCCAGCCGATCGCTTTGCTCTCAAGACCTCTTTCTTTTCTCCGTCTCTTGGCCGATTGATGCCGCCTAAAGTCTCGGGTATTCCGGCTGCTGCGCCTAAATTCTCTATGCGCGTATCCTCCAAACAAGCCTACATTTGCCGTGATTGCGGGTAATAATGCTGAGTGTTTGTGTGTGTGTGTGCACATATCTTTTGACTTATCGAATACTGGATTGGTAATGCAGGTATATCTACAACGACCGAACTCCCTTTGAGAAGAAGCCTGATAATTACTTCTGTCCTGGTAAGTTTCTTCATTCATCGATCAGTAAGATGAGTCGACTATCATTCTTATCGATTTGAGACCCGAATCATATTATCGAGTATATGTTTAGTGTTAAACACTAGGCCTCTTACACATCTCTACTTTGAATTACCATGAAGATACTTTTTTTTCTTTTTAGTAAATAGATAGATAATTGCATATAAGCCGATATTTAACGACAGTTGAGGGTACTTGTGATTGTAATTCATCATCGAATATGCTGCAGTTTGTGGTGCTCCCAAAAGGAGGTTTAGGGCATATCAGCCAGAAGTGAAGAAAGATGCCAATGACATCAATGTTAGAAAAGCGAGGAAAGAACAGATCAAGAAAGATGAAGCTATCGGGTACGCGCACAAACAAACAAACATATATGCATCTGTCATTGTCTACGGCAAACTGCTTAACTATTGTACATTGATTTTTACAGGAAGGCGTTGCCCTTTGCAATAGCACTTGGAGTTGCAGCATTAGCTGCTTTGTATTTCTACCTCAATGCTACCGTCTAAGGCTTACGAGCTTA
This sequence comes from Euphrasia confusa, assembly GCA_954870475.1. Taxonomy (NCBI): domain Eukaryota; kingdom Viridiplantae; phylum Streptophyta; class Magnoliopsida; order Lamiales; family Orobanchaceae; genus Euphrasia; species Euphrasia confusa. The sequence goes on along the minus strand of OX940956.1, from coordinate 35,259,770 downwards.
ATGCAGAATCTCATGATCTAGGGAACCTGAGAAATTCATTGTATTACTATTATTTTTTTCGTCTGTGCAAGACAGTAATGCGAGGGAACAACATTCCAATTTCACTTGTATAATCAAAGTAAACCATTTTTCTGATAATGACTATCTAGGACTAACAATTATAGTGCTGACTTTTTACTAATCAAATGAGATCTTCATTTCCTTTCGTAAAATCTGGGTTTCATTGCAATATCCCCACAGCATGAAACAATAATATCATACTGTATTATTCTTATTACATGTATCACATAGTAAGTACATCAGTGACAGCAAATAAATGGTCTTACTGGCTCATCATCTATTTCCTTATTCACATATCTGTAGAAAGGCTAGTATGTCCAAAGGTCAATCTGAACTCATTCATTATTTTCCCACAAATATATCATTTATATAAGGCTACGAGATTGAACGCCACTACTGGTTTCCTGCAATAGGGCTGTCTCGACCCTTACTGAAATCATCCCAACCTCTAACCCAGGACTGGCCAGGTGTAGCTCGAGTTTCCGGTGCAGCATGACTGTTCAGATTGTTTACCACCTTTTTCTGGACCGCCAAGAATACCTAACAAAAAATAGTTTTAGAGTGTGTTTATTATAACTATGACAAAATTTATTTGATTTGTTTTGCTAATGTTAACAAATATAACCATGAATACCAGCATTCCTCCCAACTTCATCATTTTCACACATTCCCATTACATTTTCAAACACTTGAAAACAACATATTAAAGTATCTAATTTTATTGCATGTCTTACAGGATTTTCGTTCACTTGTTCTGGCGGTTGCTCCTGACCAGACAACCATTTCCATAGATCCGGATTTTCCTGCAGGTGATAAGAACATAAATTCAAATTCTACCTGTAACAAGAATCCAACTTACTAAAGAAAACAAACACGACGAAGGTTTCATGGTCAATCACATATTCAGTGGGAATCGTTTTTTTATAAGTTGATGATTGTTACAACTTACATGTATAGTACTATTAAAAATACACTTAATTCGATTGGCAACTTAGATTGTTCCAACTTTTTTTTTGGATGTCTCCAAATTCCAAAAGTGATCATTTTCTCACCAAAGCACCCGCCACAAAAATATGGTGAGGTAACACTCGCTAATCAATCTTTACAATTGAGGGTAAACTAATAATTAGAAATGGGTTATTCAAAATACGGACAGAGCATATTGGGTGATATCAGTCCCCATTATCACTCAGTAAACCTCTGTCAGCAAGAAACAAAAGATCCTGGAAACCAAACAGTCAACTTCATAAGTTTGGTGGTGCTACGAACAGCTTACGCTTAGACACATTTGTGAACATGATCAATTCAGCATTATAGGAACGCAAAGTAAACATTAATTTTCAAACAAAAACTCATTTGAATAGACAAAAGCAAATCATCGAATCAAAGACCAAAAAAACAGTGGTCCCAAAGATAATGAATTACTCCATAAATCGCAACGAAAAACTTGAATACAAAATTACCAAGTCAAGAACATGAACAAGGGATTGAATCCCACGTTCGTCCAAAGAACGAATGTTATCCTCCACCCAGTTTCCCAATACCAAGTCCAGCTCAAGAAACCCTCTCTGTTTACTCCTGTAGAGCAGCCTACAAATTCCCCAGCAAAGCAAAAATCACTCCACAACCCCACCATTAAAAAAGGTTCAAGCAAAATTATTTTATCAAAAATTAACGCCCAATTACCTATTAAACAAGCGCCTTTTGCTTTCTTCTGTGGAGAGATCGATATCTAGGGTTTGTGCGTTTGAACAGAAATTGGGGATGGAACCCAAAACAGGCCTAATCAAAACCCCGAAACAGAAAACAGAAAAAATGAAGATCAACAACAACAACAAAAACAGAGAAACACAATGAAGTTCGTAGACGATACCTGTGGATAAATTGGGGGTTGACGATCGACGTCCGATTGGAGCTGAGAATCCGAGGGACGGCGGCGAACATGGCTTTTCTCAAACTCGCCATCTTTCGTCTGTGTGCTTGTTGTGTGAGCTGAGAAGAAGAGAAGGAGGGTTTTGCGTTGTGTGTAGGATTTATTCGAATTTTTTTTCTAAGATTTTTTTTTTTTTTGTAATTTACCATTTTTTTAAATACATACACTGATATACACATATGGAACACAATTGTTCTACGTGTGTGACTCCCTCGCCTCATAAGTAATCCAGCATCTCAGACCGTGTGGTTTGGTTTGTCGACATAAAATCATATTCGACTCGGATCGTCGAAAAATCTGTTTGGCACTTCCTCGTCGGCTGCATCAACGACTGACTGCTTCGTTCGTCTTAGTACATTTATACTTGAAAAACAAATTACTGTAAATAAATATGTACATAATATAATGTATTTCCCTACAATTGTCAAATGTAACATTTTATTCATTACTAATGTGTTGTTATTTGTATTACTCCATTATTCATTGATTGTTCAAACACAAGTCCGATGTTTCCTCCAATTTTACCGGGAAAATTCAACCGTTTCTCCTTCTTTCTCCATATGTTTGTCTAAAGCAAAAAAAACATAACAAAACAATAAAACAAAAATAAAAAAAAGTTTGAAGGAAGAAAGAAAAGAAAGAGAGAGTGTGTGTCTCTGTAATGGATAAGAAAGAGAAGCTGAAAGAAAAGAAAGAAAAAAGGCGGCAAGAGATCTCTCTCCTCCGCACCATTCCTTATTCTGATCACCAGAGGTTCGATCTATCGTCGATTCTTATGATTTCAATATGGATGGATCTCTCTTTAAAGAATATATACTATATAGCTAGATTTTGGGTAATTGATTAATTTTTTTCTCAGATGGTGGACCTCCGAAACGATCGCGGTGGTGACGGGGGCCAACAGGGGGATCGGATTTGAGATCGTGCACCAACTGGCATTGCATGGGTTGACAGTTATCCTCACTTCGCGGGATGCTGGAGTCGGAGAAGAGGCGGCGAAGGTCTTGCAGGAAGGAGGCTTAAACGTCGTGTTTCATCAACTAGACATTATCGACCCCGCATCCATCCAAACTTTTTCCGAATGGGTTAAGGAACACTATGGTGGTATCGATATATTGGTAAAGACTGCCCTTATTCTCCTCTTAAACTGTTAGAGGGATCTTTCTTCTTCTTTTTCGATTTGTATGATCAACTTTTATCATTCCACAAGTAGGTCTCAAGAAGTCGATTTGAATCTTTAGCTTGTCATTGTCTCAGACTTCGAATGTGCTTAATTGATTTCAAATTAACATAACCGAGACAGTAGTAATGTCGTTTTTCTCTTTTTTTGACTATTAACTAATTTTTTATAGGTAAACAATGCTGGTGTGAATTTCAACGCGGGGTCGGACAATTCCGTGGAATATGCAGAAAAGGTTATCGGCACCAACTATTTTGGGACCAAGAATATGATCAAAGCTATGGTTCCTCTGTTCAGACCTTCGGATGCAGGTGGCCGTATCGTTAACGTCAGTTCCCGTTTGGGAAGGTTAAACGGACGGAGAAACGTAAGTGGTTCAGATTCAATTTATAGTATATATCAATCCACAATTTCTTTATCAAGAAGTTTCTACTTAGAGTAAGAGAGAGGGCTCTCCTTATTCAAAAGAAGGAACAGAGGAATAACTGTTAAAACCACCCAGGTTTACATTAATTGCACAAAGACCCAGAAATTTCTTAAAAATTACGAATTAAAAACTCGAGGATTGGTTTTTTTTTTACCTTATTTATAAACAATTCATTCAAACAACTCCTCATATTTTTGGTAATTTCAAACATATCGGGGTTGCTCTGTAATTAACCCAAACCTTAGGTGTATTTTTTTTAATTATCTCAAAATTCATCATTTATGTTCTTCAGTTCTTATGTGTAAGCTGAAAGCCAAATTGTTTTCAATCTTGTGACAGGACAAAATTATGATTTAAAAAAATGGATTACTGAATTTCAAGTACCATATTGTTTCATTGTGCAGAAAATCGAAAATGCTGAATTGAGAAAGAAACTAGAAGACGACGAGTCTCTAACCGAGGAGTTGATTGACGAGACAGTGAACACATTCCTGGAACAGGTAAAAGACGGGACTTGGTTGGATGGAGGATGGCCTCACATTTTCACAGACTACTCTTTGTCGAAATTAGCTGTTAATGCTTACACGAGGCTGATGGGAAGGATGTTCTCCGACCGGCCCGAAGGCCAGAAGATATACATCAACTCCTACTGCCCGGGTTGGGTTAGAACTGCTATGACCAGTTGGGCCGGGCACATCAGCCCCGAGGACGGTGCCGACACTGCAGTTTGGCTTTCTTTGCTTCCTGAGCACTTTGTCACCGGCAAATTTTTCTCCGAGAGGCGCGAAATACATTTCTGAAGGAAAAAACGATAAGGCGATATTATGTGAAAAAATACATGTTGGCTGCATTTTATTTCATTTTTCATCAAAACAATGGACACAATTTTTACCTTTTACAGTAATCAATAAATCAAGAACTTGACAGAGTTTTTAGACCACTTCACATTGGTGTAGCTCCAATCCATTCAAAGCAAAGTATATCTCCTCAGTACAAGGATGCAAGCAATCTCCCGAAACAAACTCGTGCATAATCCCGCCCACCTCAACCAAACTACACCCTGCATTTTTCCTAACACCCCATCTGCAATCCCTCAACCTCCTCACCTTCACCAAATCACCCCACCTTTCCGAATTAGCGTACATATGTGCCATCACCGAATAAACCCCACCGTCCTCTGGTCTCACTTCCATCACCCGCTTGGCCGCCTCCTCTGCAACCCCAAGATTCCCATGTATTTTACACCCACCGAGCAACCCACCCCAAACGAACACATCCCCTTTCATCGGCATTTCGTCGATCATCTTCACAGCTTCATTTATCAAACCCGCACGCCCAAGAAGGTCTGCCATGCACCCGTAATGCTTCAGCTCTCTCGGGACTCTGTAGACAGTCTCCATATCGGAAAAAATCTTCTTCGCTTCGTTGATCAGGCCTGAGTGGCTGCAGCCCACTAGAACGCCTAAAATCGTCACCCCATCCGGTTTTACACCGTTCTCGATCATTCTTGAAAAGTGTTTAAGTAACATTACTCCGTGACCGTGCATAGCTAGTCCCACGAGCATCGCGTTCCATAAAGACACGTTCTTTTGTTGGGGGCACGAATGAAATACCTCCAGCGCCGTCTCGATGCACCCGCATTTCGCGTACAGGTCGACCAATGCAGTGCCCACGTACGAGTCCAATTTAATTCCGTTTCTTTTGATATGATCGTGTATTTTCTTGCCTTTCTCCAGCTCCCCAATCCGAGCACAAGCAGACAGGGCCGAAACCAGAGCAACGTTATCGAACCTCACCTTCAAATCAACCATCCGATCAAACAGCTCGATGGCATCAACAGACCGATTCGATTTCGCTAAGCCCGCCAAGAGGGAACCCCACGAGACAGCGTCTCTCTCGGGCATTTCTTCGAACATCTCCAGTGCTTTATCGATCGCCCCAGCCTTTACAAACCCATCAATCATAACGTTGTAGCTCACTACGTCACGGTACGGACTCTCTTCAAATACCTTCTTCGCGCAGTCAACTTCGCCACCCCTGCAGTAGGCGCAGGCGAGCGCGTTGCGCACGAAGGCATCCGCCGAGAATCCGAACTTGAGCAGCTCCGTGTGGAGGTTCCTCGCTAGTGAAACCTGGTTTTCCGATAGCCCGCAGCAAGCTTTGAGAACGAAAGGGAATGTGTGGGAGTCCGGCGAGATCGATCTCCGGCGCATTCGGGTGTAGAAATCCAAGGCGGCGCGAGGGAAATGGAGGAGGGTGTGCGCTCGGATGATGGCGTTGTGGCTGAATGCGGAAGGGTTAGGAATGCGATCGAAAATCTTGGTGAAGTAGGCAATTACGGTGTGGTTGTGGGAGTGAGAAGAGACGGTGAAGGAGTGAAGGATTTGAGTGAGGATGAAAGTGGGGTGGAGAGAGAAGAGGCCTCTGGTGATTGCCTGGGCGTGGACTTGCTGGATTTGTGCGGTGGTTTTGCAGATTCGGTTCAGAGCGGTTTTCAGGTTGGATGTTTGAATGCACTGTATTTGCATTTGGGGATTAGGGTTCTTAATTTCTCGATTGTAAAAAACAAACTAATGCACTTTTTTCACTAAATGTAAATTTTTTATTTAACCCTTTTATCAAATTCAAGTTTTACGTTCGGCCTCAAATCACTCATTGGTGGACCGGGTAATAATGGTAAATAATTTTTAAAATTTTAAAGTCGGGTTTATGCGGATTTATGCGACTGAAAAACCTAAAGTTTAAGCAGAATTAAAATTTAGGCGGTCGCATCTCCTAGAAAACCAGTCTGGAAATGGTATTGGTAATACTCTATTGAATAATGTACATTGAAGATACTTGAGTGAACACGTGTCAAACAAAGAGGTGTCTGTAGCCTCATATTAATGACACGTACCCTCCATTACAGCGTACGTGTCGATCGCACTTAGCTGATTCTCCTATTAAACGGCAAAACAAAGCATTATCCGATCATTCAGATTTCAGAATCTTCCAACAACTTTTTAGTATAATTTCAAAAATGGCTTTCCTCAGGACAGCGGTACGCTATTCACGGAACTTCAATTCCAGCTCCTACCTTCATTTTTATTTATGCATTTCTTGATTATTATATCCATTTTATAACAACTTCCTAATTAATTTCGAATGCTGCGGCTGGACAGGCATCGACGGTGAATAATGGGTTGCAAGGTAGCTCGAGGTTCACCACATCGACTTCTCCGAAATTGAAAGCATACGCAGACGCACATCTTACATCTCCTGCAGAGGGCTTCAAGGCCAAGTACATATGCTATCTCGACTATTTTTGTTATTTTTAAATAAGTGTTCAATCTCTTGATGAGATGTTAAGTCAAATCGAGGTCAACTTTTTAATTTGTACAATCGATAGAGCAAAATCGAGTTAGAGATCATACTATTTTTATGGGACGGATGAAGTATCATTTAGTGTATAGTGTATGTATTATTCATGCGCATTTATTAATTATATTTCGAGAACGAAATTCAGGACATTCAGCACGTGTGTTATTTCAGACTTCAAAATTAAGTTGAAGCCTAGTGTGTAATATGACAGGTGGAATAGGCTGGGAGCATTCATCCCAGTTTATGTTGCGGCAGGGTTTATTACTATGTCGGCGAGCTTTGGGTTGTTCACGGTGTACCACCAGATGGCCCATTGCCCGAACGTGACGCTGAGGAAATCGAGGCGGGAGATGATCCCGGAGGTGGTGGAGCCCGAGCGTGTGGCCGAGTATGGGAATCGATTTGTGAAGCAGTCATTTTTCCGGAAGATTGCTAATATACAGGACTTTGACCGGCAGGAGGTGATGGGGGATCCCATTCGGGGCGATGCTTTGACTAGGTAGGTATATATGGTGTATTGTACATAGTTTTGTCGAGTTATCAATCCATTGGTTTTGAAAATAGTGATTGATTAGAGTTTTTGCTATATATTTTGATGTTGCAGGCCTGTGCAACTGGAGTCGTTGAAGGATGCGGGGGTGGTGGTTAAGCCTCATTGATGAACAATTTTTCGTTTTTCGTTTTTTTTTTTAATGTTTGTGTTTAATTTGTGCAAGGGACTCGTAATGTAGTAGAACCAACCATGAGGCATCTATAGATATTTAATGAATATTTTTCAATAAATAAAAAGAGTTGTTCATGTGACATTCAAAATGACTTAAAAGTTTAACAACTCGAAATTCGATTTTAATATTGATATCGTTCAATTTTGTATGAAGCCTCAAATATGTTTAGATGTCATATCGAAATTTCAAAGAATTTGATAACATCTTGTTAAATTTTTCATGAGTTTTTTTGACTCATGTTCATCCCTATTATTGACCAAGTCGGCTGGCTACTATATATGGAATTTGTGCAGTATGAGATCGAAAGTAAAAAAAGATGGAAATTTTTGAACAAAAAATAATTGTTAAAAGTATTAGTCAAAATTACTATTCCATCAAACAACTTTTTCTTATTCTAAATTTCTAACGGTCGGTCACCCTTGAAAAAGATAAAAGTTACCTTTATAACCACGTACGTTACAAATTTCGTCACCAACTCAACACGAGACTCGTGAGCTACGTACATTATTTATATATACACAAAAATCTTTCGAAATAGTTAAGTATACAGTCGGATAGGTAACCGAGTAACCGATAAGTAAGTAGTATTCGACTAACAAATTAAGCGGTGGATCAAAAGTTCTCTTTGTGGAACTCGAACTTGGTGGAGGTCTTCCGAGAGAAATCGGACGCCAGCTGTCTCAGCTCCTTCACCGGCGGCGGTGCCCCGCAGTAAAACACTCCTGCACATGCACGTTTTTTCATCAACACTATATATATACAGTATTAAGTTAATTTCACAATGTATATATATATACTAGTTAATTACCGACTCTCTGGTTGGGATGATTAAGCGCGATCCGCTTGTACACACTCCTCCAATTCGGCTTGGCGAAGTGCGACTTGACCCTCGTCCCCGACACAACATCAACCCCGTTCTTGGCGTGATTCAGCGACTGCAACATGGTGATGAGAGCCGAACGAGCATCTCCCTCCTCGTAGACGCTCGTGCAGTAGTTGTGCATCTCAATGACCCCCTTGTGGTCCATCTCCCCCACCTCGTTCATGACCCCCTTGAACCAGTCGAACGAACCTTGCTCCCTCGTCACCCAGTAGAAATACGCCCTCGTCGTATTGAAGTCCTGCCCCGATGACTTCCGCCTCGGTGTCGTCGTCGCGGCGACGGGGCTGGCGTTCGTAGTCGTCGTCCCGCTCTCCATCGCGCTCTCCTTCTCGTCCATCGACTTGATGTTGTTCACGATGTCTTTCACCACGCTGATCATGGGAGTCGCCCCGATGCCCAGCCCGACCAGTAGGACCACGTCGTAGTGTTTGTAGTCCTGCGTCGGCGCACCGTAGGGCCCGTCGATCAAGACTCTCGGGAAGCTGCCACGTGTATATTATAAGCTACCATAAGTTATTAATGCATTGATAACTAGCGAGACTCTGTTCTTTTGGACCGAAACAATTGTTGAATTAAACTGATTGAATCTGAAATTAAGTCCAAAATAACAGAGTCTTACTTGGGATTGTTCTCTCCTTGCAAAAAGTCAGCCCGGAGGAGCCCACTTTTTCCGGAGGGCGGCGGCTGGCAAACCTAATTAATGCAACAGAGGAAATTAAAAACTAAGAACATCAAATCATCAATATGTGTAAAAATATAGTATCTTACTACCTCAGAAAACACGGCTTTGAGTTGCCTCGTTGAGCTTGAGAGTCTCGGCTGCGCCCTTGGCCATGCACACGCAGTGTCCGAGGACGTGGAATACGGCTCGATTCTTGTACTGGATGTACTTGTAAGTGAATAGAGCGATCATGATTCCTATCCAAACGGTAATCACCCAAACCCGACGCCAGTTGTCTTGTAACAAGTAGTGGAACTCTCGGTAACGTCTCTTCAGCGCGTGGTCTTGCGTTGGTTTTAGCTTTTCGCTCAGCATTTTGCTCATGTTGCGGCTCTCGCCGCCGCTCCGAACGGATTGGCTCGGGGCTTGCAGAAGTAGCATCTCCAAGTTTTCGATCTGTTTAGAAGGTAAAAAGGTAATGGTATTAGTGTAAATAGACGAGTATAGTAAGGATAAAGTTGTAAAAAAACTTTTCATTTAGGAGTGTACATACTTTAAAAGAACGACTAAAAAAGAAAAGTATGCAAAGATTTAATACAGAAGGAATATTTTTCTTCGAACCATGATGTAACCAAGCTCATTAGGGTCCAATTCTTCCATGATCATTCTTGCGTATTCGTCGGCTTGTTTCTGAATGTTGGACAGCTTGTTGGCCGAAGCGCTTAAGGTAATAATCTACAATTAGGCCACTAATCAAGCTTATTGTCTGATTTTGCAGTGATTCTAAGTCAATGTTATGACTTATGAGCATAAACATTGACATTGATAAAATAAATTCCCAAGAACATATACCTCCCTAACTTCCTCTTCTGCAATTCTTCCATCAGCATCTTTGTCAACCCTATATGATTTTATCGAATCGATCATAATCCGCATATATTCGATCTAGCGTTTACGTGCAGTAATTACTTACATGTCGAAGAAAGTCTGCAGGCGAGAATCGAAACTTTGATCAGACATTTGGTCCCAAAACTCCTTCACCTGAGCTTTCGTAACGGAACCGCCCGAGATGTTCCTCCGGCGAGCTAACGCGTCGAAAAGCTCTCCGGCGAACTCCTTAGACTCCTTGTTCATACCTAAAAAAAAATGAAAATTATTATGCTAATTAACTAATAATCAAGCTGATCATAATAATTAATCGATTTATTTTTACCAATGCATTCCCCGAAAAGGGCGCGCGGGAGCAACCCGTTGGTGGTGGAGGTGAGGTCGTCGAACCGCTTCTCCACCCCGGCCCACGCGGCGGCCCCGTCGGTCTTGCTGATGAACTTGAGCCCCTTGAGCGCGTGGGCCGCCGCCGACTTGGTCCGGTCAAACCTCCCCGGCGGGGGGCGGCGGGAGGTCAGCCGCTGGAGCTCGTGCGAGAACTGCCGGAATCTGGACGAGGCGTTCCTGAACAGCAGCGACGCCAGAGACGTCGTTTTCTCCAGCCCCGGGTCCTGCGCCCCGCCGCCGCCGGTCTTGACGCTGTGGACCGCCACCGAGTCGTCCCTCACGTCGAGCGTGATCTCCACGTACTCGTCGCCGCCGCCGCCGCCGGAGGGTGCGTCGCTTGGGATGTTGAAGCGGGCGCTCTTTCTGCTGCCGCCGGCCCTCTTGTTCATCGGACCGCTGTGCGACGACGACGCCGGTCTTTCCATGCCGCTGGCGGCCTCCGTGTATGGGTGGTTGTGACTACTTTCCGACTTCTTCATTATATTAAGATGGAAAAAATGATCAAGAAAAGAGAGAGTAATTTCCGATGATTTATTTGTGAAAGGAAAAAAGAGGGACAGGTTAATTAGTAGCAGCAAAAAAAAAAAAAAATCAAGAAAATCAATCACGAAAATTAAGCTGTAATTAACGGTTTCTATTACTTTTTTTCTTTCTTTCTTTTTCACTTACCTCTGTTTTTTAACTACAATAGTATTTTTTACCAAGTCTTTGTTCAACGTGAAACTGATAGTATAATAAAATTTGGTCTACAGAGTAACAGAGCATTTGATTATAATCATGCGCATGTCTCCGGTAGGTGATTTTTTTTCTTATACTAGTATGATTTGACTAAATTGTCCTTGAAGCTTGAAAAGAAAAAAAGAAAGTTTGACGACTTTGTCAACAACTTCATCTTTTATTCAAAACCAGCAAAACTGTATTGGAAAATACTCAAAACCATTAATTATTAATTTAATTTATCTATATAATGATGACTTAGCCCATGATATACATTGTGAACGTGGAGCTAGTGCCACAAAACATTTCAATGATTAATTCACTGTAATTAGATTATTCATTATAAAATATTTCAATTATTAATTCACTATAATTAGTTTAATGGGGTTATTCTTAGGGATGTAAAGGATCGGATATAATGCTCTCTTCATATTTTTAACCATATTTTTTTTGCGGATTTGGAGCGGAGCGGATAATGACCGAATACGGATACAAATGTCGATTATATCGGATTATGGATTCGGATCGGATATGAGACGGATTCGGACTGAATACGAATAATTATTATCGAATAAATATACTATAATTTCACTTGTTTAAAAAATCTAATTATATTTAAATTAATTATACTAAATTAAGTTATTCTTAAAACAAAGTTCATTTTCTCTTATATAAAGAATATTACTAGTGAAAAAAATTAAAAAGCATGTCCATGTGCAATAATATTACTAATTGATGCTTTTAAAATTAAATACTGCTAAATTAAATTATTCTTAAATCAAAGTTCACTTGTTTTCACTAGTTAATAAATTATAATTTATATGAAAAATTAATTTTTTTTATTATTTAAGCTAATTATAATCGGATAATACGTATTAAGTAGGTCGGATAATCCTCATAAAACACCGAATAATCCGCATCCGTCGGATAATAGGAACACCATATCCATAAAAACAGATGTAGATACGAATTCTGAACGAAAATTATCCGTACTATTTACACCCCTAGCTATTTTTAGTGTTCCTTTGGCTCGAGTACTATACATAGCTTTTATTATCTATTTGTAAGTATCGACTGGTAATATTTATATTGGTCACAGCTAAGAGGTTGAGAAAATGAGTTAGAGACGTTAATGTTATAGTATATGATTCATGTGAGAATTTTTGTATAACAATTCAGTATTCCAGAGAATTGTTTTGTCATTTGTGGCTGTAAACTGAACATACTTTGAAAAACAAACCACTATAATTATTGATATCGTTCATTTCGTTCATTTCTTGTTTTTTGATTATGGAATTGGTTTTGCTTTTAGTTGTGGATTGCTCATTTATTTATTTACTTGAATGTATATTACTTCTTTGATTCTTAATTTTAGTGATCATTGATTGTTATTGTTTTCAATGTCAATCAAGATTTGGTAAATTGGGGTTATGTGATTTCTCCTCAAATGTATAAGGTGAATTCATTGAAGAATGGATTCGAAATTTCCAACACTCCCCTCTAAACTAAAGTATTCCATGTTATTTGTCAGTTCACTCAATTGATCAAGTCGATCAAATTTTAGGTAATGAATCACTAAATCTAATTGAATAATTCAAATGTGTGCAGTAAATAAAAACAGTAACTTCATAAAATACAATAAACATCAATAGCATGAATAATGTATACTATGATCAAAAGGGCGGCAAAATCGTGCTACTAAAAACCAAAAAATATAAAGAACAAAAAAAATCTCAAATAATAAAACTTGTGAATTTGGAGGGAAAATCTGACCAGAACCTCTGTTGCTTCTTCGTTCTCATCCCATTGATCTGTTGATTCATTATTTGACAGTGTAATTTCTGTGTTTCCCCAATTCATAAACCTAACTCGCCAAATTGTTTGTAATATGAGCAATTCTTCAGATTCTTCGTTTTCATTCCAAATCAAAAAACGACAGCAACCATTCAAGTTCCCGGCGGCGCCGCCGCACAAAAAACCCAGGAAAAACACCGTTCAAGAAGCGGTTCTGAATATCAAAACCCTAGGTATCCCTCTAATCTCTAATTCCACTGGTCAATTTTGTGAATCCCTTCGTCTCGAGCCCTATAAACCCTACACCATCGGCCGCAGGTCGAAGTTGTGCGATTTCGCTTTTAGTGACCGTAGAGTCAGTAAGAGGCACTGTCAGTTGTATTTTGATCCTTCGAAGAAGAGGATTTATTTGTCGGATGGGTTGTTTATGGGTTACATTAGATGCGATGATTCTAATGTAACCAAATTTAGGGCAAAAGTTTCGACCAACGGGGCTTTTGTGAATGGAGTCAGGGTCAGTGGAGTTGTTGAATTGGGGGTGGGTGATTTGGTTCGGCTTGTTTGCGGGTCGTGCTCTAGCATTGGATTTGTGGTAGAGAAGGCTGTTTTTGCTGAGGAAATTGATTGCAGAAGTCTGACTCGGTTAAATTCGTGTGGTGTACAGTCCAAACAAGCTAGTTTTCTTACATTGGAATCTAGGAGAGTATTTGATAATACGAGAGTATTCTTGAGTTGGTGTAGAAATATACGGTGTAGTGGTGATCCCGTGTCTTATATTCGTAAGTGTGTTGTTCTTAATCAAAATGTGATTAAGAATACCCCAGATTTGTTGTTGGACAATGGTTTTGAGTTATGTTCGAATAGTGGGCTCTATATTGAGTGTCATAACCGGAAGGTCCGGAAGAGGGTTTACTCGAAAGACTTTGAAGTTGTTGAAAATTGTGAATGTATATCCCAGAACAAGATTATAGTGGTCTCTGAGGAAAATACAGAAACCAAGACTTCAGATTTAGTCACTTCTGCTAATGTTGACACCCCCAGTGGAGATGCCACAGATATCCATCAATGTAGACAACTTGTGGATGATGATAATTGTGGTGGGTGTATTATGCCACCAGGGAAGAAGTTCTATTTAAACCGTCTCCAGTTTGGGGGTCAATATACAGTAGAGAGTGACTGTGTCTCATTGCCAGAGCTGTTTCATCCTGTTGAAAGCCTCGAGCGGGTTTTCATTGCAACATTTACTAGTGACATACTATGGTAAGCCAAAGTAGAATAGTGATGGAATGAAATTCCATTTTATTTTGGGAAATTTTGAAAATGAGATAGAATAGTGATGGTCTTTTTTTGAGGGGGAGTAAGAATGGGATTTATTTAGATGAAGATCAAGGTTAAATTAATATAATAATAGTAAAATAATTATTGGCAGTTACAGTTATGTGAGTAGGAGAATTGTGAAATTAATGGGAAATTTTGTAATAACGATAAACATTTGAATGACTGTTTTTGTAATATGTGACGGAATGATTGGTGTCCAGAAAAGTGAGAGGATGCATAGTATGTCTTTAAGAAAGTTTGAAAAACAAATCCCAAAATTTTCATAATGAGAAAAAAATAATCTTAAAATGAAATGTTATCTACATGCCACTTTATATATCCATTTAGTTTTGATGTGCACTTTTGTCTCATTCCACCATATTTTTGACCTCTTTTTATTTGAGAAAACATTGGTTCATTTAACAAAGCACGCTTTGTAGGTTTCTCAATTACTGTAAAATTCCTTTTCATCTACCAGTGACAATTGCTTGCCACAGCACTGAAAGGGGTTGGAGTTCAGACCCAAACAAGAGAACTTCAGTGCCATTCTCAGATTTTCCGAACTTAACCGTGGTGTAAGTTTCATTTTAGACTTTTCAATTTTTTTAGATATTTGAATTGCTGCTACATGAGAGTAACAAATAGTTATGTAATGTATAGCCTATTCACAATAATAGGTATCCTCCATTTCCGGAAGCTATAGCTTTTAATAATGATAGGAAGAACTCTGGCATTGGTTGCCATCATCCGAAGTTATTTGTATTGCAAAGAGAGGATAGAATGCGTGTTGTCATCACGTCTGCCAATTTGGTGGAAAAACAGGTTGGGACTAATGGTCTTTACATCTTTGATTGCTTATTAAATTACTGGCGGAGGATATGCTCATTTTGTGTTATAGTTGTCTTTGAAATCTAATTGATTGTGGAAAAACAGGCTGGGACTAATTGATTGTTTCAAGAATCTAAACTAAGAAATAAATTGTTCACTTGCAATATATATGTGTCAAGTATTTACCCTTGCATTATTGCTTTTAATGATCCGAATGTCCGCGAACAAAAGCTAGTTTGATCTTTAAAACTTATCCATTTGATATTCGAGCCTCAAACATAAATCTACGCTCGTTTATTAAACACTTTAAACGTGAGTTCTTTTTATATAATATTTCCTAAAATGTATCTTAGTTTAACGAGAATTTGTTCCTTTGGCATTTGACTTTCTGCAGTGGCATCGTATTACCAACACAGTCTGGTGGCAGGACTTCCCGCGATTAAGTATTTCTAATTGTTCTTCTCTTTTCTCCTACATATCCGTTGGGGAAATCAACACAGATTCGATAAACTGTGATTTTGCTGCTGAGTTGGCCGGATTTATGGCATCTCTAGTAGCTGAGGTGCCTAGCCAGGCCCACTGGATTTTGGAGCTGATCAAATATGATTTTAAAAGAGCTGCTGGATACTTGGTTACTTCTATCCCAGGAATTCATACGCAGAGAAGCCCTTATGTATATGAATCCAAACATCATTTTCTGGTGAGTAGCTGACTAGCTGCTGTTGTCCTCCGGTCGATACTTTTGATGTTAATTTTCTTCTAATAATTATGTCGAATATTAATATGCTTCTTGATTTGTTCTGGCAAAGCTTTTCATTTTATGTTATAAATTTCTAGTTCTTTTGGCTTAGGTTCTAAATTCTAAAGAGTTGGTGCAGGTTGCTGTTCTGGATTTTTCAGATAGGATAAGATATCGTAGAATCTTTGAATTGCTTTAGTTTTACATGTTTTGGGTATATTTTTGGATATTTTGATTTTTGAGATAGGTAAACTCTTGAAGAGCAGTTTAAATTTTCCTACGGCATAAAACTCATATCATATGACATTCAATATTTTGATTTCTACATGTTTAAATTATTTTCTGCTGCAGTGATTCTTTAGGATAGTTTGAGTGCAGTGGATATTTGGCCATAAGTTATTTTTAGCTATTTTTATTTTTGTTTGTTTAAAAAAACTGTTTTAGCCATTTTTGGTTTGATTGGGCATTTGGCCATCTTACCATAACTTTCATTATGAGGCCTGTACACTTATCGGTCAAAAATCTTATTTTGGTATCCATGAGATGATTTATAGGGCTCAAAAAAGCATTTCTTGGGTTCTAGAGATTTACAATGCTGATCTTATATATATATAAAGGGAAAAGTAACTCCCCAAGTATGGGAGGGGTATATACAACTGTCATATTTTAGTAAAAAGTGGCTAAAACTACTTTATCTCAGGGTAACAAACACAACCTAGAAGAGCCTTCTGGTGCAAAATTTCTATCTTCTGTTGAGGCATCTGTTGTTGGTATTAGTCATATCTATCGTGTGTCAGCTGATTCTTGTGGAGAGCATTTGAAGAAGTTGGCATTGTTTCTTGAAAAATGTCATGAAAACATGGATAGGATGTCGGAGGTCATTTTGAGGCGAGACAAAAATATTGCAGCGGATGAGAATGCTGTGAGTGTGCTTATTCCTAACCCGGAAGATTTTTCTGTGGGAGGTAAAAGGATTCAACGCTGGTTGGTCATGTTTTGCTAAATTTATTCTTTCCCTTTCGCTTAGATCGACAGTTTAGGCCACTTTTGGATATGTTTTTGTTCTGAGAATTTCTGTCTGCTAGAGATTAGTGTTTTCTTTAGTAGATTATAAATGGATATGAGATGAGTTTGCATAATTATGTTATTGAGTATTTTTAGGGAGAATCGTGTTTGGTACGAGTTTTTTTTTTCTTTTTCTCATATTTTAATGTTTGAATTTTTTTGTTTTTTGTTTTTTGTAAATCGCATACCATTCTTTTTTATGTTTTCTTTTCTTAAAAACCTTGTGTTGCGAGAACTTATGTTTTTGGAAGATAACTAGTCCCCTTTTAGTACTTAAAGTTTGGTTTTCAGTTAAATGGCGTTGCATAAGCTTTAAAGTTGACCTAATTGATTGGTTGTCTAGTCCTATGTCCTAACGTAATATCTAGCAATGGGAATGGTTTCATGTTCTACTGTCTATATTTTGCAATAAAAGAGTCGTGGCCAATGGTGAACCTATTACCTACTGTAGTTTGTCAATACTGTTCAATAAATTATTATTATTATTATTGTAGGAAAACTGGTTAAAGTGAAAATTATTCATGTCTTCTTTTAAATATGTCTAGTGACGTTCTACTGTCTTCTTCCTGCTCTAGATTATGTTCAACTCGGGTTTCTACCGCGAGATGTTGCGAAATGGGTAGCCCCACTTTCGGATTTTGGCCTATTTGAATTTTCTGCATTTATTCGTCCTAAAGAAGTCCTCGCAACTGCTTTAGAAGGAAGTAGCAAGAAAGTAAAACTGGTTCTTTACGTGTACACGGTATGACTCACAATTCTGAATTTGGTTTATTTATTATTATATTTTCACTTTGTTGAAGCAGATTGATGATAGGTCTTTCACATTCAAATCTTGTTTATTTTTTTCTTCTTTGCAGGGCTCTTCTTTTTCTACTATTTCAGAAGTTACCCAACCCGAACATCTTTCCGCAATATGCACCCTTGTTGCATCAAGTCAGAGGTATGTGGGGCTCTGGCGGCTTAGAGAGGTAATTTGCTGGAATAGTAAGGATTAGTTTGTCATGCGATCTTTTGAATTAATTATCAGTGTTATAGTTTCGATTTCACATAGCTTCATATAGAAGCTGGAGCACTTATGTCATTTGGAAAATCCATCATTATGTCCCCAAGTTAGGCTAAACAACTTAGATCAATGAATTTCAAATCCCTCAATTTTAGTTCATTGTTTTTGGAATTGAAATCCTGAAACCTAAGCTTTTGAAATCTATCATTCTTCTTGTACATACAACTATACACATTTGCTCTGATACACACTAAACACAATTCATGCACTCAAACACCCTACATTCTTTACACATACAAACATACATACATTTCACACACATGTTGTACACATTGCACACACACACATACACACACTACTTACATTCTCATAAAAAAATATATTTCACTTTATATTGTATATTCTCATAAATTAATAAACCATCAATTGAGAAGATTTCAAAGCATGGATCCTACAATCTTTGGATTTAAAAACACTCAAACCAGATAGAGCCTATAGTTATTCAAGGACTTGTCTGTAGCTTGCTTTCTGTGCACTTCTGATGTTCTAATTTTGATAAACCGTTTTGCGGAGTGCATGCATTCTGTAGGGGGAGTTGGACACGGGTTTAATTGTGGCAGTATCCAACATGTGCATATAAGATCAATTTATTATACTTCACTACTTCAGTAATCACTAAAATCTTCTGTCGCAATACATACACTACATTTAGATTTGTGAAATATATATTCTGATTTGTTTATTCCCAGGTTTTGTGTCAGTACAAGTGGCCTGAACATTTGGAGTCAGATTTCTTTTTCGGTGGGTATATAGTATAGTCTTAAACTCTTAAGCAATTTTATGCTTTTCTGTATTTCTAATTTCATTCTCTTTTCCTTCTTTTGAAGGCGCGTCCTCGGTTGGAAGTGTAAATGCTCAATTTCTAGCTGCATTCTCAGCGGCGGCAGGAAAAAAATCGGTGCCATTTTCCGACTCTGAAGAATCTGATCCAGATGTAAGACAATATAAACAATAAGTGTTTTTACCATATCATCCTTGTATTTTTATTTTTATTTTTTTGTCCTTCCATTTTTTAGTGGGGCTGTTGGAGTGCCAGTCAAGAACTCAAGAACCCTTCTATTAGTATCATATTCCCTAGCATCGAGAGTGTGAAGAAAAATCGAAATGGAGTCATGGATTCGAGATTCCTCTTGTGCTTTTCACAGGTAGAAAACTTGAACTCAATCAACTCATTACACTTTTAGCTGGCCATTTACTTAACTGTGTATGCGTCAATGCATGTCTGTATAAATATATTAACTGTCTGTTTTTTTTCTGGAAAACATTCTGTTTCTTACAGAAAACATGGAAGAGGTTGGAAAAGGTTGGCATACTCCATGATGCGATTCCTTATCAGAGTGACAGGATTGGGTTTCCTATGCATGTCAAGGTATTTTTTTCCCCTTAGTCACTGAACGAATGTAGAAAGCTCTTATTTAATTGATGCCAACATTTGACTCATGTCTTCAGTTGCCTCTTTTTGAAAGTGCATTTTTTTTTCTTTTCTTGTTGAAATGTTAGTTGGTAGTTCTACATCATGCATCATCTCTTTCTCTTTTGCTCTCTTCAGATAATTTTGATTTATGTATGTGTATCTTAAGTATTAGGTGTGCTTGCTATTTACTTCACATCCACAAGGTTATTCGAGTGTAATTCCAAATTATAACTAAACCCAAGAATTTTGACTAATATAAGCATTAATACTCATTTGGTTATATTCGTTTCTCGTCTGATTATGCTAAAGTAATTCTGACTATACATTTTATTGCATTTTGAATGACAATGAATAAATAGGGTGGACTAGTTGTCCTACAATTACCAATTTCTGTCATTTTTTCGAAAGATCCCCTAAATATCATTATCATATTATTTTATTGATCCCCACCACTATGCACCGCTGACAGGTGGGTCGAAGGCGGTTCATATCTAAGAATGATGGGTCATCCTTCGGTTGGGTTTATTGTGGGTCACATAACTTCAGTGCTGCTGCCTGGGGACGTCCGATCTCTGAGAGACAATCAAATGGGAACATACAAACTAATTCTGTACTAGGTTCAAGACTCCACATTTCCAACTACGAGCTCGGTATCGTCTTCATTGTCCCACCACCAGAAGCAATAAACTGTGCCGAACAAAATATTAGAAACTTGGACGACATTGTCCTGCCGTTTGTCGTGCCCCCACCAAAATACAGACCAAGAGACAAGCCTGCTACGGGGCAGGCAATGAGGGAGGCTATGAAAGAAGAGAGAGAAATAAGTGAAGCTATCTTGGCTAGCGCCCGTGACGGTGATTGCACGGAGGATGAAATTACCGGACAGGAAGAGGAAGAGGAGGAAGTGGTGGAAAATGTTCAATATGATGCTCGGGAGAAGGAAGACGAAGTGGCTTATGCGGATAAACTCTGGAGCCAAGTTGACTCAGTTGAAACGTAACTCGTAAGTTTTTACTTTTCACATATTCTTGTATAAACACTGATTTCAGAAGAATTGATTAATTGTAATCAGAAGCTGATAGCAGTTGAGGGTTAGAATTATACAGTGCATATAAAAACATGGAGTTGGATTACTGTAGTTGGAAGATACTAGTATCTGTAAAATGAGCCCGGTAAAGTATTTTATACTACAATTGTGAGTTGGATTACTGTATTTTATACTATAATTGTGAGTTGGTTAACTATCTTGGGATATTGTTTAGTTTGATTATTGTTGAATAGAGATTACTTTATTTCTAGCGTTACATTTTTTCTTTTGCAATAAACTTGATGTTGGTACAAGTTTTCTAATGTTTATAGATTTTAAGAGTTTACAAGTAGTCGAATAAAAAAATGAAAAATTAATTCGTAAGATTTTTTAGTTTTTTTATATTAAAATAATAAATATTTTTTTCAATTGGAGATGCTCGAATGTTGTGTTGTGAGGAAATGCATCAAACACAATTGTTCTTTACTTTTTCCACTTGTGTTAGAATTCCATCAATTTTTTCCTTGTTTATTTTTGGCGTATTGGTTCATCTCTATATTGCGTGCTTACATCCACTTCCATTTTTCTTTGCTATTATTATTACATTCCGTAGCAAATCTGCACTCTTTTAGTGTACATGTAAATTATTGAATGTTGAAAAACCACAAGACTACCTTCACTCTAAATGAACTAAGCATGAATATGATGCAAATAAAGTTTGTGTCGGATGCTACTTTTATTTGACATGTAATTAATAAAAAATACTCCTGTATTGTAATAAAATGAAGTAAGAATAACAATATAACATAGTACTACCTTCATCCTAAGTTTTTATGTACATGAGGGTCGATTACTAATGATAAAATATATATAAAAATTATAAAAAAATATTAACATAAAATTTATCTAATAATTTAATTTTTGTTAAATATTATCTAAAAGAATACAAAATTTGAAATAAAGAAATTAAATATGAAATGAAATGTTTTGATATTTAAAAAAAAAAAATAGATAAATAGAGAATCAGAGAAAAAAGGCTTTTGCCGTGGCCCGTTACCTTTCCTTCAATTTCTTCTTTCCTTCTCACCCCCAAAATTCGTCTCTGAATCTAATCCCATTTGCAGGAATCTTATTTATATCATATAAATATATATTATTCTGTTACATTCATACACACATACATATAATTTGAATTTGATGTAAATAATTCCGTATATACTAAATAAATCTGAATTATTGTTTAATGGAACTATCATCTTCCCCGCCGCTCTCCGTCAACTCCGGCCTCCACCGCCGTCTTGCAGCATCGGAAACCCGTCGCCTCTGCCAGAAGGTCGTCTCCTTTTCCCCTGCCCCTTCTTCCTACACTGCGCCTCCTGCAAATACTTGCAGCACCAGCAGCTCTTCGTCCTACCTCGGAATCTCGATCGCGCAGCCATGGAGGGGCGCGTGCCGGACACCAGTGAAGAAACCGAGACGGTTTTTCGTGTTTTCTGGAATATTCGAGAGGTTCACGGAGAGGGCGATCAAAGCAGTAATGTTTTCGCAGAAGGAGGCGAAGGTTTTAGGTAGGGACATGGTGCACACGCAGCACCTATTGCTGGGCCTCATCGCAGAGGATCGCTCCCCCAGTGGATTTCTCGACTCCGGCATCACCATTGATGCCGCGCGAGAAGCAGTGCAGGGATTGTGGCAGGGAGATGATAGGGTAGACGGAAGCCTGCAGCAATCGGAGACGTCGGCCACGGAGGTGCCGTTTTCTGCGGGGGCTAAGCGTGTTTTTGAGGCGGCAGTCGAGTATTCGAAGACTCTGGGGTATAATTTCATAGCGCCCGAGCATATTGCAATTGGGTTGTTTACAGTCGATGATGGCAGTGTTAATCGTGTGCTGAAGAGGTACATCATTATAATGTTCTTCTTGCTCATTTTTATGTTAAAGATCTGTTCATAATATGAATGATTTTCAGATTAGGAGTAAATGTGAATCGTTTGGCTGCCGTGGCAGTCTCCAGACTTTTAGGGGAGCTCGCCAAAGAGGGAAGAGAGCCGTCTTCTCCTGCATTCAGAAAACTGCGCGACAAAATCTTCCCTGAAAAAGTCGTTCGTGCTAAATCCCCTGAAACGGCGAGAGGTAAAATCAATGTATCATGTTATCGATGGATTTGGTCAAATAATGCCAGAACACAGTACACCATTCTGAATTTTGCCGGCGTTTAACAGAGAAGAAAGCTCTTGACCTTTTCTGTGTGGATCTCACCACCCGTGCCAGAAATGGATCCATTGATCCTGTTATTGGCCGGGACACTGAAGTACAGAGGATCATTCAAATTCTCTGCCGAAGAACCAAGAGTAATCCGATTCTTCTTGGTGAAGCCGGAGTTGGGAAGAGAAGACAGCAATTGCAGAAGGGTTGGCTATACGTATTGCTGATGGAGATGTTCCTTCCTTTCTCATGGTAACTTTCTAATTTTAGGAACGAAAAAACTTTCAATTAAATATGATGCAGGGTTTTATATTTAACATTGTTATGCTATGAAGTTTTTATCAGTAGTATTTATTTTTGGCAGAAAAAGTGCATATTCTCCTTGGATGTAGGTCTACTA
Organism: Euphrasia confusa; assembly: GCA_954870475.1. Classification (NCBI taxonomy): domain Eukaryota; kingdom Viridiplantae; phylum Streptophyta; class Magnoliopsida; order Lamiales; family Orobanchaceae; genus Euphrasia; species Euphrasia confusa. Next base: position 35,236,699 of record OX940956.1, on the reverse strand, counting down.
ATAGCCGGTGCAAAGGAGAGAGGTGAATTGGAGGGACGTGTTACCAGGTTAATAAAGGAGATTAAAAAATCAGGTGAGCGCCGATTTGGCTAATGTATTAGTTCTAAATTTTCAAATCATGGCTCAGCTTGATGACTCCTTTCAGGAAATGTAATTCTATTCATTGATGAGGTTCACACACTTATTGGTTCCGGCATAGTTGGAAAAGGAAATAAGGGATCTGGTCTGGACATAGCCAATCTATTGAAGCCATCACTTGGACGAGGTGAATTGCAGGTGAAATTTTATGTAAAATGCATGCTTTGTTATTATCTGGTTCTGTATCGTTTTAGTTGATACATCATATGTGACTTAAAGAAATCTAATCCTCCCATTTTTGAAAGGGAGTCCCTACAACATTTACTTGTATGCTCTAATAATAGCCTCCAGTTTTTAGACCTGCACTTAATCTGTAGTGGATAACACATCTAAATTATTGCTTCCACCAATCTAGTGATCTTCTAATGAGAAATAAATAGATGAATAATGAAGAAAGGAAAAAAACAGTTGTTCTCTAATTTGAGGTTTGTTGAAAGCATCGATATATTAATTGAATTTTTATATACATTTGAACATGAAAAATAGGTGAATCTTTGAATTGTATGAACTTGTTTTTTGTCTGGCAGTGTATTGCATCTACGACAATGGATGAATTTAGATTGCATTTTGAGAAGGATAAAGCATTGGCCCGAAGATTTCAGCCTGTCTTTATTAACGAACCAAGTGAGGTACCAATATGATCTATATTGACGTACATGAGATGACACATACTATTGTTTATTCTCTTATTTTCTCCTAGTCTTAACACTTTTTATGTGTTGTGTTGTAACATTTTACAGCAAGATGCAATTCAGATACTGTTGGGTTTGCGGGAAAAGTATGAGTCTCATCACAAATGTGCTTACGCTTTGGAGGCCATAAATGCCGCGGTACATCTATCGGCAAGATATATCCCAGATAGATATCTTCCTGATAAAGCTATTGATCTTATAGACGAGGCAGGAAGTCGAGCTCGTATGGAAGCATCTAAGTTGAAAAAGGAAAAACGGGCATCAGTTCTTTCAAAGTCACCAAGCGATTATTGGAAGGAAATTAGAACTGTGCAGGCTATGCATGAAGCAGTACGATATTCCTTACTTAGCTTAATTTGTTCTGCTACTCAAAATTATATGCAACTGATGCCTTGAGTTTAAGCAGTCACTGGCAACACAACTAACTGAGAATGATGACACCTCAAGACTACGAGATGGAAAACTTAATTCGAATCCTTCTTTGATGTCCTCATTCTCGGATGATGAGTATGTGTCCCTCCTCGCATTATTGAATAATCAATTGAACTTGAATCATTAGAAATTGATTTTATTTTCGCCCCATCCAGAATAACTGTGGTGGTCCCTGAGGATATAGCTGCTGTTGCTTCACTCTGGTCAGGAATCCCAGTTAAAAAACTAACAACTGACGAGAGAATGCTTCTGGTGGGTCTTGAGGACCAACTGAAAAAACGAGTCATTGGTCAAGATGAGGCTGTTGCTGCCATTAGTCGGGCTGTCAAAAGATCCCGCGTTGGATTGAAAGACCCGGATAGACCAATTGCTGCCATGCTCTTCTGTGGCCCGACTGGTGTTGGGAAAACTGAACTCACCAAAGCTTTGGCTGCAAGTTATTTTGGTTCTGTAAGAATTCTTGATCCACTATACTATGTACTTATTTTTGTTGTGTTCACAAGTGTCATATATTGACAAAGGTCAAACTAAGTCTGATAGAGCAAGGGTTTGAAAGAGAATAGATCAGAAAATACATTTATTTTTAAGATGAAAAGAAACAAAACTAACACGCAAAATTCTGCATCTAAATAATTTATCCTAAATCTCAATCTCAACATAATACGTTCTTAAATAATATCCTACCCCCAATGGGAACATTATAAAATAAACGAAGACCAAGTAATATCTAACAGAGTCCATCTCTAGTGCCAGGATTTTACTTAGATAAGACTAATACTCCGTATATTTTAGTCACTTTGTACTGTGTTAGGTAAGAATAGCAAGATGCTTTTGGATCATTGAGAAATGATGAGCTTATTTGTTTAGCCTTTGAATATATTCTTCAGTTACAGTTACCTCAGCAATGGGCTGTTGATTTTTTTCTTTAATTCTTCTTTAGTTTTAGTTTGAAAGAAAAATTGGTAAAATATTTTTAAGAGTCAGCTTGTTGAGATAATGGTTGCACTTTTCTTGTAGGAGTCTGCTATGCTGAGATTGGACATGAGTGAATATATGGAGCGGCATACTGTAAGCAAGTTAATTGGATCTCCTCCGGGTTATGTAGGCTATGGAGAAGGAGGCACTCTTACGGAAGCCATAAGAAAACAGCCTTTTACTGTTGTTCTGCTAGATGAGATTGAGAAAGCTCATCCAGATATATTCAACATCCTTCTACAGTTATTTGAAGATGGTCACCTAACAGATTCTCAGGTTTGTTTGTTTTATTGATTGTCCTGTTTGCGTAAAGTTGTGCATACCTGATAAGGTATGTACTTTTATATTTTAATAAATTATAATTACAAGAAACACTCTTAAGTATGCCCTAGTTACATAAAAAAATCACTTTTTCTTCAAAATTACAAACGCGCTTTTACGTCATTACAGACCCTCTCTACTCTTACCTCATTACATATACACATTACCCCTTACGTCATTACATACACTACCTCGAGGTTTCTACAATTTCCTAATAAAATCCAACCCCACTCTCCAATTGAACGGGGCCAAGGGGCAATTTCAGTTAGCGGTATTTGATTTGTAACTTTGAATAGCTTCAATTTTTCTTTTCTAAGTTACCACACTAGGTTGAAGGTTATTTTTTTTAATTAATTCTATTTTATATGACAATATAATACTGAAGATCTATCTTTAAAAATACAACTAACAGGGTCGAAGAGTGTCATTCAAGAATGCACTGATAGTAATGACTTCTAACGTGGGGTCTGCTGCTATCGCAAAGGGTAGACAAAATACCTTTGGTTTTTTTACCGATCAAGATGATTCGAATTCTTATGCGGGAATGAAAGCTTTGCTGATGGAAGAGTTGAAGGGTTACTTCCGGCCAGAGTTGCTCAATAGGATAGACGAAGTAGTGGTGTTCCGTCCTCTTGAGAAGCCTCAGGTATGGGTCCTTGCGTTGTTTTTACTGCCTATATATATTTGAAACACATCAAGGGCTATACTGATTAGTTGAAATAGATTTAAATTCACATATTCACTTGATCTACTAGTGAGCTAAAGGATAAATTAAAATAGACTCGAAAGATAATGTTAGGGAAATTACTAACACTATCCAAAGGTTTTTAATATTACGAATTCCTCCTTTGAGGTTTAATTTTAGATTTTACAAATTTATCCATTCAGTAGGGCACAAGTGCAATCTGCAAACCAACATATGACCTCAAACATTCAATTGAAGTTTTTTATTTGTTTTACAAATAACCCCCTCAATAGGTGCAATTTGTAAAATGTCAGGGGATGGGGTTGTAATTTTGAAAAATGACTGAGTTTGCTTCTTTTCTTTCCTTTTCTTTTCTGTTTTGGGTTAATATCGAAAGAGATACCCGTGTGGATTGATGACCTAGTTAAAAAATACAAGTAAAATTTCAGAATTACAAAATCATGAACTTGGGATTTTATTCTCTTACATTCACCCTCTTTCATAATGTTACTTTATTTTCCTTGTATCCCTCATTTCCAGATGCTCGAAATATTGGAGATAATGCTGCATGAGGTAAAAAGACGTCTCAGCTCTTTAGGATTCGGTCTGGAGGTATCCGAAGCCATCATGGATCTCATATGTCAACAGGGTTACGATCGGAGTTATGGGGCCCGCCCTCTTAGGCGAGCAGTTACACAAATTATTGAAGATCTCGTAAGTGAATCTGTGCTTTCCGGGGAGTACAAGCCCGGTGACATCGCCGTTATTCATTTAGATGGTTCTGGTAATCCGGTTGTGACTAATAAATCGAAAGCAAGAATCCAATTATCGGATACCAGTTCAGAGTTACAGGGTCTCAACCCAACATCATAACACCCAGCAAGTCTTCGAAACCTAAATTGTACACTTAAGTAGTTATCTTGTACAGTGTGTAAATAACCTATTTGTTGTCTGTTTCGATAAATAGCATTATGTAGAATGAATACACTTATTTTACATAGACTTGCCCAAGCTTTTCAGGTTCAAATTATAATTCAATATCCACAATTCACATGACAATTACCACTCTTGATAATAATTGATTTTTTTCCATCTTTCCATCATAAATTAACTTAATTTTTTATATCAAAACTTTTTTTTATTATCTAATTTTATCATTTTTCTATTGACTTCTTGACTTTTTAACATACTATTAAACATATTTGTATCCCTTACATTATAAAAAAACTAGATTTGATATTTTTAGCTTTGATATTTTTCTTAAATATCAAAATTTATTTACGTAATAATATGTTAATCGAATACTAAATAATTTATATTTGTACACAAACACTCAACTTCAGTTTAATTCAAACTCATTTTTTTCAACTTGATTACTTTTATCATTATCACAACACTTACTTTCAATATAATATTTTTAATATTTTTTATATGTTTATATAATTAAATAAAAAATATTAAAAATATTCACATCTTTACACAATTAAACAAAAAAAAAAAATCAAAATTGCCATATTAAAATTTAAAATTTTTTCTATATCGAAAAATAGCTACATCGAAAAAATAGCTACGGTACAAAATAATTTCTCTTTTATATTTGTATTTTCAGTATCTGTCGCCTCTTGAGCGCTCATCCTCTCACGGTCACGGTCGCACAGTAAAACACTAAAACCTCCGCTTTTTCCTCTCCAATTTAAAAGGAGGAAGAAAACGAAGGTGGTGGTAAAGTGAGGTGAGAGAACATGGTGCGATTAACAGCGGACTTGATCTGGAAAAGCCCTCACTTTTTCAATGCCATTCGCGAGCGGGAACTAGATCTCCGAGGTGCTTTCTTCTTCTTCTTTAAACCCTAGCGCCATTTTTACCGATTCGTAACCCTAATTCTTCACTGATTTTTCCTTCTTATCCTCCTACGTTACTGTTGTGATCAGGGAACAAAATTGCTGTTATAGAAAACGTTGGTGCTACCGAGGTTAAGTGTTACCTTCATTTTCACTTCATTGTTTTAGAACTTAGTCGTTGCTCCCGGCTGAAAATCTTGGCACCGATTTTGAATTACAGGATCAGTTTGACTCCATTGATTTATCTGACAATGAGATTGTGAAGCTCGAAAACTTTCCCAACTTAAATCGCCTAGGAACCTTGTTGCTCAACAACAATCGAATCACTCGCATCAATCCCAACATAGGAGGTACACTTGTTCATGTTCAACTGACAATATTTGAGTTGCTTCCTATACAAGCTTGTTGTAGCTAACTGAATATTGTGTGTTGGAATAAATGCAGAATTTCTTCCCAAGCTGCACACTTTGATTCTCACTAACAATAGGTTAACTAACCTGGTTGAAATCGATCCACTTGTATCACTTCCAAAGCTGCAGTTCCTTAGTTTGCTCGACAACAATATCACCAAGAAACCTAATTACCGCTTATATGTCATTCACAAGTTGAAGTCCCTGCGTGTTCTGGATTTCAGGAAAGTCAAGCTAAAGGTAAGAATACAAACCCTGTTAGTTCCTTCTTTTTTTTTCTTTATTAAAAAATGAAATATTTCTGATCAATGCATTTTCGTGCGCTTACTCCATCATGTTTTTTTATTTGTTTGGTAGTTTTGCTGCTTGTTTGGTATGGAAATCATACAAATGGTTATTCACTTATAGTATTTAATAGTAATGTTCCCAAACTTGTGCAGGAGAATTGAGCTTATGTTTGATTCTGTAAAGAACTAACTATAACTAACTATATGTTTTTCTTTAAACATACCTACAGGGACACCATTCATATACACATGCATAAACACAAAATGCTATTGCCCAGTTGGTCTCATCGTAATTTCAATACTCAACATATCATAAAGTTCTGGCTAATTTTCTCTACCCTGCCTCAAGCTCATATTTGTATTTCACAGCCTCTAGATCCACTGTCTTCTATAACTCAAAATCTGCACTGTACTTTTAACTAATCAAGTTCAGTTCATTTGAAAAGATGCAAGCAAAATGTCCCAGTGTAGATGAATTTTAGTAATTTGTGAAGCATATAAAGACATCCATCCAACGCTCTGTAAATGTTGTTATACGACAAATATTTCTTAAGTTAAACTCTGAGGCCTGAGCCTAAGCTCATATTACATTTTCTATTAGTTATTACATATTCTGTTATAGATGGAAGAGAGTCAATCCAAGGGCCTATGTTTATGGAATTATTGGAAACGATTAGGCATCCTTCAAATCTACATTCAAATACACAAAGGATTTGTATACGGCTATCTATGAGTGCGATTGTTATTTGAAACCAAATTTATATGATATATTGATGTATCATACTCTGATTGCACACTGTTATGCTTACAACCTTTGTAGTGACATATACCCTTACAACTCAACTTAGATGTCCTAGCATGTAATGCCGATGAAGTAGCTAGTTTCACTGGAAACCCAGAGTTAGGCAATCCTATGTGTTATGTGGTAGCTCATTTTCTTCATTCTCAATATTTTCCAATAGTTATACTGGAAAGTGTAAATTAATTTTGCCTGTCAGATTCTCAACCAGTTTATTTGTAATCACCTTTCCGAGTTACTTCAAATTGGTATTTACTTTACTGAAATTAATACCGTATATGTGTGACTATAGGAGCGAGTTGAGGCTAAGAATCTGTTTGCATCCGAAGAAGCTGAAGAAGAAATTAAAAGGGAATCTGCAAAGACTTTTGTGCCTGGTGAAATACCTAGCACTCAAGATCATGCGAAGGAGGAACAAGTACCAAAATCGTCCGCTCCTACACCAGAGCAAATTTTAGCTATAAAGGTATATGCTTCCGTTTTCATTATTCTCCTTACAATTCCCCAATCAAAGTGAAAGGCCTTACACTTGCTGTAATTTCAGATCCTTGCCAATGTGCACAAATTGTAACATGATTACACAAGTTGCTATCATCAGTGTCCGATTGGTGCAGATTTTTGCTGGACTGAAATTTTATAATGAGAGGAGGGAAAATAAGTTCGATAATTTCATAGAAAAAGTAGAACTTAAGATATATGAATGCCTCAAATTTCTCCTTTTAAGGAAAAAATAAAACGCCAGTTAAAGCTAGAAATGAATTAGGAGGTTAATTGTGTGTCTTGGGTTTGAGAGAAGTTAGAAAACACTGGTCATTCTTTTTACATCCTCATGTTTTTCTAGTCTCCTCTAGCCAATCATACTCTTGTTTATTCTTCTTTTCAACTGTTAAGCACTTTGACTTATTTGAACTGTGTAAACACTAAAAAATATTTACTTCTCTGCTACATCCTTGCAGGCAGCCATTGTGAATTCACAAACACTTGAGGAGGTGGCGAGGCTTGAACAGGTGAGCTCACCTGGAAACCCTACTGGAATGTGTATTACATATTTTTTATAAAGGCAATCAGTTCCTGTAGCTCAAGTTAGCATAATCCAAATCAGGCCAGCTTCCAGCTTATAAGAATGCTAACATAGACTTCTTCATTAATTATTGCTTGTAGGCACTCAAATCAGGCCAGCTTCCAGCTGATCTCATTATCAGTGATGGTGACAGTGCCCCTGAAAGTGAGAGTGCTCGACAGGATATTATGATTACTGATGACAAAGAAGCAGATAAACCTAAAGAAAGTGAATCTGAACAAAAGAGAGACGAGTCTGCGGAAATGGAAGAGGTAGTTCCTAGCTGAATGCTAATCTTGCATTGTCTTAATTTTGCTATATGAGTTGAGATAGTCTACACACGCATGATTGAGTAAAAATGCATATGCTAATTTCTTACAAATGTGACTTCAGTTGGGTTCCAGAAATGGGTGATTGACTTGCAAGTTGCAATATTTATTAGAAATCATTAAAGGCAAATATTTGGAAGTGTATACTTTGTTCAAGTATGACAAAATAACATGATAGTATTTTAATGAAATTAGTTGCACCCCTAGGCCCTATGTCACAGTAACTTTCTATGTAGCCAACCCCACTTATTTTGTAGTGCCTATGTCTAGTACAAGCAAGAGTGACTTGTCTTTCATCTCATCTGAAGATATTGACAGTAAAACATTTAGATAGGGGAGTGACTGTAGTAAATTGGATAAGAAAAAACGATTATTTTGAACTTTCTGTCTTGTGATATCTATTAATGGAAGGTATGAAAATTGTATAACAAACCAATAAAAGATTATACTATATTTTTTTCTCATAATTGAAGTTATTATTTCTCGTCAAGAGCTGTTTCATCCCATTTTGTTTTTTTTTTTCTGGAAAAAGATGAAGGCCGTTGATAATTCGACATATTTACCATTTCACTCATCAACCACTAATATATCCTATTGTAATCTAATTTGAAGAAAACCAAATTTTCGATAATAAGGTATATATATATATATATATATATCGAAGCTCAAAAAGACAAAAACTGAGGGGTATTTGTACTTTGAATGATAACTAGCTTTTTTAAAATTTAGGCTAAAGTCGGGTTTTAGATTTGTGTAGTTACTTTTGTGGTAAGGACTAAGCATCCACAATGGGGAGGTAGAGATCCTATGTGTACTTCTACCTCTCACCCAAAAAGTAGGTATAAGTCATTGTGGGTTATATGACGTGGCATGAGTTAGGAGTTGGGGATAGGAATACTTTCTACCCGGTAGGAGTAAAAAATTGTAAAGATTTTTAATATTATTTTAATAGTAAAATAATGATAGTGGTTTATTCAATATATCTGTTATGTTGAATACATTGTATGGAGTAGAAGTTTCTGAGGTAGAAATAATTACTTTTTGACGAGGCATGACTTTATACCTCAAAATCTCTATCTAGCATTGGAGATGCTCTAAGGTGGTTGCTGGATGTACAAAACAGAGGGAAAAGGTGCAAAAATGACCCTGATGTTTGTGTTTGGTATGCAAATATGACCTTAAACTAATATTAAGGGTAAACTCGGAAAGTAATGTTTCATTGAGATTCAAGACCCTGCACATTTTGTGAAGCATGAAACCCCTGCATGATCCCCTCCCTTCTGCAACCCATTTTCACTATTTCGGATGGTTCAACCTCATCATATTTGTTCCGTTTCCTCTTTTTTATTTTCAGGAATAGAGGATGTGATCGATGTCCCTTTGTCAGTATTGTTATGCTTTTCGAGTTGAGGCCCAAACGGCTGGTTATAACCTCTTCTGTGCGCAATGAATTAGTTTGGGACGTCTAAGCTCGTGATAAATTTGAGAGAGAAAAACGGGACCCTGTATAAATTAATGTTCAAACATTTTCCATTCGTTTAGTTATTCTCTTTAGAATTTCAATTTACTTAACTGTAGAATTTGCTTTGGATGGAAATACCCTTGTTGGATTGGGGATAGGGGTGGGAATGAGCCAGGCTACCCGACAGGGGCCTATGGCTCGGCCTACAAAAGCTCGGCTCGGCTCGACTCGTTTAATAAACAAGTCAGGCTCGAGCTTTTCTAAAAGCTTGTTTATATAAAAAGGCCAGACTTAAGCTTTATTTTAAGCCTTCTAGGCCTATCAGGCCGGGCCTATTTATATATATATATATATTATTCATAAAATGTATTTCATATTTAAATTTATATGGAAAAATACAATTGTTTTTAGTTTTAATTTTTATATGTACTTATTAACAAATGTTATTCTACATCCTTAGCAAAAAAATAATTATAGTTGAAGAGTGAAATAATGAAATATGTTATTCGTATTGATTGAAGAATATATTTTAAATAATTTTGTATTTATAATATGTTATTCACTTAAAAGTTAAAAATAACATTTAAAATTTAAAATTAATATTTTTAATTAAATTTTGGGATTTATCCATTAAATCGAGCTGATGTTCTAATTGTGATGAAAAAGGCTTATAAAAGGCTTTCAGGCCGGGCCTATTTAATAAAAAGGCTCAGGCCCAGCCTCTTAAAAAAGCCTATGATAGGCTATAGGCCAGGCTTGAGCCCAAAATTTTCACATCAGGCCTAGGCCTATTTGAGCAAAGCCCGGCTCGGCTCGGCTCGTTCCCACCCCTAATTGGGGATTATGTTTCTGGCTTTCTGCATTGCCCATTTGTCCTTTTGTAAATATCTAAGTCTCATCTCACTATCACAAGCTAATCAATCACTTCCACAGTTTCCAAAAACATGTTACTTATATTTCTTAAAAAACCAATTATTTTCAAAGACAAGTTCTTGAAAGACAACTTTATTTGTTTTAGTTGATCATTTCTCTTAAGGAGCGAGAATGGATAAATTACTGCATACAAATATTTGAGCTTGATAATTGCAAATAAAAAAAACACATTTCTAAGAATACAATTTAACTTGGGGCGGTTTGGATAGATATCCAAACAAAGTTTATTCACTTATTTTTAAAACTTTTCAAATTTCAACTCCTTGTATGTACACAGTGTACTGTATTATATAAGAGTAAATAAATTTATAATCAACATTATATATAATTAACATTGAATTATCTTCTTTAAGCTTGCATCTTCTATAATTATCCCATTTTTATACAATTACCAGCATCCCTGCCCCTAGGTAAAGGAGTAGTTGGTCATTAGTCCAACAAGAAAAAGTGAAGCTCTAGCATGCATTATAAATATATGGACTAAAGATTCTTTGGGAGAGATGTCATCTCATTAAATTAAAAGTTATACCAAAAATTTAGCAAAAAAAAGTAATAATATAAGGTACTAAACTCTTATAAATGGAGTACTTTAGGAGACAACAAACGACACAACATCACATGAGGCTCTAAGCTTGGTACAAATAAGATGTCGGATACTGAGCAGGCCCAGGATTAGCAGCAGCTCCACCAGAAGGCAATGACCCACCACCCGGATACGATTCGCCCTCCACCGCAGAATCAACATATTGATAAATATCCGAAGCCCGACTACCGACACCCAACGCAGAAACATTGGCTATTCCACCATACCCTTCCACAGAACTCGACCCCCTATACAAGCTGGTCAACGCCACCGAAGAAGGTTGACCACCGACATACCTTTCATTTATAGCTGGATCCCTATTCCACCCATAAGGATTAGCGCTATGGCTTAAAACCTGCCTTCCTGCTTCAACCATCACTCCACCATGACGAAGCCCGTTGTACTGAACAGACGAAAGCATGCCACTGGGTCCCACTCCGGACTGGATCATGCTTTCCGGTAGCAATCCCGCACCTGGTCCACCATAGAGTATCGGCGTCGAGGAGGGATAATTATTGTGATGATGACTACTACTTAAAAAGCTTCTTCTGTCATCAGAGTGGCCCACATGATTAGGTTGCTGCGGGCCACCGTGGGCCAGGTACCGGGGTCGTTTTGGGTCATGGGCTTTGGGCTTTTTAAAAGCCTCGGTTTCTCCTACTTTTCTTTTCTGGGCTGCTTTGTCTCCAAATTTCCTATCTGTATCACCTATTTCTTTCTCTAGGGTTGTGATCTTTTCGTTTAATTGCCACCCGGGGAGAAGACTTGTGGGGTCGATCTTGTGTCGTTCTAAACACCTGCGGATGGACCTCAGGGAAGCTAATTGTCTCTTGTTTGCATCATTCTGCATTTAAAGGAAAAATAAAAAATAAAAACCAATCTTGACATGAGAACATTGAGTAGTCAAAGAAAAGGAACTGAAACAGTTCCGAGTGAGAAAAAACTGAACTTGTTTCTAGAAATGAATCAGAACAGCATACTATTGCTTACCAGTGAAGCTGGTACTGAGCCCTGTTGTGTCTTTTTCGGCCTTTTCCAGGATTCTTTAGATTCTTGTAGATACGAAACTAAGATATTTTGAGGATTAAACCTATCTTCAAGTCCAAAGGTATAGATGAGATTAACAGCATCTACTTCCATTTTATTCTTCAACATCCCCTCGACTATTTCTGCAAATATGACGAATACAAGTTAGATTATGAAATTATCATGCCTTTATATAATGCAATATTTTGAATTACAAACTGAAGAATAAAATCTTATAAGCAAATACTACTATGCAGTAGCCAGTAAGCCTGTCGCAAGTACAATAGACTAATGCATACTATATCCCCATATGCACATGACAAACTAAAACCAAAGTAAACATCAGCAGACAATGTAAGGACTAAAAAATTGAAAAAGGACATTTTGGATTCTCAATAAGACAAAAAATGGCACTTGGGCATCCAAATTAATTGATTACTAAACAAAGAAACCTAATTACAAAAAATGGAAGACGTTAAATAAAGAATTGAATAGGTTAAACCAAAAATCAAAACATAACTGAAGGTATGGAGTTAAACAGAAAATAGTGTGTGCAAAGAAGGAGAAAGCAAAAACATATATGCTTCGTTCTATCTAAGTGTCAATATTTCACTGCAGTTAAGTTGCCGCTAGGCGTCTGATCCCTGACACGTTCCATATTTGACATCAAGGCACACTTAAATAAGAATTTCATGTTTTGCATCACGTTGGAAAAGCTTAGGAAACTATACAAGACGTTTGTGCGATAGAAAGAAGAGAAGCATCATATGAAAAATCTTCTTACAAAAGGTAGAGCAAATCCCATGGTGGGCTTTGGGTATTACTTTATTTTGCAGCTCGTAATTTGTTTATTGCACAACCAGTAGTATAATGGCTGATCTCATCAAAGTTGCATACTCTTTCTGGTGTTTAATTTCCATTTGCTTAGTTAATTCGATTTTTCTTTCTTATACAAAAGGCCAGCACTAACTCTACCACAAATATATGATGCAAAATCCCAATGACAAGGGGAGAACACTAAAAAACAAACAATCACTAATCAATCACGCTCCAAATTCATAAGTATAGAAAGCAACACACCTGGAATTTTATTCATTAGCACGCGAGACTTGCGCAGTGCATCCATGACTTCCTTGGAACAGGCAGCAGCCACCACTAAATCCCGTATATCATCCCTCTTAAACGACTCAGGGATCCCAAAACATGCGACAAACAACAAAAGCCCCCGTGCATCTATCTGGTTAGCCTTGGCCAAACCCCCCTCTACCACGACCCTCTTCCGCCAAGCCACGGCTGCTTTGTCTGCCTCCACCTTCACTCCCTTATCAATACTAAACACCCCATTATCTACTCCATTGGGGTCATCAATCAACAGAAAACACTCCAGAATCATAATCGAAGCCTCACGAGCCGGAATCATAGGGGAGTTTTTAGTGTACGCTTTGCTTCCCTGCAAGTAGAACTTACCCAAACATTCTAACACCAGCTTAAGAGGTTTTGGCGCCAGTTTCAAGGCCTTGGGCACTTCTTCCCTCACACGAGAAAGGTTCAACAGATGAGTACATAAGTATTTCCGGATGCCACGGCTGCACATGGTTTTGCAGAGTGTCTCGAGCTCGGAAGCAGCAGATTCCGGCTCCGATTGGTGAACAGGCAAAGGCGTTCCCTCGAATACATCGGGCTTCGGATCATCGAGCTTCGGTGAGGGAGATGAAGGGGCTCTGTTAGTAATTTGCGTAGTTTCCTGGGACAAATTAGTCAAAATAGCAGCTTTGATGGCATCCATGTGTTTGTGAAGGTCCTCGTAGCATTGCTGGAAGGATTCAATCGCGCTGTAGAGGTCTTTCAATCCGGCGGTGGAATGGATGGCGACCGGCGGCAATGTCGGTACCGTCCGCAATAGGGTTTCTAAATGTTCGGATGGGGAAGCGTTTGATGGGCGATCGGAGATAGGCGTAAGGTCATGGTGCTCTTCCGGAGATGGAGAGACTGCGACGGGGGATTCGGGATCCGCCGGAGATGGAGAGACTACGACGGGGGATTCGGGATCCGCCGTGACGGTTACATCATCGGTGGTCGCCATTGGAAGTTAAGGATAGACAGTCAAAAATTGTGTTTTTGGGAAAAAAAAGGATTTGATTTTTGATTTTTGTTTCCAAAACAAAACCCTAGGATTTGTTGGTAATTAATACGTGGCCAAGAGCATCTAAATATAATTATTGGAAAAAACGTTGTTTTTTTTTAATTCACAAATTGATTAATATAAGCAGTGTAAAATTCTCAATTTTATAAAATATTTGGTACCATAGATTTATTCTTTTAACAATAATAGTATTGTACTTGTATTTGTTTTAGGATAAAGTACAATACATACAACAAATACATAAATAAATAAATACAACATTGATCGCTTGTTTGAATGAATTATTTTTATATTTCTGCATTTACATAAATTAATTAAATAATAATAAAAGTCTAAATAATAATGAGAATTAATGGGTATTTTAGTCATAAATTTAAGTTTTAAATGTATTTAATTAATTAAATGAGGAAAATGTATTTGGTAAATAAATAAATAAACTTTTCTACAACTTCACAATTTTCCCTAAACTATGGTACATTGAAAAAAATGTAGGATATGTAACACTGAGATTTGAACTAATTACAAAAGAACCCAATAAACTTCACACCCTCCCACGGTTGATTCGATGTTAAAAATAGGGGCTAATTGCAATAATTGGCGAACATGAACATTGTCACTGAAATGTTTCCGGGTAAGTAGCCTTAAGCACAGTATCTACCATTAAAGCTCTGTCAAAGGTTTAAAACAACACGAGCGCTTGACCTACAAAGAAAGAGACCAGGACAATATTTACCACTACACCCATCAGATTCTCACCTCATTACACATTCGGCGAATCACACTCCCCAACAGCATCATCAAACTGATTGAGATCACAACTCCGACTCTCCACAACAACCGGCGATCTGTACAAGCCAGTGGACCCCACACCCAGCGGAGAAGACTCACTAGAAACCTCGAAGTCCTTACGACATGGGTATGGATTATCCCAACGGCTCATCACTCCCCCATGTCTATCAGTCATTGCTCCACCATGGACCCTGGCAGGCGGGACCGAGCTT
Source organism: Euphrasia confusa (assembly GCA_954870475.1). Lineage (NCBI taxonomy): Eukaryota > Viridiplantae > Streptophyta > Magnoliopsida > Lamiales > Orobanchaceae > Euphrasia > Euphrasia confusa. The sequence continues at coordinate 35,221,582 of OX940956.1, read as the reverse complement.
TCGGGTTGGAATTTTTCACCGGGCTCTCCTCGACAGGGATGATTATAGGGACGATGTTTAGCTTGCCCCCTACTCGGAAAATATCCTCTGCTACGACCTCGATCGGTGGGTCTGTGTTGTTGTGGGCCATGGGCCATATAGCGAGCACGTTTTGGTTCGTGTGAGGTTATTGGTTTTCTCAGTGTCTCAGTCTCACTAACTTTTCTGTGAAGAAATGGTCTGTCTGTAGATGCCCGTGCACGGCCAATATGCTTTTCTAGAGTTGCGATCTTTTCGTGAATTCTCCATCCCGGGAGTAGCTTAGCAGGGTCAACATTGTTTCGCTTCAAACACATGTGGACAGATTTCAGGGCAGCTAATTGTTTCTTGGCTGCTTCATTCTGCGTGATGGGGAAAAATCAATTCAACACATGAGAATGTTGATTCGACAAAGGAAATTGACAAAAAGAAATTGAGTTGAGAAACCCTGATTTGTTTGAAGATATCAATTGATAATCAGACTATTGCTTAATGCTTACCAGTGAAGCTGATGGGCCACAGCTTTTTGCGGTTTTCCAGGATTCTTTAGATTCCAGTAGATATGAACCTAAAATCTTTTGAGTATCAAACTTCTCTTCGAGTTCAAAGGTGTAAACGAGATTAACAGCATCTATCTCCATATTATGCTTCAACATTCCCACCACTATGTCTGCAGATCTCACAAATTGACATTTAGATTATGAAATTAATAAACATATAAAAAACAAAATTATATTGAAAAGAGTAATAACCATAAATGAATATGCATTAAGATTTAAGCATGTCACAGGTACAAACACATGCAGTCGATATCTAAAAATATTTGGAGGGGGAGAAGAGGACTGCCATTGAAACACTCATGGACCATACAATATTCTAAAAATATTCTATCACCATAGCCAAAAACAAAAATTTACACCGACAGAAACTGGTATGAAAGAGTGAAAGAACAGTTCATATTACAACGAAGACATGGTGGAATATTTATTCAAAATACATAATTTCAAGATATGGAAATATAAATGATTTAGATGAAACTCATGAAAGAAAGATAGAGCAGAAAGAACGTAGAAATCAAATAGAATATATGCATCATTTCATATATCCAAGCTTTCACTATTTACCTCAAGCTAAATTGGTGCTATGAATCAAATTTATGACGCATCACAAACATTGCTTAAAATAACCTTATAGGTGCCTTATAGCAAGCATACTAGAAAACCGCAAGCAAGCAACAACTGATGTGGGTTCGATATAAAGAAACATCATACTGCAAAACCTTCTTACAAAAGATTGAGAAAATCCACATTCTTTTGGGTGGGTGTGGGACAGGGTTGGGTTATCCTTTCGATTTAACATAATTTGTTCATTTCCTATTTTTTATGTTAATAGCAGAAACAGCAGTACTATATCTGATTCTCATCTAGATAAGGTATACAAATAACTGGTGCCCATTTGAGCTCTCGACTCAAATTGCAATTAGTTCACATCAAATACGTGCCTATAATTATAAAGTTCCAATTGGTTTAGCTTTATAGTGTTTGCTCATCCAATGTGTACTCAATCCTATTTCTTTCCCTACTTAAATGTCTGCATTTACATCTCTACTATTCTAATTCAAGTCTCATAAAAGGCCAACCAAAAGATCATGCGGACCACTAGAACAATCTTCTACCTCATGAGAGAGGTCACGACACACGCATGACATTACTTGACCAGTGTTCCAACATACCATAAATCCAAGTTTTAGACGTTACTATTCTTCACCTATAGCATATAAATCATTTTAACTTCACTTTCCTGAGAGAACATAACTCTTTTCCCTATTCACACACCTCATTTTAGTACTTCATTCAAATATTATTCTCAGAACCCCAACGAAAATCAATCTAAGAACACTAATAACAAACAACAGAGTATGAATACTACAAGAAACCACATGCCCGAAAGAAATCACCACCTGGAATCTTATTCATTAGCAGGTTCGACTTTCGCAGTACACCAACAATCTCCTTGGTATTGGCAGCAGCCAGCAAAACTCGAATATCATCCCAATCAAACGTGCGGGGGATCCCAAAACACGCAACAAGAAACAAAAGCCCCCTAACATCAATCGGGTCAGCCATTTCCAAACCCCCTTCAACCACCATTCTCTTCCGCCATGACAAGGCCGCTACCTCTGCATCTGCCTTTACTTCCTCATCAATGCTCAACACCCCATTATCATCACCACTGTCAGTATCCATCCCCATCATCAACAGGAAACATTCCAATATAAAAATAGACGCCTTACGAGCTGGAAAACATGTGGGGTTCGCGGAAATCGCATTGCTACTCTGCAAATAGAACTTACCTACCGAATCCAATACCAGTTTTGGAGGGTTTGGCGCCAGTCTCAACGCTCTCGGAACTTCCTCCCGCATCCAGGCTAATTCAGATAAGTGTGCCAGCAAATATCTCCGGATGCCACGGCTGCACATCTTTTTGCAATGCTCTTCGAGGTCGGAAACAAGGGTATTTGATTCCTGCTCTTGTTCTTTCGATTCTGTTCCATCGGATGCGGACGGGGCTATTGGAGCGGCGTGCGGCGTTTCCGGGGGCAGTTTCTTCGACGAGATAGTGTCTTTGATGGAATCGAGGTGGTTACGGAGGTCTTCGTAGCAGTTCCGGTAGGATGCGATTGCCGCGGAGAGGTCTTTCAGTTCGGCGATCGAGTCCATAAAAAGCGGCGGAAGCATTGGCGCCGGCGGTAGTAGGGTTTCTAAATTTTTCGGATGAGATGTGTTTGATGGGTGATTGGGGGTATGGGTAACGGCTTGCGGTTCTTTAAAGAGTGAACGGACGGCGGTGGAAGGAGGTGGTGGTGTGAACGTAGTGGTGATGGGGACGGTGGACGTGGGGGAGGGCGTGGCTGACGGGGACAGGAGGGAGAGAGCAGTAGGACGAGGGATGAGGGGTAGAGAACGGAAGGCTCGTCTACGCGAAGAACCTGACATAGGTTCGAGATAGTGCTTAGTGAACTGTGAACTGTGAAATGGGAAATGGTGGTCTGGAAGAGTTTTCTTTTTGTTTGCTGGGGAAGACAGCTGGTGCATACGGGCCGGGCTCGTGCGAGTCGGGTCGAGTTTGGAGTTTAACGGGCCGGGCCACGGGCTGCACTGTATCTGTGTAAGGCTTCTTCAGTTATAAATTTTCTTCTCAGTTCAAACAAAAATAATTTATTTACATATGTGAACGTTCTGGGAAATTCCTAAAAGTCTAGATTAGAATATTATCACAATCCATTTTGACAACCTTCTTATACATTCTTGCGAATTCTTCTTGTGTTTGTTAATCTATTATTTTCAGAAAATTTGACAATCGAAGAATGGATAAACAATTAGGGATCTGATCTTCACTTCTAAGTTCTAAACTAATGACTTTTAATAAATATGTTGAATGAAATTAATGTTTTTTAATAAATATGTTGAATGACTTGGTAGTTTTGGTATTTTTAATAACTTTTAATAATTACTCATTAGTTCTCAATTTCTAAACTTTTTATACAACTTATGAGAGCATGTTGATTTTTTTTATAAAGTGATGGAGCTGCAAAAAGGCAATTCCACAGAACTCTGTAATTATAAAGTGCAACAAAAGGCATAAAAACTGTCGATCGATAAACAAAGATCAAAACAACAAAGACGCACAAAACAAGTTCGTATTTAATTATATGTACATGCAGCCAACAAACAGTAAATGCAAGCGACGGCCATCATATCCATGAGGACCATGGCATGAATTTTGGCAACGTACAATCTAACTTGTGCATGATTGAAGTTAAGAGCGTTGTTTACTTGCTCTGTAATTTCCTTTATCTGGTCTCCACATAGTTAGTTTGAGTCCACTAACAGCTAGTAACCCTTGTTTCCACGAATACGAGCTCTCATGTCAACCTGAAAAGGTGGGACTTTTCTATGTTAAAATCTGAAATAAAGTATATAAATAAACCAAACAGTTAACACTGGATCCAAATGCAGATTCATGAAGTATTTTCATATGGTTTAACTAAAATTGAGCAAACTGTTATCAACAGTTACGACAAAACAAACAGGTGGGTCCTGAAGCTATAAACACAGAATAAAAATCATGACTGTCAGTTGTCGTCCGATCTTTCGTAATTTTGGTGTCAGTGACTTGGTAATCAAGTCTACATGGTTCGTAAACTTAGCCATTCAATGTTTAATTAGAATATTTATTTTGGCCAGAAATATTAAGGCTAAGTTTGGGAGTAGGACTACAGAACCATTTTAGGGTTAGTTTACGACAATACAAATGTTATTCCCAAAACTTAAGTCCAAACAGCGTAAATGCAGAAGGTAATCCATGAAGCACACCTAATCAGCAGGCCAATTTTCCTAAACCCGACATAAACCCTAAACACCAGTTACCACAACAATACGAAACGTCAGGATCCTTAGATGCTGCTATTGTTTTTCAATTCCAAATTCATCAATGATTCAACACAGCCCACACAGCAAAAGACACCAAATTCATAAAAAAAAAACATAATTTTTTTGGGGGAAAACCCAGAAAAAGACGTGCCTGTCCTCTCTTGCAATTGAAGTAGGTTTCCCTTAACCCAACGCACTCGCTGGGAATGCACGGGCTTTTCTCTTTCGCGCACTCTCTGTACGGACGATTATCCACCTACACAAACAATCATTCATGAAAATCACTACCTTTATGACCTAATTAAAAAATTCAAAAATAAAATCACAGAGCGCGTCGGTTCAATTTGAACGAAGAAGATTAAATCAGAAAATAATAATAATCTAAGAGGTCGATATATACCTTTACACAATCAGATTCGCTCAAGCATTTCACGAGCTCCGTTGCCAGACCTTTGCAAGACTTTGCCATTTCTTCTTCTCCTTTTTATTTTTTATTTTTTCATTTTTTTAAAACTATTGTGTGTATCGTTTATTTCCTAGTCACACTTAATGGGCTTCGCTATTTGGGCTCTGTTTGATTATGGACGGGCTTAGGTTAATGGATCCAGCCATGTTTCAAAGGTGGGGGTTTGGGCCGAGAATTGCATTTCCCATTTATTTTATTTTGAAAATATAATTTTATTTTTTAAATAATATTATAAATATATTATTACTAATAAAACACTTAATAAATGTTCAATCTGTAATAATCAAATTGAGATTTGAGAGCGTTATTTAGGTCAAACATTGATACAAATTTGTGAAGATTGATAAGTATCCGTCTAGAAATATTTTAATGTTTATAAGTCATTTTGATGTTTATATGGACTAAATTTTAATATAATATTTGATTAAATTCAAAACACGATGAATGCTCCATTCGATAAAATTTTGACTCGCATTAGTGCACAAGTAAAACTGACAAAATCGAGTTTATGATATGTATTTTTTAGTGTTATAAACTCTATATAGTAATACTCTATATAGGAATAAACTTCCTATAGTAATAAAAAATTCAGTCCCGACTTGGGACCAGTTATAAATAGGAATAAACTCCACATTGTCATAAGTCATACATTTTTCAAGTCCCGCCTTAAGGATTTATACCTCTATATAGGAATAAATAATTAATATATAATAAAAATATTTATTAATAATATTTTTATTTATCAAAATCAACAATATGTTTAAAATGACTTACAATATTTATTAAAATCAATAAGATATAGTATATGATCAAGATTTATAATTATTAGATTCATTAGTATTTTATTCAATATATATACATTAAACACAATTTTTACATATTTATGGTCAAATATTCATAGTCAACACTATTAAATATTATTAAATTTTTTATGTGAACTTTAAGATAGATAAATAAAATGCATTTTATTTTTATATTTATATTATTTTTTTATACGAAAAAATTATTTTTATTTTGTAAAACCCTATATAAGAATAACTCTCTATATAATATTTTTTCCGGTCCCAACGATATGACTGTAGGGAGTTTCTACTGTATATGCTTAGGTTGGATGGTTGTAGAGCTAGTCTGTTAACTCGATTTTTTTTTATCATACATTTTTTTTATGTGATTGACCTTAAAAAAATCGAGTCTATGAGTAAAAGAGCGTAAAGTCACACAACCCTTATAAGTCTCTAGAGCTCAGTTTGTTTTTCATTTTTTAATAAGGAGGAGAGACGAGAAATTCTTCCCCCACTGAATTGTTGATCTCTCGATCGGTAAAATGTAAATCGAGTGATGTGCTTGTTGGTCTCTCGATCATGTATGATGTAAACTGAAGAATGTGTCCGTTTGCCCCCGATCAAGTAGGAGGTAAATCGAGGACAAACTTTATAATATTTTATTATCACTCAAGACAAACTTCATAATATTTTAATGAAAAAAAATTTGCTCTCCACCAGAACAAGTCTTTAAATCAAAACAAATTTCATAATATTTCAATGAAAATGTGTAAAAATGAGAGACGAGAAACTCTCCCTCACCCGATTGTTGGTCCCTCTAACTGGTAAGATCTAAATCGAGAGATTTGTTTATTGGTCCATCGATTGGGTAAAATTTAAATCGAGAGATGTGCTCATTGACCCCTCGATCAAGTAAGATGTAAATCGAGCACAAACTTCGTAATATTTCAGTTTCAACCCAAGACAAATTTCATAATATTTAAGTGAAATTTTGTATCAAACGAAGTTCGAACCTGTGGAGCCTATTTAAATGAAATTTTGTATCAAATGAAGTTCGAACCTGCGGAGCCGAAACTCACTCACATCACCGCTTGCATACATCACCCCTTGCCTTACTCGTGGGTAGGGCTGGAAACGAGTCGAGCCGAGTCGAGCTTTGAGCTTATCGAGCCAGCTCGGTAAAAAAAATTGCAGGCTCGAGCTCGAGCTCGAGCTCGACGAGCTGCTCGAGAGAGTGCTCGAGCTCGGCTCGCGAATTTTTTTTCATGCTCGAGCTCGACTCGATCGAGCAGCTCGAGCTCGGCTCGATCGAGCCGCTCGACTTTGCTCGCTCAATTAGTTCAACTCCATCTCATTTGAGTGACTCGACTCGTATTGCTCGAGTTCGACTCGACCTCGAATCGCTCGAAAAGCTCGACTCGACTCGATATATATACACATATTAAGAATATTTAATTAAAATTTTATATATTCGAGCGGCTCGCGAGCCGCTCGATTGTTTAGGATTGAAGCTCGAGCTCGGCTCGTTTAAGATAATGCTCGGCTCGTTTAAGATAATGCTCGGCTCGAGCTCGACTCGAGCTCGAGTTTGACCGAACTCGAGTCGAGCGTTGACTCGAGCAGCTCGCGAGCTGCTCGGTTCGTTTCCAGCCCTACCCGTGGGGCTGATTTCCATTTTTTACAGAGAAAAACAAATACTACTAAAAGGGTAAAAAGCTGCTACTACTCTTAAGATATTTTGGACTCCCAATCCGATGAATACGAGAAATGGATATGAATTTTGAACCAGTAATGTCACTGTTAGTATTACCCACCCCAGAATGAATAAAGACGAGATCAACGGTGAAACCCCCGAGAGCCGTTGGATTCTCCCACCCAAACTTCTCCATCTGTCCATCGTCGTATGGATTGATACACAATCAGAGTATATTCATTTTTCTGAGGCCCAAACAAAATACGCCCATAAATTTATTATCTTTTCCACAAAGACAGATTGAGACTTGAGAAATGGCGGATTCTTCTAGAACAATTTCAATTGCTACACTTGATTATCTTCTTCAACCCACTTCATCATTCCATTTTTCTTCTACTATTGCTTAATCAAGATTCAAGCTTTTTCATGGGTTTTCTCTAAACTTTTGATTTTTCTTCTTCTTTTTGGAAAGAAAAAATCTGTTGTAGAAAAAGTTTTATTCTTTCTTCTTCTTCATTTTAAATTAAAAAACATAAAAAAGAATGGCTGTGGCTATGGCTTCCAGTGGGAGTAATTTTGGGCTCTGCTGTATTTTGAAGGAAGCCCATTTCAGGGCAGCTCCTTTTACATGCTCTTTCGGCTTCGACCCAGTTCAGCTACCGTGCATTGCTTCCAAGAAAAGGTAATTCATTTGAATTTATTTCCATTTTCTTTTTAAATTTACTTGTTTTAGACTTTTAGTCATACGAATGTGTATTGTCGATTGGGGATTGCTGTGAAAGAGTTAGGACACTTCTGATTAAAAGCCTGTGGATTTTGTTTCAAGATCATACTCGAGATTTTGCGGTGTTTGACTAATGTTATATCCCGGTCAAATATTTCCGGTGACCGTGGTTAGTGATGTTAGGTTGGTCCCTTGTAGGAAAAGAGAAAACAAAAAGCACACACGATCGACTGTAGAAAGTACAATTTGCGGTTTTTTCGTTCCACGCTCTAATCAGTAGTGTTCATAGCTCTCCCAAGTGTTCATGGCTTATGTTGTGGTTTTGATATTGTGTCAGCTCCTCATCAACATCATCATCCATGAGCCGATTTGTACTAAAAGCGTCGTCGGCTGCTGTGGAGGTATCAGGAGTCATTAATGCTTTTAGTTTTCAGTTCAAAAGTTGATCCGTTTAGCAAATTCAGCTAAAACTTGATTGTTCGGTAAATAAGCAAAAACGCTTATTTGTTTGTGAAAGTCAAACCAGATTCTGATTTGCGAAATTAGTTGAGCATCATTCATAAGTTGACAGCGTTTATGAATTACGAATAAAGCTCAAAGTCGAATTAATTACCTTTGAGATTTTGGTTCTGTAATGAAGTTACAAAAGTTCTTTTTTGTAAAATTCAAACTAGAGGCCGAATCAGAAATCAAAAGCACCTCTCCGGCCTCCGCTTTAGATTAAGATTCAATTAGGCCAAATAAAAATATCAGCATCGTCAAACAAATTTCAGTCAGAAGCTGAGGATCACTGTTTTATAGTGATTTTCCAAACACGCTGTTGACATCATAATGGATGGTTTGAAATGTTGAAAACAGGATGGAAGTTATCAGGAGGAGACGGGTGTAATACCCACACCCAAAGTCATAATAGATCAGGATTCAGATCCCGATGCCACCATTGTTGAGGTCACATTCGGGGACCGCCTTGGGGCTCTCCTAGACACAGTACGACAAATTATGATTTATACTGTTGAGAGCGTTAATGGCTTTTCATTCTAAATACCTGGAGTTGGGAAATTAATATACTAGTGTGTTTTTTAGTATTTAATGATTTGGTGGTAAAATGCAATTCCAGATGACTGCCCTGAAAAATCTTGGACTGAATGTTGTCAAGGCGAACGTCTATCTCGACTCTTCTGGAAAACACAACAAGTTTTCTATCACTAAAGCGTAAGTCCACATTGCTTCTGTTTTGCCACCACACAATCTGAAATTTTAGTCATTCGTTTTTCCCGCATTCCTTAGCATTTTTACCTGGCTAAACCATAAGAACTTGTTACCACTCACCCACTGTTATCATTAAACTTGAATAATAACAAATTCTACCCCCGTGGTGTAGTTTAGCCTTATTACTTTAAATAACCTTTCAAAATTATAAATAACCCCTTGATGTTTGTTCTTGCCTTGAAAAATACCTGTTGTTTGTGTGGCAATACAAGGGGTTATTTGTAATTTCTGAAGATATAAATGGGACATCTTACAATTAGACAAAACCTCGAGGTAATTTTTGTAATTAAACGTTTATTAAATTAGTAATGTGAATTATAACTGTAAATTAAGTAATTTTATTTGGAAACTATGCAAACTTGAATATATAAACTTATGCGTATGGGCTGGTTTCCAGGTCAACAGGTAGGAAGGTTGATGAAGCAGAGTTGCTAGAGGCCATACGTTTGACAATTATCAATAATTTGATCGAGTTCCATCCGGTATTCACTGGAAGTATATTTGAAATTTCTGAATTAGTACCACTTTTGGAAATTATAACTAAATTATATATATCAGGAGTCAAGTGCTCAGTTAGCTATGGGGGAAGCGTTTGGCGTAACACCACCAACTGAAAAGGTATTTTGATTATTACGTGCCTGAATCGTGTTATTTTTTGCATGCCATTGTTTTTGTTATATATATAATCAACGATCAAGGTATCATAAACCGGTAATTAGTCTGAAAAGATCAAGGTGAATTTGATAACATTAATAATATATTTATTCTTCATTTTGGTACGCTTAATGCAGGTTGATTTGGACATAGCAACACATATCCGTGTCTATGACGACGGCCCTGACCAGAGGTAAAAGAAATGAAGCTTGTAATTCGACTATGAGAAATTGCAAGCCTTGTTGGAGGGCTGAAAGTTGAAATCATTATTCACATTTTCTTGCAGCTTGCTCTTGGTGGAGACAGCCGACCGTCCAGGGTTACTTGTGGATCTCGTGAAGATCATAACTGAAATAAATGTTGCCGTTAAGTCCGGCGAGTTTGATACTGAGGTAATAAAATATTACATAAAATGACACCTAAAAGTTTAGCCTAATTACAAAATGCCCCAGTCATCTTAATGGAATTACAAATACCACCCCTAATGTATTAGACGAAATACTCACATTTGTACTTTCTGATAACTGGTCTTCTTTTTGGAATATATATACTTTCAATAATTACCTTTGAGGTCTGATCTAATTACAAAACAATTGAGCTAACTTTCAAAACTTCAAAAACACCCATGAAGTTTTGGTTCAATGTTAAAATAAAGGGACAAAATGTAATAAGTATTTTTTTGAAATATTTTTGCTTATGAAAGGGGTAAATGGAAGACGTAAAAACTATGGGTTACTTTTTGTAATAAAATAGTTAGTTGGGTCTTTTTGAAATTAAGCCAAAACTTCGGGTAGTTGATGGATTGTGAACAAACTTTTTTGTTACTTGTAGGGCTTGCTGGCTAAGGCTAAGTTTCATGTGAGCTACAAGGGCAAATCTATCATCACACCACTTCAACAGGTAATAATCGTAGTTTTGTACATCTGGAAATGTTATACAAACTTATTTCTTGTAATGTAAAAATGACAGGTCCTTGCTAATAGTTTAAGATATTTCTTGAGGAGGCCCTTCACAGAGGAAGGGAGTTTTTGATTATTTGGAAGAATATGCATTTTAAATAGTAACAAGTTCGATGCAAAATTATAATGCATGCTTTCTTCTATATACATGTTTGTTGATGTTATAATCGTGTCGTGCAACAATATTTGTAAAACGTGTAATCTTATATGCACAGAAAATAAATTTCCAGCTAGAACCGTACGTACGTCATTTTTATCATACGTGGTGGTTTACTCTAGAAGCTTAATTATGATTTCTGAAACCTCGAAAGAAAGGAGATCCTCCTACATGGAGCAAGTAAACTAAAATGAGATTGTGAATGTTGGTTGAGGTTGCATATAGATTTTTTTATTGATATACTCCATATCATTTTAGTTAGGATTTAGCATTCCCGGCCTTCTCATATTCATATGCATGTCTACATGTTGTTCGGTTTAAGGGTGTTCATTGGTCCAAAATCGGATCGAATCGGACCTGAACCATATAAGATCAGAACCGAATTTCAATAAAAGTAAAACCCAGAAAATACCGGTCCGGTTTTAATCGGATTGGACCGGATTATTTTTAAAATAAATATATATTTTATATTTATATAAAAAACTAATTAAAATAATAGATATTTTTTTTTAATTTCTTTAATTTAATGTAATGTTAAATATTTTAGTATGTACAAAATTTATAATGTCATTATAAATTTATTTTTTATGTAAGTAACGTTAAAATAATTTAACTTTATTAATTTTTTTTGTTATATAAGTAAAAATAGATAATTTTATAATTGTATTCAATTTATAAAAATATATTTCATAGTTATATATTATTAAAAATTATATGTATTCGGTTCATTCCGGTCCGGGTCCGGTCCAGTAAATTTCGGTTCTTAACCGAAACCAGACCGAAAGCTGGAATTGTAAAATTTCATGGACTTAAAAACGAATCGGAATTGTAACGATCTGGACCGAATCGGACCAATCGGTCCGATTTCGATCCGGTTTCGGTCCAATCATAAAAATGAACACCCCTAATTCGGTTGTTAATATAAAATGTGACGCAACATAAGCAAACAACTTATAGGCTCTGTTTATTTACACCTCCAATCTTACTGAGTTCACCCCTTTTATAAATTCACTTACTTATTTTCATTAACTTGATAATTACACCCTCCCTTAATTACCACTAATACCCTTGTGAAAAGTCAGTGTTCTTATCACAACTGGACCCTCAATTCTTCTTTAATTCACTGGTTTTTTTAATTTTATATGGAGTAATAACCTTCAATTCTCATTACAGTAAATCCAAGAACAACACAACTGGAATACCTAGCATGCACGATCCATGTCGGGCTCACTTCGTCTTCCTCTAGACCCAGGGCACATCGCGCGGCCAGGAGAGAGGGTGCTCTTCTCGGCGGAGTCCTTGATGTAGGACTAGAGGATTCTGTACATCTCTAAGTGGACGGAGTGGACGTTGTCGATGATGATTTCGAAGCCGTAGAAGGCGTCGTCTTCATCGGGCCACGACGGCATTGTCGTTGGCGAGCAAAACAACCCCTTCGCTTACTCGAAATTCCATGGTGATCCCAAAAATCGACGTGCCTCTCTCCAGCGAATCCATCACCATCCAATCAATAAACCAACAGTAGTAATCGATCAAAAGAAATACAAACTCCGATGATCAAAATAAATATAAGGAAAAAGAAAAATTCCCCAAACCTATTAAATTAAATCAATCAAAATATACAACAATTAATCCAATCGAACCATACACAAACTTTCATACGTATTTAAATTATAGAGAGTTAAATTCAAGACATGAGACGGAGAAAGAATTCATATAAACCAGTGAGAGAGAAAGTGACGACACGGAAGACGAAGAAAGAAAGACACGATTGCACGCAGGGTATTATAGAGATTATACAAAATTTATAAAATTTAAATTAGGATGAGGGGTGAATTTAGTAATATTGGAAATGTAAATAAACTCACCAGTCACCACCCCAACTTATATATTTCAAATATTTATTTAAAATTTAAATTACTTGTTTGTTTGGATATCGTTTTCAATTTTTTTAATAATTTACTTACTTATCAACTAAATTAACACATATTAAGTTGTTTAAGTAAACTTATTAAGTTCAGTTTAATTTAGTCATTTATATATATACTATTAATTTTGTTATATTTTTTAATCATTATATAAACATTTATATTATAAAAATTATTGAAATATTTGATTAATATTTTAATATTTTAAAATTATTGTAAAGAGATATTATGTTTTAATTTTTTGCTCAAAATATTGCATTAATATACGTAAAAAATATTTTTAAAATATTATTTCTGTTATAAACTTAAGAGAAATTGAGAGAGAATTATAAAGTATAAAGAGAAACAATAAGAGCAAAATATAATTGTTGTATTCATTCATATGGGGAGACCCCTTTATATAAGAAACAAAATAGAGTTTCTGTTTTGTTCACCAAGAAAGGATAAACTAGTCATTCACTAATTAATAATATTCATAACACTCCCTTTTGAATGACTATTTACAATATTGATGTCTCGTTAAAACCTTGCCAGGAAAACCCAGTGGGACAAAACCTGAGCGAAGGAAAAAGAGTACAACTTGCTCCCTCTGATTGTAATCACCGAAAATCTTTGACTTCTTTGAAAATAATTATTTGTGATCAATCAGTCATATTAAAACCTGTAACTAATAAAACCATATAGAAAAAACTTAGTTATTCAAATATAAATTTTTGGTCTTCAGGACACAACCTTCGAATTGTCGACCTTCACATTCATTTGTATTATTGTATATTTTTCGTCCTTCAGGGACATGCCTTTACCAGACATCTATATTGTCTAGAGCATTCGCAATTGCTATAACCGGCCGGTAACTCTTTTGGAGTATTTTTGATGCGTCTAGTGTTCAATATACATTTCTTTACAAATGAACAATAATGTGAACTTCAATTCACAATCATTTGAACTTCAAGTTCAATATTTTAGTTTATCTCGAAAATAAACTCACATGTAACATTCTGATGTCCTCATTAATTATTATCGAGTGATGCGCATGCCTCGTTAAAAACCTCGTTATAAAACCTTGTAAAAAAAAAAATAGTCGAGGAAAAGAGTACATGACATTCACATTTATATTGTGATGATTGCCTCGTTAAAAACCTTTAACTAAGAAAACCCAGTGGGAAAAACTTAGTAGAGGGAAAAAGAGTGCAATCACTGGTCTTTGGGACCAATCACTGGTCTTCGGGACCTTGTCTCAATATCAATTTTTGTCCATAATGACATATGTAATATGATATTGTACATGTTCTGATTTTCATTTCCTTTCATTTCAAGAATCTTAAAATCCATCCAGGATTTTCATGTATGTATCTTTCTAATGACTTCTACATGGTCAGATCATACATTCGATGCATATATCTATCGTTGTTTCTGCCATAAATATTAAGTAGCGGAACTTAATGTCAACTTTCAAAATATTTGATTAACATCGAGTTTCTGCGAAAAACTCTTGAGCAACTAATCTCGCTTTTATATCTCACCACATCATTACTCGTTTTTCCTACGAACACCCACATACTGTATATCCTTCTGGGATAATATTTTGAGGTGTGTACTATAGAGTCAAATATCTCTTTTATTCAGCGAGTCATGCTCAGCCTCAATTGCTCGTTTCTGTTTCTTTGAGTGCTGCCGGCACACTATTATTGATTTAAGTTTTAGATCCAAATTTTCTAGAGCAACTCTTGAGGCAAATATGTCGTTGAGGACTTTTTCCATGTTGATGACAATTCATTCTATCAACCAAATCTTTCATCATTTCCCAAAATATTTAATTTGGTTGTTCCGCAATCCCACAATTTTCTATTATCATGTGCATGTGCTTTTTCAATGGGATTTCCATCTAACTCTTTTCAGGAGATTTTGAGGGTGACTTAATTTCTTTGTTTTCCGCGGATTTATTTTATATCTTGAGATCGATCTACTACGCTTCAGGCGTATATTAGAGTCAACATTTGAGTTGATCTTTTTGGTATTTGAACTCTTATAATTCATTTATCACAAATATATGTGATTTTGTCACACCTTCATTAATTTGGCAGATTACTTGTTGAATATTGCAAGTCACTTATTTTAATGAACTTCGGGTTCAATTGATTGGTGCGTGGATCTAGAATTAACGATCGTTTTCATTCCATGAAATTTCTCGGTATTTATATCTTTTATATTCTCATCTCCCCCTAATGCCGAGAAATGATTTTCCTTAAATATGCAAATAAGCGTAATTGCTATAAACCGATCTTCTAGATCGTAGCTCGAGATATTATGCCCTTTCATAAAAATACACTTTAGTGGTGATATGAATATAAGTTGCATATTTCAAATTAATTCGCAGATGGGAAATGTTTGATTCATTTCCACGCACTTAATAATAATCATGATATGCATCATCTTCATTTTTAAATACATTTGCAGTACTCGTGGGGATATTTAGTACAGCTCTTCCGGAGCCCACTTTTAATATGTCACATAATAATATCTTTATCAATAATTCTTTCGGAGATACATTATCTTTATCAATGATACTTCGGGGATACGGTATCTTTACCAATGATCATTCGGGATCAAAATATTAGGTTTTATCAATGATCCCCCGGGGATCAAAATACTTGTGTCATTCAAACTTTATTAACGAATGATCAAATCAAATATTCTTCAAGAATATTTATCAAAATTAATAAATTAAATTGTGTATTCTTCAGGAATAACACGTCAAACATTAAGAAAATAATCGACTTTTTCGATATTCTACTCACACAATAAGATATATTTGTTCTCGATTTTCAAAAGACATCCTTCAGGGACAATTCATATGTAATAATTGTATAAACGAGAACAATCGAATTTGGCGTTTCACTATGAGTATCATGAGATGTAACTTTATTCAAAAACTTTACTTCTTCGGGAGCAATCAATAAAAATATTCTTTCAAGAATATTTTGTATTATTTCTTATGAATATCAATATCGATTTAAAATATTTAATGTTTAATTGCTAAAGCAGAAGCAATTTGATTTGATATTTCTGTTGGAATATCATATCACAATTCACAATGTTTCCAAGAACATTTAAAATTTAATTTTGATATTTAATCATGAATATCATATCATAATGTTTTTCGAGAACATTTAAAACTGAAAAAGAGGTCGACTCGCAGTTCACGCACTGAAACAGAAAAGTCAGTCACTGTAACGAGTTTAAGTTCTGCTGTCCAGAGAACAACAGATTGAGTATTGCTGTCACAGAACAGCAAATTCAGTTATGCAGCGGAAATAGTAAAAAGTACAGCAACTGGAAAACGAAACGAACAAGGATATAATCTTCGTAAGTTGTATTAATCAATACAACTTACCAATCTGCTTCAAAAGCAATAAACTTTCACTATAATTGTGAATACAAAATAATCAGAGAAAAATAAATAAAGACTAAACAATCACAAGATTGAATAGTTAATACTCGGATAAATATCTAAAAAAATAAAAACGTGTGCTGAAAAATATTCTCTCTCAAATATGGCGCTCCAGCTTCTTAATCTTCAATCCACGTGAGTCTTCTATTTATAAGACACAAGTCTTCTCCTCCAAGTAATAAGTCTTATATGGTAAAAAGACTTCTTCCATAACTAGAAGATCTTGTACCTTATCTTGTAGATCTTGAATATCTTTTCTCTCTTTATCTTGGATTCTCCTCCCAATAATAAATATTCCCAAAATAAATATTCCACCAAAGAAAGTCAAAATTAGTCAAAGTCAAAATTAATTAAATTAATTAATTTCGACTCCAACAAACTCCCCCTTTTTGTCTTTCTGAAGGTGTCGTCAATTCTTAGATATCAATTCTCCTCTTGAAGTACTGTCGAGACGACTCCCCCTACAGATATGAACTATCTTGGCAAATGTAATCAACTCTGATCCCTCTACGAAAATAAACTTCATGTGAAGTCGCAAAACTCCCCCTGCAATGCTGACATCGTACTAAGTACTGGTACTAGGAACTGAGAACTCTTGCAACAGGTCTTGAACTGGGAACTGGGAACCCTGTACGAACTTCGGTCTCTGTACTAAACAGGAACAGTGCTCTCATCAGGTGAGTCAGAATAGGAACTGGTGGCAGACCAGTCGCACAACAAATGAAAAACAAGAACTGGGAAACCAGTCACAAAACTCATGAAAACAAACTCCCCCTTGATGTGAGACTGGTCGAACACGTACAAGAAATACTCTTCACAAAACATGGGTTAGGAGATAATGAAGAGAAATCGAATAATCAAATATCAAATATACCAAACAGAAATAAAATTGAAGACAACTAACGTGGCAATCAAGAAGATCAAGAGTTTTAAACACTTAGAGAGAACTCAGTTATCAGTGCACACACAACTCACCACATTCCATGTCGATTCAACAATGGCCGAAAACCAAATGATACTAGTTCAGCAACTAAACAATAGTTATGCCGAGTTCAGCATATTGAATGGTGAATAGTCCAATAAGCGAGAAAATCAACTCCGATGCTCATCAATACATAAACTTAATTCTACACTCGGTTTTTCAGAGACATTTTTTTTGATTTTTTTTTTTTTGATTTTTTTTTTGTCTCTGGTACCGAACGGTGTAGAAATATGATATGCAAGCAAGTTATACATCAAGAGTGAAATAATAACACTTTCATCTCTTTGCGAAATTTTTAAGACCTCGAATTCTCAACTGAACTGAACATAAAAATTGATTAGTCACTAGACCAGAATACATACCAGTCAGTACTCATGTTGACTCAACCTCCTCGATCACTTCATGCGGTGCAAAGATAAAGAGATTTCCTTAGTGTCGAAAACCTCTCAAAACTTAAAGGCTTTGTTAGAATATCAGCAAATTGTTTTTCTGTATTTACATATTCTAATTTGATTACCTTTTTCGCAACACTATCTCTATTGAAGTGACGTTGGTTGTTGACTTCTGAAGTACTATAGTGGTTTGTTCGATTGACACTGTTCAAATGTTCTGTCCTGCAACTTGATTTGATCTTCATGGATTCAGTGTCCATTCTAGTCTTCTGTCTGAACAATGTTCTGTCAGTGTCAGTACCACCTTCATGTCTCGTGAGATTTTTAGTAGTACACATCGGCGTTGTCCTTCTGGTTGAGTCTACAGTGTGTGGTATTCGAACTTGTTTTCCTTTCAGGCTATCTCCACACACAAAATCTGAAGTTGAGTGACCATCAGCAGCATCAGGTTCTTGAGACGATGATTTTGGTTCCTCATCAGTTGAGTCGTCATATGAAGTGTCGTGTACTCGTTAGGTGAGTCTTCAGCTGGTTCTGGAACAAGTCTCGCAACAGGTTTTGGAACTTGTTTTGCAACAGGTACTGGTACTGGAACAGTTTCTACAACTGTAGTATCAACTACCTGTAAAATGGTATTTCCAGCATAATAATAATTACTATTCATTGACCTAACACCTTTCATAAGACACTTAGAACCTTCATCAAACACTTCACAAGACTCTTTGTTAAACTTCACATGCAAACCATTTTGACAAAGTTGACCAACACTTATAAGATTTGATTTTAGTCCTTTGACATGATATATATTGGTCAAATTAGGTAAACCGTGAACATTCAAAACACCTTTACCAACAATTAATCTTACCCTTACCACCACTACCATAAGTCACATAACCTCCGTTGTAAGGAGTGTAGTCCACTAAACAGTTTTTGTTACCTGTCATGTGACTGGAACAACCACTGTCAAAGTACCATGCACCTGCAAACTTTGATTTAGAAATTGTTAGTGCACTATTACACAAAATGGACTTTGGTACCCAAACAACTTCTGGTCTCTGAACAGGGTTTGAAGCTTTGTTGGCATGTCCTTTACTCATTTCAGTCTTGGTACCTAGACCAAAATTGTTCACAAGTCCGTGTCTACTCATGTCTCGCAACGGTTTATTTATCAAATTGTAGAACTGATTGGAACTGATTATGCGTAGTTTTTTCATCAAATCATTTTACTTGAAATTTTTGTTTATTAATTTGTATAATATTTTGTTATTTTAATTTAAGAATTTAATATTTATTTTTTTTTAAAACAAAAAATGTATTGTATAATTTTTTTATTTTGTTTTTTAATTTAAAATTTTAATATTCAGTTTTTTTAAATCTTACTGCATTTTGAGATTTTTTAGTTATTTTAATTTAAGAATTTAATATTTAAGTTTTTTAAAACAAAAAAAGTATTGTATAATTTTTGTATTTTATTTTTTAATTCAAAATTTTAATATTCTGTTTTTTTTAAATCTTACTGAATTTTGAGTTTATTTTTAATTTGTGTAATTTTATTTTTTAATTTGATAATATGTTGAATTTTGAGAATTGCGTGTAATTTTGATTTTAATTTGTGTAATTTTATTTTTTAATTTGATAATTTAATATTCTGTTTAAAAAAATGAGAATTGCTGTAATTTTATTTTTAATTTGTGTAATTTTCTTTATTAATTTGATAAAGTAATATTCAGTTTAAAAAAGTGTTGAGAATTACTGTAATTTTGTTTTTAATTTATGTAATTTTGTTCTTTAATTTGAGTGTAATTTTGTTCTTTAATTTGATAATTTAATATTCAATTTAAAAAAAATTAGAATTATGTGAAATTTTGTTTTTAATTTGATAATTTAATATTTAGTTTCTAATAAAAAAATAAGAATTACATGTAATTTTGTTTTTTAATTTGATAAGTTAATATTCAGTAGTTTAAAAAAAAAAGTTGCAAGTAAAGGTAATTTTGGTATGAATTCTCAAAATTATAATTAGAATAAAGTAGATTATTAAATTATAAACAAACAATAATAATTATCTTTTATCCAATTGTATGATTAACATAGTATGTAATAATAAATCATTTAATTACTTGC
Source organism: Euphrasia confusa (assembly GCA_954870475.1). Lineage (NCBI taxonomy): Eukaryota > Viridiplantae > Streptophyta > Magnoliopsida > Lamiales > Orobanchaceae > Euphrasia > Euphrasia confusa. The sequence goes on along the minus strand of OX940956.1, from coordinate 35,201,550 downwards.
CATATATATTAATCCCTTCACCAACTCCCTTCCCATGTATACGGAATGGATGATCCATTCCATGCCCCCTTATTATTCATATATATATATATATATATATATATATATATATAGAGAGAGAGAGAGAGAGAGAGAGTATATAATATAGACCCACAGCCCAACCCAAATTAACCGATCATCAACAAACACGTCACATCCACACCACCGTAGCTAATTCATTCGTAATTATGATGACGAAATCCGGTGACGTGATATTCCGATCGAAACTCCCGGACATCTCCATCCCCAGGCACCTCCCCATCCACTCCTACTGCTTCGAAAACATCTCCCAGCACCTCAGGCGCCCCTGCCTGATCAACGGCTCCACCGGCGAAACCCACACCTACGAGGAAGTCGAGCTGACCTCCCGCAAGGTGGCCGGCGGCCTCATCCGCCTCGGCCTCCGCCGCGGCGACACCGTCATGCTGATCCTCCGCAACACCCCGGAGTTCGTCTACGCCTTCCTGGGCGCGTCCTTCATCGGCGCCTCCTCCACCATGGCCAACCCCGACCTCCCCCCGTCCGACCTCCTCCGGCAGGCCAGGATCACCGGGGCCAAGCTCATCCTCGACGACGTCAAGGTGGTGAAGGAGTTGCTGACATCGGCGGACGAGCTGTCGGCGGCAGAGATAGAGATAGACCCGGAGGATGACGTGGCGGCGGTGCCGTACTCGTCGGGGACGACGGGGACGCCGAAGGGGGTGATGCTGACGCACAGGGCGCTGGTGACGAACGTGGCGCAGCAGGTGGACGGGGAGAACCCGAACATGCACCTGCGGAGGGATGACGTCATGATGTGCGTGCTCCCGCTGTTCCACATGTACTCGCTCAACCTCAACCTGCTCTGCGGCCTCAGGGTCGGGGCAGCAATCGTGCTCGTGCGGGACTTCGAGACCGAGAGCTTCTTGGAGATGACGAGCAGGTACAGGGCCACGATCGCGCTCCTCGTGCCCCCGATCGTGCTGGCCATCGCCAAGAGCCCCGCCGTGGCCGACTACGACCTGTCGTCCGTCAGGAGGATTATGTCGGGAGCCGCGCCGCTCGGGAAAGGGCTCGAGGATTCTGTTAGAGCTAAGTTCCCCAATGCCGTTGTTGGACAGGTAAGCTCTTTTCGTCCCTTAATGTTACATCTTACTAGGTTTCACACTTTACTAAGTCATCATTATTAGGTGTTATCATTAAGAGCATAATAATAATAATAAAATAAAAAATAATTGCTGCACATTAACTACAATTCTCCTCATTAATGTGCTGCTCCATGACTCTAAGAAACTCTCTTAATTTGAAGAACTTCTATTTAGGAAGTGCCTTGGTGAATATGTCGGCAAGTTGATCTTCAGACTTGCAAAACATTAGATGCACTTCACCTTCTTCAATGGCCTCTTGAATGAAATGATACTTGATGTTAATATGTCTTGTGCGACTATGAAAAACTGAATTTTTGCTCATAGCAATAGCTGATATGTTGTCACAAAATAGCTCTGTAGCTTCGTTCTCCTTCATGTCAATGTCACCAAAAAAATTTCTTAATCAAATCACTTGAAATGTAGACATAGCTGCTGAAACATACTCGGCCTCCGCAGTTGATTGTGCCACACTTTCTTGTTTCTTTGAACCCCATGAAAATACACTTGAACCAAGGGAAAATGTAAATCTCATAGTACTTTTCATATCATCCAAAAACTCCATTTTCTTGGTAAACTTTTATGCCCAAAAACTGATGTAGCAACCCCATATCACTCATATTTTTTAATCATCTCATTTTTGAAGTCATGTATCATCTTCTCATCGTCCCCACAAAATAATAAATCAACATATAATGCAACAATGAGTGTAGATGTACCTTGAGTTTTGACGACAAAGTTGACTCGCTTTTACTCCTCTTGAATCCATGTTCAATAAAATATGAATCAATTTGGCTATACCAAGCTCTCGATGCTTGTTTGAGCCCGTACAGAGCTTTTTTTAATCTGTAGACCTTTTATTCGACACCTTCGATGAGAAAGTCTTGTGGTTGCTCAACATAAATTTCCTTTGTCAATTCTCCATTTAGGAAGGCTGATTTTATGTCAAGTTGGTACGACAACCACCCCTTTTGAGCCGCAAGAGCAATCAACATCCGAATTGTATCCAAACGTGAAACCGGTGAAAAAGTTTCATCGTAGTCAATTCCGGGTCGTTGCGTGTAGCCTTTAGCTACAAGTCTTGCTTTGTTTCTTTGAAATGATCCATCTTCATTCACTTTCACTTTGTAGACTCATTTTACTCCAACAACTTTTTCTCTTTTGGCCTATCGACCAAATCCCATGTTTTATTTTTTTTCGATCACTTCAATCTCTTCTTGCATAGCTTTTTGCCACGTCTCTTGCTTCATTGCTTCATCAAAAAAATTTCCATCGTGCAAAAATTGCATCATACATAAACATCTTCTAAGCTTCTCATTTTTGGAGCAAGGTTTGATGTTGAAGTTAATGAACTTTCACCCGAACTTGAACTTGAACCATTGGGTGTTGAAAAATTTGCACCTTCGTCATTCTCCTCCTCAACTTCATTTGTAGGAGCCTCAATTTTATCATCAAGGATTGATTGCTTCATTTCAATCTCATTAGTTTCCCAATTCCATTTTGCATTTTCATTAAAAATTATGTCTCGACTTATGATAATGCCTTTTGTCTTCAAGTTGTAGAGCCGATAACCTCTAGACATGTTGATGTAGCATACTAGCACACATTTCATGCTTGTTTCATCTAGTTTCTGCCTCTTTTCTTTTGGAATTTAAGCATAGCAAATTGACCCAAAAATTCTCAAATGCTTGATCGACGGTTTTCTTCCACCCCAAACTTCGATTGGTGTTCGATCTAACAAGGCCTTCGTTAGACATCGGATGATCAAATACACGGTTGTATGTACAACTTCTGACCAAAAATATTTAGGCAATCCCTTTGCATGAATCATAGATTTCGCCATCTCCATCACGGTTCGATTCTTTCTCTCGGACACACCATTTTGTTGTGGTGTATAACCAACACTAGTTGTCTTCCTATGCCCTCTTCTTCACAAAATTGAGTGAATTGATTTGAAGTGTACTCCTTTCCATTGTCACTCCTCAATAATTTAATTGTGCAGCCACTTTGATTTTCCACAAGAATTTTGAATTTTCAGAAAACTCCAAACACCTCGGATTTTTGCTTCAGGAAATAAACCCATGTCATACAAGTAAAATCATCGATAAATAGGATAAAATATCTATTTCCTCAATGAGAGTTAATTGGCATCGGCCCACACAAGTCGGTGTGTACAAGCTCTAGAGGATTTTTCGCTCTCCAAGCAACTCCTTTTGGAAACAATTGCCGATGATGTTTTTCGAGTGCACAACCTTCGCATACGTGCTGCATTTCTTCAATTTTTGGAAGACCATGAACCATATTTTTGTTGTGTAGTACCTTGAGACTTTGATAATTTGAATGACCAAGCCTCCAATGCCATAAACATGATTCATCCATCACTTGAGCTTTCATTGCGAAATTTTCAGCATATTTAAATGTGATAGGAAAATTTCGGTTTCTTTCCATTTGGATTTTTGCAACCATTTTCTTTGAACCTTTGTATTCAAGTATCACACATGAATTTCCTTCAAAATGTACAGCATATCCATGCTCAATAAGCTGCCCAAACACTCAACAAATTGGTCTCCAAATCCGGCACAAGTAACACATCATTTATGCGTCTTTCTCCTTTCTTCGTCTAAATTTTTATTGTACCTCTTTCTTGAGCTTTCACAAGAGTACCATTCACAATTTTTACTTGAGAATTAATGGAAGTATCAAGGTTTATAAAGATCGACTCATCACCTATCATGTGGTTAGTACAACCGTTATCTACGTACCACACGTCTTCGGTTTTTGCACTTGCACCTTTTTATGCATAAAACAAGCATTCTCCACCTCGAACTATTGGTTGACTCGATCCAACCAGGCGATCGGGTCCACGCCCACGAACGTTGGTAATTGCACTATCGCCGGTGTACCTCGCGAGGTATGGACATCGTGTGACACAAAACTCTCCTCCCCCGAATGTGGTTTCAGAAGCGGCTCCTTGTCGGACTTCAAAATTGCGCGGGAGAGCGCAGCCAAAGTGGTCGACATCTCCGTCAAGCCCGATTGCATCTCGGTGAGTTATGTGGAATGTGCAACCAACTTTTGCAACACATTAACCTGCTCTTTTTCCAGGCTATCGAGTCTTTCGGTGGTAAGGCGGGTAGGCATAACGCTGGTACAAGAAGGGAAAAAAATCTGGAAAGAACAATCGGAGAAGTCGAGATCCGGCAGGTCTGACCAAATTGATAGAAACAAGAAACAGAGAAAGAAAGAAACAAGGCAGTAAAGAAAACAATCAAGCAGGAACCCTAGTTCCGTTTGCTCAATAGCCTCCAGGCTCCAATTAACTTTATTAATTCGATAATCTTAATCAACCTACGCTGACACTTTAAATAAGAATAGCAGAAATAAGAAATAAACCTAACCCTAAAGCCCAAACATAACAAAACTCTAAAGCCCATAAATAAATAAAAGGACATAATTAAAATACTCTTGCTCTCTATCAGTTCCATCCCTCCGCAAAACAACCTTGTCCCCAAGGTTGAAAAAACGTCTTCCTGTTTCTTGAGTTCTTCTTGGCTGGTGGGTTCGTAAAATTCATAATGTTGTAGGTCTACTGCTTCATCTGGTTCTACGAGCAACACTCGTAGCTCCCTGAGAGGACAGACTTTCTCATGGCCCAGTGTGTAAGTTTTGCGACACTTGAAGCACAATCCCTTAGCTCGCAAGTCTGCCAACTGGTTCGATGTGAGACGAGAGAAACTCGAGCGAGTAGTAGACTGCTCCGAGGTTGCTGATGTAGCAACGTTTGAGTGATCGATTGGCCGAGTCACATGGTTGGCAAGAACACCCCCCGTTGGGCCTGTGACGGTGCTAGCTTGCGCACCGAACGGACGCGAAAAGCTAGGAGGGCGATGCCCTGAATTATTCGATCCCCTTATCTCTCTATCACCTTCTGGCCACAACAAAATTTCCTCGATATCCCTCGATAGCTCCATCGCGGTTTCTAGGTCCTCTGGCCGGAGCAAACGCATCGAGTTGCTAATTGGAGTTTTCAGTCCGGACATGAAGTAACCCAAATAGTGGGCTCCGGACGCCCAGGAACCTGCCCGACGTGTTGTAAAAACACGTTCACATATTCCTCCACTGTCCCTGTCTGTCGAACTCTCGCCAATTTTTCGTACGGGCTCCCTTTGAACCAAGAATCAAATCTCGCCACCAGGGCTTGCGAAAACTCTTTCCACGTCATAGTAGGCTTCCGCCCTCGAAACCAGGTGATCTAATGCAGTGACGAGCCATCCATTGTTACCACATTGGCGGTCAGTTTCGAACCTTCTGACGTGCCATGGAGTTCGAATTGTTGGTTGGCTCGAGCCAACCAGGCGATCGGGTCCACGCCCTCGAACGTTGGTAATTGCACTATCTCCGGTGTACCTCGCAAGGTATGGAAATCGTGTGACACAATACCCTCCTCCCCCGAATGTGGTGTCAGAAGCGGCTCCTTGTCGGACTTCAAAATTGCGCAGGAGAGCGCAGCCAAGGTGGTCGACATCTCCGTCAAGCCCGATTGCATCTCGGTGAGTTGTGTGGAATGCGGAACCAGCTTTTGCAACACATTAACCTGCTCTTTTTCCAGGCTATCGAGTCTTTCAGTGGTAGAGCGGGTAGGCATAACGCTGGTACAAGAAGGGAAAAAAAATCTGGAAAGAACAAGGGGAGAAGTCGAGATCCGGCAGGTCAGACCAAATTGATAGAAACAAGAAACAGAGAAAGAAAGAAACAATACAGTAAAGAAAACAATCAAACAGGAACCCCAGTTTCGTTTGCCTAATAGCCTCCAGACTCCAATTAACTTTATTAATTCGATAATCTTAATCAAACTACACTAATACTTTAAATAAGAATAGCAGAAATAAGAAATAAACCTAACCCTAAAGCTCAAACCTAACAAAACTCTAAAGCCCATAAATAATTAAAAGGACATAATTAAAATAATAATTAAAATACTTCCGCTCTCTATCACGGCCACACTAGCATTAAATCTTTCCAGAAGGCATATCAAGATTTTCTCTATCATCCTTCGATCGGGAACATCTTCTCCATTTATTCTCATTTGATTTGTGAGCTCGGTAAATCCCGAATAAAAATCATTCAAGCTCTCTTTATCCTTCATTCTTGCGTTCTCGAAGTCTCTTCTAAGAGGTTGAAATTTGATAGTTCTTACTTTCTCATCTCCTCCAAATTCTTTTTGCAAGAGCTCCCATGCATCCTTTGATTTTTCCGCTCCCATGATACGAGGGAAAATCGAGTCCGAAACAGGTTGTTGGATCTTCGACAATCCTGCGGCGTCTCGTTGTTTCGTCTTCTTCATTTCCTTTATTTGAGCGACGGTTTGATTTCCGCTCTCATCAACGTAGTCATATTCTACGAGTTCCCATAGGTCTTGGGAAACAAGTAGTGTCTTCATCTTCTTGCACCAAAACTCGTAGTTTTCTCCGGCGAAAATTGGTAGAGAAATATGTTGTGAGCTCTCCATTGTTGGATGATAGCTGATGCAACTTCTCTTCTTGAAAGCTTATTTTTTTTTAAAAATCTTAGCTTCTAACGAAGCTCTGATACCAAACTGTAGGATCGTTGGAACTAAGATTTGTATTTATTTTTATTTTTGATAAATTACTGAATAATATTCAGCATTCTTTAGAATAATATTTGGAGATAATATTTGGAGAGAAAATATTTTTCTTGGTTATTTTTTATAATAAAATTGATATCTAGATGTCCATACATATAGCCATCATGATCCTCTCTTCGAGGTAAAAACCATCATTACTAACCTCACACTTTACTAGGTTCACACCTTACTAAGCCATGTGTCATCATTTGGAGCATAATAATAATAAAATAAAAAATAATTGTTGCAAATTAACTACAATAATAGGTATTTATGTGTAAGTAATGTTTTATTCGATTGAGATATATCTAACACTCTTCCTCACGAGTAAGCCGAAAATTTTATCGAAATTACTCGTGGTCGGAAATTTCATCAGCAAGGGCATACACAGTCGAAAATTCCATCGATTGGCCGGGGCACCCTCGTCGTATTGAGCCTGCTCTGATACCATGTTAAAGTTGGACCAATAACACTTTAAAATGTTTTGTTAAGATAATAAGGTTGTTCAACTTATATGTGAGTCTGCTTTGAATAATATTGTGAAAAGACATTGAATTTATAGATTGAAAATTTTTATAAATTTTCCAAAAAAAAGTGCATTGTTTTGTGGAACGGAAGAAGTACTGTTTTGTGGAACGGAAGAAGTATTGTATATGGTTTTGTATTGCAAAAATAAAAATATGGAAAAATAATTGTAATTTGTGCATTGTATTGTAATTATATAGGGTTATGGAATGACGGAAGGTGGACCGGTGCTGACAATGTGCTTAGGATTTGCGAAGGAGCCGATCGAGATGAAACCCGGTTCATCCGGGGTGGTGTTGAGGAATACTGAAATGAAAATAGTCGATCCGGCGACCGGTGCTTCTTTGGGGCGCAACCAGCCCGGTGAAGTATATTGTAGAGGTGACCAGATTATGAAAGGTACGTAATTATAGATTCTTGTACGTATGCACGTAGGTCGACTTAATTCTGATCATATATATACTTAATTTGATAGGTTATTTGGATGTTACTCCGGATTCAACTCAGAGCAGAATCGACAAAGATGGATGGCTACTCACAGATGACATAGGGTTCGTGGACGATGACGATGAGCTCTTCATAGTGGATCGGTCCAAGGAAATAATTGTGCGGGACGGGTTCCAGGTTGCACCTGCGGAACTAGAGGCCATCCTACTCATCCACCCCAACATCTCTGACGCTGCAGTTGTACCGTATGATCTTGCGCTTTCAAAATTATAGCATCCATCTCTGATCGATCATATTCTGATCGTATACTCGTTTTTCGTCTACACTCATGTTACAAATGTTATTGCAGCTTGCAAGATGAGGAAGCAGGAGAAGTACCAATTGCTTTTGTTGTCAAGTGCAGTGGCTCCACTATCACAGACGATGAAATTAAGCAATTCGTCTCGGAACAGGTGGAGGTGTACAAGAGAATCAGCCACGTGGTTTTCGTTGATGTTATTCCAAAGGCTGCCACCGGCAAAATATTGAGAAGGGAATTGAGAGCAAGAGTCGCAGATGGCCTTCCAAACTAAATACTAGGTTTGTCTTGTAAGAATAGTCACACTTTCTTCACAAAATACAAAGAAGGTGTGATTATTCTTCTGGCGCGGAAGGAATATTACTATCATGCATGATTTCCCTTTTTTTATTTATTAATTACACACATTGTCGACTGTGTAATTTAATTTTGGAAACCCTACTCATAACATGCACAAGCGTTTATTTTGAATGAATATGGAATACATCAATGAGGGATCGCTATATATTTTCCGTCTCAAACTGCTGGTCATATCTTCTTGTAATTTGTAAAAAAAATGTGATTATTAGTTTGAAATTGAGAAAGTATTAATATTTATTAATTGAAGAGTAGAGATAAAATTCATACTTATGGTCAGGCCCGGCCTCGGGCATAGGCTTATGGTGCGACCGCCAGGGCCCAAATTTTTTAGGAGCCCATATTGAATTTAATATATATATATATATATATATATATATATATTTGCATTTTTTAGCGGCTATCAACACTTTTTAATTTGCATTTTGCAATCGTATTTAATACTAGAGGCTCAATTTAAATATTTTGCCTAAGTACTTTGAAATGTTCGGAACGGATCTGGTTAGGGTTATTGATCTAGTCCATAAGGTTATAGTGTTCTCTTATATTGGAAAAACATTATTAAAGTTAAATGTAAGTTTCACAATCTTTTTTACTGTAAGACACGTTTAAGGTGTTACTCCGTGTTAGTTAAAGGTGATTCATCTCGATCATGAGCTAATCTGGGCTCTCCGTTTTAATATATATATATATATATATATATATATATATATATATATATATATATATATATATATTAAATTGGGCCTCTAGTATTAAATACGATTGCAAAATGCAAGTTAAAAAGTGTTGATAGCCTAAGTACTTTGAAATGTTCGGAACGGATCTCGTTAGGGTTATTGATCTAGTCCATAATGTTATAGTATTCTCTTATATTAGACTTATTAGTATGTAAGATTCAATTACATGTGAGGTTTAATCAAGCAAATTGATTATGTTTGAAATGTGTAAAAAATATTGGAAAAACATTATTAAAGTTAAATATAAGTTTCACAATCTTTTTTACTGTAAGACACGTTTAAGATGCTACTCGATCCGTGTTAGTTAAAGGTGATTCATCTCGATCATGAGCTAATCTGGGCTCTCCGTTTTAATATATATATATATATATATATATATATATATATATATATATATATATATATATATATATATATATATATATATATATATATATATATTAATTCAATTTTTTATATTATTTTGTATTTCAAGTGGTTTGCTCACTCATTTTATTAGCCAACTCATTATCACTGAGGTACTGTGGCAAACACGCTTAACTTTGAATTAAAGTTCTTATAGAAAAAATGCTCAGTTTTGGAGTTCGATCTTATAGAAGACTATCCAGAAAATAAGATGCAATTTCTTATAGAAAAATGCCCAGATTTGGAGTTCTTATAGAATAATGTCCAGAAAATAAGACACATCTTGTTGTTAAGAGTAATATATAGTATATTTAATTTTTTAAGCACTTGCATTTTTTGGGTCTTAAAATCACACCATTTTTTGAATGTGTATTGAAAAATATATTTAACCTACTAATATAAATATCAAGTTGTCAACCTTCTTTAACAGGTTCTAATAATGCACAACGACGTCCTCGTTGTGTACTTTTTCAAGATCAACCATCCGTGAAGGATTGCCCTGTGGGTACTCTCACAAACTTATAAGTGAACTTGGCCACACAACACTTGAATCTCTTGCCGTCGGCACTTGTTCTGATACTGCGTGTAATAACTTCCGACTCTATAGGTCGGCTTGGTTAAAAAAATATACATATTGATGTTTTTATTTCCCCTTTCATTTTTATTCTAGACTTGCACTTGCTACTGACTCAACTTCAATATGTTATCAGGGAAAATACAAGACGACGATGAGTGCTTCAAACTAATGATATTTTCGCCTTACTCAAATATGACTAAGTCCACAAATTAATAAAGTCATTTTAGAAGTCGATTTGTTTAAAAGCTCGAACTGTTGGAGAAGTAATAAGGACGTCGAGAGATTTACGGGATTGTCCGTCCATATAGTAGTGATCTCATCTTTAGAATATATATTATGTAATATTTCTTTACTGTAATTAGGAGATATGTTTTGCTGTATATATAGCACAGTTCGATAGAATGAATAAAACAACGAATTCTTTCTCCAATACCTTCTTTACATGGTATCAGAGCAAGGTCCAAATCCTTAGTTTTTTTCCTTTTCCTTTTCGACGAGGCAGCCATGGCTGGCGACGATGCCTCTAGAACCGAAACTCCTCGAAAAATCACCCCCTACACAATTCTTTCCAACGATAATCCCGGCAGCTATATTACCCACGTCGAATTTAACGGATCCAATTACGATGAATGGGCTCGAGGGATCAAAATTTCTATTCGAGCCAAACATAAACATGGGTTTATCACTGGGGCTGTCACTGAACCTTCCCCGACCTCCGAAGACTATGAATCCTGGTGGGCGATTAATGCGATGGTGATTGCGTGGATCTTCAATACAATTGAAAAAGAACTACGCAAAACCATCTCATATCGCGACGTCGCCAAACAACTATGGGACGATATTCAACAAAGATTTTCAGTCGGTAGTGGGGCAAAGATTTATCAATTAAAATCTGCCATTATCGATTGTAAGCAAAAACCACAGGAAACCATTATGGTCTATTTTGGACGAATCAAAAGGATATGGGATGATCTCCACGATTGAGACACTTTGCCTACTTGTACTTGTACTGGCTGCAAGTGTGATATTGTGAAACTTCTTACCACTCGCCGAGAGGAAGAACATTCTCGAGAGTTTTTAATGGGTCTCGACCCACGCTACGCTATTATACGCTCTCATATCCTCGGTATGGATCCTCTCCCTACTCTTAATCAAATTTATAATAAGTTAATTCAGGAGGAAGGCGTCCATAATTTTACTCAGAAGAAAATCGACATTCGACCCGAACCTATGGCCTTTGTCGCACGTGCTCAAGGGGGGGCTCGTCGAGAGATTAAGACGAATGATTCGGAGACCTCAAAATCTGTGTGTGCAGCCTGTAGTCGTGAGGGACACACGGTGAAGACATGTTTTCGGGTCACGGGGAAATTTCCAGAATGGTGGGGGGATCGACCTCGTGATCGAATTGCTTGGCCTCGGTCTTCTGCTGGTGAGAAAAATTATGCTGATCGCACACAAGAGGGACGTGGGCGTGGAAACAACATTCGTGCTAATGTTGCTTCCGGTGGCGGACACACGTCACACGATGTTCCATTAACCGACTCAGATCGAGTTGATTTGAAAATTTTAAATGCATCAGAATGGGAAGAACTAACCAAGCTATGGAATGCACACAAAACCAATAGCCACGGTGACGATCGTCTTAATGGTAAAGTCTCTGATTACTCCTGGATAATTGATACAGGAGCTTCACATCACATGTCGGGTAATATTGCATATTTTACAAATGTTGTTGATATTGATCCATCTCCGGTTGGAATGCCCAATGGTGATCTCGCACTTGCTATTAAAAGCGGTGACATCGAAATTACCCCAAGCTTAGTACTCAAGAACGCTTTATATGCCCCAAATTTAAATTGCAATCTCATTTCTGTATCTAGCTTGCTACGTGATGCCATACTTACCATTCAATTCACACATAAACTTTGTTTAATACAGGACCGTACCTCGAGGATGGTGATTGGTGTGGGTGAGCAGTGTGAGGGTCTTTATTATCTTCGGGGTGTTCGCAACATTGGAGCAAGAGCTTACTCTATTGGTCCGATTGGTAATGCCGACTTGTGGCATCGTAGGTTGGGACATCCATCTTCCAAAATTATTAGTTCTTTACCTTTTATTAATAATGAGACTAAGGTTAAGTTTGACTCCAGAAGTTGTGATGTGTGTCATCGGGCTAAACAAACACGTGAATCATTTGGTTTGAGTGATAATCGTGCTGCTGCAATTTTTGATCTTATTCATTGTGATTTATGGGGTCCGTATTCTGCTAACGGTTCTTGCGGCTCTCGTTATTTTTTAACAATCGTTGATGATTTTTCACGGTCAGTATGGGTGTTTCTGTTACGAGCTAAGAGCGAGGCTACTCAGAAAATAAAGAATTTCTTTAATTTGATTAAACGACAATTTCATAAAGAGGTCAAAATTCTTCGTAGCGACAACGGTACCGAATTCACTAGCTTACGGCCGTATTTTGAAGCACATGGTATTATTCATCAAACATCCAATGTGGATACTCCTCAGCAGAATGGACGTGTCGAGCGTAAACATCGTCACATATTGAACGTTGCTCGTGCATTATTATTTCAAGCTAGCTTACCAATTATGTTTTGGGGCGAGTGTGTATTAGCCGCGGTTCACCTTATAAATCGAACTCCAACACCACTTTTAGGTGGAAAAACACCGTATGAAGCATTGTTTCACATCCCACCGCCCATGAATACTATTCAAGTTTTTGGGTGCTTGTGTTACGCGAAAAATATTAACCGGGTTCGAGATAAATTTGCGAGTAAAAGCAGAAAGTGTATTTTTTTGGGGTATCCTTTTGGTAAAATTGGTTGGCATGTTTATGACTTGGACACTGGTGATTACTTTAATTCACGTGATGTTGTGTTTCTTGAACAAGAATTCCCCTTCCAATCTATACAAATTAGAGAATCACGGAATGAAAATTCTACCCATATGAGTAGTACAGAAGAAGTTGGGTCTCCAATCATTCCCTTGGCTATTTCTTCCACCAGCCCCCCACTCTTATCTCAGATGGACATAACAGGAGATTTGATTTCTGAAACTTCAACTACTGCTCCTCCAACTACTGTTCCTAGCAGCAATGAGATTTTAGGACGTGGTCATCGTCTCAAAATTCCGAGTACAAGACTTACAGGCTATGTTCGACACACATCTTTGCTCAATCTCTCGCACGTCTCACCTGCCTCAACATCATCTTCAGGTACGCACTTTCCTATTTCTAAGTTTGTGAATTACGATAAATTTTCGCCTCGACATCGTCTATTTTTATCTGCTGTGACAACAGCTCGCGAGCCTACTTCTATTCGTGAAGCCATGTTGGATCCTAAATGGCAGCAAGCTATGAAACTTGAAATCACAGCTTTGGAAGAAAATAAAACTTGGACCGTCGAAAAATTGCCTCCCGGTAAGCAAGCTATTGGATGCAAATGGGTCTACAAAATAAAATATAATGCCGACGGTTCTATTGAACGCTACAAAGCTCGGCTTGTTGTCTTGGGTAATCGACAAATCGAGGGTATCGATTACCATGATACTTTTGCCCCTACCGTCAAACTTGTTACAGTCCGTACCCTACTTGCAGTAGCTTCTGCAAAGAATTGGGAACTCCACCAAATGGATGTCCATAATGCATTTTTACATGGTGACCTCCATGAAGAGGTATATATGCGGTTCCCCCCGGGTTTCGAACATTCTGTTACGGGTCGTGTGTGCCGCTTGCGAAAATCTCTCTATGGATTACGACAAGCGCCACGATGCTGGTATGCAAAATTATCTTCTGCTCTCTCTTCTTATGGCTTCCTTCAGTGTGCTTATGATCATTCATTGTTTTCTTATAAAAGGGTGGACATTGAATTACATGTGCTCGTATATGTCGATGATTTAGTGATTGCGGGGAATAATACCAGTGCTATTTCTAAATTTAAAACATACTTAAGTTCATGTTTTCATATGAAAGACTTGGGTCGTCTCAAGTATTTTCTTGGTCTCGAAGTAGCTCGCAACGCCTCTGGTATTTTTATTTCTCAACGGAAGTACGCGCTTGATATTCTTACTGAAACCGGCTTATTAGGGGCTAAACCTGCTACAGTTCCCATGGAACCCAATCACAAACTCGCCCTCGCTGATGGTCCGTCACTAGACGACCCTCTTCGTTATCGCCGATTAGTTGGACGTCTTGTTTACTTGACAATTACTCGCCCGGAACTATGCTATAGTGTTCATATACTCGCACAATTCATGCATGCACCAAAGGCTGCCCATTGGGAAGCTGCTCTACACGTCGTTCGGTACATTAAACAACATCCGGGTCAAGGTATATTCTTACGAGCCGACTGTGATCTTCGGCTACGCGCCTATTGTGACGCTGATTGGGCTAGTTGTCCCTTGAGTCGACGGTCACTCACAGCCTATCTCATTTTCCTTGGGTCATCGCCTATTTCTTGGAAAACAAAGAAACAAAACACCGTTTCTCGCTCTTCGGCGGAGTCGGAATATCGTTCAATGGCTTACACTACTTGCGAACTCAAATGGTTGCGTGGCCTTCTACAAACGTTCGGCCTCTCCACTTCAACGCCCGTTCAACTCTATTGTGACAGTCAGTCTGCTCTTCACATTGCTCGAAATCCTGTTTTTCATGAACGCACTAAACACATAGAGGTCGACTGTCACCTAGTTCGTGATGAAATCATTCAGGGCACTATAACTCCATCTTATGTGCATACCAAGGACCAGCTCGCAGACATTCTTACAAAAGCTTTGGGTCGTACTCCATTTGAAGATCTCTCCAAGTTGGGCATTTTGAATCTCCATGCGCCAACTTGAGGGGGGGTAATAAGGACGTCGAGAGATTTACGGGATTGTCCGTCCATATAGTAGTGATCTCATCTTTAGAATATATATTATGTAATATTTCTTTACTGTAATTAGGAAATATGTTTTGCTGTATATATAGCACAGTTCGATAGAATGAATAAAACAACGAATTCTTTCTCCAATACCTTCTTTACAAGAAGTTAAGAGACTTAACATTTATAGTAAGTTGAATATATTCTCCAATAAAGTCGAAAAAACATGTATTAGTGGCTCAACTTCAATAAAATGTAACTCAAAGTCGAAACTAATAGTTAAACAAGAGACACATCGAGCGTTGGGATACATCGACCGCTGCATGAGAGCCTTTACTCCTGCTAAATTGAGGAGTAATACCAATTACATCCCATATCCGGCCAAAGAGGACCACGCGAACATTTCATGTGCATTGTGGTCCACATCAGTAGCTACATGTTTTAGCAATACGCAGGTGCTAGGCGTGCAAACATTTGGTGTTGGGGTTATTTCTGTATTTCGAATATTACACTGCTGAGTCGAGAGATGGCTCTCTGTCCTTAAGAAGAATTTGCCCCGTATTAGTGCTTTACGGAATCACAGGCAAAGGTCTCCCAAGATAAAACAGCAATAAGACAGTATCGAAGCACACGATACTGAATCTGACGAACAAGAAACAGAAGGAATTCTTATGCACTAAAAGAAAGGAAAGACAGGAGGAATATCGATAACTCGAATTGTGTCCTCAGAGTATTTTGTGTGTTGAATGTGTATTCAATTGTGATGTGTTGAATTCTGAAATGAGCTTGGCTATTTATAGTTTTCGAATTACCATCGAGAAGACGCATATAGCTTTTCATGAAAAGCCACTTACCCAAAGTGTAACAATACACCTCCTCGGTTAAACTTTCGAATATAATAGCACCTTTTCATAATTATTCAACCGCTGAATATTGATGTTACTGAACCATCACATATTTTACGGCTTACACATGCACACACAATTTCATGCAGCACATACTCACGTACATATTTGCATGTATCCATGCACTTAACTTAATGTATGCATGTAATTATACATGCACCAACCACACAATCCATATACATATATATTATATCTATATAATATATATCACACTAATTAATCTTTAATTAATAACATTAATTAATCTTTAATTAGACACTTTCCTTTATATTTTAGCAATATGAAATAATACATATTATCATATATTCATTCTTTTATATTCAAACTTTCAACTACCATACTTTATACAACAATTACTCTTTCACCAATACATGGATTTTAGTAATTATTGATCAAGTAACACCTACTCAAATGGTAGAATAAAACACTCGAAGAATTAGAAATTCCGTCGACGTGCGGGGCCCCGTAGTTTAATCGTTAAATTAAAGAAACCATACTAAAATTCCAACAATCCCCACATGAAAGAGAATTGATGTACATGCATTTTTACAAGGGAAACAATATTGCATCAGGAGAGATAGCATTCAGCTTTGAATCTTCCGTAGTTGAATATTCTCGGATTTACTTACTGCGCGGTGAACGCGATGTCTTGAACCGTCAGTGTTTTGTGTAAACCAAGACAAGAATACCAACACAATATCTTCCGATCTGTTTTGTTCTTATCGTTTTGTCCATTTTGGCCCTGGACAACTCTTGGATTCATAAGTGTTTTTACATTTTGAAGCGGCCGGTCTTCACATACTTACATAGGTGACTTTCCAACAAGGATATCCTGCCAATATCCCACTTTATAAGTTTGGAAATCATTAAAAGTTTTAAACTTATCCTCCACCCTCTCTGCAGGTAGCAGTTAAAGTCTTACACGGGAATGAGTTGAGTTATATTCTTATAAAGATTATAACTCGAACTGCTCTTACTTTGAAGCTTTTAGACTTCCAAAGTGATTCACTGAATCTTAATAGCTTAGTTTTCCACATTGAACCAAATTCTTGGGATCTCCAGTCAGTATGGTTGGGTTACCACCACAAAGATTCTTAATTTATGGGTTTTCACTCCATTCCCCTAGACAGGCATTTATGTTTGATATCTCGGTAGGCCTTTTGTTCACGGATCCGAAATACATACTCGTAGAGATCAACTGCCTAATGGTCTTATGTCTACGACATATATGTCTAGACTTACCATTCTACTCCGTGCCATTTCCAAAGTCGATTGACTATCATAGTGAATTATCACTACAAGCACGAGTTCATCCCAACAAGGGAAATCCTCTAAGAAATTATGAAGTCGATCAACTTCTTCTCCAACTTTATCCAAAAGTTATAAACTCTGATTTCATAATAAATCGAGTAATACAAATTTGCTTAGAGGATATTCAAGACACAGTCTCACCACTAATAGTAAAGACATTACCATCAGTAGTCTTGACTTTCTTTGTATCAAATATCCAGTTATCATCACTGTATCTTTCCAATACAACTGAATATCACTAGTAGTACAAGTCATAATTCTGCGTATATTTTAAATATCGCAATATGCGGTTTATCGCCTTCCATTGCATGGAATTGTGCATAAACCTCTCCAACTTATTTACAAATTAAATAATATATGGATGAGTGCAATCTGTAATATTCATTACACTGCCAATGATTTGTACGTACTTACTTTCTTATATGGGTTCACCATGATTTTATCATTATAATTATTTCTATCCATCGGTGATTATAGGTGAACTATCAATTATGTCTCATTTCTCCAATACATCTCCAATGTAATGAGATTGAGACAACACCAGTCCTTCAGACGTCTTAGAAATTTTTATTTCCAATATGATATCTTCTACACCCATATTTTTCATGTCGAAAAACATTTCAACATATTTTTGTATTCCAAGATTAAGTATACGTTACTCACATTAATGAGATTGTTAACTACGTAAAGGCAAACCATTTTCAACACTAGTGAAATCATGTTTCCTTTCACGTATATACATTTATCGCACTCATTAATTGAGAAACCTTTGGTTTACCATTAATCTTTCTTGAATCACTTTCTACCAAATAGGTCAGAAAATATATGCTAAAGGTTTTAGCCTTTTCAGTTCTTGTATTCCATCTATTTTCATTTTCAGAAGTTTCGGTACCCTTCTGATTAGAATCAATAGATTTTGAATTACATACATCCGAACTATTATCCGTTTCATAATTTCATTTAACAGAAATTAAACCTTTCTTCTCTTTTCGAGGATAGACATGTTCAAAGAATTCAACAACTCTGAATTCAATGATTGTATCCAGATGGATATCCGCTATCGTAGACTTATATGATAAGAATCGATACGCACTACTGTTATTGACATATCCGATTAATATGCAATCCACAGTTTAATTCTTTTCAATAATTAATAAGAATTTTAATCATTTCACTTTTGGGGAATTCTATTAAGAATTGTAATCGAAGTGAGTATAACTTCGCCCCAAAATTATGGCTTAATCCTGAATTTATATATCACAGATTTAGAGTTCATCATTTTTGAAGTCTACGAACTTCCTTAATATGAACCTCTTTTGGCCACATAAAATCATTACGATTTTCGTTTGTTCTCAGTCATCTTTTTCATTAAAGAGACTTGAACCGTCGGCTCAGATCTAAACCCAGTACAAGAAGGCTGAGTACTAGATCTAGCGGAAGTCGTCAGAGTTCCAAACCCAACAGAATCATCCCCAGAAGAAGAAGGGAAATCTCATGTCAAGTATCTTGAGATTTGTTACATAGAATAACACAATTTTTTTTTCTCGTTTCTCCCCACATTTCATGAACGTCATTTTGAACTCATCATCTCGAATATTCAACAATACAGAAATAACATAAGAAATTCGTCTTAAGATTGTTGGGGTTATTTCTGTATTTCGAATATTACACTGCTGAGTCGAGAGATGGCTCTCTGTCCTTAAGAAGAATTTGCCCCGTATTAGTGCTTTACGGAATCACAGGCAAAGGTCTCCCAAGATAAAACAGCAATAAGACAGTATCGAAGCACACGATACTGAATCTGACGAACAAGAAACAGAGGGAATTCTTATGCACTAAAAGAAAGGAAAGACAGGAGGAATATCGATAACTCGAATTGTGTCCTCAGAGTATTTTGTGTGTTGAATGTGTATTCAATTGTGATGTGTTGAATTCTGAAATGAGCTTGGCTATTTATAGTTTTCGAATTACCATCGAGAAGACGCATATAGCTTTTCATGAAAAGCCACTTACCCAAAGTGTAACAATACACCTCCTCGGTTAAACTTTCGAATATAATAGCACCTTTTCATAATTATTCAACCGCTGAATATTGATGTTACTGAACCATCACATATTTTACGGCTTACACATGCACACACAATTTCATGCAGCACATACTCACGTACATATTTGCATGTATCCATGCACTTAACTTAATGTATGCATGTAATTATACATGCACCAACCACACAATCCATATACATATATATTATATCTATATAATATATATCACACTAATTAATCTTTAATTAATAACATTAATTAATCTTTAATTAGACACTTTCCTTTATATTTTAGCAATATGAAATAATACATATTATCATATATTCATTCTTTTATATTCAAACTTTCAACTACCATACTTTATACAACAATTACTCTTTCACCAATACATGGATTTTAGTAATTATTGATCAAGTAACACCTACTCAAATGGTAGAATAAAACACTCGAAGAATTAGAAATTCCGTCGACGTGCGGGGCCCCGTAGTTTAATCGTTAAATTAAAGAAACCATACTAAAATTCCAACAATCCCCACATGAAAGAATTGATGTACATGCATTTTTACAAGGGAAACAATATTGCATCAGGAGAGATAGCATTCAGCTTTGAATCTTCCGTAGTTGAATATTCTCGGATTTACTTACTGCGCGGTGAACGCGATGTCTTGAACCGTCAGTGTTTTGTGTAAACCAAGACAAGAATACCAACACAATATCTTCCGATCTGTTTTGTTCTTATCGTTTTGTCCATTTTGGCCCTGGACAACTCTTGGCTTCATAAGTGTTTTTACATTTTGAAGCGGCCGGTCTTCACACACTTACATAGGTGACTTTCCAACAAGGATATCCTGCCAATATCCCACTTTATAAGTTTGGAAATCATTAAAAGTTTTAAACTTATCCTCCACCCTCTCTGCAGGTAGCAGTTAAAGTCTTACACGGGAATGAGTTGAGTTATATTCTTATAAAGATTATAACTCGAACTGCTCTTACTTTGAAGCTTTTAGACTTCCAAAGTGATTCACTGAATCTTAATAGCTTAGTTTTCCACATTGAACCAAATTCTTGGGATCTCCAGTCAGTATGGTTGGGTTACCACCACAAAGATTCTTAATTTATGGGTTTTCACTCCATTCCCCTAGACAGGCATTTATGTTTGATATCTCGGTAGGCCTTTTGTTCACGGATCCGAAATACATACTCGTAGAGATCAACTGCCTAATGGTCTTATGTCTACGACATATATGTCTAGACTTACCATTCTACTCCGTGCCATTTCCAAAGTCGATTGACTATCATAGTGAATTATCACTACAAGCACGAGTTCATCCCAACAAGGGAAATCCTCTAAGAAATTATGAAGTCGATCAACTTCTTCTCCAACTTTATCCAAAAGTTATAAACTCTGATTTCATAATAAATCGAGTAATACAAATTTGCTTAGAGGATATTCAAGACACAGTCTCACCACTAATAGTAAAGACATTACCATCAGTAGTCTTGACTTTCTTTGTATCAAATATCCAGTTATCATCACTGTATCTTTCCAATACAACTGAATATCACTAGTAGTACAAGTCATAATTCTGCGTATATTTTAAATATCGCAATATGCGGTTTATCGCCTTCCATTGCATGGAATTGTGCATAAACCTCTCCAACTTATTTACAAATTAAATAATATATGGATGAGTGCAGTCTGTAATATTCATTACACTGCCAATGATTTGTACGTACTTACTTTCTTATATGGGTTCACCATGATTTTATCATTATAATTATTTCTATCCATCGGTGATTATAGGTGAACTATCAATTATGTCTCATTTCTCCAATACATCTCCAATGTAATGAGATTGAGACAACACCAGTCCTTCAGACGTCTTAGAAATTTTTATTTCCAATATGATATCTTCTACACCCATATTTTTCATGTCGAAAAACATTTCAACATATTTTTGTATTCCAAGATTAAGTATACGTTACTCACATTAATGAGATTGTTAACTACGTAAAGGCAAACCATTTTCAACACTAGTGAAATCATGTTTCCTTTCACGTATATACATTTATCGCACTCATTAATTGAGAAACCTTTGGTTTACCATTAATCTTTCTTGAATCACTTTCTACCAAATAGGTCAGAAAATATATGCTAAAGGTTTTAGCCTTTTCAGTTCTTGTATTCCATCTATTTTCATTTTCAGAAGTTTCGGTACCCTTCTGATTAGAATCAATAGATTTTGAATTACATACATCCGAACTATTATCCGTTTCATAATTTCATTTAACAGAAATTAAACCTTTCTTCTCTTTTCGAGGATAGACATGTTCAAAGAATTCAACAACTCTGAATTCAATGATTGTATCCAGATGGATATCCGCTATCGTAGACTTATATGATAAGAATCGATACGCACTACTGTTATTGACATATCCGATTAATATGCAATCCACAGTTTAATTCTTTTCAATAATTAATAAGAATTTTAATCATTTCACTTTTGGGGAATTCTATTAAGAATTGTAATCGAAGTGAGTATAACTTCGCCCCAAAATTATGGCTTAATCCTGAATTTATATATCACAGATTTAGAGTTCATCATTTTTGAAGTCTACGAACTTCCTTAATATGAACCTCTTTTGGCCACATAAAATCATTACGATTTTCGTTTGTTCTCAGTCATCTTTTTCATTAAAGAGACTTGAACCGTCGGCTCAGATCTAAACCCAGTACAAGAAGGCTGAGTACTAGATCTAGCGGAAGTCGTCAGAGTTCCAAACCCAACAGAATCATCCCCAGAAGAAGAAGGGAAATCTCATGTCAAGTATCTTGAGATTTGTTACATAGAATAACACAATTTTTTTTTCTCGTTTCTCCCCACATTTCATGAACGTCATTTTGAACTCATCATCTCGAATATTCAACAATACAGAAATAACATAAGAAATTCGTCTTAAGATTGTTGGGGTTATTTCTGTATTTCGAATATTACACTGCTGAGTCGAGAGATGGCTCTCTGTCCTTAAGAAGAATTTGCCCCGTATTAGTGCTTTACGGAATCACAGGCAAAGGTCTCCCAAGATAAAACAACAATAAGACAGTATCGAAGCACACGATACTGAATCTGACGAACAAGAAACAGAGGGAATTCTTATGCACTAAAAGAAAGGAAAGACAGGAGGAATATCGATAACTCGAATTGTGTCCTCAGAGTATTTTGTGTGTTGAATGTGTATTCAATTGTGATGTGTTGAATTCTGAAATGAGCTTGGCTATTTATAGTTTTCGAATTACCATCGAGAAGACGCATATAGCTTTTCATGAAAAGCCACTTACCCAAAGTGTAACAATACACCTCCTCGGTTAAACTTTCGAATATAATAGCACCTTTTCATAATTATTCAACCGCTGAATATTGATGTTACTGAACCATCACATATTTTACGGCTTACACATGCACACACAATTTCATGCAGCACATACTCACGTACATATTTGCATGTATCCATGCACTTAACTTAATGTATGCATGTAATTATACATGCACCAACCACACAATCCATATACATATATATTATATCTATATAATATATATCACACTAATTAATCTTTAATTAATAACATTAATTAATCTTTAATTAGACACTTTCCTTTATATTTTAGCAATATGAAATAATACATATTATCATATATTCATTCTTTTATATTCAAACTTTCAACTACCATACTTTATACAACAATTACTCTTTCACCAATACATGGATTTTAGTAATTATTGATCAAGTAACACCTACTCAAATGGTAGAATAAAACACTCGAAGAATTAGAAATTCCGTCGACGTGCGGGGCCCCGTAGTTTAATCGTTAAATTAAAGAAACCATACTAAAATTCCAACAATCCCCACATGAAAGAATTGATGTACATGCATTTTTACAAGGGAAACAATATTGCATCAGGAGAGATAGCATTCAGCTTTGAATCTTCCGTAGTTGAATATTCTCGGATTTACTTACTGCGCGGTGAACGCGATGTCTTGAACCGTCAGTGTTTTGTGTAAACCAAGACAAGAATACCAACACAATATCTTCCGATCTGTTTTGTTCTTATCGTTTTGTCCATTTTGGCCCTGGACAACTCTTGGCTTCATAAGTGTTTTTACATTTTGAAGCGGCCGGTCTTCACACACTTACATAGGTGACTTTCCAACAAGGATATCCTGCCAATATCCCACTTTATAAGTTTGGAAATCATTAAAAGTTTTAAACTTATCCTCCACCCTCTCTGCAGGTAGCAGTTAAAGTCTTACACGGGAATGAGTTGAGTTATATTCTTATAAAGATTATAACTCGAACTGCTCTTACTTTGAAGCTTTTAGACTTCCAAAGTGATTCACTGAATCTTAATAGCTTAGTTTTCCACATTGAACCAAATTCTTGGGATCTCCAGTCAGTATGGTTGGGTTACCACCACAAAGATTCTTAATTTATGGGTTTTCACTCCATTCCCCTAGACAGGCATTTATGTTTGATATCTCGGTAGGCCTTTTGTTCACGGATCCGAAATACATACTCGTAGAGATCAACTGCCTAATGGTCTTATGTCTACGACATATATGTCTAGACTTACCATTCTACTCCGTGCCATTTCCAAAGTCGATTGACTATCATAGTGAATTATCACTACAAGCACGAGTTCATCCCAACAAGGGAAATCCTCTAAGAAATTATGAAGTCGATCAACTTCTTCTCCAACTTTATCCAAAAGTTATAAACTCTGATTTCATAATAAATCGAGTAATACAAATTTGCTTAGAGGATATTCAAGACACAGTCTCACCACTAATAGTAAAGACATTACCATCAGTAGTCTTGACTTTCTTTGTATCAAATATCCAGTTATCATCACTGTATCTTTCCAATACAACTGAATATCACTAGTAGTACAAGTCATAATTCTGCGTATATTTTAAATATCGCAATATGCGGTTTATCGCCTTCCATTGCATGGAATTGTGCATAAACCTCTCCAACTTATTTACAAATTAAATAATATATGGATGAGTGCAGTCTGTAATATTCATTACACTGCCAATGATTTGTACGTACTTACTTTCTTATATGGGTTCACCATGATTTTATCATTATAATTATTTCTATCCATCGGTGATTATAGGTGAACTATCAATTATGTCTCATTTCTCCAATACATCTCCAATGTAATGAGATTGAGACAACACCAGTCCTTCAGACGTCTTAGAAATTTTTATTTCCAATATGATATCTTCTACACCCATATTTTTCATGTCGAAAAACATTTCAACATATTTTTGTATTCCAAGATTAAGTATACGTTACTCACATTAATGAGATTGTTAACTACGTAAAGGCAATCTATTTACGGAAATTAGAAATTTATTTTTCTATTTGACATGATTTCTATCCAATCTATTTTAAAACTCTACGGGGCGTAAGATTTGTTTTCTAACTATGTTGGGACCATACGATATAAATAGAGATGTTCTATCCATCTATGACACAAACACACACCACATGAGAATTATAGAATGTGAAGAGGTATATCTATTATTGTAATTGAGGTGCATTCCATAGTGATTTTCGTTTGTTTTCTGTAGTTTTTTCTCAACTAGAGTTTCTTATAAATTCAATTCCTCTTATTTTATTGTTTTCAACATTCGTGTATATAATATCAACAAATTGATTAATTATTATAAATATACACATTTTCCACCCAATTTAGAAATGTATATTAATAATTTGCTTTTGATTATAATCGATACGGTTAGAAAAATAGTTGAAATATAAGAGAGTAATTGAATTGGAATATAAAAAAAAAAAAAAATTGAACATGTGAAGATATATGTGAGACATTCATTAAACAAAATATGTAAAAAAAAATAATATAAATAAGACATATCTATATTTATAAAATAAATTGAAATTTCAAAATTATTAGCAAAATTTCTATACAGTTGATTTAAATCTTTAATAATACTTGCATTATTTTTTTGAAATTAAGTAAATTTGTAATAAATACATAAAATTTGTAGTATATGATTACATATTTTGAATATTAGTTGATTAAGGAATATTTAAGAAAAAAAAAGAGTATGATTTTAATAATTAGAAATAAATCTTCATTTTTTTCACTTAATTAAAAAGGATAATATATTTTTTAATTTGTTAAAAAAAGAGAATAATCACGTTTTTAATTAGAATGAAGGGTATTGAAAAAGACTATTTTATCCTTTTAAAAATAACTACCCAATGAATTATAAAGAGTAAAATAGGCACATTACTTATTTTTATAATTAAGAAAAACTGAATTAGTTAATTATAAACAAACTTAAATATTTACTCCTTACCCAAATTTACCCTTTGATTAATCTTTGATTAATCTGTTCATTTTGTTTTATTCATACCCATTCAATTCAAATGCTCCAAATGTAATTATAAAAAAATAAAATTAATAATTTCAGGCACATATATACACGGTATACAATCTAATTAATGTTAAAATAATATTAATATATATTTTTTAAGAAATATTTAACAATTCATAAAAATTATAAAAAAATGAATTTGATTCATTTACAATTCATTTCAATTTAGTTTGGTTCCATTAAATTCATTTTTTCAATTCAAAAGAAATGATACAAAATTCTGTAATATATTTAAACCATTCTGAAATGATTGACAACAAACATAATAAATTTCATAAAAAAAATGAAAATCGAATACATGAGTAGCCTTAGAGAAATAATTATAAATCAAAAAAAAAAAAATTCAAAGCACCCGAAGTCCAAATATGCTATCTATTTGGTCAAACATTACCTGTAATTGAGGCTTGATTATAACACTAATTAATTACTAATTTTGAGATAATGAGAGAACTAATTAAGCACGGGCAGCAAAAGGTAATTTATGCAATAATAGTAATAATTGAAATAATTAAAATTAAGATTTTTAATATTTGGCAGTATTAAAAAAATCAACCTCAGTAATTACTTATTTAGTAATTTAACAGTCAAACCTATCGACTTTACGAATTGGTCCTCCTCCTCCTCACGAAAAACCAGATGACGACACGAAACGGTAGTAGGTGAGAACCTCAAAACGCCGTCGTGTCAACCCCCGGCCGTCAACTTTTCTCGGTTGGTAAATTAAATCCTACGTGGACTAAAAATGATTTTGTAACAAGTCAAAATTCAATCCAATTTCAAACGTTTACCTAACCCAGCTGGGTCCCGCACCTTTCCCACCCCCCTCTCATCTTTCTCAATTCTCACCAACCACACCACAAACTGAATTCCCCGGTTTGCCCCTGAACAACCCACAATCCCCATCGACTCCCTTCACCAACTCCTCCATCCATGCCCATATTTATACTCCAAAATCATCCCCATTCACCTTTAGGTTCAACTCTTACCAAACATCAGTTGATACCAAAAAAAAAAAAAAAAAAAAAAACAATCCGAAATGGAGACGAACAAGACGAAATCCGATGACGTCATATTCCGATCGAAACTCCCCGACATCGACATCCCGAAACACCTCCCTCTCCACTCCTACTGCTTCGAAAACATCTCGGAGTTCCGGACCCGCCCGTGCCTGATCAACGGGGCCACCGACGAAATCCACACCTACGAGGAGGTCGAGCGCATGTGCCGGAAGGTGGCCGCCGGCCTCAGCCGGCTCGGCGTCCGGCAAGGCGACACGATCATGCTCCTCCTCCCGAACACCCCGGAGTTCGTCTACGCGTTCCTCGGCGCGTCCTACATCGGCGCGTCCTCCACCATGGCCAACCCCTACTTCACCCCGGCCGAGGTCGCCAAGCAGGCAAAGGCCTCCGGGGCCCGCCTCATCGTCACGCAATCCTGCCACGTGGACAAGGTCAGCGCCTACGTGTCGGAGAACGGCGTGAAGGTGGTGTGCATCGACGGGCCCCCGAACCCGGGTCGCCTGAGCTTTTGGGATGACGTGGCGGCGGCGGAGGAGGCGGAGATGCCGGCGGTGGAGGTCCGGGCGGAGGACGTGGTGGCGCTGCCGTACTCGTCGGGGACGACGGGGCTGCCGAAGGGGGTGATGCTGACGCACAGGGGGCTGGTGACGAGCGTGGCGCAGCAGGTGGACGGGGAGAACCCGAACCTGTACCTGCACAGCGATGACGTCATGCTCTGCGTGCTGCCGCTCTTCCACATCTACTCGCTCAACTCGGTCCTCCTCTGCGGGTTGCGGGTCGGGGCGGCCATCCTCATCATGCACAAGTTCGACATCGTTCCCTTCCTCGAGCTGATCCAGAAGTACAGGGTCACCATCGGGCCGTTCGTGCCTCCGATCGTGCTGGCCATCGCCAAGAGCCCGGTTGTCGACAGTTACGACCTGTCGTCGGTTAGGACGGTTATGTCAGGGGCGGCCCCGCTCGGGAAGGAGCTCGAGGACGCGGTCAGACTCAAGTTTCCTAATGCCAAACTCGGTCAGGTAAAATTATTATTATTCGCATTTAATTTTAATATTCAACCAATCAAATTTAGGCAGAAATTCAATCATAAAAGTTGACTTTAAATCGTGATCCACGTTGTGTTTCGTAACAATTAAAATGACAAAAGTGCCCTTTTAATAAAACACGGGAAGAATTATTATAGGAAGATTCTCTCAGATGCATTGCTTGACTTAAATTTGATCGAGTTAGTAAGAATTTCATATTACCATGTACCAACTAATTACTAATTTTAATATGATACTGACCTCTAAAAACAACTAATTATTAATTATGTATATTTTCTATTTTAATATCTTAACTAATTATACACATGTTTAAGAAAATAAAATTTCTCATTTTTTTATTTTAAAAATAAAAAATTTATTTTCTAAATTTTACCTACGACTATAATTTACTTTTTAACTTACAAATACATTTTTAACCTTCATTGTTAGATTGAACAGTCAAAAATTAACATTTGTGTACTATAATGCATATCATTTACAATAGTAAATAAATAGTTGAGGCCAAAATGATATTAGTTCCATTCACGTCCTTCAACTTATCTTAAATACACAAATAATAACTCCAAACTTTGTGTAGGGTTACGGAATGACAGAAGCTGGGCCCGTGCTGGCAATGTGCTTAGCGTTCGCAAAAGAGCCGTTTGAGATAAAATCAGGTGCATGCGGGACCGTGGTAAGGAATGCTGAGATGAAAATCGTCGACACCGAGACCGGCGCTTCTTTGGGGCGTAACCAGCCCGGTGAAATTTGCATTCGAGGCGACCAGATTATGAAAGGTATTAAATAAATAAATATTTTGTATATTCGTATTGATTAAATTTGTAATTAATTTCTAATTAAATATATGTATGTATGTATGTATGTATGTATGTATGTATAGGTTATTTGAACGACCCGGAGTCTACGGAGAGTACGATCGATAAAGATGGGTGGCTGCACACGGGTGACATAGGGTTCATCGATGTGGACGATGAGCTGTTCATAGTGGACCGATTGAAGGAGCTGATCAAGTACAAAGGGTTCCAGGTTGCCCCGGCTGAGCTGGAGGCCCTCCTCCTCAACCACCCCGAACTCTCTGATGCTGCCGTTGTCCCGTACGTGTATATATAACAAATTACAAAATTAACCCTAGCTAGCTAAACGACATTTAATTTGGCCTAATTAAATTTTTTTGTGTAGCATGAAAGATGAGCAGGCGGGAGAAGTGCCGGTTGCTTTTGTCGTGAAGTCCAATGGATCCACCATCACTGAGGATGATGTCAAGAAGTTTGTATCCAAGCAGGTACGTCGCTTTTGTCAATCGATCATCGATAAAATGATTTTGGAATGACTATTTCGTGTGAATAATTATTGTCGATATTCTATGTATGAAGGTGATTTTCTACAAGAGAATAAGCCATGTGTTTTTCATTGATGCTATTCCAAAGTCTCCATCAGGCAAGATTTTGAGGAAGGATTTGAGAGCTAGATTGGCAGCTGGCATTCCTAATTAATACAACTAATATTCATGCTATATTTCTATATCATGTATGATTTCCCTTTTCTTATTCTTATTCTTATTATTATTACACATCCATTTATAAATTGGGGGGTATGCGCTTGTAAAGTAAGCGAATGTGTGATTCAAATTGTGCAACATAAATATAAGATTTTATATTGATCAATTGTTGTGAACACATTACGTACGATTTAATTATATGTTTATTGTTGTACCAACCATTGAAAGTAAGGTTTGGACAAGAAGACTAATTACTTCAAATGATTAGACATGTAATTGTCATGCTAAAAGACTTTTATGCTTAATTACATCTTAATCCATACTCAAAATGATCACATTTAGGCCACCAAATTAACTTTGTATATAATTACATTGGTATATATATGTACTTTTTTTAATTAATCTTCTACTGTGTATCCCTATGAAATTGAACAATTTATATATACTACACATAAGATATCTTATAGTATGAATTAATTTCATATGAGCATGTATCTTAATTTATAAATAAAATTCAAAAGCATATATTCAAGAATGTGTGGGTTTTACGTAATAATCTTTTTTTTTTTTTTTTTTTTCCGCATAATATGGAGCATCTCCAACCGATACCAAAAACCTATTTTGGAGTAGGATAGATGCTTCAACCGATACCAAAACATAAACCTATTATAGGTTTTATGGTGGGACCCACCAAAAAAATACTTAAATTTACGTCTACCGTAAACACAAACCAAAAACTATATATTATTTATAAAATGATCTTTTTTTTATAAATTAATAAAAATGACTCATTAATCTTTTTTGTTTCTTATTTAATATTTTTTGTAACGTAATATTTTTAAATAATTATATCATTAATAATTAAAACAAATTATTTTATAAAAAAATAAATATCACAATATGAAATATAATTAAATATTAAATATTTAATTGATAATAAAAATAAAATAAAATAAGATACTTAAAATAAAATGCTACGAATTACAAAAATAAATAAACTATGAATCACAACAACAAAATTGATTGATAAGCAAGTAAATTGAAAATAATATTTATTAAATTGTTTTGATGTCAAAAGATATGTGGTTAAATAGTAAATTTATAAAGATGTTGGTTATTTATAAAAATAGTATAAATAATTGTATAAAAAGAATATTTTTTTAAGTTTGAATATTGGTTTTTCGGTTGGAGTCAAATTACTGTAAACTTA
Source organism: Euphrasia confusa (assembly GCA_954870475.1). NCBI lineage: Eukaryota > Viridiplantae > Streptophyta > Magnoliopsida > Lamiales > Orobanchaceae > Euphrasia > Euphrasia confusa. The sequence goes on along the minus strand of OX940956.1, from coordinate 35,171,023 downwards.
AACTTAAACTTATTTTGAGTTTAAATTTTGATTTCTCGGTTGGAGATGGCCTTACATGGGTAATGTGTACACATGGCGTTCGTTCTATAGAGTTGCAATTTGCACAAAAAGTAGATGAGAGTTGGAGTGTAGCTAATAGCTATATGATCGGACCACCCACTCATTGTGGAAGGCATTAGTCGGTAGTGGGTTTTACTTTTATCCATGCATTTTCTTTTAATTAATTTCTTGGATCGGAGCATGACGCAAATGCTCATGACACCATGACAATAAATGTAATGCACCGGACGTTGCGGACCGAAGCCGACTCTAATTCGCAAGTTCGATTATCAATAATTGTCGTCCAAAGTAATATTATGGTCCCACTGTATCAACACACTATTTTTTCCAACGTAATTTATCTTCACTCGTGAGCTGAGCAGCCGAGACACTTCTCAGGTGTCTCCCATCCAGAATTACTCTAGAGCACACGTTCACAACCACCCATCTTAGAACTACTACGAGCACTCGAGACACTTCACATGAGGAATTTTATTGATATAAATAACATATTCATTTTTTTAAGCACTTCATTTTCTAGAGCGTTACAATAAACATTTATTCTATCCGTTTTTTCAATATCGTTTATTCTCGATCAATCCATGTATATTAATCATGTGAAATATTTATTGTTGGATGTCGCAATTTATAGTAATTCTACTGTGTGTACAGAGCATATTGTATACATAGTAGTAATATCAATTATAATGATGATTAAATGATTTATATTGAAAATTATTTAATTTTTATATTTTTATGTTCAATGCGCCAACACCTGAAAAAAAAAACAAGAAAAGCTAAATCTATAGTCGGAACATGCAAAAATTCAAATCTGGACTGAAATTACGTCTTCGACGTATGATACCAACTTTTCGCGAAGTTGGCCTTAAACTTACAGTCAGCAGCTTCAGTCGAAGAACTCACAGTCAGCAGCTTCAGTCGAAGAACTCACAGTCAGCAGCTTCAGTCGAAGAACTCACAGTCAGCAGCTTCAGTCGACGAACTCACAGTCAGCAGCTTCAGTCGACGAACTCACAGTCAGCAGCTTCAGTCGACGAACTCACAGTCAGCAGCTTCAGTCGATGAACTCACAGTCAGCAGCTTCAGTCGAAGAACTCACGCACTCTCTCAACTATCGCTTGCTTGTGTGTATAGTTCAAACTCAATGTAAGTAAAGTAAAGTAAAGTGCTGAAGACAAATTTATGTAATAGTTTTCATTTCATTGAACGACGAAACTAAACTATTACACGGGTAGAGAAAGGTAGACGGAATGATCAAAGGTCGTATCCCAAGTGACGCAGCACTCCAACGAACCAGAGACCTAGTACTACTACACCTAGAGCTAAATCACATAACCCTACTAGTGGTGCACAGCACAAAACAACTACCAAAACTCTAAGGCTCAGCGCCAACAAACAACGATAGCGATACTCGAATATCAGATTTCGTTCTCTCAAAATCGTCAAATGGTGAAATCGAAATCCATGGGTTTATATAGGCAGCCCGCACATGTGAGGTGATGACGTGGCACGTTCTGGTTGGTCACATGCTTGGTTGATGTCACTTCTCCATGGATGACATCACTCTTGTAGAACTTGGATTCTTGAATATTGGAATCTTGAATCTTTGATTCTTGAATCTTCGAATCTTGAATCTTCAATTTCAAAATCAGAACTTCAATTCAATCTTGACTCCATCGATCTCAATTCTTCATCTTCAATTTCTTGTGAAAATCTCTAAGTGTTGAAGCCTCAGAATTTCATCGTCTTCATGGTCGTCGATATCATTGAGGTTGAAAGGCAAAGTCTCCGAATCCAATACATGAAGACATTCGCCAGTTGCTGGGTTGGACAGTCGACAGTCGCTGGGTTGGACAGTCGATAGTCGCTGGGTTGGACAGTCGACAGTCGCTGGGTTGGACAGTCGACAGTCGCTGGGTTGGACAGTCGACAGTCGCTGGGTTGGACAGTCGACAGTCGACAGTCGCTGGGTTGGACAGTCGACAGTTGCTGGGTTGGACAGTCGACAGTCGCAGGGTTGGACAGTTGGAGTCTCCGGTTTTTGAGTCTCCGGATTTTGAGTCTCCGTTTTTGGAGTCTCCACTTTTGTGTAGTCTCCACTTTTGTGAAGTCTCCACTTTTGTGAAGTCTCCACTTTTGCGTAGTCTCCACTTTTGTGAAGTCTCCACTTTTGCGTAGTCTCCGGAAAAGTTGACAGGAGTCTCCGTTTTTGGCATTCTCTGGAAAAGTTGACAGGAGTCTCCGTTTTTGGCATTCTCTGGAAAAGTTGACAGGAGTCTCCGTTTTTGGCATTCTCTGGAAAAGTTGACAGGAGTCTCCGTTTTTGGCGTTCTCTGGAAAAGTTGACAGGAGTCTCCGTTTTTGGCATTCTCTGGAAAAGTTGACAGGAGTCTCCGTTTTTTTGGCGAAAAACGAGTCTTCGGTTTTGGAGACGAGAGTCTCCGCTTTTTCAGCGACTCCAGTCGCTGGTTCCAAAAGCGGCGACTCCAGTCGCTGGATCCATGTTGTAGCTCTTGAAGAGTAGATTCCAAAGAATTTTGAATCAAGTCAATCGGAGCTCGCACGAAGGAGATATGGTCAAAATCGACGAACTGCACGCTTTCAGCCGTGGCGTGCGACTGACGTGAGTCTCCGCTTTTTCAGCGACTCCAGTCGCTGTTTCCAAAAGCGGCGACTCCAGTCGCTGGATCCATGTTGTAGCTCTTGAAGAGTAGATTCCAAAGAATTTTGAATCAAGTCAATCGGAGTTCGCACGAAGGAGATATGGCCAAAATCGACGGACTGCACGCTTTCAGCCGTGGCGTGCGACTGACGTGAGTCTCCGCTTTTTCAGCGACTCCAGTCGCTGTTTCCAAAATTTGCGACTCCAGTCGCTGGATCCATGTTGTAGCTCTTGAAGAGTAGATTCCAAAGAATTTTGAATCAAGTCAATCGGAGCTCGCACGAAGGAGATATGGCCAAAATCGACGGACTGCACGCTTTCAGCCGTGGCGTGCGACTCCTGTCGCCTGCGACTCCAGTAGCATGGTTTTGACATTACTTGTCATATATGGATACATAGCTCTTGAAGTGTGGATTCCATAGCATTTTTAATCAACACAATCGGAGCTCGCACGAAGAAGATATGATAATAGTCGACGGACAGCGCACACCTACCCAACCACTCCTTATAGTAGTCCTTACTAATATATGGGTAGTGACAGCAGTAGACATCAGCCACCCTGATTTTTACACACACCCTGCTAGAGTTCTAGTTCCAGTTGGCACTCATGTTGACGTGATGCATTGGACATCACTGATTCCATATCACCATGTTATATGCTATTCATCCATTCATTCAACACCTGAAACAAAACACAAACACCCAAAACATATGTTGTCGCCAAAACCAACATTTACAATCTCCCCCTTTTTGGCACAACTCATATGATCAAGAGTTAGCATAAGGAGATATACAAAATCTCAAAAAACCAAGCAACCAAAACATATGTTGTTGCCAAAACCAACATCTACAATCTCCCCCTTTTTGGCACAACTCATATGACGAAGAGTTAGCACAAGGAGATACAAAACAATCTCCCCCTCAAGAGATACACATCAAAAATATGACTAAGTTTAAACAAAGGCAATCAATTAATCAATAATGAAGAACTAGCATTGATAAGATATGAAAAACCAAACACACTTAGTCAAAACATCAATATATCAAGACATATGCATGCAAACGGAATATTTCAAGAGTTTCAAGAGTTATTCAAAAGAGTTTCAAGAGTTATTCAAAATAGAGAAACCATGCATTACGCAGTCCTTTGCCAGATGAACCAGCATCATCACCTAAACCTCCCCCTTGATGGGTCATCTGGTGAAGATAGGCAAACGTAGTACTGAGTGACACCGGATGCTGCTGCACTCATCTTACGCCATAAAGATTGAACTCCACGAGATGCTGAATATGAACTACAAGAGTACCAAATCAAAACAACACATCCCGAGTTAGTATTCAAGCGTTCAACACACTGCAAACATTCAAACACATTTTAGTGGAGATTCGAGGGGTGATATTAGGCAATGAAGAGCAAATATTTTCTCAGAAAAGAGACACTTTCATCAATTTCCAAAACAAAATTTTCACACAAGGTGAATAGAACTTTGAGTTAATGAAAAATCTCTCATATTAAAAACCGGTGAGATGGACCGAAGTATGTTGATAGACATGTTTACTTGTCCTTCGTCACAGTCACAAGGAAGCAATCGTGTTTCGTCGAAACATATTGGCAGAGTTTGCACCGCACAAGAGATTTTAATTCATAAGTGCAAGGTGAACACTTAAGACACTCCAATCAGGAACTAGCATTACTTCAATCAGAGGGGAGTCGGGGGAACCGACGTCCTCCAGACGAGTTTTTAGCTTTAAATGAAATGCAACAGACATTCCTCCCATATTACATCAGTCAAAGGGGAGCAAGGTTCACTTGCGTCCTCCGAAGTGTTTTTGGAGATCGTCTTAAAGTTTAGCGTCCATGTACGACCTTTCGAAGAGGGGAGCCGGGGGTACCGGCGTCCTCCGTTACTTGGCTTTATGGATCTATGCAAGATGAAGCGAGGAGATATGAGCCATGTTCACATGTTTGCACTCAGAGGAATAAATACTCTTGGGTCCGAAGACTAAAGCGGCCTCGAATCCATGTTCAACTGATTAGACTAATCCACGACGAAGCCAAGTGCATATTCAGAAGTAAAGAAAATAATCTTTCAGACTTCAAAAGTTTCGTGAACTCTTAGAGAGAACACATGCAGAGAGAATTTCTTAGAGTTTTAAATCTCTCAAAGTCAAGAGGTTTGGTAAAGATGTCAGCAAGCTGTTTTTCTGTTGAAATATGCTGTAGACTGACTATATCACGATCAACCAAATCTCTAATGAAATGATGTCGAATGTCGATGTGTTTAGTGCGAGAATGCTGGACAGGATTTTCGCTGATTTTGATAGCACTTTGGTTATCACAATACAGCACCAAGGGAGCATTCTCGATAAGATAATCATCCAACATCTGCTTTAGCCAAAGCAATTGAGTGCAGCAACTCACGGCTGCAACATACTCAGACTCGGCTGTTGAGAGCGAGATGCAATTTTGCTTCCGACTATGCCATGACACTATGTTATTACCAAGGAAGCAACAACATCCTGAAGTGCTCTTTCTTTCATTTGTATCGCTTGCCCAATACACATCGGTGAAGCCGACGAGATTTGATGAAGTATCACGCGTATACCGAAATCCCAAATCTAAAGTTCCCGAAATGAAACGAAGGAATTTTTTGACAGCTAGTGGATCTGCTTGGTACCTAGCACACACGTAAACACTAAACATTATATCAAGACTAGTAACAGTTAAATATTGTAAACTTCCAATCATGGAACAAAAGAGTGTTTGATCAACACTTCGACTTTTAGTCGATTTTAATAACCGTTCATAGGTTTCCATATGGGTCGTTGTTGATTCAAATTCATGCTTGTCAGACTTCTCTTCCATATTTTCTGCGGCCTTTCGAGATACAAAGATAGAAGTAGAACTTTCATAGATAAGAATCTCAAGAGTCATCTTAGGAGAAGAAGTCTTCGAAGTGAACGCCAAGTCCTTAGGCGCATCAAATTTAGCTCCGGAGATATTGGGTGTCGGAGCATCAGACATAACTGCCTGCGCGAGAGTGTCCATGATGGAATCCAAAATTTCTCTCTCAGTTGATTCCTCTGATTCTTGTTTGTCATTTTTACAGTTGCCATAGACGTAGCAATTGTTCTTAGCACGAGGACACTTCAAAATGCACTTCCCTTCACTATCAAAAACTTTGCAAGAGTCTTTGTCAAAACTGACATTCAGCTGGTCATCACAAAGTTGGCTTATACTTATCAGATTGGCCACTAGTCCTTCAACATGGGCAACATTCTTGAGTGGTGGCAATCCTTTGAGATGAAGAGTTCCTTTGCCCAACACGATACCTTTTGCTCCCCCTCCAAACATGACGGGGGTGTCAGTCACAAGTTCGTAATCTTTCAGAAATTTCTTCGTTCCAGTCATGTGTTGGGAACAGCCACTATCGAGGTACCAAATTCCTTGCGAGTCTTGCTCAGAAGCGTTTAGCACAACATTGCAGAGAATCACTTGTCTCGGTAACCAAATTTTTCTTGGAGTGGATTCTGGAATAACTTCACTCTTTTTCACTTTTGGCACCCATTGAGTAGTGCTCTTAGTTTTTGGTTTCCAGATTTTTTGATTTTTCACTTTAGGCAACCATTGCTTCTTCACTTGCTTCGCAGAGCCATTCTTCTTTTTCACAGCCACCAAGCCACGATTCACATCATCCTTCATTTTGTAACAATATGGCCTAATATGCCCAGACTTGTTGCAATAGTGGCAAACATTCTTTTTCTTGTGCTTTACTTCCTTTTGTTTGATGTTTTCAACATTAGTAGAGATAGGAGCAAGAATTTTGGGTGTCGACCTTGAAGATGAGGACTCCGTCAAATTTTTCATCGAAGCATCTTCATGAAACGGAGTTTGAAGTCGGACTCTCTTGCAATTTACGTTCATTTTCTCAGTCACTATCCCTCGGTTCACATCATCTCTCAACTTGTAGCAATAAGGTTTGATGTGTCCGGGTTTGTTACAGTAGTGACAAACATACTTCTTCTTGGGCTTAGCTTCCTTTAGCTTTGGCTTTTCAATCTTAGTAGAAGAAGAAGTTGACCTTTCTTTCATAGAGACACTTGGAGCCAATTTCTTTAGCTTATTCATGAAGGCGTCCTCATAAGATAGAGTGTTTCTAGGTTTCTTCATGATAGTCTTTGGAGGCTGATATAACTTGGCATTGAAACATTTTGAGGAGCTAGCTTCAGGAATCTCAACCTTGGATTTTGAAGTCATAATTTTCTTTCCCTCTGCAATCTCCTTTCGCTTAGATGTTTCATTTTCGATTTTTCCATCAGTCTCAACTTTGGAATGTTCATCAGAAGAAGCCTTGACAAACTTCATTTGCTTATTCTCAGGAGTTGAGTATATGGAGTTGAATACTTTTTGGAATCCTAGACCATATCGATTTGGATTCACTAAGGAGGTAGCATTATCAAAAACTGAAGAATTTGTGTTCATCTTCTTCAAAAGCTCATCTGTCATGTGCAATTTAGCTTTCAGGTCGAAGCAATCTTTGACACTCATAGCAAGATCTGTCTGAGTCTGTGTCAAAGTCGTTTTTAATTCATCATTCTCAGCATCGGAAGTTTTGAACAAATTTTGAAGCATTTTGACTTCAGCAATTTCCTTTTTCAAGGATGCTTTCAACTTGGAATTTTCAGTATTAGACTTTTCAAATAGCGATCTCAACTCAACTGCTTCCTTGAAGAATTTGTGCTTCTCTTCAAAGAGATCATCAAACTTTTGTTCCAGATTTTTACGAGAAGCTTTCAACTTTAAATTTTCAGAGTTGGACTCTTCAACCAAATTTCTCAACTCAATAGCTTCTTCGGAGAGTTTTTGTTTTGCTTTAGAGAAGTCATCAACGCACTCCTTCAAACATTTTAGAGACACTTCAAGTGTTCCTTTCTCAGTGATTGCTGCTTCATAAAGTTTTTGCAATTCAAAGAGATTCACCTTCACTGCAAGCACTTCATCAGACACTACTTCATTCTGAGACACTATTGGAGTTTGAGACACAACTTCATTTTGTTTCATAACGTTGACAGTCGTCGTGTCCTTCATACTTTCATCAATTTTGTGATCATCATCAAATGATCCTTCCAATATATTGTGATACACATGAAGTGCTCCTTTTTCAGTATTAGCTGTTTCAAGCTCCCTTTGGAGTGCTATGATGCTTTCTTTCAAGTCCAACATTTTCGTAGACTCAACTTCAGCCTGAGGTGTTTTAGGAGCATTCTCTGTTGATTCTGATTCACACTCAGAATCGGTGTTCGAAGTAGATTCATCATTATAAAGATTTTGAAGCTTTGGAAAAACTTCCTTTAGATTCACAATTTCTTTTGAGTCGACTTTTGCATGAGACGTTATAGGAGTAGCCTCTGTCGATTCCGATTCATACTCAGATTCACGATCTGAAGAATTTCTTCCAGAATATGTTTCACTATTTTTGTCGTCTTCATGCTCTCCCATCTGAGGTTTATGAACTAGAGTAGTGAGAGTGCAACTCTTAGATTGGTTGACATGTTTGTGTCCTCCACAAGTTCTCTGGAGAGTATCCCAAGCTTCTTTGGCTGAGGTACAATTTTTGACAAGTCGATACATGTTGAGCTCCAGCCATTCACAGATGAAACGTAAAGCTTTGTTGTTGGCAGTAGACGCTTCAAGCTCTTCATTAGACCAATGTCGTTCAAGTTTGAGAATTTTGTTGCCTTTAGCATCAATAGTAAATGGGCGTTCCCAGCCTTCTAACACTGATCTCCATGCACGAGAGTCATGTCCTTTAATTCTAGCTGATACTTTGGCTTTCCAATTCGAATAGTTTTGATGAGTAAGCATGATCGGTTGATGTGCGAACATAGGTGACTCCATTGTAGCGGAAATATGAAGTCAAGTAACGGATCACGTCTTATACGTATGACGTCCCGCTCTGATACCAATTGAAATTACGTCTTCGACGTATGATACCAACTTTTCGCGAAGTTGGCCTTAAACTTACAGTCAGCAGCTTCAGTCGAAGAACTCACAGTCAGCAGCTTCAGTCGACGAACTCACAGTCAGCAGCTTCAGTCGAAGAACTCACAGTCAGCAGCTTCAGTCGACGAACTCACAGTCAGCAGCTTCAGTCGACGAACTCACAGTCAGCAGCTTCAGTCGACGAACTCACAGTCAGCAGCTTCAGTCGACGAACTCACAGTCAGCAGCTTCAGTCGATGAACTCACAGTCAGCAGCTTCAGTCGAAGAACTCACGCACTCTCTCAACTATCGCTTGCTTGTGTGTATAGTTCAAACTCAATGTAAGTAAAGTAAAGTAAAGTGCTGAAGACAAATTTATGTAATAGTTTTCATTTCATTGAACGACGAAACTAAACTATTACACGGGTAGAGAAAGGTAGACGGAATGATCAAAGGTCGTATCCCAAGTGACGCAGCACTCCAACGAACCAGAGACCTAGTACTACTACACCTAGAGCTAAATCACATAACCCTACTAGTGGTGCACAGCACAAAACAACTACCAAAACTCTAAGGCTCAGCGCCAACAAACAACGATAGCGATACTCGAATATCAGATTTCGTTCTCTCAAAATCGTCAAATGGTGAAATCGAAATCCATGGGTTTATATAGGCAGCCCGCACATGTGAGGTGATGACGTGGCACGTTCTGGTTGGTCACATGCTTGGTTGATGTCACTTCTCCATGGATGACATCACTCTTGTAGAACTTGGATTCTTGAATATTGGAATCTTGAATCTTTGATTCTTGAATCTTCGAATCTTGAATCTTCAATTTCAAAATCAGAACTTCAATTCAATCTTGACTCCATCGATCTCAATTCTTCATCTTCAATTTCTTGTGAAAATCTCTAAGTGTTGAAGCCTCAGAATTTCATCGTCTTCATGGTCGTCGATATCATTGAGGTTGAAAGGCAAAGTCTCCGAATCCAATACATGAAGACATTCGCCAGTTGCTGGGTTGGACAGTCGACAGTCGCTGGGTTGGACAGTCGATAGTCGCTGGGTTGGACAGTCGACAGTCGCTGGGTTGGACAGTCGACAGTCGCTGGGTTGGACAGTCGACAGTCGACAGTCGCTGGGTTGGACAGTCGACAGTTGCTGGGTTGGACAGTCGACAGTCGCAGGGTTGGACAGTTGGAGTCTCCGGTTTTTGAGTCTCCGGATTTTGAGTCTCCGTTTTTGGAGTCTCCACTTTTGTGTAGTCTCCACTTTTGTGAAGTCTCCACTTTTGCGTAGTCTCCACTTTTGTGAAGTCTCCACTTTTGCGTAGTCTCCGGAAAAGTTGACAGGAGTCTCCGTTTTTGGCATTCTCTGGAAAAATTGACAGGAGTCTCCGTTTTTGGCATTCTCTGGAAAAGTTGACAGGAGTCTCCGTTTTTGGCGTTCTCTGGAAAAGTTGACAGGAGTCTCCGTTTTTGGCGTTCTCTGGAAAAGTTGACAGGAGTCTCCGTTTTTGGCATTCTCTGGAAAAGTTGACAGGAGTCTCCGTTTTTTTGGCGAAAAACGAGTCTTCGGTTTTGGAGACGAGAGTCTCCGCTTTTTCAGCGACTCCAGTCGCTGGTTCCAAAAGCGGCGACTCCAGTCGCTGGATCCATGTTGTAGCTCTTGAAGAGTAGATTCCAAAGAATTTTGAATCAAGTCAATCGGAGCTCGCACGAAGGAGATATGGTCAAAATCGACGAACTGCACGCTTTCAGCCGTGGCGTGCGACTGACGTGAGTCTCCGCTTTTTCAGCGACTCCAGTCGCTGTTTCCAAAAGCGGCGACTCCAGTCGCTGGATCCATGTTGTAGCTCTTGAAGAGTAGATTCCAAAGAATTTTGAATCAAGTCAATCGGAGCTCGCACGAAGGAGATATGGCCAAAATCGACGGACTGCACGCTTTCAGCCGTGGCGTGCGACTCCTGTCGCCTGCGACTCCAGTAGCATGGTTTTGACATTACTTGTCATATATGGATACATAGCTCTTGAAGTGTGGATTCCATAGCATTTTTAATCAACACAATCGGAGCTCGCACGAAGAAGATATGATAATAGTCGACGGACAGCGCACACCTACCCAACCACTCCTTATAGTAGTCCTTACTAATATATGGGTAGTGACAGCAGTAGACATCAGCCACCCTGATTTTTACACACACCCTGCTAGAGTTTTAGTTCCAGTTGGCACTCATGTTGACGTGATGCATTGGACATCACTGATTCCATATCACCATGTTATATGCTATTCATCCATTCATTCAACACCTGAAACAAAACACAAACACCCAAAACATATGTTGTCGCCAAAACCAACATTTACATGGACAAAATCAAACTTGTAAATCTGGACAAAATCAAATGGGAGTTGGGGCAACACACAAATTAATCCAATATTTATGAGAAGAAGCGCATGATGAGTCGTGTATCAAATTCATGATTAGATTATTATGACACCAATCATGCAAGACAATATCTTTTCTTTTGTGTTTGCTTAATAATTAATACATCCACTCCACTCCACTCCACTCATTGAAATGACTATATAAGGTATATATTGTTCTTTTGTTTCATGGCCGATAAAAATAACATATTTATTTTCATTAATTGGATATATCATGTTTAGAATTTATACACATCTCAACAAACATCATCTACAGTATTTCCTTTTTCCGATTGATGTTATCATAAAAATGCGGCCTAGCCTATAGCAAATGATACGACAAGGCAGCAGGGGCATGGTGAAGATGTTACGATCAAACAACAAACATGTGTGATCGATCAAGTAGCTAAAATGTAAGGTATTTGTTATGAAAAAACTCTTCCATTAACATGAACGAGTTCAACACGACAATTATCACCGGTTGATATAGAATTTGAGACTGATTAATGATAGTTATTTGTGGAACATGAAATGTTTTAAGTTTACTGATGTTAGAAATCGTACCCTATTCAAGGAGACTCGGAGGATAGATCTTGAGGAGACATCATGAAGAGATCCGCATTGAGTGTGAAAAATCGAGGAATAACTTATAACCTGAGCAATAATAGATCAAAGTCAAGAAATGTCAGAAACAACTTTAAACCGAAATACCATAAGACGAACCACATTTAATTAAACGAAAGAGATCGGATTTGGACTTGGAGTATCAAGAATACAAGTGAAAAGTTGAAAAAAATACAAGTGAAATTTCTTAGATTGATAATTAATTTCTATGAAAAAAAAAATCTTGCCTAGCTTATAACATAACCAATGAGACGACAAGGCGAGGGGCATGGTGAGCATGTGTGATCGAGGAGCTAAAATTTAAGGTATTTCTTATGAAAAAACCCTTCCATTCAGAAAGTGTTATCACTGAAACTCACATGAACGAGTTCAACACGACAATTAACTATCAATAATTTGGGAGTGATGGTTAGTTATTTATGGGACACGAACAAGTTAATTACTGATGTTAGAAATCGTACCCTAGTCAAGTAGACTCAGAGGATAGATCTTGAGTGTGAAAAATGGAGGCATAACTTATAACCAGAGCAATGATAGATCAAAGTGGAGAAATGTCAGAAACAGCTCCAAGCCCAAGTAATTCGAGTGCTGCAAAATAAAACAGAACCACGTTAAAAAGAAAGAGATCGGATCTGGAGTATCAAAAATACACGTGAAAAGTGAAAACGTGTGGATAAATATGTAAGAGAAGCTTCTTAGATTAATAATTAATTTAATTATAGTAATCTCCCCGCAGACAATTGACCAATATAACAGATGACATGCTGCAAGAAGAAATATTCAAATATTAAAAAAAAAAAAAATCAAAATTAAATTAGGTAAAAGATAATAGCCTTTTCTTTACCAAGCATTTCGGCTATTTGCCTCCGCTCTCCACCTAACCAACATAACAGAATTTCTCCTAAGAAGAAGAAGACGAAAAAGAAGAAGAAGAAAAAACCAACATCAACATGATGAAATCGAAGCGCAAAGAGATCGGGCTCTCTTGCATGCTCAACACCGAGGTGGGGGCCCTCCTGGCCGTGATCCGTCGGGCCCCCGAGCCGGGCCCGGGGTTCTACCACGAGAGCTACGACGCATCCCTCCTCCAGTCCCTCAAGTCCCTTCGGGCCCTCCTCTTCAACCCCCATCAGGAGTGGCGCTCCGTGGACCCCTCGGTGTACCTGTCCCCTTTCCTGGACGTGATCCAGAGCGACGACATCCCGGCCTCGGCCACCTCGGTGGCCCTCCATTCCGTCCTGAAGATCCTCCGCCTCTCCACCTTCGACGAGAAGACCACCGGAGCCAAAGACGCCGTCAACGCCTCCGTCTCCGCCATCACCGCCTGCCGCCTCGAGAAGACCAACAACCCTCTCTCCGAGGACTCCGTCATGATGCGCATCCTCCACCTCCTAACCGCCGTCATGAGGCACCGATCCTCCGTGCTCCTCACCGACCACTCCCTCTGCACCCTCGTCAACACCTGCTTCCAGGTCGTCCAGCAGTCGGCTGTCCGCGGGGACCTCCTCCAGCGGAGCGCGAGAAACACCATGCACGAGCTCGTCCAGATAATATACTCGAGGCTGCCTGAGATGGAGGTCAAGGACTGGGAGAATTCCGAGTCCGACACTGAGGATACCAACCCTGACTCCGGATACGGAATTAGCTCCGCTGTCGATATCTTCCACTTCCTCTGCTCGTTGCTCAACGTGGTCGACATGATGGATTCCGACGGGTCGGACGAGAACACTCAGGTCTTCGCTCTGTACCTTATAAACTCGGCTATAGAACTCAGCGGGGACAGCATTGGAAAACACCCGAAGCTCTTGAGAATGGTGCACGATGATCTGTTTCATCATTTGATACATTACGGCGCCTCGTCTAGCCCCCTCGTTTTGTCGATGATTTGCAGCACCGTTTTGAACGTGTACCACTGCCTCCGAAGGTGAGGGGGTCATTTCGTAATTTCGTCTATATCTCATCTTTGAACAATACAGTATGCCTTCTTCTCAGGTCCATGCGTCTCCAGCTCGAAGCCTTTTTCGCGTTCGTCCTGTTCCGAGTGGCCAGCCCTGGAAGCCCGTTCCAGCTCCAAGAAGTAGCCGTCGAGGGAATCATAAACTTCTGCCGGCAGCCGACTTTCGTGATAGAAGTATACGTGAACTACGACTGTGATCCTACTTTCAAGAACGTGTTCGAAGAGACAGGCAAGCTCCTCTGCAAGTACGCTTTCCCCACAGGCGGACACTTAACCAGCATCCAGATACAGGCGTTCGAGGGCCTCGCGGTAATTTTTCAATACATCGCTGATAACATCGATAAAGAGGACGATTCTACCCCTTCCGGACCGTACCCAGTCGAGATCTCCGGGTACAGACCCTTCTGGGTCGAGAAGCCGAAAAGGGACAACAACCACGAGATGTGGGTCGATCACGTCCGGGTGAGAAAGGTGCAGAAGCGGAAAATATTAATAGCCGGGAGCCATTTCAATCGAGACGACCGTAAAGGTTTGGAGTATCTAAAAGTCTCCCAGCTAATATCGGACCCGCCGGATCCTAAAGCGTATGCGGTTTTCTTCCGGTTTACTCCTAAGCTCGACAAGGTCATGATCGGGGACTATCTCGGCGATCCCGACGATTTCCATATCCGAGTCCTCAAAGAATTCACGGACACATTCGAGTTCACAGGGATGGTTGTGGACACGGCCCTCCGGACGTTTCTGGAGACCTTCCGGTTGCCGGGAGAGTCTCAAAAGATACAGAGGGTGCTCGAGGCCTTCTCGGAGAGATTCTACGAGCAGCAGTCGTCGGATATGTTCGTCAGCAAGGATGCTGTCATGATCCTCTGCTACTCGATCATCATGCTTAACACGGACCAGCATAACCCCCAGGTCAAGAAGAAGATGACGGAAGAAGATTTCATTAGAAACAACCGGTCTATAAACGGAGGGAGTGATCTCCCCCGCGAGTACCTCTCCGAGCTTTTCCATTCGATCGGGTCGAACGCGATCAGCCTCGACCAGTCGGGGACGATCGTGGTCGACATGAACCCGAACAGATGGATCCAGCTGGTGAACAGGGCCAAGTGCATGCAGCCGTACATCCTTTGCAATTTCGACAGGCGATTGGGAAGGGACATGTTCGCCTCCATCGCGGGCCCCTCGGTGGCGACGATCGCGGCAGTTTTCGAACACTCGGACGATGAAGAAATCCTGCATGCATGCATCGAGGCATTGTTTTCGATCGCGAGAATCGCACAGTACGGGTTGGAAGATATCCTAGACGAGCTTCTCTGCTCTTTCTGCAAATTCACCACCTTGCTAAACCCCTACGCCTCGTCCGAGGAAACCCTGTACGCGTTCAGCCATGACATGAAACCGAAAATGGCGATCTTGGCAGTTTTCACGATCGCAAATACTTTCAAAGAATCCATCGGAGGAGGGTGGAGGACTATTGTAGAATGCCTTCTGAAGCTCAAGAAGCTGAAACTACTTCCACAGTCTGTAATCGAACCGGAAAACAATCCAAACTTGCTTCCTGCAGAGAAACTAGACTCGTCAGATGTGATTTTTCCGAGCCAAGACTCCAAGTTCGGAAACAAAGCACACAGTTCGGGTATAATGGCTAGGTTTCTAAATTTCATGTCGATGGAGGGCGTCGAAGAATCTCTAAACCTCGGATTAGGTGAGTTCGAACAGAACATGGCGGTCATTCAACAATGTCGCATAGGAAGCATTTTCAGCAACAGTTCGAATTTGCCCATAGAGTCTCTGCTCAATCTCGGCCGTTGCATTATATTCGCGGCAGCGGGAAAAGGACAGAAGTTCAGCACGCCGATCGAGGAGGAAGATACCGTTGGTTTCTGTTGGGAGCTAATCAACGCTCTCTCTTCCGCAAACACGCATAGATTCTCGACCTTCTGGCCTGAATACCACGAACACTTGCTCGAAGTCACCCAATTCCCTCTCTTCTCGCCGATCCCGTTTGCCGAGAAGGCCATAATGAACCTAATGAAGATATGCATCAAGCTTCTCGATGCCAATCAACCGGAGGCCTCGGAGGAGCTGATCTTCAAGTCGATAAATCTAATGTGGAGGATGGAGAAGGACATCCTCGAGACCTGCTGCGACTCTCTTCTGCAGTCAACTAGCAAAATCGTGACCGAATATCCTGAAAAGTTGCGATCACCTTTGGGATGGATGTCCGTCCTTCACTTGCTATCCGTCACAGGCCGCCACCCGGAAACCTACGACCAAGGCGTGGAAGCCCTGATCAAGTTGATGACTGACGGGACCCACATAACACGAACAAGCTATTCTTACTGCATAGACTGCGCGTTCGCTTTCGTGGCACTAAGAAACAGCCGTGTGGATAGAAACATGAAGATCATGGATTTATTAGCAGAGTCAGCTCGACTGTTGGTCGAGTGGTTTAAGGCCGGGTACTCGGACCCAGGAAGTGACGGGACTTCGGTTGAGGAAAATGCGAGGATTTACAACCCGATCAGCCTATTCCAACGGCTAGGGGAATCTTTAAAGAAGACGAGCCTTGCTAGGAGAGAGGAAGTGAGAAACCACGCTGTATTGTCTCTTCAAAGAAGCTTCATACTAGCAGAGGAGCTTCTGTTCACACCGACGAATTGTATAAACTCGTTTTACAACATCATATTTGCGATGGTGGACGACTTGCACGAGAAGATGGTGCAGTACTCCAGGAGAGAGAATGCGGAGAGAGAGAGCAGGAGCATGGAGGGTACGCTCAGGCTTTCTATGGAAGTCTTGACTGATGTCTACTTGCATTTTTTGGTGCCGCTTTCGGAGAGCCCGAGTTTCAGAACGTTTTGGTTGGGGATACTGAGAAGGATGGACACATGCATGAAGGCGGATCTGGGGGACTATGGAGAGTCGAAGCTGCCTGAGGTGATACCTGACTTGTTGAGGAGGATAGTGACGAGTATGAAGGAGAAGGAGATTTTGACGAGGGCGGGAGAGGATGATATGTGGGACACGACATATTATCAGATACAGTGGATAGCTCCGGCTCTTACAGATGAGTTGTTTCCTGAGGGGCAAAAGGAATGATTAGGTGAGAGAGTAGTTCAGTTTTTGCAGGAATAGTTCACCACTTCATGGTTATGAAGATTTGAACTCTAGTATATTCTTACCTAAGAGATAGTTACAACTTACATGTATTTTTTCAGCTGCTTATTTTGAATTTTTCATTTGTCGATGGATTATGGGAAATATCGACATCTCTACTAGTGAATAGCTCTAAATATTACTAGCACGAACAATCTGCCAATATTTCTAAACTAACCGCTCAAATTAAGTTCTAAATTAATTCAACTCAAATGGAAGCTTTTGCATTCTCTACTTTTATACAATCATTTGGGTGTAAGAGATGCAACAGACAACAAACAGGAAATATGTTTTCGATTGACTTTTGGGTGAATTATATACAAAGAACCACGTGAGGTTTGGGGTAATTACAGAAACAATAAAAAAAAACTTTTAAAAATTACAAAACCACCCCTTATATTTTGGTTTTGATGCAGTGGAGAGTTAAAAGTTGATACCATTGGCAAAAGGATGCTAAAAGCAGAAACAACTTGGAAGAGTGTTTCGTGAATAAATCGTTTAAAGTACATTAATTTTGTATAAATAAAGTCGAACCATAAGCAGTATCAAAACACTAACCCCTACTTCAAGATTCTAAATAAAACCATGCAGAATCAGTAATTTGTCATTTAAAAACACCAAAAAGATATTAAGATTGTACTATTCAAACTGCTTATAGTTGAAGATTATCACGTGCGGCTATTCACCTCGGCGAATCTAGAGAAGGGCTAAAGAGGAAAAAAGAGTTTTTAGGAGGGCTAAATAAGAAAACAATAAAAAAATGATAAAAATAGGTAGGGTAAAGTAATATTTTTATTTTTAGCCCCCACTCCACATGACATATAAAGAGAATAATTAAGCCTTAGCACCTCGGTCCTCAATATTTCTTTGTGTAACTGTTCGAAGGTAACATTCACAGTCGTCCCTATCAGAATTAAAAGAAAAATGCAATATAAGATATTATCTCAGCAATTTACCTGTTAAGGATAGACGCACACTCTTGTTTAAACCATTAAATCATCCTTTATTTCAGGCTCTACAAGGCCTGCAAAAGATTAGTTCTGGACTTCAGTAATTATTTGCTTCTACAAAATATAAGGCATGATGACAAATTACCCTCGAGGTTAATAGCCTAATCAGTATTATGGAAAACCTAGCCAACTTTGAGTACTACAAAACCACAACACATGCCTTAAATTTTGCACCTGTGATTAGTAGAGCTAACGGAAATTGCTGACTTCATCGAACATTTTTGCATTCACATCCCTAGACTTTTTAAAACATTACAAATAATCCAAGTTATTCGCATTACATTTCACGATTAATCTGACGAGAATGTCGCCCTTTTTATGACACCAATAAATTAGGCAATGTCAACTTACACCAAATGCAAAAATGTAAGGAGAATGTAAACCTCCACGATGCTTTTTGTAAATTATAAACTTAAGTTTTTTTTCATCAACCTAAACCAGTCATGTTTAGTTATCGTCATTATCGCAAAATGTAGATCCTGAATGCTACCAAAAGAAGCCTAGAAAAACGTAGAAAGCAATGCCCAGCTTTAACTTCTTGGGCTTCCAATTCATTGAACTTTAAAGGGTCTTAAGGAAATAACCAATTTGACTACACGCTATCATCTGTTAGAATTACCCATGAGCGGTATTGATGTCTGAAACTTGAAACAACATAAGGTACCTTGCTTGAGAGACGTCGTGGATGTTTTCTATGAATTAGCAAGAATGGCAATAGCTTCCTGCAGTAATATTACTAACTCGTCAAGTTAGTTATTTTTAGAACATCACGTATGGAAATAGAATTTATAAGGAACAATAGAAAAGAAAAAAAAAAAAAAAAAGGGGGGGGGGGGAGGGGGGGGGGGGGGGGGGAGGATTGACGATGACGACAATTCTGAAGATAATGATTACCTATGTTAATAGGAAGCAATTAAGGTATTCCGTGCCGACTTAGGAAATACATTTTTTTTTAATGTACAATTATTAGTTTTTCAATACAGCAGAACAACAACAATTCCGATGATCTTTCAAACGCGTGACTTATATGAGTTGTGGCTCAATACTTTAGATAATCAACGTTTTGTATTTCATCTTTTGGCCACAAATCAATCACAGAACATTAACAATAATTGATATCGAAAGCATTCAGTTTTTGGTCCTTTGTTTACAATTTCCATCATTACTAATAGAATAGCACACATACATTAAAAATTCTCTACATGTACGTAACTAACAATAATGGGCACAATGGAAAGCGCAGCAATTTCAGAAAAGGCCGCTAATGAAGGCACAACTTTCACTAGACCAATATTTGTCCAAAATATTCAGAGTCTTGATTGTAAACCTTGCTGGCAAAGGAAGAGTTGTGATCCAGAGAATACAAGACAAACTAAGATCAAGTAAATATTAAAGATCATGGAGGAAGTTCTAGCAAAATTTATACATCAACAAGCGAAGTGTATCTTTTGAATTTAGGTATATTTAACAAGGGTATGAGTTGGACAAACAAATTAGAATTTCACTAAAAAAAATCACTCAAATATATATTTTCATGTTCAAGCTTGATTCAGACATTGAGTCGTGCAAATCTGAATTTACGACTTCCAACTGAAGTAACTATCCACCAAGCACTAAGATTGAAAAAAAAAAACTCTTCATGATCAGAGTAATTATTATAGAAATAATAAATTACCTATTCCTGTAATAGAGCATCAACAATAGTACAATACTTAAGAAGTCGGCATCGGAAATAAGAAGCAAAGGAAGAGAGAACATGACATCGCAGAAAGGTTACCTATGTGACTTTTTATTTCTGTAGTTATAAGAATATAACCTGCAAAACCAACCGAGTACACAGAAAAGCTTGGAGTTTTTAATGGAATTCAGAATATTGATTATATTCCATAACATTTTTTTGGTGAACTAACAAAAAAATATGTTCTAAATTATTTCAAAAGGGGAAAAAACAGCAAATAAATTATAATTCTGGAATATGCCATATGCCACACAGGTTGTCCTTAATGTGATACTTTGATGAATCAAAGTAAATTTAGATCCATGACAGTAATGACATCATCAAACAACGAAGAGTTATGCATCTCTCAACGATTTTATTATAACAGTCTTTTGTTTGACTAGTTTACAAAACTACTCAACAAGCAAATAACAAACCCTCTAGCCCACTACTCAGTCTCTGACTATATAAAGGCTAATAAGTATGCGCCGAAATATTTTTATAATTTTTCGTCAGTGTTTCATGATGAAGTAAGGAGTAAATCCACCTAATGAATTTGTTGGTAAGACAAAAAATAAAGCATAGATATTTTGATTGTAAATTCAGTCCAATGCATCAATAATAAACCAGCTTTTCCTCAGACAGTCCAAACAATTACTAGGCCATGCAATTTGGCTTTTGAATAAAGGGTGTGAGAAGAATAGCACCTATCGTTTAATCGGCTAAATCGTGTCGTTTAAATTAAATTCAAAACCAATGTTGATGTGGTAAAGATGCATACACATATCTATTGCAATCCCACCCTTTCCACTGAAAGAACTGAACTACACAAAAATACTCCTGAAAACTGTTCTAGAATTTCTCAATGCCTGTAACTTACAAGAGAGGGGAGAAAAAAGGAAAAAAAAAAAACGAGGATAAATGCTAGTCATACAACACTGCAACCTATTTCTGGCATTAATTCTTCTGATGTGAGTTGTTGCTCATGATGGTTTTTTTTCTCAATCACAAATAAAAAAAAGATGGCAGATGGTCCCTTAGATATCGAAAAAAAATGTCACTTTAGAAAACACTTCACTGGTTCAAAGGCCATGAATGAGAACAATTCAGACGAACAGCATTCGAAAGCACACCTTTTGATCCAGTGGGGACCACCAGCTCACTCAACCAGGAATAAGGAAAAAGAAAACTCCACCCTCCAATGCTATTCCTCAAAGGCTTGCGTACATATTTTTTCTAACAACAGAGGCCAATCTTCACCGAGCTGCCTTGGATTCAACTCCATAGCAACTCTAAAGTCTTGCAATGATATTGGGCAGTTGGTTTTCTGTTCTCTGTTTTGCGACCGAAATTGATGACCCGGCTTGGCTCCATTCAATAACTTTATATGAGCCTGGTCCTTGCTTGGAGAACTATCCTTTCTCAACTGAACTCCCGACCTTGCTCCAACAATATCAATGCAAGATTTAATCAAACCCTTCAAGTAAGAATTCAAACCGTGGTTTAGTACATCGGCACATTCAACCGACACGCTTTCCAGACCTTGCCCAGAAGCAATACTCTCCATCCGTTCCCTTAATGCACAGCTTTCCACCAAAGCATCATCGCTAAATGATCCAGCTAACACATGATCCCTTGAAACAGCCTCACGGGACCCACCGATGCTAGCTGCACACAATGGGATCCCAAGGGGAGCTCGGATCGGACTCCTCCTAGCAGCAGAAACATCTCTTTTCTCATCATTTATAGGGACCAGCTCAGCTTGGTCCTTGCTATATACAGTGGTTGGGCCCGTATTCTCACTCTCCGCTTGCTGAACCATTACTTGATTACGCTGCACTAGAGGTGGCTTCGTGATATCAGTATTATTATCTGGTGGGTTCAATTTTGAGTACCCATTTTCCAACACAGTGTTTACACCGTCCAAACGAGCAGAGGCATCATGTGGCCGAGGAGGGGCAGGGGCCACCTTCCCATTAGGCCCGAGAGAACTGCGGCGTTCACCACCTCTCCTATCGCGTAAACCAGTAGTCCGGGCCTTTCGGGGGGAGATCGGTAGTCGCAGCTTGTTGTCCCCGTTTGGTAAACCCGGCAAACCAGACAAAGGCTGAGTTGTGCTGATTTGGGACCCATTTTGCTGATACCCATTGGATAATATTTCCTTGCCGTGGATTACTTGTTTCGAAATATCATTATCACCCTTGTGATGATTGGCTATCGGTGGTGGGGCTTTGGCACTGCAAGCATTTCTAAGTATCGACCGAATGAAATGATTGTGGAGCGGGATATTTTCATGCCCAAGTATTCTTAAGCAGAGCTTATTGAACTCGGGCTTACTCAATTTTAGGCTCAAGAACCCGTGCAGGTAATAGAAGTACTGTTTGGAACCCTCGGACCCAAGCTTCTTCACTAACTGCGCTTTCAGCTCATGTAGATTGATGCGTGAATGCTGGTGAGGTGGTTTCATCTCTATAAAAATAAATTACACGGCTACACGCTACCAGGACAATGATACAGAATCATAAAACAACTAGATTAGGCTATGCTTCAACGGTTTCCAAAATCCCATTGTCCAGAAAACGCATAAACTGCCCGATAGCAACCCTAACAATGCCAGATGAGAACTCATCTCTCCCAAAACTTCGATACACTAATGATGATTCGACAAATTGAGTTCAAAACCTTGATATCTCAATACATCTCCAGTCTAACTAACTCTCCCTCCAAAAAAACTAAAATTTCATTGATCTATAATATTCTTCGACCTCGGTCCTTGGAATTATCAAGGCTACATAAGTACAGACGAACCCTTGTTGACCTAAATCTTCGGTAAGCCGAAGAACAGAGACCTCTCTGAAAGTCCAAGAGAACCACCCGAAATTATCATACCCTTGAAAACTTCAACAACAGCCCAAATGCCACCCACCAATCAAAAGATTCAAGCTTGGATTTTCAACTTCAATTTCAGACATTTGCGCTCAAAATTCAAACTCGAAGTTCGAAGAATCAAACAGAGAACATAAAGATTCAAACTTGAAGGTATAAAGAAACGTGTTCAGCGAGGAAATCAATGGGCTCCCTCCCACAATTCGGATTCAGAAAAATAAAATAATCAAGAAAAAAACACACTCAGCGTGTAATTTTTTCCCTAGTTATTTCTTCTTTCTTTCACTTCTCCTCTGAAACCCGCGCAGTTTTTCCCTCCAAGATTTTGCTTCGCTTTCGCTGTTTTTTCACCGCCTCTCGGAAAAGAAATTTTTCTGAATCAGAAAATAGAGAAGAAAAAAAGGCCCCATTTTTATTTGCTCTCTGATCGCTCTTTCTCCTCTTCGAAATTCAGCTTTCTCTCTTCGCCCGTTCTCCCTTTCCTCGGATTGAATGTTAGTAAGTAGGACAATTTCACTAATTTTGTTCGAAGGTACGACTTCGGCTGCGTAAGGTACCACACCGTTGTGTTGTACGTTGTGCTGAAACGGTAGTCCCTTGTTCTGGCGGAGGGGAAAAACAGTTTGGCGTTATCAAGTTTTTTATTAAGAAAGATTTTCTAGTGCTTATCCAGCCACATGCATGTAGTGGCGGTGAACGTCACTCGCTGTGTTATTGGCTGTAAAACAGAGCGTGCTCGCATGTGATTGGTTTAGGATGTGATTATCCTAAACTGCGATTACTCATACTTGCATGCAAGTGCTTTTCTTTTGTTTTGGTATACTCATAATTTGTCATATTTAAGATTCAATTACTATGGTTTAATGTAAAATTCTATTTGGGTTATGTTAGGGAACAATGAACAATATGCACTACTATAACTAACTACACTAGGTAGTTTATGAAGTATGCATACATTGATTGGTGGTGTAACTCTTTAGATATGTCTACATGAATCATGAATGAATTCTTTGAACCATCAGTGATTGAGCGCCTCTCGATGGTGCCGTGATTCTTTGCTTTGGATCGTAGTTCAAACATCTTTCCAGCAGATCGAGCCCGCCTTCAGTCACCATCAGAGGACGAGCATCCGCAATCAATTTCGTCCTCAACATATTGCACTGTTGATCGACCAACCCAAGATAAAACTCTCTCGAAAACCTTGTAAAAATACAATCGGACCAAAACCTCAAATAGGCCAACTTATGGGACTAATATTGTAATTAATATAATCGAGAATTTACCATTATATTGGATTTCACTCGGTTTTCTATCTGAGCTACCTTATGTGTGCTCATAATCTGTTTCCAGCTCTGTAACAATTATAATCATTTGCAGAGAACATGTGTAAGCTTTCTCCCGGACAAGCCTCATGTCAAAAGCATCATCAACAGCACAGAATTTATGCACTGGGACGATCCGTGATCGAGCGCCTCTCGTACCGTGATTCTTTGCATTGGATCATAAATCATAATTCAAACATCTTTCCGGCATATCAAGCCCACATTCAATTTTGTCCTCCACATATTGTACAGCTGCTGATCGACCAACTTGAGATAGAATCCGCTTCAAGGGCAGTAGCTAAGACCCTGTATATATTGAGAAGCTGCCCAATCTGGTAGAATGAAAATTTATTAACATCATTTATCATTACAAAAATATCAATAAAATGTTGTTATCAAGCACACCATATAATACCCACATACTTTAATGACTTCTTATCTGTAACTTGTTAAATAAATTGAAGAACAGGATAGTATCACTTTAAATTTGCAGGGAAAGATTCTGATGCAAATCAAAAAAACAATAAAAGGCTTTTTTTTTCTTTGTTTTTCAGGGCTAATACGGGTGAAACTTTTGTGATGTTATATACTGCAGAAATTACTAAACCACAGATTTATTGGCTTGTTATATCATCAATAAATAATTCGGGTGATAGTACAACGCAAAGGTAATGATATAACACTTTGTTCTCACTAAAAATAAAGCATCCTAAAAAGGCCAACAGTTATTGATACCTCTGCTTCCAGATATGTTGTTGAGTCTCCCTTTGATGGCACTTAACTCTTGAAGAAGGGAAGCTCAATTTACTGCCTTCCTTAGCCTGGCATTGAGATAACTCCGCTGGCGGACATTTGGACCATCTCGCAGTGTTTTCTATTCCATGGCGTATCTCCATGCTCCTTCAAAAGTACGTACATAAGACCACATGCAGAAAGGTAACCTAAACAGAATTCAAAGGAATTTTCCCATCATAAGCAAATCACAGATAAAGCTACTTAGAGCTGGCAATTCCAAAAAGTGTAGGATGTCCTAAATTATTTAGCCTTCTCAATCTCCTTCTTTTGAAAGCGACTCACAGAAAACAAGGGAATAATGAAACCCTTAATTTTCCACGGCCATGCGTGAACTTCAACGGCATATAAAGCCTTCTCGTCCGTGCACTACAATACCTCCTGGAAAGTCTCGATGTGAAACAATTCCCCTGTCAGAATAAAGTCATTACCAAAACAACATCATTGCTAAAATCACAATAGAAATAAGAAACTGGATACCAGAGGGTAAGTTGAACCATAAGCATTGTAGCTCAAGTGTGTTTAACAACTCTATACCTTTCAATGGTTTCGGTTCTTACCTTTGTTTCATCCTACACAATTCCAAATCCAACATTGCCGTACAAATTCACAAACATTATAAAGAACTTCACTGGAAACGCGTTAACAACAAAACTAAGTTATACGTCTAGAAACTCAAACCGATAGGAACACACAGAATGAAGACGGTAGGTATTGTTTGAATGTAAGAAGTGATGAGTTAAAAAAGGAGATTAGAAAGACGATAGGTATGTAAAACGTAGAAATGTAATCCATTAAAAACCAAACACAATCGACTTGTTTGGTAAGCACTCCATAAACGACTTGAAAAGAGTAAAAATATTCATAAACGACGACACTTAGTTGGGGCTACTACTACTACTACTACTACTACTACTACTACTACTACTACTACTACTACTACTACTACTACTACTACTACTACTACTACTAAGACGATAGCCAGATAGCCAGATAGAAAAGGGCGAAAAGGCGGTAGTTCTTCATCCAGTTCAAGAGGATAGCCAATAAGAAAAGGAGCAAAAAGCTGTTGACCCACAGGGTGTGCCAGGTGTAACTTTCCGTCTCAGACTCATACTCGGTTCTCTCGATGCGGTAGATGCAGCTGGCGATGCTCATCGGAGTCGGGAGAGAGGGAGTTTCGTATTTTTCCGACCATTGATTCTGTAGACGTGTTAGGTCCTCATTCCTGTGTAACATTTAGTTTTATTTTACATGAGTTTATTTTAAGCAAGAGAACAGCGAATGACACTCGATTAAAGCTCACCAGAAACATTGGATTGAATGTAAAACCCAAACAGAATCAGAATATTCATAAACGTCGACAATTAGTTAGACGGCCAAAATACAGATTACTTAAGTTGGGCTAAATAAGTAAATACTCCTAATCCTGCTATATCTACTTCTTCTTCTTCTTCAATTAGTTACAAGAAGATAGCCTGTAATGAGAAGGAATCGCTGAAGAAGTAGAGGTCGTGCCTTGACGTCCCATGATAAACAATTATAGTGTAGCAGGCGATGGCTGTCCAGAAGCTGGTGAGGAATTTGAACACGGAGTTGAGCAGAGGGGGGGAGGGGAAGGGTTCCGGTGTTCCGTAGTTTTCCGACCGTTGATTCTGTAGACGTGTCTTCGTGTTGAGGAGGATGGGTGATAGGAATTTGGGGGTTTTAGAAGGCTTAGGTTTCCGGGAGTCGATCGGAGGAAAAAACCTAATCGATTTCAGTTGGGGGAAAGAGCGCCGCGGAGAAAAACTCCTCCCAGCAGACGACGAAGAAGAACAAGTACGGGCGAGTGACAATGAGATTGCCATAGCCATTGGCCGCGGAGAAAAAAAACAAGAGAGAGAGAGACTATGAACTGTCTGTGATTATAGAGAAAGAGAGAGAGAGAGTATAAAAATCATCTTCAATCTTTGTTTTTATTCTTATTATTATTATTTATATTATTGGAGTACTATTATTTTGTGTGCTCACAAATCAATTCTTGCAATATGTAGTAGTACTAGTTACTAAAAGAGCTGGTTGATTTTAATCCGTATTAAACACATTTGTGGAATCAATACCAAACCAATGACAACCCAATCGCAAGCTGTATCAATGTCAAGTTTTGGTTGCAGCCCCAAGAAATTTGTGAACAAATGACACTTGACACAATAAAACATAAGTAGATTTTAGTATTACATTAATGACTTGTGATCGCACAAAAGCAGTTCATCACTACATGAAACTCTAATTACTTCAATGACATTACGTGTTAGGATGTTTGTACAAAAAAAGATCATCATCAGCTTATCCTTTCATTTCAAAACTCTTTGAACCATCTGTGATCGAGCGCCTCTCGTGCAGTGATCCTTTGCTTCGGATCGTAACTCAAACATCTCTCAAGCAGATCGAGCCCGCCTTCCGTCACCATCAGAGGACGAGCATCCGCAATCAATTTCTTCCTCAACATATTGCACGGCTGATTGATCGAAAACCCGGGCGGGCAGTTGTTGACATCTTTGGGCTTTCCCAACACCTCGTATATGCTCACAAGCTGCCCGATCTCGCTGCCCCCTCTGAAAAGCACTCGGTCAAGCATCATCTCCGCCATAATACAACCGACGGACCACATGTCGACTGCGCACGAATACTCGTTCGCACCAACAAGCACTTCCGGTGCTTCGTACCACAAAGTCCCGACTCTCGGTGTGTACCTTCCCGACTCCTTCTTCCTCCTCGGATTAAACCCTCGAGACAAACCAAAGTCGCAAATCTTCAACTGACCACTCACGTTGTCTACAAGAATGTTTCCGGGCTTTAGGTCTCGATGCATGACCCCGTTGTCGTGAATGAAAGCGACGCCCTCCAAGAGCTGCTTCGTGAGGAACTTGACCTCGCCTAGGGTGAAAGGGCGATTACGTCTTTTCCTCGACTCCATCAATTTGCGCATGTCGTGTTCGACGTACTCCATGACCACGAAGACTCGACGGTGTTCGTCCATGGTGAGATCCTTGAGTTCGACGATGGAGGGATGTTCCGGGAGGGAGCCGAGTATGTCGATCTCTTTTTCGGTCGACGAGGAGAGGCCCGAAAGCTCGTGTTTGACGGCAACGATTTGGCCCGTTTTGCGGTCGCGGGCCTTGTACACGATGCCGTACGATCCTCGATTGATGACGTTGAGGAGCTCGTAAGTCGTCTTACTTGTACGCAACAGAGGGGGAGAAGTGGATTTATGAGGGGGGGAAGAAACGGAAAACGGCATGGGACGAAGAAGAACATCGGTGGCCATAACCATAGCAGCCATGGAATAGTAATGAAAGTACGATCGATCACTCTCTGTAATATGTGTTTCTGAATGATATGTAATCAGATAAATTGATCACTCGTATATATATATATATATATATATTAGTGTGGAGTACGTACTTTTTTTTAACCTAATAGCTAGGAAATATACAACGTACTTTGATTGTTGTAACCTATTAGGATTTAGGGATGATAAAAAGTACTCTCCGTAGTAGTATTAGCTAGAACGCTTGCTTTCCGTGTTTGTTAATGAAATCGGATTCTGAATCTCAATAAGGCAATACTTGGAAAGGAAGTAAAAATTATTTTTCACTTTAATATATGAAATAAAAATGTCATCTTTTGGATTTTTGTTTTTAATTAAAAAGTATAAATAAATAACACCCCTTACAAGAGTCTGTGTGAGAATTAGAGGGAGTAATCGATGGAGTTGAAGAAAAATAATGAAAACATAAAAAGTAAAATTATCAAATTTATAATAAAGGCAAATTTAATGATATTTCATGCATGATATTGAAATACAAAGAATGTATGAATTATCCCTTTGTCCGTCTAATATATATAATAAGTAGGATACAAAAATTATGAAAAAATAACTAAAATAAAATTTAATTAGGGAAAAATGGCAATAAGACCAATTTTCAATATTTTTTGGGCAATAAGGCCAAGTTTCAATTTATGTGTGAATTAGGCCTTTTTGTTCCAATTGGGCCAAAAAAATGTATATGAAAGGACAAAAATACCCTTATTCTATTTCTACTCAACCCACCCCACCCCAACCTTAAACACTGAATACCATTAAAAAACACTGAACGTCAAATTTTTTTTTCTACTCAACCCACCCCACCTCCAGACACTGAATACCATTAATTAATTAACACTGAATAACATTAATAGACACTGAATAACATTAAAAGACACTGAATAACACTGAATAACACTAAAAGACACTAAATAACACTGAATAACACTGAATAACATTAAAAGACACTGAATAACACTGAATAACATTAAAAGACACTGAATACCATGAAAAAACACTGAATAACACTGAATACCATTAAAAGACACTGAATAACATTAAAAGACACTGAATAACATTAAAAGACACTGAATAACACTGAATAACACTAACAAACACTAAATAACATTAAAAGACACTGAATAACACTAAAAGACACTGAATAACACAGAATAACATTAAAAGACACTGAATACCATGAAAAGATACTGAATAACACTGAATACCATTAAAATATACTGAATAACATTAAAAGACACTGAATACCATTAGAAGACACTGAATAACACTGAATAACATTAAAAGACACTAAATAACACTGAATAACATTATAAGACACTGAATAACACTTAATACCATTAAAAGACACTGAATAATATTAAAAGACACTGAATAACACTGAATAACACTGAAAGACACTGAATAACATTAACAGACACTAAATAACATTAAAAGACATTGAACTGTTATTCAAAAACACTGAATACCATTAAAAGACATTGAACGTCACCCCAGACACTGAATACCATTAAAAGACACTGAATGTCAGATTTTTTTTTCTACTCAACCCACCCACCTCCGGACACTGAATACCATTAAAAGACACTGAATGTCGTATTTTTACACTGAATGTCATTAAAAAATACCGAATGTCAGATTTTTTATCTGAATATCATTTAAAAAGACTGAATTTTTACACTGAATGTCATTAAAAATAACGAATGTTAGATTTTTTATCTGAATATCATTGAAAAAGATTGAATGCCTGATTTTTACACTGAATATTATAATAACACTTATAATAATACTTAAGGTCATTAAAAAGCACTGAATAATACACTGAACGTCGTAAAAAGACACTGAAAATGAAATAAATATCTCAAAAATAAAAATAAAAAAATACAATGAATCCTTCCAATAAAAATCCTGGCCACTCTCTTTGATGATGTTCTCATATCCTCCTCTTCTGAAAATAAAAAAAAAAATGAATAAATGTTCTAAAATGGTATAACTAGGAAATTAAACAAAATTCATGGAACATAAAGAAAGCAACCTACAAAAGTGAAGATAAATTCAGCTTGAACAATCCAAAAGTAAATAAAAATAATAATATCCTATCAACCACATAAATAACATACCATTTTTTCGAAGAAAGTCCCCTGCCTTTAAAATAATTGAAGGACAGTCAAGCATTATTTATAACAAAGAGAATGCATTAGATGATGTTTATGGCAACATTTTATGAATCATGAGATTGGAACACCTCAGTAAGTACAACCTTAAAACTATATCACAAGACATGCAGTCGTGATCATCAGTCGTGACCCCCCCTCGGACCATCTGTTCATTTCAAATGATAAAATATTAGGTACATGCAAGTTTAAGAATAACCTTCTATAGCTAGATACACACAGTAATTTACGAGCAATACAAACACACACAGTGATAATTGCATTGTTTTCAAAACTTTGGGCTAACATACAAGAGCTCAAACCACACAATTCCAGAAAAAGCGAGCACTGAATGGCTTATCCCATTCAATAGTGAATAGTGTCTGTGGATTTATACCTCAATAAATAACCGTTCTCACACAAACTGAAATAAATCATCTTATACATGCATAGTGAATAGTGTGAAGAAAGTGATCTTTACCTGTTACACATTTCCCAAACTGAATGGGCTGCAGCATTAATAAATCCACATCAAAACTACGATCGATATCGCCCGTTGTTCGTTGCCGGATTCAACGAACAATGCCCCTGCCCTCTCGACCTCAACTTTTATTTTCTCTCGCGGACAAGTTCCGTCGTACTCGTAGCCGCAGCCGTTGAATCTTATAAAAAAACTGAATATTATAAAAACACTGAACATTATAAGAAAACACTGAAAAAATAATAAATATCCCAAAAATAAAAAGTAAAATAAAAATACAATGAATCTCGTAAATTTGTGGGGTGCTGATCAAAGCCGTATACTCTTTTTCGGTCGAACAATAAGTACATTAATTATAGCAAAAACTAATAAGATTAACAATAAGTATTGAATTAAAATTTCAGATCACAGATTCATAATTTAAATGTGAAAATGGCAAAATCAATTTACTATATCTCCTATATTTAGACAACCCAATTCCACCGTATTACTGTAGAACACCAAAAACTTCCACATGCATGGCCTTCAAAATTCCAAGATCGAAAAAACCTTTGGAAACAAAATTACACTAAATTGTAGGATCAAAAGGTAATAATGAGATCTTCAGAAATCACACCCATTCATCTTAATCCATAGAAGTTTAAAAATCATCTTAATCCATTCAATAGTGAATAGTGTCCAATAGTGAATAGTGTATGTGGATTTATACCTCAACAATTAACCGTTCTCACACAAACTGTTACATGCATAGTGAATAGTGTGAATAAACGATCTTTACTTACCTGTTACACATTTCCCAAACTGAATGGGCTGCAACGTTAATAAATCCACATCAAAATTACGATCGATATCGCCCGTTGTTCGTTGCCGGATTCAACGAACAATGCCCCTGCCCTCTCGACCTCAACTTTTATTTTCTCTCGCGGACCGTCGTACTCGTAGCCGCAGCAGTTGCGCCAACCCACTTCTCCATGCCACCCGTTGTCACTCACCCTCACTCGGGCATTTCGTCGAACACTTTGTGCGCATAATCACCGAACCCCGAATTCGGTGTCAGTAAGTCAACGAGCAACGACCATCGGCCATCGGCCATCGTCGGGGAAGTGACGGCTGCCGAAGAGGGCGCGAGAGAGGTGGGAAGAAGGAGGCGAGAGAGACGCGAAGGTCCACGGAGATGATGCGGGATTCTCCTGCCCAGCACGACGACAGGTTCGACGTCCTTCGATTCCTCGACGACCAGGTCCATCTTCTGCTGGAGACAGCGCGCGGATTCGAACCGGGCCCCACCGAGCTCCACCCCCAGATTCACTTCCGGGAACGGGAACTGCGGCGCTGCCAACACCACCACCGCGCTCTTCCCGCTCTTCTCGCACCGGTGCGATTTCAGGTACTTCACCAGATCCGAGTAGTGACCCGGCGAGCCCTGCTCGATGTCGAGATCGACGCCGTCGAGGACGGCGTAGCCGAGCGGCCGGGCGGCGGTGTTGGTTTAATTTGGTGGAGATCTCGGACCACTCGGCGGCGGAGATCTCGGCGGACGCGGAGGGGTTCGACGTCCTTCGATTCCTCGACGACCAAGTCCATCTCCTGCCAGAGGCAGCGCGCGGATTCGTCGGCAGCCACCTCGTGGACAAGCCGATCGCCCGAGGGGACGACGTCGTCGACAATTTCTTCGGGGAGGAAGGAGAACGGGTTTGGTCCCTTGGGGTGGGGAAAATGAATCGCATATTAGAATTTGGGGAGAAAGGGTAATGTGGTCTTTGGATATTTTAGGCGGCACACGCGTAATTTTTCGAAAGTCTTATTGCTGAAAAATGTTGAAAAATGGCTTTATTGCCATTTTTCCCATTTAATTATTATATTTTATTTTAGTTATTTTTTCATAATTTTTAGGGAAAAATGGCAATAAGGCCAATTTTCAACATTTTTTGACCAATAAGGCCAATTTCTAATTTTCGTGTCAATTAGGCCTTTTTGTTCCAATTAGGCCAAAAAATATTTTTGGAAGGACGAAACTACCCTCAATTAATCATCCCCAACCCAACACCACCCAACCCGATTCACGCTCCTCTCCCTCATCCTCACCGCGGACGATCACTGACATCCTCTTCTCCGGGAAGCTTCTGGTGGCGCACGACGGTGAGAGGCAACGCTGCCGGAATCGATCGGCGATTCGAGCTTCTCCTCGACCAGCGGTGATGCTGAAGATCTTGGAGCCGACGACGGAGTCGAATCTTGGTTCACGGGACTAGTCAACCACCTCGGCCAGGGAGGAGCAGAGACGAAGAAGACGAAACCCTCGCCTCCACTTGCGATATCGTCAGGCGCCCCACCGAGCTTCACCACCGGCTTCCTGAACTCCCCGACCATCCGCTTCACCTCGTCGAGGTGGCTCCTCTTCAGCGCCACCGCAACGGCCTCCCAGTTCAGCGGATCCCTGCCGCTCTTGTCCTCCACGCAAACGGTGCCCGTTTTCCATGACCGGAAGGTGTTTGAGAAAATGCCGGTGAGAAAAAACAAACAACCTGTTGTGCTAATTATTTGACTCCTTTTACTGTCTTTGTTTGGTATAACCATGTATCTATTATATTATTCATGCAAGGCTATCTAGCAAGTCACGTATTCAAAAAATTAATATAATATCTGGTTAGAGGGAATTAATGTGCTAATATGCATTCCCTAATCTGCACTTTCCATAGCTCATGACACTTGGTCATGCAAATATTTTTGTTGTTTATATGCTTTGTGAAGGTATATGTTGTATTCTGGATTTAAAAGCACAGGTTTCCATGAAGTGGAAAGGCTACATTTCTTAACCGACTCGTTTGTCACACTATGGCATCAAATATGCGAGGTTATGTTATGAATCTCGATCATGTTGTCATGACTCTACCGTATTGTGCAAATATCGACATAAGAGACACTGTCCGGTACGGGCTGGTTTGTTCACGCGAGATGAGGAGATTCTCGGGCTGACTTCGATGGTGATGCCGATAATCGAATTGCTGCAAGACATGGCTTAGAAGTGTATGGAGGCGAGAGAGGATTGAACGGATCAAGGCACTGAAGAGGATGGGAGCTTCTAGAATGTCGTCTTCGTCCGTTAGCTCCATCTTGGCCATGGTCATCACCATCTTGTTTTTTCTCGTGTTGATCTTCCAATGTAGGTACATTGTTTGTCACGTGTTTAATTATCTTATTAGCTTTGTTTAGTTCTTAATTGCTTTTGTTCTTCAGGTCTTGGTTTCGGCACGAGCACGAATATGAAACTGAAGAAGGAAGAGCCTCGAGGTATTTTTATTTAATTTGTTGTTGTTTATATTTGATGCGTTTTACTGTGTATTTTAGTGGTGTGATGTTCTTGTAATTGGGGGTACATATTCTGAATATTTAATTGGATTTGGGGATCACTCATAATATTGATATAGTTGCAGGTTCTTCTATGAATTTCGATAACGGAAGGCATCATGTGATATTTGATTGAAAATCGTGGATCGACGTGAACACGAGTCGATTGTTGGAGTACATGAGGGGGGAGTACAGGGACTTTATTTTTTCAGCTCGATTGTTTTTATGTTTATTGGTAAAACAATTGTTGTGTTAATTTATTGGTTGGGTGTTTTTATGTTTATTGGTAAAAAAATTGTTGTGTTAATTTATTGGTTGGGTTTTTTGGAGGGATCTTGAAATGCAGTTGAATATGTGTGTGACTTTAAATAGGGGTGCAATGCTGGGTAAATGACGACAACAATGGACGACGAGGATGAAGATACATACAGCTTAACGTGTAACAATGGATCGACTTGGAAGTCACGGATTTCGGGTGGGGACAAGCAAAGAAGCTTGAGGCCGTGTCGATCGACGGGGAAAGTTATTCGATGTCACTGTGATGGAGGATTGGAAGTTGGATTTTCAGCTCTGCTTCTCGTCCGGTGTTAATGTGCGTCTTCTCTAAACACGCACACAAACACACGCACTGTGGAAACGGTCGGAAGGCTTGATTCGAGTTCGTATTCGATCGGAAAATTCGCTCGAATAGTAGTGTTGATGTTTTCTTTTTTTTTTCTTTTTTTTTAATTGAAATTCAAATAAAAAAATATGACATTCAGTGTATTTTTATGAAATTCAATGTATTCTTTTGTTGCTGGATACATATAGGACATTCAGTGTATTTGCCAGAAACATTCAGTGTAAAAATGGGACATTCAGTGTGTTTTTATGACATCCAGTGTTAAAATATGACATTCAGTGTGTTAAAATATGACATTCAGTATGTTCAGTGTTAAAATATGACATTCAGTGTTAAAATATGACATTCAGTGTTAAAATATGACATCCAGTGTTAAAATATGTCATTCAGTGTTAAAATATGACATTCAGTATGTTCAGTGTTAAAATATGTCATTCAGTGTTAAAATATGTCATTCAGTGTTAAAATATGTCATTCACTGTTAAAATATGACATTCAGTGTGTTCAGTGTTAAAATATGACATTCAGTGTTAAAATATGACATTCAGTGTGTTAAAATATGACATTCAGTATGTTCAGTGTTAAAATATGTCATTCAGTGTTAAAATATGTCATTCAGTGTTAAAATATAACATTCAGTATGTTCAGTGTTAAAATATGTCATTCAGTGTTAAAATATGTCATTCACTGTTAAAATATGACATTCAGTGTGTTCAGTGTTAAAATATGTCATTCAG
This sequence comes from Euphrasia confusa, assembly GCA_954870475.1. Classification (NCBI taxonomy): domain Eukaryota; kingdom Viridiplantae; phylum Streptophyta; class Magnoliopsida; order Lamiales; family Orobanchaceae; genus Euphrasia; species Euphrasia confusa. The sequence continues at coordinate 35,135,718 of OX940956.1, read as the reverse complement.
TGTTAAAATATGTCATTCAATATGTTCAGTGTTAAAATATGTCATTCAGTGTTAAAATATGTCATTCAATATGTTCAGTGTTAAAATATGTCATTCAGTGTTAAAATATGTCATTCAGTGTTAAAATATGTCATTCGGTATGTTCAGTGTTAAAATTTGTCATTCAGTGTTAAAATATATCATTCAATGTCATAAAAATACACTGAATATCATATTTTAGTTTTGTATTTCAATTGAAAAAAAAAGAAAAAAAAATAAAAATATACTGAAGAAAAGAATTATAAGCCCGGCTCGTAATAGTAACACTACTCGCAGTCGAAAAATGAAACAAACATATTATTTTTGTACACATGAAAATGCCACTCAAACAAGACACAAAAGTTGATGCATAGGCATTTTGTGCCACTGCCTGTACAACCCAACAATTCCAGAGAAAACATATTAAAACTCTCGAGCTTGGTCGTTGTCTCCATAACCGACTCGAGCTCCGCCTCCATTCCCAGGCTCTCGAAGGATCGCGTGTTTGCTTTGTTATCTCTCATCATCCAAGCTTGGCAAGTAAATGCATATATCCAGATCAGATAAATGTACATATTAACCAAAAATGGTAAATAAAATCGTACACAGCGCAAACTTAGTGTGGACACCTTATCAAAACACAGATGCATGTTCTTCCTAATTCCAAACATATTAACAAAGATCTAGACGAATATTGTTCCTGGAATCAAACACGTAAAATCATATTAACAAAGACCTACGCGTACACCACTCTCCATCCCAGCAACAGCATTTCCATTCCTAGAATCAAACACGTAAAATTTAGACGCACCATCGCCTTTCGCCAGCCGCATCATCACAAAAAAATGGTTGCTCTCAAACTACAACTCCTATATACACCATAAACAGACCTGCATTCAAAACACCACAACAACAATCAATCCAATATTTCTCCTAAAACACAAACCTCAACCACTAAATTTCGATCACCATAGTTAGAATTATAACTAACAATCAAATATGATCAAAACACAATAAATTCGTATAAGCAACTTCCAAATTCGGAATTTAAATAGAAAAAAGACCTTTTCTATCATCGGTGGCATCGTGAAACTCATCATCATCTGCAGCAAGCTGGTCACCTGAAAATCTCTGCTCATCATTTCGTCGAACACCTTGCGAGCACTCCAGAAACACCCGTCCCTCGCGTACCCATCGATCACGGCGTTGCAGTAGTAGAAATCCCACTACTTCACCCGGAAAACACGGAGAGGAACAGGGGCAACGATTCCAGCTCGTAGATCCTCATCCTCTTCAGGCGCTTTTTAGAACATCCGGCGGCTGAACGTTCTCGAACCGCTTCACCCTCACGGAAGCCTCGTCCACCCTCGGCAAAGGAGTTCTGAAGGTTGAGCTGAGTCATGTATCCGTAGCGCAGGCTGGCGGCGCGGTCGTAGGCGCGGGCAGCGTCCTCGGCGGCGGAGAAGGTGTCGAGCCATCGGCGGGTGCGCTTGCGGGGCTCGCGGTTCTCGGCAAAGCGCGGCGGTTCAGCGGCCTGAGGACGGCGAGGCGCGATGGCGTGGGGATGGTGGCAGCTGATGAAATTCGATAGCGAAATCGACCGTGTGGTAGATGCGTGGAATTTGGGGGAGAAATGAGGAACCCGTGTTGTTCAAAATTGTTTATATGAAAGGGCAACGAGGTCTTTACACATTTTAAGCGGCCTAATTGACACGCGTAATTTCTCGAAAACCTTATTGCCGAAAAAATATTGAAAATTGGCCTTATTGCCATTTTTCCCTAATTTTTATACATTAGTTAAATTTTATTTTAGTTATTTTTTCATAATTTTTTACACATTTATCATATGTTTTGGATAAAAAAAGTCTGATCAATTTTTTAGAGTCAATTTTTTTTAAGGAAAATCACTCAATTGAATTGGACTTGTGACCTATTCTCCAATCCCTATATCATACTTCGGCGTACAAAAATTATCATTTAATAATTAAGAAATTTTTATTTTAAAAAACAATTATTATAAAAATTAAATTACCATACTAATAAATATATTAGTATACATAATGAATATTTATCTACAAATACATGAAGATATATTATTGGGTGTACAATTAGAATTGTACTTAAACAAGATATAAATTGTCCCTATTCTCAAGTTTAGTTGATTTTTTAGATGTTTTCGTATTTTTTTTAAGGCCATATTTATTAAGTGGAAACTGATTATACACTATTAAATATCTTAATTTTTTTAATTAATTATAAAAATAATTTGATATTCTTTTTCTGACACGCTTTTACGGTTTTACCCAAATCATGAATCCTATATTAATTTTTTTAGTTAATTATAAAAATAATTTGATATTCTTTTTCTGTCACGCTTTTACCCAAATCATGAATCCCACCTCTTTTAGGATGAGACTCGTGGCTGTAAATTATTTTTGTCGTGACTCGTGGCTCTCGTCTCTTAACAATTTTTTTTTTTTGCCCTAATTCAATTTGGGGGTTTTCGTGTCCCCTTTTCTCCTGGTAAGTAGCAATTCACTATACTTGGGATTAAATTAGGGTTTGCCTCTCTATTTTTTTTGGCTTTTCTGATTAAATTGTTTGTGATGTTATCATCTGAATAGTATCAATGACAGATTATGTGTTCTTATTTTGATTTTTTTAGTAATTAGAAACAGACTCTGAAGATTTGGTGCAGATTCAACATATTCTCAGTTTTTATTTTATTCACCAGATACAAATATGTTTTATATGTTACCTACTTCCTAGGTTATTTAATAAGGGACTATATATTATGCGATTTGGTTATGGTGTTTAGTTTGGTTTATATTATTCCAAGATGCTAATACTTATGCTGCATTCTTGGATTTAGATTCTTTTTCACATTAAAGATGGTGGAAACACTGTTTGAAGATATTTTCCGGGTTGACTCACTGGACCCAGACGGCAAGAAGTTTGATCGGGGTACGATTTCTAATTCATCTTTTCTGCACAGTTTTGTGTCCTCTATTTTGGGCAGGAATTTTGTTTGAGATATTAAGAAATAGTGATGTGTATAATTGTTTTCTTCTTGTGATTATTTTATTGATTTCAAAATTAAATATTTCTGTTTGCAAAGTGCCAGAATTTTGAGCTTGTAGTTTAATGTTTTTCAAACTGGTACGTGTGCTGACCCCTAATTATATAAATGTATAGTGTCTCGTATTTCTGCCAGGAGCGAGCAGTTTGATATGATGATGCACCTTGATGTGAATACCGAGATTTATCCTATGAGCGCCGGAGATAAATTCATGATGGTACTAGCATCCACCCTCAATTTGGATGGGACACCAGACAGTGGTTATTACACTCCGGTAAAAACACTTACTTGCCTGTTCCTTAGTGCAATTCTGAATTCTGTTAATCACAGTATTTTTTTAGTGGAGAATATTTCAGTTAAACTTCTCGGTAAAAAGTGTTTCTTAGTGCTTTCTTGTACGATTACTCATTTTGATATCCTCGGTATTTGTTTGTACTTTGAGCATGGCAATATGTTCAAGTAGATATTGGATTGATCAGTTGAATACTCCATTTAGAGTCGTTACAAAAATACCCCGAAGTTGACCACCTTTTTATACTATGACCTAATTAAGTTTCAAATTCGCAAAAACTTCCCGATTTTTTGTATTTACCTCTTTGTTAGCAAAAACACAGTTCATACCCTCGTTTGTTGGAAATAATCCGAATATAGTTTGGATTTTGTCCCTAATTAAAGATTCATGTTAATTAGGAGTAGATTTACTTTTATTATGTTTCCTAGTTTAGGAGTCCTGCTTTAGGTAGGAGACTTTATTTTAGGAGGTTTCTTTTCTCTCAAGTTTGTAAGGCTATATAATAAGGCCATAGGTAGTCATTATTTTGGTGCAATTAATTAAGAGGAATATAGAAACTATTCCCAGAAAAATCTCCGTTCTCAATTTCTTTTTCGTTCTTTCGCAATTCTCAGATCTGTCCCAGAACATCAGAGTTCTTCTGCAGTTTTGTTCCTGAACACAGAATACTCTGGTTGAAGTACAATACGTGTACTTCACAGATCTGTGACTTTTTAATCCACCGTTCCTGGCAGAACTCTGCAGTCTTCGTGACTGTTTTTCAACATTTGGTATCAGAGCTCAAGGTTCGTGATGGATGCAACGAAGAACAAGGATGGACCAGTCTCACTTCATTATCCGATGCTGACAAGGAACAACTACACCGCTTGGGCGATAAAGATGAAAGTATTCATGCAAGCCCAAGGCGTCTGGGACGCTGTCGAGCCAACTGATGAGAAGGCCGGCGTGGAGACCAGGAAAGATAAGATGGCTATGGCAGCTATCTATCAAGGAATTCCTGAAGATATGTTGTTATCACTTGCAGAGAAGCAGACGGCGAAGGAAGTATGGGAAACCTTGAAGATCATGTACATGGGTGCGGAACGAGTAAAGGTAGCGAAGATCCAAACATTAAAGGCTGAGTTTGAGATCCTCCATATGAAGGGAACGGAGACGATTGATGATTTTGCCATGAAGTTAAACAATCTGGTCAACAACATAAGAGCGTTGGGTGACAAGATTGATGAGGCCTATGTGGTCAAGAAACTTCTCCGTGCTGTACCAGCAAAGTTTTTACAAATTGCGTCAACGATTGAGCAGTTTGGAGACTTGGAGAAGATGTCCGTTGAGGAGACAATCGGACGACTTAAAGCACACGAAGAGAGACTTCGTGGTCATGATGACAGCAGCGGTGGTCATCTTCTACTCACTCAGGCGGAGTGGCTAGAAAGATCGAAGAGAGGAGGCAATGGTGAGTCCTCCTCAAACTCCAAAACCAACAGTCACGGAACAGGTGGTGACCGTGGACGTGGTAGAGGACGTGGCAGAAATCGTGGTGGTCGTGACAACACCAACAGTAAAGAGACTGAGAACAGTCGTACTAAAGACAAGAGCAAAATAAAATGTTACAATTGTGACATTATGGGGCATTATGCGTCGGAGTGTCGCAAGCCTCGACGGGAACGTAACCAGGAGTCTAACCTGACTCAAGTAAAGGATGATGAGCCTACGCTGCTGATGGCTCAGTGTTGTAACCCAGGAAACACAGTACTGGTTACAGAACACAACGTGTCAGGAGACCTGAACATGATTCTGTTAGCTGAACGGAATGTTGTGCCGAATCTAAGTTCTAACCAGGAAGGGATGGCAGATTCTAATGTGTGGTACCTAGACAATGGTGCAAGCAATCACATGACGGGCCAACGATCGAAGTTCAGGGACCTTGATACAAACATCAAAGGTCAAGTCAAGTTCGGTGACGGGTCAACAGTCCAAATTGAAGGAAAGGGGTCCATTATCTTTCAATGCAAGAATGGAGAGAAGAGACTTCTGAAAGAGGTATACTACATACCAGATTTATGTAGTAATATCATCAGTCTTGGACAATTGTCAGAGAACGGGAACAAAGTTGTCCTCCATGGCTTATTCATGTGGGTTCGTGACAAGACTGGGAAGTTACTCATGAAGGTGAAGAAGTCACCAAACAGGCTGTACAAAATCATACTTGAGGACTGCAAGTCTATGAGTTTGTTGACTAAACGGGTGGAACAAGCTAAGTTGTGGCATGCAAGATTGGGTCATGTCAACTTTCAAGCGATGAAGCTGATGCAATCAAAGGAGATGGTACGAGGACTACCCGAAATTGAACAACCTACACAAGTGTGTGAAGGCTGTCTCGTGTCTAAGCAAACAAGGAAGAAGTTTTCTCAACAAGCAGTCTATAGAGCTGAGAACACTTTGGAGTTGATACATGCTGACCTTTGCGGTCCTATTTCACCTCCAACACCTTCTGGAAATAGGTACTTCATCTTGTTTATTGACGATTATAGTCGTATGATGTGGGTATACATGTTAAAGACTAAGGATGAAGCGCTGAGTGCATTCAAGAAGTTTCAAGTTCGTGTGGAGACTGAAACTGAGCGCAAGGTGAAGGTGTTGAGAACAGATCGTGGGGGGGAGTTCACCTCGCAACTGTTCACTAACCATTTTGAAGAAGGTGGAGTTCTGAGACATCTCACAGCACCGTACACTCCACAACAGAATGGAGTCGTGGAACGCAGAAACCGTACCGTGGTGGAGATGTCACGAAGCCTTTTGAAAGGCATGAAAATGCCATCGTATCTTTGGGGAGAGGCGGTTAGACATGCGGTCTACCTTCTAAACCGTCTACCAACGAGGGCATTGACCGGTGTAACTCCATATGAATCATGGTCTCGAAAAAAGCCAAATCTAGAACACTTGAGAGTGTTTGGATGTGTGGCGTACATGAAACTTCCGAGTGTTCATACTAAGAAGCTTGATGATCGAAGTAAAGCTATGGTGTATCTTGGTACTGAACCGGGAAGCAAGGCGTATCGACTCAACGATCCCCAACATGGCAAGGTACATGTTAGTAGAGATGTTGTTTTTTATGAAAATAAAAGTTGGTCATGGGACCAAGTTGTTGCTGAAAGGTCAGAGTACTTGACATCATTTGCTATTGATGGAGACCAGTTAAGTACTCATGATGAAGAAGAACAGGAGGTTGATCATGACACACCTCAGAACAGAACAGGTGTGAGAACTGATTCTGATTCAACGTCTCCTGATGGGTACTCTACAGGTTCTTCTGTCAGTACACTTACTCCAATCCCGTTTGGAGACTTGAGCAGTACATCAAGTGTTAGTACACCTACTGCATCCAGTACGACGAGCGACGGTACTCCAAAGAAATACAGGAGTCTTAGTAGTGTTTACAGAGATACCGAGGAGGTTGAGCTCGATGATGAGCTCCTATTTCTTGGAATTAATGAACCGTCAACGTATCGTGAAGCAACAAAGAAAGTAGAGTGGCAGAACGCCATGAAGACTGAACTGGAGGCAATAGAGAACAACAAGACTTGGAGCCTAACTGAATTACCTCCTGGTCACAAACCTATTGGGCTGAAATGGGTTTACAAACTGAAGAAAGATACTCAAGGTAAGGTTGTTAAGTACAAGGCCAGACTAGTCGCAAAGGGTTATGTTCAGCGACAGGGAATTGATTACGAAGAAGCGTTTGCTCCAGTGGCACGTATCGAAACTGTGAGGTTTCTACTTGCAATTTCAGCTAAAGAAGGATGGGAGGTTCACCATCTTGATGTGAAATCTGCGTTCCTTAACGGAGAACTTCAAGAAGAGGTTTATGTTGCTCAACCGGAGGGTTTTGTGATAAAGAACCAAGAGCACAAGGTTTACAAGCTGTCTAAAGCCTTGTATGGTCTACGACAAGCACCAAGGGCGTGGAATGCATGTCTTGATAAGTGTTTGAAGAGGTTTGGCTTCAACAAGTGTCCACAAGAGGCGTCTGTGTACACAAGACATAAGGGTGTTGACACACTAATCATTGGTGTCTATGTTGATGACTTGGTTGTTACCGGGACGAGCACTGCTGAAATCATGGAGTTCAAAGCACAAATGAGCAAGGAGTTTGAAATGAGCGACCTTGGTTTGTTGGCATACTACCTCGGAGTTGAGGTACATCAAACAAATGGTTGTGTCACGCTGCAGCAAACTGCATATGCTAAGAAAATATTGGAGAAAGCTGGGATGATGAACTGCAATTCTACAAAGTATCCGATGGAGCCAAAACTCCAACTCACCAAAGATGAACAGGGTACGCCTGTTGACTCAACTGAGTACAGGTGCATAGTTGGAAGTTTACGGTACTTAACACACACTCGGCCTGACTTGTCGTATGCCGTGGGCATTGTGAGTAGGTTCATGGAGAAACCTACTGTACTACACCAGCAAGCTGTGAAACACATACTTCGGTATGTGAAGGGAACTCTTAATTTTGGTCTGGAGTACACAAGGGGAGAAGGTCAGTATACCTTGACAGGGTACTCAGACAGCAACCTTGCTGGAGATGTCAATGACAGGAAGAGTACTGGTGGTATGGCTTTCTATCTCAATGGAAGTCTAGTTACTTGGGCTTCGCAAAAGCAACATACTGTGGCACTTTCATCGTGTGAAGCCGAGTTTATGGCAGCCACAATAGCAGCATGTCAAGGAATATGGTTGAAGGGTTTACTTGCAAGTCTGATGCAGTGTCGTGACGACTCTACTGTCAAGTCAGTTACAGAACTGGGAGCTAAGCCAGTTACAGAACTGAGAGACAAGCCAGTTACTATATATGTTGATAACATATCGGCAATCGCTTTGATGAAGAATCCGGTGTTTCATGGGAGAAGTAAACACATTGACATTCGTTTTCACTTCATACGTGAATGTATTGAGAGGGGTGACATCGTTGTCAAGCATGTTCGTACCGACGAACAACGAGCAGATATTCTTACCAAAGCTTTAGCTAGAGTCAAGTTTGGAGAAATGCGCGAGCTACTTGGAGTTAAGGAACTCGGCAAAGCAAGTTCGGATTAAGGGGGAGAATGTTGGAAATAATCCGAATATAGTTTGGATTTTGTCCCTAATTAAAGATTCATGTTAATTAGGAGTAGATTTACTTTTATTATGTTTCCTAGTTTAGGAGTCCTGCTTTAGGTAGGAGACTTTATTTTAGGAGGTTTCTTTTCTCTCAAGTTTGTAAGGCTATATAATAAGGCCATAGGTAGTCATTATTTTGGTGCAATTAATTAAGAGGAATATAGAAACTATTCCCAGAAAAATCTCCGTTCTCAATTTCTTTTTCGTTCTTTCGCAATTCTCAGATCTGTCCCAGAACATCAGAGTTCTTCTGCAGTTTTGTTCCTGAACACAGAATACTCTGGTTGAAGTACAATACGTGTACTTCACAGATCTGTGACTTTTTAATCCACCGTTCCTGGCAGAACTCTGCAGTCTTCGTGACTGTTTTTCAACATCGTTAATGAAAGTTTTTGCTGTGGAGAGTTACTATTGGAAGCTGCTATTATCATTAATAATTATTTGCGCATCTGTTTTGTTTTGTGTTGGAAACATATTTACTATTGTTAGTTTACTTTTGCATCCTGATTTTATTTCTCGGTAATGTGATTTCAGGGCAACAAGAAATCACTCGCAGATAAGTTTGACTATGTCATGCAAGGAAAGTTGTACAGAATCTCGGAGGAATCTAGAGAGAAACAAGTTAAAGCGTATGTTTATAGTAATGCACATATGCTTTTACTACGTATTTTCTCTTTATCGTTTCTGATTTTTGGTTGGGTTGGGTCTCCCAGGGATATATATGTCTCGTTCGGTGGACTGCTGATGATGCTTAAAGGGGACCCGTCGATTGCGGCTAGATTCGAGCTTGATCAGAAGTTGTTTATTCTCCTCCGTAAGGTCTGAGAAGGTACAAATGTCCAAAGTTGGGTTGATGATCGTCTTTGATGACTCTGACCGACCCACAAAAATGATCAACTGCTTCACAGTAATTTACTAGCTTTGGTGTCGATTTGCTGCCACTTTTATTCCAATACGATTTCAGATGCTGTGATTTGTGTTTGAACATCAACCTTTGACTTGTTGGAATTTATAAAAGTTTGAAGTCATCAGTTCTCAATCCCAGTGTATTAATAACCCCCTTTCTGATGATTTAATAAATCAAATGCACACCTAATTTTTGATGATTTTTATTTGGAAAATTTGATGATGTTCATTAAAAAAAATGCAAATTAATGTTGAATTTTGGCAATATATTAGTTGGATCTCTACCCCCATACAATTCCACATGGTCCCTCTTTTTTATATTTAAACTTTTAAATTTGTTTTCTCTCATTTTTCTCTTTTTTTTTTCTCTCTATTCTTTCTTTTCCTCTTCTCCTTTCTTTTTTCTGTTTCGTTTTCTTCCTCTCTTCTCGCAATTCTCAAATCCGGTGGAATTCCATGTCGCAACTCGATTTCGTATCTGGATTTATTCTGCGTCGCGGGATTGCTCGTCGCAACTCGGCATCATATTCGGCTTAATTCAGCGACTTAATACGGCGGCGTAATTCGACCGCGAAACGACTTGTCCTCTCATATTCTGGCGTAATTCGGCGGGGCAACATCTCACATCTCCTATTCTCTGTAATTCGATCCAGTTGGTAAGTAATTTTTATTGTCTCTCGTATTAATGATTACGCACCCTAATTACATAATTAGGGTTCGATTGATTCCCAAATCAAAATTCAAAAAGCACCACACCAAAAAGCATTCATCCATATACTGCTTCTACCTATTAATCTCTGACATTTGAGAGCTACTTTTGCAGAGGATCCGGTGAGGACTGGACCGCGAAGCAGCTCAATGGAGATCTCGAAGCTTCAGCCGGCTCCGCTTTCGACCTCCAGCGCAAGCTCGTTCACGCCCCTGTTTCCGCCGACTCTTCCGGCGGCGTTCAGTCCTCCTCCTACGTTCCGCTGACCGTTCGATTTTTTATTTATTTATCACCAAGTAATTAATTTGTGAGCAAGGATTGTTGTTATTTGAATGTCGAATAAATAATGTTTAGGAAAATCGGCTGCAATTGAGTACGGGAGTGGATCGATATCCGGGTTCTTTAGCGAGGATCATATCGAGATCGGTAGTTTAGTTATCAAGAGCGAGGTAATTAAATGGCTTCCTCTTTTCGTAGTGTCTAGTTATAAAGTCGTATAGCAACTTACTTACAACGTGGTATTATCGACATGGCTGGGCAGGAATTCATTGAGGCAACGAGTGAACCAAGTATTTCATTCGTGACTGCCAAGTTTGACGGCATATTGGGACTTGGTTTCAAAGAGATTTCAGTCGGAAACGTGACTCCTGTGTGGTATGACTAATCAGACCCATGTTGTTTTTCGGATGGTTGCATGTTTATATTTGATTGATGAACATTTCTTATTTACTTCTTTTGTGTTTAATTTGCAGGTACTGCATGGTTACGCAAGGTCTTGTTAAGGATCCCGTGTTCTCATTTTGGCTCAACCGGAATTTGAAAGAATCAGTAGGTGGTGAACTTGTGTTTGGTGGTATAGACCCAAAGCATCACAAGGGTCAACATACATATGCCCCCGTCACACAGAAGGGGTTCTGGCAGGTCGGTCTATACACTTAATATATATGGCGTTAATAAGATTTTTAATCTGTGTATTTTGGGCCAATATTTCTAATTTATTTTATGTTCATTCTGTAGTTTGATATGGGAGATGTTCTCATTTATGGGAAAAAAACGGGTATATTTCATTTCTAATAGTAACATTTTCTGCTGGATTAAGAGAGTGTTTTCCTACTTTCTAGCTAGTAATATTATAATTATCTACTTCATAGTCAAATTCTATAATGTTATCGAAGTTCATTATATCTGAACGTGAAGATGAACTCTTATGGTATTCCTGTCATAGTTCACAACTACGTTCCTTCAAAAAGATTAATCTCGTTTGATTCACTTGAGGATTTATTACCCTTGCTCGGCTTCTTTGTGTTCACCGGCATCCCATCTTCGGTAACTTTTTTTTTACTGGAGAATGCAGTTAGAAGATATGAATGCATACATAATACTCGTGACTCGTGAGTTTTCATGTTTATTTTTATTGCAAATGAGCCCCTGAGTGTGTTTGTTTTTGCAAATCCAGGCATTTAATATCTTTGGTTCAAATCTGTTCAAGTTGCTAACAAAGAGGCCGAGGAACAAGACCAGAGGGATGGATATCAATAGACTTGGAGGTCGTTTTTCGATTCTGTGGCTGCATTATTGTAAGTGCATTGTTGTAAATTAGAAATCATTTCCAAATCCATAAGCTCTCCCAAGTGTATATCACAATTTGATCAACGTGTAAGAGAACAACTTTTACGAATTCATCAACTATTGTGTACGAATATCAGTGTGAACAATCAGGTATGTCATGTGTGATATGTCTACGATTGAGATAGGTCAAAATGAGGCATAGCTGTAGTATGTATAAGACTAGAGAGTAGATTTTTAGGAAGAGGCTAGGGGTTGATTTTTTTGATGTCTACATCCCTTGGCCAATTCCTATCCTTGATGTCTTTTTGTATTCCAGCTTATATCATTCATATCATGAGTTTTAATTTACACACACAGAGAAAACTAATTAACATGTACTTACGTGTTCACAGCTGATCACACTTTGTATTAGGTAGAAATGAATGATAATACGTAGTTTGTTTTGAGCAAGGTCGTAAACTATTAATGTATTCTGGTGCTGGTGGAAATTGGTGAATACGTAGTAGATCCCATGGTCAAACATCTCCTGTTATTCTAGCAAGTGTAGACCACAACCAAAGACGACTCCAGGAGCATTTATGAATTTCTCTTTGGCCACTACTCTCCACTCACACTACTGCCACCGCCACCGGTGTATGAGTACTTGTACATGCAGGTCTTGTTGTCGTCGCTACTCGACTCTCAACCAAATTCTCGACAGAGTATGAAGAACAACTTTTGATTGATCGAAGCCGTTGGTGCACGGGGGAAGCATTGAGTTACTAGTACTACTATTATACTCGTATTTGTCAATTCAAACGGGTCCTGAATGAAAATTACTGTTGTAACGACTAGCGCTCATATATACTTACTTGACAAATGAATGCATAGACTTTTTCTTTATTAAAAAATCTTAGTGTAAATTATGAGTGGAGTTTAATGTGTTAAAAAATCTTAGTGTAAATTATGAGTGGAGTTTAATGTGTGGTGTTAACTTCAATTCTATTTTAACGTACAATTATACTATGTACAGTTTCATGTATGGGGAAACCCTTACTCCTGACCCGAGGTTGTTCATGTTTCATAATTACTGACACATTATAAATAGGGGCGGAGGCATTTAAAGGCCAAAGCATAAGAATATACAAGTTCTGAAGCCCCGTCCATAAAAATAGAAGTTAAGTAGGCCAATTTGAATGAAAAGACTTAAGTGCCCTCAAAAATTATCTTTTCTCACAAAACAACAAATCGAATATTACAAAATAACAAAAAGAATATCAGAAAAATAAAGTTGCCCCACAAAATCAATTTTCGACGTTTGAAATTCACACGCACGACGAGCGCCGCCACGGTGAAACACCAGCCCCGACCGTTATCGTATCAACTATTCAACTCCGTCTCCGACGATCATCATTATGGCAAGCAGTGACACCATGGACAACCCAGACAATCGCGCTCAACCTCCGGTAAGTCCATAACCCTAGCTTTCGAACTTTCGATTATTCGAGCTTTGATGTTTGTAAATCATTCGATTGTAATTTGATATTGGTATATCCTTTCAAGATAGGGTTTTTGTTTCCGACATTTTAAAATGGTTAATGGTTTATTGCTCTCTGCAATTTTTTCGCATGCGTTTGTGTGTCAGTTCTAGTAGACGACGGTTCAACCGTGAGTTTTATCACCGTGTATTATCACGGTAGAGTTTAAGACGGTGATATATCTCACGGGTGACATACACCGTGTCTACTTACGGTCTTGTCGATTTACGACTATGATTCATCTCACGGTGTACATTTACCGTGTGTATTTACGGTCTTGTACGAGCACGATCCACGACAGTGTTTTATTTCACGGTGTATGTGTACTTACGGTCTTGTACGAGCACGGTCCACGACAGTGTTTTATTTCACGGTGTATGTGTACTTACGGTCTTGTACGAGCACGGTCCACGACAGTGTTTTATTTCACGGTGTATGTGTACTTACGGTCTTGTAAGAGCACGATCCACGACAGTGTTTTATTTCACGGTGTATGTGTACTTACAGTCTTGTACGAGCACGGTCCACGACAGTGTTTTATTTTACGGTGTATGTGTACATACGGTCTTGTACGAGCACGATCCACGACAGTGTTTTATTTCACGGTGTATTTGTACTTACGGTCTTGTACGAGCACGATCCACGACTGTGATTTATCTCACGGTGTATGTTTACTTACGGTCTTGTACGAGCACGATCCACGACAGTGTTTTATTTCACGGTGTATGTGTACTTACGGTCTTGTACGAGCACGATCCACGTGGAAAAACATATTCATCATATGTTCAAGGTCGTGTGTAATGTGCACCGTGGTAAAACACCGTTTTGTATTTTCACGGTGAATTTCAACCTTGATATTTTATGGTTTTTTTTCTTACAGTGTAATTTCACCGTGTCGTTATATTTCTCATTTTTTATCCTTTAATTCTTATTTATTTATTTCATATTTCAGTCTGGATTTGAATGGAAGAGACCAACCAATCTGCAGTCGGTCACTTTAAGTCTCAATTTGTATACTCGCTACGAAATTCCGGAACTGATCACGGAGACAATAAAAGATATCGGGGGTGATGCCGTCGCAGTTCGTGATTTTTTTGCGCTGCCTTACATGAGAAGTGTTCTGGGAATAAGATTTACTGCCAAATCAAGCACTAATTTTTTGCACCACCTCGTATGTCGAGAGTTGTCAGGTCCGTCAATACCGGAGAAGGAGCATTGGTTCTACGTCGGTGGTAAGACTGCGAAACTCACACCCGCCGCTTATGCCATTGTAACGGGACTGAATTTCGGCATCTACGATGAATTTGACATCCATGCCACACCCCAGTCTGCTCCAGGTAGCTTAAATAAGCGGCTATTCGGTGGGAAGCGTGTAAGAAGCAATGATCTACGCAAGTTATTTGCGGCCAAACAACTCTTCGATGGCGAACAACCTGCCTCGTTGGAGGATTACATTAAAGTCGCCAATCTCATCGTCTACTATTCCTTCTTTCTTTGTCGATCCACTGAAATGTATGTCGAGAACTGGGCATGGTCATTAATGGATGAGCCGGAAAAGTGGCAGAGTTTTCCATGGGGCGCTTATTCCTACCAGGCTCTGAGCTACTACCTCGAAACAACAGCGATGGACCCTGAATTAGCAGAAAAAACTTCGTACCACGTCTATGGCCCCAGTTGGGCTTTTATAATTTGGATGTTCGAGTCCGTTCCGAATATCGGTCAGTTATGTGGTCAACGTGATCCGAATATGAAAGTGCCACGTTGTTTGATGTGGAGTACATCTACAACAAAGACTGATTGCGATGATCTTTTCTTCCAAGTAGAGGTACGTAACCATCTACTCCTACTCATATATTGCTAGTAATAGTATTTGTTTCACGCGGTGGAATATTAATACTCTGTGTTGATAAGTTTCAGATTGAAGTTGTTCATGAAACCTTGATTCCTACTGATGAAGAGAAAAATGAGCCGTGTTACCTTTCTGTACATGACAGACCATTTCATGTTGAGTACAATCGCCCAGTACGCAATGGTGGTAATGCAATCACAGCCAAACAAAATCCGGAGAAGCAAATTACACAAACCAAGAAGCCTTCTTCGAAAAAGCGTGCTGCAGCCACAGATATTGAAATGCACGTTTCTAGATCACGCAGACAACGTGCTTCTGAGCAGAGTACTCCTGGTCCAAGTGGGCATGTGTGTTGTAGGCCTGTGTGTTGTTGGCGTACACTTTGTTGCCCGCATGAAGATGCTTCTGAGTTGGACAGACGACTGACTGGGCTTTTGAGGGCCAAATTGAGAGCCGAGCATGAACGGATTTTGTCTGATGAGGGATTGATTGCAGATTTTGCTGGATATATCTTTGAGCGGATTAAAGGCATCACTCCACAACAACTTCATGAGAGCGCGTCTCTGCATGAGTCGCCGGGAGATCTGCGTCGACCTGTATCGCTGATCACATCAGACAATAATACAGCGAGTGAGGCTGCCGGAGAAGCCGACGTCCAAAATCAGACAGTTGCTGCCGTAGAAGTCGAAAAAAACCACGTTCAACCGGAGCAAGATCCTGTTTCTGATACCGTCGAAGTCGGCCAAATATTCACAGTCCCTGTTTCTGATACCGTCGAAGTCGGCCAAACCACTAATCCCAACGACTTAGTGATGTCTATTGTTGGACAACTTTCAGCAGATGAAGCCAGTGTCCTAGAACCGACACTCCCTGCCGGAGAAGTCCAAGAAAACATTGACCTATCGCCAACAGTTGATACCGGGATGGTAGCTGATGTGGCCAGTGACGTAGCCTCGACAACCGCTGTAGCTGATCACTTGGCGGCGGTTGATCTCGACAGTTCATCAAACGCAGCTGATCCCACCGATCAGCTCACAGTGAATCCCACAGATGCGTGCGAACATGTTGGTAGGCCAATTGTTTCTCCCCGTAGGCTGAGAACTCGTAAGCCTGAAGCGGCGAAAAATGCTCCCCAAACTCACGGTGAGACACCACTTTCTCCCAGTGAAGGACTTGAAGCCGTTGTAAAAGCATATCGGTCGTTTCTGAGACCATCCAAACGGACCAAATGTTCTGTCGATTGTGTAAATTTCAGTGGCACGCAAACTACCGTGAAACGGAAAACATTTCTTGACATTGAAAACGTGGATTGGGACTTCGACGAAGAGGTAACCATTGCAAATTTAAGGTATATAGTAGTATAATTCAGAAATAAATTTTATATACTTACCAACTAGTATTTTTATATCAGGTGATAACTATCTTCTGCAGTTACATGTTGTTAAAAATGGAAAAGGAAAAGTGGCCTAAGGAATCCTTCGTAATTTTACCCCCAAACTATTTTGTAAGTTTTCACAAACTCCGTGGTATGAACTCAATAAAATCTAGCTCACTTATGACCTTATATATTTTCGTTGCACTTCTTCAGATGACCTTCAAACATGCTTACAGCTCATTGAACAATCCAAATTGGAAACTCCCAGTCAATTTATATTACGATTTCGAATGGTTCAGATATTCCCATGTAAGTACTACAATCATATACGCTAAATCACAAACTCTGAACACTAATTAAGCACTCATGATATCGTTTACTTATTTTATGTGAAGGCCGTCATGGTTTGTCATCTTCCGGGACATTGGGTCGTAGTTCGAATTTGTTTTGATGATTGGACTGTCGAGCTGTATGACTCGTTAGCTCATAACTATGAGCCTGGTGTGAACCCTCGCGCCCCTGAGTTCGAGTGTTTGTTGAAGGTCTTACCTCGAATGTTGGAGGAAACAGGTTACTGGGAAAGAAAAAGATTACCTGTGAAAACGGAAGACTTCAAGCTCAAGGTCATGCCAGCCGACGAACAATTTGCCCAAGATGACAACCACTCTTGCGGTCCTTTCTGCACAATGTATTTGGAACGATTGCTCACCGACCCATCATTGTATCGTAACGCGGACGACATCGATATCAAAGCTGTCAGAAAAAACATAGCACTGAAGATATTTTGGATGTCCTGCAAAGACATTGAACTCCCTTTTTGATTAAGGGATGGATAACAGTTGGTTTCGTTTTGGTTTGCAAGAGAGTAAACTTTTCATATAGTGTATGCCGTTGTATGTATAAACGTGTGTTTATCACCGTGTGGTTGATCAGCGCCGTGTGAAAAACTATCAATGACTGTATCTAAAAAAAAA
Source organism: Euphrasia confusa (assembly GCA_954870475.1). NCBI lineage: Eukaryota > Viridiplantae > Streptophyta > Magnoliopsida > Lamiales > Orobanchaceae > Euphrasia > Euphrasia confusa. The sequence continues at coordinate 35,118,270 of OX940956.1, read as the reverse complement.
ATTGTTGATAACCGCGTGCACTTACGGTCTTGTATCAGCACGAACCGTGAGGTACCAACGGCGACGGTTATTGTATTTGAATTTAAAGACGTCTTCACTCTCACACGGTGATCTCACGAGACGTCACCGTGATACAACACCGTGTGGTTATCAAATCCATTCTAAAAATATTAGAAATTGAACGAGTTCTTTTTTTAGATGGCGTATTTTCGTTTCTAGGATTGGGGCGGGTTAAGCCGATGCACGTGTACTTATTAAATATTAGTGGTGTCAGTTATCAGGACAGCTTTTGCAGGCGGGTATTCATCTTTTATTCTTTTATTTAAAATTCAAATTAAAACATCGGAAAATAAATGAGAGGGGGAAGCCGTTTTACGCACGGCTCAGTAAAACGTATATTGTGCACGGTGACACATGGTCATCAATACATCTACACCGTGGCTTGTTCAACCCGCAAAAAAACGATCGTCAATCGTTTGGATACACTTTTAAGGCGTCGTTACCATCAACGGGGTCATGTTTTAGGCAGTGAGACGTATGGTATTTGAAATTAAAGACGTACGATGCGATTTGCATTAGTGCATGTCTCAAATTCAAGAGATGTGTAGTTCATTGGTAACAATTTACTCTCAAGTGTGATCATATTGCACATGGTATGTCAAATTTAATCGTTTGATGGACTATTGTGGATTTTTTAGGTTCAATATAATCATTTCCATAGGAAACTAACTTTGCTTAGGCATTTAGCCAAAAAGATTATTGCGATCGTGCAAGAATCACACGAAAACGTGAGTGTTCATGCTCACACGGTGATCTCACAAGACGTCACCGTGGTACAACACCGTGTGGTTATCAAATCAATTTTAAACATTTTTGAAATTGGAGCGGGATAACCGATGCACGCGAAATATTAGTGGTGTCAGTTATCAGGACAGCTTTTGCAGGCCGGTATAGTCATCCTTTATTCTTTTGTTTCGCACGGTCATTTAGTTTCACGGTTGTATCTGCACGGCGTTACATGGTCATCAATACATCTACACCGTGGCTTGTTCAACCCGCAAAAAAACGATCGTCAATCGTTTGTATACACTTTTAAGGCGTCGTTACCATCAACGGGGTCATGTTTCAGGCAGTGAGACGTATGGTATTTGAAATTAAAGACGTACGATGCGATTTGCATTAGTGCATGTCTCAAATTCAAGAGATGTGTAGTTCATTGGTAACAATTTACTCTCAAGTGTGATCATATTGCACATGGTATTGTGGAATTTAATCGTTTGATGGATTATTGTGGAATTTTTTAGGTTCAATATAATCATGTCCATAGGATATTAACTTTTATTAAGCATTTTGCCAAAAAGATTATCGCGATTGTGCAAGAATCACGTGAAAACGTCATTGTTCATGCTCACACGGTAATGTCGTGAGACGTCACCGTGATACAGTACCGTGCGACGGTCAAATCAATGTAAGTATGTAAACAGATACTTACGTGGCACGGTTTTGTCAGTGAACAGAACAGCTTTTGAAGCCGCAGGTTTATTCAACCTTTTTATTCATCTTTTAATATTTAATAAATTAAATTACCGGGATTCCCAAAAACCAAAAAAAAAAAAAAAAAAGAGAGGACGGTTGCCTTTTGCCACGGTTCAATCACCCGACCCTTGGCGCACGGTAATATCTTCAAACGCTAAAGTCACACGGTTACTCGTGCACGGTGGGAGAAGGTCGAAATATATTAACAAAGAAAAACAAGCACTAGTACAGTATTATAACGTAGATTACGTAGTGTAGTAGCTACGAAACCAGAAAAACATACTGTAAAAGCAAAAATAAAAACATACTATTCATAAACAAAACGCAGAAAGAAACATTCTTTGCATTCATGGTTCATCATCCTCGCCATCTGCGTCATCGCCTTCATCAGTCGTTTCGTCCTTATCGTCTGCTTCATCGCCCATATCGTCCTCATCGTCCGAGAGCTCCACCACTTCCACCACCTTCTCAAACATGATCTCTTCTACAACCTTAGATATGGTCGGCAGAAGGGGGTCTCTAGGGGCATTAGGATCGGAAAACTTACGAATCTCGAGACCATCTTTACTGTAGACATTGACAAAGAAAGGACCCAATTTCTCGGCGTAGTGAAAAACCAAAAAATAACCGAATTTAAGATGATGAGCCGTGCAGAAATCGGTCCAACCACGATGAAAGCACAAGTAACCGTTGACCCAAAAGATTTCCACGGACTACGGGGCACGAGCGGTGGCAAATGAGGCGAGTGTCTCACAATCTCCAAGCAAAGTAGCCCTGCCTGCCAGATACTCATGTTCATGAGCAAAATCAGAAGGTAAACGACAAACTTCACGGAAATCAACGGTGTTCAGAACTTTGAAGAATCTACAAATCGGGATTGGGGTGGCCATTGAATATGAAATTTGATTTTATAAAAATTAGGGTTTTCAGCGTGGTACGGTGCTTATGTATACACGCCAAAAGTGGGTGGTTGAGGGGTTAATAAACTAATAAAGGTTTCACAATACACCGTGAGATACCAACGGCGACGGTGGGTAAGGGTTTTTATCAAGGGTTATCAGTGTCACATAGACCGTCACAGTAACCGTTACACGGTGAGGAAATCCACTGTAATAAACCCACGGCGCAATGTGTTTAATGGGGGTGGTTGGGAATTGAGTGATTTCGTAAAACGATTTAAATCCGGCGACGATGTGACTCAGAACAGATACTCATCAATTCCCTGAATTGAATGGTCATATCATATCATATCTGGACCATCAATGAGTGTAGTTGGAAGTTGGGTTGGGTCGTGTCGTGAGAAGATTGAAATCCGGCGGAGGATCAGAACAGACACTCATCATAAATTCTTTGAATTTCACGGTTATATCTAATTAATGGATATCGTGGTGGATGGGGGGTTAAGTTTTCTATGTCATATATGAACATACCACGGCTTATGCACCGTGGGATACCAACGATGACGGAGGATTAGGTTTTTTTTAATGTCACCTATAACATGTACGTACACGGTGTTAGATTGCACCGTGCTAACATCACGACGACCCATTCAGAGTTGTAGTCACGTTACCAAAGTCACAGTGACCGCGACACGGTGATTTAATCCACCGTGAAATACCCACGGAGACACAGTTCTAGGTTTTTATTTAAATAATAAATTAATTAATTTCAATGTGTTTAATGGGCGTAGTTTAGAGGTCAGTCGTTTCGTGAGTCGATTGAAAGTAGGCGGGGGGATCACTTTATTAGGTCAGAAAATTGAGCCTATAAATACGAACGAAAAAACCTTTTATTTTTTCTATACCCAATTTTTTCTCATGTTTTCTGCGTTTTTTTTTTCTTATGGAGCGGTTTTCACCACACATCTTTCAAATTCATAGCTGCAGTCCGGTAACGAGATACTCGAGTTTCCAAAAGAAAACCTAACGAGGTACTCGAGTTTCCAAAACATCTCGAGTATCTTTGTTAGATACGGATCTTAGCAATGCCACTTTCTCCGTAGCGGTGAATCTGGCCATATGTTGAGATCATAACAGGCTATGATTGAGGCCAAAGAAAAAGAAGGTCTTCGAATTGCTTCCCATCCAGAGAGTAGATTCTGAGGCGGGTTGTATTTCTTTTTTTTTTCTTTGTTCAACCAAGCATGGTTCTGGGTTTAGGGTTTTGATCCATCAATTATAATTCCCAATAGGGTTTTGATCAATCAATTGTAATTCCCAATAGGGTTTTGATCAATCAATTGTAATTCTCAATAGGGTTTTGATCCATCAATTGTAATAAAACTACTTTTGTTAAGTTTAAATTTTTTAATAATTTTTCTTTTTGGTTTCCCATTATTAATATTGTAATGAACACACTTCGACTGTATTTTGATTTATTTCACGGTGTATTCTAAAACGAGGAACTTACGTCGACACTGTTCTGTGTTTTATATATCTCATTTATGAGCCTTCCACGGTGTTATAATCCTCCGTGCTCAAACCACAGCGACACATTATGTTAAGGGTTTTACACCTAATACCGTAGCACGGTGTCACAATCCAACGAGGGAACCCCGCGGCGACGCTGTTCTATTGGTTTAATTTCTCATTTATGAGCCTTCCACGATGTTACAATCCACCGTGTTCCAACCACGGCGATACATTAGGTTTTAGGGTTTTCTACATACCTAATACCGTTGCACGGTGTTACAATCCACCGAGGGAACCCACGGCGACGCTGTTCTATGGGTTTTTTATTTCTCATTTATGAGCCTTCCACGGTGTTACAATCCACCGTGTTACAACCACGGCTATACATTAGGTTTTAGGGTTTTCTACCTACCTCATACCGTTGCACGGTGTTACAATCCACCGAGGGAATCCACGGCGACACAGTTCTAGGGTTTTATTTATTTTCTTAATTAATTAATCGCAATGTGTTTAATGGGCGTGGTTGGGAGTTGAGTCGTTTAGTGCAACGATTGAAATCCGGCGGTGGGATGACTCAGAACAGAGACGCATCGATTCCCTGAATTGAATGGTCATATCATATTAATGGATTTGGAGCGTTGGATGGGGTGATTTACTATTAATTTTATTAATACGAGTAATTAATAAGCGTAGTTGGCAGTTTAATCGTTTCGTGGAACGATTGAAATCCGGGTGATGGGATGACTTAAATTAGATCAGAATATTAAGCTTATAAATACAAACGGAAAAACTCCATTTTTTTCACCCATTGATACTCCTTTTTGTTTGTTTTTATAATGAAGTATCAGTTATCATCTCACAATTTTGAATTTCACAGATGCATTACTGTATCGAGATACTCGAGTTTCCAAAAGAAAACCATCATTAACCATCTTCTTATCTGCCAGCGGAAGAAATCCCTTTTCGATATATCCTGCCCAGACCCTCCTTTTTTGGCAGACACTCTTCTTCCTAGGCAGCTCGATATGGTGATTGGTCGGGATCTCTTTCCGTTATGTCGTCCGACTTCGAATGGATTCCTAACGATTCCTGGTCCAGGCTCAAGCGGCTTAAGTACTGATCTTCCAATTGTATTGAGGGGAGATTTTCATGTTGTGAAGCTTTAATTTTATTTTCTTTTCACCGCCCAGTAGAGTTTCCTCAAGATGTTGCTACTTTTCGATTGATAGTGTTCAGGGTTTTGATCCATCAATTTTTCACAATAGGTTTTAGGGTTAGGGTTTATGGTTTTGAACCATCGATCTTTACTGTACTTTTTCCTTAATTTATCATTAAAATATTATAATATCACCGTCATTTATTAATCATGCTCACACGTTTCTCATTCGTATTGAAACCCAAATTCGATCGGGATCAACCAAATTCGTATTGAATACGGGTGTGTGTAACCGTGCATTGATATAAGGTGATATAGCTCCGGGATTTATTGCACGATTTAATAATATTTCACGGTGTATTTATTCTGTCGTCGTGAAATATCCACGGTGACACAATACACCGTGATTTATCCACGACTACCCATTAGGTTTAAAGGTTTTCTACCTAATACAGTTGCACGGTGTTACAATCCACTGAGGGAAACCCCACGGCGACACAGTTCTAGGGTTTTATTTATTTTCTTAATTTTATAATCGCAATGTGTTTAATGGAAGTGGTTGGGAGTTGATCTGTTTATGAGACGTTTCGTGCAACGATTGAAGTCCAGCGGTGGTATGACTCAGAACAGAGATGCATCAATTCCCTGAATTGAATGGTCATATCATATTAATGGATATGGAGCGTTGGATGGGGTGATTTACTATTAATTTTATTATTAATACGAGTAATTAATAAGCGTAGTTGGCAGTTGAATCGTTTCGTAGAACGATTGAAAACCGGGTGGTTGGATGACTTAAATTAGATCCCAATATTAAGCCTATAAATACGATTAGTTGCATTACTGTATCGAGATACACGAGCCTCAAAATAAAACCATCATTTGACTGGATCATTTTCCCCAAGATACTCGAGTTTCCAAAACCTACGTAGTATTCGTCTGTTACCTTCTTCACATATGATTCGGAGTGCATGTAGCCTAAGCTCCTTAGGCTACAGCCTACATGGATCAGTTATCACCTCACTTTTTCGAATTTCACAGTTGCATTACTGTATCGAGTGGTATTGGTCAGTAACCTTCTTTGCATTCCTGTTGAAAACCTGACGAGATACACGAGTTTCCAAAACCTCCGTATATATATCGGTCACCTTCTTCACATTCGATTCGGAGTGTGCATGTAGCCTAATCTCCTTGTCTCCGTTGAAATCACCAGTCTGGTCGAGTCTCAAAAACCTTTGTTGCTGACCAGATGTCCAAAGAGGAGATTCACTGATGTGATGTTATTTTTTTTTTCATTCAGCTTTTTTGTATACCGCTGACCGATAGTGTTTAGGGTTTAGAGTTTTGATCCGTCAATTTTTCTCAAGTTTTAGGGTTTATCTTTTTGAGATTCTCGTTCAAATTTATCACACAGTCGCTTTTAATTATCGTGTATGGTACTACGGTGTCCATTTATTGTGTCTGGTCTCACGGCGTATGATTATCATTTTGTCTTACGGTATTCATGGATGGTCACACGGCGTGCGATTATCGTGGATTAGCTCACAATGTCCACTTATCGTATATGGTTTCACGGTGTAAATTTATTGTGGGTGTTCACACGGTGTCTATTTATCGTTAATAAACTCACGGCGTAGGATTATCATGGTTGGGATCACGGTGTCCAGTTATCGTGTATTTTTTCACGGTGTCTATTTATCGTTATTGAACTCACTGCGTACGATTATCGTGAATGGTGTCACGTTGTCTTAGTATCGTATATTGTATCACGGTGTCCATTTATCGAGATTTGTCTCATGGCGTGCGACTATTGTGGATGAGCACACGGTGTCCAGTTATCATGTACTGTCTCACGGCGTGCGATTATCGTGGATTTTCTCACGGTGTCCAGTTATGATGTACTTCTCACGGCTTTGGATTATCGTGGATGGTCTCACGGTGTCCATTTATCGTGGATGGTCTCACGGTGTCTATTCATCGTGGATGAACTCACGGCGTACGATAATCGTGAATGAAGTCACGGTGTCTTATTATCGTGCATAGTCTAACGGCGTACTTTAACCGTGGATGGTCTGAAATTGTATTGGAGTTTTATTATTAATTTTAAAACAGAAATTCTATTTAAATTACATATTCAATTTATATTCATTTCTTAAACAGCGAGGGCAGTTTAGACTTTTCCAACCCAATTGCCTAATAAACTTCTACTTTTATGGACAGGGCCTCAGAACTTATTTATTTTATGAGGTGGTCCTGAATCCGGTATTCCCACTTATAAATAAGTAAATCCTACGGACAGTATATGAGTTCATGTATGGGGAAACCTTACTCCTTTATAAGCCATATTTTTATTTATGTGGTAATACCGGGTTCAGGACCACCTCATAAAATAAATAAGTTCTGAGGCCCCGTCCTTAAAAGTAGAAGTTTTATAGGCAATTATAGGCATTTGGCACGTGAAAAGTCTATAATATCCTTACTTGTAATAAATAAACTTTGTGCTTCATCATGTCACAGTGACATACCACCGTGCCACATTGTACTCCACCGTGTGTCACCGTGACACAGTGTACTTCACCATGTCACAGTGTACGTCACCGTGTGTCACCGTGACACAGTGAAATGTCACCGTGACACAGTGAAATGTCAGCGTAACACAGTGTACTTTCACCGTTTGTCACCGTGACACAATGGAATGTCACTGTGACACAGTGAAATGTCACCGTGACACAGTGTACTTCACCGTGTCACAGTGTACTTTCACCGTGTGTCACCGTGACACAGTGAAATGTCACCGTGACACAGTGAAATGTCACCGTGACAGTGTACTTCACCGTGCAACATTGTACCCCACCGTGACACCGTGTACTTTCACCGTGTGTCACCGTGACACAGTGAAAAGTCACCGTGACACAGTGTAATTCACCGTGTCACAGTGACCATACATAGCGAAAACTCACCGTAATATTTAAATGTGTGTGCGCGTGAATTTCAATTGCCAAAAAGAGAATAAGGTGCCTTTGTTTTTTAATATTCTTTTTCAATTAATGAATTGTACTATTGTGTCATAAGGGTATAACTGTCCATTGCCTATAAAACTTATATTCTTATGGACGAGGCTTTAGAACTTATATACTCTTATGCTTTGGTCTTAAAATGCCTCCACCCCTTTATTTATTTCAATATAAATTCAAATAGATGGAGTATTTTTTAACGAGAAATCAATTAACATTATACAATATTAGTATATTACTATTATTATTAAACCAAATAAAATTATATTTAAGCTTTATAATTTGATTAATTGAAACAAAATTATACTCCAGATTTCATATTTGAACTTCTTTTCATCATTTTTTTAACATCAATTTTTTGAAATTTATAAACTTACATATGATTATGAAAGATACTCCATTTATCTTCTTGTAAATTACAAGGGAGTATATTATTAAAATTGAGTATTTTTTAAATATGAATTTATTTATTTAAATACTCCTATGAAGAGGATCATGTGGGCCCGAATGTTGAGGTAAAAAACGTCAAATTAAACGACGCCGTCAGAAATTAACAGAACGGCGTTCAAAATTACGAATCGGAAAATTACACATTCGCTCGCTATCGCACCTCTCGTTTTGACGACGGCTCTGTATATCTTCTGAACGCATCCGTCGCAGTGGAGAGTCACCTTGAACACCGCCGTCGTCACCGGGAACTGTAAATTAACATTTGAGTATCGAAAATAGAAAAATCGAATGGATTGGGGATTTTTTTAGGAAATTAGGTTTTGCAGAAATGCATGTACGGCAGCTGTTGGCTGCTATCGTGCGCCGCTTTCGGCATCACCGTTTTTGATTTCCCACACTATCATAAATTCCTGACTCAGTGAAGGACGGATTGCAGCGCGCAGTAAGAAGGAACTACTAACGTGCGCTGCGGGGGTAAAGAACAAAACCGAAATCGCAATAAAAATGGGGAAGGAAATAGAGAACAATCCAAAGGCACGTACACATGGCGCACGATAGGGAATATCATATCCGCAGATTTTCTGAAATTAAAATTTTACCATAATATATACACACTTCACCTCTTTTTCCTTGGGTTTTTTCTGAACATTTGAATCGCGGCAGTCTTTTTTGGGCTGCGGCGAAATGAGCTCCACTTTTTTGTGCGTTTTTCGCTCAACTCTGTCCCGGAGCTTTGCCGGATCCACCATCCCGACCACCGAGATCTTCTGCCCCTCACCGACCGTCACAGCATCCACGCCTTCAACCACAGAGAAATCCGAAACCAATCAATTTGATTAATTAAGCTCAAAACTAGCAGACATTTTTTCTTATCGTCAATCAAAAACAGAGCACTGAAATTAATCATTACAGTAAATGAAAATGAATAATCGATAAAGCTAAAATGAATAATCGATAAAGCTTTTTTACCATCGTAAGAGCGGATGCATTTGATGACTTTGGCAGCGCAGCCGTCACAGTGGAGGTCGGCTTTCAGGACGACGGTCACGTTGTTCTTCTTGTTATCGCCTTCATTGTTTCTGTTGTTCTCCTCTTCCATTGTGAAGAAATCAGTAGCTCTATCGATCTTGTGTTTCTGGGCTTGGTTTCAAGAAGAATGAATTTTATAAAAAAATATGAAAATGAAAATGGGAAAAGCGAGGCTGTGTGTGTACTGTGTGTGGTGTGCAGGACAATGGTGGGGGTTTATAGTGCTAATTCTTTCTTCTGAAAATTATCATTTTGCCCCCACAAAAACTTCAATATTAACTATTTTGCCCAACAAATTAAATTTGATTATAACATTAAAAATTTTTTAAGTATATAAAACAATTAAAACCTCAATATGCAGAGATTATATAGTGAAATTGTGAAGAGCAATAATGTAGGTTTTAACCGATAGTATGCGTGCCTAGTTTTTCCTTTGTGCTTAACCTTTTTTTTGATCTATAATATTCACATTTCGATTGGAAGTTTCAATTGTCAAATAGATGTTTGAAGAGTTCATGATCAGATTAGTATTTTCTTCATCATGGTTTAGTTACACAAATAATATGCAAAACATTTTTTTTCCATAACTGAGATACAAAGACAATGAGATGACTAGTAAGTGGGACTGTTGCAAAGAAAATACAAATGAAAGCAATTGCAATAATCAGCCTGCTTTCGAAGTTCTGGCTACTTGTGGCAATACAACTGAATCAAGGTCCCCAGGATAAGGTGTCCACAAACCTAATCCTCCTCTACTCTCTATCAACTCGGGGTGTTTTTTCAACTCCTTTATAGTTTTCGCCCACTCTATTTTAGACGAATGCTCCCGATTATGGGGGTGCAACACAAATATCGAATTGTATTCACAGTTGGGAAACATAAAAAACCTGAACAAACCTCCTAGCCTATACACCACATATCCAAAGCTTAGCTGATCTCTTGGGGTAAAGAGGTGAACCTCATTGTACCACAAGCAACTAAACAGGTTATTTAGAGCAGTGTGTTCGCGTATGATGATTGCCCCTTCAGGCACATCTGCAGATACAGAAAGAAAATAAAAAAAATCAAGCAGTGAAAACGGAATCACCAGAATCATTTAAGGAGTTTTTGCAATGAAATTCTACTTTAAAAGAAGTGAAAATTGAGATTACATGATTGGCTAAAAGTAGTTGTAAATTAGCTGTTTGGAAGATTTGATATAATGCTAAGGCAATCAAAATTGAAGTGTTTGGAGGATTTTTAAATAATGAAAAATAGACCTCTTTACAAAACGCCAAGTTAGTAAAAAAGATAAAGAAGAGCACAGACATTGTTGAAAAACAAATGCAAAAGCTGATAATCGTACCACTCAGGGTGTTTTTATGCGGACTCCAAGGCTCCAATCCCTCATACCGATATATTTTCATCTGTAGATCAATTAGAGGTCGAGCATATCTCTTCCTCCGTTTATTCGAGTCAGCCTCCTCGTATATATTTCGATGATGCTTATGCTGAGCAATAGCAAATGTATTTTTCCCGCGCCATAAATACCTGCAAGTCAAGTTTTTACCGCTCAATTCAGACATTTTACATTCTCAAAAAACAGTCGAGTTCTTTTAGCTGAAGTCACATAAAACCTCTGCTGAACAAAGAACAAGTACACACCCTGACACTATAGATGTCCAACGCTAAAATCACGGTATATCTCCCGAGAGATAACAGAAACTGCCCATGAGATTATTATTATCATAAGTATTGCGTAAAGCATTTTCATTTTGAAAATTGAACTCCATTTACATTTAGGCCCAACATTTCCACCCCTTGACTTTTCAAACCATTACAAAATAGCCCTTTCATCTGACTATCCGTAAAAATTTAGAGAACTGAAGGGATGTACATGTAAAATGATAAGACAAAGTTAAAAAATATTTAATGCGTTAAACTCGCCATAACTATACTAAATACTAATGGAAGGTGTGCAAATTGTAAGTCAAGTGTAACCTCATGGGTATTTTTTGTAGTTTTCAATGTTAGCATATGGTCAAACCAAAATTTTAGTTTGTAATTATGTTCCTAGCTGGAATTCAACTGATAGAGAAAATGCTCCCCCAATAAAATGAGAAGAACCATAGCCACTTTTAAAATAAAATTAAGTCACTAGGACGCCACTGATTTCAAAAACTGATTTTATTCATGCTAACATTTCTCAATTCGCAAGTAAAAAAACACGAAAATCCTCTTTCTTTCATAACTCTCTTACTTAAATCTACGTCAGCCTCAAACCCCAAGGATTTATTTGAAACTCTTTGGGGTTTGTTTGTAATTATCACAAACCTCGTGGGTAATTTTCATAACTATGCCATGAGAGAAAAATCATGAATGCAACAAATGTGCTTAGCTTAAAGAGTTGTAAATAGATCATATTCAAACCTCTCCAATAGAAGCAACGGGTCCACTTCAAGCTCCATTTTACCATCAATCCATATGCTGTACACAGCTTCAGGGAACAATCTATGTGTCAATATCTTCGGGACTTTCCCGTTTCTTCTAGGCTCATCATACGGCTGGTCCTTGAGCGGAATCAGACGCCATATGCCCACCCATTGCCCTCCACTACTATCCTCTCGCACACTGACATTATTTTTGATGAACTCAAGTGACACCTCATCAACAACCATTAGGAAACAAAACATACTCTCCGATCGTTTACTAAAATTGGACGGCTGGTGAGGCGAGTCGTAAGCATCAAAAATGCCAGTTGCCACAACAAATCTACATTTCTTTACGTATTCAACGTCTTTGGGAGACATCTCTTCACCTCCGTCTCTCATAAATCCACAATGCACCTGAAAGGATTATAAAATTATACCCCGTCGTATTTTTTTGATAAAAACAAATACTTTTATGACAAAAAAAGGGACGAGACGTCCCTAAAACTGGTTACAGAGACTGATCAAATTGCACATGAACATTTTCAAGATACATCATAAATAAAATAGCCCGTAAAAGCATTCTGACTAATAGTCACATCAGAAATTTATACTCCTTTATATTCACAATACAGTTTTGTTTTGTTTTGTTTTGTTTTGGATAATTCAATATCTTTTTATATTGAATCTCCATTAATGATGCTTAGTTAAAAAAAATGATGAAGTTCATGAAGATAGACATTGTCACAGAGAGTCATTCAGCTGTATCAATTTAAGCAAACACATAAAAAGTGTAACGCGTAATTACCTTCATGGTCGGCTTGATTTTAAAGCTTTCTTCTCTTTGCTGCCAAGTCAGGTGCCCACCAAAGAGAAGAGGCGTTTTAGATCCATTGTGATCAGTATTATTATCTTCCGTAAAATACGACAGTCTTTGCACAAATTTTTCCGGGGTTCTTTTTTTCGGAACGGCTATTTTGTTTGGGTCATCAACAACTGGGATAGAACAACCTAAAGCACAAACGTGAAGAAATAGTTTCCTAAACATCAATCAAGTTAGAGAGAGAGAGAGAGAGAGAGAGAGAGAGAGAGAGAGAGAGAGAGAGAGAGAGAGAGAGAGAGAGAGAGAGAGAGAGAGAGAGAGAGAGAGAGAGAGAGAGAGAGAGAGAGAAAGAGAGTTGAAGGAACATTTGTAAGTCTTACGATGAGGTAGTGTCACAAGTCCCATAGTGTGTAACATGCCATATACTTTGCTATCTTTGTTACAAAGAGCTGGAGAATAAAATAAATCAAGTTGGTTAAAAAATAATGGTTAAGCGTCATTTTTGTTTGCTGCGAAAGAGAATGAGTAGGATATTTGGAATAGCATGATATTCGATTATTCATGTTTCAATCACAACAAAGACACACAAGAGAAGAGAGCATGTTTAGAATTTATAACTTATTTCAGCATTTAGAGAGCAATAATAGTTTTACATCACTAATTCTATCCTTTTCAAACGTACCTGAAGAGAAAAGCAGAAAACCGATCGAAGAAGAACAAATACCGAAAAAGCAGAATCACGGGGAACAGATTCACAGTCAAATAAATTTACCTATAGTTATACTACAGAGTAACCACACTATAATATCAAAAACAAGTGACAAAATGAATTAACATTATATACACAAATCTCGGTAAATAAGAGACAGTTGCAGCAGAGCTCCTAAAACTGGATGCGTCAATTTTCTTTGAAACTAATAATAACCTGAGAAAAATGCAAGTGAAGACTGGCAAGACCATATATGAAAGAGCAAGACCGTTAGGATCAGCAGCATCCAAATAATCCCTCCCGTTAGAATCAAACGAACGAAACCCTTTTTCCATGTTATCTTCGTCCCGGACGATTTCTCGCCTGACAACAACCCTCCATCACTCTCTGCATTCACATTTCATTTTTGTATTACCCAATAAATAATTACTCCGTTTTTTAATTAAAAAATAATAATAAAATCAAAGAAATAGTAAATCTGTACCTTTGGTTTGCGGGGGCTGGTTTCTTCGGGAAGCCCGTGAAGAAACGGAGGGGTGATAATCACTCTCCATTGATTAATGGGATCGCAAAAAGACCTAATCTTGGAGTCGGGTTTCTCTCTGGTGTTTAATTTTTTGAAAGCAAACGGTATAGAACGTCGAAATGTTAGTGTGCCCAAATCTTGGAGTCGGGCACGAGGCGTCGGAGCCGGAGGTGGCCTCTCGCAGCAGCCTCTCCGCCTTGGTGACGGTGTTCTGCCTGAATCTAGAAGGTACGACTCTCTCCGCGGCGATCGGCGTGTCGCAGCAGCCTCTCCGCCTTGGACGACGATTAGAATTGGGCCTTACTTGTTTTGTTTAGGGGCGGGGACCATACAGATCGTATAGGGTCCCTTGAATTTTGAATTATTTAGTAATTAAGTGTCTAAATTAGGATAAATTATAAATATTTGAAAAATGGAAAAAAGTGATGAGATAATAAATAAGATAGTTAAAACACGTTTCATGCAATTAGATTTAAACAGTTTTATTAGTAAATATTTTTTAAAGAAGAGACGTAATTTTGCAAAACCATGTGCTGGGTGGAATGCAATAAAAGATTTCTTACATCATCATCATCGGAAAAAAAAAAAACATTTTCCAGAGTCAAATAAACATTTTTTAAAAACAAAAACGTAATTTTGAGTAAGCAAAAAAGAACATTGGAGATAACATTTAAAACAATACAATGATTTTATATTTAGAGAGTTCAGTTAAAGAATCATTGCACCAAGGACAAATGACATTGCCATGCTCGAATGGACTTTTGAATTTACGGAAATCACAAACAGTGATGAACGAATTGTTTTTATTAACACTGTCGCATATCCACCCAAAACTCTAAATATTCATAGGCTGAAACAAAGATAAATCAATTTGTTGTTATTATTGATACGACAGACGACAGTGAAGGGGAGGAAATGTAAGATTATTTCACCCAATCTTGAGAGGCTTACAACATTCTGAGGAATAGAATGTAACCCATGAGATGAAAATCGGGACTCTGGGCAATACGTTCGACAGCTCAACCTAAGAGTAATAATGACAGTTGTTAATAATTTTCACCAGAAAAGATAAAGGAAAATTATATAACAAAAGTTATAACGACCTCAATCTGTACATGTTTAGCAAATTCACATTCACCATTGAAATTTATCTTCGTAGTTTTTTCATATGAATAGATAACAACATGTCCTACAATAAAAAAAAAAGAACACCTTGTAAATTTAAGTGATACAATATAGGAAAAGTATATAAACTTAAATTAAATAAAAAAATAGACAGCAAAATAAAGAAATGAAAAAAGTGCAAATATCAATTGTTTGTTTATATTTAGAAGCATAACTCAAACCTTTGTAGAAAGTTGATTGTCAAAGTTGGATTATAACAACTTTCTGATTTAATAAGCCACTTAAACCCTTTTCAACAAAGACTCTCTTTCTTTGAAAATTGAGGCTTTATCAAAAGACCACGTATATACCTGCAAAAAAAACAAACACACAACGAAAGTACGGGTAATAGTTATACAAATAAAAAGATTTGTAATTTGGGAAGGACAAAAATAGAACTTGATTGCTCAAAAACTAATTTATAAAACCGAAAGATTTACTACGTAAATCCCCCGAGTCGATCTCTCGAGTAGCAATGCTATCGGCTTGTGAATATCAATTTGTATATGTTAAGTACGAGTTCCGAGAGGGGGAAGAAAATCATTAAACTAAGGGGGGTCGCAATGATTGTTTGATTAATAACTACGAGCGTGAATTAAAAGCGAGTAATTAAAAGATCGAGTTTAAGTGAATGAGTTGGAAAGCAAGGGTGTTCCGATTACTCTTCCTAACGAACTAGAGTTGAATTAGATTTAAAAACTCTCAATTAACTATTAATCGGACTAAAGAGATCACGGTGTTGTCACGTTCTCCCTCACCAATGATCTTCTAACCACACATCGACCGCATGGTCCACTAGCGATATACTACGAAGTTGTTCGACACGAGACCACAAATCGAGAGGTGTAATCGTCCAATTAATAGAAATCGAGCTACTTTAGAAGATCAACTCTAATTCATTGAGGAATTTCATCAAACACCCTCACACAAGTTTAGCTAGCCATAATCAAACACTCAAAAGCACAATCCACAATCGTATAAGCCATAATCGAGTGAAAACGAGAGAATCTCACCTCGGAAGTGATGGAATCGATGGATGAAGTCGTAGATCGAGAAAAGCTTCCAAAATCGGGACCGAGCTTCAACTTGTCACACGAAGAAACTAATCCGATGGAAACGTCCGTCTCGATGAGGTGAACAACGTTTGTGAATGAGATTTTGTCGGATTCTCGACGTACGGAATTTAGATCGTGAATTTATGTTGGAATTGAAGAACACAAAATGAGATGTAGAAAGCTTGGAGAAGAAGCTAAATGCAATCTTATAAAATTGGGGAAATGAAAGTTGTTAATTGGGGTCTACTCTCTCCAAGCTAAACACAACTATTTATAGTTTATCCAAAAGACTAAACAAAATACTAAAAAGCCCTTAAAACAAGTCAAACATAAGTCAAGACTTTATTCCTTCTCAATTTTCGCCCATGGAAAGTGCTGGTGCGTTCTGGGCGTAACTGGAAATAGCTCGTAAATCCTATCGTCGATCCAACCGTTGAAGTTGTAGATGTTGAAGTTGAGAACATGCTGTCCAAATTTCAGGCCAATCCAACGGTTCACGAAGCGGGAAATTCAATTCTCCCAAAGTCGCGCAGTGCTGGAATCCGGAATGTCGGACGACGGGAAATTCATGTCGTACGACAAATTTCCGTCGATCGCGGGTCGAACTTGCGTTACCCCTCTGTCCATTGCTTCCCAAAATTGCCTTCATGTCGTCCGACACCTTATAGCTGTCGTCCGACACCTTGGACTTGGTCTTTTCTACACTTCATTTCTTCGAGTGAAAACAGTTTTCTTTCCCTTTGGTCTCTGCGCTATATCTTCGTCTCCGATTGTTATTTAGCAAAACCCACCGTTGATATTGTAGATATATAAGTCTTCTACATGCTGTAGAAATTTGGGGATGATCCAACGTCTGAATTATCGGGAATGGCCATTCTTCTACGACTGCGCAAAGCTGGAATCGACATGAGCCTCTTCGTGTATTTTCTCTCGTTTTCGCCCGATTCTCGTCCAAACTCTACCAAACCAAAATCATGACAACATAAACACATAATCACAATAATAGGATGAATATAAGCACAAAAACAATACAAGAAAGTCACACAAAACAATAGAAAATATCGCACAAAAACGTGCGAAACAGAACTAATACTCCAAGTCCTGCAAAACAAACTGCACCACTCCATTTCTCGGATATTTGGATACACACACGACGTGTCCAATTACATATGAAAGTAACAACAAACAGTATGAGGCATTAATTTAAATTTAGTAAAGGGACACGTATTAAAGTAGATAATTAGTTGAAATGAAAAAAATTAATAAATAAAATACCAAATAAAGAGTAAGAATCATCATTTACTCCATCAGTCAATATGTTTATAAAACTTTTGAAATTATAAATGGAGCTTGAAAAACCTTCAAATGTTGGATGAACAATGCATGTCTCATCTCTGAACTTAATATTGAATGGATTATTGCAAATGGCATTCTTATACTCTACTGATTTAACTTTGAAATACGATATTTCATAAATCTCATTATATCTACAATGAGATCATCAAACTGATTGATAGGTGTTTATGATACATTTTCCCATAATGTATCTACAATGAGATCATCAAATTGTTTTATCAATCGATGCTTCACAAAGCCATGAATAAATGCACCCTAAACAAAGAACTAAATTTAAATTAATTGAATTAAATATAAAAGAATAACTTATCATATTAAGGAAAAAAATTACCTCACGATCAACCATTATTATTTCTAAAGACAGCGAGAATTTTGCATAACCCTTATTTGTCCATTTACGACAAATTCTAACACATACTTTCCATGTTTTTTTGCTGTTGTCAAGGTTGCAGACAGAATCATACATTGTCATTATATATTGTGTTCGAACCTGAACTGAGAAGAGAATATACAGTTCCATTTGAAGACAAAGACAATTAAACTTCCGTATTACAATAATAAATATAAACTTTGGTAATCTAAATAAATATAAACTAACGAATTTGAAAGAAAACGATCGATTAGTATTAAGCTGCAAAAAAACGAAAGAAAACACTGAAAAAATAGAGAACGATGATCAGCAGATAAGTATACGTACGCTTTGATTGTTACAAAAAGATAAAAAAAAAATTAAGAATTTCAAGATTGAAATCGAAAGAATGAGATTACAGGACTGGAAATATACTTACCAAACTGTAAGAATGGTCGGGTCGTTGGGATAAAAATTAACCTGCAAAAAAATAAAATACAAACATCGAATAATCAGTTTATTGAATTCCGAATCTGCAGAAAACGGGATAAGCAATTCATAATTATTATGAGATCAAAATTGAGAAAACAAATCATGAATCAAAACATAAATACCTGGAATTGAGAAGAAATATTCATACAAACCCTACATACCTGAGAACCGAGCGTAGAAGGTAGAAGCGTTGAATTGAATAAATGATCACTGCGAGAAGGGGAAGATGAAGAAGCAAATGTCGAAAAATCAGTTTGTTCAATTTCGAATTTGCAGAAAATGGGATGAGCAATTCATATTTATTATAAGATCACAATTGAGAAAACAAATCATGAATCAAATCATAAAAAGCCTGGAATTGAGAAGAAAATATTCATACAAACCCTAAATACTTGAAAACGGAGCGCGTAGGAAGGTGAAAGCATATAATTGAATAAATGATATCTGCGAGAAGGGGAAGATGAAAAAGCAAAAAATTGAATTGAATGTAAAATTGGAATAGTTAATTAACATTAAAACCTCAATTACTGTTTTTCATTTTAATTATTACAAAATATAAATTAATAAATGAGAGAATATTGACAATATGTGAAATTGAGCATAATAGAAATTTAATTTATCTAGGTGTCAAAATTGATGGTTTTAATTAGCTATTGAAAAATTAAATTGAGAATGAGAGAAGATTGGCAAAGTTGAAGGTTTTCATTGGCCCTATTGTAAAAAATTATTCAAAATTTATATATTAATAGATTGTTCATAATTTCTTGAAATAGATAGTATTAATATGTTGGACTTGACTCTTGAGGATTGGGCTTGTGATTACACACAATTAAATATCTTAATTTTTTTAATTAATTATAAAAATAATTTGATTGTCTTTTTCTGATCACGCTTTTACCCAAATCATGAATCCCACCTCTTTCAGGATGAGACTCGCGAATTTTACCTTCTCATAAAACAACGCCCCTCCGAATCTGTAAATTACAGTGTCGTGACTCGTGGCTCTCGTCTCCTCGCAATTTTTCACCCTAATTCAATTTGGGGGTTTTCGTGTCCCCTTTTCTCCTGGTAAGTAGCAATTCACTATATTTGGGATTAAATTAGGGTTTGCCTCTCTAATTTTTTTTGCTTTTCTGATTAAATTGTTTGTGATGTTATCCTCTGAATAGTATCAATGACAGATTATGTGTTCTTATTTTGATTTTTTTTAGTAACTAGAAACAGACTCTGAAGAATTGGTGCAGATTCAATATATTCTCAGTTTTTATTTTATTCACGAGATACAAATATGTTTTACTATATGTTACTTACTTCCTAGGTTATTTAATAAGGGACTATATATTATGCGATTTGGTTCTCAAGTTTAGTTTTGTTTATATTCTTCGGAGATGCTAATACTTATGCTGAATTCTTGGATTTTAGGTTCTTTTTCACATTAAAGATGGTGGAAACACTGTTTGAAGATATTTTCCGGGTTGACTCACTGGACCCAGACGGCAAGAAATTTGATCGGGGTACATCTTGAATTTCATCCTTTCTAGTTTCTGCACAGTTTTGTGGTCTCTATTTTGGGCAGAAATTTTGGTTGAGATATTAAGAAATGGTGATGTGTATAATTTTTTTCTTCTTGTGATCATTTTATTGATTTCAAAATTAAATATTTCTGTTTGCAAAGTGCCAGAATTTTGAGCTTGTAGTTTAATGTTTTTCAAACTGGTACGTGTGCTGACCCCTAATTATATAAATATATAGTGTCTCGTATTTCTGCCAGGAGTGAGCAGTTTGATATGATGATGCACCTTGATGTGAATACTGAGATTTATCCTATGAGTGCCGGAGATAAATTCATGATGGTACTAGCATCCACCCTCAACTTAGATGGGACACCAGACAGTGGTTATTACACTCCGGTAAAAACACTGACTTGCCTGCCTGTTCCTTAAACATTTAAGTTATAGTGCAATTCTGAATTCTGCCAATCACTACATTTTTTAGTGGATAATGTTTCAGTTAAACTTCTCAGTAAAAAGTGTTTGTTAGTGCTGTCTTGTATGATTACTCATTTTGATATCCTCAGTATTTTTTTGTACTGTGAGCATGGCAATGAGTTCAAGTAGATATTGGATTGATCAGTAGAATAGTAGTATAATTTAGGGTCGTTACAAAAATACCCCCGAGGTTGACCTTATGCTATGACCCAATTAAGTTTCAAGTTTCAAATTCGCAAAAACTTCCCGAGATTTTTATATTTACCCCTTTGTTAGCAACAAAAACATTTCATACTCTCTTAGTCTCTTTAATGAAAGTTCTTGCTATGGAGAGTTACTATTGGAAGTTGCTAATATCATTAATAATTATTTGCGCATCTGTTTTGTTTTGTGTTGGAAACATATTTACTATTGTTAGTTTACTTTTGCATCCTGATTTTGTTTCTCGGTAATGTGATTTCAATTCAGGGCAACAAGAAATCACTCGCAGATAAGTTTGACTATGTCATGCAAGGAAAGTTGTACAGAATCTCGGAGGAATCCAGAGAGAAACAAGTTAAAGCGTATGTTTATAGTAATGCACATATGCTTTTACTACGTATTTTCTCATTATCGTCTCTGATTTTTGGTTGGGTTGGGTCTCCCAGGGATATATATGTCTCGTTCGGTGGACTGCTGATGATGCTTAAAGGGGACCCGTCGATTGCAGCTAGATTCGAGCTTGATCAGAAGTTGTTTATTCTCCTCCGTAAGGTCTGAGAAGGTACTAATGTCCAAAGCTGGGTTGATGATCGTCTTTGATGACTCCGACCCACAAAAATGATCAACTGCTTCACAGTATTTTACTTGCTTGGGTGTTGAATTGCTGCCATTTTTATTCCAAAACGATTTCAGATGCACTGATTTGTGTTTGAACATCAACCTTTGACTTGTCGGAATTTATAAAAGTTTGAAGTCATTAGTTCAATCCCAGTGTATTAATAACCCTTTCTGATGATTTAATAAATCAAATGCACACCTAATTTCTGATTATTTTTATTTGGAAAATTTGATGATGTTCATTAAAAAATGCAAATTAATGTTGAATTTTGAATTATTTAGTAATTAGATATCTAAATTAGGACAAACTATAAATATTTGAAAAATGGAAAAAAGTGATGAGATAATAAATAAGATAGTTAAAATATGTTTAATGCAATTAGATTTAAACAGTTGTTTTAGTAAATATATTTTAAATAAGAGACGTAATTTTGCAAAACAATGTGCCTGGTGGAATGCAATAAAAGTCTTCTTACATCATCAAACAAAAACATTTTTCATAGTCAAATAAACAATTTTTAAAAGCAAAGACGTAATTTTGAATATTTTTTATTTATAAATGAATGCAAAAAGCTCGGTTGAATGCAATAAAAAAGTATTTTAAAAGTTGGATTTTGTCATTACAATAATAGAATATCTCAAATTTTACTTTTAAATTCTAACTAAATAAAGCAGGTGGGGTAAGATAGGTCAAAAGAAATATACACAGTAGGTGGTCAACGTACATTCCAATTTCTTTTTGAAAACAAAAGCCGTCTCCCTAAATTTGAAATCCCGCCCCTTCGTTTTGTCTCGCCACCTATATATACAGAGTGTAGTGTAAGTATCATTTCATCCACAACTCACCCACTTTTCCGAAACCCTCGCTCACTCAACATCCCTTTTCCCCCTCCGATCAGATGGCGCGAGTCAGCCCCCAATTGCCCCTCGGCTCCGACGGCGCGTGTATGATGTGCAAGGCCACGCCGCCCGAGGAGGCCACCCTCACCTGCACCACCTGCGCCACCCCGTGGCACGTGGACTGCCTCTCCGTTCTCCCCGAAACCATGACATCGGCCATGACGTTCGAGTGCCCGGACTGCTCCGGTGACGGGATCGAAGGAGCTCCGGCGCCGCTGGATCTGGAGAAGAAGGATCTGTTCGCGAAGATCCGGGAGATCGAGGCGGACGGCACCCTGTCCGAGAAGGAGAAGGCCAAGAGGCGGCAGGCGGTGCTGGGAGGGAAAATCGATGGCGATGATGGAGACGAGTCAGACGACGGAAAAGGGGACGGGGAAATCGATGTTCTGGCGGTGCTCGGCGAGAGCTTTAAGTGTTCCTGTTGCATGGAGCTTCCGGAGAGGCCCGTCACGGTATGATTCTTGCTTGCATATATTCGATTGGATTGTGTTTATCTGAACTTTTGGCTCTAATGGTTTATGAATTTGTGTTTAGTATACCACCTTCTATGTGAATTTATTTTGATGTTGTTGGGATTAGGTTTGTGTGTGTGATTTTCTGTTTTGAATTGGTGATTTATGTGAAACCAGATCGATCGATTAAGGACACGTGTTGTTGTAACGGTCTAATCAGTGAATTTTATGTATGATCTAACACTATCACCAACTCGCCCAATTCTTTTTATGTGATTGGATTACTATTAAGTATGCGATTGATTCTGTTTTGCCGTTCCTCATTTGAGAAACTCGATGGAGTATCTATCCTCTTTAATACATAATGTTTATGTTGCTAATATGTAGTCGTCTCTTCAAAAATGGTAATAGTTTGTTTCATACCAGATTGTTTAGAGACACGTGTTGTTTAATTGGTCGGAATAAGGAGTTTAAGCATGATCTAATGTTAAATCCCCCAATAATATCGTTTGCACTTTTTTTATTACAAAAGGGTAAGTTATTTCTTATTAACACGTGTTATTTTGACGATAAGAACGGTGAATTTAAGTATGATCTAACATCATGATTCCTACACCTAACAAATTTTCCCTGTTTTAACTATTATTTAGCATATGATTGTTGGTATTTGACTATCACCCTATGTGAACCTGAATGTGAGTGCACTTGTATATTTGGTGCATAGGTTGCGCGTGTTCTTTAAGTCGTGGGTATAACATATTAACTTGTTTATGCCTTATATACTGCAATTTATTCCAAATGATCTTATCTTAAGTCTTACCTTTGTATTTCCAAATCACAGACGCCTTGTGGACACAACTTCTGCTTGAAGTGTTTTCAGAAATGGATCAGGCAAGGAAAGAATACCTGCGTGAAGTGCCGCTGCCAAATTCCTGCCAAAATGGCATCCCAGCCGCGCATCAACTCCACCCTGGTATCTGCTATAAGAATGGCGAAACTGTCGAGATCAACCTCCACTGGAGCTGCGCAAACTATCTTTCGCTTTGCGCATAACCAAGACCGTCCTGATAAGGCATTCACCACCACAAGGGCACGGAAAGCTGGAATGGCTAATGCAGCCAGTGGGAGAGTTTTCGTCACTTGCCCTAATGACCACTTTGGACCTATCCCACCAGAGTGTGACCCAATAAGAAATCAGGGGGTTTTGGTCGGGGAGTCATGGACTCTACGTCTGGATGTCAGGCAGTGGGGTTTGCACTATCCTCCTGTAGCTGGCATTGCTGGGCAATCAAATTATGGTGCTCAGTCGGTGGTGATCTCCGGAGGGTATGAGGACGATGAAGACAACGGTGAATGGTTCATCTACACTGGAAGGTTAGTTTCTCTACTTTTTTTTCTATTGATAATTTGTTAGGATAAGATTCTCCTTGCTAATTTAAGGTTTCCCAATTATTGAATATGGCAGTGGGGGGCGAGATTTAAGTGGAAACAAGCGTACGAATAAAGCGCAATCATTTGACCAGGAGTTTAAGGGTCCAAATCAGGCTCTGCGCATCAGCTGCGAAAAAGGCTATCCAGTTCGAGTTGTGAGGTATTCGTCTGATCTCCTTGGTCATTTGTAACTTTTTGTAGCAAAATGATGACATAAGCAATTCATTATTGTTCAACAGATCTGAGAAAGATAAGCGCTCGTCCTATGCGCCAGAGAAAGGATACCGGTATGATGGTGTCTACAGGATTGAGCGATGTTGGCGAAAAGCAGGAATACAGGTATATATATGTATATATTATTCTTTCTTTAGCAGGATATATCCTTTGCCTGCCAGTTTTGTTGATTACTCAACTTGTTTTTTGCTGTAGGGGTTCAAAGTCTGCAGATATTTGTTTGTGAGATGTGACAATGAGCCCGCACCGTGGACAAGGTTTTGCTTCAGATTAGATTATAATTATAATTTTATCAAAACATTACATACGTCTCAATGATTTCTTATGTTTTGGTTCAGTGATGAGCATGGGGATCGGCCAAGAGAGCTGCCAGTCATACCGGAGTTTGAAAATGCCGTCAACGTTTCTGAAAGAAAGGAAAGTCCGTCATGGGATTACGATGTGAGTTGATGTTGAGAATTATCGACATGTCTTAAATGCACCTCAAATTTGACAACACATTAACATGCCTTTTGATACTTGTTGTCGTTGATTTGTTGATCATAGGAGACTGCATCTAGCTGGAAATGGAAGAAGCCACCACCCCGTAGTGAAGCCAATGTTGTTCAGGTGAATCCTGAAGAACTGAAAAATGCTGGAAAGGTGATAAGGAAAGCGCAAACTATTTCAATCAAAGAGAAGATGCTTCAAGGTCCGAAACCCTTCCCTTGTCATCTATTTTCAGCACATGCATATGTTGAAATAAATAAAAAATTATTTATTTATAATGTGCCCTCATTGCGCAGAATTCTGTTGCCTTATATGCAACAAAGTGATGGATCTTCCGGTCACGACTCCATGTGGCCATCACTTCTGCAAGGCATGTCTGGAAAACAAATTCGTCGGCCAGACATTTGCCAAGGAAAGGATCTGCCCGAATGGGAGAAAACTTCGTGCGCAGAAGAATGTGCGCAAATGCCCTGCGTGCCCGACTGATATCTCCGAGTTCCTCGAAAGCCCTCAGGTGAACAGGGAAATGATGGAGGTGATACAGAGATTTCAGTCGGACCTTGAAAGGGAGCGCAAGGACTCTGACAGAGAGGAAGCTATTCCCGACATGGAGATCCATGATGATGCGCTGCCAGTGGTTAAAGAGGAAGGCGTGAGTAGCCATCATGATGAAGATGGCGAAACTAATCATGAGGAGTGCCATGATTCTTCTCCATCTGACAAAGAAATAGATGGCCAGGCTGAAGAGAATCCATTGAAGAGAAAAAACATTTCTGTTGATGAGGAGATTTCCAAGAAACAGAAAGTTGATGCTGGGGATGGATCTGAACCTGAGAAGGCTGCTGATTCCGATGATAATGTATCATCAGAAGCCCCAGTTGTAAAAAGAAGCCGCGGCAGACCGAGAAAATGAAGGCCTAAATGCTGAGAAGTATTTTGAAGATGGGAAATGATTTTAACATCAAGGATGCAATAATTTTTTTTACTACTGCATTCACTTCATTTAGCCCATAAAAACTCCCCTATATTGTTTTGTCTCCAATGTAATTTGATATACATTATTACTTGCTGCGCCCTAGTAGACGCGCTAGCTGAATGTTTTTGTCTCTAAAGCAAAGAGTTTGATTGTTAAGTTGTTGAATGTTTTGAGGCATGAACGAGCACACAAGTGTGGGTCGGATCACCATGTGCAATACATGCGCGAGGTTACTGATGTTTCTTCCCTAATTTTGTTCACTTTTAGAGCATGAACTTGTTACTGATGTTTCTTCCCTAATTTTGTTCACTTTTAGAGCATGAACTTCTACGATGATATCCAATTTCTTGACCTCCACAATTAACACGCGTCAAGGAGGGGGACTTTTCGATTTAAAAACTCCGACGATGATCACTAATGTGCGCTTTCGTTTCAGATTGTCGAAGGTGGCGGTAGGACCTAAATTTGAAAATGATCATTACATTTCTTGAATTCGGATTTTCTTCTCTTATAATGCTTACTTGGTCAACTCTCCGGCCATCAAAGTCAACCCTTCAAACTATCAATATACAGTACAATGATTTGAATTCACACTTAAAATTTCAACAAAATGCACAAAAATAGAAAGCAATAAATGTATGCATATGCATTCAGAATTTAAAGAGCCGAATTGGATGACCGTTTCGATTTCCCACTTTTCACATTCAACCAAATATATAATATGTAGTATATATATACATTCGATGATGATGATATACAGTATCTTTTAGACTTTTGGATCGTTTCCTTTGTTGGATTTTTCAAACTTGGGAAGTGCCGAAAGAGGATCTTCAATTAACCTTCCAGGCAAGTTTTTCCTAGCCTTTTTCATTCATGCTTATGTAATTGGTCTTTTTGACATATGCTTTATTATTTCTTTATTTCAAAGTATGACATATAAATCATACTTTGCTTCGTGTAAGAGAAACATATAATACACGACTACTTAGAGGAGCTCGTACCAAATTAATCTCTATCTAAATAAATTATCTCTGTGATCGGATATTAATTTGGTGATGAGGAATTTATGTGGCAGAGGTGCATGAAAAATTTATGGCCCCTTTGTATTATTAATTAATTACTACTAAAGTATTAATTAATTAGTTGATGGAATAATTAGGTGGCCATTTTATTTATTAATTACATATGCAATGAGGTCCCACCTCCTCCTCCTATATACCTATGTTACATGAGTTAGACTTTTATCTTATTAATTAATTAATTAGCATTCCTCTACTAATTAATTAATTAATTAATTAATTAATCCACTTTGATCGTCAATTATGCACGCGTGCGCGTGTAGTTTCGGACACTTTTTCTTTCTTAGGAAAAAGCACTTTGTTATCATGCAGTCAAATCGCGTCCTTATTCAACACAACAATTTATATCATCACTTACGTACGTATACAAAATCAAATACGCCGGAAATAACGCAACATACAGTACATATTTATACAAGTTCATGATCCACACACATATCATCAAATTTTATTTTATTTATTTAATTATAAGTTGAAGTTATTTACTAGCTAGCTAGCAATATATAGCATGTCCCAAATTAATTAAAGAATTGAAGATATAAATTTAGCCTCCAACAACATAAGTTTGAGGCTTTTGGTCCCGTGCTATATAAAATAGCGGATATAGCATATATGTGTCGGAAAATCGATCTAATTAACTATGTCTTCGTACGAATACAAATTGAATCCATTTTAATGTAATAATGTTATACACATCTAGCTAACTAATACTCCTACAGTCCTACTCCATATTAAATTCTCTTACGTTAATATACATTGGAGGCTAATTAAAACCATACACATTAATATATACTACATGAATTGACAAAATTAAACAAACCAATATAATTTGAAGTATGCATATATATATATATAAATATGTATTAAATAAGTTACTATAACCTTAAAGTTCTCAAACAAACTAATTGTCTCCCACAAAAAATAAAAAAAGATCAACTTGCATGAAACCACAAACTAATCTTAAACAACATTGTATGAAAATCATCTCATGTTCTTGATCACCCGGACCTTAATTAGTTAATAGAAACGCCTCGCCGTGTCATTGCTGTCGAACTCTCCCCAATTCTCGACAGAGTTACCTGTAACCGAAGAATCCCCAAAACCCGAGTTATGATCATTAGTATCAAACCCCATAAAATTACCTTGCTGCTGGCTGCCGTAAATTTCCTGCTGATTTAGAGTCACACTGGACACCGAAGAAGGAGAAACCATCGACACATTATTATTATTATTATTCGACGAACCCTGAGAAGCATCATAATAATAATTAGGACCCATGTTATACACCCCCAGGCCGCCTAGTGAGTAGTTAGACGTCGAACCCTCATGGCTCAAATTACTATTATTATTATTACGCATAAGCTCCGCGTAATGATGAACATTGAAGTAATTGTTCGACTCTTGATGTTGATGATGATGAGGAGGAGGATGTTGATATTGATATTGATATTGATGATGTGTCCTAACCCCATGGCGGGCATCTTGGCCGGTTGTTATGTATCCGAGCTCGGTTTTCCCCTGGACTCGTTCGGGAAAATTGAGCTTGGCCTTGTTTCCCTTGAACCTTAGGGCAGCCTCGTCGTAAGCTAAGGCTGCAGCCTCGGCAGAGTCGAAGGTCCCTAGCCACACGCGGGCCGCCTTCTTAGGGTCGCGAATCTCGGCCGCCCATTTCCCCCACGGACGCTGGCGGACGCCTCTATAGTGTCGTCTCCTTATCGTGTTATTTGCATCGGTCATATTTGCTTCAATTATATGTAAGAAAATCGAAAAGATTAGGTTTTCACATTCCATGACTACTAACTACTACCATTTTGACAATCAAATTTTTATTTCAATTTAATTAAAAGTAACACACACAATAATAAATGAATAAATTAAATATATACCTGCTTGTTCTTGAGGGAGTTGGGGTTGGGTGTGGATAAGTCGAGTAGTGGAGGATGATGAAGAGAGATGAGGAGGCGGTGCAATTTGATGATGATGATCGAGCTGCTCGTATGAATCGAAAGGTGGGGTTTGTCCGGTGTAGCCGAGGACTTGGGAGAGGGCGTTGACCATGACCGACATGTCTTGTTGGGATCTAGCTGAGTAAACAGGTAAGAAAGGCTCATGATCCTGATCCTGAAGCTCATCTTTCTCCTCCGATTCGTCGTCTCTTCTTACCATATTGACTTATAATAACTTGATGGAGATCTGATGATGAGTTGAATTGAGTTGAGTGGGGTTGATTATTATTAGTATTAGCTAAGGGAATAACTGATGAAGAGGACTGAGGCACTACTTATATAGGTAGCTAGGTAGGTAGGTTAATTAACTAGGGTTTTCAAATGAGAGCCGTTATTATAATAATAATTGAATTGATCGAATTAAATTAATAACCCGATTCTAAGAAGGGTTAGGCGGTAGGTACAACATGGATATATGGACGGCAGACGGTGCGATTTGTTGTTTATTTTGTGTGTTTCTGAATGTGGAGGCTTTGGAAAATATTGAATCACGTTTACACGTTTTTCTTAAAGAATATTTCGACCCTATAACAGCCAAGGTATCACGAAACTTCTTCTAGGATAAGACAATACCGCACTTGTTCTTTGGCGTAGAAACAAATATACTATAGAATGTTTATTCGCTATACTTCGTTAACACAAAGCTCTTAATTTTCGTGGGTCTTAGAATCTGATTTTCAACACCTTTATATAGGTGTTGAAACACCCCTTTGGATAGTGAAAATGCCCTTTCATGAAGAGCTGCACCCTTTGGAAAGAGTTGCACCATTTCATAATGGTCACACCTTTTGGAAAATAATTCAAATATTTTCCATGCATGCAATTTCGTGATTTGCATGTCTAAACATGCAACCACGAAATTAACATCATATACATACTAAAATCAAGTATTAATTTCAGCATATATACTACCACTTATCCAACACATAATCTTTTATCACTTTTACATGATCGTGCACTCCGCACCTCCTTAATCACATTATAGTGCTTTAGGATTATAACCGAAACTTTGTATGAATCCAATTACATTAAATGGACAATGATTTCACTTAAATCATCAACACGATTTAGCTACAAAGCTACCGCGCGCGCACTCGCTACATCATTAGTTTGTCGATCACTACAAGATTACACGATCATATATTTCTATTTATAATTTGTATGTTTGTTAATAGGTAAAATTTAGTGTACGGACAGACGAAATAGAATAGTTATGAATGTTGAATTGAACATATAAGAATATAGACGTGTGAAAAGGGATGGTTTGGTCATATATACTTTTGCAAAGACATGTGAATTCAAACAAAAAATTTATAATTAATTAAGTTGCTTTTTTTTTTTCTTTACGATTTGTATTAAGGAATGGAATATAGCTTTATTAATTCCTATAAAAAAATGATCTAGCTATTTACATTTCTTTATCGCTTTCATAAAATTTTATTAATTTTAATTAATTTATGTTGCTTTAGTCTAAAATTTAGAATTCATGCACAATTTTTTTTAAAAATATATTATTTTTATTTATTTTTCATAAAAAGAAAGAAAAAAAATTATTTTTATAGAAAGAAAAGAGATACTATATTTTAAATTAAAAAGTGAAATAATTTTAAATAAATCACTTCAAATATGAAGTAATTATTCCTATTTTTTTTAATGTTTTTTTTAATAATTTATATAAATTATTATTAATTTTATAAAAAAATCAGTTCAAATATTCCTTTGTTTAGAAAATTTTAATTCAAAAGAACAAAGCAAATAGTCACACAGAGAGCAAGATAGCCCTAAAATCTTGATCAACTTGAAGGAAACACTATACACTTCAATGTAAAAGCAATGTATAATGCCGGCCTTTAAGGCTTCACCTTTCACCGGCAACGGGAAATTAAAGCACACAAAACAAGTAAAATTTGGGGATAAAACACAACATCATCCGGCCCAACGGGGCCACAATTACCCTAATTGTCCGTCCGATCAATAAACACATGATCAGTTTTGCTCACACCAAGTTGCCACATAATAATTATTTTAGTTCAGTTCAGTCTACTCGATCCATTTATAGATATATATATATACGAGAATCAAAACCATTAGCTAGTGTTATTTAGATTTTGAATTTTAATTTAAAGAAATTAACCAACTCTTATAGTGTGCTTATATTGATTTGTGAGGAACAAAAACGTAAAATATGTGAGACGAGAGAATTAATTTTGATATATGCAAAAGAGAAAAATATGAAATCTTAAAAAACAAATATTATAAAAACAATTTAACACACTCAACATACACTATAGCTACTGTAAAACCAGTTGACATGATTGTTGAAGACTTTTTTCGATGAAGGGACAAACACGCCACAAAGTCAATGTCTTGAAGCAGCAGCAAATGTAGACCAAAACCAAAGTCCGATCACTGATCGAATTCGTGTAACTGAAAAAACTGGTACAAATTATTTTCTTCCACAAATACTCATTTTCTTCTAGTGCTTTGGATCGGGACTTGTTCATAATTAAATAGATAATTATAAATGTGGCCCTGAAGTTTAGTCTAATTACAAAAACACTAAACACTCTTTTAAAATCACAAATAACCCCTTGAATCCACACATTTAAAAGGGGGTACTCGATAACAAGGACTATTTGTAAGTTAAATACAGAGTTGCCTATAATTTCTAAAGACAAGTGGGGGTATTTTTGTAATTAGGTTAAACCTGAGAGTGGATCATGATTCATGAACTCTGTGGTGCTTGGTCTTCTACATTTACACTCCACAGCGAGCTGTGTAAGCTTTCATTGCCATTCAACCTCTGAGCTGCAAAACTCGATGGCCCTCATCCCACACTGCCCCACCTACATAGCTCCAGAAACTCCATGCCCGACTGATCGACTCTTTCCCCACTTATTTCATGAATCGTAATCCTCGTCAGCACTATTTCTAGACGTCGACTGCCTCACCAGACGTCCTTCCTCGTCATACACACTCAGATTCTCACACGGGGCCGGAAAGATCTTCCCTATCGCACGCCCTTGAACGAAAGAGCACTGGAAGATCCGCTTCTTCTTGTAAGTTATTCCGACCGACATGCCCCGAAAAGTGACATTCCTCACGGGAATCTCTTGGCTGCCATATATACGCACAGGGATCCTAATCCCGTGCCCGTGTATACCGTCGAAGCTTATGTCCTCGATGATCGGGAGGGCATTTGGGTCATATCCTCCGTCTGGGTGCTCATTGTAGTCGGTCTTGATGACGATACCCACACGCACGTTTTCAAGCGTCAAGTTTCGGTAGGTTATTTTTTGGACGAAACCGCCCCTGCCGGAGCTTGTTTTGATCCGGACGCCCCTTTTGGAGTTCCAGACAAGGAGATTCTCGATGGTTACGTTCGAGACTCCGCCAGACATTTCACTGCCGATTGATACGCCTGCACTGATTTTGTAATGAGAGGTGTCAGTTGAAAGAATAGTAGCAAATGTGAGTTACAAAAGTACCCTTGAAGTTTTGATTCCGGATACGAATTGGCCCCTATCATGAGTTTATGCGATGGAGTTCGCTTGCGTCATCAATTATGTTACAATGAGAGCCCTCAAAATTTTGAAATATTACAAATATCCCAACAGTGGTTTTTCAGTTTTTTCTAATTTGGGAAAACCTCAATGACGAAACACACAATAAAACATACATGTGCAACCAGAAGAAAAAAAAATGTTATAGTTACGCCAATTGTTTCCTATTAACAAAGATTTTTTACAGCTAATCTATCTATTACATTAATGACTTCAACCAACATATGGACCCATAAAAGCAGTACATCACATGGAAACTCTAACCTTATCATGGATCGCACGATGACATTGCGTATTAGGATGTTTGTAGAAGGCCGTGCATAAGCGATACCATACTGGTCCCACCCGCTTTTGATTGCAATCCCGTCGTCCCCAACACTTATGTAACTATCTTCAATCAGCATATTCTCACATGAATCTGAAAGAGAGCATTCAACTCGATGTATTCACTCTCACTAAATGGCATTGTCAAATAGGGGAATAAATAACCCGATTTTTTATAAATAAAATAATAAAATCAAAAACCATTCTCTCTCTCCATAACATGACAAAATATTATTTTATTTTCTGAAATGCGATCAAACTTACCAGGATCGATTCCATCGGTATTCGGGGCACCAGATAGCGGAGCCAATATGGTCACGTTTCTGATAGTAATATTCTGACAATCATAAGGGTGAAGAGTCCAGAATGGAGAATCACGCAGGGTCACGTCAGATATATGAATGTCTCTAGACCACATTAGCTGCACCAATGGGCCCCTCGTGTAGTTCAGACGATGATTCTGATACTTGGTCCACCACGTCTGACCTTGACCGTTGATGGTGCCATTATGCCCTAAATGAACAGGTAAAACATATCACGAGCTAGTAACGCTGTGAACTGCAAGCCAAGAGTAACTATATGGTACGCAATACGCAGTGAAAATAACTAGGGGATAAATTACGAAAATTACCTAATTACGAAACAAGTAACTTTCAAACCTGCAATAAATCAGGGGTTAACTATATATTTTATCATGTGAAATACGATTTTTGAATTCACCGCTTATGAGGGGGTAACTAGAAGACAATAAATCTCAGGCGTATTAGTAGTTTTTGTTTTTTTTGTAAATCTAAATTAAGTCAAGCTTCAAATTGTACTTTCTGTAATTAAACACTAAAGACTAAACAGAAAACACAAAATCTGATGAATAAACTCATGCACAATCTAAAAACCTGTAATCACAATATCTCTCAGGTTTTGGCCATGGATCAAACTTCCATACCGTGGCCCGGCTCGTTCTCTTCCATGTCCATAAGATGGTAAAGGAGGCATAAGTGGCCAATAACGTTCGTCCTGTCACATCCAATAAGGAAAAAAATTGCACATTAAATGACCTTTCACTTTGTTTGTTTTTAACTTCATTTTTCTGTTTGTCTCCCAGGAGGGGTTAGAACTTGGAAATAAGTAGTAGCAATGATAAATAAGCATTCGTTCATGCATCAACTCATCTAGGTACAATCGGAAATTTATTGTATTGTAATACTACTGGGGGTTTTAAAAGCCCCATCAAACATGCTCCATAGATATGTTTTGAAATGTGAACTTAGAAAGCAAACTCCAATTTTATTGGCTTTCGTTTCACCCATCCCAATTATATTGCTTAAACAGCAACTTTGATATAACAGCAACAACGTAAAGAATACCCTTTCTCTGGAACATCGGTACTGAAATATCTCCACACATAAAAAACACCACCTAATTCAAGGAACAAAGATACGCAGTGAAAAACGAATTATCCAGATCTAGGCAATGCCTATTAAGAAACACAGGCAGTTAGATGCGACTGGATCACCGAATAAGCCATGTATAGTTTAACTTGACAATACAAAAACATGTCGAGTGCTTTATTTAGTATTGAGATTTTAGCTTTTCACACACGCACACACAAGTCGATTTTTTCCAGTTCCATACATCACTCGTTCAGCTTACAGTCCATCTTAAGCAAATGCATCTTCACAGAGACACCATGAATATGTATTCTCCAAAAGTGTTGATGCAAAATATGACAATCTTTACCCCATATAAATTCAGAAGTAATCACTCATCTATATATTCATATAAATTCATTATATATCATAATTTAAATTTCTTCACCAATTAAAACATGAAAACAGGCAAAAGGTAAAGAGAGAGAGAAAGAGAAGGGGAACCCCACATCAATTCCAAGAATAACGGCGTTTTGGGCGAGAAACAGAGTCATGTGGCTTGTGAGGTTAAACGGCGCCGTCAGCCAACGGCCAGGGTCCACGTTGAGCTGCCCTCCGCCCCTCCTCCGAATTTCCGAAACTGCCCTCTCGAAAGCTCTCGTATTTACGGTGACGCCATCTCCCACCGCTCCGAAATCGGCGAGCTTGAAGACGACGGAGCGGAGAGCGGGGATGGGACGGGCGGGCGGTGGGGCCCACAAGCTGCCGACGGCCGCCCTTTGCCACGTGATTATGAGGATGAATCCGACGGCCCAGATGAGGGCGAACACAGCGCGATGGGCCGAGAAGAGTAGAGGGATCGATTCGAGCAGGCGGCGGTTGAAAGAGGCGGTGCGCGGTGAGATAGAATCCACCATTGATCGACGAATGAGGAGTTAATGACGATGATCCACTTCAACTCTCTTGTCCATTTTTTTCTTGTTTATATTCGCTTTCTTTTTTGTTCCGATCGAGGCTGTGGAAGCTTTGGAAAATGGAAACTACTCTCCAATACCATAGACTTCAAATTATTAGCAAAATAAATTTAATAATTAAAGCAAATTAAGCAATAGTAAGTTAGTAGCAAATAAAATAGAATGTGTAAAATAATAGTAAGTTAGTAGCAAAGAAAATAGAATGTGTAAAATATTAGGCAAATATTGTTATTAGTAACTTACCAAGAGTACTTTTATCAAATTTCAGTTCAAGTTCTTTTATTTCAAGTTTATTCAGTTCAAAATACTTTTATTAAAAAGATCAAAATCGACACACCAAGAAAGAAAAGCAAGTCCAAACACAAATTTGATAGAAGGCATGTTATTTCCAAATTATGTTACAAACATGTTCATCCATTAACATAAACATTAGAGATTCAGAGATACTACTACAATATAACAACATTTTGGAAGTGCAAGTATTTGGAGCTATGGAAAGATGCACCAAACAATTTACTATCTAGCTATCCAAAGTGCCATCTCCATTAAAGTCAAAAAAGAAAGAAAAAAGCTATAAAAAGAAAAGGTTACATGTTTCACATCTCCATACAAGTTTTTACAGAAAACACAGAGAGAGATAGAAATAGAAATAGGTAAGCCGTCTCCCCATATACACCAATAAATTAATAAGTTCTTCAAAGTCGCATCAAAGTAGAATATCCAATGCTAAAAGAGTTTGAGTTTTCCACCGGACACTGAAGTCTTTGCATGTCGCAAATGACACGCCACCATTTGGGCCCCTGAAAGCCCTGAACACATGTCATCACCGCCCGTCCCGAGGGTGACAGCAAAGTAGAGATATATAGTGCATAGGAACCCAAGGAGACCAAGGGTTGTCAGAAGGAAACGATGCCGCCCAATGAGGGTTGGGCAGCTTCCCAACGAGTCGACTCGAGAATACTGTTTTTTGGTGGACGTAGGAGAAAACACTGTCTGGGACTGAGTCCTCCTATGGGGCGAAGTTATAATGTTGTCCAGAGGCATAATTTGCGCTATAAAGTGGTCTCCTGTAATCACTCGAAAAAAAAAGTGGATTGTTAGTTTTTGGAACGAAAAATGGAAATTAACAATGGGGATGGGCATTGTTTAGATTGCGGCTCTTCTTCTAGTTTGACTACCAAACGCAAAATAAAGCGCTTTTGATTTGAAGTTCTACACCAAAATACTCTCTTTTATTAATTTTAACTTCAATCAGACAAATTTATTGCAAGGGGTGATTAAAAAGAGTAACCTTCACTGAAGTTGGACATAATTTAAAGAAAAAACAACAGATGACTTTGGAAAATTTATGAAAAATAGAGGGTTGATTTCATGTTAAAAGGGCCTCGGGCTCGATGTAATACTTTTATAAATCTGATGGTGAGGGGTAGGGTGGGGAGTGAATGTAAGACACAATATAATTTCATGGGGTGATTTTTGCAATGTGAAAGTTAGTTGGGCTTTTCTGTGATTATGTCAAACTTAGGGGTATCTTTTGTTTTCAACCCTTACAATAACTACAATGCAACCAAAAGACTTGTCAACTGAGACGCTATTGGCTAAATATAAAACTAAGACACTAATTTTAGCTCCTACTTCCTAGGGATTAGATGCGTTTGATCTGAAAATCACACTTGACGAGATTCCATGACCATTATTCTTATAGAAACTTATGCCAGTAGTATATTATAATATCATAAATGAAAGAGAACTATAATTTATAAACAAAAATAATTAAGACAACACACATGAGATGCCAAACTGTACGAATAGTTGTAAAGTTGTAAGGTGAGGTCTGACGAACTTCTTTTCGATTCCAGAATACAAAGAAATCATTTTGTTACAAGTTATATAGACAGCAAAATTATGAATGTTCATAGTAGTGATATAAGAGGCTATGGACTGATAGCCATAGAATAAATACTCTAAAACATAATCAAAAGCATTAGAAGCAAAGAAGGTCAACATCAGGTAGTAAGCTTTTTGCATAAACAAATTCAATGAACAACGAATTTTTTTTAATCTTTAGATTACCTTCAACAATATAGCACAAATTTTCTTTTACATCCCCAGGTTCACCCCTTTGATCAATTGTGTGGAAACCCATGAATCCAACAAGTATAAGCATTTCCCGATTTTATTGTCTTAAGATCTTTTCAAATTAAATCAAGGTTGAACTCAGAAATTTCTTTGGAATGGGCAAGTAGTTCAAGAAAACCACTTATTTAATACCTTTTGAATCGCCCCGATCAGAACCTTAAGCACCAGCAACCTAAAACTCTCCTAAAAACCACCTTTTGTTTTTGTAGGAAGAAAGAGCAATTTTATATGCCATGTCTTTGTAACATAATGATTTACGAACACAAGTAGAAGATTTATCTCCGAAAAAACTACCGCAAATCGGTATCCGAAAATCCTTCACCCATTATCTTCACCTTTTCCCCGTCAAATAAAATCCTCCAAAAATAACTTATTTGGACACGAATGCATTCGATCAAATTTCAACAATAATAAATTATCTAGTGGAATACTAGAATATAACCAAAAATCAACACAAGATATTCAGTATTTATGATTAAAAAAAACAGATCTGCGGATAAACGCAGCATTATAATGCGAAAAAATTGAAGCTTTAATATGAAGAAAAAGGAACCTGTGATAATGGCGCCGTGCGACGAAATCTATGATTTCCCTTGGATCGTAAATCAAGAAACTGAAATCTTCAGCAAGAGATGAGAAAAGTAGAGATCAAATGATTTTCAATTTCCCTCAAAATTCTTCAACGCCCATTCCCTATTAATCGAAGGGATTGTTCTCGTGACGAGCCACGCATTCTCCGGAGAGAAATTAATAGTGTGGAGTTGGGTGTAGCTGGGACTGGTTGTTGGGGACAATCTTATTGGGGGAGGTTTTGACTCTTGCTAACGTCCCGAGGTTGGGGCAATAATTCACAACATTGATTTCTGCAATCTAATTTCCGTAATGATTAATGATTATTATAAAAAGAAAATAAAATTAATCAATTTTTTATAATTATTAGTATTATAAATTATTATATTATTATTGAACATTATGAATAATTAAAGTAATTAAATAATAAAGTATTTTCTGTGTATAAATATATTTGTGTAATTATAATTATTACTTCCCGTTTATAAAAAAGTTATAGTAATATTTTTAAAAAATATTATTAAAAAATACTAAAAAATTGACTGAATATATTTTGAACAAATCGAGCAGCAAGGCATTTTAGACATTTCACGCACTTCAAATTCAAAATTGGTGCATGAATGAAACGTTTTTGGTTGAATTGCGCATTTTGATCGGCTAATTTACGCGTCGAATTTATCTCTCGATTCTTACAAAATTCATGTGCTTCTTCTTGGGTTGTAATCCTTGTCAACTCATCTACCTTCTCAACTCATCTACCTTCTCAACTTGAAATAGTTTGATTTGATCGTACAATTGAAAAGAACAAGGTAGTTGCAGGTTTAAGGACTCAAATGAATTTTGAATTTGTGAGTTTTGTTTCGTAAACATATAACCACTCGTAAACATATAACCACTCGTATTTGTGATTGATATTTGATCTAAAAGTTGTAGAGAACTAGTTGTAAACATTTTTTTTGCTTTGAGCAAATTTTGAAAAATCGTCTCATCAACTGTGCACGTAGATCCTTTTTCGAAGATCAAAACAATTTTTGCGGTGAGCTAAGTGTCATTTAATTAATAATAAATTGCAATTTTAAATTTTCGTTTGTTTGATCGATTATTGAGTATTGTTGATTGATTATTAAGCTTAGTGTTTTTTATGGGTAAAAATATAAATATATATATATATATAATGGGGTTTTTCAACCGAGATAGGTTATAATTTTGAACCGGACTGGACTAAAACTGGTGATCGGATCGGATAGCAACCAATCTTCCTGTTCAATCGGTCCGAACCGGTTGCGGACTTTTTTGGTTCGATCATTTGTTTTCATACTCCAAAAATAGTTGTTATCACGGATAATCATATAGTACTATATTAAAATATTAAGAAAAACAAAAAATTAAAAAGTTAGGGCATAAATACGTTTTCTGAACAAGAAAATTGGCATTATTGCCGATCAATATTGTTCTACTCTACCTATCGCAATTCGGCGATCTCTCATTCTACAGTAAGGTATGTCTATATAATCTTTCATGTCTTGAATTACCGCCCTTCTTTTTCAGGATCTTTTTTATTCTTTTTCTTGATATATAATTTTATACAATTCAATGTCTTTCCCGATCGATGGGATGGCTTAGTTCTGAATTAGGATTTTAGTTCCTAATTCAGTTTTACTTGATCAATCAATTGAACTTAACGATTTCTAGGGTTCGAGATTATATTGCACGATCGGTTCGATCCTCCACCGATAAGGATTGTATAGAAGAAAGATGTGGGCAGCTTCATGTCTAGCATCATGCTGCGCGGCCTGCGCCTGCGATGCTTGCCGGACTGTTGTGTCGGGTATTAGCAGGCGGTCGGCTCGAATTGCGTACTGTGGTCTTTTTGCTCTTTCACTCATTGTCTCTTGGATTCTGCGAGAGGTTGCTGCGCCCCTCATGGAGAAGATTCCATGTAAGTATTATTGTTGTGCTGTGAGATTTGTTGGATTTATGCAAATTATGCATCTGCGAAATCCCTTTTGGCTGTATTGGAGAAGTTGATAATGCAAACTTTCCTTTTTTCTTAGTTGTCTCCATTTTGATGGTTGCCGCTAGACTTAACAAAGGATTTACTAGCAATAAAGTAAACAAAAAAAAAATCATTGAATAAGAATATGGTGTGATTAGTGTTACCGCAGTATCTGTTTTGTTTTTCTTCCTAACTAATAGTTTTCCAGTTTGAGACACTAGAATGGTTCTAATTTGAACCAGAGGACAAAAATGATTGATTTTTTTTTCTTGTTTCGAAAAGGAACAAGAGAGAACAGTTTTTCTATGTATCACAATTATTTTGGATATATAGCTAATTTGATGACCTCAATTATCAATTTTGTAGGGATCAATCATTTTCACCAAACTCCAGATAGGGAGTGGTTTGAAACGGATGCAGTGTTACGAGTGAGCTTGGGGAACTTCCTCTTTTTTACGATTCTTGCTATTTTCATGATTGGCGTAAAGAACCAGAAGGATCCTCGTGATGGTGTGCACCATGGAGGTTGGATGATGAAAGTTATTTGCTGGTGCATTTTGGTGATACTGATGTTCTTTGTTCCAAATGGCGTAATCAGCTTTTATGGTGAGAGATAGGATTCTGGGGTTTAGAATTGAATATTGATTGAACATTGCTTAATAATTTCATCTTTCATCTACTGTTTTCTTTTAAAAAATCTATACACCACGATATTATTCACTAGTTTGATTGATAGATATAAAGGCAACTGAATTGAATATTGATTGAACATTGCTTAATAATTTCATCTTTCATCTACTGTTTTCTTTTAAAAAATCTATACACCACGATATTATTCACTAGTTTGATTGATAGATATAAAGGCAACTGAATGTTCTACACCGCCATATTGTTATCTTAGAATTGATGGCCGAACTGCTCTTTTTAATTGTTAAGCTGAACTTGAGTTAGTACCATTTTTGTATGTGAAACTTGAATTCAAAAGTAACTTTTGAATGTTCCGAGGGATCCCCTTGCAGACATTTTGATCTTAGAACTGAACATAGGGTTTCGGGTTATGTAATAGAAATTGATTTTTCATCTATCCTGATTTCCACAATTCTTATGGACACGAAATTGAGTCAGCATACACAAATACAACTTGATGCTCCTCGACTCTTTGTATTTGGAATAATACGTGAGAGGAGAGCACGTATTTTAATTTTTTTATGATGATGAGTGTATTTCTTGTCCACATTCTTGAAAGGCTATTTGCTGAACACATGACATATGCTTGATAGTTAAACGCACAGTGCTAGAGTGTTATTGACTCCCTCCCGCCAAACCTCTCAATAAGTTAATATGATAGGCAGCTAGTGACTTAGAAAATTACATGCCTTTACAATGTGCTCTTCTTGCAATTTATGGCTGTAAACTTTATATTCATAAAACTCGATTTAAGATCATATCTCGCGTCATTATTAAAATTGTACTGTCCTTCCTATACAGAACCGAATGAAGTTGATATTGTGACTTTTTGTTAAAGAACTTGTAACTTTAAATCCCTACTTTGCTTAGTTGAATTAAGGAAATCTGAAAATAAGATCCTTTAGGTTCCTTGGCGATAGATATTTATATTCTTTCAGCTCACTTTGAGCTTATATTTTTGTTTCTAAATGCAGAGGCTACATCAAAGTTTGGTTCTGGACTATTTCTTCTCGTTCAAGTTGTGCTTCTATTGGATTTTGTTCATGGATGGAATGACAAATGGGTTGGATATGACGAGCAGTTTTGGTAGTCATCTATTTCATTTAGTTATTTTCATATTGTCTTACTAGAAGGATCGAAGGTGCTGTTAGTATTCTTGAAAAATTAACATGTCTGTTATTTGCAGGTACATGGCTTTGCTTGTTGTTTCACTTGTATGCTACGTGGCAGCATTTTCATTCTCAGGACTTCTTTTCTACCTCTTTACCCCTTCAGGACATGATTGTGGGCTTAACACATTCTTCATTGTGATGACTTTGATTTTTGTGTTCGTGTTTGCTATTGTTTCATTGCATCCATCAGTAAGTATCCAAACGTCCTCTAGTTATATGGAATTTATGAAATTAACTTTGTTCATAATGGTGTCAATAAATGACTGTTTTTGCTTGCACCGATTGATGATTATTTTTAATAATTTTTTTTCCCTTATAAATATTGAAATGGAGAGCTAGTAATTGTTTACAGTATTTGTTTTGGATATTATGGGTCAATACTATTATAATATAATTTTTCTGTTATTGTAGCAATTGTTCTGTGCCAATTATAATATACACTGTCATATGGTAGGTGGGTGGAAGCATTTTGCCGGCCTCGGTTATATCTCTGTACTGTATGTACCTCTGCTACACTGGGCTTGCTAGTGAACCCAGGGATTACGAATGCAATGGCCTTCACAAGCACTCTAAAGCAGTTTCAAGCAGTAGTCTGGCTCTCGGGCTGTGTACTACCGTGCTATCTGTTGTATACTCTGCTGTTCGTGCTGGATCTTCTACAAGTTTGCTTTCCCCTCCAAGCTCACCCCGAGCAGGTCACTTGCTCTTTCCCATTTTTCTTTTTGCTAATAATGCGAGGAAGATCCTGTTAATTTAAGTGCTAAAATTCACATATATGCTTTGACAAATTCTCACTTATTCCAATTTCCAAGTGATCAAATACTCTACAGTTCTTTTAATTTTAAAAGTAAAATAGATTTTGTAAATGTCTG
Source organism: Euphrasia confusa (assembly GCA_954870475.1). Lineage (NCBI taxonomy): Eukaryota > Viridiplantae > Streptophyta > Magnoliopsida > Lamiales > Orobanchaceae > Euphrasia > Euphrasia confusa. The sequence goes on along the minus strand of OX940956.1, from coordinate 35,075,754 downwards.
GTGAGAACAGTCTGTTTGAATGAAAGGATGCCTTTGTTTGTGAGAGCTAAATTGTCTAAATACATCATCTGAACTGTTACAACTTACAAGGCCAAATGCTCCAATTCGATGTATTCAGTATTCTTTCATATTACTACGGGAATTACAAAAACATCAAATTTATGAGCACCCCCTTAACATATCATTTCTAATTTAAATGCTGCACTTTCCATATGGGATATTTTACATACAGACCTCAACTGGGTATTAGCACTTAGCAGTACCATAAGGATTAAGGAGTGGTTATCTACAATTTAAAATAAAATAAAATTGCAGGTTTCTCTAGTCACGTCAAAACTCCAGGGTATTTATGTTTTTTTGGTTGATTATTTATTCGTGCCCAAAATTAGTATTTTCAGCAAAATAGGAACTCTTATTGGTTTCTCTGTGTGCAGGTTCTGGAAAGCCTCTGCTGCCAATGGACAAGGTAGACGAGCATCATGAGGAGGAAGAGAAGAAGTCAAAGGCGGTCACATACTCATATTCCTTCTTCCACTTAATCTTCTCTCTAGCTAGCATGTATTCAGCTATGCTCCTTACGGGTTGGTCGACCTCGGTAGGCGAGAGCGGGAAACTGGTTGACGTCGGCTGGCCATCTGTGTGGGTCCGGATCGTGACTAGTTGGGTAACTGCTGCTTTGTTCGTCTGGTCTCTTGTTGCGCCAATCTTATTCCCCGACAGGGAATTCTAATCACGTGATAAAGTTGTATTGTGTATATGTTGTGGAGTTTTTAAGTGTGTGCGTTCTGCTCGACTCAAATAATATAAATGTATCTGCATGACTTGGTGCTAAATTAAAGCTAAGAGGCTTCACCGACTGTGTACTTTATTACTATTATTTTTTATATAAATGTGAATGTTAGGGTTTGAAGTACAAATGGTTTGTGCAAGACTAGTGATGTCTCAGTGGCCGTGATATGATACGAAGCTGACCCTGACACGAGCAACTCAAATTTCGTCACTGTCAAATATGATCGTGTCAATTTTTTTTTACAAATGGATAGAATGAGTTTTTCAAATATAAGAATTTGAGATGAATTTATCTGCACTGTCAACTCAGTGCTACAAAAACAACAAAGTATAGCATTGATTGTTCTATATTCAGAAATAAACTTTACTAGTTTTTTTTTTTTTAATTTTAGATTTTAGAGCCCAAAGGCATAAGTTCGGGTTTACGAGAGGTATAAACTATAGTACAAACAAACAGAAATAAAACATTTATAAATCACTCTAGTTAATCAATTGTTAAATACATTGTCAGTGGTCTAAATCCCAATCCAAATCACGAAAGAACTGTTCTTGACTTCTTGTATTATATAACAATAAGAGTATAACAAATCGAAACTAAATGATACATGTGTACCCAAAAAAAATATTGTTGAGCAACACTTACTAGACGGATTTCAATCCTCGAAATCTCTATCATTCTCCAACAGGTAGTTGACAGCTAATTCTTCATTGCGCTCACATGCTAAAAAGGCCTCGATCACACGAGCTCTGTCAAAACCCATTGCCTCCATCTACAAGTTTTATTATAAATAGATTTAGAATAATCCACACACAGAAAAGGGAGTTGGGTTAGGTTTTTCATCATACTCTTTCGACAGCCTCTTGCTCTTCCGGTGTGACACTAACAGCATGAGGCATGTCTTGCTCTCCCTCATCAAATAAATCCCTACCAACAATTCAGGTCAGCACAAAAAAAAGTGAACAATCTACGCGACTAGGTTAATGGTAATGTTCAAATCGTAAAAATACATACTTCAAAGATATAATCCAATATCCTTCAAACCATGACACTCTCAATACACACTCACAGAGTTGTCTTCACTATGAACAAACCAATATAGAAATCATAGTAAGAGGGTGTGTCTGTTTGAATGATATGAAAAACAAAGGAAATCTCATGATTGCTCCAAATAAATGCATCTTTTTGGACCCCCTATTTTATTTTTTTCTATGAAGTGGGGCTAAATGACATAACCACCGTGTTAGGAATAGAAATTCCAATCAAACGGCAAATCTGCTCTCTAACACATTGCATAACCAAAAGTATAGTCATTGCAAAAAACAAAGTGGGGCTAAATGATAAAAAGCAGGGGCATTGTAGATGACAATTAAATGACTTATGTTTACTAATCTGCTAATTTACACTGTTTCGGAAGTGTAAGAGACTCACTGTTCGTTAACTAATTGGAGGAACTCCTGTTGGTTCTCTTGTATGAGTGTCAAGAGTGAAGGATTTTGCTTTCCAAGCTCCAGAAGCATCGGCTAAGACAATAACTAAAGGTTATCTTATGGTACTGAATCAGAAGCACACACAAAAGTACGTAAATAAAATTATCTAAACAATACCTGTAGAATTTGTGGATTTGCCTGAACCAGCAAACGCAGAGATTGAAACTGGTCCCAATGAAACACACTTTTATATAAAAATAACTTTCATTTTTAAATTATAAAAAAATGAGAGAAAAATATAACTGCATCTGGTGATAGTTAAAGTTATGCATATAAGGCTCATACAGCTCAAGATTACATGTGTAATCTGGGTAATTTACAGTAAAATGAAAGCAAAACAACCTGTGGGTTGTTCCTAAGGAATTCAAGAGTTCCAGGACCAGATCCAACAACGTTCTCCTACAAATTAACAACAGGTGACATGAAGCATTGGAGAACAGATCAAAAATGTTAGCAGAAATCACCATTAAGATGATGACAAACCTGAGGAAACATATTCAATGGAGATGAATTCGGTACTCCTGAAGCAGGTGCAGTACCAGCTGCATCATTCGCGGTAACATAATCAACTGAGGGTTGAGCCAATGGAACCGCAGGTTTCGTGTTTTCTGGAATCCCCTGGTAGAAGTTAAAAAGACTAACATGTTTCACATTTCAACAATGAAGGTCTTTTTGTGTATGTTTCAAATTTCCAATGTAGGGAAAATGAATTTTGAGGATTTATTGTTAGTGTAAAAATAGAAATTATGTTTGCGTGAGTAATATTGTAGTTATTGATGGTTAGAGTAGTAAGCTTGGGCTCCACATCCCAAAAGATGACATGTAAATTTGTAGGTCTTATATGTTCTGATGTGGAAAAAGGAAATCGAAAATGATGATTTCTACAAGATTGCATTTTATTATAAAGAGTTTAAAAATGGAAATAAGCAATTGGGGAAATTAATGAAAGAAAAAAGGCTATAAAAAAACGAAATCTTGCCGAATACAAGTAGTCTACGGCTCGCTCAGGATTATCATACGCAGCACGAAGTGCACGAGTGACCATCTCTTTATCCCAACTGCCGCCTCCCATATCAATTAATTGCTGAATAGTTTGATCGAGGCTGCTGCCAGCGATTAAACTGGAAGCGGCTTGAGCTTGACGATAAGAATCCGAGGGGTCACTGCAATAAAAATACGACTCGTGAATCCTTTAATATTGAAATCCATCCCTACAAGAAATTCAACACAAATTGGTCAGAATTTAAATTGTGAAACTTAGACTTATTTAGTACAACTCACGCTGATGATGTCCGGGCTTCTGCTGCAGAAACTGAATTGGAAGCTGGTACAACAGCGGGTACAGGCTGCTACAAATATTAGGCATGAAAAGGAAACAAATACTATTAATAAAACTTAAAAATAATTAAAGATATTGATGAAAAGGAAAAAAAAATGGGCGACTGTTCAATATGATACCTGAGAAGATGTCGACCCACTTGAGCTCAAACTTTTTGTCTGCTATCATCATTTAGGTCACAGGAAAAAATAAGTATCGTAAAAATTCTGTAACCAACTGCTATTTTCAAAGTCAAGATGATAGAAGCCATATAGTTGACACTAAAGGAATAAGTAAAAATATCATACGGAGCCCAATTTATTTCTAAACCTTACAAATGCAAGAAAATATGGACTCGGTTTGTAAGTATTACCTTGGTTAGCATGACAACTAGAAAACCATCTCCAGGGACTTTGTTTTCGGCCAAGGTGCTTTCATCTTTCAGTACTTTCCCATTATGAATCAACAACTGCTGACCACACGGGTAATTATCTTTTCCTTGTACATCCTCAATGTTTTTCTTTATCGCCATAATCTAGAACAGATATAACTCAATCGGTAAAATAATTTAACAATATAAGCAAAAGAAAATGCAAGCCTACCTCACTTCTATATGAGGAGGTATAAGCGGAAAAAGAAAAAAACTTATTTCAAATCTCAAATGATTATTCCTAACAACTTTTAGCTTGTAACTTTCATGCCAGATTTTCATTTGGTAAACTATTCACCCATTACATAAATTTTTACGGGCAGTCTTCGTATGCCGGCGTGACCATCCATGAACAAGTAAACTGAACAACTTACAAGTGATTTCATCCTTAATCCACTACCACATTATGAAATTGAAAATCATTACAGTCAAGCTACAGGACGATAATAACCTGTTCGATTTCTTGCAGCCAAATTCATACATGAAAATCATTCAATGAAAAAACAAACGGGAATGTACAAGACATCCATGGAAGTCTAAAATTACAATGAAGAGAGAGAAAGAAAGAGAGACCGTATCGGCAGGGTGGACGCTGATTTGGAAGTGGCTACCTTTGAGAGTTTTCACGGTGAGCTTCATTTTCGTCCAAATTCAAAAAAAAAACAAAAACTTTGATCTGTAATTGATTAAATTAAGTATAGAAAATATAAATCAAAACCCTACAAATACGATTCAGATCGGAGAAAGAGGAGAAAACGAAAGAAAGCAGAAATCTTTTTGGGAAAAAAAAAAGCAATGAGAGTTTTCGAATTTCAATTTCCTTTGGCGTGAATATAATAGAGTAACACTTTGCCCCCTCAACTATTAGTTAATGTTGGTAATTTTCATACACAAAATTCTATCATTGTCAGTACAATTATTTTTTTAATTACTTTAATTAATATTATTAAATACAGTAGTTGTTTTATTTTAAAATTATTAAACTTGTTCGCGGTTTTTTTTATAAAATGCTAGTATTGTATAATTTTTTAGTTATCTTAATTTTTGAATGATGATATAAATTTATTAATACAAAATCTTTGTTCCTTCATAAAAATAAATCGTTTTATAATGAGTTGGTGTTAGCTTTTAAGACAAAGTTCTGAACGTCACACGATCAAGATCGGTGCCACTAGATACTACTTGTTGCATATCGACGATGTGTATGATGGAGTTGTATTCTAAATGTCTAGTTTAGTGCAAATACGGAACTCCTTATCTATACCTTAGTTCGAGATATGATTCAAACATGATTGCATTTAATGCAATAGTCCTTGATGTATACGTTGTAGACAGTATGGCGTGAGGAGACACGCGGAAGATCATACTGTCGGTTACTCGTATACTATCGAACAGTAGCTCACGACTTAGATGGACAGGGACAATCCATCGGTACGTCGTAGTGTGACTGGTAGATAGTCGGTCTTGACTATCATGTTACACTCGTACACTTGGTGTATTGAGCAGGACCACGGGAGGGCGTTCGATTTATACTAATCGCAGTAATCGAACTAGACCTCAGATATTACGGATATACGAATTCTTAATCCCTATATAATTATAGGTGCGTGTGTCCAATTCTCGGTTCTTTGACTTGCCAATGAGTGAGACTAAATGATTAGTCGAGATTCTCGGTAAATTGGGAATCGTAATTGTACGCACGGCATGCTATAGATTATAGACAGGAAACCGTGTCCCGTTTATCGGGTTGATGACGTCCCCGAGATGAGCTCATAAAGTTTATCATGTAAACCCTGCAGGTGGATTCGTTCCACATGATAATAAGGATGAGTGGTACTAGTCTCGGATAATAAGAAACGAATTAATTTAATTGTTAGTAATTAAATAAATTCGTGGACGTTCGATATCTTAAACACGGGGAAAGTCGTATATGTAATTTCGGCGGAAATATTATTGGTAAAATAATATAGATTAATTAATTGGGAATTCAATTATAATTTTATAGTGGAATTAATTATAATTAAAATTGGATTTAATTAAAGGTTTTCTTTTAAGGACACCGGTTTAATTAAATTACAATTTAGCCTAATTAATTAATTGTCCTAAGGTCCCTAGTGTGGCCTATATAAACCCCTCGTCTCTCTTCTCTAAACCTACAGAACGCCGCTATTTTATTTTTGCGGAGAAAAATTATTTTGTTAACGCAATTAATTTTTCTGTGAAAATAAATAGATTAGCGCAGTAATTTTTCTGCTCCAGAAAGAAAATTATATTTTTGCGCAATAAATTATTCTGTAGAAATTAATTTGCTAGCGCAAATATATTTCTGGAGACAGAATAATTAAAACGTGAAAAAGAGGGTTTGAGAGAGAAGAAGAAGAGAAGACTCCGGTGGATCGTTGCCCACACAACGTCCGGCGTCGAGGGCTAGGATACACACTAGAAGATCTCAGGTGTTCGCCTATTCGGCTTCTCCGAATCACGCATCAAAGGTAAAGAATCGAAAACCCCTTTTCCGCATCTTTTTCGATTCTTCTCGTACGTAATAATACAACGGACCATCGATTGGTTTCCGAGGCTTGGGATCGATGTTCTCAGACCACTGGGAAGTCGCTGACTTCCGGTATGGTGGTCGGATTGAGAAAAACGAGCCGGAACAGCCCGAACAGCAGCAACCCGTTGCTGGAATCGCGACGCCGTCGGCCGAAAGGTATATGCCGTCGGCCTCCACTGCCCCGTCGGCCGACATCTATATGCTGTCGGCCTCCACTGCCCTGTCGGGCGACAGCCTTATGGCGTCGGCCGACAGACAGGGCAGAAGCCCCGTTTTCGCGCGGTCGTGCCTCGAGTGCGATGGCTGGGCGTGATTAGGGTCTGGGACTTCGTCGTGAGTGCAATAGGGATGCTAGGGGTCGACTGGGCTTGTCCGGATGTTCGAGTAGTCGAACGGACATGTCCCGGGTAGTCGATTTCCAACAATTGGTATCAGAGCCGGTTTTGTCGGTTTGTTGTATTGTTCGTACGTTTGTGATGCAGGATGAACCCGATTATTATGGCCAACATTATGGGATGTTGTATGATAATTTTGTTGTGGTTTGTTAAACTCTCGGGCTTGTCGAGATTGTTTTGTTTTGGAAAACGTTGCTTGTTTGTAATAGATAAAAACGACGGGTTGAGTCGTTAGGTTTATTTATTTATTTCGTCGTTTCCGGGCATGTATAGGGTCGATCACCTTGTATAGGATCGATGCCGGATTTAGTAGATTTATTCTTGTAATTTTTCTTACTAATTTTGGTGGATCGAGACGAGACCAAAACCCGGAGAAACGAGGATCGAGGAGGGCGAACCGGCAACGGGCAGCCATCGAACACACCCCGTGTTCGCGACGGGCAGCAGCGGTGCTGGGGTTCGTTCGACCCCACGGACGACTCGATGAGACTCGAGACGAGGCTCCAGTGGGAGGAGTTCGTCTCTTGATCCTCGAGCGAGTCGGTGGTGGACCGAGATCGAGACGAGCAACAAGATCCAAGAGACGTGCATTGGAGAACACTTAAGGCCATAATAATCGGGACCACGTTAATTGCTTTTTGCTTGTTTTACGTGCTTTATTATTATGCTTAACTGTTTATGCATGTTATCCCTTATCGCAAAATACTAAGTGTGAGAGGGATTGGAAACAATCCCGCGGTCTCCATTCTCTGTTTTGATGGTGATGTGTGTAGCTTACGAGTTGGCTTTAGTGTCATCCTCCCTATCGGATAAAGTTGACACACGGATATCACTGGATCAAAATTCGAATTAAATTCCACTTATAAAAATCGAACAATTATATTTTTCAAAAGCAAGTGCCTAATCTGTTTTTCAAAGACTAAGTTCAACTCGACTCATTCTCACCCCGGGGAGTGGAATGGAGCCAAAGCGCTTGCTTATGTCGATGACACAGATTAGAGACATTCGAGTCATTCGATGACTAGATCAATTGTCTGGTTGGCTCCCTCACCTAGTGAGAGATAGGGCTCAATTGCATGATTGATCGCTGGTTAGAAACTTCGAGTTTCACTTACGAAATATCAAGCTTTGAATAATAAAATTGTGGTATTTAATAAATGTAAGAGTCAATTAACAAAGTTGTTTGTTTTAGTAAACGTCCACACTATCGTGGCTTGCTAAATGGAAACGGTACTTTGGGTTAATTGAGACTCTATGACATTTAAATAAATGGGATTCAATTAATAAAGTTGTTTGTTTTAGTAAACGTCCACACTAACGTGGCTTGCTAGATGGAAACGGAACTTTAGGATTAATTGAGGCTCGACAGTTATAGAAAGTCGTGGAGGACCGCATGTCAACGTAAACGTCCACATGAACGTGGCTTGCGGTGGGCATGTAGTTCCCGAGCGGTGGACTTAGTACTGAGAAATGGTATACACTTAGGTACGCTTTATAGTATCCTCCCCATCGGAGTCACTGCTATAATGATGTACGACCGAAGTAAAAATCCAATTATAAAATCGTTTGGATTAGTATACGTCCACAAGAACGTGGCATGCTAGTCTGATGGGATTTTGGAAATGATTGGTAGTTTAATGATATTATTTGAGGGAAATGATATCGAATTAAACTCATTGTTTGTTTTATATGGTATTATTCCCATTAAAAGTCAACAAACTCACTGAACCTGTTTTATATGGATTAAAGAAGAAACTTGGACATTGTCCTAACTGCAGAGGAGTACAATTATGTACTCCAAGTCAATTGACCTGCTGAACCAAATGATGCTTCCACTCCTGAGGAAAGGAAGCTCATGGAAATGGATCAAGGCTCTGAGATGACGCGGAGCTACATTATGGCTTTTCATGTCAAATGTACTGCAACATCGGGATCAAGCCATGACCATTACCTATGATATGATGCTTAAACCTCAAGAAGCTTTTTGGTTATCAGGACAGGACAGCCGGGCAAAATGCAATGAGGCAACTCATGACGGCCATCGCATCCGAAGGAACACCCGTGAGGGATCACGTTCTTAGGATGATGTGCTATCTGAATGAGATAGAGATTTTAGGATCAGTTATCGATGGGGTAACCCAAGTCGATATTGTGCTCCAGTCTCTGCCGAGAAGTTTTGAGCAGTTCCGCCTGAACTATAACATGAATAAGGGGTCTTACTCATTGGCGGAACTCCTGATTGAACTTCAAGCGGCTGAGGGAATCTCTAAGGGCTCTCAAGCACTTGTGGTTGAGAAATTGGCTCTTCCTAGGCCTCCGGGCGGCAAAAGGAAGAAGAAGCAAATACGGAAACCCAGTGGGCCTAATATATCTGGACCACGGAATGGGACAAGCAAGCCCAAGGGGCAAGTGCTTCCGTTGTAAGCAGTCTGGATACTGGGAGTTTTAATTGTCCTCTCAAGCAACAAGAAGTTGACTCTTCCTTAGTCACCGAAACATGTTTAGTGGTAGTATCTGCCAGTACCTGGTGTGTGGATACGGGAACCACTAATCATGTCTGCACTTAATGCGGGGGTTCCAGGAAACCTGGAGACTTAGAAAGGAAGAAGTTATAACCTACATGGGCAATACTGTTAAGGTAACAGCCGTTGCAGTGGGAGATGTTAAATGTTTTAACGGTAGGATTTTAGTTCTAACAAATTGTCTTTATGTGCCGGCATTTAGAAAGAAATTTTTTTTCGGATTTCTAAATTGGCTTAGAATGGATATTCCGTTTCTTTGGATGGTTTCATACCTATCAGAGTAGGAAACGGGGATATTATCTATTCTGTTACATTGATAGACAATTTAATATTAAATCCGTGTTCTTCCACGATGCAACACACCGGAGCTAATAACACATTGTCAAAACCCAATAAGAGTAAATATCCTTCTAGGATGAATCAAATGTACTTATGGAATCTTAGGATAGATCATTTTAACTTGAGTACGATTCAAAGGGTGAAAGCTGATGGACTACTCAGCTAGGTTGAAGGAAAGGACCTTCCAACCTTCGAATCATACTTGGGAGTTTAAATGACCAAGCAACCCTTTACGGTTAAAGGGAAAAGATCCAAGAAAGTACTAGAGTTGATTCGCTCTGATATATGCAGACCTCTTTGAGGAGTAAGGCATACTTATCAGAAAATGGGATTAACTCCCGACAGACTACACCATTTATGCCTCGGCAAAATAATGTGTTGTAAAGAAGGAATAGGACTCTTATAAATATGGGAAAGTAGACAATGAGTTATTCGGAGTTACCTAATTCGTTTTTGGGATATGGCTTGGAAACAGCGGCGTTTACCCTGAGCTTGATTCCTTTGGAAACTTGTACATATATTCGGCTGTTTATAGGATACCCTAAGAAAACGAATTCAGATATGTAATATAGTCCAAAGGACCAGATGTTCGTTGATTGCATCAATGTTCGGTTCTTAGACATGGACTATATATATGCAATATCACAAGCCCAAGAGTAGGGTAATACTTAATGTGCTTAGAGGGACTGATCAAGACTTAGAACCAGCCTAACTGAGTAGTTCACTACTGTAATCTTTATTCACTAAAGACACACCGGAGCGTCGTCGTAGTGGGAGGGTTGTTAGACAACCCGACAGGTTCATGTTTATAGGAGAGTCTTCGGACTTGTTACCTGGAGAACATGAAGCCGACCCCTAGATCTATGACGAGACGCTGAAAGATCAAGATGCTCAGTCTTGGTAAAAGACGATGAAATATGAGATTGAATCTTTGGATTCAAATCATGTCTGGGATCCTGTAGCCAGAGGGATTCATCGAAAAGAGCCAAGAGCATTCGGTAAGCAAGCTTAATCAATCTTAGGATTGAAGGAAGCTTCAAGATCTTGGACACATGCGGACCTATGAGAAAATCCATTTCATGGATTCATTCAAGGCATGTTTAGGTCCTGTGTGTAATAAAGATGTGACAGAAAAGATGTGGTGTTTTCTCATTATTTATGTAGACGACATCCCTCTAAACTGGCAACAATATGAAGGATGTTATCGGACATAAAGGGATGGTTGTCCGAGTAATTCAATGTAAGAGACTTAGGAGAAGTCGGGAATGTTCTTGGGATCAAAGTTATAAAGGATCGCCAGAAAAGAACATAGAACTTATCTCGAGTCTCATACATAAATACAATTCTTACTCGTTGCAGCATACAGAATTCCAAGAAAGGTCTTCACCTTTTAGATATGGAATTCATCTATCTAAAGTTTTGTGTCCGACACAATAAAGGAGATAGATGAAGATTAAGCAGTTCCCTACACCTTAATGGTGGGAAGCTTAATGTATGTAATGCTATGCACGAGACTGATATCTACTATGTCGTGGGCATGGTGGTAAGATATCATAGTAATCCTGGAAAGGATCACTCGACTGATGTAAAGAACATGTTTAGGCTCCTGCAGAGGACCAGGAATTATGTTCTTAGTTACAAAGCAGTCAAGTCGTTTCCTTTGGATTACATATAATTGGATTTCCAAATCAAACAGGGACAGTCGAAAGTCGAAGTCAGGCTATGTGTTCTCACTGTGAAGTGGAGCAGTCAAATGGAAGAATGTAAAGCAGCGATGCATTACGGACTCTACCTTGGAAACTGAAAGGATAACGGCCTGAGAGGCAGTTAAAAGGTCAGTGTGGCTCCAGAACTTCCTAAGGGACTTAGATGTGGTTTCTAGTTCACCCAAAGCTATTTGGAATAGCGGTATTGGAAAACTTGAAATGCCACGAGTCCACAGTGGGAGATAACATGTAGAGCGCAAGTACCACCTGATTCGAGAGATCGTCTAGTAAGACGATGCAGTTGTCACCTAGATAGCATCGAGAGGATTGCCTGGTAAAACCCGTTCACAGAGGCACTTCCAGCGAAAGCGTTGGGTAGGCGTGATGAGGTTATGGGAATCTGATGTTTGGGAGAGGGCGACTAGACTTTTAGTATAAGTGGGAGATTGATGGAGTTGTATTCTAAATGTCTAGTTTAGTGCAAATACGGAACTCCTTATCTATACCTTAGTTCGAGATATGATTCAAACATGATTGCATTTAATGCAATAGTCCTTGATGTATACGTTGTAGACAGTATGGCGTGAGGAGACACGCGGAAGATCATACTGTCGGTTACTCGTATACTATCGAACAGTAGCTCACGACTTAGATGGACAGGGACAATCCATCGGTACGTCGTAGTGTGACTGGTAGATAGTCGGTCTTGACTATCATGTTACACTCGTACACTTGGTGTATTGAGCAGGACCACGGGAGGGCGTTCGATTTATACTAATCGCAGTAATCGAACTAGACCTCAGATATTACGGATATACGAATTCTTAATCCCTATATAATTATAGGTGCGTGTGTCCAATTCTCGGTTCTTTGACTTGCCAATGAGTGAGACTAAATGATTAGTCGAGATTCTCGGTAAATTGGGAATCGTAATTGTACGCACGGCATGCTATAGATTATAGACAGGAAACCGTGTCCCGTTTATCGGGTTGATGACGTCCCCGAGATGAGCTCATAAAGTTTATCATGTAAACCCTGCAGGTGGATTCGTTCCACATGATAATAAGGATGAGTGGTACTAGTCTCGGATAATAAGAAACGAATTAATTTAATTGTTAGTAATTAAATAAATTCGTGGACGTTCGATATCTTAAACACGGGGAAAGTCGTATATGTAATTTCGGCGGAAATATTATTGGTAAAATAATATAGATTAATTAATTGGGAATTCAATTATAATTTTATAGTGGAATTAATTATAATTAAAATTGGATTTAATTAAAGGTTTTCTTTTAAGGACACCGGTTTAATTAAATTACAATTTAGCCTAATTAATTAATTGTCCTAAGGTCCCTAGTGTGGCCTATATAAACCCCTCGTCTCTCTTCTCTAAACCTACAGAACGCCGCTATTTTATTTTTGCGGAGAAAAATTATTTTGTTAACGCAATTAATTTTTCTGTGAAAATAAATAGATTAGCGCAGTAATTTTTCTGCTCCAGAAAGAAAATTATATTTTTGCGCAATAAATTATTCTGTAGAAATTAATTTGCTAGCGCAAATATATTTCTGGAGACAGAATAATTAAAACGTGAAAAAGAGGGTTTGAGAGAGAAGAAGAAGAGAAGACTCCGGTGGATCGTTGCCCACACAACGTCCGGCGTCGAGGGCTAGGATACACACTAGAAGATCTCAGGTGTTCGCCTATTCGGCTTCTCCGAATCACGCATCAAAGGTAAAGAATCGAAAACCCCTTTTCCGCATCTTTTTCGATTCTTCTCGTACGTAATAATACAACGGACCATCGATTGGTTTCCGAGGCTTGGGATCGATGTTCTCAGACCACTGGGAAGTCGCTGACTTCCGGTATGGTGGTCGGATTGAGAAAAACGAGCCGGAACAGCCCGAACAGCAGCAACCCGTTGCTGGAATCGCGACGCCGTCGGCCGAAAGGTATATGCCGTCGGCCTCCACTGCCCCGTCGGCCGACATCTATATGCTGTCGGCCTCCACTGCCCTGTCGGGCGACAGCCTTATGGCGTCGGCCGACAGACAGGGCAGAAGCCCCGTTTTCGCGCGGTCGTGCCTCGAGTGCGATGGCTGGGCGTGATTAGGGTCTGGGACTTCGTCGTGAGTGCAATAGGGATGCTAGGGGTCGACTGGGCTTGTCCGGATGTTCGAGTAGTCGAACGGACATGTCCCGGGTAGTCGATTTCCAACAATTGGTATCAGAGCCGGTTTTGTCGGTTTGTTGTATTGTTCGTACGTTTGTGATGCAGGATGAACCCGATTATTATGGCCAACATTATGGGATGTTGTATGATAATTTTGTTGTGGTTTGTTAAACTCTCGGGCTTGTCGAGATTGTTTTGTTTTGGAAAACGTTGCTTGTTTGTAATAGATAAAAACGACGGGTTGAGTCGTTAGGTTTATTTATTTATTTCGTCGTTTCCGGGCATGTATAGGGTCGATCACCTTGTATAGGATCGATGCCGGATTTAGTAGATTTATTCTTGTAATTTTTCTTACTAATTTTGGTGGATCGAGACGAGACCAAAACCCGGAGAAACGAGGATCGAGGAGGGCGAACCGGCAACGGGCAGCCATCGAACACACCCCGTGTTCGCGACGGGCAGCAGCGGTGCTGGGGTTCGTTCGACCCCACGGACGACTCGATGAGACTCGAGACGAGGCTCCAGTGGGAGGAGTTCGTCTCTTGATCCTCGAGCGAGTCGGTGGTGGACCGAGATCGAGACGAGCAACAAGATCCAAGAGACGTGCATTGGAGAACACTTAAGGCCATAATAATCGGGACCACGTTAATTGCTTTTTGCTTGTTTTACGTGCTTTATTATTATGCTTAACTGTTTATGCATGTTATCCCTTATCGCAAAATACTAAGTGTGAGAGGGATTGGAAACAATCCCGCGGTCTCCATTCTCTGTTTTGATGGTGATGTGTGTAGCTTACGAGTTGGCTTTAGTGTCATCCTCCCTATCGGATAAAGTTGACACACGGATATCACTGGATCAAAATTCGAATTAAATTCCACTTATAAAAATCGAACAATTATATTTTTCAAAAGCAAGTGCCTAATCTGTTTTTCAAAGACTAAGTTCAACTCGACTCATTCTCACCCCGGGGAGTGGAATGGAGCCAAAGCGCTTGCTTATGTCGATGACACAGATTAGAGACATTCGAGTCATTCGATGACTAGATCAATTGTCTGGTTGGCTCCCTCACCTAGTGAGAGATAGGGCTCAATTGCATGATTGATCGCTGGTTAGAAACTTCGAGTTTCACTTACGAAATATCAAGCTTTGAATAATAAAATTGTGGTATTTAATAAATGTAAGAGTCAATTAACAAAGTTGTTTGTTTTAGTAAACGTCCACACTATCGTGGCTTGCTAAATGGAAACGGTACTTTGGGTTAATTGAGACTCTATGACATTTAAATAAATGGGATTCAATTAATAAAGTTGTTTGTTTTAGTAAACGTCCACACTAACGTGGCTTGCTAGATGGAAACGGAACTTTAGGATTAATTGAGGCTCGACAGTTATAGAAAGTCGTGGAGGACCGCATGTCAACGTAAACGTCCACATGAACGTGGCTTGCGGTGGGCATGTAGTTCCCGAGCGGTGGACTTAGTACTGAGAAATGGTATACACTTAGGTACGCTTTATAGTATCCTCCCCATCGGAGTCACTGCTATAATGATGTACGACCGAAGTAAAAATCCAATTATAAAATCGTTTGGATTAGTATACGTCCACAAGAACGTGGCATGCTAGTCTGATGGGATTTTGGAAATGATTGGTAGTTTAATGATATTATTTGAGGGAAATGATATCGAATTAAACTCATTGTTTGTTTTATATGGTATTATTCCCATTAAAAGTCAACAAACTCACTGAACCTGTTTTATATGGATTAAAGAAGAAACTTGGACATTGTCCTAACTGCAGAGGAGTACAATTATGTACTCCAAGTCAATTGACCTGCTGAACCAAATGATGCTTCCACTCCTGAGGAAAGGAAGCTCATGGAAATGGATCAAGGCTCTGAGATGACGCGGAGCTACATTATGGCTTTTCATGTCAAATGTACTGCAACATCGGGATCAAGCCATGACCATTACCTATGATATGATGCTTAAACCTCAAGAAGCTTTTTGGTTATCAGGACAGGACAGCCGGGCAAAATGCAATGAGGCAACTCATGACGGCCATCGCATCCGAAGGAACACCCGTGAGGGATCACGTTCTTAGGATGATGTGCTATCTGAATGAGATAGAGATTTTAGGATCAGTTATCGATGGGGTAACCCAAGTCGATATTGTGCTCCAGTCTCTGCCGAGAAGTTTTGAGCAGTTCCGCCTGAACTATAACATGAATAAGGGGTCTTACTCATTGGCGGAACTCCTGATTGAACTTCAAGCGGCTGAGGGAATCTCTAAGGGCTCTCAAGCACTTGTGGTTGAGAAATTGGCTCTTCCTAGGCCTCCGGGCGGCAAAAGGAAGAAGAAGCAAATACGGAAACCCAGTGGGCCTAATATATCTGGACCACGGAATGGGACAAGCAAGCCCAAGGGGCAAGTGCTTCCGTTGTAAGCAGTCTGGATACTGGGAGTTTTAATTGTCCTCTCAAGCAACAAGAAGTTGACTCTTCCTTAGTCACCGAAACATGTTTAGTGGTAGTATCTGCCAGTACCTGGTGTGTGGATACGGGAACCACTAATCATGTCTGCACTTAATGCGGGGGTTCCAGGAAACCTGGAGACTTAGAAAGGAAGAAGTTATAACCTACATGGGCAATACTGTTAAGGTAACAGCCGTTGCAGTGGGAGATGTTAAATGTTTTAACGGTAGGATTTTAGTTCTAACAAATTGTCTTTATGTGCCGGCATTTAGAAAGAAATTTTTTTTCGGATTTCTAAATTGGCTTAGAATGGATATTCCGTTTCTTTGGATGGTTTCATACCTATCAGAGTAGGAAACGGGGATATTATCTATTCTGTTACATTGATAGACAATTTAATATTAAATTCGTGTTCTTCCACGATGCAACACACCGGAGCTAATAACACATTGTCAAAACCCAATAAGAGTAAATATCCTTCTAGGATGAATCAAATGTACTTATGGAATCTTAGGATAGATCATTTTAACTTGAGTACGATTCAAAGGGTGAAAGCTGATGGACTACTCAGCTAGGTTGAAGGAAAGGACCTTCCAACCTTCGAATCATACTTGGGAGTTTAAATGACCAAGCAACCCTTTACGGTTAAAGGGAAAAGATCCAAGAAAGTACTAGAGTTGATTCGCTCTGATATATGCAGACCTCTTTGAGGAGTAAGGCATACTTATCAGAAAATGGGATTAACTCCCGACAGACTACACCATTTATGCCTCGGCAAAATAATGTGTTGTAAAGAAGGAATAGGACTCTTATAAATATGGGAAAGTAGACAATGAGTTATTCGGAGTTACCTAATTCGTTTTTGGGATATGGCTTGGAAACAGCGGCGTTTACCCTGAGCTTGATTCCTTTGGAAACTTGTACATATATTCGGCTGTTTATAGGATACCCTAAGAAAACGAATTCAGATATGTAATATAGTCCAAAGGACCAGATGTTCGTTGATTGCATCAATGTTCGGTTCTTAGACATGGACTATATATATGCAATATCACAAGCCCAAGAGTAGGGTAATACTTAATGTGCTTAGAGGGACTGATCAAGACTTAGAACCAGCCTAACTGAGTAGTTCACTACTGTAATCTTTATTCACTAAAGACACACCGGAGCGTCGTCGTAGTGGGAGGGTTGTTAGACAACCCGACAGGTTCATGTTTATAGGAGAGTCTTCGGACTTGTTACCTGGAGAACATGAAGCCGACCCCTAGATCTATGACGAGACGCTGAAAGATCAAGATGCTCAGTCTTGGTAAAAGACGATGAAATATGAGATTGAATCTTTGGATTCAAATCATGTCTGGGATCCTGTAGCCAGAGGGATTCATCGAAAAGAGCCAAGAGCATTCGGTAAGCAAGCTTAATCAATCTTAGGATTGAAGGAAGCTTCAAGATCTTGGACACATGCGGACCTATGAGAAAATCCATTTCATGGATTCATTCAAGGCATGTTTAGGTCCTGTGTGTAATAAAGATGTGACAGAAAAGATGTGGTGTTTTCTCATTATTTATGTAGACGACATCCCTCTAAACTGGCAACAATATGAAGGATGTTATCGGACATAAAGGGATGGTTGTCCGAGTAATTCAATGTAAGAGACTTAGGAGAAGTCGGGAATGTTCTTGGGATCAAAGTTATAAAGGATCGCCAGAAAAGAACATAGAACTTATCTCGAGTCTCATACATAAATACAATTCTTACTCGTTGCAGCATACAGAATTCCAAGAAAGGTCTTCACCTTTTAGATATGGAATTCATCTATCTAAAGTTTTGTGTCCGACACAATAAAGGAGATAGATGAAGATTAAGCAGTTCCCTACACCTTAATGGTGGGAAGCTTAATGTATGTAATGCTATGCACGAGACTGATATCTACTATGTCGTGGGCATGGTGGTAAGATATCATAGTAATCCTGGAAAGGATCACTCGACTGATGTAAAGAACATGTTTAGGCTCCTGCAGAGGACCAGGAATTATGTTCTTAGTTACAAAGCAGTCAAGTCGTTTCCTTTGGATTACATATAATTGGATTTCCAAATCAAACAGGGACAGTCGAAAGTCGAAGTCAGGCTATGTGTTCTCACTGTGAAGTGGAGCAGTCAAATGGAAGAATGTAAAGCAGCGATGCATTACGGACTCTACCTTGGAAACTGAAAGGATAACGGCCTGAGAGGCAGTTAAAAGGTCAGTGTGGCTCCAGAACTTCCTAAGGGACTTAGATGTGGTTTCTAGTTCACCCAAAGCTATTTGGAATAGCGGTATTGGAAAACTTGAAATGCCACGAGTCCACAGTGGGAGATAACATGTAGAGCGCAAGTACCACCTGATTCGAGAGATCGTCTAGTAAGACGATGCAGTTGTCACCTAGATAGCATCGAGAGGATTGCCTGGTAAAACCCGTTCACAGAGGCACTTCCAGCGAAAGCGTTGGGTAGGCGTGATGAGGTTATGGGAATCTGATGTTTGGGAGAGGGCGACTAGACTTTTAGTATAAGTGGGAGATTGATGGAGTTGTATTCTAAATGTCTAGTTTAGTGCAAATACGGAACTCCTTATCTATACCTTAGTTCGAGATATGATTCAAACATGATTGCATTTAATGCAATAGTCCTTGATGTATACGTTGTAGACAGTATGGCGTGAGGAGACACGCGGAAGATCATACTGTCGGTTACTCGTATACTATCGAACAGTAGCTCACGACTTAGATGGACAGGGACAATCCATCGGTACGTCGTAGTGTGACTGGTAGATAGTCGGTCTTGACTATCATGTTACACTCGTACACTTGGTGTATTGAGCAGGACCACGGGAGGGCGTTCGATTTATACTAATCGCAGTAATCGAACTAGACCTCAGATATTACGGATATACGAATTCTTAATCCCTATATAATTATAGGTGCGTGTGTCCAATTCTCGGTTCTTTGACTTGCCAATGAGTGAGACTAAATGATTAGTCGAGATTCTCGGTAAATTGGGAATCGTAATTGTACGCACGGCATGCTATAGATTATAGACAGGAAACCGTGTCCCGTTTATCGGGTTGATGACGTCCCCGAGATGAGCTCATAAAGTTTATCATGTAAACCCTGCAGGTGGATTCGTTCCACATGATAATAAGGATGAGTGGTACTAGTCTCGGATAATAAGAAACGAATTAATTTAATTGTTAGTAATTAAATAAATTCGTGGACGTTCGATATCTTAAACACGGGGAAAGTCGTATATGTAATTTCGGCGGAAATATTATTGGTAAAATAATATAGATTAATTAATTGGGAATTCAATTATAATTTTATAGTGGAATTAATTATAATTAAAATTGGATTTAATTAAAGGTTTTCTTTTAAGGACACCGGTTTAATTAAATTACAATTTAGCCTAATTAATTAATTGTCCTAAGGTCCATAGTGTGGCCTATATAAACCCCTCGTCTCTCTTCTCTAAACCTACAGAACGCCGCTATTTTATTTTTGCGGAGAAAAATTATTTTGTTAACGCAATTAATTTTTCTGTGAAAATAAATAGATTAGCGCAGTAATTTTTCTGCTCCAGAAAGAAAATTATATTTTTGCGCAATAAATTATTCTGTAGAAATTAATTTGCTAGCGCAAATATATTTCTGGAGACAGAATAATTAAAACGTGAAAAAGAGGGTTTGAGAGAGAAGAAGAAGAGAAGACTCCGGTGGATCGTTGCCCACACAACGTCCGGCGTCGAGGGCTAGGATACACACTAGAAGATCTCAGGTGTTCGCCTATTTGGCTTCTCCGAATCACGCATCAAAGGTAAAGAATCGAAAACCCCTTTTCCGCATCTTTTTCGATTCTTCTCGTACGTAATAATACAACGGACCATCGATTGGTTTCCGAGGCTTGGGATCGATGTTCTCAGACCACTGGGAAGTCGCTGACTTCCGGTATGGTGGTCGGATTGAGAAAAACGAGCCGGAACAGCCCGAACAGCAGCAACCCGTTGCTGGAATCGCGACGCCGTCGGCCGACAGGTATATGCCGTCGGCCTCCACTGCCCCGTCGGCCGACATCTATATGCTGTCGGCCTCCACTGCCCTGTCGGGCGACAGCCTTATGGCGTCGGCCGACAGACAGGGCAGAAGCCCCGTTTTCGCGCGGTCGTGCCTCGAGTGCGATGGCTGGGCGTGATTAGGGTCTGGGACTTCGTCGTGAGTGCAATAGGGATGCTAGGGGTCGACTGGGCTTGTCCGGATGTTCGAGTAGTCGAACGGACATGTCCCGGGTAGTCGATTTCCAACAGTGTATAGTACGAATAATAATGCAGAACCCCGAAAATAACTCAATAATAAAAGAGAAGACAAGGAATTTAGGTGGAAACCCAATTGGGAAAAAACCACGGGAGGAACGACGATAACTTTCACTATAATATCACAATAATTACAAAGCATATATATTCACTCTCAACCCTCTATAATCTCTCTCAATATATGATATAGCTCGTCTCCAGGAGCATAGCCGAGTGGTAAGGCCTGTGATGATGTGGGTGTAATTTCCCGGCGACGCAGGGTTCGAATCTCGGGTGGGACAAATTTTTCATTGAAATATTATGAAGGGTTTTCTTGGGGTTCGACCTGTTGGCTCTTTCGCACAAGTGTCTGCTACTCAGGCACATTCCTCGATTTACATCTTACCCGATCGAGGGACCTCCGATCGGGTTGGGGTGGAGTTTCTCGTCTCTTCTCCTTATAAAAAAAATGATATAGCTCTCTAAATGTGTCTTTCTTGGTTTTCAACACACATCTAATTGTGTCTATGGAGATCCCTATTTATAGGTGTAGAAAACCTATCAAATTGAAAATAATTAGAATTAAGAATAAATCTTTTTCCTAATATAACACTAACCCGCGAAATCCCATCGCGCATGCGAAATCCCATCGCACATCAAACCAAGTCTCGTCCCTCGTCTTCCTCCAACGCCCCAATGGGCCTAGTTCCTAGAAGATTGGACCTTCAAAGGTCCCGATGAATTGGAACGTACATACCCGAGTGTCTTCTTCAAGTTGTGAGCCCAATTCGAGATATACTCTCTCGACCGCTTTCCAAGCGCACAATGCTCACCAGATTTAGAAACACTCCATAGATCGATATACACTCGATCCTTCGAATCGACTTTCCTCACATGCCCAAGCCACACATGGTCTAGTCGTGTAGAATTTTTATCTGAGAGCCTATTTTTTCCCACGGTTACTTCGTTCACCGTTTCATTTTCATATTTAAGCTTGGTCACTCTGGCCTTCGTTTGCATGCCTCTAAGCTTGATAGTCTCTTCTACCAAGAGTCGAGGTTTGGCCTCGATTACTTCCTTCACCGCGCCTTCTTGGAGGACATAATGTCGCCCCGCCTTGTCGTCTCCCCTTAACACTATCAAAGCCTCTTCGATAGTCTCAAAAACTACACCTTCACAGGCGTAGCAAAAAATAACTCCAGTTACTTATCCTTTCACCGAGCTATAGTGACATACCTTATTCCCGTGTCGCGACTTCATTTGAGATTCACTCGCCGAGCCGCTCCCTTTTTCACGGTACTTACATTGGACGTCAAGTCCATCATGCGATGATACATCGGATACACCTAGCTACACCCATTCTCTTCAAGTTCTCCCCCGCAAATAGCGTCAATAACACGTCTACATAGGATCTTATCTTGAAAAGTTGTCACAACTCTTTCAATAATTCCCACAACTCTTTTGCGGACCTTCTCTTTTATGGTTTCCTCGGTCATGGAGTTCGATATATGAAGGTCAATAGTAATTACCTTCCGATCGAGCTCAATCCTTCTGGACTCCTCCATGTCGTGATGGTAAAGAGGAAACCCTCCGTTGAGATCTTACATCGGTAGATCGTACTTCACGCTCGCCATCGAAACTTTGCTCCGGAAGGTAGTAGGATCGTAGTCTGGCTCTGAAAGGTCACGGAATCGTTGCCTGTCTCTGATACCACTGTTGGAGTTGTATACTTAATGTCTAGATTTAAGTAACGGAAACTCCCGATCATAGCATTTAATCTATTAATTAAATAAACAATTGTTTGCTTTTAATTATTTGATAATTAAATATATGCAAATATAGTCCTAGATTATATACGTTGTAGTTAGTATGGTGTGTGTCGTCACACGGTAGATCATACTATCGGTTACTCGTATTTAATCGAACAGTAGCTCACGACCTAGATGGACAAGGACCAAGCCATCGGTATAGTCGTTGTGTGAGAGAGAAAATAATTTGTCTTAATTATTTTATCACACTTGTACACTTGGTGTATTGGACGGATCACTTGAGATTTATCAATTAGGACTGCCTTTGATAATTGATTTAAATCTCAGAGTATTTTATTCTTAATCCCCGATACTATTGCGGGTGTGTATATTTAATATAAGTGACTTTGATTTTCCAAAGGAATTGACCGATTAGAATATATGGTCAATTACCGGTAAAGTTGGGTCACTATATTTTATATATGACATGCCGTGAATTCTTGACGGGAAAGTGTATCCCGTAAGGGTTGATAATATCCCCGAGATGAGTTCATAAGGAATTATTATGTAAACCTCATGAGTGGATTTGTTCCGTATAATAATTAAAGTTGAATGGTACTATTCTCGGATATAAGAGATGCATAAATTTATTAAGTAATAAATAAATTTTATTCATGAATATTTAGATCTTAAATACACTGAATAAATAATACTACCGGAGATAATATTATTTGATATAATATGGTTTAATATTGGGAGTGCAATTAATTTTATATAATGGAAAATAAAATTAATTAATATTAATGGGATTAATAGATTTGGGTTTGGGCTCAATTTAATCATTAATATTGGAAGCCCAATATTCCACCTCCTTTAGATCACTACATGGTCTTCACAATTCAACACACCATAACTAAGATTATCATACTTGATATTCTAGAGAGTTCGTGAAGGAGATCCATAGGAGTTCGGAGGATCGTCGCCCACACGACGTTCGAACGAAGTGCAAGAAATACGTGGGAAGATTCGAAGGTCTTCAAATCATCTCGTTTCTCCGCACAACGAGACGTAGGTAAAATCATGAAACCCCCTCTATGATTTTATGTGGATTAATTGTGATGCATACATGAACGATGATCCGGGACGAAAGAATTCCGCGGACGGGGATTCGAGATCCCCGGCGGAGATCGAGAACACCCTCGGCTTGGAGCCGAGGGGTGGCGGTCGAACCCTAGGGTTCCGACCGCCGGCGTGCGTGAGAGGGGAGCCCCGGCTGGACGCCGGGGTAAGCGATCGACGGCAGTAGTCTAATAGGCTTTACGTTCTTATTGGATCTCCGGTGAACGAGTAACCCTTTAACTCCAAAGTACTAAGCAAAATTCAATTTCGCTTTAAGCCAGGAACGTATCTAACCTCGCTTAGGGTGCGTATCGCGCCATCAAACATCTTGATCCGAATGCTAATTTGATTAGACGTTGTAGTGCGTCAAAAATCAAATAAAAATAAATCGAACTTATTGTCGAAACAATTCGCCCGAGTCGATCTCACGAGGAACACTACTATCGGCATGTATTCTTGTTTATTTGTTTGCAACGAGAAGAAAGAAAGGGATATAGCATAATGCAAAGTTTGAGTTTTTGTTTTAAACTAAATTATCTAAGAAATAAAAAGCTAAAAATAATAAAGAAACAATTCAAAACTAAAACGTCCGTCACCGGTAGATTTTAGAGTATCCGATTATCTAAGTCTTGTAGTTGCTCCTAAGCCTCAAACAAGCATTTAAAATCAAATTAGGATTTAATCGAACACCTTAGATGCACTCATAAATTTCTAACGTAGTTCGTGTTTGAATCCCCCTAACCCTAGTGTGTTGTTTAACTACTCATAAAATTGAAACACGAAAAACAAGCATGGAGAAAAGAATTCATGGTGATGAACTATTGAAAGAGATGAACGAATAAATAAAAAAACATAAACGATCTAATCAACAAAATAAATAAGAGAACTTACTAATTATTGATTCCAATTCAAAGGAAAAACGAAATCAAGCTACACTATCAATGATTCGAGCAATCGAAAGTCGTCAATCTCCAAGTGCAAAAGTATCCTAAGTCTAGTCCCCAAAGTCTCCAAATCGTACGTGAGAAGTAGTAGTAAAAAAAAGTGTGTTCGAAGTAGGGCAAACTCCTACTCTTATACAAAATCGGGCCGGTTAAACGAAGTCAAAAGCTGGAAGTTCCCGTCGAGCGGGCGCCTGGAGGATTTCGCGGGCAGGCGCCTGGTAAGGGAGCGGGCACCTGGTTCACGGACAGAGGCTCAGCATGGGAGGCAGGCGGGCGCTTGCTGCGCGAGCGGGAGCCTGGTCATGGTCGCGAGCGAGCGCCTGGTGGTCAAGCGAGCGCTTGGATGGCTGGGCCGTGTAGAAGACTCCAAGGGCTTTCCGTAGAAGTATAGATCGTCTCTGTAGGTGGTCGGAGCTGGGAGACCCAAGCTCTCCAAGTTCGCTGCACAAACACTCCGGGCAGCTGCATACTGGGATGGAAAATCTTAAATTACGGCCATATGAAGGAGAAACGTGAAAGGAAACTGGTTGGGCCGTGTAGAGGATTTCAATATCTTTTCGACAATATATGGATCATGTTTGTACGTGATCATAGTTCGGAGAACCGAGGTGGCCAAGTTTGCAGCGCAATGTCGATAGTTTGTCGGCCAAATCACTTTTACCGTTTTTCAACTTGTTTTTGCTTGTTTTCGCATCGAACATGCTCATACACCTGCACACGCCACAAAACATCAAACCTACCATAATCCATGAGAATGATGCACAAGAATGACACAAAATGGCATGAGACGACACAAAACATCAAAGGAAAAGTAGCACAAAAACATGTAAATCACTTCCTATCCCTTCGATCTTGCATGACGCGTTGTTTCCCATAGTCACCGCACCACCAATCACGATTCGGGCACATGTGGAACGTACATCCCGAGTCTAGAATCCATTTCTCGCTTGATTTGGAGTCCTCACCCAAAGCCACAAGGAGATCACAATAATTCTCGGCCACACCAACCTCACCGGAACTCTTACCGGAATTATTGTTGTTGTTGTCGCCTTCTCTCTCCTTCCTATTTTTTCAAGGTGTAGCAATCGACTTTGATGTGACCATTCTTCTTGCAATAGTTGCAAACTTTGTTACTATGTTGTGACTTCGATCGAGACCTATCCTGCCCTGATCTTTGGTTGGTCGAGACCTATCCTGCCCTGATCTTTGGTTGGTCCGTCCACGGACATTCAATCATTCGCTTTGCGTTTCTCCCGAATTAGGATTCTCCATCATCAAAATATTCTCTCTAGATGAGAGAGTCGAGGTTACGTCTTTAAACGTGAAGCTATCTCGAGAATATAGGATAGTATCACGGAAGCTCGCCATCGAAGGGGGTAGCGAAATTAGGAGTCAAAACGCAAGATCATCATATTCGATCTTCACGCCAATGTTGCCGAAGTCGGCG
The DNA here is from genome assembly GCA_954870475.1 of Euphrasia confusa. Classification (NCBI taxonomy): domain Eukaryota; kingdom Viridiplantae; phylum Streptophyta; class Magnoliopsida; order Lamiales; family Orobanchaceae; genus Euphrasia; species Euphrasia confusa. The sequence continues at coordinate 35,049,991 of OX940956.1, read as the reverse complement.
ACTTTCTCCTTGAATTTCGCTACGTGCGCGGGGATTGAAGATTTTTCCGCCATCTTGAAGAAATATAGACTCCTCTTCAAATTGTGCTTACTTGACATCGTCTTGGTAACGCACAATTTGAAGAGGAGACTATATTTTCTCAAGATGGCGGAGGGATATTCATTATGATTTGAGTTAAGAAAAAGAAAGAACAAAGAAGAAAAAGAACTGCAGATTTTTTTTTTCATAAAAGATAAGAACTTAGGTTAAAGAGTACACATATTTTTATATTTATAAAGAATACTACTAGGGACTAAAACTAAAATAAGAAAATATATAGAAAATATTCTTATTTTTTTACAAGATACAAAAAATATCTTTAATTTTCAATACTCCCCCTCCAGCTGGAGTAGAGATTCTTCACTCCAAGCTTGGACACCAAATGAGAAAAAAGTACAACATGCAGTCCTTTGGTGAAAAGATCTGCTACTTGCTATGTGGATTTGACATGAAACAATCTGAATAAACCCTTTAGTAACCATTCCCTTGTTAGACAATCAATGTCAAGATGCTTTGTCCGCTCGTGAAAAAACTGGATTGCTAGCAGTGTGTATAGTTGAGGCACTATCTCATAATAACAAGGCTTCTTGATCATGTTTGATTCCTAAGTCATTGAGTAGATTCTTGAACCATATAAGTTCGCAAACAACGAGTGCCATAGACCTGTATTCAGCTTCTGATGAACTCCTCGAGACTGTACTTTGCATCTTAGATTTCCATGCCACGAGGAAATTTCCTAGATAAACACAATAGCCACTGACTAACCTCCTCGTGTCCTCACAGTTTGCCCAATCTGCATCACAAAGGGCTTTTAGATGCAGTTGACTATTATTGGGATAGAATAAACCTTGTCCAGGAGATTGCTTCAAGAATCTGACAATTCTCAGTGCTGCATTCCAATGGGCTACAACTGTTTTCTCTAAAAATTGGCTTAACACATGTAGTGCATAACATATGTCAGGTCTAGAAATGGTCAAGTATAAAAGTCTCCCTATGATTCTCCTGTATTGAGAAGGGTCTTGCAACAACTCTCCTTGTTCTTTAGTGAATTCATTCCTGCTTCAACAGGTGTACTCACATCTTTTCCTCCCAATAAACCATAATCATTAATGATATTAAGAGCATATTGTCTTTGATTAATGACCAATCCCTCATTGTTTCTAGCAATTTTTATACCTAAGAAAAATCTTAAAATACCTAGATCTTTCATCTTAAATTGTTTTTTAAGATAGTTCTTCAAATCAGTGATCAAGTTATCATTATTGATGGAGTTGTATACTTAATGTCTAGATTTAAGTAACACGTGAATTCCGTCTAAAACATTTATCCTATTTAATTATAAACAATTATTTACATTTAATTATATTTAATTAAATATATGCAAACCATATTCCTAGATTTTATATGTTGTAGTTAGTATGGTGTGCGACGTCACACGGAAGATCATACTATCGGTTACTCGTATATAATCGAACAGTTGCTCACGACTTAGATAGAAAATGACCAATCCATCGGTATAGTCGTTGTATGAAAGAGAAAATAATTTGTCTTAATTATTTTTACCATACTTGTACACTTGGTGTATTGAGCGGATCGCTTGAGATTTATCGATTAGGATTACTTTAGATAATCGATTTAAATTTCAGTGTATTTTATTCTTAATCCTGATATTATTGCGGGTGTGTGCATATAATATTAGTGACTTTGATTTTCCAAATGAATTGACCGATTAGAATAACCGTTCGATTACCGGTAAAGTTGGGTCACTGTATTTTATGTATGACATGCTGTGAATTCTTGACGGGAAAGCGTGTCCCGATAAGTGTTGATAATGTCCCGATAAGTGTGAATCTCACAAGGATTATCTATAGCGTGAACCAAGGATTTAATATTTATTATCGTGATTATACCGTGAACCAAAATTCGAGGGAAGACCCAAGACGAGGTCAAACCGGGCGGTGGTGGAGGACCACCAGACCGCCGGCGGCTCGAAGACTCGGCTGGACGGGTCGAGAAGGGTGTGAGCCTCGGCTGGACGTCGAGCTCGATCGCATGGGCTCGGCCGCGAGCTACGGGTTTTCCCGTAGCGGATTCGCGGGCGGTCCGAGCACTACACGTTCACGCCCAGCGGGGTGCTCCGACCAGCCCCGCACATTGCATGAAACAAGCTCGACAGCCCAGCGCCGCTCGAGCGGTGCTGTCTCCGCTCGCACGGAGAGGCTGCAGCTCGCGCGACGGGGGCTGGTGGTGATCGCATGCCACGATTTTGATCGTGGCAGATGTGCGATCACCCGGGGCGTGGCTGGGTAGCCCCGTGTGGCTGCTACGAACTGCCGCGAGCCCCACGCGGGGGCTCGACCGAACAGCCGCGGGTTCGCCCGCGGTTAGGGTTTTGGTTGAGTCCGGCTTCATGGTGGTTCGTGACGGGTTGTTCCGGTAACCGGGATTTCGACCGGGGTTATCTTTTCCGTGTTCCCGACAAACCCAGGATGTCGATTTCCAACAATCATTTCCTCCTATAATCAAATCATCAACATAGGTCAGTATGAACATCATAGAGCTTCCCTTGTTACATATAAATAAAGAGTGATCGGCATTACTTTGACAAAAACCATAGGCGATGATAACATTAGTGAGTTTTTGATTCCATTGTCTAGAAGCTTGTTTTAAACCATATAAAGATTTATTAAGCTTGCAAACTAGATTATTTTTAGCATTTTGAGTAAATCCTTGTGGGACTTCCATATATACTTCCTCGTGTAAGTCACCATAAAGAAAATCATTATTAACATCCATTTGGTATAAAAACCAACCTTGAATAGATGCAATAGCTAAAAGGGTTCTTACAATATTTATTTTTGCTACCGGAGCGAAAGTATCAAAGATGTCCAAACCTTCCAATTGTGTGTATCCTTTTGCAACAAGTCTTGCCTTATACCTCTCAATTGATCCATCCGAGTTCATTTTTATTTTGTATACCCATCTGCATCCTATTGTATGCTTTCCGAGTGGTAATTCAGTTATGGTCCAAGTCTTGTTTTCTTCCAAGGCATCAATTTCATTCTTCATTGCTTCTCTCCAATATGAAAACTGTACATCTTCGTTAAAAAACTTAGGCTTTGTGTCAGTAATGATGGAATTAACATAAGATAAGTAGATGGAGTGAGAGTATGAAAGCTCAAACACTCTGACAATAGATGTTTAGTAGTAGATTTTTTAGAAAAAGGTATAGTTGTATTCACAAGACCACATTGATAATCTTTTAAGTATTCAGGACTTTTAGGTTTCCTATAAGTTCTACGAAGATTGGAAGGATAAGTAGAAGTACCTGTATGATAGGATCACTACCATGATTAGTGTGATATTCAACCTCATCTGAAAAATTAGCACCATTGTTATTAGGGTCAGTACCATTTTCAGTGGTTTCAGCATGAATAAGTATATTAACAGGATGACTCTCCCCCTCAAGTACAACATGTTCTTGTGCAGAGACGGAAGAGGCCGGTTGGAATTTTTTGTTGGCATAATTATAAACTAACTGCTCATTCATGTAAAAAGGTAAAATAGTGGAAGAAAAAATGTCTTCCTTAGTATTTGTAGTAGAATCAGAAAGAGAAAAGAATGGAAAGACAGTCTCATAAAAATTACATCCCTAGAAACAATGATTTTTTCTTCCTGCATATTCCATAGTATGTACCCTTTTATGTTAGGATACCCAAGAAAAATACATTTTTCAGCCCTTTCAGAAAATTTATCTCCCCAAGCTTTATTTTAGTTGAAAAAGGCATCCAAACGTTCTCATGTCGGCATAATTTGGTGTATCTCCATATAAAATTTCACAAGGACTCTGATGTTGCAATTTTTTAGAAGGGGTTCTATTGATCAGATAAGTGGCCGTTAAAATGCATTGCCCCCATAGATGAATGGGAACACAAGACTGAAATTTTAAAGATCTAGCAACATTTAAAAGGTGCCTATGTTTTCTCTCGACAATGGCATTTTGTTGTGGAGTATATGAACAACTTTGTTGATGTTCAATCCCATGAGAATCATAAAAAGAAGGCATATCAATTTTTTTTACCTTGGTCTGTTCTTATTATTTTGACAGCGTGTTTAAATTGGACAGTCACCATTTTAACAAAATTTTGCAATATTGTCCTTGCTTGTCCTTTGTCAGTCACGAGGGTGGTCCAAGTAAATCTACTTTTATGCTCAACAATAGTAATAAAGTACTTGAAATGATCAAAAGTAGGAGTGGAGAGAGGTCGACGACTTTCTCCTTAAATTTCGTTACATGCATGGGATTGAAGATCTCTCCGCCATCTTGAGAAAATATAGACTCCTCTTCAAATTGTGCTTACTTGATACCGTCTTGGTAACGCACAATTTGAAGAGGAGTCTATATTTTCTCAAGATGGTAGATGATAATTGAAAGTTAGAATTTAATATCAATGCCAAAGAGAAAATTGTTTTTAATTTCTTAACCAATTCAAAACAACGCTAATGTATCATACATTTTTTTATTTAAGATTAGTAATATGTTACAAATCGTTGAAATTTATCTTGTAAATAATTTTATTCATCTATTTGTATATTTCTCTTCTACGTTTTTATAGATAAATAATTAATAAATTATTGATTTTAGTTTTAAATGCATATTGTTTGGGTAGACAAACATTAAAATTATTATTGAAAATATAAAACATAATGAAAAAATTAATTATCAAGAAGATGTAGACAAATTAATTCGTTATAAACTAAAATCAAATCAAATAATAGTACATGTTTTAGAATGATGTGTTTATTATAGGAGTGAAAAAATATACCAAGATATCAATATATCAATTTATAGTATAAAAAAATATCAAAATTTTTGTATATTGAAACTTTTGATAAAAAATTTATACCTATATTATATATACTCCCTCCTTCCCAACAAAGATGCAATACTCATTTGTAATTTACAAAGAAAGTATTGCATATTTATTGGGAGAAACAACCCTTATGGTTTGTTTTGAGGAATAATAATAATAAAAAAGTCCAGGTTGGTTGGTGAGCCTAGTGATAGGAGACTATCTAGCTTGGTTCGGAGAGCACTTGTTGGGTTAAAAATTTTTTTGTTGCTAAATGTTACGGCCTAAATGCTGAACTATTGACCCTACTTGTTTGGATGGGTGTTCACCCCAAAGTGTTCCCGGACTGCATGCATACATCCGTAAGTAACTTAGTGCAACATGGCAAATTTCATTGAGAGGAATCAGCAAAGAAAAGAAAAAGAGGTCAACAAAAACACATAACTAAAAATTAATCATGAACTGCATTACAAAGAATGAGAGGTATTTAAGAGAGGGTCGAGTGGGAAGACATAGTACAGATTGTGGAGTTGGAAGACATAGTAGAGCTTTTTCATCGTCATATTAATATGAATGATATTAAACTTTTTTTTCAATACCAAAATTACTATATAATATAGTAATTTTTTTCAATATCGAAAATTTTGATACAATATTAATATAGTGGCGGATGCAAGATTTAATAAAGGGGTGGGCTGAAAAATATATTTTGTCACAATTTTTTTTATAAATAACAAAATCTCTTGATGTTCAAATAAATTGTGCTCTACTAGACTTCAAAACATAAAACTCATATAATTGAATCTTTATCTACATTTTTAACAAATTTTCTTTCAATATAAAGTATGAATTTTCAAGTAAGTCATCCCTCGTCTTGTTAAAAAGTGCCGTTATCACATTTTTTTCATTGCTAAAAATGCACGTTCAGTTGTTGCAGTAGAAATTTATAACTTCTAAACTAAATAGGTCAATCTTGTTAACATAATGTTCATATTTTAGAATATAATCTTGTAAAATTTTGTATTGGAGCGGTTGACGAGGATAACGTGTTAGTAATTTGTATGTGTTTATTTTACGTAAATAAAATAAATTATATTTATTTAAAATAGATATAATATTTTACGTAAATAATTAATTATATCAGTTTGATATAAATTAATTATTAATAAAAACAGATAAAGTTTAATAAACTTTAAAAGTTATAAAAACACTGAAACGTCGTGTATAGTCTAAAACAAATTGCGTCCCTGTAAACGGAAAAGTTTAATCTGAAATGTTGCGTTCGTTGTGAAAAATGTATCTTTTGCGTATAAATACATATTTGCGCTAAGAAACCAAATACACAAAATACAGTACAAAAAAGAGTACCGAAATAGACAAGCAAATAAAAGAATCTCCAATAAATTTCTCAATAAAATTTTTGTGCCTTGTTGTATCCTGTAAACAAATTTCTATATAGTGGAAATATTGTTTTTCGGATAGTGATCAACACGCCTGAAGACTTTTCAATTTCTGTCTCCTATATATATAAAAATACACAACAATCGAAAAACAATATCTCTATAATGGAGACAGAAGTATCAACAACATGAATGTGCAATTCAAGGAGAAGGATTCCATTCAAACTGGCACAAACTATACAAGGTGACAAGTTAAAATAAAGTTTCTCCTACTCTCTTTGATAAGTTATATATCTTATTATAAGATTATTGTTCCTAATAATTCCAAGTTAGGACAATGAAACATTAAAAGTGTTTTGTTGGTTATGCTCAAAATTTCGAAGCATGAAGATTGTTGGAGTTACAATCTAATATAATAGTGGAATCCAAAATCCATTTGAGTGAAAAAGATAGATTCTTATTAAATATGTAAGAGCCTATCAAATATGATAAAAGGCAAGGAAAACCATAAAAAGATGAAGTGTAAATTCACGAAGAAGCCAACCAATAAGAAAAGAAAAGGACTTTGGTCTTGTTTTTATTTCAGTGGATTAAATAACTTTTCTAGTAGAAGCTACTAGAGAAAATGTTCAAAATATTAGTGTTGTGCCACAAAAATCCCCCACCGACACGTGGAATGGGCCGACACCCGACACCGGATAAAAAGGCCCGGATGGGGCTCCTACTAGTACCATGGGCCCCCATGCCAACTCGCCATCACAAGAACCAGATAATGCCCACGCTTATTGTGCCCGGATCCCGGCCAAACCGCAATGGGCGAAAATAACCCGACATACGGGGCGACGGGTCAAAAGGTCCCGGAACGCGGCCCAACACGAAGCTAAGGCGCCAACGACCCGCATGCAGTGGGACGATTTTCGAGCCCCCGGATCGCGCCCCAGCACGGGGCACGGACAACAACAACCCGACATACGGGACGACGGGCCAAATGGTCCCGGAACGCGGCCCGGCTCGGAGCTAAGGCGCCAACGACCCGCATGCAGTGGGACGATTTCCGAGCCCCCGGATCGCGCCCCAGCACGGGGCACGGACAACAACAACTCGACATACGGGACGACGGGCCAATGGGACTCGGAACGCGGCCCGGCTCGGAGCTCGGGCGCCACGCGACCCAGAATGCATGGTCACGGGAACAACGGGAGTCAAGCCCCGGAGCTCCTCCGGACCCCGGTCACGGGAGACCACCACGTAGGTAAAGCACGCAACGGAAGGAGCACGAATGAGGAGAACAACCGTACTCATTCCCGGGTGTCCCATACCGGGGCTTTACCGCGGGACCCTGATACCGTACAGATACGACCTGCCCCAGCTCACACAGAACAAGGACGTCTTTATCCACGCACGAAGAGACACGCGTCGATTTCGGACAGTTGGAATCCCACACACGACATGAAGGGATAAGGATCCCATTCGCGCACTTGGCCGTGGGGCCCCTTCGCGAAGCCCGGATCACCGAAGCCCAGACCCGTCCACCGTCCCGGGGTCGAGCTGGAATCACCAAGTCATGCGGGCGACCGATCACAGAGCATCCAAAGGGTGTACTGAGCTGGGGCGTTAACCTACCATCGTCACGGACCCCCTGCCACGACGGGGCGGCTCGCGGCAATCATCATCGAGGACCTCGTATCTCGGCGAAACGCGCCTCAGAATCGTGCCTCGGCATTTAATGTATCTAGACTAGATACCCAACGTGTTAAGGGTATCGTGGCATGGATAAGAATGTATCATCGCCTATAAAAGGCACCCTCCAGTAAACGATTAAAAGGCGGCACAAATTAGCTAATAAAGCCATTAAAGAAATAAAGGATAATTATCCTCCCAAGCTCCAAGCTCTTATCCTGTTTTCCAGTCTAAAGTAATCAGCCCTTTCTACATATAAATTTAATGTATTGGTACCGTTTCCAAACCCTCTAAATACAGCCCAGCCCCGTTACTTTCAACCCGACCAAAACGTGCCAAAACATTTGGCGCTAGAAGGAGGGGGTTGTAATCTTTAGACCCAGGAAAGAAGCCAGAAAGAAAGATGTCCGGCCAGGAGCAAGACGGAGCCACCGCGTCAGATTCCTCGAGATCCGCCACCAGGCAGAGGTTGGAACGAGGAAAGATGCCCGAGGAGGATGAGCCCACGATGCGCCCACTTACCAAGCAAGGAGTTTACCCGACGTCGGAGAACGAGGTCAGACCAAAGGATGCGAGGCCGCACCAATCCGTCTCCCGGCAAGCTCGTAGCGGCAGCGAAGCACGGCGGAAGAGACGCCATCATCGCCCGGAACGACGCCATCGACAGTCACACCCTAGCCCGATCCGGGACCCACCTCCGCTCGCCACCGAAGTCCCGTTCACAAGCGACATGCTCGACACGCCCGAGAAGATCGACGAGATCATGGCCAACTTAACCCAACGTGAGCACGCTTTAACTACTCTTGCTTTCCATTCAGGTCGTAAACAGGCCAAGATGAGCACCTTCGACCGGTTAGACCCGGGTCAGGGAAGCAAGGATCAGCGGGTCCCCCCCGCGAGGAGGTTGTTGTTCGACCTGAACAATGAGTCCGAACATCAGTCCGCCGCGTCAGCACCCCGGGTGCCGAAGTACGGGGACTCGGATTTGCGAGCACGCTTGGAGAGGCAATACCCTCCGCCACTCGCCCAGGCCGCTCTTGTCCCGGAACCTGAAGCAGGCCTGCGCGATGTATACGAGAAGATCATGGAGATGAAGAAGGAACTCGACGAGGTGCGAGCCAAACCCGAGCGAGCCGATTTTTGTAAGGAGCCATTGGCCCCGGAAATCGAACATGCCGCCATGCAACACGAGATACAACCTTTTCAGACGAATCTCTACGACGGAAAGACGGACCCCGAGGTCCACCTCAGCCGGTTCCGCACATACATGTCGGGACGAGGGGCCAGCGATGCCACGAGATGCCGACTGCTTCCACTAACTCTGGGAGAAACAGCCCACAAGTGGTTCGCCGGGCTACCCGCCAGATCGATCCATTGTTTCGACGACCTGGTCCAGCGGTTCGTCGCCCACTTCGCCTCGAAGGTCAACCGGCTCGAGCAGAGCCAAAGGTTGATCGGCGTCAAACAGGCGTCGCATGAGAGTGACGAATCCTACGTGGACAGAGTGGGGGACATCCTGCTCGGCGGGGAAGAAGTCGGCGACGACATGAAACTGCACACCGCCATGAGTGGGCTCCGGAAGAATTCGGAGCTGTTCAGACACCTGATGTTGTGCTACCCACGGAGTTACGAGGATTTCCGCGTCAAGGCAGGGGCACAATGTTGGTTCCAGAGGCTTATGCGGGAAAACGACAACGCCCCGGATCCAAAGAGGAAATGTCAGGACCCCGAGGACCGGAGGCCGGAGAACATACCAAGACAGGCTCCTTACAAGTCGTACGAGAAAAGTCGCCCGCCCCCGAGCTACAGAGAGATGGAGGTAAAATTGTTGGAGCAAACGGGTCAGGACGCCATGTCCATGATGGAGATACTCCTCGCCACCGGAGAAGACATCCTCGTCAAACCGGGACCCATGCAAGCCCCCGACAACAGGTTGGACAAGAGACTTTGGTGCTCTTTCCACGAACAACATGGGCACGCGACGGGTCAATGCCGGCAACTACTACAGCAGCTATGGAAGCTTTTCGAGGACGGGAAACTTTGGGATCTGCTCTCGAGGCCCGGACCTCGGGGTGACAATCCCGCAGCCCGAGGCATCCCCGGACAGGCCGGAGCGGGACGCGGCGCAAAGGGGCAGAACCTCGGACAACCCGTAGGCCAGAGGAGGCAGATACTATAAAGGGTTTTAACGCACCACGGGAGAGGCCGTCCTTAGAGGTTTTCGAGGTCGTGGCCCCCACCTACTATATTTGTATCAATTTCCCTGTCCCCTCCGGTACCTTTGGCACCGTGGAAGAGGACAAGCTAATAACAATAAAGTGTCTACTATACTCTCTTTCTTGTGAAACCTTCGATTCCACCTAAATATGGCGCAAGGATATCACCCAGGGTAGAGAATTCGCCAAAAACCCACCAGGCCCGATGAGTCGAGTCAACAACCCAGGACCAAAGAGACGCGACCGACTCGCCGCGCACGGCCGAATCAACGACAGCGTCTAACACGAGCGACGCGAGGTCTACGCGACCAATAGCACAACAACGGACCATCAAGGCATATCAACCGGTCCCGGGTCCCGAGCCCCGTCTCTCGGACCAACCGATCCCGGGTCCCGAGCCCCCTCTCTCGTGGGCCGGCGCAGTTCGCACGGTCCAGGAGGATCAGATAAGTAAAATCAATTGATATTTTGCTATGTTTGTATTTCCGTGTTGGAAGTATTATTGCAGATTCTCAGCACAGACTCGTGCAAATTTGTTGCATCATGCGGGACGAACTATGGGCTTTCATGTCGTCAAAAGGAGACCAGGCCCGGTCTCGCCGAGTCACGGGTTGCGTGACCCAACCCAAAGCACTTTGCAAACGCAGCCGAGGGGATCCCATTGAAGGCATGATCTCCACCTCACAGCTCGACACCACGTCCCAGACTCGAGGAACGCCTACCTGGGCCACGAGTCTTAACGATCCCCAAGGCTGGAGAGACATTATTCCTTTACCCGGCATCCAGATCGAGTAACTCCCCCGGGAGCGGAACTCGCAGGCCAACACGCTATCCTAGCTAGTCCCGTCCGAAAAATCCGCGGACCCGTCCCGGGGAGAAACCCTCCCGACAGCGCCGGAACCCGCGGCCGATTGGCGGGACCCAATCAAGAATTTCATCAGGTCCGGGGCCCTGCCCCCGGATAGGGTCGAGACAAAACAGCTCTGAATGCGAGCTGCAAGGTACTCTGTTTCGGTTCTCAACTTTATTACAGGAACTTTTCAATGCTTTTGTGAAAATAAACAAATCCCAAAATCCGAATGGTGTCCCGGAGGAAAAACCCCGATCCCGGAAAGACACCAGAACCATAAACTTCGGCATCCCGGGGAGCGTCAAAACGACCGAACCCCGGGGCCGAGAACAATACGTAAATAAAAGCCCACAAAGAACCGTGAATCCCCATACCCAAAACGGCCTCAAGGGGTCTCGGTATGAGAAGGTAAGGGCACACATAACAAAAGCCCACAAAGAACCGTGAATCCCCATACCCAAAACGGCCTCAAAGGGTCTCGGTATAGGGAGGTAAGGGCACACATAACAAAAGCCCACAAAGAACCGTGAATCCCCATACCCAAAACGGCCTCAAGGGGTCTCGGTATGAGGAGGTAAGGGCACACATAACAAAAGCCCACAAAGAACCGTAAATCCCCATACCCAAAACGGCCTCAAGGGGTCTCGGTATGAGGAGGTAAGGGCACACATGACAAAAGCCCACAAAGAACCGTGAATCCCCATACCCAAAACGGCCTCAGTGGTCTCGGTATGAGGAGGTAAGGGAACAAAATAAATAAATAAAAATTCCAAAGTCTAAAACGGGGTCCCGGAAGAAAACCCGGTCCCGGAAAGACACCAAACCCATAAAAACGGCATCCCGGGGAGCGTCAGAACGACCGAACCCCTGGGCCGAGAACAAGTAAATAAAACTAATCGATGTTTTTCTATATTAATGCTCTCCATTGAGAATATAATCGCAGGTATCTGTGAACCAACTCCCCCGCGCCGCGCCGAGCGGAGAAAGCAAACCCAAGAAAAATACAACGAGAGTGGTCGCCCAAACGCGGGACATTTGGGATGGAAACTAAGTAGTCACACGCTCGGACGTGGGGCCCAGAGCGAGGAAAAATGGTTGATAACGGAAACGAGCTACACCCACGGGGCCGAGTCACCGGGCGATGGTACCGGACCCCGGCGGCAGGAGAAGTTCATGAAGCAATTTCCCAAGTGACGTCCGCACACGCCAATGATCGCCCCCGCCAACTCGAGCAGGGGCCCACGTGCCATATCACCACTACAAAAGACACGGACAGAATGCGCAGACCTCGACCATCACGACTCGGCGTCGATGACCCGCCAGACGAAGGTTTCGCCCCGAGCCCCGGTCTCCGCTTTGGTTCACCACCGCGGGACAGTCAAAACCCCCGAGCTAATGATCTACGATAGCACAAGCACAGACGCCAGAAAACGACAAGGCCTTTACAAAGCATCAATCAAGACAAGCAAACAGATTTATGAAGCCACGGACCAGACCAAACACAACATTCAGAGAAATCAGCGGAGTCCCTCCACAGACTTCTCTGGGGGCCAGTGTTGTGCCACAAAAATCCCCCACCGACACGTGGAATGGGCCGACACCCGACACCGGATAAAAAGGCCCGGATGGGGCTCCTACTAGTACCATGGGCCCCCATGCCAACTCGCCATCACAAGAACCAGATAATGCCCACGCTTATTGTGCCCGGATCCCGGCCAAACCGCAATGGGCGACAATAACCCGACATACGGGGCGACGGGTCAAATGGTCCCAGAACGCGGCCCAACACGAAGCTAAGGCGCCAACGACCCGCATGCAGTGGGACGATTTTCGAGCCCCCGGATCGCGCCCCAGCACGGGGCACGAACAACAACAACCCGACATACGGGACGACGGGCCAAATGGTCCCGGAACGCGGCCCGGCTCGGAGCTAAGGCGCCAACGACCCGCATGCAGTGGGACGATTTCCGAGCCCCCGGATCGCGCCCCAGCACGGGGCACGGACAACAACAACCCGACATACGGGACGACGGGCCAATGGGACTCGGAACGCGGCCCGGCTCGGAGCTCGGGCGCCACGCGACCCAGAATGCATGGTCACGGGAACAACGGGAGTCAAGCCCCGGAGCTCCTCCGGACCCCGGTCACGGGAGACCACCACGTAGGTAAAGCACGCAACGGAAGGAGCACGAATGAGGAGAACAACCGTACTCATTCCCGGGTGTCCCATACCGGGGCTTTACCGCGGGACCCTGATACCGTACAGATACGACCTGCCCCAGCTCACACAGAACAAGGACGTCTTTATCCACGCACGAAGAGACACGCGTCGATTTCGGACAGTTGGAATCCCACACACGACATGAAGGGATAAGGATCCCATTCGCGCACTTGGCCGTGGGGCCCCTTCGCGAAGCCCGGATCACCGAAGCCCAGACCCGTCCACCGTCCCGGGGTCGAGCTGGAATCACCAAGTCATGCGGGCGACCGATCACAGAGCATCCAAAGGGTGTACTGAGCTGGGGCGTTAACCTACCATCGTCACGGACCCCCTGCCACGACGGGGCGGCTCGCGGCAATCATCATCGAGGACCTCGTATCTCGGCGAAACGCGCCTCGGAATCGTGCCTCGGCATTTAATGTATCTAGACTAGATACCCAACGTGTTAAGGGTATCGTGGCATGGATAAGAATGTATCATCGCCTATAAAAGGCACCCTCCAGTAAACGATTAAAGGGCGGCACAAATTAGCTAATAAAGCCATTAAAGAAATAAAGGATAATTATCCTCCCAAGCTCCAAGCTCTTATCCTGTTTTCCAGTCTAAAGTAATCAGCCCTTTCTACATATAAATTTAATGTATTGGTACCGTTTCCAAACCCTCTAAATACAGCCCAGCCCCGTTACTTTCAACCCGACCAAAACGTGCCAAAACAATTAGCATATATAGATCATTTGAAAATAATCGCAATGAATCTTGGTTATCACTAAAATGATAATAACTTTCCAAATGTGCAAGAAAGTTATTGTAATGGAAGTTGGATTTCCTATACTAATGATTGGTTATCTTAGAGAGACTAAGATGATAATAACTTTCCAAATGTGCAAGAAAGTTATTGTAATGGAAGTTGGATTTCCAATAGAAAATCTAAATGAATATTCTCAATATAAGGAACAAACCGTCCATATTGCACAATAAAGTTTATAGTCTTGCGTAAGCAGTAAAAGAAGCAGAATGATTAAAATTTTGTTAATTGATTAGATAATTGATATAGAGTGAGCAATAAAAGAGGCAGAATAATTAAAATTTTGTTAATCGATAGTTAATAGAGTTGTAGCCACAACTTGCTATTTCTATATACCGTGACAATTGCGCTACAATGTCAAACTCAAGAGTATATTGATATATATAATAAACATATTGGTTTAAAACACTAATATGTAAGAGATTTAATTACTAATTAAAATTAAAGAGCATATAGACATATATAATTTAATTACAAAGTGTGTAATTAGAGTATATAATAAACATTAAAGAGCATATATAATTTAATTACAAAGTGTGTAATTAGAGTATATAATAAACATATTGGTTTAAAAGACTAGGTAAGAGATTTAATTACAAAAAAGTGTAATTACAATTATTTATATAAGATCTGCGCAGATCATCTAAGCAATTAGTGAGTAATTACCAAAATTGTTGGACTTAAAAAAAAATAATAATAATAAATAAATAAACACATATGATGGTAACCCAAATTGAATTAGTAACAACTAATGATAAAGTTTAATGGGTAATAACAAGTCATAGTAATGTGCTTGATAGCACTAGTGTATTTCAAAACAATACAATTAAAACTAGTGGTGACAATTGCCAGAAGAAGAGGATCAACATATTGTTTTTAATAAAGTCTTAAGTCTAAAGCAATTGAGACAAATTAAAGACTTTACCTAACTAGACATAAAAGTGGTGACGCTTTGATTAGAATTTGTGATATTCTATTAATGTTTACGAAAGTGACAGGATTAACACATGGCCATATATAAATTCTATTAATGTTTACGAAAGTGACAGGATTAGCACATGGCCATATATAATAGTGATGAGGTTAGTTAAAATTTTTTGAGAAATATAATAATAAATATATTATGTGTGCTATACTTTCAGTTTAACATTTAAGAGATTAAGGTTCAAATCTTAAAGATACCTATAGTTTCGTTAAACTTTAAAGTATATACACTAATTGAAGTCAAAGATACAAACTAGCGAGGGATGGTTAGTAATTTGTATGTGTTTATTTTACGTAAATAAAATAAATTATATTTATTTAAGATAGATATAATCGTAAATAATTAATTATATCAATATAAATTAATTATTAATAAAAACAGATAAAGTGTATAGTCTAAAACAAATTGCGTCCTTGGAAAAGTTTAATCTGAAATGTTGCGTTGTGAAAAATGTATCTTTTGCTTATAAATACATATTTGCGCTAAGAAACAAAATACACAAAATACAGTAAAAAAAGAGTATCGAAACAGACCAACGCAGAAAAAGAATCTTCAATAAGTTTCTCAATAAGAATTTTGTGCCTTGTATCCTGTAAAATACACAACATAACGATGACACATTTGTAGGCCACCAAGGTTTACAAGAAGAGCAAATATCCAATTAGCCGAAGAGATGTTGAATGGTGAAAGCGTGAATCAACACAATTTGACAAGAACATGCCACCAAGGTTCACAAGAAGAGCAAATATCCAATTAGTCGAAGAGATGTTGAATGGTGAAAGTGTGAATCAACACAATTTGACAAGAACTTTTTAGAAATTTTCGATTCAAAATTTAAACTCAATCTACTAAATTTTTATTTTTAGAGTTTATAAAAGTAAAAATTAAAAAATATATGAGGAAATAGATTTTTTTTAAGGTTTATAAGCTTCAGACAATGTGAGAGAAAAGAATTCTCGAAATGTTCAAAATGTTAAAAAAAATGTAAAACGTATATTCTTATTCCAAAAATATTTTCTAACAAAATAATTTTTTTATTAATATAAAATACAGTAAAATTTGGTTTGAACGTAAAAACAAATCAGTTAAACAAATAAATACTTGCGAAGGAAATTTGGTTTGAACTTGTCCTCCGCGTGGTTTTATTAGTATAAGGTAATATATAAAATTTTATTTATTGAATAAATTTATTTATCAATTAAAGTATATAAAAAAAGTACTACCTGATTTAGTATTAATTAATTTCATTAGTTATATTATCTTTATGGACTTGTTTCTCAATATTATATTACATAATAGACAAAAAAAAAATATCAACTTTTCAATTTTGATACATATTTATAACTAACAATTTTATTTCATAATTTCTTTTTTACTTTTATGAAAGATAAATTGTTAAATACATTATTTTGTTTGTATAAGCTTTCTTTAAAAAAATCATACTTTGTCAGTTGATCATATGAGTAGTCTTGTATTGTGTATTTGTGTTCACATTTTTTTTAATTTGTATATATATTTTTTAATCTATAACGAACATTTGATAAAAAAATGATTTTTATTTATGACAAAAATATTCCTAGTAATTTTTATGTAGAAAGGTAGGAATTCATTTTTAGTTTTCAATTAAAAATATGATTTATAAAAAATGTGATATATATTTTGAAATATTAAACTATAGTGATATTACATTTTTTAATCTACTACTTAATCTATTTTTTTCGCATAATAGGGGCTAACATATAATAGAATAGCAAGAAACATATTAATGTGCAATTAATAATTAGTGGTAATAAATTAATAATTTATTAATTTTGAATGATATAAGTATATAAAATTAATTAAAAGTTGAAGAATCTCATAAGACACATAATTGCACACAAAACGGTGAATAGTTATGAAATTTTAAATAGTTTATTAATTAAAATTAAAATAGTAAATAATCATACAAAACGGTGAATAGTTATGATATTTTAAATAGTTTATAAATTAAGATTAAAATAGTAAATAAACATACAAAACGGTGAATAGTTATGATATTTTAAATAGTTTATTAATTGAGGTTAAAATAGTAAATAAACATTATAATAAGTCCACCCTTTATTATATTTGTGCTCCACAATATAATACACTTGATATTTATTTTTGTTCTTAATCCACAATATAATACTTGATATATATTAATTATATTTGTGCTCCACATATTTATTAGTGTTATTTTTGTGTTAGTAAAAAAAATTTTAATTATAAATAAGTAGTTAATTGATTAATTAATTATCAAACAAATTTCATTGAACAAAAAACACTTATTTTATAAAAATAATCAAAATTAATTTTTAGTTGGATTTTGGAAAATTAAATACTGTACAAATTTCGTTGATCATCAATTTATATTGGATTAATATTTTCAAAATAAATTTTTATTTTTTTAGATTTTTATGGATTTCTATTTTAATTTACTAATTTACTATTAATATTATTTTGATCATTAAATCGATTTCCTAAAACGAGATTTCGTAGGATTTTTTTGAACTTTGAATGTGTAAGGATATTCAATTCGGATTTGTAAAAGTCTATTAAAATCCGCAAATCCAGAAAATTTAAAAATTTTGTTGTTATATTGTATATGACATTAAATAGAGAGATTTCAGGTGAGTAATAGATGAAATGAGAGGTCACCTGCAAAGAGCTAGACTTTGCAAGGATGTTATTTGATGCCATTTTATCTTTTAGCGTGCACCTTGTTGGATTGTGTGGAGCTCACCAATGTAAACTACTAATTAGGGGACTAACTTCTACTTCATTGGTGTCGAATCCTCAAATGGACATGTTTGAGATTCTTCAATTTATTTTTATCAAAATTTTATGATAAATTTTATAGTATAAATTTCATTTTAGTATTTTTTTTTATAATTTTTAATAAATTTAATTTGATAAGTAATGAATGTTTTGTAAATGATGATTTATATTTTATTTAATAAATTTAAATGGTGATAAATGTAAAAAAAGCATACACAAATACACAATATATGAAAATAAAAATATAGTAAAATTTTACTTGGTATATTAATAAATATAACTAAAATCATATAACAAAAAAAAAAATTATGTCCTATTATGTCAGATGCCCCAATTTTACCTTTAGAGGGAGCCGTGACATCGACTTGGTCGATTAGAGGAGGTGTATCAGTTGGGATCGTGGCTTACGAGACTTCCTAGGACTGCGTCGTTGAGTATGGTCATAGTGGATGGGGTGTAGAGGTGACTAGCAGATTTTGCGGCGGAGTTCATTGATATTATGGATGGCTTGCCGAGTATATATGTGAGGGACAAATACGATGCGGTGGGAATTGCATTGATCAAGGACATACACCTCAAACTCGCCATATACTCTTTTTCGCCCGGAGGGACCCAAGGTGTCATGTGCTGCTCTTTTGACCGGTCCAGGACGTATTCCACGACACTGTTTCATTTTTTGGATGACTATCCGAGGTCGGCTGTCGACTAGGAATAAGCGTTGGATTGAGCGGGGGATGACTCGTGTGTTCTTTGTGATGGGGTGAGTGCTGAGACACGCTCCCACCTTTTTTTTAGTGCCATTTTTCACAGGAGTGCTTGCAGCGACTACAAGGTGATGTGGGTTATCTATGGCCGCGTGGTGGTTGCCATAGTGTCGTATTACGAGCTGCTAGTCGATGGCGTGGGAGGCATTTGATTTTTGTGCGTATCGTGGACTTCTCGCTGCTCTGGTCTATTTTATTTGGCTCGAGATTGTTGGGAAATTCGCGTCTGAATTCCCCTCCTGAAAAGCACACGAACAAACAAAGAACGAAAAATACGGAAATAAAGAACACAGAAAATTATATAGTTCACCCGTTAACGAGGGCTACGTCCACTTCTTTCCGCTGCAATAATTCACTAGATCAATTATAGTACTCGATTACAATGCTTGTAACGCTATAAATCGACTCTAGACTTTCTAGAGGTGTTAACCCTATTAAACACGCATATAGTTCATATATATAGGGGAAGAAAAACAATTGGGGAGAGAAATCCCGCTACTGCGTAGAAGCCCCCGCTCTGTCGGCCGGAGCCATAAACATGTCGCCCGACACCATATTGGCGACCGCCAATCTCATTTCGGCGACCGCCGAAATCATCTGGCGACCGCCGGAGCCCAATCGGCACCCGCCGAAAGGCCAGAATATGGGCAAACCGCTGGACTTGGTTTCTCCCGGTTTCGGCGCCCGCCGAAACCATTCCGCGCCCGCCGGTGGCTTTCCGCGATCGCCGGAACCACTCCGGCGACCGCCGTTTGCTCCCTTCGTCGTTTTCTCGTCTTTTCGACGTGAATCGGTCTCCACACTCAACAGAGAGGAACACGAGGATACATGAGGCTCGTTCGGTGTCGTTTGAAGAGGGTTTGACATATAACCGGTGATTTTTTGATATATATTTTAGTGTTATATGTTTAGTAGGCCCGATTGAAGAGCTAATTTTCCTCAAAATAATCCACTTGTGATATCTTATCTTCTGAATTTAATTTCGGTTCTAACATATTTTGGCTCACTTTAAATTTATTATTCAATCACGTTTCTTTTAAAAATAAATAAAAAATAATTCTAATCAATAATAAAATAAATAAAAATAATTTAAATCAATAATTTCATTTATAAAATCAAATTAATTTTATAATATTATTAATATTAAAAAATATTTATAATTTATAAAAACTATTATTATTTTTATCAAAAAAATTAATTTTATTTTATTTAATTTAGTACAATTTTTTATTCAATTAAGTTTAGCCTATTTCATTCTAAAATAACAAATAGTATTCCAAAAATTACATGGTTGAAATAAAATTCATGGTCACCCTTGAGTCATAGTTGAATTTGATCTAATTCATGATCACCCTTGAGTTGAATTATCACCCTTGAGTCATAGTTGAATTTGATCTGACAATTCAAGCTAGATTTTCTTAGTGACACAAAACATTTGTTTTTTAAACAAAATAAATATTTTAATATACAGAATATTAAATTAAAAATACAATAATATTTATTAATATTTAAAAATAATTAAGTATATTAATTTCATTGTAGCACTAAATTTACTTTGTCAAGATTTCAAAAAGTTCAACAAATTAATATTTCGCACTAATTTGATTTTGAGTATAAAAAACAATTACTTTTTGTCTAAGTTATTTATATGCACTTTAAAAAAAGTGCCTAAATATTTGGGACAAAGAGTATAAATTTGAATCTAAAAAAATCAAACAAAAAATTTAAAAATATAAAAATAAAAGATAAATTCATATGGTATTTATGAACTATGAAATGTAATTTTCATTAATCAATGTATTATTTTATATATTATATTACTGTCAAAATAAAAAATACATAAAGATGATATTTTTTATTGTATGTAATGTGTAATATTTTAAATTAAAAAATCAAAATATTTAATAAAGAAATAATTGAACATATCTAAATATTAAATAATTATTATACATATAATTATTAATTAAATTGTAATCAAAGTTATATGTATTTTTTTATTTGTAATGGTTTTTTAACATTTTAATTTTAGAAAAAAAATTATTTAATATTTTTATTTTTATTTTTATTTATTATTATTTTTTTTAATTTAAAAATAATAAAATACATAAAACCATTACAATTTCTCTCTGCTGTCAAAACCCTAAGTATGGAACCGCCTGCCGCAACTTCAAAAAGAATCAACAATAGAAGAATTCAAGAAATCTAAGTAAGTATTTCTCTGATTTTCCTCAGCTTTCAAGTTTCCGGCCAGATCTGATCGGATGTATCGACAACCGCCGTTCAATTTCTATAATTAACTTGTTATTTACTTCGGTGCCCAGGAAAAAAATCTAGAGAAAATGTTAGACCATGAATCTACCCCTAACCCCACCACCCATAGCAAGACAACCGGCCTTCCTCGGAAGCGGTTCTATCGCGCTCGGGCCCACAGCAACCCATTGAGCGACTCGCATTTCCCCGTCCCAATTTCCCCGAGCGAGTTCGCGTACGCCGACCATTACCCTAATTTTCTGCCGTCGCCCAAAAAGATTGAATTTGCAGATATCGGCTGTGGATTCGGTGGGCTTTTGATCAGCCTCTCGACTCTCTTTCCCGAGACCCTCATGATAGGGATGGAACTGAGGGACAAAGTGACCGAGTACGTGAAGGAACGTGTTCTGGCCCTGAGGGCCTCTAACCCGGGCCAATACGGAAACGTGTCTGTCGTCCGAACGAATTCCATGAAGTACATTCCGAATTACTTCGAGAAAGGGCAGCTCCGCAAGATGTTCTTTCTGTTTCCCGACCCTCACTTTAAAGAGAAGAACCACCGGAGGAGGGTCATTAGCCCGCATTTGCTCGATGAGTACGCTTATGTGCTTGGAGTTGGCGGTATTATATACACGATCACCGACGTGGAGGAGCTTGGGGTGTGGATGAAGTCTTGCTTGAGTGGGTCACCCGTTGTTTGAGGAGGTTTCGGAGGATGAGATTGTCGAGGATCCAGTTGTGGGTTTGCTGACCATTGCGACTGAGGAAGGGCAGAAAGTGGCGAGGAACGAAGGGCAGACCTTTAGAGCTGTTTTTAGAAGAGTTGGGTCTGGTGGTTCTGTTTAATTTCTCTCTCAGCTTCAGGTATTTGTTTGAAAGCTTCTAGGACCTTTTGGTTTTAGGATTACTCTTGGTTTTATGCAGACTATGAAGATTATTAATTGCATTGATGTTGCTTTCGATATTTGACTACCGATATGTGATGATCACTAAATATTAGTATTGAATTGAAAGATAATAACAAGGCTATCTTGAGTTTTACTGTTTTTTTTTTTTTTTATAATTACACAAGAATTTTTAATTTTCTTATGAATCGGGTATTTGTAATTTTGAACGACGAGTTAGATGACTGAATATTTATTATTGGGTGCATTTTTGTAGGGAAAACAATGTTTGTATTTGGGGCTTTGAATGATGAATGGATGATAGTAGGTCAATTTTTAGAAGATCATAATCGAGGTAGAACTGAGAGAGAGGTTGCTCATGAAATTTATATTGGCCATGAAACTTTAGTTTTTACTGTAGTTGTTTTTCTCTTTATTTGAGATTTGAACTCAACTCTCTCTAATGATAGTGGTAAAATCGAGTAATCGACCACTTGCAATGGTCTTCTCTTCATGAGTATTTGGCTTTGTCTCGGAGGCTAGTATAGTGGTTTCGATGAGATTATTTTTCGTCCAGAGATCCCAACATAGGTGTGGAGTTTTTCTCCTCGGGTATGTTTGTTTAGTCCATTTTTTTTGTTTTTAATTGATGGAACTTTAATTTTTGGGCTGTCTTTTGTTTCTCGTTGTTTTTTCTCCGACTCTCTTTTGTTTCTCGTTGTTTTTTCTCGTCTGGGTCGATATCGTGGAGCTTAGGGCAGACTTGATGACTGGTCGATATCGTGGAGCTTAGGGAAGACTTAATTGAGACATCGGATTAACATTTTTGCCTGATTAAATTATTTCACCCTAAAAATTAAAATTTGTGAGGCATTAAAACTTGTAAGACATGGTCAATTAAGGCCATCTCCAACCGAACACAAAAACGTAAACTCAAAAATAAGTTTTATTTTAAGTTTACAGTAAATTCACTCCAACCGAGATTCCAATACTAAAACTTAAAAGAATATTCTCAAAATATTTTTCTTATACAACTTTTCATAAATAACCAATATCTTTACAAATTTACAATTTAACCACATAACTTTTGATATTAAAAAATTTAA
Source organism: Euphrasia confusa (assembly GCA_954870475.1). Lineage (NCBI taxonomy): Eukaryota > Viridiplantae > Streptophyta > Magnoliopsida > Lamiales > Orobanchaceae > Euphrasia > Euphrasia confusa. Next base: position 35,027,142 of record OX940956.1, on the reverse strand, counting down.
TAGTCATTATTTTCAATTTAAAATTTCAAACATAATAAAAAAAATATATTGTGATATCCTCATACTATTATTTTATTTTTAACGTCAATTAAATAATTTAATATTTAATTATATTTTGTATTATCATGTTTATTTTTATTTCATTATTTAAAATAATTTTATTAAAATTTATTTTAATTATTAATGATATGATTATTAAAAAAAATACATTAAAAAATTATTAAATAAAAAACTAAAAAAATCTTGATAGATTATATTTATTAATTTATATAAAAAGGATCATTTTATAAATAATAAAGTTTTTGGTTTGAGTTTAAGGTAAACGTAAATTTGAATATTTTTTCTGTGGGTCCCACCATAATACCTATAATAGGTTTATGTTTGGGTATCGCTTGGAGCATCTCCTCTACTCCAAAATAGGTTTTTGGTATCGGTTGGAGATGCTCTAAGAATGTAATATAGTGACTCAATTGGGATTCGAGCATCTTCAAAAAATTTATGAATAATTAATCAATACTCCAAATAATTATTATTTACAGTAATATCAATTATTAAATAAATAATTTAAAATACTTTTTAGAATTATTATATTTTTATACAAGTGAATAAATAATTCATATACGGAGTTTAATATTACTTAATAGTAATATTGCCATTTCTATTATAATTAATACTTTTACAACAATATAAGCTTACCCATTTTATATACTTTTGCAGAATTTGACTAACTTTTGTTATTTATTTACATAAATTTTCATAAACTTTTCGGCATATATTATTAATACAACCGTTGTATAAAACACCTTTTCGTATAAAAAAAGATATTCAAATTATTTAAAAAAATATTAATATAGTATTATTTTTATCTTTTATTTTTATCATAATTTTCTTGAAATTTTATTGATAGTTAAAACACAATTATTATTTAAAATATTAATATTTTTCTTCTTCAAAGTATCTTTTTTTTTAACATAATTTTCCTATTTTGTTTTTTATTTAATTTTATATAATTTTTGTAAGTTTTTATTATTTTTAAAAATTAATTTAATTTATTATATAGAAATTCGAAGAAATCTCTCTAATTATAAAAGATTTTGGAGAGTGAATTTCCTTTGTATTTTTTAAAGAGAATTTTTTAAAATCTATAAATTATTAAATATATATAAATTTTAATTGACTTTTTAAGATCCAAGTTAAATACTCCAAGATTTTAATAAACTTTTTAAAATCAGAATTAAATACCTTCACACTTTAAAAGTCTAAAAGAATTCAATAAAATCCTAAACCAATACACCATTCTTTAGTAAATATAAAAAAGAATGTTGTTCATCCAACTATTAAAATTTTTTAAAGTTTATTTGGTAAAGGGCGTCTTATATTACTAAATTAATATTAGCTCTATTTACAATATATAATCCACAATATTTGAGAAAATTTGAGAAAATTGAGAAATTAGTCAACATATAATTATAGTGTAAATTTTTTAAAGTTTATTTGGTAAAGGGTATCTTATATTACTAAATTAATATTAGCTCTATTTACAATATATAATCCACAATATTTGAGAAAATTTGAGAAAATTGAGAAATTAGTCAACATATAATTATTGTGTACAGTACTGTAATTTTTTAGAATCACGCCAAAATCATATTCATTATATAATTTATGTAATAATGTTTTTGTGTGAGAGCCATACCAATATATATATATAGTTAGTAAAATGATTGTCAATTATTATTATTGCATACATCTAAATGTGCAGAGCATTATATATAAGCCACATTGCTAATTGGGAAATCATACCCACAACCTATTTTCATCATCTTTAAAAACTAAAAATTCGAGAAAATGGGATCGATTAATATATACATCACGTTGATGGTTCTTTCAATTTTGATCCCACATTCCACCGGCTACGATGGATCAACCGAGTACAGGGTGAATCAAATTTGCCAGAGCCTCGAAAGAAGCGAGTTCAACTATTGCTTCGACTTTTATAAGCAACATGTACCCGGGGACTACGCAGATATGAAACGATTGACACAAATATCCCTCACTCAAACATTAATCTACGCAACAGACACTCGTATTTTCCTACAAAGGTCTCAGGATAAAGAAAGGGACGCGCAAACTAAAAACTTGTATGAAATTTGCATAACCGGGTACGGGTTTTTGATGAACCAGTTCGAAGAGGCAAACTTGGCATTTGCAAAAATAGATTACAGATCCGTGGTGTTTGAAGTGGAAAGGTGCGAGAGGTTTGTGAACGATTGTCAGAATGTTTTGGGCGGCGGCGTGCCTTCTGTGAGCGACAGGAATTTTCATGCTAGGGCGCTGGTTAAAATGTCACTTATCAGCACTCGGCTTATAGGTTAATTTGTGGTTTTTTGTTTTGTAATAAAGAAATTGTGTCAAATTAATTAATAATAATATTTGATGGATTGTCTCGTTCATTCTGCTTTTCATGTTCCTTAATGTTATACATGTTTTGATGTTTCATCGACTGTTGTTATAATGATGAATCCATGATTGATAATGTGCAGAAGGGAAAATCTTAGTCGGTTATCTATTACGTATAAAAGGTTTTGTGTACTCGTAGATAAATTATTGATGATTTCTCTTCTTTAGTATTTATGGCTTGAAAAATACACCAAAGGTGTAAGGGAGGGAAGACTAAACACCAAAAAATCATACGAGTACGTACTCACATAGACACTTTTTTTTTTTTTTTTTTTTTGTAAAATACAAAAAAATAATGTTTATAAATTTGGGACAGGAGTATCAAGATTCACAAATGAATACTTTAAATCAATTTCTCCACTATGAAAAATGTAATTAAGTTCTCTTAGAGAAGTGATCTCAATGAGGTGACTAGGTTGGTCCGATGAAGTGGCCCCAACGAGGTGGATGGGGTGGTTCGACGAAGTGATGCAGACGAGATGAATGAATTAAGAGACCGTGTTCTTGATAAGAATGTGCGAAATATAGACATTGAAAGAGTCTTATGAGTGGATTCAAAACAAGGACAATGTCGAATAGATTTAAGTTTAATATTAATAAAATATTACTTTTTTTATTCACAAAATACCAAAAAAAATGTTTTATTTCTTTGAGCCAGAAGTAATAATTAACAATAATAATTATTATTATATTACTTAAATTGTTTAAACTTTCAAATATTTATGATATTTTAAATTACAATTTGAGTTGATATATATTTTTTAATATTTGATATTTTTATTTAATCAAAATAGTTGTAGTGAAATTGATCTAGTTGTCGGGCTCTTTCGGTTTGTACCGAATTCGATTTCAATTTTTTTTCAAGTTCAAAATATTTGATCTTTTTAACTTTTACATTTTTTTTCACCTTCACTCGAACAACCCACAAATTTGAATTGGATTATCATCCATAAATGTGAGATGACGTGTTTTGGAGTGGAGCTCGAGCTCAAATTAATTTGAAAGCAAAAGTTTCCACCGACTTCAAATATGTTACATCATAGTACATTGTTTTGGAATAAATATAATACTGTAGTAGTATATTTGAATTATGTTTTCTAGTGTTTTAATTTGTAGTATTATAAAAAAAATTAAATTTAATATTCTACCCAAATTGAAAGACGCGAGTTTTAGGTCTGAAACCATAAATAATTGAAAGGAGTGATCTGATTTCCCACACATTCCTATTAAAACCCATAAATTCCGATGGCTAAAAATGTCAATACAATTAAAACATCTAATAATCGTGCGAAAATCGGATTGCCTACGCAATAAACAGGTGGGCGGTGGCGGGATTAAAATTACTACTCGGTAACACTCTCAGCGGCGATCCGCTTGCGGCGTTCTCTCTCACACACACGCACCCGGGATCACTAAATCAAAACCCTTCGTCATTATCGCAAATCCCTATTTTCCTTTTTCTGATTTTCCCATACGTACACAGCTATAGAACAACCTTTGTGTATCTATCTATCTATCTATCTATATATAAATATATCCGATCGACTACCTTCGTTTCAGGTATACACCTTATTCCATTAACTATTTTCACGTTTTCATCTTTTTTTTTTAATAATTGGTTTTAGCTGGTTTCCCGTGAGTTCCTTTTAATTATGATTTTGATTTTTATTTTAATTTTTAATCCCGTGATTATTGTTACCATTGCCATCACATGCAGCGAAGCGAATTGAGTCGATAATTCTCTCTCTGTGTTTTTTGGTGTTGTTATTCTTTTGGGGGATTTTTGGATATTGTGTTCAATGCGGTTTGAATTTCTCGACGTTGATTAGGCGGAGGAGATATATATAATAGTGTTTTGCGCCTATTAGGGGTGGATTGATCGTTCGATGGAGGAAAGGAAGAGGTACCCGATTGGGGCAGAGTTCTATACTCTGCACGAGGAGGTTGGGACGGGAGTCAGCGCGTCTGTTCATCGAGCGCATTGCAACCCACTCAATGAGGTCGTCGCCATTAAAGTTCTCGACTTTGAGCGCCACAACAGCGATCTGGTAACTCCAAAATTTTGGGTTTTCGGCGGCTTGGTTTGGTTATCTTTGATATTATTGACTTTGGAAAACACATACTACATGTTAAAAGGATGATTGCTAGTGGTAGAAAGCAACTTGAAACATTTCTCACTGTACAACGAAATATATATATATATTTCGACGATGTTCGTAAAAGTTAAAATGTGCCTAGGTGATGTTGGAAGCAAGACAATCAAATTGTACTACATATGATTTAGATTAAAATCATTTTTATTTATTCATTGATTTTTTGTCTAGAGTCAGATCACCAAAATTAGCTGTAAAATATATACATATAGTCTTACAAACTAGCAAGTAGCAACTGCATGGATATGGGGTGAAATATTGTGCATGCCTTAGTAGTAATAAGGAGAAACCTATACCCTTAAATCAATATAAATGATAGACTCTAATTCAGTTGTTGAATTTTTCACCAGAGTAATATTTCAAGGGAAGCACAAACGATGGTCCTTGTTGACCATCCTAATGTTCTCAAGTCACACTGCTCCTTCGTTAATGATCACAATCTTTGGGTCGTAATGCCTTTCATGGGTGGAGGTTCTTGCTTGCACCTCTTGAAATCTGGACACCCAGAGGGTTTTGAGGAGGTTGTTATTGCTACGATTTTGCGCGAGGTCTTGAAGGGCTTGGATTATCTTCACCAACATGGACACATACATCGTGATGTCAAAGTAAGCAGATAAACTTGTATCAATTGTGGTGTACTCAGTAATGAATTACTTCTATTTTTTCTGCTAATCGATATTTACACTCTTCTGAAATAAACAAATTTACAACATCTTTATAAAAATATATCCATCTGCTTGCCACTTTTCTTCCTACAATCAAGAAGCTGTGCATGAACGGCTAGTACATATCAGGGTTTCTCTGGATATTGTTAGACAGAAGAGCTCAATGTTATAAATTTCAACGTTACTCTGTACTCTTTACCATTTTTAATCCACATATATGGGATCCTTCATCACTGGAGATGTTAGAAATGATCATGCAATTAGTTTCCTGTTTGAGGTTTCACATAATCAGAGCAATAAAGTTTTAGATATACCAGTAATGAAGCTGAAAAAATAAATAGAAAAGCTTCTTATTTTGTAGCTGTAAATTGATGTCCCAAGAAATTCCTCAGACTGAAAATGTTTTGAAATTATAACTAGATACTTTCTTTTTCTTCCAGGCTGGTAATGTTCTGATTCATTCGAGTGGTGGAATCAAACTCGGGGATTTTGGTGTTTCTGCCTACTTGTTTGATGCGGGTGACAGGCAGCGCATGAGGAATACATTTGTGGGAACTCCTTGCTGGTACGGTTGAATTATTGACACACATTCAGTGTTTGTTTCATTTTTTAAGAAAAAGATTGTGTATCATATATATATATATATATATATATATATATACACACACACACAGAAACATTTGTTATGTAAACTTTTTTCTAAATTTCTGTGATGTCTGAAAGGTGTCCTCATAGGGTTGTGTTTTAGTCAGTAATTTCATTTTGGTGAGCCAATAACTTTTGTACGTGTGCTTTTATAGGATGGCACCAGAAGTGATGGAGCCAGTGCATGGTTATGATTTCAAGTATGTTATCTCTTGCAGATTTCTTTTCTTGCTACTGAACTTTTGATCATTTTCCTTATCTACTGGATTGACATTTTCCAGAGCTGATATTTGGTCTTTTGGCATAACTGCTATGGAGCTTGCACACGGTCATGCCCCTTTCTCAAAGTATCCTCCAATGAAGGTGCTTACGTGTGTGTGTGTACATATACCACTCATACCCCACCCGCTTAAGGAAAAGTTTCTTAGTCATTTTCATTCTGAACTACACCTGTTTACTTGTTTAGGTATTGCTTATGACATTGCAACATGCACCACCTGGTCTTGATTCTGAGAGTGACAAAAAGTTCTCGAAGGTATGTTTGCTAAAGCATTTACTGAGCAATAATAACGTTTGTAATTGAGATGCTGATTATGTTGTTATTTGGACTGTTTAGTCCTTTAAGCAGATGATTGCTAGTTGTTTGGTGAAAGATCCTTCAAAAAGGCCCACTGCAAAAAGGTTGCTAAAGCATTCTTTTTTCAAGCAAGCTAGGTCGAATGATTATATTCATAAAACCCTTCTTAATGGACTGCCAGAGCTGGGTGATCGCCTTAAAGAATTGAAGGTTTGCGATGTCTTAAGTATATGACTGAGATAGTACACATTGTAGTGGTGTCTCAGTATTGTGTGCTATTCTAACTGAATTATATGAATCAAATTTAGAAAAAGGAGGAAGAAATGCTTGCACAAAAGAAAATGCCAGATGGTCAGAAAGAGGAGATATCCCAGGTTTGGTTTTTATTCACAAAATTGAGCCAATCTAATATTTTTCATCTTGTAAAAGAGATCAACTTAATTCTATCCTTTCCAAAAAATGTAAATGAATATTTGCACTATTTGAAATTTTGTATTGAACTCTTATCTTTTTTCTCAAAGGAAGTTGAATATTTATACCCTGTTGTCCGATCAATTAAGAGTCCACAATTATAGGAATTTAGTCTCAGTCGTTTGGAAATGATATGTGAAAGCACTCCATTATCGGGCGATTTACCTTGCAAAATCAAATCTAAAGATTATTCTGACATGTCTTCCTTTCTAGAAATCAAATTATCCACTATCAAATATTTTGTTTATTTGGATGTGTAATTATGTTACCGATGAAAAGGGCTATGCATTTATTAAATAACTAAGAAACTTGCAAGAATAGTTCTTGGATCCTGGGACCTTGAAGCTTAGTAAAGTTATTGTGAGTTCCTTTTTGTTCTAAAAGTTTTAGCTCCTTTAGCTACAGTGCTTTCAAGATTGTTACAGATGTTTCTCTATGGCTGATAGGAATTTGCTATATGGTACTTTGCAATTGCTTTAGAGTTTTTGTGTATTCACAGAATGAATATAAACGTGGGATTAGTGGATGGAACTTCAACCTTGACGATATGAAGGCTCAAGCATCATTGGTATATATATATCATTTTCAGATTCTGCTTAAATCGACTAATTTTCTGCAAACAACTTGCTCTGGGTAGTGAACATATATAAATCATTGTTTTTTATCAGATCCAGGACGATGATGTTAGTTTAGAAAAAGACGAAGATGTGCAAAACAAAGCACTTCAATACCAGCCACCCTTATCCAAAAGCTTTAATATTCTTCAACATCAGTTATCATTTGCTAGTCAATGTTCTGATGCAGCAGATTCTGTAAGTCGATGCTACTTTTTTATTTAGAAGTTAGTTTCCCCCCTTTTTGTTTAACGACACTGTTTCTTCACAGGATGATAACACTACAGCATATGTATCATCACTGGGCTCCACACCTAACATGTATGGCATCTTAATATGACAATCCCTTTACATTTCCTGAAGAGCATGCGTATACTGCTTAAAATGTTTTGTGGTGCCTGTATAATTTCTTGATAATAAATCTGATCCTTAAATGTGCATTCTAATTATTCTAATTAAACTTATTTGGCTTTCTTCTTAATTAGAGCTAAATGTGAAAAAAATGTTGAAGATGCAAGTGTTATCAAAACATTGGGGCAGCCAACAACAAATATGTCTCTTGAGAATGAGAATCATACAGATAACAACTTAATCGAAAAATCTGAGTCGGAGGCATACAAAAAGTCAACAGATGGAGCCTGCAGTAAATATGGGTATGCTTAATTTTTTTTGTATTGTGTTACCTATTTTCTTTATATGCATCTTGTGTATATGATTTATTTTCTCAGAGCCGTGTTTGGTTTTATTTTCACTCTTCAGTGTCTATATATTGAATATGGCTTGTATTTTTTAGGAATATAAATGTAAGTCCTGCATTGGCCCAAAACAATGATCATTCGTGAAAACATTTCAAATATCCCAATACTGAATCTGACTAGGCACCCACTAGCTATGAAATAAAACGACTTCCACTAACTAAAACGGACAGAAATTCAAACACCTTTTATCCACGCATTTTGGCTGGAAATGATACCAAATCAAGGCATCAAGAAGTATGATTTATTTTCAACGCCTTAACATTTTAAATGTGGTTTAAAGTTAAAACTACATCTGCTTAAATAAATGCAAATTAAGGTAGTCCAATTTCAATTATGAATGCACTCTATATTTACTCTTGTTTTTCGAAGCATGACCTAGTTGCTTAAATATTTATCTGACTTTTCTAGACTTCTAGTTGTTGGCTTACTGAGGTTTCCTCAACATCTCATTTATTTTGTTTCATAACACACAGTGACGAAGTCCAAAATTATTCACAGAGTTTGTCAAACAGTCCGCAACCTTCCGAGTCTCCACAAGAAGAAGTAAATTTCGTAGGCACAAAAACATCAAGTAAGTCAGTTATGTTGTAAAATTTTGTTCTTTAATGAGTATATCTTTGTTGTTTAAAACGTGTGCATATTTTTGACGTAGTTAACTCTGATGAAGTTGACGATAAGGCCAAGAATCCAGTTGTTCAGCAAAAGGGAAGATTTAAGGTTACATCAGAGAATGTTGATATGGAAAAGGTTAGTATTCAGGTTTTAATGCGAATAGCTCCGTTTTGACATTTATTAAATAGTTTAATTGTTTTATTGTAGGCGGTTCCTTCTCCTATACTACAGAAAAGCCACAGCATGCAGGTGGGTGTGGAAACTTGCAATATAACGTGAATGTGAAATATCAGTAAAACAATTACTAAAATTTGACCAAAACATTGTGTTAGTATGAATTTATTTTGAACAACTGACTAAGAAAATGATTATGAATCTGTGATTTAATCATCATCGTATTCTGCCTTACATATAGTCTGCACACTACTATCAATTCAATTTCATTCGATGTGTCCAAGTGACACTAACGTTCTTTACACTATTGTTTCTTTCTTTGGGTCTGGAAGAGCATCAAACGAAAAATGAATGTATACTACTGATACATGTGATGAATGTACCTAAATGTTGGTATTATATGTTTCATGAGTACCATTACAGTCTGGTATCCGATTTTCTTGAAATGACTTTTGGGGCATTTAGGTGATTGGCCAATTTCCTTCCATTTCTTCATCATTGATTTGTGATGCTACTCCATCAAATCCTTTTGGTCAAGCAATATTTCCAGCTTTGCAGTTTGTTCTTCAGACAAATATTCTTCAAAGGGTAATGGTTCTCAACTCTGTGTGTGCACGCTTCATTTGTTCTTAATGTCCTATAACTATATGCTTTGTTAAAAACTCTGATTTTAGTCTTCTACCTCATCACCTGACAGGATAATATTCTTCGTCTAATGAAGCAAGTAGCTGTTGGTGATCCTCTGGGTATGAGCAGTTAATCTAGCGCATACACACACACACACATGTATCCTTGTTTAATGTGATTATCTATATTTGCAGATGTAGAATGCGTACAGATGAACACATCATTCGCCGAGAGATCCTTGGTATGCACAAATAGGTTCTGATTGATTTAGTCTTGTGTTCTGCTTAACGAAAATATTCGTAGTTGGCTTTAATTTGAGATCTAATTCCCTCACTTGAATTTGTTAATTCATCAACTATAGCAATACTACTCCTATATATGTACCCTAATATTCATTTTTTTGTATTTGTAGTTAGATGCGGCTCATGATAGGGAAAAGGATTTGCTTAGAGAACTAAATGAGCTCCAGACGAGGTACTGTTTACTGTGTGTAGTGCATGTGAAATCGATCCTACTGAATTGAACTCAGCTCTAAAGAAATTGATCACTCATCTTGTAGGTTTGCACGTGCCCAGGAGGAGCTTCAAAAATATAAAACAGAGAATGGACGGTGAGCTCTTGATGAGTACACATTTCTTAGGTACAACTCTCCTAACCTGTGAAAAGGCCAGTACTCTCTAGATGCATATTTTCACGAAACGTTAGTATCAAGAAATTGAATCTTCAACTGAAAGTTTGTTTATGCTTATTTCTTGAAAGTTCTTAGTTTTATTCTCTGGCATCTAATGTAAATTGTGATTTGGGACACCGTATGCTGGTGGGTTAGGTTATTCTTATGCTAATTCATCGGTAATCAGACCAAATAGTTCTGAGTTCTGATACCGAAGAAGAGTTTATTTGATAAGAAAACGACATATACTCTGCGCCTTTTATTGCATATACTGCATATACGACCAAGCGTGATATGTGATTGATACAACATAACACTGTCATTAGCTGAGCTGAAGAAACGTCTTTGCCATAGGATGCTTAGCCTGAGAGAGACGATTAGGTTCCAAGATGTCGACAATCTCACCGTCTACAAGAAGACAAACTACATCCGAAATCCTCTGTATTTGTTTGATGCTATGAGAAACCATAATAACAGTCATTCCACGTTCCTTCTTCAACTTCACAAGAACATCTTCTATGTTCTGAGTTGAAATCGGGTCCAATGCACTTGTTGGCTCGTCGAGTAACAAAACCTACGACAGAACAGAAAAGACATAAGATCAAACCGATGTAAGGCTCAATTCGTTAGATCTTGTTTTTTTGTTTTTTACCTCTGGCTCGTTAGCCAAGGTTCTCGCTAGTGCAACCCTTTGAGCTTGACCAACTGATAATTCTCCTCCGAGCTTGGTGAAGAAAGATGGATCAAGGTCTGCAAGTGCAAGTAACTTGTAGATCTCAACATCAGTTAGCTTCTGTCCTCTTAGTTGTGGCCCGTATCTCACATTATCCGCCACAGTTCCTGAGAATGAATACAAACAACCGATCAACCTCCGTTTTCGGTTCAAATCACATTACCCCTCCAAGAAAATGCAGACACAATATATAGAGAATTTGGATTACCTTCAAACATGACAGGCAGCTGGAAGAGCATGCCGACTCTTCGGCGAAGCTCGAGCACATCGAGCTGGCAGATATCTACGCCGTCCAGGAAAACGGATCCTGGAGCGGGCTCCCACAACCGGTTCAGGGCCCGCAAGAAGGTTGACTTCCCGCTCCCGCTCGGCCCGATAACCCCCATGATCACCCCCTTGGGTATGTCGGCGTTGACTCTGTTGAGAATCCTCACGTCCTTGGCTGACACCTTCGATAGATCCCTCACCTCGATTTTCGCGCCGCCCGGAAGCCTTGATTCCGGTGGCTGCGGCACCGTCAGGAGATGTTCCTGAGCTTCTTCTGAAATCATTTTCAAGTTTAAAAAACAATCACCAAACAGGTTTCAAAATCAATGGAAACAGCCAAAAAATATTAAAAGAAAACTTGATGACCTTGAAAAGGCGCCATTGCAGGAATCGGGTCCAGTGAATGAGAGGTAAACGGCAATTTGATTTAGTGTGGGATCTTATAAAGAGACGAAATTGAATAAAACCTCCCCGAGATAATAATATTGTGGGATGCCAAGAACTGGACAACACTTTTCCTAAGAATACTCTTCGATTTTAGATTTTATGTTTTTTAAATAATCCATTTTTACATGTATTTGAACCATTATTCTAAAAATTAAGTTTCTCGCGATGTATAAATCATAAACATTTGTGATTGCGTGTATTTGGTATGTCTGGGATGAAATGACATTAATCGATAGTTTCATAATCACCGTGATTAATTCTCTGGTTGATCAAACTACGATTATAATTGGCACAGAGCTGGAAACAGATTATGAGCACACATAAAGTAGCTCAGATAGAAAACAGAGTGAAATCCAATAAAATGGTAAAATCTCGATTATATTAATTACAATATTAGTCCCATAAGTTGGCCTATTTGAGGTTTTGGTCCAATTGTATTTGATCGCGGAAGCAGAAACTTGTTCAGCATTACATTACATTTGTCAAACCATTACAGGGATTGGTATGAACTTGAAAATATTTGAGCAGTTGTAAGATTTAAGATTCAAATCATTAACTTTTAAATAAATGTCAAGATTTTTTATGAATAGTGTTTATTAAATTATTTTTTACACATCAAATATGAGAAATGTAAATAGATTAGTCCTTGACGAAAACCAATTCAAGCGCTAGGCTATGGGTCATCTCGGCTTAACGGATTTTAAAATCTTGATATGAAAACGTAAACAAAAAAAAAAAAAGATTAATATGTTGTTAAAATAATAAAAATATCTAGGACTAAAAGTGTCAAAGTACCTAAGAAATTTGTTTGTCTTAACAAAAGTAAATGGACATTTTAGTAAGATAAATACAGAATTTCAAGGGGTTAAATAAAAATAAAACTCATAGTAGCTTTGAGAGAGCTCCAGCAGCGAACAGAAGGTTTCTTCGAGAGAACTGTTATCAATACAAATTGGTAAGTAAGAATCGAGGGGTGGAGGGGAAGGTTAACTTGTCTTTAGTTACCTGCAGAGCGTAAACGGGAGTGGTTTTGGTAGGCAAGGTTTTCAAAGATCTTAGTCTGTTTGTACTTCCACTTTTGCTACTGAAAAACAACCCAAATAATCATGTTGATGAAAACAAAATCTACTTCGTTTAACCAGAGAGAGTTTTCGGCCTGACTTACTTTTCTTCATTTTTCGACACCTTTGAACTTGTGGCTACATCCCATAATTTAACAGTGCAATCGGCAGAACCAGATGCCAGAAGAGAACCTTCACAGCTACAATAATAATCATATGACATTTCTCAGCTTAAGAAGTTGGGTTTGGTTTTAAAACAAGTGCCATATAGCTACAAAACGACATACTCTATATATATGGGAACTTACAATACTGCACCTGAGGTTCGGGTTATTTATGAAAAAAATTACTTGAGAAGAAAAAAACAAAGTCTGAGATGTAAACTGACCCTTAATGGAGGTTTTATGCATACTGTATCCTTGATAGGGAAGGGTATTGTTAAACAAAATCCAAGTTCTAAAGGGGTTATTGTAATTTATAAAAAAAAAAATTGTTTCTTCTTATAATTCGGTCAAACCTCAGGATAGTTCTAGAAATCATCATTTCCTTTTAAAAAATGGTCTACCTGAAAGCAAGTGACCATATGCAAGAGCTGTGACCAACCAAAGGGGAAATGCAACGGCCGGTTGCCAGGTCCCACATCATTATCATACCATCTTCATCACCAGATGCCATGTAACGCCCGTCAGGCGACATTGCCAAACTTAAGACCATGCTTCTGTGACCAATAAAATTTCTAACGCACTCACCACTCTGAACATCCCATAAGCGCACTGTCTTGTCACTAGATCCAGTGGCAATATAATTGCAGTTTGCATGCCACTGGACACACTAAAAGAAAGAAATGAAAATTGATGAGAGTTGGATCCTCTGTTTTAATGAGATTTATATTTAATCACTCAGAAAAATGACAATCACATGATATACTATAAATATTAATTTGTAGAAAAGATCATAATTAGGGATATTGTCATTTGGACAAAACCATCAAGACTCAAATTAAATTCAAGTCAGTTGAAGCCTAAAAGATAAAAACAATAAGGGAAGTATTTATGTAGCGGAAGCTCACCAACTGAAGCCTATGCAAAACCAAATGAAGCACACTGCACACTCATTTATTTATATATATATATATATAAATGAAAACATCAGACGTATTTGAAGCTAACCATAAATGACACAATAATTGCTTGGAAATCAGGAAATGTAGTTGGCCAGGGATAGAATTTAGAAAATGTGTTTGTATGACGATCCCACATTTATTTAGGGATAAGAACATGAAAGATACTTTTGTACGTTAAAGAAAAAATCAGACACAGGGAGAGGAACAGAGAAACAGACTCACATCTACATCAGATAAATGCCCTGCCATTATTCTTAAAGGTTTTATTCGGTCCACAGACCATATTCTTGCAGTTCGATCATGTGAAGCACTAGCAAAATAGTGCCCAGCTGGACTAAACTGCATTATAATACCGAAGTCAGAAGATGAGAATATGAAAAATATACAAAACTTAAATTAGAAAGTGAAAATTCGACGAATAATTTAATAAGTTTCTCAATACTGCAGGTTAAGGTAAATGCTGCGTTAATAATCGATCCAGTAACATCTAATCTGCTTCTCGAGGTCAATTCTTGCCAAATGCGATTCACACAATTAGAAATGGTTTGTTATTTTTTCCTCTTATCAACAGCATATTTAAGAGGATTAACAAGCATATCGAAATAGTAGACTGTGACTATGATTCTTAACATCTATAGGAACCAGAGTTCGGCTGTATTACAACCAAGCAACCACCTTGATCACTACATACAAGACATTTAACACGATTCCAATCCATAAGATATTGGTTATAGTATCCCAAATCATCTTGTGCCCTAACCACCTGTGAAACCAATATAACTATATAAGATTTGTACTTCTTCAAACTTCAACCTGATAACGAATAATGTTGCCTGTAATGAATCCTTCTGATGACTGTAACACAAATACACAATACATCTAAAAACCTGCTAGATAGTTTCCTTTAAAATCCACACCAAATCTCTTTCAGTCTTTCTAATTCCCACGACACCATGAAACCCACATGTTGAGTTTCTCCCTTTTACCTTTTACACTTAGAGAGTTTGACCATCTGCGGTTCCCACTCTCGGCCTAAAAGAAGCCCCATTTAACTGGTATTGGCTGGTTGTAAAGCGTTGGTTGGGGATTAACTTACTCATCAAGAATTCACTCCACATGTGACAGTCCTACTCATTGTTCAAACCAAATGTGAAAAATGACAAGACAACTTATAATTGTGTGAAATTGACATGCTGTGGTTAATGAACAAGGGTGTAAAATAACAATTAAAATGCCAATATGCCTACCTGGACATCCCACACGGGATAATTGTGGCCTTTGTAGCAAACAAGATTTGAGTTTAATTTTGTGCTCCACAATCGAACTACACCAGAAGCCCATAGTTGCCCATCAGATATAGTAAATAGGGTAAAATGTGAAATACGGTGCGTAATGTTACATCATAAACTTACTTGTTGAATCTGATGATGAAGATAGAAGAAAGTCCCCGAATGGACTAAAAGTGGCAGAATGAACAGGACCAGCATGACCGCGAAATAATGTGTAAGATCTTCCCGGTGCATTGGAGCTAGGCAAATGCTCATTGGCAGTTAACTCACTTTCACCCTGAAAAGCTGACATAGAAGTGTCAAAAGCAGTGTTCATTTAAACATGCGAAGATGCTTCCACAGTAATATAATATACCATGTGCAAACAAGCATACAAAAATTAAACATACGTGTGATCACCCTTACATATAAAAAAGTTTAATTTATATGAAAGGCACGTGTTTAAAGATACAGATGGTAGCACTAACAGGTATTTAAAAGAAAATTAGAAGCATTGGAAATCATGAAATCACATCTTCAAAAAAAAAAAACACAGATATAATTCATCAAGTAAACGCGCATGAAATTTGAAGAAAAGTTATAACAATTCTATTAAATTTCATTCTTTTTTGATTTATTATCCATTACTCTAGCTAAGAATGTTTGAAAAGGGAATTTTTTATTTTGTCTGAGTGTAGACTGATGACATACACAGCCTACCATTGTTGTGAAACAGTGTATAGGAAAAGCATAAAATTGCCACAAAACAGGGTTTGAACAACTAGACTGTTACAAAAGGCATAACAGCTGCAACACCAATTACATTCTGAACAAAAAGTTATGAAGCTGATATGCGGCAGGTGGGTTTTAGGTGGGGAGAAGTTACCAAATACAGGTTTATTTACATGCACTGCATTAGAGATAAAGAGAGTGTGCATTGAACTTGAGGTTCCAGTATCAGGATGGCATATGCTTTCCTATATTGCAGTTATTCTAAACACCCATGTTAATACAGGAATGGAAGCCCTAAACCGAATCAGAAAGAAACTACCATAGTTAACATTTCCAGAGTTTCTTACTCTTATTACCTAAAACTCCATGTATACCATAGTCAAATGTTTTCAAGCAACTGATACGCAAAGTAAAATTATAAATCCAATTATCAATGAAGACCTAATTATATGTCATCTTAGACTTGTCAACTGTTTTGTTAGTTCCTGATAAAATTATAAAGGTTGCCTCAAAGTACAGTTCATAACAATTACAATAATTACTTTCCATTGTAAGTGAGGCTAATTAATGCATATGTAGACCTTAAAAACAATTCCCTATCAACTTCAAATTGTACAAAATTCAGTAAATAAAAGGCAAACCTGTGAGCTCCATAAAGCATTTTGAATGTATCGACAAAACTATAGATATCAACTTACAATGTCCATCTTGTAGTCCAAGCTTTGCCATGTCCCAAACCTGTCAATGTTGGTTTTGAGTTAGCAAAATGACGAGCATATTGAAATTGAGAAAAATTAGGCTACCTTTAATGAAGAGTCTGAAAATCCACCAGCTACTAATGACCCATCATGAGATATTGATGCACAGTTCAACCTGTGAACAGCAAAAATAACTGGAGTAATTCAAAAGAAAAATACTGAGTGCCCAGAAGCTCCTCCCCCCCACCCTCCATACAACACACAACCTACACCCACACCCCGCCAAAAAGGAAACAAAAAATGAACAAAAATAAAAACAGTTGACATTAGAGCAATTGTGTGAGATGCATACCCATTATGACTATTGATGAAGGTATAGAAGCTTATGGAAGGCAATGTGATGCTGCTCAACTGCACACGATTCCTCAAGTCTTCAAGAATAGAATGTTCAACCTCCATTGGCCTAAAAAATGAGTAAATTGTTAAGCAGAACTTTGCAACATGAAAGTAACAAGCAGATTCACTTAAAAGATTATTTAACATCATTCTGCTATAATGCAGAAAATATGAAAGTGAAGATGACCAAATTAAAAACATATAACTACCTCGGTTTTGGAAAGTTTTAGAATTACAAGAACATACTAGAGTATATGATTTGTGTTATGGTAATGGTCAAAACTATTTCAAAAGTGTTTTAGTTAATTCACTTTTGGGTCAATTTCTGTATAACAAGTCACACACGACTAAATTGTGAATCATAAATAGCACTGCAAGAAGAATACAATACTTCGTCATAGGAAATTAGGAATTTGAGAAAAACCATTTCCTACAGGAAATAGTTCTGACTAATAGACCATAGAGTGACTTTATATTTAATTTGATCCCAGATCTTTTGCTGTTGAATGGTCGAATTTTATTGCATATCCTTCATTCAAGTGGGGATGATAGGTAGGGGTAGCACAACCGAACGGAAACCAGAAAAAAAAAGGAATTGATTCGGTACTTTTTTTTTCTTTTGTAAACTGAATTATAATCAATATGATTTTGGCCTTTTCCAGGCCCTGTCAGAGCAAACTGAACCAAACTTAATTACTCTTTTTTTGTAATTACTAATATATCCCTGAAGCCCTAATTCTCATTTCACTAATCAATTAGCGTCCAACTTCAACTCATACTTTCAGTCTTTCACTCAGAAGTTAATTCCCTCATTACCTGAAGCGGCCAATCACTAATCCAAACACAGTGTGACAATGCATCCAAGGGCATAAGCTGAAAAGTTACCTTCATTTACTTTTAACTCTGCATTTTTCAAATTGGTGTTTCATGTTTGAGTCGGATGTTGTTTCTATTGTCTATTGACAGTTCTTTTACCTTTTTCAAGTGATGTTGTAAATTTGCAATGCAGTATCTAGTGTGTTGCTCTTGCTAATTTATGACTGCCTTTTTATGCTTGATCAATTGTTTCTTGGAAAATTGACTGCTGCAAAAAGGAAAATAACAACTGCCCCCTTTATTCACCGAAAAAACAAAACGAACCACAAAATTTGGTTTGGTTTCAGTTTTCATTTTATCAAATTTGGTTTTGAGCCAAACCGGCAATGCTCACTCCTACTGATGGCAGTGATGGGGGCTGCTATTGGCAAGAGGTATAACTGAAGCATATAAGACATGATTTTCACACATACTTGTATCAATAATTTTCACATTGCATATGAACAAATGTGCTAATCTGAAGAGCTTTTTTAGTAAAAATGACAACTATAAGTACTCTTTCACTTTATAACTGTGTCCCCAAACAGTCTCCTTCATTAGAAAACCACCAGTTTTATGTCTACTTTGCATTATTGAGAGAGACACCCACACCAGTTTTTTTTTATAAAGAAACCTATATTTTCTTGAACAGTTGTCTCAGGTTTAAAAATTATTGTTGCACCTTTCTCTTTAGCTATCTTCTATTTAATTATTCAGGAACATATAATAGCCAGCACAACAGCACCACGGCCATCATAATCCAGTCACTGCAAGAAAATAAAAATGCCACTACATCTCTAGCATGACCTTACCCAAACCCTATTTACTTATCAAACCTGCAAGATGCCTTGAAATAATCTTCCAGGGTATGATAAAATTGTATTCTGAATGGGAAACACCATCAAGATTCAAGAGTAATAAAACATTATGTTTTCCCCAATTAAACATCAACCAAATTAAAGATAATCTAAATGATGATGCCCCCCAATTAGCACTATGCAAGTCCTAAAGTTAAATATTAAGTTTTCAACAACTAGCTATACAAAAAATAAAAATAAATCAATCAAGTGCAAGAGGGTTATCTGGAAAATACATTACTGGCAGGGGCAGCTCTGTTTTGACACGTGGGGCTCCAGATACCATGACATTATCTGGACGAGAAGCTTTTCCTGCTGCAGTAGTAACCTTGTCCTTTTTAAGCTTTTTAAGTGTACTGCTTTGCTTGCTTCCATCCACATGTCTTTTCTGGATACAAAAAGTTATAATGCCGATATTAAACTAGAAATGGTGATTGCTTCTACATATAACTTGATATCATTTGAGCAATCCATGCACATTTATAAAAGAACCTTATTTTCTTCCAGGTCAACGTCTCTCATTTCTGCCTTTTCTGAAT
Organism: Euphrasia confusa; assembly: GCA_954870475.1. Lineage (NCBI taxonomy): Eukaryota > Viridiplantae > Streptophyta > Magnoliopsida > Lamiales > Orobanchaceae > Euphrasia > Euphrasia confusa. The sequence continues at coordinate 35,007,740 of OX940956.1, read as the reverse complement.
CCATCTTTGGAATCCCCGTCTTTTCCAGCTTTTCTTCCAGAGAATCTTCAAGCAACTGTCATAATATAAATATAAACAGTATAATAATACTTCTAAGTGAGAGTTCTTCAATCAATCTATGTTCTTCCCATCTGAGGGAAGACATGCGAAGAAAATAAGACAAATTAATAAATAAACCGAAGCAAGCAGATCTACCTCTTAACATTCCAACTGGCCCAAAACTTTAAAGTACGCAAAAAAACTAATGTGGCAGTCTTATGCATACAAAACTCATACTTTTTTACTAAACCCGAACTTTAAGAGTGGAAAGTCAAACTTTTCAGAAAAATGTAAATAGATGTTTTCACAGTACAAGTTTTTACTCTAAGGCATAAATTGATTGAAAACTGAGACTATTGACATGGGAAGGTATCAGTAAACCTAATCTTTGAATCTAACGTCTCTAACATGCAATAAAATGGACATGAATATCAGTTGGTTTTGTTTCTAAAATCCGACCAAAATTAGCAAACAAATCTCTCTTCCTAACCCACCAGGGCACGAAAATAACAATGCAGCTATACCTTGATTAACCAAAGTATTAAAAATGACAGATCGTACAAAAACTAACTCTACTTCAAAAAAGCATTAAATGAAGAAAGTAGACACCTCAGTGAAGTTCAGATTCAATGAGCCATTATGAAGAAAAAATATATACAGTGTGTGTGTAATTGACTAACCCCCCAATGAACTTCCTTCTGATATACTGAATTAACTGCATCGTGGCTGCTTCCAAGTGTTACAAACTCGGCATCATCAGCAATTGAGCTTGGTTGTCCAGGAGAAACTGTGAATTGGATTATTCATTGACAGACCCACAGGAAAAAACAAAGGGAAATATAACAAAGTTATCCTGCGTTTATAGTAACCTGTGAAATAGTATGGGGAATTGCACCTTGAAAGTTAATGTGTTCATTGATGATTCCAAGAGTTGTAATTGATTTAGACTTGTGTAGGAATTGCAGAAGTAGGTCATAGGAATACTGCAATAGAATTTTTGGATGAAAGTATTACTAATAAGATGAGGGGCTGATCATATATGAATGAAAGTTTTCTACTAATACTGTATTAGTAGAATTATATATTTAGTGACAACTATTTAACAAAAAATAGCATCAATTATCTTGTCGTATCAAATGATAAATTCTGAAAATTAACCATGAAGTAGTGTGTAAATGCAATCGTAAACAAAAAGAAGCCCCACTTTTCGGTAGAAAACAAAGAATAGAGTGGGACTGTTGATGAGGGAAGTTGCAGGAAAGATAATATGAGAGCATGGGGACAGAGAAATCTCACTAATGTATGTAGCATGAATTAAATTTTATGCCTAGGGATAGGGATACTATTTGCAACTTCAGTAGCTCAAGACAATACGAAAACAATGATACCCCAGTAAATGAATAGGAGGAGGCGGATACTATCTTGAGGTTCACTTTTGTCTGCCTTACGGTACCAAATAACATAAATCTGACAAATCTACGATTCTATGTATAGCATGAATCAACTTTATACGTCTAGGGACAGCAATTTTTAACAACTTCAGTAGCTCATGAACAATAAGAAAATGATGACACCCACGTAAATGAACCAGAAAGAGGTAGATAAATTACTTGACATATCTTGAGGTTCACTTTGCTCTGTCTTAGTGAATGTGCGAATTCCATTTCCTACAGAAAGAAAAAAAAACCTTCATGCCAGTGGTTTTCAATACATCAAATAACAAAAATTGAAGTGATTCTTCAAGGAAAGTGGGTGGACCTCCAGGTGTAAAGGGGTAAGAACACCTTCCAATTTCTGAAGATCACGAGAGTGGGCCCCCTCATGGTCTCCTCGAAAGCTATTGAAAAAGGCTCGAGCTGAAATAGAGCAGCAACAGTTTTTCAGAAGTTACACACTCACAATGTAGCTTCTTACAAAGAGGGATATTAATAGGCACACCTTCTTGAATATGACCTTTGGCAACAAGATCCATAAATCCATGAACGAATACCGGGTACAGGACTCGAACCAACTCGTGCTGCACGGAGATCGCATAGGGCACATCTGAGTAACATCTCGAGACGAAGAAACAGCAAGAATGTACGCAAAGAGACATCTACTTACCTGGTACTGGTCTAATGAATTGTAAGCCCACGAGCGAAGTTTGCCGTACCCTTCTTGGTACTGAGCTGGAATGTCGACTCTGCAAACCATGAAATTGAACAAATCAATGAGCTGTTCATCAAAAAATTGGAAGGAAAGAACATGTTCGTACTCGGGAAAAACAAGGAGTTGTTTGGCGATGTCGGGATCGATTTGCGCAGTTGAGGAAGTGTTGCTGCCTTTGGTGTGGTGGTGGTGCTGCTGTTTCTCCTGCTGGAAAGCGAGTCCTGCTTGCTTGAAACCCCTCTTGTCCAAATACGCGAGCACCACCTTCTCTATCTCTTCTTGATCCATCTCTCTCGCTTCCTACTGTATAACCTGTAAATTTAAGTCATGACCTAATTTTTGGGTTTTTGTTCTGAAGAAAATATTAACACATTCAGAACTCGCAAACTAACAGAGTGACTTAACAGTTAACACTCAACCAAGTCGCGGTTCGAGTCGAGTTTTCTTTTAAAGTTTATTTTAATTTTTTTATTTCAAAAGGTTAGAAAGACACAAAATGAGTGTCTCATTTCCACTTTTTGATGACACCTTGTGGTTTTGAAAAAAATGGAACCCATATTATTATTATTATATTATATTTATAATAAAATAATATTTTAAAAAACAATAATAATAATCAAAATAAAAAAAATAAATTTTATTAAAAACATTATTAAAATAAAAAATAAAACAAAAGTAAATAAAATTTTAAATTATATTACATAATTGGAAATACACAAATTTTAAATTATTGCGATAAAACAAACTAATGATTATTATGGAACTGAAAGATATGCTCAACCAAGTCATTTTGGAGTTGTCGATGTGTCCGTTTATCACACATATATATAGTTTTTTGAATGTACGCTTCATACTGGACTGTAAGTTCTTCACCTAGATGTGGTTGCGATAAACCATCCGTTGCATCATCATAAATCGGTAAGGGGCATAATTGAGTGGCATACGTGTCTCTCTCATCTTCAACAACCATATTATGTATTATGATGCATGCTCTTATAATTCTCCCAAGATCTGCTTTATCCCAAAATCGTGCAGGGCCACGTACAATTGCGAAACGAGACTGTAAATAATCGTGTTATGAAAAAATGCGGGTTAAAATTGAGTATTTATAGAGTAGAAAAAAATAAAAATAATGTATCGTTGAATATCCGTTGAGTATATGACCGTTGAATCTTGAATGCCTCATTAAAATATTATTTTTTCATTAATAAAAAAAAGAAAAAAAGAAAAATAAAAAACAAAAGTTGTCATTTCGATGTGTACTACCTAGGGCTGGAAACGAACCGAGTAGTTTGCGAGCACTCACGAGCTGCTCGAGTCAACGCTCGACTCGAGTTCGGTCAAACTCGAGCTCGAGCCGAGCTCGAGTCGAGCATTATTTGATACGAGCCGAGCTCGAGCTCAAACCATGAAGAATCGAGCGGCTCGCGAGCCGCTCGAATATATATATTTTATTAAATATATTTTATATGCGTATATATATCGAGTCGAGTCGAGTCGAACTCGAGCAATAAGAGTCGAACCACTTGAACAAGCTGAAGTTGAACTAATCGAAGGAGCAAAACCCGAGCGGCTCGATCGAGCCGAGCTCGAACTGCTAAATCGAGTCGAGCCCGAGCATGAAATAAAATTTGCGAGCCAAGCTCGAGCACCCTCTCGAGCAGCTCGTCGAGCTCGAGCTCAAGCTCGAGCCAGCTAATTTTTTTTCCGAGCCGGCTCGATAAGCTCCAAGCTCGACTCGACTCGGCTCGTTTCCAGCCCTAGTACTACCATAAGGTACCCACTGAAATTGAACGATTTCCTCAAACGGGGTAAAAATTTGCTCAATTGTGTGGACAAGACAAAACACGAGTCTCAATGCTCATGTTGACACCGCATTGTGGATAGTCTTAGAGGGTGTACTCAATTGATAGTTTACATAATCTACCTATTTGGTGTTAACTTGACTCTTTTTTATCATCCAATACATATGACAAACAATGTATAAAAATTATAAAAAAATAATTAATTTTAATTATTAAAAAAAATCTTAAATGGTCAAAAAATGTTAAGTTGATAAAGTATGATGATTTCTTTAGATCGGAGGGAGTAAAACTTTTAAAGGTAAGAGTTTTAATTTGAATTTTTATAAGTCTATAAAAATTTGTATTGATTTTAATAAACTTTTAAAAATTCATACAAATTCTATAGAATTAAAATTAAAAATTAAAGACAGGGGGAAATCATGGATCGAGCATCTAAGAGTAGAATTATAAACACTACTTATATTTTCTCCTAATTTTGATATAGGGCATTGTTCCATTATTAACCTTTTCAAAGTATATTAGTAATTAATATAACTACATATCTAAACCTGAAATACCATCCGAGATTTTAAATAACCTAGTATTATAACATATCTAAACATGAAATACTAACATTATAACATATCGAGATTTTAAACAATCTATTATTATAACATATCTAAACATAAAATACTAACATTATAACATATCTAAACATGAAATACTAACGGTCCATATTTGCATATTTGTTAGAATTATGTTTGTTAAATTTCTAGATTTTTTATTTCATTTTTTGCATGTTAATCAATTTGAGAAAATTTTAGTTGAATTTAGATTTAGCAAGACTATCTAAACAAGGTTGCTCATATTGATTTACCACATAGCAAATTTATATGATATATATATATATATATATATATATATATATGATAGATATCTATACATCTATGATAGATATCTATTCATATGACATAATATTTATGACATATTTATGATAGATATCTATTGTGGTAAATCTATAATATATATATATATATATATATATATATATATATATATATATATATATATAGTAAATAAATTAATATATGTTACGTGTAGGGATATTTACGACTTTATACATTTAAAAAAATGCCCCTACTTAGTATTTAAAAAATACAAATTCCCTAATAAATAAAAAGTAAAAAATATACAACCCCTAAAAAGTGAAAAAAAATAAGTGTTCAAAATAATATTAAAAAGCAATATGCCCCATAACCTAATATTACCTAAAGACAACTTGGATAAAAGACTACTTTTAGTAAATTTAAAAATAACATTAAAAAATAAGTTTATTTTATATATATATATATATCAAAATTTATTAGTTCGAAAATTAAAATCATATTGAAAATTAAAATTTTAATAAAATAAATTTATAGAAATTCACATCAATTAATAAAAAAATCAAAAGTCATACTATAAATTAATAAAAAAATATGTCACTCATACAGATTTTCTAAATAGATGGAAATTACATTTTAGTATTTTACAATAATTCTTGCAAAACCTCAAAATGGATCCGGTCAACCCGACCTGTATCTTGACCGGATAAAATCAGTCCTTTTCACAGTTTACAACAATTTACTTATTTACGGTCCGCCTAATTGTCGAGATCAAAAACTCCATCAGTCGACGTTACGACTCGGACATACGCACCCGGCGCAGTCTAACACAGGCCGGAGTATCCCATCACCAATTTCCTTTTCCCCAACATTTCGAATATCCAATCACCCAGGTGCCGCGCCGCTTGCTCAGATCTAAAATTTGATGGGGAATGGGAAGGACTTGGCCGTTATGGAAATTGACGAACATAACTCAACCGCTCCCGATCAGATCAACAACCCAAAATTCTCCGTCAATGGTATTTCGTCTATAAATTTTATACATATTTTTTTTGTTTTTTTATTATGCACCGGGGGAGAAGTTTCTCAAATTTGCGGCGGGCGGACTTTGCAGTGTTGCAGCTCTTGAAATCGGCTCAAATGCAGCATGGATTGCGCTTCGGTGATTATGCTCGTTACAGGTATAATTCAGTGCCCCTTCATGTTCTTTTGAATGATTTGTGAGTGTGTAAGACGAGAGGGTGGATTTGGAATTGGTTGGGAAAAAATTGAAGTTATTATTGCTAATTTACTCAACATCTTATTCTTAATTATTACTACAATTTTTAGTCATTGGGAGAGGGTAAGAGCCGGAAGGTATAGAGTTTGTCAAACACACTTTCAGTGAATGATCTGTACTGCTTGAGCTTCAATGCCCACGGTTTAACATAGCCTCTTATGTGATTTTGGCACTGACTTGATTCTGACTGGGGCATTCTTTTCACATTGGGTTTCTAGGAGGTATTGTAGTGCACGGCTGAGAAGGCTTTATAAGTCGTTGAAGTTTACGCATGGCCGTGGAAAGTATACAAAGAAAGCCATAACTGCATCTACAGTGACTGAAGTCAGGTAGCTACTGCCATCTATTGTTTTGCTTACATTAATTTATTTTATGGGAACCTTTTTGTTGAAAGGAACTATCAGAATGACTTCTTCTTTTTACTATTTCAGTCATGCTTGATGATCATAATAAATGTACTATTTTGGTATTTCCTGAAACTGCACCTCCACCACTTTTTGAAAAAAATATTCTTTTATATCATGTATGCCTGATTTTTGTTATTTACTTTTTGAGAGTAATTACAGTGCCTGACGTCTCTTTTGTTTTGTGAACAATGTGAAAGCATTGTAAAATTCTATCACCTGTTCACTTCAAAGTGTTTGTCTCACTTCATCAATCAATAGACCAATCCATGTTAGTAGCACCATACAAAGAAAAAAATGTTTTCTATTGAAGCTTTTTGTATGCATGGATTCTGTTATACTTTTGACAAATGTTTGGTTAACAAATAAGTTAATGTCTGAACTCTTCACCTCTCAAATGAAGTCAACATCTTTAAGAATCTTCTACTGAAAATATTTTTAGCTAATTTCCTATCATGGAAATGACATAATATAATAAAATAATACATTCCATGAAGAAATGTTATGCAATTGTCACCTTTATTAATAATGCATTCCATGGAGTATATAGTACTACCTATTATTCAGGACCACAAAAACAATACTATCTTGCGAACTACCCTGTTTCTCTTCAAAATCTACTAGAAGATTTTGCACGCCTATTCCTGTTAACGGTTGTTCTTAAATTCTAGCCTACTGATGCCGAATTATTAAATCATTGATGTGTAGTAAATAAAGGGTTGCATTATTCCGTTGTTTTATGTGAGATGCTTTCAAATTAATGAGAAGGCTAAATAGTTTTGGACTTGCTACACTTCTTGATATTGCCAGCTCTAAGTAGTTTTGTATGTGGATTTGCTTATGATGGACAAATTACTTTGAATCCTGTTTAGGTTTCTCCATGTGGTTTTATATACTTCTGAAAGAGCATGGAGCTATGCCATGGAAAAGAAAACACTGCCAGATGGTCCAAATGCCCGCCAGCGGAGTTATCTCATTGGCAGGCTAAGGAAGGCAGTAAAATGGGCTTCCCTTCTCCAAGAGTTAAGTGCCATTAAGGGAGACTCAAGAACATCTCTGGAAGCAGAGGTATCAATAATCGCTATCTAACTGGATTTTTTGGTGCTTTATTTTTAGTAAGAACAATGATTTATATCACTACCTTTAGGTTTTACTATCACTGTGTAGCGCTGTAGGACATTTTATTGATGATAACAAGCCAATAAATCAGTGGTTTAGTCATTTCTTCTGTTTGTAATGTCACAAAAGTTTCACCCTTATTAGCCATGGAAAACAACAAAGGATAAAACCTTTTCTTGGTTTTTGATTTGCATCATAATCTTTCCGTGCAAAGTGAATGGGTTCTTGGAGATAAAGTGATACTATCCCAGTGAAGTGTTATTCGATTTATTTAACAAATTACCGATATGCCGTAATGTAAGTAAGTTGCAGTTATATGGCAAACAAAGATGCATGTTTCCTGATCTTTTGGTACCTGCTGTGCTTGACAATCACATATTTGATATTCTTGTAATGATAAATGATGTGAATAAATCTTTCTACCAGATTAGATATTTAACAATAGTTGGGAGGGATAGTCTTGTTTATTACTCATGTTCCTTGCATTCATGATAAACGTTTATTTCCAAATTATGTTTATATCAATTTCATCATCTTATTACTTTACGCAACTAGTTCATCATGTTGATTGCTTGAATTTTACAAAAGTTATTGGTTGCTTGAAATTTAAAAGAACAATTGATGCTTATGTAGCATTTTTTTTTGTTTTTTTTGTATTCAATACGCAGGCTTATGCCTCCTATATGAAAGGGAGTTTGTTGTTTGAACAAGATAAGCACTGGGACGTTGCCCTGAAGTGTTTCAAAAGTGCCAGGTAGTTTCTGTTTTCAAATATACTATCGGAGCTTTAGGTTTTTGTATTGATCGATTGTTTTTGGCAAATGTGCTTCTATTAAGGGCTATCTTGTCTTGTACTCTTACCTATGTTCAGCTCTCTGACTTTATTATTTCAACAGGGCTGTTTACGAGGAACTGGGAAAATATGGAGACCTAGAGAACCAAGTTTTATGCCGGGAGCGGGTTGAGGAACTTGAGCCTAGTATACGATATTGCCTGCATAAAATTGGGGAGTCAAATTTACATACCTCTGAACTGATTCAAATTGGAGAAATAGAAGGGCCTGCACTGGATCTCTTCAAAGCTAAACTAGAGGCAAGTCTATCTTATCATAGGCAGTTTATTATAAATCTTTACTGCTTTGTCAATCTGAGCGTTACTTATTTGACAACTTTCAAGTACCTTGTATGTATAATGTTTACCTCGAATGGCTACCAGTGATCTTTATCTTTGTTTGTCCTTAATGCAGGCAGTTATGGCTGAGGCTCGATCTCAGCAGGCTGCATCTATGACTGAATTCCAGTGGCTTGGTCATAGATTTCCTGTCTCAAATGCAAAAACTCGGGTGTCCATACTTAAAGGTTAGTTTCTATATAAGAACCAGGATTCAATTGGGACGTGTAAGGTGTTTCCATGACTTGCTAATTGAAAAGTGTACACATCACTAGGGCTGTGTTTTTTTTTTTGTTTTTTTTTTAATTGGTCTGATTGAGCACTTTGGAGTTTAATGTTCTACTATTACTTACTATTTGCACGGCAGTTCTTTTGTGATCCATACTACTCGAGGCTTATGCAAGTATTCTGAAGTCTGAGAAGTTATTTCTGATACATTCAGATGTGTCAATTATATTAGTTGTGCATATGTAATAAGGGATTACATGTTTTTTGCTTTTTAGGGTGATTCAATTTTTTCTGCTCTGAATGAGTACTGAAAAACAACAAGAAATCTAATGGCTTTTATGTATAAAGGTAAATATAGTTAGGTTTTTACTCCCTCCGTCCCAAATGTATTGCCCACTGCTCCTTTTTTGGGATGCCCTATACATATAGTCCAGTTTCATATTTAGCATTAATTTTACTTTCATTTGCAAATATACCCCTTTGTTAAACATTATATTTAATGATTATGTTAAACACTTATATCCACTACACATTTAATGAGTTGTTTTCCCTGTGGTATTATTTAATCCATTTGCAAAACCAAAGTAGACCGTAGAAATGGGACGAAGGGAGTATCATATAAGATACATATGTATGTTTGCATGCATACATACCTCTCTCTATGTTTTATGTGCAATTTAATTTTGATCGTTGATACTTGGCCTTTTAAAAAAGTGAACCATACTAGCACATGGTGTACTTTTAATTCGGCACACATAAAATTCATAATTTAATTTCGTCCTACCTTCTTTCTTGTAAATAATTATTTGGTAAGTCATTTTATCTGCACACATTTCCGTAAAATTTTATTGCAGCTATAATATTATTTCATGAAATTGCAATGGTTTTTTATATTCATCCTCAAACTCTGTTTGTGATTGAAATTTGTGTTCAGCTCAGGAGTTGGAGAAAGATGTTAACGGTCCAGCAGCCGACTCACTTCCTGCAGAGAAAAAACTTGTCATATTTGACAAAGTATTTGCTGCCTATAGTGAAGCCAGGAGCTACATAAGAAATGACTTGGTAGGTCTTTTTTAACGACAAAAAATGTCGGCCTCCTTACATTCTTTGTAGCTGTCTTACTCTTCTAGTGAGACTGGGAGAGAGAGAGAGAGAGTTTAGGACATATCTTGTATTCGTACTTGATTATATGATTCTGGTACTTTCTTTGCTATAGGCTACTGCAGGGAACTCGGAGAATATGAAAGATGATCTGAGTGGCCTTGACAAAGCTATTGGGGCTCTCTTAGGAAAGAGAACCATTGAACGTAATCAGTTGTTGGTGAGCATTGTAAAAAGTAAGCTCAGTAAGGTTCGTGTCGATAAAAATGAAAAGGTCACTAAGCCTGAAGAGCTTGTTCGGTTATATGATCTCCTGCTACAGGTTAGTCCCTGTGGTACTTATTCTGCCAAAAAAATTATTTTATTTTGAGGAACTTGATCTGTCAATTTTATTCGCCCATTAACATTTTAAATTGATATATTTAAAGATTCTAGACAATTAAGTTTATGTCATCATATCAGATACTTGAACAAAGTAAAGTAATATCTGCCTTTTCCATTCAGAATACTGCTGATCTTTCTGACCTGGTTAGCTCTGGAAGAGATCGAAAACTAGAAGAAGTGGCCTTCGCTGAGGAATGTGAACTCAAAAGTTTTGCTTTCCGTGCTGAAAGGTTTGCAATTCCATTTGCACGAAAAAGGACTTTATCTAATTGGTTGAGATCATCAATCTGACAGTCTCCCATAATATTGCAATTTACTTATTCTAATATTCCTTATTTACTAAGAACCTATTATCTTCTATTTTAACGCACACACAGAGATATACTTTATATATTTTTGATAGACCTGTGAATGATCCTCACGTTAACAATTTTTTTTCTAGAATAATGGATGTAGGATTAGGTTAGATGTGAAAATGATGGAACTCTTTATCAACTTTCTGCAGGTGCTTTTACTTGGCCAAATCCTACAGTTTGGCTGAAAAGAGAGCAGAAGCTTATGTTTTATTCTGCCGAGCTCGCTCTCTGGTTGATACTGCTCTTAAGAAGCTTCAGAGTTTGAGCAACGCCGATCAGGTGTGCAATGGCAAGCACTTTCCTTTGCTTACTTGCTTTCTTAGGCTCTTGATATTTTTACGTGTCTATTTCTTGATCATGCTATGATTATACCTTTTGAAGTTAACCTATGATACCCAGTTCAGATAGCTATGGATATTCTTGTTCATTATACCATATCCTCATCAACCATTTATTTTCCCTGTGTACGAGGCTTGTTTGTTTTGGATGAATTGTGACCTTATAGATTGTGAAAGAGCTTACACTTTGGACTCACTTCTGAATTTTTCTTGTTTTTATTGCTTTTGCAGGTTACTATCACGGAGTTGAAGATGCTTTATAATGATTGTCGATCCAACATTTGCATAGAACATGCAACTGGGATTATGGAAGAGGAGAAAGCACCGGTGAATCTTTCAAAGAAGATATCAAGCATATCATTATCAGGAAAAGATAAGAAGGTACGTGTGCTTTGACATTGTCTTCTAATAGATACGGTACTTTTTTTGGTGCTGGGGTGGTGATCTCAAAAAGTACTACTTGTCAAAAATCACACACAAAAAAAACTGTGTTAAAATATAGGGCCTAATGCAACACTTTATTGAATAACAAAAATAAACAGCCGATTTTGAGTACCCCAAGTAAATAAATTAAACTGTCTTTGTAAAAGGCTAAAAGAACATCAAATGTTTCCTCGATTTTGGCATTTTTGTTGCACTCTTAATCCCTCTGAACCTTACTGCATAACCTATTGTCCGTGCGTGTTAATTATAGATAGATGAAAACAGTCAAGGGTTGTTAGCTCAGTTGGTTGAGCACTTGAATTGAGGACATAAGGTCCAAGGTTCAAACCCAAGACATTGCAATTGACCTGGATAAAAAAAAAGGATGAAAATTTGTCTGTTGAGTGTTGTTTTTACACTGTCTCTTATTTGGTTTCAGATTGAGAAATTGCTCACGGAGAAATTGGACGAATACGAATCGGCTGTTGGGGATCACACCACAAAGTCAACCCCACGCATTGAAGTCTTCCCACCTTCATTCCAAGTAGTACCCCGTAATCCTATTGTTCTTGATCTTGCCTACAATACGATTGAGTTCCCATCACTTGATCATAGGATGAAGAAAGAAGTGAAGGGATTCATTAGTAGGCTTTGGAGATGAGCATCCATTCATCCATCTGGTAAAGGTGATAATGTCACATAGAGACTATCAACTCCTGGATTTTCTGTTGATCTAGTTTTCAGTTATTTTCTTGTTGGATAGAATTATAGAACTACCATATTCTGGCCCCTTTATGCTGTGGAACTCTACATATGTCAAATTGAGGAAATGATGTATTTCTAAATTTATAGATAGTTAGCAAATATATTTCATACATATGACAGGAGTCGTGGGGTGCGATTAGACATATTTTAGTGTGTTAGTATATATGATAAATTTTACAGCTTGACTCATTATATTTTCAGACACATTGCCTGAATATAATGCAATAATATGAACGTGGTATTGCATGAATACTGATTAAGGTTGGAAGACAAAATATATACCCTTACTGTGCATTTGGAAGTTTATAGTAGTATTTTTTGTGTTATTTTGAAAGTGTTAGAATTTTAGTTATTTTAAAAAATATTGTTAAATAATTTATAATTACCAATTGATTGTATACATTAAATAATATAATTTTTATGCTTTTAATCTTTACATTTTTTACTTTCTTAACGATTATTTTGATTTTCTAATTTTAAAAGTTATTTTCACTCATTTTTTTTTATGTATATATTTTGTAGTTTTCAATTTTCATAACCAAGGATACTTATAGATTTATTCAGTGGGAGGTTATTAGGCTAACCCCATTAAATGTTAATGAAACCAATTAAATGATAACATGTGTCATATTTTTATGAGAGAATGTGACTTTTTAATCACATTTGATAAGTACATGAGTTTAAAGTCTCCACTTATAAAAGTGTGAGTTTTTTACATCAATTGCAACTAAAATGTCTCTTATGCCCTTACTATTTCAATAAATCTAAAATAAACAAAAACAATATCAAATATAATAAAAAAAAACAAAATAGCTTGTGGGGCCCACAAAATCAGATTTTTGGTTGTGTTGAGGGTTTGGTGTAGGTTTAATTGTGCATTCATATCAATATTCATCACAAACCTACCCATCCAAACAAAAAAAAAATTCAAAAATTCTCTCCAATCCACACAAAAACCTCTACCATGTTGCCCCGTTAGATTCTGGAAAACGCCGGTCGAATATACGCGTGGCTAAACGAGCGAAAACGAGAGGTACGCGTTCCTGTTTTTGCGTTTTTAATATTCCGCGTCTGTTACTCGATGGGTTACTCGATGGCCCATGCGATCGAGTAGTCCATCGAGTAACTAAGAATTTATGAAGCTCTTCGTTACTCGAAAGCTTCATTACTGGAATATGATTACCCGAACCCATTCGAGTAGTGATTCGAGTAACCTTATTCCAGTAGAGAAGGGTTACTCGATTAGAGAAGGGTTACTCGATCCTCTCTACTCGAAAAAGTTTCTTTTAACACACTTTCGAGTAGAGAGGGGTTACTCGATCCTCTGTACTCGATGGTCCTGTTACTCGATGGAATTGTCCTTTCGAGTAACAGGGCCTGTTTTTTGCAAAAAAAGCATTTTTTTCGTAATTATTGGTTTGTTTCGTCGATATATGTGGATATGTTGCAATAGTTAACCTAATTCAATAATTTTTTTTGTAGATGTCGAATCAACGAATCACAATACGTTACGGTGGTCGTTGGGATCGAGCGGTCTACGTCGACGGGATAGATATATGCCTTTTCTTCAGGAGGGATCAACCTACCCTCGATGGTCTTGTGAGCCAGATTCGTGCCGTTTTGCGCCCTCCGCCGAATATCGACTACATGTTGTTTATCTTAACACGAGGCAATGATTTTAGGAGCGTGCGGTGTCCTTTGCTTAGCGACGACGATGTATCCCGCATGCTAGACGAGCAAAAGGACGATTGTTTCATTTTCGTCACCGAGATGCTAGAGGAGGCACAACCAAATGCCCCCGAGGTGAATATTCCAGAAGTGGATCCAGATGTACCGACTGAGGGCGAGAGGCATACTGAGAATTCCGAGGACGACGAAGAAGCTCGTCAGACCGATCTGTTGCAGTCGTTGACCACTGAATGGACAGAATGGATTAGACAGCCGCGGGTCATCACAAATATTCTGTCACGCCGTAATCTGTCCTCGAGTTCTAGTGTGGGAGCCGGCGAGCAACCCGAAGCAGCTCAGAATGCTCAGAATAATCCACTGCGCAACTGGATCATTCCACTGCCGGAGTTTGACCCCGCGGTTCCATTGCGATCGGTCGAGCCTCCCGAACTGGTGTATGGTCACATTGCAGTCGGCTCGACATTCCGAACGAAATCGGATCTGAAGATAGCGGTGGGGATGTATCACATGGAGCATATGGTGGAGTGTGCCACTAAACGCTCGACCACTGAACGGGTAGCGTTCGTCTGCAAGCAAGGTTCTGAGAAGTGCCCGTTCAAATTGTGTGCTACTGGGAATGACGAAACACTCTGGAAGATTACGAGGCTGAACTTGAATCACGAGTGTGTCAATGATTTGAGTCGGACTGCCGATCGTCACGTGTCGAGCAAGGTTGCCGCTACTTACTTTGCACGTCAGCTAGTCGACGATGAGATCACACTGAAGCCGAAGACGATGATTTTTGAATTGAGGAGATTGTACGGAGTAGTGATCGATTACAGCTTTGACCTGCGGACGAGGAACCTGGCCGTTGAAATGAGGTACGGCAACTATCAGGATTCATATCAGATGCTCCCGTCATATCTGCACGTGCTGAAAGAATGCAATCCAGGGACTCGGTATGAGATTCAGACGACCAGTGAGGGCGTGTTCTGTCACATGTTTGTTGCACTTGGGCAGTGCATTAGTGCATTTCAGCAGCGCACTCTGCGTCCCATCATAGTAGTCGACGTCACTCATTTGAAGGGGAAAAACAGTGGTGTGTTATTTGTTGCCGTCACGAAGGACGGAAACGAGCAGATTTTCCCGCTTGCCTTTGGTATCGGTCCGATTGAGAATGACCTAGAGTGGACGTGGTTTCTAGAGAACCTCAGGCTTTGCTACGATGCAGACGATCTGCTCATTGTGTCCGACCAGCACAAGAGCATCGCGAATGCTATTCGGAGTGCCTATCCTCACGCAACCCGTGCGTTGTGCTGTCACCACCTCGAGAAGAATCTAGCAATGTACCGCTCTCATGTGATCACAATTGTACACAAAGCTGCCTACTGTTATCGAGTGGATGAGTTTGAAAAATATTTATCTGATTTGGAGAAAGCCAGTGGAGACGGTGCTTATAGGCGCCTCGTTGGACTCGGTGTTGAGACTTGGGCAAGGTCGAAATGTGCTGCACGACGATATGGTTTCATGACATCGAATGTGGCCGAAGTCTTCAACAGTGCTATCAAATGGCCACGACGATTGCCTGTTTGTGCTATGCTCGAGTCGATTCGTGCGATGATTGAGAGATGGTTTGACGAGAAACGAAAGAAGGCTAATGAGAGAGATGATGAGCTGACCGAAGAGGCATTCGCAAAGGTGTCTAATCAGAATCAATTGAGTCATCATTTTCCTGTTCGGGAGGTCAGTGCGGGAACCGTGTTCAGAGTTGAGGAAAACGGCAGGTCCTATCTCGTGGATATCGCGAGACGCACGTGTGACTGTCGGGAGTTCGACTTAGACCTTATTCCGTGTCGTCATGCTGCTGCCGCTATACGGTATGGTATCGGTTTCCTTACATCTTCTTTTTAATTTTAAACATTCAATTAATTAATGCCACTAACCTGATACTTTGTGTAGACGGGCTAGATTTTCATTGTACGATTTCGTTGGCCCCTATTTCAAGCAAAGCAGCTTGAGAGAGATGTATGCGACTCCTATTGTGCCAGTACCACACGTTGATGATTGGGTTGTCCCTCCAGAAGTAGCTTCGTACGTGTGTCTTCCACCGGAAGTGGTTAGTCAGGCTGGACGTCCGCGGATGAGTCGGGTTCGTTCTGCAGTTGAGGGATCTGGGTCTGATCGTCGTGTACAGGTTTGTTCTTCGTACCTAATATTGTGTCGTCATTAGTTTGAGTAGAGACCTAATACCGCGTCTTTGTGTGCAGGTGTGTACGAAATGTAAGGGCGTAGGACATAACATACGCAACTGCAAGGCTTACATCCCTCCTGCTGGCGTTGATCTGAATGTTCCTCCGGAAGCCTCAGGAACGCAAGAATAGGGTCGAAGAAGGCAGAAGAAAAAGTGCAGCATTTGCAGAACCGAGGGCCACACAAAAACAAAATGTCCGATGCGTGTGGATTGAGGGCTCTTCTTGTGTTTGGTTGATTTGTTATCGTGTTTCTCGATACATCGTATGACTAGGGATTGATTTATGATCTTGTTTATGGATATTTGCAGTGTTTCTTTGGATATTTGCAGTGTTTTGGATAATTACTATGACATATGCAGGTCAGGTATGTAAAAAAACAGGTTCGCCACATCACAATTCACTGCTCGATCGAGTAGTGCCATTCCAGTAGTGGCCATCGAGTAGTGTTATTCCAGTAGTGGCCATCGAGTAGTGCCATTCCAGTAATGGACATCGAATAGTGTCATTCCAGTAGTGTCCATCGAGTAGTGCCATTCCAATAGTGGCCATCGAGTAGTGTTATTCCAGTAGTTACCATCGAGTAGTACTATTCCAGTAGTGGCCATCGAGTAGATTAGGGTTACGATCGAGTAGAATAGGGTTTCCATCGAGTAACTATGGAGGCCCATCGAGTAGTGAAGAACAGGACACATTTTTTTTCAATTTTAAGGCCATTCTTCGATTTCTAAGGGTGTTTTCTCGTATGTAACATCATTTTAATGATAAAAAACATTCATTAAACATGTTTGATGTTCAATTTTGGAGTTTTAATCAATAGCATGTCAACATTGAACAATATTAGAGTTTATTTGTTGAAAACTTTCCTAAGATATTTAGAATAGTATGACTAATGTTCACCATTTCACTTGTTATCACCCTAAACGCTTCGATTGATCATCTAACATGTTTTATGAATGTTTTAAGTCTCTTAATTGAACTTATTAGTGAAAATAACATCTAAATTATGTAAAAAAAGGCTAAAAATAATGATTTTTACACCACTACTCGAAGGTTACCCGATGGGCTTTCGAGTAACATGCCATCGAGTAGTCAGGGAGATTCAACATTACACGATCGTGACTACTCGAAAAGTTCATCTTTCGAGTAACCTTTTTTTTAGTATTCTGCAGATTCCAGCCACTACTCGATGGACCCTTTTTTGGTTACTCGATGGTTACTCGATCGAGCAAACCATCGAGTAGTGGCTGGACAGTTTGAAAACACCTTTTTTAAAAAAAATTACAATCCATTCCTGCAAGTTTGAAACACTCTAATCCAAAATAAATACCAAACAATACTAAACAAATCTCTAAAGTGTCGAGAATAAATCATCTATGATGATACTCTTCATTCGTTACCCCTTCCCGAGCTAACCAAAAAATCATCCTAGCAACATATGTTCGGTACTTTGTGATGTAACCAATGTCAATAGTCTTATTCTCGTGAGTCAATTTCTTGTTGACTAAGCGATCCAGGTACATGCAACAGATTGGCCCACACGAGCTCCCGTCGTCTTGCAATATTTGTTGGTCCATGGGCATTAGCTCAACCTTGAAAGCACACGTCTTACGCTCCCTGAAAAATAAAACATTGAAAGCACACGTCAATATCATATAAGAAAAAATATAAAACTACAACGAAATGAATTAAATGATTGAATCATACATGTACGAATGTTGGTCCCACCAGTTTGCGCTTTTCAACAATCGAGGCAACAAATCTGTGATAGGCTTCAGCTCTTTAACCCTGATCTTGGGATTCGGGAGAGTATGCAACAAGGAATCATACACTTCGACAGTCCAGGTGTCGAAAAAAATGATCGCCATGATCCAGTGAATGTTATCCAAGTTGCAAATCAAGGCCACCTTACATACAAACAATGAAAATATAAGAAATCAGAGAAACCGAAGTTTATTAAAATTCATTTAACATACCTTATGGATATTGTACCAACTATGTTCACCACCACTCGGACCCGATACAATTTTTCTCAGATCCAGAGATGGGATCCAATTCTTGTATCTCTGCTCGAAATTATCCGACTTCCATGTATGCTTCAGTTTCCCGTATTCACGGCACATAGTTTGCTTTGGAAATGACATAAATTATGTCAGTAAAATTATAATAAAAATATAAAATATAACAAACATATATAAAAAAAATTCACTTACAAAGAAGTCGGGACCGAAGATCTGGTGCGTAAAGTCATGCACGCGCGACTTCACCCCTTCTTTGTTTTTGAGTTTTTGTCTCAGGAAAGCAACATACAAGTCGAGTACCTGAATAATTAACACGTTGTTAAGATTTAAACATAAATTAATAAAGTTAAAATTTATAATATTACCTGAGACGTGAACCAAACGGAGGGACTTTCGACATCGTCGAAGAATTTCTGATCAAGGATCAAATCATCACAGCACTTCACCCTCACGCAGGAATCGGGCCCCGACTTTCTGTACACCTTGTACAACCGCGCGCTTCTTACACTGCGATCCTTACTAAATTCTTGGATGAAAGGGCTACGCAAGTACTTGGAAGGCACAACAACACGAGGTCCGAGGCTGCTCTCCCCGTCATCCTGCTCGTCATCATCGTCAACGTCGCCATCCTCATCACTGAAGCACAAGGACACCTCATCCTCGTCACCCTTCTCGTCATAAGCAGCTGGCTCTGAGAAGATATCAAAGTTCCTCTCAGGATAACTCTCGACATCGACCACAACAGCTGGTCTCGGCGTGCTGGACATCCCTAGATCAAAAGGAACAATCGACGGAGGCGTGCGGTAAGTCGAGGACTCAAATGGATAGGCCGGTGGAGGCCTCTGGGGGCCCTGGAATCCATAGGCCGGTGGAGGCATCTGGTAACCCTGGAACCACGTGTCAAATGGAAATACAGGAGGCACCTGGGGCTGCCTGCAGTAACGCATCCATGCCTCAGCGTCTGCATATGAATACCGAGGGTCAGGCATCGCCGACGTCGAGAATCGAGCTGGTGCTCTGCGCGAAGAAGTCTCCTGAATGTCCTCGCAGTGGTAGGAATGACGAGGAGGTGAACTCCGAGGGGGCGAGGAAGGCTCTTCGTACACTGGCCTCGAGGGATAAGGCCGTGGCTGAGAGTGTCGATTGAAGCCGAAGAAGGCCTTCATTTTAGAGAACAAGTTCTCCGTGACGCTCTCCGTGACATGCCTCACGATGTGAGTCGTGAATCCCTTCTCGGATGTGTCAAACAAGATCCTCTCGAGGTCACTCCGACGATAAATAGGTGGATCATCGTCCACCACTCTCTCAGATGCATGTGCAACTCGAGACTCAGGAGGAGTGGCATGTCGACCAGGAGGAGTAGCACCTCGAGCAGGAGGAGAAGCACCTCGAGCAGGAGAAGAAGCATGTCGAGGAGGAGAAGCATGTCGAGGAGAAGCATGTCGAGGTCTCCGAGATGTACGTCTCTCGGCTGAAGAGCTGGGCGTGACATCGTCACGCGTGCGGACACCTGCCGCCTTCTTGAATGTCTTGGCCACGCTTTCGGCCACGCGGTCCACCAACTTCTTCTTCTTCTTCTTCTCAATCTTCTTCTTCGGTGCCGGTGCTCGTGCCGGCGCCGCGCGGGCTAGACGGACGGGAGACTGGTACGGGACGTCATACGGCTCACCGGCCCCATCCAAGGTCCTGTAATACAACATCTCCTCCTCCTCCGGTGTCGGTGTGAGGGTCTCGTGCACTACAAGCTAAAAGAAAACAATTACAAAAAAATATTTATTAGATATTCGATAAAATTATCAATTTAAAATTAAAACGAAATAGATTGACGGTTACCTGCTCATCCTCAAAGTAATGCGTGAAATCGAAGTTGGTCTTCCTCGGCGTCCAATTCAAAAATCGGGGCATTCGCGTCTCCTGGCTCCGAGTACCGCAGATTCTCCCTAAATCGGGAAAGGCCTCGCAGGTCCAACACTGGAAGGCCCAAACTGGACCGTAAAAGTGATAAGCCTTTTGATGAACCTGATCAGGTGCCATCCCAGCTGTCCTGATGTAGTGCGAGAAGTTCTGGAACGTATACGAACCCCAAGGAAACCACTCCCAACCATCAGAATCCTCCACCAGTTTCCAAACCCAATCCTCGACATCTAACTTCTCTCGACCAACCAAAATGTAGTAGAATATCAGTATGTTAGCAGCCTTGAAATAATCGTACAGATCGTTGCCCAGACGAAACTTCTCAAACGAATCGAGTACTGTGTCCACTTTCACAACTCTGCCACGGAAGAACCTAAAGTGGATGCCTGTACGGCGAGCGATATGACATGTGTCCGAGGGATTGAATGTAATGGTCCCAAAGTTCAGGCCGGTGATCAGAGCATATTCTTGGGCTCGGAACCGAACAATACGATCTCCGACAGCAAACCAGTGCTCCATGGAAGGTATCCTCCTCTCACTGACTATCTCTCTCGATAGCAGCTTGTGCATAGGCTTGTTGGATCGGCCCACATTGGGAATCGGAAAGAACTGACTGAAAACACAGGTTTGCTTGTACTCCTCAAGGCCCTCGTCTCCACCGATCGTACGCAAAATCTTTTGTACGGTTTGTAATACGCCGCGTCGATCGTAGCAATTTAATGCTTTGGCCTCATCGATGAAATCGGGTCTCCTCCATCGGAAACCAGCCTGTACAAATGGAGAAAGAAGCCATATAAATTAACAGAATTAAAACGAAAAAAAAAAAAAAAAAAACTCTGTTACTCGATCGTGTTACTCGATCGAGTACAGACGGTCGAGTAACCTCATTCGAGTAATCAAGAGCTGACTACTCGAATGGCGTTACTGGAACAGGTTACTCGAAGGCCTTACTGGAATACCACTACTCGAACGCCTTTCGAGTAACCTTTGGAGTAGCGGACTACTCGAATTCAAGTAACCATTCGAGTAACCTGGGGTTACTCGAACGCAGGTGTTTTTAAAACAGGGTTACTCGATTCGAGTAACCATGAACCGAATCGGAAAAATCACATTTTCAGAACAATTATGGTCACATTACAGTTCTAAATCAATAAACAACTCAACCAAGCATCTAAAGCACCATATAATCCATCACATTGCTCGAAATTTCGAGAAAAAAAATCGAAAAAAAAAGGGTTTCGGATTCGGGAATTACCGGAAGTTGGAGCCGCGGTTCTTCCTCCTCTTCATGGTCGAGTTCGTGCTCCTCATGTTCTGATTCGGACGCCGACGACATTCCGTTCGCTTGCTCCGGTGAATTGGTCGAAATTGCAGAAAAAAAAGGGTTTCGCGGCTGTGGAGAGAGGAGAAGAAAGGGGGGGACCGATATGATTCTATTTTTAATTATTTTGTCTTTTTCTTTATTTTGAAGGGTATATTAGGTACTTCAAAGACAATTGGTGTAAAAAAACTCACACTTTTATATGTGAGCACAAAAAACACACAATTGTTATACATGTGACCATTTATCCACACACCTCTATTTTTATCATATTTTTTTAATTTTCAATTTTCTTTTATGATACTACATTAACATTTTTGTTTGCTTTTCTAATTGAATTTTTTAAAAGTTTTTATTAAAAATGTTTATTTGGTACAAATAAAATAAATTTTATATAATTAGTATATACTTATTATTCTGTAAATTTAATAATATACCATTAAAAAATAAAATTTAATTAAACTATAAATATAAGAAAATATTATTTACTTATAATAAAATTATAAATTATATAATTTTTTTATGCTCAATATTTTTTATATACTAATCAAGATTAATATTAAATATTTTTTTTAAAAATAAATTTAATTTTACCAACTAAACTAAAATTTTGAATAAAAAACATTTTTATATATTTCCAACTAAACTAAAATTTTGAATAAAAAATATTTTTTTATATTTTCAATTTCTATAAAAATATTGTTAAAAAATTTAATAAAAACGAAATTAAGAACTAACATTGTCATGTTCTATATTAATATTTATTTATATTTTTCAAATTTTTTATTTTAATTTTTTTATTCGTACAATTCAAATTAAAATGGAAAATTAATACTCCAACATATAAAGACTATAAGTACATGACACATGTTATCATAATTAATTGGTTTCATTAGCATTTGATGGGGTTAGGGTAGTAACCTCCCGCTTGCATAGAATAAACCGATACTTATATATGTTCATAAGTAATAATAAGTAAGTTTATGTTCTTTTTGTTTGAATAAATTTGAGCTGAAATGACCTAAATTGATCTAAACTGAATGAATGTAAATTATAATTAATTTCAAATTATCAGTTTTAAGGTATTTGAATAATCATTATTAATATTGTTAATATTTCAAGATTTTTTTTGCAATATTTTTTTTTATTATAAACCATACTTTAAAGTTTATAATTTTTTATGATTAGGTTAAAAAAACATGTATGCTATAAATTTTACAGTAATAAATTTATTACTATACTATTATATAATTTACAATACTATTTACAATATGTGAAGTTTTCACACGTGAAAGTATGTACATATTTTTTATACATTTTTTTATATACGGTGATATTGCTGACAAGTACTATCACTTCAAAGCAACAAGTTTATTACATTCATTTCTGTGCGAAATTTATTACAAGTTAATTAATTTTTTAATTAATTAATTAATCCGCTATAGCGTTGTGGTTGTTTGTTGTTTGTTTTATTCTAATCCATGAAATTAACAACAAAACTAAGCAACGGTGAGAAGATCGTCGCCAGCGCCCCCCATCTCCCGACGGTATAAATATCCACTCACTATGTGTGGAGATAAATATCGCTCATCATGTTATGCTATATATTTTGATGTGTGGAGATAAATACCACTCATCATGTTATGCTATATATTTTGTTGTGTGGAGATAAATAATACTAATGTCAATGGAACAAATCATAATATACTATTTTGATGTGTAGAGATAAATAATATTTTCTTCTTCTTAGTTTAATGTTAACATTTTTTTTTCACAAAATACAAAAAAGTGTGATCATTGGTATGAATGGAGAAAGAGTACTAAGGCAAATGAAACTCATTTGTTGTTATCAAGTGTAGTATATTAATTTTAATTTAAATATATTTTGCCAGAGGATCTATAGCTAAGATCTTATTATATGAATCCGTCAATACTACTATATTAGCTATCATTACTGTAAATTTACTTCATTTAAAAGCTCGAATTGTTAAAAATATTAAACAATTTGACATTTATATTATTGAGTCAAATATATTTTTCAATATTGACCTCATTTTTTGTTTGATTTCAACCCATTTTAAGAAGCTCAACAATTAAATAATTAATTCTAATTATTTTATTATTTATTTTTCTCAAAATAGTACGGAATTCTTTTTTAATTATATTTGTATCATATTTAAATAAATTAATTGAACTTTAATTATATTTGTATCAGATTTAAATAAATTAATTGAACTTTATACATGAGGGTAATAATTCAACAAGAATAAATTTAAAATTGACAAAAACTTAATGCAAAATAAAAAGAAAAATCATTCAGGCTAATTCAAAAAAATTAATGAAATAAACAAAAATTTAAAATGTGTTTTGAGCAATGACAAATGTCAATAGTTGGTTGGACCCGACCGATCCGTTTGGATTAAGTAATACAGTAGATATATATCCCTACGTAAATAAAGTTATTTGTTACCTTAATTTTAGAATAGTTTCACATATTTTTAGGACGTAATTAGCCTTAATTCTAGGATAAAATATTTTTTATATTCTTGTAAATATTTGATGTATTTCAGTGTTAAGTAGAAAGGAAATACAATCATCCTGACAAGAGGATTATCACAATTATTATGGTATCAGAGCCTTAAAAATTTTTCTTGGTGCCTTAATCACTTAAGCTACGGCCGGACACCGACGACACTAACCCCATGACGAGCGGCAATGAAACCACAAAATCTAAAACCCCACTGCACCCCATGTACATTGATTCATCCATTTTTGTGTCGTTTGTTTCTATATTTTCCGATTAGTTTAGTGTTAATCGTTGTGCCGTTTGTATATATTTTCATTTTATTTGGGTGTTTTATTGTCCGAATAGGTTTAGGCGAGACGAGGAGTGGAAACGAGCGAAAACGTGCGAAAATAAGAGTCGGAACGAAGCGGGACGTTGACGACGGAACAAGTTTCTTCGGCTTGCTGGATTCAGCACGTTCGTGCCAAATCCAGACTTTTCCAGCAAACTTCAGACAGGTCAGCACGTTCGTGCCATTTCTGGCACGTTCGTGCCAATTCCAGGATATGTTGAATTTTAGTTGACCGCGTGGACCCACCTTTGACCACCATTTTGAAGGCATCTTGAAGGCATTTTGGAGAGTCTTTTTGGACTTTTTCCACCTAGGATTTTTGGAAGACTTTGTGCATGTTGCACTATAAGACAACTTTGTTAGGTGTAGAGATTTGGTCCTACCTCATTCTCTTGTTTTTGTTTTGAAAATTGTTCTTGGAGATTTTTATTGTTCTTGATTTCCAAGCTTTAATATTTAAATTACTTTCAATCGATTTATTTTCTCACAAATCGCCCTCCACAAACATCGATCACCTCGCCGAGCCCGTCATTTTTATCGGAGCCATTTCTTCGGGTGACACGTTGAAGTTCGGCTCGATTCCGGAAGCACGACTCGTACTCGCCTCGTCTCCCCAACACCTTTGTGAGCTTATTTCGATCATTAGTTATTTATCTATTGCATGTTTGTGTTGTCATGAGTAGCTAGGTCTCTTGTTAGGGTTCTAGGGTACTTTGTTTAGAGGTTGAGTCGATGATGTTTTGAGGGTTTTAAACTAATCGAGGTGTCGTTCGATTTGAGTTGTGGGGTCTCGTGTTGAATATCCTCTCCGAGGAACATCACTAGTGGATCACACGCTTGAGTCGAGCGATGTTTAAGTACGGTTCAATGTCGTCTCGTGTTGAGGACCTCATCGAGGTGCATCACTAGTGGACGACGCGATCGTACCTAAACGACCTTGTTCATAAATTGAGGAATTGCTAGGTGCAAGTTGTGGGGTCTCGTGTTGAATATCCTCTCCGAGGAACATCACTAGTGGATCACACACCCGAGCCGAGCAATGTTTAGGTGTGACTCAAGGTCGTCTCGTGTTGAGGACCTCCTCGAGGTGTATCACTAGTGGACGACGCGGTCACACCTAAGCACTCTCCTCTCTATCAAAATCTTGGTTTTTAAAGGCTCGACTCAACCCCCGAAACAAAGGAGCCTAGTTCCCTAACCCTCTCTCGCATTTTATATTTCAATTGTTTACTTGTTTAATCGCTTTCTTATTAGATTTTTGTTAAGTTAATCATCATCTCAATTTGAAATCCCCCCTTAGTTGATAATGATTTCGTTCCTCTTGAAACTCGAACTAAACGAACGCAAAAAAGCTATTTACGTGCCGATAGTATTGCTCCTCGAGAGATCGACTCGGGGGATTTACCTTTGTAAATCTTTCGGAATTTAGAAATAGTTTTTGAGCAATCAAAAATGGCGCCGTTGCCGGGGAGCAATTTAGGCAACGTGAATTGATTTTTGTGCTAGTTAAGTTCTTGTTTCTTTGTTTATTTCTCTTTTGTTTCTTTTTGTCCTTTCTCGTGTTATCGTTGTATTTTAAACTCGGTGCGTGTAATCCCTTTCTTTGAGTGTTGTGTATGCAAGGTTGAAGACGTTCTTCCTTTCATACTATAATCTCTTCTACAACGACCGAGTGATATCATGGCGAGACGTAACGGTGATCGATCCTATGGAGTCGATTATTCCGATTCTTATTACGAGAGACACATTTCTTCGAGCCACCGAGATCAAGAGTCATATCGCCCACCTAGGCATATTGACTTTCATTATGATGATGATCGAGATTACTCACCTCCATGTCACCGGAAACATCACCGATACCGCTACCGAGATTTTGATCATTCATCCACCGAGAGAGATTTCATGTCACCGCCTCCTTGTTGAGATCGAAGAGAAAGGGAGCCACATCGGGAGCAAAACCGTGGAAACTACCATGAAGAGAGATTTGTTGGGAATGGATATGATTATTGTCGTCAATATACCGTGGTGCAAGCGCCAAAGCGACGAACTATTGAGGATTTTTCAAAGCCAAAACTTCACCATGTGTTGCCTCCAAGACGTGAAATTGGGGATTTCAATCGAACAAGGTACTCATCCGACCCTTCTTGCAAAAGCCGTGTTCCGAGGGTCCAAGAAGACAAGCTCTTGCCGCATCATCTAGCTCGACTACCGTCATTCTCCGGGTTGCCTAATGAGGACGCTTCTTTATTCCTCAAAGATTTTATCATTGAAGTTGAGACATTGCCATTGGACGGCTTTGAGAATGATGAATTGAGAGTATGGTGTTTCAAATATTGCATGAGAGATGAAGCCCGTGATTGGGCGATGTCATTGCTTTCTAGATTTGTGCACACGTGGAAAAATCTCTTCGACACATTTATCGCCCGTTTCTTTCGTCCACCACAACGGTCTCTTATTAAACTTCCTCCTTCTATAGGCATATTGATGGATGTTATAGAGGTCGAGATTGATCACTTGCTTGTTGAGGTGATTTCACACTTTGTTGAGGAGCATTCCAACGGGACGAGTGGGAGTTAGAGCCCGGCACGTGCATCGAGGAAGATAATGTTTTAGTTGCCCGAAAAGACAAGACGTCAATGATAGATGCTACTCTTGAGGTCGAGAGTCCTCCCATTAATGACACGAGCCCTGAAGAAGCCGAGTTTGAGGATATGTCTCTCTCATTGGATCATTTGTTCGAGCCTCCTCTTTTACATTAGGTTGATTTAATTCGTGAGAAGCCGATTGTGAGTTGTGTTTATCAAGTCCCTAGGTCGCTTGAGTCCGGTGTAGACAAGATGAGATTCGGTTGGAGCTTCGGTAAGAAAATTTCGGGATTGGTTGATTTGGGTGTAGATATTGGACTTTCTCGAGTTGCCAAGGATGTGATGGGTATTGATGATGACAAAAGAGATGGTCTCGGTTGCGCTTCTACGAAGGTTGAATGGACTTTGGTGGAGATGATCTTTCTCCAAAAATTAATTTCGATATTTTTAGAGGTCTCGGTGGAGGAGAAGAGTAAGAACGACTTATGTTGTTATCTCGACCGGTCATTCATTTCTTTCTATTTGGAGAATCGAGCTCATTTGGCCGAAACTATCTATTTAAGGAAGTATAGTTCGATATTTTTAAAGACCGAGAGAGTCGGCGTCTATTATCTACGTCTTGACGCAAGTGTGGGGGAGAGCGTTATTTCAAGGACATCCATTATATTCCTCGCCACGTGTGCTCTTGATGGACCTTCTCTTGAGAACCGAGCGCCCTTGGCCGAGATGATTTTCTTGAGATGGCGATGTTCGTTATTTTTAGCTTTATGGAGGTAGATCGTGGATACGGTTCGACTCGAATCCTAAACCGAGTGGCACGTGGAGGATTATCCACGAACGTCGAGCTCATGACGTAAAAGAGTGCTTGTGGGAGCTTCCCACATTTGGAGTCGAAAATGATGGATGCTTGGAGGACCATGGACTACGAGAGACACCGCACCCCCCGAGAATTGAAAATTCGGTGATTTCTAACCCTTTTGCTCTCCTCGTAGCGTTTGTGTGTTTTGGTGGATATCTTATATTTCTTAGATTGTTTACTTTTTGTGGTGTTGCTTTATTATTATGTTAGGTTGTATATATTTGTTGTGTTGTGTTGTTTTTGTTGTCCCCCGGGTATTAATATTACGAGTAGGTCATGTCAAAAATTTTCAAAAATATGCATGCTTTTTGTTCGCATGAGGACATGCTCGATTTCTAAGTGTGTGGGGGTGGGGGATTTTTCCGAAACCTCGGTAAACTCAAATTGATCGAATCCATGAATTATTTTTCCGGTATATAATTTTTTTTATATATATATATAAATAATAATACTTATAATAGTATAACAATAATATTAAAATTTTGAGAATGGTTCGATGTTGCAAATTAAATGTTGTTTGAGGGATTGGGCAATCGTGACATTTTGATAAATCCGAAATTTTCAAAAAGCCGACTTTGTGAGGTTTGAGCCGTTAAGCTTCGTTCAATGAGTGAAAATTCTTTTGATTCAAATCCTCGTTGATTCTCGAGACCCGTGCTTCTTTGTTTAATAACTTGATGTGTAGATGATATGAGATAACTAGAACATGTGCATGTCGGTTTTCAAAACTCGTTAACATAACTTTCATGATCTTGAAAATGACGGGAACTAATCGTGTAGGATTAAACCTTTTCAAGGAGATTTTTAAAACCCCGAGCCCGTCGAGGGACCCCCCTAGAAGCCCTTTGAGACCACGTTTAGCCTTTTTATTCATCACCCCTATATTCCCGATGTTGGAGAGTTTGTATTTAAAGTTAAATGTTGAAGAAACTCCGTGTTGTGTGAAGAGTGCTCCGCATTTGAGCTTTTCTCGGTAATTTGTTTTTCTTGATTAGAAACCGGAATTGACTTCTATTTCTTTTGAGGAGAGTTTACCTTGTTTTCATTGTGTTATGTTCTCTTTTGTTTGCTCGAGGACGAGCCTTGTTTTAAGTGTGGAGGGGTTGATTCATCCATTTTTGTGTCGTTTGTTTCTATATTTTCCGATTAGTTTAGTGTTAATCGTTGTGTCGTTTCTGTATATTTTCATTTTGTTTGGGTGTTTTATTGTCCGAATAGGTTTAGGCGAGACGAGGAGTGGAAACGAGCGAAAACGTGCGAAAATAAGAGTCGGAACGAAGCGGGACGTTGACGACGGAACAAGTTTCTTCGGCTTGCTGGATTCAGCACGTTCGTGCCAAATCCAGACTTTTCCAGCAAACTTCAGACAGGTCAGCACGTTCGTGCCATTCCAGGATATGTTAAATTTTAGTTGACCGCGTGGACCCACCTTTGACCACCATTTTGAAGGCATTTTGAAGGCATTTTGGAGGGTCTTTTTGGACTTTTTCCACCTAGGATTTTTGGAAGACTTTGTGCATGTTGCACTATAAGACAACTTTGTTAGGTGTAGAGATTTGGTCCTACCTCATTCTCTTGTTTTTGTTTTGAAAATTGTTCTTGGAGATTTTTATTGTTCTTGATTTCCAAGCTTTAATATTTAAATTACTTTCAATTGATTTATTTTCTCACAAGTCGCCCTCCACAAACATCGATCACCTCGCCGAGCCCGTCGTTTCTATCGGAGCCATTTCTTCGGGTGACACGTTGAAGTTCGGCTCGATTTCGGAAGCACGACTCGTTCTCGCCTCGTCTCCCCAAAACCTTTGTGAGCTTATTTCGATCATGAGTTATTTATCTATTGCATGTTTGTGTTGTCATGAGTAGCTAGGTCTCTTGTTAGGGTTCTAGGTTACTTTGTTTAGAGGTTGAGTCGATGATGTTTTGAGGGTTTTAAACTAATCGAGGAGTCGTTCGATTTGAGTTGTGGGGCCTCGTGTTGAATATCCTCTCCGAGGAACATCACTAGTGGATCACACGCTTGAGTCGAGCGATGTTTAAGTACGGTTCAATGTCGTCTCGTGTTGAGGACCTCATCGAGGTGCATCACTAGTGGATGACGCGATCGTACCTAAACGACCTTGTTTATAAATTGAGGAATTGCTAGGTGCAAGTTGTGGGGTCTCTTGTTGAATATCCTCTCCGAGGAACATCACTAGTGGATCACACACCCGAGCCGATCAATGTTTAGGTGTGACTCAAAGTCGTCTCGTGTTGAGGACCTCCTCGAGGTGTATCACTAGTGAACGACGCGGTCACACCTAAGCACTCTCCTCTCTATCAAAATCTTGGTTTTTAAAGGCTCGACTCAACCCCCGAAACAAAGGAGCCTAGTTCCCTAACCCTCTCTCGCATTTGATATTTCCATTGTTTACTTGTTTACTCGCTTTCTTATTAGATTTTTGTTAAGTTAATCATCATCTCAATTTGAACCCCCCCCCCCCCCCCTAGTTGATAATGATTTCGTTTCTCTTGAAACTCGAACTAAACGAATTCAAAAAAGCTATTCACGTGCCGATAGTATTGCTTCTCGAGAGATCGACTCGGGGGATTTACTTTTGTAAATCTTTTGGAATTTAGAAATAGTTTTTGAGCAATCACATATATAAAGTCTTAAGTTTCGAGGGTTTCAAATTGAAATTGAAATAAGAAAGCAATTAAACAAGTAAACAATGGAGATAACAAATGAGAGAGAGGGTTAGGGAACTAGGTTCCTTTGTTTCGAGGATTGAGTCGAGCCTTTTAAAAACCAAGATTTTGATAGAGATGAGAGCGCTTAGGTGTGACCGCGTCGTCCACTAGTGATACACCTCGAGGAGGTCCTCAACACGAGACGACCTTGAGTCACACCTAAACATCGCTCGACTCGGGTGTGTGATCCACTAGTGATGTTCCTCGGAGAGGATATTCAACACGAGACCCCACAACTCGAATCTAGCAATTCCTCAATTTATAAACGAGGTGTTTAGGTACGATCGCGTCGTCCACTAGTGATGCACCTCGATGAGGTCCTCAACACGAGACGACATTGAACCGTACCTAAACATCGCTCGACTCAAGCGCGTGATCCACTAGTGATGTTCCTCGGAGAGGATATTCAACACGAGACCCCACAACTCAAATCGAACGACTCCTCGATTAGTTTAAAACCCTCATAACATCATCGACTCAACCTCTAAACAAAGTGCCCTAGAACCCTAACAAGAGACCTAGCTACTCATGAAAACACAAACAAACAAGCATGCAATAGATAAATAACTCATGATCGAAATAAAGCTCACAAAGGTGTTGGGGAGACGAGGCGAGAACGAGTCGTGCTTCCGGAATCGATCCGAACTTCAACGTGTCACCCGAAGAAATGGCTCCGATAGAAACGACGGGCTCAGCGAGGTGATCGATGTTCGTGAATGGTATTTTGTGAGACGATAAATCGATTGAAAGTAATTTAAATATTTATGCTTGAAAAATCAAGAACAATAAAATATCTCCAAGAACATCTCCAAGAACACAAATTCAAAACAAGTAGAATGAGGTAGGACAAAATCTCTACACCTAACATTTGTGTCTTATAGTGCAACATGCACATTGTCTCCCAAAAATCCTAGGTGGAAATGTCCAAAAAGACCCTCCAAAATGCCTTCAAAATGCCTTTAAAATGGTTGTCAAAAGTGGGTCCACGCGGTCAACAGAAAGTCAACATTTCCTGGAAGTAGCACGAACGTGCCAGAAATGGCACGAACGTGCTGACCTGTCTGAAGTTTGCTGGAAAAGTCTGGATTTGGCACGAACGTGCTGAATCCAGCAAGCCAAAGAAACTTGTTCCGTCGTCAACGTCCCGCTTCGTTCCGGCTCTTATTTTCGCACGTTTTCGCTCGTTTCCACTCCTCGTCTCGCCTAAACCTATTCGGACAATAAAACACCCAAACAAAATGAAAATATACACAAACGGCACAACGATTGACACTAAACTAATCGGAAAATATAGAAACAAACGACACAAAAATGGATGAATCAATGACATAACCCAATCACGGGCTCCATCTCGCATGCAATATTTGAAGCACCATACTCTCAATTCATTCTTCTCAAATCCGTCCAACGGAAAGGTCTCAATTTCAATGACAAAATCTTTGAGAAACAAAGAAACGTCCTCATTAGGCAACCCGGAGAATGATGGTAGTCGAGCTAGATGATGCGGCAATATCTTGTCGTCTTGGGCCCTTGGAACACGGCTTTTGCAAGAAGGGTCGGATGAGTACCTCGTTCGATTGAAATCCCCAATTTCACGTCGTGGAGGCAACACATGGTGAAGTTGTGGCCTTGAGAATCGACAATAGTAGGTCGAGAAGGCTTCATTGGACTTTGATTCCGATGAGGTGGTGGAGATATGGAATCCCTCGTTTGATTGAAATATCCAATGGCTCGATCTTCATACCTCTCATAAGGTGGATCATCAACATACTCCTCGCATGAAGGCTTACGGGGCTCCGGCGTAAGATAGAATCGTGGGTTTGAGAAATCCTCAATAGTTCGTCGCTTTGGCTCTTGCACCACGGTATTTTGACGACGGTAATCATATCCATTCCCAACAAATTCCTCTTTATGGTAGTTTCCACGGTTTAGATTCCGAGGCGGCTCCCTTTCTCTTCGATATCGACAAGGAGGCAGTGACATGGACTCCCTCTCGTCATAAAAATCCTCACGATACCCAAGGTGTTTCCGGTGACGAGGAGGTGAATAATCTCAGTCATCTTCATACTCAACATCGGTTAGCCGAGGTCGGCGATATGGCTCATGGACACGTTGATTGTACCGACGATTTGAAGAAGAACTACCCCTCTTGGATGGATAATCATAATCATCAATGTAAGAAGCTCGGTTATCGTTGCGTCTAGCCATGTGATCAACTCGGTCGTAATAGGAGAGATGGAAGTATGAAAGGGAGAACGACTTCAACCTTGCATACACAACACTCGAAGAAAGGGATTACACGCACCGAGTGTAAAATACAACGATAACACGAGAAAGGACAAAAAGAAACAAAAGAAAAATAAAAAAAAGAAACAAGAACTTAACTAGCACAAACATCAATTCACATTGCCTAAATTGCTGCCCGGCAACGGCGCCATTTTGATTACTCAAAAACTATTTCTAAATTCCGAAAGATTTACAAAGGTAAATCCCCCGAGTCGATCTCTCGAGGAGCAATACTATCGGCACGTGACTAGCTTTTTTGCGTCATTTAGTTCGAGTTTCAAGAGGAACGAAATCATTATCAACTAAGGGGGGGTTTCAAATTGAGATGATGATTAACTAAACTAAAATTGAAATAAGAAAGCAATTAAACAAGTAAACAATGGAGATAACAAATGAGAGAGAGGGTTAGGGAACTAGGTTCCTTTGTTTCGAGGATTGAGTCGAGCCTTTTAAAAACCAAGATTTTGATAGACATGAGAGCGCTTAGGTGTGACCGCGTCGTCCACTAGTGATACACCTCGAGAAGGTCCTCAAGACGAGACGACCTTGAGTCACACCTAAACATCGCTCGACTCGGGTGTGTGATCCATTAGTGATGTTCCTCGGAGAGGATATTCAACACGAGACCCCACAACTCGAATCTAGCAATTCCTCAATTTATAAACGAGGTGTTTAGGTGCGATCGCGTCGTCCACTAGTGATGCACCTCGATGAGGTCCTCAACACGAGACGACATTGAACCGTACCTAAACATCGCTCGACTCAAGCGCGTGATCCACTAGTGATGTTCCTCGGAGAGGATATTCAACACGAGACCCCACAACTCAAATCGAACGACTCCTCGATTAGTTTAAAACCCTCAAAACATCATCGACTCAACCTCTAAACAAAGTGCCCTAGAACCCTAACAAGAGACCTAGCTACTCATGAAAACACAAACAAACAAGCATGCAATAGATAAATAACTCATGATCGAAATAAAGCTCACAAAGGTGTTGAGGAGACGAGGCGAGAACGAGTCGTGCTTCCGGAATCGAGCCGAAATTCAACGTGTCACCCGAAGAAATGGCTCCGATAGAAACGACGGGCTCGGCGAGGTGATCGATGTTCGTGAATGGTATTTTGTGAGACGATAAATCGATTGAAAGTAATTTAAATATTTATGCTTGAAAAATCAAGAACAATAAAATCTCTCCAAGAACATCTCCAAGAACACAAATTCAAAACAAGTAGAATGAGGTAGGACAAAATCTCTACACCTAACATTTGTGTCTTATAGTGCAACATGCACATTGTCTCCCAAAAATCCTAAGTGGAAATGTCCAAAAAGACCCTCCAAAATGCCTTCAAAATGCCTTTAAAATGGTTGTCAAAAGTGGGTCCACGCGGTCAACAGAAAGTCAACATTTCCTGGAAGTAGCACGAACGTGCCAGAAATGGCACGAACGTGCTTACTTGTCTGAAGTTTGCTGGAAAAGTCTGGATTTGACACGAACGTGTTGAATCCAGCAAGCCAAAGAAACTTGTTCCGTCGTCAACGTCCCGCTTCGTTCCGGCTCTTATTTTCGCACGTTTTCGCTCGTTTCCACTCCTCGTCTCGCCTAAACCTATTCGGACAATAAAACACTCAAACAAAATGAAAATATACACAAACGGCACAACGATTAACACTAAACTAAACGGAAAATATAGAAACAAACGACACAAAAATGGATGAATCAATATGTATTAAAATGAGTTACTCGAATTTGAATATTTTTTACAATAATATAAAAAATTATTTTTTTAATTAAATTTTTTCGATTTTTCTTCATAAATCCCTCTTTTTCCAATTATATATTCACTTATTATTTCAAATTTATTTTTATTTTTTTTACTTTAAATATAATTAAAAAAATATTGTCGGGAAGAGTTAAAAATGGACCCCCTAAACAAAATTCCTGTATCCTTCACTGTGGAAAAGTAAGGCCCTAGCAACTTGGAGAAGGTGTTGATGTTTTCTTTCTACCCTCCCATTTTGCTGTGGTGTTTCAACACAAGAAGTTTGGTGAATAATCCTATTTGAAGAGTAAAAGTCAGTAAAAGCAAACTCTAGTCCATTATCAGTCCTAATACATTTGATGAGTTTATGAAATTGAGTTTTAGTGATATATGTTTAGTTTGGCAGGTTGGAGAGCTAGTCTGTTAGCACGGTTATGTGGTGGGGTTTTCTTTCCCTATGCATTGTGCTGTATCATACCCCTTTTTTCCTTTTATATGGATTGACCTTTACCAAAAAAAGTAATTGAGTTTTAGCCATGTTATAAAAGGTATGCATGTGAGATCTTGTTTCTGACTTTGTTTTCATTAAAAATATCCAAGTACATCTAGAGTTTTCATCTACTATGGTGAGAAAATACTTGTATCCAGAGTGAGATTCAACTCTAAATGGTCCCCATATGTCCATGTTAACAAGATCAAAACAGTTAATAGCATAAGATGTACTTTCAGATAAATGCATTTTCTTTTATTTTGCAAAATGACAAATATCACAAGGTTTATTATGATTAGTGTCATGAACATGCAAAGAATCAATAGTACTTAGTTTTTTGAATGGGATATGTCCCAATCTATAGTGCCAAAGTAAAGAATTTTGAGAAGAGTTCATAGTAGCAGAGGCTACTGGATTTTTATTCAGTGAAGAAGAAATATGATGATCCAACTTGAGATGATAAAGACCATGTGTTTGTTCAGCATAACCAATGGTTAATTTGGTTATCTGATCCTGCAAAATACAATGTGTAGGAACAAAGTTGACTGAAATCCCTTCCATCGTGGTTAAGTGAGAGACAAAAATTAAGTTAAATTGAAATGCAGGCACACAAAGAACATTATGCAGAATCAGAGGGTCATTTAAATAACAGTGCCTTTGTGGGTGGCTAAAGTGCATTGTCCAATAGGTAATTGAAATTTTTAATTAATTTTTATAGGAGTATAAAAAAAAAAAGCAATTGAGTTGACCATATGGTCAGAGGCACCAGTGTCAAGTATCCAAATAGTAGAGTTAGAGAGTGCAGAGCAAGCTTTAGAAATACCTGAATCCCCATTGCGATTTGTTAATGCTGCAGATGGGAGTGGAGGATGCATTCCTAGAGCTACTGCTGCAGTGTGGCCTCCTTTGGTGTTTTGTGCCTTCATGAACTTCAGGAAGTTGTCATACATGGCTGGATCACAAAGCTCCAAGTCAGTGTTGACATCAGTAGAGACTTGGTTGGCAGAGGAGATCCCTTGTATGGTGTGGTGAAGCTTGGATGGAGGAACATGTCCTGGTACTATTCTGGTTGCCCTGTCTCCTTTCCAATGTGCTGGATAGCCCTTTGCTTGGAAGCACTTCTCTTTCATGTGTCCATTGTAACCACAAATTATACACTTACCTGTGTATTTTGGCTTGGCTGCAGATTTTACTAAACAAGCAGTAGGTTCTTTAGAGGTGTTGGAGGCAGTAGTGTTATCTACTGTGGTGTTGTTGTAGAAGCTCATGAGATTGGTGTGTGTGTGCAAGAATCTTTGGCTTTCTTCTTGTCTCAGTATGGAATAGGTTTTAGATAAATTTGGCAGTGGTGTGGTCATGAGTACTTAACTACGAATATGAGAGTATGAATCATTTAACCCTACCAACAACTTTAAAACTGAATCCTTTTGTTGCAATTCCAGAAAGGCAGCCCCAATATTGCAAACACAATTACTACAAGAGCAGATAGGAATAGACCTTAAATTGATGTATTCGTCCCACAAACGTTTGAAGATGTTGTAGTAGGTGGTGAGGCTTTGAGATCCCTGAAAAATCGTGCTTAGATTCTTCTCCAGTTGGAAAACTCGAGGTCCATCGCTTTTGGCGTATCGTAGCTGGATTTCATCCCAAACACCTTCATCTTTTTATTTAAATTTGTTTTTTATCTTAATTTTTATAATATTTACAAATATAAAATCTTAAAATTGTTATTTAAATTTATTTTTTATCTTAATTTTTATAATATTTAAAAATATAAAATCTTAAAAAATGTTATCTTAATATTAATATTTTTTTATATTTGTACTTTCATATCTTACAAAATAATTCATACATTATTTATAGATATTTCAAATAATATTCACTCCCTTTAAAATTAAATAATTATTTTGATTTTAATTATAAAATACAATTTCACTTTACTTTTTCACTCATTTTTTTTTTTAAATTTAATCACAATTAATTTATTTTTTAATGTAATTTTTTTTAAATGTAAAAAGTAATGTATTTCGCTTCCTTTAATATTTCTGACTAGTCATTATCAACGTGTGGTGAGAATAGAGTTGTAACTTTGGGCCCAACTCTATTGGACTGAGCTGGGCCAGAATTATGCTATCCCAAATAATCTAAGGTTTTTGGGCCCGGCCTGATGGGCTGATATGTCAAGTGGGTCAGTCCCAAATTTAGTCAGGCCAACATAATTTTTCTATTTTTTTTATTTTTATTTTTTATTTTTTTATTTAATACTACATTGATTTATATTATAAATTTTAATTAATAGTATGATTTTTATTATTTTGTACCAATTTAGTTTAATTTAATACAATAACATAATTTATTATTAGGTGTTTATTTTATAATTTAAATTATTTTAATTCAATAACGTAATTTTTTTGTTCAAAAAAATATCGAGAAAAAAATGGTCAATTAACTCAGCACTCACCGAGCTGCATTTGAAAAAATTTAAATCTAAATAATACAAAATTGTTTTGGGGATAACTTTGTATTTTTGAAAATATAAAATGATTTGACTCAAGTCAAATTTATTCTTTCTGTTATAAACTCAAAGAATATTGAGAGAGAATAATATAGTATAAGAGAGACAATATGATAGGAGAATAGAATTGTTCTGAATTCTTGTGAATTGTTGTATTCATTCATATGGGGAGACCCCTTTATATAGGATACAATCTAGGGTTTCTGACTTAGCCAACAAGTCATTCACTATAATATAATAATATTCATAACACTCCCCCTTGAATGACTATTTACAGGATTGCTGCCTCGTTAAAACCTTGTCAGGAAAACCCAATGGGATAAAACCTCGACGAAGGAAAAAGAGTACAGCTTGCTCCCTCTGATTGTAATCACCGAAAATATTTGACTTCTTGAAAGTAAATATTTGTGATCAACCAGTCTCATTAAAACCTGTAACTAATAAAACCATATAGGAAAAACTTAGTTATTCTAATATAAATTTTGGTCTTCAGGACCCAACCTTCAAGTTGTCGAGTTTCATATTCATTTGTATTATTGTATATTTTTCGTCCTTCTGGGACATGCCTTTACCAGACATCTATATTGACTAGAGCATTCGCAATTGCTATAACCGGCCGGTAACTCTTCAGGAGTATATTAAATGCATCTAGTGTTCAATATACATTTCTTGACAAATGAACAATAATGTGAACTTCAATTCACAATCATTTGAACTTCAGGTTCAATACCTCAGTTTATCTCGAAAACAAACTCATATGGAACATTCTGATGTCCCCATTAATTATTATCGAGTGATGTACATGTCTCGTTAAAAACCTCGTATAAAACCTTGTAGGAAAAAATACTCGAGAAAAAGTGTACACGACATTTACATTTATATTGTGTTGATTGTCTCGTTAAAAACCTTTAACTAAGAAAACCCTGTGGGAAAAACTTAGTAGAGGGAAAAAGAGTGCAATCACTGATTCACTGGTCTTCGGAACCAAAATCACTGGTCTTCGCGACCTTGTCTTCAATATCATTTGTGTCCATAATGACATAGTAATATGATATTGTACATATTCTGATTTTCATTTCCTTTCATATCAGGAATTTACATTTGTGCATATCTATATTTATCGTTGTTGCTGCCAGAAGTATAAAGTAGCAGAACTTAATGTCATCATCCTTAAATATATCGAGTTTCTGCGAAAAACTCTTGAGCAACTAATCTCGCTTTTATATCTCACCACATCATTGCTCGTTTTTCGTTCGAACACCCACATATATCCTTCTGGGATAATATTTTGAGGTGTATACTATAGAGTCAAAATATTTCTTCTATTTAGCGAGTCATGCTCAGCCTCAATTGCTCGTTTCTTATTTTCCGAGTGCTGCTGGCACACTATCATTGATTTAAGTTTTGGATCCAAATTTTCTAGAGCAACCTCTTGAGACAAATATGTCGTTGACGACTTTTTCCATGTTGATGACAATTCATTCTATCAACCAAATCTTTCATCATTTCCCAAAATATTTAATTTGGTTGTTCCGCAATCCCATGATTTTCTATTATCATGTGCACATGTTTTTTCAATGGGATTTCCATCTAACTCTCTTCAGGAGATTTTGAAGGTGACTATTTTATCTGTTTCTCCGCGGATTTATTTTATATTTTCAGATCGATCTACTACGCTTTAGGCGTATATTAGAATCAACATTTGAGTTGATCTATTTGGTATTTGAACTCTTATAGTTCATTTATCACAAATATATGTGATTTTGTCACACCTTCATTAATTTGGCAGATTACTTGCTGAATATTGCAAGTCACTTATTTTAATAAACTTCAGGTTCAATTGATTGGTGCGTGGATCTAGAATTAAAGATCGTTTTCTTTCAATAATATTTCTCGGCATTTATAACTTTTATATTCTTATCTCCCCCTAATGCCGGGAAATAATTTTCCTTAAATATGCAAACCATCGTAATTGCTATAAATCGATCTTCTGGATCGTGATCTTCTGGATCGTGGGCTCGAGATATTATGCTCGTTCATAAAAAATACACTTTAGTGGTGATATGAATATAAGTTGCATACTAATTCGCAGATGGGAAATGTGTGATTCATTTCCACGCATCATGATATGCATCATTTTCATGTTTAAGTACATTTGTAGTACTCGTGGGGATAATTAATAAAACTCTTCCGGAGCTCACTCTTAACATGTCATCATTTGCATAACAGTATTTACCAATGATCCTTCGGGGATACATTATCTTTACCAATCATCCTTCGGGGATACAATATCTTTACCAATAATCCTTCGGGGATCAAAATAAATTTCAAAATATAATTTTCTCAGAAATTACATTTAATTGAAATCGACTTTCTTCCATGAGTACCCACATAGTACATTTATTCTCGATTTTCAAAAGATATCCATATCATTGTTTCAAGAGAACAATCGATTTGACGTTTCACTATGAGTATCACGATATAACTTTATTCGAAAGCATTTAATATTTGAACTTTGCTTCTTCGGGAGATTTGATATTTCTGCGGGAATATCATATCATGGTGTTCTTCAAGAATATTTAAAATTTAATTTTGATATTTATTCATAAATATCATATCATAATGTTATTCGAGAACATTTAAAACTTATTGCTACTACGGGAGGAATGTAATTTGATATTTCAAAACATATTGCTACTACGGGAGTAATTTAATTTGATATATATCGAATAATATCAAATCATGATGTTCTTCCAAAACGATCAATATAATATTTAAATCAGAGTTTATGTTCTTCAGGAACATTCAATTTAATTGATATATTAAGAATAATTGGTTTGATATTACTTCAAGAATATCAAATTATAACGCGACTCAAATTTGTGAGTCGAACTTCATGATTTTTCCACAACCAATTTATTCAGAATGCCTCGACAGATTTAAAATCTTGTAATCGAAAGTGGAGTCAATCATACCACGTTTTGGTAGTACGACCAACTTCGGGTGATCGTATATTTCTTTTACGGTGAATTTTCAAAGATATTATTCGAAATTATTAGTATATAATCATAATCAATTTGATATTGATATTTCTTCAGGAATATCATATTTCTTCAGGAATATTTAATTTTGATATTTTTCGGGAATATCATACCACAATGTTCTTCAGGAACATTAAAAATTTAATCGATTTACTAGTATAATTAATTTGATATTATTTCAGGATTATCAGATTATAATGTTCTTCGGGAACATATGATATTACTTCAGGAATATCAGATTATAA
Source organism: Euphrasia confusa (assembly GCA_954870475.1). Taxonomy (NCBI): domain Eukaryota; kingdom Viridiplantae; phylum Streptophyta; class Magnoliopsida; order Lamiales; family Orobanchaceae; genus Euphrasia; species Euphrasia confusa. The sequence goes on along the minus strand of OX940956.1, from coordinate 34,966,775 downwards.
TGTTATTCAGGAACATATGATATTACTTCAGGAATATCAAATTATAATGTTCTTCGAGAACATATGATATTACTTCAGGAATATCAGATTATAATGTTCTTCAGGAACATATGATATTACTTCAGGAATATCAGATTATAATGTTCTTCGGAAACATTAGAATTTAAGAAGAAGTGAGGAGAAGTAGATATATTTATAATTATTAATGAATATAAACAAACATATAAATTCTTGCCTTGGAGTTCGAATCTTGGACGAGTAGAACTTCGATGAATGAAGAACGCGGTTGAGCTTTCGTGCTGATAACGTGTTATAAACTCAAAGAATATTGAGAGAGAATAATATAGTATAAGAGAGACAATATGATAGGAGAATAGAATTGTTCTGAATTCTTGTGAATTGTTGTATTCATTCATATGGGGAGACCCCTTTATATAGGATACAATCTAGGGTTTCTGACTTAGCCAACAAGTCATTCACTATAATATAATAATATTCATAACACTTTCCATATTTTTGATTTGTGACTTTAAATCAACTACTTTCGAGTTTGAATCATTTCAATAATTTTTTTATAATACTATTTATTTTTCTCAAAATAATGCATCTTTAATTTTCTTTTTAATTATATTTTTATATTCTATTTAAATAAATCAATTGAACTTCGTATGATGGTAATAATTTAACAAGAATAAAAAATGCACAAAAACCTAATTTAAAATCAAAATGAAAAAAATAATTCTAACTAATTCAAAAAATTAATGAAATAAACACATAAGTTTAAAATGTGTTTTTAACAATGACAAATGTCAATAGATTGTAGGGGAGTACAAATTTCAGAACTGAAGCGGGATCGGTGGTTAGTCCGTTTGGTTCAAAGTTGGTTATATTTCGCTCTAATTGACCATGTAATTTTTAAAATTCTATTTTTGTTCCGATTTTAATTTTAAATTAGAATTAATAAGAATCATAGAAAATGATATGAAATTTTCTTAATTGTATGTTAGTGTATTATTTATGTTAATTTTACTTATATTACAAATTATATTCAATTTTTTATACTAAATTTTTTGCTAATTTTGTATGTATAAAATTTGTTTATTTTTAAGATAATTCGATTTCAATCCAATTTTCCAAAGTTTTCCGATTCAATACCGGATCGCGGACTGGAATGGAATTTTCCGATCCAGTTCCGGGTCACGATTTCGGTTCATCCGGTTCTGTTTGGACGGATGAACATGAATCGATGGCAGGCAAAAGCTTGCGCATGCACATACGCATCCTCATTTCCTCTTCCATTTATTTATAATTTTTCATTTTTACAATTTCACACATTTCGCTGTAATATTTTTATCTGGATCGTATGCAAAAGGGAAAAATGTATTTCACAAGGCTGGATGATTCCCCCATGTTTCGCCAACAGGTCTTAATCAAATTTCTCTGTTCTCTGTTTTCTGTATAAATTCATATTTCAGTGTTTGGGGATTTTGTTGCTTATTTGATGATTTACTGATTATGGTTTTATTTGAAATCAAGATTCTCTTTTTCTTTGTTAGTAATAATTATTAGTAGTAATAATGTTTGTCTGGATGATTCCCCCATGTTTCGCCAACAGGTCTTAATCAAATTTCTCTGTTCTCTGTTTTCTGTATAAATTCATATTTCAGTGTTTGGGGATTTTGTTGCTTATTTGATGATTTACTGATTATGGTTTTATTTGAAATCAAGATTCTCTTTTTCTTTGTTAGGAATATTTTTTAGTAGTAATAATGTTTGTCTGAATGTTCATGTCGTTAATTTATTCGTGTTGACTTGATTAACATGCATCATCTTGGATGAGAAAGCAGATCCAATTGATGGAAGAAAGTGCCGAGATATTGAGAGACAGGAGTCTTAAGTTTCATAAAGGATGTCGAAAGTACATGTAAGGACATTAGACCATGCATGCTTTTCATACTGCTTTCATATGATTTCTTTGCTTAGTTAGTTGATTATCATCTTTATTCAATCTCCTCGAATAATTTCTGGACCTCCAGTTGTGCCGTATTTTATGGTTATGCATGCATTACTGCATGCTGTGTATACTCACTATACAATTGTATATTATTGGGGATTCCAAACATTTTTTTAAAAAGCAGTTTCTTATCTTACCATTATTATCATTTTTTTTTTTTTTGGTTTGGATCGACAGAGATGGGCTTGGAGAAGCATATGATAGAGATATTGCTTTTGCCTGTGCCCTCGAAACTTTTGCCGGCGGACATCATGATCCTATATCTATAGCGCTTGGAGGTATTTTCTAAACACATGTTTATTTTCATACTATATCTTAAATTCCGTATCCTCCCCTAGAGTTGTAAAGTACTGTGAATAGGTGAAAGAAACGTATTTGCATCAAATTGTGCATATATATGGAGGATGTTTACGTCTTTGAAACAGGAAACTCTAGATGTAGTTCTCTATTGAATAAGAACAGTCCTTTTTTTTCCTTTCTGTTAACAAAGAACGAGATGCTGAAAAGTAGAAACTAACAAGACTTGACTATTTTATGATTTCGCGGCGAATGAGCTGCAAAAGACCGAAAAAGCAAAATATAATGCTTCCTTCTATCCTACATTTTTTAATCTTTTGATTGTCAAAATGATGTTTGTTGAATATGATGGCTAATTCTTCTGTTTTCAGGCCCTGATATGACGAAATTTGCAATTGCACTGAGAGAAATCGGAACTTACAAGGAAATTCTTCGGGTACAGGTAATTTTTTCTATCTGCATTGTTATTATTTATTTATACTCTTTCTTCCAAAAAATTGCAATAGCTTGACTCTTTTTTACTCCACTACTATTTTAGAAATAGTTTTGGATGTGATTCTTTCAAGTAACTTTAAAACTAAAAATGTCAAATTCTGAATGCAAAATCATTAAACTTGTGTGTTCAGTTTCAATTTAACCAAGTACAACCTTATGTGGATTTGAATAGAAGGTTTTTGAACCATGCTTTTATAACTTGTTTATAAGATAGTTCAATCTGACCCCATAATCAATACAAAATCATTGGTGGATTACTGCTTAATTGCTCTATTAATTAAAGGTTAAAAAAATACTATTCTAAAACTAATATGATTTGAACTCTTTCAACAAGAAAGTTTTATATCGTCAGTTGCATTTCTTTTTAACTAACATTCATCACTTGTATCTATACTAGGTAGAACACATGCTGAGTGACAAACTTGTAGAATTCTCCAATGTTGATCTTCAAGATGTAAAGGTACTACCCATGAACTGTTGTTCCACGTGCTGAAGTTTTCTTGGTTTCTTTCTAATGTTTTATATATGGACCTTGGTTTTAGTTGCGGCATCATTAATCCGAAACTTCTTACTGAAAGTGGCATTTACTTATGATTTCATGATCAAGATATATTTTAGCATTTAAAAATTGTAACTACTGACACTTAGATTTGTGAAAATATGGATAATTTGTACCCTACATTTAACATGTTTCATATTTTGTAAATATTTACAAGTTATTTTCGACTTGCTTTTCTAACTCATTGGCAATGCATATATGAGTGTAAAGTAATTGCTAGAGGAGCCTAGTGCTTTACGTTCTTGTAGGAACCTCCTATCAGAGCTGATGAGTGATAATTTTAGGAACCTTCAGAGGTATTTATTTTAGTATTCCTCATTAGTCTACTGATAAAGTTTGAATTCGTTTTCTAATGGATGCGTAAATTTGTCATGTATTAAGTTTAAACTATTTTTTGTCGAGAATGATGAGCCTGTAGTTGTTAGTGGGCTCGTTTCCTATGGGTTCAAGTTGTGATGATTGTGAAGTAGCAGGAAAAGCAGATCTCTACTAGTCCACTTCATTCTTGTGGCAGAATGGGTTCTCCTATTTTCGGAATTATTGACGAAACCAGTTGCATCCATATGAACATAAAGGAAACTGAAGAGCACAATGTTTTATCTTCTTTTTTATTGTGTGTACCTGGTAATTTTTTCCTTTGGTAGAAAATGTCTTTGTTAACACATGGTTTTTATAAAAGAAAAAAAAAAGAAAAATGTAGTACACTGAAGGTTATGAAATTAGGAAGCACTGTAAATTGAGTTTGCATTTCCTACATGTGAATTTAGTTTTGAGGGAAGACATCACATCAACACTTATAAGTTCTTTCATTTGTATGATTCAACTATTTTAAATCTTACCACTATTTTTTATTATTAACTTATAAGAATTACGTATTTAGCGTCACCAATATTTATGTCTGATATACAGGAAGCCCGCAAGCGATTTGACAAAGCCACTGTTATTTATGACCAGGTGTGGATGATATATCATATCATTAATGCAGCCGTGATATCTTCATATAGAAGTTTTGTGTTTGTCTGATGTTCTTCTATCTTCTTAAGATTCCCAAATCTTAAACATTTTTTAGTCTTATTTAGACAATTAGGATAGCCCAAGTCATTTTGTAAAAACCATGGATTGCTGGAATTAAGTTCTAAACATAAAATCTTGCCTTAATAGTAATTTTATTTCATGCACACAAGTCTTGAATATTTTTCTTTCAATGAAACCTATCTTCACAGGAATAAACAGCATATACCTACTAAATAAGAGTATTATAGGAGTCTGAAGATATACTTTATTTTTTCAATATAAGGATGCATGAAGATATATTTCGTAATTAACATTTACGTTGCCAGGTTCGTGAAAAGTTTCTATCACTGAGGAAGAGTGCGAGGATGGACATAGTGAGTGCCTTGGAAGAGGTATATGGTCACTTTTACTTCATAAATTAATATGTATAACTTTCAAATGCCTCTAAAATTTTCAGATAGTTTTCATGGGTAACCATCAATTTTTATAATTCTATACGTTCCAGGAACTTCATAATGCAAGATCAACTTTTGAACAAACACGCTTTAACCTGGTTCGTCGACCTCTCTCTACTAGAGTAGTAGTTATAACATATTTATATGAAGTATTCAGTTGGAAATGTCAAAATGTAGAATACTTAAGAGTACATGTTTGATGACTAGGTTAGTGCCCTCTCTGCTGTTGAGGCAAAGAAGAGGTTTGAGTTTCTAGAGGCCGTTGGCAACACGATGCAGGGTCATCTTGTTTATTTCAAGCAGGTTTCTTGTAGTTAAATTCCTGAATTAATATGTCAAGTCTTGTATTTTTTTTCTTATATGATGATTTCTGAAGTTACTTGTCTTTCCAGGGATACGAGCTATTGCATCAAATGGAACCATATATTAATCAGGTTCTCTTTTTTTTTTAATTTGGCATTAACTTTGAAGTGCGTCATCATTTGTAAAAATAGCCTCGATATTATACATACTTAAAAATTATTTTATTCATCGTAGGGGGTTGGATATGTACATTTACAGGCTAGAACCCTACCTTCCTTTTGAGTTATATAAACCTCCTCTCTAAACTCAAATATTGCAAAGAATTTTTTTATTGTCTCTAGACTATTATGGGTATTTTGCTCCATAAAAAATCAAACAGTTCTACCCGGCGCACAATAGGAAATTCAAATAATTGTTTTCGTCAAAAGCCAACATAGAGGAGAAATGAGGTAAACAGCGGAATATAGAAGAGAGGTTTTGTTAATTTGAAAACAATAAGGGGTTAACAGTGATTAGTCACAGCGTTTGCCACAGTCAACAATACGCTCTGCACAAATGTATAGGGTAAGAGACTATCAACATAATAACTGAGATCCTTAACTTCCAGTTCCAGTTCATAATTTAGGGGACAATTGTCTGATTTTTGAAAGCTGGCACTAAAAATTCAATTGCTGGAAAATACTAAAGTAGATAGGTACTTAACTAATTAAAGATTTGAATTTTTTTCCCAATATTTTATTATGATAAAAGGGATAGTGAAAAATTAGAGTGCATTAATAAATTTAACCTTTTCAAATAAAATGATTTTGATCTTAACTCAAAATGAACACATTAATAAGATTTTCTCGTTTTCACCTTTAGCGATCTACTGCAGGTCTTGGCTTATGCTCAACAGGCCAGACAAAATTCCAACTACGAGCAGTCGGCTCTCAATGAACGGATGCAGGAGTATATAAGGCAGGTTGATCAAGAGAGTCAAAGGTCTTTCAGTGGATCCCAGGACTCTGTGAATAGAGACACCATGCAACCTTTTCCTAGAGGCTCCAATAAATTAATAGAGGCTGTGATGGATTCTTCTGCTGAGGGAAAGGTACACCTTCTTATAATATGTTCAGGCTTAGTTTAATTTTCAAGATGATATAAGAGATGATTGATAAAGAAATCGATTGATCATGGATTTCAATTCAATTAAATAAATCTCATATGTACTTGGTATGATTATTTGATTGATAATAATTACTTGGACTATTCTATTTTAGGTTTTTAACACATTTGCCCTTTAAAACTTTCAAATATTAGAGTTCATTTTTTAAAATCAATTTGCCAATATTTTTATTCAAATGTATGGGTATTATAGTAAAACAAATACTACTTTCTGCATTATGTGGAATGATGGGATTCATTAAACCTACCTCATAGTTGGGATAAGTTTTCCTACTGAAATGAGCTTTAAGTTTTATCATAGTCCCTCGCCATTTAATGTACATATGTAATATGTGATTCTGATAAATTACTATATCCAACCTAGTCAAGTGACATCAACGACAACGAGGCCTAAGAGGTTAACATGTGGTTATACTCTCGGGGAACCTCAACTAACACTTCAATAGTTTAGGTACAAACCATTAAACAAGGATATCTTTCTAAACGCTCCTCCAATTTGAGAGGTGACTGGAAGAGAAGATTTTTTGTTCTCGACAGTCGGGGAATGCTTTACTATTATCGCAAGCTATGGAATCGGGCAACTGTAAGTCATGGAATAAGAATCTTCATTTGGATTTAGGGATTTGATGAATGGTTTGGGTGAAATTTTTTGAGAACCATCATCAATCACTCAACGTGTTTGGCTAAAAACTTAAATGAATGTATTTCAAATAGTCAAACATGGAGAAAATAAATAAATTTCAAATAGGCCAGATCAAAAGGAGCCTAATGTCAAATGGTGTTTCTATTGTACCTAATCCCTTGTTGCTAACTAAATCATTGGGCGTTTATTCAGTTACAAGGATCTGGAAGTCAGATTTCTATGCATAGACCTTCTCCTTCCGAAACAGGTTCCGGGCTGTTAAGCCGGTGGCTTTCCTCTCATTACCATGGTGGCGTCCATGATGAAAAATCTGCTGCACGTCACACAGTGAACCTGCTTACATCGACTATAAAAATCGACGCGGAACAGACAGATCTGAGATTTTGTTTCAGGATTATTTCTCCTTCTAAAAACTACACTTTACAAGTAAATCTTCTGCACAAGAAATGTTGAGTATTGATGGCTCTTTCTGGTCAGTATGATTATAAAGTTTTTCTTGTTGATGCAGGCAGAAAATGCAGTAGAGCAAATGGACTGGATTGAAAAAATAACAGGGGTTATTACCTCTTTACTGAGCTCACAATCACCTGAAAGGGTAATGACATGCAAAATGAACTATTACGAAACCTACCCATGAGGTTTATTACACAGTTAGCTTTGTAAATCCTCAAAACACCCTTGAGGATTGTTCCAGCTTACATTTTTCCATAACCATTTTGAACAGTTGATCCAATGGAACTTGCGGACATCGTCAAATATATTCCTATTTCCAGTTATGCCTTTGAAATTTTTGAAACATTACGAATAGCCCCCCCCCCCCCCCCCCCAACTTGTCATTTGGCTATTTGTAATGCGTTAAAAATTAAGGAATATAAAAACTCAAATAAAAAACAAACAAGTGGGATTTTCTGCTAATAATTAGAAAAGTATAGGAATGCAATTGAAAAAATATTCCCCAATGTCAGCAACTTCTGTTAGATCCACCCCCAGCATGTCCAAAATGTAGGATGGTTGTAACCTCAAGGGTGGTTTTGTGATTTCAAATTTATTTATATTCTCTTTTGTAATTTGTCCATATCTCGAGGGTAGTGATTTCAATCATCCCCAAGTTAAAAGTTGGATTGATAAATTCCTTTTTTTTCTCCTGTCAGCATGGCATGATTACAATTAATTTGTATTTTGTCAGCAGTTCTACTTTAGTTCGGTTAGTGATGGTAGTTCCATTGGAAGCCCTGATCAGGATATAAGGATCATCCAGGAATATACATCAGAAAAGGACCACCCTACTCGAAATATGTTGCGGGCAAATAGAAGTTCCCTACATTTTCAATGCAGCTCAAAAGGTGAGAAGCCAATTGATGCACTGAGGAAGTTGCCTGGGAATGATAAATGTGCCGACTGTGGTGCACCCGAACCAGACTGGGCTTCGTTGAATCTTGGGATTCTTATATGTATTGAATGCTCTGGCATTCATCGTAATCTTGGTGTGCATATATCCAAGGCAAGTAGTTATAGTTTCCTAGTTGCATCTAATTATCATATGATATATCGTTCTATTTTCCACATGTCTTACTGTCTTGAAGTAATCAGAGATATTGACACTAGGATTTTTATTATTAAAAATAAAAAAGAGCAAAACCGGATTCAATTAGTAAAATAAAGAAATTCACATTATAATGCTTCCAGTGCAAAGTGGTATGGCTAATTATGTTTGGACTTTGATTGAATGATTGGGGTTCTATAATTCTTAATTTCTTCACGTACCCAAACCTCAATTTATATAACTATAATACTGAATTAGGAGAGAACAATATATAATTACTATAGTTGCACACTTGCACCAAATCCTAGTATAATTTTCTCATTTTGGTTTCCCAATCTATTCAATCCAAGATATAATTTTGGTTATATCATTGGGGCAATTGGGGGTATGTTGCCCATTTTGTTTTAAGTTAAATGATAATTTGTGGAGTTGAAGTTCTTGTATACATGAAAGTATCTACATGAGATATTCTTGCTAGTGTTTGATATTGTATCTACTAGGACCTGATCTCACTACCTTTATATATCGTAAATTCTAATGCAGGTAAGATCCTTAACGCTGGATGTGAAAGTGTGGGAACCTTCTGTCATTACGTTGTTTCAAGCACTGGGTAATGTCTTTGTCAACTCAATATGGGAAGTGCTGTTGAGAGCAAGTAGAACTGTTCAGGCAGATGAAATACCAATCCGGTAAATATTGCATGGCTAGTGTGCTGTACTAGAATATTTGATAATTTGTTTAAAAAATTATCTTATTTTTTTGCTTTAGGTCTTTTGAATCTGATAAATACAAACAATTTCTTACCAAACCACATCACACTGAACATATATCAGTGAAGGAGAAGTTCATTCAGGCCAAGGTATTGCTCCATAATATAAGTGTTTGCCATTGAGTTCAATTATTTTACATTTAGAAATGTTGATGGACGAGTAATGAGTCTAATGACAAGTCGGTGTGATAACTTTCTGTGTGTATTTTAATTTTAATTTTTGTCACGTGTGATTATTCACACTTTTTAAATTTACCAATTTGTAGTGTACTATATTAAAAAAATTATATTGTATGCCCACCTAAACACACCTATGTAAAAGATCTCTTCCTTTTACCCTATATTAGTTGGTGATCCTGAGTGAATGATCATACATTTGAATATGGTTCCTTGGAAAAGGTTAATGAAGAAAACTTGCTGTTGTAACTCTAATATGATTTCCTTTGTGACAAAGTTTCAGTTTGTACTTTAGATACTAAACAATTAATTTGGTTCCTATCATTTGAATAATTTACTCTATAGTATGGGTTCTCTAATTTTATCATCAATTTGAGTTACCGGTTGGAATTCAATAGAATTATGGTTTTTCATTTCAAAATTCCAACAGCAGGGAAAAGGATCCCCTGAATAATGGGTAGCTGTTGTTAAACCGGGACGAATACTATACGAAATGGGTGGAGTAACCGAAAATATAGCCAGGCGGGCTATTTTAATAGCAGCATCCAAAATGCCTATACGAACTCAATTTATCATTTTCGTATAAAATTGTAGAACCAACAGAAACGATTCTTGGGATAAACTAAAACCACACAAAAACTTGTATTCTAGTTTTATACCACCAACTGAAGGTCTTTTAGATGTCAGGCAAATCTGATCTATCAGTCTTATGATAAAATCTTCCTCGGATTGTTTGCAAAAAAACAAATGTCATTCTCAGCCTCTAGGAGGGAAAATACACTCATTTCCCCCTAAATCCAATATATGTATATTGATCTATCTATTACTTTTTTCCTATTTATGATTTTGCTTCCAACTCATGTAACCTAAAGTTAGTGATCTTTCCACTGCAGTATATAGAAAAACGTTTCGTTCACAAACCAAAGGACACTCAAGATCTTCTGTCGGTTGCTGAACAGTTATGGGAAAGCGTTCGATCGAACGATAAGAAATCTATATACCGGATGATCGTCACTTTGGAAGTCGACGTGAATGCAGTCCGCGGTCAGGCATCATCACCACCTATTATTACTTCTTTAAGTTTAGCCAACGTAATGAAATTGCAGGATCAGGCCAATTCTGACTCCGAAGACAACTTTCGTGATCTGGTAGATTGCGGTGATGACAAGTCAACTTCCAGATCCTTGATGGGCCCAGAGGTTAAGGAGGATGAGAACCCATTTGCTGACGAGGGTTTCGATGGGTGTTCATTGCTTCACCTGGCTGTTCAGACTGCCGATATAGCCATGGTGGAGCTTCTCCTGCAGAACGGGGCGAATGTTAACACTTGTGATTCCAAGGGTCATACACCCCTGCACCATGGCGTTATGAGGGGTAGAATTGGAATCGCAAAGCTATTGGTCATAAGGTAATTTTATTTACTTTTATTATATACATATATACAATTTTTACTATCTAGATTAACTGTTTTGCATCAGCATGTGTGTTTGAAGTTTCATAATTTTTAAAGGTTGGGGTAGTTCCAAAAAACAGAAGCTAATTTTAAAGATTACAAAAAATGCCCTAGAGATTTACATCTTGCATGCAACTTTTTGTTTGGTTCTTTTAAATTTTTAGAAAAATTAAGTGTAACTTTGACATGTAAGAAAAAAAATTGTGATTATTATTTATTCGTACGAAATGAGGGACGCAACTGCTAAAATGTTATATGAAACGTGACATGACGTTGGCTAATTTTTAGCAGATATGGGGAAATTTCCAAAATGTAAGACAGGTAAACCTCAAGGTGGTTTATGTAATTTTGTAAGTTAACTACATACATATTTATATTACTAGGTTAAGTATACAACAAGGCAACAAGCTATTCATACTCAGTAGGTGAACCAAACCGAGTGCTTCATAGAATGCCTCCACAACCAAATGACCGTGGTTTTGATACACATATATACCCCTTTCCTATAGCTTTCTACTTAACAATGAATACAAGTGATTTCGATAGTGGCCAAATTGTTAACTCTAGGAAGTATTATGACAGTGATTTCGATAGTGGCCAAATTTTCCACAGTAAAAATACAAGACATGGACGCCACCTCAGCCACGGCCACACAAACTATGCCATTCCCACCTTAAGAACCACCACGACACTCAAAAGAGTAACTGCATAACTTGAGAAACATCTTAGTAAGATTATCCACTCTTCGACTGGATAAGAGCTGGGATCGATCTAATTCAAACTTTGTATCAAGACCAGCCAATTGGATATAGGCTTTTTGTGTTGAGAGTCAATTTCTCTTATCCATTGTTCGAAAAATCCCCGCCTACCTCTGCCTAGGCCCCGCCTAGCTTTAGACGGAATTTGAACATCCTGATTGCAGGTTGCAAGCGTCCATCAATCATCAATTACAACTATTTTTATTACCACTTACATGCAAATTGTAATGTTTGAACATTTATAGGTTCTATTTTTAATCTCATGCTTAATTTTTCAAAATATTCATAATAAACTATAACTAAACATTATACTTTATTATTTAACTGTAAATCGATGAAATCCCCGACTAATCCTTGAAGGCGCTAAACGATGGGTTGCCGGCCATCTAACTTGGTGCCTTCTAGAACCTTGCTCTTATCTAGATCTCGAAGAGATAAATCAATTATTCAGTGTATTTCTTGAACTCTTAAGAAATGGTTCAGCAACTTTTTTGCTATTCTATTTATGGCGGAAATTTCCTAATATGTCCTCCATCTCAATCACTTCCCATTCTGTCCCCCAAGATGCGAGAAATGAACTGTGAAAATGGGCATCAAAGGTTGTACTTGTATTTAAAGAAAAAAAAAATGCTTTTTGTGTTCGTGATTTACACCATGTGTTGATGTTGTTGCACACACACACACACACACATATTACCTATGAATAGTGTTAGTTAGGACATTTGAGTTAGAAAACATGTTGTAAGATTGTTTAACAAGGTAATTGTTTCGAATAACCTCTTATACTCTTTAACTTGTGCTAGTCCATTTTCTGCAGAAGAAATCAGCAATAAAACAGCTTTTGAAGGAACTTATGATTTAGAAGGTTGAGGTTTAGCCTAATTACAGAAAATCCTATGTGTGTTAAAACTATGAATTCCCCTTGATAATCCTGCGATTTGTCTTTACTATCAATGGCTAATAGAATTATATGTATCATTTAAATTTATGTTCTAATTATCGTCATCTATACAGGGGAGCCAATCCTGAAGCTGCTGACAAAGAAGGTAAAACTCCTTTACAGCTCCTTGCAGAGTCGTCCACGGATGATATTGAGCTCCTTGCGCTCATGAAAAATGCTAAGAGATAGCATTAATGTGTCCAAGAATCTGAGCTGCACGTAAAACAAACACATTTCAAAGAGGCAGCACGGTTTTTATGTAATCAATGAGGTTGCGACGCGACCGACTAGCTTTTCCATCGAAAGGCAATAAGTTATCTAGCTCATCATGACATTTTTGTAAGTTGAGAACTCCAATTATTCTTTTTTATGAAATAGAGAGAGGCGTGTTTATTGTCCGCTTGCCGGTCATGCTTGTTCTATGATCTGTTTTTAGGGATAGTAGAAAAGCTACCCCTATGTTTGGTATAATTACAAACAAAAAAAGTTTTAGAATTACTAAATTAATAAATTGAGGTGTATGAGCCAATGTGTTTTGTAAATACAGGGTGGTTTAGGTAATTATCTCCAGTTTTAATGACCAAGAGAGAATGAAGCCATATGGAATGTAAAGTGGGCAATCCTATGTTTGTATATAAATGCCAAATTATTTGAGCACATATTAATTTTTATCATTTTATGTATCATTTATTTACATTGTATTTATCACTCATAACATTATATTTGTATAGTTTATATTGAAAAGTACACAAAATTTGAAATTTAGAGGTGTTTTCTACATTTTAAGCTTCAAGGGCAAAGTGGAATCACTAGAATACCGCGCTGCATTGATCGATCGATTCCGCACGTTTTTGTGGATAAAAATTAATGATTACAAGTGCTTCTAGAATTTTGTCAACTCACACACACCATGTGCATCATAATACGGTTAGAAATTTGTGGTGGAGATTCGTCTAATCGTAGTTGATCCTATAGGGTTCATATGCGTTCGGGATTTGGGCATAATCGCGTGAGTATATGTTGGATCAATTCACGAGTTGTATGTGATCTAAAGTTGTAACTGAGTGTATTCCAATTGCCTTGAAAGCATCAATAATACAGTAGCACCATCTCCCTCCCCGAACACGTAGATCGAATTTCATTCGATCGAAGCTCGTAAAATCCTTGTTCATTTTTTCCGATTTTAATTGCATTATACACCTACAAGTTCGTAGATACTTTTAGGTGTGTTTGATCGCGTGTTCGAAGTCCGAATCCAGTTTCACCATTGTTAAGCTCGAAGGTCGGTTCTAAACTTTTGAGCGCGCGAGTTGCGATTGTATTTTGATTTTGTTCGAATCCTCAACAGTTTATTTTGTGTTTATATATATGTGTGTGTGTGTGAATAATTTTATATACATTTATTGTGATATTAGTTTATTTTTTCTACACACTCATTTAATAAAAAAGTTTTTTTATTTACATAATTCATAAAATGGCTCAATAACTCTTTCAGCTAGAGACTTATTTCTTTAATAAAGGTGTTTCGGTACCGAATATGTAAGTCAGTGAGCGAAAATGTTGATTGGAATACCAAAAATATTGTTCGTAGACCGAAAATGTTGTTTAGGGACTAAAATTATTGTCTGAAAACCGAAAAGGTAAGACATTTTCCACCAGATAATTAATTCGATCTCCGGTCAATATTTTTTGGTCCCTTCACAACATATTTTCAGTCCACGACTTATATATTCGGTCCCCGAATAACATATTCAAATCTTGATTTACATATGCCAAATAAATCAATATTCAATCAGCAGAAAAGATATTTAAGGCATTTTCTGAATTATTTTTATAAAATAAGAGTATATTAGTGAATGTATAAAAAATATGAAACTTATCTGAATGTATTCTAAATTTTGCCCCTATATATATATATAAATATATACTATATATATATATATATATATATAACAAATACCAACCAACCCATGAGGCTTTAATTAAGTGCAATTTATTAATTTTTTTTTTTTTTTGATAAGGAGGAGAGACGAGAAACTCCACCCCCACCCGATCGGAGGTCCCTCGATCGGGTAGGATGTAAATCGAGAAATGTGCCCGAGTAACAAACACCTGTGCGAGAGAGCCAACAGGTCGAACCCCAGGACAAACCTTCATAATATTTCAATGAAAATTTGTCCCACCCGAGATTCGAACCCTGCGTCGCCGGGGAATTACAACCACATCATCACAGGCCTTACCACTCGGCTATGCTCCTGGGGACAAGTGCAATTTATTAATTGGGATATGGACATGTTATCCTTTGTCTATGACCATAAAGATGCAACCGAACGGATTTGGGTAAACAAGGAAAAAAGCAATGTTCATAAAACGGGTATTTATTGCCTACATTAAAATTGAGTTGATCACCCATTTCTTACAAAATTATTGACTTGTTCACCTATAACATTTTTCTAATCGAAAAGTAAGACTATATTTCAATGTAAAAATTAAAATATGACTATTTCGGTTAGATGATAGAATAACTCTTAAAGTATATAAGATTGAGTAATTTTTAAGTTTATGAATGCAACAAGATATCGTATAATCATAAGTGTTTCGAGTAAGATTTTAAGAAAAGAAATGTTTTCTTTTTAATTAAAAAGGTACCTCCATCTCAAAAGTAATTGCATAACAAATTGGACACGTTTTTAAAATAACATGGACTAAAATAAAGAATTGTATAAAAGGTATTGTGTACATTAAAAGGGATTAGTTGAAACATTAATGACATAAATCTAAATGAGATGTGCATTATGAGATTGTATTTATCAAAAAGAAAACTTTATTTTTAGGTTTCGAATAATTATAAAACGAATAAAAGTATTATTTTGTTAATTCAACTGGTAAATAAATTTGTTAAACCATAAGAAAAAAAAAAGATTAATTTAACAATTTTTGTAAAATACTTGAATGAATGAAATGCAGTTTTTTAAGTTTTTGAGTTTTGATTGTACAAGTGATATTGGATTCAGTTGTTTATAATCATATTGTTAATTGGTTTCTTAATATATTCATGTTATAGAATTTAACGATTGACAATGAGATGTCGACATTTGATTGATATAGTTGACATGGCAATGCCACAAAGGTTATAAAACAACAAAAAAAATAGTGTTCTATTCAACTAAAAGATTATTTTTTGGGTACTTGGCGGATTACTTTAGTAGTTTTAGATATATTTGTTGTCTATTTATGCTTTTGTGGTGAGTGTATTGAGTTTAGACTTTTTATTTGATTTTCTTTTGTTTTTACTTCAGTAGTTGAAATGAAATTCTTCGTATATGTTTGACCTAGATTAATTTATAAGATTACTAAGTAACTGTAATTTCAAATGACGTTAATTTTTTTTATTAATTAACTTTATTTTTCGAGAATTATGTGATGGTTCTTTGTAATTAATTTATTAGAAAATAATAGCTAGTTCTTAGACATAAATAGTATTATATGTTACTCAATTTATTTCACATATATTTCAAATTCTTACCGAGATTTTGTTTTTTCATACAATAAATGAAAGAAAAAAAGAAAAACAAAAAATATATATAAATTTTGAACATTTAGTGTATACAAACTAACAAGAGTATATAATATAAACTTGCAAACTACCTAATCTATAAACTTATTAACTATCTACATATATGAATAATTGGCCATTAGAAATTTTAAAAAACATATAATTTTTAAAATTAAAATGCTAAAAGAAAATTATTAATTACTATAATAATTTATATTCCTTCAATTCGTAAATGTTTGTCAAATTCTTTGTAAATTACGGGAAGGAGTGAGTGTATATATAGGCGTGCTTTGTGTTTTATGTGGTGTTTGGTTGCATTTAGGCCAAAACAACAGTTGCACAAAAGCAATGTGAGATAGAGAGAGTTGGCCTTTTGTGTTGCTAAGAGAGATTCCTCTATTTGTGGCTTTCACCCACACACACACTAACACTACTAGACAACTTGTGGTTGGGCCCTATGTTCGAACGGCCTCTCTGCTTTTCCCTTCTCGCTCGTTGATGGTCCCTATGTCGATACCCCTCTACGGGCGACGATGGGGTGCATATAAAGCCATCTTTTCCGCGCATGTTAAAATATAACTCGAATTCGTAGGAATTTTGTTTTCTTATTTAGAAAAATTAGAATTATATTTAATATAATATAATTCTATTCCTTATGGATTTAGGAGTCATATATTAAGAAAAAGGGTTTATTCCTATTTCTATTGTTTACCTAATTTATGGATTTTCTACACCTATAAATAGGGATCTCCAACGACACAATTATTTGAGTGTAGAACACGAGTTAATACCATCATAGAGAGATATAATATTGTGTGAGATTAGAGGGTTTTAGAGTGGATATCAATTCTTGTAATCGTCGGCAATATGATAGTGAAAGTTCTCGTCGTTCCTCCCGTGGTTTTTTCCCGATTTGGGTTTCCACGTAAATTCCTTGTCTTCTTTACTTGTCTCCTTCTCTTTTATTGTTGAGTTATTTTCGGGGTTCCGCATTATTATTCGTACTATACATCGTCGATCTGCAACAAGTAGTATCTAGTGGCACCGGTCTTGATCGTGTGGCGTTCAGAGCTTTGTCCCGTAAGAAGTGGTGTTAGAGCCAGGTTACGATCCTAAAAGGTAACAGCGCAGAAGCAAAGCTTTAATGTGTATACGTAGGAAGATAGTGAACCATCGATCGCTCCAACCTCGATCATAGGTGATAATTCGTTTGTCGAAAATATCTAACTAGCTCATAGAGTATATAATTCGAACAAATTAAAAACACGATTAATTAATATTGTAATTTCTCTAATGTAATGTTGATGACCTTAATAGATTGTATTAAAAAAGTAACACTCCTATCAAATATTTTATTTTTGATATTTAATAAATATGATATTTAAATTAATTCTATGATCGACTGCAATTGATTTTAAATTAAAAAAATGAGTAACTTAAATGAAATAATAAATAAAAATTAATTTAAATTTATTTTTAATTCTTAGTACACGTGGCTTGGATTGATAGGAGTAGCTAGGTCGAATTACATAATTCAAAATTAATTGAATATCAAAGCATTTATTGGATAATGACCGGCACAATGTCACCTATAGAGCTTGCAAAATGGGCCCGCCGGTACAATTGGGGTACGATACAATGGGGAATATGACTGGCTTCGGGCCGGGCCGGTCCGGGCCTGAAAATTGAAATCGAGCTCTGGGCGGCTGGCGGGCCAAGATAGTCTACTGTTGTGAGTTGTGACTCGAGATGGCCCAGCCCGGCTCAAATCACAACTAATTTAGCTGCATGATGAAAAATTGTTAGTATAAAAAAGTGGGGTTTGTTTAATAATTTGGTATTTGTATAATAAATTGTTTTTAAAATAATTGTTTTTGTGTAGTGGAGATTGTTTGATATATTTTATTAATTATCAGAAATAAAATTGATATTTCATAGTCTTATTAATATTTTAGACGTGTAATTCAAAAACCTTTTATGAGAGATATAGTACTATTTTTGTCCATAAAATTGATATTTCATAGTCGTATTAATATTTCTTTCGTACATATATTTTTAGAAGAGAAAGAATATATTGGAATTGAACTTAAGAAAAAAACAATAAATACAAAAAAAATAGTGAACTAGTAGTAGTGTTTGAAGAATACTAGTAGTGTTTGAAGAATGAAGAGTGTGAGATGAGAAATTACCAAGTTACTTTGGTACACACAAATTTTGGAGAAACAACTACTTGGCTAGATTTAGCAAACAAGTTTGGACCACAATCAAAATGTGTTCAAAAGTCAAAATACAACCATGAAAACTAGTATAACCACATACCCTACACATTATTACTGGTATAAAATTATTGAAGTAAAACTATAACTCATTGAGACTAGTGTTTGTAAGCTCTACAAGTATGTTATGTCAGACTATGTTTATCGGGACCTTTGGTAGAGGTGTGGATGACCTCGTTCATATACATATATTTATACCATAATCAATTAATATATTTCCACTTTACATGAAAATAATATATGACAAATTAAAAATAAAAGTAGTTTCTATATAGGAGTATTTTTTTGTTTAGTTTGGAATTTTTTTTATAACAAATTAAAAATAAAATTGTATTCTAATTTCAATAATATTATATTGTTTTCAACAGTTTTTTAATTAATTAAAATTTTGGTTAAAATCGGATCAAATCAAAACGATTATGTTAAAACTGAACAAAATTATTTTCAAAATAGTTTAATTTATATTCAATTTATAAAAAACAAAATAATTCGACTTTGTTCGTTTTAACCAAACAAATGCGTATATATTGTGTAGTGCTTTATGTAATTGTATTTATTTGACAAATATTTTAATAAACAAGAGAGCAAAAAATAACTTTATTCATAAGTATGTTCAAAATGATAATTGAGGTTAATTCAGAGCAATGAATATTTTAAATATTTATTAAATTTTTATAATTACAATTATGTAATTAAATTCATTGTGTGAATACACAAATTTAATTGTAATTGTAAATTAAATAAGAATCATTTTAATGTATATTGATTATTGAGAAGTGTGTGTTTTTCCTTTTTACTGTTCCAATTTAGAGCCCGTTTGGGCGAGCTTATTTAAAAGAGCTTATAAGATGTTACGTCTTATAAGTTGTTTTAAGAGCTGATAAGCTGTTACGTCTTATTTAATAAATAAGTCGTTAAACCGTTTGGATAAAATAGATATATAAACTTATAAGATGTTAATTTGTTTGGCAATTTAAGATCTTATATAAATAAAATTACCAAAAATAAATTGTTATATGTGAAAAAAATAATTAAAAATATTTATATTAACTAAATAATAAATTTGGATTTTTTGTATATATATAAAATATAATAATTATAGGGGTATTTTGGTCTTTTATGGTTTAAGCTACAAAAGCTTATAAGCTGTTGAAAAAAAAGTACCTCCCCCCTTATTTTTTTTTTAACAGCTTATAAGCTGTTAAACAGCTTATTTTTAAGTTTTTTAAGATCTTTTTTTAAAATATTATCAAACAAATTTTAAGAGCTTATAAGCTCTTAAACAACTTATAAGCTGTTTTAAAGAACTTATAAGCTCAGCCAAACAGGCTCTTACTGCGGTCGAGAACAAGGGAAATGAAAAGTCACTAGATCCGACCCGACCCGAGCATGGTTAAATCAATGTGGTACCATGATTCCTCCTAGGGTGTGCGCACTCAACCCATCCTACTATGCCCCTAAATAGCACGACAACCCCACTTCCCCATAAACTAACGCCGTTAGTCGCCGAGCCAATCATACTGCGACACAGATAACGATTATTCCACTAACGCCGTTAGTTGATACCGTCTCCCCAGACACATCCCTCTCCCACCGGCTATTCCCGGTCAACGCTACAAGGCTTTGTTTGGTTGCTTCTCTTTTATTTTATTATCTTCTACTACTAAAAATGTATTGTAATTAAATTTATGAAATACAGTATATCACCAATAATGTAATTCCAAAATATCTTCCTACAACTCCTCCAAATTGTCATTTTCGTTTGTGATATTATACACTGTATTTACTTTTGTAACAATCACCATGAATCATAGAAAGAATGACTATATATTGAGTTATTTTAAAAAATCATCGTTAAGTTCCAAGAACTATACGAGCTTTAAAATCAAATGTGGTTTGGACCATGAACAAATAAATTTTGAATCTCTTTTTAAATAAAAATGAAATAAATGGAATCACACCCTCAATTTCTCTAAAATTTAAATTTATTAAATCATGTGCTATAAATAGACCATAAAGTACATTGTACTATTAACCTATAATTTTACATTATCAACAAAAAATTAAATTAATAATTTTGAATTAAAAAACATTCATATCTTTTATAATTTGAGAAATAAAAAAGTAATACTCCGTAGTAATTATGTATTTCATTATTATTAGATCAATAGTCCTATATGTTTGAATACAAAAATTAAAAATCAGTAATGCTTTATTGATTTATTGATAAAAAACAAAGGGTAAAAACATTTGTTTGAATTAATAAATAAAGTTATTTTTTAAAATAAAAATGAAAAATAATTATACATATTATTTTATGATTATTAATGAACTATTAATGGAAAAGGGTATTATATTTTTGGAGATGGATTATGATTTACCGGGGTGTGACCCGTTCGGCGGTTGAGGTATCATTTTCGACTCCTCCATCGTCTCTCTTTCTCTTATTTTCTCTCTCATCACCAATTATCTACCATTACTCTTCCTCCATACCATTTAGCTCTTCCTGCTATAACGTCTACTCACTGAACTAGCTTCCTAAACACACAAAGAATTCCATAAAAAAAAAAAACGAATTTCCATCTCAATTTTTTCTCCGATAATTTTCTGGGGTTTTGTTAGATTTTTCTCCGAGAATTTTCTGCCTTTTTTTCCTTGTTTTTCTTTAAAGTTATTTGTGTGGGGATGAGAGATCTGGGTTGTAATTAAATGGATAATTCAGAAACTTCGACCAAGGGTTGTAAAGATACCGGAGATTCCAATTCCGGACCGGATAAGGGCAATTCCGGCGCCAGCAAAGGTATGTTTGGTGGTGTGAGTTTCAGTTCATCTGCGTATGTTTGTATGTATTTACTATTCGTTTGCTTATACAGTTTTATCTGTTCACTTGTTTTCTACTGTAGTGGATGCTGAGGCGGCGCTGTACACCGAACTATGGCGGGCTTGCGCCGGCCCTTTGGTCACCGTGCCTCCCGAGAACGAGCTTGTTTTCTATTTTCCTCAGGGTCACATAGAACAAGTATTTTTTATTGTTTTTTTAAATTATTTTTTTATAGACATTTGTGAGTGAGAAGAGAGGGTTTTCAAAACTCTGATTGATCTAGTTACTAACAGTTAACTTAATTTTATTTCCTTTTCCGCTTTTTGACAATTACTGAGAGAGAAGCTTTTTAACTTTTTTGACAAGTTGTGGATGGTTGAAATTTATTCCTCTTTTATGTGCACTTTTGGGATAAATTAAATTCAACTTTGTGGGTTTGGTTTCAGAGTGATTTTGATCAATTTTAGTTGGTTCTTTTGGGGTTTGTAAATTATATCTTGCTCATAGTTTTTTGGGGAATATTTTGTTGTGTAGGTGGAGGCATCTACCAATCAAAGTGCAGACCAACATATGCCTGTGTATAATCTGCCTCCCAAGATTCTTTGCCGAGTGGTGAATGTTAAACTGAAGGTACCTTTTTATTTCTTAGGATCTAAGTCTGACGTTTTTTCTGTACTTGTTTTCTTTATCGGTGCTGTTTTATTTGACGTGGGGCAGGCTGAACCGGATACGGATGAGGTGTTTGCTCAAGTTACTTTGATGCCCGAACCTAATGTAAGTCAATTTGCACCCTGTACATGTATTTCAATTTTGAGACTTTCTTATACTTTGCTTCTAACAAGGTTTTTGCTTTACCAGCAGGATGAGGATGCAGTAAAGAAAGAACCTCTTCCGACGCTGCCACCACATTTTCACGTCCATTCATTTTGTAAGACTCTAACTGCATCGGACACGAGCACCCACGGTGGGTTCTCTGTGCTGAGAAGGCATGCTGATGAATGTCTGCCTCCACTGGTTAGGATGGATCAATCTATCTGAAAGCTTATTGAATTATTATTGTCAGGGCCACTTTATGGTGTTATTGATGGCCTGATGTTTCTCTTTTACGACAGGACATGTCTAGACAGCCCCCAACACAGGAACTAGTGGCTAAAGATTTGCATGGAAACGACTGGAGATTCAAGCATATTTTCCGCGGTAAAGTTGAATTGTATCCTGCTCGTTACATGATCTAAGATTCAGATTCCTGCATCGGACTCAGATATTGTGATTGGGAACAATTTATATATAATGCTTAGTTAGGAGTTGCATGAACTAGTTCTTGGGGTGATGAATTGAAACCTGCTTGAGTAGTTCGGTCATAGTTTTGTGGTCTCCAAAACTGTGGAACACTATTGTTTTTTAAAATGATAATAGAAAAACAAAAATAAAATTTATGGGAATGATGATTACACACATTGGATGTTGAATGATGAACTTTGAGAGTGAGATTAGATGCAATTGAAATATAGTTTTCAAAGACGATTTTATACGAAAATTTGAAAATAATGATTCGTAGTTAAAAATGTGAGTGGAGGAATAGTAAAATTTGTGGGAAGTATAATTATGATTTGTGATAAGATGTATTTTAATAAATTGGGGTGGTGAGTGAAAAGGTGACATGAGTTCATAGTGTTCATTTCTGCAAGTTTCAAAATAAAAACTAATGCTGGAGCAAACAATCTAATAAGGGGAAATTCTCAATGTGAGATCTATCCAACACAACCTTCATGTATCCTTTTCATAGGATTGTCAAATAATATGGTTAGCTGCTGAATTGCAGGTCAACCACGGCGGCACCTCCTCCAAAGTGGTTGGAGCGTATTTGTTAGTTCAAAGAGGCTTGTTGCTGGCGATGCCTTTATATTTTTGAGGTTTGACGAAGTCTTGCATGTCTATTGCATGCATTTATACATAATTCTTTTTTCCGTGTGTGTATGATAATAATCTATATGACTGAATGTGTTCTATGGTTTTCTTCAGAGGTGAGAATGGGGAGCTGCGTGTAGGAGTTAGGCGGGCCATGCGAAAACAGAGCAATGCTCCGTCATCAGTCATTTCCAGCCATAGCATGCATCTTGGTGTGCTGGCAACAGCTTGGCATGCGATTCAGACCAAGACCATGTTCACAGTTTATTACAAGCCTAGGTAATTAGCATGGTTCCCTTTGTTTCTGTACCCGGGATATGATTGCTTGTTCTCTCAATTACCTTCTAATTTATATACACTAAACCTACATTTTGAACATGTTTATGTTAGTTATATTGGGAGTGATTGAGTTGTGTCTTATATCTTGTTGGTTTATATATATGTCTCAGGACCAGCCCTGCCGAGTTTATTATCCCCTATGATCAGTACATGGAGTGTGTTAAAAACAATTATTCAATAGGAATGAGATTCAAAATGAGGTTTGAAGGTGAAGAAGCTCCAGAACAGAGGTATGCAGAGCATCTTAGCATCATGATTTTTCTGAGATTTCGTTAAGAATTATGTGATTATTAACTACATATGTGCGTATATGTATATTTGAATGGTAAATGTTGATATTGTAGATTCACTGGAACAATTGTTGGAACTGAGGATGTTGATCCAAAAAGTTGGCCAGAGTCAAAATGGAGATGCCTAAAGGTATTGCGATATATATGATTATGACTCACATTTGCCCCAATATTCCTAAATTATAATTTGAATATTATTTCTTATTAAGGTCCGGTGGGATGAAACTTCCACGATTCCTCGACCGGAGAGAGTTTCACCCTGGAATCTAGAACCTGCAGTTTCTCCTCCTGCACTAAATCCTCTTCCAGTATCCCGATCAAAAAGACCCAGATCAAGCGTCTTACCCTCATCCCCCGACTGTTCTGTCCTTACTAGAGAAGGTTGTTCCTTCTTATCTCATCTATTACTACAACTATATTTCAATGTGTCCTTCTACTGTTCAAATCTTTTGAATTTAATCAATCATAATTGATGTAATGTAGGTCAATCTAAGATGACAGTAGACCCTTCACCTGCCACCGGGTTTCCAAGGGTCTTGCAAGGTCAAGAATTATCGACCTTGAGAGGGACGTTCTCCGAGAGTAATGAATCCGAGACCTCGGATAAGCAGTTCCCGTGGAATCCCTCATTAGATGATGACAAGCTTGATATGCTCTCTGCTTCAAGAAGATATGTCCCTGACCAGTGGTTGCCCGTAGGAAGGCCCGAGTCATCATTCACAGATCTCTTATCTGGCTTTGAGTCACAAACTAATGGGCCTTGTGATTTGTCTATGCATACTGGGGCTCAAGGAGTTGTAAAGAGAAGAGTGCACGACCGTGATGCTAATAAATTTAGCTTGATTGAGAACACGTGGTCTGCAATGCCTTCTGGTCTCTCACTTAATCCGATGGATTCTAGTTTTAAGGATCCCGGGCCAGGCCCAGAAACATCTTATCAGACTCGTGGGGATGTTAGATATGGTACCTATAGAGATTTTTCTTTCGTTTCTGATCCTAATGGAGACAATCAGCAAACAAATTGGTTGATGCCACCTCCTATCTCATCATACCTTCAAATGGCACCTGCCCAGTCGAGAGAGATTACCACGAAGTCTGCATTTGTGCTACCACAAGATGCCATGAAGCCAAAGGAAGGGACATGCAAGCTATTTGGCATACCTCTTATTCGTAATTCGGGTTCATTGGAGCCAACATTGTCACATCAAGCTGAGCCATCAAATCGCATGCAGCATGGGGTACATTCTCACCACTACCCTCAGATTGATTCTGATCAAATATCTAAAGGCTCAAAGGTGGTGGATAATCCATTTGCGACAAGTGAGCTTGAGAAGGAATTCCAATTTTTTCATCCCATGCCGGTGGGTAGAGACAGAGAAAGCAAAGGTCATTCTGGTTCAACAAGGAGTTGCACCAAGGTTTTCGTCTTGGGATATATCATCCTTAGTCTCGTTTTCCCTTTTTTTTTCCTCCAACATCCACCCCCAAGCCCAAGAAGAGTAAAAATAAAAATGGATTTTGTTTTTTCATTTTCAGGTTCATAAGCAGGGGAGTGCCCTTGGTAGGTCTGTGGATCTTTCCAAGTTTGGTAAGTATGACGAACTAATTGCTGAGCTGGATAATATATTTGAATTCAATGGTGAGCTCATGCTGCGGAACAAGAACTGGCTTGTCGTGTATACAGATGATGAGGATGATATGATGCTCGTGGGAGACGACCCCTGGGAGTAAGAAACCTCTCTCGACTTTGATGTGGATGTTTTTTTTTCAAAATACCGTCAGTGCTTGTTTAATGTAGCCTTCTGAACTGACTTTTTTGGCTTCGATTTTTGACGAGCAGTGAATTCTGTGCCATGGTACGTAAGATCTTAATTCTTACAAAAGAGGAGGTCCAGCGTATGAATCCAGGGACCTTCAATTCAAAAGGAGAAGAAACCTCATCTGTTGCAGAAGGCCTGGATGCTAAGGAAGAGAAGAACTTGGCGGCAACAACTTCATCATCTAACCCAGATGATTGCTAGTTTTCCACCCCTATCATGGTAGCTTTAATGTATTCATTCCTTTCGCTCAGACAGCTATCGTTTTATGTTTTATCCAACCTCCTGATTGAATATTGTTTTTTCTTCTGAGGTTATTTTTATTTTATATTTTATTTATTGCAGACAGCAGCAGTTGAATTATGGGGACATTGAATGGATCGGCCTCTAGTAGATGGCGCGACTATTTTGAGATTCAATTTTAGTAATATTTATTATTTGCAGTTTTGAACTTCCTCCCCGTGTTTTGTGGCTAGCAATGTGAACCCCTTAAGTTTAGTTTTTCAATTCTAAAAATATATATTATTGTACATGACCCAGTATGGGTTGCTGCTCCCTCGGCCATTGTAAATAGCTTCCCCCCGTTTTCCCAACTTCCATCCATGTAATTAATTAAGCAGAGTTTTAACGTTGTTAGCATTAAGGTCAGATTGATATGAAGCTATATTTTGTTGTCGTATAATTTTCTTCCGGAGAATCGAACAGTACTTACTCAAACATACAAAAGTTGTAACAGAATGAAAAATGAAGAATCACATTCATATTCCAGTAACTTACAAAAAGGGTCTACTACTACTACTACTACTACTACAGAACAACTAGTAATACCAAGTGTGTTTGAGAGCCTCTCGTGCGGTGATTCTTTTGCTGGGATCGTATGTGAGAAGTCGTTCGACCAAGAACAGAGTTGCTTGCTCAAACTTGAACCCTAGCATCTTCTGCTGCTGCGGCTGCGGCTGTGGCTTAAAGAACTGGACCAAACCCTGGCCTCGTCGACTGAATATACTCCCGATCTGGTTAAGCTCACAATCCCCAACAACATCTCCGCCACTATGCACCCATCCGACCACATATCGATTGCGCAGGGAATAAGCTCCGGACGGGTTGGCCCGGTCGAAAGGGCGCGAGATCCCAAAGTCGCAGATCTTCAATTCTCCCGGCTGATTAGGATGTTGAGGTCCCGGTGCATGATTCCGTTGTCGTGGACGCCCTCCAGAAGCTTCTTGGCCATCGTGAATCGATAGGGTTTCATCTAGCGCATCAGCCTGGAGAGATCGGTGGGCAGGTACGAGGATAATGAAGATGACGACGATGAGGGGTGAGGAGCGCTGGTTGTGCACAAGGGAATGGGATTTGGAGCGATACTTCACAACAAATTCATATTAGGGAATTCGATTGACGATGTGCGCATATATATAGTAATAATGAATTTGGAGTGGAGTTGGAAGTATCAACCTTCCTCTCCAAGCAGATTTCCAATTTGAAGTAGAGTTCAAAGTAGATTCCATCCTTTCTTCGCAACTAAATTTCAATACTGGAATATTAAATTAGGCAAGTTTTACAGTAATTCCGAAAATTAAAAAAAAAAAAAAACAATTAAAAATTTACTAAAATAATACACACTCTTTAAAAATACAATAATAATTTTAGTTTTTGACCTATAATAATAAATAAATAAATATATATTAATTTTGATTTAAAATTATTAGAATTATTAATTACACTAATTAATTAAATAAAAATAATAAATTATGATTTTTTTAAAATAATAAAAATTAAAATTAAAGTCTCCAAAAATAATGTTAAATAATAATTTAATATTTCTTTTATACTAAAAATAATATTAATATACTAAAATTATGAGTAATTAAATAAATAAATATTGTGATTTTAAATTTTATATATATATGGATTGACCTGTGTATATATTTTAGGGCCAATCCATCCTTACGATCGATTGTGCATGTTATGATAGCTCGCTATCTTCCAAGTTATATGACTTAAAAGAATATTAACATACATGAGAAAATTGTGATGACCAAAAATCAAGTCAAACACAACCAGACTAAAAATATTGATTAGTTTTTAGATGTTCCTTACTTTAAGTATAAGTAGGACTAGTTTAGTTTTTAGATGTTTTTAATTATTACTAGTAGTTGTTAGGAGGTAATATGAGTATAGTTTACCAATTAGTCAAGTTTTACACCCGTAATTTTGTAAAAAGAAAAAAACTATTAAAAATTTCCTAAAATTTTTATTAGATCAAATTGTAATTTCAATGTTTTTAATTATATTATATACTTATTCTATACTAATTACAAATACTCACTCTATATTAATGCACGTTTTTTTTAATGTTCCACAAATAATATACACTCTTCAAAAATAAAATAATAATTTTACTTATTAAAATTATTAATTACACTAATTAATTAAAATATAATAATATATAATAAAATTTCAATTTTGTAAAAAATAATAAAAATTAAAATTAAAGTCTCTAAAATAAATTTTAAATAATAATTTAAAATTTCTTTTATACTAAAAATAATATTTATACACCAAAATTATAGTTAAATAAATAATTATTATAATTGTAAACTTTATATTCAAATAAATATGTAAAAATATTTAGTTATTTTTAATTTTTTTTTATAAAA
This sequence comes from Euphrasia confusa, assembly GCA_954870475.1. Lineage (NCBI taxonomy): Eukaryota > Viridiplantae > Streptophyta > Magnoliopsida > Lamiales > Orobanchaceae > Euphrasia > Euphrasia confusa. The sequence continues at coordinate 34,938,524 of OX940956.1, read as the reverse complement.
AAAATTAGAGTCGGGCCAATTCAGAATATCGTGTCAAGCCTGACCCAAGCGCATCGGACTCGTCATGACGGGCCAAAAAAGCCTGATTATATTTGGGCTTATATATTTTAGCGTCAGTACTCCATCTTTACGATCGGGCCGGTCAAGCCTTTTTTGATAGCTCACTACGTGCCAAACTATATAACTTAAAAAAATATTAGCCGTCGTGAGAGAATTATTGCGATTACCAGAAATCAAGTTCAACACAATAAGACAAGCATATTGATACTACCTTTATCCCAAAAAATAATGCACACTTCTTTTACAATTTACAAAAAAATGCATTATTTTTTAGGCAAAAAGTAGTATAAAATATCAACACAACATATGTCATCGAAAGAATCTCGGAGACCCACCAAAGTACGAAAGCCAGGATCTTTGAGGGACGACCAAGCAAAATAGCTCATCAAGATTTACTATTGCTTAGGTCCGTTCCTGACATTTAAAAGGCCCTAGGCAAAGTAAAAATATCGAGCCCTCGCATTTAATTTTTTTTTAATTATATATTTTTTAATTTAAATTTTTTAGAAAATATTAAACTAAATTATAAATATTTTCTCATTACTACAACTAAAACCAGAAAAAAAAATTAAAATATATTTTTATCAACCAAAGTAAAAACTAAAAAATTGAGAAAAAATTTCTCATTATCTTTCTTTTAAATGATAAAAAAACTTTTCTCAATTAAAAAAAATCTATATAAATAAAAAAAAATTGAAAAAGAAAATAATGATCATGAACTTTTAACTTATCTATTCAAACAATTGACAAGAAAACATAAAAATCAATTTTGAATGTCATTTGTTTTCTATTCACCAATAAGATTTAAAAATTAACTCATTGTTTATTTTCTTGTAATTTTTTAAAAGAAATGAATATATAAATTTTGAATTTTGTTTAGTGCACTAATTAACAATCACGTTCTAAATAATTAATATTACAATCACAATTATATAAATAATTAATATTACAATTAAAATTATATAATTATTAACTACACATATAGTTCAAAACTTTATGATTTTATTAATTAATTATATATATAATTAATATGTGTAAATTCTGACATATATATATATAGGCATCTTAATTAGGACATGCAATTAAAATTGTATTCTCAAGATAATATAAGTACAATGGAAAATAAACGAAATTTTATTAATAAAAACCATGTACTACTCAATACGACTCAATGTTCTTTATTATTGAAACAATACTTGTGTATATATTTTGATTAATTATTTATATCCAAAGGTAGCTAGGGGATGGAGCTTGTTCGGGAGAGTAGGCTGCAGGCTCCTCAAGTTGAGGTGCCGGTGCTTGTTCGGGAGAATAGGCTGTCAACTCAACATGAGGTGGCGGAGCATGATGGTGGCGGCGGTGGTGATGACCATGAGGTGACGGAGCGTGGTGGTGGTGGTGGTGATGATGGCGGCGGGGTGATGGAGCGTGGTGGTGGTGCTTGGATGAATCAAGACTCCATACGATATCGTTATCTCTTAAGATAGTGTCGATTTCATTGAACGAGCCTTTCTCCAAGACTCGAGCAAGAATGGGTGTGGCAAGAAACAAGACGCCAAAGGCGAGGAGGAAAGAGTAAACTATTGACATATTTTCTCTAGCCTTCAACTCCTTGTAATTGGGTTTTTTGAGTTTGTGTAATGAAAAATATTGAAAGGAAAATAGGCATTTTATAGGAGGGATGCTCCCCTCCCCACGGTGGGGATTTCTTAATCTACCCACCGCTAACGTGGAGCTGCCACATTGACACTTAACTCAATAATGGTGTTTGTATTAATAATAAGTATTTTTCAAAATTCATTATATTAAATTAATAATTAATTAATACATAATTAATACTACTCAGTATTCATCTTCCTCCTTTCGAAATTATCGTCTTTCCTCTCTAAATTACAGTCATATCTCTCTCTGCTTCTCTCAATTATGTTCATACTCACGCAAGATATTAGTTATTGTCTTCATAGACTTTAATTTGTGAAACATGATAAAGAACTCATCTCACTTAAAAAAAACCTAAACCCCAAATTGTTTCACTCTCTAAATTTCCATCGCTTTTCGATGATTACCATTTACCACCACTTAGATTTGTGGCGATGTCCCGACCATGGCCATGTCGCTCTCGCCACCCATATCTGCCGCATCTCTGTCGAATTGTAATTCTAGGCAAACTGGTTATCCTTGGTGTTAATTTTCTGCTACTTGGCTGGATGAGAAAGAGAATCAAATTCGCTATGAAGTTTGAACTCTGATTATATTTTAAAATCAGACAAATTCAATCCCTAATAATTTGAACAGTAATTCCTATTATCCTATATGAGGATTTGAGTCTTCTGAAAACATAAATACAGAGTAATGGAGTAATTGAGAGAGAAGAGGAATTTAATTAATTATTAATTTAATATGATAAGAATTTCGAAAAATATTTATTATTAATACAAACACCGTTAGTGAGTTAATAGTGTTAATGTGTCGGCGCCACGTCAGCAATGGGTAGATTAAGAAATCCCACCGTGGGGAAGGGAGCATTACTCCATTTTATAGATGGAGAAATGAATCGTGGCAATGATATTCCATTCATGAATTTGGACATTATATTCCATTGTATACGGAATTAATAAATGCAATTGATGTTTTTTGTGTAACGTAATTTTGGTTTAATGACAATCATAATTAAAATTAATAATTTTACATTTAAAAAGATTCTATGCAATCTATGCGATATAATTGATCATGAATAGTTGTTTTGTTTATGGAAAAACAATTCTCACTTTTATCCAAAATAAAAGTTATATGTATAAAAACATATTAAAAAAGATACTAACTCTCTATTTTATCATTTTGTAATTATTTTTGAAAATCTAACTTAAACATTTCAATTAATTCATATATTTAAATAATTTTAATTAATGTTAAGAGCAATTAAAAAACATATTAAATTTATATTTAAAAACATCAAACGAAATTTTAATTGGAAATTACTCTTTTATGAAATAGGGTGATTTTCTTAATTATAAATTTTAATTGGAAATTTCAAAATTACTATTTTATGAAAATCACTCTATTTTTAATTGGAATTTTTTTGTTCAATTCAAATATTCAAATACTCAGGTTAGGACGATTATAAATTTATAATAATTAGAACGATTATTGCAGTAAACGTTGTATTTCTACACATCAAAAGTAATTTGACAAAGATTAAAGATATATATTTACATCTCGTGCACGGTCTGGTGTACGTGTAAGATTTCTTGGAGTCTGGTCATGAGACAATTGATCACAATTAGTGTTCAGGTGATGTTAGTGAGGAATAGTCCTCAGTGTTGGATTGCGGGTTGAACGGAGGGATAAGATGGAGATCGATTGTTGGGAGGATTTCTCCCCGAGAGGGAGGAAATGAAAATTTAATATGTTAAAAAAAATTATATATTAAAATGGGATGCAAATATTACTTTATAAAAAAATGGCAATTTAGACATTTTATATCAATTAAAAAACAAAAACAAAAAAAACAAAAAGTGTGTGTAAATCAATAAAAAATAAAATGCTAATGAATTTTCTTAATAAAACTCATTATTACATGAGACGGTGCATGAAAACATAAATGAATAGTATTAAACAACATTAATGTATATTCTCAGGAAAAGGCTATATATACACAAAGTGGGAAGATGATACAGTTACACAAGGTGTACCGGGCTTCCGGTACACCACCAATCAAAATACGACAGGTGTCATTTTAAAATTAATTAATTAAATAATTAGTATTTTAATTAGTATTAAATTGAATTATTAATTAGTAAAATATATTACCAAATCTTCTAAAATGTTAAGTAAATAAAATCAATATAATCATACCAAATATTGAATATTCTTTAAAATCTATTAGATTGTTTTCTTTAAAATATAGATAATAAATAAATAAATAAAATATATATTAAATCGTAAAAAAACATTAAAAAAAATGTAAGTAAGAGATTAAAAGAAAATATTTTATTTTTCTAAAGTATTTTGATAAAAAAAATTAATTTATACATCATTTAATTTAATTATAAAAATTACAAATAAAAAATAAATTAAAAATAATTAATTTAATTAATAGAATTTCACAATTTTTTATTATTAATTTAAAAATATTATATAATCAATAATCAAAATAGATTAAAAATAAAGTAAAAAAATAATTAATTAAATTAGTATAAAAATTCATTATTTTTTTGAATTAATTTAAAATCATTAAATAATCAATAATCAAGATAAATTAAAATAAAATAAATAATATATTCAAAATATATATACGTTGAAAATTGAGCTATCATTGTAATATTTAAATCAAATATTATACGGTTTTTATTTAAATTATTTTTTCTATTTAAAAAAAATAAAAAAATAATATTCAATTCAAATACTATTTTCAATTTTAAAATATTATAATAATAGAGATTTACGTGCAAATTATCTCTATCAAATTATCTCTATCATTTTAACTTGTATCTATGTTAAGTAAAAATGATTTTATAAGTTTATTTTTGTATTATCTTTAGAAAATGTCACATTCATTAATTAAATTAAATTTTCTTAAAAAATTATTGTGATATTTGAAAATTACATGTAATTTTCTGCTAACACTTGATTATAAAATTAAAAACAAATAATTTATTCATTGAATAAATATAATCCTATTTTATTTTATTTTTGTACTATCTACATTTACATAGAAAATTTGAATTTTTTCGAAGAAAAATATTTTTTTTAATGTTTTAAAAATTATAATTAGGTATTAAAATTATAATAATATATGTAATTTTCTAAACTTACTATGAATATATCATGAATTCTTTAATTTTGTGAAAAATCAATATTTATTTTATTTAATATATTTATTTAATTTCACACGTTGATAATATATATTTGAAAATTAAACTACATTTTACTATGTTATTTAATTTAATTTTGCGTGTCATTACTAAAAAATGAATAAATTTAACGTCAATTCGTTATTTAATGTTATTTTTGTTTGACATGAAATAAACTTTTAAAACCATACTCTAACTCTTTTACATTGTAAAAAATGAATAAATTTAACGTCAATTCATTATTTAATGTTATTTTTGTTTCACATGAAATAAAATTTTAAAACCATACTCTATCTACTTAAAATTGATGCAGTCATACAAGATAGATAGACTATAAAGATAAGTTGCAAAATTGAACATAATATTCGAATTGAATACTATGACATTCTTATTTTATTGAAAAATATAATTAAAAGTGAGATAATATTGAAAATTGAGCTATCAAATGTAATATTTTAATCAAAATATTATTTTTATTTAAAGTATATTATTTTTATTTTTAATAAATACGAAACATAATATCACATGTGAGGTTAGTAATAATATTAAAATATTTTGACATGATTATATGCAAAATAGTTTTTCTTACAATTTAATCTTAAAAAATAAAATTAATTATTGTTATTTGTACATAAATAACAATAAAATGAAAAATTAATAGAATTATTTGACTCAATTGATATTTGATTCAAATTTCCATGGTTCTTAAAAAAATAAATATTAGTTATGAATTCATTTTTATTTCATATTTACATATATAAGATAGATTGAATGAATTAGTCATTTTAAAACAATAATTATCAAGTACACATATATTATTCATATTTTTAAATATATTTATTTATAAATTAATAATTAAATTACTGTATATAAAATTTAATATTGTATAAATTAATTTTACATAAAAAAATGAAATATAAATATATTTTTTTTAAAAGTTACTTTTTTTTTAAATCGTATTTTTTTTTAAAATCGTCAGTTTTTTTAAAAAAAATCGTAAGTTTTTTTTTTCAATTTAGTATATATATTATTTTATTTTATTTTATTTGTTAGTTACTATTATATTATAAAGGGAAAAATCTAATAGATTTTCTAGTATATTTAATATTTGGAAAGATTATATTGATTTTATTTTTTGAATTTTTTACAAGATTCTCATGATTTATTTTCCTAATTAATAATTCAATTTTATAATAATTAAAATAATATTTATCTAATTAATTAATTAATTAATGACACGTGTCATATTTTGATTGGTGGTGTAACGGAGGCCCGGTACACCTTGTGTAACTGTAGCCTTTTCCCACATAGTGTAACCAATGTTTGATACACTTCCAATTAAAACATGACATTTGGCGGGTTGTAATAATATTATTGGTAATAAATCTTTTATACATTTCCATCAAAGAATATGACATGCGTTCACTTTGTAATAATAATTATTTTTATTTTAATTTGGCGGGTTGTAATAATATTATTGGTAATAAATCTTTTATACATTTCCATCAAAGAATATGACATGCGTTCACTTTGTAATAATAATTATTTTTATTTTAATATATTTCTATCGATTTCTTTTTTAATTCATTTTTTCTATTAATGTAGTGCTCATAATTATTGCAAAAGTTTACATTCCACATTATTAAAATAGTTTTTAGACAAATAATCAAAATTTTATTTGAAAAAATTAGACTAATCATATATATTTTTAAAATAATTATTTATAGATGATATTTATAATAAATTATTTTTGTGATTATTAATATAAAGACTTGTTTAACAACAAATCAAAATATTATAAATTAATATTATTAGTATTAATATTTAATTTAATTAAAAAATTGGTTATAATTATTTATTTAAAATTGTATATTGTTAAATATTTAGTAGAAAATCTCATATGAAATAGAAAAAATTGTAATTTAACAAATAACGAAAGTTGATACATGAAAAACGAGTATCGTTAATGTATTTAAAAAATGAAGTCAAGTATAAAATAATAAAAATGAGAATAATAATAATAAATAATAATAGTTTTTGTATTTTCTAAATAATATGATTTTTTTATATATACTCATATTAATTTGAATCAATAAGTCAGAGTATATGGAAGTTCACTTAAATTAATAATTTTTGTTTACAGTTCTCTCAAATTAATGAAAATTCATATATATACAAATCAATTAAAAAAACAAATCAAAATGTGCATAGAGTCTCAGTCTATAGACTTTTTAAATTTAAGAACTTTTAAAGTTTCAAAAAATATCTTTTGAAATTATAATCCAACATACCACTCTAATATATAGATGAAAAAATCTTATGAAATCATAATTCAATACACCCCTTTAATAGACATACATGTGAAATATGCGACCCTCTATCATATACAAATGGAAAAAAAATCTTATGAAATCACAATACAATACACTTATCTAATACACACACATGCAAAATATGTGAAGTTTTCAAAACATTAATCTATTTAAAAAATAAATACATTTATATTTTTTTAATTGAATAATATTAAATTAAATTATAGTAATTAGTTGATTAGAATCTAATTTATAGATATTGAAAAATGAAATCACAAATGAAAACAAAAAAATAATTTGACGTTCATTTCAAATTTTAAAATACTTTATTGTAAACTACATTAAAAGACACACATGCCATGCATATGATAATTTTAGAAAAATGATCTTTTTGTCGAAGGTTGTTAGCTCACTTGAATTGAGTATCATAAGGTTCACAGTTAAAAATCGAAACATGAGTGTGTGAGTATTTAAATTTGTACAATTGACCTAAATAAAAAAATAAATTTATTTCTTTGAAAAATAAATGCATTTATTTTTTCTTAAATAAATAATAATGAAATATAGATTGTGTATATTATAATTGATAATATTTCATGTACAGTAATTTAATTTATAAAAATCAATTATTATTATTTTTTATTTTTTACTAAATAAGGTATTTTAATTTTTAAAATTTGTAAAAGAAGTAAAAAAAATTACAGAAAAAAATAAAGTTTTTAAGATTATATACACTATACATATTTATTTAAATTATTCAAAAACAATTTTTTTCGAAATAATAAACTTTTTACGTAAAAAAATTATATTTACTCTATTTAAAAACAAATGTTTTTAAAATAAAAAGTACTCTTCAAAAAATTATATTTACTCTATTTAAAAACAAATGTTTTCAAAATAAAAAAGTACTCTTTCCGCAAAAAAAATCGTTTTTAAGATTATATATTTACTATATATATTTTATTAAATTATTTAAAAACAATTTTTTTTAAATAAATTTTTTTTACGCAAAACAATAAAGTTTTTAAAATTATATACACTATATATATTTATTTAAATTATTTAAAAACAAAAATTTTCAAAATAATGAACTCTTTAAGCAAAAAAATTTATATTTACTCTATATATTTAAATAAATTATTGAAAAATAAATGTTTTTAAAATAAAAAGTACTCTTTCCGAAAAAAAATAATAAATTTTTAAGATTACATTTATATATATTTAATTAAATTATTTAAAAACAATTTTTTTCAAAATTTAAAACTCTTTCGGCACAAGAAAAGGACTAAATCTGTAACTGCTCTCCATTACCTTTGACCACGTGCGAAAAACTAAAAACTAAAAATGAAAAATAACTAAACAAATAAATTTCAAATGTCAAAAATTAATTGGAAGTGTATTGAAAAGTCAATACACGAGTGTAACCGTATCAGCTTCCATATTCTCACGTCACATCACAAGAATTTTGACAAATAAACTTCTAATTTTTATTAATAAAATCCATTATTACATAATATAATTAACTCGATAGGAATCATATTGAATCAATGTTGTTCATTATATATATGTAAGATTATTTATATCCAAAAGGAGATAGGGGATGGAGCTTGCTCGGAAGAATAGGCAGCCTCATCAACTTGAGGTGACGGTGCTTGATCCGGAGAATAAGCTGCAGGCTCCTCGACTTGAGGTGACGGTGCTTGTTCGGCAGAATAGGCAGGCTCCTCAACTTGCGGTGCGGGTGCTTGTTCGGGAGAATATTCAGGCTTCTCAACTTGAGGTGCCGGAGCATGGTGACGGTGGCGGCGGTGGCGATGACGACGATGAGGTGACGGAGCATGGTGATGGTGGTGGCGGCGGCGGTGGTGGTGGTGCTTGGATGAATCAAGACTCCAGTCGACGTCGGCACTTAAGATAGTGTCGATTTCATTGATAGTATTAGCAGTGTCGATTTCATTGAACGAGTCTTCCTCAAAGACTCGAGCAAGAATGGGCGTGGCGAGAAACAAGATGCTCAAGACAATGAGAAAAGAGTAAACTCTTGACATGTTTCAATTCTTTGTTATTGGGTTTTGAGTTTTGTGTAATGAAAATATTGAGAAGATAAGAGGCATTTTATAGATGGAGAAATGAAACCCAATTCATGAATTTGATCATCATTTTCAAAAGTCAAAGGAACTAATAAACACATTTGGTGTTTTTTTTGTTTACCCGATATTTTGTAATGACGGTCACCATTAAAATTAATAATTTTACATTTTAAAAGGATTCTATACCAAATTTTATTATTATTAAGAAATATATCATTTTTTAGCAATGTAAATTCTATAAGTCAAATCAATCATTTTAATTAAATTTTATAAATATACAATCAATTATATATATTTTCGAATATTATCATCATTAATAATTAATATATTTTGATATAATATTGAATAAAATATTTATGAAAATTTATATACAACTATATTATTCAAAAAGTTTATCAGTCAACATCTTATTCTGCCAACTAATTTTTTATATTTTACTTTTTTTTGGGTACTCCATGTCTTTACTTAACACAAGCTCTTTAAAAAAGTATATTTAATATTTTCAATTTAAAATACAATTGTATTATTATTTTATTTAGTTACTTTTTAAATTTTGGTCACAAGAATTTTATTTTTTTACTTTAAATTATATTTTTACCTTAAAAAAGTAATTTTTTTTTTAATTTATGTTATCATCAACCAATGCATATATAGTTAAAACGAAATATTAAATTATTTTTTAATTTAAATATTCTTACAATAAAGTTAATTATTATTTTTATATTCAATTAAATCAAAATATTGCATGTATGGCGTGGATACTATCTTGTCCACACACACACACACACACACACACACACACACATATATATATATATATATATATATATATATATATATATATATATATATATATATATATTTAAATAATAAGTAAATATATAATTATAATTCAAATAATTCAAAATTAATTTTATTATATTAATTAAAATTTAAAAATATACAATCAATTATATACATTATATTTATGAATATTATGATCGATAATAGTTAATTATTTTGATATAATATTGAATAAGTAATATTTATGAAATTTATATATAGTTATATTATTTATAAATCCTAATGTTTGTAAAATATTTAAATAATAATATATTTTATCAACTTTTATTTAGATTTGACATTTTTTTTAATATTTTTTTGATCTTTTGAATATATTAAATAAATAATATATTGGATAAATAAAACTTATACTATATTAATGATTTGATTTGTAATTAATATTTACAAATATATGTATAAATGAATATTTACAATAATCAATTAAATGAAAAATTTTAAAATTTAATTTATACATTGTAAAAAATAAAAACAAAACTATGAGGTCTATTGTTCGCGGGTAGTCGAATCTAGGGTTGTAATTGAATCAAACTTTTTTTACTCGATCCGTGATTCGATTATATTATTTATGATTTGTATTCGAAGCAATGAATACGAATATTAATATTGTAAAATATGACTGGAATGTAATTTTTTTATTGATTTGTTTCTTTTTTTTAGAGAATTAGAATTATAGTATATATATATATATATATATATCTATTTTTTTATTTATTGAAATTATGGAGTTGTGTTAGGCTTAAGATTTATTTTCTATTACTATATTTGATTACCTGGTTTATAAGTTTTTTACATCCATAAATACAGATCTCCATAAACACAATTAGATTTTCGTTGAATACATACACTATTAGATAGCTATATCATATATTGAAAGAGATTATATAAGGTTGATAGTGGATATTTATCCTATGTAATTATTGTGATAATATAGTGAAAGTTCTCGTATATGTTTTTATAATACCTTTTTCCACCTAAAAAAATTACTTTTATTTTTATACTTTAAAATAAAATTTAAAATTTTAGCTTTTCACTTATTTTTTCTATTGTATAGTCAATAATACTTTTATTTTTTTTACTTCAAATACAATTTTATACTTACCTTCTTCATATATATATATATATATATATATATATATATTTTAATTTTCGAATCGAACAAAGTATGTAAATAAACACGATACATAGAGAGTATATAATATATTCAAATATTCGAACGAATAATATAAAAATACGAATTGAAATTTAATATTCTAATGTATATGAATAAAAATACTTGAATGCGCTCACGAATACAAATTAAACCAAATTAAACGCATACGAATCAAAATACTTAATCGAATTACACAGAATTGAAGCAATCGGAATAGAATTGAAATTAATTGAAATTAAGTTCAAAAGAATTTGTCTTTACACTCCCAATCGAGGTATATGAGATGCTACTCTTTGAGCATTACTCTAGGTGAGTTTCTAACCGTAAATGCATACACAATACATGATTGATCCGTTTTTGGTGCGACTTTCGGACGATTTTTGGTTCCTCCGTATCCTTGTATTGCCCGTTTCCCCCCGTTTTATGAGCGTAGAGCTTTAATTGGATTAAAATGGTGTGATCGAGACATCTTCCGTGTTTGTAGGCAAAACGGGGCGAAAACGGAAAAAATCGGCTTTTCGGGTGAAGAGTACACTGACTGGAGACCGACAGCCGAAGACCTGGAGGGCGACACCTGACTGGAGGCTGACAGCCGAAGACATGGAGGGCGACACCCCTCCGGAGACCGACAGTCGAATACATGGAGGGCGACACATCACTGGAGACCGACAGCTGGAGACCTGGAGGGCGACACCTTCAGAAAAAGAGCAAAAATACATGGATCCAGGAAGTCGAACCTACGTCCGCAAGATAACCCCGCGTCCGCAGGAAGGCTGTCGCTCTACACCATACTACCAGTCGGCCGACATGACCAGTGGAGGGCGACATACTTGAAGCTGTCGCTCGACAGCTATTGAGGATCCAAAATGTTAACATCCCAGGAAGTCGAACCCGCGTCCGCAAGAAATCCAGCGTCCGCGGGATAGGTGTCGCTCGACACCCTTGAGACCCGTCGCCCGACTGCCTGGTGGAGACCGACAGGGTTTAAGACGTCGCCCGACAGCTATCGCTGGAGAGTCCAGAATTCGTAATTCAGCTTTGACTTTGTTTGACCCTCGTTTTGTAGGGTATAAATAGCATTTTGGCTTGAATCTTGTAACTAACTTTCATTTTACACAATTTCCATCTTCCATTTTCTTAGCTTTCTCCTCAAGCAACTTTGAAAACACTTGTTCTTCATTTAATCCAAGCATAAATTCTAGATCTACTTTTCATTCGTTTGGAATTCGACAAAATCTCATTCACAAACGTTGTTCACCTCATCGAGACGGACGTTTCTATCGGATTAGTTTCTTCGTGTGACAAAGTTGAAGCTCGGTCCCGATTTTGGAAGCTCTTCTCGATTTCCCCCTTCATCCATCGATTCCATCACTGCCGAGGTGAGATTCTCTCGTTTTCACTCGATTATGGCTTATACGATTGTGGATTGTGCTTTTGATTGCTTGATTATGGCTAGCTAAACTTGTGTGAGGGTGTTTGATGAAATTCCTCAATGAATTAGAGTTGATCTTCTAAAGTAGCTCGATTTCTATTAATTGGACGATTACACCTCTCGATTTGTGGTCTCGTGTCGAACAACTTCATAGTATATCGCTAGTGGACCATACGGTCGATGTGTAATTAGACGATCTTTGGTGAGGGAGAACGTGACAACACCGTGATCTCTTTAGTCCGATTGTTAGATAATTGAGAGTTTATAAATCTAATTCAACTCTAGTTCGTTAGGAAGAGTAATCGGAACACCCTTGCGTTTCCAAAACCTTTGTTACAACTCGATCTTTTAATTACTCGCTTTCAATTCTCGCTCGTAGTTATTAATCAAACAATCTTTGCAACCCCCCTTTAGTGTAATGACTTTCTTCCTTATTTTGGAGCTCGTACTTAGCATATACAAATTGAGATTCACAAGCCGATAGTATTGCTCCTCGAGAGATCGACTCGGGGGATTTACGAACGTAAATCTTTCGGTTTTATAAATAGTTTTTGAGCAATCAAAATGGCGCCGTTGCCGGGGAGCAATTTAGGCGTTGTGAATTGAAGTTTGTGTTAGTTAAGTTCTTGTTTCCTTTTGATCTTTTTGTTTGTTGTTGTGTATGCAAGGTCGAAGGAGTCTTCAACCCTTACTCTTGCCATACATAGACAACGTCAACCAATCCAAGGCTCTACGAAATCTAGCCTCTACATCCGAGCATCCGCCACTACTCACATATCTACCAATATCCATTCCTACGTCTCCTTTCCTTGCTATCACTATGGAGAACCACGACAACATTGCTCATGAGGGAGGATCTCATCATTCCCACTCCGGAAGAGAAAACCGTTCGCCTCGTATGAATGATAATAGAGAGCGTGCACCTCATCAACATAACCGCCATTCCGAGGACGATAGAGGGTCAAACCGGAGGAATAATCGCCATTCCGAGGACGATAGGGGTTCTAACCGGAGGAGTCATCGTTATTCCGACGAAGACCGTGAGGGGTATCGGGGTCAACCTCAAGAGACGGATGACGAGTACTATCATGGAAGGGGATATTACCAACCTCCACCTCGCCATAACCGTGACCGTGAACATTATAGAGATTATGAGCGTAATCATGAGCGTCACTATGAGCAAGAGCGCCCACGAAATCGGTATGCTTACCAACGCCCTCCGGCCGGTAACTTTGAGCCTCAACGCCCGAGAATTGGTGACTTTTCTAAACCGAGAGTTCATGCCGACTCTTCTTGCATCGTCCTTGGCCCGGGAGCCCGGAATTATGAGCTCAAGCCTCATCTTCTCAATCAATTGCCGGCGTACCATGGGTTTTCTAAGGAAGACGTGCTAGACTTTATCCGAGAATTTTATTCAACTCTTAAGGACTTCCCTCTAAATGGAATTCCGGAAGAACAATTGTGGATGAAGTGCTTCCCGCATTGTCTTAAGGAGAAGGCCCGGTCTTGGTTTCTTACATTGCCACCGAATTCTTTGCGGACATGGGAAGAGGTGATCGATAAGTTCACGGGAAGGTATTTCCCACAATATAAGACTCAAGCCTTGCGTGAACAAATTGTTGCTTATCGACAAGGGGACGATGAACCGTTTCATGAAGCGTGGGAACGGTATAAAGCTTTGGAGAGAGCATGCCCACATCATAATTTTCCTACGGAGCTATTGAGGCAATTCTTCTACAATGGATTAGACCGAGAGTCTAGGATGACGGTCGACCATGCCTCCGGAGGTAATTATAGTAATTTGGATCGGGAGGAGATCAACATGATGTGCGAGACGTTGGCGGAAAATTCTCTTCAAGCTATTGTGCATACGGGAGGAACGCACAAGGTAAATGCCAATGAGGTCAATGTGGGCATGGCTAGTCAAATGAACGAGCTTACCAAGTGCATGCATACATTGATGAAAAGAGATGCACAACCGGAAGTGAGAAGGGACTCTTGTTGTGTGTGTGGATCACCGGACCATGGTGGTGATAATTGCCCACAAACCGCGCCACCTCAAGACTTTGAGGTGAATGCCATTCAAGGGGTACACTCTAAGAATGATCCGTTTGCCCCGACTTACAACAATGGTTGGAAGAATCATCCGAATTTCTCTTGGTCCGGAAACAATTATCAACAACCACCCGGACAAAGCTCGGGACAACGACCTCCTTATCAAGGTCCGAATCAACCACCGAGACCGACTTTGATGCAAGAGTTTCATGCTTATGTTCAAACCTCTACTAATCACCGTATTGAACAAGACAAGAAGATTGCTACCCTTGAGGCCGCATACAAGCATCTAGAGACACAATTGGGCCAACATGCTACGAGTCTTGGTGAGATTCACCAACAACTCCAAAAGGGTACATTCCCGAGTCAACCATCTCATCTAAAGGCGGTGACTATGTTGAGGAGTGGGAAGATTGTGGATAACAAGGTTGGTGAAGTAATTTCGGATGATGAGGAGGTGAGTAAGGAACAATCTATTCCGGTTCCTAACCATGTCAATGAGCCACCATTGGAAGACGAGACCCCGCCTAAGGTTCAAATTCTTCATAAGACGGCTAATCCTTACCGTCCACCTTTTCCGGTGCGTCTCCAACATGACAAGCAAGATCAACAATTCCAAGACATCTACAAGTTGCTATCTAATGTTAATATTAACCTTCCTCTACTTGATGTGATCCGTACGGTTCCGGCCTACGTGAAATTCTTCAAAGACTTGGCTTCTAAAAAAGGGAGGTTTGTTGATGATGAGAAAGTAGTTGTCTCCGAGGTGGCTAGTGCGATTCTCCAACACAAACTCCCGGAAAAGCAAAGTGACCCCGGAAGCTTTAACATAAAAATTGCTTTGGGTAATGGACGTGAAGTGTCGGGAATGCTAGATCTTGGTGCCTGGATAAACTTGATGCCATTCTCCGTTTTTGATCGATTGGATTTGGGAGACCTCAAGGCGACTAGGATGTGTCTACAATTGGCCGACCGGTCTGTACGATATCCTAAAGGTATAATCGAGGACGTTCTTGTGAAGGTAGGGGGCTTAATTGTCCCGGTTGATTTTGTAGTTCTCGATGTCGGTGAGGTAAAGGAAGACGGGAAAGATCATGCCATTCTCCTTGGTCGACCTTTTATGGCCACCACCAATACTTTAATTGATGTCAAGAACGGTTCCCTTCAAATGACGGTCTTGGGTGAAACGGTGTCCTTTTCGGCTAAAGATGGTATTTCGATTCCATCTACTAAATTTGTGGAAGAATGTTCGTTTCTAGATACTATTGACCATCTTTCCGAGATGAATTTCTTCGAGAATTTTGAACATATTCCGGTGGAGAGTGTTGACATGAATGATGATGAGGTTTTGGTGAAGGACTTAGAATTGTTGGGTGATGAATCTTTCTTATCAATTGATGATGTGTTTGTGGTAGAGGAGGAAGTAGAGATTGAGGAGAGTTTTGGTGGTAAAACCGAGGTTGATGCACTTCCCGAAGCTTTATTGGAAGAGAAGCTTGAGGACAAGCTTCCAAAATTTGCGGTGAGGGGGAATATCTTGCCCCCGGGAAGTAAAGCCGAGTTGAAAGAATCACCTCAACACTTGAAGTATATTTTCTTGGAAGAGGGTGAGTTGAAACCGGTGATCATAAGTTCAACCTTGGATGAGCACGAAGAGAAGGCTTTATTTGAGGTACTAAAACGAAATGTACGAGCCTTTGGTTGGAGTCTCTCGGATCTAAAGGGTATTAATCCGGCCCATTGTACTCATCGAATTATTCTCGAGGATGGGGCCTTGCCTAAGAGAGATGGTCAACGAAGGTTGAACCCGGTACTATTGGAAGTCGTGAAGAAGGAGATTTTGAAACTTCTCGATGAGGGGCTAATATATGCTATTTCGGATAGCAAATGGGTTAGTCCGGTGCACGTGGTACCGAAGAAGGGTGGTATCACGGTTGTTGAGAATGAAAAGAAGGAGTTGATCCCGACTCGTATGACAACGGGGTGGAGAATGTGCATCGACTATAGGAAGCTTAATGCGGCTACTAGAAAGGATCACTTTCCTTTGCCATTCATTGATCAAATGCTCGACAAACTCGCGGGACATATGTTCTTTTGCTTTCTCGATGGACTTTCCGGGTATTACCAAATCACTATCGCCCCGGAAGACCAAGAGAAAACAACTTTTACTACACCCTTTGGTACGTTCGCTTGGCGACGAATGCCCTTCGGTCTATGTAATGCTCCCGGAACATTCCAACGATGCATGATGTCTATCTTTGCGGAATTTATTGGAGATTTCTTGGAGGTATTTATGGATGACTTTTCTCTATTTGGGAGTTCGTTTGATGATTGTCTTTCTAAGCTCGATAGAGTTCTCCAAAGGTGTATTGACTCGAGTTTGACTTTAAGTTGGGAAAAAAGTCACTTTATGGTGAGAAGTGGGATCGTCTTGGGACATGTGGTGTCCGAGAAAGGTATTGAGGTAGACCCGGCTAAAATTTCCATTATTTCTAAGCTTCCGTCTCCGGTGAATGTGAAGGGAGTTCGGAGTTTCTTGGGGCATGCCGGATTCTATAGGCGGTTTATCAAGGATTTTTCTAAAATAAGCCAACCTCTTTGCCATCTTTTGAGCCAAGACGTGGAGTTTAAGTTTGATGAGAAATGCACGGAGGCATTTGAAATTTTGAAGAAGAAGCTCACTACGGCTCCGGTTGTATGTGCACCGGATTGGAATGTTCCGTTCGAAATTATGTGTGATGCTTCTAACTCGGCCGTGGGAGCGGTTCTTAGTCAAAGAGTCGACAAGCTTTCTCATGTTATCTACTATGCTAGCTTGACTCTTTCCGGTGCCCAATTGAACTATACGACTACGGAAAAGGAACTATTGGCGGTGATGTTTTCTCTTGAGAAATTTCGCCCTTATATCATTGGATCCAAGGTCGTCGTTTATAGCGATCATGCGGCTTTACGTTATCTTCTCACTAAGCCTCATTCTAAGCCGAGGTTGATTCGTTGGGTACTATTGCTTCAAGAGTTTGACTTGGAAATCCGTGATAGGAAGGGAAGTGAAAATTTGGTAGCCGACCATCTTTCTCGTCTAGAGCCGGTTGGTGACTTCTTGAAGACTCATGCCTATGAAGGAATTTCCGAGGCCTTTCCCTTTGAAGACTTGATGCTAGTAGATCCAAGTCCTTGGTATGCGGACATTGTGAATTTTATTGCCGCCGGAGCTCTAAGGAAGGACTTGACATCTCAAGCCCGGAAAAGGTTCGAGAATGATTGCAAATATTACTTTTGGGCCGACCCATACTTATACAAGGTAGGGAAGGATGATGTGATTAGAAGGTGTCTACCGGAGAATGAGCAACGAGACATATTGGTGTGTTGCCATTCGGACTCGTATGGTGGACACTTTGGTGGGAAGAAGACGGCTTATAAGGTGCTTCAATCGGGGTTGTATTGGCCTACATTGTTTAAAGACGCCCAAGCCTTTTGTGCTACTTGTGATCGGTGTCAAAGATTTGGGAGTATTGGCTCGAGACAAGAGATGCCGTTGCAAATCAATCTTGTAGTTGAGGTGTTCGACGTTTGGGGGATTGATTTTATGGGACCATTCCCGAGTTCCCATGGGTATGAGTATATTCTTCTTGCGGTTGATTATCTCTCTAAATGGGTGGAAGCAATTCCGACCCGAAGATGTGATGCTAACACGGTGATTCACTTCATACAAGAGTACATTTTCTCTCGATTCGGTTTCCCAAAAGCGATCATAAGTGATGGTGGCACACACTTTTGTAACAAGATCTTCGAAAAGCTTATGAAGAAAAATGGGATGAGTCACAAGGTAGCCACGGCTTATCACCCTCAAACTTCCGGGCAAGCGGAAACGAGCAATCGTCAAATCAAGGGCATTATTGAGAAAACCGTGAAGCCGTCGAGGAAGGATTGGTCGGAGAGGCTTGTGGACGCTTTGTGGGCATATAGGACGGCTTATAAAACCGTTGTTGGTATGAGCCCATTCCGTCTTGTGTATGGAAAAGCGTGCCATTTGCCGGTTGAAATCGAACACCGGGCATTTTGGGCTATAAAGGCGACGAATCTTGATGTGGAGAACGGAGGAGAACATCGATTATTGGAGATGTCGGAGTTGGAAGAAATTCGGGACGAGGCATATGAAAATAACAAAATCACTAAGTAGAAGGTGAAGAAAGCTCATGATAAACATATTGTACCCAAGGAGTTGTATGCCGGTATGCAAGTTCTACTTTTCAACTCTCGCCTTCGTCTCTTTCCCGGGAAGCTAAAATCTCGTTGGAGTGGCCCTTATGAAGTGTTGGAGGTATTTCCATATGGAGTGGTTAAACTATTCGACCCTCGGACTAAAGGTGCCTTCCAAGTGAATGGACATAGAGTCAAACCTTATTATGGGAGTGAGCCGAGTAAGGAGACTTTGGAGTCTCTTACTTTGATCGATGTGGACTATACACTAAAGGGATAGCTCGGTGCCTTAACCGAGTGCCGCGTGGGGGCAAGCCCACGGACGTCGGGCTTGAGACGTTAAATAAAGCGCTACGTGGGGGCAAGCCCACGAAACGTCGAGCTAACGACGTAAAACCAAGCGCTTCGTGGGAGGCAACCCACGTTCTTACTTTACTAATTCTTTTTCCTTTCGTGGTTGTTTGTGTTGTGTAGGTGAGAGCACTCTCTAGAGTCGTGCCGTGTAATTCTCGACTTGGATGAGTTGTGGGTATGAGAAAGAGGGTGTTGGTAGACTTTGTGGTTAAGTACGAGGCCTATGTGGTGTTGGAAACGTTTTCTACGAAGAAACGAGGGGAGCCGGTGAAAAATTTGCAATATTGCATGGTGTCGCTCGACAGCCGTATACCCGTCGCCCGACAGCTTCACAAAAGTGGCGATTTTCATGACATTCCAGGATATTGATCCTGCGTCCGCAGAAAAATCCGCGTCCGCAGTATTGGTGTCGCCCGACACCCTTCAAACCTGTCGCTCGACAGGGTAGTGGAGGGCGACAGGATTGAGCACGTCGTCCGACAGAGACCGCTGGGGGTATTAAAATCGGGCCAGACCTAATTTTCGCCCCCTTTCACTCAAATTCACTTTCCCTCCCGAAAACACCTACCTTGTACCCCAAACACAACCCAAAAATCATGTCTTCTTCACCCAAGAGAGTGGTAAAACGACCTCGAATCCTCGATCCAAGTCCGGCTTCATCACGAGCTACCCGAGCTAGTTCCGGTTTGAGTAAGGGTGGAGATAAACGGGTTGAGAAGGTGCCGAGTGGAAAGAAACGAGTTGAGGATGTTCCGAAAGAGAAGAAGCGAGTCGAGGAAGCTCCGAAAGAGAAGAAGCGAATTGAGAATGCCCCTTTTACCGGTGCATCCGTTAGTGAGATTCCTTTCCCTATACGAGCTCAATCGGAAAAGGAGATGTATGGAAAAATGAGAGATCTAAAACCGAGTCCCCCGAGAGGATTTTGCACCGGATTTTTGGAGCGTATGAAGATTTGGAGTCGAGTGAAGGAGTTACTTATCCCCCTTGGTCTTTACTTTGTGGGTACGGATGTGGAAAAATTGTGGGAGCCCATTACTACGGAGTTCTTTTTGACTTTTCGACTCGATGAATCCCGACGATCGGCTACGTTTCGGATGATGGATAAGGAGTACAAGTTGACTCCGACGGTCATGCATTCGGTGTGGAAGATGAATACGAAAGGTGTGACTAAGCCACCAAGTGATTGGGATGCTAAACCGGTTTGGAAGGAGCTCACTACATTCGATAATTGGTCCGGGAAAGGGTTAAGCAATGCATTCCTTGAGGACCCGGCTCTCATTTGTGTGCACAAGTTTATTTCCCACAATATCCTAGCTAAACTTGAAGGTAATAAGGTTAACACGACGGAATTGTGGCTTCTTGATTGTGCGACTAAAAATGTTCAAGTGTGCTTGGTGGACTTGATGTTCAAGCAAATTGAGACTCTTACAAAGCGACCAACTTTGCGGCCTTGTTTGGGGCATTTAATCACTTTGCTAGCTACTCACTTCAAGGTCATTACTCCAAAGTTGATATTGGAAGAACTTGATTATGTCTTGCCGGAGTACATTGATTATCAAGAATTTGTTCAAGGGGAGTACATGAGGGATAAAGACACGTTTCGCCCGTTTCTTGAAAGGGGAACTATTAAGAGGTACTTGGAGAAGACGGAGTACGAGAGTAATCGGGCTGGTGTTGCTTCTACTTCCGGTCCAACTTTGGACACGGAAACTCTCTCCGATTCTTGCTACACTAGGCTTCATGCCTACATTCGTGATCAAATGGGCGAACTCCGTATCCTTGAAAACGAGAATCATGCTTCCCAACTACGTGATGCCGCTCAACGGGATCAAGCCCGTAAAACTCAAATTGAAGGTCTTTCATTGTATGTCAAGCGACGATTTGATGAGGTTGAGAGCAAGCAAGTAGCGCTTGGTAAGAGGTTTGATGATATGGAGTCGGGCTCGAATGCCCGTTCGTAGTAGTGTTTGGAGAAAAGTCCGGCTCGGGACGTAAACGAGTGCCCCGTGGAGGCGTATCCACGAACGTCATGCTCTGGACGTTAAGAGTGCTAGTGAGAGCCTACTCACAGTTTGGGTCGAGGAGTCTTAATCGGGACGGGCGAAATCGGGGTAAAAATCGAAGAAATGCTGGACTTCTGCACAGGGTGTCGCTCGACACCTCAGAACCAGTCGGACGACACGGGCAGCACCCTGTCGCCCTCCTTCACCTCATACCCGTCGCCCGACAGCTTTACAGGTGTCGCCCGACACCTTAGCGGGATTTAACCTGAAAGGGGTAACCCTAAATTTTGCCCCCCTCATTTTTCACCTCCATCGTCCTCCACCCTCCCCGACACATTTCATCGCCGCCTACCACCGTCACCGCCTCCATCTATCACCGCCGTCCACCACCCACGCCGACGACCCGCATATCACCGCCTCTGTCAACCGCCGACATCAACCACTGCAGCCACCGAAACCCTCGGCCGATTTCCGTTCAACCCGCCGTAGTTCGAACCGCTGGACGCCACGTTATCCATCGACGCCGTCACCACGCACTACCTCTGCTCCCTTTCTCTTTTACGCCGGCTGCGAACACCACCGAAGCCCGCTGCTCGTCGGCCCCGACGTTTCCCAGTCACGGTGCACCCGCGCACCGTCTCCTCCGTCCGTGTTTCAGGTTATTGGCTTGCCCTTCTCCGATTCGTTTTTGAGTTCGCTGTTCTCCGTTGAAGATTGGCCGGAATTCGGGTCGGAGTTCTGCCGCTGTCGCCCGACATTGCCCTTTTGTTCATTAGCTGTCGCCGACACCCAGAAATCAGGGTTCCTGAATTGGGGATTTGCCCCTGTCGCCCGACATCAGTCCACCTGTAGCCCGACATCACCTCAGATCAGGCAGTTCAGCCTCTGTCCCGTGCCGATTTTATCCATCTCATTCATTTTCCGACTATGGCCGATGCAGCAGCTGAAGCAATGGAGTATGACCTTGCCGATGGCGGCGGTGCAATGGGGTTGGTTCCGATTGGTGACACGGAGATCGCACGTTTACTACTCCTCCGTGCCGGATCGACAGCCGCTTCTCGGTCTTTTGATTGGACATTCCTTCGAGGATGTGGAGTCCACGAGCGTATGACGGAGCTTCTTGCTACATTGGGCTTGACTCGACTTGAGGCGTGCGCACTTCCTTGCTATAGGAAGCTTTCGATGGAGTTCCTTATGACGTTCACGAAGGACCCGAAGCGGGCAGTTGCTACTTACCGACTTGGAGGTATTGATCACACTCTCACCGCGGATATTATGAGTGATGCTTGGGGTTTCCACATCGATGGCGAGAGGGGTATTCCAGATTCGTGGGATCCGAGTGCCGCATTTGTGGAGTTGGCTTCGTACGGGTCTTGGCTGTCCGGAGTTAGTAATGGATACTTGGATGAGCCCGCACTCGTCTTTCTACACAAGTTCATCGCACCGAACTTCTCCGCGAAGCTAGAGGGGAACAAGATGAGCTTGTCCGAGCTTTGGATGCTACATCGTGCACATTTGGGCATCAAAGTATCGTTGTGTGGGACGATGTTCGGTGTTTTGGAGGAGTTGGTGAAGCGTAAGACGCTTAGCCCGTGCATTGGTTATTTGGTATCTATGCTTGCCGTTCATGCCGGGATTGACTTCGGACCCTATGCCGCGGAGTTGGAGCCCTTGCCTCCGAAGTCGATCAGTTACGATGAGCTCAACCGAGCCGGTTACATGGCTGGTCTCACTCGATTCAAACCGATGGCTGCCCGGGCTGTGAGGATGCACCTCAAGGCTCGTCCCGTGATTGATGCCGCCGGTCCCTCTTCTCCTCCCCGTGCCGCCCAAGGCCCGGATATTCACTTTGCCGAGTTCCGTCCTTTTGTGACGGAACAATTTGGAGCTTGGTCCACGGCCTACTCTACACGGGAGGATGCACGTGATGCTCGGGAGACGGCGTTTCACGACTCCGTCAATGCTCGCCTTACCACCTTGGAGACCGCCGAGACCGAGAGGAGGGCGCGGGAGATTGCTTGGAATGACGATTGGATCGAGTTCAAGACCCGCGCGTACGAGTACTTTGATCGCCCCGGCCCTTGATCGATGGTTGCATCTACCCTTATCTTTTTATTTTACGCTCGTTCTCTTTTGAGCTTCTTTTGAGACTTATGCTTTTATTCGTGTGTTATTTGGATATTGTTATTTTTATTTGTGTGCTTTGGTTGTGGATTGTTAAAACTTGGTTTGTGGGGATGTTCCCTTTTGGTTTGTTTTTGGTGGATATGTTATTTTGGTATGATATTGTTGGTGTTTTGTGTTTGTACTTGGTGTAGATTGTTTATTCCCTTGTGTGTGGTTTTGGTTGTCCCCCGGTTTCATTATTTTCGTAGAGGTCATGCCCGATTTGTCATTTCATATGCATGTTGATTGTTCGCATGAGGGCATGCTTTGTTTCTAAGTGTGGGTGGGGGGGTGGGGTGGGGGGGGTGGGGGTTCCCGAAACCTCGGTGAATTTGAAACGATCGAAAAATGAAGTTCTTTCCGGCTTAACTAAAATTTTTGAGAATAGTTTGAATAAAAGTTGATTGTTGGGTGAGTAAGTAAGTAATTTGGTTACTTTAAACAAATTCGAATTTTTCAAAAGCCAATTGTGAGGTTTGAGCCTTATTAACTTCTTTCTTGAGCGAAAATTCTAAAAATCTCGTTGCTAATTTGAGACTCATGCTTTCTTGCTCTATAACTTGGTGTGTTTAAGGATATGAGATAACTAGAACTCGTATATGTCGGATTTCAAAGCTCTTTATCATAACATTCATGATCATGAAAATGACGGGAACTAATCATTTAGGATCTAACCTTTTCAAGGAGATTTACATAACCCCCGAGCCCGTCGTGGGACACCCTAGCTAACCCCTTTGAGACTACGTTATACCCGTTCTTTCATCACCCCCAAGCCGATGTTGGAGTGTGAGTGTTTCATTCTTTATGTGTGAGAAAAACTCCGAGTTGTGTGATGAGTGCTACGTGCCTCGAGGTGTTTGCTAGTAGCCACCTTTGCTTTGATTGATTCATTATTATGTGGACATTAAACCACATGTACTCCCAAATATTGCTCCATGATATTATTTCCTCTCTATGACAAAAAGAGTGATGAATTACCACTATTAATAAGAGAGTGTTGTTTTAAAGAAAAGTGAGCCCAAGCTTAACTATAAAGCGTGAGTACTTGATTATGTTATTCCTTGATGACCCGAAAAATGGGTTAAGTGTTTCATTGTATTAAAGTGATCCTTGAGTGTTCTTTTGAGAGTTGAGTGTGGTGATGAGGGTGAGGATAAGGAGAAATAAGGTTGGAGCCACAATGGCCATTGAGTTACTTTTCCTATAAATTTCCCGAATTTCCCCTAACCTAGCCCCATTACAACCTTGTGTTGATTAGAGTTCCTTGATTCTTGAGATTGATAAACTTGATGAGTGGAGTCTTCCGTGTATGCTTGCCTATGGTTGTTATCCTTTGCGCATTTTGGTTATTACATGATGTCTTTCCTTGATAATACACTCTTTGTTCCCGGTTATTCTTATATGCAAGTATCTCTTGATTTGCCTCTATTCGCTTGCATAGCATGTTTTGAGTGAACCCTTGCTTCGAGAGTTATAAGAAACGAGTGCATCCTTTGTGAGGAAAAAGTCGGTTTGTTGAGGTAACCCGATTGCTTATGAACTTATTTGATGAGATCTTTGTGGTGTTCGAATTCTTCTCGCTTGTACTTGTTTTGATTGATAGCCGGAATTAACTTCTAACCTCTTTTGTGGAGAATTTGCCTTGTTTTCATTGTCCTTTGTGTTCTTTTGTTTGCTCGAGGACGAGCATTGACTTAAGTGTGGGGGGGTTGATTGATCCGTTTTTGGTGCGACTTTCGGACGATTTTTGGTTCCTCCGTATCCTTGTATTGCCCGTTTCCCCCCGTTTTATGAGCGTAGAGCTTTAATTGGATTAAAATGGTGTGATCGAGACATCTTCCGTGTTTGTAGGCAAAACGGGGCGAAAACGGAAAAAATCGGCTTTTCGGGTGAAGAGTACACTGACTGGAGACCGACAGCCGAAGACCTGGAGGGCGACACCTGACTGGAGGCTGACAGCCGAAGACATGGAGGGCGACACCCCTCCGGAGACCGACAGTCGAATACATGGAGGGCGACACATCACTGGAGACCGACAGCTGGAGACCTGGAGGGCGACACCTTCAGAAAAAGAGCAAAAATACATGGATCCAGGAAGTCGAACCTACGTCCGCAAGATAACCCCGCGTCCGCAGGAAGGCTGTCGCTCTACACCATACTACCAGTCGGCCGACATGACCAGTGGAGGGCGACATACTTGAAGCTGTCGCTCGACAGCTATTGAGGATCCAAAATGTTAACATCCCAGGAAGTCGAACCCGCGTCCGCAAGAAATCCAGCGTCCGCGGGATAGGTGTCGCTCGACACCCTTGAGACCCGTCGCCCGACTGCCTGGTGGAGACCGACAGGGTTTAAGACGTCGCCCGACAGCTATCGCTGGAGAGTCCAGAATTCGTAATTCAGCTTTGACTTTGTTTGACCCTCGTTTTGTAGGGTATAAATAGCATTTTGGCTTGAATCTTGTAACTAACTTTCATTTTACACAATTTCCATCTTCCATTTTCTTAGCTTTCTCCTCAAGCAACTTTGAAAACACTTGTTCTTCATTTAATCCAAGCATAAATTCTAGATCTACTTTCGATTCGTTTGGAATTCGACAAAATCTCATTCACAAACGTTGTTCACCTCATCGAGACGGACGTTTCTATCGGATTAGTTTCTTCGTGTGACAAAGTTGAAGCTCGGTCCCGATTTTGGAAGCTCTTCTCGATTTCCCCCTTCATCCATCGATTCCATCACTGCCGAGGTGAGATTCTCTCGTTTTCACTCGATTATGGCTTATACGATTGTGGATTGTGCTTTTGATTGCTTGATTATGGCTAGCTAAACTTGTGTGAGGGTGTTTGATGAAATTCCTCAATGAATTAGAGTTGATCTTCTAAAGTAGCTCGATTTCTATTAATTGGACGATTACACCTCTCGATTTGTGGTCTCGTGTCGAACAACTTCATAGTATATCGCTAGTGGACCATACGGTCGATGTGTAATTAGACGATCTTTGGTGAGGGAGAACGTGACAACACCGTGATCTCTTTAGTCCGATTGTTAGATAATTGAGAGTTTATAAATCTAATTCAACTCTAGTTCGTTAGGAAGAGTAATCGGAACACCCTTGCGTTTCCAAAACCTTTGTTACAACTCGATCTTTTAATTACTCGCTTTCAATTCTCGCTCGTAGTTATTAATCAAACAATCTTTGCAACCCCCCTTTAGTGTAATGACTTTCTTCCTTATTTTGGAGCTCGTACTTAGCATATACAAATTGAGATTCACAAGCCGATAGTATTGCTCCTCGAGAGATCGACTCGGGGGATTTACGAACGTAAATCTTTCGGTTTTATAAATAGTTTTTGAGCAATCAAAATGGCGCCGTTGCCGGGGAGCAATTTAGGCGTTGTGAATTGAAGTTTGTGTTAGTTAAGTTCTTGTTTCCTTTTGATCTTTTTGTTTGTTGTTGTGTATGCAAGGTCGAAGGAGTCTTCAACCCTTACTCTTGCCATACATAGACAACGTCAACCAATCCAAGGCTCTACGAAATCTAGCCTCTACATCCGAGCATCCGCCACTACTCACATATCTACCAATATCCATTCCTACGTCTCCTTTCCTTGCTATCACTATGGAGAACCACGACAACATTGCTCATGAGGGAGGATCTCATCATTCCCACTCCGGAAGAGAAAACCGTTCGCCTCGTATGAATGATAATAGAGAGCGTGCACCTCATCAACATAACCGCCATTCCGAGGACGATAGAGGGTCAAACCGGAGGAATAATCGCCATTCCGAGGACGATAGGGGTTCTAACCGGAGGAGTCATCGTTATTCCGACGAAGACCGTGAGGGGTATCGGGGTCAACCTCAAGAGACGGATGACGAGTACTATCATGGAAGGGGATATTACCAACCTCCACCTCGCCATAACCGTGACCGTGAACATTATAGAGATTATGAGCGTAATCATGAGCGTCACTATGAGCAAGAGCGCCCACGAAATCGGTATGCTTACCAACGCCCTCCGGCCGGTAACTTTGAGCCTCAACGCCCGAGAATTGGTGACTTTTCTAAACCGAGAGTTCATGCCGACTCTTCTTGCATCGTCCTTGGCCCGGGAGCCCGGAATTATGAGCTCAAGCCTCATCTTCTCAATCAATTGCCGGCGTACCATGGGTTTTCTAAGGAAGACGTGCTAGACTTTATCCGAGAATTTTATTCAACTCTTAAGGACTTCCCTCTAAATGGAATTCCGGAAGAACAATTGTGGATGAAGTGCTTCCCGCATTGTCTTAAGGAGAAGGCCCGGTCTTGGTTTCTTACATTGCCACCGAATTCTTTGCGGACATGGGAAGAGGTGATCGATAAGTTCACGGGAAGGTATTTCCCACAATATAAGACTCAAGCCTTGCGTGAACAAATTGTTGCTTATCGACAAGGGGACGATGAACCGTTTCATGAAGCGTGGGAACGGTATAAAGCTTTGGAGAGAGCATGCCCACATCATAATTTTCCTACGGAGCTATTGAGGCAATTCTTCTACAATGGATTAGACCGAGAGTCTAGGATGACGGTCGACCATGCCTCCGGAGGTAATTATAGTAATTTGGATCGGGAGGAGATCAACATGATGTGCGAGACGTTGGCGGAAAATTCTCTTCAAGCTATTGTGCATACGGGAGGAACGCACAAGGTAAATGCCAATGAGGTCAATGTGGGCATGGCTAGTCAAATGAACGAGCTTACCAAGTGCATGCATACATTGATGAAAAGAGATGCACAACCGGAAGTGAGAAGGGACTCTTGTTGTGTGTGTGGATCACCGGACCATGGTGGTGATAATTGCCCACAAACCGCGCCACCTCAAGACTTTGAGGTGAATGCCATTCAAGGGGTACACTCTAAGAATGATCCGTTTGCCCCGACTTACAACAATGGTTGGAAGAATCATCCGAATTTCTCTTGGTCCGGAAACAATTATCAACAACCACCCGGACAAAGCTCGGGACAACGACCTCCTTATCAAGGTCCGAATCAACCACCGAGACCGACTTTGATGCAAGAGTTTCATGCTTATGTTCAAACCTCTACTAATCACCGTATTGAACAAGACAAGAAGATTGCTACCCTTGAGGCCGCATACAAGCATCTAGAGACACAATTGGGCCAACATGCTACGAGTCTTGGTTAGATTCACCAACAACTCCAAAAGGGTACATTCCCGAGTCAACCATCTCATCTAAAGGCGGTGACTATTTTGGAGCTCGTACTTAGCATATACAAATTGAGATTCACAAGCCGATAGTATTGCTCCTCGAGAGATCGACTCGGGGGATTTACGAACGTAAATCTTTCGGTTTTATAAATAGTTTTTGAGCAATCAATACACGTCGATAAAGAACGGCATCAAGCACAAAGTCGCCACGGCATACCACCCTCAGACCTCGGGACAAGCTGAAACGAGTAACCGACAAGTGAAGGAGATTCTTGAAAAGACGGTTAAACCTTCCCGAAAAGATTGGTCAGAGCGTTTGAACTCAGCGCTTTGGGCTTATCGGACCGCATACAAGACGGTGATCGGCATGAGCCCCTACCGGCTTGTCTTTGGGAAATATTGTAATTTACCGGTGGAAATCGAACATCGAGCATATTGGGCGATCAAAGCCACCAACTTGGATGTAATGGAAGGTGGAGGAAACCGGGCCTTGGAGATGTCCGAACTAGAGGAGATGCGCAACGAGGCTTATGAAAACTCCCGCATTTATAAGGAGAAGGTGAAGATGGTTCATGACAAGAGAATTAAAAATAAAGAGCTTGAAGCCGGGATGAAGGTTCTCTTGTTCAACTCAAGGCTTCGTTTGTTCCCCGGAAAACTCAAGTCGAGGTGGAGTGGTCCTTATGAGATATTAGAGGTGTTTCCATATGGGGTTGTAAAGCTTTACGATCCGAAGTCCAAAGAAGCGTTTCAAGTCAACGGGCACCGGGTGAAACCATACATTGTGCCACATATGGATGGAGATTCCTTGAACATCGGAGTAGAATCGATTCTACTCGATGATGTGGTTTATGAATAGAGCTTATTAGTCGAGCTCGAGACGTTAAACGAGCGTCGCGTGGAGACTAGTCCACGGACCGTAATGCTCACTCGGTTCCCAAATGAGCGCTTCGTGGGGGCCTACCCACGACTTGTCAAGCTCACGACCTAAAATGAGCAAAATTTTCTATCACACGGTGGAAGAAGATGAGAAACGAATTAAGCCGACAAGAGGAAAACATTCTGCAGGTACCAAGCGCCCGCCCAGCAAGGAAGCGCTCGTTCTATGAGCTTCGCGAGCGCCCGCGTCGACCTGGGGCGATCGCCTCGTCAAATGTCAGAATGCCAGAATTTCGAGCAGGCGGTCGCCTGCCTACGAAGCGCCCGCTTCACCTACTTCGCGAGCGATCGCCTCGTCCCGGAGCGCCCGCTTCGTGCCGTGTACATAATCTTGGAAATTTGGGCAGACAGCCGCCCACCACCAAAGCGCTCGCCTGGGGAGCTTCGCGAGCGCTCGCTTGCTTACGAAGCGCCCGCCTCGTGCGACTTACAGAATGTCAGAATTCAGTGCAAGCGCTCGCCTCATGACGAAGCGCCCGCTTCCTCTATATATATAAAAATAGTATTTTTAATTAATTTATTAATTAATTTATTATTTTTCTTTAATTCAAAAATTGAAAAGGGGGGAGATAGTGAGATGCCCTAACTCTACAGCCGCCCCCCCCCTTCACTCTTGTCTTCTCTTGTTCTTTCTCTGCAGATCGAGCGAATCACCGTCGACCAGAACCACTTCCGCTCACCACCATCATCTCCAACAACCGCACCGTCCCGTTGCCAACTCCGACTGCCCCTTCCGTCGAGCTCAGCCGGCCACAATTCGACCAGAATCATCATCCCTGCGCCTCTGCTCGCCGTGAAACACCGCCCGCGTCACGCCCCGTTCCGACCTCCTCCGCCAATCCTGAGCTCCGCCCCAGCTCGCCGTTCCACCAACATCGAGCTCCACCAGCTTCAGTCGGAGACCACCGCGACCCGACTTTAATTTACTCAGCCTCGCCGTCCACCACTTCCGGCCAGAACCGCCGTCATCGAGACCCCGCAAGTGAACCACAGAGACCAACCTCCTTCTCGAAGCTCAACTCAACTCTCAAGTCGAATGACGCCCGGCAACTCCGTCCTCTTCACAGTCCGACCCCCGACCCGACCTTCGTCTCAATTCACGGCAGTCCCGTGAAAACTCCCCTCTTCGACACTCGCGGTAAGACTTCAACTACTCCTGGTCTTGTTTGGATATGGCTAACACCCGAGGCAAGAAACGAGCCCCTCCGGCCAAGAAGGCGCGCACTGAGGCGGGACCTTCCACTGTTGTCGAGGCACCCGTCGATGACCGAGTCGACCTACAGGATGAATATGGTGCCGACTTTCCCATCTACGATCACAAGGAGGGTCAGCGACTTCTCGCTTTTCGTAAGTTCACTCTTGAGTACCCTCGTCCCTTCGACTGGAATTTACTTCGGAAACTGGGATTAGCCGATGAGGTCGAGAGATATTTAAAGTTATTAGGGCTGTCCACTATTGCTAAACAGAAGCACGGGTATTCTGAGTCTTTGGGCCTAGAGATGTTGTGCACATTGGAGAAGCACTCAAACGGCAAGTTCTACACTTGTCGTTTTCAGGGGCAGGATGCCCGGTTCGATGCCGATACACTGCGTATGGCCTTCGGCTTCCCGACCACTGGGGTCCAGCGTCATGTCCCGAAAACCATCGACAAAGACGAGGCGTGGCAGCGCGTTGCATTGGTTCCTAAGCACACCGGGCGGAGTGTGCAGATAGCCGACCCGGCTCTTTTATTGGTCCATCGGTACATTGCCTATAACATCTCTGGGAATCACGAGGGCAACAAAGTCAACCGATCGGAACTCTTCTTCCTCGATCGTGCATTACAGGGGAAAACGTCGACAATGGTCGACTATTTGTGCAGCCAAATGAGGGGGACATGCGTCCGGAACGTGTCACATGCCTCATTCTTCTACATTGCTCTACTAAACTAGCGCATCAACTGGATTTTATAGATCTCGACGATCTTCCGGAGGATCTCCCCTTCAACCCGGCACCTCGATGTATTGATGAGAGGGAGCTCAGCGGGTCGAAACTCATTGACGAGAACGGCCTCTTCCGTTCACACGCTTCCCGTCTTATCAAGGACGCCGCTGCAGGCACCGTGCCTCCTATCGTTCCTCCACCACCAGTCAGTGACGACGATGACGAGCCGATTGCCTATCCGACTTATACTTCTTATTCTGCCGGATTTCAGGAGATGCATGCTCAGTTCCGGGATATGCGCACTAGCTTCGAGGATGCGGAGACTAGTCGGCGCGAGATCGAGTACACCCAGCGACAGGAGTTCCAGACTTGGACGGGCGAGGACCGCACTTACATTGATGATCGGTTCAGCCGGATGGAGGCCCAGGCTGCGACTCAGTATGCCCACTTTAATGGCCGGCTCGACAGGATCGAGAACCAGCAGGCCACAGAGTATGATTTCCATGTCGCCCACTACGCAGAGGATCGAATTTACCATGCTTCTCAGTATTCCCAGTTGATGGACTTGTTCCGAGGGGCACAGCAGCCACCACCCGAGCCATGAGGATCGACCGTACTCTCGTACGGTCGTGGTATGTATATAGTGTCTTTGTTTTATTTCTCTTTGAGTCGTTTTATTTGTCTTGTTTTCGTTAGTTTCATGTGTTTGCTTTTGTGGTTGTTCTAGTTTGTGTGTGTAGGTTGTTCGCCCCGGACACCATTGGACTACTTCGAGGTCGATTTCCATGGGACGTTGCTTTATTTGGAGGCTCGGACTTCCATGAGGACACGGAATAGCCCAAGTGTGGGGGGGGTTTGCTTCCTTTTCCCTTATCTTGTTTTTATTTCTTCTCTTGTTCTATGTGAGTATGTGCTTTTGTCGTGTCTTGATTTTGTGTTCGTTTGTTTGCTTTGAGTTTAGTCGTGTTGATCACCCCCTTTTCCCACTTATGTGATATGTTTATCATGAGCATGTGCTAGATTGCGTTCGTATGCCTATTGCTTTATTTCGTCTCTTGAAGTGCGGTAGAGTCTTGGTGCTAGAGGTCGGTATACGAGTAATTTTGACCCCTTGTCTAGTTGCAGTGGAGTAATTGTGAGATAATCGCATGTTAGCTATTTCATTTTCCAAAAGCCTTGTGAGAGTTTGAGCCTTTGTAGCTTTTTTCTTTGTGTGATATATGACTCGTTGTCTTTCGAGCTTCTTATTTCCTTGTTCGATATCATGTGTGCCCGTATGAACTAGAGATAGCTAGGACGTGCTTAGGTTGTTACTCGAGGCTAGCATATCATGACTTACTTGATTTTGAATGTGATTGGGATATGATCGATTAGGATAGCCGTTTTTAGCCGCTTACTTTTGACCCCGAGCCCGTCGTGGGACACCCTAGTAACCCCGTTGAGCCTACATTTAGCCTTTTCTTCTTGTCCTATATTCCGAGGAGGATGGAAGCGAAGTATTAGTGTTGGGGGTATGAAGGTGTTGATGTATACGATGTTTTTGTTATTTTGAGACTTGTGTATGTTTAGTCTCCAAAAAAAAAAAGAAAAAAAAAGAAGAAATAAATGAGACGTGTTATAAGTCTCTAAAAAAAAAAATAGTCGAGACATGTTATAAGTCTCCAAAAAAAAAAATGAATAAAAAAAAAAAAAAGTCGAATAATGTCACTAGTTGATTTCTCGGGAGATTTGTGAGGCGAGATGAGTTTGTTTATCATGCTTGGAGTTGTTGGGGTTGTTGTGAAGATTAGACGGATGTTTGGTGTGGCGGAGACGTGTAGTTGAACATTATTAGTCCACTTTTGCCCAAATAATCCCGAATACCCTTAGCCGAGCCCCATTACACCCGATTGATCGATCACCCTTGATTCTTAAGATAGTAGACTTTGATTAGTGGAGAGTATCACTTGAGTACGTGTTTGGTTGATGTTCTTAGGTGCACATGTTATCATTTGAAGCTCATCCTTGTTCCATTTATGCTTATTTTTCTCGAGTACACAAGTCACATCTTATCGCTTATCCTTCGCTTGTGTACGCTTTTGAGTGGAACCGTGTTTCGAGAGAAGAAGAAAAGAGCGAATCCGAGTTAGGGAAATTGGAGTAGTTACATGTGATGATTCTTACTTGACCTTTGTTGTTTCTATGTACTTTGGGGTCGAGATTTATTTGTTTTACTTTTTCCGGATGCACCGGGAGTTTACTTGTACCTTTTGGGAGATAGAATAAGTAGTTGGCATGCTTGTGTGATTTGGTTCTTGCTTTCATGAATGTTTGCTTGAGGACAAGCAAAAGGCCGAAGAAACGGGTGTTATCGATCAATAGCGAGAAGAGTCGACTCCCAGCAGGACCAGGCGCCCGCCTGGTCCCTAGCCGCCCGCCAACAGCCCTAAGCAGCCGCCCGCCCGCGTCTCATGCGAGCGCTTCCTCAGATGGGAAGACCCCCTGCAATTTGCCCCAAGCGAGCGCCTCATCAGCAAGCGGCCGCCCGCGATGGTCACCAAGCGCCCGCCAGGTGACCAAGCGGCCGCTTGCTCGCTTGTCCAGAAACCTGCTATTTCAACAAGGCGCCCGCTCCTGCTTCAGCCGCCCGCTTGCCAGGCGTCGCTAGCGCTCGCTCTGTACCCAGGCGGCCGCTTGGCCCTACGTTCAGCTTTGACCGATGTTGACCGACGAAGTTTTTGTACTATAAGTAGGGTTTCGACCCGAAGAAACTATTATGCTATTTTTACTTTATTTTTCTGCACGTTTGGAGAAGACTCGAGACTCAATTCCCTAGGTTTTCAATTCTCGCTTTTCACGCTTTTGATTCACGAACGAAAATCGGGGTTAGCACCGATCCTTGTTTGGTCTTTGAACGAATAATCTAGTAAGAACTTTTCCCTTTTATTCTTAGTTTATTTTCAGTTTTATTGATTGATGTTATTTCTCCTCGTTTGGTTACTTGAACTCTTTGATTAATTCTTCTCGTTATTATGAATTCAAACATCATTTATTACTTCGTGAAACTAGTTATGAGTAGCTAAACCCTTTGCTAGAGTTAGGGGGATTCAAGCTTAGGTTAGGGTTTGAGATTTACGTCATCATCTAATGTGTTCGATTATTAGCTAATTAATTTCAAAACCCTTGTTTGAGGCTTAGGAGCAATTACGAGGCATTGGATAATCGAATTTATTAAAGTCAACCGGCGACGGACATTTTACCTTTAGATGCTTCTCGTAAATCGAAATATCGTACTTGAAGC
This sequence comes from Euphrasia confusa, assembly GCA_954870475.1. Taxonomy (NCBI): domain Eukaryota; kingdom Viridiplantae; phylum Streptophyta; class Magnoliopsida; order Lamiales; family Orobanchaceae; genus Euphrasia; species Euphrasia confusa. The sequence continues at coordinate 34,903,655 of OX940956.1, read as the reverse complement.
TTGATGAACCCAAAACTCTAGTTTCCACTTTATTAATTACTCCCATTTTATTTATTCGTTGAATTATTTTAGTTCTTATTTTTAGTACTTAGTTAATTTAGTTTAAAAACAAAACAAACCTCAAACCATGCATTATGCTATACTTTCTTTTCATGTCATTCTTGCAACCACTTGAATACTAATACGAGTACCGATAGTAGTGTTCCTCGAGAGACCGACTCGGGCGAGTTGCTTCGGCAACTAGTTCGGAATATTTTTATTTGATTTTTAGCCGCTATAAAAACGACTAATCAGCGTACATCAAAGAGACAACTGCATTGGAATAAGGGACTCGAGCCATATCCTCAATTTCCTCCTCCGTAGTTGGAGAATCAGCAGAAGTAAGACTAAATTGCGTTCCAAGGGGAGTACTTACCGGGTTTGAATCTTCAAGGTTGAAACGACATAACACCTTCTCCATGTATCCCTTTTGGCCAAGATACAACTTGCCATCTCTTCGATCTCTAGTGATTTCCATCCCAAGAATCTTCTTTGCCACACCAAGATCCTTCATCTCGAACTCCTTCCCAAGTTGTGCCTTAACTCTCTTCACCTCCGACTCATCCTTAGCCGCTATCAACATATCGTCGACGTAGAGGAGAAGATAAACCAAGGATCCATCACGACCCTTCCGAAAATACACACAACTATCGTAGGAGCTCCTTCGAAAACAATTCTTAATCATAAACGTGTCGAAACATTTATAACATTGTCTAGGAGACTGTTTCAAGCCATATAAGGACTTCTTGAGAAAACAAACCTTGTTTTCTTGACTTGAAACCTCAAACCCCTCGGGCTGGACCAAGTAGATATTCTCGTTGAGCTCCCCATGTAGAAAGGCCGTCTTCACAACCATTTGCTCAAGCTCCAAATCGTGCATTGCCACAATGCCTAGAATTGCTCGAATCGAGCTATGCTTGACCACTGGTGAAAACACATCATTAAAATCTACTCCGGGAATTTGGCTAAAACCTTTTGCCACCAATCTCGCCATATATCTCTCGTCTTCTACCCCAGAGATTCTCTCCTTCTTCTTGAAGATCCATTTGCACTTGGTGGCCTTCTTGCCTTTAGGGAGATCAACCAACTCCCAAGTGTCATTCTTATGAAGAGATTTCATCTCTTCTTGCATAGCCAAGACCCATTAACTTGAGTCATCACACGTAACCGCCTCGTCATATGAGAAAGGCTCCTCATACGAATCAACTTCATCGGCTATATTTAAGGCATAGGCTACTAACTCATACTCGGCTAACAGTGGCGGAGCCAGAGAAATTACAAAGGGGGGTCCAATTTTTTTTAATAACTATAATAGAGTTTATTGCTAAAAAAATATACAATAATTTCGTCATTATTTATGGATGTAAATAAGGCAAGTCCGATATTCGAGTTCTCATATTCTGAAAATTTTGGATAATAAATTTATTATCAATACTTCTGAAGACGTCTTTCTCGATATAACAAACCAAACAATTGGTTTGGTTTTATATCCACACTCGAAGATTCAACAATTCTCTCAATAGTAGAAGATTCAACCAACATTCGGAGAATTCTCTCAATAGTAAAAGATTCAACATTCGGAAATTCGATAGGAAGAATTGTACTAAATTCGGTAACTTTTTATTTTGAATAACAAACTTATCCATGAATTTGTCATAAAAATTCAAATATGATGAGACTATAGTTAGCATAAAAAAACATAACCCATAAAATTCAATAATAACTCAATACTTCTAAGGTCAAACCAACAACAAAAACAACAATTAAATCAAAACAAATCACAGCCCTAAATCAATTTAATCATTCAAAATCGAACCAATTTTTCAGGGTTCCATTAAATTAAACAACAATTGAATCGAACCTGGTAAGTGAAAAATTAGGGTTCCATTTAATGAGAAGATGAGGATAAGTGTGTGTGAAATAAAAAAAACTTTTAAGCCCATTTGTATTTTTTTATTTTGTTTTATTTTAATTAAATTGAGTATATTTTTTTTACTTAAAGTAAATAATTGTATTTTATATTTATTAATTTACTTTTTTATTTTATTCTAATTAAAATAAATTTTATTTATTTTATTTTATTTTTTTAAAAAAAAATTATTATGAAAGGGGGGTCCACTAACCCCCTGGACCCCCCTTTCTCTCCGCCACTGTCGGCTAACCTTTTAGGTGGTCGAGTCTCACGCCTTGGCCTATCTTTTGCTATGCATTGCGGCTCCACCTCTTTTGGATCTTCCTGAGTAGTCGAACTACTCTCTTCATTGGTCGGGGAACTTGACCCATCATCCTTCTCTTGCACCCTGTCCGGCTCCACCTCAATAGGAGTACTTGGAACCTCGAGATTCCCTTTAGACGATCGATCACCCATCATAGAAACCTCATCGAAGACTACATCACAGCTTAATATGATCTTTTTCGTCTTTGGACACCAAAACTTGTATCCTTTAAATCCTTCCTTAAAGCCAACGAATATGCATTTTTTAGCTCGTGCATTTAATTTCCCGTCGTTGACGTGCATGTAGGCCGGACACCCAAACACCCTCAAGTCCTCATAATTCGCCGGAAATCCCTTCCACAATTTATTGTGGAGTCTTCTTGTCAATCGTCATGGAAGGAGAGCGGTTGACAAGGTAGCATGCCAAAGAAGCCGCTTCAGCCCAAAAACCTTTCATCAACCCAACAGTTGCTAAAAAACAACGTACCTTGTCCATAATCGTGCGATTCATTCTCTCGGCTACTCAGTTTTGCTGGGGCGTGTATCTCACAATGTGGTGCCTCACAATCCCCGAACTCTTGCAAAACTAGTTGAATTCGTCGGACACAAATTCTAGGCCATTGTCCGTACGCAGGTTTTTCACGACTTTCCCGGTTTGTTTCTCTATCATCACCTTCCAATCTCTGAAGGTAGAAAACATGTCGCTCTTGTGCTTCCAGAAGAACGACCAAACCTTTCGAGAATAGTCATCGATGATGGTAAGCATGTAGTAAGAACCTCCTGTGGAGGGGACCGTGGATGGTCCCCATATATCGGAATGAATATACCCGAGAATCTCTTTAGTTGTGTGAGCGCCGGTAGTGAACTCCACTCGCGTTTGCTTCCCATAGACGCACTGCTCACAAAACTCCAACTTCGACAAGCCCTTATTCCCAAGGAGCCCTTGCCTATTCAGCCCGGCCATTCCGGAATCACTCAGATGCCCTAGACGCATATGCCAAAGTCTCGTTGTATCGACATCCGAGACCTTGGAATCGCCCACGGCTACTTCACCTTTCACCGTGGTGCCATCAAGTACGTAAAGCCTATTCGACTTTCGTTTGCCTCTCATAATCACCAACGAACTGCTGGCAACCTTCACGACTCCACCTTCTCCGGTGAACGAGTAACCCTTAAGCTCCAAAGTACTCAGCGAAATTAAATTCCGCTTTAAGCCAGGAACGTACCTAACATCTCTTAGGGTGCAGATCGCGTCGTCAAACATCTTGATCCGGATGCTTCCTATCCCTTCGATCTTGCATGACGCGTTGTTGCCCATAGTCACCGCACCTTGTTCCACCTTCTCAAAAGTGTCGAACCAATCAAGGTTCATGCACATGTGGAACGTACATCTCGAGTCTAGAATCCAGTCTCCTCACTTTATTTGGAGACCCCACCCAATGCCATAAGGAGATCACAATAATTCTCGGCTACCCCAACTTCACCGGAATTATTGTTGTTGTTGTTGCCGCCTTCTCTCTCCTTCCTATTTTCCAAGGTATAACAATCACCTTTGATGTGACCTTTCTTCTTGCAATAGTTGCAAACCTTGTTAATATGTCGTGACTTCGATCGAGACCTATTTTGCCCCGATCTCTGGTTTGTCCGCCCACGGACATTCAATCCTTCGCTTGACGTCTCTCCCGAATTAGGATTCTCTATCATCAAAATATTCCCTCTAGATGAGAGAGCGTTAGTTATCTCTTTAAAAGTGAGGCTATCTCGAGAATATAGGAGAGTATCACGGAAACCCGCCATCGAAGGAGGTAGCGAAATTAGGAGCCAAAACGCAAGATCATCATCTTCGATCTTCACACCAATGTTGTCGAAGTCGGCAACCTTCTCCTTAAATTTCGCTACGTGCGCTTGGATCGGTGATCCCTCCACCATCTTGAGGAAATAAAGCCTCCTCTTCAAATTGTGCTTACTTGGCACCGTCTTGGTAACGCACATATCTTCAAGCTTCTCCCACAATTCTTTCGTTGTCTTTGTCTCCATGATGTCCTCCGCCAAACTATTCGATACATGGAGTCCTATGGTCGCCATAGTCATTTGATCGAGTGACACACGCTCGTCATGCTCCATCGAAACTGGCATGTTGTCAATACCATTGAGAGCGATCTCTTGCTTAAGGGATCGTAGAACTAATATCATCTTGTATTGCCAAATTGGGAACCTTGTGTTGAGATCCAGCATCGGTATGTCATACTTCACGCTCGTCATAGATCCTTAGATCGGGACGATGTATAGTATGAGAATAACGAAATACCAAAGAAAAGAAATCAACAATAAAATAGAGAAGACAAGAATTTACGTGGAAACCCAAATCGGGAAAAACCACGGGAGGAACAACGAACAAATTACTATAATATTGTTTCACGATTACAATGATGATATACGCTCTAAACCCTCAAATCTCACACAATAGTTATAGCTAAAAATCGGCTCAATCTGTGTCAATGGAGCAACTCTTTTTATATAGGGGGAGGTACTAATTATTGTATGGAAATAATAATTCTCGCCCATAAGAGTCCTAGAAGGAGTAGGAAAAAGTCCCACATCAATTTGGAATTAGTCAAGGGTTGTTAGCTCAGTTGGTTGAACACTTGAATAGGGGACTTGAGGTCATTGGTTCAAATCTCAAGATACTGCAATTGACATAGACAAAAAAATAAAATAAAAAAAATTTGGAATTAATTCAAAAAATACGCCACTGATTTTTGGGCGGTGTCGGCCGACGGGTCCATGTTGTCGGCCGACAGTCTCTGGCGAGAGCTCGCCAGATCCAGCGCAAACGCGCCACAGCCCCAGTAGATTGACGAGAGCAACTCTACCCCAGCGCGTTCTCGCTGGGGCTGTCGGCCGACAGCCATCTGTGTCGGCTGAAACTTCCTGCTGGAAGCGGCTCTTCGTGGTTTTGTGGCATATTCAACAGTACGGTATACTCTAACGGGTTTTGTTTTGTCCGTGCATCTAAAAGGCCTCTCATCATTAATGTTTGAACTTTGATGGCCTAGATCGTTCAATAGACTTTTTGTTCACGATTTCTCCATTGTGGCCTGTGGGCCGTATTTGCGTATGATTAAACCGGAGCCGTCAAGGTTAAAGACGAGCTTTGAAAAAAACACCACTAATACGAAGAATAAGGTACGACTTAAAACACAATATAAGTTGTATATCGGACGATGTATAGTATTAGAATAACGAAATACCGCAGAAAAGAAATCATCAATAAAATAGAGAAGACAAGAATTTACGTGAAAACCCAAATCGGGAATAACCACGAGAGAAACGACGAACAAATCACTATAATATTGTTTCACTATTACAAGGATCGATATACGCTCAAAACTCTCAAATCTCACACAATAGTTATAGCTAAAATCATAGGTGTCATCTGTGTTAATGAGCAACTCTCTTTATATAGGGAGAGGTCCTAATTATTGTATGAAAACAATAATCATTGCCTAAAAGAGTTCTAAAAGGAGTAAGAATCAATCCCACCTAATTTGGAAAACTTTCCAAATAAATCCCGCTGCTAAAGCCTTGATGTCGGCCGACAATCTTTGGCGCGAGCGCATCAGCTCCAGCGCATTCGCGCCACATGCCTTTGAAGGTTGACAAGACAGAATGAGCCCCAGCGCTTTCTGGCTGGGGACTGTCGGCCGACAACTATCTATGTGACTGTGTTGGCCGACACTTCCGCATGGAGCGGGCTCTCTCTGATTTTGTGGCACAATTCAACAATATATATAGACTATTAACATAAAAAATAACATAAAAAATAACGAAGAAATTATAATAAATGTAAAAACACAATTGATTATCCTTTATCTTAATTCTTATTTTTTTAAATATATTCAATAGGCGAGCCGATTAAGCTTTAATTTTCATTTTTTTTTAACTTCGATGTGAACTTTTTTTAACCGTTCTTAAAAATAAATTAGATTTAACTTAAGACTACTGAATTAAAATCAAGATATACAAGTCGAATAATGGAGTATTATAATTTATACAAGTATTGCAATAAACATTTTTTTTCTAATGACACGTCAAAAGTCAAAAGTAATTTGACAAATGAACTGGTATTTTTTATCAATAAAATTTTATTTTAGAATAAAAATTTACTATTATAATATTTAATAGTAATTTTTTTCCTAATTCCTTTTTTTTTTAATATATTCAATAGGCAAGCCGATTTAAGCTTTAATTTTCATTTTTCTAAACTCTTATGTGAACCTTTTTTTAACAGATTTTAAAAATAAATTAGTCCTCCTACCCGTGCGATGCACGTGTATTTAATTCAACTTTTTATTACTCGGAGTAGTGCTCTTTCTTCGGAGTAGTGATCTTTCTGCTTAATATTAGATGTAGATATTGATAATGGACAAATAAAAATTACATTCATGTTACAAATTCTTGAATACTTTTTTATAGACTACATTTGTTCTATTCGTAAGACAACAACGCTGGTCACAAAGCAGAAGTTTCAATCCGGTCGTGTTGGTTACTCTAGACAACACAACGTACAATTGATCGTGCGTAAATACTGATTTCTTCAAAAATATTCCAACATTTGTCAACGACTGACCTTGACTCTTATTAATAGTCATGCATACGATATTATAATCGATAATTGTATTAGTTGGAAAGCAATCTGGAATTTGGTATCTGAGTGCGTCAAAGTAATTCGAGTATTAAAAACCATTTCCCCAGAATTATTTTCTCCTAATACTTTCGCGTGGATAATATAATTACCAAGTTGTGTTACAATCATCCTAGTATCATTGCATAGTCCGACAGATTCATCCATATTTCGCAATAGCATAACGGACATCCAAACCTGATACGAAAAAGTTCATGTATCAAAAACTATATACCATGTCACAACATTTAATTAATTCGTTAATTATATACAATAAATAGAATATGACATGACTATATAAATTGTTGCTTAAAGAAAAATAAGTTTATATATATATACTAAATAATGCAGATAATCATTTCGTCCGTATTATGCATTGCAACCATGTAATCGTTGATTTCATTAACGTCATCCAGGATCAGCGCTAGAATCGCTCGTCCTTCTAGAAAATTGAAATTTTCGATGTAATCATGGAAAGATGGGTACGCGGCATGAACAATCGATTCCATATAATTATCCGATTGAATTATTAAATATTCATTCGGGGTCTCTATATCTACTTCCCCATCGTTCTCGCCGTCAGTAGTACAATCCCTTGTAGAAGAGCCAATCAGAGAATTCTCGTACATTTAGGCATGACCAGTCAAATTTGAAGAAAATCTCAAAATATATTACTCGTGAAAATTATAAAAGTTGAATGATTGCTTTCTAATAAAATTAAATTGGTGAATAATATTTATGTTTGTTTGCATTTCAAGTATCTTCGATCTAAATATAATTGATTTATTAATTTATTTGATATAGAAAATGATATATTCATCAAATTCAATACAAAAAATCAGCATTACATTATTAATTAATTAAGTAATTAATATAATAAAAAATACAATTATAAAATAACAGAAAAATAAAATTACATAAAAAAATTGATATATATGTAGGAGAGAATTAAATACCGAGAGGATTGAAAGAACCAATGGATTAGCTGATTTTTGATTTAGAAATAATGCAACTTCATTCATCAATACAAAATTCGCGAAGTGCTTTTCGTCATGAACTTGTAGATGAATTTTAAACTTGGTGTGACGAATAAGATTACGATAACAAAAATAACACACAAAATTACAATAATTGACATTCTGTATGATTGTATGTGGGGGCAAATTATGTAATACCAACATCGCTTGGACAGTTTTTTGGATTTTAAAAGTTGTGCAAATTTTAATAACCTGTTGTAAATATAATAACAATTATAAATCACTTATTTATTACAATATATAATAAAAAATGTATTTAGTTCTATACACATTAAATTCAATAATATACCTTTAGTAAAACTGAACGGAATTCTTTTTCGGAGGGATTAACATCGGACAAAGATGAATATAACCAACACATATATTGAAAATGATTAGTAAAGAGTTGAAAAAAAAAATGAAATTATTATACAAAGATAAGAGAAAGATTGAATGGAAATTTAGTACTATAAATAAATAATAGTATAATAGAATAAACGTAATTAAAGAAGATAAATAAGGAATAAATTTGATATTGTGAATATTCCTTATTTAAATAAATTAAAATATATTAATTTAGTTTCAAGAGATTAATTGAATATTAAATTGTTTTTGAATTTATTAATTTATGGTAAATTATTTTTTTAATGCTGGTAATATAAATAGAGGGTAATATTATTACTAATGGTAAATTAATAAAAAAAATTGAATTATTATTATTTTATTCTCAAATTAATTATGTCGACATTGAATTAATTTAATTGTAATAAATTTACCATACTCATAATTAATAATATTATTGATATATAATTTTAGTTGACATTTGAATTTATCTAATTGCTTAAAATAAGAATAGATTTCAATACTCATAATTAATAATATAATTGAAATATAATTTATAATCAAGATAATAAAATTTTTATTTGATTTCTCTAACTAAGGATATAATTTTATTTTATAAATTTATAATATTATTTATACATCATATTGGATGATGATATAATAATTATTTTTGCAATTTATTACTTTAATTATTTGTAATTCCTATAATTAAAATACATAAATTAATTAAATCACAATTATTATTATTATTATTATTATTATTATTATTATTATTATTATTATTATTATTATTATTATTATTATTATTATTATTATTATTATTATTATTTATATATAAAAAAAAGATCGAACTAAAATACATAAATTATTTTTGAATTTATTTTTGTAAATAAAAAAATGAAAAAAAATCTAATTATAAACAATTGTTTTTGTACAAAAATAATAATCATTGATTGTATTATTGTTTTTTTCAATTATTCAATAATTATTAAATACGATTTTATTTCATTAACTCAATCAAAGATTTTAATTCTGTTTTAGTAATATTTGTAAGTAATACAAATAAAGATATTGTTCCGTAAGTTACAACATAAACAAAATTAGAATAAAATTAAATAGAATTATTGTAAATTCCATAAATTTTATAAATTAAAGTAAATAGATAAAATACCTTATAAATAAAATGAAAATAAACTAATCTAAAATTACAGTAAATTGAGTAATTACAACATAAATAAAATTAACAAAAACTAATTTAATTTTATTAGGAAACATAAACAAAAATTTGGAATCCATTTAAAATTTGTGCAATCCAATGTCTCGATCTTTTTTCATGGACTTCTAATTGTTTAATTTGTAGAGTATTTTACTTATAATCAAACCTACAAAATAAATAGTTATAAAGAATATTACAAAATAAACAAAAAATAGTAAGAAATCCAAAAGTTCTGCAAAAAAATAAATCATCAAAAAGAATAAAAAATTCAAAAAACTTGAAAAAAAATACAAAAATCATTACCAAATAAATTGTTATATTTTGATACAATTATAATCAACAAACTGGTAATATTAATTAATATTAATTAGTAAAAAATATTTACATTAAAACTGGAAAAAATAAAAATATTAATGATAACTTATATAAAGTTCTGAACAAAAATAAATAAATATGAGCATTAACTAATAAAAAATAGCTAAAATGAAAAGATTGCAAAAATACAAAAAAACAAAAAAAAAACAATAACAAAACTTAGCTCTGCAAAAATGAATTAATGTAAGAATGAACAAATAAAAAAAATAATTGAAATGAAAAGTGAGAAATATGGAGTGAGTGTTGATGAAGTAAGGTTTGATAATTATTATTATTTTTTAAATATAATAAATTTGAATTACCTTAAATTTATATTATTGTTTGTACAATATAAATTTATTAATTAATCAATTAAATATATTAATAAAAAATGCAATTCTCTCATCATTTTATTAATTACGATAATTAATTTTAGTAGTATAATAGAATAAACTTTAATATAATTAAAGAATAAATATGATATTTTGTATATTTCAAGTCAATATTTACTACAATTAAGGAATATATTAAAAAGATTATAAATGTAATTAGCTAAAAATAATAATTAATAATGACATGTGAACACACATTTAAAAATCAAACGATTAAAACATATACACCTAAGACAATTGCTAGCTATTATATATTATAGGGATTTGTAAGTAATACAAATAAAAATATTGTTACGTAAGTTACAAAATAAACAAAATTATTATAAAATTAAATAGAATTATTGTAAATTGCGAATTTCATTAATTACATTAAATAGATATAATACATCATAAATAAAATGAAAACAAACTATTTAAATTAAGTAACTACTCTAATTTTATCAGGAAACATAAACAAAAGCTTGTAATCCATTTATAATTTGTGCAATCAAATGTTTTGATCTTTTTTTTCATGACTTCGTTCGCACATATATTACTTAAAATGAAACCTACAAAATAAATAGTTATAAATAAACCTACAAAATAAACAAAAAATGAGTAAAAAATTCAAAAAGTTGGAAAAAAATGACTTACTTGCAAAAGTTATTAAAATCAAATTAGTAAAGGAATACTTAGCTACAAAAAAAATAAAAAAAAAACAAAAAAAAACAATAAAACTTAAATAAAGCTCTGCACAAAAATAAATAAATGTGAGCATGAATAAATAAAAAAAATAGTTGAAATAAAAATTGAATAAATAAATGTGAGTATTAACAAATAAAATAAATAGTTTAAATTAAAAGTGAGAGGTAGTCCAAAAAATACAAAAACAAAAAAAACAACAAAACTTACATAGAGCTCTACAAAAATAAATAAATGTGAGTATAAACAAATAAAAAAAATAGCTCAAATGAAAAGGCTACAAAAAATACAAAAAAACAAAAAAAAACAACAACAAAACTTACATAAAGCTGTGCACAAAAATAAATAAATGTGAGAATGATTAAATAAAAAAAATAGCTGAAATGAAAATTGAATAAATAAATGTGAGCATGAACAAATAAAAAAAAATAGAAGTGAGAGTTAGTGCAAAAATACAAAAAAACAAAAAAAATAACAAAACTTATATAAAGTTCTGCACAAAAATAAATAAATGTGAGGAATTAACAAATAAAAAAAATAAAAGCCTACAAAAAATACAAAAAAACAAAAAAAAAAAAAAAAAACTTACCTCTGCACAAAAATAAATAAATGTGAGCATGAATAAAAAAAATAGCTAAAATGAAAATTGAATAAATAAATGTGAGCATGAACAAATAAAAAAAAATGTAAAAATAAAAGTGAGAGCTAGTGCAAAAAATACAAAAAACAAAAAAAAAAAAACAAAACTTACGTAGAGTTCTGCACAAAAATAAATAAATGTAAGCATAAACAAATAAAAAAAATAGCTGAAATGAAAAGGCTACAAAAAATACAAAAAAACAAAAAAAAAAGAATAAAATTTACGCTCTGCACAAAAATAAATAAATATAAGCATGAATAAATAAAAAAAATAGCTGAAATGAAATATGAGCATGAATAAATAAAAAAATAGCTGAAATGAAAATTGAATAAATAAATGTGAGTATAAACAAATAAAAAAAATAGCTCAAATTAAAAGTGAGAGTTAGTGCAAAAATAAAAAAAAACAAAAAAACAACAAAACTTACATAAAGTGCACAAAAATAAATAAATGTGAGCATGAACAAATAAAAAAAATAGCTGAAATGAAAAGGCTAAAAAAAATACAAAAAAACAACAAAAAAAAACTTACCTCTGCACAAAAATAAATAAATGTGAGCATGAATAAAAAAAACTGAAATGAAAAGTGAATAAATAAATGTGAACAATGAACAAATAAAAAAATAGCTAAATGAAAAGTGAAAGGTAGGGAGTGAGTGAAGATGACGTCTTTATATAAACACGGATTTGAAATAGGGTTTGATAATATTTATTATTTTTAAATATAACTAATTTGAATTCCCTTAAATTTCGTTATTATTGTTTGTATAATAAAAATTAATTAATTTATTCATTAAATTTTAGTAGTATAATAGAATAAACGTAATTAAAGGAGATAAATAAGGAATAAATATTATATTTTGAATATTTCAAAATCAATATTTACGGAGATTATATTATAGAGATTATAAATGTAAATTATATTATATAAAAAAATAAATAATTATACTAATTAATTAAAAATAATTACGCTAATTAATTACACTAAAAATAATATTTATTATATTAAGAAGATTATAAATGTAAATTATATTATATAAAGAAAGAAAAAAATAATTACACTAAACAATTAAAAATAATTGCGCTAATTAATTAAAAATAATTACGATAATTAATTACACTAAAAATAATATTATTAATGTAAATTATATTATATAAATAAAGAAATAAATAATTACGCTAATTAATTAAAAATAATTGAGCTAATTAATTAAAAATAATATTTATCTAATTAATTACTTAAAAATAATTGAGCTAATTAATTAAAAATAATAATTATCTAATTAATTATGTTAAATTAATTAGGCAATTATTTGTAATTAATAATTATTTTACCTAATTAATTAAGTTAAAAATAATAATTAATTTAAAATAATTGCCTAATTAATTAAACATAATTACACTAATTAATTACGCTAAAAATAATATTGAATTATATTAAGAAAAATATAAATGAAAATTATATTATATAAAGAAATAAATAATTACGTTAATTAATAAAAAATAATTGTTTTAATTAATTACCTAAAAATTCTAATTAATTACGCTAAAAATAATAATTAATAATGACCAGTGTGAACACAAATTTAATCTAACGGTACTTGTTTAATAATAGGTGTGAACACAAAAAAATCAAACGGACCAGTGTGAACACAAATTTAATCTAACGGTACTTGTTTAATAATAGGTGTGAACACAAAAAAATCAAACGGTTAAAATATATGACACCTCGGACAATTGCTAGCTGAATTATATATTATAAGGATTAGATTTAACTTAAGACTACTAAATTAAAATCAAGATATATAGGTCGAATAATGGAGCATTATAATTTGGAGAGCTATTGCAATAACCATTTTTCTTTCATGTGATATATCAAAAGTAATTTGAGAAATAAACTGCTATTTTTTATCAATAAAATTCATTATTACAATAATATAGTAATAATAAACAATTAACTCAATAGGAATCAATATTGTTCAATATCGAACAATACTCTTATGTAAGATTATTTAATTATATCCAAAGGGAGCTAAGGAATGAAACTTGCTCGGGAGAATAGGCAGCAGCCTCCTCGACTTGCGGTGCCGGAGCTTGTTTGGGAGAATAGGCAGGCTGGTCAACTTGAGGTGCCGGAGCCGGAGCATGGTGGCGAGGGCGGCGGTGGTGGGGGCGGCGGTGGTGGTGGGGTGATGGAGCATGGTGGCGGGGGCCGTGGTGGTGGTGGGGTGATGGAGTATGGTGGCGGGGGCGGCCACGGTGGTGGTGGGGTGATGGAGCATGGTGGCCGCGGTGACCGTGGTGCTTGGATGAATCAAGACTCCATTCGACGTCATCGTCATTTAAGATAGTGTCGATTTCATTGACAGTATTAATGTCGATTTCATTGAATGAGTCTTCCTCCAAGACTCGAGCAAGAATGGGTGTGGCGAGAAACAAGACGCCCAAGACAAGGAGAAAAGAGTAAACTCTTGACATGTTTTTTTCTAACTTTAATTCTTTGTTATTGGGTTTTGGGTGTTGGGTGATGAAAATATTGTGAGGAAAAAAAACATTTTATAGATGGAGAAATGAAACCCAATTCATGAATTTGGTCATCATTTTCAATGGTCAACGAAACTAATAAAGACATTTGGTGTTTTTTTAGTGTAGCTGATTTTTTTTAATGATAGTCATAATTAAAATTAATTATTTTACATTTTAAAAGGATTATATATCAAAAAATTGATTACTATGAATAATTGATTCTTTTATGGAAGAAGAAAATATCATTTTTAAGTAATGTAAATTCTATCAGTCAAACCAATAATTTTAAGTAAATTTTATAAATATACAATCAATTATATACATTTTCGAATATTTTGATCAATAATAGTTCATATATTTTGATATAATCTTGACTAAAATATTTATGAAAATTTATATACAATTAATGTACTATTCATAAATTTTATCAGTCAACTTATTATTCTCCCAACTAATTCTGTATATTTTACTTTTTTTTAAAAAAATAAATTATTTAATATTTTTACTTTAAAATATATATTTTTTATTTTAATTACGTACTTTTTATAAATTTTAGTCACAAGAATTTTACTTTTCAACTCAAAATACTTTTTTAACTTCAATATTTAGATTAAACGGTCAAAAAATAATATTTTTTCTAATTTGTGTGCTTATCAACCAATACATATATAGTTGAAAAAATGAAGTTAGTATAAATTGTGTGGATTTTCATTTTTTTATCTCTCAACATTGAATGTGTAATAATTCTGCTATATTTATCTATTTATTTAATAGATAAAATGAAGACTAATTATATATATATATAACCCGGGACTCGGGTCACGGGTCAAGAAGACATAACGGGGAAGGTGCCACGCCGGGGAAGGTTCGAAAACGTCACCCACATGAAGCTACGAGACCTCGGTTGGAGCCGGACATTGGACTCCGAAACTCGGAAAGTAGCGCAATTAATGCGATTAGTAGGGTTAAAACCTCGGTTGGAGCCGGACATCAGACTCCGAAACTCGGAAAGTAGCGCAATTAATGCGATTAGTAGGGTTAAAACGTGGCTTGCCTGTAATGATCAAGAGTTACTATAAATAGGTGTTTTATCCCTTCGAATTAAAGGCGACACTAATTAGTGAATAAAGCCATTAAATAAAAGTATGGATAATACAAATCCGGCAAAGAAGCTTCGAAGCTCAAAACTACTGTTTCTTCTAGATCTAATTCAGCCCTTTTCTAAATATAAATTTACATGTATTTGTACCGTTTCCTAACCTTGTAAACACAGTCCGACCCCGTATCATTTAACTCGACCAAAACGTGCCAAAATATTTGGCGCTAGAAGGAGGAGGTTGTAATATTAGATCCAGAAGAAGAAGAAACAAAGGAGATGACTGACGGAGCCACCGCATCAGATTCCTCGAGTGGCGCCGCCATGAAGAGGCTGGAGAAAGGAAAGATGCCGACCAGAGAGAGCGTCACGGTCCCGCCACCTGCGGCGAAGATCCCGGAAGGACATCCGGAGACGGAAGACGCCATCGCCACAGAGATGTCGGACGGCCACGACGCCACGAACCACTACCGTCGAAGCGACACCGAAGCACGACGCCTCCGACGCCATCAGTAGACGAAACGCCACGCACGCCACTCCCGTCCCGGGCCACGGAGTGCTGAACGAAATCATGCCAACCACGCCCCCGAGAGAAGTCTGCCTCCTCAAACGAGTTTTGGAAACTGTCCACACTTGACCTTTGTCGTCGGTCAACTATATTTGCTGGCCCAAAAAACCTTCCAGCGGTCGGACAAATGCCACAGGGAGGGGAAAATTGTCGTAGTGCCACCGACCTTTGAACTTCCCTGATAACCGCCGCCATCCCGAGGGGGTCGAAAGAACTTCAGGCCTCATACCGTGAAAATTCCTATTTCTATTTTCCTGTTTCGGGAGTTTTTCTCCCCTCCCGGGGCGATGATACTACTTATAGATGGAAAGGTACGCCTCAAGGGGAGGAATTAGGGGGGAGAAATCCGGCCAGTATTAGAGGAGTCCATAAAGACTATATGGATCTAGGGCCATTCACTTTCATAAGAATTGGACAGATAAATCACGGGCTTCTATTGGGCCGTACCAAGGATCCGGGAAGGGGCCAACTACTGGGATTCGGATCCCGGGTCAGATACCCAATGTTGGGACCCCTCGGTGCGTAGCAATCGAGGGTTTACCCTCTGGATACGGGACAAAAACCAGTTGGCCTCGAGTAAACCTAAAGAATATAGGATCTCGGGTCCCGGACTCTCACCTTAAGCCACTTTTCGCTTGTCACGACGGCCCGTGACCCCGATAAACACTCCCGCGCGCTGCGATTCAGGCGGCGAAGATCAGGGAGCAGACAGTGGATCGCAATGAATCACATTAAACAATGCACGGTTGGAAAAGAGGGTGTAACATTAGCAGAGCTCCGAACAGGGGGAGAACTTTTTACATCAGAAACCCTAACGATAAAAGGAAAAAGGAAAAACTACTACACAGAGGCGGCGCGTCCGCCGCCCGAGTTCCCTACCTCAATCTAGCATGTGCAACCTCTCGCTCGTTGACCACAAAAATTTGGGGAATTTCACCAAGCGGCCACCTGACTCACACCAACCACCCTCTCCGGACCTCATGATGCCGGTAGAAGGTGCGCCATCCTCTCCCCATCAGCTGCAGCTGGTCGCATCACCAAATCAATTTTATGGGTCAGTCTTGACCCAGAATGTCTCTAAGAACGACCAGGCGATCTTCCACGCCGACGAGGGGAATGCCCCGACAGAGTCGCACCACGGGGAGGGTTTGCGAATGCCAAAATCTAATCACCTCCGGCGTGTGATCGATGGTGAGGTGATTATCTCCGGCGTCCGGGTCGGAATCCGGGGTGATCTCGGCCGCCTCCGGTGGATCTCGAGCGGGTTCATTCTAGGGCTCCGGATCAGAGTCCGACGAGATGTCGATGATTTCCGGCGGAATGAAATCGGTGCTTCCGACCGACGAACTCACCATATTTTTTAGCGTAATGGCCGAGTTTGAGCTAAGGGAGGATCTTAGAATGACAGGAGGGAGATATGCACAATCCGACCTTAAAAATGTCCTCATGAGACGTGACGTGCAGAAAGCGTCATCATTACCCTTGGAAAATGATGCGGCCGTCCGACTCCCGAGGAGCCTTAACAGTTTATGGCGGCAAATTCACCGGAGCCCGGTCCCCGTGACGCGGGACAATGTATCCGGGGATAAAAATAAAAAGAAAAGAAGGGCCTTTTATTCCTTCACACCATAGATACAGGTGTTACAGGATTAGGGGACTGGCTCCCGAAGCTAAAGACACAATACCGTGATTTCAAAAACAAGAACACAAAACGGACCTATGGGAATTCAAAATGCACCACACATTACGACGGACGTTTTCATGGCAACAGATCCACAATGGGAACGGGAACCAAGGACCCATCCTAACGAGTAACGGCGATATTGATGTCCTCCACCTCCGACCAACGGAGCTCGACTTTCCATCCATCATGAAGTTGCATGTGCTTGACGAACATGGCCCAGCCGATGCCACCAATGCCCAAGCGATTTCCGTCGGGAACCAAGTCAAACACCCAGAGACAACCCGAGGAGTCACTAACCCCGAGCAGAGTCGGCCACACGTGCCTGTTCATCGGCGCAAACGGAGAAGGCATCAGAAGCACTTCCCGGTGGTATTGGGAATTGAATTGTCGGGACACCGTGAACCGTGGAGAGAAAAAATTTATTGGTCCCACAAATATAGGCTTTTTTCGTTTTAGTACCACACACATCCACTTTTTCAATTTAGTCTCAAATATCACGGATTTGGTTTCAATTTAGTCCATTTGGACGGAAAAATTCAAAATTGGTCGGAATCTGACCACGTGCATATCACGTGATATTAACGCTGGCGCCCACTGCTGACTCAGCGCCACGTGTCATCACGTCATTGGTCAACGATTTTTTTCAAATTAAAATTAATAAAAATACATAATGATATTTTAATTATATGTATTTTTCATTTATTATAATTCAATGTATTTTATTACGTATTTATGTATTTTTTATTTTTTTTATTCTGAAAATAATGACGTGACACGTATTTATGTATTTTTATTAATTTTATTTTGAAAAAAATCGTTAACCAATGACGTGATGACACGTGGCGCTGAGTCAGCAGTGGGCGTCATCGTTGATATCACGTGATATGCACGTGGTCAGATTTCGGTCAATTTTGAATTTTTCCGTCCAAAAGGACTAAATTGAAACCAAATCCGTGATATTTGAGACTAAATTGAAAAAGTGGATTTGTGTGGTACTAAAACGAAAAAAACCTATATATGTGGGACCAATAAATTTTTTCTCTCTGAACCGTGTAACCCCGGAATATAGCGTGGCTACAAGAGCCTCGTCCCCAGATTCGTGCTCTCATGGGTGAGTGATGGGGCCGACACCGGAGTTTGCTGTTTTCGGAGGACGGTTCGACATATTGATTAAAGTACTGATGAAACACCGAGTCAAGACTCTTTTATAGGCAAAAAGTAACGAAACCCGACGCCACCACCAAGCGTCGTTGCCACACTCAGAGGCATTTATGATAATTACAGTATTGCAGGCACATGCCATAAAATCCATAGCCATCGCGGTTGCCCAATAAAGGCGGTGACATGCACTGGACGAGCATCTACCAACCCTCACAATCAAAACGGGTTATAGATAAAGAAAACCGGTCAGACGTTCTCAACGAACGAAGACATCCCCGAAGTTTTCTCCTCCGACGATCTCTCCGGGGGCCAATGTTGAGGGGTAAAAAACGTCACCCACGTGCAAAGAGGATAAATCGCCATCACGGATGCTCTAGCCCGGGACTCGGGTCACGGGTCAGGAAGACATAACGGGGAAGGTGCCATGCCGGGGAAGGTTCGAAAACGTCACCCACGTGAAGCCACGAGACCTCGGTTGGACCCGGACACCGGAACCCGAAACTCGGAAAGTACCGCAATCAATGCGATTAGTAGGGTTAAAATATGGCTTGCCTGTAATGATCGAGAGTTACTATAAATATGTGACTTATCCATTCGAATTAAAGGCGATACTAATTAGTGAATAAAATCATTAAACAAAAGTATGAATAAAACAAATTCGGCAAAGAAGCTTCGAAGCTTAAAACCTCTGTTTATTCTAGATCTAATTCAGCCTTTTTTCTAAATATAAATTTATATGTATTGGTACCGTTTCCTAACTCTCTAAACACAGCCCAACCCCGTATCATTTAATCCGGCCAAAACGTGACAAACAATATATATATATATATATATATATGAATAAACTCCCTATAGTAATAAAAAATTCAAGTCTCGACTTGGGACCAGTTATAATTAGGAATAAACTCCACATTGTCATAAGTCATACATTTTTCGAGTCCCGCCTTAAGGATTTATACCTCTATATAAGAATAAATGATTAATATATAGTAAAGTATTTATTAATAATATTTTTATTTATTAAAATCTATAACATGTTTAAAATGACTCAAAATGTTTATCAAAATCAATTATATATACTATATGATCAATGTTTATAGTCTTTAGATTAATTAGTATTTTATTTAATATATGTTAAACACAATTTTTACATATATATATATGGTCAAATATTCATAGTCAAAACTATTAAATTTGTTATATGAACTTAAAGATAGATAAATATAATGTATGTTATTTTTATATTTATTATTTTTTATTCGAAAAAAATATTTTTATTTTGTAAAACTCTATATAAGAATAAACTCTCTATAGTAATATTTTTTTCTGGTCCCAACGATATGACTGTATAGAGTTTCTACTGTATATATATATATAAAGGTTAAGGTACATTATATTTATCATACCTATGTATCTACATTCAATATATATATATAAAGGTTAAGGTACATTATATTTATCATACCTATGTATCTACATTCAATCATTAAGTAGATATACCATCCAACTATTCTAAAATTAAAGTTAATCTAATGGCTAGTAATTAAAATGATAAATTTAATGGCTAAATTTCACCATAGGTACCATAAGCGTAAATTTAATATTTTTTTTCTATAAGTGCACAAACAATCACTGTAAATTTAATATTTTTTTTCTATAAGTGCACAAACAATCACCCACACATAGACACTTATTGTGTTTGTATCTACGAATAGTATGCCACCTGGAGTAATCTTCCAAGAGTAGTATCTCATAGACCTCAACTGGGAGTGTAAAGAAAAATTATTTTGGACTTAATTTCAGTTAATTTCAATTCAATTCAGTGCGATTCAATTCAGTTCATTTCAGTTTAGCTCGATTAAATATGTTTATT
Source organism: Euphrasia confusa (assembly GCA_954870475.1). Classification (NCBI taxonomy): domain Eukaryota; kingdom Viridiplantae; phylum Streptophyta; class Magnoliopsida; order Lamiales; family Orobanchaceae; genus Euphrasia; species Euphrasia confusa. Next base: position 34,883,169 of record OX940956.1, on the reverse strand, counting down.
CGAATGCTTTCAATTCGCATTCGTGAGCGCATTCAAGTATTTTTATTCATATGTGTTTTGAGTATTAAATTTTAATTCATATTTGTATATTATTCGTTCGAATATTTAAATATATTATTTACTTTCTATGTTGATTAGACGTTTTTGTTTGTGTCTTTCGTCAAAATCCGAGGTCAATTGTAGTTGACTCGATATCAATCCAAAGAAACGGAAGAGTAATATCCAAAGGTGTGAAAAGTGTTAGAAATATAAATCATTAAACTAAATCCTAGGTTCATTTTGCTTCTCAATTTTCATGAAATTAATGATGAAATTTCAAGTAATAAACGAACACTTAGATGATAATAATCCGAACTTGGTTCTTAAACGTATTCATCTTTTTCAATCAATAGCAACGACACACGAAAGTCAAGTTCCCGATCGAGTTGCTTAAATCATATTTATAACGTTTAATTCACTTGATAATCGCTCCCGATCCAGTTACGATTTTAAGATCGTGACGTTCATATAGATCTTCCGGTTAATACGATTTCCACCTCGTCCATCATATTATCTTCCATGTATTAAACTTAGTTCAACATTTTCATCAATGAACGAATAACAACAACGAGAATAAACGACATAGTTGATTTTAGTTAACACTCGAAAATAAACAAGAAATTAATTAAGAGAAGGAAACAAAGGAATATTCTTAAGCAATCTTTAAATAACAAAACATTCATCTAATCAAACAAACATTCTAACTTTCTCAACATTCAAAAGCATTCTAAATTTTGCAAAAGGTTGAAATAAATAAAAAGATAATTAACTAGAAGTTTTTAGAAGTAGAATATTAACTACGATTATGCTACTGAAATGGCTCGTGATCTTAGACGTGAATCTCGAAGTTGTTGGCTCCGAGTGGATCTTCTCCATTTTCTCCGACTCAATCCCAGGCGAAAGTTATGAATTTCTCCGTTTTTCTTCGCCTAAGTACCTTCCTTGAGTGACTAGAAACCGCCTGGAACTGCCTCAAATCAGCGCCCGCTGGGCTTCAATCAGCGGTAGCTGAAAGTGACCAGCGACCGCTGTTCTTGTTGATTTTTATGCCGGATTCCCTGACCCTTTTTACGGCCTTTCAGCGCTCGCTGGTGTGGCTCCGGCGCCCGCCGTTCACAAACAGCGGTCGCTCAACCCTTTCAACGGTCTCCACTTTTCGTTGTTAAGCTTCTTCCTCGACTTTTCTTCATTTTTTCGTTTTATCGACCTGAAACTTAATCAAAACACAACTCCAACGACCCGTGAGATCTGACACACACACTAACATCAAACACAACTAAAAGACATAAAAGCGACACAACACGACTAGAAAACATAAACGAAAAACACACAAATACGACACAAATCATATGTCTCTTGTTTATTTCCGTATTTTGTTCGACTCTAAAATTAAAAAAAAAATTATATTTAGGAAACTCACGGCATCAACGAGCTAACAGACTAGCTCTCCGAACAATCAACCGTAACATATAGCACAAAAAATAATACAAAGTGAATAACTACCAAACTATATGCCACACTCTCTTCAGTTCCCGTATCTGAAGAGAATCCGGGAGTCGTAACGAGATGATCCTATCCCGCACGATGGATAGAGCCACAGTAGCCACCACCTCTGACGACACCGAGCGATCCTCCCATATGCGCGTGTTCCTTTCCTGCCATATAAAGTAAACCAGGGCAGCAAGAAGTCAACGATAGGCGCAAGAAATCTAGCGACGGTGATGTTCGTTTGCAGGCCGTAACGACGAAGGAGGCATCTAAACGAGGGTCGAGAGTGTGTCGAGGACGCACCGAGAAGTTCGGTCGAGTTTCTGGCTTGGTGTCGGCCGACAGAGGGTCGAGAATCAACTTTTGTCAATCCCGAGGCTCAGCGCGAGGTGAAACCCGAGTTTCGGGTTGGGTGTCGGCCGACAACTTTGAGAATTCTGCGCAGCGGCGGAATTTGTTACAATTCAGCGTTTTTATTTGTGTACGTGAGTTTTATTTGCTTGAGTTTCTTCTTATTTAATTATTAGGTTTTGCGTTTAAGCCTATTTATAGGCTTCCAAGACTATTTATTTTACGGAGATTATTATTAATTTATATTATTGATGAATGAAAATTATATTTTTTGAGTTTTATTAAAATTCTCTGTGGGTTCGAATTCTACCCGACTATTCCAAGGAATTCAACCGACGAATCAACAAACCGAATCCCCCTTCGTTTGTGTGTCTTCCCCATCCCCGAGTTGCTGCGTCATCTTCGCGTTGGGGTTTAGGAAATCGATCCTAAATCATTTCGTGGGTTAGATCCATAGGTTTTGGGACCTTCCACCGGTATCATCTATCTTTCTCGTTCTTTATTCTTTTCTATTCTTCGATCCCCAACGAGGTTCGTATCATTTGGTATCAGAGCCCAGGTTAGGGTTCTTAATTTTCGATTACGTAACCTCGTTCTTTCTTTCGTTTATTCTTCTTTTCTTTTTTATTCTTCTTCTCGTTTGATATAAAAAAAAAATATCGAAATTACTGTTTATCAAACAGTAAATTACTATTCATCCGAAAAAAAAGAATTAAAAAAAAATATTTGTGCTTTGTTTTATAGCTTTCCAGCATCGTTGTGACCCAATTTGATACTATCGAATTTTTCGTTCCAATTTTATCACCCTTCCGACCGACCATCTTAGTGTGTGTTTCGTGGATTTGTTGGATTGAATTCGACTGTTAGGTTGGGAAGTTCGATTCCTTAAGAGAAAATTTGAGAGGACAAAAGGCAGAGTGTGAGTGAGATAAAAGCCATACTGAGAGATACACGAGAGATGTGAGGGAGAGATTTCTTTATTTTATTTCTAACATTTTTGTGCAGGATGACTGAGATGGATGACCCACAGATTAAGCCCATCGTGGAGGCATTTTGATCTGAGTTGAAAAAGTCCTTGACACCTGAGTTGGAGAAGGGGCATGCACGACTCACCACCCTTTAGGAGAGATCTCATCGTGATAATGCAGGGTATCGGAGAGGCGGAGAATACCGAGGAGGTCGGAATGGCCATCATCAAGCCCATGATAGAAATAGGGACTTCTATTTTGAGAAGGAGAAAGCTTCTGACATTGATGAGAGGAGGTCCAGAGCTGAGATCCAGCGCGAGAGGTGGAGCAATATTGAGTGTCTGTTAGAGGAGATGGTTCAGGCGTCAATGGAGGCTGGGAAAGTAGTGACTGATGATGAGGGCGAGAAATCAGAATCGTCGGCTTCGGTGGAGTCCGAGGAAGAGTCGACTTCGGTAGAGTCCGAGGAAGAGTCGGCTTCGGTGGAGTCCGAGGAGGAGGCTTCGTTGGAGTTCGAGGGTCTTCTTCACACGAAAAGTTGTACGAGTGTGGTTGGTGCAACCGATGTCAACCAGGTGACGCAGGCAGTGAATGAGGGGCAGCCGACGTTGGTGATGTTGTGCAAGAAAGAGATGATTACCAATGACGTTTTATTCTATCTACACCTGATTGCTCAAAAACTATTTATAAAAACCGAAAGATTTACTACGTAAATCCCCCGAGTCGATCTCTCGAGGAGCAATGCTATCGGCTTGTGAATTTCAATTTGTATATGCTAAGTACAAGTTCCAAAATAGGGAATCAAATCATTACACTAAAAAGGGGGGTCGCAATGAGTGATTGTTTAACAACTACGAACGAGTAATTAAAGCGAGTATTTAAAGAACGAGTTGTAACAAAGGTTTTGGAAACGCAAGGGTGTTCCGATTACTCTTCCTAACGAACTAGAGTTGAATTAGATTTATAAACTCCCAATTAACTAATAATCGGACTAAAGAGATCACGGTGTTGTCACGTGCTCCCTCACCAATGATCGTCTAACTACACATCGACCGCATGGTCCACTAGCGATATACTACGAAGTTGTTCGACACGAGACCACAAATCGAGAGGTGTAATCGTCCAATTAATAGAAATCGAGCTACTTTAGAAGATCAACTCTAATTCATTGAGGAATTTCATCAAACACCCTCACACAAGTTTAGCTAGCCATAATCAAGCACTCAACATCACAATCCACAATCGAATAAGCCATAATCGAGAGGAAACGAAGAGAATCTCACCACGGGAGTTATGGAATCGATGGATGAAGGAGGAGATCAAGAAAAGCTTCCAAAATCGGGACCGAGCTTCAACTTGTCACACGAAGAAATTAATCCGATGGAAACGTCCGTCTCGATGAGGTGAACAACGTTTGTGAATGAGATTTTGTCGGATTCTCGACGTACGGAATTTAGATCGTGAATTTATGTTGAGGAATTGAAGAACAAAAATGGAGATTTAGAAAGCTTGGAGAAGAAGCTAAATGCAATCTTTAAAATTGGGGAAATGAAAGTTGTGAATTGGGGTCTACTCTCTCCAAACTACACACAACTATTTATAGTTTATCCACAAGACTAACCAAAAATACCAAAAAGCCCTTAAAACAAGTCAAATATAAGTCAACACTTAAATTCCTTCTCAAATTCGTCCATGGAAAGTGCTGGTGCGTTCTGGGCGTAACTGGAAATAGCTCGTACGTCCTATTGTCGATCCAACCGTTGAAGTTGTAGATGTCGAAGTTGGAAACATGCTGTCCAAATTTCAGGCCAATCCAACGGTTAACGAAGCTGGAAATTCAATTCTCCCAAAGTTGCGCAGTGCTGGAATCCGGGCACAATGTCGCCCGACGGGAACCTGGTGTCGGCCGACACCAATCCTTCGGACGCGGGTTTTTCTGCGGACGCGGGCTCAATATCCTGGAATTGGTACATTTTTACATGTATGTCGCCCGACACCTTATGGCTGTCGGCCGACACCTTAGACTTGGTCTTTTCTACACTTCATTTCTTCAAGCAAAAACAGCTTTCCTTCCCTTTGGTCGGTGCGCTATATCTTCGTCTCCGATTGTTATGTAGCATAGCCCACCGTTGATATTGTAGATATAGAAGTCTTCTACATGTCTAGAAATTTTGGAGACGATCCAACGGTGGAATTGGCAGGGATGACGATTCTCCAAACGCTGCGCAAGGCTGGAAACCGGTATGAGCCGATTCGTGCATTTCCTTCTCGTTTTTGCTCAATTCTCGTCCAAATCCTACAAAACCACAACCATGAAAACATAAACACATAATCACATTAATAGGATGAATATTAGCACAAAAACAATACAAGAAAGTCACACAAAACAATATAAAATATCGCACAAAAACGTGCGAAACAACTCCCCCACACTTAAACCATTGATCGTCCTCGAGCAAACAAGAGAACACAAAACATAACGAAAACAAGGCAAGTTATCCACAAAAGAAGTTAGAAATTAATTCCGGCTATCGATCAAATCAAGTACTACCGAGAAAAGTTCGAACACCACAAAGATCACATCGAGTAAGTTCATAAAGCAATCGGGTTACCTCAACAAACCGACTTTTTCCTCACAAAGGATGCACTCGTTTCTTATAACTCTCGAAGCAAGGGTTCACTCAAAACATGCTATGCAAGCGAATAGAGGCAAATCAAGAGATACTTGCATATAAAGAACAACCGGGAACAAAGAGTGAATAATCACGGAAAGACATCATGTAATAACCAAAATGCGCAAAGGATAACAACCATAGGCAAGCATACACGGAAGACTCCACTCATCAAGTTTATCAATCTCAAGAATCAAGGAACTCTAATCAACACAAGGTTGTAATGGGGCTAGGCTCGGGGTGATTTGGGAAATTTTTGGGAATAGTAACTCATTGACCATTGTGGTCCCAACCTTATATCTCCTATCCTCACCCTCATCACCACACTCAACTCTCAAATACACTCAAGGATCACTTTTATATAATGAAACACTTAACCCATTTTTCGGGCATCAAGGAATAATAATCAAGTACTCACGCTTTATGATTATAGAATGATGCTCACTCTCAACAAGAACTCTCTCATATATATAGTGGATATTTCTTCACTTTTTTTTTTTATAGAGAGGCAATAATAGCATGGAGCAATATTTGGGAGTACATGTGGTTTAAAATGCCCACGTAATAATGAATCAATCAAAGCAAAAGTGGCTACTAGCAAACACCTCGATGTACGAAACCCTCATCACTCAACACGGAGTTTAACTCACGCATATAACATGTAACACTCACACTCCAACATCGGCTTAGGGGTGATGAAAGAACGGGTATAACGTGGTCTCAAAGGGGTTAACTAGAGTGTCCCACGACGGGCTCGGGGGTTTTATAAATCTCCTTGAAAGGTTTGATCCTAAGTGATTAGTTCCCATCATTTTCAAGATCATGAATGTTATGATAAAGAGCTTTGAAATCCGAAATACACGAGTTCTAGTTATCTCATATCCTTAAAACACACCAAGTTAAAGAACAAGAAAGCATGAGTCTCAAGAAGCAACGAGATTTAGAATTTTCGCTCAAGGAAGAAGTTAATCAAGGCTCAAACCTCACAATTGGCTTTTGAAAAAATTCGAATTCGTTTAAGGCAACAAAATTACTTACTCACTCAACACAACATTCAACTTTGAAATATTCACCCATTTCTCAAAATTTTTGGTTATACCGGAAAGAACTTCAATTTTCGATCATTTCAAACTCACCGAGGTTTCGAAAAATCCCCCCACACATACAAACATCACACAAAAAGTAAACAAGGTAAAATATCCACCAAAATAAAATCGGAACATCCCTACAAACCACATAAACATAAAACAAAACACAAGATGGATTCCACAAAACCTCCCACACACTTAAAATAAAAGCATGTCCGCATGCAAAAAATAAAGGGAAAAGAGACGAAAGGATAACGAAACTTCCCTAGAATGGCGAGAATCGGACATGGCGAATCAAAGAGTAATCATTGGGGCGGTAATGGACATCCATCCTCAAACACAAAACATCAATCCTTTCATGGAGCTCGGTCATGGAATGGTAGAAGTAGCCGAGAAGAGATAATCATCGCATCGAAGGGCTAAGGCAACGGGTCACGGGGCATCCACACACTCTCCTACAAAAAGAGAAACAAACATAAATGATAACACCTTGGGTTGCCTCCCAAGAAGCGCTTATTTTTCGTCTTTAGCTCGACGTCCGTGGGCTTGCCCCCACGTGGCACTCGGTTTATGGCTCCGAGCTCTACCGTGTCAAGGCTAAAAATATCGAACTATACTTTCTCAAGAAGACTAACTCGACTAAGGGAGCACGGTCCTCGAGAGTAGGGAGAACTAGAGCATGTATGGTGAGATGTCGAATAGTAGTGCATGAAATACCGATCTCCCCCACACTTGCATCTAGATGTAGATAATAAACTCCTTCCATCCCGGATGCTAAAAATATCGAGCTATACTTCCTAAGATAGAGAATTTCAACCAAAGGAGCTCGATCCTCCAAATGGGAAGAAGTGAAGGCTCGCCATAGTTTGGGAAACGGTTCCATCGACCCAAAGTCATGTCTCTCATCCACTGGACTCTTCAAAAATATCGAACTATATTTTCGGAGGAATACCGTCTCGGGCAATGGCTCACGATCCTCAATATAGCATTCATCCCTCGACCGACCATCAACACATCCACCCTCGGTTCTCAACTCAAATAAATCTAATAAATTCCCACCCAAACCGCAAATAATGTTAATAAATCTATTACCCGGATTAGGCGGCTTAGGCGAGTCGATATCACCATCATCGTCCTCGTGAGTCTCAATAGACAAGGGAAGGAGCACACAAGAAGTGGAGAATCTAATATCAACTCCCAAGTCCTCCAAACCGTAAATTCTTCGACCAAAACACCATGATTTCCTCTTCTCTTGAACATCCGTAATCGGAGAAGGATTAGGAATCTCAACCATGAAATCACATTGAACATGCTCTTCTAAAACCTTCTGCATATCTTTACCGACATCCCCGTCAAGATCAACCGGATAAGGTAACACCTCGTAATCTAAGAACTAGACATTACACTCCAAGGGAAACTCAACGTTTAGGGTCTCTTTAACCTCATCCACTTCCAACAACATCATGTCCTTATCAAAGAAAGAAAGAATCGGTGTATCATACTCCAAAGGAACCGTAGTAATGAGAAGAGACTCACCCGGAATATCAAGTATAGGTAATACCAACGGGCCCTCCGTTGTCTCTTCACTCGCATCGGATACGGGATCAACTTTCTCTTTCGGTGTAGTGATCACCAAGGAAGCTTTATCGAGGTCATCATCGGAAATCAAATCATGGTGTGAGGACTCTTCCACACAATCGAGAATAACATCAAGGAGCAAGTGGTCTAACTCAACCTCAATCACATCTATTAAAGTATCCAAAGAAGGAGATAGTGGCATGGGAGATCGTGGTGCCTCTTGAAAAAATCGATCAATGAATACCTTAAAAATATCATCCCATGTAGACTTGGAAGAAGGTGGCAAACTCGAGAACCAATCCCTAGCTTCATTTCTCATACAATAGCAAAAGCACCACACCCTCAACTCATCTTTACCGAATCCGGCTAACGGAAAGGTGTCAACCACAATAGAAAAGTCTTTGAGGAACTTAATGGCATTCTCACTCGACAACCCGGAAAATGAAGGCAATTGAGACAAATGTTGGGACGTGAGCTTCTCTTCTCGGGCCCTCGGCTTACAACGTTCGCTATAGGAGTTGGAACGGTGCCTCTCATAAGGTTCTTTATCATCATAGCGACTCCCCGACATGTGGAGATGTGGTTTCGAAAAATCGCCAATAGACCTACGTTTAGTATCTTGCCTCAATGAAGGTGGATGATGATATGCTTTTACACTCCCAACATTATCCATACGGTAGTGTCTACGACCTTGATCTAGGGATATCTCTCTTTCTCGACAATAATCCCGAGGAGGTGGGGACATGGACTCCATCTTGGTACAAGAATACTCGCGATCTTGGTACCTTTGATGTTTCCGGTGGAGAGGAGGTGAATAACCTCGGTCGTCTTCATATTCAACATCGGTTTGCCGAGGCCGGCGATATGGCTCATGGACATGTTGATTGTACCGATGATTTGAAGAAGAACTACTCCTCTCGGACGGATAATCATAGTCATCGAAGTAAGAAGCTCGGTTATCGTTGCGTCTAGCCATTAGATCAACTCGGTCGTTGTAGGAGAGATGGAAGTATGAAAGGGAGAACGTCTTCAACCTTGCATACTCAATACTCAAAGAAAGGGGTTACACGCACCGAGTGTAAAATACAACGATAACACGAGAAAGGACTAAAAGAAACAAAAGAAAAAAATAAACAACGAAACAAGAACTTAACTAACACAAAATTCAATTCACGTAGCCTAAATTGTTCCCCGGCAACGGCGCCATTTTGATTGCTCAAAAACTATTTATAAAAACCGAAAGATTTACTACGTAAATCCCCCGAGTCGATCTCTCGAGGAGCAATGCTATCGGCTTGTGAATTTCAATTTGTATATGCTAAGTACAAGTTCCAAAATAGGGAAGCAAATCATTACACTAAAAAGGGGGGTCGCAATGAGTGATTGTTTAACAACTACGAACGAGTAATTAAAGCGAGTATTTAAAGAACGAGTTGTAACAAAGGTTTTGGAAACGCAAGGGTGTTCCGATTACTCTTCCTAACGAACTAGAGTTGAATTAGATTTATAAACTCCCAATTAACTAATAATCGGACTAAAGAGATCACGGTGTTGTCACGTGCTCCCTCACCAATGATCGTCTAACTACACATCGACCGCATGGTCCACTAGCGATATACTACGAAGTTGTTCGACACGAGACCACAAATCGAGAGGTGTAATCGTCCAATTAATAGAAATCGAGCTACTTTAGAAGATCAACTCTAATTCATTGAGGAATTTCATCAAACACCCTCACACAAGTTTAGCTAGCCATAATCAAGCACTCAACATCACAATCCACAATCGAATAAGCCATAATCGAGAGGAAACGAAGAGAATCTCACCACGGGAGTTATGGAATCGATGGATGAAGGAGGAGATCGAGAAAAGCTTCCAAAATCGGGACCGAGCTTCAACTTGTCACACGAAGAAATTAATCCGATGGAAACGTCCGTCTCGATGAGGTGAACAACGTTTGTGAATGAGATTTTGTCGGATTCTCGACGTACGGAATTTAGATCGTGAATTTATGTTGAGGAATTGAAGAACAAAAATGGAGATTTAGAAAACTTGGAGAAGAAGCTAAATGCAATCTTTAAAATTGGGGAAATGAAAGTTGTGAATTGGGGTCTACTCTCTCCAAACTACACACAACTATTTATAGTTTATCCACAAGACTAACCAAAAATACCAAAAAGCCCTTAAAACAAGTCAAATATAAGTCAACACTTAAATTCCTTCTCAAATTCGTCCATGGAAAGTGCGGGTGCGTTCTGGGCGTAACTGGAAATAGCTCGTACGTCCTATTGTCGATCCAACCGTTGAAGTTGTAGATGTCGAAGTTGAAACCATGCTGTCCCAATTTCAGGCCAATCCAACGGTTAACGAAGCAGGAAATTCAATTCTCCCAAAGTTGCGCAGTGCTGGAATCCGGGCACAATGTCGCCCGACGGGAACCTGGTGTCGGCCGACACCAATCCTTCGGACGCGGGTTTTTCTGCGGACGTGGGCTCAATATCCTGGAATTGGTACATTTTTACATGTATGTCGCCCGACACCTTATGGCTGTCGGCCGACACCTTAGACTTGGTCTTTTCTACACTTCATTTCTTCAAGCGAAAACAGCTTTCCTTCCCTTTGGTCGGTGTGCTATATCTTCGTCTCCGATTGTTATGTAGCAAAGCCCACCGTTGATATTGTATATATAGAAGTTTTCTACATGTCTGGAAATTTTGGAGACGATCCAACGGTGGAATTAGCGGGGATGACGATTCTCCAAACGCTGCGCAAGGCTGGAAACCGGTATGAGCCGATTCGTGCATTTCCTTCTCGTTTTTGCTCAATTCTCGTCCAAATCCTACAAAACCACAACCATGAAAACATAAACACATAATCACATTAATAGGATGCATATTAGCACAAAAACAATACAAGAAAGTCACACAAAACATTATAAAATATCGCACAAAAACGTGCGAAACAACACCCTTCTACTCATTATGCTTCGCAGGAATTTCATGATGTCTTCTCTGACGATAAATCTCCTGGTTTCCCACTACATCGAGGGTGTGAGCTGCAGACTGACGTAGTTCTGAGCTTGTTCGTGAGAGTGGTGTTCGAGCCTGACATAGACTTGGATTTGAGTACGAATCCTATTGAAGAGGAGGGGAATGATGCAGCCCAAGCTCCCGCAAAAGACGGTGATGTTCGTTTTTAGGCCGTAACGACGAAGGAGGCATCGGAACGCGGGTCGAGAGTGTGCCGAGGACGCGCCGAGAAGTTCGGTCGAGTTTCTGGCTTGGTGTCGGCCGACAGAGGGTCGAGAATCAACTTTTGCGAATCCCGAGGCTCCGCGAGGTGAAACCCGAGTTTCGGGTTGGGTTTTGACCGACACCCATCCATGTCGGCCGACAACTTTGAGAATTCTGCGCAGCGGCATAATTTGTTGCAATTCAGCGTTTTTATTTTCGTACGTGAGTTTTATTTGCTTGAGTTTCATTTTATTTAATTATTAGGTTTTGTGTTTAAGCTTATTTAAAGGCTTCCAAGACTATTGTTTTACGGAGATTATTATTATTGATGAATGAAAATTATATTTTGTGAGTTTTATTAAATTTCTCTCTGGGGTTCGAATTCTACCCGACTATTCCAAAGAATTCAACCGACGAATCAACGAACCGACTCCCCCTTCGTTTGTGTGTCTTCCTCATCTCCGAGTTGCTGCGTCAATTTTGCGTTGGGGTTTAAGAAATCGATCCTAAATCATTTCGTGGGTTAGATCCAAAGGTTTTGGAACCTTCCACCGGTATCATCTATCTTTCTCGTTCTTTATTCATTTCTATTCTTCGATCCCTAACGTTTAATCGATCCTAAATCATTTCTATTATTTCTATTCATTTCTCGTTCTTTATTCACTCTTAAGATATTAATGAGACATAGTAAGTATCATTTACAAATTTTAAGTTTATTATTATAACTTAAATAATAATTACAAAATATAAAATTAACTATCACCCATATTTAAGTCCAAATATATTACTCCCTCGGTCCAAAGACAGTTGTCATACTTTCCTTTTTGGGGTGTCCAACAATAGTTGACACACCCCAAAAAAGGAAATAATTATTCTAACTTTTTCATTTTAATATACAATTTTATTCTACTTTACCCCACTTACTTTTTAAACTTACTCACAACTACTTTATTTTTCACTTTTAAAATATATTTTTACATTAAAAAATAACAATTTTCTTAAACTCCGTGTCCAGCAAAGTATGACATCTATTAATGGCCGGAGGGAGTATACATTATAAAAAATTAACACTCTAAATTCAAAAATATAAAATGAACAATAAATATTGTTTTTTCTTGTCATAAAATATATTAAAAAATAATTATAAAATTTGAAACAAAATAAAAATAAAATTTCTGAATCGAAAGAATAGTTGAAAGTAACTTAATAAGTTTTAATCTAAATTTTAATATAACATTATAATATATGAGAAAAATCAATATATGCTGAAAATTGAAAAGTAAAAGTTATAATTATTATTCGATACGTGATTCATATTTGTATTCGAAAAAATATTGTATATGACCTATTTTTATTAAAGACCCGAAAGGCCTAACCCAAATATGTTCACGGGTCGTCCGCCGAGTTGGATAAAGGGAAATGCGCCGAAGAGAAGGGAACCCCCATCCCGGGCTAGATCATGCGAGCTTTCGTCGAGGAGGCAAAGAGTCTGCTGAGGAGGCCCAAACCCGAACTCATGAGAACGAGGGGAAATGGAGAAACCAAGCGGGAAGAGCTTTTCCCACTTACATAGCGGCGGCGGCATCTTAGCAATTTTATCCATGAAAAGCCCATGTAATAAAGGTCCATTAGTCTAAAGTGGAACCTTAATTGTAACACTAGTTACAAATCAAATCATTAATATATGTAAAAATTAAATAAAAAATATCACTATAAATTTTAGGGTTTATTACTGTTTCCAACCTAATATATGAGTTTTTTTTTATATTTTTCAATCTAATCAGAATTTTCTTACTATTTAGTACCTCATATATAAGTGTTTTTAAACATTGTAACATGTGACTTGCCTGACCGGAATATTGGAAGAAATATTCCTCTTTACTAATTAGGAGATTAAAATTTAATTTTGGCATAATTGAATTATAATTACATATTTTACTAATTATTTAAAAATATATATTTTTAATATGGACTAGATATAATCCATGTGTTACATGCAATATTTTGATTTGATTTAATAAAAAAAAATTAACTTAATTGTAAGAAAATTTAAATTAAAAAATAATGTACACTTATATTTATTTATATTTTAAAATAATTAGGTATATTGATTTAATTGTAACAATAATATTGTTATTAATTCACTATTTTTTGGAGATTCTAAGAGATAGTTTGTTAGAGAATCTCTAACCGATACCAAAAACCTACTTTGGAGTAGAGGAGATGCTCCAACCGACCAAAACAAAAACTTATTATAGGTTTTATGGTGAGACGCACATAAAAAATACTTAGAGCATCTCCAACCGATACCAAAAACTCATTTTGGAGTAGGGGAGATGCTCCAACCAATACTAAAACACAAACCTATTATTGGTTTTTGTGTGGGACCCACACAAAAAATACGTAAATTTACGTTTACCTCAAACACAAACCAATAACTATTATTTATTTATAAAAGAGTTTTTTTATTTTACAAATTAATCAAACTGACCTATCAAATTAATTTTTATTTTTTTTAGTTTCTTATTTTTTTTTGTAATTTAATATTTTTTAAAATAATATTATTAATAATTAAAATAAAATTTAATATTTTTAATAATAAAATTAAAATACATATCTATTTATATAAAATTTTAATAAAAATATATTTAATTAATATTTTATTTAATGTTTTATTATATTTATTATGTTTAAAATTTTAAATTGAAAATAATATTTATTAAATTTTTTAATATCAAAAGTTATGAGTTTAAATTGTAAATTTGTAAAAATGTTGATTATTTATAAAAATAGTATAAAAAGTGATATAAATAGAATATTTATAGAATATTCTTTTAAGTTTAAGTATTGGTGTCTCGGTTGGAGTCAAATTACTGAAACTTAAAATTAAACTTATTTTTGAGTTTAAGTTTTAGTGTACGATTGGAGATGACCTTAGATTTACGTTTACCATATACTCAAACCAAAAACTATTTATTATTTATACAATAATCCTTTTATTTTACAAATTAATAAAAAAGACCTATTAATCTTTTATTTTAGTTTTTTATTTAATATATTTTGTAATGTAATTTTTTTAATAATTATATCATTAATAATTAAAATAAAATTTTATTTTAAAAATAAAAATAAAAATTTATAATTAAATATTTCATGTTTGCGCAATTTTGTCATATTTAATTAATATTTTATTTTTATCTTTTATATTTTTATTTTTGAAATTTTAAATTGAAAATAATATTTATTAAATTTTTTAAATTTAATGTCAAAAGTTTGGGGGTTAAATTATAAATTTGTAAAGATATTGATTATTTATAAAAATAGTATAAAAAATTGTATAAGAAGAATAATTTGAGAATATTCTTTTAAGTTTGAGTATTGGAATCTCGGTTGGAGCTAAATTACTGTAAACTTAAAATTAAACTTATTTTTGAGTTTAAGTTTTAGTGTTCGATTGGAAATGACCTTAGCTCGTTGATGCGGTAGGTTCTGCGTAAGCGCTGTACTGTATCTCCAAACTCTTTTATTTTTTCTTTTATATGATATTGACCGTTAACAAAAAAAAAATTCACTATTTTTAAGAGTTTAATAGATTAATACTAATTTAATTTAAAGTACAAATAACTATAAATTTGTATCTTAAAAATCAAACTTAAAATATGAAAAAAGAAGAAGATTAAAGATGAATCTTTTGTAATTTTTATCATTCAATGTATTATTTTATAAATTATAGTATTGCCAATATGATAATTTTCTAATGTATGCAATTAGTTATTAATATGATTTTAATTTATATGACTATTATAAATTAAAATATTAAATAAAGAAATAAATTTTATCTTTTTAATATCTTTTATTTTATATACAATATACTAATTATAAAAGAAACATATTTTTTTTGGGAAAAAATGGCAATAAGCTATTTTTAAACATTTTTTCGGCAATAAGGCTTTCAAGAAATTACGCGTGTCATTTAGGCCCCCTATAATGTGTAAA
Source organism: Euphrasia confusa (assembly GCA_954870475.1). Taxonomy (NCBI): domain Eukaryota; kingdom Viridiplantae; phylum Streptophyta; class Magnoliopsida; order Lamiales; family Orobanchaceae; genus Euphrasia; species Euphrasia confusa. Next base: position 34,867,756 of record OX940956.1, on the reverse strand, counting down.
GACCACGTTACCCTTTCTTAAATTCCAGTACGACCTCATTCTTCGATCCCAGCCCCAAATTCCACGCATCTCCTCATCTCTCAGCACGGTCGATCGGGATTTCGAATTTCATCAGTTGCCACCACCACCACGCCATCGCGCCTCGCCGTCCTCAGGCCGATGAACCACCGCGCCTTGCCGAAAACCGCAAGCCCCGCAAGCTCACTCGCCGATGGCTCTGCACTTTCTCAGCCGCCGAGGACGCTACCCGCGCCTACGACAGCGCCGTCATCCTTTTCTACGGATCCAAGGCTCAGCTCAACCTTCAGAACTCCTTTGCCGACGCCGCCCTGCCGGAGCTTCTTCCCACGCGCCGCCGACCCCGTCTTCGTCGTCGATCGAGCGTGCCCTGAATTTGTGTCTAGTTGCGTTAAGATTATTGGTCAGTTATGATAGGGATTTCTGAATTTGGTATTTTCGAATTCGTCTGCAATTTCTTTCCGGCTCTTCATGATGTGCACAATCGGGCTCAACACGCATCTCTTCGTGGGAACCACGTTGATGAGCATGTACGCGGAGTGCGGACGTGCTATGTTCGCCGAGAAGGTGTTCGACGAAATGTCCGAGCCAAACGTCGTGACGTGGAATGTCGTCGTCGTTTACCACCATCCGTCTGATGCGAGGAAGATCTTCGATGAAATGCTCAGGAGAAACGTGGCTGCGAATAGAGTGACGTACAATAGTTTGATCGACTTGTAGGGATTCTCGTTACTCTCTGTTGATCGAGAATCGATGCTCATGGTCGATTCTCCAGTCGTTGGATATTGAACTGCAAGAGCATCCGCAGACTGTTGAAAAAAATAGAGCTCGTAAAGAGCTTCGAATCGATATCTCATTTACTCGAATCGGAGTTGAAATAAATGAGAAATTAATTGTTGAATATAATCAAAATTATTGGGAAAAAGAAAGGAAATTAACAAAGTGGGTTGTTATCCCACATTGGAAAACTATGCAAAAACAAGTGGGCATATATAGTGCTTGCACTTTAGTGGCTTATGAATGACTTGCTATAGTATTGCTCCGCCTCCTACGTGCGCGCAGGGGGGGTGCAAACCAAGTCCGAAATAGCCTACGAACCCCCGGACTTGTGTGCGAGCGCGACCTGCGTACACGAATGTCGGTTCGATTTATGGGCAGTCGAGCGAGCCACATTTTGCAAATTTTTCTTTTCGATTCTTAACTTTGTAACGGTTAAGTTGACTGATTTTATTTATTTATTAAGTAAATAAAATAAAATCATTTTATTGATTATATATTTTGAAATTCAAAATGACAATTAAGGTGGCCTTAATGCTGAGACATTATTGCATGGCCGTTACGTGTTGACTGTCCAGGTTCATTGCATGAATCGATCAAAGTCCCTTGCTCAGCCTATAAATACGAGCTCGTATTTGTGAAATTGTACAGCATTACCACTCCAGCAATCTGCTACTTCCCTTCTCATTTTCTTCTTATTATCCTTGGCCCTCCGGTGAAACTTTCAGGCAACTCTTGCTTCGACGTGCAACGTAGTTGCTTGAGACGTTGTATCCTGGGAAACAAACGATCGGTAGAGGTCGAATTTTGTTTTAAGGAGATTGTGTCTAACACAAGACTCGTCTTTTTCTGTCCTTTGCCATCTCTGTAAAACCGATCCCTACAGTCTTAAAACAAAAATCTTTACGAGATGGCTGCTTCTGACTCTCCCATCATCACCGAGAAAGCAACTGACTCTGTTGGAGTTGTGTACTTAATGTCTAGATTTAAGTACCGGTAAACTCACGGTCATGGCATTTAACCTATTTAATTAATAAACAATTATTTGCATTTAATTATTATTAATTAATTATGCAAAATATAGTCCTGGATTTTATACGTTGTAGTTAGTATGGTGCGCATGGGCGCACAGAAGATCATACTATCGGTTACTCGTATTTAATCGAACAGTTGCTCACGACCTAGATGGACACGGACCAATCCATCGGTATAGTCGTTGTGTGAGAGAGAAAATAATTTATCTTAATTATTTTATCACACTTGTACACTTGGTGTATTGGGCGGATCAGCTTGAGATTTATTAATTAGGATTGCCTTGGATAATCAATTTAAATCTCGGAGTATTTTATTCTTAATCCCCGATATTATTGCGGGTGTGTATATTCAATACTAGAGACTTTGATTTTCCAAAGGAATTAATCGATTTAATTATTGGGTTAATTACCGGTAAAATTGGGTCGCTATATTTTATATATGACATGCCGTGAATACTTGACGGGAAAGTGTATCCCGGAAGGGTTGATAATATCCCCGAGATGAGTTCATAAGGAATTATTGTGTAAACCTCATGAGTGGATTCGTTCCGCACAATAATAAAGGTTGAACGGTACTAGTCTCGGATATAAGATATGAATATTATTTATTGAGCAATAAATAAATTTATTCATGGATATTTAAATCTTAAATACACGGAATAAATAATACTAATCGGAGAAATATTATTTGATATAATATGGTTAATATTGGGAGTGCAATTTTATTTATATAGTGGAAAATAAATAAAATTTAATATTGATAAGAATTAATAGATTTGGGTTGGACCCAATTTAATTTTCAATATTAGAAGCCCAATATTTAATCTCCTTATGATCCCCTACGTAGCCTATATAAGCACTACATGGTCTTCACTTTTCATAACTAACCTACGTTACGCCAATCATAAAGTCTTGGAGAGTGAGGAAGATCCATAGAGTTCGATAGATCGTCGCCCACACGACGTTCGGACGAAGTGCGAGGAATACGTAGGAAGATCGCAAGGTCATCAACAAGATTCGTTTCTCCGTACAACGAATCGAGGTAATAATCGAGAAACCCCCTCTTTGATTATTGGTGTTGTTTAATCGTGATATATACATGAGCGCACGATCCGGGAAAACGACGAACCTCGGCGACGGGGATTCGAGATCCCCGGCGAGGATCGAAGGAGGCGGTCGAACCCTAGGGTTCGGACCGCTGCATCGCGCGACGAGGGACGAGCCCCGGCTGGACGCCGGGGCATGCGATCGACTTCGGTCGATCGCCGGGGTGCCACGGGCTGGTGCCGTGGCGGACCCCAGCCCCCTCGTCGGAGGCGCGTGGCGCGGGTACGGGAAACCCTCGGCCGAAGCCGAGGGATGCGATCGATCCTCGGATCGATCGCGGGTCAGCTGCGGGGTGACTCGCAGCGACCCCGTGCGTGCTACGGGTTCACCCGTAGCGGCTCGCACGGGGCTGACCCCGTGCGCTAGGGCAGCGAGTCATCGACTCGCTGCGGGGCTGCCGCGAGCAGCCCGGGGATCGCTCGTAGCGATCCCAGCGATCGTCCGTAGACGATCGCGAGCCCCTCGCGGGGGCTCGGCTGGGCGCACGCAGCCTTCGGGCTTCGCTGGGCGTTCGGTCGGGCCCCGGCTCGTGAGGTGGTTCGCGTTCGTGGATCCGACTCGTGGGGGACTTCGGCTGGGGGCGGGCTGCGTGTCTTCGGGCGCGTAGTCTCCAAAGGTCGGACTCCTGCGGATGAGTCGGGGATCCAATCTCCGGCGATCGAGGGTTTTTGATCGGGTTATCGGTTCCGCAATTTTTTTTGATAGCCCAGGACATCGAATCCCAGCAATTGGTATCAGAGCGTTTGGTTTCGTGTTCATGTATATGTTCGATTATTGTTCTACCTTGCAGGATTTCCGGCTATCATGGTTGGATTTAATTAATTATTGTTTTTTAATTAATTATCATGATTAAACTCTCGGACATGTCGAGATTCGTTTTGTGTGGTTGAATGTTTGTAATAGTAAAAATTCGAGGGTTGACCGAATTTAGGATTTATTATTACGCACTTTATTTTCCGTAAAATGTATAGGGTCGATTTCATGTATAGAATCGATACCGGAATTGTAATTTAGATTATTGTAATTTATTTTACGTTGGTTCGATGATGAGACGATCGCCGGAAGACGAAGACGTGTGACGAAGACGAAAGGGACGAAAAACCGGGGAGTCGATCAACCCCATGATCGACCCCATGACCGAAGCCATGGGGAGGGGTCGATCGCCCCTCGGCTGGGGCTGCCGCCGGCGGTGGTGGCCGGCCAGCTGAGGTGGAGGCGGCGGTTCTCTCCTCCGTGGTGGTGGCGGTCGAAGGTGGTATGGGGATCTCCCAACCCATGCCACTTCTACCGATATTCACTTTCCAAAATTAATTCGGTTTTCCTATTTGAGTACTTTCCTTTTAGGAAAATCTCATGGAATAAGAAAAGAATTAATTGGAATTAATTTTATTCCTATTGATTTATTTCCTTCATGGAATTATTCATGGATTGGGAATTTAATTAATTTATTACTAAATTTATTTTTCCTATTTGATTATTCCTACTCATGGGAATATTCATGGATTAGGAATAAAAATAAATTTGGAAAGTAGTAAGTCCTAATTTATTTTATTTCCTTGTTCTATTATAGATATCTTCTAGAATATTCCAAGTTTTACTTGGATAGATTATTCTAAAGATTTAATAAGAACTAGATAGGAAAATAAATAAATAAAAATATTAATAATATTTAATTTTATTTTTGATATATTCAATTGACTTAATTTTCGAATTAAGTAACTTTTGGATTAATTGAAAATAAATAGATTTAAATATTGGAGATTAATATTCCCGTCACATGAAGCATTCAAGAAACGAAGACTGAAGACTAGAAGATGCATATGAAGATAAAGCCATGATAGTCGGGAAAAATAATTTCTCTAGCATTATTTTGACTATGTGATCTATGTGCTTTATTGCTTACATGCATGTTATATGTGTTTATTTTATGCACTAGATAGCGTATCCCTTTATCGTAAAAAGCTAAGTGGGAGAGGGGATGGAAACATTCCCATGGTCTCCATCACTGTTCTCTTGGTGACTTTTAGGACTTTCGAAGTTCATATAGACAAGTCATTGGAGGAGAATTCTTGTAATTCCTCTTACAAGAAACATTGATCAAGTTTATCAAACAATGCCTAATTTGTCTTTCTGAAACTGACTTCAAGTCGACTCATTCTCACCCCGGGGAGTGGAATGGAGCCAGAGCCACTTGGTCATGTGGATGACACAAATTAGAGACCTTCGTGCCATTCTTTGATAGGTGGGTCTATTGTCTGCTCGGCTCCCTCATTTGAGAGATAGGGTCGCTCGCATGGTGAATCACTGGTTAGAAACTTCGAGTTTCACTTATGATTCTCCGAGTCTTGATTTACGAAATCGAATGGATCTTGTAATTGGAAGTCAATTATAAAAATCTCTTGGTGTAGTAAACGTCCACACCACGTGGCTTGCTATACTGACGGATTTTGGATTAATTGATGTAGACAGTTATAAGTAATTGTGAAGAGTTGTGAAATTGTCGTAAACGTCCACACCACGTGGCTTGCGGTGACGTAGTGATTCCAAGCGATGTACTTTAGTGCTGAGTGATGGTTTACACTTAGATACGCGTTATAGTATTCTTCCCCACGAAGTTACGCTATGATTGATGTATGACCAAAGAAAATCTAATTGCTAAATCATTTGGGTGGGTAAACGTCCACACCACGTGGCTTGCCTTACCTGATGGGATTTTAGACGCAATTAGTAATTTAATGATGTTATTTGAGGGAGATAATATCGGACATTAAATTGATTGTTTGTTTACATGTGCTTATAGGTTTAGAGAATAGCTATGAATCCACTTTCTGTGATACTCAAGGAACATAAACTCACTGGTCCCAATTACATTGATTGGAAGAGAAATTTGGACATTGTCCTGACTGCTGAAGAGTACAAGTTTGTACTCTATGAGCAATGCCCTGCTGAACCCACGGCCGCCTCAACTGATGAGGAAAAAGAAGCATATCGGAAGTGGAAAAAGGCTGATGAAATGGCTAGGTGCTATATTTTGGCTTCCATGTCAAATGTACTCCAAACCCAACATGAGCCGATGAACACTGCCGAGGATATGTTATTTAACCTCAAGGAGATGTTTGGGCATCATGACCGTGCGGGTAGGCAAGAAGCAATGAGAGTCCTCATGTCGACTACTCAGTCTGAAGGAACGCCCGTTGAGGAGCACGTTCTCAAGATGATGAGTCTGTTGAATGAATTGGAGGTCCTAGGAGCTATGATTGATGGTGAGACGCAAGTCGACATCATACTCCAGTCTCTGACCCCTAGTTTTGAGCAGTTTCGTATGAGCTATAATATGGGTAAACTATCTTATACTCTTGCGCAACTCCTGACTGAACTGAAGGCGGCAGAGGGGATCTACAAGAAGGGCAAGTCTCAAGCGCTTGTGGCTACCAAGTCCAAAAGCTTGAAAGCTATTGGAGGTAGGGGCAAGAAAAGGAAGCAAGCCATAAAACCCAGTGGTGCCAAGAGGAATGGACCACGAGTGGGGGCTAGTAAGCCAAAGGGCTTGTGCTTCCGATGCAAGAAGTCTGGACACTGGAAGTCTGAATGTCCTCTCAGAGGTACGAATTTTTCTTTAGTCGTAAAAACATAGTCAGCGGTATTATCTACCAGAATTCTGGTGTGTAGATATGGAACCACTGACGGTATGTGCATTATTTTAAATGCAGGGGTTCCAGAAAACCCGGCGACTTAGAGAAGAAGAGTTCGAATCTACATGGGCAAAGCTGTTGGGGTAGCAGCGGTTGCAGTGGAAGACATTTCTGTTTTAGGATTTCATTTAAGTTATTGCTTTATGTACCCCTTTATTTTGAAAAAGGAACTTTTGTTCTGGTTTTCTTTATTATTAATGGATATTTTATTTCTTTAATCATTTGATGGTTTGGATAAGAAATAATGGTGATATCTATTCTGGTACATTAGATAGCAATATACATGAATGATGAATTCTTAGTCTACCACGATGCAACAAACCGTTATATGTAACTTGTTTTACTTATTAGATGTGTTTCTCTTATTAATCATTATACTTGAGAATTCTTTAACTTGGTAGTATCTATTCAAAAGGGATTCAAAAGGTCGAAATTGATTTGATCAATTATAGTTGGAGGAATGGACTTCCCGACCTAAGAATCAATCTTGAAAGATGATACCACTAAGTCAGCCTTTCTGGATAGAGGATGGAATTCGGACAAGTATAGAAAATGATTTATGATTAATGCGGTATGTGTAATTAGAGAAGGCACGAGTCGTTCTTTCGAGAATACTCGAAGATGGATTAGAATACTTGATGTGCCATAAAGGCGGAGTGTCTTCAACACAAAGCTATTATGGGGATCCTTCAAAGTATATCCATTGGAAGCCTGCGACTTGTTCGCGGAGGCTATCACCTATCTAAATAACACATAGCATAGATCAAAGATTGAGATTAAGTCTCAAACGACTACACCATACACTGATGTGTGGACATGGTGCGTCAGGAATAAGAAATGGAATTCTAATAGTAAAAGGACAAGTTTATTCGGAACTACCTATGTTCTATGAATATTTCTGGATACAACGGCACATTCAATGTGATTGTAGAATATCCTAGAAGAACAAGTAATTGTATGTTCAATAGTACTACGAACCAGATGGGTGTCCTCACCCGGTTCTTAGAGGAAGACTATTAGATGAACTACAATGCCCTAATTGACAAAGTACTTTAAAATGAGGAAAGGGAAAGACTGAGAACCAGCCTGACCGAGTAGTAATACACCACTAACTGCACCTAATGTTATTACTGTTATACACCGGAACGCCATTGCAGTGGGAGGTTGTTAAGCAACCAGAGATGTTCATAAGACTGGAGGAGTTTTGAACTCTGGATCCAGTATACATGAAATCGATCCCTAGGTCTGCATAGATTTGCAAGAAAGGTGTGTTAGAGACGTAATGGAAACAAAGGTGGTGTTTCTCGGAATTTTGTGTAGATAACGCTTCATCGTTGGGAACAATGTAAAAGCGTTGTCAGACATAAAATAGAGGTTGTCTAAATAAATCGAGATATAAGATTAAGATGAAGTTGGATCATGTTCTTAGAAATCTTTCGATCTCTAGATAAGAACATTTGTACTTCTCTTAAGATATCTTATACGATCATGGTTTGTTTTAAACATGCACAATTCTGAGAAAGGTTATTGCCTTTCGAGAACAGAATGCATCTATCTAAGGTATGTGTTTCGAACACATGAAGGAGATGGATATGGACAAAGCAGTTACCTACACTTCGAGTGTGGAGAGCTTTGTAGATGCAATGTTGAAAAACAAGAACCTGATATCAACTATGCGGTTAGCGTAGTGGGAGGATATCAAAGTAATCTGGATGAGAAATATTCGAATGATGTAAAGTACTTGGAAGTGCTAGATTACTAGCAATACGAAATCTTCTTAGATTACAGTTTCTCAGATCCAAAAATCAGAGAAGGACCAGTGTAAGTCGATATCAAGCTATGTGTTCACTTTTAGAAGAGGTGGAACCTAAAGATGAAAGAGTGATAAGCATGATGCTTCTCGAACTCTATCATAAACCGAATAGCAGCCTCAGAGGCAGCGGAAGTTTTGGTTAGGTTCCGGAATGACCTCTGAACTTGGATATGACTCTTGGTTCACCAAAGGCTATGTACATAGCGGTGCATGGAGAACTGGAAGAAGTCATAAGTTCAAAAGGGTGATGATAACACATAGAGCCAGTACCACCTGATACGAGTCATCGTCAAGGGAGACGACGCAGTAGTCACCAAGATAACTTCAGAGCGGCAACCTAGATTGCTCATTCACATAATACTTCTGGGAAGTATAACTTAAGCACGTGATGAGTATGGGAGTCGGGAGTTTGGAGGAAATGACTAGACCTTAGTACAAGTGGGAGATTGTTGGAGTTGTGTACTTAATGTCTAGATTTAAGTACCGGTAAACTCACGGTCATGGCATTTAACCTATTTAATTAATAAACAATTATTTGCATTTAATTATTATTAATTAATTATGCAAAATATAGTCCTGGATTTTATACGTTGTAGTTAGTATGGTGCGCATGGGCGCACAGAAGATCATACTATCGGTTACTCGTATTTAATCGAACAGTTGCTCACGACCTAGATGGACACGGACCAATCCATCGGTATAGTCGTTGTGTGAGAGAGAAAATAATTTATCTTAATTATTTTATCACACTTGTACACTTGGTGTATTGGGCGGATCAGCTTGAGATTTATTCATTAGGATTGCCTTGGATAATCAATTTAAATCTCGGAGTATTTTATTCCTAATCCCCGATATTATTGCGGGTGTGTATATTCAATACTAGAGACTTTGATTTTCCAAAGGAATTAACCGATTTAATTATTGGGTTAATTACCGGTAAAATTGGGTCGCTATATTTTATATATGACATGCCGTGAATACTTGACGGGAAAGTGTATCCCGGAAGGGTTGATAATATCCCCGAGATGAGTTCATAAGGAATTATTGTGTAAACCTCATGAGTGGATTCGTTCCGCACAATAATAAAGGTTGAACGGTACTAGTCTCGGATATAAGATATGAATATTATTTATTGAGCAATAAATAAATTTATTCATGGATATTTAAATCTTAAATACACGGAATAAATAATACTAATCGGAGAAATATTATTTGATATAATATGGTTAATATTGGGAGTGCAATTTTATTTATATAGTGGAAAATAAATAAAATTTAATATTGATAAGAATTAATAGATTTGGGTTGGACCCAATTTAATTTTCAATATTAGAAGCCCAATATTTAATCTCCTTATGATCCCCTACGTAGCCTATATAAGCACTACATGGTCTTCACTTTTCATAACTAACCTACGTTACGCCAATCATAAAGTCTTGGAGAGTGAGGAAGATCCATAGAGTTCGATAGATCGTCGCCCACACGACGTTCGGACGAAGTGCGAGGAATACGTAGGAAGATCGCAAGGTCATCAACAAGATTCGTTTCTCCGTACAACGAATCGAGGTAATAATCGAGAAACCCCCTCTTTGATTATTGGTGTTGTTTAATCGTGATATATACATGAGCGCACGATCCGGGAAAACGACGAACCTCGGGGACGGGGATTCGAGATCCCTGGCGAGGATCGAAGGAGGCGGTCGAACCCTAGGGTTCGGACCGCCGCATCGCGCGACGAGGGACGAGCCCCGGCTGGACGCCGGGGCATGCGATCGACTTCGGTCGATCGCCGGGGTGCCACGGGCTGGTGCCGTGGCGGACCCCAGCCCCCTCGTCGGAGGCGCGTGGCGCGGGTACGGGAAACCCTCGGCCGAAGCCGAGGGATGCGATCGATCCTCGGATCGATCGCGGGTCAGCTGCGGGGTGACTCGCAGCGACCCCGTGCGTGCTACGGGTTCACCCGTAGCGGCTCGCACGGGGCTGACCCCGTGCGCTAGGGCAGCGAGTCATCGACTCGCTGCGGGGCTGCCGCGAGCAGCCCGGGGATCGCTCGTAGCGATCCCAGCGATCGTCCGTAGACGATCGCGAGCCCCTCGCGGGGGCTCGGCTGGGCGCACGCAGCCTTCGGGCTTCGCTGGGCGTTCGGTCGGGCCCCGGCTCGTGAGGTGGTTCGCGTTCGTGGATCCGACTCGTGGGGGACTTCGGCTGGGGGCGGGCTGCGTGTCTTCGGGCGCGTAGTCTCCAAAGGTCGGACTCCTGCGGATGAGTCGGGGATCCAATCTCCGGCGATCGAGGGTTTTTGATCGGGTTATCGGTTCCGCAATTTTTTTTGATAGCCCGGGACATCGAATCCCAGCAGACTCCACTGCCCAGAAGGAGACGATCCCTAACCCTACTATGACTGTGCCTCCTTCGGGACCTGGTGGTGGTGCGCCACACCAGATGGCTTTTCCGGTCGTGAATCATCACGATAAACCGGAGAAGTTCAACGGCTTGAACTTCAAGCGTTGGCAACAGAAGATGTTGTTCTATTTGACAACATTGAATCTGGCGAGGTTCTTGAAATAAGATCCGCCTCGCCTACCGGAAGATCCGGACGTACAAGCGGTGAGCGCGCTTGATGCATGGAAGCATTGCGACTTCTTGTGCAGGAACTATTTGATGAATAGTCTTACAGATGACTTGTACAATGTGTACATTGGAGTCAAATCCGCTAAAGAGTTGTGGGAGACTCTGGATAAGAAATACAAAACCGAGGATGCCGGTACCAAGAAATTCATTGTTGGGAAATTTCTTGATTTTAAAATGGTTGATACTAAATCTGTAATGTCTCAGGTGCAGGAGTTTCAAGTCATTATTCATGACATTCATGCCGAGGGGATGGTGATCAGCGAGACTTTTCAAGTGGCTGCTATCATCGAGAAACTTCCCCCCGGGTGGCAAGACTTCAAGAACTATCTGAAGCACAAACGAAAGGAGATGAACGTAGAAGAGCTGATTGTTCGCCTTCGCATCGAAGAGGACAACAAGAAGAATTCTCGTCTCTATGGCCATGAACCCAAGGCAAATGTAGTCGAGGCCAGCTCCAAGCCTACCTACAAAGACAAAGGCAAAATGAAAGTTGACCAGATGCTTGCTCCGAAAAAGGGAGAATTCAAAAAGAAGTTTGCTGGAATTTGTCACAACTGTGACAAACCTGGTCATCGGGCTTCCGAGTGCAGGAAACCTAAAAGAAACAATGCACTTGTTATTGAAAATGATAATAATTTTGCTGCTGTTGTTTCAGAACTGAACATGGTGGGGTCTAACCCACGTGAGTGGTGGATCGACACAGGTGCCACCCGCCACATCTGCTCATCCAAGGAGCTGTTCCACACTCTTGATGAAAGTGCTACTGGAGAAAAGCTCTTTATGGGGAATTCAGCAACTTCTGATGTCAAAGGGAAAGGAAAAATAATGCTGAAGTTTACTTCTGGAAAAGAATTAACTCTGAATAATGTTTTGTATGTGCCTGAGATTCGTAAGAATTTAGTGTCTGGGTCTCTTCTGAATAAGCATGGTTTTCGTATTGTAATCGAGTCGGATAATGTTATAATATCCAAGGGTGGGGTGTATCTGGGCAAGGGGTATGAGAATGATGGGCTGTTCAAGCTCAATGTAATGACTATCAACAAGAACATGAATAAGACTGCTTCTACTTCCGTTTACTTGCTTGAGTCATCGATAACTTGGCATGGCCGTTTAGGACATGTAAACTTTAATTCATTAAGAAAATTAATGAACTTAAAAAGCATACCCACACTCCAAATTGATACAAATCACAAATGCGAAATTTGTGTAGAAGCGAAAATGACTCGATCATCTTTTCGAACTATTGAAAGAAATAGTGAACCCCTCGATTTAATTCACACGGACGTGTGTGATCTAAAAACCGTGCAAACACGTGGTGGAAATAAATATTTTATCACGTTTATTGACGATAGCACAAAATATTGTTATGTATATCTCCTAAAAAGTAAAGACGAAGCTTTCGAAAAGTTTGTACTTTACAAGACAGAAGTTGAAAATCAACTTAATCGAAAAATTAAACGATTAAGAAGTGATCGAGGAGGTGAATATGAGTTTCCGTTTGCTGATTTTTGTGAAAAACATGGAATCATGCATGAAACTACTGCACCTTATTCCCCTCAACAAAACGGTGTTGCCGAACGCAAAAATCGAACATTGAAAGAAATGTTAAATGCGATGTTGCTTGATTCTGGACTACCTCCGAACATGTGGGGAGAAGCGTTGTTAACCGCAAACTACCTTTTAAATAAGGTGCCACGAAAGAAAATCGACAAAAATCCATATGAATTATGGTTTGGTCGAGCTCCGTCGTATAAATACTTGAAAGTATGGGGGTGTTTAGCAAAAGTGGCAATTCCACTACCGAAAAAGGTTAAAATAGGACCTAAAACTGTTGATTGTGTATTTATCGGATATGCACATAATAGTAGTGCCTATCGATTTCTTGTGTACGAATCAAAAATCGACGATATACACAAAAATACTATTATGGAATCAAGAAATGCTCAATTTTTTGAAAATATATTTCCATGGAAGACATGCACTGATAATAGCAATGAAGCTAGTTCCTCGCGCATGCATGCAAACCCAACAACTACAGAAATTGTTGATGACATAAATGTTGAACAAAGACGAAGTAAACGACCTCGTATAGAAAAATCGTTCGGTCCTAATTTTTTAACCTACATGCTCGAGAGTGAACCTCAAAGCTTTAAAGAAGCTGTAAACTCGTCTGATGGCCCTCAATGGAAAGAGGCCATTCAAAGTGAAATTAATTCTATTTTGCAAAATCATACTTGGGAATTAGCGGACCTTCCTCCGGGAAGTAAACCCCTAGGTTCTAAGTGGATTTTCAAAAAGAAAATGAAAGCCGACGGGACTATCGATAAATACAAGGCAAGACTTTTAATTAAAGGTTATAGACAAAAAGAAGGTCTTGACTATTTTGATACGTACTCTCCTGTGACTAGAATTACGTCAATTAGATTAATTATCGCTATAGCAGCGCTAAGAAATCTCGAAATACATCAAATGGATGTAAAAACAGCCTTCTTAAATGGTGATCTAGGTGAAGAAATATATATGGATCAACCAGAAGGATTTTCTGCTCCCGGGCAAGAAAATAAAGTGTGTAAATTGGTGAAATCCTTGTACGGATTAAAACAAGCACCAAAACAATGGCATGAAAAATTTGATTATGCTATGTTAGAATATGGCTTTCGGATAAATGAATGCGATAAATGCATTTATATATAAAATACGGACGATGATTATTTAATCATGTGCCTATATGTTGACGACATACTTATCGTGGGAAGTAACGATAATATGGTCAAATCAGTGAAAAATATGTTAAATTCAAAATTTGACATGAAAGATATGGGCAATGCTGATGTTGTACTTGAAATTAAAATTCATAGAACATCAGACGGCTTTGCTTTGAGTCAATCTCATTATGTCGACAAAATCTTAGAGAAGTTTAGCAAAGATGATACGGGTCTTGCTAGAACTCCAATAGATACAAGTCAACACCTCGCTAAAAATAGAGGTGACGGAGTGAGTCAAGTAGAGTACTCAAGAGTGATCGGCAGTCTAATGTACTTAACAAGTTGTACAAGACCAGACATAGCCTATACAGTAAATAAGCTGAGCAGATACACTAGTAATCCAAGTGAAAGCCACTGGAAAGCTATTGTACGGTTACTTAGATATTTACGATATACTCGAGATTATGGGTTGCATTATACTCGATATCCAGCTGTTATTGAAGGTTACACTGACGCAAATTGGATTTCTGACATAAAATACTCCAAGTCCACAAGTGGATATGTATTCACTCTCGGTGGAGCTGCTATTTCTTGGAAATCGTCTAAACAAACAGTAATTGCTAGATCCACAATGGAATCAGAGTTTATAGCTCTAGATAAATGTGGCGAAGAGGCCGAGTGGCTCAGGAATTTCCTAGAAGATATTCCAAAGTGGACGAAACCTGTGCCTCCAATTCGTATACATTGTGATAGTCAATCTGCAATTGGACGAGCACAAAGTAATATGTACAATGGTAAGTCTAGACATATACATCGCAGACATAATACCATTCGACAACTACTTTCGACTGGAGTTATCTCAATAGACTACGTAAGATCTAAAGATAATATCGCAGATCCATTAACCAAAGGGTTAAATCGAGAGTTAGTAATGTCGTCATCTACAGGAATGGGACTAAAAGCCTTAAAGAAAGAGAGTTGAGACGATGGAAAACCTTACCTATATGACTGGAGATCCCAAGAACTAGGTTCAAAAGGACAACCTAACCGTCTACACTTCGTTATCACTGTCCTGGGGGGAATTTGATTTCCACCAAAAGTCCATTGCCTAAAAGATGCTATAGTGATTGTGTGTGAGGATTAGCAAATGGCTATTAATGATTCAAAAGAGATATTATGAATACTCTTGAAAGAAATCACCTATGTAAGAGAGAAGTGGGGCCGCTTCGAAGAGAATACAGTAAGGCATATTCTTAAACACTCTTACAGAACCAGGCTGATGTTCAGGGCCAAAATGAACATAATCATGAGAACTGAGAGTTGTTAGAAAGAACGTGAGTGGAGTATATTACCGTTTACACAAATGGTGAATAGTTCAAAGACATCGTGTCTACTATTTAATCAGTAAAGCTAGTATGCTTTCACAAGGGAAGGTTCAAAGGGTAACACCTACCTATCCTATGCACGTTTCTAACGTTGATTGTTTCACCAAACTACTTTTGGTATCTGTATAATTTTCATTCATGGGGGGGACTGTTGAAAAAAATAGAGCTCGTAAAGAGCTTCGAATCGATATCTCATTTACTCGAATCGGAGTTGAAATGAATGAGAAATTAATTGTTGAATATAATCAAAATTATTGGGAAAAAGAAAGGAAATTAACAAAGTGGGTTGTTATCCCACATTGGAAAACTATGCAAAAACAAGTGGGCATATATAGTGCTTGCACTTTAGTGGCTTATGAATGACTTGCTATAGTATTGCTCCGCCTCCTACGTGCGCGCAGGGGGGGTGCAAACCAAGTCCGAAATAGCCTACGAACCCCCGGACTTGTGTGCGACGTGACCTGCGTACACGAATGTCGGTTCGATTTATGGGCAGTCGAGCGAGCCACATTTTGCAAATTTTTCTTTTCGATTCTTAACTTTGTAACGGTTAAGTTGACTGATTTTATTTATTTATTAAGTAAATAAAATAAAATCATTTTATTGATTATATATTTTGAAATTCAAAATGACAATTAAGGTGGCCTTAATGCTAAGACATTATTGCATGGCCGTTACGTGTTGACTGTCCAGGTTCATTGCATGAATCGATCAAAGTCCCTTGCTCAGCCTATAAATACGAGCTCGTATTTGTGAAATTGTACAGCATTACCACTCCAGCAATCTGCTACTTCCCTTCTCATTTTCTTCTTATTATCCTTGGCCCTCCGGTGAAACTTTCAGGCAACTCTTGCTTCGACGTGCAACGTAGTTGCTTGAGACGTTGTATCCTGGGAAACAAACGATCGGTAGAGGTCGAATTTTGTTTTAAGGAGATTGTGTCTAACACAAGACTCGTCTTTTTCTGTCCTTTGCCATCTCTGTAAAACCGATCCCTACACAGACGTGGTCCGACGTGCAAACTACTTGGAATGTAGCTCCTGGACACTGGGGCCTTTCGGAACCGGTAAGTTTCCGGAACCAAGAATTCATTACGCGTCGTGTCTATATGTAGGCAACCATCGTTGATTAATTGTCGTGTCCATTTTGCTGTTCTCCAGGAATGGTTTAAGTCCAGTGCAACTATATAGTTTGGTCATTGTAATATTAAAGGTCTAAACCGAAAACTCGAAAGCCAACTTGTTTGATCCTAGGGTAAAACTATATTTTCGTTTATCTGCATACGTATTAGTAGTAGTACTATTTTCACGTTTGACAATTACAGGACGATATTGATTTTCATTTCGACTTGTGTTGTTGATTTAGAGATTTTTAGTAGTAGTAGTAGTAGTAGTAGTATTAATATGATTTTTTTTTTGTTTTGATTTTTGTTGTTGTTGTTTTGCTTAGTTTAGACTTGTGTTGTTGCTGTTCTCCAGGAATAGTAGTAGTATTAATAGTGGTAAGCCTTCTATTGGTGTTTTAGGAGACCATTTTATATACATGCATTATCCGATTTAAGTATAGTCTTTTTTGAATATCAGGGAATGCTAATGAATGGGAGGATTACATCTGTTATATGAATCCAGATGGAGTAGAGACGAGTCCAGTAATTTTTTTTTCAGATTTTTTTTCTTTTGTTTGCGTAGTTGATTGCGAGATTCCGAGGGGCGGGGGTGGGGGTCAGTTTGATACGTTCGGGAGGCGTCTGCGGGGAGGTGATACGAAGAAGCTGTCACCAAGTTGTTTTATTTTCAGTGTAATTTTGTTTTTTTGGATTTTTATTTTATTTTCAGTGTAATTTTGTTTTTTAATAACATTCAGTATTTTTTTACGGATATTCAATATTCTTATAATATTCAGTGTAAAAAATCAACAATTAGTGTTTTTTTAATGACATTTGAACAATAAATTAAATTCAATATTAAAATTAATAGTATTTAAAAATAAATAAATTAATATTTTGAACATGATGACACAAAGTGAACTATTTAAATTTGAGAGTTTTGATTGTTTAATATATAAATAATATATTATTTTATAGTTTTAATAGTAGGACATATATATATATATATATATATATATATATATATATATATATATATATATATATAATTAAATAATATTTAATTAATTATTTTATAGTTTGAACTGAAAATAAAATGAAGAAATATAATTAATTATTTTTTTATTTTATCTATTAAATAGATAGATAAATATAACACTAATTATTAATCATTCAATGTTGAGAGATAAAAATGAAGATTGATATAATTTATACTAACTTCGTCGTTTACCTAAATATACATTGGTTGATAAGCAGACAAATTAAGAAATTATTATTTTTTTTGATTCTTGATCAAAATATTGAAATACCTAAATATACATTGGTTGATAAGCAGACAAATTAAGAAATTATTATTTTTTTTGATTCTTGATCAAAATATTGAAAGTAAAAATTTATTTTAAGTTGAAAAGTAAAAAATTTTAACTAAAATTTAAAAAGTAGGTAAATACAATAAAAATAAAATTATATTTCAAAGTAAAAATATTAAATAATTTGTTTTTCAAAGAGCATGTATTAAATAAATATATGAAGAGCAAAAAAAGTAAAATATACATAATTAATTAGAATAATAAGAAGTTGACTGATAAAATTTATGAATAGAATATAAACTGTATATAAAATTTAATATATATTTTATTTAAGATTATATCAAAATATATTAACTATTATTGATCATAATATTCATAAATGTATCTAATTGATTGTATATTTATAAAATTTACTTAAAATTATTGATTTGACTGATAAAATTTACATTTCTGAAAAATGATATTTTCTTCTTCCATAAAAAAATCAGTTATTCATAGTAATCAATTTTTTGGTATAGAATCCTTTTAAAATGTAAAATAATTAATTTTAATTATGACCTCATTAAAAAAATCAGCTACAAAAAAAAAAAATACCAAATGTCTTTATTAGTTCCGTTGACCATTTAAAATAATGGCCAAATTCATGAATTGGGTTTCATTTCTCCATCTATAAAATGCCTCTTTTCCTCACAATATTTTCATCAACCAACAACCAAAACCCAATAACAAAGAATTGAAGCTAGAAAAAAACATGTCAAGAGTTTACTCTTTTCTCCTTGTTTTGGGCGTCTTGTTTCTTGCCACACCCATTCTTGCTCGAGTCTTGGAGGAAGACTCGTTCAATGAAATCGACTCTCCTAATACTATCAATGAAATCGACACTGCTAATACTATCAATGAAATCGACTCTATCTTAAGTGATGATGACTTCGAATGGAGTCTTGATTCATCCAAGCACCACGGTCACCGCGGCCACCATGCTCCATCACCCCACCACCACCGTGGCCGCCCCCGCCACCATACTCCATCACCCCACCACCACCACGGCCCCCGCCACCATGCTCCATCACCCCACCACCACCGCCGCCCTTACCACCGCCGCCCCCGCCACCATGCTCCGGCTCCGGCACCTCAAGTTGACCAGCCTGCCTATTCTCCGGAACAAGCTCCGGCACCGCAACTCGAGGAGGTTGCTGCCAATTTTCCCGAACAAGTTTCATCCCTTAGCTCCATTTGGATATAATTAAATAATCTCACATAAGAGTATTGTTTTGATATTCCTATTGAGTTAATTGTTTATTATTACTATATTATTGTAATAATGAATTTTATTGATAAAAATTAGCAATTTATTTCACAAATTACGTTTGATGTGTCACATGAAAGAAATACCCCATTATTCGAATATATATTTTGATTTTAATTTAGTAGTCTTGAGTTAAATTTAATTTATTTTTAAGATCGCATTACTACAAAAAGTGCCTTCAGCAACTGAGTCATTTACATCGGTACGTTGTCCAACCGTTGTCATAGGCTACGATGTACATCATGCTCACAATTTACTTCACTTCTTGAACTCATGTATAATCGTACACGTACATCAGTTAAAGAATAAATGATGTGTCCCCAGGGGCATAGCCGAGTGGTAAGGCATGTGATGATATGGGTGAAATTCTCCGACAACGTAGGGTTCGAACCTCGAGTGAGATAAATTTTAATTGAAATATTATGAAGGTTTGTCCTGAGGTGAGACATGTTGGCTCTCTCGCACATTTGTCTACTACTCGGGCACATTCATCGATTAACATCTTACCCGATCGATCGAGGGATCTCCGATTGGGTGGAGTTGGAGTTTCTCGTCTCTCCTCCTTATAAAAAAAAAAATAGACGATGTGAATATTTTTTATTTTTTTATATAATTTAATTTAAAAAACTAATATCCACTTAAATAATTTAAATCATCAAAATTCACGACTACACAAAACATAAGAAATTTATCATGAAAATGATTAATTTACAAGTCAAATTTTACATAACACAAATTTACATCAAAGAAAATCAACACGCCTCAAAATAACAAAATATTTCTAAAAATTAAAGCTTAAATCGGCTCGCCTATTGAATATATTTTAAAAAAAGAGGAATTTGACAATCACTTGTGTTTGTTTATACATTTATTACTTTGTTATTTTCTATGTTAATCGGCTATATACAGTATTGTGTTTTAAGTCGTACCTTATTCTTCGTATCATTGGTATACTCTAATTGGTTTAGCATAGATAAAACCCATAGTCAAGCTCATGTATGATTGTAATTTGTTTGAAAGGCCTCTCATCATTAATGGCCTAGATCGTGCAATGGGATTTTTGTGCACGGGTTTTCCCTTGTGTGCCGTATGCTCGTATTTGCGTATGATTGACCGGTTCCGTCAAAGTTAAAGATGAACTTTAAAAAACACCACTACTACGAAGAATAATGCACGACTTAGAAGACAATATATATAGATGCTTAACACAAAAAATAACGAAGTAATAAATGTAAAAACACACGTACTATGACTAAAAAAACAAAAAAAACATGGTACTCCGTATTATATTTAGGGGGTTGACAACGAAGAGTTGAGTTCAGTCACAAAATTATCAACGAGGTCTCGAGCCCTTAAAAATAACTTGAACCGTATTTGTTATTGGAGTGGATGATGGAAATAAGTTTTTATTTACTATTAAAATTTAACATTTTATCTATAAATTATAAATTGAAATATCATACAAATCATATAAAAATTATTCTACTAATGAAATCATGGTTAATTTTTTTAAATATATTCAATAGGTGAGCCCATTTAAACATTAATTTTCATTTTTTTAACTCCCATGTGAACTTTTATTTGAAATGATCTAAAAAATAAATTAGATTGAGTTTATTTAAAATAGCTTATAAGATTTTACGTCTTATAAGTTGTTTTAAAAATTGTTTTATGTCTTATTTAATAAATAAAATTTTAAACCGTTTAGATAAAATAAATATATAAACTTATAAGTTGTTAATTTTTTTGGCAATTTAAGAACTTATATAAATAAAATTACCAAATATAAATTGTTATATATGAAAAAATTAATTTAAAATAATTATATTAACTAAATAATAAATTATATATATATATAAGGTAATAATTTTAGGAGTAATTTGATCTTTTATTGTTTAACTTACAATAACTTATAAGCTGTTTAAAAAAAAATAACTCAATTACTTTTTTATAAACAACTTATAAGATGTTAAAAAACTTATTTTTAAGATTTTGTAAGATTTTTTTTAAAAAATATTACCAAACAAATTTTACTAGCTTATAAGTCTTAAAAAACTTATAAGTTGTTTTAAAAAACTTATAAGCTCATTCAAACAGACTCGTCATAATTATGTTTAAGGTAATTTTATTTATAATTCTAGAATTACTATACACACCTCCCTAAATTCTTATTATATTCAATAATATAATATAATGTCTAGGGATAATTGTAGGTTAGTAGCTGAACTATAAGCACTTTTGTACTTTGGTTACCCACCTTGCATTTTGTACACCCGAGTAGCTGAACTTTGACAAAATTGTACTTTCATTTAAAAATGGGTGGTTTCCGGCCACACGTGAATTGCACGCGACTTTTCAACGATTTTGTACATATTTAATTAAATAGAAAAGGGTAATCTTGACTTTTTACTTAAATAATTTATTTTAATTTAAATTAAATTAATAAAATGAATAAGTAAAAAAAAGATAAGACTCTACGTCTTCTTCCTTAAGATATCTACTGTGTGCACCATCTCAATTCTTAAAAAATCGTTCTTTAACAATTTAAAAAAGAAAAAAATTCAACACAAATCAATGGCGTAGAATTTTCCAGATGAGAAATAGGGTTTTTACATTTTAAATCCAAAGAAATCACCATACATCATATTCGAGATCAGATTTGAAGCCCATCCCACATCTCAGTCAGATCTCTCTACCAGATCCATCCAAGAAACGGAGCGCCGCTGTCGTGGCTTTCTCGACCACAGAAGTCAAATCACTTCACCCACTAGCCAAAAAAGCGCAGCCTTGAGACTCCATGGGAGATCGTTCCCGTGGTGACTTCGCCGAACCTCAGCCCACAAAGGACATTTACCGTGCTATTTTACAGATGATGGAGGGGAAATTGATGGAAGAAGAAGAGGAGATCTAAACTGATTTTGAATTTGTGATGTTTTTTTCTTTTGAAAATAGTGAATTGAAAGATCAGATCTAACTTAATTGGGATCGAATGAAATTTTTATTATTTGAAAAATTATTTTTTAATATTGATGATGGATATGAACCTTGAATCTGGAACTTTTGGATTGAATGAAATTCTTATTATTTGGAAAATTATATTTTTTAATATTGTATTTTTTTTATATAATTTAAAATGATGAATAAGAAGATATCTGGAATTTTTTGTATGAATATGAATATTGTATTGCATATATTTTTTCATTGTTTTAATAATTAAAATGATGAATATGAATAAAAGATATTAAATAGGTAAAATGAATACAAGGGTATTCATGTACTTTCCATCCTCAGTAAGCTGAAAACGCGACACCTGGCAGAGAGAATCACGTGCAATGCACGTGTCGTCGGAAAACACCGCTTTTTGCATGAAAGTGCAAATTCGTCAAAGTTCAGCTAGTCGGGTATACAGGTTGCAAGATGGGAAACCAAAGTACAAAAGTGCTTATAGTTCAGCTACTAACCTACAATTAATCCTAATGTCTATAATATGTACCTTTTAACCACATTTCATCACATAACCCTTTTATCACTCATTATCATTCAGTTTTTATTGTCTTACGTACACTAACTGAAAATGTAGGTTTTAATGTAATTGAAAATGAAAATTATAGCAAAAATTGATTCTTTTGTTCACTAAAAAAATAATTAAGAACGTGAAGAAAAACAAATGTTTCAATTGAACGGTTTTGAACCCAAACATCGAACCTAATTGGTATGAATAATTATATTTCTTTAATAATTTCATAATAACTCAGTAGTAATAGATTAACCCCAATGAATTAATAAAAAAAGGTTAATGATATTTACACGTCCAAGTTTACTTTGTACACCGTTTTTATTATTTTATTATTTAAAAAATATGATTAAATACCAAATATGTCTTTTGTATAAAATACAGTACTATCCGATTAGGGCAATTTTATTTACACTTCAAAAATCTCTAAATACACCAATTAATTTATATTTACAATAATCTTATTTAGTTAAAAGTCTAATCTATCCCTTATTAACCTAAATACAATACACCCCAATACCCCATCAATCCTTTGTCAACCGAGTTTAAGTTTCTGATTTTTTTTCCACGCCGTCGAACTTGCCAACATCACCGGCTACTCCATCCTCTCCGGCCTGAGACCCTTTGCGGCCAAGCCTTCGTCGCCAAGAAGTACACCCTCCTCGGCTTCTCCCTCAAACGCACCGCCCCATCTTCCTTTTCTGGCTCGTCATGAAAGACATTCTCCTCCTCTGCGGCCGAGACGAGGCCGTCGCCGTCCGATTCCAAGCCTACCTCCTCTACTCCATGCTCGATTTGCTCGCCCAGTGTCGCCTCCTGTAAATGGATTAATTTGGGGATTTACAAAGAGAGAGATTATTACCTGTAGAATTAAAATGATGTTTACCTGTGAGAGATCTCAGATATATGAAGGAAGCAGAGGAGTATGTGACTAAATGGAACTGCTGCGGCAGCGATCGGCGGTGGCCGTGTCGGAGAACTGGTGACGGAGTGTGAAGGAAGTGAGAAAGGTGGGTCGGAAAGGATAAAAAAACGAAAACGAATTCTATTTTTTTTATATAAGAGGGTATAAAAGATATTTTAGGGTGATATATTTAAGGGATAATTGTACTTTAGTGCCTGAACTATAGGCACTTTTGTACTTTAGTTACTGAACTTTCAATTTTTGTACCCGACTATCTGAACTTTCATGAAATTGTAGTTTAATGCATTTTTGGGCGGTTTCCGGCATCACGTGAGAAACACGTGATCGTCGGTGACACGTGTCGCATTCTCAGGGGGTCTAGGAGGGTAATTACATTTTTAACCCTGGAATCATTTTAAACATTTAAATTATATATTTTCTGAAATCATTTTACAAAACCCGCTCCTTATTTCTCCCCCAATTCACATCCCTAACCCTAATTGCAATGAAGCCTGTGAAGAACAGTCCGAAAATCAATTATCCCATGGAAGATGTCTGTAGTTACGGGGAGCCATTAGTGCGGAAAACTTCATGGACCGACGCGAATCCAGGAAGACGTTTCATGGCCTGCGAAAAATACCGTGTAAGTGAAAAATCGAGGATGAACGGGGCTTAATTTCAGTTTTTCGAATCAAAAGTTCCTTAATTTCACATATTACAACCCTAATTACACTGATTTAGATGAATCCCTAATTTTCCCCGATTTGATTTTTACCCTAATTTCACTGATTCAATTTGTTATTTTTTTTTTCCAGAAATCAGATGGTTGTAACAAATTCAGTTGGGTGGACCCACCTGCTTGTGAGAGGTGCTCTCAAATCATTCCTGGGCTACTGAGGAATATCAATTCGAAAGAGACAGATTTGAAGATGATGGAGACAAGGGTTCTTGAGATGAAGAAAACCATAAGGAAGCTTCAAATTGCTATAGTTCTTGGACTTGCAGTAGTTTTAATTTCATTTTCCAAATCTTAGGCACTTGTTTTGAGTATGTTGTGGTTGTATGTGACACGCAGTATGTTGTTTCAAATTGTTTAGAGTTGTTTGTGGCTGCAGTAGACACTTGTTTTGGTATGTTGTTTATGAAATTTGTTGGATTATATAATGACTTCATATTTCATGTTAAATGCAGTTTCATGTTTTGTGGGTTAAATGCAGTTTCATGTTATGTTACTTTATTCATTTCTGGTAAAGCACATAAAACATCAAATAACTTCAAAACAAAACAATGACATCAACCATAAAAAAACCAGATATCCACACCTAATATCAGTAAAACCAATAACATCAACCATAAAAAACATAGCATAATATCAGTAGGATAATGTCAACAACAAAAACATAAGTTGAAACAACATGTTCCCAAAAGAGCCCAACATAATATAGACAATGTCAATAACATAACATAAACATGTTCCCAAAGCTGTAAAAGTCCAGACTTCAAATCACATCACTGCTGTGGACAGTCAGGCACTTCCTCTGCAGGCTTTTCCCATTTGATTATCTTCCTTGGTGAAGCTGTGTAACTGAAGTCCATTGGTGCTTGAGTGAACATTGGTAATTGAGAGAACATTGGTACTTGAGAGAATGTGGTATGTGGATTGCTCCTGAAAACTTCAGCAGCATACTTGTAGAGCTCTCCAAACTGTGCCACAGCATCACCATCTCCCATCCTAGCAACCATCTCCTTGACCCTATACATCTGCCACTTGGTGAATATGCATCCAACTTCTGATTGCATAATCTCAATCATTGACTGCACAGACCAATTAGGATCAGATTTCAGTTTCTGTTGATATCTCTGTGACAGGTACTTTGAGGTGGCTTGAGTTACTCTCTCCTGCCTCACACATATGTGAGTGTCATGCAAGCTCTTCACAATGACTGTGACATTCTTAGGTACTCTAGAGCCATATATAACCCAAGGGCACTCCTTCTGCTTACACATTGCTTGGACCTTGAATAGGTTATTTATTGGAAATGTTAAAGACCTACCTTGTTCAATAGCATATTGCCTCAAAGCTGCTCTGAAAGTTGGAATATCTTTGAATGACAGCCCAATATGAAACTGAATATTCTGCATGTCAGTCTTCTCATTGAATATCTTCAATACCTTCCTCTTTGGAGCTGATTAACATCAGTTTTGCTCCTGCTCATAACCTTCTTTCCCTTCACATCTTTCTGCATTCCCTCATCTGACTCATCATCATCAGAGTCCACAAATTCTCCCAACTCCTCATCTGACTCCTCATCATCAGAGCCCACCACATAATCTGATAACTCAGAATCATCCCCCATGGATATATCTCCATCACTATCCACCTCATCTACCTCCACATCAATGAGCTTCTCCATACTCACTTTCAGAAGATTTGTTTGATCCTCATTATCAACATTTACACTCTCCTTAGGACCAGCCTCATTATCAACATCCACACTCTCCTTTGGACCAACCTCATTATCAACATCCACACTCTCATTAGGATCAGCCTCATTCTCATCATCCTCAGAGTCGTCTACATCAGGCAGTGTTAATTCCTTAGACAAGTACACAATTTCATCACTTTGCAAACAATTATGATCAACATACAGAGATGCAGTAAGATTCTTGCTAATACAGGCAGAAATTAGTGGACCGCTACTGAAATCATCACTCACATACTCTAAGCTTTCACAATTATCTTCCCCACTCATACTAACATAGAATTCCAGAAAGCCCTCTAAACCAACAAAAGCTGCCATCATCCCCAAATCTCTTTTTTTCACCTTATCAGCTTCAACATAATCAATGTAATTAACCTTCCCACCATAATAGACCTTCTTCCCATCCTTCCGCCTGAAATCCCCTGAATGATGCAGAATTATGGAGCAGACACCTACCAGACCTTCATACTCACCCGCGAGCTGCTCATCAGGGATAACCTCCGAATCTTGCCTCACTTTCCACGACATCATTCAGAAATCGAGCTACAATGAGAATTCTTTTGAAATAGATGAATTAGGGTTTCTGCAAATTTGAAATCGAGGATTTTTGGATTTATGAGAGGTAGAGATTTTGGGCTGTAAATTAGGGTTCTTGCATGTATAATTTGGGGGAGAGCTGCGGGTTTCCTGATTTGGAATTTTGGGCTGTGAATTTCGATTTCGATTTTACAGAAGTAAAGTGAATTGGAGCTTCGATATTTACTATGTTTTTTGTCTTAATTTTTTTTTACATTTATTAATAACGGGAAATGTCATATATACCCTCTCTCAGCAGCTGGAAAAAGAATCGTTGATCACGTGTTTCTCACGTGTTGCCGGAACCGCCCAAAAAAGCATTAAACTACAATTTCATGAAAGTTCAGATAGTCGGGTACAAAAATTGAAAGTTCAGTAACTAAAGTACAAAAGTGCCTATAGTTCAGGCACTAAAGTACAATTATCCCTATATTTAAGTATAAAAAGGATATTGGGGTGTGCTTATAGATTTTTGGGGTGCAAATAAAATCACCCAATTACCCAAAATTTCATTCATCTAACCAAATTGAATCAAATACATTTCATAGAAGAAAATAGAAAAACAATTTGAAATCACATTCATCTGATTTGCGTAACTATTACAATTGCCAGCAAATGTGTAGCAAAGCAAGCTCTTCCTCCGCCGTCGTATGACCGTTATCGCCGCACGAGTATCACCCGCTTCCACCGCCCCCGCCACAACCTCCATAACCTTGGACGCCACCTCTTCTTCCCCAATCGGTGTAACTGCTTTGTCTGCCCCAAGATCCGTCGGCTCTTGCGTCGTAAAATCCATCGCCTTCGCCTCCACCATTTTTATTTTGCACAGATCCACAGTTTGACCCAGTCAGATTGCCTACTAGCGCTAAGCTCCCTTGCAGTTCTTTTACCGGTGAACAAAGGTGTGAAATTGAAATTGAAAAAAAAAATTAAATCTGAAGACGAAGGTGTGAAATTGTAAAATTAATATAATTAAAAAGGAGAGGGTAATTTAGGTAATTTAAGTAGGGTTTAAATATTTGGGAGGTGTGTCGAGTAATTTTTGAGGTGTAAATAACTTGATCCTTAAAAAAATACAATAATTGCAATATCACCGAAGGCCGAACAACTATCAACGACGCACCCGAGTGGGTGTACATACTACATACTACTGAACAAGCTAAGGCCACTCGATGAGCAGCGGCTGTCGGTTCTCTTGTCATAAAAAAAATAAAAAAATGATCATTAAATATTTGTCAATTTTTTTATAAATTAACAAAAAAAAATTGACATACACTAGATTGAAAAGTAAGTAATTAACGACGCATATACTACATACTACTGAAAAAGCTAAGGCCACTCGATGAGCAGCGGCTGTCGGTTCTCCTGTCATAAAAAAATAAAAAATGATCACTAAATATTTGTCAATTTCTTTATAAATTAACAAAAAAAATTGACAAACATTCAAATTCTTAAAGGGCTACGAGAAAGTTATGAGATACACCACAAGCTTCGTTACACCGACTCCCATGAATATCTATAGATTTTGTTTTGGTAATTTATGGAGTAATAGAAGTGAATGGAACAGAAGAGAATGTACAATACAACTCTATCTCTTCCTTCAGTACATACCATAAGTAGAGGGTTGGCAAAATGAAGGCCGACCCATGGATCGGCCCGATCAAAGGATGGATTGGGCTTGAAATGCCCAAAAAGAGTTGGACTTTTTTGGCCCGACCCGACCAATCCGATGGGTTTGATAGGGACCCCGGTCGATCGAATAGGGCCTTACCAAAATACCTTACCAATCCAAGTTTGTTGAGGCGCTTGCGCGGGTCCACAAGTCTTGTTTAGCTCGAGAGTACAATGAGTTCTTCACGTTCCGCACGCCTCGTTTGAGTTGA
The DNA here is from genome assembly GCA_954870475.1 of Euphrasia confusa. Taxonomy (NCBI): domain Eukaryota; kingdom Viridiplantae; phylum Streptophyta; class Magnoliopsida; order Lamiales; family Orobanchaceae; genus Euphrasia; species Euphrasia confusa. Next base: position 34,839,513 of record OX940956.1, on the reverse strand, counting down.
TCGACCTTCACTCGAGTTGTGTTGAATCGTCGGCTTCGGGTGATGGATGAATCGAGCGATTCTCAATCCGCCTCGACTCGCGAGATATGAACGTGGGTTCGATTATTACAATCTACACCACACGTGTGTCCCAACAAGTGATTATTACGATCAACTTGTGGTTCCTCAAATCAAAGTGATCACGCACTTGACTTGGAAAAGAGTAACGGTTTTATAGCCTTGTAATCGGCTCTAGTGTTTGAGATAACGCCAAACTATACAAGCACTGCTTGTCCAATAAACCACTTGGTTTTTCTATTCCAATTTTTTTTTAAAATTACATAGCGGAGCCTCTATTATATAGAGCTCATTACTTGGACACCAAGTAAAATAAAATAATAAACAAATGAAAGAGAATCCCAACACTTGAAAACTCTATCACATCCTAATCTAAAGAATCCTAAAGATACTCTAGATACTATTTTCCCTAATTAAAATAATTACAAACTAATTAATTAATTAAAAAGAAAATAAAATAAAAGAAAGATTAATTAATATTATTAATTAATATTAATTAATCGGATAGGATGGGCGCGACTTCCTTTGCCGCCCACTACCGCCATCGTGGCTTGCCACCGCCGCCGTCCGCCGCCGCATGATCGCCGCCGTCCATCGTCGAGCACCACTGTTATTCTCCGGAGATCGCCGTCCCAATGGCCGAAGGTTCGCCGGAGAATTCCTTCTCCTCCCGGATGATTCGTCGGAGCTACGACGCATATATGCGAGTCTCGTATCCCCGCCGCTGGATTCTACTAAGTCCGGTGGCTTATGGTGACCTTGATCACCTCTCGTAACTAGGCTCGTACATCGCTGCGAGATGCTACGAGTACTACCGTAGTCACTAGCATCGAGCGTTGTCTCGCTCTGATTGCTCGTTGACAACTCGTGTCCACTCCCGCGTCGCCTTATAGGTATCGTGCAGATTCGCATAGAAAACCTCTTAAGTGACTTGCTACGGGGTGCTATGATGGACTTGAACGCTGGCTCGTTCCATGTCCTCGTGTAAACCTTGTACATGCTCCCGGGTCTCTCGTAGATTCCTCGTATGAATACGAGTAATACTACTCCAATCCTCATATGAATCATAGATTCTATGGGATGCGTGGCTAGCACAATTGTGCTACGGGGATGGAACGCTGTCTCGTTCTTGACCCCACACATATGCTCGAACGCATCATCGCTCTGCATCCTTCGTAGTAACTTGACAAAAGCCTCGTATACTACTCCGTGATTTGACGTTAGTACGTCCTTTAGCTCACGTACTTGGCCTGGTGACTCGTTGATACGAGTGTTAATCGAAGCCTCTACTAGTGATTCGTACGCTGCCTCGTACGATCTCGTAGCAGGTGACTCGATTACCATGACTTCGAGTCTTGTCTCGTAGCAAGCTACGGGCCTCGAGTCACGGTTCGCATCATTTGGGTTGGGCTTGACACGATTTTATTGAGTTGATCCAAATATATTTTTATTAATTTTTTTACTTTTTAATTATTATTAATTTTAAAACTAATTATTTTTATATATTTATTTTTAAATATAATTTAAAATTAAAATATTTATTTATTTATATATATTTTGGCTATATAAATATTATATTTTAGTAGAAAAAAATATTAATTTATTATTTAAAATTAGTTTAGTGATTTGAAATTTTTGGTCTATTAAAAATTAGTCCGACGATCTAAGAGCAACTCCAATGATTTTGCTAAAATAGCAAGGGTTATCTTCTATTTTGCCAAAAAATGGCAGTGTTAATTGTCATTTACTAAAATTTACCCCAATAATTCAAATATAACAATGGTCATTTTATTAAATTAAATAATATAATGTTGGTTTTTGGTAGGTGATCATATCAATTTTATAATTAAAAAAAGCTTGTTAAATTTTGAGTGGTTGAAGTGAATGGTTAAAATGACATGACACAAATGGCAAGAGTCATTTTTTCATGTATATTTGCTCATATATATATGGAAATTTGGCAATGGTCATTTCAACCATTGGGGTTGATTTTTTTGGCTTTTTGCCAAAAAATGGCAATGACCCTTGCCATTTCACAACCATTGGGGTTGCTCTAACCCATGACATTCAAAAAGTCTTATGGGCTTGGGCTGGCCCGGCCCGATCCGGCCATTTGCATGGCCTAAATGTAAGTCGTTAAACTGTACACCCGACCGCATGTGATCGCCGCTACCAGAACAATCAACTTTGACTTTATCCAGTATTCAAATCCGACGGCTCTTATAAGTATACGTGTCTGTCTGAAAGTGCACTGTACGTCTGTCCCCACTGACGTTAGCGTATAGAAATGCCAAAGGAAAAAATGTTATCATCCACATCTATCACTATATCTCTGTTTCCGCCCTTGCCGTTTGGGGATTTCCGGTCGAACCAGTGGCGGAGTCAGTACTAGACTAGGGTGGGCCTTGGCCCACCCTGAGAAAAAAAGATTTCTTATATATATATATATATATATATATATATATATATATATATATATATATAATATTTTATATTTGTATAATTGTATAGCGTAAATAATTGTTGCGTAAAGTAATTGTTTGGTTGATCTTTTCACTAATTTTATTTTATTGTTTTATTCATGATATTTACCTTTTAAATATTTATACACTGTTATAAACTCAAAGAATATTGGGAGAGAATAATAAGTAGAAAGAGAGACAATATGAGAGAAGAATAAAATTGTTATAAATTGTTATCTCATTCATATGGGGAGACCCCTTTATATAGGATACAAAGTAGGGTTTCTGTCTTGTTCACCAAGAAAGGGTAAACTAGTCATTCACTAATTAATAATATTCATAACACTCCCCCTTAATGACTATTTACAGGATTGTTGTCTCGTTAAAACCTTGCCAGGAAAACCCAGTGGGATAAAACCTCGACGAAGGAAAAATAGTAAAACATGCTCCCCTAATTGTAATCACCGAAGATCTTTGACTTCTTGAAAGTAATTATTTGTGATCAATCAGTCTCATTAAAACTTGTAACTAATAAAACCATATAGGAAAAACTTAGTTATTCAAATATAAATTTTGGTCTTCAGGACACAACATTCGAATTGTCGAGTTTCACATTCATTTGTATTATTGTATATTTTTCGTCCTTCTGGGACATGTCTTTACCAGACATCTATTGACTAGAGCATTCGCAATTTCTATAACCGGCCGGTAACTTTTCTGGAGTATTTTAGATGCGTCTAGTGTTCAATATACATTTCTTGACAAATGAACAATAATATGGACTTCAATTCACAATCATTTAAAAGATTATAGTTATCTTTAAACTTCAGGTTCTCTCGAAAACAAACTCATATGGAACATTCTGATGTCCTCATTATTATCGAGTGATGTGCATGCCTCGTTAAAAACCTCGTTATAAAACTTGTAGGAAAAAATAGTCGAGGAAAAGAGTACACGACATTCACATTTTTATTGTGGTGATTGTCTCGTTAAAAACCTTTAACTAAGAAAACCCTGTGGGAAAAACTTAGTAGAGGGAAAAAGAGTGCAATCACTGGTCTTCGGGACCAATCACTGGTCTTTGGGACCTTATATTCAATATCATTTTTTTCCATATGTAATATGATATTTTACAAGGTCAGATCATACATTCGATGCATATATCTATCGTTGTTGCTGCCATAAATATTAAGTAGCGGAACTTTATGTCATCTTTCAAAATATTTGATTAACATCGAATTTCTGTGAAAAACTCTTGAGCAACTAATATCGCTTTTATATCTTACCACATCATTACTCGTTTTTCTTACGAACACCCACGTATATCATTCTGGGATAATATTTTGAGGTGTGTACTATATATTCAAAATATATCTTTATTTAGCGAGTCATGCTCAGCCTCAATTGCTAATTTCTATTTCTTTGAGTGCTGCCGGCACACTATTATTGATTTAAGTTTTGGATCCAAATTTTCTATAGCAACTCTTGAGGCAAATATGTCGTTGACGACTTTTTCCATGTTGATGACAATTCATTCTATCAACCAAATCTTTCATCATTCCCCAAAATATATAATTTGGTTGTTCCGCAATCCCACGATTTTCTATTATCATGTGCACATGCTTTTTCAATGAGATTTCCATATAACTCTCTTCAGGAGATTTTGAGGGTGACTTAATTTCTTTGTTTTTCCGCGGATTTATTTTATATCTTGAGATCGATCTACTACGCTTCAGACGTATATTAGAATCAACATTTGATTTGAACTATTTGGTATTTGAACTCTTATAGTTCATTTATCACAAATATATGTGATTTTGTCACACCTTCATTAATTTGGCAGATTACTTGCTGAATATTGCAAGTCACTTATTTGAATGAACTTCGGGTTCAATTGATTGGTGCGTGGATCTAGAATTAAAGATCGTTTTCATTCCATGAAATTTCTCGGCATTTACATCTTTTATATTCTTATCTCCCCTTAATGGCGGGAAATGATCTTCGTTAAATATGCAAATCCGCATTATTGCTGTAAACCGATCTTCAGGATCGCGAGCTCAAGATATTTAATATACCTTATTTTTTACTATGCCCGTTCATAAAAATACGCTCTAGTGGTGATATGAATATAAGTTTCATACTAATTCGCAGATGGGAAATGCTTGATTCATTTCCACGCATCATGATATGCATCATTTTCATTTTTAAGTACATTTGTAGTACTCGTGGAGGTAATTAGTAAAACTCTTCCGGAGCTCACTCTTAACATGTCATCATTTGCATAACAGTATTTACCAATGATCCTTCGGGGATACATTATCTTTATCAATGATCCTTCGGGGATACGGTATCTTTACCAATGATCATTCGGGATCAAAATATTAGGTTTTGTCAATGATCCTTCGGGGATCAAAATATATCTCAATATATAATTTTCTCAGAAATTACATTTAATTAGGATCGACTTTTTCGATATTCATTTGTTCTGATTTTCAAGGATATCCTTCAGGGATAATTCATATCATCATTGTTTCAACGAGAACAATCGAATTTGGCGTACTTTGAGTATCATGATTTAACGTTATTCAAAAACATATAAATTTTAAACTTTAATTACTACAAGCAATTTGATTTGATATTTATGCGGGAATATCCTATCATGATTTTCTTCAAAAACAATTTAAAATTTAATTTTGAAATTTAATCATGAATATCATATCATAATGTTCTTCAGGAACATTTAAAATTTATTGCTATTACGGGAGCAATTTAACTTGATATTTCCAAAACTATTGCTACTACGGGAGCAATTTAATTTGATATTTCCTCAATAATATCATACGATGATATTATAGTAATATTTCTTCAGGAATATCCAAAGGACAATTTGATTTGTTAGTTATCGAATAATATCAAATCAGGATGATCTTAAAAGATCAATATAATATTTAAACCAAAGTATATGTTCTTCAGTAACATTCAATTTAATTAATTTATATATTAAGAATAATGGATTTGATATTACTTCACGAATATCAAATTATAACGTTTTTCATGATAGCTTTATTATATGTCTCAACATATTTAAAATCTTGTAATCCAATGTGGAGTCAATCATACCACGTTTTGGTAGTACGACCAACTTCGGGTGATCGTATCTTTCTTTAAAATCTTTCCACAAAGCTATTGGATCTATTTTCAAAGATATTATTCGAGACTGTTAGTATATAATCATTATCAATTTGATATTGATATTTCTACAGAAATATCATATCACGATATTTTTCAGGAACATTTAATTTTGATAATACGTCAGGAATATCATATCATGTTCTTCAGGAACATTTAATTTTGATATTTATTCAGGGATATAATATCATAATATTCTTCAGAAATAATAAAATTTTAATTTTATTTACTAGGCATAATTAATTTGATATTACTTTAGGAATATCATATTATAATGTTCTTTCGGGAACATATGATATTACTTCAGGAATATCATATTATAATGTTCTTCAGTAACATGTTACTTTTGTGAAGAAGGGGAGAAGAAGTAAATATATTTATAATTATTAATGAATATAAACAAACTATAAATTCTTGCCTTGGAGTTCGGATCTTGGATGAGTAGAACTTCGATGAAGAACGCGGTTGAGCTTTCGTGCTGATAACGTGTTATAAACTCAAAGAATATTGAGAGAGAATAATAAGTAGATAGAGAGACAATACGAGAGAAGAATAGAATTGTTATAAATTGTTATCTAATTCATATGGGGAGACCCCTTGGATACAAAGTAGAGTTTCTGTCTTGTTCACCAAGAAAGGGTAAACTAGTCATTCACTAATTAATAATATTCATAACATACACATAATTCTCTTTAAATATTTATTTATAGGTGTACAATATTCGGACTATAAAAAAGGAAAATAGTTAAAATTTTAATTTATAGGTGTACAATATTCGGACTATAAAAAAAGAAAATAGATAAATTTTTAAAGACTGAAGAGTATATTTTTATGAGCTAGCTATTTTGAACTTGAAAATGACTTAATTAAATTTAATAAATATAAACAATAGAATTGAATGAATCGAATTGATCTGAACTAAATTAATTTTATTTATTTATTTTAATTTCATTTATTTATTTTACTTTAATTTATTTTGAAACAAACGTAATCCATTTGATTGATTATGAACTAAACTATTTTAGTTACTATACTACTTTTATAAAAAAAAATGAAAAAAAAAATTCAAATAAATTTATGGAAACAAATACTAAACGAACCGATCCTAAAGTCATCACATTTTCGACATTTTTTTAGACTAAATTTATCACCTTTTCGGCCTTAAATTTATTAACTTTTCGATTTTTTTTCTTAAAAAAAACTAAGTATAAGATTTTGGCTCATCCTCATTACAAAAGCTGGCTCCGCCTATGGGTCGAACAATCCAGACACCCTGTTTTCCCATCGATTCCTTCCTCTCGTAATTTCTTCTCCGTCAATCTTTGATTTTTTATTCATTTAGGTCAGATTTTTTTTTCAACTCATTAAGTATTTCAATTCGTATGCGTTCAATTTGTTGTGTAATTTTTTATATATATAGGAAATAGAAAACCAAAATCTTGAGGCGTGTTGATCACTATCCGAAAAACAATATTTTCACTATATATAATTTGTTTACAGGACAAAATTCTTTTGAGAAACTTTAAAGACTTCTTTTTTTGTACTTTAAAGAAACTTTTGCGTTAATATTAAACTTTAGTTGAAAAGTAATTTATCTGTTTTATTGTTATTAATTTATATTTGATATAATTAATCTATTTACGTAAAATATTATATTTATTTAAAACAGATATAATTTATTTTAGTTACGTAAAATAATTACTCACAATCTTCCACTAATTGGACCTCTATACTTTAAAGTTTAACGAAATTATAGGTATCTTTAAGATTTCAACCTTAATCTCTTAGGTCATGAACACAAAAACTTAAACTCAAATATATGTTTTATTTTAAGTTTACAGTAATTTGACTCAAACTGAGATTTCAATACTTAAACTTAAAAGAATATTCTCAAAATATTCTTCTTATACAACTTTTTATAAATAACCAAAATCTTTACAAATTTATAATTTAACTTCGTAACTTTTGACATTAAAAAAATTTAATATTCATTATTTTCAGTTTAAATTTTTAAACATAATAAAAAAATATTGTGATATCCCATACGGTTATTTTATTTTTAATGTTAATTAAATAATTTAATATTTAATTATATTTTATATTGTAATATTTAATTTATTTTCATTATTAAAAATATTTTTATCAAAATTTATTTTAATTATTAATTATATGATTATTAAAAAAATTTACATTATAAAAAAATATTAAATAAGAAATTAAAAAAATGTAGATAGATTATTTTTATTAATTTATATAAAAATGATCATTTTATAAATAATAAAGTTTTTTGTTTGAGTTTAAGGTAAACGTAAATTTAAGTATTTTTTTGTGGGTCTCACCTTAAAATCTATAATAGGTTTATGTTTTGGTATCGCTTGGAGCATCTCCCTTACTCCAAAATAGGTTTTTGGTATCGGTTGTAGATGCTCTTAAATGTTAAACTAAAAGTATAACACACATAATATATTTATTATTATATTTCTCAAAATATTTTAACTAACCTTATATGGCTAGGTGTTAATCCTGTCACTTTCGTAAACATTAATATAATATCACAAATTCTAATCGAAGCGGCACCACATCTATATATGTTTACTTAGGTAAAGTCTTTAATTTGTCTCAATTGTTTTAGAGTAAGACTTTATTAAGAACAATATGTTTATCCTTTTCTTCTAACAATTGTCACCACTAGTTTTAATCGTATTATTTTAAAATACACTAGTTGCTTTAGACTAAGACTTTATTAAGAACGATATGTTCATCCTTTTCTTCTGAAAATTCTCACCACTAGTTTTAATCGTATTATTTTGAAATACACTCGTGCTATCAATCACATTACTATGACTTGTTATTACCCATTGAACTTTATCATTGTTACTAATTCAAAGTTGTGTTCCCTAGGTGCTTATTATTTATTTTTAGTCCAATAATTTTGGTCGAATTACTCTAATGAGATAATCTGCGCAGATCTTATATAAATAATTGTAATTATACACTTTGTAATTAAATATCTTATAATACATATTAGTGTCTTAAACCGATACATTTATTATATATGTCTATTACACATTTTAGTGTTTTTAACCAATATGTTTATTATATATATCTTTTCACATTGTAGCGTAACAGTATAAAGAAATAGCACATGGGTTGTGGCCACAACTCTATATCGATTAACCAATTTTTTAATCATTCTGCTTCTTTTTCTGCTGACGCAAGGGCTATAAACATAAACTCTGATTCCATTGTGAAACGTGCTATACAAGTTTGTTTCTTGGACGACCAACTTATAGCGTCCATTTATTGAGAATATCCATCCAGCGATAGATTATCACTTATTATAAATTAATTTTATAAAAGCGATTATATCCCGTGAAATAAAATCAGGACTAGAGTCCTTTCTTTTCTTACTTGTTTGCTTTTTCGTGGATTTACACTTCGATCTTTTCACGGTTTTTCTGTTTACCATGATTATTTTACCATCATTTAAATTCTCTTGACCTTATATTTTATGAGATTTTAAATTCTCTTGCCTTTTATCTTTACGATAGGCTTTAAATTCTCTTGCCTTTATCATCTTTGATAAACTCAATGATATTATGTAAGAATATATCTTTTTTCACTTAAATGGATTTTGGATTCCACTATTATATTAGACTGCCAGTTCAACAATCCCTATACTTCAGAATTTTGAGCATAAACAACAAAACACTTTTAATGTTCCTTGATCTTAACTTGAATTTATTAGGAACAGTAAGTTTATAATAATCTATACAACGCATCAAAGAGAGTAGGAGTCGCCTTATTTTATATTGTCAACTTGTATAGTTTGTGCGCCATCGACGATCGAGTTTGATGGAATTCTTCTACTGGAATTACACCTTCTTGTTGATTTCTGGAATTGCACCTTATTGTTGATTTCTTCTGTCTCCATTATAGAGATATTCTTTTCTTCGATTGTTGTGTAATTTTTTTTATATATAGAAAACAGAAAACTAAAACCTTGAGGCGTGTTGATCACTATCCGAAAAACAATATTTCCACAATGTAGAAATTTGTTTAGATACAACAAGACACAAAATTCTTTTGAGAAACTTTATAGATTTCTTTTTCTTTGGTTTGTCTGTGTTTCTACGGCGTGTCTTTGTGTCTTAAGCAAACATATATTTATACACATAAGACAACCGTTCAAGGGGGTTCAATTTATTTCAGATTATATCATGCAACTATTATTTCAGATTATACACAACTATTATACGGTTTTAGTTAACTTTTGCGTTAATATTATTGCATATTATATGCAACTATGTATCTATTATACACAACGTTTTGCGTTAATATTAAACTTTATGTGAAAATTAATTTATCTGTTTTATTATTATTAATTTATATTTTATATATTTAATCTATTTAAATAAAATATTATATTTATTTAAAACTCGATATAATTTATTTTAGTTGCGTAAAATAAAATAACAGATACAAATTACTCACACAATTCGTATCCTTAAGCACATTCAAGTATATTTATTAATAAGTGTTCGAATATTAAACTCGTATTTGTATATTATTCGTTCGAATATTTGAATATATTATATACTCCCTAAGTCTCCTGTTTATTTTCATATTTTGTCCGACTCGAAAATTAAAAAAAAAACTATTATATTTATGAATAATGTAAGTGTGAAATTATATTTAAAGTGAAAAAGTAAAAGTATAATTGACTAAAATAGACAAAATAAGTGAAAGGATAAAAAGTTGAATTTTATTTTAAAGTAAAAAAATAAGAGTAATTATTTTTTTTTTGAGATAATTAGGAAAAAGAAAGTTTTGGTTTTTGTAATTTTTACTATAATAAATGTAAAATTTTAATAAAAGTGGATAAAATATATTATTGTTTATATATTTGACCAACATTATGATTTATGAATATTATAACTTTATATATAATATCATAAATATTACTTATTCAATATTATATCAAAATATATTAACTATTATCGATCATAATATTAGTAAGTATAATGTATATAATTGATGTTTAAATTTTAATTAATATAATAAAATTGATTTTTAAATTAATATAATGTAAATGTATATAATTGATTGTTTATTTATAAAATTTACTTAAAATTATTAATTTGACTAATAGAATTTACATAACTCAAAAATGATATTTTCTTCTTCCATAAAAGAATCAATTATTCATAATAATCAATTTTTTAGTATAGAATCCCTTTAAAATGTAAAATAATTAATGATATTTTCTTCTTCCATAAAAGAATCAATTATTCATAATAATCAATTTTTTTGTATAGAATCCTTTTAAAATGTAAAATAATTAATTTTAATTATGACCGTCATTAAAAAAATCAGCTACAAAAAAAAAACACAAAATGTCTTTATTAGTTTTGTTGACCATTGAAAATGATGACCAAATTCATGAATTGGGTTTCATTTCTCCATCTATAAAATGGCTCTTTTCCTCACAATATTTTAATCACCCAACAACCAAAACTCAATAACAAAGAATTGAAGCTAGAAAAAAACATGTCAAGAGTTTACTCTTTTCTCCTTGTCTTGGGCGTCTTGTTTCTCGCCACACCCATTCTTGCTCGAGTCTTGGAGGAAGACTCGTTCAATGAAATCGACACTCCTAATACTATCAATGAAATCGACACTACTAATACTATCAATGAAATCGACTCTATCTTAAGTGACGATAACGTCGAATGGAGTTTTGATTCATCCAAGCATCACGGTCACCGCGGCCACCATGCTCCATCACCCCACCACCACCGTGGCCGCCCCCGCCACCATACTCCATCACCCCACCACCACCACGGCCCCCGCCACCATGCTACATCACCCCACCACCACCGCGGCCCCCGCCACCATGCTCCATCACCCCATCACCACCGCCGCCCCCACCACCGCCGCCCCCACCACCATGCTCCGGCTCCGGCACCTCAAGTTGACCAGCCTGCCTATTCTCCCGAACAAGCTCCGGCACCGCAACTCGAGGAGGTTGCTGCCTATTCTCCCGAGCAAGTTTCATCCTTTAGCTCCCTTTGGATATAATTAAATAATCTTACATAAGAGTATCGTTTCGATAATGAAGAACATTGAGTTAATTGTTTATTATTACTATATCATTGTAATAATGAATTTTATTGATAAAAATTAGCAGTTTATTTCTCAAATTACTCTTGACTTATATGAAATAAAAATATTTATTGCAATACCTGTCCAAATTATAATAATTTGACAATATATCTTGATTTTAATTTAGTAGTCTTGTGTTAACTCTAATTTATTTTTAAGAACGGTTCAAGAAAAAAAGTTCACATAGGAATTAAAAAAATGAAAATTAAACCTTAAATCGACTAGCCTATTGAATATATTTAAAAAAAAAGATTAATTTGTATAAGGGATAATCATTTGCGTTTGTTTATACTGTACATTTATTACTTTGTTATTTTATGTTAATCTGCTATTGTATTCTAAGTCGTACCTATTCTTTCGTAGTATTGGTGTTTTTTAAAGTTCATCTTTAACCTAGACGAATTCGGTTCATTATACGCAAATGCTGCCCACAATAGAGAAAGCGTGCACAAAAAGCCTATTGAATGATCTAGGCTTTCAAAGTTCAAACATTAGTTATTGTAAGCTTCAACGATATAGTCGATATAGTGAATTGTTTCTTTCTTTCTTTAGTTTTTTCTCGTATTTTGGGTTTCCACATAAATTCTGTGTTCGTTCTTTTCGCATATCTATTTCTTGTGTTATCTCGTGTTTATATTCACGAGCGCCTTGCGCGATTTTTGATTAAAATCGCAACACGAACATACAACAATACATGGGCTTCGACTAGGGGTTTTATCTATGCTACACCCGATTATACAAACTGGTGGTGGAAACCGGGAGAGGCCGAGGAAGAAGGTCATTTGCTATTATTGCGACGAGGAGAGTCACGTGAAAAAGGATTGTCCAAAGTTGAAGGCGAAGAAAGACCAGCAAGAAAACGCAGCAGCGGTTCAACACGAGTATGTGCACGATGCGTTGGCAGTGTTAGAGGCAAACAACGCTAGGAGGGAAGATTGGATTCTCGATTCGGGGAGTGCAGTTCATATATGCCATGATCAAGCCCAATTTTCTGAGTACGAGACATGTGAAGGAGAGACGGTTCGAATGGCTAATGGTTCGAGGAATTGGGTAGCTGGGAAATGAATCGTCGAGTTTCAGTTGCCGAGCGGAAGGAGTGTCACGGTTGCGGGAGTAAAACACGTGTCAAGCATAAGAAAGAATTTGCTTGCTCTCGGGAGGCTAGACGAGAGGGGGTGCAAGTTTGAAGCCGGGTGCGGGAAAATTAAGGTGTTGAAGGATAACCGGGAAGTTCTGCGTGGAAGAAATGTTGGCGGCTTGTATAGGCTCGAGGGTAGTGTAGTGGCACGAGGAACTGGTGTCGGACATGGGTCGAGTAATACAATGAAGAATGATCGGGGTTTCAACCATTGTCGAACACATGGGCATAAGGAGCGGGCCGGCTCCAATAGGGCAAGGGTGATCGGGATGCAATGGAAGAAGGTTCAGCGGGAAGTTCGGAAGATTGAGATGAGGGTCGAGGCGCGCACGACATCATCTCCTAATCTTGCTAGCCATTGAAGGGTGACGCCCCGGTGGGGGGCGTTAGAGGCATAAATGCATTTGGAGAATGCATGAGATGTCTCGTTGGTCATATTCATGGAGCTTGGATACGAGACACTCGTTGAGGGTTGGGTTTACATGTTGGACTGTTTTGGAGAATCATATTTTGGTGGTGTTGAGATGCCGGTAATCAACTTGGGCGTTGGTGGAATAGTTGTTCACTCGGGTTAGAGGGGGTGATTGTTGGGAGTCCAACCCTTTTTCGGATTATAGCATCGTAGGAGTGTTATACGTGGAGCCAAACCAATCAGAGAAGTCGCGACGAGCCGAAGTTGAAGACGGAACGAGGCGAGAGCCCCAACAGGGGGCTGGCGGGCGCATGGTCCCGTCTTCAGAGAGCAGCTCTCGTCGTGAGCGGTCGCTTGGGCAACGGCGGGCGCCAGGCATGGGTAGGCGGGCGCTTGGTCCCATCTTTAGAGAGGGCTCCATCGACGCGGGCGGGCGCTTCGTCCTCCGGCGGGCGCCTGGTCTCCAGCGGAATTGTTTTACCGCGAGTTTGACTCGGTTTCTTAGGAATTGGGTTAGGGTTTTCACCACCCATCTATAAAAGTACCTCCTCCCTTCATTCACGTATAACTTAGAGAAAGCCTAGAACACGAAATAGTGAGTCGAAAAGAGATCTATCGAGATTCGGTTCTTTACACAGGAATATTATTATCGAATAATATTGGGTGTGGTGTCCGTGGAAGTAGGCATTTTTTGCCGAACCACGTAATTCTTGTCTTTTTTTTTTATTCCGTTTTATTTACCAATCGAACCTACCCTTTGACGATCGACGTGGATATATCGGCCCTAAAAACGTATATCTCCATCATTATACTCATCGAAATATATTGTGTATGCATCTACGATTAATTTGTCATCTGGATTAATTAATGTTGTAAGTGTAGCATTTCATACACCTCGACTAGAAGGGTAAGGACCAATTCTTTTGATCACCCTAGTAATGGAGAAAAAAATCAGATTAATAATTATTTCATATTATTTTTAAAAGTTAAATAAGTAATTGCACATAAGTTGAAGTGCCGTAGTTTTGCTTGTTTTTTGTTATGTTTTGGACGTGATTTTTGTATATATTTTGTACATATGTGAATGATTATTGAGAGATTGCTTATAACAATTCGAAAATAAAATTTATATAATTGATTTTTAAATTTTAATTTTGGCATAGTTGAATTAAAATATATTGTAAATTGCATCATTAATTATATATATTATAATTAAATAATTATATAATATTTAATTAATTATTTTTATAGTTTGAAAATGAAAAAAATATAATTAATTATTTTTTCATTTTATCTATTAAATAGATAGATAAATATAGCACTAATTATTACGCATTCAATGTTGAGAGATAAAAATGAAAATCGATTTTATTTATACTAACTTCATCGTTTCAACTATATATGTATTGGTTGATAATCACACAAATTAAGAAAAATATTATTTTTTTAACTATTTGAACAAAATATTGAAGATAAAATATATTTTAAGTTGAAAAAATAAAATTCTTGTGACTAAAATTTAAAAAGTAGGTGAATAAAATAAAAATAAAATTGTATTTTAAAGTAAAAATATTAAATTATTTATTTTCTAAAGAGCTGTATTAAATAAAGATATGGAATGAAAAAAAAGTAAAATATACATAATTAGTTAAGAGAATAAGGAGTTGACTTATAAAATTTATGAATAATATATTAACTGTAGGTAGAATTTCATAAATATTACTTATTCAATATTATATTTCTAAAACTTTTCACACCTTTGGATATGGGTGGGCGTTTGAACTCGAAAACCCGAGGTCGGACCGAAAACCCGCCAAAAAAGCTCGTCACGGACCGATCCTAATTTTTTAATGGACCGGCCCGTCATAGGACCGACTCGTGAAGTGTATATGCGGTCCGAGCTCAAGCCCAAAAATATTTGAGACCGAAAGCTCGGCTCGGACCGTCAATTTCATTTTATATATATATATATATATATATATATATATATATATATATATATATATATATATATATATATATATATATATATATATATATATATATATAAAGTAAAAAAATGAATTATTGTACATAATTAAATCATTATTATTATTATTAAGATTTTCACTTCAAAATTTTCACATTACCCTCTTTTTCGTTCTGAGTTAACAATTCACTGTGCACGTCATTGTAAAAAAAATAAAAAAATAAAAATAAATAACACCTTAAATAAAAAGAAGACAATAATTGAAAGTATACTTGATTTTATATTGCTTGTGGTGTATATATTTTTTGTAAATCATTTATGAATTAGTGATGCTAATTAATTGTTGCTCTCATTTTTTTTCTATTTTGACTAATTGAAAGATTGATTTGGTTTTTATTTTTGCATTTTTATTTGGGCAAACAAACAAGAAAATCATGTTTTATTTTTATTTTTAAACTTTTAAATAATATCGTTTGATTCAAATGTTTGAAATTTTTATTGAATTAAAAATTGCATGAAATTTGTAATGAAAACTCTATAAAATTTGGGACCGAAAACCCGAAAACCCGGCTCGGGCTCGTCATGCTCGGTCCCGAGCCGGGCCCCAACCTCAGATAAACCCGGCTCGGCTCGGACCGTAGAGGTCGGGTTTTGAGCCGGGTTTTGATATTTTTGAGCTCGGCTCGACCCGCGCCCACCCCTACTTTTGGATATTACTTTTTCGTTTCTTTGGATTGATATCGAGTCAACTACAATTGATTTCAAATTTTGATGAGAGACACACACAAAAACGTCTAATCAACATTGAGAGTAATAATATATTCAAATATTCGAACGAATAATATACAAATACGAATTAAAATTTAATACTCAAACACATGAATAAAAATACTTGAATGCGCTCACGAATGTGAATTGAAAGCATTCGAATCGACATATTTAATTGAGCTGAACTGAAATGAATTGAATTGAATCGCTCTGAATTGAACTGAAATGAAATCCAAAATAATTTTTCTTTACACTCCCAGTTGAGGTATATTAGATACTACTCTTGGAGGATTACTCCAAGTGACATACTAACCGTAAATACAAATACAATAAATGTCGATGTGTGTGATTGTTTGTGCACATAGAAAATAATATTAAATTTACGCTTGTGGTACCTATGGTGAAATTTAGCTATTAAATTTATCATTTTAATTAGTAGCCATTAGATTAACTTTAATTTTAGAATAGTATGATATATCTACTTAATGATTGGATGTAGATATAGGTATGATAAATACGATGTACTTTAACTTTTTTATATATATATATAATTTATTATTTTTATAGTTTGAACTGAAAATAAAATGATGAAATATAATTAATTATTTTTCATTTTATCTATTAAATAGATATATAAATATAACACTAATTATTACACATTCAATATTGATAGATAAAAAATGAAAATCCATACAATTTATACTAACTTCATCGTTTCAACTATATATGTATTGATTGATTAGCACACAAATTAGAAAAAATATTATTTTTTGACTGTTTAATCACAATATTGAAGGTAAGAAGGTATTTTAAGTTGAAAAGTAAAATTCTTGTGACTAAAATTTAAAATGTATGTAATTAAAATAAAATAAAAATTATATTTTAAAATAAAAATATTAAATGATTTATTTTTGAAAGAGCGTGTATTAAATAAAGATATGTAGTGCAAAAAAGGTAAAATATACATAATTAGTTGGGAGAATAATAAGTTGACTGATAAAATTTATGAATAGTATATTAATTGTATATAAATTTTCATAAATATTTTATTCAAGATTATATCAAAATATATTAACTATTATTGATCATAATATTCGTAAATGTATATAATTGATTGTATATTTATAAAATTTACTGAAAATTATTGGTTTGACGGATAGAATTTACATTACTCAAAAATGATATTTTCTTCTTCTATAAAAAAATCAATTATTCATAGTAATCAACTTTTTTGATATAGAATCCTTTTAAAATGTAATATAATTAATTTTAATTATGACCGTCATTAAAAAAAATCAACTATACAAGAAAAACACCAAATGTCTTTATTAGTTCTGTTGACCATTGAAAATGATGACCAAATTCATGAATTGAGTTTCATTTCTCCATCTATAAAATGCCTCTTTTCCTCACAATATTTTCATCACCCAAAATCCAATAACAAAGAATTGAAGCTAGAAAAAAACATGTCAAGAGCTTACTCTTTTCTCTTTGTCTTGAGCGTCTTGTTTCTCGTCACACCCATTCTTGCTCGAGTTTTGGAGGAAGAATCATTCAATGAAATCGACACTCCTAATACTATCAATGAAATCGACACTATCTTAAGTGACGATGACATCGAATGGAGTCTAGATTCATCCAAGCACCACGGCCACCATGCTCCATCACCCCACCACCACCGTGGCCACCCCCGCCACCATACTCCATCACCCCACCACAACCACGGCCCCCGCCACCATGCTCCATCACCCCACCACCACCGCGGCCCCCGCCACCATGCTCCATCACCCCACCACCACCGCCTCCCCCACCACCGTCGCCCCCGCCACCATGCTCCGGCTCCGGCACCTCAAGTTGACCAGCCTGCCTATTCTCCAAAACAAGCTCTGGCACCGCAAGTCGAGGAGGTTGCTGCCTATTCTCCCGAACATGTTTCATCTCTTAGCTCCCTTTGGATATAATTAAATAATCTTGCATAAGAGTATTGTTCGATAATGAACAACATTGATTCCTATTGAGTTAATTGTTTATTATTACTATATTATTGTAATAATGAATTTTACTGATAAAAATTAGCAGTTTATTTCTCAAATTAATTTTGATATGTCACATGAAAGAAAAATGTTTATTGCAATAGGTCTCCAAATTATAATATTCTATTATTCGAATATATCTTGATTTTAATTTAGTAGTCTTGAGTTGAATCTAATTTATTTTGAAAACCGGTTAAAAAAAAAATTCACATAGGAGTTAAAAAAAATAAAAATTAAAGCTTAAATCAACTCCTCTATTGAATATATTTTTTAAAAAGAGCAGTTTTTATAAGGGGTTATCATTTGTGTTTGTTTATATATTTATTGTTATAAACTCAAGAGAATTGAGAGAGAATAATAGAGTATAAAGAGAGACAATATGATAGGAGAATAAGATTGTTATGAATTCTTATGAATTGTTGTGAATTGTTGTGAATTCTTCTGAATTGTTGTATTCATTCATATGGGGAGACCCCTTTATATAGGATACAATCTAGGGTTTCTGACTTAGCCAACAAGTCATTCACTATAATATAATAATATTCATAACACTCCCCCTTGAATGACTATTTACAGGATTGCTGCCTCGTTAAAACCTTGCCAGGAAAACCCAGTGGGACAAAACCTGAGCGAAGGAAAAAGAGTACAGATTGCTCCCCCTGATTGTAATCACTGAAGATCTTTGACTTCTTGAAAATAATTATTGGTGATCAATATTTCTCATTAAAAGCTGTAACTAATAAAACCATATAGGAAAAAACTTAGTTATTCAAATATACATTTTGGTCTTCATGACACAACCTTCGAATTGTTGAGTTTCACATTCATTTGTATTATTGTATATTTTTCGTCCTTCAGGGACATGCATTTACCATACATCTATTGACTAGAGCATTCGCAATTGCTATAACCGGCCGGTAACTCTTCTGGAGTATATTAAATGCATCTAGTGTTCAATATACATTTTTTGACCAATGAACAATAATGTGAACTTCAATTCACAATCATTTGAACTTCAGGTTCAATACCTCAGTTTATCTCGAAAACAAACTCATATGGAACATTCTGATGTCCCCATTAATTATTATCGAGTGATGTACATGTCTCGTTAAAAACCTCGCTATAAAACCTTGTAGGAAAAAAATACTCGAGAAAAAGAGTACACGACATTCACATTTATATTGTGGTGATTGTCTCGTTAAAAACCTTTAACTAAGAAAACCCCATGGGAAAAACTTAGTAGAGGGAAAAAGAGTGCAATCAATGGTCTTCGGGACCAATCATTAGTCTTCGGGACCTTGTCTCAATATCAGTTTTGTCCATAATGACATAGTAATATGATATTGTACATATTCTGATTTTCATTTCCTTTCATATCAGGAATTTTAAAATCCATCAAGGATTTTCATGTATGTATCTTTCTAGTGACTTCTCCATAGTCAAATCATACATTCGATGCATATATTTATCGTTGTTGCTGCCAGAAATATTAAGTAGCGGAACTTAATGTCATCCTTAAAAATATTTAATTAACATCGAGTTTCTACGAAAAACTCTTGAGCAACTAATCTCGCTTTTATATCTCACCACATCATTACTCGTTTTTCGTATGAACACCCACGTATATCCTTCTGGGATAATATTTTGAGGTGTGTATTATAGAGTCAAAATATATGTTTATTCAGCGAGTTATGCTCAGCCTCAATTGCCCGTTTCTTATTTTTCGAGTGCTGCTGGCACACTATCATTGATTTAAGTTTTGGATCCAAATTTTCTAGAGCAACTTCTTGAGACAAATATGTCGTTGACGACTTTTTTCATGTTGATGACAATTCATTCTATCAACCAAATCTTTCATCATTTCCCAAAATATTTAATTTGGTTGTTCCGCAATCCCATGATTTTCTATTATCATGTGCACATGTTTTTTCAATGGGATTTCCATCTAACTCTCTTCAGGAGATTTTGAAGGTGACTATTTTATTTGTTTCTCCGCGGATTTATTTTATATTTTCAGATCGATCTACTACGCTTCAGGCGTATATTAGAATCAACATTTGAGTTGATCTATTTGGTATTTGAACTCTTATAGTTCATTTTATCACAAACATATGTGATTTTGTCACACCTTCATTAATTTGGCAGATTACTTGCTGAATATTGCAAGTCACTTATTTTCATGAACTTCGGGTTCAATTGATTGGTGCGTGGATCTAGAATTAAAGATCGTTTTCATTCCATGAAATTTCTCGGCATTTCTATCTTTATATACTTATCTCCCCCTAATGCCGAGAAATTCTTCGTTAAATATGCAAATCAGCATAAATGCTATAAACCGATCTTCTGGATCGTGGGCTCGAGATATTTAATATAACCTTTTCTATTATGCCCGTTCATAAAAATACATTTTAATGGTGAATATGACTTGCATATATAAAAATAATTCGCAGATGGGAAATGTTTGATTCATTTTCACGCACTTAATAATAATCATGATATGCATCATCTTCATTTTTAAGTACATTTGTAGCACTCGTGGGGATAATTAGTAAAGCTCTTCCGTAGCCAATTTTTAATATGTCATAATTCTTATAACATTATCTTTATCAATTATCCTTCGGGGATACATTATCTTTACGTATGATCCTTCGGGATCAAAATAAATCTCTAATAATTTTCTCAGAAATTACATTTAATTGGAATCGACTTTTTCGATATTCATTTGTTCTCGATTTTCAAAATATATCCTTCATGGATAATTCATATAATCATTGTTTCAGGAGAACAATCGATTTGACGTTTCACTATGAGTATAATGAGATGTAACTTTATTAAAACATTTAATGTTTGAAGTTTGCTTCTTCGGGAGCAATCAATAAAAATATTCTTTCAGAAATATTTTGTATTATTTTTTACGAATATCAATATTTATTCATGAATATCAAATCATAATGTTCTTCGGGAACATTTAAAACATATTACTATTACAGGAGCAATTTAATTTGATATTTATCGGATAATATCAAATCACGATATTTTTCTGAAATGATCAATATAATAATATATGTTCTTCAAGAACATTCAATTTAATTGATATATTAAGAATAATTGATTTGATATTACTTCAGGAATATCAAATTATAATGTGACTCAAACTTGTGAGTTGGATTTCATAATAGCTTAATTATATGCCTAGACATATTTAAAATCTTGTAATTGGAGTCAATCATACCAGTTTTGGTAGTACGACCAACTTCGGGTGATCGTATCTTTCTTTTAAATCTTTCCACAAAACTATAGTACGAACAACTTCGGGTGATCGTATATTTCTTTTACGGTGAATTTTCAAAGATATTATTCAAGATTATTTAGTATATAATCATAATCAATTTGATATTGATAATACTACAGGAATATCATATCTCGATGTTCTTCAGGAACATTTAATTTTGATAATTCGTCAAGAATATCATATCATGTCACGATGTTCTTCAGGAACATTTAATTTTGATATTTCTTCTATAATATCATATCACAATGTTCTTTAAGAACATTTAATTTTGATATTTTTTCGGGAATATCATGTCACACTGTTCTACATGAACATTAAAAACTTTAATTGATTTATTAAACATAATTAATTTGATATTATTTCAAGAATATCAGATTATAATGTTATTCGGGAACATATGATATTACTTCATAATATCAGATTATAATGTTCTTCGGGAACATATGATATTACTTCAGGAATATCAAATTATAATGTTTTTCGGGAACAGTTGAATTTAAGAAGAATGGAGGAGAAGTAGATATATTTATAATTATTTATGAATATAAATATAAATATAAATTCTTGCCTTTGAGTTCGGATCTTGGATAAGTAGAACTTCGATGAAGAACGCGGTTGAACTTTCGTGCTGATAACGTGTTATAAACTCAAGAGAATTGAGAGAGAATAATAGAGTATAAAGAGAGACAATATGATAGGAGAATAAGATTGTTATGAATTCTTATGAATTGTTGTGAATTGTTGTGAATTCTTCTGAATTGTTGTATTCATTCATATGGGGAGACCCCTTTATATAGGATACAATCTAGGGTTTCTGACTTAGCCAACAAGTCATTCACTATAATATAATAATATTCATAACATTTATTACTTTATTATTTTTATGTTAATCGGTTATATATATTGTGCTCTAAGTCGTACCTTATTCTTCGTAGTATGGGTGTTTTTTGAAGTTCATATTTAACCTTGACGTATTCGGTCCATTATACGCAAATACAACCCAAAATTGAATAAAAATCGTGCACAAAAAGCCCATTGAATGATCTAGGTCTTCAAATTTCAAACATTAATTATGAGAGGCCTTTCAGACGAACATACAACAATATATGGGCTTCGACTGAGGGTTTTATCTATGATACACCCTCGGTATGGTGTACTCAATCGGGTGTAGCATAGATAAAACCCTCATTCGAAGCCCATGTATGGTTGTACGTTCGTCTGAAAGGCCTCTCATCGTTAATGTTTGAACTTTGAAGGCCTAGATTGTTCAATGGGCTTTTTGTGCACGATTTCTCCATTTTGGGCCATATTTGAGTATGATTGATGTTACCGTCGTTTGAGTAGCGCAAAGTAAATTTATAAGAACCTAAAACTTTCACCAACAACAAGTATTAGTGATAAGTATTTGGTGTCGATCCCACGAGAAGTTTATTGTTATTTTCTCACGGCTTTGCTCAAGTTGGGTTGTCACGATTTTTGGAAGAGAGTTTTCATTGAATAACCGAACTACTAGAATAACTAAAAACAAATAATAAATCAACTAAACCTAATAACAAAAATAAAATACTCAGCTACTGAAACTTGACCAAGATAGAAAATAAACTACTCAACTACTAAATTTGACCAAAACGTAAAACAAAGCATCTGGACAGAGTCGTCACCTTGTCTACCTGATCAAGTTTCTAGTGTTCATCGCCACGTAAGATTTTGCTAACAACTTTATCTTTCAGTTATAGGTTGTCCAATTAAAGTATAATTGCCCCTATGATGTCACGCACGCAAATACCCCAACCCTTATTCACTCTTTCGGTTTAAAGTCTTACTAGATCTCTCTATGCAAAACTTCTAGTATTGATCAATTCGACACTATGTTAGCCGACATGAGTCTAAGTTGACCAAACTGCATTAATCTCTAAGCGAACCCAAAATGGCCAATAGCATGCTCGGACAGACCCGAGTCATACGACCACATCTCCAGCAACATGTAATACTATGCGGACGCCCAGTCTCCCGGCACGTTGATCCGCGTATGTGTGTGTTAGGTGAAAAGGGGTTCCTACTGGCTACTTTAAGTTATCCAAGTCCCTAACATGCCTGTAGATACTTCCCTGTTGAATCGGGAACAAAACTGTTAGCGATATTTTATATTTATCACTTATCTTTTATTATTTGTTTTTATCTTGTTTCCATATTTTATGGTTCTATTTTACTCTATATGTTGATAATTCAATAAATGTATTCTTTGAGGAAAACAATTATTCTCTCCTAACATGGTATCAGCCTAACTTTGGCTGAAACCCTATTTTTTCTTCTCTTCTCCGTCGCCACTTTTCCATGGTTGACACTGAGGTCCCTACCCTCCCTCTCTCAACCATGATTCATATGGTGAATATCAAACTCACTTCATCAAATTATCTTCTTTGGCATGCTCTAATATAGCCTCTTCTAACCACCCAACGTTTCATGTCGAGGCTTGACGGTTCCTCGCCTGCTCCATCACAAACCATCAGCACCTCCGCTGGCAGCACCACACCCAATCCAGCGTTTGTTACATGGCAGCAACGCGACCAAACCATCAAGTTATTTCTCGTGTCGACTCTTATCGAGGACTCCATGGCCATGGTCATCGGATACAAAACGGCCAAAGAAGTATGGGACGCTCTCTCTCGCTCCTACAACCACAATTCCAAGGCTCGTGAACTCAACCTCAAGGACGACCTACTCTCCACCAAACGCGGCGACAAATCCGTCGTCGATTATGCGCCTCACTTCAAAGCCCTCTCCGATCAACTCACTGCCATTGGTTGACCAATTGACGCCTCCGATCAATCTCACTGGTTTCTTCGGGGACTCGGCCCCGACTTTGCCGGTTTCACGGCGGCTCAGATGGCACAAGATCCACTGCCTGACTTTTCTGCTCTTTTTGCAAGGGCTTAGTCTCATGAATTATTCCAAAAATCTATAGATTCTACTAACACCTTGCAGGTTAACTCCCAAGTTGATTTCACCGCCATTATTCGCGGTCGCGGACGATGTTCTGGCAATTATTGTGGACGCGGCTCCTCTTCCAACCGAGGGCGTGGAAATAACAACTCCAACACTACTAGTTCCAATACAAATCGCAGGCGTAAAAATTTCACTCCGCGATGTTTCTTTTGCCGCGAAACAGACCACGATGGTTTCAACTGCCTCAAGCGTTTCGATCACTCTTATTATCGCTCTTGTCGTCCAGCCAACACCGCCAACCTTACTGTGGCTTTCTCTGCCGGCTGCAACGTCTTTCCGACCATCTCTTCCGACTGGTATTTAGATACGGGTGCCTCCGCCCACATGGATGCCGACAAAACTTCTCTCGATCGTACTTCTCCTTAAGATGGCACGGATCACGTCACTGTCGGTAATGGCGCAAATCTCTCTATTTCACATATTGGCTCTCTTAATATCTCACAAAATCTTACGTTACGTAATGTTTTTGTTGTTCCTGGATTGACTAAGAACCTACTCTCTGTTAGTCAGCTAACCCGTTATCTACCTGTTGCGGTCATGTTTCATAAATCTTTATTTTCTATTCAGAATCAACTAATAGGCAAGGTGCTCGCAACCGACACCATTGATCGAGGCCTTTACTTGCTGGATTCCCCAACCACTGTTGTTGTCGCGGTTCATGAGCATCGACATTTACCAGCTTCTTTTGGTTTATGGCATTATCGCCTCGGGCATGTTGCCCCTGCTACTGTTTCGTTATTAAATAATTTGGGACTCCTATCTATTACTTCACTATTACCGTCGCCAACTCTTTGTCAGACTTGTCAATTAGCAAAGAGTAAACGTTTGCCTTTTGTTACTAACGAAAAACGTGCCGCTGATATTTTAGATTTAATCCATTACGATTTATGGGGTCCTGCACCCGTTAGGACTACTCTCGGTTTTCGATATTATGTGATATTTATTGACGATCATTCTCGTTTCTGTTGATTTTATCTCATACGCGCAAAATCAGACTGTGGATATTTTTCTCACTTTTCAGAAGTTTGTCGAGACACAATTTTCCAGGAAAATCAAACAGTTTCAAAGTAACGCGCGGTACCGAATTTACTAATCATCGACTACAGTCCCATTTTGCTTCTTCGGGAATTCACCATCTTCTCTCCTGCTCCCACACTCCCGCTCAAAACGGTCTAGTCGAGCGCAAGCATCGTCACATCACCGAAATGGGTCTCGCGCTACTTTTTCATTCCTCGAATCCTTTATCTCATTGGGTCGATGCCTTCGGTACGGCAGTATACACTATAAACCGGCTACCTACTGTTGTTCTCGCCCAGAAATCACCGTTCGAAATATTATTCCGTCGGTTACCTGCTTACGAGAGCTTCCATGTTTTTGGTTGTCGAGTATATCCATGTCTACGTGTTTACGCCAAGAATAAATTTGATCCTCGTAGTCGTCCATGTGTATTCTTGGGCTACAGTACACAACACAAGGGTTTTCGTTGTTTGGATATTTCATCACGTCGCTTGTATATTACTCGACATGCTAAATTCGATGAGACGTGTTTTCCATTTGTCTCACCTGGTCACACTCGGACAGTCTCGTCCCTCGCCATCTCGGAGTTTATCGATGCATGCACGTCGTCCTCTTCTCATGCATGCCCGCCAACTCCTTCCCTGCCATCATCGTCTGCTCCGCTGGTCACTACACCTCCATTTTTATGAGACATGGACTGCCCACCATCTCATCCGCCAGCCCCTGTCTATCACACACCACCGTTGGATAATCATCCTTTGTCAGCTCCTGCAACTCCTCCTGTAGCACAACCCCCACTTGATGTTCCCCATCGATCCCACTCGATGCGCACTCGGGCCCAATCTGGTATTTTTATGTAGGAATCGTTATACCGATCCGATCGATATATCGTGTGTGCGGAAGCGTGTAAAGCAATAGATCTACTATGCTATGATCTTAGTGCACACAAATATGTATAGACACACATATATTTATATATATATATACATCCAATATATATATATATAGAGAGAGAGATATCAACGAAATATTACTTTTGGTGACGAAGTGATTCGTTGATGTCGTTGAGGTGGTGTTGAGTCGATTGAACCACCTCAAATGGATCAGTCACTAGATGCTCTCCTTGTGAATGACCTCGTCACTCCTTTAGATCGTCCGGATGTTGAAGCCGCACAAATGGCCCGGCCTCTACGTGTTGCACACGAACCCGGATGACGAACACTTTGCTTGATCGAGTCGGTTCTCCAAGAACACTTTCTCCTCTCTCTCTTTGGTGTGAATTTCGTGGGTAAAGGTAATGTATGATGAAAATCTGATTTTCATCCATATTATATCCTCATTATTCACCACATTACTCCCCTTTGTAACCTACAACATAATGGGCATCATAATGCACCATTAACATGCAAAAGGGGTTACAAAGGAGGTGAAAGGTCATGCCACATACACATGCCACTATGCATTGTATGTGGTCCCACTTGCTTGTGTGGCATGCCATGTCACACTATGTGACATGCATCCATGCAAGCCATGCATCCCATGCATGTGAATTAAATCCACGTAAATATTGATTCTAAATCAATATATATATCAAGCATCGTACATCATCTTTGAGTCCGTGTGTGACCCTGTAGGTATGATTTATTGATCAATATTATATTGTTCCCAACAATTAATATTATCGAATAATCATTTAACATCCATAGACGACCTTATGACTTTATCGATTGCACACGTAGGATCGAAGGACATATCCCAACATTTTAAACCGCAGTATCCCGCTGATATGGCCTTACTTCAGTCCAATCGACTATACTCCGCCCTTACCGCAATCTCTGAACCAAAAGGCATCAAAAGTACACTTAAGCATCCTGAATGGGGTACAGATAATGAAGGAAGATATGGACGCTCTTCGTCACAACCAAACGTGGGAGCTCGTACCTCGGCCACCAAATACAAATATCGTCGGCTCAAAATGGGTTTATTGCACAAAATTTCTTGTCGATGGCACTGTTGACTGCTACAAGGCTCGCCTCGTTGCCCAGGGTTTCAGCCATGTTCTTGGTTTTGATTTTACTCATACTTTTAGACCGGTAGTAAAAGCTTTTTAACAGTTCGGATTGTTCTATCTCTCGCTATTTTGTGCTCTTTGCCGTTACATCAACTTGACGTCAAAAATGCGTTCTTAGCTTGAACGGAGTTCTTTCCAAGCCCGTCTACATGGAACAACTACCAGACTACATCGACCATATGTAACCTAATCATGTTTGCCGACTTCGCAAAGCGTTATATGGGCTTCGGAAAGCTCCACTCGCTTGGAATCAGCGTCTTCGTGCCTTTCTTATTACTCTTAGGGATCTCTTGTAGCACAACTGATACTTCTTTGTTCATTTTTCATCGTTAGTCCATTCTCATTTACCTTCTTGTCTACGTTGACGACATCATTGTTACCAGCAACAATACAACGTCTCTTCATGCCTTAATGGCCCGCTTACGCAAGGAATTCGGTCTCAAGGATCTTGGTCGACTCGGCTATTTTCTTGGCTTAGAGGTCTCTTACCCATCGACGGGCCTCTTCCTTAGGCAATCAAAGTATGCTGGCGACATTCTCGCTCGTGTCGATCTTTTGGATTCCAAGCCAGTAGCTACTCCGCTTACACCCGACGCCTCTTTTACTTCGGTCGGCATCCCTTTCTCGGATCCCACGATGTATCGTTCCTTGGTCGGAACTCTCCAATATCTAACTATTACTCGCCCCGACTTATCATACTCTGTTAATACTGTGAGCCAATTTCAGCAGCGCCCCACTGATGATCACTTCCAGGGCGGTTAAACGCATTCTCTATTATGTCAAAGGTACTCTTGGTTATGGTTTGTCTTTTTCTCCAGGCACTTCGTCCCTCCTTGGCTACTCCGATGCGGACTGGGTCCATTGCCTCGACACTCGACGCTCGACATACGGGTATGCAATTTTCTTGGGTCTCAACCTTATCTCTTGGAGTGCTAAAAAGCAATCGACCGTCTCTCGTTCAAATTGTGAATCTAAGTACCGTGCTCTCGCCAACACTTCCGCTGAACTCAGTTGGGTGGTTCATCTACTTCGTGACATGCATGCTCTCCCGTCTCAACCTCCAGTACTACTAAGTGATAACAAGATTGCTCTATTTCTCACACAAAATCACGTTACATAAGCGAGCCAAGCATATTGACATTGATTGTCATTTCATCCACGAACTTGTTGAATTTGATCGTCTTCGTACTCGTTTTATCCCATCGAATCTACAGCTTGCCGACATCTTCACCAAAAGCCTGCCACGTCCGCTATTTGAATTCTTTCGGTCCAAGCTTTGCGTTTTACCACAGTCTTCCACTTCGCTTGCGGGGGTTGTTAGCGATATTTTATATTTATCACTTATCTCGTATTATTTTTTTAAGTTAGTTGCTATAATCAATAAGCCTCACAGTATTTTACACATCAGACGGACCAAGTTCAGACGTTGCCCAGGCGCAGATTAACTAGTTAAGCATTAACAAATAGAAAATAAATAAATAAAATAAAAAGAAAATATGCTGGAATTAAACTAAAAATTTAAAGAATTGATTGTCTACATCAAATAGAAATCAAGAGACGAAAATAAAAACATGAATTAAAACGAAATTGCCCAGCTATGCCTGAATGCGATAGTCGGCGACAACTCGTCTTCTTCTTCCTCCGATCTTCTTTGGTGCGGTGGCTGGTGTGTATATGTGCTTAGCCTCTCTTAGCCACGTGATTTGTAGGTCTTCATGTGTATTTGTAGATACTGAAAGTCTTGGAAAACAAGTAAAATCACTGACTTGATTGGATAAGGATTCTCTTGAAAACTCTTACATTTTCAGGATTCTGGACAGTTGTCTGCCCGTGTTGACGTCTTGACAGACTCCTACGTATATAGGACTCTGATTTGTTGTAGAGACATGTTTGACAATGACTCTAAGGTTGGATGAGAGTCCATCTTTGATACTTCTCTGAATCTGGTCGCCTTTGAAGTCTTTTGGATTTTCAGGACTCTTCGTACACTGCTTGCTCAATCGTCTCTCTCTGTCAACTCCGATCTTTGTCCAACTTCTTTACTTCGTTCAGTACTTGGTCAAGCTTCGGTCTTGGTCACTTTCTGACTTTGGCCAATATGACATGGGTGTTCGAGTCAGGCTAACTTGCTCAACCAGCATACTTGGTCAATGCGACGATTTCTTTCCAAATGTTCGTCTTTTCACGTTTCACCTGCATACCTTGACCATAGACTCAAAATGTGCCCTCCTAGACACAAATAAAGTGAAAACAACTGAAAAAACTCGATTAACTAGACTCAAAAGAACTAAAAATGAGCAAAAAATATAGCTCATCAATGATGGATCGAATTCATCACGGTTAAAGATGGGCTTTTAAAAACCACCACTACTATGAAGAATAATGTATTGTGTATGTATATACACTTAATATGTCACCTGGAATAATGCTTCAAGAATAGCATTTCATAGACCTCAATTGAGAGTTTAAAGACATTCTTTTGAACTTATTTTCAGGAGTTCCTATAACGTACAACTAGTTGTACCAAGTATGGTACATACGGCCATTACAATACAAGCCCACCTTAATACTATTCCAAATATAAATACAAATAAACCAAAAATATATACTTTAAACTTAAAAAACGTCGTTCAACTACATTAAGAGAGATTGAGATCGAGGGCGGCGTACTGAGAGGCATGCCCGACCATTGTTCTTGGTGAGAATCATGGTGGTGCGAAGCAAGGGTACTATGACATCTCCATTCCATCAAGGGTACACAAGCGAGAACAAATTTCATCTTCTCCGACGTATCTATGAAGAAGTGATTTCGACAGATCTAAGATGCATCGGACTTCATGTCCTCGTAGGACGTCGACTCACGTATTGAATTTTGTTGATCTTGGTTTGATAACAATTTCCATAGTTTTTTTTTTATTGATTTACTATATGTTTCAATGTAACGCTCCGGCCCGTTGCGGGGTCGAAGTCCGACCCTAATGGGTCGGCTCGGTTACCAATGACAGCTTTCGGAAGTAATATCATGGCTTCACTGTACCAACACTTGTCTTTTCCAGCGCACTATGTCCTCACTCGTGCACACCCAGGACACTTCCGGGAGGTCACCCATCCTAGAATTATTCCAGAGCCAGCACGCTTAACTTTGGAGTTCTTATAGGAAGATGCCCAAAAAAGAAGATTCATCTTGTTTGTATGAATAACATATTCAATTCTTTTAAATCTTTGAATTTTCTTGAGCGTTACAATAACATTTTAAAGATTTTAGTTCGTATAATTACGTCGTATTCATCACATATAGTTAAAATATTCATTTAATATTTATAGCATATTCATTTAGTTTTTTTTATTCGGGTCTATTTCTATTAAAATCTTAATTTTTGTGATTTTAAATAAATTATCATTGTATATTGGTAAAATATTCATTTATAAAATCAATATAATTAATGAATCATTATTATATAAAACAAAAATGTTCATTACATATCATTGAAATATTCATTTATAAATTAAAGTGAATGATATTTTATATCATTGAGATATTCATTCATAAACTAGATTGAATGCTAATTTATATTCATTCTAACTAAATTATCATTATCTATAATTAAAATATTCACTATTTACATTTGAAATATTCATTTATTCCTTCATTCTCAAATTCAATTATATAATTTACAATATCTAGATCTTAAAAAAACTAAACAAATTTTTTATCCATCAAAAAATATAATTTTTTATTATTAATTTAAGTAAAAATGAAAAAGAAAATTGAGTAAAAAATATTATAAAGAATGAGAAAAAAAATAAGGTGAGGGAGGAGAGAAGGTGACAGAGGAGGAAGAGAGAAAAAAAAATGATCCATAATTATTTTTTGAGAGAAACTATAAAATACACCTTTTCAAATAACATTTTTTCGTTTATACACTTTCATGTAAAAAATTACTTTTATATCTTAATAGACAAAATTAACCTTCATCCCCTGTCAATGTAATTCATATCCTCAACTTTTTACCTTATTTCAAAATTCACCCAGCAAAACATCAATTAAAAAAAAAATTCCCTGTCAATGTAATTCATATCCTCAACTTTTTACCTTATTTCAAAATTCACCCAGCAAAACATCAATAAAAAAAAAGATCGCAAATTCTCTTTTCCTATTAAACGATTCTTCTGACCATATCATCGTCCTCGTCCTCGTCAACAGGTGAAGATCACCGCTGCCGTTGAGAGGAGTTTGGTCACCGCCCACCCTCCTGCTTTAGGAAAATTTTAAATTTTAAGATCTTCTACTGATATTTGATTAATAAGATTTGAGTGATCTTTTTTGTTTTTATTTTAATTTATATTGTGTTTTGAATTATTGAACAATCTTAATTGATTTGATTAGGAATTGTTGAAATCGCGAGTTCGTATTATTGATTCATTGGGTATGCTGATTTTAATAGTGTTTGCTTAGAATTATTCAACAAATATTAATTAAATCTTAATCAGTAATTAACAGCAAATGTTTTAAGTGACAATCGATAATTAGAGTTCTTCCAAAGTTAAAATTCCAAAATCCAATTATTTAGTTTGGTGATTTAACCAAGCACACCAAGTAAAGGAGACGTGTATGAGTTTTATTGAGGGGCATTAAAGTCCATGAACAGTTATTTAAGTATATACTGTATATGTTAAGGAATATATAAGACCAAATTCATTATGAAAAGGTATAAAAACACCCATTTACCCTTAATTTTTTGACCTTGTATATTTGATATTTGATGTACCATGAGTATGGTACAAACTGGTTGTAAGATATAAATTTCTTAATTTTAGTTCAGTTCAAATCGCTTCAATTTAATTCAGTTCAGCTCGATTAAGTATTTCAATTCGTATGCGTTCAATTCGTATCCGTATGCGCATTCAAGTATATTTATTAATAAGTGTTTGAATATTAAACTTCAATTCGTATTTGTATATTATTCGTTCGAATATTTGAATATATTATATACTTCCTAAGTCTCGTGTTTATTTTCAAATTTTGTCCGACTCGGAAATAAAAAAAAAATTATATTTAAAGTGAAAAAGTAAAAGTATAATTGACTAAAATAGACAAAATAAGTGAAAGGATAAAAAATTGAATTTTATTTTAAAGTGAAAAAATAAGAGTACTGATTTATTTATTTTTTGAGATAATTAGGAAAAGAGAAATTTTGGTTTTCGTAATTTTTACTATAATAAATGTAAATTTTTAATAAAAGTGGATAAATATATATTACTGTTTATATATTTGACCAACATTATAATTTATGAATATTATAACTTTATATAGAATTTCATAAATATTACTTATTCAATATTATATCAAAATATATTAACGATCATAATATTCGTAAATATAATGTATATAATTGATTTTTAAATTTTAATTAATATAACAAAATTAATTTTGGCATAGTTGAATTATAATATATTGTAAATTGCATCATTATATATATAGGAGAATACTACAGTACATTTATCAAATTTGAATTTACGTACATTTATAACATAACCAATAAATTAATTACACTTCAATTTTTTATTATACACCCTACCATATATGATTACAACTTAAATTAATTTTCTACTTGATACATATAGGGTAACATGCTATAGGGTTTTATTAATAAAATATAAAATATTTTAATAAAACTATTTAAAACAAAAAAAAATTTATATACTAAATTAATTTAATTAAATAGTACAAATAATTTAATTATTCGCAATAATTTTTCTTTTTTTTCTCAAACATAGCGCAAAAAATTTCTTATTATTGAATTTTTTTCCAAAATTTATAAAAAAACAGCTAAAAAAATAAAAAAGAAATGCGTGCAAAGTTTTTTTCTTCTTATTCTTATTAAATTAATTCATAATATTTTTCTTCTTAAAACTAATTTGCAAATTTGTAAAATAAAAAAATACTAACAGAAAGATTTGTATTCTAATTTTTGTAAAAATAATAGGCAAATTTAAAAAAAATATATACAAGGTAAAAGTTTTTATTCATATTTCTTTAAAAATAATTTATAAATTCTTATTTTTTTAAAAATAATAGGCAAATCTGAAAAAAAATATACCAGTGTAAATTTTTTTATTCATATTTCTTTAAAAATAATTTATAAATTTATAAAAAGAAAATTTTTTTTATTCATATTTCTTTAAAAATAATTTATAAATTTATAAAAAGAAAAAACATACAATATGTCAATATCTACAAAAAAAAATACATATAAACGCAAAGATTTTTATTCTTATTTTGTAAAAATAATTCATAAATTTATAAAACATAAAAAAACATACAATATTTATCGGATTGTTAAGTTAAAGACTTATAGGACAATAGTCGGGTATTCTTTCATAAATCTAACGGTTGATATTAAATAATTAAATCTAAATGTTAAAATTGAATGAAATGTACCGTACAATAAATGTACTGTAGAAGCACCTTATATATATATATATATATATATATATATATATATATATATATATATATATATATATATATATATATATATATATAATTAAATAATATTTAATTAATTATTTTTATAGTTTGAACGAAAATAAAATGAAAAAATATAGGGGGTTTTACAAAAAGAGTAAATTCTAAGTGTTGTACTATAATTAAATACTAATCTTTTGTATAATGGTAAAAAAGACAACTCTTCCGACCGAAACTACCCTTTATTTATATTTTTAATGATTAAATATAATATATACAAAATGATTTAATATATTGAAACACTAACCTATACAAATTGAAACTATTTAAAAGCGTCCACGTTAATTACAAGAAAATTGAATCTCAATTGAAAAGCATAGTTTCTAGCTCGCGTCGTCCTCACCAAATGACACCTCCAGTCGGAGGAACGACTAAAAGCTGGAGAGCGTATTGAGCGACGCGAGCGGATTGGGATTGTTGGTGCGAGTCTCCAGCACCTTCTTCAGCTTCTGCGACAGCCTGGCATAGAACTCGAAACCCTCTTCGAACAATATTGATCTCGTTTGCCATTGCGGTACTCCAGGAAGACACATCCACTCACCACAACCGATTGAAAACACCGTCGACAAAGTCGAGTTCCACCGTCAATTGTTATTGTGTGAACAAGTATGCAATAAAATGAATTTCAGAACATTGAATCTAGGTATCACGAATTTGCTGTTCAGTTGTGAATTGCTACTGCTAGGTAAGTCCATCTTGTTGACTAACTGATTGGGACACAATTTATGATGGAATTCAAAAATCACCACGTAGTTTTTGTATTTGTTTTCAAATTTAACTTCTTTAACCATCTCAAACCTTAAGTACTGTAGTGATTCCTTTTATTGTGTTTAGTACAACCTCTTATATCTGTAGACTTGTTCATGGAAATTCTTACAGGAGACATAAAATTCTTCTTTTTTCGGACGTTTCAAGGAAACAAGCTGATCATACATGCCAAATATTTGTAGTACAAATTAGTAATATGTTCCAATTATTTATCAGTCCACTAATATTTCGAACTATAAGTTGCTTGTTTTTACGCTTCACATAAATTTTTGTTTGTGCAGTTGTAGTCTAAGTTTAACAA
The DNA here is from genome assembly GCA_954870475.1 of Euphrasia confusa. NCBI lineage: Eukaryota > Viridiplantae > Streptophyta > Magnoliopsida > Lamiales > Orobanchaceae > Euphrasia > Euphrasia confusa. Next base: position 34,804,336 of record OX940956.1, on the reverse strand, counting down.
AATACTACAAGACTAGTTTCTGTCTTAAACCAGAGTTTGGAGACTTACCCCTGCAACCCACTAGATCATACATTTAATGCTTTGGACACGATTCAAGGCCGTCGTCGGCTCCATTAAACTTGTGTAAGAAAGAGTAGTTTCTCGAACCGCATAAAGCAGCTGTCAAAATAAATCCTCCATCCACTCGCGGGGTAGCACTAAGGCAGATGGGTTCGGGCCTCGACGTAGCACAACACGCAATCGACCAAGGAGAGGTCGTCGTAGCACTGAGAATCACCAGAATTATGATCATCATATCTGTAACAATTAATGATTATTTCACCATATGTGATCAGTTTTTTCTCTTGTTGTAGAAAAAAGATCAATCGGGAAAAACATACTCCGGAACTAAGACAAAAGATATAGAATCTATGTGTCCTTTTTTTCATGTTTACAATGTATGTGACAATCATATGAAAAAACACAAATTATAGAATTTATGTGTCCTTTTTTTTCAGCAACACCCCTTGCAAGGTTTGATATTCACATCTATTCTTAATTGTGTTCGGATTCGATTGAAACATTGTTCGAAAGTAAAAAAGTAGATGTATAGTTTAGTTTTGTTATAAAGTTGATAATTGTTACACACAATTATAAATGAAACTAACATAATTATAAAACTATTTACAAAACTAACCGAAACTTGGTAATTTTATTACACAAAACTATAAATGAAAGTATGAAACTAACAGTAAAGTTAATAATTGTATTACATAGAACTATAAACGAAACTAACATAAATAATGAAATTAACAGTAAAGTTTGTAATTGTATTACACAAAACTATAAATGAAACTAACATAATTGCAAAATTAGGAACTACAAATGAAACTAACGGTAAAGTTTGTAATTATATTATACAAAACTATAAACGAAATTAACATAATTACAAAACTAGAAACGAAAATAGAAACGAAATTAACATAATTACAAAACTAGGAATGAATCGGTAATTGTATTACACAAAATTATAAACGAACCAACAAAAAGCTACTAATTGAATTACACAATTATGAACAAAACTAGCAAAAAGTAAACATATACTATTGATTTTTCGACAATTGTATTACACAAAACTATAAACAAAGTAGTTTACAAACATCTCAATTTTGATCATGCAAAATAGTTTACAAACATCTATACGATATTATGTGATCAAAGTAATTTATGCAAAATAGTTTACAAACATCTCAATTTTGCATAAGAACAGGAAATGCACAACATAGTGATAATGTAAATTTCAATTCAAACTAAATCAAATTTCCAAATCCAACTATCAGCTAGCCCCAGAATGAGAGATCTATACGCTCAATTAACCGGAAAAAATATCAAATTAAAAACTTCGAACAACACATATGACTAATCGCACTTACAGTGTTCGCCAACATTGAGGAAAGTAGATGCCTGTTTGGAGGAGGCAGAAGACGACATCGTCTCGTCCACGTCTTCATCGGCGAGCAGCGCCACGCCTGCCACAGAGAATCCGATAACTACAAATCCCCCTCATCAATTGCCTCTATGAATTCCAATCAATCAACTCTCGAAAAAAATATAATCAGAATTTATTAATCATAATCCGAGACCCGTGAAGAATACACCCACGGTGTTGTTTTGGTAGTTCCGACTCGTGCACACATTAATCAGAAGGTACACGAACTAGTTCGACACAATTTGGGTCCCGAACTTTATCATGAGCTTCACCTCCACATTTTTTTCTCCATACCTTAATAAACAAAACAACTGTAAGATAAAATTATACATTACTTCGACTTGCATTTACACTAGCATTATAACATTATTCGTTCATTACATCTAGAAGGAGACGTACCTTGTAGAGCTCCGGCTAGAAGGGTCTGAACTCTTTTCGCGCTGATCTCCATGATCGAAGCACCAACAACCGCAGATCCAAAAGAATGGGAGGAGATCGAGTCTGTGTATTGTATATGCTTGCGAATCAATTGAAGATAGATACTAGGGTTTTAGGAGAGGGCGTGAAATCAGATCGAAAGAAAGAAGTGAAGAAAGAGATTGGAAAAGGGTAAAAAAGGTATTTTGATTTTGTAAAAGCGTTTTAAAGTATAATTAAAAAACATATTAGTATCTTAAAATATAATTAAAAAGAACATAACTATTCTTAATTTTAATAAGTCAATTCTTTAGTATTTTTTTAAAATTTTAAAAGCAAAACTATTTTTTTCTCTAAAATTACCAAAAATATAATTAATTATTTTTCATTTTATCTATTAAATAGATAGATAAATATAGCACTAATTATTACGCATTTAATGTTGAGAGATAAAAATGAAAATCATTGAATTTATACTAACTTATTAACTTTGTTATTTTAACTATATATGCATTGGTTGATAATCACACACAAATTAAGAAAAATATTATTTTTTAATTATTTGAACAAAATATTGAAAATAAAATATATTTTAAGTTAAAAAATAAAATTCGTGTAACTGAAATTTAAAAATTAGTTGAATAAAATAAAAATTAAATTTTATTTTAAAATAAAAATATTAAATAATTTATTTTTTAAAAAGTTGTATTAAATAAAGATATGAATGCAAAAAAGGTCAAATATACATAATTAGTTGAGAATTTTTTTTTGATATTAAATAAGAGTTGACTTATAAATTTTTTGAATAGTATATTAATTGTATATAAATTTCATAAATATTTTATTCAATATTATATCAAAATATAATATAATATAATTATATATAATTGATTGTTTATTTATAAAATTTACTTAAAATTATTAATTTGACTAATAGAATTTGTTACTCAAAAAATGATATTTTCTTCTTCCATAAAAGAATCAATTATTCATAAAAATCAATTTTTTTGTATAGAATCCTTTTAAAATGTAAGATAATTAATTTTAATTATGACCGTCATTATAAATAATCTACACAAAAAAAACACCAAATATCTTTATTAGTTCAGTTGACCATTGAAAATGATGTTGACCATTGAAAATGATGACCAAATTCATCAATTAAGTTTCATTTCTCCTTCTATAAAATTCTTATTTTCCTCGCAATATTTTCATCACACAAAACCCAAAACCCAATAAAAAAGAATTGAAGCTAGAAAAAAACATGTCAAGAGTTTACTCTTTTCTCCTTGTCTTGAGCGTCTTGTTTCTCACCACACCCATTTTTGCTCGAGTCTTGGAGGAAGACTCATTCAATGAAATCGACACTGCTAATACTATCAATGAAATCGACACTATATTAAGTGACGATGACGTCGAATGGAGTCTTGATTCATCCAAGCACCACGGTCACCGCGGCCACCATGCTCCATCACCCCACCACCACCGTGGCCGCCCCCGCCACCATACTCCATCACCCCACTACCACCACGGCCCCCGCCACCATGCTCCATCACCCCACCACCTTCGCCGCCCCCGCCACCATGCTCCGGCTCCGGCACCTCAAGTTAACCAGCCTGCTTATTCTCCCAAACAAGCTCTGGCACCGCAAGTCAAGGAGGTTGCTGCCTATTCTCCCGAGCAATTTTCATCCCTTAGCTCCCTTTGAATATAATTAAATAATCTTACATAAGAGTATTGTTAGATAATGAACAACATTGATTCCTATTGAATTAATTGTTTATTATTACTATATTATTGTAATAATGAATTTTATTGATAAAAATTAGTAGTTTATTTCTCAAATTGTTTTTGATGTGTCACATGAAAGAAAAATGTATATTGCAATACATGTCCAAATTATAATACTCCATTATTTGAATATATATCTTGATTTTAATTTAGTAGTCTTGAGTTAAATTTAATTTATTTTTAAGATCTAGTACAAAAAGTGCCTTAAGCAACGGGTCATTTACATCAGTACGTTGTCCAACCGTTGTCATAGGCTCCGATGTAAATCATGCTCACAATTTACTTCAGTTCTTGAACCGATGTATAATCGTACACGTACATCAGTTAAAGAATAAACGATGTGTCCCCAAGAGCATAGCAGAATGGTAAGGTATGTGATGATGTGGGTGAAATTCCCCGGCGACGCAGGGTTCAACCTCGGGTGAGATAAATTTTCAGTGAAATATTATGAAAGTTTTTCCTGGGGTGAGACTAGAGCTGCACATCCGGTCCGGTTCGACCCTGAACCGACCGGTTCGGAACCTGAACCGAAACCGGATAAACCTGAACCGGATAAATATTAGTTCTCATCAATACTTTGAAAGTTGGACACTCACATGATCTATTTAGAGTGTTTGATATTAATGTACCTTGACTAACATTGAAATAATATTTTTCATCAATTGATTTTTATAATATTTTTAGTACATGATGGTAACTTTTATATTCACATTATATTTTATGCATTTGATAATTTATTAATGATTTTGTGATGCATTTTAGATATGATAAGAAAACATAATTTGGTATTATAAATTCATTTATTTTTATGAATATAATAATTGGCATTAAAATTTGAATCTATAATAATATACATGAATATATTAATTAGTTTGTAATAAAGTTGATACGTTAATCTTAATCCAATTATTTTAAATAAATATATTTAAATTTATTGAATTTGAAAATTCTCTCTTTTAATTAATAAAATGTTAATTTATCAATATAAAATTTTACGGTTTTGAGAGTATTAATTTATAGAGGTAGTAATAGAATAATCCCAATGAATTATTAAAAAAATACAATAATTGCAATATCACCGGAGGCCGAACAACTATCAACGACGCACCCGAGTGGGTGTACATACTACATACTGTTTTGACCGTTTTTTGTCGGGGATTATTATATATTAAATACGCTTAGTAGGGTTTGAAGACGGTGCAAAAACACGTATATTTGTATGTGGAAAGAGAGCTGAAATGAAATCACACCGAGACTAGGCTTGAATGCCCGAGATGATATCTCTGTTTATTCTCTGGTATTTCCAGGTAATATTATATATGTGGGTGGGTATCAGATCACTCGTCCGGGATCTTCCTCCCCGAGCGTCCGTCAGTCTTCCGACCTCCCCTCCTTCCTCTCTCGTCCGGATCTAGTCTATTTATAGATGGATTACGCAGAATCCATCTGTCCATTATTGACACGTGTATCTACATGCAAAGATAGAGACGTCTTTGGCTCGTGCACTTCTGCCCGGTGCAGGTCGCATCTGTGTGGCGTCAGCGACCCGGGGTACGATCCCGGGACACGATGCCCGGGATTGAGTATGGCCGTTCTCCGTCTTCGGGCGCTCCTTCTGTCGCAGTTTTATTCATGTGGTGGTCTCTCGTGATTTGGGGCTCGGGGTTGGTTCGCCCATCGTCCACGTCATCGCGTGCGCCGGGTTGTTAATGTCCGTGTCCCGTGCTGGGGCATGATCCCGGGTGGTCTATTCCCCGCAAGCCGGGTCGTTGGCGCCCGTGTTGTTAATGTCCGTGTCCCGTGCTGGGGCGTGATCTCGGGTGGTCTGTCCTCTCGCAAGTCGGGTCGTTGGTGCCCGTGCCGAGTGCTCGCGGCGCGGTCCCGGGTCTCGGAACCTCGTCATCCCTCTACATACGGGTCGTTGGCGCTCGATCGTGATGCTCGGGGCCGGGGCATTGCATGCGGAGCATGTCCTGATCCTCGCGATGGTGGGCTGGCACGTGGGCCCATGCCACCAGTTGGTGGGGGAACTGATCTTCGGCGTCCGTGCGGGATGCGCTGGCGCGATTCGGGGGCTCGGCAATCGTCTCACTGCATGCGGGTCGTTGGTCGCCTCGGCTTCGTGCTGGGCCGCGTTCCGGGACCATCTGACCCGTCGTCCCGTATGTCGGGTTATTGTCGCCCGTTGCGGTTGGCGGGGGTCCGGGAACGGTATACGTGGGCATTATATGATTCTCGTGATGGCGAGTTGGCCTGAGGGCCCATGGTACCAGTAGGAGCCCTATTCGGGCCTTTTTATCCGGTGCCGGGTGTCGGCCCATTCCACGTGTCGGTGGGGGATTTTTGTGGCTCAACACTGGCCCCCAGAGAAGTCCGTGGATGGAATCCGCTGATTTCTCTGTATGTTGAGTTTGGTCTGGTCCGCAGCTTCCATAAATCCGTTTGCTGGTTTTGATTGACGCTTTGAGAAGTCTTTCATCCGTGAAGGGTGGTAGGTGATCGTTGCTTTGAGGCAGGCTCTGTCGTCGTTGTCTGGTGTCTGTGATTATGCTATCGTTGATCTTTCGCTTGGGGGTTTTGTATTTCCCGCGGTGGTGAACCAAAGCGGAGACCGGGGCCCGGGGCGAAACCTTCGCCTGACGGGTCATCGACGCCGAGTCGTGATTGTCCGAGTTGGCGGGGGCTGATCATCGGTGTGTGCGGACTCCACTCAGGACATTGCTTCATGAACTTCCTCTGCTTCCGGGGTCCGGCCCCGTCGCCCGGTGACTCGGCCCCGTGGGTGTAGCTCTCTTCCCTTTATTATCAACCATCTTCCCTTGCTCTGGGCCCCGCTTCCGAGCGTGTGACTACTTTGTTTCCATCCCAAATGGCCCGCGTTTGGGCGACCACTCGCGTTGTATTTTTCTTGGGTTTGCTTTCTTCGCTCTGCGCGGCGCGGGGGAGTTTTTCACAGAGACCTGCGATTATTTTCTCAATGGATAGCATTATTATAGAAAAACATCGATTAGTTTTACTTATTTGTTTTGTGTACCCGCACCTCCTCGTACCGAGACTCGTTGAGGTCGTACGGGTTTAGGGATTAGTGGTTTCGGGGTTTTATTGTTTAGCGGCTCCGGGGTTTGGCCGTTTTGACGTTCTCCGGGATGCCGATTTTATTATTTAATGTTCGCGGCCCCGGGGTTCGGTCGTTTTGACGTTCTCCGGGATGCCGATTTTAATGTTCACGGCCCCGGGGTTCGGTCATTGTGACGCTCTCCGGGATGTCGATTTTAATGTTCACGGCCCCGGGGTTCGGTCCTTTTGACGTTCTCCTGGATGCCGATTTTAATGTTCACGGCCCCGGGGCTCGGTCGTTTTGACGCTCTCCGGGATGCCGATTTTAATGTTCACGGCCCCGGGGTTCGGTCGTTTTGACGCTCTCCAGGATGGCGATTTTAATGTTCACGGCCCCGGGGTCCGGTCGTTTTGACGCTCTCCGGGATGCCGTTTTTATGGGTTTGGTGTCTTTCTGTTGGAAATCGATATCCCGGAATTAATAAATTAATTAAAATTAATTATCTAATTAATTCCGACCGAAATCCTTCGGAGATCGAATATCCGGAGTTGTCAAATGCGGAACGACAATTCCAATCGACTCCCGGTTGCCGGAACATCCCGCCACGAACCACCATGAATATCCGGACCCAACCAAACCCTAACCGCGGCTAAGCCGCGGCTGTTCGGTCGAGCCCATGCACGGGGCTCGCGGCTGATCGCGGCAGCCGCCTAGGGTTGCCTTTGGCAGCCCGCAACGCGTGCCCTAAACCCTCGCCGGACAGCCCAAGCCATCCCGAAGGTTCCACCCAATCGAACCCTAGCCGCGGTGGAACCGCCGCCGTCCGATCGAGGTGTGCGCTCGCATCCATGCGAGCGCTAGGGTTGCAGCCCGTGCGACCCCACACGTTCCCAGCGAAGCTCCGTATGCGATCCGCATGGCCACGCGGATCCGCTGCGGGAAACCCCGCAGCCCGCTGCTGCCAGCCGCACGAGGCGAGCGCTAGGGTCGCAGGCGGTCGCTCGCGTCATGGACCAGGCGGGCGCCTGGTCCTCAGGCGGTCGCTTGCCCTGCCAGCGAACTTGGTTCGCTCGATCCTTTCCGGCGGATCGCTCCAGCCGCAGCGGTCCGGTGATCCTCGATCACCACCGCTCGGCTCGACCCCGGTGAGGATCCCAAACCCCGGATCTTGGTTCACGATATTTCTACGATAATTAAACGATTAAATCATAAAGGGGGTTTTACGATTTACCTCGTTCTCGTTGTTCGGAAAAACGAAGAACTCAATTGATGACCTTGAGATCTTCCCACGTATTCCTTGCACTAGCTCGAACGTCGGGTGGGCGACGATCTTCCGAACTCCATGGATCTCCTCCACTCTTCAAGAACTTTATGATTGGCGTATCTTAGGTTAATGAATTGTGAAGACCATGTAGTGCTTTTATAGGCTACGTAGGGGATCAAAAGGAGATTAAATATTGGGCTTCTAATATTGAAGATTAAATTGGGTCCAACCCAAATCCATTAATCCTTATCAATATTAATTTTATTTATTTTCCACTATATAAATAAAATTGCACTCCCAATATTTATCCATATTATATCAAATAATATTTCTCCGGTTAGTATTATTTATTCCGTGTATTTAAGATTTAAATATCCATGAATAAAGTTAATTTATTGCTAATTAATTTATTCATCTCTTATATCCGAGACTAGTACCATTCAACCTTAATTATTATGCGGAACAAATCCACCTGCAGGGTTTACATAATAATTCCTTATGAACTCATCTCGGGGATATTATCAACCCTTACGGGATACACTTTCCCGTCAAGTATTCACGGCATGCCATATATAAAATATAGTGACCCAACTTAACCGGTAATCGACCCAGTAATTAAACCGGTCAATTCCTTTGGAAAATCAAAGTCACTTATATTAAATATACACACCCGCAATAGTATCGGGGATTAAGAATAAAATACTCTGAGATTTAAATCGATTATCCAAGGCAATCCTAATCGATAAATCTCAAGCGATCCGCCCAATACACCAAGTGTACAAGTGTGATAAAATAATTAAGATAAATTATTTTCTCTCACACACAACGACTATACCGATGGATTGGTCCGTGTCCATCTAGGTCGTGAGCAACTGTTCGATTAAATACGAGTAACCGATAGTATGATCTTCTGTGCGCCCATGCACACCATACTAACTACAACGTATGAAATCCAGGACTATAATTTGCATATATTTAATTATAAATAATTAAACGCAAATAATTGTTTATTTAATTAAATAGATTAATGGCAATGGATCGGGAGTTTCCGTTACTTAAATCTAGACATTAAGTACACAACTCCAACAATCTCCCACTTGTACTAAGGTCTAGTCATTTCCTCCAAACTCCCGACTCCCATACTCATCACGTGCTTAAGTTGTACTTCCAAGAAGTACTATGTGAATGAGCAATCTAGGTTGCCGCTCTGAAGTTATCTTGGTGACTACAGCGTCGTCTCCCTTGACGATGACTCGTATCAGGTGGTACTTGCACTATGTGTTATCTTACACTTATGGACTTGTGATCTTACCATTTGCCATCGCACCGCTATTTACATAGCCTTTGGCAAATTAAGAATCACATCTAAGTCCCAAAGATTATCCCGGAGTTATACCAAAACTTCCGCTGCCTCTGAGGCCGCTTATTTGGTTACCCATGGTAGAGTCCGAAAAGCATCGTGCTTATCACTCTTCCATGTTAAAACTCCTTCTCCTTCAATAGTGAAACACATAGCCTGATATCGACTTACACCGGTCCTCATTTGATTAGAAATCTAAGAGAATGTAATCCAAAGGAAATGCTCGTCTGCTCCGTAATCCAGAACATAGTTTCCAGTACTTCGAAAGTACATAAAATGTTCATTACATCAGTCAAGTATTCCTTTCCAGGATTACCTTGATATCCTCCCACTATGCTAACCGCATAGCCGATATCAGGTTCTTGTTTTCAACATCGCATTTATTAAGCTTTCCACACCCGAAATGTAGGAATCCGCTTTCATTGCTTCTATCTCCTTTTGTGTTACAAAACACATATCCTTAGATAGATGCATTCCGTCTCTGAAAGGTAACGAACCTTTCTCGGAATCTTGCATGTTAAAACGAACCATAATCGTATAAGATGTCTAGAGAAGTACAATGTTCTTTTCTTGAGATCCTAGATCTTAAGAACATGTTCTAACTTCTTCTTTATCTCATATATCGATTTTTCTAGAAAACCATCATTTTATGTCTGACAACATCTTTACATTGTTGTCAATGATAAAATGTTATCTACATAAAAACCCGAGAAACACCACCTTGTTTCCATCACGTTTCCAATACACACCATTCGTCTATGCTTTGATGAATCCATAAAATGGACTATCTCATCAACTTGCAAGTACCACGAACTCAATGCTTTGTTCCAATCCATAAATGGATCAACTAAGCTTGTACTCTAAATGATCTTGCCTCTTAGCAATAAACCTTATTGCTTTCCAAGAAGGCACATTTAGATTTAGTACTGCCTCCATGTAGATCCAGAGATCGATTTCATGTATACTAGGTCCAGAGTCCGAAAACTCTCCTAGTCTTATGAATATCTCTGGTTGATCCACAACCTCCCACTACAACGGCATTCCGGTGTATAAACAGTAATAACAGTAGGTGCAGTTAGTGGTGTACTGCTACTCGGTTCGGCTGGTTCCCAGTCCTTATCTCTTTCTCTCATTCAAAGTATTACGTCACTTTGGGCTTGTGGTTCATCTAATAGTCTTCCTCTAAGAACCGGGCGTTAGAACTTATAACGTCCTTCTGGTTCATAGTACTATTGAACACACATCTTTTGTTCTTCTAGGATATTCTACAACCGCATTGAATGCGCCGTTGTTTCCAGACATATCCATAGAACATAGGTAGTTCCGTATAACTCATGTTTTTACTATTTCTATAAGAGTTCCATTTCTTATTTTCGACACACCATTTCTACACAAGAGTGTATGGTGTAGTCATTTGGGATCAAGTCCCAATCTCTGATCAGTATGCCATGCATTCCTCAGACAGGCACTTGCCTCCGCGATTAGATCGCAGGCTTTCAATGGATATACCATGATGGTTCCCCGCAATAGCTTTGTGTCCATTGACTTGTCAAAACACTTTGCTCTTGTGGCACATCAGGTATGCTAATCCATTCTTTTGAGTAATCATAAAATGAAGTACTCGTACCTTATTGTCTGAGTAGACAAAGATCTGCATATATCAGAGTCAATCAATTCTTATACTTGTCCGGATCTTATATCTTATATCCATAAAGGATTGCTTAGTCATGTTATCTTCCAAATTACATTCTTAGGTCGGAAGGTCCACTCCTTCAACTTAATTGATCAAATATCAATTTTCGACCTTTGAACTTCTTATTTGAATAAACATGATTTAGCATAAGAATCCACAAGTATAATTGATTTAATAAAGAAAACTCTTATTAGTAAAACGAGTTTTATACTACGGTTCGTTGCACCGTGGTGGACTCAGGATTCATCATTTATATATTGCTAGCTAATGTACCAAAATAGATAATATCATTATTTCTTCTTATAACCATCAAATGATTAATAGAAATAAAATATCCATTTATTAGAAATCCAGAACAAAGTTCTTTCTAATTTGAAAGGTACATTAAAGCAATAACCCAAAATGAAATCCTATAAAATGTCCTCCAATGCAACTGCTGCCTCCTCTACAGCATTGCCCATGTAGACTTACGATTTCTTCTTTTCTAAGTCGTCGGGTTTCCTGGAACCCTTGCATTTAGAATGCACATACCGTCAGTGGTTCCATATCTACACACCAGGTTCCGGTAGATAATACCATTGACTATGTTTTACGACTAAAGAAGATTTCGTACTTTCTTAGAGAGGATAATCAGACTTCCAGTACCCAGACAGTTTGCATCGAGAACTCTTGCCTATTGGCTTTCTCGTCCCATCTCGTGATCCAAGAAACTTAGGACCACTGGGTTTCTTTGCTTGCTTTTCCTTTCCCCCGGCTTTGCCCTTAGGTTCGAAACCTTTGGCATTGGCTACAAGAGCTTGCGATTTCCGTCTCAACTCGTCTAAAAGGTTCATCATCTCGAAAACGTGTTTAAGCGTTTCCTCGAATGAATGACCTTTATGAGTATCCTCATCGCCTCTTGTCTAGCCACTATGTCATGTCTAAACATCTCCTTGAGTTTGAACATGATATCATAATCAGTGGTTATTGCAAAAGCATTTTCCCACTTCTTAAAATCAGTTCTTTCCTCATCAGTTGAGACATTAGTATGACCGGGAGGATAAAGCTCTCTTGAGTACAAACATGTACTCTTTAACAGTCTGGGCAATTTCCAGATCTCTATTCCAATCAATACATTCAGGGACCAATGAGTTAAATCCTTACGTATCACATAAAGTGGGTTCAAAGCCATATCCTAATCTATGAGCACATATAACAACAAACAATCGATTTAATCTCCGATATTATCTCCCTCAAATAATATCATTAAACCACTAATCACATCTAAAATCCCATCAGGTAAGGCAAGCCACGTGGTGTGGACGTTTACCCACCCAAACGACTTAGCAATTAGATTTTCTTTGGTCATACATCACTTATAGCGGAACCTCGTGGGGAGGAATACTATAATGCGTATCTAAGTGTAAACCATTACTCAGTACCAAAGTAAATCGTTTGGAATTGCTACATCACCGCAAGCCACGTGGTGTGGACGTTTACGACAACTTCACAACTCTTCACAATTTCTTACAACTGTCTACATCAATTAATCCAAAATCCGTCAGTATAGCAAGCCACGTGGTGTGGACGTTTACTACACCAAGAGACTTTTATAATTGACTCCCAATTACTTGATCCATTCGATCTTGTAAATCAAGACGCGGAGAATCATAAGTGAAACTCGAAGTTTCTAACCAGTGATTCACCATGCGAACAACCCTATCTCTCATAAATGAGGGAGCCGAGCAGACAATCGATCCATCTATAAAAGAATGGTACGAAGGTCTCTAATTTGTGTCCTCTACATGACCAAGTGGCTTTGGCTCCATTCCACTCCCCGGGGTGAGAATGAGTCGACTTGAAATCAGCTTTGGAAAGACAAATTAGGCATTGTTTGATAAACTTAATCAATGTTTCTCGTAAGAGGAATTACAAGAACTCTCCTCCAATAACTTATCTATATAAACTTCAAAAGTTTATAAAAGTCACCAAGAGAGCAGCAATGGAGACCATGGGTATGTTTCCATACCCTCTCCCACTTAGCTTTTTACAATAAAGGGATACGCTATCTAATGCATAATTAAATACACATAAGCATGCATACATGAAATAAAGCACATAAAATATTATCACATAGTCAAAATAATACTAGAATATTATTTTCCGACTATTATGGCTTTATCGCATCCCCGTACGCATCTTCTAGTCTTCAGTCTTCGTTCTTGAATGCTCCATGTGACGAGAATATTAATCCCAATATTTAAATCTATTTATTTTCAATTAATCCAAAAGTTACTTAATTCGAAAATTAAGACAATCGAATATATCAAAAATAAAATTAAATATTATTAATATTTTTATTTATTTTTATTTTCCTATCTAATTCTATTAAATCTCTAGAATCCCATCCAAGTCAAACTCGGAATATTCTAGAAGACTTCTATAATAGAATAAGGAAATAAAATAAATTAGGACTCCTAATCCTTTCCAAATTAATTCCTTTCCTAATCTATTAAAAATTCCATAAAGGAATAATTAAATAGGAAAAATTAATTAAGGACCATTAAAACTTTCCAAATTAATTATTTTCCTAATCCATTAAAAATTCCATAAAGGAATAATTAAATAGGAAAAATAAATTAATTCTAAATTTATTCTTTTTCATATTCCATGAAAATTACCAAGAATAGGAATAATCAATAAGGAAAAATTAATTTATTCTAAATTTATTCATTTTCTATTCCATGAGAATTCCCAAAATAGGAATACTCAAAATAGGAAAACCGAATAATTTAGGAAAGTTGGATCTTGGCGGGAGAGCACGGGTTGGGAGTCCCCGCGCCCCATCACCATCGACCGCGGCTCGAGGGGGAGCACCGCCGCCGTCCCAGCCCACGCGCCACCACCACTGGTGGCTAGGCGTGGCCGAGAGCCTCGGGCAGCCCCCTTCTCACTTCGATCGATCGACCCTTCATGGGGTTCGATCATGGGGTTGATCGATCCCCGGAATCCTCCCTCTCTTCGTCTCCTCCGTCACACGTCTTCTTCCGGCGGTCGTTTCGGCATCGATCCAACGTAAATAAATTACAAGAATTAAATTACAATTATCCGGTATCGATTCTATACATGAAATCGACCCTATACATTTTCCGGAAAAAAATAGAACGTAATAATAAATCCTAAATTCGGTCAACTCCCGAATTTTTACTATTACAAGCATTCACCACACATAAAACGAATCTCGACATGTCCGAGAGTTTAATAATCAAGAACAATATTATGACATTAATTAAAATAATTAAATCTAGCCATAATAGTCGGAAACCCTGCAAGGTAGAACAATTTATCGAAAAATACCGTGAACGAAAACCAACGCTCTGATACCAATTGTTGGAAATCGATATCCCGGAATTAATAAATTAATTAAAATTAATTATCTAATTAATTCCGACCGAAATCCTTCGGAGATCGAATATCCGGAGTTGTCAAATGCGGAACGACAATTCCAATCGACTCCCGGTTGCCGGAACATCCCGCCACGAACCACCATGAATATCCGGACCCAACCAAACCCTAACCGCGGCTAAGCCGCGGCTGTTCGGTCGAGCCCATGCACGGGGCTCGCGGCTGATCGCGGCAGCCGCCTAGGGTTGCCTTTGGCAGCCCGCAACGCGTGCCCTAAACCCTCGCCGGACAGCCCAAGCCATCCCGAAGGTTCCACCCAATCGAACCCTAGCCGCGGTGGAACCGCCGCCGTCCGATCGAGGTGTGCGCTCGCATCCATGCGAGCGCTAGGGTTGCAGCCCGTGCGACCCCACACGTTCCCAGCGAAGCCCCGTATGCGATCCGCATGGCCACGCGGATCCGCTGCGGGAAACCCCGCAGCCCGCTGATGCCAGCCGCACGAGGCGAGCGCTAGGGTCGCAGGCGGTCGCTCGCGACATGGACCAGGCGGGCGCCTGGTCCTCAGGCGGTCGCTTGCCCTGCCAGCGAACTTGGTTCGCTCGATCCTTGCCGGCGGATCGCTCCAGCCGCAGCGGTCCGGTGATCCTCGATCACCACCGCTCGGCTCGACCCCGGTGAGGATCCCAAACCCCGGATCTTGGTTCACGATATTTCTACGATAATTAAACGATTAAATCATAAAGGGGGTTTTACGATTTACCTCGTTCTCGTTGTTCGGAAAAACGAAGAACTCAATTGATGACCTTGAGATCTTCCCACGTATTCCTTGCACTAGCTCGAACGTCGGGTGGGCGACGATCTTCCGAACTCCATGGATCTCCTCCACTCTTCAAGAACTTTATGATTGGCGTATCTTAGGTTAATGAATTGTGAAGACCATGTAGTGCTTTTATAGGCTACGTAGGGGATCAAAAGGAGATTAAATATTGGGCTTCTAATATTGAAGATTAAATTGGGTCCAACCCAAATCCATTAATCCTTATCAATATTAATTTTATTTATTTTCCACTATATAAATAAAATTGCACTCCCAATATTTATCCATATTATATCAAATAATATTTCTCCGGTTAGTATTATTTATTCCGTGTATTTAAGATTTAAATATCCATGAATAAAGTTAATTTATTGCTAATTAATTTATTCATCTCTTATATCCGAGACTAGTACCATTCAACCTTAATTATTATGCGGAACAAATCCACCTGCAGGGTTTACATAATAATTCCTTATGAACTCATCTCGGGGATATTATCAACCCTTACGGGATACACTTTCCCGTCAAGTATTCACGGCATGCCATATATAAAATATAGTGACTCAACTTAACCGGTAATCGACCCAGTAATTAAACCGGTCAATTCCTTTGGAAAATCAAAGTCACTTATATTAAATATACACACCCGCAATAGTATCGGGGATTAAGAATAAAATACTCTGAGATTTAAATCGATTATCCAAGACAATCCTAATCGATAAATCTCAAGCGATCCGCCCAATACACCAAGTGTACAAGTGTGATAAAATAATTAAGATAAATTATTTTCTCTCTCACACAACGACTATACCGATGGATTGGTCCGTGTCCATCTAGGTCGTGAGCAACTGTTCGATTAAATACGAGTAACCGATAGTATGATCTTCTGTGCGCCCATGCACACCATACTAACTACAACGTATGAAATCCAGGACAATAATTTGCATATATTTAATTATAAATAATTAAACGCAAATAATTTTTTATTTAATTAAATAGATTAATGGCAATGGATCGGGAGTTTCCGTTACTTAAATCTAGACATTAAGTACACAACTCCAACACTTTCCGGGTCCGGGTTTTCTTCCGGGACCCCGTTTGGACTTTGGAATTTTTATTTATTTATTTTGTGTGCCCTTACCTCCTCATACCGAGACCTCTTGGGGTCACCTTGTCTATGGGGATTGTGGGTTTTTATTTTGTGTCCCCTTACCTCCTCATACCGAGACCTCTTGGGGTCACCTTGTCTATGAGGATTGTGGGTTTTTATTTTGTGTTCCCTTTCCTCCTCATACCGAGACCTCTTGGGGTAACCTTGTCTATGGGGGTTGTGGGTTTTTATTTTGTGTTCCCTTTCCTCCTCATACCGAGACCTCTTGGGGTCACCTTGTCTATGGAGATTGTGGGTTTTTATTTTGTGTTCCCTTTCCTCCTCATACCGAGACCTCTTGGGGTAACCTTGTCTATGGGGGTTGTGGGTTTTTATTTTGTATTCCCTTTCCTACTCATACCGAGACCTCTTGGGGTCACCTTGTCTATGGGGATTGTGGGTTTTTATTTTGTGTTGTTCTCGGCCCCGGGGTTCGGTCGTTTTGACGCTCTCCGGGATGCCGATTTTAATGTTCACGGCCTCGGGGTTCGGTCGTTTTGACGCTCTCCGGGATGCCGATTTTAATGTTCACGGCCCCGGGGTCCGGTCGTTTTGACGCTCTCCGGGATGCCGTTTTTATGGTTCTGGTGTCTTTCCGGGACCGGGGTTTTTCCTCCGGGACACCGTTTGGACTTTGGGATTTGTTTATTTGTTTATTGTTCTCGGCCCCAGGGTTCGGTCGTTTTGACGCTCCCCGGGATGCCGAAGTTTATGATTCCGGTGTCTTTCCGGGACCGGGGTTTTTCCTCCGAGACCCCGTTCGGACTTTGGGACTTCATTTTCACAAAAGCATTGAAAGTTCTTGCGATAAAGTTGAGAAACCGAAACAGAGTACCTTGCAGCTCGCATTCAGAGCTTTTTTGCCTCGATCCTATCCGGGGGCAGGGCCCCGGACCTGATGAATTTCTTGATTGGGTCCCGCCAATTGGCCGCAGACTCTGGGGCTGTCGGGAGGGTTTCTCCCCGGGACGGGTCCGCGGATTCTCGGACGGGACTAGCTAGGATAGCTGGTTGGCCTTCGAGTTCTGCTCCCGGTGATTTGCTCGGTCTGGATGCCGGGTAAAGGAGTAATGTCTCCCCCGCCTTGTGGCCCAGGTAGGCGTTCCTCAAGTCTGGGACGTGGTGTCGAACTGTGAGGTGGAGATCGTGCCTTTAATGGGATCCCCTCGACCGCGTTTGCAACGCACTTTGGGTTGGGTCCCGCGACCCGTGACGCGGCGAGACTGAGCCTGGTCGCCTTTTGACGATGCGAACGCCCATAGGTCATGCCGCATGATGAAACAATTTGGCACGAGTCTGGGCTGAGAATCTGCGATAATACTTTCAACACAGAAATACAAACATAGCAAAATATCAATTGATTTTACTTATATGATCCTCCTGGACCGTGCGAACTGCACGCCGGCCCACGAGAGAGGGGGCTCGGGACCCGTGATCGGTGTTGTTGCCCGAACATCGGTATGCAAAGGTTGGAATTGGGTCATCCCTAGTCTCTGCTCCAACTCCATGATTCTATTGAATAAGTCTGATAGATCGGGATCGTGCCCCGGGACCGGTAGGTTTGGGAGACGGGGCTCGGGCCCCGGTTGGTCCGATAGGCGGGGCTCGGGCCCCAGGACCGGTGGATCTTGATCCGGGCTCGTTGTTGCGCCATTGGTCGCGTAGATCTCGCCTCGCTCGTGTTAGACGCTGTCGTTGGTTCGGCCACGCTCGGCGAGTCAGTCGCGTAGTCCGCCTCTTTGGATCTGGGTTGTCTGGGACCCCTCTGGGTCTGACGCTATGTCCCGTCCTTCTTCGTGCGGGATGCGGTCGACGGTGTCGACGGTCTGACCGCGGTCGACGTAAAGCTCGGTGGATCCTGCTCCTCGGGCTCTGGATCTGACACTGGGACGAGGTCATCGTCTTCTACGCCCAGGACTTCTTCCACCGGCGCCCTCGTTCCTCGGGGAACGGTGTGGGTTCTGACGCCGTGGCCAAGCTTCGTCATTGCTTGGCATCTCGTCGCCGGATCTTCGGATGGTTAGATTTCTCAGCTCCCTACCTGGCGCGCCAAATGTTTTGACCGTTTTTTGTCGGGGATTATTATATATTAAATACGCTTGGTAGGGTTTGGAGACGGTGCAAAAACACGTATATTTGTATGTGGAAAGAGAGCTGAAATGAAATCACACCGAGACTAGGCTTGAATGCCCGAGATGATATCTCTGTTTATTCTCTGGTATTTCCAGGTAATATTATATATGTGGGTGGGTATCAGATCACTCGTCCGGGATCTTCCTCCCCGAGCGTCCGTCAATCTTCCGACCTCCCCTCCTTCCTCTCTCGTCCGGATCAAGTCTATTTATACATGGATTACGCAGAATCCATCTGTCCATTATTGACACGTGTATCTACATGCAAAGATAGAGACGTCTTTGGCTCGTGCACTTCTGCCCGGTGCAGGTCGCATCTGTGTGGCGTCAGCGGCCCGGGGTACGATCCCGGGACACGATGCCCGGGATTGAGTATGGTCGTTCTCCGTCTTCGGGCGCTCCTTCTGTCGCAGTTTTATTCATGTGGTGGTCTCTCGTGATTTGGGGCTCGGGGTTGGTTCGCCCATCGTCCACGTCATCGCGTGCGCCGGGTTGTTAATGTCCGTGTCCCGTGCTGGGGCATGATCCCGGGTGGTCTATCCCCCGCAAGCCGGGTCGTTGGCACCCGTGTTGTTAATGTCCGTGTCCCGTGCTGGGGCGTGATCCCGGGTGGTCTGTCCTCTCGCAAGTCGGGTCGTTGGTGCCCGTGCCGAGTGCTTGCGGCGCGGTCCCGGGTCTCGGAACCTCGTCATCCCTCTACATACGGGTCGTTGGCGCTCGATCGTGATACTCGGGGCCGGGGCATTGCATGCGGAGCATGTCCTGATCCTCGCGATGGTGGGCTGGCACGTGGGCCCATGCCACCAGTTGGTGGGGGAACTGATCTTCGGCGTCCATGCGGGATGCGCTGGCGCGATCCGGGGGCTCGACAATCGTCTCACTGCATGCGGGTCGTTGGTCGCCTCGGCTTCGTGCTGGGCCGCGTTCCGGGACCATCTGACCCGTCGTCCCGTATGTCGGGTTATTGTCGCCCGTTGCGGTTGGCCGGGGTCCGGGAACGGTATACGTGGGCATTATCTGATTCTCGTGATGGCGAGTTGGCCTGAGGGCCCATGGTACCAGTAGGAGCCCTATTCGGGCCTTTTTATCCGGTGCCGGGTGTCGGCCCATTCCACGTGTCGGTGGGGGATTTTTGTGGCTCAACACATACTACTAAACAAGCTAAGTCCACTCGATGAAAAGTGGCGGTCGGTTCTCCTTTCATAAAAAAATTAAAAAATTGATCATTAAATATTTGTCAATTTCTTTATAAATTAACAAAAAAAATTGACAAACATTCAGATTCGTAAAGGGCTACGATAAAGATATGAGATACACCACAAGCTTCTTTACACCGACTCCCATGAATATCTATAGATTTTGTTTTGGTAATTTATGGAGTAATAGAAGTGAATGGAACAGAAAAAAAATGTACATGTACAACTCTATCCCTTTCTTCAGTACATACCATAAGTAGAGGGTTGGCAAAATCGAGATAATATCGCAAATGGTCATGTTCGCTATTCCAGAGCTCATTAGTAGTCTTTTAGTTTCAAAAATTATCAGCGCTCGTCCTTTTGGCCGTAAAATCGCAAAAAAACCGCTCAAAAAGCCTACGTGGCAGTCGGAGCAGTGACGTGGCAATTAAATACCGGCAAACTGCAGTACACGTGTAATTGGAGGGAAAAATTGGTCTGATTTTTTCGTAATTAGCTAGCCATCAGGGGCTTTTTCTCCAACTCACAAATTTTATCCCAATTTAAACCTAATTTCATGCAATTTTTTCCCAAAACCATTTCATCCCGTAAGAACAAAAACCCTAAAATTGAAATTGGGCGAGAAATCGAAAAGGCTTCCATCTTTCAGCTTCAAATTCCCAAATAAATGTCTGAGAACTCATCATCTTCCAGCTTTTCTCAACCTAATTGGTTGGTATATATACGAAGATAAGTTTTGCAGCCAATGCCACAAAAAGCTTCAAATTCGGGTATGTGCTTCGAGAACTGTTAATTATCGAAGGTTGATGTACTATTGTGCAGAACATACCTTCCATTCGTGTTGATGGCATGAGACTGGATGGCCATTTTAAACAACTCCCTGCTCTCAAACTTCAAACCAATATCAAACACCGGATTGTAAATGACCTCCTTGTTGAATATGGGGTACTCAGCAGGTTGTGACTCATCATCAGAATCCATTTTCTCATCAAAGTCATCATCATCATGACATATAACATCTTCATCTTCACTTTGGTTAGACTCCTGCCCAAAATCCTTTTCCTCACTTTCATCTACAATATATCTCCAAACTTCATCATCAACACTGTCAGAATCAACACTTACATCAGAATCCAACTTAAAATCACTGTCACATGAATCATCATCCATCTCTCCATCACCTTCAACACACTGCCCTTCACCTTCATGACCAACTTTACTACTCTGCCCTTTACCCTCATTACCAACTTCACTTCGAATTTCAGAAACAACTCTTGCCTCTGTTAACGGATGAAAATTTGTTAACTGTTTTCTGGGTTTTTGAGGACTAGTTTGGTGAAAATTATTTATGATCTTAGCCGAAAATGGAAAAAACGAGAGAGTATTTTTAGAGTCGGAATCTTTCTTGAAGATTGTGAATGTTTTTCCTTTTACAGCTCCTTCTATTTATAGGGCTACTATTAGGGTTTACAAAAAGTAATTGGGCCCTTCCTTATTGGGCCTTGACATGTGACAACTCATAAACCTAAAATGGTAAAAAGACTATTTACACCTTTATTGCGCTGCCATTACTGAGCCAAGGAGACTGATCTTTAGCCTTCTCCCTACGGCACTCTAACTGGGCGGCATCCGGGCGAGCGGGCTCATCTCGGGAGTTCATACCCTCTGATCGGCACCCTGTAAGTTGTCTACCCGGCTGACTCTCGCTGGTCGGTACGATCTTCTGGTCGGGCTTCTCCAGGTCATCGTGGGCGGTCACCGGTGCGGGACTCGTGGGAGTGGAGCCCGCTGCCTAACTCAATATAATAATAATGTATATTAAGAGTAATAAAAATAAAAAATAAAAAATAATAATAAATGAAAATGGGGCACAACAGCCTCCACACATATTTAAATTGGCATGGCTCTCTCTGTACACTCCAAAAGCCCAAGCATGCAAATCTTCCTCAGTGCATAATGACTTGAATGCATTTTCCAGTGTAGCATAGAAAATTTTGTTACCTTTCATACCTAGGTCTTCGCAGCACTTCTTCAAATTTGCAATTAAAATATCTTCCTTCAAGGCGACATCTTCATAAACAGTACTCCTCCCTCCATAATACATATAGGTCGGCTTTGTAAAAAATCTCCCTCAATATTGCAAAACAACTGTAATATCCTCTTCCCGCCCCCTTTTGCGCTTCAATTTGCTTCCTCTAGCACCCATTTCTGGGATTTTGGAATTTTGAGGTAAGAAATTAGGGTTTTTGTGTGAGAATTAGGGGAAAAGGGGTTAGGGTTTTTGTAATTTCAGACAAGTAAATTCATATTTACGGGGAGAGAGAGTAAATATGCTTAGGGTAATTTGTGGGTTGGAGAAAAAGCCCCCTGATGGCTAGCTAATTACGAAAAAAACAGGCTAATTTCCCCTTCAATTACACGTGTACTGCAGTTTGCCTGGTTTTAATTGCCACGTCACTGCTCCGGCTGCCACGTAGGCTTTTTGAGCGGATTTTTTGCGATTTTACGGCCAAAATGACTAGCGCTAATAATTTTTGAATCTAAAGGACTACTATTGGGCTCTGGAATAACGAACATGATCATTTGCGATATTATCTCGCAAAATGAAGGCCAACCCATGGACAGGCCCGATCGGCCCGATCAAATGATGGATTGGGCTTGAAATGCCCACAAAGAGTTGGGCTTTTTTGGCCCGACCCTACCAGTCCGATGGGCTTGGATTGGGCTTGACATGATTTTATTAAGTTGATCCAAATATATTTTTAATTAATTTTTTTACTTTTTTTTAATTATTACTAATGTTAAAATTAATTATTTTTATATATTTATTTTTAAATATAATTTAAAATTAAAATATTTATTTATCTATAATTTGGCTATATAAATATTATTTTCTTGGTTCAAAGACATTTGTCATACTTTCTTTTTAGGGGCAACAATAGTTGACACACTCAAAAAAAGAATTAATTATTTTAATTTTTTCATTTTAATATATAATTTTATTTTACTTTACCCTATCTACTTTTTAAACTTTACTAAAAATATTTACTTTTCACTTTTAAAATATATTTTCACTATTTATTTTTTAATTAAAAAATTAAAAAATAATAATTTTCTGAAACTCGATGATTTGAAATTTTTGGTCAATTAAAAATTGGTCCGACCTGACTGACATTCAAAAAGTCTTATGGGCTTGTGCTGGCCCGGCCCGGTCCGGCCATTTGCATGGCCTAAATGTAAGTCGTTAAATTGTACACCCGACCGCATGTGATCGCCGCTACCAGAACAATCAACTTTGACTTTATCCAGTATTCAAATCCGACGGCTCTTATAAGTATACGTGTCTGAAGGTGCACTGTACGTCTGTCCCCACTGACGTTAGCGTATAGAAATGCCAAAGGCAAAAATGTTATCATCCACATCTATCACTATATCTCTGTTTCCGCCCTTGCCGTTTGGGGATTTCCGGTCGAACAATCCAGACACCCTGTTTTCCCATCGATTCCTTCCTCTCGTAATTTCTTCTCCGTCAATCTTTGATTTTTTGTTCATTTAGGTCAGATTTTTTTTTTTCAGTTTTTCACCTGATTTCTGTACATGAGCTGCATTTTTAATTCATGTCTTTTTTAGCTTACTGTTTTTTTCGTATGTTTTGAGTCTTGAACATGATATTTTGTTTTTGGATAAGGATTTGTCTTTGATGTGGAAGTTCTCTAATTTGAGCTAGTACTTAATCCTATGTGTTGAATTGATTAATTATGCGACTTCTTCGTAATTATACTTTGATTATTGCCCACGATTTGGATTGCGTGAGCTGCTTGTGATGTGTTTTTGTGATTAGCCGAGATGAACATACTTATGTCTACTCTATGAGGGTCGTATCTAGTGCTAAGGGTTCGATTATTTATCGTGCCATTTGCATTTGAAGCCAAAACCTTGGGAGTTGACCATTCGTTTTGTCGATTACTTGACATATAACTCATACAAGATTCTTATTTTATGTTTAGTGATATTAATTTCTGTGAATTAGGCACTGGGCAGTAATCCAACCTATCTTAATTTTTTGAAAAAAAGTTCTTTCATCATTGTTCACATGAAAAATCTGTATGTGTTGTCTGTTTTTTACCTCATAGTTAGAATTTGTGTAATGTTTCTTGACATTCTGACCCCGAAAGATGAAGTTAGTGTCCGGGTGTGTTGACTTGATATTCAGTTCTTAGAAAGTCCTGAAATTTCGTTTCATCTAACAATTGCCTCAAAGTTATTCTTTTGTGATATTCTTGATCAATTTGTATTGTTTGCCTATTTGAAACTGAAATCTGGGGCAGCTTACATCAAGCAACACACATAACCAGCCTACTGTTTCTATTTTTGTACCCATTTTCGTACTCACAAACTTCACATTTGTGTCTACTCATATACAGACACCCCTGAAGGTAGAACATGTCGCACGCATTGCTTCAATCGACCAACTTGCCTTCCTCAGTCGGTTTGGTAAATAATGGAAAGTTCAAGGGATCCAATAAATCTAGAAAGGCGGCAACAATGATGTCCAGCACTCAGTCGGCTCCCATTAGGATTACGAGCTTCTCAGGACTAAGAGGAGTCAATGCGTTAGACTTGATGATGTCCCAAAACCGTCAGACTTTCCATTCGAAGGTGTCTAAGGCAATTGGCCCCTCTAAAAGAGGAAAGAAATCGCGCATGGCCCCACGAGCCATGTTCGAACGGTTCACAGAAAAAGCAATAAAGGTGATAATGCTTGCGCAAGAGGAGGCGAGACGGCTTGGGCATAATTTTGTGGGAACCGAGCAGATTTTGTTGGGTCTTATCGGCGAGGGCACTGGGATTGCAGCTAAGGTCCTTAAGTCCATGGGAATAAATCTTAAAGATGCACGTGTGGAGGTGGAGAAGATAATCGGAAGGGGTAGTGGGTTTGTTGCGGTAGAGATACCCTTCACTCCTCGTGCGAAGCGTGTTTTAGAACTTTCCTTGGAGGAAGCTCGTCAGCTAGGTAACTAGTTGTGCAGTCTTATCTGGAGAGTGTGTTTTTCTTTAGTAAAAGTTGTCAGACATTCCCTTAGAGTGTGTTGACTGATTTAAAAGATCTTTTTAGCTCCTACATCTTATGAGATGTTTGGAGAGTTTAGAACTTATTAAAAATAAGCTGTTTTGACTAAGCAAAAATGTTTTGAGTTTATTAGCTGTTCTTACATGTTAAAAATAAAGGAGCAAGATGTTACAAAAAAACTTGGGGTGTAGTTTACTTATTTTTGCATCTTATAATATCTTTTAAAATTAAAATTTCTAAACAAATTTAAAGTGTTTATTAGCTCTTAAGACATCGTGCGAAGCTTTTTTTAGAACTTGCACTATAAGAAGCTCGTCAGCTAGGTAAGTAGTTGTGCAGTCTTATCTTGAGAGTGTGGTTTTTTGTAGTAAAAGTTGTCAGACATTCCCTTAGAGGGTGTTTTTGGTGAATTTAAAAGTTCATCGAAACAGCATAGTGCATTATTGGGCAGTGTGCTTGTGCTTCTATTGTGAATCACTAGGTTCTCTGTTTCATTCACCTTCCGGTTTTCCCATTTCCATGCTTAAAACCATGCCACACCTTCCTAGTTAATTTTTTTTAATGTGAAAGTGGGAAAATTTGTAACAATAATTACCAATATTATTGTTCTGAACCTTTTTTGAATAAAAAAAATTCAGGCCACAATTACATTGGATCTGAGCACTTGCTTCTGGGATTGCTCCGTGAGGGTGAAGGCGTGGCTGCCCGTGTTCTTGAGAATTTAGGTGCCGAACCTAGTAATATTCGGACTCAGGCAAGTATTCATAGTTATATTCTCTTTTATTTTTTGTTGGTAAAAATAAAAGTTTGTTTTTTATTTTTTATGTGCTGAACTAACAGTTTGGCACATTGTTAAAAATAGGTTATTAGAATGGTCGGTGAGAGTGCAGAGACCGTCGGTGCAGGTGTTGGAGGTGGAAGCTCAGGCAATAAAATGCCCACTCTAGAAGAGTATGGTACCAACTTGACCAAGCTAGCGGAAGAGGTAATTTTCTTACTATTGAATTCTGAGGTTGATTTTTTTTTTATTGAACTATGCAGTTGTAAAAAAGACTTGTTCTCTCGATCTTATAGGGTAAACTAGATCCTGTTGTTGGGAGGCAGGCTCAAATTGAGCGGGTCACCCAAATCTTGGGACGGCGCACAAAAAACAATCCTTGCCTCATTGGAGAGCCTGGTGTTGGAAAAACAGCTATTGCAGAGGGCCTTGCTCAAAGAATAGCCAATGGGGATGTTCCGGAGACTATTGAAGGGAAAAAGGTTAGCTTGTATCGACAATTCCTTTAGTTGGATTTAGGTTTCCCGTTCCTTTGATTCTAAAATATGCTTTGACTATAGTTGAATCCAAAATTACTTAGTATTAATTCAGTCACTCTAAAATTACAATTTTCTCAGGTTATTACCCTGGATATGGGTCTCCTTGTTGCTGGGACAAAGTACCGTGGTGAATTCGAAGAAAGATTAAAAAAGTTGATGGAGGAGATTAAGCAAAGTGATGAGATTATATTATTCATAGATGAGGTACACACATTGATTGGAGCAGGAGCTGCTGAAGGAGCAATTGATGCTGCTAACATCTTGAAGCCTGCATTAGCTCGGGGTGAATTACAGGTTAGCTGACAACAAGCATAGTTACTTACTTAAGATGTATAATATGGGATAAATATGTATATAGTTGCACACTGAAAGTAAATCTCAAAAATAAAAAATAAAGCATAAAACTCCAAAGCAAAATAAAAATACTGAAAAATAACAGTACCTAAAAACTACAAAGATTAAATTTGGCTTCATCTGAAAAAACCGTCTTGCTTTATTATTTAGCCTTTCTTATGCTCAACTTATCATCTGTGTAATGCTATGATGTTATCGTGCAGTGCATCGGAGCCACCACACTGGATGAATACCGGAAGCACATTGAGAAGGACCCCGCACTAGAAAGAAGGTTTCAACCCGTGAAGGTCCCTGAACCCACAGTAGATGAAACCATTCAGATTCTTAAAGGGCTACGCGAAAGATATGAGATACACCACAAGCTTCGTTACACCGATGAATCTTTAGTTGCTGCAGCGCAGCTTTCTTATCAATATATCAGGTGTGTAATTAAAATTTAAAATCTTTTATGTTTGAATCAAGCTAACATTTTTTTATTCTAATTTCTATGACCTGCCTATTGTTTTTTACAGACCCATGCATACTTAGATTTATATAATAATATTAAATTCAGCAACTTAATTTTAACACTGAATAAAAGTTCCGGTATTTTCAGTTTTTTTTTAAGTTAATTTTATTTTTGTTACTTACGTAAAACCTCGAGGAAACATTTTATAATCATCATCCCCACTTATTTATCAAGGTTTATACTTTATACTGTACTGTATAGTAGATATCTGCAACTCATGAATGTTAGAAAAAACAAACTTCAGACACTGTCTAAATTATCTATATTATGCTTAGCAAATAAGCACTTCAAGTTTGTCTTTTGAACTTTGAATCAGTGTAATACCCATCACTATAATACTGGGCAGTCAGCCCTTACCTGAACACTTACTTTGCTGTTTTCAGTGACCGCTTTTTGCCTGACAAGGCAATCGACTTGGTTGATGAAGCTGGTTCTCGTGTCCGACTTCGTCATGCCCAGGTGAGATTTTTAATTGAAATCTGAGATAATCCTTTTTAATTACAGTTTATAACCATATATTTTTGCAGCTTCCTGAAGAGGCTAGAGAGCTTGAAAAAGAACTCAGACAGATAACAAAAGAAAAAAACGAATCTGTCCGGGGGCAAGACTTTGAGAAAGTAAGTTGCATCCTTTCTATTGAATTTCATATACTTAGTAAAATAAAAACCTATGTCATGGTGAGGCATGCAATTTTTTTTATAATTAAGCTTAACGTCAAGTATATTATCAATTTGATTGTCTCCTGGAATAATACAATGCAGTTAAGACTTTCACCCCAAATTGTCATAGCCTGTGAAGCAATTTCTGAAAACACTTATTATTTTTATTTTTTTATTTTTTAAATTCGCATTTACAGTTTTCAAAGTACAAAATGTTACTGCACATTTCCCCAAAATTTCATTATGGCATACCTATATATTACATCAACTTGAATCAAAAAATCATCTTGCATCACATTACAATTTAAACATTTTTCTCTTTTTTCTTTAAATCACTGTTCTGATTCTGAATCGAATGCTCTTAATCTTTCCAGGCAGGTGAGCTACGCGACAGGGAAATGGACCTCAAGGCCCAAATATCCGCCCTCATAGACAAGAACAAGGAGATGACCAAAGCCGAGAGTGAGGCTGGTGACACAGGCCCCGTCGTGACTGAGGTCGACATCCAGCACATTGTCTCCTCATGGACTGGCATCCCTGTCGACAAGGTCTCGACCGATGAGTCTGACCGCCTACTCAAGATGGAGGATACCCTCCACACGCGTATCATTGGACAGGATGAGGCTGTAAAGGCAATAAGCCGCGCCATCAGACGGGCCCGTGTTGGCCTCAAGAACCCCAACCGGCCCATCGCCAGCTTCATCTTCTCTGGGCCCACTGGTGTCGGAAAATCTGAGCTGGCCAAAGCCTTGGCCACCTACTATTTCGGTTCTGAGGAGGCCATGATCCGTCTTGACATGAGCGAGTTCATGGAGAGGCACACAGTCTCAAAGCTGATCGGATCGCCACCGGGTTACGTTGGCTACACCGAGGGCGGGCAGCTGACCGAGGCTGTTCGCCGCCGCCCATACACAGTTGTGCTTTTCGACGAGATCGAGAAGGCCCACCCAGACGTCTTCAACATGATGCTCCAAATCCTCGAGGACGGGCGGTTGACTGACAGCAAGGGAAGGACTGTTGACTTCAAGAACACGCTTCTGATCATGACATCGAACGTTGGGAGCAGCGTGATCGAGAAGGGTGGCCGTCGGATTGGGTTCGATCTTGACTATGATGAGAAGGACAGCAGCTATAACCGTATCAAGAGCCTTGTGACGGAGGAGCTTAAGCAGTATTTCAGGCCAGAGTTCTTGAACAGGTTGGATGAGATGATCGTGTTCAGGCAGTTGACCAAGCTCGAGGTGAAGGAGATAGCGGATATCATGTTGAAGGAGGTGTTTGAGAGGTTGAAGGTGAAGGAGATTGAGCTTCAGGTGACGGAGAGGTTTAGGGACAGGGTGGTAGATGAGGGTTATAACCCTAGCTATGGAGCTAGGCCGCTTAGACGGGCTATTATGAGGCTTTTGGAGGATAGCATGGCGGAAAAGATGCTCGCACGGGAAATTAAGGAAGGAGATTCGGTTATTGTTGATGTGGATTCAGATGGGAATGTAATTGTTCTTAATGGAGCGAGTGGGGCTCCTCCAGAACCTTCTCCTGAGCCAGTGGTGGTGTAAGTTATGTTGTGATGGTACTGTGTTGGCTTGTTGGGAGCAGTGGAGCTCGGAAACTCAGAAGATAGTCTGCTATTTGATGCTTCGAGGCTCTGTATCCAGAAAAAAAATGTTCCTAGATTATATTTGTACTTGAGCTAAAATATACGATGCTCATTGTAGTTCATGGCTAGGAAGAAGTGTTTACACACGTTGGGGACGTTTTAGAGGGCCTTGTTTATTGTAAGATAAAATGGTGATAACGCTTGTTTTCCCTCTTCTGTAAAAGCATTTGTTTCGTATAATTTTTCTATAAACTTTTTGTTTTCCCTCTTCTGTAAAAGCTTTTGTTTTGTATAATTTTCTACTATAATCTTCTTTTTTATTTTAAGTAGGTTGTAGATGCATTTGCAAAGTTGGCTGTCTTGTACAGATTTTATCCGGATGTGTACTAAAATCAGGAGGTAAGTTTGATAGTTAAAAGTCAGAATCCAACACTCCAAAATTAACTCAAAAAACATTCACATTTTCACCAATGTACTGGGTACACACAAAAGAACTATATCGACAACCCACCCCTCTAATAAAATTGAAGAGAAAGAAAGGATAAAAAGAAAAACTTTTGTATTTTGACTCCATAAAATCTTGTATCTCTCTCAAACACTTCACAGAATGCTTGGCCTATTTACTTTCAGCAAGTGGCATCATTGGAATTCTTGTGGTAAAGGCAAGCCATCAAGAAATGACTTGAAGAGCACAAATGATCTCTGTGGCTGTGAGAAAGGAGCTTCATGGGACGCACCTCTAATTGTCGCGAACGACATAATATTTCCGTACACTTGAGTCCATCCACCAACCTGCATCAAAATGAATCCTTTATTCAGTTACAAAGGATATAACATTTGCAATTTTTTTCTATTGCAACATCTCCAAAATAATGTCTATACAGTTATTTTTGCTACCTGCTGCCCCTCGAACCAAACTCGATAGGGTACAGTTGTGTTGAGTCCAAGTTGTTTGGCGAGTCTACGAACCAAGGAGCGTGTTCCAGTCAATGGAATCACCGAATCTTGATCTCCGCTGTTAAATGTTACAGAGATATGCAGTCCGTTTATTTTTACCATTGCGTGAAGCTGAAGAAATGAAGGCAGCTTTAGTTATACAGTATGTTTATTTTTACCTGTAGATTAGCACTGGGATTCCTTCTTTTATGAGTGATCCTATGATCGGGATCGTAGGTTTCTCTAAATCGAGCATGTCGTAATCCAGTATGCTGCAACACAACAAGAATATCGTCATCCAGTAATAAACCTGAGGGTGGTTTTTGTATTTAACACTTGACATAAATTATCGACTTTTGTCAAGTTCTATTTATAGAAATAAACAGTTAAATCGGTTAGCATTAATTACTTGCTGCAAACTTCCCATCTTCGTACTCCAACGAGCCTAGCGTGTAGAGCCTTCTGTACATCCCTTCTGTTCAAGTAATTTTTCGTCTCATCTTCCACACACACATCAATCCTCTCGGCATTTTGCTGCAAATTACCAAAAACAAAAAATCATAATTGAATCGACTTTATCGAAAAATATGAAAGAATCGAACTACCTAGTAAAAAGAACCGACTAAAATTCAAAATTACAAAATACCCCTCATATTTTACTTTGTTTTACATCTGCCCCCTGCATAAGCAAAATATCACAACTAGCCCTCAGGGGTATTTCTGTAATTTTGAATGTTAATGATCTCTAATGACTAAAGTAATCTATCTACCTGAGGAGATATGAGTTTGGATTGTGATAGCACTGATGGTATACAGACATCCAATGTGACATCATAATTGTCCACAAACCTACTGGTTTCTCGGTCTACCAGACTCATGGTCCTCGCACAGATAACCGAAACGGAGTCTCTGTAGTATTCGCTCACGTATCTTGAATAGTTGCAACCAGATGTGAACAGATTGTACGTTTTGTCTGATATCAGACCGTGAGACCAGAAATATTCCGCCCTCGAATTGTAGTCCGTGTGAAACTCAAGCAATGGATTTCCCAGCTGCAAACAGACATCATATTATATATGGAAGCTGTGAGTTGGGATAAAAGATACGAATCACTTGTTTTTCGTTGGAAGAAACTTACTGCAATACCCTCGAGATTGATCGTCTTTTTCTTCTTGTTGAGTCGAGTAATTAGTTGGGCGAGCTGAGGTACGTAATGGCCTAATAAAAGATGTTCCAAAATGAAGGTCGGAAAAAAATGTGCCTCCCATATAGATGATGTAAAAATAACAAAAAATAAAAAATGCACCTGCGTAACTTTCTCCGGTTATGAACAAACTATTGTTCGCGTAGTGAGGAAATTTGAGGAACCATCTTTTCAAGAAATCAAGATTGTCTTTGGCTAAAAAAAATTAAACAACTGTCAGAACAGAACAGAAACAGAATTGAAAAACTAAGACGACTACAAACCCAAGGATTTCTTGCCTGTGATCTCATCATTCACTGTTCCATAGGAAGCCGAGTAAGAGAATCCTACTCCAACTGGTGCATCCAAATACAACATATTTGCCTCTGCAGTAATAAAGTAATTTATTAACATTGATTTCTGTCCCATTCTTTGATTCAATCAACAACTGATCTATACTATTATTTTGCACCTCTATTCCAGCTGTACTCATTTTTGAGCAAAACCTTAGCATTTGGTCTGAATGGTCCGTTCTCAGAAAATGCACCAACCCCAATTGACGAGCAACCAGGCCCTTCATTTTCGACGGCACGAAATAATTACAACCAGACAAACTCACATTACGCAATAATATACATTATTCCAGGACGTAGAGAGTAGTAATAAAATCAAGATTGCTCTTTTCAAAAGAAAACTAAAAGACAATTTTTAATTCTGAAAATCACCAACACTCACAAGTCACAAACACGCAGTGGGAAGTGAAATTAGACGAAAAGGGTTGATGGGAAATACCTCCATTCAACCACAGGACCAGAGGTTTTGAAGGTGGGTCAATTTCTGCCTCCGCAAAGTAGTAAAAAAGCGATCTTTCTTTCTTTTCACCCACAGTCACATAACCGGAAAATTGCTGGAAACCGACAGGTGGCTGTCCGGGCAATTCACTGATCTTGTCAATGTGACCCAATACAGAGGAGGACCCGGTGCAGGTTAAACACCTCAAGAACAAAACAAGAAACAGGGCCAAACCCATAATGCAGCTGTCCATTCACTTCGGTGAAAAAGGAAAGAATGAAAAAAAAATCAAGAATTGAAAAAGGAGGGATCGAGTGTTAGTGAAAGATATACAAGAAAAAAGGAATGAATAGGGCCATGAAACATGTGAGGAGAGTGTTGTACTATATACCCAGTGGCCAGTGGTGACTGTAGTGTAACTGAAAGCGTGCAGTGGTGGAGGTGTGAGGTGGGACACACACACACAGATAAAAATGAAATTTTTATTTAAGTTCAAAAAGGTTGGTTTCTTTGAAGAGAAGTTAAAAAAAATGGTAAAGGGGTTCTGAAATTCCTATGTATAAATATTCCTGGTTTGTAAGACTGGAGAGCAGTATAAGGTTGTACCATGATTGTTGTTGTTGTGCTATGAGTAAAATAGTAGCTAGAATAGGTGAATTTTGTTCCTTAGAAAGTGGCTTTAATTATGACTGAAAACTTAGCTTTTCAATTGCTCACAAGGAGAAGAGGGTGACAACTTCTATGATGGTGTCTCCAAAATGTTTTACTACTTAGTTTTCTATTTTCCATATGATTAGAAGATAGTGATTTACTATATGACTTTCATTTTCCCAAGGGGTGAGATTGCACATTTCATCATTTCATCTAGTGAGAATGAACTCACTTTTTGAATTGAGAATTCTACGAATTTAGTTGAAATTGTACTAAAGTGATAAGATATGGAGTAGTAAAGAAAAAAAAAATATTGATTTGAGCTACAACAAAAGTTCAAAAGGCAATAGAATGCCTGGAATTAGCCTCCTTCAATGCAGCACTTAACTTTTGATCACGAGAACTATTTTTTATGATGTCGTTTTTAGTTTAGATATATACGCTAAAAAACTTACTACTCTTATAACATAAACCGTGTTAATGTTTTTATCAGCTATACGATTGAATATATATTAGTTCATCAATGATGAACCAAACAAATCTATAAAGCAACCAATTACTATAAATTTAGTAGAATCAAACCAATGGATTACCAAATTAAAAGAATCTTGATGAATAAGATTTTTGGATCATCAAGGGGTTGTGTGAAAGATGAAACAACATTGTATTGAGATAAGTTATTAGAATCCAATGAGATAATGTTGAGCTTTACAATTTGCAAGTTGGAAAAAGGGTTAATGTCACAATCAAGCCAATTGTAAATCATGAGAGTGGTCCTCATTAATTAATTTATGAATTCCGTATTATTGGATTTAGTGATGAATATTTATATATAGCTAGGGTTCTTTTTGTGACAATGTGCGTTAAACAAATGCATAAAGTCACAATGTTCAAAATCATCTTTATAGTATAAAAGCTTGAGCTTAAAATGTGTTTGAAAATTGTGTATTCAAATGATAATTAAATTCACACTTTTTGCAGGCATTCACGATACACCTTTATATACTCACGGGATGCTATAAGTATGGTTTGTCTTTATACATATATAAATTGGAGTATTAAGGTGATTAGAAAGTTTCATGTAATAATCAGGTCATTTATATTATGAAATTTAGACTTTCACATTATATCATTTATATTATGAAATTTAGACTTTCACATTATAGTAGTAGAAAAAACAAAATAACACCAACAATTCGTTAGGAACATTTGATCTCATGCAAAACGTCTCATCATTATTGTTAGATTATTTGCAAATATTGAATTTAATATTTTTTAAATAATAAAATCATTTTGTATTCATTTTAACAAAATTAATTGTACCTAATTGCACGCACATGAGAGATGCACGTAGTATAAGTTGTATAACTCTACTAACTAATCAGATAGAGATTTTATATACTCATTATGTCTTGTAGTTGTTAGAATATATTAGTTATTATATTTATAGGATTAGGTTTACCTTTTGTTTATAGGATTAGGGTTTACCTTTTGTTTTGGCTATATAAAGCCTCTCTCTTGTATATTTTAGATAATGCTTATAAACGCTTATTTGTTCTAATACCACAAGTTTTCTACGTTATCTTTTCCTTGAATCCTTGTTCGATTATATAAATCCTAACAGTAGTAATGATCACATGTCATTTGTAAATACAAAGAACATGTGACCATTACTAGTTTACGAGACAGAAGGAGTAGTCAGCTACACTTGTGCGTGATTCCAATGCACATTTACGAGTGAGATACATTTCCTTTGGTTTTTTCCTTTCTCAATATTTTGGAGGAATTTTTTAACAATTATTTCTCATTAATTTCGTCTCAAATTTGAGTAAATAAGATAACAAACTGTACTTGAGATAATATCACAACACAATATCTCATAACTTGAGTTGGGTCAATTTCACATTTTTAGTGTTTTGAATTTTTGAAAAAAATTATATTCTGTCTTTTTTCATTTTTTGAGTCGAGCTTACATGTTGATCGCAAGTGAGAACTACATGGCAACTTAGCTTAATTAATTAATTTCATGCAACAATAAGTAAGTTGAATGTTATTAATCCTGTAATGTCATGTCTAATTGACTTAAAAAAATGCAACAATAAATTTGATGAAATTATCTCTTTCCAGAAATTAACAATTAAAAAAATGCATTTATAATTGCAATTTTTGTTTAATAAAAACTGTGATAAAACTTTCAATTTGTGAATAAAAAATAAAATTACGCATGCATTCTAATTGCCCATGCCTTCACTATTAAATATAGTTAGTTTCAAGACACTTAAAAAAACGGTGTCTCCAAAAGCTGTATCCGAACTTGGCAGGCATGCCCAAAAGATAGAATGCGCTTTTTCGATGAATTTCATGCTCAAAAAATTGACTTTACTTTTTGAATTGTTTACCTCCTTATATTTGATGAACTTGGAAAGTACAACACTTCATGGTATTATTTTATTTTAGGGATTAATACACATACCTACCCAAGGTTTGGTCATTTTTACACTCACGTACCCGAACGAAAAATCGTTACACCCGACTACCCTATCTTTTCTCCGTTAGACAGTTACCTATTTTTTAGGCCGGACCGGAATATTCTTTAGCATATTCCGGAAGTGTGTGTTGTACTCGCTGAATTGGTCAATTATAATATTGACTGTGAGGGCAAATGTGTATTAACACATTCCCTTTTATTTTTGATTTAAAAAATAAAAAAAAGGAAATTAAAAGAGGAAAACGAGTTTTTCAGTTCTCAACCCTAATTACTTCATTCCCGCAGCTGAGATTTCCAAAATCCCCAAATCGAATTTCTGAAATCCGAAAAATCCCCAAATTGAACACGAACCCTAATCCCAAATCCCAGTTCATATCTGTTCATCACAATGCATTGGAAATTGCGGCCCGAATCTGGGCTCGTTCCATAGAAGGATCCTTCGCTGGTGGATCCCTACACTGTGAAGTTGTATCATAGCGGGAAGTTCAGACATGAAAAAGACAAGGTATGTTATGTTGGGGGACAAGTTTCTTACTTTGATGAAGTTTGTGGTGATGGAATAAACCAAACTGAGTTTCACAAGATGGGTGCTGAATTAGGGTTAACTGGTAGCTGCAATTATTATTTTTCTTGCAATGCTCAGGATAACTGTGATATGTTGGTGTATGTGGACCTTGGTAGAATTGGGGATGAGATTGAAGCTGTGGCTTCAGTAGGTGATATTATTTTTGTATTTGTAGATCATGAAGGGAGGTCCAGAAGCTTAATTGAATATGATTTTGAGAAGGGTTCTGAATTGGAGAATGAGAAAGAGGCTGAGAAGGAGAATGACAATGAGGCTGAGAAGGAGAATGAGAAGGAAACAGAGATAGAGGCTGAGATGGAAACAGAGATGGAGACTGAGATGGAGACTGACAGTTCTGGGGATGATGACATCAGAAGGGTTTATGAGGGCCAATTTGAGGAGGAAGAAAGTGAAGGTGAACTGTCTATGGGGTCAGATTCAGAGATCTCAGATTACATGGAGGACAGTGATGGATGTTATGATGATGAAGATGCAGATTTCATGAAGTATGTGGATTCTGAGCCTGAAGTTGAGTGTAAGAAGGTTGATACTAAAGGTAAGAGACCTATGACTAGGAGTACATCAAATTTGAAAGCTAGAGATGAGGTACCTGAGCAGACTGCAGTTAACAAGAAAGGTAGGCACAAGGGGTTCAAGTTGTTTAATCCAGATGTTGATAATGCTAAAGTGGAGTTTGAGTTGGGATTAACATTCACAGATATTCCAACATTCAGAAAAGCAGTAAGGAGATATGCAGTTCAGAATGGCAGAAGCTTATATTTCCCAATTAATGCTCCACACAAAGTCAAGGCAGAGTGTAAAACAGTTGGATGTCCTTGGGAGATTTATGGTTCTAGAGTGCCTAAAGAAGACACAGTGAAAGTCAAAACATTGTTTGATACACATACCTGTGCAAGGGAAGAGAGGGTTCTTCAAGCTGATGCCAGATTCTTGAGAGAGGAGTACAAGGAGAAGCTGAGAACTGATCCAAATTGGCCAGTGGATTCCATGATTGAAAGTATACAATCTGAGATTGGCTGCATAGTGCATAAATCTCAAATGTACAGGGTAAAGAATGCAGTTAAGAAGATGGGGAATGGAGATGAGTTGGAGCAGTATAGTTTGTTGTATAAGTATGCTCAGGAGGTGTTTAGAAGCAACCCTGGAAGTACCTGTAAGATCAAGTCAACTGTGATTGGGGATAAGGCATTGTTCAAGAGGATTTATATCTGTTGGGTTGCATTGAAGAAAGGCATGTTAGATGGCTGCAGAAGATTGATTTGCTTTGATGGTTGTCACTTGAAGACTTCTATGGGAGGTGTGATACTTTCAACAGTTGGAATAGATGCCATAATACGTACCTCGTCGGGGATAGAAAGATAGAAGAAGAACGAAGAACAAGAAAGATAAAAAGATACCGGCGGAAGTCCCAAAACCTCTGAATCTGAAGTCGTGAAATCAATTAAGGACGGAACCCTAACCCCCAACACGAAATCGATGCAGCAACTCGGGGATGATGAAGACACACGAACGAAGGGTGGATCGCTTCGTTGATTCGTCGGTTGAATTCTTTGGATAATCGGGTAGAATTCGAACCCAAGAGAGATTTAATAAAAACTCACAAAAATATATTTATTCATCATCAAAATTAAGTTCCTCCGTTAACATGGTCTTAAGAAGCCTTTATATAGGCAAAACGAAACATAAACGTAAAGAAAAAGGAAAGAAAAACAATAAAAACGCTGAAAAACCCTAAAATCCGCCGCTGCTGTCATTTTGTGAAGATGTCGCCCGACATTGTAGTAGTGTAAATCTCTGTCGCCCGACATTTGACCCGAAGTGAGAGTTGATTCTCGTATTGATCCTCGTGTTCCGCAGAAGGTCGCCTCCCCTTTTCTGAAGATGTCGGCCGACATTCTTGTAGTGTATTTTTGGTGTCGGCCGACATTAGGCCAATCTCTTGGCTGAACTCCGTGGCGCGCCCTCGACTCACGCCTGACCCTCGTCCCGACCTAAAAACGAACATCTTGACTAATCGGGGTCCTTGGATTGCATCATTCCCCTCCTCTTCAAGAGGATTTGTCCTCAAATCCACGTCGATGCCAGGGTCGAACACCACTCTCTCGAACAAGCTCGGAACAAAGTCTGTCGGCAGCTCACACCCTCGATGTAGTGGTAATCTAGAAGATCCTTCTTCAGGGAAGTCATCATGAAATTCCTGAAAAGCAAAAGGGTGTAGAGGCAATAAAACGTTAGTGTAGAACGTCGCCTCCTCGCACAACACCACAGACGTCGGTGGCCCTTCTTCCTTGGCTTGTTTCTCCATGTGTATCTCCAATTGCGGAAGGTCCTCGGATTTCATCAATTCCTCCTCGTTGTCGGACTCCACCGAATCCCCCTCCTCGGACCCTACCGAAGCCTCCATCTCGGACTCCATCGAAGTCGAATCTTCCTCGGTTGACACCGAAATCGACTCTTCTTCAGACTCCACCAAAGCCAACGGTCCTGGTATCTCGCCTTGTTCAACGGCCTCTACTTTCCCAGGCTTCATTGACGCTTGTACCAGCTCCTCTAACTGTCGCTCAATATTGCTCCAACACTTGTCCCAACGCTCAGCTCTGGACTTCCTCTCATCACGACGCTCCCGACTAAGATCACGGGCTCGGCGGAAGTCCCAACGCTCAGCTTTGAACCTCCTCTCTTCACGACGCTCCCGACTAAGATCACGGGCTCGATGATGGCCACTCTGAACTTCTCGGTACCCACTGCCACCTCTGTGATACCATGCATTATCTCGACGAGGTCTCTCCTTCACGGTGGTAAGTCGCTCATGCTCCGATTTAATGAATTCCCTCATTTCAAAACGCAAGGTCTCCATCATGAACTTAGCTTGTGGGTCATCCAACTCAGTCATCCTGCAAAAGTGTTAGAAACAAAAGAAATAAAGAACTCTCTCCCTCACAGCTCTCGTGTATCTCTCAGTATGGCTTTTAGCTCACTCACACTCTGCCTTTTGTCCTCTCAAATCTCTCTTAAGGAATCGAAATTCCAAACCTTACTAGCCGAACTCAATCCAACAAAACCCTCAAACGAACGGAAGATGTTAAATTGCTGAACGAACGATGAACAGCAAGGAAAGAATAATCGAGAAGATTTTTTTTTTAATAACAATTACTGTTCATAAACAGTAATTTTCGAAAATAAAATAAAAAAATAAAAAAATAACTATTTTTTTTTTAATCAAGGAAGAAGAAGAAAAGAATAAGAAGAAACGAAAAAGAAAAACGAGGCTACGTATTTAGAAAAATAAAGAACCCAAACCTGGGCTCTGATACCAAATAATACGTACCTCGTCGGGGATAGAAAGATAGAAGAAGAACGAAGAACAAGAAAGATAAAAAGATACCGGCGGAAGTCCCAAAACCTCTGAATCTGAAGTCGTGAAATCAATTAAGGACGGAACCCTAACCCCCAACACGAAATCGATGCAGCAACTCGGGGATGATGAAGACACACGAACGAAGGGTGGATCGCTTCGTTGATTCGTCGGTTGAATTCTTTGGATAATCGGGTAGAATTCGAACCCAAGAGAGATTTAATAAAAACTCACAAAAATATATTTATTCATCATCAAAATTAAGTTCCTCCGTTAACATGGTCTTAAGAAGCCTTTATATAGGCAAAACGAAACATAAACGTAAAGAAAAAGGAAAGAAAAACAATAAAAACGCTGAAAAACCCTAAAATCCGCCGCTGCTGTCATTTTGTGAAGATGTCGCCCGACATTGTAGTAGTGTAAATCTCTGTCGCCCGACATTTGACCCGAAGTGAGAGTTGATTCTCGTATTGATCCTCGTGTTCCGCAGAAGGTCGCCTCCCCTTTTCTGAAGATGTCGGCCGACATTCTTGTAGTGTATTTTTGGTGTCGGCCGACATTAGGCCAATCTCTTGGCTGAACTCCGCGGCGCGCCCTCGACTCACGCCTGACCCTCGTCCCGACCTAAAAACGAACATCTTGACTAATCGGGGTCCTTGGATTGCATCATGCCAACAATGGAATATATCCATTTGCTTATGCTGTGGCTGAAAAGGAAACAACAAAGAGTTGGCTGTGGTTCATAGACTTGGTAAGATCTGATCTGGGGATCTCTGAAAGGGACAGTCACCTCTGGACTGTCATTAGTGATAAGCAAAAGGGCTTAGTGGAGGCTGTGACTACCCTGTTGCCTGGATGTGAGCATAGACATTGTGTCAGACACTTGTATGCAAATTTCAAGTTAACAAACAAAGGAATTGGTTTGAGATCCCTTTTCTGGAAAGCTGCTGCTGCATCAAGAGTTGTTGACCATCGGAGAGTTATGAATGAGATCAAATCCCACAACAGACATGCATTTGATTGGATATCTGAAAGGAATCCACAACATTGGGTAAGAGCTCACTTTCAAACAATTAACAACACTAATATTTATGTCAACAACCTGTCAGAGTGCTTCAATGCTATGATCCTGAAAGCAAGAACAAAGCCAATCATTAAGATGTTAGAAGACATAAGGAGGATTCTGATGGAGAGGATTGGGGTCAGAAAGTCTGAAACTGAGAACTACCCTGGATTGTTGTGCCCAATTATATCGATTTTCCCAATTAAAACTGATTTAAATATTAATAACAATATCGGTTAATAACCGATTACTGAAATAATTAAAACTGATTTAAATGGATTTACAGATATCGGTTTATAACCGATGTCTGAAATATGCCTAGTATAGACATCGGCTCCATACACATCGGTCGCATAACTCATTTATATCGGGTAGTACCCGATTTCTATGGCTGTTTTTTTAGTAGTGTTGGATGGCAACCTACCTGGAATGGGGCAAATGAGTTTGAGGTTAGAGGCCCATATGATCAATACTTCTGTGTACATCTTGGTCAGAGGACATGTAGCTGCAGGAAATGGCAACTGAGTGGTATTCCATGCCCTCATGTTATTTCCTGCCTAAATTACATGGGGAGGAATCCAGAGCTGAAAGTTGCAGAGTGCTATACCAAGGAGTTGTGCTTGAAAACTTATAGTAACTGTATGAGCCCAATGTTGAACATGGATGAGTGGAGTGAGCATCCAGTTGCTGACCTGCCACAGCTGATACCCCCTACTAAACATAACATGCCTGGGAGGCCAAAAAAACACAAGAGAAAGTTGGAGGAAGGTGAGATCAAGGGCACTGCAAAACATGGAAAACTGAGGAGAACGGGGCTGATTTGTACTTGCCAACATTGTAAACAGGAAGGTCACAATTCAAGGAATTGTCCTTTGAAAAAAACTGAAAAGGTATAATTTACATATTTCAGCTTATTGTTTGTGTATTAATTCTCTAACTCATGTTTTTATGGCAGGAT
This sequence comes from Euphrasia confusa, assembly GCA_954870475.1. Classification (NCBI taxonomy): domain Eukaryota; kingdom Viridiplantae; phylum Streptophyta; class Magnoliopsida; order Lamiales; family Orobanchaceae; genus Euphrasia; species Euphrasia confusa. The sequence goes on along the minus strand of OX940956.1, from coordinate 34,763,088 downwards.
CAAACTCAAAATACAGTTGGTTCTTCAAAGACTCAAAGACTGAAGAAGAAAAATACTGTTGAGAAGGTATAATTTCCATATTTCAGCTTATTGTTTGTGTATTAATTATCTAACTCATATGTTGTTATGGCAGGATCAAACTCAGGATACAGCTGGTTCCTCAAAGACTCAAAAACTCAAAAAGAAAAATACTGCTGAAAATGTATAATTTACATATTTAATCTTATTGTTTGTGTGTATTAATTCTCTAACTCATATGTTGTTATGGCAGGCTCAGAATACAGTTGGTTCCTCACAGTCTCAAAGGCCCACAAATAAAGCTACTGGTCAGACTGATGGTGCCTCAACTTCTCAGCCCAGAAGGAGCCCAAGGAAACATCCTCAACCCACTCCTCATGTAGCAAAGAAGCAAGTCCAGAAGAAAGCAAGTGAAGCATCTTCTCAACCACTGCCCAATATGTCACAGAAGGAAGCACAGGAGAAAGTCTTTGTGTCAAGCTCTCAACCAATATCCAATGTTACACAGAAGAAAGCCCAAGAGAAAGCCACTGTGTCATCTTCTCAACCAGAAGGAGCTTTTGAACTTGGATACATGTCAGTGCTTGGAACCAGGCCAGTTTTTTCAAGGAAGCCAGTAAGAAAGTGGTTTTGATGTGGTTTTGAAGTGGAATTGAAGTGGATTTGAAGTCAGTGTTGAACCAAATTATCATTTGCTTTTGAACCTATTTATCAGTTGATGTTCTACTTTATTATCAGTTTCTGTTGAACATTTGAACAATTTGCTTTTGAACAATGTATCAGTTTCTTTTGAACATTTGTACCAGCTGCTTTTGAACAATGTAATAGTTGCTTTTGAACCCTGTTAGCACTTCCTTTTGTTATTTGTTGCTTTTGAACTATTATAACACATAAAGAGCAAAATATGGCCATAAACTCACAATACTTCCATAAAGACAAATTCCAGTACATTACAACACATAAAGATCCAGAATTCAGACACCAAACATGTTGAATTCAGAAACATGTTGAATTCAGAGCATTTTATAGAGAGAAAATACAAAAAATGCTAAAATCACAATCCACAACTTTAAATTCTTCTTCTTCAGCATAGCTACTTTCTTATTAATCTCCTCCAATTCTTCAACCTTTTCATTGATGTTTCTAAGGAGCCCAGGTATAATTCGATTACATCTCCCACATGAAGGTGGGTCAATCCAGCTGAAATACCCACAACCACCGCCTCCCTGATAATCGCAAAAAGGCGTCTTATTCAGTACATTCGTAAATTGAACAATTTGGGGAAAATTGGAAAATTAGGGTTCATACCCGAAATTGGGCGCAACACGCATATCTCCTCCCTGGATTCATTTCAGACCAGGATGTGCGCCTATCCGCTACCCGCCCGCATCTACAGGCTTCGTCCATGCTTGAGGTTGACGACATGATTAGTAGTATGATTTGGGGATTTTTTTAGGGTTGCGGGATTGGAAAAGGGGGGAAGCGGGATTGAATGAAGAAGAAGAGTATAATGTGTTTATATTATTAGTAGTCAAGGGTATTTAGGTAATCAGCAATTAAAAATTAAAAAAAAAATTGAGATAACGGAATATTTAACGGAATATTCTGATTCGTCCAAAAAAAATAGGTAAGTGCAAAACGGAGAAAAGATGGGGTAGTCGGGTGTAACGGTTTTCAGGTCAGGTACGTGAGTGTAAAAATGACCAAACCTTGGGTAGGTATGTGTAATAATCCCTTTATTTTATACGGAATATTATACTTGCATAATATTATTTTTGAGAAGCTAACTATATCCTTGTCATCATTAGGGCATGTGTATGTAGTTTTTTTTGTGGGTTCAAACTGAGTGAACTGAACTCCTATCAATGTAGGAGTCAGTTCAATTCCCTACCCCATATTACCCACCCCTTTCAAATGAATCGAGTTCAATACTTTGAACTGAGTTTTTTTCTTTTTTTGTGGCAGTTTTTAAGGCATGTGGTTTGCTCATTGGCTAGTGCAAGAAATGGGTTTACGCAACTTTATTTTTTAATTTATTTATTTTCTTAAATTTTTTCTTTTTATTTTATTTTACTATTACTATACTTCTAACGTATTATTTATTTATTTGATTTTTTTTAAGGGTGATTTTTATAAATGGGCAGTTTTAAAAGTTAGTATATAATTTAGGATATTAATTTTTTTTAATTATAAATTTGAGTAATGTTTCAAAATTACCCTTGATGATTATACATGGTGGGTAGTTATTACAAGGGTATTAAAGTAATTAGTTGTGTTTTTTTTTATAATAATAAAATTAATAATACCCCTATTAATAAAAACGGTTATAAAAAGTTATCCTTAATTAAAAAGTTTAATTTGTGATGCTTGAAATGTAAATTAGTAAATTAAATTACCCATTTTCCTAAATAGTTCTTTTTTTAATTATATATTTTAAATTTTTTTTAATTCACTGGGTATACAAATTTTTTTATTATTTTAAATTTAATAGATGTTATACAGTTTACGCAACTTTTTATTTTGTAATTTTATTTGTTTTTTCATATTTTTTCCTTTTGTTTTATTTTAATACTACTTTTAAATTATTATTTATTCTCATAAATATAATATTTTATTTTATTTATAAGAAAAATATATCTAATTATTTTTGTTAAAATACATAATTAATAATGTAATAATTTAAAAAATGTAATATTTTATTTAAAATTAAAAAGTATGTAAAAGTAAAAGAAAATAATGGTAGGACTAGGGGTGTTAATGGGTCGTGTTGGATTGGGTTCGTGTCGTGTCAAAGGTATTCGCGGGTGACAAAATATAAACTCAAACCCAACTCATTTAATAATCGTGTCGAAAAATTAAACTCAAACTCAACCTATTTATAAACGGGTTACCCATTTATAACCGGTTTCCAACCCGTTTAACCCATTTATTTTAAAATTAAAATTTTATAATTTTTAATAAATAAAAATATTAAAAAATAATTTAATTATCTTTCTAAACAAATAATATATTAATATTATTTATTTAATAAATAATGTATTATTATAATATAATAATTAAAATTAATTTAATAAATGGGTTAAACGGGTTAATTTCGAGTTCGCAGGTCGACTCGCGGTTGACCTATTTAATAAATGGGTCATGGCGGGTTGATCCGCCATTGACCCGCTTTTTAATCGTGCGAGTTCAACCCGCTTTATTTCGTGCGGGTTTCGAGTCGTGTTAGCGGGTCGTGTCCAAAATTGACAGGCCTAAGTAGGACCCATATGTTGAGTTCAAACTAGAAAATGAATGTGAGTGTTAAAATTTTGAGTTCAAGTGAATAATAATTGTATTTGGAGTAAAAAATGATTGAATTTAAGTAGGTGAGTATGAACTGAACCATACCAATGCACATGCCCTTATATGTTAAAAACAACGTTTTTAGTGGTAAAAAACTGCACCACAGGATCATTGCACGATAGTCGTCATTGTTCCCTACTGATGCTCCACTGATAATTCAAATACAAAGATCTTCAAATCCTTTCTCGTCCGCTATAATCTATAATACAAACGGCTTTACAACGCTCTCAAGTCACGGAACCTTTGGTTGGGTCTAAAAAGAAAAGAAAAAGGAAGATGTAATGACACTAACACAACACTTGTATTTGGGGAAATCCTGTAAATACACAAAAATCGATCAACGAATAAAGTAGCGGGCTAGCAGCAGCAGTTTTAATGGAAGAGTCGATTAACTAGGATTCCGATTCTGGTTTATGTTTGCCAATGTCAAAAGAAGGTTGGCCAATTTCCTTCCTGGATGCCTCCCACAGCTGTTGATCGATTCCCAATTTCCTCACCTCCGTTAAACCTCTTTCAACTGCAATATAGCCATATGAAGAGTTGGTGGTCAAAAAAATTCAAAACAATCTAACTCTTTCATTCTCGGAAGCAACCTTATTATAGCAGGTCTGATTTATTGTACATTAAAGGATCACTGTAGGATAGACCTTACTTACGGGGACCATTTGTGAGATTTTCTCAACCAAAATATACAACCAAGTATCATTCATCTAACATAGCATCTCCAGGACACATGGCTGAATAAACAGAGATTCATCTAATATGGATCGATACTATAACGCTAAACTAAGAACAAACCAATACAGTGGAGTAGAAATAATTACCATCAACAGCATCATGTGAAGTTGGAGTTTGTCCACTGCGGCTTCTCCATAATTGAAATCTCTCATCTGCAATATCCTCCTCAACACCATGCACTTTTGCTCTTCTCCAGATATATGCAAGCCAAGCCTAAAATTTGATATCAAACTTTAGAGAAGTCTGAACATGGCATGGAACTAAAAAATGGAACATGCATCACTTTTGTCAGGTTCCAGTTTAAGGAACATTAGACCATCTTATAGTTGAGACCAGAGTTCTATTTCCAAGCGATGTGGGATATTTAACACACCCTTACACGAGTAGGCTCAGTTTTGTCGGTTCTACTCGTGGTCCGTGGATTTATGTGCCATCTTTGAGCAAGCCAAAAATTTCATCATTTGGAGAACCCATTATCGACCGGGGTTTGCTCTGATATCATGTTAAAGTTTGGCCAATATGGGGGGATTAGAGAGAAACAGATATATTTAAAATTACAAATGCCTCAAGGCCCCCAACATTTGTTTTTCTGTTTTACAAAAGTTAACCTTCAGGATGGAGATTATTGTAAGGTAATTACAGAAGTCAACAATATGGTCTTGAAGATTGAGTTTCAGATTTCAAAATTAAAGAAAAAGATCTAATATAGATTTCAAGATGCACATACAAGGAAAGAAGATCTCTAGCGCAATTAAAATTTCCTTGTACACAAATGGATGAATCTATAAGGGAAGATCGTGTGTTCACTTATTCGAAAATTGATCTGCTCTTCAAGCTAGATACAAGCCGCAAGACCAACGCTACTACTTGTATAAAAGCGTGTGAAGCTACAACATAAGAGACAATTTTCTTATAGCTTAAGCATTCACACTGAGCATAGTTTGTTTAACCTGGTTTCTAGACTACTTTACTAAAACAAATTATTCTTGTCTCGTCTCTTGGAGGACGAAGAAATTGTTTGTATACGCTTTAAGGTTGGTTCTAGGAGTAGTCTTTACTTATTCTTTGAAGGATCGAATTCTGTATTTTATTTCGCGTAAGCTAGTGAATAAAAGTTTTGCTCCAAGGCATTTACAGATTATATATAATCTGTGAAGATTTGTAAGTTGTCGCTTTTATTTCAGATGAGCATTTTTTTTTTCTGTTTTTATGCCAGGTGTTGGACGTAACGTTACCTACTTACCTCAACTCAACATCATACGCAACGCTACATCTCTGCCTTAATCTTTTACACTACGTGTTGTCTGCTGTGTTGCCTCAACAGCAACATCAATAGTTGTTTACTAAGAATATTTTTATTATTGATCCATTGACCACTTTCAGCTTCTATTTTAAAGTCTCAATTTTGTCTATTTCTAATTCCTGTATACTTTATCAGAACTTTCACAATGGTACAAGTAGATAGTCACTCTTTTGTACTTGTGGAAACAAAAGATACCGTGTACAGTATTAAGAATATTGAAACGCGCACGCACACACACCAAAAGAAAAAGAAAAACAAGAGACTGAACGAGTGGAAAACAAACCTCTTTAAAAAGAACATCTTCGGACTCTTCTTGACTCAATTCTGCAACCAATATAAATGTTGAGTTTATCATAATAATGTTGACTCAAAAAGGAAATATTTAAGCTATTAAAAATACACATCTCCAAAAAATGGTGTAAATGATTAGCACAAAAGAACAAAATGTCAAATTAATTTTTGAATTGGAGGCAAGGCAACTGCAAGAAAATAACTTTTGTGCCAATAAAAAATAGAATTGAATCATTGGTTGACATCCTGCCTGTTTATCCAAAAGGGAAAGAGGCCAACATAATAATGTCACTTAAATTTGGGACAAGTACAATTAGTTATTAAATTGGCTAATGTACTGACTCGGTTACAATAATAATATCAGAATCCATTGACTCTTTTAAGAACTGGATAAAAGAGCAACTTTCTTACCAGGGGCCTCCGTGTACTTGGGTTCATCAGATGATTTAGGATCTACAATATAATAGAACAAAGACTCAAAGAGAGGTCTAATTGTTAAGTTAATTATCATTTCAAAAAATAAAAAATAAAAACAGAAATCTCTATATACATGGAATAAATGTTGCTAAAAAAAGATGCATCAGGTTCTGTATGGACAGACTGAATGCAGAGCATTGCAGACCATTGTACTAGTTGTATATCGACCTGAAAAGTAATTGCAAAGACAAAAAAAGGCCTTCAAGATAGACTGTACGCAGGCCATTATATATTCAATTATTCATATTTCCCTCAAAATTAAAATACTCCCTCCTATTCATTTAATCATTTTATAGGTCGCTATAGCATTTTGCACAAAGATCAATAAAATAAAATAAAACCTGTTTTACCCTTATTTAATGATCATTATAATTATTTATTTCAAGGAAAAAATGGTTTTATTCTTCCCCCACAACTTTTCTCACAACCTGTTTTGTTAATTTTGTATGCTTCACAGATTTATGGGTTGGAAAAATCCTTTCTGTCTTCTTCCCTTTCCTTTGACTTCTCAAACATTAATCTTCAAGAATGAATTAGTAATTTCGAAGAAAAAATGTATTAGACGTGAAAAAGAAGAGATAATAATGCTTTAAAACAAAAATCTCTTCAGACCACCTAAAGACTCTTTATGTTCTCCAGATGTCAACTTACTGCGAAACGTTATATATTAATTAATAAGAGTTTTTTGAAGTAAGTGAATAGTAATGCGTACCAGGACTGGCATGATTGACCATACAGTCCATACCTGAGAAGGATTGGCGAATTAAAGTTGACCTTCGGTTCTGGGCCAACGTGAGCACAACAGCATCCTCAACCTTCATACAAGTTAGATGAGTGAAAAATTAAACAAACAGCAAATCCATACTCTCAAGTCAACATAAATGGCAAAACTCACTAAGCTTAAATTGAACCGTACTATGTTCAGTTATAATATACACAAGAAGTTAAAACTGGACATAATGTAAGTCAAACTCATATGAATCAATAGATTTAGATCTGAGAACCTTCAAGGAAGCCAATTCCCTCAAACCCATCTCAACGGAAAGCATACTCTCGATATTTCCTTCTCCAGACAAATCATTCAAATCACGAGCAAATTTTCTACGGTCAGAATCATCTCCACCTGCTCAATGACAGCAAGAATGAAAGCTAGTTTAAGTGTGAATGAAAAGAAAGTTCAAGCATAACCTGTGTTACCCGGACTCGCCGGAAACCGGCAACGTACCCGTGTCGACACGACACGACACTGACACGGGTGTGGGATCCGTGTCAGATCCGGTCAAAATGACCGGATACGTTGACCGGACCGGATCTGTCCAAAAAAATAAATTGAAGAAAAAAAAAGGCTGCCGTAAAATTCTTCTCAGTTGTAGAACCGGAAATCTTGATGAATAATTGAATTCTTAAATTTCCCATGAGAATTGAGAAGATGCAGAAAAGTAGGGAAAGAAGACGCAGAAAGGAAAAAGAAGAAAATGAGAAAAAGAAGAGAGATGGCGGCGAACAAATAATTAGATAATTAGGGTTTTTGACTTTTGACTTACTAAAAGACTTTTTATATATATTTGAGTGATTAATATATAAATAATTAATGTAATCAGTATTTTCAAATATACTACATCAGTTTTATTACTATTATAGGTTTATATAAAATTATTCAATATTTAAAAATTTATGAAAATAATTTTGTTTGTCGTATCCCCGTACCCGTGTCCATATATGGGTACGTATCCTCGTATCCTTAGTTTATAACTTTCAAGTACCCGACACTCGGATACGTACCCGTATCCGACACCCGTACCCGCGTCCAGGTAACATAGAGCATAACTAGAATGCTAACTGCTGACATTTAAGAGATTGGTACCATCATAAGAGTCCTCTCTGGCCTTCTGTCCAGCAGAGATGACAACCTCAAAAGGAAGAGGCGCAAAAGATGACCAGTGCTCATACTTGGTAACTGCTATATCTGCACATATACCTGTAAGATAAAAGGAAAATATATACTTGTAATTAACTTTATATAACATATATTTTGTTTATACAACAAAACGCTATACTGCCAAATACATGATTAAATCTTCTAAAAAATGAATTAAAATTGTATCAGAAAGTTATTAACATCTCTTCATGCCTCAAGCAAAGCAGGACAACGGAACAAAGCACGCAACACCCAGTTAATTGCATCGGTATATTGTTTTCATCAGAAATTCTCAGGCAGATTACCATAACGTGAAGCTAAACCCCAGTAACGTGAAAGCCAACATCTCTTCAGAACAACTTCCTCCTGAAACAGAAAACAAATACTATTTCATAAATTGATCTTCCTGAATGGTCCATGTGTATCCATAATCTTTATTAAATTTTAAAAAGTAACCATCTCCTCATGCGTCAAAACCATCCTCTGTGTCATTGTTCGAAGAGCGTTTGCTTCAGATTCAGCTTCGTGGAACTGTTCTACAGCACTTGCACTCTCGTCTTTTAGGTTCTGACAAAATAATCCTAGTGAGCTTCAAGGGGGTATGTGCTTTTAAGCGAAAAACATGGTGCTATTAGGAATTGCATGATAACCTCAAGTTCAGCACGGAGAGCTGCAAATTCTGCATCTCTTCCATCCTTTGTCTGCTTTGCTGCTTGGAAAGCAGCCTGTAGTGTAAGAACAAATACACAACACAGGAACTCAGTTCAATAATCAATATACAAATTGTACCCACAAAATAGAAGTACAGTATATGACACTAAAAGGCATAAAATTGTACTAAGGGAGAAATATATGTGGTTGTTTGCAGATGCAATACCTCTCTTTGTCGCAGAGCTGCTTCCTTCCTGCAAATAATTGGCATACCAAACACAGTTAATTTTACAATATAACTGAACAGAAAGTTGATAACTGAGAGGCTTAACAGAAAGCATTGATAAATGATAATTGAGTTCGTGAAGGGAATTGAGATATATGATAGAATAAAAAATTATTAGGAAAAAGGAAGAGTTTTATGATATTTATAAATAAGGATAAAAAAAAAGGGTGACTTCTGGATCTAAGCCAACGGTTTTAACAATTAAGAAATCTTGACTGCTGATCAATACATAACTCTTCTTTATAAATAGTGTGGTTTCCAGCTTGGACCAGCAGCCAACAATTGACCAGCAGAGTTGGTTACAATTGGAACCCAAGATCAATTCCGTGGCCAGGTCAGCCTTCCAACACAATTAAGCTTTATAGACTTACCGGCTTAATAATTTAGCTTCCAATGATACACCTTCTCCCAGGGAAGCTACCTGTAACGTTTTTATCAAAGAGTCAAGAAAAATGTATGCAATGATTCACAACAAAAGAGACGGAATTTACTATTACAATGTCGATCTCTGAACAAGGTACTTTGTAATTTTAGTCTTTTACTATTGAATTCATCAATTCAATTTAATCGAGGTAAAGGAAATCCATATGCCAACAATCGACATGTTTCTGAAGAACCAACTGATTTAACCCTAACCTGTTTCTCCAGCTCGCGAGCTCTTGCTTCTGCTTCTTCACGTTTTTCCTCTGCACGGTGAAGCTGTGATAAAAAATAATGGTTATTTTCTAAAAACATAGAATTTGGTTTTCTCATTCACTTCTGTCCATAGAATTAACAAGCAAGCTCACCTTATCTAAGATTTCTTCATTCTCTTCTTGTAGCATATCAAGCTGCAAATTAAGTACATGTAAATCAATCCGAATATACATGGATCTGAAAAGTAAAATAAAAATGTATATAGAAGGAAGAAAAAGAGTAAATGTAAAAAAATGAGAAGCTTAAAAGTATTATAAAAGTTAGCTTAGATATATTGAAGAAGGGCCTACTTCATCACGAAGTGCAGAGGTCTCATGCTGACTCCCAGAAACTTTCAAGTCATGTCCAGCATCAGGTACAAATCTGCATATTGGCAGCCAATGAAGGATTCAAATAGATATCTGTTATGCTATCTGATACAAACTAATTAACCAGCTAAAACATTGTGCAGAGAACTAGACAGATAAATAACATTTGGTCCAAAGATATCACAGTTAGAGAGGATGCCGTTATGTTGTTGCTGACTAATGTTCTGGCCCTGTAAGGTGAGTCAGTTGAAGAACTGGGTCCCAGGGTGGCAAACGACAGAAGAAGCAAAAGTTTTAAAACAGGGCGGTAGGCGTATTTGAGGCTTTTTGTTCTTCATGCCCGAATTGAGGCAAAACGAGACGTACGCCTCAACTTTTTCGAAATAAAAATAAAATATTATATATAGTACTACAAAAATTAATGTGTGCGCAACAAGGAGTATAATATAATAAAATAATAATCCAACAAAAAATTATTAATTAATATAAATAATATAACAAGAATAGACGAATCAAAATCACCCCATGATTCGTGGCTTCGTTTTTTACTAATCTGATATTTCATCGAAATACAGACGGATCCGCTGAAAAAAACTAATATTACAACCCTCTTTTTTCAATGTTACACAAGCCACTCTTAGGTTTTATATAATTATATTAGCATCTCTCCTACGTTGTGCCATAAATATATTATTAATAGAATCCTAATACAGATTGCATTTTCAACACTCAAAACCCTATGTAGTTCATCCTAATAGAATAATAAGACAACTAAGATACTCAAGACAGTTGTAACCATAAACCAAATTGCACTTTCAAAATCAGCTTGTCATATGCTATTAATTTCTTCTAGTGAAGATGCAACAATTTACAAAACGTTTGTCACAGAATGATACAAAAGCTTTTCAACCAAACCACAACCATATCATTAATAGCATTAGAATTATAGTTGATGTTTTTAGTGATGCTAGTAACAGAAGTAAAATGAAACAAAAAACTAAAAATAATTGAAATTTTATATCTTACCTCTTTTCTCTTAATCTGCTGCTAGGAGGTTCAATAGGAGGGATGGTAAGTGGAGTTCTCAAAGAGGTTTTACTAGGTGGAGGAGCCACTGTATTTGCTGACGTACGAACAGACATTGAAGGTCTCCCAGCTGATGTAGAACGAACTGGAGGAGTGATGTCTATAAAGTTCCGACCTAACTACAGACAACACCATACAATTGCAATATAATCGACAAAAAATAACAAATAAGTTTTCATTATGTAAAATCGTCACCCTAACTCATTACACATAACATGCTGGTCTAAATGCAAAATTCTCAGGCGAAGGAAAGCATTTTGCCAAACAATATTATTTATCAGAACTGCAAATTTCGTTTGAGCAATTGAACAAGTGTCTCAGTCAAAAGCTATCTTTCAAAATATTATGAGCCACTAACTAACGTAATTACAGAAAAAATGAATTTTGAAACATCTTATAGCTTATTGATGATACGGGGTAGGGTTCCTCCAGGAGCCTGGGTTGCATTCATTATAAAGTATACTTGATATCCAACTCGAACCGGCTAACAACCTACATGTTGAAAAGTAAAAAAACAGGCCACTAACTGATTAGTTGCAAATCGCAAAACCTACATCTAAATCCAATGGCAATCTTTCCGCTCCAAAATTTCACAATGTTTTCGCCTCCAACGGAACCCATATATTATCAAGCTAACACGAATTACAAACATTTATTTTAGCTGGGTACAGCGGGAATAAAGAAATTCTTTACCGACTCAAATGAAATAAATGAAAATGTATGTGCTGAAGATTTCAAATTACATTCCATCATCACAAAAGATGATGGATATGATCACTTACATTCCATCATCACAAAAGATTTCAAATTACTAATATAATGTGCTATAGCCTAAAGTATATATTAAGTCAACGAAGAGTCAACAAGAATCAAGCCGGAAAGAGAGATCAAACTTTACCGCAGGCGATGGCGCTCTATTCGACCTGGAGAGCGAAATCCCCGACAAACCACTGCTGCTATCGCTGCTGTCACTCCGACGAATATTACCATTACTCGACAGAGAAGGCGTATGGCCGAACCGGAACCCTAGATCATCGTCCTCGTCGTCTTCTTCGTCGTTGTTGGGAGTCTTGGAGGCCATGACCAGCGCGAGGCGCTTCGCCGCCGCTTTAGCAGCCACGTTCTGCGTCCTCTTGATGGTTGACATACCAGCGGCGGACGGAGGAATCCTGGAGCGAGGATGAACCGGGGATCCGACCGGGGAGGAGGAACCGGTACTGCTGGATCCGCCACTCCACTGGCGGGCATAGACCGGACTCTCGGTCCTGTTCCGATTCATGTACCCCAATTTTTTTTTTTAATATTTACAAATTTTTTATTGGACTGTTCGAGCTAGATTTTAGGAGCGCAGATTTTTTGGGAGTTGAGTTGAAATCGAATGGACATATAAACTTCGTCGACCGAGAAGAAATTGGGAAGAAAGAAACAAAGTGATTATTGACGATGAAGACGAGTTTATTTGGTTCAGAAATTGGCAATTTTTCTTGTTAAAACTTCTTCTATTAAACGGTACAGATAAATAAAGGTTTTCGGTTTTGTCAACTAGGTCGTTGTAGTATAGTGGTAAGTATTCCTGCCTGTCACGCAGGTGACCCGGGTTCGATCCCCGGCAATGGCGAATTGTTTTTGTAATTTTTATTTTCTTGAATACATTTTAAACACTCAGCATTAAATTGAGGCGAATTGTTTTTCAATTGCTTTAGTAATTTTTATTTTCTTAAAACATTTTAAACACTCAATTGAAGATAATAACAACTACAAAAATAAATCCGAAGAATCCAACCAAAATATTGTTTCTCAAAACGAATTAGACAATCATCTAATCAAACAAAAAATTCATGTTCATAAACATCCTTGTAGATTTCCATCATTTCTTCTCGACAATTTTATCGATCAGGTCGGCCGCCTCTTGGATGGTAGTTATGTTCTCCGAGTTCTCCTCTTCCACACTGATGTTGAATGCTTCCTCTAGCTCCATTACAATTTCCACCTGCATCGATCAATAAACAGGTTTTGAAAATTATAAACGGATAAATTAATACATATATATAGTCGTTTGTTATTCGACCATCACAAGAATCGAGGCATTACGGTGTCAAGAGAGTCGGCGCCAATTTCAGAGAACTTAGTCTGTGGGGTGAGTTGAGTGTCATCGGATAAGGCAAGCTGCTTCCTCACAATGCCACTCACTTTCTCCAGCGTCTCCGGTTTCGCCTGTTAGTAATGCGTAACAAACAAGTTCACCATATATACACGAGGATAAGGAAACGTAGAGATATAGTATAATTGAGAACTCGAAACATGAAATGTACTAATGCAAAACGCGTAACTCGTACAGCGCAAATTCGGAGACGGGATGTCCGGATGCTGGGGAAAACACCGTTACTCCTTGCCGGACCAAAAGACACCAAAGGACTTGAACTTCTACTGAGGATCTGCATCAACAACGATATAAAAATGTTGTAAAAACTATATGTTATGTAATGGCAACAAAAACATTCTTGAAGTGTACTCACTTCGGCCCTCACAGCTGCCGATGATCCAAATCTGAAAACACATGACGTAGCTGAAACAGCAGCCATTGGAATCTCAAAAACAAGAAAATGAAATCTACAATTGGAGTAGGAGAAATGAAAGTGATAAATGAGTGGTGATTATTCACTACCTATAACTGCAAATCCTATCCCAGCTATTTTTGTTTTTATTACATCAACTTGGCTTTTACATTGGACCACCGTTGTCGGAAGTCTATTTATTAATTTTATTTCCCAAATTAATTGAAAGTCATACAAATATTTTGTGAAAATAAATCATGAAACATGTTGTATATAGAATAAACTTTTCCTCATATATATTACAGTACAATATAGAATGCATGCCTTGAAAGATCAAAAATCATCACATTATTCAATTTCAAGTTGGTTCCACTAATTAATCAATACAATTGTTCAATCTCGTTAAACCACGCGTGTTTGAGAGCCTCCCGCGCGCTTATCCTCTTGCACGGATCGTAGGTCAGAAGCCTTTCGACCAAGTCGAAACCACACGGCGTGAGAAGCGCAGATCCGAAGAAAATCCCATTGGCAAGCTTGAGCCTCAGCTTCTTGCACGGCTGCGGCTCGAAAGAGTACATCTTGTCTTCGACCAAATCAGTGAAGCCGGGCCAGCTGACTTCATCGGGTGTTCCGAGAACATCGAAGATGGACTGAAGCTGCGTCTTCTCACATCTCCCTCTGAAGAGGCCTTCCCCCAACACCAACTCAGCGACGATGCATCCCACCGACCACATATCAACCGCGCACGAATATTCCTTTGCCTCGAGCAGCAGCTCTGGGGCTTGGTACCGGAGAGTGCCCACGTGCGAAGAGTAAGGCCCAGTGGGCCGGGCCGGGTCGAAAGCGCGCGCGAGCCCAAAGTCGCAGATCTTGAAATCTCCCTTGGTGGGATCGATGAGGATGTTTCCCGGCTTGAGGTCTCGGTGCATGACTCCGTTATTGTGGAGGAAGGAGACTCCCTGGAGCAAGGCCTTGGACATGCGTTTGATCTGCCTTATGTTGAATCGACGAGGGGGTTTCATGGAGCTCATCAGCCTGCGGAGGTCGTTGGGGATGTATTCCATCACGATGAGGTCGACATGTCCGGTGTCCTCGTGAAGGAGGACGTCCTTGAGCTGAACGATGGAGGGGTGAGAGGGGAGGGAGCTGAGGATGAGGACTTCTCGCTTGGTGGATGGGCAGAGGCCTTGCAACTCGCGCTTGGCGGCAACGATCTGGCCGGTGCTCGTGTCGCGGGCTCTATAGACGATGCCGTAAGTTCCGCGGTTTATCTCCTCCAGAAGCTCGTACGAAGACGAGGAGGAGGAAGTCTTGGTTTTGATGGGAGCAAGAACGGAAGAAGGATGACAAAAACCTAATGCGGCCATTGTTAATTAGCAGAGAACGCGATCGATGAAACCAATTTTCAAAGTGTACGTGTATAGATTGGTGTGTGCAATGTGCATGTATATATATTTATAATTAGGAACTTCACAACTTTATAGAATTAGGAATCTGCAAATTATTTGATTGCATTAGGTAATTAATTAGTTCAAGTAGGGTTTCGCAACGCATCTCTATTAAGTTACCATCCACATATTTTACTTGTTCCTCACTCTCAACCAATATATACCGTAATTAATTTATTATTATTTTAATTTTGTGTGTTTACCATTAATTAATACAGTAATATAGTGGGCCTGCCGACTGCTGATTGAGTAAAAAGGCAAAGCCCAACCTAATTGGAAAGTGAAAAGCTGAGTGAGTAACCCTAATTGAAAAGTGAAAAGTGGCGAACCCTAGCCGATACTCACTCTATAAATACAATTAAGTGTAACTATCTTCTCCAAGTAATTAATCATATCTTTCTATCTATACACGTTTACGTCACAATCCATGATGATGAATCCTCTTCCTTTGGGTTTCCGTTTCGATCCCTCAGATGAAGAGCTCCTGAGCTATCTGATCAGACGGGCCACGGGGCTTCCCCTCCTTCCGTCAGGCGCCGATCATCAACACATCGTGGAGAGGCAATTGTACGGAGACATGGCCAATCCGTGGCACGTTTTCCATGGACTTTCCGACCTACATTGGGACATTATTTCAGAGCTGGGAGATGATGACGACGAACACGGGAAAGATAAACGAGTAATCTACGTGGTCACCAAGTTGACAAAGATTAGCAAGGGAAAAACTCGGATCGCTCGAAGGGCCGGCTGCGGTACGTGGAGCGGACAGACGCCCCCGAAGAAGATTTACGACAAGTCGGGGCAATGGGTGGGGACCATGAGAATGCTTTCTTTCGAGAGATCAAAAGGAGAAGTACAATATCATGATCCTCGCGATCAACATCATTGGATCATGCACGAGTACTCTCTCGACGGCATCTATAATAATAATTCCAAGGTGGATAAAGAGTACGTCATCTGCAGGATCACAAGGCTCTTCAAAGGCAATAAGTACTCGACGAATAATGATATTATTAATGGAACATCTGCACAACAATTAGTTCCTGCTGCTGCAGTTACACCACCGTGTCCGAGTCCCAATAAGAAGAGGAAAAGGGAAATAATTAATACGCAACAATTAGTTGATCAAGAACGCCAATTACGCTCTCGTTTGATCATTGAATATCCTCCTCCTCCTCTTATAATAGAACGTCGGGAGAAGGAAGGTGAATCCGTGGTATCCGTGCCTGTGATGGCGGCTGATCAGGCGGGTGAATGTGATGATGGTGAAGATCCTGATTTTGATCATTGGATGAATTCATTGGATGATGTACTACTGGACTTACCCGAGGATCAAAATTCATATTCGGAGGAGCATACTGAAGCAGCAGCATCAAACCAGTTGGTGGAATCCGTATCGGTGCTAGAGACGGCTCCTCAGAAGTCGGACGATGATCTATTTGAAGCATCAACAACAATAGCTGCTGATTGGATGAGATTATTGGATGATGTGCAGTTACCCAATGAAGACGAGGATGATCAAAATTCAAACCATAACAACTGGACGACCACAGCTTTCAATTTGGACCACTTAGACCTGTTTCAGGAATTGTGTTATTAAACACCTACTTACCTAGCTAGCTAATACAATTACTTGTACTAACCTTTGGAATTGCAACTCAGTACTGTATATATTATGAGTGCGCTACAATTCTCATGTACTGTAATATATATTTGATGCATATTATAATCAATGGAAATTCGATTTCAGCCTCATTTTTAATTTATTAGCTACTGTGTGTTTACATAATATATACTGTACTTATAGTTTTTGATAATATTCTATGGAATATTGTTGATACTTGATATGCCACCGGCCATGTTTGTATGAATTATTCCGTTTCATCATAAAAAGCTTCACTTTTCTTTCTGTCTCGTACTAAAATTTCGGAGTTTCTTTAATTTTGTGTGTCTACCCAAACCGAATGGAGTGGTCTTTATTGATTAAACAAAATTAAAATGTAGTACATTAATTGGTAGAAATCGATTGTTAAGTTGTTCTGAGTCGTGTGTACGTACACTTCAGTCCGCGGATGATCTCGATTTCTCAACAATATATCATGTAGATGACCATGTATATAAATGAAGTATGAACTACTGTATCTCACAATGGGATTTCCCATATCATTTTCAACATTCAAACAAACTAATCAAGAACTATTTGAACCAACATCCAAAATTACATAAATAAATAAAAAAAGCCCACTCCCTCATTAGATTTTCATTCTACAGTAGAATTATTATTTTGATAGTATGTCAGCAACATGCTCAGCAATGGCCATGCTTGAAGTCAGCCCAGGCGATTCTA
The DNA here is from genome assembly GCA_954870475.1 of Euphrasia confusa. Lineage (NCBI taxonomy): Eukaryota > Viridiplantae > Streptophyta > Magnoliopsida > Lamiales > Orobanchaceae > Euphrasia > Euphrasia confusa. The sequence goes on along the minus strand of OX940956.1, from coordinate 34,745,624 downwards.
TTCCCAAAAGGTTCACAAGTCCTGGAATTCCATGAATGCCCTCCCCCTGCATATTTTACACATACTTTTCTCACTAACAGCAGGGCATTTTCATAATTTGGTTGACTATTTCATGACAGATCAATAACAAAAACATGGTACAGTATAAGAAGCTTCAAAAAAGAAAAAGATTAGCTTAATTTCACCTGTATGATAAAATCAGTAGGACCCTGCATTGCCCCACAAAGTTTCGGTCGGATCCCGGAATATCCAGGCTCCAACGACCCATCTTTCAGACTCGGATAGTACTTTCTTATCTCTGGATAAAACCGATTTCCACGATCTCCGGGCACCGAATAATCAAACCTAATGACAAGTTCACAACAAGATTCATTATTACAAGTTAATAATAGAGAAAAAATAATACTGTTAGCCTTAACTCCAAAACAAATTTTCATAAATAAAAATTACTAACAACACCCTCATGTCCAGTCTAATTACAAAAAGACCCAAGCACAATCTTAAAACAAAATCTTACAAATTTAGGAAGCTTGAAATGTCATCCACGCCGTCATCGATCCATTCAACATCAGGCCCGAATCTGACCTGTCCATTTAAATCCAACGTGACATGCACCCCTAGCCCGCCATCTTCAGGTACAGGATAAATCAAGTGATCGAACGGTGGAGTTTTAACATTCGACAATGTGAAATAGCAACCACGGGCAAAGTAGGGCCTCGGGATAATTCCTCTGCTGTCTAGGCCAAGAATTCTTTTGGATAGCGCTACTGCACCTAGACCAGCAGAATTCACCACAAGCCTCGGACAAAGAATTAGATCGGGCTCTAATGAGGGTTTCATATCCCGGTTTTTAAGAGCCAAGGTTTCAGAAACGTAAAGCTGCAAACAGCCTTCTTCATATTTACCACCAATTACAGTTGTACCGTATGAGAAAATTGCTCCATGGTACTCAGCTTCCCCCTAAATGCTTTACTCCTGTCAATATGCATATAATAACTAGCTTGTGGAGCTGACAAGTTTCGATTTTTTAATTTATATTTGTCGATTATAACCCCTTAATCTTCTAGTGTTAACAAAATTACACTAAATTAATCATAAAAGTATCACTTAACTAAACAGTGCAGTTTCAATCACTCTTTAGCTAACACCAAAAACTTTGTTTTCTCAACCGACTTTTCAGTTCTAGGTTTGGGATATATTATCGCAACAGAAAAATTCTCGACGAGAGCGTAATAAGATCAGAGAACATGTAGTGTCATATACCAATAGTGATAGCATAAATGAATGACTATCGACAATCCCAGAGGCCGGCGACAGCAGAGCTTTCGCGCACTGCAATTCCGATTCCAACCTCGTAGCTTCTTGACCCTCCATCATCCGCAGACCTTCCACTCCATTCTCGATTCCCCGGGTCAATAGTGTGTTCAACTTCGGGACTTCGGAAGATCGAGTGGCAACTATTAGCTTCCCAATCTGTTTATGGGGAATGTCACGTTCTTTGCAGTATTTGTATAGTAATTGCCTTCCTCTAACACAGAAACGAGCCTGCAACGATAAAAATGATTTGATTTTAATTTCAATTCATCGAAATACTGTTTTTTTTACTTAAACGATTTTCAGGGGCTCACCAAAACAAAAGGGGGTTTATGTAAAAAAAATTGACCTTGAGAGAATTACGAGGATAATAGATGCCGGCGTGAATGACCTCGCTGTTCCGAGAACTCGAGCCCGTTCCGAAAGTGGGCCCGGACTCTACCACCAGTACTTCTCTTCCGAGTTTCGCCGCGAGTTCACGCGCCACCGCTATGCCCACCACGCCGGCGCCTATTACCACTGCGTCCGCCGTCTCCCTGGGAACCGATTTGTACCGATCTGTGGTGAAAGGCCTCGCCTTCGGCTTTCTGGGTTCCGCCATTAGGGCACGCAAAACCCATTTCATCGCCCTTCTTATAACAGTTTTACAGAGCCTGCGGCACTGTAGAAGAAGTTAAGTTGTATGAGCACGTGCCGAGGATGAAATATGAATACTCTCCCGCTATTAATTACTGTATAAATCTATACACAAATAAAATTAAATAAATTTATATATTGCTAAGATTATATATTAATATTATTATAATATACATAAATAATATGGTAAATATAATGACATAATGGAGTATCAAATGTCAATTATCTTTTTTGTTTCGTACTTCATAGTTTAATACGAATGTATCAAATTTATTATTTATATGTTAATTTTACATCATGATGCAATTTACGAGAGAACATATACAAACTTAGATAATAAGAATCGAAAAAAACTTATGTCGAAAGTGATAATCGATATAGATAAAATTATTTGGAAAGATAACAACTCAAAAGAATAAGAAAGATTGATAACAACAAAATAATAGAGCCTATGAAAATAAATGGTTGAATTTGATCAATTTTACATGTTTAAGAGTAATAATTAAGGTTTTTATTTGAATGGCTTATTAGTTATGAGTGACCACTTTGATTAATTAGTAGGCAAAAATGATAAGTAAAAATAAATACAAGATAATTTTGTTTGTACACACAATTTTTAATTTATAAATTGAAATTTTAAATATTTAAAATTGCATTTGTATTTTAATTTTGTTTGTTTACCGTTAATAATATAGTGAGCCGGATGAGTGAGCCCAACCTAATTGAAAATTGAAAAGTGGTGACTCACATACACAGTCAAAAACACACACCGCTTATACTCTACTCTATAAATACAATTAACTGTAGTTATCTTCTCCAAGTAATTAATCATATTTTTCTTCACGTTATAGTTTTAATCGTAGGTACGTTAGTTGATCAATCACAATATTGAAGATGAAGATGATGATGATTCCTCAGTCTCTTCCTCTGGGTTTCCGTTTCGATCCCTCAGATGAAGAGCTCCTGAGCTATCTCATCAGACGGGCCACGGGGCTTTCCCTCCTTCCGTCAGGCGCCAAGTAATTAACAAAGATGAGCAAAGGAAAGACTCGGCGCCAAGTTAACAAAGATGAGCAAAGGAAAGACTCGGATCGCTCGAAGAAGATTTACAACGAGACCGGACAATGGGTGGGGACCATGAAGATGCTTTCTTTCAAGAGAGCAAAAGGAGAACAACTTCATTGGATCATGCACGAGTACTCCCTCGACGACATTCATAATAATCATTGCAACAAAGAGTACGTCATTTGCAGGATCACCCGAGTCTTCAAAGGCAAGTCGAGGAATGATCTTAATGGAAGATCTGCACAACAATTAGTCCACAAAGAAGAAGACGTTGATGTTGTTGAAGATACGCCATGTCCCAAGAAGCAGAAAAGGGTTGAAGATACTGTAGTAGTTTCCATGTAGTAGTAGTATCATGACTCTGAGGAGGATGACCATAACAACACGACCGGCTGGGGTTTGAGTTTGGATCCTGAAATTAGTCGGGACAAGGAAGAGCTTTGCAATAATTATTCATGTGTATTGCATAGTCTAGGGTTTGAATCCTTGACCTTATGAATGAAGAGGAAGATGATAACTGCTAAGCGATGTGAGTTATATATACAATTTTTAAAAAATAATATATATATATATATATATATATCTCATTAACTTATATTTATTATGTAGTATTATGTAATAATAATATAAAATACAATATATATATATATATATATATATATATTATATATATATATATATCAAATTATAAATATAAATTATATATTTGAAACATTTATTAGTTTTTATTAAAAATAATAACACTTAAACATTTTATTATAATTATTATTAAAAATAAAGTACTTTTTTAACATTTTCTATTTATTACAAATAATATATTATTTTAATTAATCTAAAATTATAATAAACTTAAATATATTACTAACAATATAATATTTTAATTAATTAAAAAAACTTTGATTTTAATTTTATTATATAAGTATATTCTGTAAAAATTATAAATTTAAAAATATATTTTTATAATAAAATTTAATTAATTTATTATTGTTATATAAATTAGTGGTAAAAAAATTAATTAATAAAAAACAATTTTCCGTACGGCATGGGTCATAGAAATATTTTTAATACTCCGGAAAACAGGGGCAGAGCTAGAAAAATGAGATATGAGTGCTGAAATTATTTTATATATAATATGTATATATACACATATTTTAGAGGGGACTAATCATAAGATAAATGCATTTTTTCAAAAATAATGGTAAAATATACAAAGGAATTTTTTTTACGGGGGCTTAAACCCCGCCAAAGCCTCAAGTGGCTACGCCCCTGCGGGGAAATAGTCGTAGGGGTTCCCTACGGGAAAAATAGTCTTTAGGTGTTTCTTTATCTCACTTAGAGCATCTCCAAACGATACCAAAAACCTATTTTGGAGTAGGGGAGATGCTCCAAGCGATACCAAAACATAAACCTATTATAGGTTTTAAGGTGGGACCCACAGAAAAAATACTTAAATTTACGTTTACCTTAAACTCAAACAAAAAACTTTATTATTTATAAAATGATCCTTTTTATATAAATTAATAAAAATAATCTATCTACATTTTTTTAGTTTCTTATTTAATATTTTTTATAATGTAATTTTTTTTAATAATCATATAATTAATAATTAAAAATAAATTTTAATAAAAATAAAATAACCGTATGGGATATCACAATATTTTTTTTATTATGTTTAAAATTTTAAATTGAAAATAATGACTATTAAATTTTTTTAATGTCAAAAGTTACGAGGTTAAATTACAAATTTGTAAAGATTTTGATTATTTATAAGAAGTTGTATAACAAGAATATTTTGAGAATATTCTTTTAAGTTTAAGTATTGGAATCTCGGTTGGAGTCAAATTACTGTAAACTTAAAATAAAACTTATATTTGAGTTTAAGTTTTTGTGTTCGGTTGGAGATGGTCTTACTCTATTTTAATGTATGGACATTTGTCTCAATCTCAACGGAGAAGGGTATTACCCTCACGCTAGCTAAGAATTAACCGTTGTTGTGAGTGAGTTGTGTGTACTTCAGTAGTCGGTTGATCTCATCAATATCTCACAATGGAATTTCCAATATCATTTTTAACATTCAAACAAATTAATTAACAATACTGACACTATACGTACATTGATATAAGTATTAATTGTACCAATTGGTTGATATATGGAGGCAGTCGATTGATATAAACAATGATATTTTTCATACTAATTATATATTGATGATTAATATAAATGATACTGTACTATTTTTTTAATATCAATTATATATATTGTTTGTCTCCAAATTCCAAGACAGAAGGAGAAGTAGTATCTCGTGGCCAAAAAATTTATTACAATCCACACAAGAAACATGTATAGGTAGTATAAAATGTATATACAAATTTTTTTTCTATAGGCAAAAAGTGAACTAATAGAACAAACATATTTGAAGTGGAATTGATCTTTTTATACTCTTACATTAAATTTTCTTCCTTGAAGCTTCAAAATTATCTCAATTTTTAAATTTTAATTTTTAATCGAATAAAAGCATACATTACTACCTCTGTCCCATATTAATGGTCATACTTCCTTTGTTATTTGTGAAGGAAGTGTGACCATTACCTTGGGACAAATGTAGTATTTGGATAAATACTTTTACATATACCATACACTCTTATATACACCTCTGTTTAAAAATTTGTCTTCTATAGTCTATACATTAAAATATGATAAACCTCCTAAAATATCTCTCTCCAAAAGATGACTTAAAACCACTCACTTGTAGTTCATAAAAATCTGATATTATTCAAATTATTTCTCTGTTAAAGATTCAATAAAAAAAAACACAAAATTATAAAAAAATAAAAATAAAACCAAAATGAAATTATTCATGAACATCAAAATCTTATAATTTATAGATTAATTACAACTAAATCAATCTTTTAAAATTCCTGAATAAGTGGTCGTAAAAAATAAATTATAAATTCGAATCAAATTTTGACAAATTCCGAAAATCATAAATCAAATTGAATGAAAATAGCGGTAGAGAAGGTGACGCGGTCGGCGGGGCAAGCCGTACTCCGTAGGAGTGGTGGGCTCGAGTCGGATAAGCGACGAGACGGAGTTTCGAAAGATGTGGGAATAACTCTTCCCGGAATTGAGATATAAATTATTGTCACAAATTTTTTTGTAAACCTTCCGTATAAAACACGTTCAGAATCTTGAGCGATCATAAGTCCATTGATGAAAACAAAGAAAGAGCCATAGAAAGTCTGAGTTTCTCAATTGAGGACAACGATAAAACACGAAGAAGGAAAAGATGTATTAAAAAGGCATTTAATTAATATATAAGAAGATAATTTTTTACATTAATGTATAAAAGCATATTTTTATTAAAAAGTCTAAAAAAGATAATTTATTATATGAAAAAGATGTATTTCAAAAAATCTTCAATACTCCAAAAATCCCGACACAAAACACACCTAAATAAAATAAATAAATTATTATTTCTATTTTTTTTTTAATTTTCTCGTTACGTTCCCTCTTATTTTTAAATCACCAACTTAAGCCTTTCACTCTCTTCCTAAATCACCATCTTGCCTTCATACTAAGAAGAAAGACTTGAGTCTTCACTCATTTTTTAGTGACATCAAGAGCGTGAGAAAAAAATATTAAAAGATCATTTTGAATTTTATAAATATTTTTCATTTATTAAGAGCAACAAAAGTAAAAGACCGTTGATCTATGTTGGACATATTGATTTGGACTTAATTTTTGTCAATTTCAATTCACATCATTTCAATTCAAACTCATTCCGTTCAGCTCGATTAAATTTGTTTCAAAATAAATTAAAATAAAATAAATAAAATAATTCGATTCGATAATTTCAAGTATACATTTAATTAATGCTAATATATTATTAATCATTTTTAAATAAAAAAACATATTTACAATTTATAAATTTATTATTATTATTATTATTATTATTATTATTATTATTATTATAAAAAATCAATTTACTTCAGTTTAAATCCATTCAATTCAATTGAATGAGTTTCGATCTAAAAGAACAAGTTCTAAATTTATAATGAGAGAACAAATAAACTCAAACAAATTAACACTACGGGCATGTTCTTTTAAGAGGGTGTATTTTGATTTAGGAGTCGATCTATTGAATTAATCAAGACTTTTAAATTTCAGTGGTATTTAAACTTGATTTTGAAAAATCCAACAAATTTTGAGCTATTCAATCTAAATTTAAAAAAATCTACAAACATTCAAAAGTTTATTGATTTTAAAACTATATGAATTTTGTTAGATTATTTCCTAAAAACCTGAATTTTCACTATTTAAATCTCTAAGTATCGAGAAAAGATTTCAATAGATTTCACTTTTAATAAGTTAAATTATTATTAAAAATAATAAAACTTACAAATTAATATATATATATATATATATTTATTTATATTTATATTTATTTATGCTTTAATAAACTAAATTATTATAAAAAGTATTACTCCCTCTATCTCCCAAAACAGCTCCTTTGTAATTTACAAAGGAGCTGTGTACTATTTTGGGGGATAGAGAGAGTAATACTTAAAAAATTATATAAAAAAATAACATTTATTTTTTTAATAAAATAAATTATTATTAAAAGATAATAAAATTTGAAAATTATATATATAAAAAAATATTGTTTAATATTTTTTTTATACAAGTGTGTTGATGTTTACAGCAAAATAATCAATAAAAATCATTAAAAAATATATATTTCTCAATCCAATCGAGTGTATAAAAATCCATATAAATCAATATAATAAAAATAAAAAAGTCATTCAAACTTTGTATAGAGTATGAATTTTCTAAATCTATCGACTTTTTAAAGCAAAAAAATCCAATGAAACTTGAATTGAATTGAATATTAAAAAATCCAATGAAATTTATAATTGAATGGATCTGATTTGAACGAAATTGAAATGAATGAATTGAACTGAAGTAAAATAATTTGTTTTTATAAAAATAATAATAGTTTTTATAAATTATTAAATATTTTTTAAAAAATATTAACAATATTTTTTAATTAAATTGTATACCAAAATTTATTGATATAAAATTTTTAATAGTTTTATTTTAATTTTCATTTGAAGTGATTTTTTTTAAAGTAAATATCATATAAAAAGAAACGTAATGTACAAAATAGCGCGTAAATTTTTTTTTACCACTCTACAGAAAATTTTGAACAACTAAACTAGTCAACTAATAGCTTTAATAAAATCATAGAGAACATCTACCAAGATATATATATCACACTTTTTTCAGTGGTTGTGCTTGAAAAGAATTTGGGAGTCTTAACGAAACGATCCTGTCACGAGATATGAAAATCGACAAAGACGCCACCACATTCGACGTCACTGAGCGAGCTTCCTAGATGCGCGTGTTCCTCTCCTGTTATATCAAGTACATAGCAATAATCTCAAAAACAAAAAAAACCGAATTCTGCTAAATAAGATCTTGGACCAGGTGATTGATTTATTCAAAATAAATTTAATTGAACTGAATGAATTTGAACTGAATTAAAATAAACTAAAATTATGAAGAAAAAAAAAACTCAATCATCAGGTTATATTCCTAAACAATTTGAAAATCAAATGATCATTTGACCAAAACAAACAAAAAATCGATCACCTCCTAATAGATAATTATTTTAAAATTGTTGGTTCTTTATTTTCTAGGGTTTATGTCACAAGATTGAAATGAAATTAACGCGCTCTAAGACTACCCACAATGGAGTAGTTGAAAAAGCTTTTTCAACCGTTGAATACACACAATGGGAGTTTAACTTGTTTGTTGAATCCATTTGGCTTTTTGCATGTTGAAATTTTTCAACAGCCGTGAAAAAGAATTTGGGTGGGACCCAATAAATTATTGAATAAAAATAATGGTAAAAACTTATTGTATTGAATTATTTTAATGGTAAAAGAAAATAAAAAGATGAAATAAAAGTGGTAGGGTAGGGTGTTGAATTTTATTAAACAAAACTATCGTAGAGTATAAAAGTTGAATGTGTGTTGAATGATTAGGTGGAAGAAAGAAAAGATGATGTGAAGTAATAAAGTAAGGTGTTGAATGTTGAAACGATTGTAAATAGTCTAAATAAAGATCATTCGCGGTAAATAATTGAAACAGTGATAATCGTTCTGAAGATAGGGTTCCTACCTCTTCTATTGTCGGCGTCACCGCCGTCGTCATCGTCATCGGCCGCTCTCCTTCCAGTGCCGATGGGTGGCGGACGTACAGTCAACCCAATCTATGTCTCCTGGCCGTCGGATTATCCAGACCCAGCCTCCACGTTGGCCCTAACCCTCGGAGCATTTCATAGCTTCCTACCATGCCTACCGGAACTTGTTGGCTAACAATGTCCCGGATACTGCTGGCTTCCAGTTGATTTGGTAGGTTAATTTAGGTTATTAATTGCCCAAATCAAATGTGTATGCCCAGGAAGATGGGTATCTCGTCTCTGTCACTCATATATTATTTGTGCTCCTTATCACAGTGATCAAATGCTTGTTGAATCTGTAAGACTCAGAATCAGTAGAATATTCAACTTTACAATAAGAAATTTAGATTTTAGAGTAGGCTAAAACCATGATGATTTTGGCCAAATGGTTTTGCAAAGAGGTTAATCGAAGGAAAAACGCAGGCGCCTTGGCGAGACAATATTTTTTTAACAATGCATGAAACTGTCGTAGAATCTCAACTTTCTTTTACGATAAAGTGCAAATTTAGGCATAAGACAAGTGAGCTAAGTTCTAATAGTTTTTTTCTTTCACTGATAATTGGCATTGATCCTATGGTGTGGAAATGATGTTTGGTAGGACTTTAGAGTGTGGACATGAGTTCGTGAGAAAGATCACAAGGAACCGGCATAATGCACCACAGGATTACTGTCTAATTACAACATCTCTTCACTTGCCGGTAAATTGGTGTCTATTTGGAAGAATATGATTATAAATTATAATTCAATAAATTTGTTAAACCGCCTCAATGTTTTAGTTATCTGGTATTGATTTTCTTACTAACACGAAGGGCATTTATCCTGGAAATTGTATATAACTATATCGTTAACTATATTTTCTACTTATATGTTTCTTTGAGAAATTTGATCTTCATCATATACTACATATGCCGATTATTGCAACAGATGAATTACTCCTTCACAGTGAAGATTTATTTAGTTTTTTGCTTGTGCCAATTATGTAATGTTGCTTATGTTAAAAAGGATATTTGCTTAATTTCACACCAGATTTATAAATAAATAAACTTATTTTTACGGAAGTCAAAGAAAAACAGAATGAGCAAATATAAGGTTAGTTAGCCAACATAAAATTTTTAATATTTGAGAAGCATAGGACCTTTGGCAGATGGAGTGATTTGGAAAAAAAGTAATATGAAGAACAATATGACATAAATTGCATTTATTGTTAGAAAAGGAAAAAAAATCAAAGAGATAATAATGCAATTACTGCAATTCAAAAGTTTTGCAAAATTGCTTGGACTCTCATATACCTGATTTTAAATTGCAATATCATTATAATTATAAGAATTATTATATAGAAAAATTTACAACCTGTCATTCCTGCAATCACACAAGGACTAGCTATTCCATGAACTGTCTATACACACACATTAATTTCATTCGTAAAGTCCTTGAAGGAAGAATCTTCCGTCTGGATTTTACTCGTCAGTTTTGAATTGGAACAATTGAATACAAGGTTCTCTCTCTCTTACTAAATAGCATTCTTCCAAAATATCGCAACAACTTTTGTTTTCCAGAGCTATCTTCCAAAAAAACCATGTTTTGAATTTTTCTTTTTGTCTTACAAAATCAATTCCTCTCTGCACTTTTTTCATTTTTCACTTCATTTTCTTGAATTTTTAGACTTTGCTTTTGAGAGAATGACTGATTCAAGCTCTGAAGAGAGAAACACGGAGAATGCTGTTGTTCCAGATCCGTCATGGGTTGAAAATTTGAAGCAGCAAATTGGTCTTTTTGTGAATGAGCTTCTTAAACCCTGTGGTTCTACTGAAGATTTTTTGTTTGTACTCAATGTAAGCTTCCACCTCTCTTTTCAATTTAAACTGTATTTTATTCTCTTTTTATTTTTGTAAAAGATTCTTCTAATGAGATTATCGTGCTTCTAATAGGACTTCTGCTTAATTTTAACTGCAGATCTGTCTATGGTTTTTTCTTGAATATTCAATATCATTTTTAAATTATAGGGTGTCCTTTTAGTTTTCTTGTATCAACTGAGTTTGATTCTTCTTGCACAATTGGTTGTTGATCTTTTCTTGAATCAACCAAGTTTTGATCTTTGATTTTTTGTGGCCATCAGCAATTAGACTATTGTTTAGCAGCTATCGAACAAGACTATAAGGAGCTATTTAAAGTGGAAGTCAAACAATCAAAAGACGCCCTAATTGCCAATGTGATTATTAGACATGCTGTAATGGATGTCAGAATTTCGGCGGCGTCTTGTATCGGTGAGATTTTCAGAATATTGGCGCCTTGCGATCCATACGAGGAGGACCAAATAAAGGTAAATCTGAATATGCCATTTTGTACTCTTGCATTATTCAAATGTAGCACTTAATGAATCGAAAATATTATTTGGTTGAGTGCAGGAGTTTTTTCAGATAGCTGTTAGTTCTTTCGAGAGCTTGCCTTGCTTGTCTAGCCTAGCTTATCCGAAAGCTGTTTCAATCCTGAGTACTATATCTAATAGTCAATCGTGTGTGCTAATGCTGGACCTTGAGATGCACGATCTTATCCATAAGATGTTTCATCTGCTCCTTAACGGAATAAGGTAAAAAAAAATCAACCGTTTATGTTCACTTTCTGTGTGCCTCTAAGTTGTTTGTCATAACATTGGTTTATGCATATAGTCAGTTGCCATTAATAAAAAGAAATGTACAACCATAAACCATAGCGCATAAGGAGGAAAGAACCTTACCACCAGAAGAGAAATAACAAACTAGCTCTTACAATCCAAAGAAATATAAAGCACACATAAATGTAGCCCTAGCACGCTATTATTCAAACTTCAAAGTTGTTTAATTGATTGAAGCTAGTCAATCAAGTTCACAGAAATTAGTATGTCCTTAACAATGTTGACTACCCAAGTAGCCACTAGCCACCATATTCGGAGATGGTTGTTATCTTCATAAATATGTTCATTCTTTTGCTGTCAAATTATATTATAGCCACAAAAATCATCCGATATGAACAATTGATAATATGTTTGGCTCTCTAATCCGTCGAGGTTCATGTAAAGTGAACCTTGATCTTCAATATAGCCTCTCATCAAATAATGAATAAGTGAGAGTCTTTTTTTTCATTCACTGTTTGTTCCATATTGGGAGTCTTTTTCTAATAGCTAGTCAGAGTATGAATCCATTTTTTAAGGTATACGTCTATATGACTAGCCCCTGTATGGAGATTCACCCAAGGCACCTTAGGGGAGCTCGGAGGGAATATGTCGAAGCTGACTTTGTTTGATAACATACCAATGCATGTAACTTCCAGATCACCCAATCTTCTCTGTCCAGGCGTATGATTGGAAAGCTCACCCTTATCTGTTTTATTTGAGCTCTTCTTTAATTCTGACAAGTTTCATATGCTATTTGTCAGAACCTTTGTCATAGAGGTGATACCCCTATTCCACCTTCACTTTAAGGTCTGCAAATTATCTCCCAGCTTACTTTAACATACCCTGTCTGCCATGATCCATATCTTAATATCCGTTTCATCTTCTGTATGCATCCAAAGACAATCTTAATATGAAAATCCTCACCCAATAGATGTGAAACAATCCAATTACAGATTGTATCTGCTGAATGCGACTCATATACGATAGGGTCTTCGATGTCCATTTGTCCACAAGATCAGGCTTCTATTAATCTTTTTCCGTAATGGATTACAGTCTGCTACATTAAGTTTGAATGTAAGAAGTGGAACCCCCAAATATCACATTGGAAGTTTACCAATCGGTATCCCAATATCGATTGTAGCACCTTCCTCTCCAATCTCCATCTTGCCCTCGACAATAGGAAGAAACGACTCTTTTCAGTTTTGGCTGAAGTCCCGAGTAATAAATCAGTGCTATGCTTAAGAGTAACTATCAATGTACGGTCAATATCACAAAGAAGGAGACCATCAACGGTGCTTAACATGATTGTTCTAGTGTATTCACACTTCCAGAGGTACCTAATTCCTGGTTCCTCTTCTATGCTACTCTTTATAATACCATGTTACACCTCCTTAACGATAGCAAAGGGATACGAAGATTTAGGATCTCCTTCACGAAGATCGCGCTTTCTGTGATTGTAGTCCTATCCTGCCCCATTGATATTGATCGAGTAGTATGTATGCCAGTGTAGTGAGACATTCCTTGATCCAATTTATATTTCATAAATACTGGATGACAGTCCGTTACTCTTAATCTCATCACATTAATCCAATTTAGATCTACTTTGAGAGCACATCGTATAGAAAGCGACCTCTGATTATACCTGTGTAATAACTCTTGCACAATTCACTAATTCGTCTCCCTGGTACAAAGGCTGTTATTAGAAAGGGTACCACTTTATTTCTTTGTCATGAAATGACTTATGAATTGTTACAATGATTCATCCTTAAATAATAAGGATGACAAAGCATAAATAAGGTAACCTAGTAAACCCTAGAATCTGTGATTAATATCACAGAATCTTTACATCAGTTATAATCACCAAATCCTATCTCTTCCAAACATAGAAGATCATAAAGATCTCCTTCCAACTTGTATAGAATCTGACGGATACTGGATATCAAATCAGAATATTCTAACACCCCCCCTCAAGTTGAGCATAGATATTGATCATGCCCAACTTGGAAACATATTCATCAAATTGATGCTTCATCAATGCCTTAGTTAGCCCATCAACTATCTGTTGGTGTGTAGGAAGATAGGGAACACAAATCTCTCCTGCTTCCAACTTCTCTTTGATAAAGTGTATCAATTTCAACATGTTTAGTTCTGTCATGTTGAACTGGGTTGTTAGCAATATCAATTGCTGCCTTGTTGTCACAGTACAGCTTCATAGGTCTGTCAACCTCAACTTGTAAGTCTTCTAGAACCTTCTTAAGCCATAACTCTTCACAGATTCCTTGTGCCATGGCTCTGAACTCTGCTTCAGTTGAACGTCTGGCCACCACATCTTGTTTTTTACTTCTCCAAGTAACTAAATTTCCCCACACATAGGAACAGTAACCAGTAGTTGATCTCCTATTGTAGGATCCAGCCCAATCTGCATCAGTGTAGACCTCTACACTCCTCCTATTTTTCTGGAAAACTAACCCTACTCCTGCTGTCCCCTTCAAGTATCTTAAGATTCTTAGGACAGCCTCATAGTGTTTTTGCTTTGGGGAGTGCATAAACTGACTTACAACACCCACAGCAAATGAGATGTCTGGTCTTGTGTGAGCTAAGTAGATTAGCTTGCCAACCATCCTCTGATATTGTTCTTTGTCTGCCTCTGACATCTCTTCTTTCACACCAAGTTTTGTGTTTGGTTCCATTGGTGTGTTGCTTGGCTTGCACCCCATCATCCCAGTTTCTCCCAGAAGATCTAGTACATACTTTCTTTGTGATACTACCATTCCATTCTCTGACCTAGCAACCTCCATCCCTAGGAAATATTTTAGGTTTCCTAGGTCCTTGATTTCAAACTTAGTTGCAAGGAGCTTCTTCACTTGACTGATCCCAAAAATATCATCTCCTGTCAGGATAATATCATCCACATATACCACTAAGATTACCTTTTTTCCTTCACTGGAGCCTTTAACAAACAAGGTATGATCTGAATGCCCTTGTCTGAACCCATTTTTTTCCATGAATTGTCTGAACCTATCAAACCATGCTCTAGGACTCTGTTTCAGTCCATAGAGTGATTTCCTTAGTTTACACACTCTTCTTTCAAATTGACTTTCCACTCCTGGAGGTGGATCCATGTATACCTCTTCTTTGAGGTTTCCATGGAGAAAGGCATTCTTAACATCTAGTTGGAATAGTTGCCAATCTAGGTTAATTGCCGCAGAAAAAATAATTCTGATGGTGTTGAGTTTAGCTACTGGAGAGAAAGTCTCAGAATAGTCAACACCATAAGTTTGACTGTAGCCCTTTGCTACCAACCTTGCCTTATACCTCTCAATGCTCCCATCTGTCTTGTATTTAATTGTAAATACCCACTTGCACCCCACAGTTTTCTTGCTTTCTGGTAGCTTCACCTTCTCCCAAGTATCATTCTTTTCCAAGGCCAGAATTTCCTCTTGAACTGCACTCCTCCATTCAGGAACAGAGAGAGCTTCTTGAATATTCTTAGGGACTTGGTTAACTGATAAGTTGGTGAGAAATGCTTTATAGGAAGGGGAAATATGATTATAGGTAAGATAATTTTGGATAGGGTATTTTGGTTGTTTGGTACAGTTCCTAGTGGCTTTTCTAATGGCTATTGGAACATCAAGAAGTAAGTCAAAAGTTTCATAATTTTTTGGTTGTGGGGAATTGTGTTGGACTGAGGGTGATTCAGGGCTTAGGTGAGGGTTTACTACTGTGGTATCATTACTAGGTATGGATGGTTGATTTTCAGTGAGAGGAGGTGGGAGTGTTTCAGTTTCTTTTGAGCTAGGGTTTTTCCTAGAATAAGTAAGACCTTTGAACTTCCCTGGAGTAAGTGATACTGGATTTTCAGTATCATTATTCTCCATATTTCCACTGGTGGTCTCAGTCTCTCTGATTTGGTTAGTTAAAGTGTGATGTTCATAGGAAACAGACACATGTAGTTCAATGTACTGGAATTCAGCAACATCTTCACTGGTGTTTATCCCCCCCTTGAAGATGATGCTGAGTGCAGTATGAGATATTTTCAAAAAAGGTTACATAAAAACTTTCAATTATTATTTTCTTTTCAAAATCATAGAGTTTATAACTTTTCTTATTTGCAGAATACCCTACAAACATGCACTTAGAAGACCTAGGATCCAGTTTTCCTAATTAATAATTATGAACAAAAGCTACACACCCAAATATTTTTAAAGGCAGGTCATGCAAGAGTTTTGTGTTTGGAAAATTTTCAAGTAGAGTCTGTACTGGGGTTTTAAACTGTAAAACTTTTGATGGTAATCTATTAATTAGATACACTGAAGTTAGTACAGCTTCTCCCCATAGGTACTTAGGGCAGTTTGAGTAGAGCATTAAGGCTCTAACCACTTCTAGAATATGCCTGTTTTTCCTTTCAGAAACCCCATTTTGTTGAGGTGTATTAGGACAGGAACTTTGATGTATAATTCCCTTTTCAGAGAAGAAGTCTTTTAGGGTGTGATTATAGTATTCAGTGCCATTGTCAGTCCTAACAAGTTGAATTTTTTATTGGAACTGAGTGTGGATAAGGTTGTAAAAAATTTTGAAAGCTTCACACACTTCTGATTTGTCTTTTAGAAGGTACAACCAGGTTAGTCTAGTGTGGTCATCAATAAAAGAGAAACCACCTTTTTCCTTTATTTGTTACCTGCTTACAGGGTCCCCATACATCACTATGGATTAGTGTGAAGGGTTTTGAGGGTTTGTAAGAGTTTGAAGAATAGATATTTCTAGTGTGCTTTGATAACTGACAAGTTTCACATTGGAATAAAGAGATTTTTATTTTGAAACAGAGTAGGGAACAACTTTTTCATATATAAAAAACTAGGATGTCCTTAGTCTAGAATGCAACATCATTACTTTATTAATTTCCAAATCAGAGACACTGAGGCAGGAAGTTCTAGGTGTCACTTTATTCTGAGGTGTCTTCCCTTCCTCAAGAAAATATAACCCTCCACTCATCCTAGCACTGCCAATCACTGTCCCCATAGACTTGTCCTGAAACTCACAGTTAGTAGATGAGAAAATTGCTTGACAATTATTATCTGAGCAAAGTTTATTTATAGAAAGTAAATGACAGGAAAGTTTAGAGACATGTAGAACATTGTATAAGGTTAGGGTAGGGGTAGCTTGAATGGTTCCTCTCCCAGCAACAGCTGAGAGAGATCCATCAGCTACCCTGACTTTTTGGTTTCCTGCATAGGGTGAGTAGGTTGAAAAATATTTTGAGTTGAAGGTCATATGGTCAGTAGCTCCTGAGTCTACTATCCAATGTTGGTTTGAGGGTAAGTTAGAGAGGGTTAAGGTGTTACCAGAGGCCATAGTGGCAGTTTTAGGAATAGTGTGAAGTCCCATAAGAATGCTCAAGTGCTCCAACTGTTCTTTGGTGAAGGGTACCTCTCCAGAGATCTTCTCCCCTTCTCCCCTGAATCAGATGATGCTTGGTTACCTTGTGGTTTGGTCCCATAGTCCTGGAGTTGATTCTTTGGTTTCCAGTTAGCATATTTTCCATAAAGTACCCAACATTCCTTCTTTAGATGCCCTATCTTTTTGCAATGATCACACACTGGCCTTGGCTTCTTGTTTTGGTTCAAGGCCGCCATGGCTTGACTGCTGCCTTTAAGATTTGAAATAGAGTTAGAGCTCATGACTTTTCTTCTGGACTCCTCCCTTCTTACTTCAGAGAAAACCTCCCTTAGTGATGGGAGAGGTTTTCTTCCCAATATCCTTCCCCTTACTTCATCCAGTGATGTATTTAGCCTTTCTAGGAAAGAAAAAACTCTCTCATCCTCTTCTCTCTTTTTGAATTTGATGATATCCTGAGTACATTTCCAGGTATCATCATGACAGAGGTCAAGTTCTTGCAGGAGGGTAACCATCTCATTATAGTAGGTGGTTACATCCCTGTTTTCCTGTTTCATAGCCCATAGGACTGTTTTGAGCTCATAGATCTGAGAAGAGTTCTCCAAATCTGAGTACATCTCCTTGACTGCCTCCCATAGTTCTTTGACTGTTGGGAGAAAGAGAAAAGGTCTGGAGATATTTGTTTCTATGGTGTTGATAATCCAAGCCCTTACCATAGAGTTTTCTGCCCTCCAACTCTCCAACTTTGGATCATCTGCTGCTGGAGGTGTGTTAGATCCAGTTAGTAGGCCCAACTTCCCTCTGCCTTCCATGGCAAGTTTGATGGTTTGGGCCCACTCAATGTAATTCTTTCCATCGAGTCTTCTGGAGACAATAAGAGGGGATGGGTGATTGGGTGGATTATCTGCACCATTGGTTTTTGAGGTGTTTTCATTGGGGTTAGAGACTTCCCCAGTGAGTGCTTGTCTGAAGCTCATTGTTAGGGTTTATAGGATTTTTATTCGAGCCTTTGCTCTGATACCATATTAGAAAGGGTACCACTTTATTTCTTTGTCATGAAATGACTTATGAATTGTTACAATGATTCATCCTTAAATAATAAGGATGACAGCATAAATAAGGTAACCTAGTAAACCCTAGAATTTGTGATTAATATCACAGAATCTTTACATCAATTATAATCACCAAATCCTATCTCTTCCAAACATAGAAGATCATAAAGATCTCCTTCCAACTTGTATAGAATCTGACGGATATTGGATATCAAATCAGAATATTCTAACAGCTGTATATGTCATGGGGCTATCAGCTTATCCAGGAACTCAGAACCGGTTTGCCAGTATCTTTCATATAACCTTATAGAGGTCATTACAACTTGATATTAGCCTAAACTCCTTAGGGTACTTAGGAGCTTCATCTTTTGGAATAAGAGCTGAAGAACTGCATAATGGTCTCAATACACTCTTGTAACGCTCTGGCGCGTTGCGGGCCGAAGCCCGACCTAATGGGTCGGCTCGGTTACCAATGACTGCCGTCAGGAGTTATATCCTGGCTCCAATGTACCAACACACGTCTTTTCCAACGCACTTTGTCCTCACTCTTTGTGCACCCGGGACACTTCCTAAGGGGTCACTCATCCCAGAATTACTTCAGAGCAAGCACGCTTAACTTTGACGTTCTCATAGGAGGATGCCAAAAAAAAAGACTCATCTTGTTGGTATGAGTAGCATATGCAATTCCTTTAAGCATTTGCATTTAATTGCGTGTTACAACTCTTCCCTGTCTTTGACCATGAACATTTACAGAATGTCGAGTACCCATTTGAGCCTAGTGCATTGTTATAACTGAATTCAAAGAGGCATTCTTAGTCTCTACTCTTGTACTGGGCATATCATTATTTTGGCGTCTAGAGATCTTGATTCATCTAGCACTTTTTATAGAACAAGACTCTTCACACTTATTTGCTCTGGTTCGTTTATTACGACCCCCCGTGGTCTTCAACTTGCATGATTCTGGACCCAACTCTTCTCGCAGCAATACTCTTGAAAAAGAATGCAGTGCATTGATCACTATCTTTAAGACGAACATTCATGGCCCTCTGTCGTAGGTATATCTGCTCCACATTCACCGCCTTAGCAGACAATGTTCGACATCTTTTCTACAATCTTAGAAGAGGCTCGAATGTGGGATCAGTTTTGAGTAAAGTTTGTAACTTTGTATGATGTCCAGGTAGCAACCCACAACCTTCACATTAGCGCCTCGATCTCCTTAGCATGTACGCATCTGAAACACCTTCTTTAAAGATTTGAGTTTCTGAATGTCAAGTATATTCGAGTCCCTTAAATATTTTGCCACCAGTCTTTACTAACTCACCCCATGAAACTCGCAAATTGGTAAGATGGTTTTCAAATCTAAACCTCGTCCTCTTGCCTCTTAAAAATGGATTCGAGCTCTACTAGCGGCCAATGATCAGATGTTCACAGCTGTGAGCATTTGAAAGCTGTATTAGGATACTGATTATTCAGTCTATCCACTCTTCTCTATTCCCTGTCACCCTCCTGCTGATTATGCCAAATAAAACAAGGTCCAATCATAGGAATAGTATTCAAGTCAGCGAATACTTGATTTTTAACGTAAATGGTTGCTTTATTGGAATTTTTATCTTCTGGTTTTCCCTTGATTAATGATAATGAATTTATTATCGATTGCTGAACTAAAAGTTTGTCACCTGGAAATTTTGCGGTTTCATTATATTTTGAAAATCTGTGACCTTTGGCCTGATGACAGTAGTATTTAATATTGCCAGAGGCAATCCCTCTATAACACCTTAATGTCTAAAAACATCGTATCACTGATTTTGGTTGTTGGTTCATTACCAATGGATCAAAGGGATGTGCATTGCAACTTTCCCAATATAAATCTTAGTTTCTAAATTATATGCATATATGTGTGTGTGCACTGTGCAGGCTTTATCTTTCCTTACAAATTATGATATTTTGATTTATTTGACAGTACTGTTTATTTTTGTAATTTTCCAACTTCAGAACCAGCCACGAGGATTATATATTCGAACACATGGAACATATTATGACAGTGATTATTCGTAACAATAACGATTGCGATGATTCCGCGGTGGAGCTTGCTAAGATCCTTCTTGCTACCTTGAAGAAGGAAAATAAAGTAACTTCTCATGAATTGTCGTTTTTCTAAAAATTCCACACAATATCAGTACCTTATCTATATTTTTTTTGCTTGTGTGTGTGTGTGTGTTTTCCAGAATGTTTCACCAGTTGCTTTCCGGCTGGCAGAGAGCGCGTTTAGGAAATGTTCCAATGACCTCAAACCGTATCTTTCAAAAGCTAGAGAAAGTTTAGGGCTACCTCTTGAGGATTATGGGGAGGTAGTTGTATCATTATACCGTCAGGCAACAACTCCAAGCGAAGACATGGTGTGTTGATAGTTAGTTGTGAATAACTAACTATAACCTTAAAGTTTTCTATCATGATGCATTCTGTATTTGTTTGATTTCTGTTTCCTATGACCTTAAAGTTTTCTATCATTGTTATTTACTTCTATCTTTCTATCTTAACTTGAAGAACATGATTAAGCATCATGTATTTTTTTTCATGGATTTGAACATCACTCATGCTTCTTGCTGTCCTAATCTCTAATGGTCTTAGAATACTATTTTTGCATTCATGAGTAATCTATTGGGGCTATAGATGTATGAGGGGTAGTTGTAGCTTATCCTAGACTTATTAAGATTTCGAAGGATAAGAGATTACTTGCAGAAAATAGAAAAAGGCGGGGATTCTAAAAGGACAACACAACATACACTGAAATACCCAAAGAAATACAAAATAATTCCAAATGGGTGATGTTATTGGAAGAGAAAATTATTTCTAGAAAATAAAATAAGTGGAAAATGACTAGTTTCTTGGTATATTTTAGTTGGTAGATTTTTATTTTAAGTTTACCGCAGACATATTAGTATTTATTTGTTTTTTAGGTATTGTTGACTTATTTTTGCTAAGACACAATTAGACTAGCAAGCGATGAGTAGTGTGGGACTTTTACCCAAAATATCCTCAACAATATCTTGGATCGTCAATATGCTACACTAGCAAAATTCGTTATTCATATTTTAGTATTTCCAGTTCAGAACATGGTTGACTTTTATGCATGTGTATTACTATTTCATGCCAACTCATGCAATTCGTTGTCACTGATTATCTGGAGGCTGATGAGAGTTTTCATGGAAATCAACAGACAACAGCAACAGTACCTGAACAAGAAGTGCAACCAAAAGATGTTCCTATTAGGGCAAAAAGGACTAGAAAGCCAAACTCTTTAGTGAAATATGAAGAGGGCTATCATCCTTTATGGATGTTGGCCGGCTGTTCTTCAATAATGACAAACTCTAGTTGTGGGAAGAAAAAGAGGAAGAAAAGTGGTGATCCTAAAAAACATATGATGTCTAAGGAGTCTTGTTTATCAACTAAGCTGGAAGGGGAAACGTCCAGTGCCCCCATATCTCAAAAGAAAGTTATAAAAAGGAAAGAATCCTTCAGTAAGGTGCATGTTGGAGAAAAAACTTGTGGAAATAATACTGTTTCGGAAGATCTTGAAGGAGATATCATTGCCAAGGTACGTCATTATTTGATCCTGCACATATCCAATAATTCTATATAAATATATAACTTTAAAATATATATCATGTTCATGTATTCCAACACGTGGTTACCATAATTGCTTGTAGCTACTATTCCCTAAAACTTTTCTTTCATCTATATCATATAGTAGCGACTAGCGACGGACAGAAAATCCGTCGAAGGGATGCAAACGGAAATATAAATTGATCACTGAATAAAAAAGGAAAGAAAAGAATAAGTTCGTTTACCGTATATTTATCTATTGATGGACAACATGTGTTTACGGAAATTAAATCTTTTGTTAATTACATACTATAAAATTATCCCTCGCTAGACGCTATGTATAAAACAAATGATAACCGTTTTTGGTTTATTAAATTACCGACGGAAGTAAATACTTCGCAAAATCGTCTCTAGATTGTGTGCCAGCAGTGGTTCAATGTTTGTCCTGACACATGTCATTAATACATGTCAGTTTCCTTTGATATTTAAATGTCGATTTACAACTAACATAATTGCTCACCAACGTGATGCAGAATGATTTAGAAGACAGGCAACAATCTTCCACAAAAAAAGGCAAGGGCAAGTCTGTTATTTCTGAAGACCACACAGAAAATGTCTATATGAAGGTAATAAGTGACATTGTACATCCTACTGCAACATATGCATGCTACTTTAGTGTTTTTCAAGTTCTTTGAACTTATGTTTCTCCCTTGATATGCGTAGACATTGGTTCCTAGGCCTAAATCTGTATCATTTAAAGGGGAAGCTCCACCACTAGGAGAACTCTCTAGCCCATTACACAAAAGCAAGAATACCACATCTAAGCAAAAGGTGTAATTTTGTTATCTGTATACCTTCCTATATTTTCAGCCTCCAAAATCAGAAAGTATCATGATACTTCGATTATTTTCCTCGTAAATTTTAGTCTTATTTAAACTTATTATACTACTGAAGTTTACATCTACGTCAACAAATCTATGTTTTTAAATATTAATAAATTTCCACCTTTATGGACATTTCTAGATTTTTTTTATTAAGCTAATGATGAAAATTGTAATAAAAAAATGTATAAACTAAGTAGCTATGAAGATATCAATTATGCATTGATACTCTGTCTCTGTTCCTTATATAGTGGAAAACGTTAAAACAATTAGATATTCAATTTTAGTTGTTATGCGTCTG
Source organism: Euphrasia confusa (assembly GCA_954870475.1). Lineage (NCBI taxonomy): Eukaryota > Viridiplantae > Streptophyta > Magnoliopsida > Lamiales > Orobanchaceae > Euphrasia > Euphrasia confusa. The sequence goes on along the minus strand of OX940956.1, from coordinate 34,722,487 downwards.
ACAATCATTTCACAATTTAAGATTGAACATAAGATCCTCTTCAGTTCCTATACCTTTATTACACGATTTCTCATTCAATGACTTCGTATGCACAAATCAGTTTAATCAGAAATTCTTTCGTTATTTTATTTTAATTTTGGAGTTAAGGATTATGGATGTGAAAAAGCAATATGTTGTTGCACATAGCACACATACAAATGTCTATGTCTGTGTTTTATAAAATTATATATGTCATTTCTATATAGTTTATATTAAATTCAGTTGTAATATAATTTTCTAGGCTCCCAAGGTAAGGGATACAGGCAAGTGTTTTGGGGAGGAATTAGTTGGCAGCAGGGTAAAGATTTGGTGGCCAATTGATGAGATGTAAGTACGCATTAACTTTATCATCTGACGCCAAGGGATATAAAATAAGTTTATAAATAGAATCACACGACCTTTTAATGATTATAATGATCTTTTCATTCTTGAAATCATCTACTTTTGCAGGTTTTATCAAGGCAAAGTAATATTTTTTGATCACTCAAGTAATAAGCACAGGGTAAGGTTTTACATGAAAATGCAGATTGTTATGTATATCAGCTAGAAAAAAGTAAATCCCATGTTTTTTGTGTTTTCTTGAAATGAGTTGATTTTTTTATTTGGGTATCTTTTAACTTTTGGATTGGATTGGATTGTGCTTTATGGATAACAAAAAAATTTAGACTAATTGTTTGTTTCATAATTACTTCATTTAGGTTGCCTATGATGATGGTGAGACGGAAACCTTAGACCTTACAGTTGAGTGCTGGGAACTTATAGGTGGTAACACTTTGTCCCTTAAGTTCTTTTTGGATAGTTTTCTTGTGATTTTAAATTATTTTTACTTATGTAAGATGGGTGACTGTGTTTTTCATTTACTAGAGGACTTGAAGACTGGTACGAGTATACAACTGTCTGACTGAGTGCTTCAACATAGACGTAAGCTTCTCTTAAATAATTCTGGGCATTTGCATTAAAATAGCAATCATGTTTGTTGTGAGCACTTTATGAGAAACTGTTAATATACAGAATAATCCATGACAAAAGAAAAGAGCAAGTCGCTGATTAGACTAAGTCCTTGTCTGTTTTAATATTCATACAGGGATGTGAACCAAAATGCATAATGTTTAAATTGTACCATGAACTCCGAAATTGATTTTTGATCAATATATTATCTCGATCCAACCTTCAAAGCGATTTGCATCTCTTCTCCTACTTTTTTGCAGTCCTCTTTTTTACTTCTCAAATTTTATTTGACCTATATTTTTTAGTGGTCTGCATGTGTTCAGACTTTTCAGTGAATCAGTATGACAGTATACGAGGGAATTACACTAAACCCCCTGAACAATTCGTGTTTTTCCTTTTACCATATAACCATGTAATTTTTTGCGCTTTGCTCTCTGTAAGGACAATATTACTCCTAAACCTCTAGAGGAAATTACACTATAACCTCAAACTATGCTCATTTCCCCCCAAATAAACCTTTTTTTCCCCTTTTTACGAAACTATATGATATATACATTACACTAGTGTTGCTATTTTCTCAAATATATTGTTCAACATGGAAGGCCAAAGTTTGATTTTTTCTTTTCTTTTCTACAGATATTAGCAATGACATGCGGAGTGGCAGATGAGTTGCTTACACAGAAGTGGTAGTACAATGCACCCCAGAATTTATGTTTAATTACATTTGGGTCCCTCTTACAGTCTTACGTGGAAATGTTATTTACCTTGGACGAGGAACAAATAAAGTAGGAATGGACGATAAATTTTTATTAAAACTTTTTATGAATGTAAAACTAATATGATGTGATGTGAACATCTTTGGTTAAACTTCTTTTGGAATTAAGAAATTGTTTTTTAAACTTATTTTCAGTTTACTTCAATTCAGATCTATTCGTTGAGATTTATTAAATTGATTTAATTTATTATTATTATTATTATTATTATTATTATTATTATTATTATTATTATTATTTCAATATTTTTAAAATTAGATTAAATTGAACTTAATTTCAGTTGAGTCATGTTAAGCTCAATTCAAGAATATTAACTTAAATCAGTTTCACTCCATCAAAACCTAAGAGTATAAGGGCAACCTCAATGGTGGTGAAATGGCAAGGGACATTGCCATTTTTTTGGCAAAAAGATAAAAAAAATCAATCTCATGGTTGAAATGGCTCTTGCAGAAAAATGGTCATTGCTAAATTTTCATTTATATTTGAGCAAATATACATAGAAAAATGGTCATTGCCATTTATGGTATGTCATCACAAATAATAATATATTATTTAGTACATTATTATTAATAATAAAAATGATTAATTTTCAATAAATTCAATAATTTCACACACAAAAAAAAATCTCACACTAAAACATAAATTAATTAATAAAATAATACTCTATTTTTTGTTTAAGTATATTATTATTAATAATAATAATTGATTAATTTTCAATAATAATCAGTAGGTTAATAGTTGGTGGTGATTAATTTAATAAATTGTTTTAAATTTTAATATTGTATATATATAATTTATGAAAAATAATTATATTAGAAAAAAATGTCAAAAAGCCAAAAATATATATATTTTTAATAAAAAAATGGTCATAACTATTTTTATTCCATTGAGTTACATTTTAAAAATGGCAAATACCAAGATCTATTTTTTTGGCCAAAACAACAAATGATAAGAGCCATTATGGCAAAGCCATTTTGATGAAGCCATTGGAATTGCTCTAACAAATTAGTTATCATTACTTGAAAACTAATTATATATATAATCTCAACTAATAAACACATTTCATTTTTTGTTGCATTCACACTATAAAAATAATCATTTAAATATTATTCTTTTTTGTTCAGTTTCATAATTAAATTTCAATTAATTATTTTATTAAAAATTAGTAAATTACTATTCCCTAATTCACATTTCAACCAATCACATTTATAAAAAACAATTAATTACAATTTATATATATATATATATATATATATATTCAAAAAATAATCATATATTTTTACAAAATATATCATTTGAAAAAAAATCAAATAATTATTAACTATATATCTTCTAAATATATTATGTTAAACTCAAAATTATTTATCAATTTTTGTAGTGAATGATCAACAATTTCAAATTTATAATTTAAAAATCTTTTTTTCTCATAAATTAATTATTTAATTATATTTGAATTTATTTTAGTAAATTATTACTACTACAATTTTATTTATATTTTGTATACTTAAAATTAAAATATTTCGCACATAAATAACATCTAGTATTATCAAAATAATATGATATTTAGTTAAAATTAATAAGGTATTTATGGGAGATTTTGGATATAAGGTAGTTTTTTAAGTTTCATTAAAATTAAATGAAATAGTTTTTCTTAATTATAAATCAGTAGTTAATTGGTTAATTAATTATAAATCAATGATAATATATATTAATTATGGATAATTAATAACATGCGGTTAATTGTCTTTTTTGATAATTATAAATAGGGAAAATCATGGATGGGGCACTTCTAAAAGTTATATCATAGATAGTACCTATACTTTTCTTTAATTATTATATAAGGCACTTGGACAATATTATCCTTTTTCAATTTCAAAATTTACTAAACTAATTAAAAAGAGTAAAATTAAACCTCTATTATTCCGTATTATTTTTCACGGTCAATCAGGTCATCCATCCATCAACTCTCATATTTTACACAAATTCCAATAATCACTGCAATCAAATTCCAAAAAAAAAACAAGAAATTCTTACGTCTTCAACAAGAAATTCTATCTCAGGTCGCACTATCGACCACAGGAACGTGAATTATTGGAGTCGATTTCACGATTCCGAATCCAAGGCATGAAGGTATCTTTCAAATATAAAATCTAATCGAGATTATATATAATATATATGCTAATTGATTGAAAATGTAGTAATCGACTAAATCCTTCATCTACACTTATAAGTACAATTAAAATCAAATCTATTATAGATATAATCAATGAAATACTTATAGGTATAAATAAAATTAAAACTAACATAGATAAATAAACACTTACAAGTACAATTAAAATTAAAACTATCATAATTATAATCAATGAAACACAAATAAGTACAAAGAAAATTAAAACTATCATAGATATACACCAATATTAAAATCAAAACAAACTATAGTAGATATAATCAATGAAACACTTATAAATACAAAGAAAATTAAAATTACCATAGATATATACCAACATTAATCAATTACAACTATCATAGGTATATGTCATTAAATTTATACAAACCGAACATGCTACAACAACAACAATTAAAATCAAATAAGACTATCATAGTTATTCATAAGTGATATAGATATGTATTTAGATTTACTCTTATTAGATAACACTAATACTATATGATTCAAATTCAAATTCATATTTTAGAAAATTAATGAAATGAGCGAGAGATTGCATCAAAAATTATTTCTCAAGCAAATGTAGTAAAACCAGTACATGTACATGCACTAAACTCACTCCTCTAAAGTTCAGAATACCTAACAAATAGCCTCAATAACAATTGAATCTAGATTTACAAAAAAAAAAAAATACAGCAATTGAAGTACGAGCTTGAGGGTTGATGCCTTAAACAACCGAAAAGCCATAGAACTTGACTGAAACTTCAACATAAACCGAAAAACCACAGTAACAAGGCGATATTATGAGTTGTATCACCATAGAATCCAGAGTAAACATGATTCAAAGAACTAGTCGGAGTTCCTTGGAAACACTCGTTTACAGGGATTTCCTTCTAACGGATATTTCGTCGAGCACCTGGTGGAGTTCTTGGAAACGCCTCGCTCGGCCGAAGATTTCGAAGGTTTTATTGTGGACGGATGCGCTGTAGAGAACCCGTTCGGCTTACTGTTGTTGCGAGCCCAGGAGAAGAACGCGTGGGCGGGTCTCCAGTCGAAATGATGTCGTTTTAGCACGTTAAGAACTAGTTTCTGCAACAAAAGTATGTTGCAGTCGTCGAGCTTCCGGGAGATCTCCTGAGTCGGTTGGCCAGATTGAAGTTTGAGAAGTGTTTCGATTTCCAGAGCTTCCTAATCATTAAACACCCTAATAATTAAACACGTAAAAAATATACTATCCCTAGAAATGATGTGAAAAAAAATGGGTGTTCAAAATAATATTAAAAATCAATCGACCACAACCCCTAATCTATACATATATAATTTCAGGATCCACTAATGTCACGTGGACCAATAGAAAATCAATAATAATATTGTGTTCACACTATAAATTATAAATAAAAAAATTATAAATTCTAAATAGTAATATTATTAAACATATTTAAATTATATAAAAATTATAAATACTACTTTGAAATTATATATTTTTGGTAATAATAATTAATTATTTTAAATATATACTTTTTTATTTATCTTCTAAAAATTCTTTTTTATTCCATTAATATTAATTTTTTAATTTCAATTAATCGTATCTCATAAAAATCGATCTCCTCCTATTCTCTAATCCACAGGAGTTAAAAAAAATTGACCAAACTTTTTAGGTATATTAACTTACATAAAAATCTATCTCCTTCTATTCTCTAATCCACCGGAGTTAAAAAAAATTGATCAAACTTTTTAGGTATATTAACTTACGTTATATTAATATAATTACATTTATCTCATCTCATTTCACCAAGTAAATTCAATTTTTTTTATATATATTTATTTATTTTTCATCTTTATAATTTTTTTTCCATTTATTTTGATTTTTTCCCCACCAGTTTTAGGTATTTGTTGGATGCGTTTGACACTCGAGAAATACAGAGACGATAAGAAACTCCTCTTCCACCAGACCATAGGCTCTTCAATCGAGTATGAATGTAAATCGAGGAATGTGCCCGAGTAACAGACACATGTGGAAGAGAGATGCAATATGTCTAATCCAAGACTAACTTTATAATATTTCAATAAAAATTTGTAGATTCGAACTCTGCGTCGCCGAGAATTTCACCAACATTACTACAAACTTTATCACTCGGCTATGCACCAAGAAGTTTACATATTATAAATTACATCAAACAGGCGTAATCTTTGAAAATAATAAAATTTCATAATTAAGATAACGGTGGTTAATAATGATATTAATACGAGTTTACAAATTTAAGTGAAAGTTCGATTATTAAATAAAATAATTTCTTAGTCCATTAATAAATTTTTGGCGAAATAAATTGGAGATTAAATAAAATTTTAAATTATTTCAAATAAATAAATTACGTGCATCGCACGAGAAGTGGTACTAGTATACCCTTGTGCGCACGAGAAGTGGTAAAAAATATTTTTACCATGTTGATAAAATAAGTCAAGTATTAGAGAGCAAACTAGTTAAATAAATGAATATAAGATTATAATTTTATTTTAAATTAATATATATATATATATATATATATATATATATATATATATATATATATATATGTTTGTGTGTGTGTGTGTGTGTATACTATGAAAATACAAATAAAACTTGAACATTTCAAGGTATCTACGAAAAGGTGCGCATAAATTTCTATGACAGATGTATCTACGTTCAATTAGACACTAGATTCAACTGTTTTAAATTTTAAATTTTAAATTAATCTAATTACTAAAAATTAATTTACATTTATATAAGAAAAAAGGTGGAGTAAAATGTTTTGTTAATGACAATTACACCCTCGTCCTTTACACAATTAACGGAAGGCCCAGATTGAATACTCTCTTTACCATCCAACGGCGGACGCCTGTGAACCCTTTCCTATATAATAGCAGTGGAAAAACCCCGTCCTCAAACCCTTCCCACTTCAGTTTTCTGCGGCTCTGTATCATCTTCTTGTTCTAGGGTTTTCAATCGAAGATGGTAAAATCAACGACTGATTCATGTGCGCGTCGAAATTTATTTTCATGGTTTATCTGATTGCTGATTTCTTTCGTTCAATTACAGGTTCTCCCGAACGATATCGATCTGCTGAACCCACCGGCGGATCTTGAGAAGAGGAAGCATAAGTTGAAACGACTCGTCCAGTCCCCCAACTCTTTTTTCATGGTACAAAATATTTGTTATTTAATTTTTTTTGGATTTTATTTCTTGGTTTTTATTCATTTTTTGTTCTTTTTGATTGTAGGACGTCAGGTGTCAGGGTTGTTTTAACATGTAAGCATACATCTAATTAATTTAATTTTATTTTTATTGTGTTTTAAAGTAATTTTTTTTGTTGATTATTGTTTTTTGACCTCGCAGAACCACCGTCTTCAGCCACTCGCAGACTGTGGTTGTTTGCGGCAATTGCCAGACTGTGTTGTGCCAGCCCACCGGAGGGAAAGCCCGACTAACGGAGGGATGCTCTTTCCGTAAGAAGGGCGATTGATGTGATGCTTGCTGACTGCTAGTCCAAGTTAGATTTTGTCGAGTTTGTTATTTGATCAGAGTGTTTTTATCTTGATTTAGTGTTATCATCAGACCTTTTGTTTTTGCGGATATTTGCAATGGCCTATTATCTATTCATCTTCGCATTAGAATTGCATAGCTATTTCAACTGTCATTGCATTCTCCATCTTTGGTATAAGCTTGTCTGATATGTTTGAATGAATGATTGCTATACTCTTATGTCATGATAGCAAATTATTTAACGGGTTTTGTATAAACAAGCAAGTTCTTTAGATGGATTCTGGATAGGATGAGTAGTTGTTGAACTTTGATTTCTTATAGTAACATTTGTTTCTCTTTATTTGTTTTAGTTTTTCATAATTATGTGAAACCAATATTTGCCAGGAGTGTATATTTATGTGGATGGGCATATGAATGTTCAAGTGATTGTATTTTGAACAATGTATGATTCAATTTTTTTAATTCGCTTTGTCTTGCACTTGTACAAGTAAAATTGAAAATGTCTTTTCGTGGGTGCTGCTTGGAGAACCTTGTTTCTTTTCGTTTTGGTTCTAGTCACAACTTCAATATTGATTGATGTCAAAAGTTTATCTATTGGAGAAAATGTGCCAATATTTTTTTAATCAGGCATGGATTATCTATGAACGTGTAAAATGTACCGAACAATGTCTGATTTGTGACTCCACTTTGTGACTCCACAACCCTAATCAAGTTAATGGAGTGAATCCATGAAAATCAAGTTGGTTTCACCTCTCCGGTTTGCGTCAATCCTAATCAAGTCGCTGGAGTGTATCCGCTATCGATCAGTGTCTGCTGTTTGTGAGGAAACAATCCTAATCGAATAGCTAGAGTTCTCTTAGAGCGATTCTTTTCATAATATGTAACAATGTTTGATGTTTGAAAACCTATCGAATTTTGATTCAATTTGTGAATGTTTTATACTCCTTTTGTTAAATAGTAGTATAAATTAAATGTATAATGACTATTATAGTATAAATTAAATGTATAACCACATGTCTGGGACAAAGGGAGTATAAATTAAATGTATAATGACTATTAATGAATTTGTATAATGAGTATTATACTCATAAATTAAATGTATAATGACTTTTAATGAATTTGTATAATGAGTATTATAGTATAAGTAATGAATTAAATGTATAATAAGTATTATTGTACAAGTTATGAATGAATTATGTGAAAAAGTAATGATATTAATATAAATAAATAAGTATTGAAATTATAAAATTGTATAAAATATTATGAGTGTTTCGAGTTTTGTGAGACAAATTAAAAAAAAAAAATGTGCAAAAACTTTTGTGTTTCCTAAAGAAGAGAGTATATATATATATATATATATATATATATATATATATATATATATATATATATGTATATATATATGTTAATATTAATATTTGTACAATTAAACTTTAATTTCAAACTTGAGTAATGATATTCTTTAAAAAAATTGCTCTATTAAGTTCTTACTCTATTTTTTTAACTTCAATTTTGTTCATTTTACTTTAATTAAATTAAGTTCAATTTATTTCAAAAAAAATCATGTAAACAATTTTTTTCATACTAAAATATTACTTATAAATTTTAATAATATAAAAATTATACTTATTATTATTATTATTATTATTATTATTACAAAACAAAATCAACTTGAGTCAATTTTAGTCCTTCAAACATTATTGTAAATTTATTACTTTGTTTGTTCTACTTTTATGCTTTCTTTATTATTTACAAAAAGAAGTGTGATAACCAAATATGGAACAGAACTAGAATTATTATTTTCAAAATAACCTCTAAATATAATTTTAGATTATTAATCTATGATTTAAATTATTATTATTTTCAAAATATTAAATATGATTTTCGATTATTAATCTATGATTTAAATAATACGGCGTATTCATTCTCGATAAATTTTTAAGTAGAAAAATAATGTCACTTTCGTTTTTTTATACTGTACTACTTTTTTATGAGTTTTGATTTTAGAATTCACAGAGATAATTCCATTTTCCTGTTGAATTGAATCGAAATCCGATCCCCATACGGAGGAGAGAGAGAGGGCGGAAGATGGTGAGAGAAGTAGCAGAAAGCTGCGTGGAGAGTTTGATGGCGGAGATAGTGTCGTCATATTGTAAGGGCGTCTATGCGAACAAGCCCGAACTCGCCGCTCCGAGGATCGAAGCCATTGGCTTTCAGGTCGGCCACCGACTCTCCGAGAGGTACCTCACTTTTCTATTCCCCCAAATACTTGTGTGCTGAAGCCGAATTTCGGAATGCTTGTGATAATTGGGTAATTTAAGAAGAAATATTGTTTTATAATTGGGGGATCGAATCGATCTGCTTTCACACAGGAACTCATTCATCTGCAAAATGTGATTTAATTATATGAGCGTTGCCGAGAGTCGTATCAGGCTTAATGCCTGATGCCATTCAGCTATACTTTAGTGATTGGCTCGGTTGATGGTCTCTTACATTTTATTTACGAGGAGGTTAGTGGTAGATACTACAGTATATTAGTAATCGCAAGGATAAAAAAGGAAGTATACAAAGAAGAAAGGAGGCGCCGGTGGTGAAATTGGGCAATTTTGACCAGTGCAAAATAGGGGGATGCTCCTAAAGCTAGTGCTTAGTTTCAAAAAAGGATCACATATATATAGCAGAGACATGTACACACACTCCTGTATAAATGTACAAATCTACAACAAATCAGGATATTGTTTTTCAATATAATAAGACATAAAGCAATAGTAATAACTAGATAAACAAAACTATTGTTGAATGTTGAGTTGACAGATTGAAAACCAAAACCTTCTGTCCCGGTGAGATGTTCTGAAATTTATGGTTAGAATAAACTTAGAGACCCATGCAACACGACCTGTAGCTTTAATGAGTAATTTTTAAGTTATATAATAGGAGAGGTTGAAGATGGTCAATACTCATTTGGTTGCTCTTTTATCAGGTACACGATGGACCGACCAAGGTTCACGGATCACCTGGAGGCTATTAAGTTTATTTGCAAGGACTTTTGGTCTGATCTCTTCAAGAAGCAGATTGATAATTTAAAGACAAATCATAGAGTATGCATTGGAAATACTTTTGTGTATTAATTCAATGAGAAATGATTTTGACTTTTACATCTACTTCTTTGACAGGGTACTTTTGTATTGCAAGATAACCGCTTTCGATGGCTATCTCATATGTCAGTTGATCCATCAGTGGTGACATCTGGTTCTATTCAAGACCCTTCAACAATGGCGGAAAACGAAGCAGCACAAGCTACAGGCTTGCATTTGTATTTTCCTTGTGGGATTATAAGAGGAGCACTTTCAAACTTGGGAATACCATGTGCAGTTTCTGCAGATATATCCAACCTCCCAGCATGTGAGCTAATTATTACTCTTTTTTACATTCTCGAGTTGGAGTTATATAAACTAGTGATGAAGACAAAGTAATAGAATAAGATGTTTTTGCAGAAATAATGGAAATATAATTTTGTATAATTTATTATTAGACATACTTCTGTAGTCTTGTTACTTTGACCTGTAATAGAGTGAAGACATAACTACCCACTAGGTAGCAGATACTTAGGTTGGATTTTGGAGGTCTTCATATTGGATCCCAGCACTTTTTATATTGTACTTTTAGGGGCAATACGTTCAATGAGAAACTCAAAAAACTACTCCATTTGCCAAGTACTAACTGAACGAGTTTGAAAAATTCTATATAAAAGGTATGGTTGCAGTCAATCAGTCATGCATTTAACGTTTTAGTGTGTGGAAAAGTAACAGTTCGAGTTGCAAAACAATTACTGAGAGTGAAGGTTCATTTGTTTTTGTTACTTGAATTCATTGTACGGCTCAATTGGCATTTCTTGTGTGTAAGTATTTCAAATATACGATTTTAAGAAAATTGAATCATAGAAACTTTTTCTTAATAAATGCTTTAAAAATCCCAAGTTTGGAACCTAGAGAAAGATTGTGGTGCCGATTAGTTTTGTTTGATTAAAACTTGTGCAAAATTAAATTTAATAATCATCCTAAGAAGAGAGAGCTGTGCAGTGAACTATGACTCACTAGGTTATTTATCAAGTAGTAATCTCTTATTGTGAAACATGCTTACCTATTTGCTTTTTTACTTCCCATTATGAAGAAAGTGTCGCCATTCTCTTAACTTTATTATGTCTGTCCATTCATCATCTTTTCACCTGCCTGTTTGAGGGACATAAGAGAGTGTCATATTAGTTGGTGCTACTGTACTTCCTGGTCATCATTGTGGAAAAATAACATATATATTAGTTGCTGTTTTCCACATTTGTTCATCAAGACTATGGAGCTGAGTTATAAAGTTCTCTAAACATGATTATTATCCTAAAACACTGTTTTGTTGAGGGATAGGATATGAGATGGTTGATAATTTACAGAAAATCGAATAAGAAATAACTTATTAATAAAATATCCATCTAATGTTTGGTTAATTATACAACTCAAGAAGATGACAAAATAATATACAATGGCTCTTGGACAATAATCTACATAGGCTTATTCATGTTAACTTGTTCATTATAGTTTATTCTTAGTTTCCCTTTGTGTTCACTTGTTGCTAATGCACACACACTTGCGTAATTCGAAGCAGTACCAACCACATGCAGCTGCTGCAGTTTCCCTCCCTTGTTGTTTCCCTCTTCTCATCCACCACCTCCCCTGCCCCACCATGCTTACATGTGCAGTCATGCAAAACACCAATAGAAAATTCTTTAATTTCTGACTTTAATGGTGGTCAATTGAGAAAGAACTCTAGAGCTTATTTTAGGGAAATATATTGTGTTAGAGTTTGGATGCATGGAAATATGCATATATTAGATTGCAAGTATGAATGGTCTTGAACTCTGGTTCTCTTTCATCACATTCATGAGTAATTTATTGATAGCAATGAAGTGGCTAAGAAGGTATTCATGTTATGAATGTTTCCTGGATAAATTTATGTAAGATACTAAGATCTGTGGAATATAATCTGTGAAAATTATGATTCAGGTTGTTAGGCGTAAGAAGTATGGTGCTGAAAGCCTGAAAATATTGTGACTTATATTAATTATTCTAAACATTATCATCAAATGTCAATTTTGTTCGCATAAGCTACTTAAAGAGGAACTTGATTCTCATAAAGATGGTTGGAAAATTTAAGTTGTGTCTTAGTATCTGCTCAAATGTATTATCTGGGAACCATTTGTCCCACTCTTTGTGAAGCCTAAAATACTTCATTGCCTTGGTCAAAATGGAGAACAATGCTAATTTTTCCTGGCTTTGGCTTCGTATTGGTGACTGCTTAGAATTCTCGCATTATGTATCTCTTAACTTGGGAGCATGAACTCATCCATTAGCTTTGTTATGCTCTATAATTTAAATCAGAGGTCGTAATTTACATATGTTCATTTTCTTTTATCATATTGTAGATCCTTGGAGAACCCAAGTATTTTATTATTCATCTCTGATTTATATTTATCTTGCACTGAATCAAAGGGATATTGAGTAAGGCTTTGGTTGGGGTTGATCTTATGATTGAAGAAATTATTTTATTTCATTCCTAGTAGTAATGATTTAGATGTGCCTATGTTTTGTCCGGATATTACAAAACCACATGCAAATTTAGGGACACATTGTTTACTCTTGACCTTTCAGATAAGTATGATTCACTGTATTTTGTGGAAAGTTTTGAGATTTGATACTATTAAATTAATTAGTCAGGTTGACCAGGTTACTTAAGTTGAATGCTAATACATGATATGTTATCGACTAAATTTAAATATTTTCTTGTGTGCTGAGCAGGTTCCTTTGTAATTCGCATCAAAGCCTGATGAGCTGACTTTGCCTGTGTCAATGGATTTAGACTGAGCTCCCGGTTTCATGCTGGAAATCAAAATTTCTAGTGTACGTTCTACTATAAGCTAGGTGCATGCTTAACTCTTATCTATGGTATTGCTTCCTAAGATTTGTTTCATTTTAATACTGTATTCTTGAAGTTGGGGGTTTTGTAAACTATTACTGAGATGGAATATGAATATATTTTATTTGATAATTGGGCTTTCAAATTCCAAACGTTTGTGCCGCAGTACTCGAATGCTGAAAGCTGTTGAGTCGAGAGTGATAGCGAAGTGCATCGGAAGTGTTGATAGAACAGTATCACAAAATTTAGAACAAAGATAATTTCTTTGCAAGCTGTAGGAATACAACTTGTATTTTCTCATCTCCGTTCATTTCAATGTTATCTCTCTTACTCTTTGGCTTAGGGTTGTAGTGAGATGGTTGAACATGTTTCCTATTATCTCTACTATTTTCTTAACTTCTTTCAACCTATTTTCAACTTAATTTCGTCATGCAAAACGTCTCAACATTCATGCTAGTAGATTATGTGGGCGCTTTATTCATTATTCATTTGTTTTTCTTTATTCATCCATTCATAAGGTGGTACGTGGATGTGTTCATTATTCTTATCCGAAAGAAGATCAATTGTGTAATGATTTTTCTACTGTAGTATTATACATACACGACGTCGTACGATTGATTGCCTTAGCAACAAAATCTATCCACGACCATGGTGTATGGTTTGTAGGTTTTTGTAGCCTTGTGACTTTGTCGCCTAGCATCAAACTTTTCTTTGACACCGTCCACGTCATTGCCACCACCACATATGACTAAATCTCTTTCCTTCTTTTTTTTAACCTTTAATGTTTGAAAAATCTATATTATCCTTAATTTTAAAATTAAACCGATAATTTATTTAAACAATTAAAAATATTGTTATTACATTGTTCAAATGTTCAGTATGAATCTATCGTGCTTGTTCGATAAAATGAATTGCAATTTCGGGTTCGGTGAATTTCAAATTCATCTTATTGTTAGTAGTTGAGATTCTATCTACAAATCGATCAAATCTCTTCGTCTCCAAATAAATACTTCAAACTCCGAAACAAGACAACCCTTTGCGTTTCATTTGAATGAATGGATTTTTTTTGTTGAAGATCTCAAAGGATGATTGTGTCTATATATAAAATGACTTCTAAATCTAATGACACTAAAAAGGAAAGGATTCGGCTGATGAGGCCTATCTCAAGTGGCAAGTAAGGCAAAGTAGGTGTCTCATATTTTTGTAGGTTTAAATCAATTTCATACTAAATAAAAAAGTTACAAAGTACAAGAATGCGTATAAAAAAACCTTATAACCTTACCGGCTTCGACACAAACTAACAAACTAGCTCACCAGGGTACGAGTAAAAGAAAATACATTGCAAGGAAAAGAAGAATGAGAACCAAGTGCCTCACTTGGGTTTGTTATATTGCAAGTCCCTTCATCTATCTTACTCTCTTCGTTCCATTTCGATTGAAAGCTTTTAAAATGAAGTTTTAACACGAACTTTTTAAACATTGTTCAATCGACAACTCAAAACATGATTATTGCAAAAATCTTCGTGGTACAAAGGATTTGAAGACATGAGCAATCCAAGTAGGAATTGATGATGAAAAAGTTAATTGTCATTGCCTCATTGGAGTCCATATCGACGCCCCAAAACAACATACCAAGTAGCTAGCTATAGGTCAATAATGGCGTGCAAAATATGCAAATCTACAAACTTTTACCACCTCAACAAATATGCAAATCTACAAACAAATACCACCTTGTGAAAAATAATAATCAATGAATAAAAGAATCTAAAGCTTCCTCTAACACCTCTCTATACCCATTACATGAACATGACTTTGTGCCATGCATCAACTAAACAATAAGCACTCGACATCTTCGTCCGAACTCTGAGTCCCGATGCTCAGTCTCAATTCTTCGGTTCTGCACATCTCTAATCTGCACGATGACCCCAAGGGCTGCTCCTCCTCTGCCGCTCTTTTTCGAGGCGACATTTGACATACGAATGCGTCCAAAGCTTCCTTCATCCACGAATGAGAGCATATTTCTCTAGCTTCTTCTACCGTCATCTATATCGCAAAACAAGAAACAACATAATTAGAACTGTCAATTACACACACAACTCAAGAGTGACATCAGCACAATCGAACGTACCCAAACTCGTTGACGAACATCTTTTTCGGGCCAAACGTCTAGCTCCTCGGTCACCAGCATGGAAAACATGGACCCCTCGTGGAATTTTTCTTGGCTTTTGCTTTTGAAAATCCACTCTCCTAATTTTTCCTGCATTGCATTTTTCTTTTTAATTAGAAAGACAATATGAATAGGCACTAAGGAACATTCAATTTGACTCTCAAGAAGACCACTAACCCCGACGGAGCCGATCACACCGGCTTCCTCTAGCGTCTCTCGCAGAGCGGCTAGTTCGATATCCTCGTCGATTTCCCAACCACCCTGATGAACAAATTTGTTCAATTTAATTACTTTTATATCCAAAGAAACAAACTTTAAATCCATTAATTTTCCTTTCTTGAAAAGAATGAAATGTGGGTGAAAAAGGGTACCTTTGGGAACATCATTCTTGAGCTCTTTTGGGAGCTGATTAGAAGGACCTCCAAGTCCTCAACGTTGACTGCTGTGTTGGCTCTGTTGGGTTTTCGGATTCTGTACGGAATACATCTGCCAAATAAAACATAAACCACAAAACTCAATTTCCAAATTCCAAAGGAAAAAAAACCTTAATTGAAAAATCAAAATTCCAGAAACAAGACAGAGGAGAGGGGGAAACAAGAAATTGTTTTTGCATACCCAACGACCTGACGGAACCCCTGATTGTAGCGCTGCAAATGTCGGCCGGAACGCGAAGGCGAAGAAGCCAGTTGTTTGATCGGCATGGTCATTACCAAAAATAAAAATCGAATCTTTGAAAAACAAAATCTTTACCACGGTGTAAACACGAAATTAAAATCCTAGAAAACAACGACCCTCTTTTTGTTTGTTGGTATTAATTCTATTTTGAGATTGAAAATTCTTCTTGAAAACAAAGCTGCGATTTTTATTTTGGTGGATAAAACTGAAATTGGGTTGTCCATTGGTTTATATAGAGAGAGAGAGTAGGGGTGGGGTTCGAAACATAATGACTTGATTGGTTCCTCTTTGAAAATCAATCCCGTGTGAGAAAATGGAAGAATAACGAGTATGGTTTTGGTTGTCGACATTACGCGTTTTCAAAGTCGC